>CM024600.1:31040045-33909356 GCA_014182555.1 Eucalyptus erythrocorys | reverse complement strand
TTAAATGACCATAACTCTATTTGTTCTGCTCTTTTGTAGAACATCGAACCTGATGTCACCATCGACACTGTCCCAAATGTGAAGAAACAGCATGAAGTCAATGTCGGTAAGTTCAATACTGAGCTCTTAGTGTGAGAACTGAGAAGCAGATCTGCTGAGTGCTCATGTTGAACATATATGAAAACTGCTATAACCTCAAGAGCAAATATAATTTCACTGACAATTTTGTAAGAAGTTACACTCTCGCTTAATTCGTTTCACATGCATATGCAGCTATATCAAACTCATTCGGCTTTGGCGGGCACAACTCCGTGGTGGTTTTTGCTCCATACACACCTTAAACAAAGCACAGCTGATCAATCGGTCATCTGTCATTCACTCTCTCATTGATGTTCGTGGGAACATATTCATTATCGCAATAGAGTTGAAACCAGCAGCTGAACCATATGGAAGCTGCGAGGAGGAATTATCGGCATCGTTTCTTTTACTACTCCTTTCAATCCTTATCCTCTTACCAGGACCAGCTACGAATTCAAACATTTTTTAGAGAATAAGATACCTCAGTTCATTTTTGTGGTGTATAATTTCCCACGAACCATGTTGAATTGAATTTCACTGATTGGCTTTGATCCAGACAAGAATAAGGTCGGTTTTTTCTGAAGATATTGTTTATCCCAGTAATGTTCTATGAACTGAGAATTCTGGAGGATAGATGTGATGACTACAACAGTTTCTTCACAAGGAACCTTGGTTTTCTGCAAACGGTGTTTGTGAGGACCTTTAGATCAAGAAAATTGGACTAAGGTCTTCTGGGGCTTGTTACACCAGAGCCCACTTCAGAACTTCAGTCCAGGAGAATTCACAACTTCTTCAATAGGAACAGAATTTGCATCGTTCCTTGACCAGTCCTCTCCGAATTCTAAACCCAGGGTCACGATGGGATTATAAAAAGTAAATCGGATGATGAAGTGTTTGTTTCCCATAGAATCGACAATGTGTGAGGAAGTGACTAATCGGATTTGTGCAATTTTGCGTCTTCCACTTAGAAGATTAACGAAGATCAGAAGTAACACAGGTCACGTCTTCCACTTGGAATATTAACGAAGATTAGAAGTAACAGAAGTCCTAGCTTTTACATCCTTTCTTTTCCTAATTTGCCAAAATGCCCCAGAATAAAGAATCTACGAAAGTGAATAATTACCAGATCTCGAAAGAAATAACAGATAGGATCTTGCTGGGTCATGGTCAGGGAGTGGTATCTCAAAAAGCATCAGTTCAAAGAAGCATATCTTGCTTGTACTATAAGTTTATGGCTACTTTATGCCATTCAAGATTAATGGACATTAATTGCTTTTAGGCCGCTGTCACAAGCCGGGAAAAGTCTTTTTTTTTAAGGTCGGTACAAGCCGGGAAAGGTTACAAGTCGGGAAAACCTACTTGCTTGCTTCCTCCTTGGTTACTGCATCAACTGGTGAAAAGGGGACCGTTGAACATGGGCAACTTTTCGACCAACATAAAAAGGACTTGGGCAACTTGATGTTGTTGACATCGACATCGCATAATTAAGCTTTCTGTGCATTTTCTTCGGAAGTGAACATCAGTTTCCCTTTGGAGACTAGTTCAGAGATAAGAAATTAGTGTTGAGCTGCCGTGCTTTGCAAATCTGAACTTTTCAGTATCTTTGTCTCAAGTCTATGGATGTAATGCATTTCCTTTAAAATATTATGTTCATCCGATCTTCCTTGAGGGAGTTGAAGAGAATATGCCTCTGAGATATCCTGTTCTTTAGTGAGCACATATATACACATATTGAGGGGTCGAGCACTCGACTTGCATGCGGCGGTTACTCATACTCAAATCACAACATCTCCCGCTTAGAATAAGTCCACAGCCACATCTGTCGTCCTTATGAATTGGCCACATCCGGCATATACGTGAATGGGATGATTTCCGTATATTCCTTAGGATCCCAGAAGACGAAAGAAGAATAATCTAATCTCTACCCCGCAACAAGTTCCTCAGGCCTTGCTGGGCGGTTGCTGTCCACTCCTCAGTTTCTCATCATTTCCTCTTTCCAGTGCCATTTGACCTACTTAACCCATTTTAAAAGAACTATTGCTATTAGAATAAACAAGTAATTTCACGGTTCCATAATTATATGGTTAGAATAAGAGCTGCGCAGACCGATTTATGTATAAATTATGTATATACAGGCCCACATAAATTTGATCAATCATGATCTTGTTGCTAGAGGCCACTTCCCACATGAATAATTCTCATTTTTGGTCAGAATAAATCTCAATGACCCTATATTTTTCCTTTGACGTAGAACACTGAGTTAAAAGAACTTCTGGGTTTAATCTACAACCTCTGATTGATTTCCAAAGAAGTGGCTCCAGGAGTGTTCATCATCACGCTCGCTTAAAGGAGAGTTACAGATCTCCTCTGGATTCGATCTTCCCAAGACAGACAAATTTCTCCGACAAGATGGAAAAAGTTATCAGATCACAAGCACAGTGGAAATCTGATCTCCGTGGCCGTTTCGGATTTCCATTAGATGATCGAAAGGAGATTGACGTTTCTACTTTGGGTAAGTGGCTGAATTTCATTGTTTCTCGAAAAAGCAAACGCACACATGATTTCTCCAACATCCGTGGAAAAAGCTGGCGCTTGGGAAGTATGCGCCTTCCCTTATCCGCTGCTTCATCCTCCACTATATTTTCGACTACAGAACTCAGAAGATAACATCGATGACTTTTTCTGCTTGTCATCTTTCTCTCGGTGCGCAGGTGCAGATGACTCTTGAGCAACAACAACGGACCGGACCACTGACAGCGTCGCGACATGCACTCGGATATAGTAATCTGTCATTTAATCACTAGTTACAACATATCTGCACTATTTTCCTGATCGAATGGTGTCATTTCTTGGTAAGTTCGTGTTTTTAAAATTCGTTCTTCTTTCGGTCAGTGCACTAGCAGTTTCACTCGCGGACCATCGGTTCATGGACATGTGTATATGTCTGAGTAATGTAAGGGATAACCATTGACCAATGCGCCTATCTCCCATGTCTTCCAATGTTTGAAATTCAGATGTTTTTATTCCATAACAACAAGATCTCGAAGTTCAAAATATTTTTCTCTTTCTATAAATATTTTCACATTGTTTTTACCTTGTATCTATATCCATAATTTCTTTCCATTATTTAATAACTCAAATTTTCCGTGATAAATTGTTTTGCTTTATCTTTCAAATGTCTATTTCTTGAACACACGGAATGCTTGCACATATTTGCTATTGCCATTTGTTGGATAGAAAAAAAAGAAAGTATTTTGTCCTATGATATTTTATAATCAAAATTTTCTTCTCAAAGACCCAATTCAATTTCATCTAGCCAGTAATCATTGAAAATTGAGGATTGAAAATGGTTGGACTTTTGCCATAGTATCACAGGTCAACAATTCCTTGACTGTGGAATAATCCATGTGGCCTTTGATGAGCGGAATTCACAAGGCCAGCCTTCATTTAATAATTGTTCCAAATAATAGTACGATGTATAGCTTCTTTATATGAGATCTTACCACGCCGAATTTGATTTTGGCATCTTGTCTATTGAGCGATATAATAGATCACTTTAGGCTCTTTAACTGGTTTCGACTTGCCTTGGTCTTATCAGGAGAGCGACATTAACTCCCGTCCAGTTTATGCACGAGAGGCCAAACTTGCCTTTAGAGCTTCTAAGATATATGATCGTTCTATCATAGAACTCCAAGAACCAACAAATCTAATACCACTTCCACGGAATCAATCGTATTCATCTCCTCTATATCAGTTACTCTTCACTCAATAATCACAAGCTTCTCTCACAAGGATCATGAGTATGGGAAAATCATAGACCATGACAAGAGCATTTAAATTCATATAATTTGAAATTAAAGTGCCATGAGTTGGACATCTTAGGGAGGGACATCATGTTTGCTAAAGTGCTTGATAATGGGATCATACGAAGACCTCCGTGTTCGATAATTCGGAAGCTAAAGGTTAGCCTGAGCTCTATAGAATTACTAAAGGGAACATATTATCCACGTAGAGCTCCGACAATAAAAGACTTATTTTATCACATGTTTGTAACTGGGTACTTCACTCCCTAGTTGATGAATGAATTAAAAATTAGGACTATAATACAACGGGACTGAAAATAGAAGGGATAATGACACAAACATGATTTATGAACTTTTTTTTTTTTTGTCAGTCTTACTCTATTTTTACTCTAACACTCACGTTCAGATTTTTTTCTACCTCTTGCAGGACGTAGGAGTCGAAACTCACTCTTAAAACTTACTCATTCCCACCGCATCCCCCCCTGAGAAGGTGGGAATTCGAACCCCCCATCTCCTCCTTTCATGTTAGAAGGGTGGTCACGGGGGGATCTATGAACTTTAGTTTAATGTGCAATGTGGTCTCTAATTTTTTTTTTCATTATGGTCCAAAAACTTTACTCTATTGTACAATGTGGTCCTGAACTTTATCCTAATATACGATTTGATCTCTAAAATTTTAATTTATTTAAGTTCCCGAACTTTTACTATATATACATATTTATTCCTTGAATTATATGAAAATAATTAATATTGTCCTTCCATTACTTCAAATCTGGGGATAACACCAAACATAGGACTGAATTGAACATACAAGAGTTCAAGGACGAAACATATAAGAGTTCAAGGACCAAGTGCATATTGAGGTATAATTGAAGGACCACATTAAAGAAATTAAAAGTTCATGGATCATATTATGCATCATGCCAAAATTTAGAGACAATTTGTGACTTAAAAAAAAATATACAAAAAAACCCAAGAGTCATATTGTAATCCTTGACAAGCCAATATGCACAATGATTTTCTTTGAGTACATACAAGTTTGTAAACATCATTACTTAATCGTCATACCCTGACTAAGTAACAAGTTTAATTTTTTTTTTTTTTTTTTGTTACCCAGGGGAACTCTCGCACAACCGGCAGCCGGAGGATAAACCCTGAGGTGACACATAAGCGGGAGGACCCATCACCTCCAGCGTCACACTTAAGTCCACAAGTGACTATGAGAGGATTCGAACTCTTCCTCTTGCGTTAGGGGGAGAGGGCCTAAACCATCAAGCTGCGTTTGGCCGTCCGGATTTCTAAACGGGATAGGACTGGATAGGATAGGATAAGAAATCCATGGATTTTTTCATATCCCATCAACTGTTTGGTGAACTACGGATTTAAAGTTAGATATCCCCATATCCTATCCAATCTACTGTTTGGTGAACTACGGATTTAAATTCGGATATTTTAAAAACAATAACATTAGGCAATTACAAATTTGTAGGTTTAATATTCACAAAATCATCCAAAACAACCGAAAGGTTCAAAAAAATAACATCTTATAGCCAACACCATATTACACATGTCTAATAGAAATGAAAAAAAAAAAAAAAATCTTATAACGTAAGTCTTGCAATAATGGAAAACAAATGATTTTTTTTTAAATAATATATAATCATACAACTCTTCCATGTCCTCAACTTGCATTCCACTCATTAAACATTTGTACTGCCAAATTTTGCCTCCATGTTGCCCAATGATTCGACGGCTCGACAACATCAATTGTTTCAACATCTTCAATAGTGGTAGCAACTTCATCTAACTGTGCCTCGATTAGATCAATAGCCATTTCTCTTCTTATCAAGTTGTGCAAAAGGCAACAAGCTATGATTATTCGACCTTGCGTTCTAATTGGATAAAAAGATGGACTCCTAAGAATAGCCCACCGTAACTTAAGTAGACCGAAGCATCTTTCTATGACATTTCTAGCTTAAGAATGCTTCAAGTTGAAGTACTCCTCGGGTGAATTTGGTGTACGACCTTCGGTCCACTCAGATAGATGGTATCGAGTACCTCTGTAAGGAGCAAGAAAGCCCTCCCCATTTGTGTATCCAGCATCTACAAGATAATAATTACCTAATAACAAATGATGATATTGTTAATTGTCTTAGAACCATTAAAACTTACAATATATAGAATGCAATATATTGATAAAGGCTTATCTTACCAACGGGGATCTTTAAACCATTGGGTTTAACTATAACATCTCGAAGCACTCTAGAATCCGCTGCTGAGCCCTCCCATCCAGGTAAAACATAAACGAATCTCATGTCACGTGAGCAAACTCCTAATACATTGGATGTAATCTCACCCTTTCTATTTTGGTACCTCGGTTTATCAACCTTTGGAACACGTACCCTTATATATGTGCCATCTAATGCTCCTAAGCAACCCTAGAAACATAAAATTAATGAAATAACCAAGGTTAACCGACAAAACCAGAATTTCATGGTCACAGGCCAAAAATGTCTAGCAATGCTGGCAAACCAATAAAAAAATCAACAAGGCCAGATCTTAAACTGCATTGGGGTTGAACCATCCAGAGCACCTTTCGATAGAATTACAACCCGAAAAAAAGAGTTAAGAAATAGCTCGGCAAGACCCAGTGACCACCGATGCACCGAAAATACTAGAACCAGAGGAAGACATCACGGTGCCCTAATAAAAACAATACCCTCATCGCACTCAACAACAACATTAATTTGCATTCTGATCCATCCAATTCCACCCCCCATAACTGCAAGCAGACAAAAAAAAAAAAAAAAAAAACCGAGGAAGACATCACGGTGGGGGGGAATCGATCGGGAGGGCGACCGTCGGGTGATCACCGGCAGATGGGGGGTTCTTACCTTGGTGGAGGAAGAAGGCTTTTGTAAAACTTTGATGAGAATCGGAGAGCTATTGAGGAGAAGGCGTCAACGTCGATATTTTGGAAACAGAGAGTCGTCTGTGGGTGAACGACGGAAAAAGAAAAAAAAGCGTAGGTTTTATGTCTCGGATAAAAGAAATCCTATCCGACCTTATCCCACCCCCCTTCCCCCGGATTTTTTTATCCGGTCTATATCCGGTCTATATCCGACTTTATCCTATCCTAGACAGCTACCAAATACAGGATAGGATAAAACATATCCTATCCTGATTTTTATCCGGTCGACCAAACGCAGCCTCACAGTATAACAAGTTTAATTGTTAATCTTGGTTAAATTCGGAGACAACGAATTTAGCCGTACATGATCCCGACACATAAGATTAGAGGGCCGACCGCAGTCAACTTTTTATCCAATCAACTCACCCTAATTTAAAATGATTACCGTTCGTATATTACGTTTTGCTTTTTTCCTTGCGTGCGATTTTGGAGAATCATATGTTGGGAAATTGCACTTTATGCGGGTTAATCAATTATTAAAAAAATATTGTTGCTTTTACTTTTGACAGATGGAGCGCATTGAAAAAAAGAAATTAAAAGTTGTCTTGTTTAAGTAGCTTATGATATGTGGAGCAAGAATATGCTAATCTTTTCTTAACCGCCCCATGTTCGGCCTCCAAATGCTGAAATCCCTTTTGTAATTACTAATTATGCGAAATTCAATCCCCTCTATTCCCTAATTTAGCTTATGAAATGCTTGCTTTTATGCCCGACGGTCTGGCACATGATTTTATAGCATCGTAATCCGATGTTCCGAGTTTAATTTCTTGTACACCATTTTTTTCTCTCTATGTATGGATTGCCTGCGAAAAAAGTAACAAAAATATTTGGTATGTTTTCAGTATTTGGATGAGGCATATTTGTTAATAAAAAAAAAATTATTTGCTCATGCACACTTTCGTACGAAAGGATAGGCCGAATCACAGCCAATAAAAATTCTCACTAGGAGTATTGTTCAATAATTGACATGTACCCGGTCCACATATTGAACTTCGATTCCAAAAACGATTTCGTATGGTTTCGTATGTTAGATGAGACATTTTATTAGGACTGTTTTTTACACCTTATTTTTTTATCAAAATTTTGTGACTTTCATGCGTTGATTTTTTTTATATAAATCCGAAATGCTAGGAAACTTTCATGAAATGTACATGGACACGTAAATTCATATTTAAATTTTTCGTAATTTTTTAAAAATTAAAATCGTATTTTAAGTCTTGTCAGAAAAGTTAACAAAGAAAACTTTATTTTACTTGACTCGAAACAGACGTGGCCTAGGTTTATGAATATCTATATATAACGTGATTAAAAAGAAACCGACGGGTGATGGCCACGCGGCAGCAAAATAGCAGCATTCATGATTTTCCTTTAAAAAAAAAAAAAAAAAAGCACATGTTGTGGTAATCCGTTGGAGGCGACTGGTGATATTGCATGAACGTCACAAGCTAGTCTTTTAGCACTCTTTTGGGGTGTGGACCCAACCATGTTTTGGATTGAAATCCTACACCTTTGGGGCGGTGAAATTAGGCTTCCATTTGTATTTTTCCATTTGGGAAAAGGAGGGAGGAAATAAAAAAAGAAAAACTTCGAAACCTTCTAATTAGTCTTATGAAAGATGCATCGCTTCAAAATGATTTCTTGCGGATTTTCTAATCCATATAGGTGAGATTTTACAGAATCACAGCCAAACGGTTTTAAAAACTTATGTTTATGCTAATCTTTTCTCTTAGTACTACTCAAGGAAATATGTCATTAGGGAGTAAGATAGGAGTTTGGAAATATTTGAACTCGGGATCATTTACTTTGATATCATACGAGATTTTATATAAGTACGGTCAACTGTTCTAAAGATTTAAGTTGTTAGATGAAGTAATGGTTCAATATTTAATTATTCTAACATTATATAAAGAGCATAAATCTCAATTGGGATTCAAGAAGTGAATTTAATGTAATGATCCTAGATGTCACTCGATTGCTATGATAAAAAAAACATAATACTTTGTAGAATATTAAATAATAAACTACACGTTCATCTAAAAATTTAATATTTTTGTTTAGTTAGACATAATCTCATAAAATTTAACATAATATCAAAATAGATAGTCCTGAGTTTGAATCTTTTCAGACTTCTATTTGTCTTCCTAATTATATATTTTTATACTTAATTCTAAGCCCAAAAAAAAAAGACAAATCGTGAGGACCATCTCAATTGGGATCAGTTGATCACGATCTCACAAAATTCTATAATAATGCCGTCCCAAATCCGACCAAGCAAATTTTGGATCGAATCTTTCTAAATCCCCAACTGCATCCTCAAACTCGAGAATGCGATTCCCTCGTAGAACTCACAGGAGACCATTAAAATACCACCTAAAGTATGGTGTCAGAGTAGAGGATCTTTGTTCGAGACCATACACCCTCCATGCACCGGCGTGATTCGAGTATCTTTACCCCGAAACATGACCTGCCTTAGAAAAAAACGATCCTCACGCCCGTTTTTTTAAATCCCCGCCCTAAGACAGTTCCGAAATGTCATTTCGTCCCGCCGCACAACAAAGGAAGGCCTCTTCGAAAGAGGGAAAGGGCGGTCATCAAACGTCAAGGACCGGAAACCATGAGAAAACCCCACCGCGCACGGTCCAATTAAGCATGGGAAGGCAATAAACAAAGGCCCCCCTAATCGCTCCCGTCCCGCGGCCTAATCATGCACCTTAGACAGACAGGCATAACACAAAACTCCCACCTCATTGGCTCGTCCTCATTCCCCCCGTCCTCCCCTCCTCCCTCCGTCTCCATGGTTGCTAAAAAGGGCTTTGCAGGAGGCCTAATTTTAATGCCTAGGAGGGGAGCCTTTTGGATGCTTATCCACGCCACTAGTGACATAAATTATACGTCGCACGAAACCAAGCTGAAGTGGACTCACTGAACTCGATTGGTACTGATGACTGGCGATTACTTTAATCCCGTCGTCCCTCCCTCCCTTCCCCTCTCCTCTCCCCACCACCACCACCACCTTTTCACATCACGGAACTTTCACGGAAACGATGTGGCAAATGGCAATGAAGTCCGCACGTTCGGACGGCCCGAATGGTTACCAACCCGATTCGCCCGTAATAATATATCGCAACGCGACTTTGAATTCGACCCGAGTAAAGGGGGGAGGAGGGGAGAGAGGCCAATGGAATCCCTCCAGCGCTGGAATATACGCTGGCCTCGTTACATATTCTAACATGGAAAAAGATAAAGGGGGAAACCCACGACTGGAACCGAGGCACGAAGTAGTTAGACAAGAAGAAGAAGAGGAAAGAAACTCGGACGAAAAAGAGGAGTGACTTGGACGAGACGACACGAAACGAGACTCGGGCATTGTGGCATTTTTTGAGGGCTTAATGATTAGCATATTTTCAATGGCTAAGTACGATTATGGGACTACTACAATGGGTGTGAAAGGGATCTTGGAATGGGGTTGCTTGATCGTGCTGAAGATGCAAAGTGGGGCGGAGACAAGAGGCATTAAAGTAATTAAGAAGTTAGGTTTTGAATGAATCTTTTTCCTCCTCCTCCTCCTCCTTTATATCGTCTTCCAAAGTTACCAATCGAGTCACGCGGCCAGGGAAGCAAGTCCCATTTCCACATAGGACCATCTAATCGTTGGATTCTAGGCTTTTTTTCGTGGTTGTTTCCTCGCCCTTTCCGCAGAAAACCATAATCAATTATCTATACCTTGATTTGATAACGGATTAGGTTTGGATGCAACGAGGTAGCAAATCTAAACTCTGCTATCGAAAGTCTTGGTCGTGGCATGGGCTTAATTAAACTACTATGTGTTTATGGCGTGCTAAAATCGACTTGCAAAATGGATATATCGAATGATGTGATGGGATTTTGATCAGGTGTTTAATGTAATCAGACTTTTTAAGTGCCTATAAACAAATAACAAATATATGACGTGCCTATGTATAGCAGTGATAATGAGTTTTAAACACGGCTACCATTAATGGTGATCCCGACCATGACACAAACAACGAGCAAATTCTCTATCTCACCTTTCCTGTACTTGTTTCTTCGTGTATGATAATCCCCATGATGGAGATGCAGAGTCAACTCTCCTAGCCGGAGCGAGCTAAGTCGACCCTTTGATTATTAGCATGAAGCGAAGCTCGTGGAGATGATACACTTCATCTAACCTCAATTGAGGGTAGCTTTTTATCTTTAGTTGGTTGTAAAAGACCAATAATTTCGCTACTCTTGACGTAGACCCTTACAAGTCCTAGTCCTAGTCCTAGTCACTTAGTATAAACTAGAAAAATAGACACATTTGGTGTCTCTAGCACAGCAAAATCAATTCTCAAATCAAGTTAGGAGTTTCTTTTTATTTGGTTCCGAACTTATGATCCCTTTTAAACTTATGGAATTTTCTAAGTTATTGGATAATCTGAATAGGTGTACCATGTTAGTTCGAACTAGCGCACCATCCAATATAGACAATTCCAAATGTTGGTCCATTTATCTAAGTCTTGTTCCGCAATGCATAATCCAAGGATAACAAATAATGTATGATTGCTTTCCTTGGTGGCTGAAGTTAGATTTAATCTGAAGAAAGCAACCATTTAACAAGATCGAGACAATCCAATGCATTTAACCCCCAACGCGTTGATGTCAGCGGTTGCTTTACAAGCTTAACTCTAGGCGGCCGAAAATCGAGTTGTTTGGACTTTGGACAATTAGTAGGGGAATCTGCTACTTATTTTAGTATGAGATATGATTCCACTAAGTAGATTTATTGAGAAAATTATATTATAACTTCCAAGTGGTTTACCACTATAATTGTTTACAAATGGGCTAATTAGATACAGGGTATGGGGTAGGTCTATTCTAATATCACATACAATCTATTCGTGCTATCGTTCCCGAATTGTGCAATATAATTTTAAAACATGCGCATTCATATGAAGTATATTGTTAATGAATTTAGTCACACCATAGGCAAAAGTCGTGAGATGACAATATGTTATGGCGGTCCGTTTAAACATAAAGTGCTGGACACTTAGAAAGTTAGTGTCGATCAATCACGTGGTATTGGAGCAATGCTTCGAGAGCACTTAAATGTTTAGTTGCCCCACATGATGCGATTGAAAATAGCTATGTGAAGTTTGTGTGGCAAGCTTCGTGTGATAGGGTGTGTATAATGGTGCTTTCGGAATATTAAAGGAGGTGCACTCCACTGGTTAAATAAGTTTTGGACATCATAAATTTTCCTATTTTCTCCCAAACAAAAATGGTCGAAGGCCACGAAGAAGGACGACAAGACTTGTCTATTTTGGACAAGTCACGGATGATGTCGAGTAACCATCTCCTTATAGTCTTGAATTTGAACATTTCGTAATTCGTGTGGAGCCCTTGTGATAATGTCCATGATAGCAGTTATGCTGGTTATTCCTTTTATCTTTTCTTTTTCTTTTTCTTTTTAAAGAAAGACCAAATGGCCTTTTCATGATTTTGGATTGTTTGGATAGACATGAGAAATTATTGTATGAGTATGATATTGAGGATGACCATGAGGTTTGGTTCAATCCAAGAATCTAGGATCGAGCCTTTAGAGAAAAAAATTGCGTTGTTGTGCACATGATAAATTGAATCATGGTTTTCAGCATAAGCAATATTTCTACAGTCAAATGGTATAGTATTTATATTTTATTATAAAGATTTAATATCACAAAAAAATCAAAATTGTGAATTCACCCCAAGTTAATTTTTTGATCGTTAGAAACCTTATTTATTAAGATTAATTTTTTAACCACCGAACCATTATGTTAATCTTCCGTTAAATTAGATTAATACCATAAAAAATCACAAAATTAATGCAAGTTCAGACTTTTACATCCATTAATTTTCAAATGTCATTTAATTCGGTAATTTGATAATAAATTTTTACAAAAATTGACGGTCTGGATTTTTATTATAAGTATATCGGTTTGAAGTGTTTATCATAATTTGATTAAAACAAAAGGTTTGACCAAATTTCCAGGCAAATTCGAGAGTCAGGGGATTGGTTACCGGTTCTAAAATGGGAACATAAACTATGTAATCAGCCGAATACGAATCGTCGAAAAAGTCGCGGGTCTCGTATTCGCTCTCGTTTTTAAAATCACGCCACTTCTCGCAAGTAGAGTTAGATGATACAATGGATCTTTCCGTCCACTTGTACTCCCCCCGGGCCCCCACCCCGCGTTCACTGTCCACTATAGGGCCGCCACGTGGAACGCCAGCTTCAGGCGTTCTCACGTATGTGAAACTGGACTCCTGCTGTCCCCATGAAAGGAAAAAAAAAAAAGAAAGAAAAGAAAAAAAACCCAACACAACATGGAAACGTCACCATCCAATGATACGGCCATGTCTCCTCTCCATCCCTTCGTCCTTTTTGATTGGTCCCCCGGACCAATGGCAAGGCCACGTAATTTTCACCTTCATCTGCGGGTCAAACCCAATATCGCAGTCCAATACAAGTCCTCTGAACGACGCGCAATCGCAAAATCAAACGAATTCTTTTGTTTCTCTTTTGCTAATGAAAATACATTGTCTGTCCTAAATACGACGTGAAATTCCTTCGTTTAGAGCCTTGTACGGACCTCAATATCCCTTCATGGCTCAAAAAATTATTGTCTCGATAAGTAGAATAGTGTATACGGGCATCGACATGTCAAAATAAGAAACGTAATCCGACAATTAGGAGATTACTTTGATTACAAATCAATTATTTATTCTTTTGAAATTATATATAAATATATACACACATGAGTGTGCGGGCGTGCCGGTGTGCGGGTGTGCGTGTTTTGAGAACTAAAACGAGGAAAAAAGGAAAGAAGAGAAAAGAAGGGTTGAAATTAGGGGAGACAAAAAAAAAAAAAGAAATAAAAATTGAGAGGCTGGCCGAAAGAAATTTCTGCTGGGTTAACCCGGGCCAAAACCATGTTGCCTGCTGCGAAGCAGACAATGAAAGAGACGGCAGGATCACGGCGACGGCGACGGTAACGGCGGGTCTCTCGCTTCCTCTCTCCTCTTCTTTTACCTAACGGGCTCCAGTTAACCCCCTCTCTCTCTCTCTCTCCCGGACCACACGCACCTCCTCCTCCTCCTTGCCGCTGCCGCGCCACCGTACGCCACCCCTGCCTGCCATCTGCGGGTGGGACTGAAATTAAAAAGAGACCACACGTACGCCTGCCCTGCCCTGCTCCGCCCTGCTCTGCCCCAAAAAAAAAAGAGAGAAAAAAAGGAGAGGAGGAGGAGCAGGAATCGTACGTCGCGAGCCTGATACCATGGCGCTCAAAATGTGTACACGTTTTCTACCGTGCGAGTTGGAGGAGGAGGAGGAGGAGGAGGTTGTTTTTACCTCCTGTCGTTTTAGGGTTAAAAAAATCCGCGGAATTCGCGATCGGAAGCGTTCGTTTGCCGGGGAAGCTACTGCGTGGGATCGGAGAAATTTCGTCCCTCTTGTAGAGCCATCGGTTTGTTAAATCTTCATCTTCTTCTTGGTGGTGTGAGATAGATAACATGTCACGAAACTTGATTTGGAGTCTATCGCCGTCGATGCGAATTAAAAAGGTCGGCACTTGCTTGCAATTTTAAAAATGATATGTTTGGTGTGGCCTTGGAATTAAATCGATTGGTAGGCCCTCGTGATGATTTTATTTTCCTCGAGACGTTCTTATCTTTCATTTATAAAGTAAATTAGTAATTTAGAATTGATTTGACTTGCAATCCTTAGTTTGAATTTTGAAAATCATATTACAAAAAAGGATGTTGTCACGAAAAATCCTAAGTTATATCCACCACAACATATATATCACGATTTTTTTTGTTGTGTTACTAAAAATCTTAAACTTGATGATTGCGATATAAATATCTCAATTTTTTTGTGTCATAAAAAATCATAAGCTTATACTAATTTGAAGAATATTTTCTTGACGAAACTAAAATAGAGGGCTTTTCCATGATACAAAAAAAGTCGGAGACATTTATATCACCTTAACAAAAGTTGGTAAGTCCGTATTTTGCTTTTACTTGTATCTTTTGTACATATATGTTTGTAAGGAAGTGCGACTATTCCGAACGCAATGAAGGTTTAACGGTTCCACGAAGGAAATTTCCTCAACACGCACTTTATGATTCTCCACCTACTCTTTGTACATGGCGAGGGGCGGCACCCATCTTGTGATGGTCCTCTAGCTTCTTTAAATAATCCAAGGACACGAACTCGGAAAAAAACCTGGCTACTTAGAAGAGCTCACGAAACATGGTACTAAAGTCCGGTGGGGCGATTAAATTCAAGCCTTTGAAATTTTGCCGACGACATAAATATGGGCAGGATCGAAGTGCCGATCTCTAGCATTTCTCATGTAGAGGATCCCCTCGGGTGAAAATCAAATATTTACGGTCCAACCGTCGTCGGCTGGACGGTTTCCCGCGCTCTCAAGAAAAGATCGATTTTTAGCCTCACGTGGGGGTGCGGAGAAATTTACCGAGCACGAAGGAGGCCGTCCGATTTCACGGAGCGTCGGCGCGATTTCATGCGGGTTAAAAACTTGTTTTTTTATTTGATTTATAATTTTTAAATTTTAGTTAAAATTTTTTTTTTTTTTTAACTGGAGGCCCGCGACAGCCGGGACGGGGGAGGGGGAGGTGGGGCCCGGGGGGTTGCTCAGGACTGCCGTCCCTGCTCCGTCAAAACCCGACCGTGAGCTAACCCAGGGGCGGGGTCAAATCCTAACCGGGGTTACTCCTGTTGGCGTTAACCAATACATCGCGGACACCCAGGAGTTGAAATGGGGGAGTCCCACAAAGAAGTCACAGTTGAAAGGAAAGAAAGCGAAGCGAGGAAAGCAGTAAGAAGAAAGGAAGAAAGAAGGAGAAAGAAGAAGAAGAAGATTACGATACGAAGTCCGCGCGCATACTCGGCTCCTTTCCTCGAGAGCGCGTGCCCCCTGCGTTTGTCCTCTGCGGATTCTCTAGAGAGAGAGAGAGAGAGAGAGAGAGAGAGGGAGGGGGTGTTTGTTTTTTTTGGCTGCCGGTGGCTCTGAAGAAGCTGGTGGTGGCGGCGGTGGTGGGTGACGGACGGACGGAGACGGCGGCGGTTTAACGTTTGGCCTCCCCTTTATTTTTTTGGCTTTTTTTCCCCTTCGAGCGAATCGCGGCGGGCGGGTTGTTAGCTCCGGCGGGCTTTGTTCATCGCCGGCTTTATCGTGCGTGTGGTGAGAGAGAAAGAGGGAGATCTCCGAGCCGTGCTTGATACTCCGGCGACCCCGCTAGCTCCGTCGAATTCCGCGCTCACATGGCTAATCGAGGTGAATGCCCGGAAGGAGCGTCGAAACCATTCTCTCTCTCTCTTTCTCTCTCTTGCTGTCGAAGAGCTAGAAAGCGAGCTAGAGAGAGAGAGAGAGAGAGCTGCTGTTTCTTATCCTTCTCCTCCTCCTCCTCCTCCTTCATCCTTCCTCCTCCTCCTCCTCTTCTTGTTCTTGTTTATTTTTCTGTGGGTGGCGGTTTCTGATTCGGCGTTGGTAGGTGGTGGAGAAGACGATCTGTACACGGAGCTATGGAAGGCGTGCGCGGGCCCGCTCGTTGACGTCCCCCGAGCTGGGGAGCGAGTCTTCTACTTCCCCCAAGGGCACATGGAACAGGTGAGGAATCATTTCCCCACGATTTCTTCGCCCCCCCCCTCTTTTTGTTTAGAATCGACGTTTCATCTTGTTCGTTCGGTAGGGAACAAGCCCGAGAGATTTTAGCGCACGGATTTTCTTTCGACGTTTCTGGTTTGAGCTGGTTTCCTTTTACGTGTTCTTCCGCTCGCGTTGTTTCTTTCTTCTTTTGGTGGGGGGGCGAAATCCCGTAAATTATTCTTGCCTTCTAATTCGCGTGCCGTTCGGGTTTCAGCTGGAGGCGTCCACGAATCAGGAGCTGAACGAGAGGATCCCGCTGTTTAATCTTCCCCCGAAGATACTTTGTCGCGTCATGTACATTCAGCTGCTGGTAATTTGTCTGGACTCTTGACTTCAGTTTGTACATGTGCTATAGCTCCTGGCTGGTAATCGCTGGATGATGTTATTTGCCGCGAATTTGGGCTTCTGCTGGATCTTCGTATCAGATGAATTCCTTTTCTGGGTTCCTGAAAAGCACCCCCTTTTTTTTTTTTTTTATGACAAATGGATGGGAAATAGAAGCCGCGATTCGACGTGATGTTTGATATTATTTGTTCGGTCTTTTTTGTTTTGATGTTTAGGCGGAGCAAGAAACGGATGAAGTTTATGCCCAGATTACTCTACTTCCAGAGGCCCCTGTAAGACCCTAGTCAGACCATAATTCTTGTGGAAGCCTCGTACGGGTGAAGATTGTGTCGTGAGCTGTCTGTTAATTTTCATGTTTTTTTTTTTTTTTTTGGCAGCAATCTGAGCCTACGAGTCCCGACCCTTACCTTCCTGAGCCTCCGAGGCCGCGAGTTCACTCCTTTTGCAAGGTTTTGACGGCTTCCGATACGAGCACGCACGGTGGATTTTCTGTTCTCAGGAAACATGCGACTGAGTGTCTTCCGCCTTTGGTAATTTCATCACGACTCGTTTGGCCTCCATCCCATCGCCCCCTCTCTTACCTCCTTTCGTGTGAGCATTTTATCATGTATTATTCCTCCGCAGGATATGAACCAGTCAACACCGACTCAAGAGTTGGTTGCAAGGGATCTCCATGGTTATGAGTGGAAATTTAAGCATATTTTCAGAGGTAAAGAAAAAACGCTTTTAGTACGTGTAGGAAAGTGGCTTTTTCTCGGATGAAGAAAGTGCATATCGGTGCTCTATGGAGTTGCTTGCTGAATGAATAGAAGTTGACTCGTGCTTCCACTTGACTCTGAAAAAACAGGTCAACCACGTAGGCATTTGCTGACAACTGGATGGAGTACTTTTGTCACTTCCAAGAGATTGGTTGCTGGTGATTCTTTTGTGTTCTTGAGGTATAGAGGCTGTTTGTACTCTTAAATATCTGCTCCTTATTTGTTATATAGTTGATTTCATTGGATTGTCTCGCTCTGTCGTCAAGGCATTTAATAAGTACTTCTGCTTGATGCATTCATAGAGGGGAGAATGGAGAACTTCGTGTTGGTGTCAGACGCATGGCACGTCAACAGAGCAGCATGCCTGCGTCGGTGATATCGAGTCAGAGTATGCACTTAGGAGTGCTTGCAACTGCCTCTCATGCTGTCACGACTCAAACCCTGTTTGTAGTCTATTATAAGCCCAGGTACAACATATGGAAATTATCTTTCCTGCTATTATGTCAGCATTTCTAGATTGAAGCATGATAGAATTCTCTTCTTGTAAAACCTCAGGACAAGTCAGTTCATCATAAGCTTGAACAAGTATCTAGAAGCTGTTAACAATAAGTTTTCTCTCGGCATGAGATTCAAGATGAGGTTTGAGGGAGAGGATTCTCCTGAGAGAAGGTAATGGAAGTCACAATTTACTCTTTCAGGGAACTATTTTGGTTTGTGATTCTTCTATGATCTCATATTTTCTCTCCTCAGGTTTTCTGGTACTATAGTAGGAGTCGAAGACATTTCCTCTCAGTGGACTGATTCCAAGTGGCGATCATTGAAGGTAACGACTAAATGGAAATGCTTTTCATCTTTGATTGAATTTCACGTGCAACAGCATTGTCCCAACTTTTTTGGACCTCTTTCATCTGTCAGGTTCAATGGGATGAACATGCTTCTGTTCCAAGGCCAGACAGAGTTTCACCATGGGAGATTGAATCCTCTGTACCGTCTATACCTCCTGGCATGACAGAGTCTGCAGTGCCGAAGAATAAAAGGCCTCGACCACCTGCTGATCTCCCTGCTCTTGGTAATCTTCTAAGAAATTGCTGTTAGCTTTGTGTCTTGCTTTTCTGCTGCAGATATCTTTCTATTTACATTTTGTGGCTAACTAATCTCCTCATTCATAATCGTAGATACTACTGGTGCACCTCTCCATGATGCTGGACTTATGCAGTCCTGTGATTCTACGCAACCAACTGTTTTCATTGAAGGAAAAAGAAGCGATAATCATGGTATTTGGCATCATAAGCAAACAAGTGTGAACACCGGTAGCAGCTCTATCTCGTGGCCTCAGACTGAGGGGGACAGGCAGTTTTCTCCCAGTGTCTGTGGTTGGCCACTTCTTTCCAGTTCAACTATGCACTCACCAAAGCCGAGAAATGAACCTAAGGTCGAGCTGGCTGAGAAGCCCGAGAGACCTACTAGTTGCCGATTGTTTGGCATTGACTTGATAAATCATTATTCAAACTCTCAGCAAGTGGACAGGCTGACTGTTCAGCCACTTGATGGATATGCTGGCATTAACGAAGCACACACTCCAGGCAACCCTCCTGCAGCAGATTCACACAAGTCTGTTGTTTTAAAGACCTCGAAAGAGATAATTCAAAAGCAGTCTCTGGTTTCACCAAAAGAGATTAGAAGCAAACAAAATTGTTCTACCACTGCAAGGAGTCGCATTAAGGTACCTACTTTGTGACTGACGATCTAGGCTACATTTTTAATATTCAATATGCAGTGATTGTTTGTTTTCTCTACATTGTATATTTATTGACATCTTTTGGATTGGCTGGAATATGTGCCAACAGGTTCAAATGCAAGGAGTAGCTGTGGGTCGCGCTGTTGACTTGACTATGTTCGAAGAGTATGATCAGCTCATTGATGAGCTCGAGGAGATGTTTGAGATTAAAGGAGAGCTCAGGCCTCGGAATAAGTGGGAAATCGTCTTCACCGATGATGAAGGGGACATGATGCTTGTGGGAGATGATCCCTGGCCGTAAGTTCATTTTGTGCAAGTATTACTACTTCAATCAGTTTGGCCCCGATACTACAAGCTTACTAGGCTCGAACCAAGAGTGTCCTCTTATTGGCAATCCTTTTGTGCAGGGAATTCTGCAACATGGCCAGAAGAATCTTCATATGGTCAAGTCAGGACGTGAAGAAGATGAGCCCCGGAAGCAGGCTCCCCGTGTCCTCGGTAGAAGAAGAAGGGAGCTAGCTTAACCACCTGAGTCTCGCCGCCTGTGTATCTTTTCCTCTATTTCCCCCTTGCAATTCTTGTCTGCAGCTTGTTGTCTGTAATCTCCTTGTGCCTAAGGGGCCTTCTTTTTTTCCTTCATTTTCTTATTCTATTTTTTTGTTTAGTTTTTGGGGTGGGGTTGAAATTTGCCATAGCTTGGGGAATTGGGGGACTTGGCGTTATTTGCGAAAGCTAACTTCTATAATAGGACCCACTATCAATCAACACTTAGGAACTTGGGAGGATGGGGTTTTATATGCGTTAGGTTTTTAGGACCAAGAATCTGTGTATATCTTTGGAGTTTCTTCTTGGGTGGGATGTTAGTGGGGAGGTCTTTTTGTTTTATGTAGATATGTTTAATTGGGAAGTGGAATCCATGGTAGTCATCAGCAAATGGAAGATGGCAAAAGCTTTCCCCCCCCTTGTTTTCTTCTCCTTCTCCTCCTCTTCCTCCTTTTCTTTGTCCCCCTTTTTAATATATTAGCATGAGAAAACATGGATTTTGATTTAGGATATCTGCAAAGATGCCTTTTGGATTTGCCTTTTTCCCTTTTGGATTTGCCTTTTTCCCTTTTGGAAACAGAGAGGCCCCCAAAATTCAAACGAACCAGTTGTACGCACGTGGGGAATTTTAAGGAAGGGGGGGTGGGGGAGAGAGAAGTGGACTGACCGACCGGCCACCACAAGCCGCACCAATCCCCTGTCGGGCTTCTTCGGGGCTGTCTGTTGATTGGAGTTCGATATAATTTATATTGATATCTGGAAATCCCCTTATCCTTTTCGTTTGTTTATTCACGGTCTCGCTCCTCCACTAGCGTAAAGTAGGTCATTATTGGCCTTAATCTAATTCCAATGCCCCTGTTGCTTTGGAGCTTTACGGAAGTGATGAAGCTTTTTTCATTGTTTAGGAGACGCATCTCTTTTCTTTTCTTTTCTTTTTCTTTCTTCTCCTCTCTTTTTCCGTCGCCCTTGTGGACCGGAGCCGAAATCTTCATCATGTCGATGGATGGCGGGGTTGTCATTGGATCAGAGGAATATCCACCCCTTCGGCCAAATTTGGGGTCAACCCATATCTCGTTGATGTGCCTGCTGCGTCTTTTATTCTTTCAATTATGGTGGCTTTTGTTCGCTCTCTAGATCCTTGACTTGGTCGCAGTAAAAATCCGAGAGGGACGTTACTTTGAATGGGTCTTCGGGCGACATGGACGCGTTTGTTTTGCCGGTCGCTATACGTCCATGGGGGGAAAGAGAATGGGACGTCAAATCGGAGGGGTGGCTCTTTCCTTCCGGTTTCCCGCAATCGCACAAACGCTCGCCAAAGCTCGCGAGAAGGAAGCATGTGCGTTTCGTGATCTGATGTTGGGCGGTCTCGTCGCGTATCTTTCGTGAGATGAGCTTTCTTGCTCGACGCGTGTTCGTGGCGCACAGGATGAGGAGGCTTCCTCTCTTTTTCGGGTGGTGTCATGATGCGACGAATGGGGAAACTTGGTAAGTTTCTGGTCCCGAGTCTTGTCGGAGTTGAGGATATGGGAGGACCCAGTGATGGAAATCAGGTTGACGAGCCTTCCGAGCTATTTGAACAAATACACACGGAAACCCATGGAACTCGAGGGCAGGGCGGCCATGAGAATGGTCAACGAGTTAAGACTTAAGTTACCAAACGGCTCCTTCCAGAGATGTCTGTGTCCTTTCGTTTGATACCACTTTTTCGAGGGGGAAAAAGCGATATCTCCGAGCTAGGGTTCACAACTTGATCCCTATTCTCCCATTGTCTTGTTACGTTAAATCTGGTCTGCTCCTCGGTCGCCTAACAATCCCGAGGCCTATAATGCGACCTACGTGTTGGAGTGTCGAGAAATATACACATGTCTTCAGCCAATGAAACGACATGATTATATGAGCACGTCAGAGAAATCATCACCCTCCTTTAAGGAGACGAAGCATTAGCATCTTTTGCAAAGCAAACTCGATATTTGTAAGCATGCAGTCAACACGTCCCTTGGCAATTTAAATTTTTAAGAGAACATGACTCGTTTACAATAAGGGTGTCAAAAAGGCAGAATCGACTCGCACCTATGGGCACTTTTGGGTCGGGTCTCTTACGGTTCGGGTAACCGATAGAAAAGTTCGAATCTCATGATGGTTTGGTTCGGTCTAGGTTAGATCACAAATCCAAACTGAAATACAATAATCTCTAGACACTTTGCTCGAAAAGAGCTTTTAGATTTTTTTCACCTAATCTCACATGCTTTGTTTCTCTTGTTCTTGTTGACGTTCTCGTAGTGTTTCACTTCTGTTCAAATCTCCCTCTTGTTCATCGCCCATCGTGGTCGGCAGCTTTTGTTGAATTGTAGGGAAGCACGGAGTTAAATACTCAGATGCACTTCAAGGCAGGTTTCAAACTTCAATTTCGATAACTCTCTGATATGGAAAATATCCGTAAAATCATCCATGGAAAATATAATAGGGAAGTTTATCTGAATACTTTTGAATTAAAGCAAAAAAGATGTGGACAATATCCACAAAAGCAAAAGACATGAGCTTTCCTTCTATGAGTTGGAGTCGGTTCCTGACATTGGCATGTAGAGTCAGAGGGATATCGATTAAATGCCCCACTATAAATATATATATATATATATATATATATATATATGAATTTTGGGTTGTGCCGATTGATGCGCCGGTCTTCATGCGGTTAATGAAACCTCGAAGCAATGACTCTGTGCGTGAAGTCTTGAAGCGCTGTTTCAAGCGTGCTTGGTCATGAGTTTCTCCGTTGGCTCCGTGTGATTACACCAAGAAGTTTTTAGTGTTAAAGTCGATTAATTATTGTGGTAAGATTTGCATGTAAGTTCTCCACGAGATTAAGAGATTATTTAGCGAGGAATTGTGGGGGCAAAATACTAAGTGAGTTATTGGATGTAATTAGGGTTTGGAAAACACCGAGAGTATTTGAGCGATTCAAGTGTGGTTATTTTCTCTGTTATATCAATTGATCTATAGTGAAATTCATTATTGCTTTGCCCATGGACAGAGGTTACTATGATTGAACCACGCAAATTTGGTGTTCAATTTTTTTTCTTGTTTTGTTTATTTTATTGTTTGATCACTTGTTTTCTTTAATAATTGGTATCGGAGTCAGGTTTGGCTGAGTTGAAGTGAATCGATAGGGATAGAAGAAAGAAAAGTGAGAATCGATAGATATGATGGGAATTATTTTGGTTTTTGAAAGATGTAGATTGAAAATTATCTCAATCTAATGAAACTGCACTCGCCCTTGTCTGGAGAGAAGTTACAGATAATGAAGTAAGCTAATTAGGAATTGTTGAATAGATGAGCTATGGGTGTTATTCAGCTGATGTTGGCTCGTAACATCGCATTTAAAATGGTGAAAGAGAATAGCACTGTGGGTTTGATGAAAGCCCTGTCGGCTATGTACGAGAAGCTCTTTGCAATCAATAAAGTCTAGATGATGCAATGTTTGTTTAACTTGAAGATGAGCGAAGGTGCATTGGTTACAGATCATAGCAATAAATTCAATGTGATTGTTAGTCAATTGAGTTTAATTGAGATTAACTTTAAAGATGAGGTATGTACTTTGATTCTATTATCCTTATTGCCCGATAGTTGGAATACTACTGTTACCGTTCTTAGTAATTCCTTTGGAGCAACAACCTTGACATTTGATGGTGTTTGAGATTTAATTCTGAGTGAGAATTTGGCGAATCTATATTTGCTACTTTAGTAGGTGAAAATAGAGGAAGAACTAGTACACGTATTAGTAGGAGTAGTATAAACATGAATAGACACAATCAGTCTAGGATTAATGGTGCCTTCGATTGGAGCTATGATAAGATGGGGCATATTTTAAGAAATTGTCTTAAGCTTGAAAACGAGAAAGGTAAGGAAATTATAATTGATTCTATAGATAATATAGCAGCTATAGTTGTCGGTAATTTGGATAGTACTAATTTTTTTTTGTCTATCACTGATTATTCATCATTTGATAGATGTATTAGGGATTCTGGTTGTCCATTTCGTGCTACATCAAATAAAAATTGGTTTACTAATTATCAATGCATAGATATGTGATGTCATAGATGTTGGCAATATTAGAATAAAAATGCTGGATAGTATTGTGAGGACATTGTTTGGAGTGAGGCACGTTTTAGAGTTGAATAAGAACATGATTTTCTTGAGTGCCTTGGGTTCAGTTAGGTGTTGGTAGTTTTCAGAATGTGGAGTTCTGAAAATGTTTGAGATGCTTTGGTAATAATGAGACAAATTAAGCACAATAGCTCATATGAACTTCAAGATGAGATAGTGACAAATTTCTTCGTGGAGACGTCAGATACATCCAGATGTGGATGATATCTACGAAAGCAAGAGACGTGAGCTTTCCTTTTATCAGTTGGAGTTGGTTTCCAATGTTGCATGTGGAGTTAGATGGATATTGGTCCCACACACACATATTCATATAATGGTTGTGGGAATTTTGGGTTGCATCGGTTGATGCGTGGGTCTTTGTGCAGTTAATGAAACCTTGAAGCAATGACTTTGCATGCAAGATCTCGAAGTGCCATTTCACGATGCTTGGTTGTGGGTTTTTTTGTTGGCTTCGTGTGACTAGACTAACAAGTTTTTAGTGTTGAAATCAATTAGATTTTATGGTAAGATTTGTGTGTGAGTTCCTTGTGAGATTGTAAGATTATTTAAAGATGAATTGTGGGGCAAAACACTACGTGAGTTATTGGGTGTAAGTGGGACTTGAAAAATACTAAAAGTGTTTGAGTAACTCGAGTGCGGTCGTAATCTTCATTATATCGTTTGATCTATAATGAAATTCATCATCGCTCTGCCAGGACATAGACGTAGGTCATTATGGCCAAATTATGTAAATCTGATGTCTAATTTATTTCATTGTCCCATCTATTTTATTATGATCGCTTGTTTATCCTAACAGGTTAGATGAACGATCAATTTGGTTCTGTGTTGACAAGAGTGTTCAGCATTGCGACGCCGTGGCAGTTGCCCAGCTGCAACAACTCCTTGAACTGCCACAACTTCGAGTATCTAGTAGTGTTGATCTTCGTGCAGGTCCAAGTACCACCACTGGCGCCTGCTTCCGCGAATAACTTCTTCATAGGTGGCCGAATCTGTCTTCTTCATCTTCATTTTCGAGCTGTGACTTGCTCTGCTGATTCGGTTTGGGAATTAGAGTAATCGGGCTTGGCTTCGGGTTCGGAGACATCGACGGCAGACTGGAACTTCTGTCAATTTGTCGAAAGAGTTGGAATTTGTCGTCGAGTAGATGGATGCCTGATATGCTCCATTTTCCTCAGTATCGGCGGCCTCTGTGCAGCGAAGGATAAAATGACTTTTTTTTTTTTTTTTTTTTTTTTTTTTTTTTTAAAATAAAAGAAAATCAAACTGCTTTATTGGTTCAGATTACATTCGATTATCGGATTAGTTCGGATCACCATTTTGCCTTTTTTCCCTTCACATACGGTTTGGTTTGGGTATTCGGTTCAGGTATCATGGACACCTGTCTCGAACTGAACCGTTGACACTTTTACACGGCATCTTCCCATAACAAAGCTGGATCAAACTTACCTCATCAATTGGTACTTAAAGGACAGCTTTCTCATGGCATGCCACCTCGAAGGGCTTCTCGTCTCGATGAAAACTCATTTCCCACCAGACAGAGCCAGCCCTTCCATCCGATGGGATCAGCGTGCTGCTTTGCTCCAGGAGGCTCGGATAAGTGAAAAAAAAGAAGAAAAGAGGACGGGTCAAGTCTCTCCATGAAATCGCACCATTTACTCGCATCTTCATTTCGGAAAGTAAAGAAGGAAAATCGAATTTAGAGGGGAAAAATAACGGGCTGAGCCGCCAAATTCTATGCAGGGTGGCGAGAAACGGGTGACACAAATGGTCTGGGCCTATTCAGTCCAATGAACGTTCGACCAAACCGTTATTCTCATGTCGCTCTGCTTTCCTTTTTCTTTCCCACAACTGCACGTGTTGAGTTTATGTTATTCCGAGAGAGCCCACGCTATGGGCTCCAACATCTCGTTTATCCTATAGAATATACTAATATACATGCATTTCCTCAATAATGTTGCGGCTCGTGAATATTTATAAGTATGTAAAGAGGCTCAATCAAGTGCACCCCCAATGAGAATACTTAGGAAGATGGCGCGTTCGTCGCTTACTCTATCCATTGCTTTCCATGAGGGGTTATAGGAAACACATGGCCAAGACGCACATGTCTCTCAGCTAGTTAATATGGCTGATCATGGCAACGTATGGTGCTAACGTTGGTGCCACTAATAATGTTGTAGAGGATGGACATGAGCATTAAGGTGAGAGTTGAACATGTCGTTGAGAGAGGCAAGGTCGGAAAGAATGCATTGATGGAGATCGGGAGCGCCGCCGAGGCTCTCAGCTGGTGCACTAGACAAATGAGTTCACGCGTCAAGATCATCCCGCTGTCGTTTAGGTTCGATCGCCACTCTAAACGCTACTATTCCACGTCACGAAGGGACCTCATGAATGCACGCGAACCGTCTAGCGCGCATGGTCCGCCTTTATCAAGAAAGGCTCCGCCTAGGCATTGGGAAAGGCATTGTCGTCGAGATCGCTCCGAGGTGGAGAGGTTGCGATTTGATAACGGGATTCGCACATCCGAACCAAGAGTTTTACCAACTCTCGGTGGTTGTTGGCAGTTACATTTGATTAAATATGTCTAAACAACGTAACTCTAGGTGTCTTTCATGGTGGGTTTGACGGAGGTTGTTGTCGAGAGGAGAGTGGGGAAATTGACGGAAGGGTTGGTGCTGCAGATCTTGTTGGCTGGTTTTGGCGTCGGCAATTGCTGGCGGATTTACGAAGCAAGGGAGAATGCCCCCAAAGGATTTGTTGGCGGCTTCTGCATTTTCAGTGTTTCTTCTTTGTGTAGCACTTTCTTTGGCATATATGAAGGATTTAAGGGCTTTAGGGTTTCAGCTTTGCATGATTATTATTTTCATTCACGCATTTATGTGGATTGAGCTTACAATTGTAGAGTCTCTAGATCTGATGCTTCTCCTCTGAAACGGTCCTTCCGCGTACCGACTTGATGGCCAGAGTGTACTCGGCATACGATTATGAGTATCTTTACTATCCTAGCAAGAGAAAGGACATATATAGTCGATCGTCTGTGTCTACATCGTTTAACTTCCCAGTTACAGAAATACCGTTGAATCTACGGGATTGTCTGAATTCCACGATGCATGCAATGCAAGTGCCCGAGTAGTTCTGGTTGATCAGGACTATCTATCAGTCAATGATCTTCGCAGACGCATCTCTACTTGCCACTCACATCACTGATGGAGACAATTTGCGATGGCCACTTAGGCCCTGTTTGGTAACGTGTCAAACAGTGACCGATTCTGATTTTTTGTTCCTAGAATCAATTTGAGATGAGAATCGCGTTTAGTAAAATTTTTGTTTCTGGGAACAAATTTGTTCGCGGAATCAGTTTGGAACAAGATTTGAGAATAAAAAAAAAGTTGATTCTGCGTCCAAGAATCACAAAAAGAATCAACACAATAAAATTCTTATACTAATTATTATTATACTATAATAATATAATAGTAATTATATTACTATACTAATAATAATATTTCGGGTTTGGAGACATCATGGCAAGCAGGAAATCCTCTATCAATTTGTCGAAAGACTTGGAATTTGTGGTCGAGTAACGGGGATTGAAGGGAGAGATGAATGCCCGATTTGCTTCATTATCCGCAATATCGGTGGCTTCTGTGCAGCGAATGATAATATGAATTTAAAAAAAAAAAAATCGAATTGAATCGCTTTATTGGTTTGGATTACATTCGGCTATCGGGTTGGTTTGGATCATTGTTTATGGTTTGGTTCGGGTATCATGGATGCCCGACTCGAACCGAGTTGTTGACACTCAGTCTACACAGCATCTTCATTAACAAAGGTTGATTAAACTTTCATGATCAATTGGTACTTAAAGGACAATTTTCTCATGGCATACCCACCTCGAAGGGCTTCTTGTCTCGATGATGACTCATTTCCTACCAGACAGAGCCAGGCCTTCCATGTGTTGCTTTGCTCCAGTAGGCTCGGATAAGTGAAAAGAAAAGGACAGGTCAAGTCTCTCCATGAAATCACACCATTTACTCGCATTTTCGACCCGTTCATTTCACCTAAAATGACTTCCGAGAAAAAAATATTTTTAAGATTTTCCAGTATTTATTTTACAGAAAATGAATTAATCAAGAAAACATTTTCCGTTATTGAAAAAAACACTTTCAAAAGTGGAGAAAACATTTTCCATCACTTCTTCCACTTCACTTTCTTTCACTAAATACATTTTCATTTGAATTTTATGTTTTCTTTTTCTTTTTTATTTTTTAAAAATTGAGTTTTTAATTTCTTTTTCTTTCCTTCTCTTCTTCTTCAACCTTGGCTGGCCGCCGGCTATGGTAGTAGTCGACGATCGGCCAAGGCCAAAGAAGAAGAAGAGAAAGAAAGAAAAGAAAAAAAGAAAAGGAAAGAAACAAATTAAAATTTTAAAAATAGATTTTTTTAAAAAAGATCATTAAAAATGTATGCATGCATGAAAAGATTTTCCTCACAAACGGCAGAAAATATGTTTATTTCATTTTTAAATTTCAGCCAAGAACTAGAAAATATGTTTATTTTTCTAAAAAATGGATTTCTGAAAAATAATATGGATTTCTGAAAAATAATATCCAAAAACATCACATTTTCCATAAAATGAATAGAACATTCATTTTGAAAAGTAAAGAAGAAAAATCGAACTTAGCGGGGCAAATAACGGGCTGGGCCACCAAATTCTACGCAGGGTGGCTAGAAACAGAGGACACAAATGGTCTGGGCCTATTCAGTCCCATGAACATTGGACCGGCCGTCATTCTCATGTCGTCTTTCAGCTTTCCTTCTTCTTTCCCGCAACTGCACCTGTTGAGCTTATGTTATTCGGATAGAGCTCACCATATGGGCTTCAACATCGTGAATTCATCAATCCTGAGGTTCTATGCTTGTATTCTCGTTTATCCTATAGTATACACATGCATTTCCTCAATAATTGTGTGACTCATGACTATTTATAAATATGTAAAGAGGCTCAATCAAAGGCCCCCTAACGAGAATACTAAGAAAGATGGCGCACTGATGACTCACTCTATCCATTGCTTAGAGGGTCTAGTTTTCCATGAGGGGTTGGAGGAAACACATAGCCAAAACGCACATGTCTATCGGCTAATTAATATAGCTGATCATGGCAACATATGGTGCTAATGCTGGTGCCACTGATAATGTCGCAGAGGATGTACGAGAGCATGAAGGTGAGGATCGAACACTTCGTTGAGCAAGGTAAGGTCGGGGAAGAATGCGCCGATGGAGATGGGGAGCACAGAGGCTCTCAGCTAGTGCACTGGACGAATGAGTTCACGCGTCAAGATCATCCCGCTGTCGTTTAGGTACTTTAATCGCAACTCTAAGACACTACTAATTCACGTCACGAAGGGACCTCATGAATGCATGCCAACCGTCTAGTGCACATGGTCCGCCTTTATCAAGAAAGGCTCCGCCTAGGCATTGGGAAAGGCATTGTCATGGAGATCGCCCTGAGCCGGAGAGATTGCGACCTGAGGACTCGCGCATCCGAACCGCGTGTTTCACCAACTCTCGGCGGTTGTTGGCAGTTATATCTGAATAAATATGTCTAAACAACATAACTCTAGTTGTCTTTCATGGTGGGTTTGGCGGAGGTAGTTGTCAAGAGGAGAGGGAAATGGAAGAAGGGTAGGTGCTGCAGATCTTGTTGGCGGGTTTTAGGGGCGACGATTGCTGGCGGATTTATGAAGCCCTGGTTTTTGAGGAGCGACGAGGGGAAGATCCCCCAAAGGATACGTTGGCGGCTCCTGCACTTTCAGCTTCTCTTCTTTGCGTTGCACTTTCTCTGGCATATATGAAGGATTTAAGGGCTTCCAGGGTTTTAGCTTTGCATAATTATTATTTTCGTTCACGCATTTATGTGCATTGTCTGAATTCAACGATTTATGCAATGTAAGTGCCAGGGCAATTCTGATTGATCAGGTTTTTAAGTAACACCGTATGCCAAACGTGATATGATACATTAATACGTCATTTTTCAAAAATAGATAATTTCGACACGTTGAGTCATATTATATATTAAATGTATACTTTTATATAACCATAATAAATTATCGTTATTAAATCAAATTAATTTGATTCAAATTCACAAATAAATAAATAATAAAAAAAGCTCAGAATGAATTTACATTAAAAATATTGATCCAACATTCATTAAAATTGTTCATTATCTCAATTTGACAAATTCAACTCAATTCCGATAATTTATAAAATATAAAGGAAAAAAACAAACAATTCATATTCTAGACTCATGTGGTAGATGTGTCAGAAAAGAAGAAAAAAAACTTGGGAGATGATTTGTATTCATGAAAATGAAAGTAAAAAAAGAAGAGAAGATTAAGTTTTTCTACTTTCTTTATTTATTATTTTTATTATCATTTTTTTAAAATTTCACATATACACATTTTGACCTTTTATTTATTAAAAATTATTAAAATTGATCTCGTGTGTTGGAATCGCGTGCTAGAAACTCACATGTTGGAATTTCAATTCAAGTATTGAAGAGTGTCGGGAAAGTTGACCAAATGTCGAATTTTCCGACACACGTTGACCGAGTATTAGACACGTATTGAAGTATCCGACACGATACGAAAACTCTCGAAAAGTGTCGATACTTCATAGATTAGGACTATCTATCAATCAATGGTCTTCGCAGACAAGCTCTAGTTGCTACTCACGCCACCGATGGAGACAATTCGCGATGGGCACGTAGAGGGAAAATTGCGGCGAGCTAGCGTGAGGACAAGCATAGGGTGGCCGCGGAAGGAGAGATTCTGGGTGTGATTCTTTCCAAAGCATCCGGTAAAGTTAGACGGGCTAAATATGCTATGTATACCGGTTAAATTTGGAGGATCTCCATTCAATTAATAGTGGAGGGAGGCTCTTGTCAATTTCTAAATAGCGAAAAGGTTTATAAGTCATGATCCATTTTTCGGAACAAATTCCCTCGTTAATAATAATAATAATAATAATAATAATAATAATAATAATAATAATAATAATAATAATAATAATAATAATAGTAATAATAATAATAATAATAGCTCGTTCAATATCTAAAATTTTCATTTCATTTCCCCCAATCATACTAAATTCGTGAAAAAGATGTTGCCATGGAGAAACACAATCTACCCAACCTAAGCGTAAGAGCACTACTTCAACCAATGGCTCAACTTGTGAAATATTTATTGAGAAATGATTGTGTGACAGTCTTAATCTACTGTGAGAATAATGGTTTACTCTAAACTACATAAGAAGAAGAAGAAGAAGAAGAAGAAGAAGAAGAAGAAATAATTGTAAATTATTGTGGAACTCACTTCTCTAATAATTTATGGCTCACAACAAACTATCATTTTCACAATATTCCAAAAATTATTATACTAGCAAAGCTCTCATTCATTAGCCAAGAGAAGCAAAACTGTGGAGAACTCTCTAGTCCCAAAAGAAAAATACTTGAGGGCTCTTCTATCCTTGGAAATTAATAGATGGCGATGGCTGTCAAGAAAGTGTCAAATCTAGTGCCTACAAATCGCAAAGTATAAGAAACATCAATCTTGATGATCTATCAATCTTGTAAGTGTTGTCACAAGCCTAATGACCTCTCCATGGCAATAATTTGGTCCCGCAAACCATTCAAGATTCTTCATTACAACATTTTCTTTTAGGTGGAACTGCACTTAAAGTGATAAGTCATGAAATAAAATAGCCTTCTAACTTGTGGAATAGATAAAATACCTCAAAATCACATCAATATTTTAAAAGGAAAAGTGTCAAAAAATTCAATAATTTATTACATTTATGCCAATTTGGTTCTAAATATTTTAATGGCGACAATTCAATCCCATATCATGTCAATTCGATCTTTCTAACTAATTTTGGCTAGATGTTGATGTAGATGCCAACTAACCTGTGGGGGCATAGCCGGTGCTGACATGTACAATTTTAAATAAATATTTTGATGTTACTTTAGATTTTTTTATTTCTTTTTTCCTTTCTTCTTTCTTTTGTTTGTGATTGGCCACTGGCCATGGTTGGATAGGCTGGCCTTGCCTGAGCAAGGGTTGTTGATGCTCACCACAGGCAAGGCCTAGCTATGCGAGGGTGAGCCTTGGTGAAGGCAATGCTCGGTGAGGCCACCTTGGCCTTGGCGAGGGTCCGCCTTGCCAAATTTGGCCTAGGCGAAGGCCGACCTCCCTATTGGTAAGGGGAGCCTTGCTTGACTAAGCCTCGCTTATAGTTGGTGACTAGCAAAAGGAAGAAGAAAGGAAAAAGAAAAATATAGGAAAATAAAAATAAAAATTTAAAAATCGAAAAAATAATACAATATTATTAAAATTATTTACGTTAGCGTCGATCGTGATATGTAGGCTGATCAGTATCCATGTTAGCAATATCCAGCAAGAATTTGCTAGAATGACTGAATTGATACTTGGTCAAAATGTTTAATACTAAATTGGCACAATTAAAAGATTTATGATTAAATTAGTATAAATGCAATAGATTTAAGACTTTTGACGCTTTTCTTGTAGTTTAAATATAAAGTTGTTTGTATTTGATGGTGTAAGGAATTGAAATTGTTGCGGAATATGGACAAGCGAATAGGATAAAATTACTTAGAAGGAAGAAAAGGGAATTGCACAAAAGGGAATTGCACACTGGATTTACGTGATTCGGTCCGAATATTGGAACTTATGTTCACAGGAAAAGTAGTTTGGAATTCCACTATAGAAACAAGCGATATATTGGAGATTAGAATCACTCGATCACTTAAACACACTATCAGTGTTTTCGGTCTCAAATTATATCCAAATAACTCACATAGTGTTTAGCCCATCATAATTCCTTGTGAAACCTCACTCAAGGAATTAAACAAATTCTACTCATAAGAATTTAACTGGCTAAAACATTCGGGTATAATTATGATGAGAAAATCCCTCACCTAAGAGGACTCTTTGTACTCTTCTATAGACTCAGAGCTCTCTCTCGACCACTGAAATAACTTGGCGCCCTCTCTTCCATGGGACGTCTCTCTCTTTTATAATACAAAAGAGAGTCTCCATCATTTATTGCAACATGAGCAAGTCTTCTTTAGATGAAAGATAAAAGACAAAGGAAGCCCACCATAATTTATGGGCATGGATAAACGTAGGACCTTCTTTCCTCTTCCTTTTCTTTCTCTCTTAAAGTCAACAACGATGACTTTGGCAGAAGAAAAGAAAGGGAACACCCATCCTTACATGCAAGTGGGCCACCGTCCACTTTCCTCCATGTATTTAACCTGCAGAGATGAGCAGAAGACAACAACGGAAGCCACACATAATTAATCTCTTCACGCTTGTGGCTCATAGATGAAATCCACATGCAATCTTCTTCTAACAATTTCGGCTGATCTATTCACATGCGCTGCTTTTTGACTCGCATGTGGTTGAGTTCACATAATCTTGTTGGTCCGATTTCATTCAACGGGCTCAAATTTGAGACATATTTTCAATATAAATCAAGTGGGATCCTTGATTTGAGTGTAAAAACCCCATACCTTAACAACTAAACCAATTCCATAGTGGTCGAATATTTTTTGATCTGGACAAGAATACTCACAAAGTAATTTGTGTGTTTTAAATTGGTTCACTAGAATTTAGTCATACCAAGAAATCAATCGGAGTATCGTTTGAATTGGATTTGTGTTCATACTTTTTCATGTATACATTGGATATTATTTGAGTTTGACTTCATTCTGAACTCTTACTTTGATTGGCCTTTAAATTACATGAACTGGAGGCTTTCTGGCAAGTTCTTGCAGAGTGCGGTTTGGTTTCTCTCAACCCCCTTCTCTTCCCAACCGCCAGCCCCTTTTATGAGGTTCTGTTCCTAAGAGATGAGTCTCCCTCCCTCTCCCTCTTTCTCGCCCTCGCCTTCACCCTCTCCTTGTGCCTCTCTATCTCCCTGCCTCTTCATCTTCAAGACTTCTTCGTGGATTTTGTGGACGTCACTGTTGACTTCCTCCTCAAAAGTAGAGAGTTTTGTCCTTGCGAGCTTTAAGATCCAAGTACGAGCGCCTCGGAAAAATCTATTGTCTTCGGATTTGCTCGCTTGCTTTGGCTCTAGGTACTCGCTCTAGAAGGTTGAGCACTTCACGTCTTTGAAGCTCCTCTCCTATCGTGTGAATGTGATTTTGTGATCAATTGATATCTATTTTACAGCTCTTCTATCCAAATTTAGAGTTGAATCTAGATTTGGGATTTTTTTTTTGTTCATATAGATCTGGGATTTACAAGGCGTTATTTGTGTTTTTTCAACATATTTGTATTATTGTTGTCTTTATACAACAATGGTGCTGGGATGCTAAATTTAGGCGTGCATTACCTTTTGATAAAGCCATAGTTATTAGAGAGAAAAATCTTAGTGTGTGCTCATCATTGATGATGATGCGAGTTTCGGTCATTGATCGCCGGTTGTTCTGTGATAGTATGACAAATCCATTCTTACGGAACAAACGAGTCTCTATAAGAGATCCCGAATTGATTCATTTTTCATATTTGCACCGGATTGTAACTCTTTGGAATTGGTTTTATCTTAAAATTATGTATTTCTCTTTTAAGTGTGATGAAAATTTTCCTTCCTATTAAAAAAAGAAAGTAAATAAAAGCGAATTTGCGAAGACAACACTTCATGTTTAAATTCTAACAGTAACAAATTTGTGATATAACTAATTAAACTGGAGACCACCTCTGGACATCGGCATGATTAATTTAGTTTGCGTGCGATAACTTGTTATCGTACAAATCGGAGGCACGGAAAGTACGTATTCCATTTCATAAATGGAAATTAAAACAGGATAATAGAGAGCTCAAGGTGATGGCGAGGCGTGCCATCCTCAAGATTTCTTCTTTCGTTCTCAAATTGGAGAATGGCCAAAATTTGACACGTCGCCCTCAAGTTGGCGATGGAAAGAAAGTTCTCCCGTCGGAAGCAGAATAAAGGCCGCAAAATCGATTTGTCAATCACTTGCTTCAATTATAATGTGCTGTCTGAATGATAATGTTCCCTCACCCACAAGCAAGGCTCCGCCAGCCGAGGACCAGCGGGGGTCGGCCTTACTCAGATCAGATCTAGTGAGGGATGCTGTGTAATTATGGTGGGAATACAATGTAATTATGGAGCAGTTAAGATATTTTAATTGGTTCATAACTTATTAATTCAAACTTTTAAATAAAAATGAACCCTATTGAGAAAACTCCTATTTGGTTTTGAAGTTGACAAAACTTTCATTTTCTTATTCTTATTCTTATTCTTGTTTTGAGGAATATTGGACTTCTGTGTTATATCGTGGAATGCCGTCAAAGTTTTTTTGCATCAAAAGTCTTTCCCACTTTGACGAAGATTTAGACTAAACAAAATCTAGAATGAAGACATAATCAGACTCAGGCTTATTGATCTTCCAACTAGGATTCAGTACGATCAAGACATATTCGGCTTTCTGACGAAGAATCTCACTTATCTTTTCTAAATATATTGATGAAATCAATCACGGATTGATGAAATCAATTTCGAAGATAAGTTCCTTTTTGGGAAGCATCTACTTATGGAAACCTAGATTTTGATTGTATGGGCGACCAAGATCATCGGATTTTCACCTCAATCTTCAAACGGCTACAAGATTCCTTAATTGATTCTGTTTAATAGATTGATTGGAAGAAATTCCTCTGGAAATTGCCAATTGTTAGAATGGCATAGAGGAGTATTTAAGGAGGTCACTCGGTTCATTTGAAAGAGAGCGTGAGAATTAAAATTCCAAAGTCTGAAGTTACCAAATTACTTGTTCTTCATCGATTGTGCTTACAATTGCACTCAAAGAGAGAAAAACACAAAGGAGTGACTTAGTGAAAAAGAAAGAAATTTTCATTGAGTGATCATATTCAAATCTCTGTAATTCTCTTTTGATGTCATAGTGGAATCTAGCCAGAAAGCTGTCAGCATGAGAGAGTGGACATAGGCTTGATCTTAGCCAAACCACTATAAATTTTGTGTTCAATTTTCTCTTTCCTTAACTCTTTTTGTTTGGTTGTTGCGATATTTTTCTATGTCCTGCTAAATTTCAAAATATCTTATTTGAGTTTGAATTGAACTTAGAAGTCTGATGTTAATCAAACCTTGTTTGAGAAAATAACTTTTATTGCTTTTATTGGCCAAATTTCTTTTTTCACCTATTCATCCCTCCTCTAGGTGGTAATACTAGCACTTTCAATTGGTATTAGAGTTGCAGTGCTTATTTTATTGAAGTGTTTTTTCTTCTAAGTTAAAAATCTTCTATGGCTAGTAACTTGGCTCTAGGATTGGTTGAAGGACAGAGTAACACCATACCACCTTATTTCGATGGAAAAGTGTACAATGTGTGGAAGAACAAAATGAATGCATTCCTAAGATCCAGAGATCCTCTAGAATGAGATGTTGTTGAAAGAGGAATCAATCCAAAGGCAGCATCAGTTTCAAACAAAGGAAAAGAAGTGATATAAAAAGATGTTGAAGAATCTATTCAAGTTGAAATTATCAAGAGACAGGCTTTTGATGCTAAAGCTATTTATTCTTTATACTATGCATTGTCTCCCACTGAATATAAAAAAATCTCTTAATGTGAAATAATAAAAGAAGTTTGGGATAGGCTCCACGTCACCTATGAAGGGACCGATTGTGTGAAGAAGACAAAGATAAACATTCTACTTGGACAATATGATTCTTTTAGAATGAAACCTGGAGAGTCTATAGGTGACATGTTCAACCACTTCATAGAAATTGTAAATGGCTTGGCCTATCAAGGTCAATCAATTTCAAGATCAATGGAGGTCAACAAATTACTAAGTGGACTTTCAAAGGATTGGAATCATGTGAAGACTTTAATCAGAGAGATTCAAAGGATCATGCCTGTTTTTGTTGATAAACTAATATGAATGCTTCAATCGTATGAAGTGGAGTAGATCAATGATGATGAAGATCCAAAAGGTAAGAAATCAATTGCATTAAAATTTAATGTTGATTCTGATGACACATACGGATGATGACATGGATGACGAGGAACTGGCCCTAATGATAAAGAAATTCATAAAATTGAATAGGAAAGGAAGAAGGCTGAATTGGAAGAAGCAAAGTAAGCAAAGCTTCTAGAAAAGACCAATGGAAGATGTTGAAACAAGCAAAGATGTAATATACTTCGAGTGCAAGAAAAAAAGGACACATCAAGCCTAAATATCCCTTGCTGAAAAAGAAGAAAGGGAAGTATGAGAAGTACAAGAAAGCTCTCAAAGTAGAAGCCTGGAGTGACACTGAATGTGGGGAAAGCGAAGAGAAATTTGCCAATATCTGTGTGATGGTTCACTTAGAATTAGACTTAGATTTAGAATTAGAGACAGATTCAGATTCTGACAAGGAAATCGAGATAAGTCACTTAGAAATTCTTGATAAGGTTTCTAAGTATATAAATGAACTTTGCCTCAACCTCAAATCTTCTCTTAAAAGGATTTCTGAACTGAAAAAGGAAAATTCTAAACTCAGGCAACATGATGATTTTTGGAAAGAAAAGTTTAAAAACCTGAAAAGTGATTTTGATAGTTTGAAAGAAAATGTCGACTCTTTCTTAAGGGAAAACGTTTGTTTGAAAAAGGAAATTTCAGATATTTCAAAAAGGTTTTCCAAAGGATTAGAAAAGTTAGAGAAAATTCTTTCAGCTCAAATACCTTATTTTAATAAATCTGATTTGGGAATGAATGACGAAATGACTTCTCTAATTGATTTTCCAAAAGTGAAAGAAAGACTCAGACAAAGACCTCAAAAATCTCTTTACAAAAATCATTTTAAAAAAGTTTTTGTAAAATCTGTTAGTCGGAGTGCTCTCAAATGTTCTAGGTGTAATAGCTCAGAACATTTTGAGAATGAATGTTCTAAAGTTTGGAGACCTGTTAAGAAAGATTAGGCAAAGGCTGGTTTTAACACTAACTCCTCTGGATCCAAGAAAATTTGGATACCAAAGAACGCTTAAGATCTCCTTTTGACTGCATGTTATTATCAGAAGAACAAGCAAATGATACTTGGATAGTGGTTGTTCTAGGCATATGATAGAAGACTCAAGTAGTTTCGTAAAGCTTGAAAGACAAAAAGGAGGAAATGTCTTTTTTTGGTGGGAACAGTAAATGAAAGATTATTGGTTTTGGAACAATGAAGATTGAAAGTCTAATCATCAACAATGTTTCACTGGAAAAATGCTTAAATTATAATCTTTTGAGGATAAGTCAGCTGTGTGATACAGGTCTTAGAATCAATTTTCAAGAAGATATTTGCTTTAAAGTCAGTTGAGATCTGTCATAATCCTATACTGGGAGAAGGCAAGGCAACCTTTATCTTCTGGACATAAGTCTAGAGAGCTCTCAGTGTCTCATTTCTATTCAAGATGAAGCAAACCTCTGGCATCGCAAGCTTGGACATGTGAATATGAAATAGATTGTCAAACTTTCTTCTAAGAAGTTGGTTCGAGGTCTTCCCAAAATGGCTTATCAAAAGTCTGAAATGTTTACTTCGTGTATTTTGGGAAAATAGGTCAAAGTTCCTTTAAACCAATAAATCGAGTTTCCACCAATCATGTTTTGCAGCTTCTTCATATGGATCTTTTTGGACCAACAAGGACTTAGAGTATTGGTGGAAAGAAATACTATTTAGTAATTGTGGATGATTATTCAAGATTCACTTGGGTCTTTTTCTTAGCAAGTAAGTCTGAAACTTCTACTTATTTTTCAAAGTTTCCCAAGAAAGTTCAGACAGAGAAATTTTATGTTATCTCAATCATAAAGATTGATCATGGAGGAGAATTTGAAAATCAAGACTTTCCAAAGTTCTGTGATGAGTTTGGTCTTCAACATGTTTTCTCCTCTCCGTATACTTCAGAACAAAATGAAGTTGTGGAAAGGAAAAATGGATCATTATAGGAGATGACTAGAACTCTACTGATAGAAAGTAAAATCTCATCTCGTTTTTGGATAGAAGTAGTTTCAACTACTTGTTATATAATTAACAGGGTATTTTTAAGGCCAATCTTAGATAAGACTCCCTATGAACTATATAAAGGGAAGAAGCCAAACATCTCTTACTTTCATATATTTGGCTGTAAGCGTTTTATCTTGAAGAATGATAATGATCAAGCTGGAAAATTTGAAGAAATGTCATATGAAAAAGGGAAAAAGCCACGAAAAACCCCAAACTTTGCCTCGAGTGACACATTTAACCCAAACTTTTTTTGTCTTTGTGAAAAACCCCAAACTTTCCAAACCGTGATTCATTTATCCCAAACTTTTTTTTGTGACACCAAAAACCCTGAACTTTCCAAGTGTGACACATTTACCCCAAAATTGGAGGGCATTTTGACCTTTTCATTTTTTCATTTTTTTTCTTCTTCTTCCCTCCGCCGGCCATGGCGGAGGGAAGCCAGCGTCCGGGGTCGCCTGACGCCGGCGAGGGCGAGGGCATCACCTGACGCAGGCGAGGGCCCGCCCTCGCCGGCATTGGGCGAGGATGGCCCTCGCCGGATCCGGCGAGGGGTGCCCTCGCCGGCGTCGGTCGACCCTCGCCGGACACCAGCTTCCCTCCGTCGGCTCTGCCATGGCCGGCGGAGGGAAGAAGAAGAAAAAAAAAAGAAAAAAGAAAAAATAGAAACTAAAAAGACAAAAATGCCCTTATGGGGTAAATGTGTCACGGTTTGGAAAGTTTGGGGTTTTTCACGGCACAAAAAAAGTTTGGGGTAAATGTGTCACTCGAGGCAAAGTTTGGGGTTTTTCATGGCTTTTTCCCTATGAAAAATATTTCTTGTGTACTCTACATCAAGTAAAGCTTATAGGGTTTTCAACAAAAATACTCAAATCTGTTGAAAAATCTATGAATGTCAAATTTTAGGAAAGTAGTTAGATTCAACCAGATTAGACTCAACTTGAAGAGTTTGCACCAGTTTCAGACCTAGTAAAGTCTGATTCCTCAAGAGAACATTAATATTCTGAAGATCAAGGTCAAGCAGAACAAGAGCAAGGAGATTGGAAGAAAACATATGATTAGTAGATTTCAACAGGACATGACAAACTGAATAACAATTTGAAGCACAAATCAAGTCATTCCAAAGAACTCATTATTGGTAATATAGAAGAAGAAATCCGCACCAGATCCAAGGCAAAAGAAGATTCTAGTGCAATAGCACTTATTTCTAAAATAGAACCAAAAGGAGTAGAAGAAACATTGTCTGATGAAAGTTGGATAGAAGTTATGTAGGAAGAACTCAGACAATTCAGTATCAACAATGTCTGGGAGCTAGTTCTTAAACCAAAAGACAAATTTGTGATTGTAATGAAGTAGGTTTTTAGGAACAAGATGGATGAAAAGGGCAAAGTAATTAGAAATAAAGTAAGGCTTGTTGCAAAATGATACACACAGGAGGAATGAATAGATTATGATGAGACTTATGCACATGCAGCCAGGTTAGAAGCAATTAGACTGCTACTTGCATATGCATATTTTCATAATTTCAGGTTATTCCAGATGGACATCAAAAGTGCCTTCCTTAAAGATTTTATACAAGAAGTCTATATGGAATAACCACTAGGATTTGAAGATCTCAAAAAACCAGACGTGGTCTATAGACCGAAGAAGGCATTGTATGGTCTGAAAATAATACCTCGAGCTTGGTATGAGAGACTGAGTAAGTTTTTGATAAATAATGATTTTGAGAAAGGGAAGGTTGACACAACCTTGTTTATCAAAGAAAGAAGAAAAAGATTTCCTACTCGTTCAAATATATGTAGATGATATAATCATTGGATCTTCTAATGAAAATTTGTGCAAAAATTTTTCAAAGACTATGTAGGAAGAATTTGAAATTAGTATGATGGGAGAGTTAACTTTCTTTTTGGATCTACAAGTTAGACAATCGAAGAAAGGAACATTCATTCATCAAGAGAAATATGCCAGAGATGTTATTAAGAAGTTTGGAATGGAAATATGCAAGAAAACAGAGACTCATATGTCAAGTTCTTCAAAGCTTGACAAAGATGAAGGTGGAAAGAAAGTCGACCAAAAGCTATATAGAAGCATGATTGGTTATCTTCTTTATTTAACTGTTTCTAGACCAGATATTTTATTCAATGTGTGTATATGTACTAGATTTCAATATGATCCCAAAAAGTCACACCTTGGTGCTGTTAAATGTATCATAAAATATATTACAACTTATCCAAAGCTAAGTTTGTGGTATCCAAAAGGAGGAGGGTTTACTTTACTTGGTTACTCTGATGCTGATCTGGTTGGTTGTAGAGTTAACTGGAAAAGTACCTCAGGGACATGTCAACTGCCAGGACAAATGTTAGGATCTTGATTTTCAAGAAAGCAGAATACTGTGGCGCGTAAGTTTCTTTCCAAAATGAATAGGTATGTTTATTCTTAATTTACCGCTTGCCTTATTTATTTTTGGAAATTGTAATTTCCTTACTGATTTTTCGAATTTATTATTGGCAGTTATCTTTTTGAATTTTTTAAAAAGGTTTTTTCCTTTATGATGGTTCAGTTGCCTTATTTCAATTTCTTTGAATCTCTCAAAATTTTCCTTATGATTGCAGTTGCTTTCAAACCTTAATTCTCAAACCCTCATCTCTCTTGAATCCTTTCTCAAACTTTCTGTAAATTTTCTACTCAATCCTACACAAATATGTTGTCAAAGTCCTCCGAGTTTGCTTCAATGTCGTTCTAAAGGAAATCTTCTTGCATTGCTAGTCACGGGCCTCGGAATGTTCCTGAAGGACCAACTCATTTTGATTTGACCGGAGAAGATTCACCTTGAAGCTCTCCTCGTCGCTCTGTAGATGAAGAAGTTACTCAGGATGCAAACCCCATTTCAGTGAGAAGGCCTGAGGTACTTCTTAAACATTATAACTTTTTGAAGAAGGGAGGAAGCCCTATGGGCTTCATAAGTAACTTTCTCAAAGAAAATGGTTATGGGAATGAAATCCTATTTTTGAGAGCCATGTAATGGTTAGGATTAGTAGAACCTGGAACTGCAGAAAAGGAATTTTCGAACTTTCCTTCCGATCCTCATTTTGGGTTTGAAAATCAGCCAAAAAACAAAGATGATGATGAAAGGATCTTTAAGAATTTCTAACCCAAGTTTGGAGTTGTGTCTGAAATCATTGGAGAAAGGACGAAACTGTTTCGTCCAAAAGAGTATAAGAAAGTTTTTGCTCAAATGCTGAATAGAAAAGTTATCAACCTTCGAACTGTGGATTTTGACTTCCTGGATTCCATCAAGGTTAACTTGAGGAAAAAGTTTGCCAAACTTTAGTTGTAGAAGTTCTGTGTAGAACGTCAGAGGCATATCTTGAATTAACGACATACTTTTACTCTAATCTATCTGTTTTAGATCCCACTCATATTCAGTTTACTATGTGTGACAGATTTTTTGATGTAGATGTGAATCTCTTGGCTGACTTATTGGGTGTAGAAAGGAGTGGATTCCTGCCTATTAATGTGACTAATGCATAGGCCACAAGGTTTCTAGTACGGGACAGAATTCCTTGTGGCAATATTACTTACTCTAGAATGCCTGCTTTGAATATCTTGCTACACAAAATAGTTATCAACTACATTAGACCCAAGGTAGCCTAAAAAACTGATGTATCTAGATTTGAAGCAAAGATGATGTGGGCAATCTGCAATGGTGTTACTTTTTACTCCCTCACACCATCATTTTGCATATGTATAAAACAATCATGAAAGAAAAAAGGACAATTGATGTACTCTGCATTGATAAGTAGACTCTTCAGACACTTCTAGATACAACCACCATCTCAGCTTCGCTCTAGAACACTTGCTCCAATGCAAATTGGATTGAAAATGATTTCAAACATGCGATTGAAAGGTCTCTCTGCAACACTGGATCATTTAAAGAAAGAATCTACTAGCAAAATTAGGCAAGGATCTGCTGCTGAGAAGAAAACGCAAAGGAAAGAGTGTTGTTTTGAAGACACCAAAGAGAAAAAGATCTATCCTTCTGCAGGATGAAGAGGAGGAAGATGATGATTTGACAATCTCTCCCATGGCCTTGCGTAATCTTCAAGGTACTGTTGAGTCAGAAGAAGAAGATAAAGATGAAACCCAAAAGGAATTGGAAGAAGAGAGTGATGCTCAAGAGGCTGAAGTGAAAGAGACTGACGATGATGACTCAAATGGAGATGTTGGTGTGAACCTAGAATAGGATGAGACTGACAAGGAAGGAGAAGATACTAAGGAAGTTGATGCCCCAAAAACTAAGGAGACTGCAACTGATAAGCAAACTCGTGGTGAAAAAGAAAAGGTTCAAGAGGAAGAAGTTACCTCTTAGCCTGAAGGCACCAAAACAGAAGGAGTAGGTCAGAAAACTCCCATTGTTCAACCTACTGCTAGTGATGGCATCGGTTGATCCCCTCCAGATGCTGAAAATGTATTCGCATCTCATTTTCCTGAAGTCTCACCTGAAGGTGTAGAGAAAGGAACTACTATTCAGGGGGAGCAACAAACTACACATGTTCAGGTTGATGTTCCTTCCCTTCTGGATACTCCACAGGTACAATACGTCGAGACTAGTGCCCAAATAGAATCAGAAGCTAACTATCCTCGGATAGTAGAATTCTTCTTGGAGACTAAGGCACAACAATATACTATGGAGTTTGAAATTCAGAAGTTACATGCTGCTATCGGATCTACCTCAGAATTCTTTATAGGCAAGGTACAATCTCTTGACACTCAGGTTCAAACTTTGAATTAGCAGGCTTCACAGACTATGGCAAAAGTGGAGGCTGTTTATCCTTAGTGCTAGGATAAGCTTGAGGAGACCGTACAGTCTTTGGAGGATTTCCGATTTGTTTGTGTTCCCAGACATCCCTGATCATTTTTGACTCAACCTCTTTTTACAAATCACTAACTTTATCTTTTTGCTGCTGACAAAAATGGAGAGAGTTTGTGTAGATTTAAAACTTTTGGCTTTTGGTAGATTGAATCTTTTGTGGTTGTGTTTTGAACTTAAACTTGTGGTGCTTGAACTTGTGTTTGAACTTTAATTGGTATTGGCATGTGATGAGACTGATGTGTTTTGTGGATGCAAACTACTATATTATTCATATGTTCTTTATCAAGTGCTGCTAAAGTGTTGTTTTGTAAGTTATAATTTCTTATTAAATCTGCATGAAAATTTTATCACAATAAAAAATGGGGAGATTGTTGAGAAAACTCATATTTGGTTTTGAAGTTAGTAAAACTTTTCTTATTCTTATTCTTATTCTTGTTCTGAGGAATATTGGACTTTTGTGTTATATCGTGGAATACTGTCAATGTATTTTTGCATCAGAAGTCTTTCCCACTCTGACGAAAATCCAGCCTGAACTGAGTCTAGAATGAAGACATAATCAGACTCAGGCTTATTAATATTCTAACTAGGATTCAATACGATCAAGACATATTTGGCCTTCTAGCGGAGAATCTCAATTATCTTTTCTAAATATATTGATGAAATCAATCACGGATTGATGAAATCAATTTCGAAGACAAGTTCCTTTTTGAGAAGCATCTACTTATGGAAACCTAGATTTAGATTGTATGGTCGACTAGGATCATCGAATTTTCACCTCAATCTTCGAACGGCTCTAAGATTTCCTTAATTGATTCCGTCTAATGGATTGATTGGAAGAAATTCATTTGGAAATTGCCAATTGTTAGAAAGGCATGGAGGAGTATTTAAGGAGGTCACTCGGTTCATTTGAAAGAGAGCATAAGAATTAAAATTCCAAAGTCTGAAGTTACCAAATCACTTGTTCTTCATCGATTGCGCTTACAACTATACTCAAAGAGAGAAAAACACAAAGGAGTGACTTAGTGAGAGAATAAGAAACTCTTCACTGAGTAATCATACTCAAATCTCTGTAATTCTCTTTTGATTTCATAGTGGAATCCAACTAGAAGGCTGTTAGTATGGGAGAGTGGACGTAAGCTTGATTTAAGCCGAACCACTATAAATTCTATGTTTAATTTTCTCTTTCCTTAATTCTTTTTGTTTGGTTGTTGCGATATTTTTCTGTGTCATGCTAAATTCCAAAATATCTTCTTTGAGTCTAAATTGAACTTAGAAGTCTGATGTTAATCATACCTTGTTTGAGAAAATAACTTTTATTGCTTTTACTGGCCAAATTTGTCTTTTTACCTATTCACCCTCTCTAGGTTGTAATACCAATACTTTCAAACACAATTAAATATGTTGATGGGTTTGGATTGAACTTCCTCTTAATGATTTCTTCGGGTGATGATATTGAGCTTTTACTATGTGGACCCAAAAAGAGGTATCACATCTAACAATACATAGGACCTAAGCAAGTTCTTAAAAAGTTTCATCTCGATGCTTGTCCAAACCTTGAGATCATCAGAATGTAAAACACCAATAAGGAAATGGGGCGTGCATGTACCAGTACATTAAAATAAAGAACATAATCTTGTAATTCACTGCATAAGCGGAAAGGTGGAGACAGCCCCTGTCCGAGGAAACTGCCGATCTTTGGTGAGGTGTCCATATAACCAAATTCCAAGGATCCAAACACCACGCCTGATTTATAGAGGGACATGATTAGAAATAATTTTTTTTTGGTCAGTTCTACTTTATACCTACTTTACACTCACTCTCAGACTTTTGCCCTGCTTCTTGCAGGGCGTGGACGTCGGAACCTACTCCTGAAACTTGCGCGTCCCCACTCCATCCCTTCCTGAGAAGGTGGGGGTTTGAACCCCTCACCTCCCCCTTCCATGTTGGAAGGGTGGCCACTGGGGCGAATCCCAGTGGTTTGATTAGAAATAATTTAAAGTGTAAGAAAAGTTTGGCATGTTCGCGTTCTCATCCAAAGTCATTATAATTGTTCATTATCGCTGAGCAGCTGATGGATCATAATAAGTTAAGGACCATATCTTCTCTTTAATATGATCCATTTCCCAGCATATGTATTTTGTATCACATCTAATTAGTTACGAATAGTTCATCCCAAAAATAATATTCCTAGTTTCCTTTATCCATTCTTTTTCTTAATAAAGATTGATCAGGACCACTTGTACAAGCCTAGATAACCAGATCTCCACGCCGGTCTCCCAAGATTGTCATAAAAGAGAAATTCCATGCACGCTTCGATGATAACGAAAAGGACAAAGTACAATCTTCAATAGCAATTTTTGAAGGTAACTATAGGGCAAGTGTGTGACCATTCTTTTATAATTAAAGTTTAGAAATTTAACGAATATCCTTTGAGCATATTCTTTATTTGGGTAACCAAAGACAGCACCTAGACATCAGTAAAGCAGTGGTCGACATCTATGTAATGTGTAACGAAAACGTGAAACGTCAAAGCATAAGTATAATATTTGCATATCTAATGTCTCTCCGTTTGATTGTAAGGAACACCGGTTATCGCACGAGAATCTGCCAAGTGCATGACATTTTTTTTTATAACAGTTTGAGAGTTCGGATCTTCGATGGATGACCAGACCCTCTCTCTCTCTCTCTCTCTCTCTCTCGTCTCCCTCGTGTACCTTTCTTTGACACGTCTTCTATTAAAGACAAACGCAACTTGAATGACGAGAGCTCCACATAATATAAGATAAAAATTGGGGTTAGTACCACAAAAAATTCCAAATATGTCAATTGTGACATAAATATTCTGAACTTTTATTCTTTGTGTCACTAAAATCTCTAAACTTGCCACTTGTTATGCAAATACCACAAACTCATAACAAAAAAAAAAAAAAAAAAAAATCCCCGAACTTATATTAACGTGACATATATATGTCATGCACATATTGCACATATGAGTTTGAGATTTCTCATAACAAAAAAAAAAGGGTATTTGGATCATAATGATGATAATTTGGACTTTTTGGTGACATGAAAAAGGTTTAGAGTATTTGTATTATAGTGAATATAACTTGAGGTTTTTTTTTTTTTTTTAAATGATATTTGCCCTATAAAATATCTACAGCAATGATTTTTCTCTCGCATTGGAAGTATACACGTATTGCCATATTCGTGTGGCTACAAAGTGTACTACATAGTACCAAAAAGAAAAAATTGAACCCATCGTGATTTGTTGTTACATGGCATTAATGGATTGAAAGGTACGAGATGACATCGTATTATATTCAATGCGATGCATCCACCTTAAGCCCCATATGTGATCAAATAATCTTTTGGATACAAAAGTGACGTGTTGATGGTTCACAATTGACTCTAGGAGTTGTATGCAACTTGCATGGGAAGGAGATATTTCTATGAGAAAGCACCATGAAAGTAATGAATAGGTCAATTTCACAGACTTGATATGATTTATCTGATAATATTGAATAGAGATTTAAAGGTCAGTTTGTTAATTAAACCAGTTTTTTTTTTTTTTAAGATTATGCTCATCTTTACAATTCCTTAAAATACCCCCAAAGAAAAACACAAGTAAGGAAAAAAAACCCATAAATCTTGTTGTTAACTAGTCCATCGTTGACGTGGCAAGTTTTTATTTTGGGACTTTTTCGGAAACAACAAAAAATGTTCCTAAAGGTTTCAGATATCTGACATTGAGCACATGTCTCTTTTCAAATGTCGAAGATCAGGTTAAGAGATAACGTAGATTATTAGAATCACTATAAAATATTACTTTAATATTACTTTCCTCATCAAACTCCCCAACTTTACTAAAATCGTGCTTTTGAGTAGTTCACACCCTAGAGGTTAAATGACTAGGTTTCATATTTTGACTTAACATTGTGAGTCTCTTAAATTTCGTTTAGAAATGGTCGTCTCAATTCTTCTAAAATTTACTATATCATTTTGAATTTTATATGTTTAAAAATAATTTGAGAGTGATTCAGTTTTATTTGAGATTAGTTAGATTTGAGCTTGGGAGAGGGTTATCCCAAGCACATCTAGTTGCCATCCATAACTTTGTCTCTCACCTCTCCGGAGTTTTTTTTTCGAAAAAAATGACTTCAATTTTTGATATAAATGATAATTTTGATCCCAACTTTTGCGTGGAATAATTTTTACCGTCGTCACGTGTATTCTCTCTCTTCCCACTAGGCTGCTCCATGGACAAAGGAGACAAAGGCGTCGGCATCATAACAATTGGGAGAAGCAAGGACGGAGGGTGGTTGTCGGATATGGATGATGAAACGACACCGCCGTAGCTCGATGGGGATGGCGGCACGGTGGTCCCAGCGTCCGTCCAGCTTCGGACAAAGACAGGAGAGAGGCTGCGCTCGCGGCCCAGAGAGAGCACGTCTTTTTCCCAGAAAAAACCACACCAATCACCATGTCATGTCACCCACACACATTCGTTGGCTTTTCCAAACAGAATATTTTTCGTTAAGAAAATGAAATATATAACGACAGTCAATATTGTCACTTCCCGTAAGCTTGCATTTTCTTAGTAACTCAGAAGTTGGAGTTAAAATTGTGTCTAGAATAAAAGTTAATTTCATTTTTAGAGAAAATCCCGGACACCTTCACTTGTCAACATAATTTTTAAGTTTTTTCATCATTCATTAGCAGGTAAAAATTGTCATATTTTCTTACCTAAGGCAATACTTCATACAGTCACTACTGCTCCAGACCTCTATATATAGACCATGCCATCTTCGAGGTCTGTGCAGTCAGATAACTCCCTAGCTTATTGTTTTTTCCCTAAGAAAGAATGGTGGCTCCAAGAAGCAGCATGGCCTCAGCCACCGCCAGCCACCCCCCTCTCAACTCCCGCAAGCTCCTCCGACGTGCCATCTTCAACCGCCCGTTTGCCCTTGCTTACGCTTGTGCCCTCCTGGCCCTCTTCTATCACCATGTGAAAACTCTCCTCCACCCTGCCACCGCAGCCAACGCCGTCGCTGCCCTCCTTCTATTGCTTGCCGACGCGGTCCTTGCCTTCATGTGGAGCACCACCCAGTCCTTCCGGCTGTGCCCGACCCGCAACGAGGAGTTCCCAGAGAACCTTGAGAAGGTGGTGGGAGGGACCGGGGGCTTCCCGGCGTTGGACTTGTTCATATGCACGGCGGACCCCTACAAGGAGCCGCCTATGGGGGTGGTGAACACTGCGCTGTCGGTGATGGCGTATGAGTACCCGGCGGAGAAGTTATCGGTGTACGTCTCGGACGACGGCGGGTCAGAGCTGACGCTATTCGCATTCATGGAGGCGGCGAGGTTTGCCGGCCACTGGCTGCCGTTTTGCAGGGAGAGGAATTTGGTGGAGCGCAGCCCGGAGGCTTATTTTGCGTCCAGTCACCATGACGGCACTGAAATCGATAAGATTAAGGTACGATGATCTTTGCTTGCTCCCTGAGCATCATATACCCGCCGAATGCTATTTTCAGTTTTGTGTTTTGTTTCTTTTTTAGCTGATGCTATTTTCCTTTGAGAACTTGCCCAAGCGCCAGCTGAAAATCAACAAATTAATTCAAATCTTTCACCACTAATATTTTCCAGAACAGAAGGTTAGAATCATCTGAATTAACTCTATTGGCCACATCTTGTTTTCACTATTCATCATGTGTACACGTTTATAGCATCTCATATTTAATTAGTAGATAGGATCAATTAATCTATTCTTATAAAGATTTTGTTGAACAACTAGTTAAGAAAATTCTGCAAATTTCAAAACCCTAACTTTTCTTGGCAGAAATGTAGTAATAATTTATTGGCACCTTGAATATTATATTGATTTTATTTTAATATGCTAAATGAGTGTTTTGAGTACTCATCAACATGACCCAATCGACTCAAAAGTGGAGAGCCTTATCATTTTGCACGACATAATTAAGGAATTAGATGACCATTGTAGGTTATGTCTAACCTGGGAATTGATTAAATCATGTGACTTGCACATAAAGACACGCATCAATACTGTAATTGTGCCATCGTAATTTGATGGTCAAGATCCAAATTACAATTTTTTATTAGCTTATTATTTAATTAAGTGGAATTTGATTCTACTCCCGGAGTTGATGAGTTTGAACCCAGTCTACATTTTGGATCTTTCAATGATAAGGTATCAATCTTCTACTACTTTTTTAACATTACCCGTATAATACTCTCTAGACTCTAGATCCTTCATGAATCAACTTTGCTCCACCGATAATATGACAGTCCTCATGGTTGGGCTACATATATAAATTTTAGCTCATGTTAATGGTCTGCAGCACTTTTCCTTAATTTAATGAGTAACAATGGTATTAAGCATGGGCCTTGTGGTTTGTATTTTCTGTTTTTTTTTTTTTTTTTTACTCAGACGTCTTTTTTTAGTTTAGTAAATGAATAATACACTCATAAAGTTGATTGTTCACAATACCACATCATGTATAATACATGCCGCGACGGGCTATAGCAGTAGACCAATCATGTACGAGCTAAAAAATGTATAAAAAACTGATCCATATCATAATTTTATGGTAACATCAAATTCGAGATATCTGAGTTCAATATCTTATAATATAATGTGAAATGAAATCCGATTCATGGGGTGCGCACTTCGAGAGAGATTCCAAGGGCTCCCAAAAGATCAAGGGTCAAGGGCTGCTAACAGTCAGAAAGAACGAAAGAAGACCAGCAGGTGGCATCATATCGTCAGGATGAACATCAGAGTTCTCGATCATCATCATTCTTAGAAAGAGAGATGTTTGGCTTATTCCAATGGATTGAGCCAAACATCTTGGACGAATTCAATTGGTAAATTAGACAATCAAAAGCGGTGGGTCAGTTACAAAACATTCATCATCCCTTCCAATAACGAGTGCCACCTGTGACACGATGCAGCTGATGACTCGAGATGAAGTTCAAAATAGAGAAAAAAAGAAAGGTGTCATTATCAGCATATACCCTGGGATAAGTAGACGCTCACCTCTAAGTTGATTTGGTCAATCACGCGCATGCCAATTACTTGATTAGTGGTTTGCTTAATCATTTGGACTTCTCTCTCTCTCTCTCTCTCTCTCTCTCTAAACTACGTTTTCGCCTCCACCGCGACATGAAGTATTGTCCACTCAATGATTCTATTTTCCTTCAACCCTCAGGGGGTCAAGACCGACAACGACCCATTATCCTGTCGCTCTCAAGACTAAGTGACTCATAGACAATCTTAAGGGACAAAAACAAAAAACAAGTGTCAGGTCATTTACTGCCTAAATAATTATTGAACGTGATTCTAATCGCATTTCTGATTGATTGAAAGCTTGACCATTATATAATATCGTAATCAAAGCATTCACGGCCGCCAGAAATCTGTCACTAGCAATCTCCCAAGAAGATAGTGGCCTCAAATCTCAATTATTATATCACATTTATTCCCATGAAAATGGATAGTTTTGTCTGTTTACAGTGATAGATCAGGTCATCTTCAGCTTCATTACAAGATAATTGTACTTTTGACTTGGATGGATGGCCACAATTATTTCTAGAAGGACAAAAGAATTTTGCCGAAAAAATAGTTAGCTAATGGATACAAATTGAATATTTTCCAAACTTTTGTCGTTAGACGCAACACTTAGTTAATTAACTTCATGCAAAGTAAATTAGGCAAGAATTAATTAACGCTGATCATTGTAGATGATGTACGAGAGCATGAAGATGCGGGTCGAGCATGTGGTAGAAAGAGGGAAAGTTGGGGAAGAGTACATCATCGGAGATCGCGAGCGTCGAGCTCTCAACATGTGGACGGATGGGTTCACCCGCCAACATCATCCTGCGATCATCGAGGTATTCCCCTTACAAACCCTAGATTATCTTTATATACATAAAAAAAAACATTAAAGCTATGACACTCTTCTTTTTTTGGGTTTATATATGTGTTCTTTTTTTTTTTTTTTTTTGATTTATCTAACATCTTATATCTAGAACTATAAGAATTTCATTATACCGAATCGAATCAATCGTGTTTTGAATATCTTTGGAACCTAGGAAAAAATATAATTGACTTATACAGTTTTTTTATCGTGATTGATTTTATCCACCACATTATCCATAGAGTTTATATAATGTTTTCTCATATATTTAAGTATTTATTTTTTGATACATATGTTCGACATTGGGGATAATTACAAAAAAAGAAAAAAAGAAAAAAAAAAAAAAGAAGTCTGACATCAATTGTGCGGATGCCAACTCAGTTTTGAAATTTAAAATTTGACTAATTTAATAATAAACATTTTTTGTGCTTTGCCAGTGTAGTCATTTGAGCTAAATCACTAACTTGGATGTTAACTATCCTAAGTAGCATAACCGGCGCTGATATCAACAATTTTTATAATTTTCAAAAAATATTTATTTTTTTATTTCCTTTTCTTTTAAACTGTGGCCAGCAACGGTTTGTAGGCCCTCACCAGTGACAATGAGAAACAAAGAAAAGAAAAAATCAAAAAAATTCTAAAAAAATTGCAAAATTGTCCACGTCCTTAATTTTTGCAAGAAGATTTTAAATTAAATTGATATATGTACAATAAATTTATCACTTTTTCTTTGAGTTTTGTAAATGTTGAGTCCACATGGGACTTGGTTTGTTACTAATAATGGATGTAATACATGAGCAGGTTTTGCTAGACAACAGCAGGGACAGAGACATTACAGGAAATGTGATGCCCAATCTCATCTATCTCTCAAGAGAGAAGAGCCAAAACACGCCCCACCATTTTAAGGCTGGTGCCCTCAATGTCCTGGTAATTTTTGTCTTCAATTTATATGCTCATTATTTCAATTTTTATTATGAGTTTTTTCATTTTTATGATTCCCACGCGAAATCATAATCAAGTTTTTTTTCCTCCAAATACACATATATTACATCTGAAATGGGAACTTCAATTCTTTTCTATATTGTTCCGTCTTGATGGAAATTTCGCTTTAAGTCTAGAGACTAATAGAAAGCTTGCATGCATCTAAGTTCAGTTAAATGATGTAACATTTTTTTGAAAATTAAATGAACAAATTCTAATGCACGTGAATGAGACTTCACTAGCAACTTGCCGCGGTCCTTTTTTTTTTTTTTGTGTGTGTATTTCTACGTGAAATTTCTTTTTGAATCTAAAAGATACCATAGGATTCCTTCTTTGTATAACTATGGGGCTAATTTTTCTAATAATTCTTTAAATGAAAGCTCCGTGTTTCGGCCATCATGACCAATGCGCCCATAATCCTGACCTTGGATTGTGACATGTGCTCGAACGACCCCAAAACGCCTCACCGAGCACTCTGTTACTTAGCTGATCCCTTGATAGACCAGTCCCAAATTGGATACGTTCAATTCCCTCAACGCTTCCAAGGGATCAATAAAGGTGACATATACTGTGGTGATTTCAAGCGCCTATTCCAAATCAACCCGATCGGAATGAAGAATGGACCAAATTACGTCGGGACTGGGTGCTTTTTCCGGCGGCGGAGCTTGTTTGGCCCTCCTTCAGCTATTGTGCAATTGGATATTCCAGAATTGAGTCCCGAACACTCTCCAAATGGTTTGATTCGTTCGGAAACAACGTTGGCATTGGCACAAAAGGTGGCAGGATGCAAGTATGAGCACAATACAAACTGGGGCCACAAGGTAAGACTATATCATTCATGTCCTAGCAAGATTTTTCTTTTTCTTTTTTTTTGGATTTTGCTAACATATTAGTTTTTGGGTTACTGGGAGAATAACAATTGTGAGTTACAAATTCTTGAAAAAATATACCTCACAGCAATTCATAATTTTTTTTATTTGGTTTTTTATGATCAATAATTGATTGTTATTCTCATGATAGATTAAATATTATCACCCAATCATTTCTACTTTTATTTCTCTTTTTAGGGCATCTTTCATGGTTAATTACTCTCCAAGTTTTGAAAATTGGATGTGATTATTTAGGTGGGCTTCAGATACGGGTCACTTGTGGAGGACTACTACACGGGCTACAAGCTTCAATGCGAGGGATGGAGGTCGGCCTTTTGCAACCCGGAGAGGGCGGCGTTTCTTGGGGACGCACCGATTTGCCTCATCGACGCCCTCAACCAGACCAAGAGATGGGCCATTGGGCTTCTCGAGGTGGGCTTTTGCAAGTTCAGCCCGGTCACTTACGGAATCCAGTCCATGGGCTTCCTCATGGGCCTCTCCTATGCGCACTTCGCGTTCTGGGCCATGTGGTCCATCCCCATCACCATCTATGCCTTCCTCCCTCAGATAACTCTTATCAATGGACTCTCCATCTTCCCCAAGGTATGTACTTATACATCTTGTCTTTCCTAACATTAGGGGTGCAAAAAATAAAAAATTACAAAGAATATTAAAAATTCAAGTGCCTGAATGACACTTTTAGGCAATTTGGATAAGGCTATTTAGTCATAGAGTCAGGTTTGATCCTTTAATTGTACACATGAGAATTTTTATAATCGACAAATCTGGATAACAAATTAGGCTTGTTGGGTCGTGTTTGGGCCAAGCCTGTCCATTTATGACTTCTATTCATGCATAGAGATGGTCATTGCCCAACCACGAGTTCAATGGGAGACTTTTTTCTGAATTATTTGAAATTAATCGACTTAAATTCAGTTTAATTCAATTTTTTACAGTAAGCATTTCTACTGAATTCATAATATTATAGCGGCGAGGACTGTCAATGGAACCAATTAACATTGTCGCAGGTCTCGGAACCATGGTTCCTCCTATACATTTTCCTCTTCCTCGGAGCCTATGCCCAAGACCTGACCGACTTCGTCCTAGCTGGCCATAACAGCACCCTCCGGCGGTGGTGGAATGACCAGCGGATATGGCTGATACGCGGCCTAACGTGCTACGTGTTCGGCACCATTGAGTACACGCTCAAGTCCCTAGGCATTGCCGCGCACGGGTTCAACCTCACAAGCAAGGTCCTTGATGACGAGCAGAGCAAGAAGTACGAGCAAGGGGTTTTCGAGTTCGGGGCCGTGTCGCCAATGTTCATGGTGCTGGGGGCGGCGGCGATCATCAATTTGGTATCCCTTGTGCAGGGTCTGATAATGGCCGTCGTGAGGAGGAGCGGCGGCGGAGACGCAGAAGGGTTGGTGTTGCAGATACTGTTGGCCGGCTTCGGAGTTGTGAATGGTTGGCCGATTTACGAAGCCATGTTCATAAGGAGCGACAAGGGGAGGATGCCCACCAAGGTTACGTTGGTCTCGGCATTTGTAGCGTCTCTTCTTTATACTGCAGTTTCTCTTGCATGAAAGATTAGGGGGACATGTATGGTTCTGCTTAAGATTATTTCTTATCGGGCAGAGTATATCTATCATAGATATCTAGGTTGGCACTTTTCATAGCGAGACATAATATATGTTGAATCAAATTTTACTCGACTGTCATCAACTGGTCTTTCTTACTATCCCAGTTATTCTATTTAAGCTTCACTTCTGCTCGTTCCTCGCTCGCACTTTGCGTCCTATGTTTCCTCTCGCAGGAACTAGATTTAAGACTTGAGACCGATTTTTCAAGATCGTCTACAAATTTTCCATCTCTACAAGCTACAATAGCATATGAGAGAGAGAGAGAGAGAGAGAGAGAGAGAGAGAGAGAAGGCTGTGATTCCCCAAAACAGGCGTTCTCGCTCGAGCTTGAACCTTGGATGGGTATGATGTCGTGTTCTTGCAGGCGCTCTTACGACGATGGGAACGACGGCGCAGCGACGGATAGAGCAAGTGGAGTTTCGACTGGAGCCAGTGTTGGATGCAGTCCATGTGGAAGACGTGCCGGCAGGGCGGCAACAGGAGCAACTCCTCTTTCATTTCGGACTCTCCTAAGCACACGCAACACCTGTTGTCTGTTCGGGGTTAGAGAGATAGATGCCATGCTGGCTTTCCTCCAAAAAAAAAAAAAAAAAAAAAAGACAAAATTCCAAGTAATCTTCGCACATACGAGTCCAATGCATTGAAGCTATTGATGTTGACAATTCTCAAGTGAAACCCATATAATCTATACGATAAAATGCACAAAGAAAATATTTTCAAGAAGAATAAATACTTAAATTTTCTTTAAATAATATCATCTATCCCATGTGATAAATGGTCAAGATTAGTTATTGAGATATCTAGAAGAAAAGAAGATAAGTTCTTTGTAAATGAGGAAAGTCATTACATTGGATGATGTAGTGCGTAATGTCTAATAATAACTTTCTATGTTTGAATGGGATTACAAATTTTTCAAATAGTATTTCCATCGATTGTATTAAAACAATGTTAACTGATTACGTGACAGGTAAAAACTGCCGAACTTGAAAAGATAGATAAGAGAGTAAGAGCAACTAGACATTAATACCTCTATAGAAGAAATTGAGCCAATTCACAATAAGTCTGTGATAAGGCTTTCTAGAGGGGGAAAAAAGAGCGGCTCTTGTCAAAAGTGGTCGTACCACCGGTGATTTTCCACCATGTATGGCTCCGTCCCTTCTTTAATTCTTTTACGGTCTAAATACATGTGAGCCTTGGTCCTAAGCAAGACCTTAAAAGGCTTTGGCTTCCAGGAATAGACTGGATAGAGGCTGGGATCCGGGCCTCGAAAAAAAAAAAAAAAAAAAAAAAAGATACCGGCCCACTTGGCGAACCCGCCACAGCCCTCTTTTGGGAGGGTTTGGGTTGCCACCTTGGATCCTCGCGATGCCAATCCCCAGGTACCCAACCTTGGAGCAGGTACAAGGAAATGAAGGGGCTTGGCTAGGAAATACATGTGAGCCTAATTCATGCGTACCTGACACACAGGGACCCACTTGATCAAAGTAACCAAACAAGGAAAAAAAGAACACCTCCTCTACTACAGAGGACTGAAACTTGTTTTTGCTGGGGGGGGTGGGGAGCACCGCTGCCCCTTACTTCGCTGGTGAGGGCTAACAGCCCCTCACTAATGGGCCTAGGATTACCGTGGACACCTCACTTGATGCGACCATTAATGGCATTATGTAGTGTTGGTAAAGGCAACACAAAGGTTTAAGTTTTGGAATGGCAATTTTGTCGAAGTTGTGCTCTTAACCATAGTATGCCCTTTAGAACATATAAAAAAAAAAAAAATTATCAAAAAAGTTCTATACTTATTGTATTTGTGCCAATTCAGTCCTAAACTTTTTTACATTTGGTTAATTGAGTCCGTTTACCAAATTAGGCTTGAAACTATTGACGTGGACGCCAATTATTTTATGTGACATGGCTAGTGCTGATATTGACATTTTTTGAATAATTTTTAAGATTTTTTTATTTTTTATTTTATTTTCTTCACTTTTTTTGTGGCTTGAGGGCTGGCCAAGGTTGCCGACCCTTGCCGACGCTTGCTAGATCTGGACAAGGCTGCTCCCCTTCACTTTGGCCAATGAGAGTGTTTTAGCTCTCGCTTAGGCCCTCACTAGCCAATAGTGAAGACTACGATGGCCTCGTCGACCATAGTGAGGGCTCACGATTTCTCACCTAGTGGTCAATGACCCTTATCGACACTCAATCCAAAAATTAAAAAAGAAAAGAAAAAACTAAAAAGTATAATAAAATCAAAAAATTATTAAAAATTACAAAATAAATATCCACGTTAGCTTTGACCATGTTATGCAAGACGATTGGTGACTACGTCAGTAATTGTTGATAAAATTGACTGGATGGACTTAACTGGCAATGTAAGAAAATGTTTATAATCAAATTGAAAGATCTAGTCTAAACTTTAACCACATCATCAATGGTTACATATCCAATCAAATCGAGACATTGGCTTGTGTGGTCTACGTTGGATTAACATGTGTAAATAAGGGTGAGTATGATTCAGGTTGAGCCGGTCCAGCATTTAATCAAGGGACTAGCCCGCACAGTGTTAGTCTCCAATTTTCGAGATTGAGCTTGTTGAGGCCGAGATTGAGGACTAGACCTCCTATAGGTCTAGTTCAATTTTAGAGTCAACTTAGGATCAACCAATTACTTTTTTTTTTTTTTTTTTTATATTCTTTGAAAGGACAAACACACTCTCTTAAATTAAACATCCATCAATAATGCAACATTTAACAACCATAATAGTAACACAGTATGTATCAAGAGAGGTGAGCTATGTTCGTGAGGTAGGCCAAGAGAGGCAAGCGATTTCACCAGTTGAGCTATACTCGTGAGGTAAGTGAGAAGGGGCCAAAGGTGAGCAAATATAAGCAAGCTGCAAGGCAAGCAAAAAGAGTCGAGCAGTGAGCAAGGCGAGTGAGATTGAGGCAATTGAATAGATCGAGGTGAGTGAAGATTGTTTCTATTATTTTTTTTCTTGGTTGAATTAAGGCTAAGTTTCTACTTTATAATTTACACGACAAAACTGCATAAGAAAGAAAGAATGAAAAGACATTAGTGTTTAGAGTAGACATTAGTGTTCAGGGAATTTGCTTTCTCAATGGCGCCATCCATTTGCTGATTATATACATTTGACTAGGACATGAGGAAAATGTAATAGGAATGCATTTTTATTGAGCATCATACCTATCTATGAAGCATCGGTACTCTTCAACAGCCTTTGTGTAGTGCCGAGATGATCAAATAAAAATAATGAATAATATTAACAAATAGTGAATTAATGTTTTTAGAGTAAAACTCTTATTTATTTGTTAATTTGAATCGATCATAAAAATGATAATTTATCATGTATATATAAAAAATAGGGATAATTACCCAAAAAGTCCTAAACCTATTGCCCATCTCGCCAATTCAGTCCTAAACCTTTTTTTTTTGGCCAATTCAGTCCTAAACCGTTTCTATTTTTGCCCGTTCAGTCCTTCCGGCAACCTTCAAACGGAAAAATCTGACGTGGAATCCCAATCAGCGTCGGCCGGCGTTGCCGGCGCTGACATGGACGCCGGACATGCAAAACGACGACGTTTTGCTTTTAAAAAAAAAGAAAAGCGACAAAATCGTCCGTCCGTCTTCGCCCCTCTTCTTCTCCGTTTCTTTCCCCAAATCGTCCGTCAGAAACCCTAGACGTCGAGATCTTCCCAAAATCGTTCGTTCTCTCCGAAATCGAATTTGCCCCAAATCACGCTTGAGGCCTCAATCCACGCTTTCTCGACACTCACTCCCCTTGGCTAACGCCTTCACCCAGATTTGCCTGACAGTGTTGTTGGCGCCACGCTTGAGCTTGACGGTCACCTAGATTTGCCCAACGCCGTTGCTTGCCTTGCGCCTGCGCTCAACGCTCACCGAGATTCGTTTGATAGTGTTGCTGGCCCTGCGCTCGGGCTTGACGCTTGCCCAGATTTGCCCAACGCTATTGCTTGCCCAGCGATCGCGCTCAACGCTCACCCAGATTCGCCTAACAGTGTTGCTGGCCTCGCGCTCAGGTTTGACGCTCACCCAGTTCGCCAACGCTGTTGCTTGCCCCCGCGCCCGCGCTTAACGCTCACCCGTTTCGCCCGATACTTGCTCCCCCGTGCTCTTGCTCAACACTTACCCAATGCCTTCACCCATTCACTAACGCCCTCGCTCACGCTTGGTCGATGCTCGCCGAGATTCGCAAGAAATATGTTGAAGATAACGTGTGAAGATGAAATGTAAGATTGCCCAAGGCCCTGTTTCGAAATTGCTTCAACCAAGGTTTGTGCAGGTTTAACTCTATTACAAATGTTCTTGGTTATGGTTGCTGTCTTATGCAAGTTATGGTTTGCTTTGGAGTCTTTTTTATTCTCCATAATAACTGGATGATCTGGCAATGAAAATGTGTTGATCTGGCAATGTAAATGTGTTGATGTAGTGGCAATGTAAATGTGTTGATGTAGAAATTGTAGAGTGTATTAGGGAATTATAGGTTAGGCAATGTAGATACTGCTGCTGTTGTCGAAGTTCTATTGTAGAATCTTAGATTCGCAAGAAAGATGTTGAAAATAATGTGCGAAGATAAAATGTAAGATTGCCCATGGTTGTTGTCTTTTGCAATTTGTGGTTTGCTTTGGAGTCTTTTTTATTCTCAATGAGAACTGGATGATCTGGCAATGTAAATGTGTTGATGTAGAAATTGTATAGTGCATTAGGGAATTATAGGTTAGGTAATGTAGATACTGCTGCTGTTATCGAAGTTCTGTTGTAGAATCTTAATGCAGACTAGTGTTGATTTCGTTGATTTTATAGCTACCATTGAACTTTACTTTGTTAAGCTTGAACTATACTACATGTTTACGGGTTAGGTATGTTCGGACTAGTGTTGACCTTGACAGCTTGACAGCATAAATACAATTCCGTTACAATTGTCACAACCAATGAAGACATCAACGAATTCATCACAATCGATGGCATCGAATTTGAAGAACAACAATACATATGTGTTTTGTTATTGTGGCCTGAAATGTCCTCTACAAATAGCAAGGACGAAAGAGAATCGAGGAAGAAGATATCATGGTTGCCCGAAATATAGAATTGGAGAAAGTTGTGGTTTTTTTAGGTGGGTTGATGCAGAAATTAGTCAATCGGCAGGAAGCGTGTCGCAAAATTTTCACGGGAGCAATTTTGAAAGAAAATCAGTGCTGACACATAATGAAGATGAGGGTAGTTCGATGGACAGTGAAGTTAGAGCTCTTAAGGCACAATTAATATGTGTCAACCAAGATGTGACAAAGCTAAAGAAGCAAAATTCGACATTGAAGACAATGTTAGTTGTGTCATCGGTGTTTTTTGTAATTATAGGAGGTATGTTATTTGGAAATTTGAAGACGAATGATGTACTGAGCTTGCTGTAGGTAGTGTCAATATTGAATGTATTATGTACGCTATTTTAGTACTCGTTTTTAGTATGGTTTGTAGTTGAGACATGAAGTTTGAACATGAATGAAGTGCAAGTTATTTGCAATCTCCTTTATTTTATATGCAATTTGTTTCTCAACCTCAACATCAAAGATGTCATTTTTTTATTTTTATGATCCGTTGGGATGATATTACGTGTCCAAATATGATGGGAAAGAAAAAAAAGCAATATAATTTGACTACTTCATAACAAATGGTCACAAGGTAATAAATAAACAAATAATAGATCCATAAACACCATCGTATTGTCCCCTTCTGTATGAATAAAAAAAAAAGCAGCAGAGCCATTGAGATTGGGATTTCCGGGCACTCACTGCATGCCTTGAGGATCGGCAACTTTGATAAGGGAAGATCTATTTTGCTTGGGTCAGGTTGAAACACTGTTCTACTGCATCGAATGCAATTTTAATGAAGCAAAATCGTTTGATTGAAAAATGCTTTGATGTAGCCACAATTTTCAAGACGAATCTTGCTTGCTCGAAGTATTTTTAAACAAGAATAGAACCGGTCATTATAGTTACAGCTTTCCCACGCAGCATGACTCTCTGGTTTTGCTCGTCCGTGGCACACATTCACGACTCCTCCTCTAGGCAATGCCTACTCAACACATGCACAAAGCTGTTTAGGGAAATGCGTGAAATTCTATTTAAATGGACTAATAAGAAGTTGAGCAACCACAGATGCACTGCTCATAAATAAGCGCCTGGGCGTGGGGATGGAGAGAGAGAGAGAGAGAGAGAGAGAGAGAGAGAGAGAGAGATTACAGCATAAACGACGAAATCATTTTCTCAACTTTTTGCTCCAATAAGGCGCCAGAAAACAGTTTGCAGTCCCGCACACGTGATCCTAGAAAATTCGTTTGTCAGTTGGCATTTTGCATCATGGGCGTGTATCGACAATGAGATAGCCTTGGCACGTTGATCCGGATAGCTATCTTAGTCTTGTCAATACATGAATAAATCATGGACAAAACAATAGAAATCTCTCTTCACAGTTGCATACGGCCTCGTATTGCATAAGAGATGGTTCATAAGCATAGTTCATTACTGATCCCAACTCTATACAAACCGTCATCTAAGATAGACCCAAAAAACACAGCCACAAATACTACTTCACGGATCTCATCATTGCTTAAAAAAACAAAATGGGTCACCACTTCATCGAACCTATCTCCACCAAAAAAGAAAAATGGACAAAGAAAGAGAAACGACAACACTATCAGCACTAAACCCACATCTCAAGCTTTTCGTGTAACTTTTGGTACTTTTGCATATCGTCCCATGAATAAGAGGATTCACACTTTGGTAAGACCACCACCACTTGCACTTGCACATTTGCTTGTACATCTCTAAACCTGCGAAATATATATTCATTTTATATTTATGAAACTTTGCTAGTATAAACTAAGTTTCTAAGAAAATACTACTTACCATTTCATGAACAGAAGGATTCACATCGGTAGAACCACCACTACAACTTGCACCTTTGCGGGTACGTCTCTGAAATTGCAAAGTGTATATTTGTTTTATGTTTATGAAAACTTCACTTGTATAGATAAAATTTCTAATAAAATACTACCTACTGTCCCGTGAACATTAGCGTTCACCTCAGTAGAGCCACCACTACCACTAGCACCTCTGTTTGCACTCCTCTGAACCTGCACAACACTTACAAATTAGGAATGTTAAGCTGTCACATAATTATAGTACTCATGATTTAGCTTATGCCCACAAGAGACCAAAACATAATGAAAATGGAAGAACTTACTGAAATTTTTCGCCTTGAAAATTGTTTTTGTGATGATGTCGACCCACTCTTCTTAATTGGACATGTCGAACTATTGTGTCCTGGCCTCGAGCAAGTTCGACATGTCATATTCATTCCTATCCTGGACATTTTACTTCCACTTGCCACCTCACCTTCCTCTCTCAACCTTTTTTTTTACGTCTACCGGGCGTCACCTTGGTTGGCAATGGTTGTGGTGGCTCCCTATTAGTCTTTTTCCAAAATTTCTCTCCTTGAATTGGCATCATCATGTTCTCATATGCAGCTAAAAACTTGGCCTTCTTATAACACTCATCAATGTACTCATACGTGTCCTCTTGCCTATGATTTATAGCAGAAATAGCATGTGGACAAGGGATGCCGATGAGCTGCCGTTTTCTACAAGAGCACTCTCTCTTCAACACATCGACCACGTACTTGTTACCCTTATCCATCACCTCATATCCCATATCACCATTCCACATCACTTGGCAATACATCGTAGAAACTCTATTTTCTTCTAACTTTCTTGAGATTCTTGGACTACGGTTCCTTTTCCACCTACCACATGCATCCCTCTCGTGTATGCATCCTTGTCATGATCATGATCCGTATGTCTTCTAGCATACTATAAATGGACTTACATCTTGCATGTACAATTCTTCCATTAAATGCCTCACATAAGTTGTTGTTGACAATGTCACATTTGACATCAGTGGTGAAGAAAGCCCGAGACCAATGCTTTGGCTCTGTTTGAACCAAGTCATGATATGCAGCTGGACTAATTGTCTTCAATGCCTGAGAGTGTTCGTCATACTCTGGCATAGTACTGCTCTTAGCACATTGCCAAAATAGCCTTTGCATCTGTATCCCCTTATATTTCTTGCCCCAATTGGCATAGATGTGTCTAGCACACATCCTATGCTCAGCTGCAGGCAATAACGCAGCCACAGCTTGTACAAGTCCCTACAAAAGATGAGTTCGATATAAATCATACATTACAAATACAACTATCTAAAAGGCATAGCAATTAAAAATTAAATAAGAAACTTACCTTTTGCTTGTCACTGATAATGACCCAGCCTCGTCCGTACGTGTTGAAAATGTTAAGATCATACATCAAGTTTGTCAAGAACCACGTCCAAGTATCACTACTTTCAACCTTGGCGACCGCCCAAGCAATTGGGAACATCTGATCGTTTCCATCCCTTCCAACAGCACACAAAATCTGACCTTGACAAATTCCCTTCAAGAAAGAACCGTCTAACCCCACAACTTTCCTACATCCACCAAGAAAGCCTTGCTTACAAGCAGCAAAACATATGTACATTCTTTCAAAGAATGCCTTAGATTGCATATCGGGTTTTTCCACTTTCAATGTAATGGTACTCCCAGATTTCTCACTCTAAGCTCCTCGCATAATCCCACAACTTTGCATACTCTTTCTTATAATTCCCCATCAACACTTTATAAGCATGCAATTTGGCCTTTGTACATTGAACCATACTAACATCTAAACCCAACTGTTCTTTGACTAGCTCCTTCAAAGCAATATTCTTAATAGTTGGCGTTGCTCTTATTGTAGGAAGATAGTGATTTGCCAACCAAGAACTTGTCACTCTCCTATTTTTGAAGCTAATACTACATGTATGCTCAAACATAGGTCTTCACGTGAAATGATCCACTACGAGCATCAATAGATCCAGAAATCTTCCAGGGACAACTTTCGTTAGCACATTTTGCTCTAACAACCTTCTTCGCATTCTTTATAAATTTGATCTCTCTATGCTCAGCCACTGAGTACTTTATCAAAGCATCTTTAAATTGCCGACTACTATCAAATGCCATAGCCACAGTAAATCCAGGCACAACACAATTAGGATCATATCTTGGAAACCTACTCCTTCTCCTAGTAAAATCGTCATCTCCTTCGCATCGGACCCTAAACTCTCATTTGCATCGCTTCGAGTACTGTCTCATAACCATCTTCGAGATCAACCGCATTATCCACATCCAATGGTTGGGATGGTGCCAATGTTTTGGATGGTTCCCCTAAAATACGATCCTTTGTGGACCTCCCACAAAACTCCATCATGTTCTTCCTTGCTTCCAAAAGCTCCTCATCATCACAATCATCATCAATGAAAAGGCTTCCATCGCCAAGAAAGTCTATCTCATCGTCATCGTCATTCATAATATCATCCTCTATGTCGGTATAGTCACCTTCATCATGAGCACTCTCACCAACCCCATGAGCGACCTCCTCACCCTGCCCAACACCCTCACCCTCACCAACACCCTCACCCTGCCCAACACACTCATCTTGCCCAACACCCTCACCCTCACTGGCACCCTCACCATCACCCTCACTTGTCTCATCGTCTACAAAATTTTCTCCATATACCTCAATTACCCCTCGACACAAATAGCTAAATAATAGATCGACAACACAACTCTCATCCCATATATATCTTAACCCATTTTCTAGCGACTTTCCAGGAAATCTAAAATAAAGCTTCTCAAATTTAGTATTTACCACTTTCTTAATATCTCTGATGAAGCTTTCGTAGCTTGGTGAACTAATATCAACTTTTATTAAATCAGTCTGGCCCCCAACATATTCAAGCGTCGGGCGACGGGAAAAATTTCCACCATGGAAAAGGCACACCCAAGCTGACTTGTCGCTCATATCAACCCTACATAGAAAACATAATGTATGTAAAAACATAGCCACATAATGAAAATTTTGACTTGAGCATAAGTTTTGAATTTTTAGCTCCGGTCATTTTCCATATTTTTCTAGTAGAGACACAATTACAAAAGGGTCCATCATCACACACTACTTGTTCGGATTGCCGTTATGGTTTTGATCATCTCATGCTCCATACATAACTACATGCGATTAAAATTTGGTTACTGCAGTTTAGGTTTTTATGCTACCTCAATAATGGTATCCAAGTGTGGACGCAGTTTATGGTAGTCTTGATGTATACGAGCCAGCACAAAGTCGCACCTGCATGATAAGCATCCTTAGCAACAAATCAAAGCAAGCCTTTAAACTTCACCATTAAGACATCAAGCATAAGTAAGCATGTCGATATATTTATGTGGAATCAAAGTGGTACTTACTCTTTATTAGAGGAAGAAGCAACACCAAGTCGCAGCGCCTGAAGTGGCGGGTTCAGCACTAAAGCACCAATGCTGGAAAACCCATTTAGAATAGTTAGTGGGCCTAAACTAATCATCGTATCACTACAGATTAAATATCATTATGAAACAATGGATTGATATGGTACAATTGACGAATATTTGATATGCCATGACCTTGATAAGATACTCAAACGACTCAAGCAGAAAATGCAATTGATTGACCATAAACCAGAGATGGAGAAATACAGCAGTATGTTCTTCCTTTGATCTCTTCATGATAATGCTTTGAGATATTGACATAAATGTAGACAAACAAATTCTCCTAATACCTTTTATTATATATTCTCATTTAAAGAATCCAAAGGCCAAAACTTACTTTACAAACAAAGTTTGTTGGACAGGTGGAAGCAGGACCTCGAAAACATGGAAGAGTACTAAGGAAAATCAAGACGTTTGTTGCACGAGTGGGAAGCAGGACCATTGAGGAAATAGTTTCCACGCATAAGTCTAGTCTTATGTCTATAAATCTCAATGGTTCTGCTCCGTGCAATCACACCCGGAGGTTTGGTACAGTTGAGAATTTAACTAATTTCTCTCGTAATTAGTGCTAGAGACTGTTGGAAAAATTGGGCGGCTTGGAGAATCACCGACTTCTAGATCTCTACTACGTTCTATTACCGCTTGCAAGTCCAACAACCACGAAGAAAAGTGGTTGCAGCTCATCTAAAGGACCTGAATTTTCGCATGATATGGTTTGAAGCAGGTCGACGGAGAAAGAATTCAATTGGAAAGACTAACGCAAAAATATTCTTTTCCCAACCAACGACAACACGTGCCAAAAAAACTAACGCAAATTGCTAATATAAAATAAGACAAGCAGAACGCAATAAGTTTGGGACCACTGCAGACTATTTTTTCGTGAGCAGAACGCAATAAGTTTGGGACCACCGCAACTCCTCCTCGTGTTTGCTGCGATTTGCGATGGGCGAGTCGGGTCGTAGGGTTTGTGGCCGAATTGGGTCTTCACAATATGGGTGTGTCTATGATTGTGATGGATGAGCAAAAGTGTCGGGCAAAAGGTGCTCGATCAATGAACGTGACAACAAAAGAAAGATTTCGCATGAGGAATCTTGACAAAATCTGTGAGATTTTTGGGCTCTTTCGGTTGGGCAAATTCGATTTCGGAGAGAATGGAGGGTTCTTCACGTCCGTGAGGAGTGAGTGTCTGAGAAAGCGTGGATTGAGGCCTCAACTGTGATTTGGGGCAAATTCGATTTCGGAGAGAACGAACGATTTTGGGAAGATCTTGTCGTCTAGGGTTTCTGACGGACGATTTGGGGAAAGAAACAGAGAAGAAGAGGGGCGAAGACGGACGGGCGATTTTGTCGCTTTTCTTTTTTTTTTTTTAAAGCAAAACGTCGTCGTTTTGCATGTCTGGCGTCCATGTCAGCGCCGGCAACGCCGGCCGGCGCTGATTGGGATTCCACGTCAGATTTTTCCGTTTGAAGGTTGCCGGAAGGACTGAACGGGCAAAAATAGAAACGGTTTAGGACTGAATTGGCAAAAAAAAAAGGTTTAGGACTGAATTGGCAGATGGGCAATAGGTTTATGACTTTTTGGGTAATTATCCCATAAAAAATATATTTAATATACAACGTGTCCCAACGTATCAGAATTCTTTATTTTTGAGAAATAATGTGTTGGTGTATCATGTCGTGTTACATGTCTGAATCAGTGTTACTTAGATGTCCACCAATATAAAGTATGGCCGTTTGAATCAATGCATAAGAAAATTTAAGAAAAATATTCCCGCAAGTGCAGGTGCATTGGAGCTAGTCTAGTCAGAAACAGACGAAGGCCGGGGAATTAGCCCTAATTTGCTCAAATGCATGGCCAAGAATTATTAAAAATTAGTTATGTTTACAAAGGATTAGTAATTGTAATTGGGTACAATTGATCTCATGAAATTATATATATAAAAAAAAAATGATGAGATTCGTGTCCAATTCCACAAAAAGGAAACTGTGCCATGTGATTGCGCATCGAGTATGCTACCATTAACCCAAGGGTATTAAACGCCATTCAGAATCAAATAAATTATATACAGCTTATTTTGAAGCTTTGTCGGAAAAGTCAGTTCATAAAACTAATATAGTATATAATGTAAACATTGACTGGTGATCTGAATTATTTTCAGTTTATTTCTTCGTTGAATTTCAAAGTCTTTTAAGTCGACATGCCCGTCATTGCTTTCCCTTCCTCTTTCCCTCACTTGTGTCTTACGTGTTGTTCTTACTTTGCTCAAATTGATATAAACTATGTACCTTCACTTGGCGTCGACATTGTTGTAGCACTCAAAAATGTTCGACACTTTTTGTGATGAGCTATACTCTCCACCAGTTAGGTCTTAAATTCGTGGTTTAAAATAACAAACTTCACCTCCATATAAATCTAATTAAATATGAATAAATATGGGCTATATTAATACTTATAACCCATCAAAACACTACAATATTGGCACTAGACTTTTTTATTTGCGGAATATATGGATTAGAAAAGACATGAAATTATCTCCGTTGAGAATCATGCGAATCATGCCCACTAAATGTAGTAGACAAGTATCTTCATTGAGATTATGCCCACTATTTTATAGCCTTTTTTCTATTAATCAATGCATGAGAAAATTCATCAAATTTTCCCCACTTTGCAGGTGCATTGAAGCTAACCTAGCGATAAACGGTCAAAGGCCGGCACTTTGCTCTAGGACTACTTTATTTGTGCGTAAGTAGTTGGATAGATTTGATTCAATGAATTATATAATCACATGATAAAAATAATAATCAAATTCACGTTAGAACTCACGAAATAAAAACTCCACTATGTGAATGTGAAATGAATATGCTATCATTCATCCATGGCATTAGATGCCATTCAAAAATAAATATGATGTGGGTACTGAACAACGATCTAAATCTTTTTCAATTAATTTTTTTGATTGACTTTGAAAGCCTTCTAAGTTGAGATACCTATCTCGTGGCCAGTGCGGGCCTGGACAAGGCAACCCCTGTTGGTGCTTGTCGGAAAGCTCCCAAAAAAAAAAAGAAATAAAAAAGAAATAAAATTAAAAAATAATTTAAAATTAAAATTATCTTTTGATGAAAATGCCATTGACTGGTAAGGTTGAGCCCTTATTTGAAACTGCCATTGCCACTTGTGCATTTATTTAAGAATGACACGACCATTTTAGGCCCTTATTTGAAATTTTCCCAAAATGTAATGGGGAAAATAATTGATTGTGTTAGAGATATGATTTGTGTAATTGATTTCATTGAAGATACTTAAATCAATCTAAGGTTTAGATTGATATCAATTAGTAATTCAAAATGATTTTGTATCTTTGTATTTCCTTTTACTTTTTACACTTTGTAATATAAATACATATAAAGAATACATATCAAATTAGAGTGAATACAAAGAAATCCTCAAGCTTCTTTTCTCTTTCACTTTGTGTTAGATCGCTTTCATTGGATTGGTCCTCCTAGTTTGGTTCCCCAAACCGAATCGGGAATCGGACTGAGAACCAATCACCCCTACCGGAAGGGTATGATAAACATATTTGAGAGCACCGAATCAAACAAATCTTATACATGTGTAAGGCCCACTGAGTTCACATAATGCAACGATTCATTTGAACCCGAAATACACACTCCAATTCATATCATAACTAAGAAAAGTTAAGTATGCGATGGACTTTTATTTGTCATTAAATACAATCCACTTATTAATGCCTACTTATAACCCACACATCATTTAATATATGAATCTCGTCGACCGATGATAGAATACCACCCATGTTGCTTGCCACAAGTTGTCCAAGCCCAACTTAAATCGCTTAACTTGATCATCGAATAGGGATATGAATGCATCATTTCCTTGGATGAAGCAATTCAAGTTGAAATCTGTTATTCGTATAATGTGATCATTGTCTTATATCAGCTTAATTGCGAAGTGTTCTTTTAATAAACAAGAATCAAAATGTGTCAATTTCAAGTTAAAGAGTGTTAAATTGGATTTGGATATCTCTTAATAATTAGGGTTACACAAATTTGTACCTTTTCCAAATGTTTTTGTGTGGGTTCCGCCATGCAATGACTGAACGTGAATAAAGTCTTGTGTGTGTCCAGTTTGGTGACTACTTGGTCACTGTTTATACTCGTTGGATTGGTTTGTTGTATTAGTAGTGGCTTGAGAAGCTTAATGGTGAATAAAAATCGTTCCATCCTTATTGTTATTACATGTTCATGCGGTCAAAATTACTCTTGTCAAAGGAAATGTAGATTTGTCACATATATTTCACTTGGTGATAGTTGTCATTTGGTGTGACCACAGTCTATTCTCTTTATTTTCTATCATTTTTTGAGCTCACCAATTTCTGTAAACAACTTAAAACTGTCACATAATATGTAAGAGTATCTAGTAACTGATGTTGTAAAGTTCTACTGGTAAGGTAGTATTTAGTAATTGCTTTAGATTCATTCGAACTTCATAATGGGAAGTTGCATGTTTAAAAATCAGAAATAATGGATGTCTTGTCTAAGAAATATGTCAAGGTCCATCGATCTATATGATTTTTACAGCACAAATGGTCAATTTCATTTGATTGCTGAGTAAATATGACTTATGAGTAGATCACGCCCTAGAGTCTAGATGGTCGTTGGATACCCTAAATAAAATGATTATGTATATTTGCAAGATACCCAATTATTCTAGAATGCAATGTATCAATTTGGGAATTATGTTCTATTTAGAAATAATTTGAGAGTGGATCAGTAATGTTTGAGATTAATTAAAATCGAGGTCGGGACAGGGTATCCCAAGCACGTCCAGTTGCCATCCCGAACTCCGTCGCTTGATTCTCTAAAAAAAAAAAAAAATCGAAAAAATATGATATCAACCTTTTTTAATATGGAGAATAATTTTGACCCCTACTTTCAAGTGCTTTGAATAATGCATAGACTTTCATACGGAACAATTTTTACCACAGTCAAATATGCTCCATCTCTTGCTCCTCTCACGAGGTTGCCCCTGTTGATTAAGGGGACAAAAGGGCTGGCATGATAGCAACGGGAGAAGCGACGGAGTTAAGGACGCGATGTGGTCGTCGAAATGGATGACAAAACGAGATGGCCGTGGCTCGGTGGTGGAGGGGATGGTGGCACGGCGGTCGCGGTGGCCGTCCAGCTTTGGGCAAATGCAGAGGAGGGAGGCTGGGCTGAGGGCTGGAGAGAGCAAATTTTTTTTTCTAGAAAAAATCACACCAATCACCATGTCGTCTCACACGTAGACATTTAGTAGCTTTTTCAAAAACGGAATATTCAACGACGGTCAAAAAGACACTTAGAAGGTGGAGTTAAAATTATCTTACGAAATAAAGTTAATTTTTCTGGGAAACCCCGGCCCCCTTCGCTTGACAATATAATTTAAGTTCTTTATTGTTCATTTAGCAGATGAAAAATGTCATATTTTCTTACGTAAGGGAATACGTTATGAATTCTCTGCTGTTCCAGAACAAAGACATTATATATATCGACCATGCATTGCCATCTTCGACGTCTCTCCAGTTAGATAACACCCGAACTTGTTGCTTTATCATAAGAAAGGGTGGTGGCTCTCAGAAGCAGCATGGCCTCAGCCACCGGCAACCACCCTCCTCTCAACTCCCGCAAGCTCCTGCGACGACGTGCTGTCCTCAACCGCGTGTTCGCCCTTACTTACGCTTGTGCCATCCTGGCCCTATTCTATCACCATGTGAAAACTCTCCTCCGCCCTGCCACCGCAGCCAATGTCGCAGCCCTCCTTTTACTGCTCGCCGATGCTGTCCTTTCCTTCATGTGGATCACCGTCCAGTCCTTCCGGCTGTACCCGACCCACAATGAGGAGTTCCCAGAGAACCTTGAGAAGGTTTTGGGAGGGACCCGGGGCTTCCCAGCGTTGGATGTGTTCATATGCACGTCGGACCCCTACAAGGAGCCACTGATGGGGTGGTGAACACGGCACTATCGGTGATGGCATACGAGTACCTGGCGGAGAAGTTATCGGTGTACATCTCAGACGATGGCGGGTCGGAGCTGACGCTGTTCGCATTCATGGAGGCGGCGAGGTTCGCTGGCCACTGGCTGCCGTTTTGCAGGGAGAGGAATTTGATGGAGCGCAGCCCAGAGGCTTACTTTGCGTCCAGTTATCGTGGCGGCACTGAAATTGATAAGATTAAGGTACAATGATCTTTGTTTCATATGCGTGTCGGAAGCTATTTTCGGTGTGTTTTTTTTTTTGGCTGCAAGGATGCTATTTTCCCTTGAGAACATGACCAAACGCCAGCTGAAATTTGACAAATTGATTCAAATCTTGCACTACTAATATTTACAAGATTACCAAAACAGAATTAGGTGACTATCGTGTGTTGTGTCTTTGGCTTCATCTTTTGACTTAAACAGACTAGAGTTACTTGAATCCACTCCAGTAACCTATGGGCTGACTAAATGACGTGAATTGCACATAGAGACATGCGCCAATACCCTAATTGTGCAATGGGAATTTGATGGTCACTTGCCAAATTAATATTCTTTATTGGCTCATAATTTAATTAATTTAGCTTTAAAGTGGAATTTGATTATACTACTCGAGTTGATGAAATTGTACTTAGTCTACGTTTTGGATCTTCCAATGATAAGGTATCGTTCTAACATTGCCCGTAGTGTACTCTCCAGACTTTACATCCTTCGTAAAATAAATTTCCCCTCACCGATGTTATGTATATGAATTTTAGGTCGTGGTAATGGTCTACAGCTCTTTTTCTTTTCCTTTATTTTTATTTTTTTTATGAGTAACAATGGCACTTAGCAAGTGTCTTGTGTTTAATATTTTGTGTTATTTTCCTTTACTCAAACTTATTTTTTTAGCTAAGCAGATAAAGAATACACTCATAGAGTTGAGGCAAAAGCATAGTACAAGTGTCAAAACTTAGTATGAGTGGGCTTTTAAATGTCAAAAGTTCCGAAAGATACATTTCAACACTACTTTCTTTGAAAAATAGGGCGTTTAAGTATCAATTCCGACAAAGGATGACAAAAATCCAACAAGGGTTATTTCTAATTATATAAGTTGCCTACGTGATTCGTCGGAAAGTTGAGTCAGTAAAGAAGAGCCAAAACAACTTCGTTTCACCTCTTATTTGAATTTTAATATAAATATAATTAAATTAAATTTGAAAATAAAAAAATTAAAAAAGAAGAAGAACAAGAAGAATATTGCAGAAGGCTCATTCAGCCAAGGCTGTGCAAGCCCTTGCCGCCACCTCCCCATTGTCGCCAGCCCTAATTGCGAGAAGACTCGTTCGGCCAAGGCTGTGCAAGTCCTTGCCGTTGCCTCCCCACTATCGCTAGGAAGGGCCGACGACGATGGGGAGGTGGCAAGCCCTCGCCAAATGAGCCTTTTGCAATCTTCTTCTTCTTCTTCTAAATTTATTTATTTAGCTTTAAATTTAATTTAATTAATATTTTTATAAAAAATCAAATCGAGGCAAAACGATGTTACTTTCAACTTATCTAGCCATATCAGTGTACAAAACGATGTCGTTTTTTACTTATCTAGTCATGTTAGTGTGAAAAAAATGTTGTTTCACACTTGTCTCTTTGAAAAAATGCTATGTTAGCATGTTAGCCGGAATTTCTTTTCGTTGACATTAAATTGATCAATTTTGCTCCGATTTTAGTACTTAAATGTACCTTTCCAAACTTTTAGCATTTAAATATCCCATCATGCCAAGTTTTGTCACTTCAAGTGTTTGCACCTCTAGATTTGATTATTCACAATTTCACGTCATGTATAGTACAATGGAGCAACAGGCTATAGTGTTAGACCTAACATCATCATAATTTTATGGGAATATAAACTCGGGATGTCTAGGGTTTAATATCTTATTATATAATATGATATGGAATCCAATTCATGGGGTGTGCACTTTGAGAGAGATTCCAAGAGCCATGAAATTCTGCACCTCATGCCCAGACGATGGTTCCGTGGCCCATGCCCAGAAGCTGTTTGATGAAATTCCCCACCCGGATGTCGTCCTCTTGAACACCATGTCCCGCGGGTACTTGCGCGTCGATGACCCCCTTCGGGCGATGGCACTGTTCGCGCGGGTTCTTACTCTCATTCTCTTTCCCTGATAATTGCAGTGTCCCATCGCTCCTGAAAGCGTGTGCCGGCGTGGAACCGCTGGCAGAAGGAAAGAAAAACCAAAATAATTCTCTCTCTCTCTCTCTTCCCCCATCCCCCCCGGCCCACCCTTCTCTTTATGTTGTTTGTGAAACTAGGGTTTCGCCTTCACCGCGACACGAACTCGGTGTCGCCACCTCCACACCTCCATCGTCACCTTCGACCCTCCTACTCTCGATCATTGCTAACACCATTACCCTGGCCCCCTCCCCAAATCCATGGCTCTAAGCGTAATTTATGTATTGCCTGCTTAAAATTTCCATTTTCCTGCAATCCTCGGTGCGTTACTTCGACAATGACTCATTATCATGTCGTTTTCAAGACTAAGACACTTACGAACAGCCTTAAGGGGCAATAACACGAATGAGTGTCGATCTGCACATAGTCCACTGCCTGATTATTAGTGGACGTGATTCTAATCACGTTTCCTTCAGTAATTGAAAGCTTGACTGATGTTTAATATTGTAATGAAAGTATTCGTGGCCGCTGAAAATCTGTCACTACCAATCTTTCAAGAATATAGAGGCCTCGAACCTCAATTATTTCCAGGTCCGAATATTACATTTATGTCCATGAAATAGATAGTTTTGTCTGTTTAGAGTCATAGACCAGGTCATCTTTAATTTTATTACAAGATAATTCTACTTTTGATTTGGATGAATCGCCTCAATTATTTCTAGGAAGGACAAATGAGTTCTGCCAAAAAGAGAGTAAACTATATATATACCAACGAATGAATGGATTGAATATTTCCTTTAGCACTTTTCTTCGTACAATTAGACGTTGCAATAGCTATTAGTTAACTATTTTCATGCAAAGAATTAATAAACGCTAATTGATGTAGATGATGTACGAGAACATGAAGGTGCGGGTCAAGCACGTGGTAGAGAGGGGGAAAGTTGGGGAAGAGTACATCATCGGAGATCGCGAGCGTCGAGCTTTCGGCAAGTGGACAGATGAGTTCACCTGCCAAAATCACCCTGCGGTCATTGAGGTAATTCAACTTACAAACCTTAGCTCATTTTTATATAACTAAAGAGCAACATCAAAGCTATGTATATATGTTTCAAGCCGATTGCATTTTGAATACATATATGGGACTCAAGGAGAAATTGTATTGACTTGTACATTTATTTATCATGATTGGTGTTGTCCACCATGTTATCAATAGAGCCTATAGTATTTTCTCATCTATTTAGGTATTTTTTTTATACCTATGCTCGACAATGGAGATAATTACCAAAAAATCAACACTAGTTGTGTGGATGTTAGTTTAGTTTCAAACATTTTAATTTGATCAGTTTAATTCTAAATCTTTTTTACAATTTGCTAATGTAATCATTTTGGTCAAGCACTAACTTGGACGTCAATTGTCCTACGTGACATGACCAAATATAGATAACTTTTGCAATTTACAAAAAAAAATATTTTTATCTTATTCTTTTATTTTATTTTCTTTTGAATTGTGGCCAACCATGGTTGTAGCTCTCGTCAAATTTGGGTAAGAGCCACCTCGGCCCAACCAGCTAGGGCTTGTAGGTTCTCACCAATGACAATGAAAAAAAAAAAAACGAAACAAAATAAATCAATTTTTTTTTTTTAAAAAAATCTTTGCAAAATTGTCTATATTAGTGATTTTTGATCAAAATTGACTAGAATGACTACATTAACAGATTACCAAAAGGTTTCAGACTAAATTAGTATCCTTATAATAGGCATGTGATTTTTTTTTTTTTTTGGTAATTTTATGCCTGACAACATAATTTGGGGTTTTGTATATTTTCAGTCCATGTGGGGCTTATGTTTGTTACTAATAATGATGTAATTTATGAATAGATTTTGCTAGATAATAGCAGAGATAGAGACATAACAGGAAATGTGATGCCCAATCTCATCTATCTCTCAAGAGAGAAAAGCAAGAACGTGCCCCACCATTTTAAGGCCGGTGCCCTCAATGCCCTGGTAATTCCAGTCTTCAATTTATTTACTCATTATTTCATGTTTTATTATGACTTGTTTTTTCATTTTATGACTCCCACATGAAATCAAAATCAACTTATTTACTTCAAATACACATATATTACATGTATATAGGACATGTTGGAAAATGTAGAGGAGGAGAAGAAGAAAAAGAATACGTAATAATGTTTGTTGTAACCAAAAAATTATTTTGAGAAAGTAATAACAAAATAAATAAAAATTGGAGGTGAGGTAATGCCAAATAAATCTTGTCAAAATGATTACTTTCTGCTAACGGTGCTAAGCAGTTTCATGAACTTCATCTCCTAAAATATAACACCTTGAACCTATTGGTATCACACTATACAAACAGGACTCTGTTGAACACATTTTGAAATTGGCACACTTAGAGAAACTTGAAGAGAGGAGATGTTCTTCTAGGTCTTCTTGGAATGAAGAATTTCAAATCTATTTATAGAGTTTTTAGAATCCGTGTACAGAAGCCGCACATGAATATGAAATAAATGGATACAAGATTCTAGATACAAGAATCCAAGAAATACATGAACTAAGAATTAGGTAGATATATGAATCCAAGAGGAACATGAACTCAAGATACACGAATTAATGAGATACATAAACGAAAATAATATATCTCTTTTCGTTCACTTTCGTTGATCCATTAACCCGACATAAATACAACAATCCCTCACATTAATGGATCAACAAAACATTGTGACTCAAGGAATTCTAAATATGCTTGTGGAAATACACTGCATCAAGATAGGCAGCTTTCACTTTGAACTTTTTTTTTAGTATAAGCCTATTGGACATACTTAACCAAATGATGGAGGAGGCCTTGAATCGCCGGTTATTGGTGTAAGTTCAGACAATAGACCTCACACAAATTATCTCAGAATCAAGATTGGTTCTCAGTTGCATTCATTCTTTTGGCTCTAAATCTCTCAAGATTCATGCATGCTTTAGAAAATTTAACTTTTAAAGATTTTTACAGAGTTGGTCAGCTCTACACATATAGGTGCATTCCTATTGAGGGTATCCTACCATACCTCATTAGGATATTGTTTTCCTAGCCATATGAATCATTAATCGTATAGTGCATCATTGAATTGCTATAGGAAACACTGCAGCATCATAAAAAAGGGAGATAGTGCGCACACCGGAGTTTTCAAAATTTGCGTTGTCCTATTGAACTTAGTCCACGAGATCTCCAATCTCTAGGTTAGGTTTTCAACCTAGAACCTCTTTATTGGGTTAAGGCTTTTAACCCTATTCTCCTCGATATGCAGTTTATCTACTCTCTCGACAAACCTTTTGTTAGCGGATCCACATTAATTTCATTTGACTTCACAAAGTCCCAAAAACTAATTTCATTCGAGTGTAATTGCCTTTCGATATTAATCTACGACAAATGTGTCTAGATTTACCGTTTTATGTCCCAACCGAATTTATTTTGGAGAAGGAATCACCAATTTGACTAGGAATTTCCACACTTTCAAAAAATTATAGGTCGGCAAACTTTCAGTCCTTTGCCTCTCCCCACAAGTTTTGAGGTAAATCTAAACTCAAGAGTATGACTATAACCATCTCCTTTAGAGTTCTACTCTTTTGTTCGATAACTCCATTTTGTTGCGAATTGTAAAATGCAATTGTTTGGAGAATTATTCCTAAACTAGCATACAACTTTTTTAAGTTGGAAGAACTCTATTCACCTTATCTATCAAACTTAAGCACTTTGATTTGTCTATGAAGTTAGTTCTTAGCCTCATTTTTGTACTTGATAAACATGCCTATAGCTTCATCTTTGCTAGTTAATAAAAAAAATATAGCTAAATAAGTACAATCATTTATAAAAGTGATAAAGTATTTTTTTCACCTCTACTCTCAACAAACTTTAAATCATATAAATCATTATAAATTAATTATAGATGTTCACTTATTCTTTCAACAAATTAGAAAGTTTTCTTAACATACTTAGTCTCAACACATGTCGCACACTTGTAATGGGCATCTAAATTAAACTTTGGAAGTAGTCCCAAGTTTGCCATCTTCTTTGTTGAACCATTGTTTACATGTCTTAATTTATCATGCTATAGATAAGGAGACATAATAGTGTAAACTAAAGTCTTCTCTCTATTACTAGTATTTGAGTACAAGAATTTTGAGTTCACATTGATAACAGTCACATTGGCTTTGAAAAGGTCATTGTATAAGTACCATTTTCCCACATATATCCCCCCTTTAAAAACTATAAATTTGTTGAATTCAAATATAATTTTGAAACCCTTCTTGACAAATATGAGGCTAGAAATGAGATTTCTCTAGATCTCTAATACATGCATCACATTTAGCAGTGTGATTTCCTTGCTAGAGGTGAATTTCAGAATCACTTTTCCTTTCTCGGCAATATTTGTTGTTGTAGAGTTGGTCACATAGAGCTTCTCTCCTTCCTCAGCCTTCTCGTAAAACAAGAATAGAAGTTTATCTACACAAATGTGATTTGTGGTTCTTGTGTCTAATCACCAATTGGTATTGTTTGACATTAAAGATCCTTTAGACATCACCATAACAATAAGTCTCTCAACATCTTCTCGCTCTCAAATTCAGCAATTTCACTGCACTACCGCCCTTGCCTTTGTTTGTGCGCTTCTTGTAATCCTTAACTCATGGCTAGGCTTATCATAGACAAAACATGTCCCTTGATGTGAAATGGTTCCTTTTGCTTACCTTTTCCTTGAAAGGACTTCTTCTTCTTTCTCTCTTGATTGGAATTGGAAAGCTCCATAGTGTTGGCCTTTGGTTCCATAGGCGGGTTTGCAATCCTCCTAATGTCCTCCTCGATTTCGAGGCATCGAATGAGATCTTTAAGGCTCATCTCTCATCTCCTTTTGTTTGTGCTTCAAATAATTTTTGAAGTTTAGCTAGCTCAGAGGCTATTTCTCAGTAATAGCTGCCACTTGGAATGATTCAGTAAGTATCATTCCCTTAGCAAAGATGTTGTTTAGAATTATATGCAATTCATGGACCCGGTTCATGATAGATTTAGAATCCACCATCTTGAATTCTAGGAACTTGGCAACCACGAGTTTCTTGATGCCCACGTCCTCAGTTTTGCATTTCTTTTCCAAGGACTCCCATAATTATTTGGTACTTTCAATGTTACAATGAACATTATATAGGGAATTCACCAAAGAGTTAAGGATATAGTTTCAACATAGCAAGTCCTTGTATTTTCAAGCCTCCATCATCCCGAGGGTCGTGACATCTTTCTCATCTATACTAATTAGTGAGCACATCTTCGATAAATGCTTAAGTAGATTTAGCGTGGTTAAATAGAAGAACATCTTCTTTTGCTATTGCTTAAAGCCTACACCGGTGAATTTCTCTAGTTTTTCATTCAGTATTACTGGAGATGTCACCATCAAACTAGGCAAAGCCTGTTGAACCATCCCTTGAGAATTTAGATCGTATGCCATTTGGCTTGTCCTATTTTGAAAAATATTCCTGAGTATATCAATCTAGTGACTTGTACCTGTATCACCATAGATGGTTTCAACCCTAAGGCTCACAACTTTGCCACAACACTAGGCCATGAGGTTTGAACCTCACCAGTGGAAACAATCATGGGAACGTCTTTAGTAATATTTTAGACATCACTGTTATCATTCGTCTCGATTTTTTGGTAAACCCAACAAATAGTACGAATGCTAACCACTTTAAGATTGTTGGAAAATATAGAGGAGAAGAAGGAAACTTACCGGGAGAAGAATACATAACGTCGTTTGTTATAACCAAAAAATTTATTCAAGAAAGTGATAACAAAATAAATAAGAATTGAAGGTGAGGTATGGTTAACTGAATCTCTTTATTACGATTAGTTCCTTCCAATAGTGCTAAGCAATTTCATGAATTTCACCTCCCAAGATACAACACCTCAAATCTATTGGTATCAGCACTATACGAATAGGACTTAGTAGAACACTTCTTGTAACCAACACACTTAGAGAAACTTGAAGAGATGAGATGTTTTCCTAGTTCTACTTGGAATGAAGAATTTAAAATATATTTATAAAGTTTTTAGAATTCATGTATAGAAGCGGTACATGAACCATGAAATAAACGGATACAAAAATCTAGGGTATGTATAAAACAAATAGATACAAGAATTTAGGTAATACATAAACTAAGAATTAAGTAGATATTCAAATCCAAGAGATACATGAACTCGAGAGATACAAGAATTAAGGAGATACATGAACGGAAACAATGTATCTTTTTTTTTTTTTTTTTTTCACTTTTGTTGATTCATTAACCCGCCATAAATACAAAAGGACCTTGTTGATTGATCAGTAGGTTTCAGTTTCTTTTCTATTTCGTTCCCTCTTGATGGAAATTTCAACTAAGTTTAGAGACTAGTTGAGAGACTAATAGGAAGCTTGTATCCATCTGAGTTCAGTATAATGATTTAGCATTTTTTTCAAAAGTAAAAACTGAACAAGTTCCATTGCACCTGAATGAGACTTCATTAGCAACTTGCCGTCGTCGGAATTTTTCAGTGTATTTCTAGGTAAAATTTCTTCTTTAAACTAAAAGATACCATTGGATACCTTCTTTGTATAACTATAGGGCTAATTTTTCTAATAATTCTTTGGATGAAAGCTCCGCGTGTCGGCCCTCATGACCAATGCACCCATAATCCTGACCCTGGACTGTGACATGTGCTCGAACGATCCCAAAACGCCTCGCCGACCACTATGTTACTTAGCCAACCCCTCGACGGACCAATCCCAACTTGGGTACGTTCAGTTCCCTCAACGCTTCCAAGGGATCGATGAAGGCGACATATATTGTGGCGATTTTAAGCGCTTGTTCCAAATCAACCCGACCGGAATGAAGAACGGCCCGAGTTATGTCGGGACTGGGTGCTTTTTCCAGCGGCGGAGCTTGTTTGGCGCTCCTTCGGCTATCGTGCCATCGGAGATCCCGGAATTGAGTCCGGAGCATTGTCCAAAGGGTTTGATTCAGTCGGAAAGAACGTTGGCATGGACACAAAAGGTGGCCGGATGCAAGTACGAGCGCAATACAAATTGGGGCCACAAGGTAAGGCTATATCATTCATGTCCTAGCAAGCTTTTTTTCCTTTCTCCTTTTGGAGCGTCTTTCGTGGTTAATGACTTTCCAAGTTTTAAAAATTGGACGTGATTATACAGGTGGGCTTCAGATACGGATCACTTGTGGAGGACTACTACACGGGCCTCAAGCTTCAATGCGAGGGGTGGAGATCGGCCTTTTGCCACCCCGAGAGGCCGGCGTTTCTCGGGGACGCGCCAATTTGCCTCATCGATGTGCTCAACCAGGGCAAGAGGTGGGCCATCGGGCTTCTCGAGGTGGCCTTTTCCAGGTTCAGCCCGATCACGTACGGTGTCCAGTCAATGGGCCTCCTCATGGGCCTCTCCTACGCGCACTACGCGTTCTGGCCGATGTGGTCCGTCCCCATCACCATCCACGCCTTCCTTCCTCAAATTGCTCTTATCAACGGACTCTCCATCTTCCCCAAGGTATGTACTTATACATCATGTCTGGGTGCAATACTCGATCTTGGGCTTTAATAAGCCCCAAAAAATATACAAAGAATACTAAAAATTCAAGTCAAGTTTGATACTGCAGGGCTGCAAGTGCTTGAAGGGCACTTGTAAGCCGCTTGGGTAAGACTATTTAATTATAGAGTCTAGTTTGATTCATTAATTATAATTATAATGGACAAATCTGGACAACAAATTAGGCTCGTATTAAGGGTTGGGTCTGGCGCAAGCCTATCCATTGAAATTAATTGAATTAAATTCGGTTCAATTCAAATTTTTACAGTTTAGCATTTCCATTGAATTCATAATCTTGTACCGGCGAGGACCATCAATGGAACCGATTAACATTGTCGTAGGTGTCGGAATCATGGTTCCTCATATACATTTTCCTCTTCCTCGGAGCCTACGCCCAAGACTTGGCTGACTTCATCCTAGCCGGCCACAACGGCTCCCTCCGGCGGTGGTGGAACGACCAGCGGATGTGCCTGATACGCGGCATGACGTGCCATGTGTTCGGCACCATTGAGTACACGCTCGAGTCCCTAGGCATCGCTGCGCAAGGGTTCAATGTGACGAGCAAGGTCCTCGACGACGAGCAGAGCAAGAGGTACGAGCAAGGGGCTTTCGAGTTTGGGGCCATGTCGCCTATGTTCGTGGCGCTGGGGGCGGCGGCGATCATCAACTTGGTGTCCCTCGTGCAGGGTCTGATAGTGGTCGTCGTGAGGAGGAGCGGCGGCGAAGACGCGGGAGGGTTGGTGTTGCAGATCCTGTTGGCAGGTTTCGGGGTCGTGAATGGTTGGCCGATTTACGAAGCCATGTTTATAAGGAGCGACAAAGGGAGGATGCCCACCAAGGTTACGTTGGCCTCGGCATTCGTTGTGTCTCTTCTTTATACTGCAGTTTCTCTTGCGTGAAAGATTAGTGGCACATGTATGGTTTCGTTTGAATTATTCTTGTTGGGCAAAGTATATCCATTAGAGATATCTAAATTGGCACTTTTCATATTAAGATATGACTCTATATATGATGAATAAAATCTTATCAGTTTGTCACCAACTGGCCTTTCTCATTACTCCGGTTCTACAATGTGAGCATTCCATATAGATATAATTAAATATAAATAAATACGAGTTATATTCATACTTATAACCCATTAAAACACTATAATATTGGCGCTAGACTTTTTTATTTGCGGAATATACGGATTAGGAAAAGACAAGAGGTTGTCTTCATTAAGAATCATGCCCACTAAATATAGCAGACAAGCATCTTCATAGCATGAGAAAATTCATCAAAATTTTCCCCCACTTTGTAGGTGCATTGAAGCTAGCCTAGCGATAAAGGGACCAAGACCGGGTACTTCACTCTTGGAATAATTTATTTGTGCAAATAGATTTGATCTAATGAATTATATAATCACATGATAAAAATAATATTCGAATTCACATTAGAACTCACAAAATAAAACTATACCATGCGAATGTACAACGAATATGCTACCATTCATGCATGGGCGTTAAATGCCATTCAGAAATAAGCATAATATGAACACTGAACAACGATCTGAATATTTTTCAATTAATTTTTTTTATTGACTTCAAAAGCCTAGTAAGTTAGGATACCTAACCCTACGTGGTCCGTGAATTTATATCGGATATAAGCTCTTCATAGTCCCTGTGCATCAACCATAAAACGGGATCGCCTTTAGCCGTGTCCGACTCCACTTCTCCCTTAAATTACTTGATATAGCAGTTCATGTAAATAAGAATGTCAAAATTATATGAATCCTACGCGTGAAAATGTGAGCTTTGACCTCTCTCGTAACTCCAGCTGATTGCAAGGTTTGGGGACTGATGTACTAGTTTGCAATTAGGCTGAAAATGGAATTACTCCCCTGCATATATCGATTTTTTTATTAAATCACGTAATTACCAAGCAAAAAGATAACTAGATAAATCCTACACGATCGACGTTCTTCCTTATGGAGATGTAGTTTTTACAGGAAATTTATTGTTCATACGATTTGACAGACTATACTATGGCAAGAGAAAAAAAGTCGAAACCAACCAAATTTACGATACCTCCCTTCATGCAATGGACGCTAGGAGTGTGCAAGACGGATCACTTGAATCGGAAATCACCCGGACCGGACCAAACCCATCAGTTGAGTCCAATTTCTAAGAGTGTCGATCTGATTCCCGATTCCTAAAAGTAGAACCGGTGTCCAAACAGTCCAATTCTCTTTTCAAGGGGACATTGGAGCGGACCGGACAAATAACATATACTTTTTAATTTTTTTCAAAATAATTAGTGAAATGTAAACTAAATACTATCTTAGTCTGGTTCCAAGTAGTGAGAAAAATGGGAGAAGTACACTATTAGGGCCATAAGTTGTGTACGGCGCTCACTTTGGTGTCAAAAGTTTCCGACGGATCACTTAAGTGCTAAATTAGAGAAAAAAACGATTACTTTGGTGCCACTGGTGAAAATTTCCGGCCAAAATGATTACATGGCTTTTATATTTTTAAAAAAATGACAATTCTTAAGATTGTCCACGGTGGATGGCATAAAACGACGCCGTTTTCCTTTCTTCGTAAGAAACGACATCGTTTTACCATTCCACGTGGATCACTTACAAAATGATCGTCGTTTTGTAAAATAGAGTGGATTTTTTTGACGAAGTAAAATAGAGTGGATTCACTACGGTAAAAAACGATGCGAATTCACTATGGCCAAAAATGGTGTTCGTATACCATTCTCGCTCGATGCGGCCGGCCGTAGCTCGCTGACCCACCGTCGTTCACTCGCTCGCCATCACTCGCCCGCCGTTGCTTGACCACCGTTGTAGTTGTGCCGTCGTTCACGTTCGTTCACTGGCTGCATCCTCAACTTTCGCTCACTCAGGTTTGTCATGTTCTCTACGTGGGTCAATTTAGTGAAAAATTTAGGATTCCGATGGGCAAGTTAGGGCGTGAAGGGAAAATTGAGGGCTCGGCTCAAGGGGAAAGTGGTGAGGAAAGTAGTAGGGAAAATGGTGGAGACTGAATAGAAAATTTTAGGGTTCCGTCGTTCTTTTGTTTTCTTTTATGAGGATCGAATAGAAAAATAGGGCACGGAGGGAAAAATGGGGCTTGACTCGGAGGGAAACAATGGTGGGACCAAATTTGTTTAATTAATTGGATTGCTTCTGTGGGGGAAACAGTGGGGGACCGAATGTGATTGAATTGAAAAATGTGTGGTGAGGACCTCACTTTATTTATTCAAATCGGTTTCTTTTGAGTTTCTGTAAAAGCACTGAAATAGGGAGATTAGTCACATTTGTTTCTTGACAACAAAATGACAAGGTTCTGCACGTGAAGTTGCTGATTCTGTCATGTGGTCCCAACAAGTAATCACATTTTTTTTTCATTGGGTGCAGCATTGACATGGACGCGAATCGGGTAGTCATCATTGTTTGTTATAGTGGAGGGTTTCTTATTGGCACCGATGATTAGGAATATACTGGTGGAAATGAATGTACTATTTATATCAATGTTCGGAAGCCATCATATATTGATTTTCTGAGGGATTTAGTGTAATTTTTTACGTTGCAAAGTGCAAAAACTACATTACTGTGTTCCTGGGAAGGAATTGAAGAATGGCTTGAGATTTTTTAATGACGATAATAGTATTAAGGATATCATTTACCATTATCTTCACGGCGAAGAAGCTAAGGTATATATTGAGTATTATAGTGATGGTGAGGATGAGGATAATGATGAGGATGGTGAGAATGAGGATGAGCAAACCACCACTAGAAAAAGAGTTGTGAGGGATCCTATTCAAGTGAGTAATCAGGTAGGGAATGAGTTTAGGTTAAATGAAGGGCAAAATGAAAGGGAGAGAACTCATATTCATAGAGATGAACAAACAAAAAAATGTCCTGAAATCTTGGGTGAAGATTTGGGTAAGATGTGGGGATGAAGATTTCATTGGATTAGAATGAGAAATTACTTTATCTAGTGAATCAAAAGATGAATATTTTGCTTCAGTAAATTTCCCAAGTGACAAAGATGATGATAAACTCGCACAATCAAGACAAAAGTAAAGGGAATTTTTGAGAAAAAAATTGCACCTTCAGCAAAGAGGCCCGAGCCGGTAAATAGGGATGGAGTTCCAACTGAGGGCAATAGAAGTGAAGATGAAGAAAACTACGGCAATGAAGTTGCTGGTTCGGAGAATGAACTTGATAATGATGATGAAGAACCTGCTCGTCGAAGAAAAAGTAAATACCCTTGCTATGATCTGACTATTAATAAACCTATTTTGTCTGTGGATATGAGATTTGACGATGTCAAACAGTTCAAGGAAGTTGTTGTGAAGAACTTCATTGGTAAATAGAGGAACGTTCAATTCATTAGAAACACGAAGGAATTTGTGAGAGCTAAGTGCTCACAACCCAATTGTTCATGGAAGCTCTATGGCACATTGAGTAAGAATGGGTCATTCCAGATTAGGTCCTTCTAGAAGGAGCATACTCATCCAATTATCTTGTTAGATAACAAGTGTGTGGTTATCGAAGCCTTTTTTCAACACTATCAAAGCAATGATCGAGATCAAGAGTCCTCAATTTCAACATTTAGTGAAGGAGCAAGTAGGGGTTAATGTGTCAAGGAATCAATGCAAAAGAGTTAAGATGAGGGTGATGAAAATATTGATAGGTGGGTATAAGGAAGAATATGCGCAGGTATAAGACTATGCTGGCGAATGCATGTTTCAAAACCCATCTAGTAGGGTATATGTAGAGGTTGTGGAGAGGCCATTCTCTGATCTTGGGCCTAAATTTGATAGATTTTATATCTATTTTGATGCATACAAACGGGGCTTCTTGGCTGATTGTAGAAGAGTTATAGGATTAAATGGATGCTTTCTAAAGGGTTTGTGCAAGGGGGAGTTAGTGGCTGTTGTGGGGAGAGATTCCAATAATTCCGATAGCTTGGGTGGTAGTGAAGATATAGAACAAGGATATTTGGTCCCGGTTCCTCAAAAATTTAATAGGTGACCTTGAGATTTTCATTGTCAATTAATTCATTCCCTTTTAAGATGCAAGTGATTAATGAGTAGATGTCTAATTATTCATTGTAGTTGGTGTTGACACCTAAATTTTGCCTAATCATTTAGTAATTAGTTGCATAAAAAAATGAAAAAAAATAAAATAATAATAATAAAAAATAGTAAAATTGCATGTCACGTAGTCGCATTTGCATCGGTACTAAAAAAACAAAAAGAAAAGCAAAGAAAGAATTCTTCAATGCACACGCGAGAACTCCGGAGAAAACCTGCAAGAAGATGGGATCACAATTTTATAATATTTTAGTTTGCAAGGAATTCTCCTCTTCATGGAGAGCAAATCGGCTGGAGAAGAAAGTCCAAAGTTGCCGCCATTCTCTGTGGAACACCTACGGAATAGGGAGACAAGTAGCCGCATAAGAAGCTTCAAGCACGAAGAAGAAAGAGGAGTTCTTCACGTCCATTGTCTCTCCCTCATTAATGCATACACATGCATGGATAGAATTCGGTGGACGTAGGAACTCTAGGGAAGCCTCAAAGAAGCAAAAGAAGCCCATATTATATTATATAATATATGCTCTCAAGTGTGGGTGAAGCAAGTGCGTTGAAGAAAGAAGCAAGTGATGAAAAGTCAATAGTTGTGGCTTAATTAATGAGTGTCAGGCGGTGGCCTCCTTATTTGAAAAGAACCGGACGTGAACAGCAAGGAAAAAATTACGGCCGCCTCCTATTCACACTAAAGGCGGTGGGACGCCTATAAATAAGCAAAAGGGGGAGAAGAAAAAAAGTGCCGAGAGAGGTTTTGTGAGAGTGATTAAAAGAGAGAGAGCCCGCAGAGAGACACAGGAGTTGAGAGAAAGGAAGAGATTTAAAAAAGAGAGTCTGTCAGAGAGAAAAGAAGTGGGGAAGAGAGAGAAAGAACGTGAAAGAAAAATAATAAAAAGGATGGGTTGTCTTCTTCCCATGGTGTCTTCTTCCTAGGGGGCTTTGAGCATCCGTTGAACGCCAAAACGCAGCAACCTACCGCCGACTTCATCCTTCCGGCGATCTGAGGACGTAGACGCTCCAGCAACTCTCTGCTGCCTTCCTACTCTCGGCGAGTTCCAAACGCTGCTGCCGTTGTAGTCCCGTGCCTTCGCTCGCCCGCCTCCTGTAGCTCGAAGCTTCAAGCGACGCCTGCAACTCCCCCACCGCAGCTGCTGTCTCGCGGTCGCCGGAGCTCCGAACTCCGTCGCTCTTGCAGCCCTCAGCCTCCTCCGAACGCCGCTCCACTTGCTCGTTCGCGACACCTGCAACAACTTCGCCAGCTTTGCCCCCACACCCGCAAGCTGCTGTTGGTCACTCGGCGTTGCAGCAGCCCGCCAGCAACCTTCCTCCTTCCGGCGAGTTCCGAGCCCGTTGCCGCCCTTCTACCCTGCGCGCCACCGTCCCCGATGCCTGCACCCACAGCCAGCGCCTGCACATCCTGTTGACGCCGCGCGCTCCCTCAGCCCACATACACAGTCGCGCCTCTGACCGCTCGCACCAGCAACCCCCGAGCTCCATCCTGCTCACCGCCCAACGCCTCAGCTCGCTGCTACCATCGCAGCACCTTCATCCGTCTCCTGCAACAACCCGCGTCTCCGACGCCGCGCTTCTGTCCCTGCCGTGGCTGCTCATCACCCCCCGCCCGCTCGTCACCGTGTTCACACCTCCGCGTGACACCGTTGCCGCCCTGATCTGGTCCAGATTTGCTCTGCCCGACGACGACGATCCACCGCCACTCCTGGGTCCACGACGAGCCGCGCCTCCGTTCGACCTGCTGCTGGTCCTCCTGCAGCAACCCACGACGACCCGAGCGTCGTCCAGTAGCTGCGTCGCCTGAAACCCAACGCTGACGGCCACGCCCACACTGCCACTCCGCCGTGCCTTCTCCTCGAGCCGTCACCTGCAGTCTTTCGTTCAAGCGCCGGTATCGTAGTGGCCCGTCGTGCCTTGCTTGCAACCCCCCACGCTGATCCGGTTTCGGTGACCCGCCGCCTTGGAGACCCACGAGCAAGCCCCTGTTTGGACGAAGATAGAAAACACAAAAGGGGAACATTAGGTAGTTTTTTTCTATTATTATTTTATCTTTATTACTTTTATATATAGTTTATAGTTTGTTTTTTCAGTTTTTTAGTGTAATTGTTCACTAATATTTGATTGAAATTTCAACATGAATTAGCCTCTCAAATTAGGGATTGGGAGTCCGATTTTCGCGCCCGAAATTCGACTCACGATCCTCAGATATCGACAATCCAATCTCACGCCCGAGATTTGATTCGCGATTTAATTTAAAATTGACCAACCCGATCTTATGCGCGAGATATGGTTCGTCAATTTTGGATATTAATCTTATCTTGATTGGATTAGATATCGGGTTATTTGAATTAGCTTTTGTTTTGCATAAAAGAAAATAAAAAAAATGCAAGTTAGATTAGGTTCAAGGTTAGGGTATTTAGTTATCTCATTTATTAAAAATAACAAAAATCCAAAAAAAAAAAAAAGACACTCATTTAGGATATTAGTTTTTTGTAGTTTTTTCCTAGAATTGCATGCGTCCATTTTGAATAGGATTTTCACTTCAAATTTTTATAACAAAAAAAATCCCAAAAAAAAAAAAAATTAATCTAGGATGCTAGATTTTTAGGTTGTATGTTTAATTATTTGGCAATTTCGAATTTTATATAAAAGGAAAAATGAAAAAAAAAATCATCATGCATTTTAGAATAAAATTGCATATCTCATTTTTGGTTTAGATCAATTTGCATCTTAGGTTAGAAATTGCTAGATTAAAATAACGTCTTAGTTTAAATTAGGATTTAGTATGACTTAATCCTAAGTTTAAATTGGATGGAATTTTAATTTAGCTAGGTAATTTTTGCACTTTTATTAATTTCGAATATCATGAAAAATACAAAAATTTGTCTTTAGATAAATTAGTTTCAACTGTTAGGATAGATTGCCTTTTAGGAATAGAAATATCATGTGCACGTCATGCAGGATTAAGTTCATAAAATGCATGTCATGTAGAATTAGGCTCATTTAATTGAAAATTCGCCGTTATTATAATTAAGTCATTTTGATTTTTGCATATTTAATTATTGCATGTTCATTAAGAAAACAAAAAAAAAAATATTTTACTTATGTTATGTAGTTTAGAACACATTGTCATGCCATTTCATGTTAGATTAGATGCATTGCATGATTCTCATTGAAAAAGTGAAAACAAAATTGAGAAATTGCATTGTTAATTAGAAATCATATCTAGGATTGTGGATGTGAATGCTAATTTAACATTGCGAGATGCTTTCGTTGCCATGAGGTAAGTCCTTCATTTTTCTTATTCGCTTTCTTGAGTGCTAAATTGGTAGATTGCGCACCCGCATGATCACCTCACGTGTTAGGAAAGTGAATTAAAATCAATTCAAGCTGCCTGCAAAACATTTTTCAAAATTAAAAGAGAAATGTATCGAAAGGGCGTTAGAGAAATCTAGCGTAACCAAGTCCCCGTACCCAAAATCTCTGGTTCGTAGGAGTAAAATAATTCTCCCATTATTTTGCTTAGGTGTCTAATCGACCTACCACAAACCGATTAGTGGCGACTCCTTTTTGCATGCTAGATATTTGAAATTAAGTCGCGAGTTGGTATGGGCTTGGGAGAGCCCAAGCTGAGTTTAGGCTTAGCAATCCATTAACCTAAAACTTTAGGTGGTGCACCTCGGAAAATTTTAGGTCGCGACAGTTGATCATAATCCTGATATAGTACATTGTTATAAGGCCTACTAAAGAGCCAGAAAAAAGCTTTGTTGTAGGCTCAAGTGTAGGGACAGGAACTAGAATAGGTAGGACAGCAATAACAACAACCGAGTCCACTGTTGAGCAAATGAGAAGAAAAAAATAACCCGTAAGTTATACATCGATGTGTTTGTTTTTTATAGGCTGAATTTTAAATTTGTTATGTGTTTCTCAGGTGAAGAGATGAGCAACTGCACAAGTTACAGAGGTTGCTCCTTCATCTATTGCTGTTGAAAATGATGCACCACAGTGAACAAAAGGGGCTCTTGGAAAAAGATTAAGGCAATATAGTTATGAGATTTACACAAATGAATGTACTGGAATGACTATTTTGAATATAAGATTTGTAGGCTTCATGCATTTAATTTATTGTACTTCAATTCATTTGGTTGATAATATCACTATATTCTTGTAGCCTAGAAGAATTTCGGAGGTACTTCTCTCTCAAGGTAGGCCAACTCAAGAATTAAGGACGCAGTCAAAGAAAAGTACTCCAAAAATGAAGACAGTGGGTATAGCTGCAAAACAGCCATCCAAAAAGAACCCAGCACTAGTTCCATCTCAACCAAAGATTGGGAGCAATAGTGATGATATGGACCAACACATGACACGTGCTAGAACAAAAATAGCCACCGTAAAAAAAAAAAAAAAAGAAGGAAAATGAGATGAAAGAAAGCCCAGTTAAAGAACATGCACATCCAGTTCAAAAGAGTGCTCGGATTATGATCAATTCAAAGCTCCAAGAGGAAAATGAGATTAGGGTGTTGTTAATATTGACTGATAGGAGTGTGCTGGACATTGTCTCTTTTTATGTGATGCTGGACATGATCTCTTTTCATGTTTTCTCTTTTTAGGAGAATGTTGGGTGTTATATCATTGATGGTAGTTGCTATCTGCATATTGCCATTATTATTATTATTATTTTTAAAAGGGTGCTAAACTTTCAGTGATTGATGAGTGAAGTTAGACATGTTTTTCTTTCTTGTAAATAATCAATCAATGTTAATGGCAATAACTATTTTTTGTTATTTTCTCTTATGTTGGTTTCGGCTAGAATGCTAGCAAGTCAATTATGCTGTATATTTTATTTTTGCTGTTGGTGCAATGTTAATGGAAATACTGTTGCTGGTTGAAGTTGTAGATGCTAATAAATTTGCGGGGTTCTGGTTGTATGTGCTAGTAAAAGAACAAGATACAATTTGAGTGTTAGAGCATCTTGTTGCATCAACACTTATATGGGCTGGTGCAAGAAGATGCACCAGCAACCCAACCGGTGCAAGAATAAGGTGCAAAGAATAAGGTGTAAGTCAAGTGATGTTTGAAATAGGAAAGTCCAAACATAGACTTGGACTTGGATTATATTTTCTATGGGACGTGCGAACCAAGAAAGAAAACAAAAAAAAAGGAGGGGTTCTTTACCTGCAGCGTCCATCACCGAAAGAGGAAAGAAATCAGCAATGTTATCAGAGGAATTGAGGTGGGCCCAGGTCAAAGTTTGACCTGGGCACACGTATAAAAGAGAAGTAGAATTTGTGCAGGTTTGGTCCCTCGCTTCTGAAACATGTCGCCAAGCCCTACATAGAGAAGAGAGGAGCCGCACGGCCTGGTACACGCCGCCGAAGGTCTACGTGACGAAGCGGCGCACATCCACGCCGCTTGAGGAGGCCGTTGCACGTACATGCCGAGAGAAGGATGAAGCCGCAAGTCCTCCGCGCGAAGCTTTTAAGAGATACGCGAAGCCATACGTAGAGCGTATTGTTTTGAGCTTGAACGCGCAGTAACTTTGTACCGTGAGTTTATACCAAGTGAGTTGTTTATTTATAAACACTTTGGGTTTGGGATAAATTGGGGTTTGGGAAACACCGAGAGAGTGTTTGAGTGACTTGAGTGTGTAATCTCCCTGTATCGCTTGATCTATAGTGAAATTCGCTGCTGCTCTCCCCGTGGACGTAGGTCTTTACGACTGAACCACGTAAATCCTTGTCTGATTTATTTTCTTCTTCTGCTATATTATTGTTCGATCACTTGCCCTATCTCAACATGCATAAATAAGGAAAATTCAAATAATCATAAGGAAATCCAAATATTTGCTCTAAAATATTGCATTAATTGTTGCCTAAAATAGGTAAACTAACTCTATTTTTATAGAGTTATCAAACCCCCAAACTTAACATTTTGCTAGTCCTCGAGCAAAATCAAGACATGACACATAATCAAGCTAGCAACCTCCTCCATGACATCTTTCCATAATTGCTCAAATTCACAATTAAAAAAAAAAACACAAATTTCATCCAAATATTGAAATCGATTTATAAGTTAAGACCAATTCTAACTATGTGATCCAAGTGTGTGTGTGAGAGTTCTCATATTTTTCGAATTATATGCAATCTAGATAAATTCACATTAACATGTAACCTCTAAAAAATTCTCAATAATTATGACCAAATCTCATAGGTTTGCTTTTCATTCCTCTCTCCACTAATGTAAGCTAATTATCCAACCAAAAATCAATAGGACTTATCTCGGGTTGTAATGCAAGGCTGAGCTAAAGGTGAGATAACGGTAATTTTAAACTCAAATCACCCATCAACACGTTGATTTCTAGGATCTAATTAGAGCCAATGTCACTATCCAATTTCACTCCTTCAAGATAATTTTTCTGCCACCGTATATCACCACTCCTTTTTCTCTCTCTCTCTCTCTCTCTCTCTCTCTCTCTCTCTCTCTCTTTTTTGAATTGCTTTATGGTGGAGTTTCTCCCAAAGTCCCTCCTAATATAACATGAAAATTTCCAACCCATTGAGTATCCAAAAGGCTCACTCAATTGAAAGTTGGATAGGAACCATAAAAGCAATTTTTTTTTTTTATACACCCCGACAACCATAGCAATCACTTTTCTTTTTTTTTTCATACTCCATCATTCCTCCCAAATTTCTATCAAGCTCAAATAATTTTTTTTCCCAAAAGAAAATCAACGTGTTCATAGGGCATGGGATAAAGATATAATTTCATAACGGCTAGGCTAAATATATATAGGTGCCAATGAAAAATTGGGTAATAATTAAGGCTCAACGGGGTGACTAGGGATAAATAAACAAGGTTAGATTGAAAGGCTCAATCGATCCAAAAATTGCCTAAATCATTTTCTCAGTTAGATTTAGCTTAGGATTTTGCCTCAAGAGAAAATCAAACAAATTCTAAGATTTGGGTGAAATTTAAGAAAATCACATACTTCACATGAATGTTCTCTAAATTTACACACAATTCAAAAATTAAGGACTTTTAGTGCTCGGTAAGTGGATCAATATAATCGAATTAAGATTAACTCACACATCAATTGTAAGTTTAAATAAAATTTAAGTTTTCCTAAGAATTCTAAAAATCCACAACCGGGACAGCAATCATGATAAAAAATAGATTTAGCCAAAATTTTTATCTCCCCCCAAACTTGAATGAAGCAGTGTCCTCAATGCGAAAAATAGAATAAAAAGAAGAAAACTCCCCTGGTAGTAGGATAAGTCCATAGATGACCTTGATGATTAAACTCTTGAAATGTGTTCCCTAAAAAATTAACCTGGATAAAACAGAGAAAATTAATTTTTTTTTCTTTTTTGCAAAACATAAACTTAAAAAATAAATAAAAACATAATTAAAATGCTTGGGTTGCCTCCTAAGAAGCGCTTGCTTTATAGTTTTCAGCCAAACTATCTCAGATGTCGCTATTCTGGAGGATGAAGTTCAATGGTGGTCTTTTGCTTGTTATAACCACCTTCAAAGTAGGGCTTCAAACGTTGACCGTTCACTTTGAATGTGCCCTTAGTGTCATGCGCAACTTCAATTGTTCCATATGGAAATACTTGTGTAACTGTAAAAGAACCAGACCATTGAGACCGCAACTTTCTTGGAAAAAGTTTAAGACGAGAGTTATAAAGTAAAACTTTTTGACCAATTTTAAACTCTCTTCTGAATATATGCTTGTCATGCCATCTTCTTGTACGCTCCTTGTACAACTTAGAATTTTCATAGGCCTCATTGCGAAATTCCTCCAATTCATTCAGTTGCAATAATCTTTCTTCACCTACAGACTGCATGTCAAAATTCAGAAATTTCAATGCCCAATATGCTTTATGCTCTAATTCCACTGGTAAGTGACAAGTTTTTCCAAATACTAGCCTAAAAGGAGACATCCCAGTTGGAGTTTTGAACGCTGTCCTATAGGCTCAAAGTGTATCATCAAGTTTTATTGACCAATCTTTCCTAGAGGCATTCACTGTTTTTTCTAAAATTCTCTTGATTTCCCTATTTGAAATCTCTACTTGACCACTAGTCTGAGGATGATAAGGGATTGCAACCTTATGCGTGACTCCATACTTACTCAAAAGTGCTTCAAATTATTTGTTATAAAAATGTGTCCCCCTGTCACTTATGATTGCCTTAGGAGTGCCGAATCGGGTAAAAATATTTTTCTTCAAAAATTTGACCACAACCTTAGCATTATTTGTTGGCAATGCTACAGCTTCTACCCATTTAGACACATACTCCACAGCCACTAAAATGTATAAATTTCCATAAGAAGGTGTAAAGGGTCCCATGAAATCAATACCCCAAACATCAAATAATTCATACACAATAATGTTGTTTAAAGGCATCTCATTTTTTCTTGAAATATTTCCAGTTCTCTAACATCTATCACATGAAGTTACATAAGAGTATGCATCTTTAAAAAGTGTAGGCCAATAAAATCTAGATTGCAAAATCTTAGCTGCAGTTTTGGTGGCACCAAAATGGCCACCTGTCTCTCCATCATGACAAGGATGTAAAATGTTTGCCTTCTCTTCGTCTGGAACACATCTCCTTATGACCTGATCTGCACATACTTTAAACAAGAAATGTTCTTCCCAAAAATAATTTTTAACATCAGAAAAGAATTTTTTCTTCTGTTGATATGATAATTCAGGAGGAAGAACATTACTTACCAAATAATTTACAAAGTCTGCGCACCAAGGAATTTTTGTGGACTTAATGGAAAATATTTTCTCATCAGGGAACTCTTCCAAAATTGGTCTTACCTCTTCCTTTGAATTTGGAATTCTTGATAAGTGGTCTGCAGATTTTCAGTCCATTTCTTATCTTTGATTTCCAAATCAAATTCTTGCAGCAGTAGAATCCACCTGATCAACCTGGGTTTTGATTCTTTCTTTTCTAGTAGATACTTAAGAGCAGAGTGGTCAGAATAAACTATAACTTTTGAGCCAATTAAATAAGAACAAAATTTATAAAAAATAAATACTACCGCCAAAAGTTCCTTTTCTGTTGTTGAATAATTTAATTGTGCACTTGACAAGGTTCGACTGGCATAGTATATGGTTTGGAAAATTTTATTCTTCATTTGTCCTAAAACAACTCCTACCGCAGAATCGCTAGCATCACACATCAGCTCAAAAGGTAAATCCCAATTTGGTGCCGCCATAATTGGTGCTGATATTAACTTCTCCTTTAAAGTGTTAAAAGCTTGCATGCATTCAACAGAAAAATTAAAAGGAGCATCTTTTTCCAAAAGATTAGAAAGAGGTTTAGCAATTTTTGAAAAATCTTTTATAAATCGCCTGTAAAATCCTGCATGTCCCAAAAATCCTCTGACAAGTTTCACAGATGTTGGCGGAGGCAATTTTGCAATAACCTCTACTTTGGCTCGATCAACTTCTATTCCGTTTTGAGAAATTTTATGCCCGAGCACTATTCCTTCTTACACCATAAAGTGACACTTCTTCCAATTCAAAACAAGGTTAGTCTCCTCACATCTTTGTAAGACCAAAGCCAAATTATTTAAACAAGAATCAAATGATAAGCCAAAAACGGAAAAATCATCCATGAAAATCTCAATATATTTTTCAACCATATTAGAAAAAATAGCCATCATGCATCTCTGAAAAGTAGCTGGTGCATTACAAAGACCAAAGGGTATTCTTCTAAAAGCAAAAGTACCATAGGGACAAGTGAAAGTAGTTTTCTCTTGATCTTCTGGTACGATAGGAATCTGATTATACCCTAAATATCTATTAAGAAAGCAATAAAACTCATGTCTTGCAAGTCTTTCTAATATTTGATCAATAAATGGTAAAGGAAAGTGATCTTTTCTAGTGGCATCATTCAATTTTCTGTAATCCATACACACACGCTACCCAGTAACTGTTCTAGTTGGAATCAATTCATTGTTGTTTTTTTGAACAGTCATACCACCTTTCTTTGGCACAACTTATACAGGACTTACTCAAGAACTATCAGAGATAGGATAGATGATACATGCATCAAGTAGCTTAATTACCTCAGCTTTTACTACTTCTTGCATCTTCGAGTTCAAACGTCTCTGAGGTTGGATAGCGGGTTTATATTGTTGCTCCATCAAAATTTTGTGCATGCAAATTGAAGGACTAATTCCCTTGATATCAACTATTTTCCATCCAATTGCACCTTTATGCTCTCTTAATACTCTGAGCAATTTCTCCTCCATCAAATCTGTCAAAGAAGAAGATATAATTACCGGTAAAGAAGAAACTCCATCTAAATAAGCATATTTCAAATGAGAAGGTAAGGGTTTGAGTTCAAAAATTGGAGGCTCTTCAATTGATGGTTTAGGCTTTGTAATGTGTTGTCCCAACTCCTCAAATTTAATTGCCTTTTGCCTTGAATATGGTGAAATTGCCTCCATGAAATTTGCATACTCTTTTATCTCCTCATTCTGAATATCTTTGTCCATTGGTTGAATCAGACATGCTTCAAGTGAATCTTTAAAAATATTTTCTTGAAAAATCTTATTCACTAACTTGTCAACTGTCTCAACTCTAAAACAAGAATTATCATTAGATGGATATTTCATTGCTTTAAAAGTATTAAATGAAACAAGATCATCTCGAACTCTAAGAATCAACTTCCCTTGTTGTACATCAATAAGAGCTCTTCCTGTTGCTAGAAAAGGTCGACCAAGACAAGTGGTGCCTCAAAATCTTCCTCCATGTCAAGAACTATGAAATCTGCAGGAAAGATGAATTTGTCAACTTTTACCAAAACATCTTCCACAATACCTCTCGAATATTTAATTGATCAATTAGCCAGTTGAAGTGACACTGTGGTTGCTCTTACCTCGCCCAATCCTAATTTCTTGAAAACAGAATAAGGCATTAGATTAATACTTGCACCTAAATCACATAATGCTTTTTCAAAGTAAGAATCTCCAATAGTGCAAGAAATATCAAAACTCCCTGGATCTTTTAATTTCGGAGGCAATTTGTTTTGTAGGATGGCTGAACACTCCTCATTTAACTTCACAATTTCATAATCCTCCAGTTTCCTTTTGTTTGCCAAAATTTCCTTAAAAATTTTTGCATAACTAGGCATTTGCACTAAAGCATCTGCAAAAGGAATGTTAATGTGCAATTTTTTAAATACATCAAGAAATTTAGAAAATTGCTTATCTATTTTGTGCTGCTGGAATCGCTGAAGGAATGGAATTGGCGGCACATATGGCTTGGGATTATTTGGAAAAAGTTTACTCTTGCTTGTCCCCCTTGCTTGTTTATTGATCACCTCTTCCTTGTCTTTGAAAATCTCTTCTTCTCCAACTTGTTTACCACTTCTTAGGGTACTAGCCTTTATGTTTTCAATTGGATTTTTCTCCGTGTTGCTCGGCAAAGAACCCTGTTGTTTCCCTGACATCATGCTTGCTAACTGACCAACTTGCATCTCTAGATTTTTTATTGAAGCCTCTTGGTTTTGAAATCTCACATCCGTGCTTTTGATGAAGTCATGAGTTGTATTAGCAAGTTTGGTGACTATATCTTCCAAATTTGACTTTGTCTCTTCTAATTGTTTGAATCCCGGTGGTCTTGTCACATTCTGATTATTCCATGAAAAATTTGGATGATTGCGCCATCCCGGATTGTACGTGTTGGAATAGGGATTATTTTGTGACCTGTTAAAATTTCCAACAAAGTTAGAATTTTCACTAGATTGTTTAAAAGTATTACCTACATGACATTTTGTGCTAGCATGTCCTCCACCACAAAAATCACATGTCAAAGTCTGAATTTTCATGGCTGAAACACTCATATTATCTAGCTTTTTGTTGAGTGCTTCAAATTGTGCAACAATTGCAGCAAAATCATCCACTTCATCAACTCCGTTAACTTTTCGCATTGGTAATCTCTCAGTAGGCCACTGATAACTATTGGACGCCATCTCCTCTAATAAGTTGTAGGCTTCTTCTAGTGTTTTATTATTTAGAGTTCCTCCTGCAGCTGCATCAATCATAGAACGAAGATTTGTACTAGAGCCATTATAAAAAGTTTGTACCTGCATCCATACGGGTAGTCCATGATGTGGGCATCTCCTAAGAAATTCTTTGAATCTTTCACATGCTTCGTATAATGATTCATTATCCATCTGCATAAAATTAGTAATATCGTTATGCATCTTCGCAGATTTTGCAGGTGGAAAGAACTTACCAAGAAATTTATGAGCCATATCATTCCATGTAGTAATTGATCCTGCAGGAAAAGAAGAAAGCCAACTCTTAGCTTTGTCTCTAAGAGAGAATGGAAATAATCTCAATCTAATAGCATCATCTGTAACTCCATTATATTTAATGGTGTCACAGATTTCAAGAAAAGCATTAATGTGAGCATTTGGATCATTGCTTGGTAGCCCGTTGAATTGCACTGATTGTTGAAGCATCTGAATGAGTGATGGCTTGATCTCAAAGTTGTTTGCTTGAATTGCAGGTCTTCTGATACTTGATGTGGTTCCTTGAATTGTTGGCGAAGCATAATCTCTTAAGAGTCTACATGGATTTTCATTCTCACCGTCTGCCATCTTCTTAGCGTGATTTCGCTGTTCTCTCAATCGCCTTTTGAATGTACGCTCGATTTCTGCATCAAGCTCAACAAGTTTCCCTTGTTGGCTACGTGTCATAAACTGATGTACACCCTGAAAAATAAAACAAAACAAGAGCTAGATTAAACTTAGAATTATCTGGTATCAATATTAATTAGTATTAAACAAACGATCCCCGGCAACGGCGTCAAAAACTTGTTCGTGAAATTCTAAATGCAAGTGTACGTGTCGAACAAGTAATATAATGATGAGAAAAAGTATTGTCCCACGGAGATCGATGATTAATAAACCAATTAAATACTAAAATAGACTAATTCTAAAATTTATCTAACAAATCAAAATATAATTAAGAATAAATTTAAAAACGACAATTGTAGACTAAATACAGTAAATCGATCAGATAAATATGTTAGAGCATTCGATTTCACCATAACCACTAGATATGAATTTCAGATTATTATGAATACAAGAATGATATCAAACATGTGATAGCGAAATTTCCTAACCTATTTACTATCCTATCTCTAGGTATAGCAAACCTACTCAGCTTATTAATCCAGTATATCTTTATGTGAATTAAAATAAACATGAGTGCATTAAAAATTATGAATATTCCCGGCTTACAATGAGTCTTTTGGATCACCTTATCACCGAAAGCTACACAAATAACGCGATATATTTCTATCCACGTTTAATTTATGGTTATACATTATAATGAGCAATTGCATATTATCACTTCTCAATCTCAAACATGCACATCAGATCATTCAAGTGGTGGCCAGTCACTCAAAAGCATTAAACGCAGTAATATATAACTCACATGAATGAAATCAATTGTAAAATATAAAAATCATGAAATTCACATCATCATGGTTAGGCTACATCGTAGCCTAACAAAAGAAAATTAGAATATAGTAGAAGAAAAAGTAAAAATAAAAATTAAACTTAGCATCTTGAATCAAAGAACAAGAATTCTGTCACCACTTTGGTTTTCTCTTCAAAACTCTCAGAAGAATAAAAAACGATCTAACCCCCCCCCCAAACCTAGCTGCTCTCTCTTTCCTATTTATAGGAGATCCAAAATATCTATCTCCCAACGCTTGCAGATAACATTAGGGAACAAAATCAAGAATTTCCTGATTTGATATCCATCTTCCACTTTGCTGCTTTTATTTGAATTCTGATAGTTTCCATTCTTTTCCTTATCTCCTCAATATCTCATTATTCTGCATAAATAAGGAAAATTCAAATAATCAGAAGGAAATCCAAATATTTGCTCTAAAATATTGCATTAATTGTTGCCTAAAATAGGTAAAATAACTTTATTTTTATAGAGTTATCAGTACAAACTATTCATCTCAGAGCATCCATCAATGCTTGCTCTATTTTTCTATATGTATTTCATGAGCTCGACAAAGAAGAGCTTCAAGAACTAAAGAATATAGAGAACCAGATTAAAACAGAAAGAAGAAAGTTATTTTCAATCTATTACACAAGCAAAACTGAATGACAGTTTTCATCATATGATCTTCTCTCTCTGAGTTGAGCACATGTTGTTCGAAATCTTCATCACCGACTCATTTTGTGGCTATCACCAGTCAACTGGTTTTGAGTCATTATGTAGACACACGTGGCTATGGTTGACAATGTCACTGAGTGGCTTGCGTGCTTCACTTATCTTTTTCCCAACAACAGCAACCCTTTCATTCTCCCTTTCATTTACTTCTTTCGTTGTAGTTACACCAGAGTATTCTTTCTGAATTCTTATATTCTTAACATCACTTGCTCATTAATTTGACAAAAAAGTTGGTCACTATTGAGTTTCTTCAAAGCTGCTTTAACATTTTGAAGCTTCTCATATAACTTGAACACTAAACATTCTCAAACAGCACAAGTATGCGCTGACTCGACTAGTTCAAAAACTTGGGATGCTAGCACTAGTAATTGAAGAATCTAAAAGGGTTTTGGTGCACTTAAATCATTTGGTCACAATTGACAACACAACTGCCTGAAATTCCTGGAGGAAGAAAATCAGCAGCTGAAAAGGGAAAACTCTAAAGCCAGCTCATAATAGCAGCAAAGAGAAGTAATCAGTAAGTGAAAGAAAAGCGACAACTTCGACATATGAATGACCTGCAACCATAGAGGGTTTCTCTACACCTAAACAATTAGGTTACATGCATCTTGAACACCTCAAGCTAGAAAATAAACTTGGACATGCTCAACTCAGATGACGATTCAGCAACATATTTGAAGGAGTATCTAATTCAATGAGAGGAAAGTAAACCGACACACTAAAGGAACGAGGGCTCTTGGCCATCAAAGGATGGATCAGGAGCCATGTCCCCAGCTCAACATATGAAGCAGTAACGTACATGTAACACTACACAATTCTCACATCAATGCTAATGTCTCTAGGGCAAATTGTCAAACAAGTGGTGAACACGACAGAGTTGAAGTTGATGGCGAGGATGGACAACGACGGCGCTAGGGTTTTTGGTTGAAGCGTTGAGGAGAAGGAACGCCCCTGTCTGGTGAACGAAGAAGATGTCCCAATTGGAGAAAAGAAGAAATGATTTCTATTTTTATTTCAGAAACTGAGAAGCTAAAATTTTTAGGGCCTGCATGATAAAATTTCAGAAATGATTTCTCTCCTGATTTCTGTTCCCCGAAACAGGTTTGGAACAGAAATCCGTTTGGTAACACAATTTGATTTTTCAATTTTTGAAACAGATTTCTATTCCAGAAACTGATTTGGAGGAAAAATCAGAAGTTAAAAATTTTAGCTTCTCCAATTTCTGAAACAGAAATAGAATTATTTTTTTAACTTTTCAATTTGGTCCAAAATATTTTAGATCACTAATATTGAAATAGAAATAGAAATAGTTAATTTAGTCCAAAATATTTTAATAATTTTTTAATATAATCATTTCAATCAATATTGATTGAAAATCTTAACCATTGGGCCAAATGGTGGGAATTGAATGAACAAGGCTTCATTTGTTGCATGTAAGAGATTTCACGAATAGTAATAGTCAACTTGTCATATTCATATCTAACGAGTCTTTCTTTACCTACTCTTCCGTAATACGCCAGACAACGACTCTATCTGGCTAACTATTTTTTTAATCGTAAACTTTATATTGAGACGGTAAAAATGGGTCAAATCATTAGGGTTTCATCCAATTTTTCTTTTATAAGGAAAAGAGATCTAATAAGGAATCTATTGTTCTTGTAAGAGTGTTAATGAAAATATAGATTTTGATAATAAATTTTTAAATAATCCTAGTGTTGATAATTTTGAAAAAATTGGTGACAATTTTGAACATGGTGAGGATTTTTTTAACAAAATTTGGAAAGAAATTGGAATTAGACTATTATAATCATGGCTATCATTAGACTTATTTGATTAATGTGAAATCAATTTCGGCAAAAACATAATGACATATTCACTACAATTGAATTTCAATTGTTTTTTTTTTGCCACATTGTTTATTTTTCGAAAGAAAATATTACGTAATAGGAAACGTAAGCACGTGTAATAGGAAATTCCATGAAATTGTGTTTTCAACTTTTGTAATGTATTAGTATTATTTCAACTATTATTTTGTATTTGAGGATTTCCTATGTTGTTTTAGTATTATTTTGACTATTATTTTGTATTTGAGGATTTCCTATGTTGTTATCTAATCAATTTCTAATCAATTTCTATTCCTAGAAATAGAAATTTTATTATTTTATCAAACGGATTTCTGTTCCAGAAATAGAAATTTTGAGTCGTTATCAAACGGTTTTCTTTGCTCAGAAACTTGTCCGGAAAATAGAAATTGAGAAATCAATTTCTGGCTAGAAATCAATTTCTGAAACAGAAATTTTGTCATGCGTGCCCTTAGCTTCTAATTTCTTCTCCAAATCAATTTCTAGAATAAAAATCTGTTTCAGAAATAGAAAAATCAAATTGTGTTACCAAATGGATTTTTATTCCAAACCTGTTTCGGGAAACAAAAATCAGGAGAAATTGAGAAATAGAAATTTTACCATGCGCAGCCTTAATAATTACAGTTACATAAATTTGAACATTTTCCTAATGTTTTTGTGCGGGTTCGGCCATGCAATGATTGAATGTGAATAAAGTCTTGTGCGTGTCCAGTTCGGCGACTACTTGGTCACTGTTTATACTCGTTTGGTTGGTTTGTTGTATAAATAGTGGCTTGAGAAGTTAATGGTGAATAAAAATGGTTCCATCCTCGTTGTTATTACATGCTCATGCAGTCAACATTGCTGGTATCAAAGGACATGTAGATTTGTCCTGTATATTTCATTGCGTGATAGTTATCATTCAGCATGACCACACTCTACTCTCTCTCTCTCTCTCTCTCTCTCTCTCTCTCTCTCTCTCAATCAATTTTTGAGCTCACCAATTTCTATAAACCATTTAAAACTGTCATGTGATATTTAATCACGTGATTTTTAGAAGTTCCAGTAACTGATGTGGTAAAGTTCTACTGGTAAGGTAGTATTTAATAACTATATTAGATTTATCCAATCTTGATAATGGGAAGTTGCATGTTTAAAAATCAGAAATATTGAATGTGTTGTCTAAGAAATATGTTAAGGTTTATCAATCTAGATGATTTTTATGGCGCAAATAGTCAATTTCATTTCATTGCAGGGTAAATATGACTTTTGAGTAGTCCACACGCTAAATAAAATGATTACGTATATTCACAAAATATCCTATTCTTCTAGAATGCAATATATCAATTTGGGAATTATGTTCAATTAGACTAAGCCTAAAGAAAAATTGATGCTCCCGATTTATCATTTACAAATAAATACGTGCATAATTGAGAACCATTCTACGGAAATGTAAGGATCAACATACCTCCAACCATTAATGAAAATATGCAAATGCAATAAATCGCAAAATCTTGAACGGATGGGCGAACCATGTATTGACCGATTCGTGGAATTATCAGATCTGAACGTCCTATTTCACTAGTCAATATCTCTCAAAACTTGATGATGTGTTTTTTGTACTAATATAGTTTGAACTAGATGACTTTATGTTTTTATTCCGTTTCTTGCGTGATCGACGCCTTCCATCAATACTGTTATGGTAACGTATTAACAAGCAATTATCACGTAATAAATGCGGGCAATAAATTGAATTAATTGGAAAATATAAAATTGGGATCGCATATATATATATATTATAACATTCTCCAACGATCCCAACATTCCATCAAAGGAAATATTAACCTAAACCCACATAAACTTCATGCTGAAATAAAACACATGAATCACGACGACGAGTCCTTTTAAAGCAAGTATCATCTTCCGTGTATCAAAATACAATTCATCAACTTATATGTGATAATATAACTTAATGAATAAATCTTATATTTATTCTAGTTCAAACATAATTATTTTTCTTTGAATAACTGAACATATACAATTGTATTGAGAAAAGTATTACAAATGAATAAAAGTCTTGCAAATTCTTCCATAAAAGAAAAAATTCACATGATTGGACCAATGTCCATTTTAACTACATGATCTTTATAACTCATTAATGGCATGTCTTTAGTTAAAAGATCAGCGATAATCAATTAAGTGCACGTGTTCTATGACCACTTTATTCTCTTTAATATGTTCCCAAATGGTTAAACACTTAATGTTAATGTGGTTGCTTCAACTACTACTTTTTTAATTTTTAGCTATGAAAACTACATTTGAATTGTCGCAAAATATTCTTAATGGATGGAATCCACAACTCTAAGTCCCAATATGAAAATTTTCAACCACACACCACGTGGCTATTATACTTTATGAAAAATCTTTCATTAGAAATCTCTCTAAGACTTTATTGATATAAGTTTCTTGAAATAGTCCTCACATACCTCGAGGTATATTCCTATGGATCTTAATGTCAATGACATAATAGGTCTCACCTATATCCTTCATGTCAAAACTTTTTAGAGAGTAATTATTTCAGCTCATGTAACAACCCTCATCATTGGTTGCAAATAAAATGTCATCGACATATAACATAAGGAAACAAATTTTGCTTTCATTGACCTTTTGGTATTTATATTAATTTATGACATTATCTATTAAATCAAATGAAAAGATTACATTATTGAACATTAAATATCATCGGTGAGATGCTTGTTTCAAGCCATACAAAGATTTCTTAAGCTTGCACACCAAATGCTTACCAACCAGCACTAAAGAAGAATCGTTCTGGTTGTTTCATGTAAACCACTTCTTCTAATTTTCTATTGAGAAATGTTGTTTTCACATTCATTTGATATAATTTCATATCAAAATGAGTAAACTAATGTCAAAATAATATGAAAAGAATTTTTTCTAGATAAGGAGAAAATGTCTCGATGTAATCAATTCCCTTCTTTTGAGTGAATCCCTTGTATCTTTCAATATTGCCTAATGAATCATTCCTAATTTTGAAGACCCATTTACAACCAATGGCCTTCGCATCATTAGGCAACTCAACTAAATCTCAAATCTCATTAAGTGCCATAGAACTCACCTCTTTCTTCATGGCATTGTACCATAAATCGAATTTATCACAACTCATAGCTTGTGAAAACGTTTCAAGATCATTTTCAACTCCAATATTTTAATCTGATTGTTGTGGATATACAATGTAGTCCCTAGGAATTGCTAATTTCTTCATTCAAGTAGACCTTCTTAATGTTGCATCAATATTCTCTTAAGGAGTTTATTGTTCAACTAGATGCTCAACTATACATGGTAATTATTGACCAGTTAGGTCTACCAAATCAATACTAGCAGGTTATGGATCTTCAATAATTAGTTATTCAATGGTTGATTGAACTGAAGAGACATTATAATTAACAACCAATCTAGTACCTGAGTTGGAAGGTTGAATATCTAAATGATCTTCTTTAGAAATAAAGTCTCTGAATCGATCACTACTACTAATCAGGTTATTCTCAAGAAACTTAGCGTTTCTCAACTCTATGAATTTAATGGTGTGAGATGGACAATACAACTTATATCCCTTAGACTTTTCAGCATATTCAACAAAATATCTACTTATAGTCCTTAGGTTTAACTTATTTTCCTGTGAATTGTAGACTCTTACTTTAGGCGGGCATCCTCAAATGCCTACATGTTATAAACTTGGTTTCCAAACTTTGAATAACTCAAAAGGCGTCTTTAGGACGACCTTAGCTGGAACTCAATTTAATATGCACACCGCCGTCTTAAGAGCCTCAATTTATAAAGACTTAAGAAGTTTTAAGCTGCTAAGCATAATCCACACCATGTCTAATAAAGTTTGGTTTCTTCTTTCTACTACACCATTTTGGTTTGGAGTACTAGGTATAATGTATTAAGTAATAATCTTGTACTTTTCAAGAAGCTTCACAAATGAATTAGGTGCTCGTCCATCTTCAGTGTATCTATCATAGTATTCTCCACATTTATCTAATCTCACAATGTTAATTCACTTACCACATTGTTTCTCTATTTCAATTTTAAACACCTTAAAGGAATCCAGCACTTCGTGCTCATTATGAAACAAGTAGAAGTACATGAATCATAAATAATTATCTATAAAAAAAAAAAAATGAAATATCTTTGACCATTTGAGTCTATATCTAGAATACAAATATCTGTATGTATGATTTCTAGAATTCCCATACTCCTCTTAGCATATTCCTTTGACTTGTTGGTACATTTTCTCTTTATACAATCCACATAAGTGTCATAATCAATAAAATCTAGAGTACTAAGTACTCGATCATTTACTGATCGCTTAATTATATCCATTGAGAAATGTCCTTATCTTCAGTACCACAACATAGAGGAAACATCGTTCATAGCACATTGCTTTATGCTAGCATTGTCATGAACATGCATCAGATTATAAATGACATTATCTTGTAAATTAATTCGAAAGAGACCGTTAAACAAAATAGCACTCCCAACAATTTCAGATTTATACAATAAACTAAATATTAAACCTAAAAATTCAAAGAAGCATCCCAAAGGTATAAGTCTTGAGATTGAAATTAAATTTCTAGAAAAACTAGGGATATAAAAAGTCATTTTTGAATTTAAAACAAAGCAACTATTGAGAACTAATCTACATATCACGATAGCTTCCACACGCAAGTGCATCTTGTTTCCTTAATGCTTTGTTCACTTCCCGCTAATTTTCGTTGGTTCTGAAATCTCTACAAAGAATTCGAAATGTAGATTGCATAGCCAAAATCAATCCACCAAGTGTTGTGACCCATATCAACTATATTAGATTCATAACAAACACATGAGAGTAAGTTACATTTCTTCTGGAGTTAAGCCTTAAATTTGGCAGAATCCTTCTTCATGTACCCATTTTTTTACGAAAGAAATACTTGGATTCCTTCTTAATGTCAACTTGGAGAGGTTTGAGGTGTTTTACCTTTTCTTTTTTACTTGCCTTGCCCTTTATACTTACCCTATCTTCCATATGAGCACTTTCTCCCCTTTTTTATTAGTAGCCCCGCTCCCTCTTGAAGACACATGGTTATGAATTTATTGATTGACCATTTAGTATTATTTGTATTATAAGATATCTTGAAGGAGGCATACTTTTATGAGAGGGTGTTTAGGATATAGTACATAAGAAAAGATTACGATATCTTAATTTAAAGATTCTTCAACTGAGTTGCAATGTCCCTCATTTTCATGATGTACTCACACACACCTTTTACACTAGTAAGCTTCAACTTGAAAACTTCATAATTAGGGTCATAGCATGCGTATTGTCTGAAAACTCAAATTGCACATCAATAGCCTCCAATAATTCTTTGGTATTGTTATGCTGAATGACCGAACCACGAATGTTAGCAAAAGGTTTTATCTTTATGTATGCCACACTGACATGATTGGACTACTCCAATTATGCATAAAGAGTATATTTAGCCGAAGTGCTAACTTCAGTAGAAACAAGTGGTTCATCTGGCTATAGAGCACAATCAATATCCATGCACCTTAATTGGAGAATGATTAATTCCCTCAATTCTTTATAGTTATTACCGTTAAGCTCTGGAACGATTATATCAGAACTAATCGTAAGTAGTAAGATTGCATCATAGTCAAAGGAAAACTTATGTATCAATATATTTGAGGCAAATAAACTTAAATCATATTTTACCAATATAAAACGTGTTATAAAAAATAAATCACATAACATAAAAAAAATGCCTATGGGCTAAGTTTCTAATCTAAATAGATTCATAATCACTTCATGATGAAACTATTAAATTGTATTCCCTTCCTTCATTCCTATGGGTAAATTAAGAAAGATAAAATAATATTTTATCATAATTAATTACATTATTATATTGAATATTCATGTGGGATAAAATCCATCCTATTAAGATGACTAATCATAAAAAATGTCTTCGACTATATGTGATTCATAGGCTTTTAATATATTTATATATATATTAATGTAATCAAAGATGATGTCACTGATTTTCAATTAATTAAATATATTTGGATCACTAGACATTTAATTTTACGAGAAAATATTCATAAAATTGCATGTAAGGGCAAAACAATAAAAACACGTGTAAAGGGGCTAAAACTAGAATTTTACATGCAATGGCAGAATTTGGAATTTCATTTGTAAGGGGTAAAACAAGAATTTTACGCACAAAATCGTAAACTTTCACGGCCAATAAGAGCAAAATTAGAATTTTATGTGGCTAGGGCAAAACCGTAATTTTACTTGATGCGAAGGGGAAAAATTGTAATTAAGTTGGCAAGGGTAGAATCAGAATTCTGCACGGCAAGGGCCCTGCATGCACGCCCATTAGTTGCACTTGAGCACGTGCATCGCACGCACCCGAGGTCTTTCCATGCGATTTTCTTCTACCATTGCTTCGCTGTGACCAACCTCCGTTGCGCTGCCTAGGCCTTCTTCCACAGCCCATATCTGATCAAATTGATCAATGGATTTTGAAGATAATGCCAGGATGAATGCATAGTTCCAAGATCCGGCAAAAACAACCAACATCACCACTCCATTAGCGTATGATAGTCAGTAATATGGTGAATTACCTTAAGACTTTTCTTCCTAATGGCGATGTAACCATGCAGATCCGTTATCATGTAGTGGGTCACCCAAATTAGACCAGAATTTGAAATTCCGTTGAAAGCCACAAAAGATCCAAATTTTACCCATTCATGATCCAATTAAAACATACAAAATTCCCCAATTTTCATCAAGGCAGAGATTAAAACATGCCATAATATCAACTGTTAGACTAAGTCTAAAGACAAACTAACGATTCCGATTTATCATTCACAAATAAATACATGCATAATTGGGAATAATTTTGCGGAAATATAATGATCGGCATACCTCCAATCATCGATGAAAATCTATAAATGCGAAAAACCCCAGAACCTTGAATAGATACACAAATAATCTATTGATTGATTTGTTGAATTACCATATTTGAATATCCCGCTCCACTAGTTAATACCCCTCAAGACTTGATGGTGTGTTTTCTGTATTAATAGGATTTAAACTAGATAACATGACGTTTTTATTCCGTGTTTTACATTATCAATGTTTTCTATCAAAACCGTTAGGGTACCTTATTAACAGGTAATTATCACGTAATAAACGCGGGTATTAAATAAAAATTAATTAGAAATACAAAATTGGAATACATTTAAATTAATATATATATATATATATATATATATATATATATTATAACATGTTATGTTTAGAAATAATTTGAGATTGGAACAATAATATTTGAGTTCAATTAGAATTGAGGTTGGGACAGGGTATCCCAAGCACGTCCGGTTGCCGTCCCGAACTCCGTCTCTTGGTTCTCTGGAATTTTTTTCCGGAAAAATTTGATATCGATCTTTAATACGGAGAATAATTTTGACCCTTGCTTTTAGTGCCTCGAATAATGTACATACTTTCAAACGAAACAATTTTTACCACGGTCACATATGGTCTATCTCAGGCCCCTCCCACGAGGTTACCCCAGTCGACTAAGGGGACAAAAGGGCTGGCATGATAACAGCGGGAGAAGCGACGGAGTTAAGGACGCGATGTGGTCGTCGAAATGGATGACAAAACGAGATGGCCGTGGCTCGGTGGTGCAGGGGATGGTGGCACGGCTGTCGCGGTGGTTGTCCAGCTTTGCGCAAAGACAGAGGAGGGAGGCTGGGCTGAGGGCACATTTTTTTCCCAGAAAAAATCACACCGATCACCAAGTCGTCTCACACGTAGACATTCAGTAGCTTTTTCAAATAGAATATTTTTCGATTAAAAAAAAAAGGAATATCTAATGACTGTCAAAGAGACACTTGGAAGTTGGACTTAAAATTATCTTACGATATAAAGTTAATTTTCTCTTTTTTGGAAAACCCCAATCCCTTCACTTGACTACATAATTTAAGTTCTTTATCGTTCATTTAGCAGGTAAGAATTGACATGTTTTCTTATTAGCAGGTAAGAATTGTCATATTTTCTTAAGTAGGGCAATACGTTATGAGTTCACTACTGTTCTAGGACAAAGACATTATATATATCGACCATGCCATTGCCATCTTCGACGTCTCTCCTGTCAGACAACACCCGAACTTATTGCTTTATCATAAGAAAGGATGGTGGCTCCAAGAAGCAGCATCGCCTCAGCCACCGCCAACCACCCTCCTCTCAACTCCCGCAAGCTCCTGCGACGAGGTGCCGTCCTCAACCGCGCGTTCGCCCTTACTTATGCTTGTGCCATCCCAATCCTATTCTATCACCATGGGAAAACTCTCCTCCACCCCGCCACCGCAGCCAATGCCATCGCCACCCTCCTTTTACTGCTTGGCGACACGGTCCTTGCCTTCATGTGGATCACCAGCCAGTCCTTCCGGCTGTACCCGACCCACAATGAGGAGTTCCCAGAGAACCTTGAGAAGGTGGTGGCAGGGACAGGGGGCTTCCCGGCGTTAGACGTGTTCATATGCACGGCGGACCCCAACAAGGAGCCGCCAATGGGGGTGGTGAACACTACACTGTCAGTGATGGCGTACGATTACCCGGCGGAGAAGTTATCGGTGTATGTCTCGGACGACGGTGGGTCGGAGCTGACGTTGTTTGCGTTCATGGAGGCCGCGAGGTTCGCCAGCCACTGGCTGCCGTTTTGTAGCAAGAGGAATCTGATGGACCGTAGCCCGGAGGCTTACTTTGCGTCCAATCGTTGTGGCGGCACTGAAATTGACCAGATTAAGGTACGATGATCTTTGCTTGCTCCCTGAGCATCATATACGCGTGGGAAGCTATTTTCAGTTTTGTTTTTTGTTTCTTTTCTGGCTGAGAGGATGCTATTTTCCATTGAGAAAATTGATCAAGCACCAGCTGAATCATCTGAATTAACTCTTTGGCCGCATATTGTTTTCACTGTCTACACATACCTAACATTTCATATTTAGTTAATCGAGAGGATCAATTAATCTATTCTTATAAATATTTCATAAACAACTAGTTAAGAAAATTATGCAAATTTCAAAGCATGAACTTTTCTTGGCTGAATTGTAGTAATCATTTATTGACACTTCGAAAATTATATTAATTTTATTTTTGTATATGTTGAATGAGTGTTTTGAGTACTCGTAAATATGATCCGGTTGATTCGAAAGTGGAGGTTACCTCGTTATTCTAAGATCCACAGAACCTTAGCCTTGTTGATGCGCATGACATGTTCAAGGAATTGGGAGGCCATCGTATGTTGTCTTTGGCTTCATCCCTTGACTTAAACTGACTTAGGTTACTCGGATCCATTGCAGTAACCCAAGGACTGACTAAATAACGTGAATCGCACATAGAGACGTGCGCCAGTATTCTAATTGCGCCATTGGAATTTGATGCTCGCGTGCAAAATTAATATATTTTTATGGCTCATCATTAAAATAATTAAACTTCAAAGTGGAATTTGATTCTACTATTTGAGTTGATGGGATTGTACTTAGTCTACGTTTTGGATCTTCCAATGATAAGGCATCGTTCGAACACTGCCCGTAGTATACTCTCCAGACTTTAAATCCTTCGTAAGATAAACTTCGCCCACCAGTGCTACGTATATGAATTTTAGCTCATGTTAATGGTCTACAGCTATTTCTTTTTTCTTTTTATTTTTTATGAGTAAAAATGGCATATAGCATGTGTCTTTTGTTTTATATTTTGTGTTTTTCTATTTACTCGAGCATTTTTTTTAGCTTAGCAGATAAATAATAGACTTATAGATTTGATTATTCACAATTCCACGTCACATATAGTACATGCGAGTCACCGGCTAAAGCTATGGACCTGACATATATGAGCGAAAAGATTTATAAAAAAACTAATCAAATATCATAATTTTATAGAAAAATCAAACTCGAGATGTCTAGGGTTTAATATCTTATTATATAATATGACATGGAATCTGATTCATGGGGTGTGCACTTCGAGAGAGATTCCAAGAGCTCACAAAAATCAAAGGCCGAGGGCTACTAACAATAAATTTACCAAAACAGTTTTAAATTTATTGTAATTTTTCTAATCCAATCCTAAATTCTTTTTTTTTTATCAATTTAGTTTTAAATCTTTTGCATTTATGCAAATTCAGTCCATCTCATCAACTAGCACTTACATAGCAATTTTTAAATGTTTTTTTCAATTTTTTTCCTTTTTGTTTTTGTTCTTGTTTTTGTTTTTCTTTCATTCTTTTGCTGAATCGGCCGGGGGCTAGGGTTGGCGAGGTCCACCTTGCTGGCCACTAAGGAGACTCGCCCTCGCCCTCGCCCGGTGCTGTGCCCTCGCCGTCACGGCATCAGGCGAGGTCGTATCCACCGAAATAGGACCCGACCTCAGCCTCTGCGTTCTCAGCTTATCGCCCACTCTGGCTTCTACCCAAATGCAACTCCTTGAAGGAGCTCAAGCAAATCCAGGCCTTCGCCTTGAAGACCCATCTCCAACATGACGTCGCTGTGGTCCACAAGCTCGTCAATTTCTGCACCCAATGCCCAGACGATGCTTCCATGGCCCATGCCCAGAAGCTGTTCGATGAAATTCCCCTCCCCGACGTCATCCTCTTCAACACCATGTCGCGCGGGTACTTGCGCGTCAGTGACCCGCTTCGGGCGATGGCGATGGCGCTGTTCGTGCGGGTTCTTAATCTCGGTCTCTTTCCTGATAATTACAGTTTCCCGTCGCTCCTGAGGGCGTGTGCCGGCGCCCAAGCGTTGGCAGGAGGAAAGAAAAACCGAAAAAATAAAAAGAGAAAGAAAGAAAATCAAAAAAATCAAAGATTAGGTAGAGGGTCATCGCTAAGTTGATTTGATCGATCATGCGCATGCCAATATCTCAATTGGTGGCTTGCTTAGTCATTTGGAATGCTCTCTCTCTCTCTCTCTCTCTCCCCCCTTGGTGTCGCCACCTCCATCGTCGCCTTCGACCCTCCTAGCCTCAATCATCGCTGACACCATTACCCTGGGCCCCTCACCAAATCCATGGCTCTAAGCGTAATTTCGATATTGCCTGATTAATTATTGGATGTGATTCACCTTTCCTTGAGTAATTGAAAGCCTGACCAATGTTTAATATGGTAATGAAAGTATTCGTGGCCGCCAAAAATATATTCCTTGCAATCTTCTTGAATTTCCAAGAAGATAGAGGTCTTGAACCTCAATCATTTCAAGATCTGAATATTACCTTTATGCCCATGAAATAGACAGTTTTGTCTGTTTCGAGTCATAGACCAGGTTACCTTCAACTTCATTACAAGGTAATTGTACTTCTGACTCGGATTGATTGCCTCAATTATTTCTAGAAGGACAAAAGAGTTCTGCCAAAATGAGAGTGAAGTATAATACAAACGAATGAATGGATTGAATATTTCTTTTAGCACTTTCCTTTGTACAATTAGACGTAAAAAAGCAATTAGTTAACTATATTTCACGCAAATAATTAATAAACACTAAACGATGCAGATGATGTACGAGGGCATGAAGGAGCGGGTAAAGCACGTGGTAGAGAAGAGTACCGAGCTATGGCCAAAGCCACTTGTCAAATAGTTTGGATCCGAGGATTACTCAAGGATCTTGGAATAGAAGTGCAGGGACCCACAAGATTATATTGTGATAATGATGTGGCTCTTAAGCTCGCATCAAATCCTATAGTGCACGAAAGAACCAAGCATATAGAAGTGGATTGTCACTTTACACGTGAAAAGATTCAAGAATGAATTGTTGAGACAAGAGGAATCGGAATGTCGAGCAACCAAGCCAGATTTATTCACAAAGCCTTTGTGTCAAAGACAAAGACGCATATCTACTAAACAAGCTAGGCGTCTTAGACATCTACAAGCCACCAGCTTGAGGGAGAGTGTTGGAAGATATGCGTATCAGGGCCCACCGGATTACTATTGATCTTGATTGATCATAATTGATCATGATCTCCGTTTATATGTAAATTAATTATCACATCTAGATTTAGATTGATAGAGTAAATCAAAGATTGATAGGATAGATCAATCATTCCTTTATTCATAGCAAGACTTGTATTATATCTGTATTACATTGTACGAAGTTACAATACAGAGAAAATTACACAAAATTTTCCTACTTCGAATCCCTCTCAGACCTGAAACTTCTTCCTTTTCTCTTGCTCTGCGCTTTCTTTCAACCCCTTGACGAACCAGTCCTAGCTTGGGTCCGTTCAATTCCCTCAACGCTTCCAAGGGATCAATGAAGGCGACATATACTGTGGCGATTTCAAGTACCCATACCAAATCAACCTGGCCGGCATGAAGAACGGCCCAAGTTACGTTGGAAGCGGGTGCTTTTTCCGGCAGCGGAGCTTGTTTGGCGCTCCTTCGGCTATCGTGCCGCCAGAGATCCCGGAATTGAGTCCCGAGCACTGTCCGAAGGGTTCGATTAGGACAGAAAGGACGTCGGTATTGGCACAAAAGGTGGCAGGATGCAAGTATGAGCACAATACAAACTGGGGCCATAAGGAAAGGCTATATCATTCATGTCCTAGCAAACTTTTTTTTTCCCTTTCTCCTTTTAGAGCATCTTCCATGATCTCCAAGTTTTGAAAACTGAATGTGATTATTCAGGTGGGGTTTAGATACGGATCACTTGTGGAGGACTACTACACGGGCTACAAGCTTTAATGCGAGGGGTGGAGGTCGATATTTTGCCACCCCAAGAGGGCGGCGTTTCTTGGGGACGCGCCGATTTGCCTCATTGATGTCCTCAACCAGAACAAGAGATGGGCCATCGGGCTTCTTGACGTGGGTTTTTCCAAGTTCAGCCCAGTCACATACGGCATCCGGTCCATGGGCCTCCTCATGGGCTTGTCTTACTCGCACGACGCATTCTGGCCCATGTGGTCCTTCCCAATCACAGTCTATGCCTTCCTCCCTCAAATTGCTCCTATTAATGGACTCTCCATCTTCCCCAAGGTATGCACTTATATATCAAGAAGCAAAACAAATATATGTGTATAAAGAATATCACAAATTCAAGTTGACTCCGATACTGTAGGGTTTTATGTGCGCGGAGGGCACTTTTAGGCGGCTTGCTGGGTAAGGCTATTTAGTCATAGAATCCAGTAGGATTTGTTAATTTTACATGTAGAGTTTTTATAATGGACAAATCTGGACAACAAATTAGGCTCATTTTAAGGGTTGCATCTGCCCAAGCCTATTCATTGATAACTTCTATTCATGCGTAGAGATGGGAAAATTGTCCAAAACGTCCTAAACTTATTACATTTCTTGCCAATTCAGTCCTAAAATTTTCAATTTTATCAATTCAATCCTAAACATTTTCACTTCTTGCAAATTGAGTCCATCCAATCAATTTTGATCGAAAATTGCTGACGTAGATGTTGAGGACGCCATGTAGAACTGTCAACGCCGATGTGGACAAATTTTCATTATATTTAATATTTTTTGAATTATTTTATTGTTTTTTCTATTTTTTGCCTTTTTTTTTTTTTCATTTTTTCTTCCTTTTCTTTTTTTCTTCTTCTTCCTTTCGTCGATGGTCGGCCTCCAAACATAGGCCATCACAAGCCACCAACCATGTTGGGCCGATTGGCCTCGCTTGCCACAAGCGAGGCACGGCCAGGCAAGGGCAAACCCCAATGAGGGGAGCCCTCACCTCGTCAAGGCCCGACGAAGGTCAGCCTCACCTCACCCAGATCAGGCGACGCCGACCGTCAGCCAGGCTAGGGCGGCCTCGTTGAGCATCAATCGAGCGAAGGCAACACTAGGTGAGGCCACCCTGGCCTGGGCAACAGTCGGCCCTACTAGATCTAGCCTACACCTCTTTGCTCAGCCAATGTCGAGCAAGGCCACTATACCTAGGCAACGGCCGGTGTTGCCTGGTTTAGGTGAGGGTTGGCCGTGGCCTAAGCGAGGCGAGGTAAGGCCAACCCTCACCGAGCTTTGACAAGGCAAGGGCTCCCCTCACCGGGGCTCACCCTCGCCTGATCGCACCTCGCCTGTGGCGAGCAAAGCTAGTTGGCATGGTTGGTGGTTGGCCATGGCTTGTTACTGGAGGCTGGCCATCAACCAAAGGAAGAAGAAGAAAAAAATAAATTCAAAAAAATATTAAATTATTATTAAAAATTATTCACATCAGTACCGACAATCCTATATGACACCGCTGTCCTCCACATCAATAATTTCTAACTAAAATTAGATAGATAGACTCAATTGGCAAGAAGGAAAAATATTTAGGACTGAATTAGCAAAATTGAAAAATTAAATACTGAATTGACAAAAAATAATGAGTTTAGGACTTTTTAGACAATTTTCCCTAGTAGAGATGGTCAGTGCACAACAATGCATTCAATGGTAGACTTTTGCTGAAGTAGCTGAAATTAATTGAACTAAATTTAGCTTAATTAAAATTTTGACAGTTAGCATTTCCATTGAACTCATAATTTTGTACCGGCGAGGACTATTCATGGAACCGCTTAACATTGTCGCAGGTCTCGGAACCGTGGTTCCTCCTATACATTTTCCTCTTCCTCGGAGCCTACGCCCAAGACCTGGCCAACTTCGTCTTAGCTGGCCACAACGGGACCCTCCGGCGGTGGTGGAACGACCAGCGGATGTACCTGATACGCGGTGTGACGAGCTATCTGTCCGGCACCATCGAGTACACGCTCAAGTCCCTAGGCATCGCCGCACATGGGTTCAGTGTCACGAGCAAGGTGCTGGACAACGAGCAGAGCAGGAAGTACGAGCAAGGAGTTTTCGAGTTTGGGGCCGTGTCACCGATGTTCATTGTGCTGGCGGCGGCGGCGATCATCAACTTGGTGTCCCTCGTGCGGGGTCTGATGGTGGCAATTGTAAGGAGGAGCGGCGAAGGTGACGCGGAAGGGTTGGTGCTGCAGATCCTGTTGGCCGGTTTCGGGGTCGTGAATGGTTGGCCGATTTACGAAGCCACGTTTATAAGGAGCGACAAGGGAAGGATACCCACCAAGGTTACGTTGGTCTCGGCATTCGTTGCGTCTCTTCTTTATACTGCAGCTTCTCTTGCGTGAAAGATTAGTGGGACATGTATGACTGAATTATTTATTCCATATCGAGATATAACTCTACATATGTTGAATCAAATTTTACTCAATTGTCATCAACCGGTCTTTCTTACTACTCCAGTTTTTCTATGTGAAGCTGCAGGTCGGCAATATGAGTAATTCCTCTTTCATTTCGAACTCTCCCCAGCACACGCAATACCTGTTTTTACCTGTTGTTCTGTTCGGGGTCAGGAGATAGATGCCGTGGAACTCATGTGATCTAAATGCTCGGATACATAAAAATATGTCTCCAAGAAAAATGGACATTTTAATTTTTTTAAATAAGATCGTCTATCTCATGTGGCGTTATCTTTCGTGTTTCGACAAATCTCAACTTTTGATAAAATCGTCTAGATTATCTTTCAAGACATTGAAAGGAAATAAAGATAGTTCGTTATTAATTTCAATTGCTGAAATGGAGAAAGTCATTACATTAGATGATGTAGTGCACAATGACTTTGCATTGATTGGGTTAAAACCTAGGTAGCACGGACACTCTCTAGGACCCTTCATGTCGTGTCCGACACTCCGACACGTGTCCGACACGCGGTCAACGCGAGTCAGAAAAATCGACACGCGGTCAACTGTCTCCGACACGCGAGTCGAAAATTCCGACACGTGACTCCGACACGCACGGGGTTAGTTTTATAAATTTCTAAAACTTCTGGGGTATAAATATAAATATATGAAAATAATAAAAAAATAAAAATAAAATAAAAGGTAAAAATCACTCCTCGACGCACGGGTTCCCTTCCTCCTACACTTTTTCTCTTCCCTTTTCAGTCGAACTTGCAGAGCACTCCAGACCCTAGTTCTCCTCTTTCGCCGGTGTTGATTTGCTAGCTGCGCGGCCCATCCCACCAGACGGCGTTGCCGACTCGCCAACGTCGCCGTAGCCCCCTGTGCCTCAGCCCCACCCGTCGCCGTAGCCCCCTGCGCCTTTGTCTCTCTCGCAAGCATCGAGTCGTCGCGCCGACGACGAGCCGTCGCCTCTGCCTCTCACAAGCGTTGCCGTGTTGCTCTTCTTCATCTTGATTTCGCTCATCTCAGGTTAGATTCTTGGATTTCTTTATAATGTGATTTGGGATTTTTCAGCAAACCCTAGAGTTTGGGATTTGTCATCTCCCATGCATCTCTATCCCTTTCCCTGAATCCCCACTACGTGGTCCAGATCACTGAAACAAGGAAGAGTTGAAATGGTAGATCAATGAGACATATAAAAAATTATAACTTTTTCTTTTTCATTTGTCTCGATCAGTTTATCTCTGACCCTTGCATGTTCATATCTTTCCATATTCCAATTTCCAAATCAATCTAATATATTTTCCTCATCTAATTGCAACTAATGTGGACTGAATTATCTTCTGTTCTATTTGCAGAGTTTTTCTGCTCAGTTGGAGAAAGAGATCTTATATTCAGGTATTTACCTCCTAATAAAGTGTCCTCCGTGGATTGGTACAATTATCCTTTGTGCAAGTATTGATTCGAGTAGAACAGCGCGTTATGTCGAGTTGTTATCTCAAGGATGTTGAGCCCTGATGTGATTTTTTTTTTTTCTGTAATTTTGGTCAGGCGTTTCATAGTCGCCGAGGAAAAGCGTACCTCTTCAACAAGGCGTGAGTTCTGTATCAACAATTTAGTATTTTGCTTCCTAATAGTGGTGGAAATGTTTATGGCTGTCGGAACTTAAATTCACGAGGCTTCAGGACCAAGATTGCATGCTGGCTTATAAACTTATGCCAACTGATTGCTGCCTCTATGATCTCGTTCTGCTTTTCTGTTATGATACTAAAAAGAGGAATACACTTCTTGCTGGTTTCTGCAAGGGTGACAACAATATCATGTCCATTTGATAGCTTCACTAGTACTGACAAGATTGTTTCTTCCTATACACGAAATTTTCATTGTGTCGATAGCTCTAGATATCCTCACCAACTTTTCCGGGAGCTTTTGCATTAGGATGTTTTCCTAGATAAGTTGAGAATCGAGATCTAGGCGGATGACGGTCCACATTATGCGCGCTTAGGTCTTTACACTATTTCACTTCTTTCCCTTTCTCTCCTCTTCCAAAGATAGTAGTGAGAGGGAGAGGCAGTGGATAATGGTACAGGTTCAACTAATGCTTGTTGGAGCATTTTAGTAAGAGAATCAAGTTGTAGAAGTCATAGTTTATGGAGGATGAGAGGAATGAGATTACATTCCGGAGATTCTCACGGCATATTGCCTTCTAAATCAGCACAGATTGCATTGCCTAATGACTTCGAAAGCGACTTCTCTTAGCTCTCTTATGATTGCAAGTATGATAAGGTTTTTCATTTGAAGATACAAAAGCTTTAAAAGAGTCTCATTTAAATTCTTGCTACCAATGTAAATAGGCCCTCATTTTTAGTTTACCTTATAAGGAATCTTCATTTTAGTATTTATTGGTTGTCAATGCAAGAATACTGGGGTTCATTTGTCCAGAGAAAAGGAAGATCATTGTTTCTCTGCAAAAGCGAAATGCAGAAACAGAGGCCCTTATACTGAGTTTTTAGTGTTGTTATGTTCGTGTTTATTGACATTGTAACTTCAATTACTTTTGTCTTTTTTTTTTATCATCTGCATAACGCTTGAATAATGAGCCATGTATTTTTCATATTTGTTTGTCGATTTGTGCTTTAGGGTGAATGTCACTGTGGGAACTCTAGAAGAGAGGATGATGCTTTCAGGACTGAATTGATAATCTGCTCACAGTGACATCTGAATGTCACTGCAGCAATACAACTACTGTTCTTTGCCATCTGCTGCTATATAGACTATAGTTGCTGTTCTTTGCACACTGAGTTGATAATCTGCTCATTCTTGCTGCTGTTCTCTACCATTCGCTGCTGTATAATAGTTGTATTGCTGCTATATTGTTGTTGGCATGTTGTTCGCTACTATTGGCTATTGTATTACTAAGAAACATTATAGTAATTGATAATAACATGTTTATTTTTATTTTTTTTTTTTTTTTTTTTTTTTTGCAGAATGTCTTCAAGTTCAAACATGGCTAGTAGTACTTCAAGCACACAACAACCTACCTCTAGTAATGAAGTTGTAAAACAACCATTATGGAGGTATGTTACTAAGTTAGTCAATCATACTGATGCGGGGGGAAATTTGTCTTGAAGATGCAACTTTTGTCAAAAAGATTATAAGAGTTCATACACAAGAGTGAGGAGCCATTTGATGATGATAAGTGGAAAAGGAATTGGAAAGTGCACAAAAGTAGAAAAAAAAAAAGATCTTTTGGAGATGGAAAAATTAGAGGAAGAGGTCCATACTCAATTAATGAGTGTTGCAACTAGAAGTGTACCTTTGCCTCTTGCTAGTTATTCACTTAGTGGTGGTGGTGGTGACGGAATGGATTTATCATTGAACTCCAAAAAAAGGAAAGGTGGAAGTGGGACTGGAAAATCACTTGAAAATGCATTTAATATGACTCAACGGGAATGTCTGGATTGTGAGATTGCTATGATGTTTTATTCGGCGGGCTTGCCGTTTAATCTAGCAAGGAATCCTTATTTTCAATCTGCTTTCACTTATGCCGCTAATCATAATATTGCGGGTTATGTACCACCAAAATATAATTTGTTGAGGACCACTTTGTTACAAAAAGAGAAGGCAAATATTGATAGGTTGTGTGCACCTATCAAAACCATGTGGAAGGAGAAGGGTGTAAGTATTGTGAGTGATGGATGGAGTGACTCACAAAGAAGACCACTTATTAATTTCATGGCGGTATCGGATGGAGAACCGATGTTTATAAAATCAGTTGATTGCTCAGGAGAAATAAAAGATATGCATTTCATTTTTAACTTGCTGAAAAGAGTTATCAATGAAATTGGGCATGAGAATGTGGTCCAAGTAATTACGGATAATGCTTCAAATTGTATGGGTGCGGGACAACTCATTGAGCAATAATTTCCATCCATTATGTGGACGCCTTGTGTGGTGCACACTCTTAATCTAACTTTGAAGAATATTTGTGCCGCGAAAAATATAGAGAGCAATCAAATGGTTTATGAGGAATGTAGTTGGATTTCAAATATTGTTAAGGAAGTTATGCAAATCAAACATTTCATCATGAACCATTCTATGAGATTAGCAATATACCATGAGTTTGTTAGCTTGAAGTTGCTTTCTGTAGCGGATACACGTTTTGCTTCGATGATTGTGATGCTTAGAAGATTCAAGTTGATAAAAAGTGGTCTTTAAAGCATGGTGATTTGTGACAAATGGAGTATCTATCGAGATGTTAATCAAGAGAAAGCTAAGTTTGTCAAGGAGAAGGTGTTGGATGATTTTTGGTGGGATAGGATTGATTATATACTTTCCTTCACGGCTCCTATTTATAATATGCTTAGAACTTGTGACACTGATAAGCCTTGTCTTCACTTAATTTATGATATGTGGGGTTCGATGATCGAAAAAGTGAAGAAAGCTATATATGCACATGAAGTGAAGAGGCTAGATGAGAAGTCCACATTTTATGAGGTGATTCACACAATTCTTGTAGATCGTTGGACAAAGAACAATACTCCACTTCATTGCTTGGCACATGCTTTAAATCCCAAGTAAGTTCTAAAATTGTATGAGATTATTACTTTAGTAGTTGTTCTTTCTTTAACATGATACTATAATACTCTTCTTCTTTATTGTTGTTTTCTAATTTTATTTTATTTTATTAAATAAAGGTACTATAGTGCTCAATGGCTTGGTGAAGATCCTACTCGAATTTCTCCATATAAGAATAAGGAGATCAACTAAGAAAGACTGAAATGCTTCAAGGAATACTTTCCTAACGTGGATGAGCACAACAAGGTGAATTTGGAGTATGTAGATTTTGTGAGTAAAAATGGGGATTTTAGAGATTTTGATTCCATTCAAAATCGATATTCTATGAATCCTAAGGCTTAGTGGGTTAATCATGGTGCATATTCACCAATGCTTCAAAGCATAGCTTTAAAGCTTCTTGCACAACCTTCTTCTTCATCATGTGCTGAGAGAAATTGGAGTACTTATTCATTTGTGCATTCAGTGAGTAGAAATAAGATGACCCCAAAACGTGCAGAATATTTGGTTTTTATTCATAGCAATCTTCATCTTCTATCAAGAAAAAGCTCACAATATGCAGAAGGAGAGACTAAGATGTGGGATATTGGCGGAGATGCATTTGACTCGTTTGAAGATGTTGGGGTGCTTGAAGTTGCAAATCTTTCACTTGATAAGCCGGAGATGGAGTCTGTTTTGTTTTTTTTTTCAGAAGAAGTGGATAATGTGGATGAATGACTTTTTGTTATATTGCTTGATGGAATATTGATTTTTTTTTTGCTTATTGTTAAATTTTAAATTTAATAGTGGAATGTGGATTTCTTTTTTTTTCTTCAAGTTTTATAGATTATTACAATGAGATGTAGTTGAATTTGTCAAATTAAAAAAATGAATGATATTAACAAATGTAGGATTAATGTTTTTAGTATAGATTAATTCTAGGCTTTTTTTATTATTATTTAGTTATTTATGCATTTATATATAAAAATATTTATTTAATATTTAACGTGTCGAAACGTGTCGGAATTCTCTACTTTTTGAGAAATGACGTGTCGCGTGTCGTGTCGTGTCGCGTGTTGCGTGTTGCGTGTCGGTGCTACCTTAAGACAACCTCAACTAATGATGTGACATGTGAAAATCACTGAGCTCAAAAAAAAATATATTAGGAGAAGTTGGAGCAACCGGACAATAATACCTCTATAAATGATACTAAACGCATTCTCAATGAGTCTTTGATTCTCGGTAAGGCTTTCTAGAGGAAGAAAAAGGGCGATTCTTATCAAAGATTCAAAGTGGTTGTACTAGCTGTGATTTTTCCCAAATATGGCTCTGTCCATTTTTTTATTCTTCTACAATCTAAAATTATCTATGTCTTATGAGCAAAAATCATAAAAGAAGGTCATAATGCATGTAAGCCTAACTCACACATACCCAACACGTTAGACCCATTTGATCTAATGAAAAAAAAAAAAAAAAAAAAAAACACCTTTTCCACTAGAGGGGACTAAAGTGATCCGGGCAGTGATGCCATCCCTGATTTTGCCAGCAATGGCTCATAGCGCCTCGTTCATGGCCCTGTGCTTCCCATGGACACCTCATTTGATATGACTATTAATGGCATTATGTAGTGTTGGTATTGGCAATTGGAAGGTTTAAGTTTTGGGATGGCAATTTTGTCGAAGTTGTGCTCTTGACCATAATATGCCATTTGGAAATATCTAGGGAAATTACCAAAAAAATTTTAAATTTATTGCAGTTGTACTAATTTAATCCTAAACATTTCCATTGTGCTAATTTAATTTTAACCATTTTCATGTTTTAGGTCTAAAATTGTTGATATGAATATCCTACATGGCATAGCTGATGTAACATGAATATTTTTCGGTAATTTTTTAAATATTTTTTTGTTTATTTTCCTTACTTTACTCTTCTTGTGGCTTGAGGGCTAGCAAGGGTTACCGACCAGCCCCAACTTTAGGCAATGGTCCCAACAGCTTCACTAGATTTGGATGTCGCGGCCATGCTCAACCCTCATTATATTTGAACAAGGCTTTGCCCCCTCACTTTGGCCAATGAAGGCCGCATGGCTCTTGCCTAGGCCCTCACTAGCCAGTAGCAAAGGCTACAATGCCCTCGTCGGCCATAATGAGGGCCCACGAGTCTTCGCCTAGTTGCTAACAACCATTGTCAATCCTCAATTCAAGAAAAAAGAAAAGAAAAGAAAAGAAAATTGTTAGAAGTTCAAAAAAAAAAAAATGTTCACGTTAACGCGGACTGTGTCACTTAAGACAGTTGGCAACCATATCAGTAATTTCCAATTAACATTGGCCAAATAGACTCAATTAGTAAAAATTAAAAATTTTAAATTTGAACTAACCAAATTGAAAGGTTCATGAGACTGAATTGGTACTCAATTTTGAACTTTTAGCCACTTCATCAACAGCATATGCAATTCAACCGAGACATTGGTTTGTGTGGTCTGCATTGGACCAGCACGTGTAAATGCCACGAACTTTCAGGGGATTTGCATCTTCAACCGCGCCATCCATTTGCGGATTATATATATTCGATTAGGACGTGAGGAAATATAATAGGAATGCATCTTCATTGAGCATCATGCCCACTAAGAAAATTCATGAAAAATTCATGAAAAATTCATGAAAAATGCATAAGAAAAGTCATTTATGTAATAGCCTTTTAAATCAATGCATAAGAAAACTCATGAAAAATATTCATGCACGTGCAGGCGCATTGGAGCTAAGTCTAGCCAGAAACAGACGGAGGCCGGGCAGTTAGCTCTAGTTAGCTCACATGCATGGCCGAGAATTATTAAATAATAATAATAATAATTTTAACAAAGCATTCCGCTAGAGGAACCATTTCATTCTGGAAAAGTAGTTGGATAGGTTTGATCTAATGAAATTATATAAAAATAATAATGAGATTCATGTTCTGTCCAAAAAAAAAAAAATTTGCATCATGCGATTGTGCATCGAATACGATGCCGTTAATTTAAGGGCATTTAATGCCATTCATAATCAAATAAATTATATTTGGTACAGCTTCTTTTGAAGCTTTGTCATAAAAGTCAATTCAAAAAACTAATATAGTTTATGATGTGCGCATTGAACAGCAATGTGAATTTTTTTCAATTTATTTCTCCGTTGAATTTCAAAATAGTTGGCCCTTCACCAGCCAACTATTTTTTTTCTTTTTTTAAATAATAAAGGTCCTTTTATAAATATAAATCCTCCTAACACTATTTTTTTCAAATGTATTTTATAATAGATGTTTATATTACAATTTACCAAATGCAATTTACTCTTTTAAAAAACCCTTTAACTTAGGCTCCGTTCGTTTCACGGAAAATAATTTCTGGGAAAACGTTTTCCGCATTTTCCGGTGTTCGTTTCATGGAAAATAAATTCCTTGGGGAAAATGTTTTCCATCCAAGGAAAAAAGTCTTCTAAAGTAAGGGAAAATGTTTTCTACTTTTGAAAAGTGGAAAACATTTTCCTTACTTGATCTCTCTTACCTCACACCTATACAAATCTTCACTTTCTCCTCTCATTTCTTCTTCCTTTTTTTTATTCTAATTATTTTTTAGTTTTCTTCATCTTTTTTAATTTCCTTTTTCTTTTCTTTTCTTTTTTCTTTTTCTTTTATTTGTTTCCTATCTTCTTCTTTCTTGGCTAGTCATCGAATCAGGTGAACCTCAAACTCATCGATCTTAAACTCGCGCTCGTTGACCTGGCGAGCCTCGAGCTTAGCACTCACGCTCGTCAATTTGAGGAGCGGAAAATATTTTCCTTACCGAACACTGAAAATCATTTTCTGAAACACTTTTAGGTTTTAGCCGAACACTAGAAAATATTGTCATTTTCCTGGAAAATGACTTCTGGGAAAATATTTTCCGGAGATGGCCCATTTTCCGCGAAACGAACAGACCCTTAAAGCCATTTGTATTTCTCTAAAAACTTTTCCTAAAAGTCTAACCAAACGCATCCTAAGTCAACGTATCCACCCTTGCTTTTTGCCTCTCTTTCCCTTACTTGCTATCTTAGGTGTTGTTCTTGCTTATATGGATTGATATAAACTGTGGACCTTCACTCGGCATCGACATTGCTCTAACACTAAAAAAGCTTCCGACACTTTTTGTGACGAGCTATGCTCTCCTTCAATTATGTCTTTATTCGTGGTTTAAAGTAGCAAACATCAGCACCATATAAATCTAATTGAATATAAATAAAGATGGATTATATTCATACTTATAACCCATCAAAACACTATTATATTGGCATTAGACTTTCTTATTTGCGGAATATATGGATTAGTAAAAGACATAAGGTTAATTATAGTAGGAAAGTATCTTCACTGAGAATAATGCCCACTATTTTATAGCCTTTTCAATTAATTAATGCGTAAGAAAATTCATAAAAATTTTCCCCCACTTTACAGGTGCATTGGAGCTAGCCTAGCGAGAAACGGACAAAGGCCGGGTGCTTCGCTCTAGGAATAATTTATTTGTGCAAAAGTAATTGGACAGATTTGATCTAACGAATTATATTATCACACGATTAAAATAATAATCCGATTCACGTTAGAACTCGCGAAATAAAGACTACACTATTTGAGTCTGCGATGAACATGCTACCATTTACCCATGGGCATTAAATGCCATTCAGAAACAAGTAAGTTATATTTGATACAGTCTTTTGTGAAGCTTTGTCTAAAGAAGACTAATGAAACTAGTTTTGTTTATAATATAAACACCGAATTGCGATCTGAATCTTTTTCAATTAATTTTCTATTGACTTCGAAAGTCTTCTAAATTAACATGCCTATTCCTACGTGGTCCGTGAATTTATATAGGATATAAGCTCTTCATGGCCCATGTGCATCGACCATCAGACGGGATCGCACTTCACCTTCCTTGAAACGCGACACCACGAGCAATTTAGAAAAATGATGTCCCTGTCCGACTCCACGCCTTCCTTAAATTACTTAATATAGCAATTCATGTAAATAAGTATGTCAAAATTATGTGAATCATAGGTGTGAAATTATGAGCTTTGACCTCTCTCGTAGCTCCAGCTAATTGCAAAATTTGAGGAATGATGTACTAGTTTGCAATTAGGCTGAAAGAAGAATTACTCCCTGCATATATGAATTTTTTTAAATAAATCATGTAATTACCAAGAAAAAAGAAAAATATGTAAATCCTACACTGTCGATGTTCTTAATGATGTAAATGTGGTTTATACAGGAAATTTAATTTTCATATGATTAAACGGACCATATTATGGCAAAAGAAAAAAAGTCAAAATCAACCAAATTTACGAGACCTAGCCACATGCAATTGAAGCGTATGACGAACATATTTTAGAGCACCGAATCGAACAAATCTTATACATGTGTAAGGTCCATTGATTTCACATAATGCAAAATACACGCTCCAATTCATATCATAACTAAGAAATGTTAAGTATGTGATGGACTTTTATTTGTTGTTGAACACTATCCACTTATTAATGCATACTTGCCATCCATCACATCATTTAATTTATTATTCTTGTGATATCATGGTATACCACCCATGTTGCTTGTTATAATTTGTCCAAGCCCAACTTAAATTAATCACTTATTCACAGATCTTATGTAAGGCTAATAGTTTTCATTTCACGTCTCATGAAAAGCCCTTAACTTGATGATCAAGTGGGGATATGAATGCATCATTTCCTTGGATGAAGCAAATTGAGTTGAGTGTAATTATTATCTTATATCAATGTAATTACAAAGTGCTTTTTAATAAACAAGAATCAAAATGTGTCAGTTTCGAGTTATATAGTGCTAAATTGGATTTGAACATCTCTTAGTAATTAGGATTACACAATTTTTACCTTTTCCAAATGTTTTTGTGCGTGTTCGATTGTACGATGACTGAATGTGAATACAGTCTTGTGTGTGTTCAGTTTGGCAACTATTTGGTCACTGTTTGTACTCGTTTAGTTGGCTTGTTATATTAGTAGTGGTTTGAGAAGCTTAATGGTGAATAAAAATGGTTGTCATTACATGCTTACGCAGTCAAAATAGCTCTTGTCAAAGGAAATGTAGATTTGTCATATATATTTCAGCCGGTGGTAGTTATCATTCAGTGTGACCACACTCTATTCTCTCTTTTCTATTATTTTTTGAGCACATCTATTTCCATAAACGGTAGAAAACTATCATGTGATATTTAAGAGTATCTAGTAATTGATGTCGAAAAATTTTACTAATAAGATCGTATGTAGTAATCATATAGGACTTATTCAAACTTGATAATGAGAAGTTGCATGTTTAAAAACAAGAAAAAACAGATGTGTTGTCTAAGAAATATGTTAAGTCTCATCAATTTACATGATTTATGGGGTGCAAATGGTCAATTTCATTTCATCACCGACTAAATGAGACTTGAACCTAGTAAAATCTGGGGCCTTAGCCTGAATATTGAGTTCTCCATAATTTGCCAAATTTGGGCAACTTTATCATAGAAAAGAAGAAGAAGAAGAAGAAATTGCTTCAGCAAAGTCAACAAGTAAGTCAACATTCTCAATTGTCATCTATTCCTTATAAGCACCAACAGTATCACTGGATCCTCCGATAACATCAAGCAAGTTCTTCCTCATGGGAGACGGGTAAAACTCTCTCTCTCTCTCTCTCTCTCTCTCTCTCTCTCTCTCTGAGCTCATTCTCTGCAATTATTCCTTCTTCTCTTGCTTGCCTCCAGCAAGAACAGCGGACGCAAAGATGAAGAGCTACTGGACGAGAAGAAGTACTTCCAGAAGGTGCTTGACGACATGGTGAGCCTCAATTCCCTCTTCACTGTCGCCGTCTTCATCGGCCTCTCTTTCGCCCAGCCGGGCCAAGTTCAGAGCCTTGCAGATGACCCCCGTTGCCACCCGGGTGCCAATCTGCGCAAGCGGCTTGTAGCCTTTGAGATCGCCTCTTTCAGCAGCTTCATCTTTGCCGGCTTCCTCGCCAAGTCTGTCAAGGTCTTCCTCTACATCTCCGAGAAGCGGGATGCCCTAGAAAGAGAAAACAATAACAACTCCCCGGAAGGGAAGGACAACCCGCACCGCAAATTGATGAGCATCATCGGATTCTATCTATCAATCTATGGGACCATGGTCGGGTGCTCGCTGCTGCTCCTGGCCATGGTTGACGTCGTCCAGATCAAGCTTGGCCTCCTCTCTTGCCGCAGCAAGTTCACGGTCGCCACTGTCTGTGCCATGGTTGGCGTCATCGGCCTTGGCCTGCTGACCTTCTTCTTTACAGTGACCCACGGCCTGTTGATCGCCGCCCAAAAAGTGAAACCGCAATACAATAATGGCCCCGGCGCGAAGGAGGCTGAGAAGGTGTGACGACAAGAGGTGAGAAGTTACTAAGGCAATCTAAAATATGCAGGAACTATCATATGACATGTATCCAGTGAGACGTCTTTTAGTAGACCTAGGTTGTGTAGTGCTCGATATATCATCGCAGGTCCATGAATGTTATGTTTTAAGTGAAGGTGCATTCCATGTTTCTTGAGATTCCTTTTCGAGGGACTTTCGCGTAACAGTCCATGTTGATTCACAGAGTTCATATATTAACGGAAAGTCAAAACTCTCACTTGTGGTCGATTGGTCCGCTTCCTCGTGGGGAAAATACTTAAAAAAATCATAAATTTATTGCACTAGTGCTAATTTAATCATAAACCTTTCAATTAAACTAATTTAATCTTAAACATTTTAACATTTATACCAATTTAATACATCTTATCAAACGGCCACATGTGAACAATTTTTTTTAATTTGTTATTAATTTTTAAAAATTTTCCCCATTTCCCTTTATTTTCCTCTGGCCTATGGCCAACAATTAGCCATGAGCAACAGTCACCCCCATCAGATCTAGCAAGGATGACCCTTGTGGTCTTGGAGAGGTAGGTTGCTCAAAATATGTCTCCAAGAAAAATGGGTACTTTAAATTTCATTTAACCCATGCAATGCTCTTCTTCCTTTTTTTTTTTTTTTTTTTTTTTTTTGACCGAGGATTCGCCGAAGTATGCCCTTGTTGGCTTACGCCGATTCGAGGTCTCACGAGCCTCTGCGATGGAGGACCTACAACACCTATACCTCGAGGAGAGCCGGCCCAGCAACCCATCGCCAGAGCCTCCCACTTAAATCGCTAGCAACACAAAGTTTCAAACCCTCGACCTCCATGCGCTAGAAGGAGTTGATCTTAATCTACTGCGCTGCCCACGGGTGGGTGTGCAATGCTCATTTTCATGTCTTGACAATTTTCTAACCTTTGATAAAATGGTTGAGACTATTTGTTTAGACATCTAGAGGAGCACATACTGTACAAAAGGTCCATGCCCAATTTTCTTAGTTAATTTTAGGAAATGAAATAAGTCCTAATCTTTTAATTGTGCCAACTTTTACAAGTTTTATCAATTGAGTTTATTCGACATACAGATGTTATGCCAGCTTTCCTCGAGAAAAAGACAAATTTCCAAGTGATCCTTGGATACATGAGTCCAGTGCATTCATGCTCTTGATGTTAGCGGACCTCATGTAAAATTCACATGATCTAGAGGTTAGAATGCACTAAAAAATATTTCCAAGAAAAAAAGGTATTCTAATTTGCTTCAAATAAAATCATCTATCTCATGCGGTGCTTTCTTTCGTGTCTCAGCAAATCTCAACTTTTGATAAAATGGTCGAGATTATTTGTTAAGACATCTGAAGGAAATGAAGATAAGTTTGTTATTAGTCTCAATTACTAAAATGGAGAAAGTGATTTCATTAGATGATGTAGTGTGCAATGACTTATAATAACTGTGTTTTGACTTTGAACCGGTTACAAAGTTTTCCGATTGTGTTTGCATTAATTGTATGAAAACAATGTCAACTAATGATATGACATGGAAAAACCATCGAAACTCGAAAACATATATTGGTTGGAGTAAGAGCAACTAGACATTAATGTCCCTGTAGATACTGAGCCCATTCAAAATGAGTCTCTGGTAAGACTTTCTATAGGGAGAAAAAAGAGTGGCTCTTACCAAAGATTCGAAGTGGTCGTATCAGCTATGATTTTCCACCAAATATGGCTCCGTCTGTTTTTGGATTCTTCTATGTTCTGAAGTTAGCCATCAATTTTATGACCAAAAATCACAAAAAAAAAAAAAGGTCACAATTTATGTGAGCCTAACTCACACGTACCCAACATGTGAGACTCACTTGATCTAATGATACATGAGAGTTAGGTTCACTGTTTGCGTGATTTTCTCTCCTATCTTAAGAAAGGAGATTTGTTAATATTGTATTCCTATAATTATGGGATCTTTTCCTTTTTCTGTTTTTATTCTGGTTGCTTGTTTCCTTAGTTGTGGCAACCTTTTATGTACATATGGTTGAACAATGGCAGATGCTCAATACAACAACAAAAAAAAAAAAGAGAGACAGACTAAAAGCTTTGTCCGAGGACGTAGGCACATTGCCAAACCTTGTAACCTTTGTGTCTTTGTGTGAAGTTTTGTTTTTTTTCATGGCATCAGTGTAGTGTGACATCCCGAATTTTGGGCCCTAATTTCGACTGGATAAATAGGGCCGGGTTCGTTCAATTGAAGCCGGGGGTTGTGAAATTGAGGAATATGAGGGATTTTTGGATAAAGAAAATAATCAATTTGATAAGTGAGACATCGATTGATTTTATGGGAGTCAATTTGAATTGAATTAAGAGAAATTATAAGGTTCGCCTATGGTCGTACTTTTAGGATTTGAATTGGTTCTATGGACGAGCCAAGGTGTGAATTAAAATATAGTGACATTGGTTTAATTTTTGTGGACTTCAATTGGATTTAATTGGAATGAAAATTGAAGAAATTAAGCGCGCAAAGTTTTGGACCCCGGCGGAAAATGTGAGTGCAACCATTGAAAATAGTTGTGGAAGCTTGGTGAGTGGAAGATGACCTCATCGATGAGGTCATGTGGTGGGCCACTAGAGGAAAGAAAGAAAGAAAGAAAGAAAGAAAAAGGAAAAGGGGAGAGAGAGAGAGAAGTGGGGCCCATGGTGTCATCCCCTACCTTGGAGAAGAGAGAGAGAAGAAGGAGAGGAGGAGGAGGAGGGAACCGGCCGAAGCCAGCCCCGCCCCCGTTGACGCCCAGCCGCCCACCACCGCCCGTCGCCAGCCGCCGCGCCTCCGCCTCACCCCGCCGCTCCGCCTCGCCCCCGCACCGTCGCCCCCCCCTCCGTCCACCCACCCCCTCGCACCTCCGGCCGCCTCGGCCCGTCGCCGCCGCCGCCGCCGCACGCCGCCGTGGACCGCCCAGCCTCCCCCGCCGTTCCTCTGCCTCCTCAGCCGCCGAACCACCGCCGAAGTCCCCTCCGTTCGGCCCCAACCAGCAGCTCCCAAAAATGGGTTTCCAGCCACTTCGTGGCCCGTTTTGGCCGCCTTCCCGGCCCCGGACGCGAGCCCGCCTTTGGAGTTTATTGATCCCGACGTCGCGCTCGTCGTTTTGGTCCGTCCGGCGCGTTAATCGGGTGAATTACCTCACTAATCCTTGATTAGCCGGTTAGTTATGCCCTAAGTGTGTTTAATTTGAATTAAGTGTGTTTAGGTGGTTAGATTAGATTATTTTAAAATAAGTTGGATTAAGGAAATTGGATTAAGTTAATTTGGGTTTAATTAAGGTTAAAAGTGATTTGTTTAATGTTAAGTGTGATGTGACATATTAGAATTTAATTTAGATTTATTTAAATTGGTTCGAAATTCGGATAAATAAAATAATATTAAAATATTCCGAAATTAATTAAATATTATTAAAAAAAACGGAAAAATTTATTTTTAGCTCCGGTTGCTCGAGAATTTCGTGCTAATCACTCGCTTGTGATGTTAGAATTTTAATTTGATACTTGATTTGTAGCGAATTGAGTGTGATTATGTAAATTAGGGGTTATGTGTAGAATTTCCAATTGTAGAATTTGATGGGGATTTGGCCATGATTAACCGCCTATTAGAGGCCGTGCCTATTGAGGCCGTGATGAACCGCCTAGGAAAGGCCGTGCCGAGTGGGGCCGTGATGCCACTAGTTGTTGAACCGCCTATGAGAGGCCATGCCTTGTGAGGCCGAACCACCTATTAGAGGTCGTGCCTCTGGGGCCGTGATAACCACATTTTTAAGGTCGTGCCGAGTGGGGCCGGGATGCCACTAGTGTTGAACCACCTTTTCGAAGGTCGTGCCACGTGGGGCCGTGATACCACCGATTGTTGAGTCGACCCTTAGGGTCGTGGTTGGGAGCAGCGATTGATTTGATTGATTGACATGTAATCGGCCGAGCCGATTGATCGCTGAGACGATCCAAGTGGTTGATTGATTTATGATGTGATTGTGCCGTGCTTTATTTAATTGTCATATTTGCAAGTGATTGAATGATATAAGTTGTACTAACCTGCAAGCGCGGATTGTTGCGAGGTAAGTCTTCTTGATGTGTGGTTAGGTCATGCTGGGGCGTATTTTCTTTCTAATAGGGGCTTAGGAGGGGTGAACTTGCTGAGACAATGTCTCACCCCGTTGTGGGAAACACATTTCAAGGCCGCAGATGAGGATTCCAGCGGAGTCAGGTGGACTACCAGTGAAGTTGGGCAAGGAGTGCAGAGCCAAGAAGATGGAGGATTGAATCTGATTAGTAGTCATAAGACTGTTCTTTCTTTTGGTGGGCCGATCCTTAGTGTATAGACTCCGACCTATTTCGGCTGCATGTAAACCTCGTTTGATTTTATGATTGTATGTGCTTTGTATTAAATTGATTTTTGTCCCTACTATCCTATCTCGTGTTTAATTCGTCAGGGGATTCTTATTACGTTCCGCATGCGCATAATAAAAATTAAATTGGGTCGGCGACACTACCTGGGAATGTCGCATTATCACGACCATGGCGGGTTGTTCATGTGTCTCGGGGTTCGGGGCGTGACAATCAGAGTGGGTTATGACCCAGATTATTTGAAGAACTCGCCTCATCCTCTTTGTGTCATTTTTTTGTTGAACACCATGACAATTTCAGAAGTAGAATCTGGAAAACTTCCTGACAAAAGTGCAAGTTCTGAATCAGCAAAGGCTGTGGTGCATGAGGTAAACAGCCAACGTCTTACATCTATTTTGCTGAATGGAAGGAATTTTCTCCCATGGTCACGAGCAGTGACCATTGCGCTTGGAGGCCGATCGAGGCTTGGACATATTACTGGGCAAACTAAAGCCCCCGATGAAAGTCATCCAAATTTTGAAGAATGGCAAGCAAGCGATCACGGCGTTATGACTTGGATCTTCAACTCGATGGAGCCTAAAATCTATGAGATTTTTGCTTATTCAGATTCGGCCAAAACATTGTGGGATTCGTTGTCTAAGATGTATGGTCAAGCCAATAAGGCATCTCGAATCTTTGAGCTTCAACAAGGTCTTGCTACCTCTAGGCAAGGTGCAAATCAATCATTCACAGAACATCTAGGGAACATAAAAAAAACAGTGGGATGAACTCCGTCAATACAGACCTGCAACCCAAAATGTGCATGACTATGTGCAAAGGGAAGAGCAAGATAGAATTTTTTATCTCTTGGCAAGCCTAATGCCGGAGTTTGAAGACACCAAACGTGACATTCTTATGAGGCCACAATTGCCGTCCTTTAATACCGTTTGCTCCATAATACAAAGTGAAGAAACAAGGAGGAGAGTCATGCATTCTGACTCGATTGTGGCACCATCAACAAGATCATCAGAACACTTTGCAAACGCTATTAGTTCTAATGCAAGGCAAAGTGATGGTGGTACTCGATTTGTCAACGGGAAAGGAAAGAAGCCCCTTCGTTTCCATTGCGATCATTGTGATCGAGATGGGCATTCTAAGGAACGATGTTGGATTCTACATCCTCAGCTGCGTATAAATAAAGACAAAGGTCCGGATGCTAAGACAGCAATTCAAGGGAATACCATAGACTTCCAATCCAAGTTGGAGTCTAGCGTTGTAGGTTCAACAACTACTTCAAACACATGGTTCGGGTCCCTCTGGCACTGAATCCGTAAATTTGGCCGAGACTTCTGGTAATATTAGTGCACTTTCTGTTGAGTCTAGAAATTGATTTATTGTTGATTCTGGTGCCACAGATCATATGTGTAGTTCCCCACATATTCTATCTAATCTGTTTCTAGCTCTTTGTATCTACCGATCATAGTAGCTAACGAAGTGCAGGCACCAACCCAAGGTATTGGGCAACTGAATGTGCTTTCGAAGAAAACTGAGGCTTTATTGATTCCAGGATTATCTTCTAATTTAATATCTATGAGCAAATGTGCTAAACAATGCAATTGTAATGTCATTTTTACTCCACAGAAGGTGTTGTTCCAAGATCGCAATACCAGGAGGATGATTGGTGAAGGACAACTTCGGGATGGGCTATACACCTTAGATTTGCATGGTGAAGCGTTGGTGGCTAGGAAGGGGAATGTGGATACCTCTTGTCTATGGCATTGGCGCATGGGTCATCCTTCAGATCGGGTGTTGCAGTCCTTAAACATGTCTTTGACTCATGATTCTAGTAGTTGTGATCCATGTCACTTTGCTAAGCAACATAGGTTGCATTTCCCTAAACATTTGCATAAATCAACTGAATTGTTTGCTTTGGTGCATTCAAACATTTGGGGATATTCTCCTATTGATTCTAGAGAGGGTTTTCGGTATTCTGTTACCTTTATTGATGATAAATCGAGAGCTACTTAGCTTTACCTTCTTAAGTACAAAAGTGAAGTGCTTACTGTTTTCCAGGATTTTTGCAATATGGTGAGTAATCAATTTAATACTTCTGTGAAGGTTCTTCATACCGACAATGGTACCGAATACACCAATCATATATTTCAGGTATTTTTACGAAGCAAGGTACTATTCATGAGACAACATGTGTGGGTACTCTACAACAGAATGGAATAGCTGAAAGAAAAAATCGTCACCTACTAGAGGTCACCCGGGCCTTATTATTTTCTACGAATTTGTCTAAATCCTCTTGGGCAGATGCAGTTATGACTAGTTGTTATTTAATTAATAGACTCCCTAGTTGAGTATTAGGGTATATAACTCCTATGGAAGTGTTGTATGGGCGAAAATTTGATATATCTCACTTGAGGATTTTTGGGTGTGTTTGCTATGTTCACTCTCAAACTGGAGGAAAGCTAGATCCTCGTGCCAGGAAATATGTGTTTGTTGGTTATTCATCTGTCAAGAAAGGCTACAAGTGTTATGACCCTTACACAAAGTGTATATATATTTCTCGGGATGTTGTATTTGATGAAACTCATATGTTTTTTCCTAACAAGAGCCACATTCAAGGGGAGTGCACAGATTATTATAAGAAGTTTTCCTATGAATGTGCTTCTGTTCCTATGGATGTTTATGGGACCGGTGAAGCCAAAGTCAATAATAGGGGTGTTGAAGCCAACAATGGGAGCTGTGCTTTGGGTCACGAATCTGCAGATCAAGAAAATTCAAAAGTGGATCAAGAGATTGAGGCAACTGTTGTTCCAGAAGCTGAACCTAGAATTGCCACTGACGGGCTGATAGATGAAAGGGCAACAGATGTAATCTATTACGAAGATCATCTCGTGTCACTAGACCCTCAACTCGACTTCGAGATTTTACTACTTATTATTCAGTTTAACATCCCATTCAAGAATTTGTTGGATATGACAAATTATCTCACAATTTTTTGAGTTTCTTATCTACTATTGAAGAACAACAGGAACCTCACAACTATGAGGAAGCAAGGGAAAAAGCCATTTGGGTTAATGCAATGAAGGATGAACTTCAGGTTTTAGATTGAAATCATACTTGGGAACTTGTACAACTTCCAAGAGGGAAGAAAACAGTTGGTTGCCGATGGATCTATAAGATCAAATATAATAGTGATGGATTAGTTGAAATTTATAAAGCAAGACTAGTTGCAAAAGGATACACTCAGACATATGGTATAGACTACAAAGAGACATTTGCACCTGTGGTTAAAATGAACACTGTGTGTGTTCTTATGTCAGTAGCTGTTAAATGTGGATGGTCCTTGTTCCAAATGGATGTAAAGAACACATTCCTTCATGGAGATTTGGAGGAGGAGGTTTATATGCATCTTCCTTCTGGTCACCCCTTGCATAATAAAGAGGGAATTGTTTGTAGGTTGAAGAAGGCCATATATGGTCTCAAGCAATCACCTAGAGCTTGGTATGGTAAACTAAGTGCTGCACTCATCAAGGTTGGATTCAAAAGAGGGACAGCAGACTCGTCAATGTTCACCAAGGCTGACGACAAAGGTATAGTTGTTGTACTTGTTTATGTTGATGATATTGTGATTACAAGCAGCAATCAACCTGGAATCAAAGCACTTAAGCAGCATTTGAGCAAGGAATTTGATATCAAAGACCTTGGCAAATTGAGGTATTTTTTGGGTATTGAGGTGGCAAGATCTCACAAAGGATTATTTTTATCTCAAAGAAAATATGTCATGGATTTGCTAAAAGAGACTGGGAAGTTGGGAGTTAGACTGGCCAACATTCCTATGGAGTATTATAGTAAGTTCATTTTAGGTGACACTCCATTACATGATGTTGGGCAGTTTCAGCGACTTGTTGGACGGTTTATTTATCTGACTATCACTAGACCTGACATAGCATATACTGTTAGTTACATAAGTCAATTTATGTAGAAACCAACTCGAGGGCATATGGAGCTAATAAATCATTTACTACGATATTTGAAGGCCACACCTGGGAAGGGAATTTTAATGAAAAATAATGGTCACACAGAGCTTGTTGGCTACACCGATGCAGATTGGGCCGGTAACACTATAGACAGGAAATCTACTACAGGGTCTTGTACTTTTGTGGGAGGAAACATTGTCACTTGGAAAAGCCAAAACAAACGGCTGTTGCTCGTTCGAGTGCAAAGGCAGAATATCGGGCCATGGCTACTACTACTAGTGAAATTGTGTGGTTAAGACTTTTGCTTCAGGAATTGGGTTGCAATTGCATGACCAAGCCTACAAAGTTGTTTTGTGATAATCAGACTGCAACTCATATAGCTTCAAATCCAGTGTTTTATGAGAGGACCAAACACATAGAGGTGGATTGCCACTTTGTGAGAGAAAAGGTGCAAGACAAGACAATTGAGACTCCATACATTCGCAGTGAGGGTCAACTGGCCTGATATTTTTACCAAAGCGTTACCCAAGGGAGTATTTCAAGAAATGACAAGCAAGTTGACCTCCGACGAGGTCTTCGGCCCAACTTGAGAGGGAGTGTTGGCGTGATTTTCTCTCCTATCTTAAGAAAGGAGATTTGTTAATATTGTATTCCTATAATTATGGGATCTCTTCCTTTTTCTGTTTTTATTCTGGTTGCTTGTTTCCTTAGTTGTGGCAACCTTTTATGTACAAATGGTTGAACAATGGCAGATGCTCAATACAACAACAAAGAGAGAGAGAGAGAGAGAGAGAGAGAAAGCTTTGTCCGAGGACGTAGGCACATTGCCGAATCTCGTAATCTTTGTGTCTTTGTGTGAAGTTTTGTTTTTCTTCATTCACATATATCAAATGCATTTGATACCTACTTTACAAACATAGCCATGAACTATGCTTGCGCACTGCCTGCGTAGTTAAGTTTCCTTTACCCAATTTGGAAAACGAACTATGCATTCTCTTTATAAGTAACGAGAACCCATCTTCAATAAGTAAATCACAACACATATAACACATCACTAACCTTTCAAATCGGTAAGACGAGATCCACAATCCAAGTGGGTGGATCACCCGGATATAAAATTGTTTGCACTCGGTTAAGTATTTACCGTGCATCTGATTTCTGTCTATGTTATCGCCGGTACACTCTCTTTCATTATAAGTAGTCAATCTCGGTAGTTCATATGACTCCACGTTGTGATATGTCTTAGACTAAAATATGATTCAAACACGCTCCGTGCATAATCGTAATGGTCGAGAGAATTGACTAGGGGAAGTTAAACGTCCAACAATCAATGACTCCGAGATGAATTAAACGACGACTTACGGTGAAACCTTGGCCCCTAGTTCTTCATCGAACACTACCGTTGGAAGCCCGTCTTTGAACTCATACTTTAAATTTCATTCGCCATGGTTGACATACGGAAACGCATATTGCATTTAGGATTTATTCATTGCATGCCCTCCAAATCCATCTAACAATCTCCAAGAGAATCAAAGATCCAATTCTCGAAGATACAACTCTAAAAGGATCCGTTCCTATTAATTGGACTGATCGCATCATTCCTCGGATTAATCATCGATATCCAAGAAAGATGCTATCTGGCATGCCGTAACTTTTACGTATTTGTCTTTACCAAAAAAAAAACTTTTACTTATTTGTAACCACTTCCAACCCTTAAGTTATCGGCGATATCAAATTTGTCGGTATATTTTTCTCAAGTATGTGAAATTTAGAGATCGCAAATCTGTTGGCCAGTTTTGGGGGTCGTGAATTGTTGGCCAATTTTTGAAGCCGTGTTTATGAGGAGCGACAAGGGAAGGATGCCCACCAAGGTTACGTTGGTTTCGGCATGCTTGGCGTCTCTTCTTTATACTACAGTTTCTCTGGCATGAAACATTAATTCATAATGTATGGTTTGGTTTAAGTTATTTTTTGTTGGACAAAGTGTATCCTCGATATATATGATAGGTGTCAATGTAAAAAATCAAATTTTACTCAAAGAACCAATAAATGTCATCAACTGCTTTTTTTATTACTCTAGTTTAGACTTGAGACTGATTCTTCAATTTTAACCCCCCTAAAAAAAGAGTATGAGTAGTGGGGAAAAAAAAAGAAAACAAAATTTTCCATCTCTGCAAACTAGCGAACTACAATAGCACGTTACCCTAGAATTTCATGCCCGACCAAAAAGAGAGAGAGAGAGAGAGCCTCTCATGTCGTGCTTCGTAGAGAATCGAGCTCTTGGACATTGACAATCACGGATTGTGATTCCCCAGGACATGCATCCCCACTTGAGCTCGGACCCTGGATTGGCACAGTGACATGTTCTTGTCGTTGCTGCTGCGGCTGCTCTAGATCGGGCGGAATGAGTGCCTGCGCGGGGTCCGAGGAGCTCTGGCCAACTTGGTGGGGCTGCGGCGAGCCGTGAGACTTGGCGGTGGCGGCGGGGACGACGGAGCAGCGACAGAGAGGGCAAGTGGCGTTGGAGTGGAGCCAGTGGTGGATGCAGTCGATGTGGAAGACGTGCTTGCAGGACGGCACTTGGAGCAGCTCCTCTTTCATCTCGAACTCTCCCAAGCACACGCAACACCTGTTGTCCTATTGATGGTTAGAGAAGAGACGCAGAAATTCTTGTGTGAACCTCTCAAGTGAAATTTAGGTGATCTAAAGTTTAAGAATCATTAAAAAATGACTCCACGAAATGGCTTTTTAATTTTCTTTAATGAGATCATCTATCTTATATTGTGCTCTCTTTCATATTTTGACAAATCTTAATTTTTAATATATATTTTTTTATAAATCAATGTTTAAGATTCTTTATTGAGACATAAAAAGGAGGCCGCACGACATGCACTTTTTTCCTTAGCTAATGTCAGGAACTGAAGAGGATTTCCTTCTATAATTTTTGTTAAAGTGATGTTAGAGCCGTTGATGCGTAGAGAAACTTGACTGCTGAAACTAACTTCATGTGCGTTTGTCTGTATAAAGGTAGATGAAAGGAGGGTCTTGGGAGTGGATTTGCCTCGCTCACTCAAGCCCTTATATCATAAATTCCTTCATTTTATGTTCACAATTCACCTAATATATTCTTTTGGTTTATTTTCGATTTAGATCAACAATTTAACTAATTTTAGGAAAATTGCAAGTTACACTTTCTACTCTACACATATGTATTTATTTCACCTTCGTTTTAAAATATTCACTTCTCTTTTCCTTAATAATAGACTCATCTAGAAAAAATTGTTGAATGTAGTTTCACTTTTTAAAACTCATGTAACTTTTTCAATTCTCTTTGAGTATGTTTTATTAAGTTTATTGTATAAAATATTTTGCATGCTTGGCTTCGCGAAGTATCAAACCCAAAAATTACTTACCCCGGGGAAAAATATATCTCAATATTTTAAAGTTGTCGAATTGACTTTAATTATCAAAAATTATTTGTCTTTTAAAAATTTGACATTTCTAATACAAAAAAAAAATAGTATCTGCATCTGATTAATTCATACTTACAAAATTAAATGAGGAATCAAAGTGGAACTTAATCAACATAAAAGTTATTGTATTGAATAGGTCTCATGAGAAAGTTACCCTTCCTACCATGTAACCGGCTATCTAAGTCAAATTCTAGGTTTTCTTGTATATATGCAAATACTTTCATTTCAACCTAAGTAACCTTGATCTACCAAAAAAAAAAAAAAAAAAAAAAAAAAAAAACCTTAGTAATTTTTTGAATCTCTCTTGATACCAAGTACTACCTGTCCGATCAACTTGGCTTATGCCATGCTTTCTTTTTTATTTTCTCCATTATTCTACCTTTTTCAGTTTTATGTTTTTTTCCTAAACAAACATTTCTTTAAATAATAATAAAAAAAGCTAAAGGTGAAAAGTTGGTGAGTTCATATAATAGTTAATGAATATAATGTGAAAGCCAATAATTTTAATGTGTTTAAAGGAGAGAAAATAAAAGTAAGTAAACTATAAGAAAAAAATTACTAAAAAAAAAGAATCAAATAAGTATTAGCAAGCAACTCCAATAATAGTTGGTAAGTAAAAATTTGTTATAAATTCAATCAAATAAAAGTCAGAGAGCAACTCAAATAATGACCAGTAAATTTATATAAGAGTTGGTAAATTGAAAGTACTGTTAAGATAAATAAGTAAAAGATGGTAAAAGTTAACGAAAATAGGTATTGTAAAGAGGAGTAGGAAATTTCATAAAAGTGTCCATAAATTTACAATATGATACCAAAAAATTTGTTTATCGGTAACTAATACAAAAAATTATCAGCATGGGAAGATATTCGTTTTTTAAGAATCAAAGAGTAGAATCATCTTCTTTACCAAAAAAAAAAAAAAAGAGTAGAATCATCTAGTGGAGTTACTGATGTAGAATCATCTAGAGTAGTTACTGACTCGCTCTTATTAACAACGCCAATTAATAATAAAGTGTCATGTAAGAACAGCGGAAACTCGAAAAAAGTATATATTCCATCGAATCACTTTATATATAGTGAGCCCATCTAACATGCGTCTCTCGTCAGGCTCCTTTCAAGGGAATAAAAAGAAGTGGCTCTTATCAAAGATTCAGAGCGCTCGTACCAGCTGTGCTTTTTCAACCCAAAATGACTCGGTTCCCTTTTGGCCGATGTGTAAAATTGATGCCTCCTTCTATGGTCTAAAGTTATCCATCAGTACGGTCAGCAAAAATCATCAAAAAGAAAACGTCACCCAAGTGGAAATAAATATTCGCCGTGCTAGAGATGTACGTGAGCATAAGCTCGCACGTACAGTTGGGCGAGGTCAATTGACCCCGCACGAGACATACTTGATCTAACGGTTCATTTGGATTGAGACGACAGACATTGAGCGCACTTGAAACTTGATCCATAAACATAATGCACAGGATTGTACTCGTACACTGTCTAGATAGTTAAGTGTCGTAAGCAAAATTTGGAAGAACGAATTATTCATTCTTTTTACGAGAGAGGAGAATCTTATCTTAGAAAAACAAAGTCCAACACATGAAACGCATCGCTATTAATTAGATAAGACGTGCTCTCCAATCCAAATTTATCGGCCGCCTAGTGTCGTGGAATATCGGTCCTTATAGGCATTACTCTTTTTCCCATGGAAAGAACTGGAAACCTACCGTACGGTTTCTTTAAGCAGTGGAATCCAACTTAAAGCAAAAGGGGACGGCCATTATTAGTAGTCAATCCCAGTCGTTCGCCCTTTTATGTGGGACAGCCACGACTGGGTGGATGGACATAAAACGACGCCACGTGGTGCACATGTCACAGGACAAACTATCAATCAAACACACACGATCGTGCATACTGTAATGGTTGAAAAGAACGAAGGGGCGAAATGATTAAGGGTCCAAGAATCAAATGATCACTAGATGAAAGTAAAGCGAACAAACTTACTGCGAATCCTTTGCTCCGAGTTCCTCATCGAACAATACTATTGGAAGCTTGTCTTTGAGCTCTCCTTTCAATCCCACTTGGCATGGCTGAGAATTGTAAGCACATATTGCAACATTAGGGTTTCGTTCATTGCCTGTCTTTGGGGTCCATCTAAAAGATCTCCAAGCGAAGCCAAGATTCAAGTCTAAACAATACAGCTCGAAAAGGAGCGAATCCTACTAATGGGACCAACAGATGGGTATTTCGTGCACCACAACATTCTGAAGTTATCGCCAAACACAAATTTGTCGAAAGATTAAGCGAGAGAGGCTTACCGAGGAGACATAAGGAGGTGCTCGGTTGGAGGATACAGGCAGGGCAGCTTGGGGAGAGGAGAGAGAAGAGGCCCTCTTCTTTAGGTAGAACAGGTAGAACAGCAAGAAGAGAATGATGGAGAAGAGAATAGGGATGGAGAATATGAAGGCCTGATAAAGCTTGAGCTGAAGCGCCTGAGGGTACAGATGAGGCGGTGAGCTTGGTGGCGATTGAGGAAGACCCATCAAAACTCCTGACACACTTTAATGAAAATTTAAAGGAAGAAACTATGTTGATATATCTATCTCGAGTGGGCGAAGTCTAGAGCTGATAAAGGCAAAATATATAGGAGGTTAGATAGGCCTTCTTCCTCTAAATATATGGAGAAGATTGCTCTGTGTGACACACACACACACACAGACTCTTTATGAAATTGTTGCAAGACCGAGGAGAATTGCTAAAAAAAATGAGGGCTTTTTATTATTAAATTAGAAGCCGGGGGACGAGCGTTTGACATCAATAGAACGTGGCATCTATTCTCTGCTTTTCAAGTGATGGGACTACCACCACGCTTAAGCCAGTGAGTCGCCACAATAAGATGGGCCCTCACCCTTGCCAATGAGGCCCATTTGTCCTCACTCTCTAGGCATGACCCTCAACAGTACAATGCCATCTTAACTTTTTGTTTAATGATATTTTAACACAGGATCATCTTAGTGACTCCGGTGCCCAGCTTTGATAATGAGAGAGTACAAATCTTTGGTTTGTGTATGCTTAGCTAAGCGAATTCTTAAACGCCCGAGTTGTTGGCAAATTGTCCCATTGAGAAGTGACGTAGGAAAATGTTGGTCTTGAGTTCTGTCGTAATATTGTGGTGGATGAGGTGATTCTTTGCTATTTAGATTTTTATAAGTCTATTTGATGATCCATCATTGACAATTTCATGCACCTAACGACCTAGCATATGAGGAAGTATGAGGCATTTCAAAATCGCATTGTTGTCTTAAATTATCCATGATTCAAAGTACACGAATTATCAAGCGACGGGTGTTATAAACTATTTTGATTTTTAGCAAAGAAAGAAAAGTTCCAAATAAATATCGGTTTAAATGGACCTTGCGGAGTGATGGGTGATGTTATTAGTTTATTTGCCAAAGAAAGAGAGAAGTTCCAAATGATTATTGATTTGGAAGGAGCTTGCCTAGTCATTAGTGATGCTACTAAAGTATTCTTTTTCCGTACCAAAGGGATACAAAACAGAAGCTCATAAAAACCCTCCAGATTGGTGTAGTTGTTGGTTTTCGATTGCAAATTTAAGGTTCATTCGTTTCGCAAAAAATGGACCATTTCCGGAAAATATTTTCTCAAAAGTCATTTTCCAAGAAAATGACAATATTTTCTAGTGTTCGGGTAAAACTTGAAAATATTTTAGAAAATATTTTCCGATGTTCGGTAAGAAAAATATTTTTCGTTCACCAAATTGACAAGTGCAAGCGTCAAGCTCGAGGCTCTCTAGATTGATGAACGCAAGTTTGAAATTAACAAGCTTGAGGTTCACCTAGTCGACGACTAGCCAAGAAAGAAGAAGATGGGAAACAAAGAAAAGAAAAAGAACAAGAACAAGAACAAGAAAAAAGAAATTAAAAATAATTTGAATTAAAAAAGAAAAAGAATTAAAAAATAATTTGAATAAAAAAAAAGAAAAGAAGAAAAAGAAATGGGAGGAAGAAGTGAGGATTTGTAGAGGTGTGAGATAAGAGAGATCAAGTGAGGAAAATGTTTTCCCTAAAAGACTTTTTTCCTTTGATGAAAAATATTTTCTTTAAAAAATTTATTTTTCGCGAAACAAACGTCGGAAAATCCGAAAAATCGAAAATTATTTTCCGTAAAACGAACGAAGCCTTAAAGGTTTATCTCACTCATTGCATGTAAATTGCTTTGGGTAAGGCCCACTTGCACAAGCAAAAGGTCTTATCTTAACTGGCTTGCAAGGTCTTCTATGGATTTCTAAGTAAGCGGATTGTTGTACTCGAACCTATGAGTTTTCAAAAAATCTAAAACACATTAACCTCATATATCCGGTCAATAATAGGTTTACAATTTAGAGGAACTCTCTTGTTAGTAATACTAGTGGATATATTTTCTTTGCACACAAGTAATCAAATTTGACAAATTACTCACACTACACCATTACTTAGTAAAAATTGAGTAATTATGACACACATCACTAGTATAAAGAAAATTTTATACAAACGACTTCATTCACCTCTGATTTGAGGAAGTATGCAATTATAATCCTCAAACCAATGATTGAAAAGGTGGCTTGGGTAAAACTTCCTTCGCACTAGCAGCTTGGCTTGGGTAAAACTTCCTTCGCACTAGCAGCTTAGGATTTACTTTTTCATAAAGATATTGTTATGGATCTGATTCATTACATGAGCAGTCATTCGAGTTAGGCAATACTTTTTCCTTTCTGGTCTCCATTAAATTGACCCAAGTGGTTCAAGGTAGGCATTACCTTGAAAAGGTGAGAGAAAAAAGGATGTGTCAGGTAGGCATGTGTATTTTCCAATTGACAAAGACTTTGTGATGTCCGTGTAGATGTTAACCTAACCTCCCTGCCTGTTCATGACATTGATTCATACATGATCAAGAAGACGATCCAATTGAGACCATCTGTTCATCTTTTATCTTTCAATTAATTCTTATCTAAAATTGGTCCATTCCTAATCAAATGATTAATATCATAACAGTTTATAAATCAGTCAATACACCATAAGTTGAGTTATACGCAAAACACATCCATTTTCTTCGCCTATGGAACTAATTATGAAAACATTGAAAAGAAGAAAGGAGGTGGGTGTCGAAGGAGGGGGGGGGGGGGGCCAAGCCAAGGCCCCTCTTCCCTGTACCGATAGAATTGGGGGAACTTATTCTTCTTTAAAATGAAGAAAGCGGTCCACGCACTACTCCAAAAAGCGAAGGTCCGATGAGATTCACCTTCTATAAATCTTCAAAATGTTCTTTCTTTATCAGCAGAAGCCCAGTATTGAAGAGTAACTAGGGTTGGAGACAGCACGCTTTGGGACAGCTGTTGCCAGGAAAAAGTGTCAGCTTCTACTTTAACTAGTGCAAGCTTCGATAACAAGTAATGCCTCGATCTGCTTGGTGTTTCATTGGTCATGATTGGTAGGATCAAAGAATGTTTCTTCTTCACCAGATCCCCGTGCAAATGATCCGATCAGTATTCATCATTTTACAAGATGCACCATGTTGGATAGTGGCAAGTTGGACATTTTATTCGAAGAAAGAAGTGCTCATTATATGTTCCATCAAAAGAAATATCGAAATCAAAGGATAGAGGCCCTAAAACGATTATAAGCTCCGAAAGCAAAGTACTCTAAGAATGTGTCAGGCACAAGTGTGAAGAAAGGGAACGCCTTTGAATTGGTTCGAACAGCTCCTAAGAAGCAACTATTCATCTTTATGAGGTTAGAATCACTATAGAGAAGTTAGACCAAACGCTTGCCAATTATTCACTATGAGCCTCCATATCTAAGCAAAATCAAACCCGTCCTCTTTCCTTCAAATGTTAATCAATTAACAACTTCAACTCAATACCAAAAGAAGATCTTGCTCTTGCTTTCAGTGATTTGATTTATGAGACCCATCAAGACATGACTTCACTAAAGTCTTCTGCAATATCATGATATCCTTCACAGTCTTCCTAGTTGCCATCTTTTCTTTTTCTTTTCTTCTTTACTGTTTGCTATCGTTTTAGCAGATGTTGGTGATCGATGCGAGCACGTACTTTTATCACCTTTTCATCTATCGACAGAGCCCTCGCTTTGATGGGGATCGTGAACGAAAGCTCTCTCTCTCTCTCTCTCGCGTAGTGGGCGAGAGATAAGATCTACAACTACACCACTGAAAGTCGGATTCTCAATCTGTGACGCAGAAATGGGCATCTCTCGATCTCTCCCACGTTTCCTTTTTTTCCTTTTTCTTTTTCTAACTGAGAAATAACGCCACCAACAACAATAATAATAGTAACATAATGAAAAGTGCTTCCACTTTATCCTATAATAGTCGCCGATGGCGTGGGTGACGACCATCATGTTGTAGTTGAAAAGGGTCAGTCCAACCACTATTAGATTACGAAATATCTGATCATGGCCTCGGTGTGCACACAGAAAAATGATTATTATTAAGTTGTAGAGCCCTCACGTAGGACATTTGCGATTAAAGAAGGGATTAGAGGGCCATTTGATTTTGTGGTTAGTGCCTTCCAACTCAGGTACTTATGCTAGATGCAAATAATTTCGTGATCTTGGTCAGTGGACGATCGACAGGACACTAGCCTAGATATCTTTAGTTGTCTACGAGGTTTCAACCTCCGGGAGTAATATATGCAATATTATTTGTTTTGATGAGCCCTCGAGCCGTAAATGGCTCTAGAAACTTTTGCGCAATGGATGCACTTTAAGCGCGCCTCGTGCTATGACATCAACGCCCGGCTTGTTGTTTAGTTAGCCTTTGCCTCCTTCCGGAGAGCGAAAAGCCAATAGAAGGAACAAAAAGGATGTGAAAAACTCACGAATAGTTGATTGGACTTCAGATAAGGTACGTTTTGGGGAAACTTTCTTGGACATGAGTCATGTTGCATGGCAGGTGTCTTATTAAATAAGAAGGGCCCGACCCATATTTAATCAATGTCGACTCGTTGTGCACTAAACATACATGACAACAGTTTTCCAAGTGCAAGTATGTGAAAATGCAACCGACTTCATCGTCACTCTAGTTGGGTTGGTTGAGAGAAGGGGGGGATCATCCCACAAGAGCTTCATATAACTAAGGAAAATGCAAGATAATTTCCAGGAACAGTTCTTTTACAAAGCTTCAGGGCACAACATACAAGCCACGGATATGCTCACCAGCCCACCTCTACCAACCGGATTATCCTACAGCAGAAAAGGGTCGACAAAAAAAAGGAAAGAAGAAGCTATAACGCCGGACCGCAATAATTGCAAAAGCAGAACCATAAGTAAAATTGGTCGCATGCAAGAATTTCGCCTCCTTTCCACCTCTGGCGAGAGACCTGTGATTTTACAAAAGAAACTAATACTTCCTCTTCCTTATTTTGAAGGTCGATGACCGGATTACGTCATCATCAGCATTCAGGGTCGCCTCCAGAGTCGCAAGAGACTCAGGTTTGGTGAAATAGGTGAAGAGAAGGTAGATACCATCCAAGTAGGTGTTAGATTCCCCTGCTTTGTTCTTCTTCTTGATGCTGTAGGCCAACGGAATCACACCTCTGTTGAAAACCTCAATGTACATTCCACCTCCAGCGACAAGCAGCTGCAACAATGTACACCATTAGCAAGACGACTCATGTTTGTGACCATAGCAAGTATCAAATGATATGAATGCAGCTTGAACCGTCACTTGAGAAGCTTCTCCCAAAAAAAAAGGTTAAAATACACATTTGCAACTAGGGCTCATTAGTCCTTTCAACGTGTATCCAGTGACATTGGTGATAAGACGATATACACAGTTTGAACACACTCAGACCTAAACATCCTTCCCAGACAGAAATGCAACAAACTCTGCTAGAAATGGAAAAACATGAACACAAAACAGGAGTGACATAGCCAAGAAGAGAAAACATGAAATCTTGTAAACAAAATGTTAACAGAGAAGCTTTGGACCTATTGACCTCTTAGCAGATAAGACAACACTGACAGATAGAAATTCAGCACATTAAGAGTTAAGCTAAACTTTGCACTGAATTAGACCATATCAAAACTGACAAGTAGAATAGTCCAATCGATATCAATCATGTCACAGGCATTATAAATGGAAGAAAGTTCTTAGGCAAATCCGCTGAAGGGTGTTATCTAAAGTCACAGAACTAAAAAGAAATGCAAGGCTTATGCAGATGCAAATGGATGATTAGTACAAATACACCAGAAAGCAGGTAATATTGTCTGAAATGTCCAGATGTTACATCGAATCACTACAGTATATGCTTAATAAAGGCCTTAAACAGACTTTGACGCTCAAATTATAAGCGCATGAAAACAAGGGAAAGAACAACAAAATCAAAGAATCATGACAGTTCGATGTTTTTAGCCCCCATTACCTTTATACCATACCTCCAAACACTATGGATAAGAAGACAACAAAAGATGCATCAAATTTGCATCAGAAGCAGAAAGGGAACCTGAGGAGATTTCCCACTGAGAAAGAGATGGGTTATGACTATAGTCTGTAATAGGAGATGATTCTATGAAACAAGACGATTATCAACCTTGAAGAACCCCTTCTAGTCAATAAAGCCGCCACGAACACAACCAGCTCATTTCTTTATCCAGAAGTTCATGGCATTAAGATATTGTATAAGAAAATAGTATAGCCTCCGTTTATCATATATTACCCAATGCAAAAAATTTTTAAAAACTACAAGAACCAAGTAAGGGCATTTTCATCTCCTCATTTTCATTTTAAGGATCTGACAGACAGTTATATAGGGTAGATGTCCTTCAATTTCATGCTCTGTGATAAGCATGGTGAGATAAGCTATCAGCCAGTTCAGCCAAATATATGATCCTGTTAGAAAAAATTACTTACTCTTGAAAGGAAAAAAATAAAAATAAAAAAGCCAATGGGAAAGCAAGAAAACTGTCGGCCTCAGTTGAGGAATAAGACAAAACCTAACCTAGATTTGTCAAGCGGGTAATGTATCATGTATTATGACATCAGTTCCTACTAACATTCTCATACCAACAAAGGATCTGCTTAGGCCCCCATTATGAACTCCAATCACAACCAAGTGCAAGACCACCATCATCATGAACATGCAGAACATGCAATTACCTCGGATAATAATAAGAAAAGACTCGGTCACTGTCCCCAATGGGAACCTGAAATCACTGAAGACTAAACTTGTCATACAAAGTTAAGCCCCCATTATGCACTTGAATCACAACCAGCTGCGAGATCGATAAACAAAAATTTCAGGTCAGTTATGTTCCTTCCAAATAAACGACGACAATTTGCCTCCTACAATCTAAAAAGCCAAGGGAAGTTGGCAAAAGCAATCAACCTCCAAGTGAAAAAGTTCCCTTTCTCTAGATGCACATAATTCGCACCTCTTCAGTTAATGTTTCATCGCTATCAGTCTCATATCTCTCCGGATTACATTGCACATTCACTAGTAGAGGCATTTCTTGCATCTACATATAAGTGCTAGATTCTCGCAGGACAAGTTTCAGTAGAATGAAAGATTACTAGCAACAGCTCAAGACAGAAATTAGCAAATACAAAGTCATATAATCCTGAGGTGTGTCTTCTCAAGTCTTTCAGCAGAATCCATTGCACAATCTCCAACAAAGCTTCAAACTTGCATCATCAACTTCCCCCAGCCAATGTCTAATCAAACCTATACAGTATACCAGCAATAGTACACACCATACTCCACTAAAATCGTTGCGTTCTCTTCTTCCTATACTTCCTGATCAAAAGAAACAGACCGAACCAAAACTCCAAAACATCACGAAGCTCAAGAAACCCATCACCTCTTCGTACTTCTGGGTCAACGCGAGCCTCTCGTCCTCGGACATGTCGGGCCTCAAGACCGCCATGGTCTCGTACTGCCGCAGCCCGGGCGGGCACTGGGGCTCCTCCCTGTCCTCCACCGCCGTCGCGCCCGACCCGGGCGGCGACCCCGGGTCGTCGTCGGACCCCAGCCCGCCCTCGAAGAAGGTGCCGGAGAAGTCGAGCGTCTGAGCTCGGACCACCGCCGCCGCCCTTCCCCGGGGGCGGTGCCGGCGGGCGGCGTCGAGCCGGGAAGGGAGCGGCCGGAGGGCGCGGGAGAAGGAGACGAGCGGGGGCAAGAATTTGGAGGGAGGGGAGGGGCAAAATGGGGAATTCGAGAGCGTGGACGCTAGGGAGGAAGACGGAGAAGAGGCCATGGCCGACGGGATTCGGAGGAGAAAAATGGCGGTGACGGAGGAGAGCTGGCTAGAGTGGATATCAGGATAAGGGGCGATCGGCAGGACGATGGATTGGCTCATTTGGGCCTCGGCGGGCCGGGCTGGGCCAGGCCCACGTTAGGAATTTCGTGTTGTTGTGGCACTCGAGTACGAAAGTTCGTCATCGTGTCATTGGTTTTCAGTGAAATAAATGTACGTCGCTAGCAGGATTATCAAATGGAACGGATAACTTACTTAATCGATTTTCGAGCAATTTTCTATGTATATTACAAAGAAAAAAACTTTCCGTGAAAAAGTTACCTCCACTAAAATATGGCAAATATACCTTGGGTCGAGAATCACAATAATTGCATGCATGCAAGCTGTTTTAGGGTGACAGATGTAATTTGGTCACTGAATTCAATGAAACGACCTATTTTGTTGGTTGAATTAGACAAAAGGGAACGAACGACTGGTTTAACTAGTTTCCAGGTGATCTTCTCTGTTTGAAAAATGAAAACTTCTAGTGAAAAAGTTACCACGGCTGAAAAATAACAATATATCTTTTGATCGGTATTCTATCAACTGCATGCGAATTGTTATAAATTGGAGGAACGACTTTTATGTTGTCATGGGCTCAAATACAAAAGTCAATCATTGTGTAGTTTGGGCCATCGAATTCTAGTGAAACGACATATTTTGTTGATCGAATTAAATAAAAGACACTAGTTTAACTAATTCTCAAATGACTTTTTACATTGAAAAATTAAAATTCTTAGTGAAAAAGTTAACATCACTAAGATAGGGTGATAAAGCTTTTTATTGAGAATCTCATCAACCTTTTACAAACTATTCTGAGTTAGGGCGACAAATTCTATGTTGTTGTGGCCTTAAATACAAAAGACTATAGTTGTGTATTAAAATTTATCCCACGTCAGTTGTGAAAAAGGTAGAAGATCGGTTTATACGTGTGAGGAACAGCCTCACCCTTAAGTTAATTTTTGGGATAAGAGAGACTCAACACTACCCAACATTGTATAATGTGGACTAGTGGATTTTAGTGAAACAGCATATGCCGTTGATCGAATAAAAAAAAAAGCAACAAATACCTAGTTTAACCAATTTTCAAGTGATTTTCTATCTCATTTAAAGATAATAACTCATAGTAAAAAGTTACCATCATGGAAACATGGCAACATACCTTTTGATTGGGAGTCCCACCAACGACATGCACTACTCTAAATCAAAGCGACATATATTATGTCGTTGTACCATTGAATGCAAAAGTCTGTCCTTGTATAATTTGGACCATCGGATTCTAATGAAACATTGCCCATTATTAATAGAATTAAAAAAAAAAAAAAGGAATGGACAGCTAATTCAACCATACCAACTGGAAAAAAATAATAATTCAATCAATTTTCGAGCGATATTCTACACTAGTTAAAAAATAAAAATTCCTAGCGAAAAAGTTACCATCATTGAAGTACGACGATGTACCTTTTGATTAGGGAAGTTGCAAAATGAATGAAAATAAAAAATTACTAGCTACCAATCATAGTTTTTCCAACTTTGAAAAAATTTTACCCATTGAAATTAATGAGAATGATGAAAAGGTTCTATGATTACTATCATATGATTATGTTTTGCTTATAGAAATTACCAATATATATTGTAAGACTTGTAGATTCACACCGCTTGACCTTTTCAATGGAGTTAGGAATTTCTAAAGGCCTTATCCCTTAAATCACCTTTACATGAGCAGTTCTTTAGGAAGTTTAGAAAGGCCATTCCATCTTCATGCTTGAGCATCAATGAGCCTACCAAAATACCTTTGCCTTGCTGGAACGTTCTCTACCCCTCCCCATCTTCAATCAATCCTCACAGCTTTGTTCCCTAGGCTAGGCCCCATAAGTTTTATGAAAATGGTTCAAGTCACATTATGAGAACTTCACTGCCTAATGATGATTTCACATCTATGGCTCTGTCCCGATCATCACCTTATATTATATTCTTCGGCCCACATAGCAAAGATCCATTTTGGGTGGGTGCATTTTGCTCCTAGACCTCTCTTTGAACCATCTGTGAATTGCATTGAGCTCATCAACACGAATTCGACTCAAATGCAAGCGCGCGAATCAAATTTGTGCTTTTATTGTCGAGTCATGTTGAAAATTATCGCTTTGCATTATAAACTAAGTTGGATCGCAACCGATCACAACGGAATTATGTTTACTAGGATCATGCAATATGCGGCTGTATATTTTCTTTGCAAAAAATACATACATAACACAGCAAACAAGACACAAGAAGAAGAATGATACAACACTCTAACGGTGTTTCTCTCACAATTTTGAAAGACTCTTGTGCTCTCTTTAGAGTATTTTCTGGTGCACACAGAAAACCTCCACTCAAGCCCTCCATTCATAGTGGTAGACTTCCCACCAAGTTAGGAATCCTCCCTAGTTGATTAACAATCACCTCCCAATTAGAAATCTACTCGATTAATTGGAATTCCTCTAATTGGGCAATCACCAAAATTAATCACATCCCAGTATTCGTCCTAAATAAGACTCCTTCTTATTTAGATTTCTTCCTTTTTAGTTCCCTACAATAATAGGACTCCTTATTAGGTATTCTCGACAAGCAATTATTAGGATCCTTCAAATCGGCTTCCAAATATGTTGACTACTCATAACACTTGATATGTACTTCAAGTCGAGCGCGACCAAATCAAGGGCTACTCAAAACATGACCATTGGAATATAGTAGAAACTATAGCCTTGCACTCGATGAGGATAACAATCGATCCTAAAGCACACACGCACAATGAATTGAGGAAATCGTCGGCCTCTCGATGTTGGTAATGATCTTGAGAAATCAAATGTTTTGGTGGCATGAAAGTTATAGGACTCGTGACAAGTCTACTAAGGAGGCAGTCCTTGACTAGTTTGAAAAGCCGCCAATGGGGGTTGGTTATATGTTATTGACGCTAGGTCTAGCCTTCCCTCATGATCAAGAATTAAGGCATGAAGTTGGTTCTTTGTTAAAGACCCAGTTTGAGTTAAAACGGAAATTGGTGTCGAGACCCTGAAATTCAGCACCCAAACCACGAAACAATTGAGCATGATATTCATTAATAGATAAAGGCTCACCAATAGCGGCTACCTAGTCCGTAAGGCTGGTGGCTTCTTGTAGAATCCATGACCGATTGGTGACCTTTTGAGAGTGATTAAAGCTGGAGACATAAAGCGAACGCACGAACAGCTGATTGAGTGGCAAGATACTTCCAAACACTTGTTGTGGATGTGTGACTAGTCTATTGGGCAACTATCAAAGCAGTGGACGAAGAGGATCCAAGCCAAGGCAATGGACTCTCAAAATTTCCAATTTTTAAACGTTGGATTGGTCATCTACATAACAGCATTTCCCGGTGCAATCTCCTCGACAATCTCCTCCAGCTAAGGTTCAGTGCCATCCAGAATGGATAGTAACTAGGCAACTCATAAATACAACAAGATCTATGCTTTCTAGATCGGAAATTTCATCATAACTAGCTTCTCCCCAATACCTAGTGGTGACATGAGGGTGGGGTTACTTGAGACAATTGATGATAGCATTAATGGTGGCGTCAGTGCAGATGAAGAAGACAATATTTCTTTAGACATGGATCCGCAAGGCTTTCGCCAAGGAAACTCTGATATCAACTTAAAATAATTAATTTCAACATATGTAAAGGAAGGTACTACAATTGCAGGAGCTACATGAGGGAGTCATGAGACTCGGCGAAGAATTAGGTTTTACCGTTTTAGGGAATGAAATTTTTATGCCTTTTTTTTTTTTTTTTTTTTTGTTGCAAATATAATATATGTAAAGGACTCTAAGAGATAAGATACGGAAGATAACAAAATAACAAATATTGAAAATATTCAGCAAATGTTCACTAAATACTTGCTGAATATTTTTCTTCCCATAACAGAACAAACAACCAATTTAATCAATTTTCAAGTGATTTTCTACCTTGTAAAACTTCATAGTGAAAAAGCTACCGTCATGGAAACATGGCAATGTACCTTTTGATGGGGAGTCCCACCAATTACATGCACTGCTCCGAATCAAGGCAATGTACTCTGTGTTGTTGTACCTTGTAATACAAATGTTCATTTCAGTATAATTTGGACCATCAGATTCCACTGAAACATTGTCCATCATTGATAGAATTAAATAAAGTAATGGACAACTAATTCAGTTGTACCAACCCAAAAAAAAAAAGTAATTTAATTGATTTTCAAACGATATTCTACACTAGTTAAAAAATAAAAATTCCTGATGAAAAAGTTACCATCATCGGATTATGACCATATAACATTTGATTAGGAAAGTTACAAAATGAATGAAAAAAATTACTAGCTACCAATCATAGTTTTTCCAGCTTTGAAAAATTTCTTACCCCATTGAAATTACTAACCATGATGAAAATGTTCAATGATTACTATTATATGATTATGTTTTTCTTATAGCAATTATCAATATATATATATATATATATATATATTATTATATTGTAAGACTTGCAGATTTGCATTGCTTGACCCATCCGGTCAATTTATGAATTTTTAAGGGCTACCCTTACATGAGTAGTTCCCAATTGAGAAGGCCCTTCCATCTTCATGCTCAAGCATCAATGAGCCTGCAAAAATAGCTTTGCATTGCTGGAACGTTCTCTACTCCTCCCCTTCTTCAATCAATCCTTACAGTTTCCTTCTCTAGGCTAGACTCCATAAGCTTTATGAAAGTAGTTCCAATCACTTTATGAGAACTTCACTAGCCTTATGATGATTTCACATCTTATGGTTCTGTCTCAATCATCCCCTTATAGTCTTCGGCCCACATAGCAAAGATCTTTTTTTTTTTTTTTTTGGGTCTAGAAGCAAAGATCTAATTTAGGTGGGTGCATTTTCCTCCAAAACCTCTCTTTGAACCATCTGTGAATTCCATTGAGCTCATTGATATGATTTCAACTCGAATGCAATCGGGCGAATCAAACTCATGCTTTTAATGTCGAGTCATGTTGAAAATCATTGCTACATGTTGTAAATTAAGTCGGATCGCAACTAATTGCAACGGAATTCTGGGGCGCGCATGATTGCCCACAATTTCTGTTCCGAAAATTGTTTTTCTATTCCGAAACAATTTTGAATAGAAATCCGTTTAGTAAAATTATTCCACTTTTCTATTTCGAAATAGATTCTTATTCCAAATAGATTCTAGAAATCGAAATAGAAAATATTTATTTTTCAATTTCAAACAAAATGAGAAATAAAAAAATTTTCATCGTTCATCGCCGCCACCGCCACCGGTCGCCTTTGGTTGCCGGCGGCCGGTTGCACCGCCGCTGCCGCCGACCGCCGGCCGCCGTCGCCGTCCGAAAGAAAGAAATTTTGTGTCGTTATCAAACGAATTTCTATTTTTAGAGTAGAAATTTTGTGTCGTTATCAAACGGTTATTTTTGCTTAGAAATTCATCCAGAACTAGAAATAAAAAAATCTATTTATGTTCCAGAAACTATTTCTGGAACAGAAATGATTTCATGCGCGCCCCTGATTGCTAGGATTGTGCAATATGCAACCGTTCATTCTCTTTGCAGAAGAAATGTAAATAGCACAAGAGACAAAGAAGAAGAACAACACTAACATTGTTTCTCTCACAATTTTCAAGCCACTTTTTGAAGACCCTTGTGATCTTTATAGAATATTTTTTGGTGCGCACAGAAAACCTCCACTCAAGATTTCCTGTTTATAGTGATAGACCTCCCCACTAGAGTTAGGAATCCTCCCTAATTGATTGACAATCGATTAATTGAAATTCCTCTATTTGGGCAATTACCAGAATTGATTCCATCCCAGTATTCTTCCTAAATACGACTCCTCCTTAGTTGGACGTTTCCTTTTTAGTGTCCTACCATAATAGGACTCCCTTCTTATAAGGTATTCTAGATGAGAAATCATTGGGATATTTCTAATGGACTCCCGAACATGTTGGACCACTCCCAACACTTGTATGTACTTCCAAGCAAGGGCGACCAAATCAAGTGCTACTTGAAATGTGAAATGTGAAATATAGTAAAAACTATAGCCCCATGGATTAAGGGAATGGTCGGCCTTTTCATGCTGGTAATGATCTTAAGAAATCAAATATTTTGGTGGCATTTCCAATAGAGAAAAGCTTGTTCGGCTGCCAAAACGGGTCACGCCAAATTTCCAATACCGAAGCAATCTCGTTCATTAATGCACGTCGCCTCCAATGTTGAAACACCGATTTGTGGGTTTCCACGAACTGAAAGGTGGTGGCCAGCAACCATGCCTTTCTTTCAAGCTTTTAAAGCGATTGGCCAACACCGCGTCGCACATAAGTTTTCGCCGTACCGTGTGATAAGCAAGCCCTTCAAAAGTCCGTTGAAAAAGCAGTCGCACATACAGAGTATTTGGAGCACTAGACTTTTTACATACGTCCGAAAAACAGCCAGATTTTTCCGTGAAATCCGTTTCAAGATGTCATAGAATTTAATAAGAGTAGAAAATGGGAGAGATTTATCGTGTCGTGTCGTGTCATGTTGATGTCCTTTTTCGATAGCATCGTTGCTTGTGTGTGAAGGGCAGTGTTAATGCAATCAAATGGTGACCCGTGTACGCGAAATTTATGATTTTTTAAGACTTTTTTGTGATTTCAAGGCCACCCCTTTAATACATGCAATATTTTGACAGGCAAAGGCCAATTCATCCCGGACAATGCAATGGTCACTTAATGCATTCCAGGGGACCCCTAGTCGGTTGAAATGAAGTATAGACGCGAGTGTTGGGTGCTTCCGAGACTTGCTTGGACTAAACCGTGCAATTCTTATAGACCATAACTAAAGCAATCATTGAACTTTGAACCAAATTACTTTGAAGGCAAGAATCAACAAATAAGAACCAATATTAATAGAAAGAAGAAACTCTGTTTTTCATCCCCTACTTTTAGTTTGTCTATTTTAGCTCTTCTACTTTCACAAATCATGTAATTAAGTCCCTCTAATGGCAGATCTGACCGAATGAAACTAATTTGGATGTTAGACAAAGCAAAAGCATGATATGGATAAGATTTACACATTCCACGCAGATGTGTGTGCATAGTGTCTTGAGTCCAATGCGAATAAAACTTAGCCAATGTGGACATACACATTGGCGAAATTTTCATCCATGTCAAACTAAGACATTGTCTGATGGCCACCGAGTTGGATTGAGCCAAAATGGTGTTAGAGGGATTTGATTAGAAGAATTATGAAAGTAAAAAGGCTTTATCAAACAAATTAGACATACAAGGATTTTTTTTTTTTTGGTCAGTAAGTACAAGGATTTCATTAGGGGAAAAAACCATGAAAATATAGAAATGACAAATAATTTTTTTCTTAATTGAATAGAGAGGACCAATAAAAGTTATCTCCTGGCTGGTTCCCCTTGTTACAGACACTCCTGCCTTTTGAGCCCTAGTGCGTGAATCAAATGCATTATTTTCAACATATCATTTTCACGTGCGTCATTTCATGTTTAGATCACTCAACCATGCATTAATTTAGTAATGAGGTATTATGTCGCTTGAGATTTGCTTATGCAGAAGTGTGTCTTCCGATCATAAAAGAAAAATCGAACAATCTTATGGTCATGAAAACCCGTCTATCAAATCGAAATTAAGCGACATGGCAATGCATGAGTAAACTCATTGAAACATCCAATGGAGAAACCCCCTCCTCTCACCCCTACACCACACCTTTCGTATATATGAATCTTTAGTACGTCAATCATTATTTTGTTAACCAATGTCTAGTGAACACTCGTGAAACATTCAAATAAAGAAATCCCGTCATTTGCAAGACATTATTTCTTTTTCCTTGTTAACCATATTTATTTCGCTGTAAATCAATAAATTTCTTTATTTGGTACGATTAATAAATGCCCCTTGGAACGCTCGGATAGAAGGACTCGTGGAGAAACTTGCCGGCCGACACAGGACATTGCCTCTAGCGGGGAAGTAACTGTGGACAGTGAAGGGCCACGTCGCACGTGATCCTACAAATGAGAAAAGAAGTAAACGCTGAAGGAAGAGAGGCCACGCCAGCTGATGAACGGAGAGGGATGGAGAGGTTCAGGGCCTTACGCTGGATTCGCGTGGAGCGCCTGTTACCACGCGACGGTCGGTTTAGTCGCAGGTCGACAACATGAACATAACAAATAAGTGAAAAAGAAAAAAAAAAAATCAATAATCGGAGCACGACACGTCCCGATACGTTATAGACTCAATCGACATATGAGCCGACAAATGGGACTACTTGGATGCGCGGACAATCAAACTCATCACTTTCGAAGTCTTTTGGTATGGTTGTGGGGCAATTGCACTCTCGAAGTCGTTACACTATTTAATTAAAATAGATAATTAGAGTAATTGTGTACCTATATTCGACTATCGGGGTTTCGGACGCTTGTGCTCGAGAGTAATGACATTGGAACTTGGCTAGTGAAAAGGACATGTATGGTTGCGATGCAATCACGTTCCCAACTTCATTACCCCCTTTAATCAAAATAGAAAATTGGCATATTTGTGTACCTAGACTTGATTATCGGCGTTTCGAACGCTTGTCTTAGAGAGTCATGACATTGGAACTTGGCTAGCAAAAAAGGGATGGTATGGTTACGGTAGAATCACATTTCGAACTCATTACCTATTTAATCAAAATAGAAAATTGACATAATTATGTACTTGAACTTGATTATCGAGACCCATCCATGAATAGCTGTGTTGGTTGAGAGTCCCTCTCTTATCACTAAGGTCGAGAGTTCGAAACCCGTAGTTGCTAGCGATTTAAGTTGAGAGTCCTAACGGTGGATTACTAAACTAAACTCCCTTGATGTATAAAGGCCTGGCCTTCAGGAGCCTTTCGGGTATAGGTGGCCCGTGATGAAGTCCTCGGTTATCAAAAAGAAAAAAATTTTGATTATCGAGATTTCGAACGCTCGTGCTAGAGCATCATAATATTGGAACTTGGCTAGTGAAAAAGGAAATGGTAAATTTTGCTAGTGCTTGCCGAATCGCTAATTTCTACTTACGAAGACAATCGGCTCCGTTCCAATTTCGGTCGAATTTAAGTATTCATGACAGCACAAGGTGAGATGAGAACCGCTCCTTTTCTTTTTTTTTTTGTATTAAACGCCTTTCTCGTCATGATTATGCGCACGTGGCTCATTAAAAGTACAATGCAAAGCACATTTACTTGATTAAAATACAACCCAACTTGTAAACTTTCTGTTAAAAAGAAAGGAAAAGAAAAGAAAAAGTTTACATGATCATAGAACCTAAGATATCCCCGGACACCCTCCTTAAACTCTTCCAAATTTAGCACCTACTGTCCTTTTTTATTTATTTATTTTTCTCTTTACCACATGTCGATTATAATAACGAATCTCAAATCCCACGTGACGCGTCATTTATTTGACAACTATGATAATAATTAAACACAAAAACCTCCAAGATCTTTAATTGATAATACATTAATTAATTCCTGCGACCTCTTTTCCTCCTCGCTTTTTCCGTGATGCAATGCATACAGGGCTAAAACCCAAAATCCACACCACATGCCCGATGTTCCATGATGAACACAAATAAATAAATAGATAAGGGGAAAAAATCATTTATTATGTTCAGCGGTATTTTTTTAGATTTCCCTTCTCGAGTTTGCCACCTCGGCAAAAATAAGAAAATAAGAAAAGCCAGATAATATCTATCTTGAAAAATAACTGGTTGCCGCTTTTCCACCCCCTCCCCAAAAAAAGAAATAGAGGATAAAAGAAAAACGACAACATTTTTTATTAGTCTCTATATTTATTTTCCGAAATTCAGGAAAATAAATTATCGGGTATTTATAACGAAATTCCCACACCGAAAATTTGAGAGGTGATAGGATGTGGCGAAAGATATTTTAATTTTTCTCTCTCTCTCTCTCTACATTTTTTCCTTATTTTTTGCCATTTCGGGGAAAAGGATTCGTAGTATCTCTCTCGTTCTTTACCTTGTTCTTCTTCCTTCCCTTCGTAATCGAGAAGAGGTCTAGGGTTTTCGTGATTTGACGGGAATTCCCGGTTTTGCCCTTCCCGTCCACCTCCTCTGTTCCCACCGGGATTTGAAGTCGGTGCTTCGTCGCCGGGGAGCGAAATTGCCGAGCTGGGTGCTGATCTCCGGCCGTCAATTCGGGCATTCCGCGGCGGTTTCGAGCTGAATTTCGGTGCAATCGAATGAGGGAAAGTGGGGAGGGAACGGCGGCGTTGATGAATTTTGGGGCGGGCGGTGGTGTTCTTCCGTTGCCGAAGACGGTAGGTTGATTTCCTCTTTCTTCTGCGAGTTCTTCTGCGGAGGAGTGAGGGTTCTGATGGCATTTTGGTGAAATTTCTATTTTTTACGCGAATGCCGTTCTTTTTCGTGTTATCTGAGGTAGGAACGATAGCTGGGTGCGACTCCTTTGTCGAATGATATCGTTTCATTTCGGTTAATGGTGAGTGAGAATTTGCTCATTGGGTTCTGCCCAATTTTCAGATTGAAAGCTTTGTGGGCATGTCGTGGTCGTCTTTTTTCCGTGCTCTGTTCCAATGTTATGGTTGAATGAATTGAATCGAAATGTGACGAATGCTTCGCAGGGAACAGAGAAGAGTGAAGATTGTAGCTTTTGAGTTGTGGGATTTACTTGCGGACGTAGTTGTAGTCAGAATGCAATGTGATCTGTTGATTGGATGAAGCCTGGTTGGCATCATGGATGAGGGGGTGGATGATGAAGTAACGGTGCTGGATGCAGCCGAGGGGCTTCACCTGCAAAGCAAGGAAAGTGAGTATTCGCGCAAGACTGAAAGTGGCAGTATGTTGGAATCACAGGAAATGGTTACTCCCCGGGAGGCTGAGTACCATGAGACCGCATCCGACGTGTTAGCCAATATTCTAGATGGTAAGGATGTAAGTAAAAGTTTAAGCTCTTTGGACCCCCTTGATCATCCGTCTGTGAGTCCTCACTCAATGGATGGTGATGGTGGCGTGGTCGAGGAGTTAACTGTAAGGAACTATAATAATCTGAGTACGACTACAGTGGGCACCTCAAAAAGTAGTGGTAGGATGGGCACTAGGATAAACCAATGGCAGCACATCTATCAGACAGCAGGTGGATCAACAAATTCGAGCTCCCATGGATATCCTGTGAACCGGGAGGCTACTAGTATCTGGGAGGACATCGAAGGCACATCCTTTTCTGAACTATTGTCTCACAAATTATTGAGAGGTGATAGAAACGAAACCATGGAGCAACCACCTCATTCTGAAAATAAAGAAACTTTAGGTGGTGTTTTGGCTCATGGAGGTATTCGGACAAAAATTCTATCGAAGTCAGGATTCTCAGAGTTTTTTGTGAAGAACAATCTGAAGGGAAAGGGAATCAAATTCAGAGGCCTACCTACTGAGTCAAAAAGTCCGAATAATGTAACTGTAGCTGGTGGTTCCAGGATGGCTTCCGATGCATCACTTAGTTCAAATCCCTCAAGTGTTGTACCTTCTACTCATGGTACCTGTGGGACCAAGATTGTGAGCAGTTCTGATCCTGATGGAGTCAATCTGAGAGAATGGCTTAGCGGTGCAGACAGGGATGTAAATAAAGTGGAGAGATTAAATATTTTTATGCAAATTGTGGATTTGGTGGATCACTCTCACTCTAAGGGGATTGCCTTGCATGACTTACGGCCATCTCATTTTACATTGCTGCCTTCAAATCGGGTGAAGTATCTAGGATCATCATTGGGGGGAGAGATTTCTGGAACCTTCGGAGACAAACATCTTCCAAGCAACGGTAAGCAGATCATTGAGAAAAGGGTGCTAGAGCATGGGTTGGTTCGACCTTATAGCTCCGGTGCAAAGAAGCAAAAGTTCAATGAGGGCATCAATAATGGCTGGCAGTGGCCTCAGTTTCATTCGAGACCTGGTTTAAAAGCTGAAGCTGTGAGTGGGACTGAGATGAGTGCCGGTGATGCACAATACTCAGGCTATGTTTGCGTTGCAAAGAAGCGGAATACAGAATATGGATCACAAATGTCTGGTGACATTCCTACTTTAAGCACTGGTGCAGAGTCATTGACCACTGCAAGGTACCAGCTGGAAGAGAAGTGGTACAAGAGCCCTGAGGAAGTCGAAGAGGGATCAAGCCATACACCATCAAATATATACTGTTTGGGCGTTTTCCTTTTTGAGGTGCGATCTGATCTGGATATTGCTTCTGTTCTGAATTTTACTTGAACTTGTGGGTGGTGGTTGCAAATTATAGTGTGTCCGGGACGATTTTTGCCTTCTGTGCTTTTTCCTTATGTTGTGGATTTCCTTTTGGAGAGTCTGAAGTGACACTGATATTTAATATTGAGCTCATGAAATTTTATAAACCTTCATATACTGATTTGTCAGATCATATAGAATGACTTTATCCATTATTTTGACAGTTGACATAGTTATTTCTGGCATGTGGGGTTTGGAGGGAAAGCCGATCAATACTTTTTCTGAGCTTCTACATGCGTATTCATATGTCTTTCTAATCTTGATCCAGAAGTTGCATCTGATGGACAATTTCAATAATTGTATTGTTTTTCGATTTGTAATGTTCTGTTTAATTTTGATGATTAAAGGATTCTCTACATCAAGTTGTTTCTTGCAACGGAAGGATAAACATGACCCCTTGTCTGTGAACCAAAGAGGCTACGTTCTCATGTCATTGTCTAAACATTTTGAATGGCAATCTTGCTCCAAATCTTGACATATCTGTTATTGAGGGGGGCAGCTGTCTCACTTAGGGGCAAGTATGAAAGTTTTCCTTTATGTGTAAGACCACCTTCTGGCAATAGTAAAGCATAGCTTAGGGTTTCCCAGAAAATATAAGCTTTGCTTGCTTAGTTCTCAAGCTTGTAGTGTTAACGTGTTTTGCTTGACAAGGTGTGATATCTTTGCATTGAATCAAATACATCTCTTCAAGGTGTAGCTTGTGTTGCCTATTGCTATTCGCAGAACCATTTGTTATGGTTAGCTATATTGATGCATCATTTTGTCTCTGCTGGATTCTTTTATATAATATTGGTATCCCAGTCATAAGACACTTCGTCTTCTTCTCATTTCACTGATTTTGGCCTCAAAACTTGGCAGCATTGTCAGAATTAGGGATTTATATTGTTGTCAAGAGCTTTTCCTTGAGCATATGCAATTAATGAATATATTTACTGCCGTTTTTCATTGATCAACTTTATATCATGTCCTTTTAAGATCAATTATCTATTTTACATCCTCCACTGGTTATTGATTCATTCTACTTATAGTTATCAAAAAATGATTAGGCATGTACTTGGCCATAATATTTTCAATGAATATCTTTCTTCAGTTACTCGGTCGCTTCGACTGTGAAAAGGCTCGGAATGCAGCAATGATGGATCTTCGTCATAGGATTCTTCCCCCCAGTTTCTTGTCTGAAAATCCGAAAGAAGCTGGATTCTGCTTGTGGCTACTACATCCTGATCCTTCTTCACGTCCATCTTGCAGGTAGTGTTAATCTACCCTACCATCTGTACAGTAACAATTGCGGTGATCTGGCATGTCCACATAGGGGTCCCAAATGGAAGAATTTGCTCTCGTCATCGGCTTGTTCAGGGAGATGAATTAAGATTAAACAGCAATGTCACCCTATGTTACTTCAGCTTCTTACTTGAGGTCACGTATCTTTATGTATATGATATGGATATGACATGCGTGTGGCCATTGGGATTCTTATGGGGCCATAAGGTGCAGTTACTTCAGCATTTTGAAAGTCCATTGGAAAACACAAAGTAATTTAGCTTAAAGGATTTTGGATAAATGCAAAGGCCATTTAGTAAACTATGCTTTGAAAAGCAACTTTAAAAGAAATGATGTTTGGTAGAAAACACATTTAAAAGGCCTTTTGGGTGAGTAATATTAGTTTTTTAATTTAATTTGTTTAAAATTGAAAAAAAAAATAATATATGCAACTTTTTAAATATAAATTTTGACAATAATGCTAAAAAAATCAAATATATAAATATATATTTTAAAAAAGACCAAACCCTTCGTCAGTCTAGTGAAGGGCTATAGCCGCCGGTGAGTCAGATTTGGTGCCAACAGCTGCTGGTCAAGGTCTCGCCCGGGGTCAAGTGAGCTCCAGCAAGGACCGCACAACCCTCGTCGCCCTTCGCCGAACCAACGAAGGGTTGATCTTTTTTTTTTTTTTTTTTTTTTAATTATATAGCATTTATATATAATTGATTTTTTCGTTTAGCATTTAAAAAATAATAACAAGGGCAAATAAAAAATTTGAGGAATGGGTGAGGGTAGTTTTGGAAGAAAAAAATGAATTTTAGCACTAGCTCAAAGCTCGTCCTTACTAACATTGGGTTTTTAGTCTTCCCAATGCTGGCTTTCACTCAAAAGCTACTTCAAAATGATCGCCAAATGGTTCAGTATTTCCCAAGGGGCTTTGGAGGCGGAAAGTCCTTTGAGAACACTAAACCAAACGCACCCATAATTTGAAAAGATTTAGTGTGATCTAAATGTAAACAAATCATCTATAGCTACTGAAAATAAAAGAGACTTATTCTAGTAATTATTACAATCCCTAATGCATATTATCTTGAGTCCTGAGACTTATTTTAGTAATTATTACTACTTTCTTAAGGTTGAAAAAATCTGCTAGGTGCATGTTTATTTTATTTAGTAGAATTGATTATTTGTAGGGAAAGTCAAGGTGAACTTTTTGGGAAGGACAGAGATTTATGACATTCACCTTCTTATACTTTGCAGACTTCTCTGAAATCTTTCAAGCCGATTAATTTTGCATCCACTAGATAGCAACTCACCAAGTTTGTGTCATTAACCTGATTATTGCACATGTTTAAATATAATCCGCTACATCTATGGCTGTGATCTTTGACAGGGAGATCCTAGAGTCTGAAGTACTTAGTGGGCTTAAGGAGGTTTGCTCGGAAGAATTGTCATCTTCTATAGAGCAAGATGATGTAGAGTCCGAATTACTTCTGCACTTTCTCATCACCTCAAAAGAGCATAAGCAGAAATGTGCCTCTAAGTTGATAGAAAATATAAGTTGCTTGGAAGCAGACATTGAAGAGATTGGGAGAAGACGCCAAGCAATTGGCCTGGCTGACTCCTCTCATTCAAAGGAGAATAAGCTTTATCTTAAGGAGCTTTCAACCCCAGACGTCGTTCCTCATCTTTCTCCTGTCATAAATCCGGTTGAGTCTAGGTGGATGGGGAACATCAGTCAGCTTGAATCTGCTTATTTCTCCATGAGATCAAGAATGCAGCTCCCTGAGGCTGATGCCACGAGGCGTGCTGATAATGATGTGTTAAAAAATCATGAGAATTGGGGTCCTCCCAAAAACAAAGACGAACAGAAGGATGGCTCTGATCAGCTGGGTGCTTTCTTTGATGGCTTGTGCAAGTATGCTCGATATAGCAAGTTCGCAGTACGTGGTATACTGAGAAATGGAGAGTTCAACTCCTCAGCAAATGTGATTTGCTCCCTAAGTTTTGACCGGGATGAGGACTACTTTGCTGCTGCTGGGATATCAAAGAAAATAAAGATATTTGAATTTGATGCGCTCTTTAATCACTCCGTTGATATCCATTATCCAGTGATTGAGATGTCAAATAGGTCAAAGCTAAGCTGCACTTGCTGGAATAATTATATCCGTAACTACCTCGCTTCAACTGATTATGATGGCGTAGTAAAGGTGTGTGAAATGTCCATTTTAAAGTCTGTATTTTAGTGCTTTTTTTTGGGTACTTTTGCTGGTTGACACTTGGCATCTATTGGTTGAAATCTCTGCTTTTGGATTGATGGTTTATAATCAGCATTCTTGAATAGTGGTAGGTCATATCCTGTGATAGAGCTGATATTCAAATTTGTGGTGGTTTTTTTGTGTTATGCCTATCTGTAAAATAGTTCATTTTCTTGTCCATTGTAATATTGATCTCTTATGTTTTGCGACTTTGAAGTTCCTAATGTGAATATCCAATTTGAATGAGGAAAGTTCCAGATAAAGACATTACAAATGCCATAATTTTCATATGGCGCTCATTTGAGAGCCATGACATTTTTACTTAAGTGCCATAATTTCTAAAAAAGTTCACTTGAGAGCCATTGTCTTTCAATCATTCACTTAAGTGCCAATATTTATTTAAATCTGACATGGTATAACACTTGTGATAAACGTTTTTAGAAAGTTACGGCACTCAAACAATCGATTGAAAAGTCATTTGACACACAAGTGATCGGAAAAAAAGTTATGCCACTAAAGTGAGCACCCTACATAAGTTATAGCACTCAGGTGACCGAAAAAAAAAAAGATGATATGGTATTCAAGTGAGTGCCATACAAAAGTTATGGCTCTTATGTTGTCATTTTCCTAGGAAAGTTTTGTTGAGGAAAGTTAGGCTGATAAAAACAGATCCATCAGAGAGAAAGAGAGATGATCTGCAATTGTCTTGCTCAACAAAAAATGCTTGACAATTTTCTCTTGCATGTCGCTGTCGAATAGCTATTCCGCACTTTGTTCTTTTCCATTTCTGGTCCAGTTGAATTTTGTGATAATTTCCCAGAGACATGATAGCTATTCTGCATGCAGATATTATTGCTAACTTTGTATAAAGAAATATGCTGTGTTCCCCACTTACTTTCTATTTTTGCTCTTAACAGCTCTGTTTGTTTTCGTATTAAGGACGTTTTCTAATTCAGACTTTCCTGCAATGATATCCAGTTATGGGATGCAAATACTGGTCAAGGGTTTGCCGAGTTCAGTGAGCATGAAAAGAGGGCCTGGTCTGTTGACTTTTCACCTGTATACCCCACAAAGTTAGCAAGCGGAAGTGACGATTGTTCAGTGAAACTTTGGAGCATCAATGAGGCATGTTCCCTCCTTAATTAGAATTACCTCTTGCATATGTAACAATCTGACCGGTGATTGTTTTATAAACCTATTCAGTTGCAAAGTTCTGGTATTCACTACTTTATAACTTAAGATAACTAAAGTAACAATGAAAACTACTCATTTAAATTCTCTCACATGTGTTAAGAAAATAGGTTGACAAAGTCCTGATAGTCATGTAGGCTTTTGACTATGGGATCGCTATGCAATAATCCAATAGCAAGCAAATTCAACGGCGAAATTCATCTTTATACTTAAATATAGTTTGCCCTTGATACTTCACTGTGTTACTTTAATAAGTTTTTGATTCAGTGAGGCCTTCAAGCTCATGCAACATAAATTTGATTTTGAACAGAAAAATTGTTTGGGGACAATAAGGAGCATAGCAAATGTCTGCTGCGTTCAGTTCTCTCCTCATTCCACTCATTTGCTGGCATTTGGGTCTGCTGACTATAAAACTTACTGTTATGATCTTCGGAATGCGAGAACTCCCTGGTGTGTGTTGGTTGGGCACGAGAAAGCCGTAAGCTATGTGAAGTTTTTGGACTCTGAAACCATTGTAACTGCATCCACTGACAACACCTTGAAGCTTTGGGATTTGAACAAAACCTGTTCCAGTGGTCCGTCAAATAAAGCCTGCAGCTTAACATTTAGTGGGCATACGAATGAGAAGGTACAATTGCAAGGCTAGACAGCATTCCATTTTCTTTCTCTGGTCTTGAATCTGAATTTTCATTTTCCCTTTAGAGGACTTAATGTTCTTCGTTTCTTCATCGGGATCACTTACTTCTCATTTCATGATCTGCCAGAATTTTGTGGGTTTGTCCGTTGCTAATGGTTACATAACATGTGGATCTGAAACAAATGAGGTATGCATACCATTTCTGTCATTGTGTCAAATTGGTAGCTTGCTTCTCTTGCTTTTCTTTATTGAAGTTTCCCAAGTAATTAGAAACAATTGTGCTGTTTCATGATTTGTGTCTTTCTTTTGGTAGGTTTTCACATATTATAGGTCTCTGCCTATGCCAATAACTTCCTACAAGTTTGGTTCAATTGATCCTATTTCTGGGAAGGAAACTGATGATGACAATGGGCAGTTTGTTTCCAGCGTCTGTTGGAGAGGGAAATCAGACATGGTTGTAGCTGCCAATTCAAGTGGCTGCATAAAAGTCTTGCAGATGGTTTAGGGTGTAGGGAGACCTGCGAAAAAGACGGCAATGCTTCATGTACAGGCTTTGTGCTTGTGAGGCTCCAAAGTTGTAAGCGCAGGCATTTGTTTATGGCCAGAGCCTTAAATCTGCCTTGAGACTCTCTGGTCATCTTGTCTGCAAACTGAACGACCCAAAGCTAATGCATGTGGTGTCATGCAGCTATGAGTTCCTAATTGTACCATGTTTGCAGAGGTCAGTTCACACACAAGTACTTTGCCTGAGGAAGCTGAGAAACGCAAGAAATTTGTCAAGAGAGATGGTTTTCCCATTGGAGCTTACAAAGTCAACTGTCCAAAGAGGTGAACTATCTCAAAAGGCCATATAGTTAAAGGGGGTACACGGTAGACTTCAAGTGGGAGATGGAAGTAATGCTGGTAGGTTTTTTTTTTTTTTTTTTTTTTTTTTGGTTGTGGGGGGTGGGGGGTGTTTGATGTGGCGTTGTGGTGGGGAGGAGGAGGGATGGGATCACATGCCTAGCTACGATGGCAGGCATTTTAGGATTCAGGACATGCGCAGTTGTTGCCAGGATGAAGATTCATAGTGCCGTCCGACAAAGTATCAGAAGTTTTTCATTGAGCTGTATGTAAATTTTACCGTCAGAAAGATGAACCTTACCTGATGTAAATGTCGTATAGCTTGCTGTATAGAATCATTTGTTTCAGATTCTTCTCTTCTTGTGGGAGACCTGGTGCACGAGGATTACGTAGCTTTGTTCTCTTAATTGCTCCTCAATGGCGGTGGAGCCGGAAAAATTACTTGTGCGGACACAAAGGTTCCCAATTAAGAAGAAAAAAAGAAGTGCGTCATATACAGGAGGTGCTTCGTCGCTTTGAGATCGTAGCCTTGTTCAAAACGCCATGCTTGTTTTAATAACTAAAGCAAAGTTCTTGAAACATGGAGACAGGTCAGGTAAACAAACATTATGGTTGGTTTGACGTGAGATTCAGCACATTCTAATTAGTGGTTAATTTCTCTCTCTCTCTCTCTCTCTCTCTCTCTCAAAGAGATGGATCTTTTTATATCTGCCGAATAATACAGCGAAGAGAGAACAGAATTCCAGCCCCAGGTCCGGGTAAATAAATTTGGTCAAAGATTTAACTTGGTGACCTTCCCATTCCATAATGCTCTGGGGAAGTCGAGAGACTTCCAAGCCTCAAAAATGCGGTGTTCAGTCCATCACAGCCTATAGCCGAGCAAACTGCCATTTACATAGTGCAGCTGCATCATCTCAGACCGGTAAAATCACCAGATTGCAGATCCGAGTCCTTGCGTGGTGAAGCAGACAAATTTTCCCGACCACGACCTATTCCTTTGAGGTTTACTTCGGAACAGAACCGAAACTGGTTCGGAAGAATCTCTACACAATCTCTCTATATCTGTCTATGTAAAAGAGGTACGTTCTAAAATAGTCTGATTCACTAAAACGGCAAGAGATCGATTGTAACCATTGGAAGCTGGTCTGTGGAATCAAACGCTGGATTCATTCTGCCCTCACCAAATCGGCCTGACATGATCCAATGAGCACCAGAGACTGCCGTGTGAACTGAACTGCTTTAAGACAAATTTTACTCGGGCCAGAATTTTCTAAGAACGATGATGCGGTACAGGAGTGCAAAGGAGGAGACACCAGCTATCGTATGTCGGAATCTGACATATGTCCACGTGTTCTTCCCCGACTCACAATTCTAGAGGAGGTCGTCATGGGTACAACGAATTCCCTCCTCCTGTTTACCTTCACATTACGACGTTCAGGATTCGATGACGGCGCCTTGTCTCGTGGTCTCGGTGTTCCTGCGATGATCAAGCCACTGGCACATTAGCAGACGGATCTCCAAACACAACTTTCGAAGACACTTCTCTACTTCTCGAGACATAATCACTACTCCTCAGAAATACGAAACAGATCAACAATAGCGAGTTCAAAGAAATATATTCACCTGAAGCTTTTCGTGTCTTAACATCAGTGCCTTTCTTAAATGACAAAGGTCTCTTCTCTGGTATCTCTGAACAAATGGACCTCACATCGCATGGCCGGACCTGATCTTCTGCAAGAATCAGAGATACCAATCCATAAATGACCTAAATAATTGTTGAGTGTTGGGTTAGTCATTCAGTTGAGTCAGCAAGTGACTTGTCCGGCGATTGAGTTGACACAATCAAGAAATGTTGGAAGTGAACTAACCTGGTAATCTTCTAACCTTCAAAGCTGTGCCTTTGTTAGTCAGTTGATTTTTCTCGTGTGGGATATCAGAAAAAACCGATCTTGCATATCTAATAGGTAGTACAAAAGAATCATCCTCAGCTAACAAGTTCTCGTCCTTGCAGGTTGTTTCTGCTTCGCTCGCTGTCTCACTGATCCCGACCTTAGTACTTAGGCGAGTCTTGTCTAGGTCGGCAAGTTTATAAGCAAACATGTGAAACGGAATCTGCGTTACTGCAATTGAATTCCCCATCGCAGAAAACTTCCTTTGAAATCCAGCCTCTATGTCACAGCAGTCTACAGGAGGAAATTGCATCTCAGGGTGACCATTATCTGGGTTCGTCACCAAGAACTTCTTGATGTAACGCAGAATTCTACATATCGATGAAAAGCTTGGACGCAGTGAAGGCTCTGTTTGCCAGCATCTTCTTGTAAAATTCACCAAGTATCTTGGTGAAGGAAATGAGAACAGAGGCCTCTCGCCAGCTCTTATGTTTCGACTCATCTTATCTCCTTGAAGATGGCCTTCCTCAAAGGGTATTTTCCCGGTCAAAAGCTGAAAGCAAATCATCCCGAAGCTGTACACATCTGCTTTCTCTGAGTACTTCGACTTAGAATCACCCTCTGGCTTTTCCATTTCGGCGAGGACTTCTGGGGCATACCAAATTAAAGGGTTGATCGGGTCCTGGTATGGGAAAGAGTAGGAATTACGGTCGAGCACTCCTGATGAACCATACCCTGCCACTTTAACATGATAATAACCTTCCGATATAGTCCTTGGTTTGAGGAAGATGTTGATCGGGTTAAGATCGCCGTGATAAATCTTCTGGGAGTGGAGATACTCCAACCCTCTTGCAATCTGAATCATGATGTCGACTACAACCGGAAGGGAGAACAATACCCGCCTCTTCGGATTTGAATTTTCTTTTATGTGACAAGCGAGACTCTTGTTAATCAACTCCGCAACTAGAAAGCATTCATTCTTTTCTTCATCACAAAAGGCGCAGAAGTAGTGAAGCACGTTAGGATGGGAAAGCGATAGGAGAGTAGAGATCTCGCCTTTCGATGGCCCGGCCTCTCCCAAAAGGTGGTGCATAACAAAGCTCTCCCCTAACCACTGAATCTCCTTAATCTCTCTCCCGACTCCCAATCTCCGCCTCACGGCATAGTCCTTTGCCCCAGTAAGGATCGAACTAGGAAATAGTGTCCAATTGTACGTCTCCGAGGCACTTATTTTCCGGATCAAGAGATCGGCAAGCCGCTGCTCGTTCTTTGTCAGAACAGCAGATTCCGAGAGCTTTTTCTCCTTCAGAGCCTCGCAGAGAAGCCATCTGTCCTCTCTCCAAACTGTGTCCAATCTCTTGCACAGCTCTTTAGGGACCAGATACTGCTTACCGTATCTCAGTTGGAAGAGCTTCGGGTCATTCCACTCATTATCGTACTTCCTCCTCAGCATAATTCCTTTCTTTTGCATCTCATCAGGGTCGAGCCCAGAAATCTCGCCGGCAGTCTCGATCGCCTCAATGACTGCTGGGAAACTACATAGCAAGTTGTGGACGTGGAGTTCGACACAATCCTTGCTGTTGTGAAGGGTGATCGCTTTGCCCCAAAAATCCTTGACGTCCAAGCAGTGCTTGATATAAACCTCGCCTTCTTTAAAAACCCGGTGGAGCTCTCTCATAGGCTGCTCGAGAGGCTTCCACTTGGTGTGTCTCTCTTCGAGCCTGAGGTTCTCCTTAATCTCCGATGCGATCTCTTCAAAAGCCATGGTGAAAATGTGCAGGAGCAAGCAACACTGTCTCCTATTGATTTGGATATCGTCTTGCAACACCATGAGAGCCTTCATACTTCCTAGCACCTCTCCGACCTGCCGGAATTGGTCCATCCCGGCTTCAAAGTGTCAAATCTGGAAGCCGGGCAAGCCGCAAGACCCAGCTCAATCGATCCGAAATCTCCCAAAGTTTATAGATTCAAGCAAGTATTGCCTGAAAACTAGAAGCACCACATATACACATACCAAGACAAATTCAGCATCTTTTGTGCAAGTTCAACACGGAATTCACAATTACTCGAGATTGGCCATGAAAAATAACATCATAAGCGGAATCTAAGGAACGTCCATGAGTCGACAAAGGAAAAACCAACCTACAAAAAACCGTCCCGTGCGAGAAAAACAGAGCAGCAAACATCTCTCAGGTTGTTTAGAACCCAATTCACAATCATCCAATCCGGGAGAAATCTCCAACAAGAAAGAAGAACCCGACTCATCTGACCGCGAATTCGACCAAGCAGAGGATCTTGGAACCCCAAAAAGAATAAAAAGAAAGAAAGAAAACTCACCGGAAGAAACAAAAAAGCGGCGCGACGTATCTGACGAAACTCCCCCAACGCGAGAAAGGACCCAAGAACCCAACGATGATCTCCAAGCCAAAAAAAAGAAGAAACCGACGTTTCCTTTGTCTGCAAAATGACTCGAGCTGGAAGAGAAACTGATGCTTTCAGGTGTTGTGGTTCTGATCCTCTTCTCGAGCTGGTTCGTTTGAGCTTCGACGAGGAAACGAACCAGCGAGCGAGAGAGAGACAGAGACCGGGCGTGGCCGTTGAATATGTCCGCTTTCTTCGGAGACATCTGGGTCGTGCTTCTTTATATATTGCCTTCCCGCGAGTTCCGACTCGGACTGCTTCTCGAGCGACCGTTGCTTTTTCGGGGTGGGGGTGGGGGCGGAGTCAAAAGGTCGTTTTGGGGGCGGTCTGAACGCGAAACGACGCGGCGCGAGTGCGGGAGTGAAATTGTGCGGGGCCTAAACGGTGCCGCGTTTTGACTGCGCCCTGCAAGGTGATGCCAGTCCAGCAAAAGTGGTGGCTCTCTTTACTTGTTTCATTTGGCAATTTTTTTCCTTTATGTCTGTTAACCATTAGGTCTTTCTCTCATTGATTACCCACTTCATGTGTTTGGACCGTTTTCGATGATTGCAAACTTAATACTGAACAACCGTTAAAAATGACTTTTATCTAAGAAGCATGTTTGAATTAACTCACGATCTCAATATTCGAGTCTGTTCATATTTCGAGATCTCCAGTCCGACGGACCAAGGATTCAAACACCTGAATCTTTAAACTTGGCCCTGGGGTTAAGACTCAAACCTCACTGATCTGACTTAGGACCTAGATGCCCTTACTTGATAGTCTCGTGCTCGAACCAAGCACGGAGAGGACTGGGGTCTCCTAAAATTGGTGTTGGGTTAACGAGTTGAGATTCATATCATAATGTCAGCCTAATTTAGTTTTATTAAGCATGAATTCTACCTGAAAAATTCTACCCCATCTCTCTCTCTCTCTCTCTCTCTATTATTTATATCTATCTATAAAATTATAAAAGTGACATGTCCCTATCCACCTAAAAAAAAGGGCCAAAACGTATAATAGCGGGTTGGTGTGAATGCTCTTCCTTGCCATGGAATTGGAGTTGGTGAAGGATAAGCAATTGACAATTTATGTGGGACCCACCTACGCAATTATAGCTTCCATAATTTATTTGACTCTTGAATTAACTTTTCCTTCTGTGGATTTATTGCAGACTGATTTTATCCTCGATGGATAAAAGATAGTTTTAAGCATCTACGCGCACAATAAATTGTATTTACCTTATTGACCTCTCGATGCATGATGTCCATTAACTCCATAGAAGATTTTTTTCTTTTGCCTGACTTGTTCCTACATCTTTTAACTTTAACCTTCCATTTGCATTTAAGAACACTTCTATCTAATGCTTGCGCCAATTTTACTTTTTATTTGGTCCGAAAGCACCTCGATCAAAGATTAAAAAAGACTTTAACTTGCTTCCTTAACGAACACGTGTCGCAACAAATCGAATAAGTACATGTTTTATATACATGTTGCGAGAAATAATTATCTTAGAAAAAAGACCTTAATTTTCTTTCCTTAACGAACACTTGTCGCAACAAATCGAATAGGTACATGTTTTATATACATGTTGTTGACACTCAGAAATGTCCAATTTCTAGTTATTATGGATATGCGATGATTGTTCGGAAGTAATAAAAGTGGACTCGACAACTTCTTATACAACCGTCAAAATTAGCGAAGAAGAAGAAAAAGAGTGAATAAATACTATCCGGGCATGTCTAGTCATCTATGGAGGAAACCAATTGAATGGATTGAAGATCGATCGATATTATGTGTAGTTGATGACTTGGATGAAAGTGTTAGCACACGTCAACTAGTGGCAAATGATGACAAATTATTTTACCAAAGTTGTCGATAGTGTGTCAACTAAGGAGCAGATGATTGATTCAAAGGATTGCATAACAAGAAGATTGTGGAGAAGAGTTAGGTGAAAATGAAGACTGAGGCTGCTATCTTGAAGGAAGCAGACAACGTGAGGATATGGGACCATTATTTTCGAAAGCGTCAAACTACAATTCAACAACAAAGAAACTACTCCCAAATTGTTATGATAGAAGGTCTATAAATATCAAGTTCTCATCAATTGGATGGGAACCCCAGACAATTAAATTGTAATTTTTTATTATATTTACTTTCCTACACTTTATCTTTCCTTAATTATAACTTTCCAATTCGTATCGTCAATTAAATGCCGACGTGTATCTCTATCATTGGTGTTTTGCCATCGATTTAATTCCGGCATTACATCTTTGCATGTTTGCCAACTTTGTTGTCGATTAAATTTCGACGCAGTTTGTGTATGTGTGTTGCCATGGAAGTGGTCATATTTTCAAGCTCTGTCGCTCATTGAATTTCAGCACGGTTTATATGTACAGTTTGATTCGAAGTTCAAAATAAAGGCTTGTAGTTATTTCTTGTCCCCTTGATATTTCTTGTCCGAAGTTACAACAGAACCCATCTCTTCTCATCAAAAGCTAAAGAACGACTTTTGAAAAAAATGTTTTGCCTTAGATTAAATCCGATGAAACAAATGGCATGCTTAGTGGGACCATTGTGGTTGATTAGAGGAGATATGATGGTGTAAATAAGGAGTTAACTTGATCTTGATGATGGTGGTGGTGACAATTCACAACGCAGTGGTAATGACAATATGGGAGACTTTGAGTTGTCAACTACATCACCGATGGCTGGGGGAGAACAAGGCGGAGATGTCGATATCCCAAGACAACACACCGATGAGCAAAGAAGGCAATTAGAGCCAACCCATGTAATGTTGGCCGCCATGCAATGGTTATTCAAGGAGGACAAGAATGAATTAACGAACTACGTGATAAAATATCTCATTAACGTGATCAGGCCAATTATCGTCAATATCTTTGATGAAGTTGTGAATGGGCCAAGAATATCGAGTCATTCAATTCAAGTGCAGGCAAATCCTAATAATCCTACATTTTTGGGACCTATGAGGTTGGTGGTATCAATTATGGCAATTTGTCGATGTCAATGGGGCACAAGATAATTTTTAGGTTTCCTAACTTAAAAGAATCGAATGATTAATGAATCATTCCATTCTTTTGAAATGGGACATATGTTGACACTCAAAAGTGTCTGATTTTTAGTTATTATCAATATGTAATGATTGTTCGGAAGCAACAAAAGTGGACTCGACAACCTCTATGCAACTGTCAAAATTAGTGAAGAAAAGGGAAAATAGTGGAAAATACTATCTGAGCATGTTTGGTCATCCGTGGAGGAAACCAATTGAATGGATTGAAGATTGGTCAATATGATATGCAGTTGATGACTTAGATGAAATTATTAGCACACGTCAATTAGTGACAAATGATGGCAAATTATTTTACCAAAATTGTCGATACTATGTTGACTAAGGAGCAGATGATCAATCTAGAAGATTGCATCTAAGGCTCAAGCACGTGTAAATCTGTTAAGGAGATCGTGGAGAATGTTTAGGCAAAAATGGTGACTAAGGTTGCTATTTCGAAGGAAATTGACAACGTGGGAAATGAATAACTCCTTGGAGGTAACATTGCTATTTTAAATAAATTGACAACGTGAGAATATAGGACTATTATTTTTGGAAGCGTTGAACTCTAATTCAATCAGAAATAAACTGCTCACAGACGGTTATAATAGAAGGTCTATATATATCAAGTTCTCATCAACTGGAAAGGACATGCCGGACAATCAAAATATAATCTTGCATTATCTTTACTTTTCCATACTTTATTTTTCCTTAGTTATAGCTTTTCAATTCGTGTTGTCAATTAAATTCCGATGCATATCTCTATCCTGGTTGTTTTGTCGTTGATTCAATTTCAGCATTATATCTTTGCATGTTCGCAAGCATTGTTGTCGATTAAATTCCGACGCAGTTCATGTATGTGTGTTGCTGTGGAAGTGGTTATATTTTCAAGTTTTGTCGTTGATTGAATTCCAACACAGTTTGTATATACCGTTTGGTTCAAAATTCAAAATAAAAGTTTGCAGTTATTTTTTGTTCATCTGGATATTTCCTATACAAAGTCGCCATAGAATTCATTTTCTCTCATCAAAAGCTAAGGAATGACTTTTGAAAAAGATGTTTCACTGTCGATTAAATATTAGCAAAACACAAACACACACACACACACACACATATATATATATATATATATATATATATATATATATAACTTAAAACTCCAGGAGTCTAGAATGTGTCCCACTCCAACGTGTGTAAAGTCTAATTGAAGGGGAGTGCACGTCACACACACACATACATAAATGACACAAATAACTTAAACTCCAGGAATCTAGAATGTGTCCCCCTTCCAACATGTGTAAAGTCTAATTGAAGGGGAGTGCACGTCTTGAGCCGTTTGCGGGACGGCCACGACCTCATAAGTTGAAAGAAAGTCGGCAGACAGGACGGTCCGTCTTCCACGCACTACGGCTTGACCAACCACAGACAGCAACCCTAACGAAAAAGATTGACTTGTTCTATCTCTAGAATTTTCTTAAATTCAAAACACATGACACGTGTTCGATTTCTGGGCCAAAATCCTAATGAAAAAAAATCAATTTTACATCGAATATCAATTTTGTCCCAAAAGTCCCACTTGATGGTTTTCCAAAGTGGTGAAGTCTATATGGAACAAAAAATGCATATATGGACAAAAAAAAAAAGAGCACAAAATAACAAGAGAAAAAAAAAGGACCAAACAAGTAATCAAAGCTTGGATATATTGAAAGTATACAAATGTTTTTTTTTTCTTTTACATATGATATTAGAGTTATGATGAATTACTTTACTTAATTTTGATATTGTGCATGGAGGCATTGGGATGACGGAAATAGATTTTCATAAAATTTTGATGAATCCAAGTTGGGCACCGGATATGTCATTGATTTTTTATTGACTAGTATGACGTATTTTGAAAGTCATAAATCTAAAATTTAAAAAAAAAAAGATTAAATTGTTAAGAATTTATAATGTTTAGACATGACCAAATACATAACATTGGAAAACATATCTTCCTTTGTGTTTGGAAATTCCACAAAGATTTATCATGTTTGATCATAATCAAGTACACATGATGTCATAAAATGCATTCTTGATTAGTTTTGCAATTAAATTATCTGGCTTTAGTTAGTTCAATAATTAACAAGCATATTCTCATACTAAAAAATGCAAACATAATCTTAACATGTATACTAAGAACTTGATTTAATTGGCACGTTCTACGACAAGTTTTAATTATAAGAAAAAAACCACAAAAACTCTCAAACTTTGCTTAAAGTAACAAATTTACCTCAATTTTTTTTTTTTTTTTTTTTGACATGAAAAACTCCGAAGTTTGCTAACCGTGACACATTTACCTCAAACTATTTTTTGTAACACAAAAAATCCAGAACTTTTATTTATGTGACATATTTACCCTAAATCATAAGAACATTTTGGTCTTTTTACTTTTAAAAACTTTTTTTTTCTATTTCTTTTTTCTTCTTCTTCTTTCTTCCCTCTGCCGACCATGGTGGAGCAGGTGGAGGGAAGCCGGCGTCCGGCGAGGGCCACGCTCGCCGATGTCGAGCGAGGGCACCCTTGCCGGGCAGCCCTCGCCGGACGTCGGCTTCCCTCCACCATGGCCGGCGAAGGGAAGAGAGAAGAAGAAAAAAAAAACATAAAGAATAAGAAGAAAATGCCATTAATTGGGTAAATGTGTCACAGTGTGCAAAATTTGAAGTTTTCATGTCACAAAAAAAAGTTTTGGATAAATTTGTCACTTTGGGCAAAGTTTGAGATTTTTGGTGGTCTTTTCCCTAACTTGATTATAATCAGCAATTTTTTTTATTATGTCAGATCTACTTAAATACCAGGCTTTAGTTAGTACACAATTCCGATTTCGCAATACTATAACCACAAATCTATTAAAAGCAAAAATCAATTAGCTGCCTCTATGGTCATTGATCGCCTCTATGGTCATTGATAGTTGGTAGTCGACATCGCTAGTCATCACCCACCAAGTGCCAATGCCACAGCCTGTCAAATCATAATCTACAATGTTTCTAATATTTTCTGAACTTTGTAACACTTCAACTTTTCATTAGGGGTGAGAATAGTTCCCGATTCTAGATAAAGAGTTTCCGATTTCTAGTTCTACTTTTTTCGGAATCGGTGATAGGAACTAGGATTCCTAAACCTAAAAATCTCTAATTTCTTCAATCTTCAACTCCTCTGTTCTCTCTCCCGATACTTTCCTCTCTGCTCTCTCCTCTCTACAACATTGCAACACCCCTGATGACGACCCGACACTGCTCATCGCCCTCGACGCTATCGTCACGACCCACAACGTCGTCGCCAATCTTCGAAGGTGCGGGCAACATGGGTGTTCCCGCTTTCTATCGGTGGCTTGCCAATCAATACTCGAGCTCAATTGTGGATGTCATCGAGGAAGAGCTACCCGTCAACACGAACCGCGTCACCTAGCCGATCAGCCCCTCGAGGCGGAACTTTAATGGGATGGAGTACAACAACATGTACCTCGACATGAATGGTATCATCCATCCTTGCTTTCACCTCGAGGGCAGGGTACGTGCGTGCGTGTGTCTCCCTCTTCAGCACACTTGTGTTGTCGGGTTATTCTGAATTTTGAGTAGTCTTGAGCTGGAATTATGAGAGGTTTTTCTTTTGGGGGATAGCTAGATGTTAAAATGAATAGTTTGGTTGTTCATTTTTGAAGAGGGGAGGAGGTGAATGTGGGAAAATTGAGTCTTTTTCTACTATAAGGGATGTATAATTTGGTTAGTCTTCCTGTGTTAGGTGAGTGTGCGAGTTTATTTGTGGAATATAATGGGAGAGATTGGCTTCACATGTATAAATTGCTTTGGGATGCCTATGATTTAGGTGAGACATTGGAGGATGTTTGGTTTGTGCTTGTATATAGATGCTACTGCGTGGTCCTGACCAATTCTTGCTTGTTTTCTTCACTCTTCTTTACTGTTGCTTCATTCGTCTATTTTTTTTTTTTTTTTTATAGTGACACCTAACCTATAGCGTTCGAGATTCTAATGGGGTTTTTCTGTTTTCTTTGGCATTTGGTTGGCCATCTATTTGTTTATGTGTTTCGTAAATCAGTAATCTTTACACTCACATTTGGCATCATAGTTGTTAAATTTTTGTTCTTTTCCCCCAATTTGTAGTGATGGGCAATGTTAGTGGTAAAAGCGATGGAGAAGGAACTTGTTAGGATAAAATGAACATTATCTGGAGAGTTCATATGGTGGAAGTCACGTTTGTGATGGGCAATCTAATTTGATACGTGCATTAAAGATCTTCTATATACCGACCTATTGGTGAAGTTGAATGAACAGAATTCTTTTGTTTGATCTATGTAGTTTACAAGTTAATCATGCAGAAATTCCTCTTAATAGTTTGTTGGAAATTAATCCAAAAAAAAACAATACTGTTTGTTGTAATCAGAACATCAATGTAAAGAAGACAATAACAGTTATATAATATCTTATTCTTCTTCTTCTTTTATGTAAACTTACAAATCTTGGAGAAGAATAAAATAAGATATCACTGGAAAAATAACATAAAATTGGAGGTGAGGTACGGATATCCAAATCTACTTAAGACGATTAGTTCTTGCCAATGGTGCTCCGCAAATTCATGAACTATGCCTCCCAAGATACAACAACTCGAACTTATTTGGATTAGCACTATGCAAACAGGACTTAGTCGAATCGTTCAATTAAACCAGTACACCCAGAAAAAACAGAAGAGTAGAAATGTATATCAAAGTTCTTTTGGAGTCGAGTCAGAAAAACGAAAAACTCTATCGAACACAATTGAAGCCCTATGCCCCCATCTATTTATAGAGATTTTTTTGTTCATGTACTGAAGAGATACATTAATTAAATAGACGCATGTAACCACGAAATTTATTAATCAAGAGATACATGAATCCAAGAGATTCATGAATCCAAAGACACGTAAACTCAAGAAATTCTTGAACTCAATAAATATATGAACTAAAAGATACATGAATCTAGGAAATTCATGAATTCAATAAAGATATGTGAACAGAAAATACGTATCTTAATTTATTGACTTTCGTTGATCCATTAACCATAATTATAACCATAATTATAATAATCCCCCACATTAATGGATCAACAAACCATTTTTGATTCGAAGGAATCTGAGTATGCCTATTGAAATACACCGCATCAAAATAGGTAGCTTTCGCTTTGAATCTTCTTTAGTAAAAGCCTATCAGACTTACTTAACTAATCGATGGACTAAGCCTTGAATCACTAGTTGTTTGTGTAAGCCTAGACAATAAATCTCACACAGAGTATTTCCAATTCAAGATTGGTTCTCGGTTGTGTTCGTTCTTTCGGCCCTAAACCTCTCGGGATTCATGCATGCTTTAAAAAATCTAGCCTTTAAAGATTTTCATAGCGTTGACCAGCTCCACGCATATAGGTACGTTCCTATTAAAGATATCCTACCATATCTTACTTGGATATTACATTCCAAGTTATAGGAATCATTAAATGCATAGCATACCCTTAATAACGTTGTAGGAAAGCATTGTTTCATCGTAGGAATGGGAGACAGTGCTTACACTAGAGTTTCCAAAATTTGCGTTGTCCTGTTGAACCTAGACCATGGGATCTCCAATCGCATAGGTTAGGTTTCCACCCTGGATTATTTTTATTGGTTAAGGCTCTTAAACCCATTCCCCTCGATGCGCAATTTATCTGCTCTTTTGACAAATTTTTTGTTAGCAGATCTGCAATATTTTTCTTTGACTTTACAAAGTCTAAAGAAATGATTTCGTTTGAGAGCAACTACCTTACGGTATTGTGTCTAGGACGAATGTGTCTAGACTTACCGTTATAAATCACATTATGCGCTTTTGTGATATCCGCTTGATTGACATAGTGAATGCAAATTGCAGGCATAGGTTTTGCTCAAGCACCCCCACACTTTTAGAAATTTGTAGAATGACAACTTTTCGTTCCATAATTCGTATGAAGTTTTATATGTCTTTTTGTGGGGTATTTTATTAAGAATATAATTTGTTATTAAAACTACCCCCCCACAAGTTTAGACGTAAACCTAAACTCAAAAGCATGGCGTTAGCCATCTCCTTTTGTGTCATGTTTAATCGTTCAGCAACTTCATTTTGTTGTAGATTATAAGGCATAGTTGTTTGGAGAATTTTCCAAAACTAGCACAAAATTCTTTGAAATTGATTGAACTGTATTTTCCTCCTCTATCAAACCTAAGCACTTTGATCCGTTTATCAAGTTGGTTTTCAACTTCATTTTTATACTTGACAAACCTGCTCATAGTCTTATCTTTACTAGTTAGCAAATAAACATAACAAAATCTAGTATAGTCATCCACAAATGTGATGAAGTATTTCTTTTCACCTCTACTTTCTACAAACTTTAAATCACATAGATCACCATGGATTAATTGTAGAGGTTCACTTGTTCTTTCAACGGATTTGAAAGGTTTCTTGGCAAACTAGGCCTCAACACAAGTCTCACACTTGTAATAGGCATCCAACTCAAATCTTGGAATTAACCCCAAGTTTGTTATTTTCTTCATTGTACCATAGTTTACATGTCCTAATCTACCATGCCATAGATAAGGAGACACAACAGTGTAAACTGAAGACTTTTCTTTATTAATATTCTTTGGGTACACATAATTTGAGTTTACATCAATGACAGCCACATTGGCTTTAAACAAGTCATTATACAAGTACCATTTCCCCACATGCATCCCTCATTTTGAATGTACAAACTTGTCAGATTCAAATACAATTCCAAAACCCTTTTTGACAAGTATGGGGCCAAAGATTAGGTTTTTTCGAATCTCTAGTACATTCAGCACATTCAGCAGGGTTACCTCCTTGCCAGATGTAAACTTCAAGATCACATTTCCTCGTCCGGCAATCTTTGCTAATGTAGAGTTAGCCATATAAAGCTTTTCATCTTCTTCAGCCTTCTCATAAGATGAGAACATGTGTTTATCTACATAGATGTGATTTGTGGCACTTGTGTCTAGCCACCAGCCATTAGTGTTTGACACTAGAGATGTTTCGGACATTACCACAGTAGACAATCTCTCATTAGCTGTAACTGGAGGTGTTGCCATCACAGTAGGCAGAGTTTGTTGAACCATCCCTTCAGAAACATAGCCAAAAGCCATTTAGCTTGTACTGTTCTGAAAAACAGTCACGGGCATACCAGTCAAATGACTTGTACTCGCACCACCAAAATTGGTGTTAGCCCAAGGGCCTGTAACATTGGCTGCTACAAATTCAGACCTAGAGAGCTGAACATCTTCCATAGCAATGGTCAAATCGACCATAGGAACGTCTCCTGAAACATTATAGACATTGAATGACACTTGATTGTTTTCAGCCATCTCAATAATCTGACAAGAATAACAAACAGTGAGTGATCTAATCGTCTTAAGATTGTTGGAAATTAATCCAAAGAAAACAACACTATTTGTTATAATCATAACATCAATGTAAAGAAGATGATAATAGCTATATAATATCCTTTTTCTTTTATATGTAAACTTACAAATCTTGGGGAAGAATAAAATAAGATATCACTGGAAAAATAACATAAAATTGAAGGTAAGGTACAGATATCCAAATCTTCTTAAGGCAATTAGTTTATGCCAATGGTGTTCTGCAGATTCACAAACTATACCTCCCAAGATACAACACATCAAACCTGTTTGGATTAGCACTATGTAAACAGGACTCAATCGAATCGTTCAATTGAACCAGCACACCCAGAAAAAACAGAAGAGTAGAAACGTATATCAAAGTTCTTTTGGAGTCAAGTCGAAAAAACTCAAAACTCTATCAAACACAATTGAAGCCTTATGCTCACATCTATTTATAGAGATTTTTTTGTTCATGTACTGACAGAATACATGAATTAAATAGACGCATGTATCCACGAAATTCATTAATCAAGAGATACGTGAATCTAAGAGATTCATGAATCCAATGACATATGAATTCAAGAAATTCGTGAACTCAATAAATACATGAATTAAAAGATACATGAATCTAGGAAATTCATGAATTCAATAGAGATATGTAAACAGAAAATACATATCTTAATTTATTGACTTTCGTTGATCCATTAACCATAATTATAACCATAATTATAATATAGTTAACCGCCATTACATAAGACTTTGGGTCAACATGAATTGGGTAATACATATTTCATGCTCTGTTTAAAGGTAACAACAATAGGAGAGCAATCTCTAATATTTCAACATGAATTGGGTAATACTTATTTCATGCTCTGTTTTAAGGTAATAACAACAGGAGAGCAATCTCTAGAATTTCAATTTTGTGTTTAGTTCTCCATGCTTTCTAGAATTTGTGTTGCATGGAGGTAATGGTGTCAAGTTATAATCCAACGAAGAACTTCTTGCATGGGAAATAATCTACTTAAATTGCTGATTTTAGTGTGATCGTAGGTGACCGTGTAGTTGTAGTTCTAGATCTGGGAATTGTTGGAAGGTGTTGATCTTGATCTATTCTGGTTTGGATTTTGTGATCATAATGTGTGTTTTTACTGTGCTTGGCCTATTGGTGGATGTTTTACTTCAAAGTTTAATTGCTGGATGTTTAAATTCTAAGCCAAGGGTACCACGTAACTATAGAAAATTATAGAGTGATGGTTTTGTGGGTCTTGGTATGGAGAAGTACATCTTGGAAGTTAAAGTATTATAATAAGCCAATGCAGCCATTTCTCGAGATAAGTATTGTGAAATTTTTGCTTAAATAAAGATGACGAAAAAAAAAAAGAACCTTTTAGAACCTAGAACAGACCTTGAAACATGTAATAGGATAGGTTCCAAGTTCCAAATTGCAATGGATAAGTTCGAGATTCCAGAAATTGAGAAACATATACTCGAGGGTAGGTTCCAAGTTCAAGGTTCTAGGCCGAACCTGTAAGGAATTTGGAAAGTAAGGAACCTGGAACCGCTCATTTTTACTTTTTATAGTAACCAATAAAATTCTACTTGAATTGAACTATAAGTAGAACCACCCCATGTGGTGACCGCGTTGACTCAAGTTCCCTCCCTCTCATGAAAGGGGAAGAGTTCGAATCTCAGCATGGTCGCTAGTGATCTTAAGTGCGGTGTCGTGGTGGGGGGTCCTATGCTAGCACCATCCCAGGTTTGCGTCGTCAGCTGTTTTCGACGGTTCCTAGGTGATCAAAAAATAAATAAATAAATAAAATTCTGTAAAAAAAAAAAAGGATTGGTACCGGACAATGAAAAGTCCCCAGAGAAAGATGGACCAGAGATCGAGAGAACGCGTGCCGTCCAGATGAAGAAAAAAGAAAGAAAGATTTCTAATGTTTCTTTTCGAACATATGAGGCAACTCTTTGACCGACCGTCTCTATTTGTCATTCACATAAATCCATTAGCCAATTCCTCTCGAAGTGAAAGTGGTGGTTGAAATTGCACCATCATATTCAATAGATAACGGGACCGTTATATTAGCACGGCTCCTTATTTAACTCTCAATTTAAGCTTTTCTTAATGCGGATTTTAGCACACTGATGTCATCCATGACGGATAAAAGAGAATCTTAACTACATGGACAATTGACAGTAATTTCCTCATCAATCTATCAACACATGCTTTCAATTAACTTTTTAGGTTTTTCTATTTTTTCCTTTTTCATGGCTTTTTCCTTCACCTTATAACTCTAACCTTCCGTTATCACTGAAGAAGACTTCATCTAATGCTAGCACTAATTTTCCTTTTTATTTGGTCCCAAAGCGCCTCAATTAAATGTTAAAATTTAGCAAAATTGGATTATCAAATTGTTGCGGGAAATTTTTATTTTTAGAAAAAAAAAGCTTCAGTTGCTTGTCCTTAACAAACGCTTGGTGTGACAAATTGAATATATATATAAATGTTGGAGTGGGAGACATTCTAGAATCGTGGAGTTAGTCACTTGTTTTATATATATATGTCTCCCACTCCAACATTTGTAAGTACATAGCTTATAGAAAAATCCAATTGAAGGGAGTGCACGTCTTGAGCGGTTTGCGAGACGACCACAACCTTTAAATTTAAAAATGTGGGTTCAGATATAAACAAGTTAATGGTCCAAATCCTACCATGACGAATGCAAATATCCCATGCAGCCCATCGGATGAAATGCATACGGCCAATGAATGAAATGTCTAATAAGCTCATTGATCATGAATGGTGTGATAGTTCAATTAACCCACAAGGCCCATCGATAGATGTCTTGACTTTATCAATCGTGAGTTTTCTATAGGCGGTGTTTTAATAAAGGTACATGATACATGGCAACGACCAATTGACTCGAAATGTGTATTTAAGATTGAGTTAAGGAGTATCTATTGATTAAGGAATTGGGAGTAATTACAGATTATTCCTAAAAAGGAACTGAAGTTAAGGCAATAAGAGATTACTTCGAGAAAGACATCGACACATGACAGAATGGCTCATGAAAGATGCAGGAGAAATCAAAGTAAGGGATCACACAATACGACCAGTGCACACATAGCATCAATCAAGGCATTCATAAGCAAACATTAGAGCAAAACAACATTCGATGTAACCTATGGCGACCTCGATTGGGATGGGCAGTGATGACATCCCAGCAATAAAATGTAAATAGTTTTTTTTTTTTTTTTTTTTTGGGTCAAATCAAAAGTAAATAGTTGATTGTGAGATCTTTATCAATAATTTGTCTCACACAGCATCCCTAATTAACTGGGAAAACGATAAGTCTATAACGTATTTAGGATTTTAACCTTATCATCTTGGGTAGCCTAGCTAATCTTGGTACATCCATTATTCAATGTTCCCAACCAATCTGCTTACACTTGTTCATCTTTCCGTTGACGTATAATTTCCAAGGCAAGAGAGATGATCGGAGGGAGGAAGAGAAAAGGCCGTGACCCCCTAACTCCCCAACCATATCTTTCTATAAATTGGAGTTTGTTTCTGTTGACCCGGTCAAATCCCCACTCAATATCACTTGGATCGATCAATCATAACGAAGTAAATTAACGACCTCACGAAATCATGATTTTGGGCCACTCAATCATAATTAGGTAATTGACTCGCTTTTAAACTTGTAATCGTTGCCTCTCCTTTCGAACGCAGAGGCATCAACACCAGAAGAACAGATCTGCAGAAGGGCGGTGAAAGGGTCGAGGAAGTGACAACCATGGAAAGATCATCATCATCAATGAGTCTTGGTTTGGTCTTGTTGGGCTGCTCAGTGATGGCGATGCTGATGGGATCGACGAGCGCAATGCTTCATGTCGTCGGTGGTCGTGAAGGATGGGATGTGCCCGACAATGTCACCTTCTACCAAGATTGGGCCAAACCTAGGACCTTCGGCGTCGGTGACCAACTCAGTGAGTTTCTACTTGTTTCGGCAAAATCAATCATAATAGCCGTCATTTGATCATGTCATTTACCAATGTAAGTCTCTAACAATGCCATTTCTGCGATGATACGTCAACTCGGTCAGCACTTAGAATGGAGACTTCCACGAACATTTCAGCATATGCCGATTGTTAGGGTTTCCTCGGTCATTATGCTCATATTAGTCATCTCGGTCGGAATTCTAATCCTCGTACGAACAGTTTCTTGGCACAAAGTTTGTCGAGAAAACGCAACGTATAGTGCATTCTAGCAATAAGTTCTAAATCGTCACGAACTTGCGCATATGCATGGCAGTTTTCCCATACAGGCCGGGCACCAACAACTTGCTGGTCCTCGGGAAGGAGGGCTACGAGAAATGCGACATGAGGAACCCCATCCACGTGTACTACATGGGCCCCACCATCCTCAACCTCCCCACCGCCGGCGACTACTACTACGCCTCCTCCTTCGGCAGGCACTGCGAGTACGGCCAGAGGCTCCACATCACCGTCAAGAAAGCCCCGGGCTCGTCCGGCGTCAATGTACCCATCAAAGTCCACCACTGAACGGTCCCTCCGCTCTCGCTCCCGCGCTCCTCCGCTGGCACCGTCGAGACGGCCGGGAATGTTGCCCTTTATTTTGCCGACCTTCTTGCCAGTGATGGTAGAGAGGCCCTATTAATAACTGTCAATATATTGACATGAATAAAATAGCTTGCTGGTTTAATTAGATGCCGTAGCTTTCTTCCTGGTCATGCAGAAATTAATCTACACATGCTAGTTCCGAAGAAAAATGCTATTTTCCCTTTTCTTTTTCCGTTTGGAATATCATTCAATTTCGTTCCCACTCGCGGAGCTACGAGCGGTCCATGTTTGCATGGCGAGCCACGTAGGCGCGACCACGTTTGATGCGCCGCTTGCCACGTGGGTTCAGTTTCTGAGAACGAAAGCTGAGATTAGTCGCTTACGAAAGAAAAGATCTTGTTTGTCCCAGATCAGACATCCCCGTGCATGGCGACTATCACGTTGCATGGCGTTTTGCTGAGCGAAGGGGCAGGAGATCGGGCCTTAAGATTCTGCTCGTGCAAATTGCAGTTTGGGAACCACCCTGGCTTGTCACTTTCCCTCGCCCTAATTCGTATCGACGAGCAATTAGTAGATAACAATCGCGTGCAAAATCGGATTATGTGATCAGCTTATGTTTATGAATGTGTTTCATCTGTCCAATTATACTGGTGCGAGATATTTAGTACTTAGTGTCGGATCTATAAATCTAGCGATCAAGTTACAACTAAGACCAAAGACATTACAACCTGTGGTGTCGCCACTGAGCAACACCTCCGACCTTGGTCCCGATGTGTCTGCCATAAGCCTTGCCGATGAGGTAGATTCAATTTAAAAACATTCATTGAGTTCGTGTACTGCGTGCTTGTGGAGTGAATCTCTACTCGTGTGCCCCTGTCGTGATCTCTCTCTTTAGAATTCTCATCAAAATATGCACGGACGTAAATTGGAGAGAAAGTATTTTATATGACGGATACATCACGTGACAGTGACATATATATAGTGAGATAATCAACCCATCAAAAAGTTATATGAATACACATACGACACCAGCCAAGATAAAATTCATAGCTTGCGAGCAATAGTGACTAATCGATTACACCAAATGATCACTGTCACGCGATGCATCTGCAGCATATGAAATGCTTTCTGCTAATTAGGCTCCCCCCGGCCGGTACGAGCGGCCAATCGGAAGCTTCAAGATCCCACCTGGGCCACTTACACAATAGCCCACCAAGAAGTGGGCCTATAACAACACCTCGACACTCTCAATTATCGTCTTTTGTTCTTTCTCTGCCCCCTTAGCGTAACGAAAGAATCACACCCCCCTCCGATCTATCCACAAACGGAGGGTCCATACAAGACGGGACGGGGGCTGGACCACGAATCGCGACCGTACCCTTAGCAACACTGACTGGCTGAGCTGGCGCTGGCGGGACACGGGGGACCGCGGGGACCGCCGCCCCCCACCAGCAACTGGGGCGTTCGGGTCCTGGGGACGACGAGATGAATAACGAGGCTACGCGTACGGCCACGATCCTGTCCGCAGGGCCCCCTCCCGGAAAGAATAACGAAGAAGATCTCCCGGTGGGGTCGTCCTCTTTTTTCCCTCGAAAATTGGGGCCACGGAGAGCCTTCCGAATTACGAAAGCGAACGCCCGGGATCGAATTCGTTTTTAACGGTGCGCGATCGACGTCCTTCGCATCGAAGAGAGCGGCAGCGACAAGCAAAGACCACGCCAGGCGAAAAAGCAGTCGCATGGTGCATGCGCACGTAGGCAGCCCACACCACGTTGGAGAACCCTCCCGCAGGAGGTTGCCGGCGATGACGTGGCGCTGCCCTAGCCTAGTAATATGTCTGTCCCTCGAACCGCTGCATTGTTCGACAAGTTGGGTCGGACCGGCTACGGCTGTATTTCGAGCCATCATGGGAAGGGGAAGGGGGGGGGGGCCACGGCCTGATGAACTTCCCCAGAGGAGGAAAAAAAAAAAGGTGACTCCACCGGCGTCTGATCGTCGGAGATCCAAGTTGCGCAGGCCCAGCGCGGGGGCCAGCACTAATAAAGGTTGGGGCCCACGCTCCTGCTAACGCCAGCGCAGGGGCAGGATCCGCCCGAGAGCGACGTCTCCTATTTCGGCTTAGATACTGCTACTCCGGCGATTTTGTCTGCGACCCGCCGATCGCGTGGTGGGGCTAAGCTTAGGATTCGATTCGATTCAACATTCATTCCCTTCTAGCTGAAAAGGAAATTTGAAGATCTCCCAAATAATTTCTCCTTCCTTCCTTTTTCTTGTCGTTGTTACTATTTTTGAGTAACTAAAACAATATCATGATAAGATTTCATATTGTACGAACGGCTCTTGAATGTTTGAAATAGACATTCGCTTTGGTTAGCATATATATGGCCTTTCGGATGTGTCTGTTGTCCCCTAGCAGTGGGATGGTACACAAGACAAAATCACGGTTCGCGGAAATAAATTCGGGTACATTTTCGGTTAAGTTAGATTAGTAAAAAATATAATATTATATATTTTTATATAATTTAAGGACTAGATTATGCGTACGACATGCGAGATAATTATGATGTTCGGTTTTGACATGATGTGGTACAGGTGTTTAATGGAGTTGCAGGAGCGAAAGAAAGGGGGCAGGGTAATTACATCGCCGAAATCTGGCTGCTTCTAGGACCACTTGGTGGAAGTGCTTTCACCAAAGAAGAAGGGGCTTGTCCCCTATCGCAGCATGAACCCCATTAGACATTGTTCTCTTGTCTCTTCTCGGTGTGCAAAATGATGTACACACCCCATTTGCATTTAATAAATGTCCCACCAAATACGAATTAGATTGGGGAGTACTACTATTAGAGCAAGAGTTTTTTTTTTTTTTTTGATAACCCAAGGAACCCCGCACGGCCGGATACGGGAGTAAACCACCACGGCGACACGTCTTCTTGCCCACCACACACGTGCCACTGTAGATAAGTCACCCCGCGACACGCTGGGGTTTCGAACCCCTCCCCTTCATGAGGAGGAGGAAACCTAAAGCCAACTGCGCCACCCAGGTGGGTGGTTTAGAGCAAGAGTTGGTTACTCCATGCTGTGGGTTATGAATCATATCCATAATTATGATGTCAATGAGATTGCCAATATATGCAAAGCTTACCATGAGATCGGGTAACGCCTTGCCTTGACCCACGTGTCAAGCATTCTGAAATCAACAAGGAGTAAAGAGTGCAACTTTATGTAGCTATTTGACATCCATCAGAGTTCGGTTTAACTTAAAATGAAAAATTTGATGAATGACTTTGACTCATTGTAGGAAAATGGTACATTGGAATGAAATTATGACCGAACGATACATAGAACTGAAGCTTAATTTTTTTTTCAAAAGCGCGAGGTTAATTTCCTTCTTCTTCCCTTTTTCATATGGAAAATGAAATTCCTCCATTCTGCTTTTTTTTTTTTTTTTTTTTTTTTTTTTTTTTTTGCGTTCTCTTCTTGCTTATGTTGTTTTCGTTATTATTACTTGGAATCGAAACTGGGACCAGAATTTCCTGATCCGCCACCAAGTCACAGTCCAGCTGGAAAAAAGTGCGCTGCGGGTCCACTCGAGTTTGCCAGTCATTCATCGGTCCGGCCAATGGGGAGCTGAAGCGAATAGACCAAAACTGAGATAACGATGATGTTAATACATGATCTTAATACACCTTGTCAATTTGAGATGGGTTTCTACTAAAGATTCTCCAATTTTCGATAACGCTTTCTTTTCCCAAACAGATTATAAACCCTTTTTCTCTGGTTGCCTCCATTTCGTTAAGTTTTTATTGTTACTTTTAGACAAATAAATTTCGAGTTTTGGCCAAATGTGTAATTTGATTGCTAAATTTTTAATTTGTTTGATGTAGACCGTGAATTTTAGCTTAATGCGTATTGTCCAATTTTCTAATATCAAAGTCATGGCATATTTCAGCACATTTCCATTTCCTCCCCACGGTCTTGTGATAATAATGGAACTGGATCTTGTGAATTTGTTAGTATCTCAAAAGTATCTAGATTAGGATAATAAGTTCCACCATCTTTGAGATGCATTTGAAGAAATTCAATTTTTTTTTGGGCAATGATCATCTTAGCTTATCCTCAACAGTATTATGAGTTGTAGAGGATATTGTGCCTCATCTGGATTATAAAGGAAGATATCGTCAATGTAAATTTGAGCATTAGCTAGGATAGACTGGAAAATTCTGATTTTTGGCAAGTATGAACACAAAGGCCACCGACCAAAAAATTAAAAAAAAAAAAAAAAAAAAAAAAAAAAAAGAACACAAAGGTCTTTTGGGCTTTATCCTAGTCCTCATTTGCTGAAGAATTGCAAAAATTTCTTGATGAAAATCCTCTACTCATATGGTTTCAAACCCACTTGAGGCTTTCTTATGAGATCAAGGCAAATAAAGTAGTATGCTCTGCACTTGTCACAATATGAAACTTATGCATCAAAATTCTATTTTTGTTCGATGTGGTCCTTGGACTTTTTGTATATGTTCAACCATAAATTATATAAAAATGCTTAATGTTATCATTCTATTAACAAAGTTTGGTGATAACATTGAACATTATTCACATAATTTAAAGACCGAAATTAAACATGTATCAAAAGTTAATTGACTACATTAAATAAATTAAAATTCATAGATAATAGTACACTTTGGGTTAAAGTCAATGACTGCATTAAACAGGTTAAAAATTAATGAACCATATGTTTAGGGATCATTTATATCATTTGCCCATATTCTTACTAAGCAAGATGGAGAAACAAAAGATCTAATATATCATAATATATCTCCAACGATAGTTTACAAGAATATGACAGCCATGCATCAAATATTTGAATTCGATACACTTATTGAAATGTCTAACTTGTCATTATGCGTCACTCTTGTAAACCGATGTCAATATGATTTTTGCATTTTCTCCCTCCCTCTTTATTGCAACACATCAACGTAACGTCGAGAAAAATCTCATATCGTTTCAAGACCACCATGCATTTGAGATCTTAGACTAAATTTAATTAAGGACGTTAGTCTTAAGGAACGAAGGCAACGTTGTGAGCATTTAGCAATACGTGCTCTTTCTGCGCGTTTTGAGACGAGCAAACCAATAAGCAAATTGAATTATCTATACTCGGCCCTTTTGCCATTTCTCGAATGTCAACATCAATCTCCGGTGCGGACAAAATTCAAGTGGACGCGACACTACGCATACGTGCCAAAAACACCCATCCGACCCACGAGAAACAATACACCCACGTACGACCTCGTTTCAACGTCCGCGAATTAAAGTTAAATAAAGCATCTTAATTTTCACGCGTGCCCCCTCGGTCACGTGCGCGGCACGTTCCCAACACGAACGAAATCTCATAAGCGACATAGAGGAAGAGGAGGAGGAAGAGGAGAGAGAACAGTGCACGTAGCCAAAACTCGTCCGCCGCCTTTGCCTTCGACGGAGACGTGGATTTCGTCGTCGCTGATGACTTATTGACACGAATCGAAAATTACAACCGCGACCCGAGGGACAAGAGCCAAAACGGGACGTCGCCGGTACAAAACTGTGGCCGGCCGGTGACCGGCAGGACGTGAACAACACCACGGGACTCGATCTAGAAAAAACACAAAAGGGCAAAAAGATAAAAATAAAAAAAAAAAAAAAAAAAAGGGGAAAAAATTCACATTGTTGACAGAGGGTCGGAGCCGAACAAGTCCCCTATGTCCTGCAAGTGATCGTCGTCGACGGTCCAACAGGAGGAACCGGACCCGGACCAGAATCCGGACCCGAAATCCTCGCCCGGATTCATGAAGCTCGCGAACTCGTCGAACAAGCTCGGGGCGGAGCTCCGGAAGTCGAAGAAATCGTCCGGGAACAAGCTCTCGAAGCTGGCGTAGTGCTCCGACGCGTTCGCCGACGCGCACGACTCGTCGCCGCGCTCCTCCTCCTTCGCGGCGTCGCCGGCGCTCCCCTGCGAGTCCTCGGCGTAGTCGGAGACGCACCGGAGGACCGACGTCGGCGAGCGGGCCTCGCCGGGGCCCTTCGCCGGGGGCATCGGGGGGGACATCGCGGCCACCTCCAGCGGCGGAGGGGTGGCGAAGTTGGTGAGCGCGTCGGGCCCGCGCAGCTGGATCGCCGCCTGGTCGTAGACCATCGCGGCCTCCTCCGCCGTGTCGTAGGTGCCCAGCCAGAGCCGCACGCGCCGCAGCGGGTCCCTGATCTCGGCCGCCCATTTCCCCCAGGGCCTCCGCCTCACGCCCCGGAACTTCCTCCCCGCCGCCGGCGACTTCATCTCACAGCGGCCCACCCGCAGCGCCGGCTTCCCCGTCGACTTCCCGCACAGCTTGCTCCCCAGTGACCGGCTCTTGACGACCTCGTGGCTCTCTCTCGAGCACAGCGGGTCGATGGCAATCTCGTGGACGAATCTCTTCACTCTCCGGCGACGGCATTCGAACGGGCCGTCCTCTTCGTCGCTGGACGAGTCGGTGGCGTCGCCATCCGTGTACGATATCCGGACGACTCTGGGTCGGATGCTGGGGTCGTCCGCAGGCTCGGGACTCAGGATCCTCGCGCGGGTTCGATGCTCAGTGAGCTTCACGGGAGGCACGAAACACGTCGCGGCTTCCATAGCTTTCTCTCTCTCACTTCAAAACTGCAGGAGCTTCTCGGTCAGACTTACTGTTAACATCGAACGCGAAGCGAAGGGGGAGAGAAAGGAGGGGCGAGATATAGAGGAGGGGAGTGGGGGGGGGGGAAAGGAGAGATTCCTTTGAGACTGGGGCACGAGGAGGCGGAGAATAAAGAGGAAAAGGTCGGAGTGAACCACGTTAAAGAGAAGCTTCAAAAACGCAGAGAAATCTAATCTACCAAACAACCCAGAAAAAGGTACCTGGGGGAAAAAAATCTGGTGAGAGATAAAGTTGGTGGTTCAAAGGGCGTGACTGTGAGCGAATGTCAAGTAAAGCGAGAAGTGCAAAAAGCAAAGAGAGGACCCAAGAAAAAAAAAATAAAAAAAAAAGGCCGCAAGCGTGCGTGCGTGCGTGCGTGCGCGAGCGAGAGAGAAAGCGAGAAAGGGAAATGGAATAAGCAAGAGGGGTGAAGCAAGGTACGGAAGGCGAAACCCACCGAAGCAGCAGTCAGTGATGTGCCAAAAAGAGAGGGGCGAGTTCAGGGACGACGACCCGGAAGCAGAGCAGGGCGGTGAGAGGAAAGGGGGGCGGGTGGGGGAAAGAAAAAGCAGGGGATTTTCTTGGAAAGTTGAGGGTGAGGGAGGGAAAAGCGGGGGAGGGGAAAAAGAAGATGGTGGCTTTTGCCGGAAAAGGGAAGGGGGCAGAATAATATGTGAGCGAATCGAGCCAGCACCCACCTAGGCCGAGCACAAGGCTCGCCTCAATCTGGCTGCGTCTACGCAGGATTTGCTACTTCGGGGTGAACTCCTATCCTATCTCGCCGTAGGAACCTCTGCTTTTCTCTTGTTCTGGGATTTTGGCTAAGCTTTGACTGAGGATTTTCTCGGGAGCGGAAGAAGCAACAAAATGAAACCGTCGAGAGAGAGAGAGAGAGGGAGAGAGAGATTGCGTTCGAGGTAGATTTGCGGAGAGATAAGAGGGTCGCGCGAACGGAAGCACGGTTGCTGGTGCTGGCCCTGCCTCTTTTACAGGATTCCAAAACGGCTGATCCCACCGATTCAAGTTGCATCTCCTAATTCGGTTTTTTGGAAATTCTTTTAAATTTTCTTCTTTTAGGTTGCCATTTGACTACCAAAAATTAATTCAGCGAGCCAAGCGATTTTAGATTTTTGCATATTTAAGCTTACCTTATCTACACAAAAAGTTTCAGCATATGGCCAATAAAACTCTGAAAAAACAGATCCAACTGTAAATTTTTTTTATCTTCACTCGCTTGATAACTCAAGTTTAATTACAATATAATGCATCTTTTCAAACCATTTTCAAGAGCTTGCAATGCCCATTTCACCTTGAAAAAAAGTGGCTTTATATAGCCCAAATTTTTAAAAATACAAGCTGTCAACTGCTCTCCGATTTAATATTTTCCTGATATAGGGTTTTTGCAAAGTTGTAATCTCATCGTGACTATTTGTCTTAGAGTGTGACGCGAGTTTAATATGATGCGTGCCTACATGAAAATAAAAATAGAGAGAGAGAGGGGGGTGGGGCTTGTTCAAGGGTTTCCGAGTTTAACATGTGGCAAACCCAACTCAAAACAACTAGCAATCCTCGTTTTCCCAAATTTTCAAAAGTACCAATCTACATGACAATACCACCTACTTTCTCGGACATTTTCCTAAGTGAATTTCTTAATCATATAGAGAGAGAGAGAGAGAGAGAGAGGAGGGACGGTAATTCAAGCGAGGGTCCGGGGACAGAAATGAGATTCCAGCGAGGCCACAAGAAAGGGGGGAGGTTGAGAGATATTTACAAGGCGCCGCATAACTCGGTCATCAGAGGTTCCGACACGTGGCAACGTGGGTCCGCCCCGAGCCACTGAGCCAATGGGAGCGGGGATGGGATTTAACAGGTGCTGACTCGACCGGGCTTTTCTTTTCCCCTTTTTTTCTCTTTTTTCTTTTTTCCTATATTTCCTTTCGCGCTCCCTTGGAAGGAGCGACGCAGGTCACGTGACACGGGGTTCAGTCCCCCCCCACCCTTTTCGTCGTTTGACCAATAAAAATAATAACGAAAAAAAAAAAAGCGAAATTAAGGACTGGTCATCTGATGCCACAGCGTGAAAAGCCCACTGATCCGTAATTACCGATTTGTCTAATCCCGACTTTTAAATTTAATTCGGTTTTGCTTCGGGGGCGAGGGCGTTTATGGTCATTTCGGAAGCGAGACCGTTACCACTGTGGTGTGGCAGGCAACCTTGAACCACGCGCCCTTTCTCATTAATGATGTCTCTCTCTCTCTCTCTCTCTCTCTCTACGGTGCCACTCCCCGCCAGCACGCTCTGCCGATGCTTTATACTTTCCATATTTTTTATAATTATTTATTGTGCTTCGTTAGCTGAAATTATCGAGTGAAATTGTCGGGTTCCGTCGTTTCTTACCGTTTTACGGAACGTAATCCCCGATCTGGAGTAGAGTTTTCCACTTACGAATGTCTAAGCGGTCCTGTTAATGGCTATTTTTACGTAACATGAACCCACTAAAAGCAATGCCCCATGTATTATATTCTTAGCTAATCTTATATTATATTCTTAGCTAATCATGTACTCAAAATATTCCCTGAGTTTTCTAAATTTTTAGGATTAATATCACGAAAATCCAAAATCAGTACACGTGTAATAAATTTTGTTTAAATTAATTTTTTGACCACAAATAACTTCTTAATTTCATTAAAATGGAATAATATTATGAAAAATAACAAACTCGAATATTTTCTTTAAAAGATGAACCAACCAAATACATTATGTGTGCCATCTTGAAATAGTCATAAACTAGTGATATTGAAAGTTCGTTTGAAGAATCCAAGGAATTCAAACTGTCACATCCGTCAACTGTTTCGTATTATCTAACTTAGTAATATGACGATAAAATTTAAGAAAATTAACAAATGGTAAATTTATCATGAATATATGAGTTTGGGGTTTTTCATGTTATTAATCCCAATTTTTAGGCGTGATATATTCCTTTGAGAAACAAATAAAAAGACCCGCTATTAATTTGTGCGATCCATATTCCCCATAAAAGATTTTGTACTGTAGCAAGTTGACAAGTGAGTTTGTGGTCGGCAGAAGAGTAAGTTTTGGGGCCTCTGATGAAAAGAGAATGAGCGTTACAAATTGTTCTTTTAAGAGAGAGTGAGAGAGAGAGAGAGAGAGAGAATGGAATGGGCTGGTACGCCATGTTTTGTCACGTGATTGTGTGGTTGTGTTGGTCAGTTGATGTGAATGAAAAGAGAGCAAGAATTTACCGTTCTTTACACGTTCCAAACGATTCGTGTCGGGTGACCACAATTATTTGGTTCTAGTTAAGAGGTGCTTGGCGCTTTTCTTTTCATCAAATAATTTCCATGTAATTTTATGAGGCTGAGTATTTGATATGTTTTTTCTTTTCTAATTTAATATCTACCCCCAATTTTACAGTGGTAACATTTAAGAAGGACCAGATTTTATACTTATGATTTTGTAGATTTGTGTCAAATGTGAAAGAGTTGAGATCTTCTAAATCAAAATAAGAATGTAAAATGGGAGTATCTGATGGAAGAGATTGCAAAACTCAATCCACCTGATTTGATACCACATTAAGAATGTTCAAACGGGTCCAAAAGTTAGAAATCATTAAAAATTGTCCATATCACGGCCTACGTCTTCACATTATCTATTTTTAAGAAATGTACTTCCTTCTTGTTCGCCTTCCCATTTTGGCTGGCACCAAAATAGTGGTTGCCTTGCCATCCGCTTACGTTACAAGTCGTAGTAATTACGCCACACTTTGCTAGATATTTCCAGGTATTTCATCTAGAGAGAGGATATTGCAGTGGCAGCTAGATCCTCAAATCTTCCGTCACACACGCCTTGCCACTGTATAAATGCATTGAATTTTCGAAACTGGGTCATGTCCTATTTTGCAACTTGCAAAAATATCCACACCCTCGTTTTTTCTTTTTTCTTTCTTTAAATCCCCCACAATATATTTTTATTAATGGTATTGTAGTAAATGTCTTATCTTTATGTTTATTTTTTTTTATTTTTTTTATTTTGGGCGGGAACGGTGACCGAACAAGATAGTGCCTCAAAAGAGCTGTCTGAAAAATCCATCCCAAAGGGCCAAAAATCCTCCCACCACGTGGGCCCCACCCGCGTGGTCCACACAATCCTCGTACGCCGTGTCGAACGAAAAAGCCGTCTCCTTTGTCTTTCTTTTTCTTCTTTTCAAGAGTTCCGGTTTTATTAGTTTATAATGACTTGCAACTAGTCCGAATTTTCAAAATATTTGCCGAAGGGTGACTATTGTCGTTACACTTTATGCCCACTGAAAATGAAAAGAAGAAGAAGAAGAAGATCATCTTTTTCTGTTTTAGGAATCTTGTCAGATGTGATGGATTTTTGGCTCAATTCATTATTGACTTTTGAAAACTTCGAAAGTAATAATCTCAAACATACACTTAACTAAGTTATAAGTTTGAAATGAAAAGTATGGTGCTCCTATCAATCACATATGCCGATTTGTGCTTAAAGTAGTGACGGACTATTTGGCAACTTATATACTTGTCCTTTGTTCATAAGTCATAATATAATAATCACCACTGTATATGTTTACGTGTCCCCTTTGGTTGTTCTTTTGTATGGATTGAACAACTTGTACATTGTACGTACAAAAGGAGGTGCAGGTTTAATGTTATTTCTTGGGTACCGGTCAATTTATGAGCAAACGGCTACGGAAATGACAAACCTAAAGGTGCTAACGTCCCCTTCCGATGAAAAATACGGAAAATTGCATGATCAGATCAAATCACTTGGCAACATTAGTTTAGGTAAGTTCTAGTTGGGGCGGATGATCTACCCACAGCAATATTTATCGATATAAGTGATACACATTTCTAACATCGTGTACGGCAAACTTGCCAGGATAGGAGTCTTCTAAATCTAGAAAGTTGAATTCAAATTATTATATTACCCCCTCTAGATAGTTGAGATATCAACTCGATTGAATGGCCTAAATAAAGCCACATCATCTCATTAACCTAACTTAAAAAGTCCTCGACATCTTTGGAATCATGTCACTGACCATCGAACCCCAACCCCAAAACTCCCTCCCTCTCTCTCTCTCTCTCTCTCTCTCTCTAGAGAATACTATGTGAGTGTGCAAACTAGCATAGGATATCTAGTGGTCGACCAGTTTGCACGAGGGTGACCATTGTGCAAATCGGTCACAACTTGGGGATCTCTCAATTTAGGGGCGTGGTCAAGTGAACATAATTCAATACTCAAGCTCAACATACTCATTTCGAACTCAATTGACTTTGTCTTTTCAAATTCAATTAAGTTCATCTTGACTAGATTATTTAATATATAAGAAAATTGTTTTTTTTTTTTTTGGTAAAGATATATAAGAAAATTGTTTAAAAATTCATAAACCTATTATATGATCGTTAATTCAATTGTAAACTTTCCAATTTGATAAATGCATGTCATATTTCTAACCAAATTATGTTAGAAACTAGTAATGTGTCTGATAGAGGTCCAAACAACATCATTTTGGGAAAATTTTAGATTTTCTTCTTCTTCTTTTCCCTTCATCTCCCTCGAACTCTGATCGACGAGGTCACTGGGTCCTCGACAATGGTCGGCGAACCTCACCCAGATCTAGGTGAGACAACATTCTAAAAAGATAAAGGAAAAGAAGAAAAAAGCAAAGAAAATTTTAAAATTTAAAATTTGAATTTTCTCAAAACCAAGACATTTTGAGCCATGTCAGACACATTTAATAGCAGGCCATGCCACATGGGATGGCCAACGTCTACGTCAGTGATTTTCGGTCTTAATTGGCTAAATGAATTACATTGGAAAATCGTCAAAAGTTTAGGATTCTGTTTGTTAGATTAAAAAGTTTATGGTAGTTTTGATAGTTATATAATAGATTAAGGATTTTTGGATAATTTTCCTTTTAATAAATTGTCTTCAAAACTTGCACCAAAGCTCGAATTTTAAAAATGTACTATGATTGAGAATTTAATACTTTTAATTAGTCTTACAAGTCACTCAAGTCAAGTATTTTCAACTTAACCTTGACCAAATTAAATACTCAGGTTCACAAAAACATCAAAGTGAATTCAAGTAAATTGCAAATCAAACTCGAGTAGCTCATGAGCGAGGTTGACTCACTTACACCAATAACCCGACAGAATCTTATCTCCCATCTGGTCACCTTTGGTCAGGGAACTTTGATACTAATCCAACTTATTTAGCTTAAATAATTACATTATGCATCTGTATTATATAACCAATATATCTTCTAAAAATATCTAGTCTCTATAAAAACATTCAATATATTAGAATAGTAAAAACATGTACATGTAATTTATCTAAATGCGAAGTAGTATGAAAAAAAAAACTAACATACCTAATTATTTCAATAAAAATTGTGAAGTAAAAATTCACAAGATTTAAATAGACTTGAGAACTTTTTACTATGGCAAAATTTAATCGATGAAATTAATAATTCTTCGAGATCTAGAAAAAATCTTAAGAGAGTTATTTTTGGAAAGTATCTTCGAATCATTATATGTATGTATGTATGTTGGATATTCGGATTCTACAACGAATATACAAACGTACGAGAAAATATGCATCTGTGCATATTCCGAAGACTCTTTAAGAAAGAAGTCAATCGACATCAAGCCCTAGATACCGCTCTTGAGCCACCAAAAGAAGAAAGACCAGTCATTTATAGTTTCTACCGGTTTAAAACAGGCATTAAAGAATTCTGCTTTGGGCCGGAGTCCCAGTACCAATGGATCGAACATGTACGATCGTATCAAGTCAAATCAGCTTCCGAGCGCGGAGATCCACACGCATTGATTGACCTTGAAGTAATTATTAAGTAATTATTCCACAATTATTACCCAAACACCTTTTTATTTTTATTTTACAGAGGCACATGTGCTCGTGCATCGTATTCTGTATCTGATGCTCTTCCAGGGGCGTCCTCAAAATCGTGGTTGCGCGTCGGAGCCAGGTGACACTCGGACCTTTGTGTTTCGCTTAGTTTATTACAAGTCACGATATTGAATTTATCGAAGAAATTTAACTTCGGACAAGAGATATTCGTGGCCATTGAAGCCTGAAAATCAATAAAGAGCCGTTTTCGATTTGTTCGATGTTTTGTCTTATCTAAAACCTTTTTCCAGATAGCTAACCTAAGTTCATTTAAATAAAAAATTATACTGAAAGTACTTAGACGCTGTGATCGAACTAAGAAATTTTATTTATATGGCCAATCTTTGGACGTAATCACGTCAAATTCAACATAGCAGACTACTCGAACCTAAGTCATAATCGACAGACTTGCCTATGGTTTGAGCTCCACGAAGCTTTTGTTTTCGAGCTTGACTTCAACACTAAGAGCAAGAACGATACAATCGAGATTATTAATCATCAAATCTCACTCAAGTTAATAACGAAGCAAACTTGAGCAGAAACATTAAGACAGATAGAAATGAACGTTCTTAGCTTTCATTGCATCTACATTACTTTCGTGTCTTTGTCCACGTTAGTTGACAATAAAAGCTTCTTTTTTTTTTTTTTTTGCAAATTACTTTTCCTCTCTCATTATCCGGTGTCGAATGCAGTACCATTATAACAAGGTTACCTACAATGAATCTTGATCAAGACCCGTACGTGGAATGAAATGGTATCCCACTCCGTATAATTCAATTGAAAAACCTAGTTTCTCAGTACGAAAGAACCAAAACAAGGTAAATTGAGATGTACTCCCATTCAAATTGAATGCTGATTCTGTCCCCTTCGTAAACAACTGTTCCCTTACAACTCTTTCCGGGACGAATCTTGAACATTACGTTAGGAATGTGTGTGCGAACAATAAATGGGATTGACGTCTCAGAGCAGGTAGCATGTTGTTATTATCTCGCTTTCTTCCAATTTGATGCACGTAGCATTTATTGTTTCTGCGGTATGAAAGAGAAATAATCCATCCTAGCCCGCATATGTTGACTTGAAATTAGCGCAAGTTAGTTTGTAAAAATAATCACTAGACGGACTGGAAGCAAGAAAGCTTCTCAGAGCTTGTTCTTACAAAGGATCGAGTGAGAGAGGACAGCATTAAATGATTTCACAGATTCCCAAACAGCATCTCTGCCGTTCGTGGAAACCCTCAGCCCTTTCAAAGCGAGGATTATCGTCTAAAGTCCATACCATTCATCCCACTTTCATCAATTCAATCCTAAATTTTTGAATTTTACTAATTAAATCATAAACAATTTTACGTTTTATCAATCGAGTCTATTTGACTAATTTTAACTAGAAATTGCTAACATAGATGCCGATTATCTGACGTGACATAATTGATATTTGATGTGAATAACTTTTATAATTTATAATTTTTTTTCTTTTCCTTTTTTCTAAGCCTAATGAGGGCCGTTTGACTCTCGCCAATTGCAAAGCCCTTGCTCAGACATGGCTTGGCGAGGGCCACAACTCTTGCCCCCAATCAACAAGGGCTTCATAGCCCTTGGCTAGTGGCTTATGAGGGTCACCAACCTTTGCCTAGTGGCTAACAAGAATCGCTCATCCTCGCCTATGGTTGGCAAGGGTCGGCCAACTTAGAAAGTAAAAAGGAGAAGAAAGAAATAAAATAAAATAAAATAAAAGTATAAAAAATTATTAAATAAATCAATTTTAAAAATTTGTGGATGTCGGCGCCAATTGTTCTATGTGGCATTGTTTGTATTTATGTTAGCGATTTTCAATCAAAATTGATCAGATTGACCCAATTAACAAAACATGAAAATGGTTAAGACTCAATTTGCACAATTAAAAGGTTAATGATTGAGTTGGCTAAAGTACAATAAATTTAGGATTTTTTAAACAATTTTTCTTTTCATAGCCCCAAGTTGAATGCTTATAGTGGAGTCCATGAGACATGCAACCCTTCCTTAACGCTGAGGGGTGTCCGAAAAGAGCCACGCTTACAAGGATATTTATAACAAAACAAAAGCCAGTGATTCTCGGGATTAATTTCGTCAATTACGTGCACTATTGATTGAGTAGATACTTCCCTTGATAAGCACTTGGATTCATCTAATTGCTTCCATATTCTTTTGTTAGCTTGATTAACCATGGAAAGCCTTTAGCGATCGACCTCTCCCCATGCATGTGTAGACAAGTCTTTACATTTTGTACCGAAAGTGAAGTACTAAAGAACTCGGTAAATTTGCGGGTAGAAGACATGATAGAGAAGCAAATAACGCGTCGATTCTTCGTATCTTACCAAAATTTAAGCATCAGAAAGGGAAAAAACTTAAGAGGAGAAAAAGGAAAGTCCACGCCAGAGGGACACTCATGTTACAGCTAACTAAGAGCAAATGATGGCCATGTTATCGGAAACTTAAGTATGATTAGGTTTCAGGGAGAGTGATTAGAGAATGATAATTAGTGTATGATCCAACGAACAAAATTTCCTCTAGTTGCATACTAGAGGAGGCTTTTTCGTGTGGCGGCTGTGTTATACCATCGAGAACAACTTCAATGTTTGACTTTTCGCTGGTGGGGTCCACAAAGACAAGGAGCCGTGTTGGAATTAATGATGGGTGATTAGAACATAATTAAGAAGAAAAAGGGATTCGATGGGTCAGATTTTCAGGTGCCGGGTTCGTTTTACGACTGGAGCGCTCGTACGTGTGCACGACTCCTCTGTCTCGGATCTTAAATCATTTTCTAATTGCATTCTTTTGTGTTAGTGTGCATAATAGGATCTAAATGTTAAGAAAATAGGTCTGAAGGTGGGTATATGTTAGGGAGATTTGCACTAATGGTCCCCGCATTACCTTTTAAGTTTCCATGACCGATCCATACACTGTGTGTTAGTAATCTCTATGTAACGTAAACTTTCCTTATCAATAAGGTACTTTTTGACTTAGCGAAAAGTGGTGAAATTTTACTTGCAAAGACGACCACTTCCCATGCAATGCCAATTTTTTGCATGCAAAAAGTCACGTAAAACCCTAATTTTTACTGCCAAATGGTAGGATTCGGGTTGTATACTTCAACTGGTGTTTGATAGGAATGTTGCAGTGACCGTTGATGATATGACTTTTGGTCTCCGACTCTCATTATAACATCGACAATCTCGTTCCACTTACGTGATTCTCGACAGATAAATACTAAAAAAAAAAAAAAAAAAAAACAAACATCTCGAGGCACAAGTACAAGGAAAGTATTCTAAGACCGAAGCTAAACGAAAGTCTTCGGTTATGAACTCCCAAGCGAAACGGTGTTCGATAGAAAAGGACACGGGACACACTGCCCCAAATCCCAAGTGCATAAGGAGTGACATTAAAATGAAGTTACGCGGCTATTCTTATTTTAGTTTCTTGGGGATCTTCTGTTCTTTTTTCTTTTTTCTTTCATGGGGAAGAACGCACAAAGTCAGTGTTGACTCCCTTGCTTCACGGGGCTCGTGCATGAGTCGGCCACAATATATTTGTTTTTGGCGAAATGTGATCATGGTCTTGTACTTGCTCTCACGTCGTATTGAACATTGATATTTCAAATTCCTAAATTCAAACGGCCAATCTCTCTTCCTTTCCCTGAAGAGTCGAAAGGTTCCACCTCCAGCTCTTAACGGTGCCCGATTTCACTTTGGTGGGCTTGATGAGCAGTGTCGTGACGGAGTTAGAGATCGCTGGCACATTGGGAATGGCGATTAGTTTAATTTAATCTGACAAGCCTTGTGGTACAAGTGGGTTTATTAATTCCTAAGCTCAGTTTATGGCATCGTTTAACAGCGGACATTTTGCAAATCAAGCTTTGAACTGTGATTCTTTCAAGTGTTATTATGTATGTGCGCTTCTCTTGGATCCGATTAGATATTAACGAAGTACACGCGACAAGGATTAACAGAGTCTTTTAACCACTAAGGATAGGTGCAGTTGATTGGAAATTTTAGCAAATTTCCATCACGAGAATTATAGAACACTCTATTTAAATCAAGCAGATTGCATGCAAACTATTCTGAAGTAGGGCTATCTCTATAAGCTGACAGTTTGGATTTTATCAGTTCATGGGATTTATAGAGCATTTCATGACTTTCTAGGTTGTCAGGGCTCCGCACCGCTATCTTTGATTATAAAAATATGTACACACATTTTTTTATACATGACATATTCATGCTTCTTACCTTGAAATGATTAGATATTATTTGGAATTCAAATTCTCAACCGAATGATGCATGTCAAAAGAACAACGCTCCTTGTGCATGGGTCTCATTTAACAGTGTCGAAGTTCCATCTGATTTAAGATTTCTGGATAAAGATCTTTGTGCCTGTTATAGAGCCACAACTACTCGTGTCATCCTCTGAATTTTACTGAGATTGCCTCATCTCTTCTTCCAATTTAAGTGAACATTCTGAATCATTCTGTAAGTAATACTTTTCTTCAGCTCATGGTTTGGAATTACAATGTCACAAATCAAGGCGCACCCTGAGTGAACCTCGTCCCACCTAAAATGACCAGCAAACATCACATTTTCACGAAGCATATGTATCCGATCCTTTCCGTAGGCCGATTCTGATTATTAAGGTATCACCCTAAGTTCTCCTCCTCCGCTGCTTCCGGGAGTGTGCCGCCCTGACACTTTCCGATGAACTTCCTCGACAATCATATCCATTTTAATTATTATACGCATTTAAATTTTTATAGAGATTTGATACGCATACGTGTGTGCTCTATTAATAGTTGCATGTAAAGTAGAAATGTTTAGTTTCTCCTTTTTATCTCATGGACAATAATATATTCAATGCCCCGGGGCACATTTTAACTAATCATAAAAATACGAAAGAAAAAGGTGGATTCACTTGAGCTTTTCCTAAAGTTGGCATATTTTGAAAGGCTACATTCACTTTAGTATTTTTTTTTCCACATTTAATCCTGAATTAAATTTGATCTCATCTTTCTCTTTTCCTAAAGATATGTGTGGTTTGTGAAAAGAATTACGAAGTGCAATCAAACACATTTTTCAAGAATGGGTTTTCAATTTTGCTCCAAAAAAAAAAAAAAAAAAAATTTAAGGGAAAAAACCACGAAAAACCCCGAATTTTGCCTCTTGTGACACATTTACCCCAAACTTTTTTTTTGTGCCGTGAAAAACCCCGAACTTTCCAAACCGTGACACATTTACCCCATAAGGGCATTTTTGTCCTTTTAATTTCTGTTTTTTCTTTTTCTTTTTCTTCTTCCCTCCGCCGGCCCCCGGCGGAGGGAAGCCCCCGGCGAGGTCGGACACCGGCGAGGGCACCCCCTGCGTCGGGCGAGACATCTTCCTCTGGGCTCGAGCTACCGCGTCGGATTTCGGGCTCGAGGTCGAAGAAGAGGAAGAAGACGAAGAAACAAAGAAGGAGAGGGCGCGGACGGGGATGAGAAAACAGAGCGACGCGGAGAGGGAGAAGGAAGGACTCCCTCGCCGGATCCGGCGAGGGCCGCCCGACGCCGGCGAGGCCGCCCTCGCCCTCGCCGGCGACGGCGACCCTCGCCGGACGCCGCTTCCCTCCGCCGGCTCCGCCATGGCCACGGAGGGAAGAAGAAGAAAAAAAAAAAAAAAATAAAAAAAAAAATTTAAAAATGAAAAAACCAAAATGCCCTCCAATTTTGGGGTAAATATGTCACACTTGGAAAGTTCAGGGTTTTTAGTATCACAAAGAAAAGTTTGGGGTAAATGTGTCACAAGGGGCAAAGTTCGGGATTTTTCGTGATTTTTTCCCTTTTTTTAATGGAATCAGATCGAGCCGTTACTTGACTCTCAATTTTAAGGTCCTTTCGCATTCTACAATGTGATATGACCATCACTCTATAGGCCCCATACGGAATATGAATTATTTAAAAATATTTTACTAAAATTAATTACTTACATCATTTGAAATAAGTAATTAATAAAAATTATTTGTTTATCAACAACAATTTCTACCTGAAAATTTTTGTGGACGATAAATTTTTTTTTTTTTACTTGTTCATTTTGTAAGCAATGGTTTGTTGGAAAATATTTTTAAATTATTCATATTTTGTAAAACAAACGTACTTGGAATTCATTTGTTTCGCGGAAAATATACAATTTTTGGAAAATATTTTCCAAGAAAATAACTTCATTTTCGGGTATTTGGATGAAACCTGAAAAAAACTTTGAAAGCATTTTTTTATTGCTTTATAAGATAAATCTTATGGGAAAATTATTTTTAAAAAGTCATATTTTTAACTATTTTTATTTTTCAATTGTTTTTCTATTTTTTATTTTTTATTTGTTTTTCTTTTTGCTTCTTTCTTAGCTAGTTCTTGACCACGACGATAAGGCCTCTAGAGGTTGCATGCTCATCCGATCTAGCGAGGCTTGAGCTCATTGGTCTTTGTCGTGATTGGTGATCAACAGAGGAAGAAGCAAAAGAAAAAAAAAAAAAAAAAGAAGAAAGAAAAAGGAAACATAAGGAAGGAAATGGTAGAAATAAAAGAAAAAAATGTTAAATTTTTTTTTTTTTTTTTTACTAAGGACCCGAGCCCAAATGCCAAGGACTTGAGCATACCTTTATATGTCCGAGTTTGAGTACTAGAGCACTAACCACTAGGTACGAGCACCAAGGGTTTGAGCTCAACTTCCATGGACCCGAAGGTGGGTAATGGGGGCTAGGCCAAGCATTGTGCTCCCAGGCTTGGCTTTGATGGACCCAAAGTCAACCGCCGAAGACCTGATCCTAAATGCCAAGATTTGGTAACTAACATTAAAGTTTCGTGCTCACACAGTTTTTAAGATTCAAGTACCAAGACCTAATCATATTTTGAAAAATATTTTCTAGCTCTTTTAAATAGAAAATCATTTTCCTAAATTTAAGATTTTATTAAAAAAAGCTCTTTCGTTGATTAGGAAAACTTTTCTGTTAACTTATTTTCCCAAACAAGCCAAACAAGCCAAATACCGGAAGGTCCAAGAAAAATGTTCTTTGCGAAATAAACAGGAAACTTTGCTCTTTGTTCTCCTCAAAAAGGGTGCCTTCGGTTGAATGTTCTCAACCGTCTTCTTGCCTACAAATTGACACCCCCAACCGTCTCGGGCCTAGTTAATGCCATGAAGCCCGTCCAGCTTAGATCATCACAGAACAACCCGACCTTTTTGTCAAAAAAATTCTTAAAATGGCACAGATGGTGATCTTTTGCGACGTCTCACCATTACCAAACACGAACTATATGAAGTTCATTAAAAAAAATTATCATCCGAGACACAAGAACTCAAATGTATAAATATTCCCCACTCGACCCCAAAATTGCTTTGAAGAGCGTTTAGCGAAATTGTAGAACCCATGCCCCTCCAACAATGACCATCGACAACCCTCTAGTCACCACCGACTCTAATCGTCGAGACTCCGTTCGAAGTCCAGAGAAAGAGACATCGTCCAAGGCAACAATCACCGGTTGCTCCTTCAACCCAAGTCTATAGATCAATAGACTGAGAGGAGAAATTTTACCAGACTGGTCACCTGAAGGTCACGCCGACGGTGGTGGTTGCCAACATCAACCCCGCTCTACTCTCCCTCTTATTCTTTTGAATCCCTTGTTCTTGGGTTAAACAAAGAAAAAAGACTCCAGTTTTTTTTTTAACGCTATCTAGACCATCCATACTCCATACACATTTAATTTCACCTATGATCAGGATCTAATCCCAATTCAGGGGAACATCCCAATCACCGGCCTGGATCCGTGTCCCTGCTCACCAAAAACAGCCTCAGTTATGAAAAAGCCAACGCATCAAGCCAATGCATCTAAAGCTCGGAACGACCCCAAATGAATGCAGACATAAGCTTTTAGGTCACTAGCTTTGGATACGGGCATCTTGGAAATACCTATTAGGGAGCAACTCTCCTCATAAAGACGAGAGACAATTGGACTTTCCAGCCCCATTTAAACCTAGTATCAAGAGCCTAATTTAACAATAGTCACAGAAGTCACCCCGGGAGTACATCGGAGCGCAACAGAGCAGGGCACAGAAACATTAAAGCGTTTTTCATGGTTTTAAAGATAAATTCTCATAACAACCAATTAAAGGCTATTTCAAGGAGGACAACTTCAAACTCTCCCTGTTTAAGTGCAGTGATAGAGGACACAGATCACACACTTTCATTCATAAACACAATTGGGAAGCAAAATACCCAGGGAAAGAAGCCCTCCTACACAACACAGACATGCAGCGTTTCTAGCCCATAGCGTACTTCTGGGTCCAGCTTCTGGCGGTGGTTTCGTACTTGTTCCGATCAGTTTTGTACATGTGCGCAATTTCCGGCACCAAAGGATCATCAGGGTTTGGGTCGGTCAACAATGAACAGATTGAAAGCAACACCTATACAATAGGGCCAAAACCAATTAGTTTAGTTCCATGCCAAAAAGCCACAGGAAGTATCCGCAGCAGAGCAACTAATAATAATAATAATGAACAATGAGCAGTTCACTTTAAGGTAAGCAAGGATGGTATATGAATTTACAACAGAGAGGTATTAAAAAAAAAGAACATGTATCTTTTCTTTTCAAAGCCAAGCTTTAACCTTCTAATAAGCCTTCTGACGACGAGCAAATCATATGCCAGTAACATAAGTTCCTCTTTTAATCACACTATTTCCAAGCAAAGATGAGCTGACATACTTAAGGAGTGGTCTGTGAGGACTATTTGAGAGACTACTAGAAAGGATGATGCCAAAAAGAGCCAGGAAAAATAAAAAACTTCAGTTTGATTCCTCCCCACCCCAACATCCCCAAAAAAATACAAAAAAATAGTTTGATTGCAAGCCACTACCAGGGCTAATTACATGAATATAAAGATCTCAAAAACCACAAAAAGAGCTCATTTAGAAGACAATGAATCTTCAGCATTAAAATGCAGGAGATTATCCTATTTGATTTGGAAGTTTAACATTTAAACAACTATTCCATAATCGCAAAAACAGAAGAATGCATCCCTAGCATTGCTCATTTCTTCATACCACTTAGATTAATCAGATTCAAGTACCAAATGCATCCAATGCTATGAAAATACCACTTCACATTCCAGTAAAAGAATTAAGATTTCTCTGCTGGATGCAAGCACTCAATAAAAAAGACACAAAGATGCAACACTTCATCTACCACACAGGACAAGTGATTTGCACCAAACAACACATCACTCCGTCCAATCAGCAAATAAAGCTTTAGAGTCCAACAGAATTCAACCTTGGAAATAGTGAGCGCAGGGCTCCATTGCTCCTTCAATATGTCAAGGCAAATGCTACCGTTGCTATTGATGTTAGGGTGGAAGACTTTTGTCCTAAATGCAACCTGCACAAAACATCAACAGTTATAAGCAAACTCTACAGCCCAGGAGAGCACATGAAATGGGAAAAGTTTTCAGGTATATCCTCTGTTTTGAAGAGAGTCTCAGGTACCAGTGACCACATGGTAAGACTAGAAACCATGAAGCCCATTCCCCCAATAAACAACACATGCCCTACCATCCAACTTTAAGGTAGGAAAATTCAATGTTATGTCAAACATTCACCAGTAATTCCTGAAAACGACGCCTACCACACACGATTAACTGAAGTTCCACCAAATACAACATGAACACAGAAAAAGGGAGGAGACAAAATACAAGGAGACAGTTATATGAAGCTGCGGACAATAAATAACTATAAACAGAGATTAATAGTGAGACACTCCAAAGATGGGAAGACTATATGACATATCACAAGGGAATAGTAAACCTGAAATATATAGTTCTGCGTAGTTATGAAGCTTTCCTATGATTTAAGAATAGCCAAAATCAGTTCTAACTGAATTTGACCACCTATAGGAGGACCCTTTTACTTGTCAGAAGGCAAAATGTAATATGTCAGCATATTTAATGCTCACAAACACAGACGTTGAGAAGCTGGTTAGTTCAAGCCTCTGAGGAAGTGATGGGACATGTTTAGGTTTTCCAAATGTAGGCTACTGTATAGAACCTTAAACAGAGGGATTTCAGAGTAATTCACTGTAAATACGCAGTTGATTCCAAGGCAATATTATGGTCATGTTAACCAAGGAGCCAAAGAGTTAACTATTCAGGGGAAAAAAACTCAAGTCTACAGCTCATAAAACTTCTTCTGAATCTCGATAACTTAGAGATTGTTAGTTTCCGGTGTATGTAGCCAATTCCCGGCTTTCCGGTCTTCCTAGCCTTCTGCTTTCAGACTTCGACGCTGTAAACTAACTCCTTACCTTCTTGCCTGACTAACTATAGCGCTAGCTGCACCAACTGAACGAACCAATTGCTTTTAAAATGACTTTGCCGTTCATTATTAAAGGAATCCTAAGGTAACTCTGCAACCTTCACAGGGAGGACAGGAAGAGACCGATCCTCATCACTTGTGATCTCGCAAGGATAGAAGGTCTTAGGCAGAAAGAATTCCCTAAACAGAGTCATTCATAGTTACACTGAATCGTAACATTAGCCTATACAAAAGTTAAAAAACTACACATGAAAAATGTCTGATTATAGAAAAGCCTCAAACATATTAGGAGACATAGACTCAGACTGTAGCAATTTGTTACTTATTACTCATACATCCCACCTTTGCAGAAGTAAAAACACTGTAAAGATATAAAAATCCCCTGCAGTGACACTCCCCCAAAAAATGAGACAACAGACAAGTCAGTCAAATATCAACCGGATAATTCCAAGAACATGAAAGCTAATAGAGAAGAAGAGTCTGCACAAGCTCACACAAATATCCAGATTTATTTAAGCAACTGTTAAGCCCCTGATAACAATGGGAGACATAGCAGCCAGCGGCAACAGCAATATGCAAAATCTTTTGATGCAATGATCACAGTGATTGTTACTACCTTTGGTGGTTTAAATGGATAGTCCGGTGGGAAATGAATTGTGACTAGAAACACACCACCAGCATATGGACTGTCTGGTGGACCCATTATAGTTGCTTGCCAATGAAACATGTCTTCCGCAACTGGACCTAAAGAAAATGAACCAGTTCCCATTAATCTAAAATTGATTAGGTATACCAATAATACAATATATTCCACGGACAACATGAAACTAAAGTACATCATAGACTGATCAAAAGTATAGCGTAACAACACCATAGCCAAAGATCACAAATGCCAAAGAATAATGGAGGCAAAATACAATTGGAAGTGTACATCAGACAGAAGAATCCTTAGCTATGGAGAAAAATCCAGTAATAGCAAACACTTAAAAGATGGAAGTGGCTCGAAGCTTTTTCATCAGAAAGAGAAACATAGCACCACACAGAGGAAAGCATTCAAATCTCAGATAAAGCAATTGACAAGACATCACCTCGGTTCACGATTTAAATCTCCTGCTTCAACATGGCAATAACTGAAAAAGCAAAATTATAGATAAATAGGAGATAACAAACAATTTGCAGCCCATAGATTTCCATGGATCAAATGTAAGGCCGCTGTGTCCATGCTTTTACAGAAAGAAAATCCCTCATGTAAAGCACTTAGGTATCAAAGTAAGACCATTCCATTCATAAGGCCAGCCCAATCCATGACAAGATCTCATGAAATATTGACATAACCACTGGAAGCATGTTTCATTGTCAATACGAGCCTTCAACTGGGAAAAGACATCTATGTATTTGCAGAGCACCCATCATTTACCTCCTTTTATCAGACCCAGAAATACCTGAGCATCGCAACACGTCCCAATTACCTCACGTTTACTTGCATGATTGGTGTATGCACTGTCACAACCCAGAAAAAATCAAACTTTCCTACATTTCTACAAGGCAAAGACAATTCAACCTCTGAGACCAAGCAAAACAGGCCCGTTAGAGCTCATTTCGTCAGCTCAGACAACGGAATCTCAGCCAAAAGCGAGGCAAACCCATAAGCATGCAACAGGAAATCAAGCTAAACAAAGTAACTCCACAAATTTTCCCACGACCGAAGTCCAAAAACAAGCTCAGATCTCCTCTCCACGAGGTACCCACACGAACATACGAATCGGTACCGCCGCAAAGCATTACCCAAGAAAGCCGGCCGAAAATCGAGCCATCAGATCACCCAAAAGACGAGGTACAGAGGAAGACCAAGACGACAAGCGAGTGAGATCTGGGAGGAGGGAAGGAGTACCAGCGCTGCAGGAGGTAGGAGGATCCTTCTGGAGATCCTTGAGCTCCTTCAAGATCCGCTTCGAAGCCATCGCGTCTCGATTCAGACCCTAGCAGATCTCCCCAAAGGCAAAAACAACAACACCACCACCAACAACAACAACAAAAAAGGACCCACCTTCTCAATATCAACGAACAAATCAACGAAAACCCAGAAACGAAGCGACCTCGCAGATGCCCAGAGGGCGAAAGCTAGAGAGAGAGAGAGAGAGTACCTTGAGATCCTCCTGGTTTATTATTCGGTCTGCGTTGCGTCTGCACAGAAAGAGAGAGAGAGAGGGGGGGCAGGAGAGAGAGGAGGAGAGGGATGGAGTGGATTGAAGAAAAGACTTTCCCTTTCTGGGTGATCCTGTGCGGGCGGTCGCAGGATTACGGCCGCCGGCTGCTCCACGATTGGTCCGCCCTCGAGCGGGCCCCACCCGGGACCGACGTCTCTGATGCCTCTGGCTCGTTCGGCGGTGGGACCCTCCCTCCCCCAGTCCTTTTTTACTTTTTGACCGGTTGACCCGAGGCGGAGGCGCCGTTGCCCTTCGGTGGTTACGACGTCTCTAAACCTGATCATCCGGTAACCGGAGGGTTGCCCTCTTTGGAAACCTTTTGGTTTTCTTACCTTTTGCTCTCCTAATTAAGAAAATGATATGGATGGTCCTTAAATTTTAACTTAATATGAAATATATTTCTTAAGTTTTTAATTTATTCAAAATGATTCATGAACTTTAACTTAATATGTAATTTGGTCTATAAACTTTCAACTTATTTAATATAATTATCGATTTTTTTGGTACACATTCAACTTAGTCCTTAAACCATATGAAAACGCCCAATGTTGCCCCCGAACTTGAATTGATGAAAGAATAATATTGAACATTTTTGTATAGTTCGATGACTAAATTAAACATATACCAAAATTCAATGATCACATTGAACAAATTGAAAAGTTTTTGAATTATATTGCACAGTACATTAAATTTCATGAACCATATCAAACAAATAAGAAATTCATGAAACACGGACTAATTTTCTAAAGGGAAAAAACCACCAAAAACTCTAAACTATGCAAAGTGACAAAAATACCCTAAACTTTTTTTTTTTGCACCACGAAAACTCCAAACTTTGCCATCCGTGACACATTTACCCCAAACTATTTTTGTGACACAAAAACCCCGAACTTTCATTTCGGTGACACATTTACCCTAAATCTTAGGGGCATTTTAGTCATTTTGCTTTTAAAAACATTTTTCTCTTTTTTTTTTAATTTTCTCTTTCCTCCGCCGGCTCCGGCGGAGGGAAGCGAGGGCCACCCAAAAAACAAATAAAAAGACGAAAATACCCTCGATGGGATAAATGTGTCACAAATGGCAAACTTGGGGGTTTTTGGTAGTGCAAAAAAAAGTTTGGGGTATTTTTGTCACTTTGTGCATAATTTAGGGTTTTTTGTGGTTTTTTCCCTTTTTCTAAAAAACCCCAAACTTTAGGTCGATTTTTAAGTCTAATCCTAAATTTGCCCCAATTTTTTTTTTTTTTTTTGGTAACGACCCCAAATTATTTTTTTTTTTTTAGTCTCGAATTTGCTTTGAACTTTCATTTTGTCTTAGAAAAAATCAAACTTTAGGTCCAATCCCAAATCTACTCAATTTTTTTTTTGTTGAAAAGAAAATTATCAAATTTCTTCTAGTTCTAAATTTTCCCCCGTTAGCTATCTATCAAATTTGTCCCTAATTTTATATCCTAGAATGGTTTTGTTTTGAAGATAAATTCTCATGTTGCCTTACTGATGTGTATTTAATATTTATGTGAAAACGCCACGTAAGTTGGGACTGGACCATTGGGCAGATTTAAGAATAGATTAAAGTTGGTAATTTTTTTAGACAAAAAAAAATTCGAGACAAATTTGAAATTGAACCTAAAATTTGAGATTTGTTCTAAGATAAAAAAAAAAAAAAAGTTCATGATAGATTTGGGACTGAACCTAAAGTTTAGTATTTTTAGGGCATTAGCTCGAGGAACCACGTTGTTTATTAGGCCAAAGTTCAAATACTGCTCCTAGTTAGCATGAAATTTATATGTAATTATTTTCTTGAAGATTTATGTTTACTAAAGCTGTTCCTCTACCCTTACACAACTCATAGAGAAAATTGTACTTTTAGAGTTATAACAATGATAATAATCATGAAATTGTAGGAGAAATATCACTTGACAAGTATCCATACAATTTGGAAGATAATTGAGTGCTGCAGGTTTATTCGCCTTACTTATAACTTCATGTTACACTTATCAAACATCATATATGTCATCCTTTACGAATATTGAACTTATCATGAGCTTATTCTTTAAAATTCGACTCGGTTGTTTGGTAATTCTTTTTGAGTCAATATAGTCCTTTAAGTAACTTTAATGTTGTCTTTAACTGACGGTTGTATTGAATGGGATCAAAGTAGTTTCTCTCACGGGGCATTATTTTGCAAGAGGGTAAGGTTAAATTTTCACTCTATATTACTATATAGATGTCGAGTCAATTTTTTCTATAAATATACCACATCACATATCATGTGCAATGGAGTCAATTTTACATGAAACTATATAGTTACTTTCTTATTCTTGTTTGGTTAACATTCTATGTTTTTCCTTTTACGTTAAATCAGTTGGAATCGGGCTAAAAAATAATTTTTGGCAAATGCTCTAGCCGTGACATCGATTTCATGTCTTTTTGGCATTGCAATATTGATGTGTGATATTTAATCGTGTTAAAAAAATCTTACAATGGGATTTACACACACACACACACACATATTATATATATATATATATATATATATATATATATCTCCCTCTTTTTATTGATTTAAATTTTTTAATTGGAATTTCTTACATGATATTTTACTTGTGTGTCCACCCCAATAATCAAATTTCACGTATCACTCATAATTTTGAAAATATGAGAGGGGACGTTGAAAATGTCTCACATTATATTGGATTTGACTTTCTAATAAATTGCATTGCACCAATAACATATGCTATTTCTCATATATCTGATTTCAACCCATTATTTGAAAAATGGATCAAAATCTTCCAGCAAGTCAATTTCAAATCAATTGCATTCATACCTTATTTTTATTTTGAATTTCTCATATCAATCTTTTTGCCGTGCCTTCGTCGTGTGGAAGAATGACTCCCCCTTTAGACTAACCTATAGTCAAGTGATCCATTTTAGTGGAGCCAGAGGATGAAATGCTTCGCTGATACTCCCCTTTTTTGTATTCCTTTCGCCAAATGGAAGTAGAGCATCTGACACACAACCTGTGCATGCATTGCTCCTTCATTAGCTACATTATGCACCCCGAAACCTATTCTACAAACGTTAGATGGAAGGATGCCAAGCAGATTGCCAATATGCTCAGCAACAAACAATATAATGCCAAAAATTTGAAATTGAATTCAGAGTAAGAAGCATTGAGAATTTCATGCTGTAGACTCAATCCATGATGCATTTGCATTGCCAAAAGTGCGGGAATTTGATCCGACCGCAGGCATCAAGAACAAAAACTATGAAACAAGTATGAACTCAACTATGGTGGCTGACATAGAAACAAGGCTGATGAAGTCAACAAAACAAGAAACCAAACTATAGCGCCTGAAGGGAAAAAGGGCCAAAAATGAAAAAGAAAAAGACCAACTCAAAAGTCCTATAATGAGGATGACGACTCAGTGCCAACTGCCGGTTGCGGCGGCGAAGAAGTCCCAGATTTGTTCTCCTGGGTGTGGCTGCTGCTCCTGACATTTTCAATCAATTTCACTAGATCAGACATTTTAGGCCTCTGATCGGGCAACCTTGCCACACACGACATTGCTATCTGCAGCATCTCCACCATTTCTTCTTCTATGTTTGGGTACCTCATTAGCTCTATGTCGAACACTTCTGCCGTCCACTCCTCTCGCACGACCGAGTGGACCCACCTCACCAAGTGCATGATCTCGTCCCCACCACCACCACCACTACCGCCGGTAGTACCGTGGATTGGGGACTTTCCTGTCAAGAGCTCGAGTAGCACCACACCAAAGCTGTACACATCTGAAGGTTGCGTGGCTTTTCGGGTGTCTGTGACCTCTGGAGCACGGTAACCCGTGGCACGAGAGATAGGTGCAGCCAGCCCGCTCATTACAGTGGCTAGTCCAAGGTCAGAGATGCAACCATATCCTTCAGCGTTGAGGAAAATATTCGAGGATTTGATGTTGCCATGAACAAGCTTCCCATTGTTCTGGAGATGGATATGAGAGAGCCCTCTTACCGCACCGATGGCAATTCTCATGCGGGTGTCCCAATCCAGAGGGTTCCTACCTTCCCCTCGTTTACCTGTGAGAGAAGCACAGCTCAAGCCATCAAGCAATTTACAGCTATGGAACTCATCTGATAAAACAGAGGCCATCAATTTGAACATAGATCGCACAACTGGAAATACCTGAACAGAAGCATGTAAAAAGGCTTAAAATCCACTTTTGCTGCATTGATATAGCTTGATTTATTAGAGTTTTCTGCTTTAATTTATTTGAGTTGACGATGTTCAGTGTATAGACAACATATGAGTGCATTTCACACAACATATGAGTGCATTTCATGGTTTTCTAAATGGAGTTTGGGTATATTTGTGGAGCGACAAAAGGTAGTTCCAAATGACCATCCAATCTCCACTACTCACCAATGTCTGTCTTTTTTTATGCTGTTGCAAGACTCTGTAACCCAATTTAGGAAAGACAAGTGTCATGCAAGATCAACTTTATATCATCTGACAAGATCATGCTATTAGTTATCATGAGTGTTTCAAGGTAATAGAGAGGAAAACAGAACGGATCACATCATTCATATATTCCTGATGAATGCAGAAGCGTAGACATGTCACAAGAACAACTAGCGATAACAATTTATACATGAAGAGACAAAACCAATATGCAAATATATGTGCAATACAAAGACATAGCATATTTTCTGTTAATGCTACATTTTCTCCAAAACTGATGATGTACTGCTCCCTTCCCAAGTAGCTACTTGGCTGGAAACACTTTAACAATTAGGAGCAACAAGATTGATTCACTTGCAGGAAGACACATATGCATCACGTCACCAAAAAGACAGAATTCCGACGTGAGTATGCCAAAAGAATCATTTGGAGGACTCCCTAGGTATCGTCAGCATCTCACATGCCTTCCTTTATGAGGGGATTTTTCGTAAGACTCCAAAATTGCTCAGTTATGCATCAATCATGACATCCAAATTTCCAGATATTTCATTGTTCCTAACACATGAAACATGATTTGGAGAACATAACAAAACCACGTAGTGACTAAAGATGGTTTGAGATAATTTGAGGCAGGATCTGAGGTAAAGGCTCTAAGCCAAGCATCAGCAAGCACATGGCATAGATACCAACTTGATGAAAACCCAATTAAAACATTTTCCGTTTTCAATTAACTTTGGAAATGAATAGATGTGTCGTCTGATGCCCAAGAAAATGTATACATGGTAGAGAAAATAGGTTAAAGTCCATCAGTAATACATATAAATCATTACAATCGAGCACCGTCACTAGTTTGTCGTCAAAGTCAGTTAACCCATTGTAGAAATTTTGAAGCACTCACAAGCTAGAAACTCAGAAAACATGCACAGTATATTGGCATTTCGAGCATCAAAAAATCTAATGCAACTTTAAAGCCCTTGACCCTCTGTCAGTAGGTATGAATATTAGTAGAAGCATGTAGAAAGCTGAATGGTGCGGAGGTTTTAGAGTTTAGACCAAGATCCAAGTGATCAAATACCAAAATTTGGATCTGTCCAGCCAAGGCCAATCCCCAGCTTAACTTCAAGAACCTATTCTCTTTATCCAACGTAATATGTCTAGGAATTTGGGAACTATACTCCTGCATCAATTCCTAAGTTTCTCTGACGTTCTAGCCAGCTTTAGTTTATCCATCAATATCAATTCAAGTGACTTCCCAGTACAGCATAGCTCCAGCTTTTACCCACCAATGCCGGTCTAGTGATCTGCCAACGATGCTCATGATACTGATGGCCCATTCAAATGGATTCCATCTGATCTTATGCATGTAGTCACACTTAAAGATTACAACCTATAATAACACTAAACCCACGTTATCTCGATAACGTAAGAGCACTTGCACTGTTTTAGCATGTATAGAATTGCTTACTAAGTTGGAAGCGTAATCATTAGCACTTCTGTCAGAACTTGAGGGCAAGTAAATGCTGAATTTCAATAATGACAAGCACATGACTGAGGCAAATTGACCTTACCGTGCAGCCTAGCATAGACACTCCCTTGACTGTAGTAATCGTGCACAATTAGCTTCTCTTCTTTGGAGTAGTAATAAGCTTTCAAATCCACGACATTCTCATGCCTGATTCCGCCAACAATCTCCATGTGCTGCTCAAAATCCCGCTTACCAACTGCAACCTCCTTCAACCTCTTCACAACCACGGTGGTTGCATCTTCCAAGGTTGCCTTATAAGCCGTGCCGAACGTCCCCTTACCCAACACCTCGGCTGAAGCCCTCAACAAGTCCTCCAAATCAAACGCATAGCTACACCCCTCAAAGAACACCAGTTTGTTATTCGCTTCTTGACTCCTTGAAGCCTCTTTATCCGGTGACAACTCTGCCCTCGGTAACTTCCCCAAGGAACGATCCTCAGTTGCTCTTCTCCTTCCTTTCGAGCAGTAAAATAGTATCAAAACACCAAATGCCAATAAAACCAACACACAACCGGCAATAACAATTCCTAACAACGCGCTCTCACTAAGCTTCCCTCCATTTCTGGTTCTTGGCTCAGAAGCAGGTGAGATGGCAGGAGAGAGCTCAAAAGTAGAATTTTGCGATGAAACATTGTTGCCAACAAAAGCTGAACTTGGAAAATGCTCAAGTGACTTCGGAAGACTCCCACTCAAATTATTGTGGGACAAATTTAGCAACTTCAAGTTGGGCAACTGAAAATCAGGAATTTCACCAGAGAGCAAATTACTTGCAAGATTCAAAGCCTCCAGCCGAGTCAAACTGGATATTGAACTGGGGATGCTGCCATTGAACCCATTGTGGGACAAATTAACAATCGTCAAGTTCTTCCACGCCGAGAAATCCTCCGGCAATGGCCCGGAGAAATTATTGAACTGGAGATAGAGAAAGGACAAGTTCCTCAAATTCGCGAAATCCGTAGGGAAGCTCCCGCTAATGCCATTAGATCTGAGGCTGAGAATCTGCAACGCCGATAGGCGGCTGAGGGTGTTCGGCGGGATCGGCCCCTGGAAGCCGACGCCGGGCAATCGGACGGCCACTATTCGGGAGCCGTCGCCGCTGCAGGTGACTCCTGCCCAGTGGCCGCATACAGGGGAGTCCTCGCTCCAGTTGAGGTAGCGAGAGTGAGGAAGGTTGTTGACGAAGTCGAGCAGGGCTTGCTTATCATCAACCGGCTCAGCATTTGCCCGCAATGCAACAAGACCCAGAAAAAAAATCGAAGCCAAAATGCCCAAAGCTTGCATCTTCCGTCCTTCTGCGAAAGAAGAACCCAGAAAAAACCAAACTTGAAGCCTAAAAACGAACGCTTTCTGCAGCTCCCGCTTCTCCTACACTCGCACCAGCCTCAATCAAGTGGGGAGCTGTCGAAGCACGTTTACGGAAAGAAACAATGACGTGAGACTGAGGCAGAGGGAGAGAGAGAGGGGGGGAATTACGAGGACAGTGTCTTCCGATAAAGCATTGTCGAGTCGGGACCTTGGAAACAGTTCGGGCGCATGAAAAAGGAGGTGGGCAGGCAAGTAGGTAGGGTGCACTTTGAAATAATGCAGTACCGTCAAATGGCCATTTTTGAATCTTCAATTAAAAAGCAGAGCAGGATTGGAGCTTCTTTTTGTTTGTTGGCGCTTTAGCTTTTTTGTAATGGAAAATGCTTAGCTGAGAATCCACCAGCTAGGACGAGCAGAAAGAAGCTCAAGCTAAGCTCAAGCTAAATCTAAATGGATTCCTAGAGAAGCGAGGCCCCCCGAGAAAGTAAACGTAGAAGTCAGCTTATAACAGTTAAAACCTAGCCCCATGCACTGCAGCGTGAATGAACAGTGCTCGCGGAACTCAAAATGTTCATGTTCTCCTGCACACTCGTGGGATGAGTCGTGGGTTACCTTCGAAAGCTTAAATAGCGCGTCCGAATTTGTTTCACCGGCCCATGCAGCTTTGAAGGAGTAAGCCAGAGTGCTGGAATCCTTCTTGATGCAAAGCGAAAATGGCTGCGGGAGAGAAAGAAGCTTCCTTTCGATTTGGTCAGCAGAGAGACGGGGGAGCTTCGGTGCAGTGCAGCGAGGCTAATGGCGAAACAGGATTTGAGCCCCGAAATTCAGAGAGGGAGAGAGAGAGGAGAGGAGAGTGACAACGGCATTATTCATTTATTGCTAATGTAATTATTAATGAATAATTAATTTTCTAAAAAAAATTATTAATGAATGATTATATACATTGTAAGATGGGTTTTCCAAAAACGGGTCTTGCCAATTAAGTTCTAAGGATACTTGTAAAATACTCAATTTTCAAACATGGATCGTGCATGTTATGAGAACGGTCAGCATGTTTTGCAATCTTAACTTGACCCGTCTCCTTTCGTACATGACTTGCTCATGGCTCGCTCAAATTCAATTCACGAAAAAAAGGCGATTCGGGTAGCACCCAAATTTCACCGTTCGTCTCTCCCTCGAACGGAAGCTCTTTCATCCATCCGAAATGCGCTGGATCCAATACGAAACACGTTCCTCGTTGGTCCTGCGTTCCGTTACACGCAGAAAGGAGGAGGAGAGAATGAATCGGGGACTCGGTCGGGGCGCGGGTTCCGGGAACGTTACGTCAACGGGAATAACGGTGGCCGAGGCGCGTCCGGAGGCGAACCCGCCGAGGGGCGCGTGGGGAATGGGATGGGGGGTGAGTTATGACAGCGCCGAAACTGCGGGCCCCAGTGAGTAAATGAGGTGACGGACGAGGGGACACGGAGATGTTGGTCTGCTGGTGGAGGGTAAGATCTGATCTGTTTTTGGGCCTTGCAAGGTGGGTCTCTTTTGGTGTCGGGCCTAATTAACATGATCTCCCAAAGCTTTTGGATTCGCTCAGATGAGCCCTTATGTGATTGTATGCATATGTGCGTGTATATATATATTTGGCGTCAATGGAGGGGATTGAATTTTCCAACATTTGCCCATGATGATTTATCTAGGTGATATCTAAGGCTTTAACTTTTGATTTGCGTATTTTGGCATTTGAATTACGAAACTCCTTTCACATATAAATTTTACAATGCTTACAACTTTAGAATTTTAAACCTTTTTTTTTTTAAAAAAAAAATTTAGTTCGTGATTCACCAAAGGGAGTGCTTAGAATGTGGACAATCGAAATTTTCAATCAAACAATGAATCACAGTGTATTAGGCTCTCTAATTCTTTAGAAGATATATTTAAAATATTCATGTGGATCCTATTTCGATGAAAACTTGATGAGTCGATTTGTCCAGATAAAAAGAATATACAGTGATGTTAAAGAGTCATGTCAACAATCGATGTGATGCATATTTACCTATTGAAATCCAGCCAAGACTTTATATGTGGCAATTGAATTAGAATAAATATAAAAGCAAAATTTCTAACCATTTGTAAGGAATTATTAATGCAAAGTAGCTTTTGGGAAATTTAAGTACCTGCCCAACCATCTTTCTATTCATCCACACATACAACCATGATTAGTTTTAGAGAAAACCTTCCTTATTTCTTTCATAAGAGCTCGATCTTTTACATTTTAGATTGTCACTCGATCGGTGCGCTTCGAAGAACTCCATTTTTGCTTAGAAGACCATCGCTTCACCGCCGGTCTCGCTTCATGCCTTGCATATCACCAACTTAGATTGGTAACTTGTTCCTAATTCTAGTCTGTGGTTACAATAAGGTTTTATTCTCCAACTCCTTATATATATAAATAATATATATAATATTTTTTTTCCGCACAATTTTTTTAGTTGGCGGTGATCAATTATGGTGGTAGATTGATATGATAAATTATTAGATAATTTATAAACTTTGTCTGTCTATATGTTGCAAACTCCATTTTAGCTTTGAGAATTAACATGTTTTGACATATGCAACCCATGTATAACGGACACAATATACAATGGATGATTTTAGAAGAGAGGCCAAGGTAGAGGTCTGGCCCTTATGGTCTGCCACCAAAGCTTGCAAAAATCATGAGTCGATCTAGGGTATGGCTCATTTTTTTTTTTAATGAATTTTTTTTTCAATTTATCTTTTCTTCTTTAAATGATTTGGTTTTTTTTTCTAAATTTATGAGGCTCCAAAGGATAATACCATCGTGCATCATGTTGATGAAGAATTTGAATTTAGAATTGACATGATATTTGCTAATAAAGACAAAAACTTATAATACATACAGTGCATAAACAATTTGCAAAAGATTTTTTTTGGTAAGGAGGAATTTACAAAAGATTTGTAGTGTGAAGAGAACAAAAAAGCAAAGGAATATTGTGAAGATGTATGGTTATTTGTAATTGTGAATGACATTCTCTATCAATCTCGCCTCATGAACAAGGAGACAATGAAGAGAATTAGATGCCAAGCTTACATTAAATTCAAATTCAAATATGGAGTTTGATTAGTTGCCAATTCTGAAGATATCTATAATCATCTTTTTATTGATGACAAACAAAAACATTTAATACGATGTATCAACACATAACGGATATATATATATATATACATATATATTTTACATATATATATTTTGGTCGGTAACACATAACGGATATTAGTAAAGGTATTTTGACTTCTATAGTTGGAGTCAGTATAAGGGCTACAAAATATATTCCTATTTTAGTAGTGAAGAGAGGGGAATCGATAATGTCGGTTTTATGTCATATGATTGTCATATTTTTTACAATCAAAAAGAAGGAATTTGATTATTGTGGGTGATTATTAAAGTCTCATCTACTATTTTTATTGCTTTCAAATTGAAGCAATTTTTCTTATACATTTCAATAGGATGAGTAATGGAAACTAACCAATTTTTCAATATTTGATGAAGTATCAAAGTTGGACTATGAACATCTTGAAAAGTGGTAATATCGGATACTATTTACTGTACAAATAAGTACAATACAATATGTATATCTTTTGTTGGCTTGAATCATCATTGGAAAAAAATTCTCATTTGTTGTGCATTTGTTGAATGCAACTATTGCTTCTTTTGTTTGGACATTCAATCCTTTTTAAAGGTAATGGGTACTAAAACACCTAAAACTACTTTCACTAATCAAGAGCTATTTTTCCAAATTCAAACCACTGTTTATGTGTACGACATATTGGGGAAATTGTTATACATCATATTACGAATCTTCTTAGAAATCCAAGTTTTTGTAATAAATATTGGCAAAGGTTTCTATATTATTGAAATATGAACTTCACTTGAAAACTATATGTCGAAGTAGAGCTCAAGCGATAGCAAGTAATTGGATAATATATATCGCTTGCATTGTAAATGATGTCCGCCATTTGACAATGATTGTTTTTCTATAGGAATTAGATCTAGACGAAGAAATGAGAGCACAAACAATGTTTTCCAAGATATGGCATGCAAGACCAATTTGTCAATCATTCTGAGAAGCAAGCTAAAAAAATGTACAACACTGAAATTATTGACGATATTGAGTGTGCTCAAGAAAAGCCACATATTATGACTGAAAACAATGTAATTTAAAAACAAATTGCAAACACTAATACTCTTGTTGTGTATAGAAATTTCTAGGCTGTGTTTTTGCATGTTTTGTCTAAATATTAAATTCGATTCCATTGTATATTTATATCGTGGGAACCAAAAGTTGTGAACGAAAAACTTATTGTCCTTTTTAATTTAAGTGATTCTACCATTGTATGTAGCTACCAGTTATTTGAAATGAACACATCTATATTCATGTCATGTATAGGAATTTCCAGACTGAGTTCTTATACATTTTATCTAAATATGTTCTTAGATCAAAAATTGATGGTCCATTGTGCACTTATATCGTAAGTACTAAGAACTAGAAGTAGAAAAGGAAGCTTATTGGTCATATGATAGGAAAGATTGCAATATCTGATTGAAATTAGAAGAAATAAAATTATGATCAATTGGGATTCCGGTCAAGGGACATTCGTGGAAAGGAGGAAATAAGGTTAGAGGAATGACATATGTTTGTGGCTTGAAGGATTTCTCATGAGGTTATGAATTTGACCAAGCAAGGGGGTAACATTCATTTAAATATATCTTCATTAGCATAAAGCAATCTTGGTCGAAGGTAAAATAAAATAAAAAAGGAAATCGTGATATTCTCGGAAGAGGCCTTGCAATCTCTGCAATATTGGCAGATACGGGGAGAAGAGAGTATAAGTAGTGGGCCGCTTTCACGAGAGAAGGGGGTCACACTTTGAATACCCGACCACAATCGAGAGAAAAAGGAGTTGCACACGAGAGCGAGAGAGAGGAGAGTCCTCTCGGCCGAACCAAGGAGACGTCACGTTGCGCAAGACCCCTTGCCGCGGTGCCGCACCCGAGCCGTTTGACTTGTCGTCGCTGCACCGTCCTTGCCTCGTCGCCCCTAGCAGCAACGACAGACTTGCTGCTGTGACCTCGCTGCTACCGCAATAAGATGTTCATCCGGTGCCGACCTCCTGCCATTGTGACCAAGCCTTAACGAGCCCCGCCCAACCGAGACGCTGACGGAGCTGCTGCCTTCCTCGTGCTCGACTGCCGTGCGACTCGCTGCTCCCCCAACGAGACCGTGGTTTCTCCTTGTTGCATCGATCACGCAAGTAGCCATCGCACGCCCGACGATCCACGATCTACTGCTTCTGCTATACCGTGTACCCTAGGGATGCTTGAACACCCGTCACCATAGTTCAGAGTCAACGAAGACTCCTGCGGGTTCCATCTAGTGTGACGGTTTCGCCGAGGTCCAGCAAGGCCAAAATCTCCCGAACAACGTGAATATCTTGTCCTATTTTCGCGGCCACTGCTTGCGAGCTTGTAAGTCTACAGTCAAAAAGAGTTATCATAATCTCGATTGAATAATTCTGAGTGGTGGATTTGTCTTCTTTTGGGTTTTGTCCAGATTTTACTATGACATCGTGGGCTTTGTGATTCTGTTTCACGCAAGCATATGAACAGTTTTATTGGCAAGGAGATCGCGAAGAATTCATTTAGATGTGTGGCGACTATGGACATTAGGGAGAAGAATAGACAACACAATGTCACGCTACCTCCCCGTGAGCCCTGTCCACCGAGTGCACGGCCGACCATTTCACAGTGACTCCCATATTGCCGGCCACCTACTGAGACTTGCAAGCCACCACGAGTCACGGTCCCAAACCGCGAGTTGCCTGTGGACGTTGACGCCAGACTCAAGCTGCCGTTGATCTTGTCTCCAAGCTGATTTATTGAAGTTTCTGTTTTGGCAGGGTTCATTGGCCGTGACCCACCCGCATTGTTACTCGCCAACCATCACCACCAAGCCGTGAGCGGCTCTCTCGCAAGTTGCGACGCGCAACCATCGTTCGTGAGCTGTCCGTGGACAAATTCGGATTTGGAGGATATCCATAAATTAGGTAAAAAATCTCATTTGAATTAGATTGATGAGATTGATATATAATTTAATTCTTTTGAGTAATAGGCATAATATCCATTAGGATATATTTCCTAATTTGCACCAAATAATCTTTAACTTTATCTATAAGATTTTAGATGGAATTATTGATTGGACGATTATCCATAAAATTGATATTTTGATCTTTAAGGCTTAAGATCAATTTATCGTTCTTATTCGCAAAATTTCAGATGATTAGATATTGTTTCCATATTTGAATCAATCGGATGATACCTTTATAAATTGAACGGTTTCAATATTTTGATTGCTTTATTTATCTTCTAAAAAAAAAAGATTGCAATTGCATATCATGTAGACTATAATTGATTTCGTGGGGTAAGTATATTATTAATGCCAAAAATTATGTACGGCGCTCACTTTGGTGTCAAAGTTTCCGTCGGATCACTTAAGTATCAAATTGGAGAAAAAACGATTACTTTGGTGCTACCGACAAAAGATTCCGGCCAAAATGATTACGTGACTTTTATAAGCTTTTATATTTAAAAAAAAAAAATTTGACATGGCTTAAGACTGTCCACATGGGATGGCATAAAACGACGCCGTTTTCCTTTCTTTGTAAGAAACAACGTTGTTTTATACCATTCCACGTGGATTCACTTACAAAACAATGCCGCATTGCTTTACGACTAAAAACGGTGTCGTTGAAGAGGGAGTAAAATAGGGTTTGTATACGATTCTCACTTAACGCTGGCCATAGCTCGCTCACTCACTGTAGTTCGCTTGCCCGCTGTCGCTCGGCCACCACTGTAGTTGTGCCATCGTTCACTAGATGTGTCCCAAACTCTCACTCACTCAAGTTTGTCATGTTCTCTACGTGGGTCAATTTAGTGAAAAATTTAAGGTTCCGATGGGCAAGTTAGGGCGAGGAGAGCAAATTGAGGGCTTGGCTCAAGGGGAAAGTGGTGGGGATCTTACTTTTATGGGGACCGAATAGAAAAATTGAGGGTTTCGTTGTTCGCTTTCTTTTATGGGGACCTAATAGAAAAATAGGACGCAAATGGGAAAATGGGGGCTCGACTCAGAGGGAAACAGTGGTGGGACCTTACTTTGTTTAATTAATTTAGACTGCTTTTATGGGGGACCGAATGTGATTGAATTGAAAAATGGATAGTGGGGACTTTACTTTGTTTATTCAATTCGGCTTCCTCTGTTTCTGTATAGGCATCGAATTGAAGAAATTGGTCGCATTTGTTTCTTCACAACAAAACGACAAGGACCTGCATGTGAAGTTGTTGATTCTATCATGTGGTCCCAAAAACTAATGACTTTTTTTTCCTTGGGTGTAGCATCAACATGGACGAGAATCAGGTAGGTTTCATTATTTGCTATGGTGGAGAGTTTATTATTGGCGCCGAGAATTGGGAATATACTGGTGGAAATGAAGGTATTATCTATGTCAATGTTCGGAAGTCATCATATATTGATTTTTTGAGGGATTTGGTGTATTTTTTACGATGTAAAGTGCAAAAACAACATTACTGTGTTTCTAGGAGAGAATTGAAAGATGGCTTGAGATTTTTTAAGGACAATAATGGTATTAAGGATAATATTTACAATTATCTTCATGGTGAAGAAGTTAGGGTATATGTTGAGTATTATAATGATAATGAGGATGGAGATGAGCAAATCACCACTGAAAGAGGAGAAGTGAGGGATCATATTCAAGTAAGTAATTAGGTCGGGGATGAGTTTAGGTTAGATGAATGGAGAAATGAGAGAGAGAAAAGTCATATTGATAGAGATGAACAAACAGGAAGATGTCCTAAAAACTTGGGTGAAGATATGGGCGATGAAGACTTCATTGGATTAGAATGGAAAATTATTATATCCAGTGAATCGGAAGATGAATATTTGGCTTCAATAAGTTTCCCAAGTAATGAAAATGATGATGAACTCGCACAGTCAAGACAAAAGTAACAGAAATTTCTCAGAAAAATTTTTGCAGCTTCAGCAAAGAGGCCTAAGCTAATAAATAAGGATGGAACTTCAGATGAAGTTGTTGGTTTGGAGAATGAACTTGACAATGATGATGAAGAACTTGCTCGTAGAAGAAAAAGTAAGTATCCTTGTTATGATCCAACTGTTGATAAACATGTTTTATTTGTGGGCATGAGATTTGATGATACTAAACAGTTAAAAGAAGCTGTTGTCAAGAACTTCATTGCTAAACAGAGAAGCGTTGAATTCATTACAAATATGAAGGAATTTGTGAGAGTTAAGTGCTCATAACCCAATTGTTCATGGAAGTTTTATGGCGTGCTGAGTAAGAAGGGATCATTCCATATTAGATCATTCTAGGAAGAAAAAGGTAACAAGTGTGTGGTTATCAAAGCATTTTTTCAATACTATCAAAGTAATGCCTGAGATCAAGAGTTCTCAATTTCAACTATTAGTGAAAGAGTAATTAGGGATTAATGTATCAAGGAATCAATACAAGAGAGCTAAGATGATGGTGATGAAAATATTGATGGGTGGATATAAGGAAGAATATGCACATGGATGAAATTATGTTAGCAAATGTATGTTTCAAAACTTATCTAGTAGGGTATATATAGAGATTGTGGAGAGACCATTCCCTGATCTTGGGCCTAGATTTGATAGATTTTATGTCTATATTGATGCATGCAGACAGGGTTTCTTCGCTGGTTGTAGAAAAATTATAGGATTGAATGGATTCTTTCTAAAGGATTTATGCAAAAGGGAGTTGTTGGTTGGGAGAAATGCCAATAATCAAATGTTTCCAATAGTTTGGGCAGTTGTGAAGATAGAAAACAAAGATACTTAGTTTTGGTTCCTAAAAAATTTAATGGCTAACCTTGAGATAACCAATGGGGGAGGATGGGTATTCATGAGCGACCAATAGAAGGTAATTTCATTGTCCATTAATTCATTTCCTTTTAATATTAATCACTTGCATATTTTTCTTAACTTGTATTTATTGGTTTGAATTTTTGTAAGGACTTAGGGTGCGTTTGGGAGGAGCTTTCCAAGGGTCTTTGGGCATCAAAAGCCCCTTGGGCCAAAATAAAGGTGTTTGGGAAAAAACTTTGTAAGTCCGTTAATGGCAAAGCTGACATTTGCAAGGCTGAAAGCCTAAGGCAACTGCCTTGGGTTTTTCAGCATTCTCGGCATGCTGGGGATTCATTAATGGAAAATTTTACTTTGCCTTTTTTACCCTCACAAATTTATTAAATTCCAACTTTGACCCTTTTGAAAACCTAGATTTTCGTTGCCGCTCGCCTCTTCGGTCTCACATCTCTGAGGTTGCACCTCTCTAGTTTTGCTCCTTTTTGAACCTCGCCTCTGCGGTCACCTCTTTACTCGCCTCTCTTTGATCTCAACAATCACTTGCTTCTCTCGTGTCCGCCTCTCTCTTTTAGTTGCTTATTTACTATGATCCACCTCACTTGTCATTCTCTCATTTCTTGGGGATTGGACGGAATAGAGAGAGGTCCAAGTACGAGAGAGAGCGTGGCGGAGAGAGTAAGACTCGAGAGCGAGAAGGAGTTCTCTAGCGGATCGGCCTCGCTTGGACCCTCTCCGACAACCTCTGGCCGACGCCCTCAAGCAGACGATCTTTCACTCCTAAAATCTCTACACCGCCGTTGAGTTTCTTTACTTGGTTTGAACCTCCCTTGCCCAAGGATCTCGGCTCAAAGACACTAAGGCGGCAGACCATAGCCCGATTTGTCACGAGCCAGCCCGCTTGCCGCCGTCTCCAAGTCGAGTAGGGAACTCCGCGATTAGACAATTGTTTTCTTGAATCCTTGTTACTCCGTGCTGTTTTGATCCAAGCAAAGATGAGACTCAATCTCCTTAAGCACATACACATGCTAGGTTTAAGCTGTCTCGTGATGATTTCTTTTGAGTCCAAACTTGAGTTTGGGTTATAAAAGCAGTCGATATTTTCCTCTCACTCCTCGCTGTTTTGCTAAAATGTTTACCACTACAAGAGGATATAACACACCTCTCTTGGAAAAGAATTAGTTTTCCTGCTCTTCCTGATTCATGTTAGTTGGTGTCCTTATAGCGCATAGATCTTCCTATTTATCTGTGTTTAGTCTGCTTTGAAGTCTTGCTTGTATGTCAAAACTTGTTTATTTTCAATTATGCTCTTGATGAGGTGATTTCACTGTATTGGCCTGAGCAATTGATGTCTTTACCAGGTCAGATGGGGAGTTATCTGTTGGTGATTTTGCTGATGATCATCGATATGTTTCTGTGGAGCTAGAGAAAAGCAATATACTATTGTTAGGTCCCACCAGCTCGGGTATGAACAGTACTTGTAATGTGTTGGTATTTGTCTTGCAGTTATAGGACATGTTGGGGGTCATAGGTTTGTGTGATTGTGGACTGATTTACTTCTGCCGTGGTTTTAAGGACAGGGAAGACATTGTTGGCAAAGACGCTAGCTCGCGTTGTGAGTGTCCCATTTGTAATTGCAGATGCCACGACATTGATAGAGGCAAGTAATCCTCCTCCTTGATCTTAGTGAAAAGTTCTTCATGCTATTGGACAGTGTCGGACAATCTAACATCAGCATGGTAGTATATGTAGAGATTATGACGTCTCAAATGATGTGCGGTATTCAAAAATCTAACAAGATTTGAGATCATTGAGTCTATAGGAAAGTGCTCTGCATTCTTATCGTGGGTAAGAGAGGCAATTTTTTTTAGGTGACTAGGATAGTTGTAACATCACGATGTTTTTGTTATAGGCATGTAATCATATGTAGGGCTGAGGCTCAATTTCTTAATAGATCGTGGAGAAACTATGGATCATGACTCTCAAGAAACATATCAAATTTTGGATGTCATTTGAATATCAGCTCTTAATTACAAATACTTAAGCAGTTCTCATGTATCCCCAAGGAGAAAATTTTGTTTGATCGAGTCTTCAGCAATGACAAGAGAAAAGCCTTTTCCACTTTGTGGAATGGCTCTGTATATGCTTTGTGCAATTAGAAAGTGCTTTTATGGCAGTATCTGCTCTGTTTTCATTTATTTTGCTATTTTGGGTTCTTTTTTCTGAGGGTTGGGGGTGTTTCTTCTTCTTCATCTTTTAATATTTTTTCTTTTTCTTTTGGGAGGGTTCAATCTCATTAAACATGAGGCCTGTCTAGCAATCTAGGTAGCATTTCTATGTTCATGTATTCTTTCTAGAAAACCAAAAGTCTAAAATGTTTCTCCATTTGGCTTCCTTATACCGGTTGTTCAATCTGAATGAACATGTTCACTTAAAGGAAAATAATGGTTGTATCCAATAAAAAACGCCCTCGTTGTCCTATTTGTTGAAGTTCTCAAGGTTTGGTCTTTTGCTTCTTGTGTTGACTCTTGTGACTTGTTCATATTCTTTCTTCTTCACTTCTCTTTTGGCTCAGAATCCAAGTGCTCAACTCTCTTTTCGCTCACAACCAAAGTGCTCGCCTCTCTCTTCGCTCAAAAGGTGTCGATTATCCCACTTTGAACCCAGGTTCTTTCACTTTTATTTCTTATGTTTCTGTTCTTTTTCCCCACTTACATATCCAGCTTGGTGTACTCTTTAATGGGTTCATATGAATTGCATTCTAATTTATTTGTAGTGTCCCTTGCTTTGTATTCATAGTTAACATCATCTCTTTTCATTTTTTAAATATGTTTGTATTCATTTTATTGAAAGATGGCAAATTCATCAAAGGAAAAAACATATTAGAGCCATAAAGATATAGAAACTTTTTATTGATTATGCATTGAATAAATTGAAAAAGACAATCGTCCTACGAGCAATAAAAGGGATGGGTGGACAGGCATAATTAAGAAGTTTGAGGAGCTGAAGGGAAAAAAGTATGATAAAAAATAAAATGAAGAGTAAGTGGGATAATTTAAAGGAAGAATGGAAAAAATGGAAGCAATTGGTTCAAAAAGAAACAGGACTAGGATGGGATCCAATGAAGAAAACCATTGACGCGAGTGACGAATGGTGGGAGAGAAAAATTAAGGTGTTTATCTAATCTTTTGTTACTTTTTGTTTTGTAAGTTCATCTTTTATAATATAACTCCTAAAAATATTTTATTATAACAGGTCAATCCTAAGCTTAGAGTCTTTCAAACGAAAGGCATACATTCGGATGTTGAAGTTTTGTTGGATCAAATGTTCCAGGGTACAGTTGCTACTGGAAGTATTACCTGGAATCCTGCACAAGGTTTATGCAATAATGAGAATGTTGAGACCACACAAGCTGATATTGGTAATTGTGCAGAATCTATTGATGATACTTTAGAGGGTGATGTAAGTGAAACAAATGCCCAACCAAGTCAAAGTAAGACCCAGAAAAGAACGGTAGAAAGTTCAATGAAGCAAGCTCGAGGAAAGAGAGGAAAAAAATTGACTGGACCTAATAAGTTAGCATCACAAATCAATAGACTTTGTTCAGCTGTTGAAAGTAGGAGTAATGCAACATCGGTTGCAAGGGAGTTTAATCCTTACAAAGAAATTGTGCAAACATTAAAAACCATATCTGAGATTAAGCAAGACTGAAAGTTGTTCTTTTTTGCACTCTTTCATTTTGCTAAAAAGAAAGATAATAGGCGGATTTTTATGAACTTAGATGAAGATGAAGAAAAAGTTGAGCGGCTAAAGTATAAGTTGGAAGAGCATAATAGTCACCACTAAGATGCTAGTTAGTTCTTTGAGCTCTTTCATATTAATCTATGTTGTAATGTGAGATTTATTTTCGGTTGCTAATTTGCACTACTTGTGAACTCTTCTTTTGATTATGTTCTAATGTGAAACATGTGTTTTCAATTTATGTTATTTCGATTTGGTGGAATCTGTATATATATTATGGAAAATAATTGTTCCATTGATGGATGATTATACTTTTCTTATTGTTTTGTTACTTTAAATAGATATGAACGATTATCCTGAAAGAGAAATCCATGAAAATGAGGACGAGGAATTCAATCAACTTGTGGAAATTACTCAAGCAATAATCGCTTATCAAGCAATATACAGTCACAAAAAACTTGTATGACATCATCATATACATGATATGCATGGTTAGAAGAGTTGATGGGCGAAGATGCTAATCCGATAAGGTATTATCAAAAAATGTTTAGAATGAATAAGATTGTATTTAATAATTTAATGCATGATTTAGTAACACGCTATGATCTTGAAGGAACTAGGAATATTGATGTTAGAGAAATGCTTGAAATGTTTCTTCATATTTTAGGCTATGGTATAAGTAATAGGTTAACACAAAAGCGTTTTCAACGCTCTGGGAAAACTATAAGCAGGCACTTTAGCTTAGTATTAGACAAAGTATGTGAAATGAGAATTGATCCAACCAGCTAATCGGCAATTTAGGGATGTTTCGGAGAAGATAAAAAATAATCGAAGATTTTATCCATATTTTAAGGTATGTTTTGATTATTCTATAGAAAAAAAGAACTAAATGCAAATTTTGATTATATAATAATATTTATGTATTTGTTTTAGGATTGTATTGGAGTTATTGATGGTACTCATATCCCAGCGGTGATACCTATAAAAGATCAAATTCGTTTTGAAAAGGTACACCGACTCAAAATGTCTTAACGGTGTGTAATTTTAATATGGAATTCACTTATGTTTGAGCTGGTTGAGAGGGCCAAGTCCATGATACTCGTATTTTCTATGAAGTTTTAGGGAGACATGATATGCAATTTTCTCATCCTCCTCCAAGTTTGTTAATTAATGGTTTTTGTACATTAATATGTATAAATATGGTATATGTTGATCAAATTTATATTATATTTATGTAGGTAAATATTATTTAATAGATATTAGACATCCAAATTCAACGGGTTATTTGGAACCATACAAAAAAGTTAGATATCATTTGCTAGAATTTTAATGAGGTCCTGTCCCTACAGGCTATCGAGAGGTATTTAATCGTGTTCATTCCTCGCTGTGATCGGAAATTGAGCGAGCTTTTGGTGTGTTGAAGAAGAAATGGAAGATCCTAAAGCAAGTAAAAATTGTTATAATAGCAATGACTTTGCATAATTATATACGACGAAACGCCACCAATGATAGACATTTTGCAAAAGTAGATTTGGATCTCAATTATGGACATTCAGTTGATCTTCATAATACAAATAAGGGGGCTGGTACTTCAAATGACAATTTATTTCTTGACATTGCATGTTTACGTGATCAAATAGCAATAAGTTTAGTAAATAGTTGAGGATGTTTGTAATTTTCAATAAAAACCTATTTCTTTCTTTGATGCATATGTAATCATGTTTATTATAATGAAATTACTCTTTCTTTTTGTTAACATATCTCATTTATATATACATCTTAGTGCAAAAAAAAATATATATATAAAAGTCATTGAATTTGTTAATATATATATATATATATATATATATCTCAACGCAAAAATATATAATAAAAAAAAGTCATTGAATCCGTTAATATATCTCTTTTATATATACATCTTAGTACAAAAAAAATATAAAAAAATCATTATTTTTGTTTTCAATTTTAAAAATAAAAATTAATTTCTTAATTGGTCGCGCTAAAGGACTTCTCAAATATGTGTTTACCAAACAGCATTTCCCCAAAGTTACTTCTCAATGCGTTTTTCAATTATAGTTTACCAAACAATCTTTGCATTTCATCAAAATCCTTTAGACCAAAGGCCTTTGCATTTCCTTAAAGGCTTTTCCCAAAGTTTTCCCAAACGCACCCTTATTTCTGCATTGGCTAAGTTGATGCCACATGCTGAGCATAAAATGTGCGCGAGGCACGTATATGCAAACTAGTCAAGAAACTTCAAAGGAGATAGGCTGCAGAAGCAGTTCTGGCAGATAGCGAAAAGTACCAACATGGCTGATTTCATATTAGCCAAACAAGGACTATTATAACTGACAAAGGAAAGTTTTGATGCACCCTTCCAGACAGAAGCTAAGCATTGGTGTCGAGCCTTTTTCAGCGAAGAGTTCAAATGCGATATCATTTATAACAATCTTAGTGAAGTTTTCAATAACAGAATTTTAGAGGCCAGGTACAAACCAATCATCAACATGCTTGATGATATTCAAGTTATGGTCATGACTAGACTGCATAAGCAAAAAGATGAGGATATAAAGTAGATTAGAGACGGTGGTCCTAGGATTGTGAAGAGATTGGATGCAAATGTTGCTGCTAGTAGGTTCTACCATCCAGTTTGGAATGGAGATAATGGATATGAGATTATTTCAAAATCATAATAAGTATGTTGTCAACCTGGATAGAAGAAAGTATTCATGTGGAGCTTGGCAACTGAATGGAATTCCTTGTGCCAATGCCATTTGTGCTATTAAGATGGAACAAGAAAACTCAAATGATTACCTAGATGATTGGTGCAAAAAAAGCTCATACCTTGCTTCGTACCAATTCATGATGCAACCTATCAGAATTAACAAATTATGAAAACCCTCTACCTTTGCCACTGAAAAAGCAAATAGGAAGGCCAAAAAGGAGATGAAGAATGTAGCAGGAAGAGGCACCAAGTCAGAAGATGAGTAGGACGGGGCAAAGATGAAATGCTCCTAGTGCCGCAAATAATGACACAATAAGAAAGATTGTGAGCTGAAAAAGCAGCATCAACAGCAAGATGTAATGGCTGATTTAGTGCCAAGAACAGGACCTACTGAAGAGCTTCTTGTTGGGCCTACTGAAGGGAGGACAGAAGGCCCTACTGTAATACCTATTGAAGGGCAGACAGAAAGCCCTACTGTAAGGTAAGTATCATCTTTGCCTCAGTAACTTTTCAATTCATATTTGATAGAGTTTGATGGTTGACTATGTGTACTGGCTTCTCGTATACTTTTCCTATGTCATGCACTTGTAATTTGAGAAGTTTTTTCCATTTGTTTCCACCATAAAAATGAGTAAATGTCTAACTATTCATTGTAGTTGGTCATAATCTTGATACAGTACATTGTTGTAAAGCTTACTAAAGGGCTAAAAAAAGTCCCTATTATAGGCTCAAGTGCAAAGACAAAGACTAGAACAGGCAAGACAGCAATAACAACAACTAAGTCCACTATTGAGCAAACGAGAAAAAAAAATATCTTGTAAATTGTACATCGCTGTGTTTGTCTTTTATAGGTTGAAATTTAAATTTGTTATGTGTTTCTCTAGTGAAAAGACGAGCAACTACACAAGTTGCAGAGGTTGCTCCCCAATTTGTTGCAGTTGAAATGATGCACCATAGCGAACAAGAGGGGCTCTTGGAAAAATATTAAGGCAATATGGTTATGGGATTTACACAGATGAACGTACTAGAATAACTATTTTGAATGTAAGATTTGTAGGCCTCATGCATTTAATTTGTTGTACTTCAATTCATTTTGTTGATAGTATCACCATGTTCTTGTAGGCTGGGAGAACTTCGGAGATACTTATTTCTCAAGGTGAACCAACTCAAAAATCAAGATTGCAGCTAAAGAAGAGTACTCCAAAGAAGAAGACAGCAGGTATAACTGCAAAACAGCCATTCAAAAAGAAATCAATACCAGTTCCATCTCAACCAACAATTGGAAGCAATAATGATCATATGGACTAACACATGACACTTGCTAAAAAAAAAAAATAGCCGCTGTCAAAAACAATGAAAATGAGGTGATAGAAAGGCCAGTTAAAGAACCTGCACATCCAATTTGAAAGAGTGCTTGAATTATGAATTAATTCAAAGCTCCAAGAGGAAAATATATCAGAGTATTATGCATATTGACTAATGGGAGGGTGCTAGACATGGTCTCTTTTTATGTTTTCTTTTTTTAGGTAGGTGCTGGATATTATATCTTTATTGATGGTACTTACTACCATTGTTTTTTGAGGAGGGTGCATACTGCTATTTTTTTTTTTTAAGAGGGTGCTGAACCTTCAGTAATTGGGGAGTGAAGTTAGGCATATTTTTCTTTTGTAAACAATCAATCAATGGCAATGGTAATAATTGTTTTTGTTATTTTCTCTTATGTTGGTTTCGGCTAGTAATGCTAGCAAGACAGTTATCAGTTATGCAATATAATTTTTTGCTGTTAGTGCAATATTCTTATGAGGTTAATATTATTTTTAGATGTGTGCATTTACTGTTACTGGTTAAAGTTGTGGATGCTAATGAATTTGTGGGTCTGGTTGTATGTGCGGATACAAGAACAAAATGTACCAACTCGCCTTGGTATAGTTGTGAGAACTGCATCTTCTTGCATGAGCAATTTTGGATGCTGGTGCATCTTATTGCATCAACACTTGTATGGGCTGGTGTAAGAAGATGCACCAACAACCCAATTGGTGCAATAAGATGCAAGATACACCACGACTAGTGCAAATCAAGTGATGTTTGAAACTAACATGTTCTTTTTTTAAAAAAAAAAAACTTGTGCAACACAAGTGATCACTTTGTATTCGTGACTGGCACTTAAACGATCATTATTATAAAAACTTAGCACTCAAGCGATCACTATTTACAATTTATGGCACTGAAATGGTCAATCGTGAATTTGCCACCATCCCTTAATTTCGCCATCGTTTGTAGTTGCAGCAAACCAACAAACCATTACCAAATAAAAAATGCAACAAACCATTATATGTGAAGTAAAAACTAACCAAAACAAACATTGACAATACACAATCAAACAATAAAACTTTTAAGTGCTCACAATTAATGCATTCCAACTCTAATATTCCATTTCTACTATAGATTACAACAAAACCTTCTACTTCATACAAAAATTGCAGCAAACAAAAAATACATTTTACTTATAAATAATCCAATACAAGTGCATATTCCACGTCTTCGATTATGGTAAACATACAAACTTCTTCTCATTACTCACTTCACATTTGAATAAACTACACAAGAGAATAACAACACAATCAACGCTCGATAAAAGTTTCTTTCAATTTTTAGCCTTGAAACCTTCCCCTTCAAATGGTCGATCAAAGATGTTAAATTCTTCATTTGAACTTACATTGAGTCGACATCCTCCAACTCATCCATTAATGTAGGTGGAGGGTGATGTCGACCTTCAAATAACTCCAAGATCACCTCTGTCGCTTGATCAGAGAATTTCCCATTAACCCATTTGAAATATTTACACCGCGAACCTTCTCTATATCTACCGAACCCATGGAATCTTCTCTAGAGATTCAACCGAATCCAAGATGTTCTTCTCGGATTTGGTAACCCATAATAACAGTAACACTCACCATCTAATTCGTTTTTTTTTTTTTTTTTTATAGAAATGTGAGCCACTGCTGAAATTTCTGCCCTCCATTTACAAGAGTGAGCTGATAACTTTAGGAGAAAATCGAAGTATGCACTCAAATTGGGGATTTAGGGTTTTCAACTTCCGGTTCTCTCTCAATTTGGGGATTTAGGGATTCTTATTTGGGGGAAAAGACGCTAAATGGCATCGTTTTATCGTTTGTATGCTGATTGTACCCTCCAGCAATCCACGTCGGCTTCAAAAATTAATAAAAAACTACCACATCGGATTTTTGGCTAACCAGATCGACGTTGGCACTAAAATGATCGTTTTTTTTTTCAAATTTTTTGGCACTTAAGTGATCCGATAGAAATTTTTGGCACCAAAGTGAGCATCGTACATAACTTTTGGCACTAATAATGTACTTACCCCACAATTAAACTTAGCTTCGCTAAAAAAGTGCAAAAACTCTCTTTTAATTAGATTGTTGTCATGAAAGTATTCTGCTATGTGAGAGAAAGAAAACCCGACATAAATTGGGGAAAAAAATTCAGCATTTGCACATTAATGCACGTGGGATACATGAACACAATACGGTATGGTATGGAGCCATGCAAGTGTACATATAAAGCCACGCACATTGTTGATGTGTAAATTTGGACTTCTCATTTAATGGTAAATTGTATAGAAATTAGGGACTAAAGCCCCAAAATAAAAATAACATAATTGAATTACATGACATATAAGGATTCTCCATGGGCAACAAACAACATCGTTGGATCTTGGCTGAAGTCAGAATCCAGCAGCCATAGTTCTTATTGGGAGGCTTTCTATGGGAACATTGAGGAAGACCTGATTATTGAAGAAACTATACCCGTAGTACCATCTCCAGTTGAGGAACCTGCAAGAGAAACAGGACAAGAACTGAGATTAGAAGCATGCAGCACAAAAAGGAATGATACTTCCAAGGGAAAGGAGATTATGGTAGCACCCATCCCGAGTAAGAAAGATTTAGATTCTGGAAAACTGACCACCAGTTCAGATTCCCTCTTACAGAGTTCTTTGAAAATTGGAAAAAGCAGCAGGAAAAACATGAAGGTGCAGAAAAATAAGAAACATAAATATTTACCAGCACAAATTCCTACCTATATAGATGAGTCAGGAATGACAAAAACTCCAGTGGAGGTGCTTAAAGATGGCATAGCTTGGGCTTTGGTGGCTAGCCCTAATAAGCCACCAAAGACGCCATGAAAATCATAAGTTGGAATTGTCAGGGGCTGGGCAACCCCCTAACAATTCAAGAACTTAAAGCCCTTGTGGCTGCTGAAAGGCCTAGTGTTATTTTCCTAATGGAGACTAAAAATAAAGCTGATAGGGTGGAGAGAATCAGAAGAAGTCTTTCGTTTCGACAGATGTTTATAGTGAATCCTTTAGGTTTGGCCGGGGGTCTTGCACTTATGTGGCATGAAGAAGTCAATCTGACAGTTAAAGAGAGTTCACAGCAGCTCATACATGTGGAATGCACTGACCCGGACAGCGGACAAAACATGCAAGCTACCTTTATTCACGCTTCAACCAATTTTGCTGAATGGCTAGAATTGTGGCGTGTTCTGGAATCCTTAAAGCCCCCAAGCTCAGCTCCGTGGACCTGCATGGGAGATTTTAATGAAATTCTGTATGTATGGGAGAAAGTTGGGAAACGTGAAGCAGACCAAAGTCGAATAGCCGCTTTCAGGAATATGGTTAATAATCTATCCCTAATGGATATGGACACTCATGGTTGTGCATACACTTGGTCCAACAATAGGGAAGGGGAGGCCCTAGTTAAAAAATGACTCGATAGAGTCATGTGCAACTTGGAGTGGATGGTCTCTTTTCCGGAAGCTGAAATCCAAGCCCTTCCAACCATTGGGTCCGACCATAGCCCCCTGGTCTTGCAGTTATACCCCGAAAGGAAAATGCAAAAGAAACTTTTCAAGCTCGAAACATTCTGGACAGAGCACACGGAATATTCTGGAGTAATTCAACAAATATGGAAGAATCAATCTGTCTACTGTGCCACTTTTTCAGAAAAAATTTCAGCGACCTCCAAAGAAATGACAAAGTGGAGCAGAATCACCTTTGCAAATGCTTCAACACAGTTAAAGCAACTCAGCAGGACTTTAACAGAGCTCACCAATCATCCGAATCAGCTTGCTAGTAACCAATATAGACAGAGTACCATAAACAAGATTGAAATGCTGCGCAAACAAGAAGAACAATACTGGGGGATGCGATCACGTATAAAATGGCTTCAATGGGGAGACAAAAACACTCGATTTTTTCATGCGTCTACTATCCAGCGAAGGGCTAGAAATAGAATCCAGATGCTGAAAATTGAAGACAACTAGTGCAGAGACCCTATCGCAATTAGCAACCATATTCAGACATTCTATCAACAGCTATTCTTGTCCGGGGGACCCAGAGATTACCACCCAGTATTAACCCAGTGTCCCTCTCCTATTACTCAGCCTATTAATGCAGATTTAGTGGCTGTTCCTATGCTTGAGGAAATACAGGCTGTAGTGTTTCAATTGGGGGCACTAAAGGCCCCTGGCCCAGATGGATTCAGCGGGATTTTTTACCAAAACTTATGGGAAATAGTAAAGACTGACCTGCTGTCTCTAGTCCAGACTTTCTTCCAGACAGGTACTCTTGATCCCCGTCTGAACAGAACTTACATTTCCTTGATTCCGAAGGTGAAGAATCCTGAAACAATCAGCCAGTACCGGCCCATTAGTCTATGCAACTTTAGCTAAAAAATCATATCTAAGCTTCTTGCAAATAGACTTAAAAAATACTTGCCTGAGCTTATCGAACCGGAACAATGCGCATTCGTTTAAGGCAGGCAGATACAGGACAATATTTATATCGTCCAGGAAGTTCTTCATCAGCTGCGAATATCAAAAAGGAAGCATAAGCATCAGGCCATTCTCAAACTCAATATGCAGAAATCATATGACAGGATTGAATGGGATTTTCTACGAGATTGTATGTTGCATATGGGTTTCTGTGAGCAGTGGGTGAACCTTATTATGCAGTGCATTTCGACAGTATCTTTCAGTGTTAAGGTTAATGGCGCACCTACCCCTTTTTTCAGCCCAACACGGGGTCTCCGTCAAGGTGACCCTCTTTCACCCTACTTATTTATTCTGATTTCTAATGTGCTGACATGGTTGATAAACAAAACAATGTTGGATGAAAGCATCAAAGGAATTCAATTAAATAGAAACTGCCCCAGACTCTCTCACCTCCTTTTTGCGGATGATGTTATCTTCTTCATGGACGAAACCATCCTGGAGTGTCAAAACCTAGCATCAACAATCAATCAGTATTACTTTGCCTTAGGACAAGCAGTGAATCTCAACAAGTCTGGGGTTTCTTTTAGTGCTCATTGCCCTTTACCTTTAAAGAGGAATATGGCCTCAACACTCAGAGTCCCCGTGTTCGAGAAAACAGGACAATATCTGGGTATTCCTACAGAATGGGGCAAATAATAAAAAAAAAGTTATTTGCATGGATAATAGCCAGGGTGAATTCAAAGCTTGAAGGGTGGAAAGAAAAATTACTTACCAAAGCAGGGAAAGAGGTGCCGATCAAAAGTGTGGTATAGGCCATCCCTACCTACGCCATGTCTGTTTTCAAGCTGCCGGTGTCGATTTGCAAAGCAATAGAAAAGAGAGTTGCTTCATTCTGGTGGCAAAAAGGAGATTCTAAACCTGGAATTCATTGGAGGAATTGGGAACAACTGAAACAACGAAAAGATGAAGGGGGAATGGGCTTTAAAGACTTACTCTCGTTCAATCGAGCCATGCTAGGTAAGCAAGCGTGGAGATTATCTAATACACCTTCAGCCCTATGGAGTCGAGTGTTGAAAAGTGTCTATTTCCCAACAGGGGACCTCTGGACAGCTGGCACAGGGGCGCGGCCTTCATGGGGATGGCGCAGTATGGTGCTCGGAAGAGACACAATCAAAGAACAAGTTCAATGGTCAGTCGGAGATGGCAAATCCATTCGAATCCATGAACATAAATGGCTTAAACAGGGGATTATAGGAGGCTGATCAAACCAATCAGAACCAATCATGGTGGCTGAACTGATAAACGCAGAAAACAAAACATGGAAACAGCAACTAATTCAACATCTCTATCCAGGAAATATAGCAGATGAAATTCTAGCAATCACTTTAAGCCAACAACCACAGCCGGACTCATTGGTTTGGACAGGGAATTGTACAGGGAACTATTCGATCAAAAGTGGTTATAACAGAGTACAGAAGGTAACTAGGCATCAACAACGAAACAGCCCATCCTGCTCTTACCAGTTTCCTCGTAACTTCTGGACCAAGCTTTGGAAGTTAGCAGTGCCTCCAAAGATCCGAAATTTCATCTGGGCTATCTGCTAGAATGCTTTGCCGACGCGGGAAAACCTGCATAAACGAAGGATAAGCCCAGATCCACTCTGCCAGATTTGCCATAACAAGGTAGAATCTACTGAGCATATCTTTTTCTATTGTAAATGGACCAAAGGTATATGGCAAGACCAAAAACTTCTCGGACTTAGCCCCACTAATTGAATTAATCGAGCAGAGCAGTGGTTATTGGAAATTTTTTCAGTGGCTGAAGGAATACCTGAACGAGCTCTGGTCGGCCAGATGCTTTGGCTAATATGGAAGGCAAGAAACGCGGCCATCTTTTGCGGAAAACCCCCCTCAACTACAGCTCTGCTCAGTTCTGCGCAAGATCAGGGCCTGCTTACCCTTGAGATTAAGCAAAAACGCAGACGAAACATAGGAAACTCACCTGTGTCATGGAGATCTCCGGATCGGCAACAACTGAAGCTGAATGTGGATGCCTCTTGGTGTCTAAACGCCTGTACCGGATCGGTTGCAGGAATTGTGAGAGATTCAGATGAGAAGGTGCTGGAGGGTTTCGCGATTTTTGTCAGGGTATCCTTAGCTATTGAAGCCGAAACTGAAGCCGTGCTGAAGGGACTCCTTTATATACGGGATCTCCAACAGGGTTACGTGAAGAAGTTCAATAGTCAACCGGTTAGTTGGCTTTGTGAGACCGATAGTCTGTCGGCTGTGAATCAAGTGATGGGTCGGGCTGATTTACATTGGAACGTGCAACATGAGGTTCAGAAGTGTCGGTAGGTGCTAGCCCAAACCGAAAATTTCATACTGACCCATTGTCCAAGAGAGGAAAATAGAGCGGCAGACTGGGTGGCTCGACAGCACCGCTTGCTTCAACTGCCTCTGAACTGGTGGATTTCCCCCCCTCCTTTATGGCATATCGTATGCTCAGATCTTAACATGTCTCGGCTTCCTCAGTCCTTACCCGGCCACGGGGAGCTACCAAACCAAACCACTCCGAATCTCAACTCGGACGAACCTTTGAGCACTGAAGATCGAAACAACAGGATCCGTAGAGGCAAGGCACCCATACATGCAGATCTGGAGTCGTCGGTCCAAGATCGTGGCTTTACTTTCAACTCGGACGCATCTAGGAGGATTGGTGATGGAAACAAACGGATCTGTCGTGGACAGGCATCCCAAACTGCAGATCTGGAGGTTTCGGTCTAAGATCAGGGATTTACTATGAAGGAATACCCAAAAAATCAGAAGAGGAAGCAAACTAATCGGCCTTTACCTGATTGTTGGGAGCCGCCAGACCGAACGAAGCTGAAGCTAAACGTTAAAGCCTGCTGGAGGCCAGGCGAACCCCTCGGTTCAGTGGCCGGAGTTGCGCGTGACTTTGAAGGAAAGGTGCTTGAGGGATTCTGCAGCGATGCTAGGGTTTCTTTGGCTTTGGAGGGGGAGACTGAAGCGCTTCGGATGGGTCTCGAGCATATCCAGGATCTGAACTGGAGTCACGTGGGGAACTGGAAAAGTCAAAGGCTTAGTTGGGTTGTGGAATGTGACTGTTCTGAAGCGGTGGACCAAGTGATGGGCCGGGCCGATCTCAACTGGACATCCGCTGAAGTGGCTTTAAAATGCAGAAGTTTGCTGGCGATGAATGGCGTGAACATTATCCCCTGCTCGCGTGAAGGAAATAGAGCTGCCGACTGGGTTGCGAGAACACATCGAGCTCAAAAACTCCCCTTTAACTGGTGGAGCTCTCCGCCTCTTTCCCTTTTGCGTATTTTATGTTCGGACATGAGTCCATATCTATCTTGTAAGACGCCTTATCAGTAATTATATCGCCTCTACTTTGACCCCAAAAAAAAAAAAATTACATGACATATAATTTTTTTAAAGTATTTATCATATATATATTGGACCAATAGTGGTGAATTAGCCTGAATTAATTGCGTGGTCTTGGCCTTCAATGGAGGTAAAATTCGACCAAAATAGGGCAAATGGAGGCCAGATTTCCGAGCCTAGAAATCAGAGTATTTGAGCTTTAATTGAGTTGGGTTTAGTCCATAATATTAAAAGGTTTGAGTTTAATTAAGACAAAACCTAAATAGATCGAGCGCATTATTAATTGAGTCTACAGTGAGCAAGCTCCGATCAGTCCATTGCACACATACCCTAGCTGAATTCCATATAAATGGTGGAGTTTGTTAAGCTCAGTTTAATAAATTTCAACACATTTAAGTTCAATTAGACTTAGGCCTTAATAATATAATGCCACTATTCGATGAAGGCCGAAATTAAAAGCCTGTGAAAGACCTAAGTTTCCATTAAATAATCATATTAGGTCTTCATTAATCAAGAAAGATAATTCATAATTCACAGCACATTAAGAAGTGAGACTTTTGCATCCCTACATGCAAAAGATAATGCGAATTCCATTGAGAATTGAGATAAGGTAGCAATAGGTGAGGCCTAAAAAAGTGGACCATTATTTAGAATATAAGGTGATCCTTGAAGATTATGACCTTAAATACAATCATAAAAGTAATATTTTGCTAATAAAGATTGGACAGAACAGAAGTCGGAGGAATGAAGGGAGCGATCAGAAAATATTGTGCAATAGGACCTTAACTAGTCTAATTGTCATAATTCATCTGACAATACATAATAATACTTGAGTTTCTATTTGAGTAATCAGTTACCAACACTTCTTGTAGAAGACCACCTGCTGTGGTGGCTCAACTGGGCAGGCGCTAATCTTCCATCGAGGAGGTATAGTGTTCGAAGCTCCTACAATGCAAGTTGCAGGAAGGCTAACTTTGAGTCACTTGGTGATTTACCCGGTGGCACGTGTGTGGTGACTAGCACGTGTTGCCCCCAATGATTTATCTTCGGCTGTCGGCTGTGCGGGGTTCCCTAGGTCATCAAAAAAAAAAAAAAAAAAAAACATTTCTTGTGGAAGCATAACTCCCTCGTCGATATACGGTCCACATAATCATAAAGTTAAAACTGAGGGCCCAAAACGAAATGCATAAGTATGTTAAAAGAGCAAGTTTAAAAATCAAACGCACACTGATGTTCTGGTAGAACAAGTTGCACATTTTTGCTTATATTATATTTAATCTAAAACCTAACTTCCACTCATCGAGTTCACCTCTTGATCAAACTTAGTTTCATGAAAAAAGTTAAAAAAAAAATTATGTTTTAATTAGATTGTTGTCATAAAAGCATCTAGCTAAATGAGAGAAAAAAAAAACTTGATACAAGTTGGATAAAAAAAATCAGCATTTGCATATTAATGCATATGTACATGTATGTGTACATGCATGCACATGGCATGATATGATATGGAGCCATGTACGTTGTTGACACTTAAATTTTGACTACTTATTTAGCGATAAAATTGCATAGAATTTATGGATTAAACTTTACCCCCTTAACAAAAATAACATAATTAAATTGTATGGCATATAGTTTTTTAAAAGTATTTACTGCATATACATTGAATCAACGATGGTGAATTAGCCTGAATTGATCTCGTAAACTTAGCCCTCAATGAAGGTAAAATTCGGCTGGCATAGGAAAATGGGTGGCCAAATTTTTTAGCCTAGAAATTAGAGTATTTGAGTTTTAATTGAGTTAGGTTTAGCCATAATGTTAAACGGCTTGAGTTTAATTAGAATAAGCCATGAATAGATCAAGCCATCATTAATTGAGCCCAAAAGAAGCAAATTTTGGCTAGCCCTTTGCTCATGTAGCCCGGCCGAATTCCATAGAAAGAAGAGAGTCTAATTGAACTCAATTTAATCAATTTCAGCCCATTTAAGTTCACTTAGGCCTTCATAATTTAAATCCATTATTGAATTAAGGCTGAAATTTAAAGCCCGTGAAAAACCTAGGTTTCCGTTATACAATCACTTTAGGTCTTCACTAATCAATGGGACATATTCATGATATTTAATCTAGGACACTGGTACTTTGTTCCTCACTATGCAACTCCTTGTTTTCAACGACCAATCAACCTAACGCTCTTCACTCGCCATCAATCCTCTTGTAATATATCTGTTCTATGCTCATTAATACAAGAATTTGTTATTATATTTAGTGTATCATTTGAAAAACCAACTCAATTGAGATAAGGATATAAGAGAACCATTGCTAGTAGTACATTACTTGTTCCAACTTGACATTACCTTTAAAACCTGTCTTCCTCTTGGCCTATTCTGGTTAGTTGCCACAATGACATGAACAAAATATAACATCCGCATCTAACGAAGGATCATTTCAAGAGGACTAATTTTTTATCAAGTACATAATGCACAATTGCTTAAAGGTGAAGTTCTCATTTTCTTCTAAGTGTTGACAATGATTTCTAGTCCAATGTGGCCTCATAATATATAATTGGAAAGCCCAATTTATCTAGTTTCTAATGCAATAAGTTCCATGCTATTTGGAGTCTTCCAAAGAAAGTTACGATTGAATTGCCAAGGACAGCGCAGTTTTACCCAATAATGAGACTTTTCCAATTTCTATAATTTTGTCGTGTCCGCATTGTAATTTATCCATAGATTTATCTTGAGTTAAGAGTCAATGTTCCTTTTAACAAGGAAATGCGGGTCTTCTTGGAAAATAAAAGAGAACATAGGTACCACCCACCTGGGTGGCGTAGTTGGCTTTGGGCCTCCTCCCCCTCACGAAGGGGAAAAAAGAACATAGGTTGTTTTTTTTTTTTTTGGTCATTCCTACTCTATACTTATTCTACACTCACTCTCAGACTTTTGCCCTGCCTCTTGCAGGGTGTGAGAGTCGAAACCCACTCCTGAAACTTGCGCGTCCCCACCCCATCCTTCCCTGAGAAGGTGAGGGTTTGAACCCCACACCTCCCCTTTCCATGTTGGAAGGGTGACCACTGGGGCGAATCCCAGTGGTTGAACATAGGTTGTTTGAAGTTGAGTTTTTGTAAACCCCTCTAGGGCCTCCTTGAGGGTTTATTTTATTTTGTTTTATTACAGAAATTTTAGACCTGATTTCTTGAATTAAATTATCTCTAAGGCATTATGTCTCTTTGGTGGATCCTATTGAGTGATGAGTAATACGGCATGTATCTTGGGGTCAATTCCTTAGATTGTGACTATATATCTTCTCACATTTGAGTTTCCTTCTTAATCTCTAATCATTTCAGTATCGAGGTCATACTTTAGTGGGGTTAATACCCTAAAAACATTAAACCGGTACACCTGTGATAATTTATCCCAAACTATTTTTTTTACCATCAAAAACCCCAAATTGGTGTACATTTGATAAATTTACCCCAAACTAATACACTTGTGACAAATTTACCCTCCGTTAGTTTTCGTTAAATTTTACTGTCAAATTATTAAGTTAAATGACACATGACAGTTGATTGGTATACTAATTTGGGATTTTATACTCCGTTTGTTACAGTTTATAATTTTTGTATTTTTTTGTGGTATTAATCCAATTTAGCAGAGTATATATTTTTCACAAATTTACCAATTTTGGATTTTTTACGATCGAATAAATTAGTTTACTAGTTTAGTGTTTTTTATGTTTAGTCGGGGTAAATTTGTCACAAGTATAGCAGTTTGGGATTTTTCATGATCAAAAAAATAATTTACGGTAAATTTATCACGAGTATACCAATTTGAGATTTTTTGAGCATATTAACCCTACTTTAGTGTTGTCCATAAATTTTTACGGAACACAACCAAATGTTCTATCCACATGCTACCTTTGCACCATCAAACAGTTACAATGGATGAATTTAAACAAGTGTGGTACCGGAGGGACTTGAATCAGCAAATTTATGAAAGCAGAAGGACTTGATTAGACAAATCAAAAATTAGACAGACTTGATTGAGAAGAGCAAAATAATAGAGGGACTAAAAGTAAACTTTTTCTAAACCCAAGCCTCCCAACACCACCATTGTCCGAGATTTCATTGCTTGCCCAACCGTCCTTCATGCCTCAGAGGTCAGAGCACGTCGCGCAGCGCACGCCCGCCCGCCTCGGACCAACATCCTGCGTCGAGTCCCGGGTCCATTGGCGAACCTCGAGTCGTCGCCGACTGGTCCATCCTCCCCGAAGTTTCTGACTTCGGGCTGAAGTGAACCTTCTTTCTCTTTTCATTTTGTAAGTTCAGTCGCTCCAGTTCGTGGGTTGTTCACCGGAATGAGTTTCTTTTCCTTTTGGATTGGTGTTCGGTTGGAATGCTTTGCTGGAAGCTAACTGAGCTATTTCCCCTCTTATCTTGTGGACCCGTCATTGGAATTTGTCCTTCTTTCTTCTGTAAATCTTGTTCCTTTAACCATGTTTCCAGTTCTTACTCGAGTGTAATCCGAAATATGTCAACTTTTTGGGTTCTGAAACAATGGTTTTTATCTGGGGACTCTAATTGGTTTAGGTAATTCTGTTTCATCGTGGCGAATTATATGGGCTTTGAATTGGGAAGGTGGAAACATTGTTAAAAAGAACATTTTGACTTTATTGGTTGATTTACTTTAGGGGAGTTTTTATATGATAGTTAATGTCTCTCGGTTACAATTTGACACAAAGCTAGGATCTTCTGGGATAAGCCTCTGATTCTTGAAAACAACTTATTGGTTCTCTTATTGTATTTGTGTGTTGTTTGCTAACCCAGACCTTAAGATTCAGCTCACTAGTGTCCCACTATTTTAAGCTTGTGCCTTACTATTGCAGGGCTTTGACATTCTCATGAATGGCTTGGAGAGCCTTAGGTAACAAGGTAAATTGTCCTGAATAGAATTATTTGATGCTTCTATTAGGTATTTTCTTTCACATTTTTTGTCTGTGCTGTACAACCGTACTTATACTTCAGCATTGATGTTGAGATAATTGTGGTGCGGGCTCACATGGCTGATAGGACAAGCAGCAGCTTTTGTTTGATGATATCTTGGTTAGTACTGTGGTCAAGGATCTCAAGTACATGTTGCACTTAATTCCAGAGATGGCCGTGTGTCTATGTTGTTGGCAGTGGTGACGGTGGTGGTGGTTTTTTTTTTTTTTTTTTTTTTTTTTTTTTGGGTTTGGGTTGGGGGTTTTGTAGGAATGTTCATGTGCTCTTTGATTATAGGCAATGTTGATAGGAGTTTGAAGAAGTCAAATGGTTCACATAATGGGAACTATATTGTTAGATTTTAAGCAGTTTTTTTGGCCTAATATGTGAAGGAGTTGGATCGCCTGATTTGAGTGCCTTTAAAAAGTTTATACAATCACTTATATTAGTTCTTTTAGCTGGTGGGCCCTGATGTTGTTGTATCTCATTTTTGTTAAGAATTGAGATCTAGTGGTCCACAGTTCCTGGTTCCTGGGGGGAGGGGAAGGAGAAACTGCAGAAGGGCTTGTGCAGGTTTGGGTTGGGGGAAGCAAAGACTCAGGGGAACACATTGATCTTATGATGGCCATGTTGGGTATTCTTTTTTAACCTTATCTTCTTTCTGCAGGGTCTTCGAGTCAGTCATAAAATATTACAAAGACAAGCATTGGGTTGGGCTTCTGCTTCTTGCTATGAAGATGCTGTGATATCAGTTTCTGCTCTGTTCAGATGCTTTTCAGGTCCAGTGGAGAAGTCACATTCTTATAAGCACAAGGCATTTTATCCTTTGAGCAAGCTATTTCATGTCACAACTCATTTCTGATCTAACTGTTTTGGTGCAATCTCCAGACTGAATAATGCCTCCTTTAATTATTGTCTAACACTTGTGCTTATTCAAATTGCACACTTCAAGACATGTTTGAGTGAAGTGTGCTTATCAAACTATCAATTTTATGGTGTCTAAACCCACCTATGCGATGGCAAGTGGAATTATATGAAAAAATGGAAGATGCATTTTCTTGGGTCTCCATGAAACATTGACATATATGACCTTTGATCAAGGAAACATTTGAATATAGCTCAATATTTTCTATCTTTGCACTTGCACATCCTTGTTGACTTAATATTTTCTATCTTTTCACTTACACATGCTTTTTGACTTTTCTCTACTGAATGTTATGAATGGTAAGTGCAAATCCTGATCATTCAGTTTATAAATGTGATTTTGCAGATTTCTCTGGCGTGTCATTGTGGCAGGGGGCTAGCTATAGGAAGCATCTGTCTGACCAGACTTTGTTAAGGTAAATGAAGCTCACCATCTGTTTGTTTCTTATAGGTATTTGAGTGATTCTGAGATTGGTGCTAAGTTTGTCAACCTTTCCTACGTTAGTTTTATTGTATTTTAATATGTTTTGGAAACAGTGCTCGCTACATAGTCAAATCTAGCTCTCTCAGGCCTTGTCTTCTTGTCGAGGGTAATAGATAGGTGATGAGTTCTTGAATTGGGACACTTTATCTTAACAGGGAGGGAGGTACGATTTTGCCTTTTTTGCACTTTTGCATAAAATGATTTTGTAGCAATTTTTTCTTGGAGATTTAACATAATTTGCAGCCTATGGTTGAGGATAATACATGAGTAATTGATTTTTTATTTGGGCGCTCCCATCTTGATAAGATTGGTGATTCCGTGGTGCACATATATCTATCTGGCAGTTTCAATAAGGGCATAAACTAATTTGGAATGATATTTCTCAGACAGTTAACTGTAGTCTTTTCTCTGTTCCTTTATTGGTTTTGTAGCCTGAATTGTTCCAGAATGTCAACCAGATTAAATTTGTTGTGGGTGATAGTGAATTGTGTTGGTTGGTTTGTAATCTACTGAATTATGGTCCTCAAGCTGATATATATTTATCATATTATGCAATCTGTATTGTCTTCAGAACTACAAAAATTTTTCCTTGTCATATCAGATTCCTCTGCTATTTGATATTATGAGGACCTAGCAACTCAGCTTTGTCTGCAATCTCATGTTGGTTTGGCAATTTTTATGGTGCAGCTTAAAATTTAAATGTCTGCTAGAAATGTCTGAAACTAGTTGTTGTGATGTGACCTCAAACTAGCTTGGGCATAGATCTTGTCTCCATGTAAAAATTGTGATTGTTAAACTGGAAAACACAACTGTTTGGTGTTTACCTTTTTAGATTTGATAGATTTTGAACTTGAAACTATTCTGAAAAAGGAACAGTACTACTGCCTTGGTTCCTTATGAGTGAAATTTGCCTTTCAAAGAAAGTCACATGATGATTATATATAAATTTTGGCTTCCTTCCTTACAGTGATTTGGGTGTCTAAATTTGTTTGTCTCTTACAATTTAAAATCTCGAAAAAAGGAGGATGAATTTTCTGTTACTTAAGTTGGCAAACGAAAGTTGCTCAATTTGTTCAGTGATATACCATGGGGATGTGCAACTGCTTCACTTACTAGGATGCTGGACCAGTTGTGTATCAATCAAGAACAAATATGGTTTATGCATATGGACGCGACCGTTGCACCAGAAGTCTGGAATACCTTATCTAGCTTGGTGGTAGTGGTTTTAGGGGCTTGCTACTGAAAAAAGTTCATTGCTGCCACGCATGGCACTTGCCAGCAAGCTAGCTGTTGGACTTATTTGTGATGATAAATTATGGGAAACATCACCTACACAGTGAAGGGTCAATAAATTTTTGGGCTTTACTAAGGCTGCTGACAGACATAAATCAAATTATTGACAGATAATTTGGGTGGAGACAACCCCCTCAATATAAGGTTTTTGAACTTTTACTCCATTCCTCAGGAGAAACATGCAATCATGAAATAGTTGCTAATAATTTGCAGAGAAATGGAATCTTTGTATGCTGGAATCCTATTAATGTGCTGGCTGGATGAAATAAGTCACATCCTTACTATTGAGAGAAAAGTTCCAATGAAAAAATTGAGAAGAAAGAAATTTGAGGTCAAATCTTACTGTAAGGCTACTTGTCCCAGACAGAACTTGCTTTCTGTGGAAACGGATTTGGAAGGTTAAAGCTTCATGAAGAGTTTCTTTTTTGGCCTGGTCAGCATCAAAGTTATATCTCACAAATGAAAAACTTTTGAAGCCTTAGTCTCACTGTTTGGGCAGTTCTGCTGCATGTGCCAGGGAGAGGTCCGAATCTGTAAATTACCTTCTGTTTCACTGTGAAGTGGTGTCCGAAAATCTGGTCTTTATTTTATTTTTATTTTTTTCATAAGCCAGTTTTGCTCCATTGATCATGATGCCACACTCTAGATGCATAGCTCTTAGCTATCGCAGAGGTTTCAGAACTGAAATATAAATCTGGAGAGTTGCCTGCTTTAAGAATAATATACCATTCATTTCCCCAAAAGGATTACATTACTTATTAAAAAAATAAATAACTTCCTACAATGTACCAGCTTGTTGCTTATAGTTGATCATTCATGCAAAACAGTTATTAGGGCATTGTTTTTGCTGTTCTGGCCTTCAAGAAAGTTTGTCAGGAATTTGAGGTTCTTGTCAGATCTTAGGGTGTAGGTAATTTGGCTTTTTGAATTTTGTTAGGATCAAGCAAAATCACATAGTTTTTTGTTCTCTTCTGCATTCACTTAGTTATGGCTATTTATTCAGCACAGTTTGTTATGTGGTTGAGAATGTTTCTCGTTTTTTTTTAGGTGCTTTCATTCAAGTACAGCACTTTTGGCTAGAGGTGATGGGCAATTTGGTTTAAGGACTCCCAAGAGAGAAAAGTATGTTAAAAGAGAGAGTAGGACACAACCGCCCGTTGAGGCTCCATATGTACCACCTAAAGTGAAAACAGTGACGAAGTCCTCTGTTGATAGAACAATCGACATTTTCGAAGGCATGACAATAGTCGAACTTGCCAAGCGTACTGGCGAGTCATTATCTTCACTGCAAGATATTCTTCTGAATGTTGGGGAGAAGGTCGAATCAGAGTATGATCCTCTCAGCATTGACATTGCAGAGCTTGTTGCAATGGTATGTTTCCTTGGTTGTCGTGGTAATTCTTTTACATGCTTGAAATGCAAAAGAGGAAAAAAAAAAAAAAAAAAAAGTTGTGTCATTTTTATTCTTCCTAAATAGCTGAGAATACCGATGTCAGCTGAAACACAATACGTGCTGAGATCACTGATTTGACTTTTTAGATAACCTTTTTCAAAGGGAACATTACCATCTTCTGCCTCGTGAGACGCTTGCTTAATCAGTGTATCTACTTTGCCAGGACAATGTCTGTGGCCAGTAAAGTACATGAAAATGCCTTCAGCATGAAAATCCTTATCTGCTTACAGCCATTAGCACTTGATGCAGCTGAATGTAGTGCATGTGTCTTTGTCTGAATATAGTTGCAGGGACTCACTTTGGACCTATACATCTTACAGGAACTTGGCGTCAATGTTAGAAGGCGTCACTCCGATGAAGGTGCAAAGCTTTTAGCTCGGCCACCCGTTGTCACGGTCATGGGTCATGTTGACCATGGGAAAACTTCTCTTTTGGATGCTCTGCGCCAAACATCTTTGGTGGAAAAGGAAGCTGGAGGAATAACTCAGCATCTTGGAGCATTTGTTGTGAGCATGTCCTCGGGTTCATCAATAACATTCCTTGACACTCCTGGTCATGCCGCATTCAGTGCAATGCGGGCCAGAGGTGCAGCAGTCACTGATATTGTTGTGCTAGTGGTAGCTGCGGACGATGGAGTCATGCCCCAAACTCGAGAAGCCATGTCCCATGCAACATCGGCCAAAGTACCAGTTGTTGTTGCTATTAATAAATGCGATAAACCAGCTGCGGACCCTGAACGAGTAAAACTGCAGCTCGCATCAGAGGGGTTACTTTTAGAAGAGATGGGCGGAGATGTTCAGGTAGTTGAAGTTTCAGCTGTAAAGAAAACGGGACTGGATAGGTTGGAGGAGGCATTGCTTCTGCAGGCTGAGCTTATGGATCTGAAAGCACGGATTGATGGGCCTGCGCAAGCTTATGTGGTGGAGGCAAGGCTTGATAGGGGGCGTGGTCCGTTGGCCACAGCGATTGTGAAAGCAGGGACTTTGGTTTGCGGGCAGTACGTGGTTGTGGGTTCTGAGTGGGGGAGAATAAGGGCTCTCAGGGACATGGTGGGTAAGATGACTGATCGAGCAACCCCAGCTATGCCTATTGAGATTGAAGGGTTGAAGGGTCTCCCTATGGCTGGTGATGATATTGTCGTTGTAGATTCTGAGGAACGTGCTAGAATGCTTAGTACGGGAAGAAAAAGAAAGTCTGAGAAAGACAGACTTCGGAAAATAAGCGAGGGAAGGACAGAAGCTGAAGAGTCATCAGAAGAACAAGAAGTGGTGGAGAGAGTGGAAATGCCAATAATTGTGAAAGCAGATGTGCAAGGAACAGTCCAAGCTGTTACAGATGCTTTAAAAAGTTTGAATAGCCCTCAGGTAGTGCATAATACAAATATGACCATTCACTAACCATTTTTAGCATTTGCTTTTGGGACATGTCTTCAATAAGAAGACAGAAGCATAAGTCATAAATTCATTGATTGTCACACACTGCATCTCCTTGAATGAGATGCTTCTTTTCTTATCGATGTTTTTTCTAATTGAACATCAATTTTCATGAACAAATGCCTTGCTTTGATGTGACACCCCTTACTACTACTTTGCATGAAGAAAATTCAAATTTTTTTCCCCTTGTGTGCTATCGAATCATTTTGTTTCTTTCAGAGCTTTATGTAAGTCATTCCTGTTGACATATATTCTTCCATTCATGTGGTCAGGTCTTTGTCAACATTGTGCATGTTGGTGTTGGACCGGTCTCTCAGTCTGATATCGACCTAGCACAAGCCTGTGGTGCATGTATAGTTGGGTTCAATGTGAAGAATCCTCCTAGTTCTGTAACTCAGGCGGCAACTAGAGCCAGTATTCAGGTATTGAATTTCTTTCTTCTTTGTCAATCTTATGACTTTTTGTTAATGGTGGCTTTTAATGTGGCATTGGAGAAATAACCACTCGGTGCACAGGAGTAAAATTATGAAAGCAAAAGCATCGTGATGACACGACAATTTTCACTCTGTGCTCACTTAAAATCCCACTTCCATGCATCTTAAAGATAAAGATATGCACTTCCCCTGTAAAGAACCAGAACCTACCTTATTTTGGAGCTTGAAATAGCCATGGTCTGTTTCTTTAATCCCCAGTTTTCTGTATATTGTTTCAGATAAAAACACATCGTGTGATCTATCATCTTTTGGAGGATATGGGCAGCTTGATAGTTCGCAAGGCTCCAGGGACTGCGGAGACTCAGGTAGCTGGGGAGGCTCAGGTCTTGAACATATTCGAGCTCAAAGGGAGGAGCAAATCCAAAGGAGCCGATGTGAAGATTGCTGGTTGCCGTGTTATTGACGGGCAAGTCACGAGGTCATCAACAATAAGGCTTCTGAGGAGCGGAGAAGTGATGTTCGAGGGGTCATGTGCGTCCCTCAAGAGAGAGAAGCAGGATGTTGAGACGGTAGGAAAGGGGAATGAGTGTGGGCTTGTAATCCGAGACTGGGATGATTTCCAAGTCGGGGACATCATCCAGTGCTTGGAACAAGTTGTACGGAAGCCTAAGTTCATTTCATCGGAAAGTGGAGCCGTTCGAATTGAGTGCTGACAGTATGCCGTTTGAGTTGATCTCAAAAAGGCCGTGTCGACACCCAACAATTTTGTATTTCGGTTGACAAACAGTTCAAGTTTTGAGACTTCACATGCTGATGACCCTGCTGACTAGTACAAACCTTAGAAGTGTACATTAGCCCAGTTTGAGAAGCATGATATTGTTATTTGTATATACAATTAATATATCTTGTGATGCGGAACACGGATGTAGTCACATTCAGGATTTGATGAATTGCTGAGAGAAACTTCTCCAGTTTTATCACCAAACCTAGAGGAACCTTTTTTTTTCACGCTATCATTTAAACTGCATGGATAAGAGGGCAAGTTATCAGGATTTAGATGTGACGAAGTGAATAACCAGGTAAAATCATGTAATGTTCCCAAGGATGCAGTCCATCATGTCTGATTTACATGAGGATCGGATGATGCAGAGTCATATGTTATGTTGTCCAGATGATTATATTTATGTTAAACCTGCAGAATTTCTATGTGCAGTTTCACCTACACTGCCTCGACAAGTTAGAACAGGTGACTTTCCAAGCATAGATATGATCATACTCCATTTGGGACAGCATGGTAAGCCCTCACATTCAATTGGTGTCCGCAAGTGTTAAATGTTCCAGTACTTTTTTTTTCTAGGCCCTCTTTCTAAGATGAATAATTCAGATTAAACCACCCACCTGGGTGGCGCAATTGGCTTTGAGCCTCCTCTCCCTCACGAAGGGGAGGGGTTCGAAACCCCAGCGCATCGCAAGGTGACTTACCTGGTGGCACGTGTGTGGTGGCTAGCACATGTCGCCCTGGTGGTTTACTCTCGACATCCGGCCGTGCGGGGTTCCCTAAGTAAAAAAAAAAAAAAGATTGATTTAGAAATTTTGATGCATATAAAATCCCCCCTCTTCTCTCTCTCTCTCTCTCTCTCTAAACGGATACTATTAAATTTGAATATTTGAGCACTGCGACGCATGGGGCAATTTGTCAGCTGTGACGTGCCTCGTGCAGGGAATCCCTCACCCTCTCAGCTGCAAGGATTCTGTGCAACTTTTGTTCCTGCTCACTGTCCTTATTGGGCCTTCATGCAAATACAAAGTAACATGATAGCAATGCAAACTAGAAAATTCCACTGCCACTGAGGGCACGTTTGATGACAATTTCATTGCAAAAAACAGAAATAATTTTTTCTATATCTATTTGCGAGAATAATTTTTGAGCATAAGAACACGCTTAGTAATTACAAAAAAATTTTATGCCAGGTCACCATAAGGGCCGACAAGTTGTGGCTAGGCCACTAGCGAGGCTCGACCTCGCCCAAGCGGCATGAGGTTGACCTTGCCCAGCCACCAGCTAGGCTCGGCCTCGTCGGGCCACCACTAACGCCAAGCTCGCCCAAACACCGGCGAGGCTTGTCGACCTAGCGATGGCCCGGGCAGGCGAAGCCTCACCGATGGCTAAGTGAACTTGACGTCACCAAGGGCCGGCGACGCTTTGACAAGGTCGCCGACCCTCATCGGCTGATTGGCAGCCATGACCGAGGTCGGCAACTAGCCAAAACGAAGAAGAAGGAAAGAAAAGGGGAGAGAGAAAAAAAAATATTTTTCGGAATTATTTTTGGGAATAAGAAATTTTTTTTTTTTTTTTTACTTTTTGTTTATATTCCAAATTTGTTTCCAAGAACAAAAGTTTTACCAAACACGTTTTTGTTCTTTTTTTGTTCCCCAAAAAAAAAAAAAAAAAAAAAACAGAAATTTTTGTTTCGAGGAACGGAAACACTTTTTAACAAACAGGCCCTAAAAAGTTTTTAGAAATCTAGGAGACAGAAAAACCTTCAAAGGGGAAAATATAATGTCATATGGGGTAAATCAACGTGCCGTAATGACAGGGTTGTTAGAATAAACTAAAAATTTCAAAATAAAGTAATCCCAGAAAATCATCCTCGATATTTATTTTGGGTAGAAAATCCTCAATATTACATGGCTGAGGGTTCGGATGATCCTGAATTACACCGTCGCAGGGCTAATATTAAACTTCTTAGAACATATATTTCCCATAATTGCTGGTAGAAACCTTACAAGAGCCAACATGCTACTGCATATATTCAACTTGCATTATTATTTTATGGTTAACCACGTACACCTCCAAAACTGACCTTGCCGCCTCCTTAAGGGCCACGCTGGGGGCAAGAACTATTTAAATGGCGTTGCAGTAGAATATAAAGCTCTGTTTCGTATTTTATTAACAGGACTGGCTGTCTTTACTTCATTAAGAGGGATAGTACAATGAAAATGCAACACTCTGGCTGCAGTCCCCAGCAAATCAGTTTTTTTCTTTTTTTCTTTTTTTTGGGTGAACCAATTCAAGCCTTTCAAGTATGTGCATCAGAGTACATGCTGCCATTTTCCATGTGATCAAACTAGAGTTTACATTGATTACACTAAGTCGAGTCGTTCACCCCTAGGTTTGGCAGAAAGCTAGACCACAACGATTTCAATTCACCACCCTATTCAACATCCAGTTTTGGCAATCCTTTGCTAGACTAGACAATAAATAAATAAATAAATAAAAAGTTATGAAAATCTCAAAAATTTATCATCAAGTTGGATTGAAAAAGACCTTGGGCCATCAATTTTGGAGCATCAATTCAGTGTACTCGACTCGACGTAATTCAGTGTAAATTCTAATTTAATCTCACGGAAAATTGAATGAAGCTCCAAAATTGGTAACCTAAGATCTTTTCCAATCGAACTGGATGATTAATTTTCGAGATTCCCATCATTTTTCCTTTTATCTAGTCGAGCAAAGGATTGCCAAAACCTCAAATGTTAGAGTAGGATGGGTGAATTGAGATCGTTGGGGTATGTAGCTTTTTGCCTAACCTAGGAGGCATCGCCAAGACACAAACGCCGCCCTCTCGCAGGCGGCCGGTCGTGTGTGCAAAGTTGTCCCTTCACTACCTCGACGAGTCCGTCGCTCTGCCCACTTAAAAATCTCACCTTTCTTCACCAACCATCTCGCCAACCCTCTCTCTCTCTCTCTCTCTCTCTCTCTCGTCCGCCATGGAAGCCTCCGTCGCCCTCTCCCGCATAGGCCTCGCCGGGCTGGCCGTGATGGGCCAGAACCTCGCCCTCAACGTCGCCGACAAGGGCTTCCCCATCTCCGTCTACAACCGCACGGCGTCCAAGGTCGACGAGACCCTCGACCGCGCCGCCGCCGAGGGCGGCCTCCCGCTCTCCGGCCACTACTCCCCGCGCGACTTCGTGCTCTCCATCTGCCCCCCGCGCTCCGTCATCATCCTCGTCAAGGCCGGCGCCCCCGTCGACCAGACCATCGCCGCCCTCTCCGACCACATGTCCCCCGGCGACTGCATCATCGACGGCGGCAACGAGTGGTACGAGAACACCGAGCGCCGCATCGCCGAGGCCTCCCGGCGGGGGCTCCTCTACCTCGGCATGGGGGTCAGCGGCGGCGAGGAGGGCGCCCGCAACGGCCCGTCGCTCATGCCCGGCGGGTCCTTCGAGGCCTACGAGAACATCAAGGAGATCCTGCACAAGGTCGCCGCCCAGGTGGACGACGGGCCTTGCGTCACTTACATTGGCGAAGGCGGGTCGGGGAATTTCGTCAAGATGGTGCACAACGGGATCGAGTACGGCGATATGCAGCTGATCTCGGAGGCCTACGATGTGTTGAAGAACGTGGGCGGGCTGTCGAACGAGGAGCTCGCCGCCATCTTCGACGAGTGGAATAGGGGAGAGCTCGAGAGCTTCTTGATCGAGATCACGGCGGACATCTTCAAGGTTAAGGATGAGTATGGCGATGGGGAGTTGGTGGATAAGATTCTGGATAAGACCGGGATGAAGGGCACGGGGAAGTGGACGGTGCAGCAGGCGGCGGAGCTGTCCGTGGCCGCGCCCACGATCGCCGCGTCCCTCGATTGCAGGTACCTGAGCGGGTTGAAGGAGGAGCGGGAGAGCGCGAGCAAGGTCTTGAAGGAGGCAGGGTTGAAGGAGGACGTGGAGTTCGTGAGGAGCGGTATCGATAAGAAGAGATTGATTGATGATGTGAGGCAGGCATTATATGCCTCGAAGATATGTAGCTATGCGCAGGGTATGAACCTGTTGAGGGCGAAGAGCATCGAGAAAGATTGGAACTTGAATTTCGGGGAGTTGGCAAGGATTTGGAAAGGTGGGTGCATTATCAGAGCTGTGTTTCTCGATCGGATCAAGAAGGCTTATCAGAGGAATCCGAACTTGGCGAGCTTGGTCGTGGACCCTGAGTTTGCGAGGGAGATGGTGCAGAGGCAAGCTGCGTGGAGGAGAGTTGTGGGATTGGCGATCTCGGCTGGGATTAGCACACCGGGAATGTGTGCAAGCCTTTCTTATTTCGATACTTACAGGCGCGCGAGGCTTCCAGCAAACCTCGTCCAGGCTCAGAGGGACTTATTTGGGGCGCATACCTATGAGAGGATCGATCGGCCCGGGTCTTTCCACACCGAATGGACAAAACTCGCTCGAAAGAGCGGTGCCGGTGTAGGTTCTCTTAACTGATCTGTTGTCAGTAGATTGCCCCATTGTTTGTCTGGATCAGGTCTTGCCGACGGTTTGATTTGAATTAGAGATGTAATTCTCACTGAATATTCCTGGTTAGGCATTACAATTGTTGTTCAGCCTTGAGGTTTTCGTTGTTACAAATAAGAATTGCGTGCCTAAAGCCTTTCCATATGCCACCTGCAATACACTTTGCAGTTTCTCGTCCAGTCAAATGCATATACTCGATGTTATGTCGAGTTGGAGCCAGAAATGTTGTATATTTGTTCACTAAGTCAAGACGGGTAGAAGCCTGCTTTGATTGGAGAGAAAAGAGGGTGGGGGGGGAATCGTGTAGATGCTGATGGAAATATGAAACCTCTTATGAGTTAACACTGTGAATGCTGAAATGCCGAATTCATTTAATGGGAGGCTTTGGAGAATGAATTTGTCTGGGACAACTAGTCTGATATCAGAATGTAGATGCAGTGATTCTGCTTAAACTGTAACTTAATATAAAGGATCTTTAACTTTTAATGGATAGCACAGCTCAAAGCTTTTCACACTTGTTTTTCATCCTTTCACTATCAATGGGATTTTTATTGATCATGATCACATAATTTCTAGTAATCTGATGATATACCACCATGGAGTTTACGATCAGGTATAGGAGGTTGAGGCATTTGTGCGCAGAGAGAGAGAGAGAGAGAGAGAGAGAGAGATGCACGAGTTGTTCTCTGGTGCATACCTGGTAATCTTATGGAGCATGTGAGGGTGCTGTGATGGGATGCTATGTTTGGTCTTTCCAGTGAATAGTTTCTGATGAGAGTGTTTTTAATTGTACTTAATGGATGGGTGTTGTCGGTCAAGAGATTGCGAGAGGCATAATCTGATTTGAGTGTCGGCAAAGCAGGGAATGCATTTTAATGCTTCAAGTTGTGATTCTAAGTTTTTAACAGAACATGCAAGTGTGATGAAGAAAGCACTAAGTGATTTTAGATTTGATCTGGTGTTGTCTAAAGTCCATGCTCAAACTCGCATCTCGAATGGGAATGAAGGAGCTACTATTACTTTGGTTCTGCTTAGATATAATTATGGCTGTGTCCAAAGGCCTATAGATTTGATCTTCATCCCCACACAATTGGGACATTGGATATGGCCGATTCATACAGCTCTATTGACTCGCAGCCTGAGGATTGCATATTAGGATGATGTCTTGATGGTGGTATAGAACACCCCCCTTCCCCTCTCTTCTGGCCTGAACATCGATGGCGCTGTTGCTTTCTCTCAGGAGATGCTTTTCTGTGATATTTAGACGCTTTCTTGTTGGCAATTCTTCTTCATGGAAACAGAGTAAGACAGAGTTGTGAGCCTTTCAAAATCATCGGTTGGTGAGGTACCTGTTTAGATTCTCCCTGTACCTTGTGCGAATATTCTCTCGTCCTGTCCATATTTTTTAGTACCTCTGTTGCAGGGGATGTTGAAATGGACAGTCCAATTTCGCAAGACAAACAATCCGCGTGAAAGATCGCTTGCAATTAGGATGAGTTCAGGGAGTCTTGACTCATTTCAATGGTCGTTTGCCTATTAGGGTATGACATTCCATGAAAAAAATATTCATGTGCCCATGAGTATTGGGTCTTTCTACGTTCCTCGACGATCCGTCTGCTGAAGGATTGGAGGATTGTTAGTCGTCACTGAAGATGTCAATCATGAGCAGATATATCTCGCTCAGCCTGTAACTGAAAAGATATATTTTTTCTGAGCATTTTTATGCTACGGTATTTTGTACTGAAATTACCGAAATTACAATCGATATGCATCAGGGAAAATTTTTTAAAATGTCATAAACCTGTTATACGTTAATATGAACAATTTTTATAATTTTTTAAATTGAATTTTTTTTTATTTTTTCTTTCTTTTTTTTATTCTATCACATATTGCGAGGATTGCCTGTGCGCTATCCATACAATGTGGAATGACCGGCATTTACGCTAGTGATTTTTAACTAAAATTAGTCAAATTGACACAATTTATAAAATATAAAAAGTTTGATATTTAATTGACAAAATTAAAAGATTTAAGACTCAAGTGACAAAATTGTAATAAGTTTAAAATTTTTTGAATAATTTTTCCATGCGATGTGTCACAATTGATGGCACAAATTTCCTATGAGCAATTATGCTGAAGAGACTTCAAGTAACATTTCTTTAGGGTGAGGTTGTGGGAAACCATTCGCCGGAAGAGCAATGTGGTGCCTCGGTTCTCCTTTGTTTGGCATAAAACACTTATCCCCCGATATTGATTTCACTTATGGCTCATCTCTAGGAATAGGTTACCCACACAGGTTATGCTTCTTTCCTATGGTCAAATTGCCAATGTTTCTTGTGATTTTCGCAACTTTGCACCAAACTATAGAGGCCACTTATTTTTCGAATGCCGTATCTCTTCTGGTCTTGCAACTTTTTGGGCTTCGAACTGCAACCTCTCGTGGCAAAATAGGTCAGGTGGAGAATATACGTTGGGCCATTGATTTCCTTTAGGGCGATGATTTCTACCATGCTATTGCAAGGTTCTCCTTTGCTGCTCTTTGTTATATTATTTGGAAGGCTGGGAACAATATATTGTTCCATGGGCGGACTTTGTCTGTGCCGGCATTGAGGCATCATCTTACAAAAGTTGTCCAGGACAAGACTCTCACCTTCAAGCATATTGCGGACACACCAAGGAATAGAAGATTACAAAGAAGTTGGGGACTGGATCCCTCTCTTTTTTCTTTATAGGTGTCAGTTTTTAGTTCGTTCTTTCGTGAGGGTCGCCGTTCCTGTGGTCTCCCCTCTTTTTTAACTCTTGGCGCCCTTCCACTCACGGTGACTTGTTGACATTGAGCGTGTAAGTTCTTGGTGCCGAGCCTTACTTCTTATAAAGTTCCATTGGTAAAAGCTATATACATCTTATCTTACCAAAGAAAAAAAAAGAATGATATAGACATTTTGGAATAACTTTTGATCATCTAGAGTTTACATTCACGAGGTAAGGTTTTCTAGTCTTGGACAAGTTTTCACTTTGCAATGGGGACATCCCATCTTTTTAGAAGTCAAGTCAATTAGCCTGTAATTTAGGGAGTTTGAGAGTGCAGCAGCATCCATTAATGCTATTGTAGGTCTAAATTGCTCCGATAGCACAATCAAATTTGTTTGCAATGCCTGTGATATTCGTAGCCTTGAATTTGGTAGTAGACTTCATTGAAAGCAGATCATGAAGCTAACATTTTCTGTGCTCTCGGACATGCACAAGTCAGTTTCGCACAAAGGTGTGGGGCTATTTGGTTCGGCATTCCCAAGGGACTTTCGGCCCGAAAGCCCCTTGGGAAAAATATTGAAGCGTTTGGTTCAACATTTGGGGATACTTGGCCAAATGCTAGCATTCCAAATGCTAGTAGAATCTTTGAAAGCCCAATGCTCCTCCGGACCAGCTTTGAGCATTTGGCATTCAGAAATGCCAAATCACTGTTCATCTTCTTTGTGTTCTACGTTCGTCTTCTCCGTCCGTTCGTCTTCTTCACCTTCTTCTCCAGCAGCCGCCACCGCCGTGTGGGGATCGCGCGTCCCAGTGACCACCGCCCGGGTGGCGCGACTGTGACCCCGGGCGGCGTCGCTGCGCGCGCGAACCCGGCGACGCCGCCCGAGGTCGCGCGGACCCGGCGGCGTCGCCGGCTCGCGCGACTAGGCGACGCCGCCTGAGGCCACAACCGCCAGATCTGGCCATCGGGAGGCCAAATCGGCCTCCCGACAACCCAGATCTGGCAATCCGCGGCGGCGGCAGATTGGCCGTCCGGCGATTGGCCGGCCGCCGGATTTTATTTTCAGATTTAAAAAAATAAAATAAAAATGGCAAAAGCTAAATGCAAATGCAAGTTTTGCCAAACGGTGTTTTTGTTAAAGTTATTTTACAATACTAAATTTACCAAACGGTGTAGCATTTCGGAAAACCCCTTTATCTCAAAGGTATTTGCATTCTCTCAAGGGCATTTCCCCAAAGTCGAACCAAACGGGCCCTGTGTCCATATTCTTTTTGAACCATGACAAGCTCACTTCCCTAAATGGCTCAGATGCAGGGGTTGTCCTGCAACAGGGACAATCTGGCAGGGCAGGAGAGCTTTGCAATGTTTCTGCAAAGCGCCGTGCAATGCCAATCTCTGCATGCTTGGGACACGAGGTGGCATCATAGGTAAGCTGGGATCGCCTTTGGCCATGTTCTCTGGAACAACAAAGGTTTAGGGAGCGAAACCACCGATTTGTTCCTTAGTCTAATTTGAGCTCTTGGTGAAAAGAATAGTCTCGAAGTATCTGATACTCTGTCGAACAACATGGCATGGTAATGCTTTTGGGCTAAAGACAGACGCCACAATGGGATGCTGCAACTCTAGTTACAAACCTTTTTCTTTTTCTTTTTCTTTTTTTCTTTTTTTTTTGGTTTTTTTTTTGGGGGGGCGGGTGGTGGTAGAGAGAGAAGGGAATAGGAACTCCAGTTACAAACTTGTTCTACCGCAAAATAGCAGTTCACCTACACGCCAAACGCGCTCTAAACGGATGACCTAATATACGTACGAAATCAATAGCCCATTGCCCAAAGTTGACTTTTTCACAAGCCCCGCGAAGTGTCACTGCCTCTCTTAATACCAAATCGCCCATTATGAATATTTCTACTCCATTTCTATTTTTATGGACGGATTATTCTCGCTCACAAGGAATTACAAGCATGCAAAGGAGATTACTATGATTTTTCCATAACATAAAACTGCGAACAAGGGAGAATTTTCTTCCATGTGGTTTTGTCTAGCGACTCTTCTGCCTCGGAGAGGATTGCAATTGCATTCAAATTTCATATGATCAGACGGATGGAAGGCACAGAACATTACAAACGAAGGGTGGTAGGGAGTTGAGAAAGGGCTTCCGATATGCGATTTGAGTGTAGTTTCACAATGTCAACGTTAAGTAAAAGAGCAACTCCTGGGCAAGCACAAAGCACAATATCCCTAGAATGACCGGAAAGCGATCAAAGAAAAGGAAAAAAGGTGTTCTTCTCCTCCGTTTTCAGTACTTAGTAAGAAGGCCAATATCATCTGCTGTATATGGATTCATAATTTCGTATCAGCAAGCTCAAACCGAAATGCCCAACTCGCCTTTGCTGTCTCGCTTTTCCGTGTTGCTTCCACTTCAAGATCCGGTGACAATGGCTCTTGTTCATGGGCATGAATGCTCGGAACTACGTCAAACCTCCATTTTCAAGAACCGGCTGTGTTCTTGTCACTGTCGCGGAAGGCATTTTGCTGCCGCCAACCCATACGGTCTTGAACAGCTCCCCATCGTCGGCCTGTCTCTCCATCACCTGAACTTTCTTCGACCTCGACATCCTCAGAAACATAAAACCCACGTAACACATCGAGGCCATCCCCGCAAATCCGAGCGCTAAACCGATCACCCAACACTTCCCCCGCTTCCCCTTCCTAGTCTCAGGAGGAATAGGAACGATGATTGAGAACCGACCCTGATCTCGAGCATAACATGTGTATGCTGATCCCATCGCGCTGAAATGTACCGTCCCATTAGCATAAAAGGCTGCGCACTTTCCTGTGGAAGGTTTCCCGCTAGTATTCAACAGAGCATCGAACTGAATAGATATAGGATTGCCACTCGTGTTGAGGCCGAGCTTGGTGATGCTATTAGAATGAATATTAGATGCATCGTACACCTTAAAGCCGACGACCGGAGTGATCAGGGAGTACCCAGGCGTGGAGTAATACTGGGAGGACCAGTTGCCCAAGTTCTGATACACTATGGCAAGCCGCCTGACGTGAGGGACTGGCAATGTTCTTGGTGGGAGAGTGAAGCCACTGAAGTTAGTGCCTTTTCTCCATAGTGTCCTGCTTCGTAGCCGAATGACCGAAACCTCCACGCCTGACAAATTAGCGGGCAGGATCGCTGTGTACAGGGAGCCGGTGGGAGGCCGGCGCAGGACCAGCGTTTGGAACGCGGAGTTCTCAACCGACGCATCCAAGGAATTGGTTTCCATTTTCACCGAGGGACCAGCAGACGCCAGGTGAAAGACGGTGAGAACCGACAGCAAGAGGACCAAGTTCATCTTGAACGTTACCGAGAGGATGAGCACATAAACAAAGGACGCCAGCGGCCACGATTTCTTAAACGGAAGCGAAGCGGAGGATCGGCCGCAAAAGGATCGAGAGAAAAAGAGTCGCTGGAGGAGACGTTTCTTTTGTTTAAAAGTGATGATTAGTCTTCGAAGCAAACCAGGCATGCTGAGACACGATGAATCCGATGGGTCCTCTCCGAAAGTTGGACCCCAAAAAGGTCTCCTTTCCTTTCATCCTTTAGCTGTTGTACTGAGCTTTGACTTATTGCAGCCTAGCGAAACGCGTCGTGATGAAGGTTTGCCGAGTGGTGCGTGAAAGTTCTTCAGGAATGGGTCCCAAATGTTGGAGCACGAACGCATCATTGAGCTAAATTTTTGGGCAAAGTCTCAAAGATTCTCTCAGCCCACTGAATGCGGCAGGCTACGTGAGCGTCGGGAACGGGGATTGATCGCTTGACGCTTTGGATTGATTGCTGCTCCCTCTTCCCTTATCTGCTTTCCTTCTTTTAATGTGCTGGCGCTGGCACGACTCAACCCCCAAATTGGAGAAGAATTATTTTTTCCATCCCCTCCCCGAATTCTACGTCGTAGAATTCTAGATGTAGCAAATTTAAAGACTTTTCCCCAGCCAATTTGGCTCTTTCCTATCATGGGCTTGCCAGGGCGACCATAGATAGGCACGCATTGTGTAGAGAATCGGGAATTGACCGAAGGCCATTCGTTGTACCTATCAATTCAGCCTGCATTCATGCACTCGTTCATTGTGTTTTCCACAGGTGCCTATTTGTACGGAAAAAGACTTTCATTGCCCTTTTCACGTGCACAACTGAAAACAAAGGAGAAGTATTTCACAATACCTCAAATACGCCGTTGCGTCCCCGGCAATCATCACGACGCACGTGAGTGAATATTACATTTATTCAAGCGTAAAGAATAGCTTGCTTTGATAGCTCGCCACCTAACAAAACAGTCATTTAAAAGCCATACTTCTGAGTATGTATAGAGTAGCGTCTGCTTGAGTTCCCCATTAATTAAAGTCAAAATGTGCTGTTGATGACCGATTGGGGCGTTGACCTTTAAGTGCAGAACGTTGGAATGGTGATCTATTTTTCGACTCGGCCCGATTACATCGCCAAAATCTTCCCCAGTGAATGGATAGAAAGCTCATCCAGAGAAAGGAGCACCAGATGGAAGCGATTTTGATATACATGAAAACATCATTACACCTAAAGAAAGAGCACTAATTTGTTTCCCTCCTTGATAGAAACAAGAAAGGGGAAACCCATAGTACTGCGCTCCGCTTCCCAATCCCAAGCACCTTCCCTTTACAACCACCAATAATCCCCACGGAACCGACGCAGCCATTTCCAGCTTCAGAACCAGTAGATTCTTCAAGCCGACGTCAAAATGAGGGCCCCCAAGCATTACCATCAGATTCAGGGAGAAGGGCTTGCTCTGATGGTGAGCTCGGCTCTAAGATGGAGTATGCCTTCAATGAAATACGGGCCATCATCTGACACGAAAGCTGTCCAAGGTATACCAAAGAGATTACGGTATCCTACAGCCTTCCCACCAGTGAAGGTATAGTTCCCTCTATACTTGCTCACGTACTCCTCACTTGGCTTTGATCGAGCTGCAAATTCATAGTCAACAGCAAAAGCAACCGAACCTTTCTCTTGCATCCCTAAGAACAGGCCAAAACAATGAAAAGAGCTCTGCTGGTCCATGTTGCAATGGGCAGAGAGGAAGAACCCTTGTCCTCCAAGATGAAATGCCTGAGAATAGACTCGACCAGAAGGAAATAAGTTTGTGCATTCCTCTCTCTTCAGGTCTAGGTAAACAATACATTGTTGGCGGGGCAATTCAAACTCCACCACCTTCACTGGGCGATACTTATAAGCCCTCTCCACAAAGCGCCGGTGGATACCATTGGCTTCTTCAGCAGCTAGTGACCGTTGCCTGTATGGTGCCTCAGCCTTGAAAAAGAGAGCCTCAAGAACAACCTTGGAGGCAAGTTCCGGATCAAAGTCATTGCAACTCAGAACCTTCCTCAACTTCCGACAGGTCATGTATGGAAAACGGATGAGTCGCCCAAGTTTTGAAGCAAGGACTGCTCTTCGCTCCTCTTGTTTATTATAATGTGTCTTGGCCCATTTGAGAACAAAGTCGTAAACTGCATCCTCAGATGCCACTTGAAGATCATCGCTGGCCAGTACCGCCTCAACACCTGCCAAAGGCAATTTCAGCACCTCGTCTGGGAACCTGGAAAGCAATCCAACAAATTAGTGAAACAACACAAAGTCTCATCAGTTAGCTTTTGTACTCTGCTGCAAAGCTTTCAGCTGAACTAGGATTAATAAAAGCATACATCCTGAAATAATTGCATATTCGCTACTTTCTCAAACAATCAATCAACAAAAAATAAAATAGCCCAAAAAATAAAAAGACAGGAATTTTTTAACATAGAATACAAAAAGTATCCCTTTCCACAAGGGAAAACCTGTTGCAGAGATCAGAATGAGGACATACTTGAAACACTCAATATTTATAAAAGATAAGGGGTCTAAAGAAAGAAAAGCTTACTTTGTTATGTCCTTGTAACGTGCAGCAAGATATTGCTTAGCTGCATCCGTGAGAGGCTGAACTGCTTCTGCCATCAGAACACTGGAAGGAAGATCCAAGTAGAGCAATGCAGACTCACAAGTCATAGGTAAGTTCCGCAACAGTCTACTGCAATATCTCATGCATGATGCCACCTCAAACTTGTCTGCAGTTATTAAAACGTCCAAAAGAGCCGTTGGTGTGGATGCTGATAAAGTATTACTGTACATATAATTGAGAAGGTCCATGAAAGCCGCTTCCTCTGCTCCACAAATGGCAACAAAAGAAAGAGAAGTTAGTAGAATCAAAATCTAGACATCATATATGCAGTGTAGTAGTTATAGCCAAAATCTGGTGAGAGTTCAGGTAAGTACCAGATGCATTGATTGTCAAAGTCACATGCCGCTGCTCTGATTCTCTCATCCCATTTGAAAACAGCTAAAGAATACACTAGATGTCAATCAAACTAGTCATGTACAGAAAGCAAAACCAGTAATAATTCACAGTAACCAAAAATATTCACCTTGTAAAAGAAAGGACTCTTTGCTGCTAAAATTGGGGAGCTTATATGCAAGGATTTTACTTCAAGAACTGCTGAACACTCCATGGTTAATGATGTGCCACCACTTTGCGCAGTTTCATCACCTGTAAAAGTCTCTAATTAACATCAAAACAGCAAAAACAAATCTAATCATTTTAAAAGAAAAGTAACAAGCAATATAAGATGACAATGAACAGTGTCATAGGTATGGACATTATAGCTAAAAAAAAAAGAAGAAACAGAATACTTCCAAGGTAATTACTTCTTATAACGACAGCTCCATAGACTATACATACTCTTCCTATTTTGCAAATGCTGCAAAAACCTCATGTTAGTCCCTCATCTCGAAGAACTACACATCTGAGACTTACTACTAATGATTTCTCCCAAAATTTATGTAAAGACAAGATCTCCCTCTCATTTCGCAATGTACAGCCCCTTGAAGCAGCTTTCATGTTGTAAATTACCATCTTTTCCTCCTCTAAGGTATGAGAATGTATATAAATATAGCTGACCAACAATAACCAGAAAGAACAAAGGACCAGTAACGACCACATGCAAGGGGCATACATATGAACATGATCAGTACCATACACAACGAAATTCTTAAAATGCACCCAGCTCTCCTCCAAAAACTCTTCCAAAAGATTAAGATGAGGATGGCATGATTCACCATTAAAGCTACCAGCTTTTATCAGAAAGGAGCAACATAGAAATACCTAGTCTTTGTGAACTCATGACGCCATCAGAAGGTGATTCCTCTATCATTGCCACTGCTTCCTCATCCTGATTCTCATACCCAGCACCATCATCTGTATCTGGCATATTGCAACTCAATATCTGCTCCTCAAACTGAACGGGATCTAAAACTACAAAAGCAGACAAGTTACATCATCATGTGATCATTTTGCCAGAAAGGGGAACTATGCTTGGATGACAGATCTAAAGTGACTTGAGATAACTAATAGCCAAAGCGACAGCAGATGAACTTTGCCATATAGCAGCAAATTTTTACAATGAATATGTATTCATGGAGGCAAGAAAAGAAACATGACTTGTTTCAGCGATCATGGCATAGTTGAAACCTAAACAAGGAATTCCCTTTTGAAAAAAAAAAAAAAAAAGTTCTAAGTTTGTAGAACTCATGAAAACACTGGCTCATCAGGATTCATGGTCATGATAATTGCATAATTAGGCTAATACCTCCTTAATGCCCACCATCAAATATAAACTTAGATAAGCAAATCAGTAAGTGAGATTTTGTTATAGTGATCCCTATAAGCCACGTAGAAGAAATGAGAATTAGCAGTTCAGGTAGGTATTTTATTTGAACTGTTCCAATTAGTACTTTCAAGGGTGCTTGGAGTTTGGTATAGCCATTTGCTCGGTGTGAGGTTGTGCATTAAGAAAATCAAGGTTCACCTAAGATTTAATTTTTTTAACCAAGCAGCAAACAAGCAGAGAAGCATAGTTCCAAACTGGGAGATTTTGTGGGACCACAACCAACTGTTCTAAAATCTTAAGCTGTTAAATGAAGGTGTGATTTAATATTTAATTATGCTAACACTCCCCCTCATGCTTAATCTGGTCTTTTTGCCTAATAATAAACGTGAACACATTTAACTGAGGAGGAAAATGGGGCCTAGAAAGCTTCGAACTCGGGACCTCCAGCTCTGATACCATGTGAGATTTGGTGAGACTTCTGCCAACTATTCTAAAAGCTTAAGCTGTCAGATAAAAATGTAGTTTAATATTTAATTACGATAGACAATGACAAGGCATGAAAGTTGCTCCTCCAAGCATACACTTCCATTTCCAGACGACCAAAACTAAGAAGAAGCACTTACTAATCAAGTATCCAACTTTTGCGTATTTACTTTACTTGATATGAGAAAAAAAGATGTTCAAGTAATTCGATGTCAGTGCAAACAAGTATAATTCTAGATGAAGAATTAATGATCGACATCTCTCTCCCAGCTTATTGTCCTCTAACAAGAACGCAGCTATGTGGATCAATTACAACACACTCCAGAAAATTTGTCTGGCCAGAAGTCTGACTTGAAAAGGAAAAAAGGGTGCTGCTCAAGCAGCTCAAAAGTACTGGAATCAATGAGATATCTTCTTGACCTTTTCTTCTGTTAAAAATCACAGAGTATCATGGACGAGTTCTTTGAGCTTACATATCATGGACCTTTCGCCATAAAAAGAAGATTATAGATCATACCACTGCTATAAATTTGTTCGATTAAACACATGCACATGCATAATCTGCATCACGTATGCCTTCACCTAAATTTCCATATGATGAACATAAAATCAAACTCAATGCTTAATAATATCACGAGTGCGAAGCTCATTTCATTGAATTCAAGACAAAGGCGAGCGGAAAAAACTACTCTCCTCTATCCCATTCAAGCATTTTTAGACCTAAATCTTCAAACGCTGAAGTTACAACGGACAACGCTCCATTTTGAATAAAGCGGTATGCTGCATTTCACCCAACTTCAGAATTATCACAAGCTTTTCGAAACTAAGTGGACTGCTTCCATCTTAACTCACAGCATCAAGAACATATATCAGTGAAATTTGGCCTGAAATGAGATTTTGCATCTCTAGGTCTAAAATCGAGGTACAATCTGTACCATTTCCGAAGCTAGACAGTGGAACGGGTAATTCCTCGGCAAATCAAAAGACAACTGAACTGAAGCTCCTTCCTCCACGACATGATAAACCGACAGGCACGACTCTACCACTACCACATGCGAAGAGCGAAATGAACCGGGGGAACGGACACTGACCGTTGTCCTTCCTGATCTCCTCCCTCCGCCGCTTGCGGTTGCGGGCCCAGTCGGCGATGCTGGTGCAGCCCTCGCCGTCGGACTTGAAGTCGGGCAAATCGGGGACGATTTCGATCCTGAGGATCCGATCGGAGAAGTTGCTGTCGTTGAACGCGAACCCGAAGTCGGAGTCCGATTTGGGGGGGCCGGGGGAGAAGCCCGAGCCCGAGCCCATGGCGCTCGCCGGCGGGTCGAAGAGGTCGCCGTTCGCTTCCCTCATGCAGCGGCGGACCTTCGGAGGCTGCGGCGGTTCCCGGCGGAAGGAAATGATGCGAAGTTGGAGCAAAGCGAGCGAAATATGGGAAGTCGGCAAAGCGAGAGATTGTTGTGACTTGTGCCCTAGGAAATGGGAACGGTGGTTTCTCTAAGGAGATTTCAGTCTAGAAGACGACCTGATTTATTTCCTCTTTTACTGTGAGGGTTATCTTGTATTCATTTAATTATCTACTAATTATAGACCTAAGCATATGTAATCTTTTTTTTTTTTCCTTTTGAAAACGACACAAATCATTGTCATTATACTTTTAATTTATACAATATGATAACTCACATTGAACGAATAAAAAAATTTGAGGATGACATTTTATAATTGGTCAAGGTTCGTGATCATAGACATTATTACACATTAAATTAAAATTGAGTGATTATTTATGTTATTGTCTTTTTTTCTTAAAAAAAAAAAAATCCGTAATTCATGCTTCTATATCCGTCTACATCTCATATTTGTCTGTGTCCATACTTTCTATGCCCTATCTATATCCATGTCTTAATACTAAAAAGAAAAACTGAAACATGCCAATCTGGTGACCCCACCTCGACATTTACTAAAATGCCCTTGATGAAGCAGATGTTTCGTAAAACCGTCATCACTAAATTGACGATTTTGCCATTCACTGGACTTCTCTATGCGCGACTTTCTCCTAAACTTTTACATGCATTTCACATCCGTCTTTGCTTATCGTTTAAGTTCTGTCAATGACCATTGAGACAAGACGAGAAAATATGGCGAAAATTCCAGACACCATCTGTCATTTCCGTGAAATCCATGTGCCGAAAGCTCTGACGAAATCGGATAAAGAATTACATTTTTCTATGGTGCAGTACGAGTTAGACTTGGATTGTTCTTGTGAAGTTTAATTATTCATGGAAAATAAAAAAACAAAAATGAAAACGATGCTGTGACAAATTTGATGACTGACACACACACACAGACATATACATATGGTGGGGAGGAGAGCCGGTATTACAGACGTACACGCAACCTCAGAGGACGCGGACAGGGTCCAGGACCAGCGAATGGAACTTATTTGATTATCATGGAAGTTTTAAAATAGGGAAAAATTGGGTTAAAAACAGGGTTGACATTTTTCGGGGGGCTTCTTCCATGGTTTGGAAGAATTATTAAATTGATCGACGGAATTAGGGACCTCAGGTTGCATGTGTGGCCAGGAAATGAAACGCTGAGGGAGGGAAAGTGTAGACAGATGTCGGGACAAAAGTAGAGGAAACTACCGGTTAGAGCCTACCTGGGCTTTGGCTGAAAACGAAGTTTGCTGGAGACTCTTCTCCGAAGGAGTTATCTTTTCCTAGAAAAGAGGGTTGTTGATTTTCCTTTGTCTAAGTCTCTTTTGGAGATAAAATAGAAGTCGTTTAACGATACTTACCGTGCGAAAGCTCTAAAACAAAGACTCGAGCGAGGTCTAGGTGTCGAGATAAGGATGTAGAAGATATTCGATTCGATCCGATCCATACCGAAAATTTCGGGTCTCATTCTCTTGAGGTAATAAGCAAAGAAATTTGGATAGGTCTCGTTCACATCGAGTATTAAGTAAGAAAATTTGAGTAAGTTGACAATTTGGGCCGGGTTTCGAATTTCCTCCTCTTTCTTTTCTTTTTTTGTTTGCTTCTTCTTCTTCCCTTTGCACCCTCTCTCACAGCGACAACTCCAAAAATTTAAATAGGATATTTCATGAATTCACATCATGCAACTTGTGTACCATAATAATAGGAGGCATCGAGACGATAGACATGGTAGTCAACCCACTTGTTCGCACGCTGCTCACCATCACTCTCCCCGTCCCAACCCAGCTCGGTAACATGGCCGCCTCGTTGCCGAGCTTAACATTATTCCCCGCCATAGCCATGAGCTTCCACGAGTATAATGAGGCGGCAACGATGGGCGAGAAGTCCAATTCGGCAGTATAGCTAAAGAGGATGGCAAAAATAAGCTTCTATGTTAGAACTTAACTCTATCTCATCAATCAATTCTAATTCATACTAATATATGCACATTTAAATATTTTCTTTCTCTACAATCCACTAACGTTTGCTTCTTCTTTTGTTCCTTTTTTGTGTTTTGCTCATGTGTTAGATCTTTAATTAGCATTACAATAAGAGCGTGTAAATTGCCAAACAATTTAAATTCATTCGAAACACATCGATCTTAGCTTGATCTAGTGAGAATGCGCTGGCTTTTGATAACCGGACCAAACATGTCCTAAAAAACATATGATATGGATGGGTCTTTTCAACTCTGCAAGAGAAGCTCCTGTGAGCATAAGATTTCTTTCATACTCAGCATACAATCTCGGATCGAACCTGAAAATGATATAATCATTACCATACGGAGTAATGAACTTCCTATAAATTGTGTCAACGATCAAAGATATCACTTGACTGCACTTCCCGAGAAAAAAAAAAAAAAAAAGGATTGCTTAACTTGGGTGGAGAGATCATCAAGGCCAGGAGGATTGGAGGTTGGTGAGAAAATTGTTTGGATCGGATCGATGGGATCGTTCGAGGGGTCGGGCTTTACTTTCAATAGACAATATCAAGCCCGATAATTGGGCCGGTGCCGTTGTCACAAATGTTCAGATCAGGCCCGATCGGAACACTTCAAGTAACCACCATTTTAGTGGACACTTTTACTCCCCACGTTAAGAAATCTTCACGTTTTTGTCAGTTAAAACAACCATTACTTTTAGGATCCCGATATCATTACTTGACAGTTGACATTTCAAAAGATTCAATTGCAAAACTAATTATAAACGCACTTGTCAGTAATTCGACAGTACATGTACGACAATTGTTTTACTCAGCTGTCAGCCTACGAGTAATTTCTTTTTTTTTTTTTTTTAAGTTACACTATTACTTGGAGGATCCAACGCATTTGTCTGATCTCATCTCGTCTCATCTTATTTTATACTGCGTATAGAAATCTAAGATGTCTCGATTGCATGACAAAATAGGGGCGAGCAGTATGTGTGTGCTTTTAACTTGCGTATATAGAATCGATTACCATGGATAAGAGGATATTGAGGAAGTAACTTTGGTTTTTATACTATATCAAGTTTCAGTTATGTTGGTGCACGCAACACAAATTCGATAACTTCACTGGGGAGGTAACCAAGAAGAAGCTTAACCACTCATGTTTATTCAAAAGCTCGCTTTATTAAGTTATAGACCAATTAGAATTCATGCATATATTTCAACAAACGTTCCCTCACATATGAGGTTAGTGTTAGGCACAACGCTTACCGTCCTTAAGATATTCACCAAAAGTTTGATATCTTCACTTGAGAAGATCATCAATTGAAACCCAAAGTTCAAACTCGTCGATATAGTTTTATCCAACAGCTTAAATCAATGAATTATAAGGTAATTAATATATATTAACTGTTCTAAACCATACAAATTCTTCAATCTGAGTTTTTTATATTTTAGTTTTAACATAACTCGCTCACGTGTCTTAAAAGATTGCTCGAAGCTTCGATTATGGGATTTTTATTGGCGAAATGAATCAACCGAAAGTAGAAGACAACGATGAGCACAAAAGTATAATGTATACTCCAGCACACATCCAGGGGTGGGAATAATTCGCCTAATTATTAAGGTCTTGGTTCTGATTGAACATTTCGGAGCTAAGGACGAAAACACTTTTTGGGGAATAAGAGTAAAGCAAAAGAAAGGGAGTCCAACCTTATATTCTCCCTCTCTCTCCCCATCCTTCAAAGTACAAGTTGTAATTATGCCTCACGTTCTTACATATCATCCATACGTCTTTTTTCTATTATTAATCTCCATATTTAGTACTTTCGCGCGAGACGAATGACAACATAATCCTGCGGTTGAATGCTGCAAAAGCTTAAGATTCTGTCCGCTTTGCCTCCTTTTAAACGTCGACGCTAAGAGGTGGCAAAATTGCATCTGCCATGGTAATCTTGTTTATTTTGGGAAGTGCTCCTTATTGCATGAGAATCCATGCATTTCGATGCTCTTTGTCGGAGGAATTTTTCAAAAAATTGTATTATTTTTGGCATCTGATTAAGCTAAAAACGTCACGAGCGAATGTTCAAGAAGTGCACATTAGGGTGTATTTTGGAGGAACAAATTGCACTGATACATAAGGATGATTTCAAAGAATGTACATGAGGGAATAATTTACGTAGTTGAATGTATATGAGGGAATAATTTATGTATTTCTTTTTTTTTTGTAATCAAGGATCCGCCCTAAGCCCCCTTTTGTGTACGGTAATCGGGGTCACACGACTCTCTAATGCCTGGTGGCACTGGCGAATCTCGTCGGAATTATTTGGGCGATTATATCTTAGGGAAAGTTTGTCTAGCAACCCACTGCCAAGATCCCTCATTTAAATCGTTAGCAACATCGGGATTCGAACTCTCAATCACATCGAAACAGGAGAAAACGAATATCAACACGGTTGCCCACAGGTGGGTGAATAATTTATGTAATTTCGATTTGGAGAAATTGAAAATGCTTTTATTTTATTTTTTTTCATGGAAATAGAGTTTCCATTTGAAATCTACAATTATTCTCCAACTTTTAATGGACATGGAAAACAAAAAATACAAATAACTCTATAGTTATTTGCCCGATTATAGACTAATTCATCACTCAAGAACCACACAAATAAGGTTATGGAAAATTCTTGGACCATGAAAAAAAGGGGTACAGAGATTTTGCATCACTTCAAAACCAAATCCTATAAGTCTATTAGTTGAGAAATTTTGCGAAAATTAATGAGATTGGGCATTACTATATAAGGAATCATTAATAGAGCAATTAAATAAATAAGATAGAAAAAAAGAAGAAGGATAACTCGGTTCTCATATTGATTCTGGTTCTAAGATCAATTGGTTTGATTTATAAATTTTAAAACTGTATAATCGATCCTAACAAGATAGGATCTAGATTTCTATATTGAAACCGGCTAATCCTAATTTCATTAATCGATTTTCATTCTGACAAAAAAAAATTCTAATTTTCATTTCCCTTTTCGGCTTTTCTTCCAAGCATTTGTCGATGGAAGACAGAAAGTAGAGAAGCGCAGGAATTTAAGCAAATTGTCAATTTCTGGCGAAAAGATAAAGAGTACAACGTCATTTCGTTTACATAGCACGGAAACGGTACAAGGTCGCTTCATTGTACAGACGTCGCTTTATTAGTCAAATGGCATATGAAACGCTGATGTGCTCTGCCTTTTGGTCATTTCCTTTTTCAGTTTTGTTCTTGCAGCTGTCCATTCAAGTGTCCTCGGAAAAGGTCTCTCTTTTTGCGTAAAAGAAAATCAGGATTCAATAAACATGAAAGAAATCTTTATCAAGGCAATTACCCCGGTGACTCTTCTACGTAATTCCATATAAAAATATACAAAGATTAATACCTTAAAAAATCTTAAATCAGTATATTTGTAACAAATTTATCACACACTATTTTTTGACAATAAAAACATCCTCAAATATACCATAAACTGAAACACTTGTGATAAATTTATCCCTTATTAGTTTTCATTATATTTTACTATGAAAGTATTAAGTTAAATAACATGTGACAATTGAGTGGTATATAAATTTGGGATTTTACGTTCCGTTTATCACAGTTTACAATTTTTATTATTTTTTGTGGTATTATCCAAATTTAGTGGAATGTATATTTGTCACAAATTTATTAGTTCGGGATTTTTTGCGGTCGAATAAATTAGTTTTGAGTAAATTTGTTATAAATGTACAAGTTTATGGCTTTTTATGGTCAGTCGAGATAAATTTATTACGAGTGTACCAGTTTCGGGTTTTTCATAGTCAAAAAAATAATTTGAGATAAATTTGTCACAAGTATATCGGTTTGGGATTTTTCAAGGTATTAACCCAATATATGATTACAATGAACATTGAAGTCTAAGTATACCAAAGTGATTCCATCTAAAAATTAGATCAATAAATATTTTAGGTAATTAGAATTTAAGTGTACACATTTTAGGAAATGATATATTATTCTCTATTGTAAAACAAATCTAATAAATATCATGCTTGCTCCGAGATCGAATAATAGCGTTGCATTTGTAAATAATGGACAAAAAAAAATAATTCAAAAGGTTAGTGTAACTCTTATCTTATTATCCCTTGAGTCCTTCATCAAACAAAATAATGAAAAAACGAAAGTGTGCAACTTTTTAAAATATAATGAGAAATGAAAACAAGAAACATTGTACCCTTGGAACCTAATGCATTTATATAAATAAGGATTAATATCACGGAGATGCCAAATCGATACATTTGTGATAATTTTACTCAAAATTAATTTTTTATAACAAAAAAGAAAATCATAAATCGGCACACCCATGATAAGCAAAAGGTAAACTCCCAAGTTAGTAAATCACTCTAGTTTGCTTCAAAGGTGGTCACTCTTTCAACATGGAAGGGAGAGGTGGGAGTTTCAAATTCCCACTTTTTCCGAGGGGACTGGGATAAGGACAATTTAGTTTCGGAAGTGGATTTCAATTCTCACGCCTTACAATGAGGCAGGACAATAGTCTTAGAGTGAAAATTAGAGTAGAAATAAAATAAGACAAAAAAAAAAAAACTCCAAAGTTAGTAAACCATTAATTATCATGCATTATTTAATTCAATAATTTGATAATAAAATTTTATGAAAACTAACAAATGATAAATTTATCAAATGTATACTAGTTATGAGTTCTTTGTAATAAAAAAATTGTTGTAATTGACAGGGTTGTGATAATGATTAATTTAAAGAGAAAGAAGTTGCTGTAAATGTAAAATATATACGAGATTAAATGATTAAGGAGATTGACTCTAATGATTTAATGGAAAATTTACTACAGCTTCATCAAAGAACGAGTCTTTTGGAAGGACAATGGAGAATTGAAGAAAGACATGTTTTACATCGAGAAGGAAAAACGTAAGTTGTTTTAATCATAGTCAATAAAGCAAATTTCTAGTAAAAATAACTTTTATCTAACAAATATCTCTAGGGCGTAAACAATATTTTGCTCACGGTGTGCCTTATTTTTATAAAGATGCATGACCATCTGGGAATATTTGAAACCCTTATCTGGATTAGTTGTATGTCTAGATATTTAATTGGAACAGTGTAAAAGAAGAGTAGTACAAAGAAATGAAATTTAAAGGGAAAAAGATGGATAGTTAGCTAAGCATGAGAGAAAGTAATTTTAACGCCAAGACTAAAATATAAAAGTGGTAACTTTTAAGGGAAATAAATACAGGAAAAAGGAGGAGAAAGAAATGAGCAACAATTGAATAAGAAGTTGGTAGCAGCGTGGAAAGAGAGATGTTGGCATGCATGTTTTTTCCGTACTCCCGCTGGTCCCCCTGTCATGGAGATGGAGTAACATGACAATCACTTTTGATTATACAATTTAACTTGGAATTAGAGTTAGGCAAATCCTGTGAGAGCATCGAGTGTGATGCACACATCACCTCCCTTGTCATTATCCATTTTAGTTACTATTAACATCATTTTATTGATTTTGATTCTCGATGTTGTTCATCGCCTTTGATAATATTTTAACAATGTGATCTCATGATAACATGTGCACTCTCTATTAGTTCGACATTTTCTCAATTTCTCTCGTTGATATGGTCATGTCCATATCTTGTATTGACGTGGTTATGTCCATGTTCTGCTTGTTTTTGAGCGAGGCTTGGGTTTATGCATGATCAGAAGTGTAAAACCGGTACTTTCTACATAAAAATATGACCACATCTCTCAAAATGTTGCATGAGTTAGTCAAGAATTAGATGCAACTTTTGATGGTATTGAAATTCCAATTGCGTTCAACTTAGTCAGTAGTTCTTTTTTTTTTTTTTTTTTTGGTTGGTAACTTAGTCAATAGTTCACTAAACTGTTGATGGTTGGAGCCTGGCTGCAAATATAACAACCTACTAATCTATTTGATGTGGTTACATTCACACACCAGTGCCATGGCTTCTTGCATCTATTATCATTTATACTAAGTGTCAACGGTATTTAAAGATATTATCTGCAAACTCAATTAAACTCAATATTATTTCCACGTGTCTGAAGCGAATGTTAGAGATATGATTAAATATTAAGGATACCATTGGATATTTCGTTACTTTTAAGGATAGCTAATCTCATTAATAAATTATCACTTTCTTTTGTGTGCACGTTGTGCGGATACAAGTATTTCTCGATTGTGTTACGATTGAAGTGTACAACAGTATACTATTTTCCAATTTTCTACTATAACTTTTCTCAATGGCTTTCTATTAAAAAAATGTTGATGTCGTCCCACATCGATTGTTAGAAGAGTTGGCAACCGATTTATAAGCATTAGAGAAAATTTCATCATTTCAGCTAGTTTTTAGAATGAGAGAGATCCAAGACTACTCGACATTAAGATCAAAGTCTAGGTTGCCAACAAATATGAACTCAATAATCACACGAGAAAGTTACGGATTGTTGCGCCCTTGATCAAAGCTCAACTTGTAAGTTGGAGTGAGAGAGACTTAAGACCACTAAATAGTAGAGTATGTCTCTTTAAGTTTTTGAAAGATTATAGAAAAATATCGTGGCTTTGAACGTTAATATGAGCATCGGTTGAGGTGCCGAGGACTCCTTAAAAGTTGAATATTAAGCATTAAAATTAGAAAAAAAAAGAAATTCCAAAGCAAAGCTCACCCAGCAGGACACCTCAGTCGCTCAAAAACATCCTGGATTTCTTTCAAACAGATTAATGACATCACCTTTACTGAAGTCTATCTAGGACATCGGATACTCGCTGAGAATCTTTTATTTTAAATAAGTTAGGAAAGATGGGAGGGGGAAGAATTTAGATTAGAAAGGGTTGATGGACGGATGAGGGGGAAGAGAGGGGATAGATAGAGAGGGAAAAAGGAGGAGTGTTGATTGGACTAAGGACATGAAAGGGTGATGAGAACGGGGAGGGCTGTGTGTGGTGGGGGTGAAAGAAGGACCATTTCGTAAGGCTTCTTCTCTTTTCGATTGACAAGACACTGTTTTTTCTTTCAGTAGTGATCGAGAATCTGATGTGATCTTCCTCCCAAATCAATAATTTATGTGAGTGATATTATTGTCGTTGCACTTCCCTTCCTTTCCTTATTCTCATCATCCTCTCATTGGCTATTCACTTGCTTCCCCACCCTTTCCTGTCTGGTTCCCCCAACTATTTCCTGTCTCTAATTATGTCCCCTCTGCCAATATAAAGAAAAAGAGATGGGTGAAAAGAAACCTGTTCTCCCAGGCCACATTTGCCCTTGTTTTGTTTATGCATATGGATATAGATGAGTTTGGCAGGATTTAGACATGTTTAGTTAATTCAGACTTCAAAGGATTTCTTTGGAAACTGACTGTTCTATATAAGTTCATTAGGATCTTTCAAGCTGATGCTTCTTCAATTTCTGGCATTACTTTCAAACATCACGAGTTACCATGAATTCGCTAGTATCGATAAATCAACAATCTTTGATATGATTCGAGTTTATTTTTCTCTTTAAATATTCCAAAAGTAAAAACAAATTTCCCTCTTTAAATGAGTTTCGTTTTGAAGCTCATGATCCATTACATTACATCCTCGTTCCATCGTAAATCAAAATTCGACGTGATAACGTTAAGTTTTTGGTATTCAAAAGTAGTTTCCTCGTGTGTAATGGACTCAGGGTGCAATGGAAGCTCTAATGAAACATGAATGGGATTGGAATTAGTTCTTTTTCCCTTAGAGCAGTGATTTCCTCCAACCAGACAGACGGAGGACATTTATCAGGCATTTCTCTATTTATTGGGAGTTTGTCGCCCGCTTGTCACTTTTATTCACGTCAGACCACTTTCCTTAGTGCCCTTTTACATCGCTAGTCAATAGCTTTGTCATGCGGCATCGAACAAAAGATGACACAAAGAGACTAGAGGCCAACACATTCATTCGATTCTTTTGTTGTCTGCTTTCTTCTTCTTTATTCAAGTAGTGATTACAGAACAAGAGTGATAGAATAAATATTTTGCGCATTGAAGTTCGCATGATGAGTTCACTTCAAGTCTGAGCTGTTTTTAGTTTATCAAATTGTTTGAGGTATCGATGTCTTAACAGCAATGTATTCAATTGGCTTTCTTTTGTCATTTACTAATATTTGATTGTAATTATGATCGGATATGGCTTCTACTGCCATTACGCCACTACAAGGCATGAGAACTTGATGTTTGGGAAATGATTGTGTTTGGACAGTCATTGCTTTCGAGACAATTCTGCCTTATCAAACTTGGAAAAGCATAACAATTTGTAGATAAATGATATTTGACTGTCCCATGAGCAATATATTCAGCAACCAACTTGTAGTCGCAATGAAATTTAATTTAGTACGGTGAAAACGTCATGACATTAGGTGGCACAGTTGATGGGCACAGGTGCATGGATAGATTAGTGACATCTGGGCTGGAGGAACTCCATTGGAGGAAAATATGGCCCTTATCATCTGGCAATAGATTGAATCAGAAGCTAGAGGAAGAAGGATAGTATCATTTGAATACCCTAAGACCTTTAGCGATAGTACCAGAGATTTGTTACTAAAGAACAAAAAGAGGATATGAAGATAAATAGTGAACCCTAATTGTGTATATGATTGTCTTGATAATACCTTGAATAGGATATGTATCATCATGTTCGATGGTTCAGGACATACTTTGGGGTGGATTAAGTGGGTCGGTTTGTGGGAGGAATACAATTATTATCGCACCCAAATAACTCGCGAAAGTAGTGAAAAGAAATGAAATTGAAGAAAAAAGGTTGCAGGGCATGAAGCATGGTCGGGCAACAAAGGAAGTGGGTGTGGTGCTTGGTTCGGCCACGAGGCGCCAATGACCACGGTGAGGCGGTCGCTGCTCTTGGATGACAACGCTATCTTCATCATAACTCTAGCGAACTCTTTTGTATTCCCCTCTCGATAATCATGCAATTAGGATCGGATCTATTGCGGTGCTCTCTAGTGACCTCAACGACAGGGACAACCATTACATGGCGGTCACCGTGGACTAGAGACCGCCACAGTTAAGGATGGATCTTCCAGCCGTCGAGGTATGGTGGTGATTGTCCAACAGATTCAGGGTTTGTAGGTTGTTTTTTTTTTTTTTTTTAAATAAAAATAATTTTATGGTTCTTTCAATATTAATTTTCTTATATTTTTTTTATTTGTTTCAGGGAAAGAAAAAAGGAAAGTATGTCCATATATCTGAACTAATATAGTTTTTCATCAAGTAATCTACCAAACGCAAAACGTGATATGTAGAAATCTGAGGGGGGACTTAGAGTCAAAGCGTCTTGTCCATATTCTCAAGTGGTGGGCGTAATTTGTCATCGTTTTCCATCCCCATTTCATAGAATAATGCCACGAAACAAAGAAGCATTAGCTCAAAGACTGATTACCATCTGTCTTATTGATAGATACGTGCGAAACGTTGATTGTTTTTTTCCCAAATAAGAAACCAAAATGAAGCATATTCAAAGGCGGAGATATGGGGAGACTTCCCGAAGGCAAGGGGAGTGGAAAAGGCTCGAGATCAAGTGCACAGCAACCCTTCGCTAAAGGTGAAAAAGAATACGAATAACTTCATTAGCTCACTTTAAATTCCGAAACATTAAACAAATCAAATCTCTCCTCGCCCTCCTTGCCTCCTCTCTTTACCTATATAAAGCCACGCCCCTTCAATGAAATCCACGAGTGGCTGGGTGGGGGAAGGTCACAGTATAGTAGGGTCCTGCAAAGGGAGAGCGAGAGCGGCTCCATTGTCTACTTATACGCAGTTCCTTTCTTTTGTTTACATGTCTGTTGCACCTCACCGAGTTTTTCTTTACTCTTTCCTCTGGTTGGTAAGCAGATTTCTCGGGGGACTTCCCTCCTTCCTTGAGGGTCCTTTTCTTGAAGCGATATGTCTCGAATGGGTAAGAGAAAGAGAGGAAGGGAGCTTTCTTCAGTCCACCCATGGGACGTGTTGGGTTTTAATTAGCTGCCGACTCATTCATCCAAATACCGAGCGAAAGCAAGTAGCAGAGCTCCGTAAATGAATGGATGATGCGGGAGTCTTGTTGATTCCCAAGCTTTCTGTGCTTGGACTGAAGGGAGCTCCCTCTACTCCCTCCTCTCTCCTTCTTCATCACATCATTCGTCTGGAAATGCTATTTAATGTTTTCCTAGCTTTGTATTTTGGTGAGACATTATCTTTTTCCGTTTTTAACTCTTCTTGAAAGCTCATTCCAGGGGTCCCGAAACCTTGTTTCGTTATCCTTTTCCAATTCTTGCTGTTTAATGGCGACAGGTACATAAACAAACTTATAGGTACTGCTGCTCCTTGCTTGGATCTTCTGCACGTGTCACGGATCTAATATGTTTAGAAAGCATAGTATGTCTGTTTCTGACTATTGTGACTAATTAATAATAGTAAAGGTCTTACTTCCTATTAAATTAGTTGAAAGGTGATTACGCGGGATAGATTTTCTCTGAACTTTATACTGACAGCTAAGAAGCTGAGGATCTGGATATTGATTTTGCCTGTCTCAGCGCCAATGGAATTTGCCGCATTTGGGATTATTATTATATGAAAAGGCATGTCGATCGTGATGTTATGTAGTAAATATGTGAATGTTTTTAGTGATGATGATAATGTTGTATACTGAATTTTTCTCCATTTGCTCAGTTGGGTTTTCACTCGGTCACTCAAACGCAATTCATGCACTTCAAGGAGGTAAACAAGAAAAAGAACCGACTCATTTGACGTTTTGGGCGTGCCCTTGTTACTTCTTATCATCTTGGTAGGTCTCCATCGGGAATACTTTCGCACTTTTCTTTTCTTTTCTAATCGAGATTACTGCTGAAAACATGATTACATCTGCCTTGATGTAACCCTCCCAGTTTCGTAGAGCAGCTGAAGTCTACGGCAGTCATCATCTCATATACTGGAAGTATCTAACCCCCCTCCCAGTCATCATCGAGGAAATCTGGGATCTCCTTTTCGTGTATGTTGGTTTCTTAACAACGTTAGTGAATGTTATTATTACTATTTTCATCATTTTGTCGAAGTATGTAGGATTTTACGGAGTATTTGAGCCCAACAACGTCATAGGTTTTATCGTGCAGCGTGAATTTTTTCGTCAGTGTTTTTTTGGGGTTTTGATTGGCCTCTTCATTGGAGTTTCTTACATTCGAAATATATATATATATATATATATATATATATATATATATATTTATTATATTTATTTTTGGTTTTGAGCGTCTTCTCTTCATTTGAAACAACTGGCTTGTGCACAAAACAGATGCAGACGTATTTGCTTTTTGTCTACAGAAAACAGCAGACCAAACTCAATCACGAGGCTTCAGCAGCTAAGGTTAAAGTTTCTCCGCCAACGGCAGTTCGCTTTCTGGGACAACAATTTCCCAGGGACATGCGTGTCTCGCGCACAGAGGCCAATGCACCGATCTATCCTCCACGTCGCTCCAAAACATGCAGTGAAAAATCAGTCGGTCGTGACTAGGATGAATTCTGTATTGTTTTATGAAGAAATGCTAAATTTGTCACTACTGTTATAACATCTGTATTAATCTGATGGGGAATGAAATAATCTTTTGAAACTCGGACCATGTGGTAGGAGAGGTGTAAGGTGTAGTACGGTATATTTTTGGCCGAAAGTGGTGCGAACTTTTTATTCTAGTTTATCAATACCTTATGCGGAAGTTAGGTTTTCGAGTGATATTATAAGCCAAAAAATGATGTGTGATTGAAAGCAAATGTTTGACTCGGAAAAGGCAATGTTATTGGATATGAATTGGAGGGTTTTGTGGAAACTTTAGGACAACACGTGGCTGAAGACCGAAGTTACTTCACGATATGAATTTAAACTTCTTAAATTCTGGCACTTTTTTGGTTGACGTCACGACCTATCGTGTCAAAGAAAATTCAGAAAATCAAGTATATTAAGTGAAGTCACTTGATTAGATGACATTTGATAAGTGATCTTTTAGGTCCACGCTTGAAATAATGAAGTTCAATGCAAATTGTTTTGCGTTTCTTGTTATCCTTGGATAGCTTAATGCCTATACACAACTATATATTTGGTTCTAAGAAGACATCTCTCCTATACAATAATGAAGATGGAGCGATATTCACCAAGGCTATACTTTTGGCATTGATCATTAGGATTTTTATAGAAACATCTCTCCTTTTGTGCTTCCTCATATAGCGGAATTCAATGTAACATTCTCTGCAATATGTAGTTGCAGAGAATACTAGGAGACAATTCTCTCTCACATTGATTTGATGAATATCTAAAGGAGAATATGCAAAACAAATAGCTAATTATTTCTGCTTGTTATGATTGATCATTATTAGTAATTTCTTTTTATATAAATTCTTCAATCTACGACTTGATCGAAAAAGATCGGACAAGAAGCAGCATAGGCGAAAAATCACTAGGTGTTAGAGAGTTCCCAATCGACAAATCTAGTTAGTCGATAAGAAAATTTAGTTTTAGTTAAAAGAGAATATTAATGAAAATGACCAAGTTTTGAAGCAACGTGCCGACAATGAATGATCGACTCAACCCATAAAAGGGCCATGATCGAGATAACCGTCAAGAAGGTGGGAACAAAATAACTCTCAAGTCTTGGAGCCGACGATTTTGAATAAATCCGTCAGAGATGCAATTATCAGGAAACGGAGCCAAATGCAATTGACAATGGTAACCACGAAGAAGTGAAATCAATGCAAACTTCAAATAAAGGGTCGACAATTTAGTAGTAACTGTTTGTAGATAAGAATTGCTAAATTGTAGGAGCCACGCAGAGTGTTTTTCAATTCTTTGTAACAGTTGTGAATTGTTGATACTAGCTATAAGTACTTCAATTATAGGTTTGTACAAAATACTGCCACTTAATAAAAAAAAACACCCCTTTGTTCGTCTTCATTTTTAGTTTATCTTTACATTTCTTGTGCCTTTTTTATGATCGGTAGTGATTGTTCCAAGTCTTAGAACCTTTAATTTTCTCATCATTTACATTTCTTGTCCCAAAATCGATCGATGACCTTTCACAACTTTTATCGGTACATATCGAGAGATCCATATTTCAAAATATATTTCATCGACACTTTTCGGTAAAACAATATTCATATGCTGTCATGAAATTTTTCAATTGATTTGCGAGAGAAGATATGAGTATCGGGTCACTGTATTTCTGCTTGGCTCTATTTTCATCCTTGCCCTCAAATGGAATTTCATTAACCAAATAATTAAACATTTACTTGGTCAAGTCAAACGATAAAGAGATATCTGTTGGTTTTGAAAATTCCCATGTCGACAGTCACACCTGATTTTGAGGTTGCTTTCCGCAGTCGGAATTAGGCAAGTTCCCACATTCAAGAAACAATTTCCGAATGGATTAATAACTCCAATGGCCTAATCCAGTTGTTTCGGCTTCATTGATAAGGTATCTACTTACTCATTGCATCGCTAGGAGTGTACAAAGCCACTCTTGGAGTGTATATGTAATGCATAATGACGAAATGAACAGTTCGCAAGAGTTTATGTTCGCCAATTTTTCACTCTTTTCCATTAGAAGTACGGCTTGTAAAATGTGCGAAAATGGAATTTGTTGTTCACATTTTATATTTTCGTGCAAGTCCCTAAACTTTAATCAACTTCGTTAACTTAAATTTAAGTCCAATCCATTAAAAAAGGGGTTTATTTATTTATTTAAAGAAAGGGTTTGCTGGCATGTACAACGTATCAAAATCGAAATCAAAGTGAAGAGGTCCTTTTCCAATAATTTCTTGCCTGCAATGAGCAAGCAAACACGGAGTTGGATTTATGTGTTTATTCGAGCGTCGCAAAAGGCAGACATACACATCTTCAAAGCCCCTTTTTCACGTCTCGTTGCGAAATTTGCTTCTCCTTCCTCTTTGACTTCGGGGCTGCGGTCTCTCTCGAGAAAATATGGCGCTTTTAGGCACCGACAAATGGAACGAAATGAAAATAGAATGGAAGAAGAGTAATGAAGCTCTTTTAATTCTGGGGTTGGATTATTATAGGAAACAGTGTGAGAGTATGAGAACAGGGACACCCATCATGGCTCTGAAAAGAGTTCCACAGACAATAATGTAAGTGCGTACTTGAGATAAAATTGTATGTTGAAGGAAGTTCTTGTACCATTCGACCCAAAGAAAAAGAAGAAGGTTCTTGTACCAAACAAAAGTACGAAGTGATTTTCTTTTGTCTAGTTTAAATGATTATTTCATTGGAATGCCAACTAGGTAAGGAATAGATATTACCTATGCTCGGATCATGGGAATCCAGTTCACATAATCACGTGGGTTGCACCTCATTCAACGATTCATATGATCTAGTATTACAGGTGTAGATGAGATCATTTCTTATATAGGAGAGAAGTTCTTATACTGGACAAAAACATGAAATGTTGAGCTATTGATTGTTGAAAAAATTATACTAAGCAGTATGCACTTTAGGGTAAAAAATCTTTTCACATGCGGCCTTGTCTGTTATTGATCTGATGGCTACTTGATTAGTGAGGGAGTAAGTAGTTAAAATCCTTGTATAAAGGGTAAATAAAACCGCCCTTGTAATTTATTTGAATGCCAGTGCTGTATGTTTTTCCTTGATTGTTCATCTCTTTCTTTATCTTTTTTGCTAGATAATGTTTTAGATTATTGATTTACATACCGCTTCACAATAAAAATTTTATGGTGATTTTCTTTCCAAAACATTATTTCTTTGATATATAAATACATGATAAGATCTTCTAAGATTAACAAGGCCTTTTTCTTCTCTGGCTATTTAAGTTTTTGAGCGAAAGTATCTAATGATTCAGTAAATTCTTAACCTGTCAATCAGATAAAAAAGTAATATGAATATAAGTGCCCTACAATGTGAGACTAATCTTTTTTAAGCATAAAGAGGTGATGTTATTCTCACTTTAAAGATCACTATGTGAGAGCTCAGGACAAGCTCTACGAGATTCCTTCCACACTGCCCGGAATGGACTGCTTCAAAGAAATGCTTAAGATAAGCAAGGGGCAACTCGAAGATAATTTATAGTAAGAACCCAAGTCATAATAATTTATTTTAGGCTTTGTCGAGTGAAATTTTCAAACAATTTTTAAAAACAGCCGCATGCTGTGGAGATTTGTGGTACTCAATGTTAAAAGATTATGAACTCACATGTCAAAGGACCCCCCCCACACCAATTGTCTAAACACAATGAAGGAAAATACACTCCCATCCTTCTCCACCCAACACAACATGGGCCCCAAAAAGCAAACGAAATATGACTTTAACAATATGATTAATTGATTGTATTCGTCTGCTCTTATTGACCGCTTTTAAGGAGAATCCAATTTTGACATTTTTATTAAAGTTTAATGTTGTGAAAGGTAAAATATTTAGTGGGACTGCTGTCAACCAAATACTTTAGAAACTTAAGCTGTTTAATTATTCCAACACTCCTCATTCACAAGTTTGAGCTTTGACCTAAAACCAAGCGTGAAAATACATAATTAGAGAGGCCCGTAAAAGGCATGGAAATATTTTAACCCACGACCTCTTGCTCCAATACTATGAAAGATTCTACTTGACTGCCGTTAAATATTGGAAAAGCTTAAGCCGTTCAATTAAAGTGCGATTTAACGTTGAAGATATTTTAATTGGAGGAACATAGAGAAAGGCTACCCGACGCCCATCAAATTAGACTAGTGGGGTAGTTGATAAAAGGCCAAAACGAGCATGGGATGAAAATGCATGAGCATGTTAGGAATGGGGGTCGAATTTCTGAGCCAAAACATCCCTCAGCCTCCCATCCTTTTTCCACTCTCGTGCTATGTCTCATTGGCGATAACTTTACCAATGGGCTCGTCCTCACGCCATTGCGGATTCTTTGCACCGTCTTTAGCAAACACCCGGCACTGGTCCGCAGTTGACATGGCCCCCTTGTCGTTATTACATTTCACATGTTCCGCGGGGAATTTTCCACGTGCTTCGTCCCCGACCGTCCTCCATTGGTGGTGGCGATGGGTGTGCATTATTGCGCGATACCGAGGGAAAAACAAAGGGCGAACCATGTCCCGCTGCAGGCCCAAAAAAAGGTTCCTTCAAAAGGGGTGATCAGATTCACCTTGTCCCGGGCATGTCGTCCCTGAGAAAAAAGGTGCATTTTCACCAATTGAAAGCACTTCAACTCTCTGTATGATCAATGGATGGGAATTAGAAAACGAAGGAAATGCCAGGCCGATGTCATATTCTTGGAGCAGATTTCGTGTTGCGAACGGAATGATGCGCCGTCCAATTCGCGTATGTATTTGAATATATTAGAATGAATTATTCTCCGAGCGGCGCCTATAAATTTTCCACCTAATTGTTGTTATAGATCGACGACTGCGGATATGTTAAAATAATGTTGCATTTATGCTAAAATATTTGGCGCTTCATTTTCATTATATTTTCCTGCAATGAACGGTGACCGCCTTGTATTTATTAATTAGATGAATGGATGGATCTATTTCCTAGTTGGCCGGCAATTTTTAAACCTAATTGGAGTTTTTTTTTTCATAGCATTGACTTGCTTTAACAAAGTATCGTGTTTCAACAATACTATACGAATACGAGAATTGTTATGGAAATTGATGAGAAAAAATGAAAAGAAAAAAATTACAGACTTGTTGATGAACACAGTTTAACCTAGAAAATATGAGCTCAATGGAAAATTTTACGAATTCGGGATTTACTGAATTAAGCAAGACTTCTCCGTCCATCGAAAATTGCAAATATAGTTGAACGTCAAAATTGTAACCTCAAAACGCATATTTCTATTGTCTTATGCCCAAAATGGTGGGTTTCTTTTCCATGCTAGTAAATTCTCATAAATGTTAATAAGTTTCATAAAACTGTCGATAAAAATGAAGATCGGGCAGACTTATTCTTTTACGTAACTTGTCGGTAACTTACCGATAATCTTACTAAGGCTTCGTTCGTTTCGCGAAAAATGATTTCCGGATTTGTTGACGTTCATTTTAGGGAAAATGTCTTTCATGAAAGGAAAATAATCTTCTAAATTAAAGGAAAATGTTTTTCACTTTTGAAAAGTGGAAAACATTTTCCTCACTTGATCTCTTTTATCTCACACATTTATAAATCCTCACTTTGTCCTCCCATTTCTTTTTTTCTTTTCTTTTTTTGTTCAAATTATTTTTTAATTTTCTTTTTCTCTTTCAATTCAAATTATTTTTATTTTCCTTTTTCTTTTCTAATTTCTTTTTTTTCTTTTTCTTTTACTTGTTTCCCATCTTCTTCTTTTTTGGCTAGTCATCGGTCGTTGCCAAGCGAACCTCGAGCTTGTCAATCTCAGGCTCACGCTCTGCACTTTTGCTTATCATGTTCTTTATTTATTCTACCCTGCAGTTGTACATTGCTCAAGTAAATGGCTCTACATGCTTTGCTTCTTTTTTCTTTTGTTTATTATAACACAAAAGACGCAATGGGAGAACAAGCCACTCAACTGGAAGATTCTCATGAGGGCTGTACATGCTTTGCTTCTTTTCTCTTTTACTTCTTTTTAAAAACCATACGAAAATTTTTTTACAGTAGATGAGCGTTTGGCGATAATAATGAAATAAAGATATGAAGTAAGTTTGTCTTGGATTTAAAGTAAATTCATATTTGATGGATTTATAAGTCGGTAATTGATGCATGTTTAAGTGGTAAAGTCTTAGAAAATATTTTTCTTACCGAACATTGAAAAATATTTTCCAAGACATTTTCAGGTTTTAGTCGAACACCAGAAAATATTGTTATTTTCATGGAAAATAATTATGGGAAAATATTTTTGAAATGGCCCATTTTTTACGAAACAAACGGACCCTAAATTTTAATTTTTTTGTTATTGTAGTTCTCAAATAAACAATTTCGTGCTAACTTTCAAAGTTTTATTTTGTATAACTCACTAATGATTCGCATTTCTTTTTTTTTTTTGGAAAACAATAACAAAAAAATGTTTTCTAGATTTTTTGACTTTCGGTTTATGGAAAATAAACTAGTCAAGAAAATATTTTCTATCAATGAAAAAAACATTTTCAAAAGTGGAAAAAAAAAAGCGAACTCTTTCTTTCACTTCAACATCAAGCACTTTCCTTTGCCAAACACCTTTTCCTCTTCTTTTTTTTTTTTTTTAAATTTTTTTTTTTCTTTATTAAAAATGAGTTTTAAATTATTTTTATTATTTTTTTTCTTCTTCCTCAGTCCATTGCCAACCACAAGTGAACTCGGGCCTCACCTAGCTCATGGGATCTAGTGAGGCCCGAGCTTGCCTAAGGCTATCAGGGAGTTTGGACCTCACCAGATCTAGTGAATTGGGTGGTGCTGGAGTCTCTTCGACCTCTAGCAACCTCAGCGAGCTTGAGCCTAACAAGCTTGTGGCAAGACTCGAGCTTGCTTGTGGCCGATGATCGGTCAAGGAAGAAGAAAAGGAAAATGAAAAAAAATTATTTCAAGAAAAAAATAATTGATATTTGATGTTTAGGTAATTTTTCCCAAAAAAATCAAATCAGATGCCAAATAGAGAAATATATTTTCCAATTCATTTTCTGGTGTTAGTTCATTTTCAGATTTTAGTCAAATACCAAAAAATATTATTATTTTCCTATAAAACATTTTGTAAAACATCACATTTTCCACAAAACGAATATAGCTCAAGTCTTACATAGAGTTACTAACCTAAATTGGAGCGACTTACCGACTTTTGTCGGACTAGGGTGCGAACTAAGTTTGTGTTACCGAATCTCATTTCAATTACTTAGTAACATTCGATTGATGGGCTCGAGACACCGGGACATACTATCGGTGGGCTTGCGTGGGGTTATTGGAACGGGTCGGCCCAAGCTCGATTTCTTTTGTTTATTTGAGAATCAAGATGGAAGGCCCTTCTTGGATCAGCCAAAGGCCCCAATCAATTTTTCAAGACGAACTTGCACGTTTTGGGCTCGAGCCAGTCCAACTTCGATTGGATCCCCACTTTGCCTCCAAGTTTTTGTTTTACTACTCACGAGACTCTCGCCTCCTGGTTCATAGCTCTCCGCCCTAAAACTTTCAAAGCCAATAGGATGCGAGATGGGTTTTGTCTTCATCTATGACAGACCTAACGCCAAACTGTGATCACGAGGATAAGGCGTCTCCGTCATTGGAGCTGAGGAAGAACGAGCAAGTTCACACGCACATCTGATGGAAGAGCACGCGCTGGAGATGTTCGAAGTTGGGCCATGCGAGACTCCTCATCAAATGGGCTTCTTGATCGGCCGGCGGTTCTCGCGCTTGATACAGAGCAGGTTGTCCAGGGACCTCATCCTTCGAGACCAGCTCCTGCCGTGGCAAGAGCTCCGGAATCACGGCCTCTCCTCGAAGCTCTCCGCGAACGTAACCGGACCAAGTTCCCTCGCTACTGGGACGAGCTCGTCGGGACGGCCGAAGGGGCTGACGTGCCGGTTCTTGACGTAATCCTCGTGCTCCTTTGCCGCTACCGAGAAACAGAGGACGAGAAAGAATTTCGTGTGATGTTATCTCGTTGGTTTTATGCTGGCTGCTGATATATCACGTAGCTTGAACTATTCGCGTGCAGATTGTGTTGATAAACTTCAGGAAGGAGATCCTACCCTTCATCCCAGAGGAGGAAACAAAATCAGACCTGCCCGAGAAAGCCATCGAGTGTTCTGACGTACTGGTCGTTGGCGAGTCGATGGCCGTGGCCGCGCACAACGAGGACGCCAATGTCGCTCTAGTTGGCCACACGTATGGTTTGAATTTCTCTCTGTGTCGAGATCCCAAAGTTCGACTAAAATGTATCGGCTGAGTTTATTTTCACGTGCTTGCGTCATGAAAGGGGATGGCGGATGAGTGACTGCTGCTTCTGTTGTGGTATTATGCAGCTACTTAATCAAAGGTACTCTGTCGAATGGAATGTGCTTCATTTCGTACACGTATGCAGGAGAGCTCCCGAGCTGCGCATTCGGATTCAACAACAACGGAATGGTAAGAAAGCTCAAGCGCATGCTGAGTCAGTAATACCAGCTGAGTACTTCACAGCCGATGCAGTAGATTATGAAACACCATAATTCGATGTTGGAGAAGCTAGGGACAATAGCGCAATAGAATCTTGAGGAAAAAACAATTCAGCCTACCATTAGATAAATCTCCTATAATCATGAGTTCTTGGGTATTGACCCTAGTGAAATTCCTGATGAATTAACTTATACCCGAAATGAGATGTTCAGGGATTTACACTCAATGCAGTACCTCCCTCTAAAGAAGAGATTGTAGCAGGGGGGATTGGAAGGAACTTTATCTCCAGAGATCTACTAGAGGCGACGAGCATGACCGATGCGACCAGTGTAAGACCTTTTTCCATTTTGAATCTCACATCTGCTAAAATGGACAGTATTATTTGCTGATCTTCTACTTCTCCATCAAGAAAATCTGCTTGGCAGAAGTATCCGTAGGACACAGTTACAATCTGATCGATCTGAAGGCACGAAGAATCCGCAACCTAGAGACCGCATCAAGGACCCGGCTTTCGGTTGATGAAGTGGATGAGATGCCATTCTTCCATGCCAACATGTATCTGCATCTTCAAGTGAAGCAGGTACTCTACCCGCAATCCGATTATATAGGAAATAATTTCATACCTGAAACCTCACATACTCCATTGCTGACATGAACAATTCGAGAGAATTACAGGCCAGAAATGATTCAAATAGTGGATAACCAAAACAAAACTCAATAGCGACACAAATTCTGAATCACCAAGTAGTTTTTATTTTCGTTCACATTGGAATTTGCTATTTGCCATTTAGGTAGAAGACGAGAACTCGATAAGCAGGCAAAAGAGAGCGGCTGTGTTACCAAAGAATTCTAAACAGGACTTCCTCTCACTCCTCGGAGATACAGATGATGCCAAATATCCCATCTACATGTCAGGTAAAACAGAAAAGTAATGAGATAATTCTCTCTCGTTCTTCTTCATTTTGTCCGCTGTTCTAACTGTAACTGTCTCAAGGTCCAACGCTGTACACGCTCTGCACGGCTCTGGTCGATCTGGATGAGCAGACACTGAGCATCATTAAAGGGAATCCGAAGAAAGGAGAAGTTTCTCACACCTTCTCTCTGTCCTCACCAGATCTCAAGAAGCTATGATGAAGCCTCCATGCAGCTCATTCTGCCTTGATGAAGTTAGAAAGACTAATTCAGTTTCCAAGGGTCTCATCCAGGCTTCTGTACGCACATTGAGTGGCCCTCTCCTGCCATTTTTTACCGGAACTCGACTTAGGTATTTTTGTCCGCTAAGCAGCCACATTCTATACTGAAGGTCTTGTGTCGGATGAAGAAGTCGTCTTAACTCCTCATAGCGGGTCGATCACTAGATTCACGTCTCGTAACAATTAAGAACTTAAAAAATACAATACGCAAGATTCTATCAATGCCTTTGGTACTTCGTCCATCTACGTGAGTATCGCGTTACTCATTTCGCAGCAGAAGCTTATTTAGTTTGGCACAGCAAAAGAGTGAACTCCGGTTCAAGCGAATCTCATTAGGCTTTTGCTTTCTCAGGCAAGAGGAATCTTTGTTTCCATCAAGCACTCGGTTATGAATCAAAAGAAATTGCCAGATTCACAGGTCATGGAACCTGACCATGCCAACAACATAGAGGTTTCTAATAGACCTTTTATTTCCATGATCAAACAGGAACTGCCTGAGGCAATGACAAGAGTACCGATAAAAATGCTAAAGCACTTCTGTTCACCACAAGAGCTTACGTATGCCATAACGCAAAGTGTAAGGCGGAAAAGGGCAACATAGAAGCGCAATTAAGAATATGCACCGAAACCATTCAGAAAGTATGTGATTTCTCTCGTATTCTTCCGCATCATGGACGATTCCAACCAGCAGTGCACCATGAAAGGAACCTCAATGGACCATAATGTGACCAGTACAGACTCTGAATTTCTCTAGATTCCATTTCTTAAATACTCATTTCTGTATTGCTCCATATTGGTATTACAGGGGCGATTCATTCTCTTAAACAAAAAATAGAACGCATCATCAGAAAAAAACACGGAGAACCATAATCACAGTCGAGAGTATTGAGAGTGATATTCACAGGCTAGGAATCTGGGACATTGACTGACAGCCACAGCCTCTATTCGCGGGTTCCTCCTCATACAAACTGCTTTACACCTATGAGAAACCTCTGGCAGCTCTTAAACGTGAGCGCTGCCCCTTTGACCTTGCTTCCATAAGCTTCGCTTTCAAAGTATTCTCCTTTATGACAGGCGGCAGTTTCGATGATGACTCCGATACATCTGGATCGTTAGATGACTGTTTCACCATCCATGGTCGCACTGGACTCGCCTGAGTCCTCCATGCAGAGTTACTGCATGAAGCCTCCCCAAAGTCGACATCAGGATGGACAGAACCTCCACTCGACAACTTTAATTGATTCTTTATGAAGTCATCCAGCATGGAATTTGCCGTTAAACTGCGGACTTCAGATTTGTTCTTTCTTTCATGGCTAAACTCATCTGCAGCTTCATGGTTGTCCAATTTGTGGGTAACGGTAACGTCGGCTGGGTTTCCATCAGCCCTTTTATCCCTTGTGGTACCAGCTTTTTCAGACTTAGCCTGAACACTGGATGAATTCTGAGCTTTCCTCCTCCCACGAGGTGCGCGTTTTTTCTTGGTTAGCTCAATTTCGACTTTGTCATCAGCAGGATCTTCTGAGGCTTCATCCATATATGCCTTAAACTCACCATGGGTTTGTCGATTCAGCTCAAAACAATTAGAATCACTTCCATCAGAATCATCTTCATCACCTGGATCTTGAGGCGCGCTTACAACCTCATTCAGATGAACAGATTCAAGTGAATTTCGCCGTTCCCTTGGTAATGTGCTGTCAATGCTCTTAAGGGCGTCCTTCCTCTTAGCTTGAAGGAATGTCTCAATTTCGAGGCTCAATTTGTCCACAATCGAGCTCTTTTCTGCTGAACCACTTTGGGCTTCTTCAAACTTCATCTGCATCCTCTCATCAAGCCATGATTCAGATATATGAAGAATCAAACGGTCCCGTTCAGATCCTCCAGCCCAATCCTTGTCATACCTTTGTTTCAATGAATGAACCTCATGTTCATAGTCTCTTATACCAACAGCGAATTCATCACAGAGATCTTCCAACAATTTCCTTGATTTTCTCTCCTTTTCCAGCTCTTTAACGGCATTAGATAGAGAAGATTTTGCATCAGAAAGTTCTCGAGCTAGCTTACGGTGTAGGCTCTCTGAACGCTTTCTTAGCTTCCTCTCGTCTTCCAGCTCATCTCTTGCTGACTGAACAGCAGCGTGAATTCGATCCTGTTCCTTACTCTTCCGAACTAGTTTATCTTCCGAAATTTGCTTCATCAAAGCATCTATCTCGTGTCGATCAGCTTGTTGGTCCCGAAGCAACTCTTTAATCCGAACTCGCGAATGATCAAGCTCCATCTTGAACGCTTTTATCAGTGATATATTGGATGCATGCTGCTCTTCCAAGCTCCAAATACGGTTTAATACTTTCAGAAGTTCTGTTGATGTTTTCAGGCTGTAATGTGGCTCATTAACTCTTCTTTTGAAGTCTAAAGAACTCGAAGGAGTGCCTGCTGGGTTATATGGAGTTACCTGCAACAGCATGGTACTTTGAGTCATTATGCCCACATGAACATCACGTATATGGTATCATTAATACTCGAAAAGCTTTATGGTGGCGACAGAGCCATGGTAGCGACAAACTGAGAAGCTCTATACAAATAAGCTCATCGAAGGAATTGTAAATAAGGCTCCAGTAAATTTGTGCAATTTGAATCACAGAACCCAGAGTTTCAATTAAGAATGGTCTGAACAACAGTGCCTTAAAAAACCATGTTCAGTCTGTCCAAGAGGGGAAAAATATAAAATGTTCAAGCGGTGTAGTCAATGCTCCCGTCGGTGACAAAAGATATTTAGCACACAATGAACACAAAAAGGATAACCAGTTTAGTAATCAAAAAGGAACAAACATAAAAGGTCATCAATAATATTGCCAACATTTTACAAACGATTTCTGGCCCTTTCTACCTCAACACACTAAGATGAAAGAAAACAGGCAGAGGTTCTAGGCATAGACAATACTCAGCCCTAATGCATCAAAATATGATTCCCATTACTTGAGAGCCAGAACTAAACTGAAAAATAGAATTACCTCCATCGAACTTCCATAACTTGCTGGGGAAACAGGCTGTATGGCACTATTATTTCTTTCAATCGATCGATGATGTTGCATGAGGGACGCCGCGACATGCCTCCTTAAACTGCTTGTACTCTCTGGCTGTTAGATGGCGTAACCCAACTTAGTCAGTAAATTTGCAAGAATACCTCATCAGCTTAACGCTATGTCACATACTAAAGTAATGAGCCGTAAAAACAACAGAAAGCATCTATCACGAAAATTGCTGCACCGAGCACATGATCGAGATGAACGAATGAAGGATCTAGCTATTCAAATTCATACGGCAACAGCATAATTGTTTTAGATGTCATAGAAAGTGGGGTAAAGAAGCAGAGACATCAATACCTGACAAAAGCTTATGAAGTGCATTTAGCTGGATTAGACCTAGGCTGCACTAATTCATATGTACAGACCAGAAGGGAGGACAACCTTGACAACAGTTACCAAGGACATGTCCGAGAAGACACTGTTCTTTCCGTCAAATTTGCCTACTCGACACACAAGAATGCCATCTCCTGACCGGACCAGCCAAACACTGATAACGGAACCCTGAAGCTGCTCGAGGCCATAATGGTGCCATCTTAGGATCATAAAGAGATGCAGACCGAAATACCCTGATGAGTGTTTCTCTAGAAACAGAGATCAAAAACGTCCCAACCACACAGAACCTCAGCGGAGACACCATACAAGATTGGTCACGATCACACACGGAGCAAAACACAAACATCTGAAACACGAAACGCAACAGATAGCCCTCGAACAGATATACCAGCAACGGACAAGAAACAAGTCCTCGACCGACCATCGCAAAGCCAGATCACATAAGCCAATCAAGAAACAAAACAAAACATGCACCTGCTCAGGAGAACTCGGCGAAGGATCGGCCAGAAAGTGAGAGAGCTCAAACCCGCCACCCCCACCGCCACCGCCGCCGCCGCCGCCATCCTTGTCCCTCCGGAGGCGGCGCAGCCCGAGGGGTATATTACCGAGATTGCCATTGTGGTGGTGCATTCTGGGAGAGGCCAGGTAGTGAGCGAATTCCCAGAGAGCAGCGGCGAGCTTCCTGGCAGAAACACGAGGAGAAGATGAAGGGGAGGAGGGAGAAGGGTTAGAGCCGGAGGAGGCAATGATAGCTCCACGCGCAAAGAACTCGAGCCTCACTGGAGTGCTGGGGCCACCACATCTTTTGCTTAGAATTACGCCCCTCCTTAACTTTTGTCCCAAATTTTCCTCCTTTTCTGCTGCCTCTTCCCCACTTTTCCCCACCCTTTTCATGTTTCCCTCTCTCTCTCTCTCTCTCTCTCTCTCTCTACTCAACCCATTTTTCTTTTCTTGGGTTTTAAAAAAGAAATCCTTCTTTTCCTTTGCCCCTCTTTTTCGGGGATCTGGGGCTCCTGGAGCGCGAGAGACTGATCACTGTTGCCGCAGAAGTTTACTCCAACGCCTCCCTCCCTCTCTCTCTCTCTCTCTCTCTCTCTCTCTCTCCCCTGTTTTGCCACAGTGGTTCTTCTTCGCCCTGAGCCTGGCTCTCGAGCGGAGTATGACGTGTTTTCGTGACAGCTCTGCTCGACAGGTTCCCAGACGACCAGCGTCTGCGTGTGCGAATGATACTGATCAGAGAAAGAGGAAAGTAAAAAGCCGGTCCGGTCGGATCAGATCGGCCCGTGGGAAGAAGCCAACCCCTGCGTATTTTTACGGTACGGTACTACCCGCCAAGTGCAGGTTTCGCCGGCTTATTATTATTGCTTCGGCCAGCGATAAAAGAGAGGACCAGTGCTTTTTTTACAGTCCAATGGGCTCATCCAGGCTCGAATTAATATAGAAAATTAAGATATTCGAGTTATAATAAGAACTCAAACTCGAGTTTGGGCTTGAGCTGATTAAGCTCGAATGTTCAATGTGAGTATGTTACGTGATTGTAAGGATTTTTTTTTTTTTTCTCTTTTGGTCTATATTTCCCTGACCGTTCTACTATTTTTGAAAGACGTTATGGAAGCTTGACTGTGCCTTGCGAGCCGTTGAGCTAAAAATTATTGGGTCCATAAGTTTGGTTCCAATAGAGTCAAAATCGAACTGTGGAGAGTGGTTTAGCGAATGGAGGTACGCGGAAGCGGTTTTAGTTAATCCAATTCACAACAATTAAAATATGGGAGTAAATTGAATTCCTTCTTGTTTACCTCAAGTCAAGGGTAAATTCATATTTTTCCCTGACAATTGTGCGTAGAATCTAGAGGGAGCCACTGGCCAGATTTCCATAGGCTTACTGGTCGCAAACCCTTTTGCCGCATGTTTATTTCCGTGGCGTGTTGGAACTCCGCTCCGTACACACGTCGGAGCCGAACCTTGAAAATGCTGCTTCAAATGCACGTCGGTCTGCCCTTTTTTTCCGATCAAACTGTCTGTCGAGTGTTTTTTTTTTCCCCTGAATGTCCGTGAAGATTCTCCTCGATGGATCCAATGCGTTTCAACTTAAAACTAGATAAATAAAACATATGCATTTTTTTTCGAAAAATTTAAAATAACACTATCTATATTTGAGTAAAATGCTACGTCCATCAATTTATTACGCTTAAAAGATTGACTTTGATTTAACAATGACATGGGCGGAAGATTTCATTGTGCAAAAACATCCTCTTTTCTTAGCATCTGTTTTTATCGAGGCCTGGCATAAGAAGAAATTATTTTGTATTCTTATCAATCTACCATTTTTTCCAATCAAACCGTCGAGTATTTTTTTTTCCTTGAATGTCAATTGTGAAGATTCTCTTCAACGAAGAAAATGTTCTCCATTTTCATCGTAACATCAATTTTTTGATGACATACATTTTTATTTTGGCTTCAATCAAAATATGTCTTATTTGAATGTTTGCAAAATTTCTCCGATTTTGGGATCCAATGCATTTTAACTTAAAACTAGATAAATAAAACATATACATTTTTTTTCCGAAAAATTTAGAATAACGCTATCTATATTTGAGTAAAATGCTATGTGTATCAATTTATTACACTTAAAAGATTGACTCGGATTTAATAATGACATGGACGGAAGATTTCATTCTGCAAAAGCATCCTCTTTTCTTAGCATCTATTTTTACCGAGGTATGGCATGAAAATAAATTATTTTCTATTCTTATCAATCTACCTTTTTTCCAATCAAACTGTCGAGTGTTTTTTTTTCCCCAATGTCAGTCGTGAAAATTCTCCTCGATGGAGAAAATGTTCTCCATTTTCACCATAACATCAATTTTTGGATGACATACATTTTTATTTTGACTTCAATCAAAATATGTCATATTTGAATGTTTGAGAAATTTCTCCGATTTTGGGATCCAATGCGTTTCAACTTAAAACTAGATAAATAAAACATGTACATTTTTTTTTTCGAAAAATTTAGAATAACACCATCTGTATTTGAGTAAAATGCTATGTCCATCAATCTATTACACTTAAAAGATCGACTCAGATTTAAAAATGACATGGACAAAAGATTTCATTCTGCAAAAGCATCCTCTTTTCTTAGCATCTATTTTTACCGAGGTGTGGCATGAAAAGAAATTATTTTCTATTCTTATCAATCTACCCTTTTTTCCAATCAAACTGTTGAGTGTTTTTTTTTTTCCCAGAATGTCAGTCGTGAAGATTCTCCTCGACGGAGAAAATGTTCTCCATTTTCACTTTGTAACATCAATTTTTGGATGGCATACATTTTTATTTTGGCTTCAATCAAAATATGTTGTATTTGAATGTTTGAGAAATTTCTCCGATTTTTGCGATCCAATGTGTTTCAACTTAAAACTAGATAAATAAAACATATACATTCTTTTTCGAAAAATTTAGAATAACACTATCTATATTTGAGTAAAATGCTATGTACATCAATCTATTACACTTAAAAGATCGACTCAGATTTAACAATGACATGTACGGAAGATTTCATTCCGCAAAAGCATCCTCTTTTCTTAGCATCTATTTTTACCGAGGTGTGGCATGAAAATAAATTATTTTCTATTCTTATCAATCTACTCTTTTTTTCAATCAAACCGTTGAGTGTTTTTTTCTTCCCTGAATGTCAGTCTTGAAGATTTTCCTCGACGGAGAAAATGTTCTCCATTTTCGCTATAACATCAATTTTTGGATGACATACATTTTTATTTTGGCTTCAATCAAAATATGTCGTATTTGAATGTTTGAGAAATTTCTCGGATTTTGGGATCCAATGTGTTTCAACTTAAAACTAGATAAATAAAACATGTACATTCTTTTTCAAAAAATGTAGAATAACACTATCTATATTTGAGTAAAATGCTATGTACATCAATCTATTACACTTAAAAGATCGACTCAGATTTAACAATGACATGGACGGAAGATTTCATTCCGCAAAAGCATCCTCTTTTCTTAGCATCTATTTTTACCGAGGTGTGGCGTGAAAAGAAATTATTTTCTATTCTTATCAATCTACCCTTTTTTTCTAATCAAACTGTTGAGTGTTTTTTTTTTTTTTTCCCTAAATGTCGGTCGTGAAGATTCTCCTCGATGGAGAAAATGTTCTCCATTTTCACCGTAACATCAATTTTTGGATGACATACATTTTTATTTTGGCTTCAATCAAAATATGTCGTTTTTGAGTGTTTGAGAAATTGAGTGCGTTTCAACTTAAAACTAAATAAATAAAAGATATACAATTTTTTTCGAAAAATTTAGAATAACACTATCTATATTTGAGTAGAATGCTATGTCAATCAATCTATTACATTTAAAAGATGGACTCCAATTTAACAATGACATGGACGGAAGATGTCATTCTGTGAAAGCATCCTCTTTTCTTAGCATCTGTTTTTACCGAGGGCATGGCGTGAGATGAAATTATTTTATATTCTTATATTTGAGGCAAATTAGCTTCACCATTTCGTACGGAGATGAAATATGGGAAGTGAAAGCCGTTCACACTCTTTCTACTCTTGGAAAGGGATATGATCCGATCCCATCCAATAAAAAAAAAATTTATTTATTTACCTATTTCCGCAAAATTAGCCGGCTCGACAGGCCTATAAGAGGAGTCAAAGGAATATGAGGCGAGACCATCAAGATATCGCGGCTACGTGATCCAACGTTTTGTGCTCAATTTCCAACCATTCCGAGGGAATGTCAATGCGTCCGTCGTTAAAGTTGACAAAAGCATTGTCAAAGTCCTAACTTCCTGGCAATTGCCGGACCAGAAAATGTGAAGAAAGGAAGACGAAACCGGTCTAAATGGGCTGATTTTGTCTTTTGTGGGCCTCCCGTGGGGGCTTGTCGGGCCTGCTGGAAAGCCCAGAATAACAAGCCATGGGATCATTTCGTCTCTCAACAATTATTCTTTTTTTTTTTTTATTAAGTTGTACTGTGGGTCACTAGCAAAATTTTATTTCAAGGTCATAGATAGTTGAAAGTAGCTGCACAATTGTAAATTTCTGTATTTTAATTTTTACATACTTGCGTGTGACGAGGAGACGTGGGTGAAAAATTGTTACGCTTCGCTCTTATGCTCTCCTCGTATAAAGAAGGAGAAACCCCATGATGGTCAAAGAAGGTGAGGAATTATGATCTTTTGTGTCCGACCAAGTTGAAGTGATTGTTTCATACTCGACAACGATAGGTGCTCGATTTTGGTTGTTCCAGTTTCTGATGCATGTTAATTTGACTTCACTTCTATTTTTGTTTTTGCGTTTTGAGAACGAGGGTGCTGCGGTAGAAGTCCCTTGGACAGCCCTTGTGTTGTCGTTTTGTTACTTTTTAGGAACAGGGCCTGAATGTCACTACTTGGGTGGCGTGGCATCAATGCATTGATTATAGTTAATGCAGTTCGTGCATGTGGATAAATATATTCGAATTGATTCCTGACGTGATGCTTAACAAACCAACAGTTCAATGAATTCATGCAATTATACTATTTGGATGCATGCATTTACAGCTTGAAAAAGAGCACCGATATGCATGTGCATTTTGTTGGGACTAGGTAATAATAGACCGGCTTTTTTTTTTTTTTTAATTTATTTTTCCAGGAAAGTATTGTTTCATACCACAGAATCTAGTAAAGTATGGGCCCCTTTTATTGCTTCCAGTGAAGACCGTTAATGAATTTTCGACCCTTTTTCTCAAATAATTTTTATAAGTCCGGACACATTTTGAGCATATTTTAGTACTATTCTATGGCTTTTTTCGGAGTGCCTTCAAATTTTCTATATTTTTCGGCCTTTAGTAGATGAATTGTGTAGAACAATAGAAGATCGTGATTGCTTGATAGCAGAAGTGTAAGCCTCACGAACTCACCCAGTGACTGTGAGGCCGAGCCTCGCTAGTTTCCTCGGGCGAGGAAAAAGTTAAAAAAAAAAAAAAAAAGAAAAAAGAGAAAAATATAATAAAAATATTAATAAATTAAAAAAATTCTAAATCATAAAAAAATTCAAGGGTCATACCAAGCGTAGTTCTATTATGAGAATAGAAATTTTGGGTAATCACTAAATGTCTTCAAATGCTCACAAATTTGTCCACAGAATAAAATAAAAGATAATCATTTTTTTTAAATAAATTATTCCCAATAGCAGAATATTTACTAAACACACCCTTATTCATATGCTGCTTTTGCTGTTACCCCAATTTTCATTTTATTTAAGCACTTGTCTCTAGGACATTGAACAATATTGAAAGGTGCTAAGCCTTGTTAATCTCATTACAATCTAAGTAGTATGGACATGCGACACGACACATCGATATGTCATTTTTCAAAAATAGAGAATTCTGACATATTAGAAAACGTTATATATTAAATGAATATTTTTATTTTTAATTAATTTGTTTCAAATTCACAAATAAATAAATAATAATAAAGAGCTTACAATGAATTTACACTAATAATATTAATAAATCTATTTATAGGAAACTTTAAAGACATGTTCATAGTTAATGTGTACCCATATTTAGGAACATATTTCTAACTTTAAAAAAATTATAGATAAAACTAATGACTAACAAAATATTATAATCAACTTATTTAAAAAAAAAACCTATGATATTCTATAACGATAAAATTTTATCATTATTAACATTCAACATTTTTATTTTTGGAAACTATTTTTAGCTTATTTATTTATTTATTTAACAAAAATAATCTCGCCATTCAAAAATTATTCTCCTCCCTCATTTTTTCCCCAAATCCTAATCTCCCAAAAATTATTTCCCTCCCTTGTTTCTCTCTCATCCACCAACCCCCTTGTTTCTCGCTCCTCCACCAACACCCCACCCCCCCCAACCCCCTTCAGTTTCATTTTCTAATTTCTTCCCACATTCACCTGTCATTTACCCCTGATTCTCTCTCCCACCCCACACCCCCTGATTTCTTTCCACCATTTGCCCCCTCCATCACCTGTCATTTCCATCATTTCTCTCTTCCCCATCCATCTCACCCACCCCAATGCCTTGGGCCCCCAATCACCCGTTGTTTCTCTCTCCCCTCCCCACACCCCTACCCATCCCACCACCCCACCCCCCCGCCTAATTTCTTTCCCTTTCTTCCACCCCTTCACCCGTTGTTTCTCTTCCCCCAAAAGCGCCACCCCAACCCCCACTCCCCCTTCTCCGCCTTCGGTTCTCCCCTTTCTTCCCCCTCCCCCATTCTTTCACTTTCTTCCTCCTTCCTCCCCCCCGCAGGTGCTTCCCTTTCTTCCTCCTTCCCCCCCCATCACCTGTTAACTGCGACCTCCTCCTCCTCGCATGATCCTTTCTGCTCTCATTCAGTCTCCTCATCGCAATCGCTCACCACCTCGCCTTCAGCCCTTTCTTCTTCGCAGTCGTAGCCTTGCCACCGGCCCTTCATCACAGCATCGCCTTCAACCCTCTTGCCTCGATCTCTGCTCTTCCTCTGGCCCTCCCTCGCCATTATGGCCTAACCTCCGCTCCCTCATTCTTGCCTCCACCCTCCATCGTCTTGTTCAACGATCCTCTCTCGGATACGCCTTTCGAAATATGTTAAGAAAAGTTGATCACTTCAACACGTCGACACGTGTTGGACACGATACGGAAGCTCAGACAGCATGTCCGTGCTTCATAGGCTACAATGGGCGAAGTCTGATTCCTGTGATTGTTAAGTATTATGTCAAATTGGATAGGAGTATGACAAAAAAAATAAAATTGAAAGATGGGAGAAAAGCTGTTAGTCGATGTCCTGCATTGTTCTATTCTCATGGGTATGTCATTCAACATTTGAATGAGCTTGAATCGGTGATACTTTGCTGTAACTTGTTCACTGGGTATTTTTGTGTTGATCAACTCTCATCATCCCCAGTATTCAGGGGTCTCCAATTAGAAAAAAAAACATTAACGCAGCATCGTTCTATTAGTTCAATTAAAATGTTTTAAGATTTAATTGGCGCAATAGATTTACAATTTTTCTTTTGTACTTTCTTCAATAAAAAGACATCATATTTACTTTTCATTAATGGTCTGTTCTACTATTTAATGCTAAAGGATTTAGCACGTTTGATATAGCTTTCCCTAGGGGCTTGTGGCCCCTAAAGCATTTTAGGGAAATACTGGGGAGTTCAGTAAGTTTTCCAAAAGGTCATTGGACCAAATATTAGCAGCCTTGAAAAAGCTGAAAGCTCAAAAGCCATTGGTTGAGGTCGCTCGAACTTGGGCAACCTTTGGGGAGGGTCCTGGGTTGTGCGCGACCCAAGCAACTATCACCTAAGGTCGCAAGACCCGGGCGCAAGGGTTGCTCGACCTCATGCGACCTCAACCGATGGCCAACGGCACCATATTTGGCTTGCAATGGCCATAGCTCTTCCGTGGACTAATGAAGAGTTTTGGTCTTTTTAAATAAAAAAATATATGTATTAAAAAATATAAAAATATATATCCAAAGCTTATTGCAAAAGTTTTTTTAATTGAATACAAATTGAACTTAAAGTTTATTTGCAAACACTTTTTACCAAATACAATTTATATTTCTTCAAATAACATTGGCATTCAGCATTTGTATTATACTCAACATACGTACAAATGACAATTATAGATTGGAGGATTCTTTTAACTTATCCTTGGACGATAAGATTCCCTATAGGCAACTACCAAACTGCAAGAGTCCGAAAGGGGATCTTTCCATAACTCAGATTTTAAGTGACCCAGCAGATCCTCTTCCAAATAATCACTCCAGGCAGTCATTATCATGTTTATATAAAGGGTTAATACCCTAAAAAACCCCAAACTGGTACACTTGTGACAAATTTACCCCAAACTATTTTTTTGACCACCAAAAACTCCAAACTGGTACATATGTGACAAATCTACCCTCCGTTAGCTTCCGTTCGATTTTGCCGTTAATTTTGCTGACGTGGCAAGTCATGTGGAAATTCACAAGTTTAATACCGTTAAAAACCCCAAACTGGTATATTTATGACAAATTTATCCCAAACTGGTATATTTATGACAAATTTACCCCAAGCAAGTATATTTACGAGAAATTTACTCTAAATTAATTTTTTTGATCATAAAAAACCTGAATGGGTACACGTGCGGCACATTTACCCTCTTTCAATTTTCCCAAATTTGATCGAGTTGTGATTACCAATTAATTTTATTTTCCGGATTATTTTCTACGTGGCATTAACCTTACTAAAACATGTAATATAAGATTAAAACAATGTCGTTTAGGCTCAAATCCTAATTTTTAACTAACATCTTAATTGAATTAGATTAAAGAAAAGCTATTTTTTCTCTAAAAAATAAAAAAAAAAAAAAAAAAGGAAAGGAAAAAAAAAGACAAGGGCTACAAGCCTTTGTTTTGGCTGTAGAAAAAGGGTCGGTGAGGGTTCGGTGAGGATCACAATTGATTAATTTAAATTGAATATCTTACGTGAATAATCCACGCATAGCATTTTTTTCCACCGTTCAAACGTATCAAATTAGAAACCAAATTAGCAAATTCCATTAACTTGAATCAATGAAATGATCACATTAAATATTTTCATAATAATATAGAATGAAATTAAGCAGCTATCAAAAGTTCATATTGTTTTAATCTTATATTATATGTTTTAGTAAGGTTAATGCCACGTAGAAAATAATCCGGAAAATAAAATTGATTGGTAATCACAACTCGATCAAATTTGGGAAAATTGAAAGAGGGTAAATGTGTCACACGTGTACCCATTTAGGTTTTTATGATCGAAAAAATTAATTAGAGTAAATTTCTCGTAAATATACTTGCTTGGGGTAAATTTATCATAAATATACCGATTTTTGGTAAATTTGTCATAAATATACCAGTTTGGAGTTTTTAACGGTATTAAACTTGTGAATTTCCACATGGCTTGCCACGTCAGCAACCACGTCAGCAAAATTAACGGCAAAATCGAACGGAAGCTAACGGAGGGTAGATTTGTCACATATGTACCAGTTTGGGGTTTTTGGTGGTAAAAAAAATAGTTTGGGGTAAATTTGTCACAGGTGTACCAGTTTGGGGTTTTTTAGGGTATTAATCCTTATATAAATGAAGTATTCGTACTTTTGTTTTTTCGATTCCCTTTATTTACTTCATCAATTGTATATTCCTACGCTTCAATTTCAGAATAAATCTCAGCCGCTTCATAGCGAGAGTCTTGCAATATGTAAATATTAGGCTCTGTTTGAATTGATTCTCTTTTTTTGCTTAGTTGAAATCTCGCGGCTCACATGAATTGATTCTCTTTTTTTCTTAGTTGAAATTTTGCGGCTCACGCACTTTGAATTTTTTTTAGGTCCGTAACTCCTCAAACTTTCACAAAACTTGAACATTAGTATGTTTTTGCTTTTATTTAAATTCAAACAAACCCGCTATTAAATTTATATCATAGTTCAAACTTTTATAGAGGTAGCGCTAATGTCACAAATACTTTATATTGAAAAGCCATCTCACATTGATTTTATATGAAGATATTGTTTCACATGATAATTTAAGACTCGGAAATGAAACTTCTAAACCTTGCGACCTTGATCCCTTATAAAGAAGCACAGAATACTAAATTTCCAAGCTGGTCGCTCTACCATGCACTTATTCTTGATGATATCGTTCAGTTAGGAAACTAAAAAGGTGAATGAGAAGGAAAAAGTCAGCAAAAAGCGGGGAATTAAATTGCCACCCTGTCTTAATCCCCGACCTACCACGTGAAATAGGCACTGAAAGTTACAAACTTGGCATCAAGTATCACGTGCATTCTTGGATTATATACGAGCTGGCGTACGGTTTTGTTCTTACTGGGAATATCTCTGAACTAGAGACGATGAACAAGTTGGCTCATTGCCTCCTATATAAGTTGATCTGAGGTGTTAATGCTTACCATCACCAAGACATTAAGCAAAAGCAATATGAGGATATCCGTAGTGAAATCCTCCATCTTCTTCCTTGTCCTCGTTAAATTTTCACCTGTTCTTGCGACAAGAACATTCAAAGAGAATGAACCCTGCAAGAGAGTTGTACTCTATTACCATGACATCCTCTTTGGAGGCAATGATACGGCCAACGCGACATCTGCGCGGGCGACCAACGGGACCGGGTTAGGCAAATTCGTGCTTGGCATGTTGGTCGTGTTCGACGACCCAGTCACAAAAGACCAGCACCTAAACTCAACCCCGGTGGCGCGGGCCCAGGGTTTCTACTTCTACGATATGAAGACCGCTTACAATGCCTGGTTCGCATACACATTGGTGTTCAACTCGACCGAGTACAAGGGCACGATAAACATTATGGGGGCAGACATGATGATGGAGAAGTGTAAGAAAACGATGATGGAGAAGCAAGAAAAGCAATCGAAGGTTTAGAGAATTTTTCTGTTTTTCTCTGTATCATTGTATTACGTCTGATGTACAATTATATTACAATTTGTACACTCAAAAAGGAATGAATAAAATACAGGTCAATTTATCCCAAAATTGTTCCCCGTCTATTTTCCTAGATTAGTGCCTGGAGATTGTAATCAAATCAATCTAGCCCTAATTGTCTCCTGCATATCTTCTAACACTCCCCCTCAAGCTGGTGGCTTATAAATGTCCAAGACACCTAGCTTGCTCAGAAGATATGTATGCTGCCTTTGACATAGGGCTTTGGTGAAAACATCCGCGGGCTGCTCAGCAGTTCTAATCCCCATCGTATCAATTACACCTTCCTGGATCTTTTCCCGAGTGAAATGACAATCCACTTCGATGTGCTTGGTTCTATCGTGCATCACGGGGTTTGCTGCAAGCTTAAGGGCTGATTCGTTATCACAATATAGCTTTGTAGGTCTTCTCAATTGTATTCCAAGATCACTGAGTAAACCTCGTAACCAGACAATTTCACATGTGGTTTTTGCCATGGCTCTATATTCTCCTCGGTGAGGACGAGAGACTATTGCTTGCTTCTTGGTTTTCCACGAGAGAAGTGAATTCCCAAGCTTTATACGAATCCGGTTATAGACCTTCGACTCATGGGGCACGTTGCATAGTCCGCATCGCAATAGGTTGTCATCTCCATGTCGCACTTCTGGATAAGAGTATTCCAAGTCCCGGCATCCCTTTAAATACTTGACGACTTTCGCGCCGCATTCATGTGGGATTCCTTGGGTTTGTGCATGAACTGGCTCAAATTTTGCACTGCATATGATATGTCGGGCCTGGTCATAGTTAGGTATATGAGTTTCCCGATGAGCCTCTGGTAGCTGGTCGGATCCTGTAACACAGGATCATCTTGAGCTGCTCCTTCAACATGATCTCGCTGCGTGATTAGCCTCGATATTTTGTTCGATTGGAATGACCGCCGGGTTTGCATCCGGATAGACCAGCCTCTGATACAATCTCCAAAACAAACTTTCTCTGGCTGAGGGAAATTCCTTCATGATATCGTGCAATTTCAATTCCAAGAAAGTATTTGGGTGCTCCTAGGTCCTTTATGTGAAAGGTGGCATGCAAATATTTTTTAAGACTTTCTATTGCGGCTTCATCGTTTCCCATGATAAGGATATCATCCACATAAATCATTAGGTAAATAGATGACGCACCTCTAGCCCATGTAAATAAGGCATAGTCATACTTTGACTGTTTGAAGTTTGCACTGATGAGAGCGTTGGCAAACTTTGCATACCATTGCCCAGAAGCTTTGCTTCAGCCCATAAAGGGATTTGCGGAGACGATATACTTTATCCTCCCCCTGTCTTCGTAAACCCTGAGGAATGTCCATATAAATTTCTTCATTCAGGTCACCATGGAGGAAAGCATTGTGGACGTCCATTTGGTGAAGCGACCAGTCGTGTATTGCTGCTACTGAGAAGAAAGACCTGACGGTGACATCTTTAGCCACCGGGGAGAAGGTCTCGTTGTAGTCAAAACCTTCTCGTTGTGTGTATCCCTTTGCCACCAGTCGAGCTTTATATCTCTCAATGGATCCATCCGCTTTATACTTTATTTTATAGACCCACTTGCATCCTATACTTTTCCTGCCTTTGGGAAGATCCACTATCTCCCGTGTGTGATTATCTTCCAGCGCACTGTAATTCTCGCTGCCATTGCTTGTTGCCGCGTGGATCTTGGGATGCTTCCTCATAGGTAGTTGGTTCTTGTTCATCGGATATGCGGCTAATGCAACATCTATGTTCCGATGACAATCTTTCAAAGGAAACATAAGAGGATGTCGGATAATTGATACCTGGTCCATTGAGTGAGGCACAGACATAATCTTTTGTCCATGTTGGCGGTTTCGTGGCTCTTCTTGATCGACGAGGAGGGTCGATTGGTGGTGGAGAGGGAGACATTTCTTGAGCAACAGCTTCTTCCCTGGTATCTGATAACTCCGATGATTTTTCAAGATTGGCCTGAGCAGGGTGTGTGCTTTCTCTTTCTTCAGGCTGATCAATTGTTTGAGGCCTTATTTGCCCTGGAGATGCTGCAAGAAAATACTCGGAGGTTGAGTACCATCAATCGTGAGTCGATGTGGATTCTTTGGAGACATCTGAATTCCCAGTGACTTCCTGAAATGGGAAAACCGTTTCATGAAATACAACGTCCCTACTCACAAAAAATTCTTCTGTGGATGCATCCATGACATAGTACCCCTTCTGTAAGTTGGGGTATCCCATAAAAATGCACTTCCTTGCTCGAGGTCCCATTTTGTCTCGAGCTCCCATGGTTGTGGCGTAACACAGACAACCGAAGACACGTAGGTGATCTGTTGTGGGTTTCTTCCCATGGAGTAGTTCAAAAGGGGACTTACCAGCCAATACTCGAGTAGGCATTCGGTTGATGAGGTAAGTTGCAGTGAGAACACAATCTCCCCAATAATCTGCTGGTATACAGGCCTGAAATTTGAGAGCACGTGCGACTTCCAGCAAGTGACAATGTTTACGCTCCACCACCCCATTCTGTTGTAGAGTGTAAGTGCATGAGCTCTCATGTAGAATTCCATGAGCCAGGAAGAGTGACCTACATTCATGATTAAAGAACTCTTTCCCATTGTCAGTCCTTATTCGCTGAATTGATCTTCCGAATTGATTCTTTGTCAGAACAATGAATGCCTTTAAATGTGCTGGAACTTGTGCCTTTGATTGCATCAAGAATACCCACGTTGCTCTAGAATGGTCATCAACGATTGTGAGAAAATAGCGGGAACCATCACGATGTGCTGTGTGATACGGCCCCCAAACATCCACATGAATCAGGGATAATGCATGATTTGAACGTTTCAAATTGGAAGGGAAAGCTAAACGGGACTGTTTTGCTAAGGGGCAAACTTGGCATTTTGAATAAGGAAAGAAAACACTATGTCCCATACGTGAATGTAAAAGATATGTTTTATCATTGGCAACTGTATTACACAATGATGACTTATTGAAAGAAATCAATTCATGCTGACTCGGAGTCCCAGCCCAAAAGTATAAGCCTCCAGAAACATTACCCAAGCCCATCAATTTCCCAGTCGAAAGAGCCTGAAAAAAACATCTGTCAGCATCAAAGAGTATTTTGCAGGAATTTTCTTTGCTGACTCTGGACACAGAAATCAGATTGAACTGGAACTGTGGGACATATAAGACATTTTTCAAAAAGATTTTAGGTGTCAGTTGAACTGTTCCTGTTGATGTGACATGGGCAATATTCCCATTTGGGAGTTCCACAAGAATGTGTTTCCAATTTCCCATTTCTTCTCGAGAAAAATTCATATCACAAACAATATGGTCACTTGCCCTGAATCTATTATCCATGCTTTCTTTGATATAGAGTTCATTAGGCAACGGGATATACCTGAAAAGCTTCCCTTTTTTTCTCCAATATCGGCCTTTTGTAATGCTTGCATTAATTGCTGATATTCCCCGTGGGTAATTGGCCGGTCACTGCTTGCCCCAGTTGGCCCAGTCACTTGGTAAGCTGCAGAATATTTTTTTCCTTTTTCTACCGGCTTTCCATGCAATTTCCAGCAATTATCTATGGTATGGTGCGGACGCTTGCAATGTTCACAATATAATTTACCTTTTGTTTTTGAATTTTGGCTGAAATTTCGTATGGAAAAAATCTGGCCGTCGGATCCCCTCATCGCGGGAAAATCTGGACCGTCCGATGCAACGGATGACTCGGTCCTCTGTGAGCCATCAGATCTTCGGGAGTAATCTGGGCCGTCGGATCGTCTCAACAAATCGAGGCTATCAGATCGCCTCGTTAAATCCGAGCCGTCAGATCTCCTATAAGTATCCTGGCCGTCGGATCTTCTCGGAAATCCCGCCGTAGACTCGATCCCTTTTAAAGGCTCGGTCCGCTGTTTGAAGCCCAACCCTAGCCCTTCGCCCCCAAATCTCTCTTGAGCTAGGGTTTTCGCCCCCGATTCTGCTCCGCGGCGATTTCCACGGAGGGCGAGGGCTATGGCTTCTCCTCATGTTTGCTCCGGAGCCGCGAGCCTCTGGCTTTCCTCCTGGACGGCCAGCTGGAAGATCCGGCCGAGGGGTGGCACGGGATCCATCGCCAGGATTTGGGATCTGAACGTCAGGTAACTCTCGTTCAATATTAGGAGAAATCGAGTCGATTTCTCCCTTTCTCTGATAGATCTGTATTGTCGGAGCGTTTCTGGGGACCCTTCGAGCTTTTCTTCCGCCGCCTCGAGCTCGTTCCAGAGCGATGAGATTTTGTTATATATGGCTGTAATCAACATATTTCCTTGCTTCAGATCTGTAAGTTCTTGCGTGAGGCAGAATATCTTCGCTCGATCTAACTTCCCGTACATTTTTTTGATGTTGTCCCACATGGTCTTCGAATCCTCCGTCGGTGGGAGCCCTGCTGCGACGTCTGGGGAAACGCAGTCGCCGATCCAGGTGCGGATCAGGCGATTGCACTTTCTCCAGTGCCTTGCGAGCCTATCATCCATCGGGACGGGTATCGAGCCATCCAGGAAACCGTCCTTGTCCTTGGTTGCGAGGGCCCTCCGGAAGTCCTGCAACCACTTGCTGTAATATTCTGGCCCGGTCAGTTGAAGGCTGATGAGTCGGACCTCCGGACCGTCGGCTGTGGTTACATGCAAAGGGTCTCTTGGTTCGGGCCGGCCGGTAATTGCCCCAATCGAATAGGGAAAAAAATTAGGGTTCGGGTTGGGATTCATCCCTATACCCGACCCATTGAACCCAGATTCGTACCCCGCATTGAAGCTACTCGGGTAAGGACTTGATCCGGATCCTGTATCTCCAGATCCACTTCTCGGCTCTCCCTCGGTGGCTGGATTTGCCCCGCTTGCGGCTGGTGGATTCCCATCGAGGCGAATGCCGCTCTGGTAAGTCATTACCCCCGGCGATGATGCATTCGGATTCTGTCCGATGTACTATGGATATGGTACCCAATGGTAAGGCTGACCCACGATGGGTTGCCCCATATTCGCCTGAGCTGGGAATCCTCCCATCTGCATCTGTGTTTGTTGTGTGAGATTTGCAGGGTTTGTCCCTGTGTTGTGCTCCGGCATTTCTGTGCTTGAAGGAATCGCTTCTGTGGATGAGGTTTCGAATCCGACAGAAGGCTGATTTTTTGGGTTCATGGTAAGTGATGCTTGCTTCTTCTCCCTTTGGATCGAAATCGATTCTTTTGTTTCAATTCTACAATTTCTTGATTTTGCAGATTGAATCCAAAAGCAATCAGATGCGGAATTTTGGAAATTAGAGCCTCGGCTTTGATACCATGTAAGAAAATGATGATGGAGAAGCAAGAAAAGCAATCGAAGGTTTAGAGAATTTTTCTGTTTTTCTCTGTATCATTGTATTACGTCTGATGTACAATTATATTATAATTTGTACACTCAAAAAGGAATGAATAAAATACAGGTCGATTTATCCCAAAATTGTTCCCCGTCTATTTTCCTAGATTAGTGCCCGGAGATTGTAATCAAATCAATCTAGCCCTAATTGTCTCCTGCATATCTTCTAACAAGAAGACTAGGGATCTCTCCGTTGTCGGTGGCATGGGCGATTTCTTCATGGCTAGAGGAATCGTGACATTTCAGACCGATGAAGCCAAAAGGTTCAAATATTTTCGCTTGAAGATGGATATCAAGTTGTATGAATGTTACTAGAAGGAAAAATTGACAGTCCCTTATGCGTCTAGTTGTGTGAATCTTATTTCTACGTAGTAAGTGCTTTTCTTGTGCCTTAGGTGTCTTCATAAAGACACCGCAACTTTTCCTTGTGTTAAGATCGTCAGAACGTCTAAATGAGCACTTCTATCATGCTCGAACTCCCCCTCTTTTTATCACAACATCCCCCTCTTTCATGTCTAAATGAACCTTCTCTGTCTTCTGAAGTAGGCAATTTGACATAGCTACCAAAATTTTCTAACTTGATCAATTATCTCGAACGGACACAAGCTGTCCAATCCATCTGTGTGTGACATTTCATCGCTTCTTTCTTCCGTTACTTGTGCATAATTGGCTCGGCAAATGCCATTGACAATATTGTTGACGGGACACTTCTATGGCACACCTGATGTGTACCTGATAATCTCGAATAGGTCATCGTGATTGAATGCAAAAATGTCATAACACGTTGAAAATCATTTTACAACGTTAAAGCATGTTAACATAATCAAAGTGTAAACAATTAATCGTACACTAGACGTAATTTAGAAAATTTTCTGGTGTCACGAGTCCCAATGAATGACCAGAATATTTAATGAACATGCGAAAGCGACATTATTACATGTCCAGAGAGCATAGTTAATAGGCCATTCTCTTATATGACATCAGTTTCGCCATGAGTTAGGAGTAGCATTTTTTCCCTCTTAAAAGAATGTAATGGATTACACAAGGAGACTTGCGCTGCAAAACTTGCTCTCTCGTGAGTCAATGTCAGATGTGTCATCAAAATAAAAGAAAACACCAACGGCTTTCGACGTGCCGTTCTCTTGTGTTTGCCTTTTTGGCTTCAACAAAGAGAGTGCCGGTTTTAACTCTGCATCTTACCGCATTTGGGACCATCCACCAACTCATTAATCATATTGTTATTACGGGATTTTGTGAGATTAATATCAATTATTTAGAAAAAAATTGTTACAATTCTAGAATTTTAAGTTTTTAGATGAAGACATGATTTAATAATTTAAATATTCTATTACCTAATTTAGATATTCTCCTATTTTCTCTCATGCTGACTAGTAGTGTGCACCACCCAATGGGCAAGTTGTAGTTATTAAAGGAGATTATGGTGTGTTTTCATCATTTATGTGATGCAAGATTCGGTAATTGACCCATGTTCATTCTATTTTAATATTGCGACGGACCTGTTCTTGTGGGAAGAGAGCATGATTATCACAACAATTTGTGCTTTATTATTCTTCTTTGTTGTTTGGGATTTGCTTTATTTTGAATTTCTCATGTATGATTTTGAGTTCTTGAAATAAGAATGAGATATTTGCTTTTGACAAAAAAGAAAAATAAAATGGAAGACGTTTTTTGTCTTCCAGCATGAAATCTTAGGATGTAAAGTGTAATTTGTTAAAGGATTGTTGTTAGGTGCATCTCCAGTGGAAGAAATCACTTACATATTCATTGTAGGATGAATGACATGCGTTTTTATAGTTAATTTTGTGATCCATTTAATCGTGACTGTGTAAATTATTTCTTACAGCGGTACTAAACTTGAAGAAGGTCGCATGTGAAATAGAGGATGAAACATGAGCTTAAAAATGATTTTTAGTGTGTTTGCCAAAAGCTCGGAAAATGTGCGAGCATCTACTATAAAATCCGAAACAGGCCACGAGGTTGGGCTGTTGGGGGGCATTTAAAATTGTCGCTTAACTTTATGATGGTAGATAAATACACGTGGGATTTCATTCAGATGGGGCATGGCAATTATGCATTGAAGCAAGGCAATAAAAATTAAACCGGACGTGTCACGCGTGATATTTTTCTAATTCACTAAATAGTATTGCTTTGCTACTCTATTCAAATTAATTATCAAAAACTTAAAATCTCAATTAAGCAAATTGAAACGGGAGAAATTTTTTATCTAAAACTATGAAATAAAGTTGCCACACTGCCGTAATCCCCACCTACCACGCAAGCAAACGCTAAAGGTGGCAGCAAGCACTTTGTGTATTCTTGGATTATATATACATGTCATTATCTTTGTTATTGCTCATTTGGGAATATGTATGAGCTAGTGACAATGACATATTCGCTCATGACTGCTGTATAAGTTGAATTGAGGTGCTAATGCCTGTCATCACCAAGACATCAAGCACAAACAGTATGAGGATGTTCGTAGTAAAATACCTCTTCTTCTTCCTTGTCCTAATTACATTTTCACCTATTTTTGTTACGAGTACACCGTTCAAAAAGAGTGAACCACGCAAAAGGATAGTCCTGTACTACCACGACAACCTCTTCAGAGGCAACGATACAGCCAATGCGACATCCGCAATGGTGACCAAGCCGACCGGGCTTGGCCAATTCATGCAAGGCCTGATGGTCGTGTTCGATGACCCGGTCACAAAAGACCAGCACCTACACTCGACTCCGGCGGCACGAGCTGAGGGTCTCTACTTCTACAACACGAAGACCGCTTATAGTGTCTGGTTCGCATACACGTTGGTGTTCAACTCGACCGAGTACAAGGGCACGATAAACATTATGGGGCCAGACATGCTGATGGAGAAGACTAGGGATCTCTCCATTGTCGGCGGCACGGGTGATTTTTTCATAGCTAGAGGAATCATGACATTCCAGACGGAGGCAATTGAAGGGTTCAAATATTTTCACCTAAAGATGGATATCAAGTTGTATGATTGTCACTAGAAAGAAATATAGTCAGTCCCTTATGCGTCTAGTCGTGTGAATCTTATTTTTACTTAGTACTTGCTTTTCTTGTCGCATATCTACATCTAGTCAAGACAAAATGAAGTACCCATCTGCATTTTCTGTCGTGGTTATGGTCTTAATTCATCGTCGTCGTTATGGGAACACTGCAATCTTTTGCCTTATGTTAAGATTATCGGAACATCTAAATCAGTACTTTTTCTTTATCGCAGTATGATCCTCGAGCCCCCCTCTTGTATCACAATTTGGTCCTCGAATTAGTGAAAAGGAAACAGTTGTGGGGCCACAGCACACTTCTTCATCAAATTTCTCTAGTATGGACATTCGAAGTCTCCTCCAGGACTCATGGGGTCAACCGAATGGAGCTTCTATGTCTTCTAAGGTAGGCAATTTAACATGTGTACCAAAAAATTTTTACTTGATGAATTATCACGGATGCACACTTTCGACGGGGAAATTACCAAAAAAAGTCCTAAACCTATTGCAATTTTTCCAATTCGAGTCCTAAACTTATTTTTGACCAATTAAGTCCTAAACCTTTTATAATTATTCCGATCAGTCCATCCGGCCAAAATTGGCCGGCCGGCGCGCCAGCGAGCATTTTTTAATATTTTTTTTATTTTTTAAACTTTTTATTAATTTTTTTTCCTTTTTTTCCTTTTTTCCCTTTTTCCTCCCTCTTCCTCCCTCCTCCTTCCTTATGCCCCGCGATCGGCCGAGGCTGGCCGGTCGCCGGGCCGATTCGGCGGGCGAGCCCCGCCGGAGGGGAGGCCTCGCCGGACGCGACGGCGAGACCCCCTCGCCGGATCCGGCGAGGTGCCGTCGCGTTTGGCGAGGCCTCCCGCCGGATCCGGCGAGGCCTCCTCGCCGGATCCGGCGAGGGGTCTCGCCGTCGCGTCGGCGAGGCCTCCCCCTCCGGCGGGGGCTCGCCCCGCTGAATCGGCTGAGCCGGCGACCGCCAGCTGGCGGCCGCCTGGAGCGTAAGGAAGGAGGAGGGAGGAGGGAGGAAGAGGGAGGAGGGGAAAAAAAAAAAGGAAAAAGGAAAAAAAATTAATAAAAGTTTTAAAAATATTTAAAAATATTAAAAAATGCTCGCCGACGCCGCCGGCTGCCACGTCGGCGCCGGCCGGCCAATTTTGGCCGGATGGACTGATCTGGAATAATTATAAAAGGTTTAGGACTTAATTGGTCAAAAATAAGTTTAGGACTAAATTGGAAAACCGCAATAGGTTTAGGACTTTTTTGGTAATTTTCCCCACTTTCGACACCTAAATTTTGATCATCATAATTAACCATTTATAATAGAAAAAATTGAGAGTCGGCTCCAATTCTTAAACAAAAATATCATTAACGTTTTTTGCATTTGCAGTATAGGCATTAGAAATGTTTTTTATTTAGTAATAATATGTCCGTATAAATTGCATTTAAGTCTGCAGTCATAAATTATTTGGATTTAGCTCAGATTGCTGAATGGGTTTAAAGGGAGGATTTTTAGGGAGAATGCTGAAAAAGGAGTTTAAGGTGTATTTTCATCACTTATGATAATGCAAGATTCGATGATCGGCTACTATTTATTTTTGTTTGATGTTTAAACAGATCTGTTCTTGTGGTGTAAGAGTGTGCTTAAATTGTGCTTTATAGTTCTACTTTGTTGTTTGATATATGCTTTATTTTGAATCTCTTATGTATCATCTTGAGATTTGAATGAGGTATTTGGTTTCAACAAAAAATTAAAAGCTAATGAAAGGTGTTGTTTGTCTTCCAGCATGAAATCTTTGGATGCAAAGTGTAATTTTGTTAAGGGATTATGGGTAGGTGAAGCGCTAGTGTAAGAAATCATTTACATATTCACCGCTGGAGGAATGTCATATGTGTTTAGAATTAGTTTTATAATCGAATTTTTCCATGCGTAAATCATTTAATCACGACTGCATAAATTATTTCTTACATTGGTAGGAAACTTCGAAGCAAGTTGTATGTAAGAAAGAGAGGATGAAATATGAGCTTAAAAATGATTTTTAGTGTATTTTCCAAAAAGCTATAAAGTTCAGAATATATGAAAACGTCTACTTAAAAAAAAAATCCGAAACAGGGCAAGAGGGCGGCTGTTGTTGGGGATTTTTTAAATTCGTATAGGCTAACGTATTATAATAATGTCTTAAAAATTGTGCCATTTTTTTATGAGAAGCCCCACGAGAATTTCTTTAAGCATGGGAATGCACAATCTGACATGACACGCGTGACCTATTTTTGCATGGTAAGTTCTATAAAAGCTGATTCACAATAGTTGGAAGGGAATTTTCCCACAACTCAAATCTTACGCGGGCCGGCAGATCCTCTTCCAAATAATCACTCAAGGGAGTCATTATTACGTTAATATTGATGACGTAACCGATTTCCTCCAAATTTTCCTATATGGGATAAGGAAAATATTATTTATTTTACAAACAAACAAGCGACAGGTTTTATACGAACATATCCTCTAAGTTGATATTTTAAGAATTTGGAATGAAACTTCTAAACCTTGCAACGTTTTTTTTTTTTTTTTTTTTTTTAATTATCTTCGAAGGAGCATAGAATACTAAATTTCCGAATTGGTCGGCCCTGATCAATCCATTAAGCTTCGCGATGTCTTTTAGTAATGACATCATAAGAACAAGCTGCGGTCTTACTCATAAATTCGATTGAAAAAGTACCAGAATTTTTGGTTTCTGAAATCCTTTGATTTAAAGCTAACTTGAATATACAACAGTAACTACATACTGTAAAAGTGTACTCATCATTTTAAAAGCGTATGAATCTCCATAATGTCGTATTTCTTTGCTACTCTCCTCGAATGAATTATAAAAAAGTTATAACCTTATTTAAGAAACTAAAATGATAAATAAAAAAGCTAGCAAAAAGCTGGGAATTAAGGGTTTGTATAGTAACATTTCTGTTCCTTGGTTTTTTTGTTCTTTTATTCCTTGGAATAGAAAAAGAACATAAATCTGCTTGATAAGTTAGTTAATTTTTCTACTGCCCTGAATAAAAAAGTGGTTACGGAATATATTTAGAATATAAATAAGAAGTATAAAAATGTAACTTCTTATTCCTGTAAATAATTTCTTGAAATAAGTTATTCATTCATTCTTTCTTTCTTTTCTTCTTCTTCCTTTTCTAATAAGACTTGCCACCCACCGCCATTGGTCGTCGTCGGTTTGTGGCTACCGCTGACTAAAGGAGGAGAAAGAAGTGAGGAAAAAAAGAAAAGAAGGAAAAATATAAAAAAAAGCATTAAAATATTAAAAGAAAAACTATAGTACAAAAACATTTGTGATTCATACTAAACGTATTCTTGTTCTTTTCTTTTTTTTTTTTTTTTTATTACGGGAGTAAAAATTTTGCATCTTTACCAAACGCGTCGTTTTACTTAGAAATTATTTTAGAAAATAGAAATAATTTATATTTCTGAAAAGAAATTATTTCTTATTAGAATAGAAATGTTACAAACGCATCCCAAATTGCCACCCTATCTGAATCCCTTACCTACCACCTGAAATAAACACTAAAAGTTACTAATTTAACATCAAGCGATTCGTGCATTCTTGTATTATATATACAAGCTAGCGTACGGTTTTGTTTTTATTGGAAATATTTCTGAACTAGAGAGAATAAACAAGTTAACTCATTAACTCCTATATAAATTGATTTGAGGTGCTAATGCTTGCCATCACCAAGACTTGTAAGCAAAAGCAATATGAGGATATCCGTAGTGAAATACCCCATCTTCTTCCTTGTCCTAGTTATATTTTCACCTGTTTTGCTGCGAGAACACCATTCAAAAAGTGTGAACGCTGCAAGATACCGTCCTCTACTACCATGACATCCACGTGGGCGACCAACGTGACCGGGCTAGGCCAATTCGTGCTAGGCATGTTGGTCGTGTTTGATGACCCAATCACAAAAGACCAGCACCTACTCGCGACCCAAGTGGCGGGGGCTCAGGGTTTCTATTTCTACAACATGAAGATTGATTATAATGTCTGGTTCGCATACACATTGGTTTTCAATTCGACCGAGGATAAGGGCACGATAAAATATTATTATGGGGGCAGACCTGATGATGGAGAAGACTTGAGATCTCTCCGACATCAGAGGGATGGGCGATTTTTTCATGGCTAGAGAAATCATGACATTTCAGACCGATACAGTTGAAGGGTTCAAGTATTTTAATTTGAAGATGGATGTCAAGTTACATGAACGTTACTAGAAGGGAAAATAGTCCATCCTCATGCATCTAGTTGTGTGAATCTTATTTCTACTTAGTACTTGCTTTTCTTGTCCCTTAGACGTCTTTACCGGTGACATCGCAACTTTTTGTCTTGGGTTAAGATCGTCAGAACTTCTGAAGGAGCACTTCTATGATACTTGAACGCCCCCTCGTTTATCACAACACCTCTTTTATCACGATATGGTTCTCGAATTCGTAAAAAGGAATCGATTGGTCGGGCCACAAACCCTTTTTCATCACAACATCCCCCTTTTTTATACCGGCAGTAGAATTAAATTAATCCTTTGTATCTAGCCAAAAAAAAAAAAAAAAAAAAATCCTTTGTAAAAGAGAGGATGCAAAGTGGCATGAGCTTTAAAAGTGACATGCTTTCTAGAGTACTTTATTGGAAAGCTTATATAGTTCAGAATATATACTAGTGTCCGCTAAAAAATTTGAAACAGGTCGCGAGGATGAGTTGTTAAGGGTATTTAACATTGTTGCTTAAGCTTATCAGGTGCTAAATGCAAGTGGGATTTAATTCAGAGGGTTCCTCCCTGGAAATGGGGGTACTCCATGGATCATTGGCTATTTCAGGATTCCTCACAACAAAACAGGAGTCCGAAGACTTTGACTGAGGGCTGCCTTACCTGTTCAATAGATATATCATCAGCGAACTAACAAGACTGCGTTTCTTATTTTAATGTGTCGATACGTGCAAGCCTCAGTCGCCTATCTGCCTTTTGTATCTTTGTCTTCCCTACGGGAAGGAAATACCCTCGATATGTTTTGCTTCCAAGGATGCCAAGGTCCACAAGAGGCCCGGAATGAAGCAGTTTAAGGACTTACTTAGGTCTATCCCGAGTATATATTATAGCAAAGAAATATAAATTAAATTTGTGATATCACGCATGATATATTGTACGCTCTACATAAATTAATCACCAATTAAAGTATTTCTTCTTGCAACAATCATCATTACCTTGCTCACAAAATTACCTTTCTCATAAAAAAGAATAGAAAAAAAGAAGAAGTCATGAAGTGTAGTTGAATTCTAAAACTTTTAAAAAGTACAATCAAATCCTAAAATTTGTCACAAAAGTACAATTGAGTTCTAAAACTATTAAAAAATTGCAATCAAATCCTAAAACTTGTCAAGTTTGTGCTATCAAGTCTCAAACTTACTAGCATTTTTTATTTATTAAGTTGGATAGAGTTAATGGAAGGACCTGACTGCATCAACTTTTCAAATTTTAGGATTTTGTTGTACTTTTTGAAAATTTGAGAATTCCATTGCATTTTGATGACAAATTTAGGATTTCCAGTATATTTATAGAAAAAACATTGACAGCCCCTAATAAAACCAGAAGCGAAACAAACCACAAGCGGGGGTGGTTGGGGAAATTTAGAAAATTTAGCTAATATGCTATAATAAAGTCCCTAGACATGTGCGATTTTATTGGGAAAGGATATGTTGTAGCAAAATATGCAACCTGACATGACTAACGTGAGCTATATTTGCACGGTAAGTTCCATATAAGCTGATCACTGAGCAATTGTGTTCACCACGATCCTCATTACCTTGTAAAAGAAACACAAGACGTTAGAGCTTTCGAAAAAACACGGTATCTACTTCTTCCTCATCTTTCTCTTGCTCTCACTTGCCTCACAACCTTCATTAGCTAGGCCTTCCAAAGAACTCGAACCATGCAAGCACATTATGCTCCACATGCATCAAGTGATCTTCAATGGCAGTAACTCGGCCAAGGCGACCGGGGCTGCTGTAACGAGTCCAGTTGGGCTTGGGCACTTTGCCTTTGGCCAGGTATTCATCTTCGACAATCCGATGAGTCCATGACCAAGGACCAGAACCTGCTCTCTCCTCCAGCAGCCCGAGCTCAGGGATTCTATTTTTACCATATGAGAACTGTTCCAAGCGCCTGGATGGCCTCTACCTTGGTTTTCAATTCGACGGAGTATAAGGGCACCATAAACATCATGGGGTCCAATTTTATACCGGCAAAGATTAGGTATCTATCGGTTGTCGGTGGAACCGGGGATTTTTTCCTGACGAGAGGGATTCTAGAGATTGAGGAAGATGGTGTCGTCCCATTTGTGTATTTTAGACTGAAGATGGATATTAAGTTGTACGAGTGCTATTAGGAGCTAAAAGAGTCCTCAGTCAGATATGCTATGTGAATTTAGGATTTAGGCGGAAGTGCGCGGCTAGGGTTTCAGATTAGGAGGCGATGTCTCTTCATGTTGCACTGTTGGTCAGTAGCTTTCCAAATAATGCTTGTCAAATTGTGTATCTTCAGATATATGATGAGATAAAGATGCTTCAAATGGTCAGTCCCTTGAGTCGGTGTCAATGTTTCATCACCATCCATTTTACATGCTACTATAGATACGAAAATCCTTTACAAGGTTGATTAATTTACGAAGAGATGTGGCATTTTATTGTCGGGTGTTTCAGTACCACGTATCAGTTTAAAATGCTGCCCATTCTATTTCAAAATGCCTCTTCAAAAACTATTTGAGTTAGTCGGAACCTAAATTGATTAGAATGACTGCAATAACCCATATGTTTTATATCTTTTGAGACAATCATAATATAAGTCCTAATTTTCTTTTTTTTGGTAAAGGTAAGATATGCAATAAATAAGAACCAAATATACAAAAGATCGGCACCAAAAACTTGCACTCAGAGCAAAAGTTGGAGTGAAAGGGAGTCGATGTAAGAAACAACCAAGGTTAAGGAAAGCCAGACAACAAGTCGACTCTACACAAAAAGCTACACAGCTAAAGACAAGCCGGAGGCACTAAAAAGCACTAGAAGACAACTAGTGAAATCATAGCATAGGCGCAAAAATGGAGGTATCAAAGCCCCACCCCCGTTGAAGACGCCTGTTACAAGAGTTGTCCTGCACGTTGTTGAAGGTCAACACTTTATCTTTAACAACTTTGACAAGTTGATTCTTCAAAGCCGACACATCAAGTGTTTCGCCCTGGAAAATGATGCTATTTCTTTTCTTCCAAATTAAATAGCACCTGGCTCCAAAAGAGAATCGAGCAATGGAATGGAAGAAATCATTACCAGTCAGGAACTTCAAGGCCCAAAGGAGATTATCCGCCCAAGATCTATTACGCCATGGAAGATTACATCTACTGGCCCAAAAAAAAAAGCAAGAGTCGCCGAAACGGGACAAGTAAAGAAGAGATGGTCTATAGAGTCTGGAATGACTTTGCAAAAAGCGCAAACTTCATAGCCAATTCTGCCATAAGATAGCAAGAAAGCCTGCGTTGGTAGGCGATTCCTGGTGATTAACCAAAGGTGGAATTGATATCTGTGAGCAATGGCATTGTTCCAGATAAACTTAGCCCAAGGAACCCAATTCTTTTTGCCTCTTATGGCATCCCAAGCAGAGGCCACAGAAAAAATACCAGAAGAGGAACCGCGCCAAGAGAACCGGTCAGGCACTCGAGTAAGAATAGGGATGGGAAAATCCCAACACTCCAAGAGCGACCTGAAGACTCGCCCCGCCGAAGAAGTGAGGTCTGCCACCATCGCAAGCTTTGAGAGGCCAAAGCCCTCCATAAGAGAAACCGGATTAAAACAACACAAGGGGCCTTCTTTATGCCAATTATCGAACCATAAAGAAACAGAGCGACCATCACCCACTTCCCAAATAAAGTATGACCTGAAATCCCTCCTCAGCTGCGGGATTTTCCTCCAAGCCCAAGAGCACACGGTAGGAACGGTGGAAACCCAAAAATTTCCCCTCTTCAAAAAATTAGAATGAATCCATCGACACCATAGAAACTCTTTATCAGTAAACAAGATCCAAATATATTTCACCATGGCTACTTTATTGCAATCTCGCAGTCTTCGAATACCTAGTCCACCCTCCTCCTTAGGAGCACATACGTCTTCCCAAGAAACTTTAGCTCCGCCACGACCTAGGGTAAGTCCTAAAATTTATCGTGATAATACACTCAAATCCTTAAACTTTCATTTTTGGCATTTAAATCTTAGAACTTACAATTTCAATGTACTTGAATCTTTCCATTGACTTAATAAGTTCTAAGTAGACACCAAGTGCCACGTGAATTTCTATTATTCTTTTTAATCTTACACAGCCATTCCATTGGAAATGACATGTAGATGGCCGTTTGTTAAAACCTTACAAAGTTAACGAAGGGATTAAAGTGGACATCGTAACAAGTTTAAATTTAAGTGCACGAAATAAAAATTTTTTAACATGTATCGTTAAGACAAGTTTAAGACTAAAATGCATCAATCAAGTCTGAAACATTCTTTATTATCAATTCCTCGATATCCTCAATTATCATAAACGAAAGAGTTTCGTTTCAGTCCTCCTAGATTGACTCCACCTGACCAACATCTTCTTTCCCCGATAATGATTTTTCTAATTTTAGTAACGTTCCATCCTTACTAAATTAGGAATAATCCACCAGAAATAGATAATTTATTACGCTGCATATGCCTCCATCTTATCCCCCTCATTGGCTTATGGTTGCGATTGATGTTGGAAGATATGATTCTTGAAATCATGCACAATCCTTGATTGACAGGAAATCTAATTTATTTTAGGATAGAGAGGATACAAGAATACATTTTCCTTTATTACTTTCTTAGATTGTAATTAAATACAAACTGTACAAAGCTCAATACAGAAGTGTGAATATACTGAAAACCTTTTTCCTCTCAATACCTACTTGGTCTTCTGACATGGTATCAAAGCGTATGCCGATCCTGGCATAGCTTCCATTCCTTCAACTGTTGCCTGTTGTTGTCCTGCAAAACAGAAACAGTATTCAGCAAAAAATTCTCTTTTATCCTATTACCTACCTGCAAACTCGATCAATCATATTGCCCTCAGAGATCGTCACCTGCAAAACATTCACCAGCCATTAGATCCAGTCTGTTCGTCTTTATTTCTTACAAATGAGTACTTACAAAGCTCTTACCATCATACCTGATGACCAGCCAGGGAGAGATGAGACACCACAGAGTTCTCTTAATCAAGATTCCACCATTGTGTCAACCATGGCGGAACAACCCAGCCAATAATCAAGATTCCACCATTGTGTCAACCATGGCGGAACAACCTAGCCAAATCCAACCTCCGCACATCCCTTGGCAGAACTTTCTGGCTCAGTTCAACCTGGGGCAGCCTTTCTCGGGCCATCCATACCAGTGGATGCCATATCAATGGATCCATGGGTTAAACCCATATACATCACAGCCAGGCCACCAAGGGAATATGCGGACCTAAGGAGGCGCACCAACCATTACTGGGGCACGCTCTGCCTTCGGGCTAGAGCAGACGGGCAGATTAGGTACATCGGGAGGCACATCGAGGGGAACGAGTCCCTACCCTAATTTTCCGAATGCGGATCAACAAAGCGGGTCAAATGCAGGGGCGAATACCTACCCGAATTTTCCACCAAGTTATTTTCCTTACCAGATCTTTGCTGTCGGAGGACGGCCGGAGCCTGGCGACCCCCTTTATACGTCAAACGCCGATGGACCAGAAATCAAACTGATCAGTCAACAACTGACGGGCCCAGAAAATTACTCAACCTGGTCGAGAGAGCTCCAACGTGCCCTGGTAACAAAAGACAAGGAAGGGTTTCTCGATGGAACCATTCTCATCCCAACCGATGAAAGAATGGCCCATTTTTGGCGAAAATGCAATCAGCTCGTTAGAACATGGATCGGGAACTGTATTGCACCCGAAGTCGCAGCGGGTCTCCCCCCGACAGAAGATGCGAAAGAAATATGGGACAACATTAAAGAAGGATATGGAAAACTGGATCAAGTCAAACTTTTTTCCATAACGCAGCAAATCTCAGATCTGAAACAGGGGAACATGAGCATTGCGACGGTCTACAACAAATTATCAACACTGTGGAACGAATTTGAATCGGCCGAAGAAAAATTCGACTGGCCCGAATCCGCTCTACAACAGTACAGAACCATGCGCGAGAGGGAGAAATTGATTAGGTTTCTCCTAATCCTCAACGAAGCTTACCAGTCGTTTCGTTCCCAGATCTTGACGATGGAACCCATGCCGAATCTCGGCCGGATCTACCAGCTCGCCGTCCAGGAGGAGAGTCAACAGAGGACGACGGCCTACGGCAGAGGAGGCGAGGCAATGGCTCTCGCTGCCAGAGGCCAGATTCGCCTCTCACAGAGAAACCCTAGGTTTGGGGAGAGAAAGGGGGCGAATCTGGTCTCGCGAAACCCTAATCCGAACCCCTTTTATGGGGAGCAGATGGACGGCTCGGATTTGGCCGAGCAATCCGACGGCCATTTTATTTCAGGAGCTGGGCCACACTCGACAGGCCCACCGAGCGGACTGGCTGGGTTTGATGGGCCGCGCGGAAGAGTCCATCAGCGAGAGCTTCTTGGGCCGCAAGGTCTTCAGCCCATTGAAGCAGAATTTCCTGGGCCCACCGCAGCCAATTTGGCCCAAAATTTTCAGCCCAACAGCAGATATCCAACAACCACCAAAAATACCCAAAGAGGAAAAGGTAAATTGTATTGTGAATTTTGTAAATGTCCGCATCATACAATTGAAAATTGTTAGAAATTATATGGGAAACCTGGAGAAAAAGAGAAAGGGAAATCTTCACAGGTTTTTCAGGTATTGGGACAATAGACAGACAAATCAATTTCGGTTGAGCAATATCAGGAATTATTGGAAGCTCTTAAAAAACTGGATGCGTCTAATAAGGCTGGAAGCTTCACAGGTACTTCTTATTACTTGATGAATTCAATATCGAAGGGTGCATAAATTATAGATTCAGGTGCAAGTGACCATATAACCTGTGATAAGGGACTTTTTTCAAAAGTCAAAAAATTGTCCTTTCCTATATCAGCACAACTTCCAAATGAAAATTCCACACAAGTTGCCATGACTGGCACCGTGAACCTTAGTCCTTTAATCACACTTCAAAATGTACTCTATGTACCTGATTTCCAATTCAACCTCATTTCCGTTAGTCGAGTATTTGAGGAAAATTCATGTCGTGTCCTATTCACCCCAGATAATTGCTTCTTTCAGGCCCTTTCGACTGGTAAACCGATGGGCTTGGGTAGAGCTTATCGAGGACTCTATTTCTGGATGTTTTTTCCCAACACTTTTGAATTGTCGTTTGTTAAATTCAATAAATCATTGTGTAACTATGTTAGCAATGAGAAAAATTCACTTTATCATAAAAGATTGGGACATAGTGCCTCATTCCTTTGTCCTCATTGTCCGGTCTACCTCTTGGCAAAACAGATACGTGTTGCTTTTCCAAACAGTGATTCCCGAGCGGATAGCATTTTTTCATTAATCCATGCAGATGTTTGGGGTCCGTATCATACAGAACATCACGATGGGTCACGATTTTCCTCACAATTGTCGATGATTTTTCTCGAGCAACATGGATATTTCTCATACAGTCCAAGAATCAAGTTCTTTCTCATCTGAGAACTTTTCTAAACCTATCCAAGACTCAGTTTGGAAAAACAGTCCGTCGCATTAGAACTGATAATGGACGGGAATTTTTCAACAACGAATGTGATTCATTTCTTTCCCTGAATGGGATCTTGCATGAAAGTTCTTGCACCTATACACCACAACAGAATGGTGTTGTTGAAACGAAACATCGTCACCTCTTGGAAGTAGCACATGCTCTCAAGTTTCAAGCGTCTATCCCTGAAGAGTTCTGGGAGGATTGTGTTGTTACTGCAGCATACTTAATTAATCGCATGCCATCACGAATACTGAAAGGGAAGATGCCATTTGAAATGTTATATGGGAAGAAACCCAATCTGAGCCATCTCAGAGTTTTTGGATGCCTTTGTTATGCCACTACAGTCGGCCATAGGGATAAAATGGGACCTCGAGCAAGTGAATGTGTATTCATGGGGTATCCCACCTTACAGAAAGGGTATCGGATTTATGTACCATCCACAGGTGAATTTTTTGTCAGCCGAGATGTCATATTCCATGAAGAAATTTTTCCTTTTCGATCTCTTACTTCTTCACATGAAGATGACAAGACGCGGACCTCAGCCTTTCTATTGGAAGAAGATACGACTCCAAGGGAAACATACATTGTTGCACCCTTGCCAAAACCAATTGGTGAACCACCTGCCCTACCTGTGGAGACATCTGCAAATCACTTCACTGAAGAACCTCATACGGAAGAGGCAGAACCATTAGTAGAACTTCCTGAACATAGCCCTGTTGTGCCAGAATCTTCATCAACACAACAAGAACCACTATGCCGCTCTAGACGAGCAGCTTGTCCTCCAGCCTGGACAAAGGATTACATATGTGGCTCCTCCAAGTCATCAGGTACTCACTATCCCATCTCATCCTACATATCGTTTGCTAGGCTATCACCAGCACACTTATGTTGCATGAGTCGTATTTCTGAAGAAAAGGAGCCATCGAATTATGACGAGGCCAAAGAAGATCCTCGTTGGCAAAAGGCCATGGAAGCTGAATTATATGCCTTGACAGAGAATCATACATGGGATGTTGTAGAGTTACCTGCTCACCGCAAACCCATTGGGTGTAAGTGGGTTTACAAAATCAAATATCGAGCGATGGTTCTAGAGAGATGCAAAGCTAGACTGGTGGCCAAAGGGTTCACACAAAGAAGGTTTTGGTTACCATGAAACCTTCTCGCCTGTTGCTAAGGACGTCACTGTACGATCCTTCCTCTCTATTGCTGCCTTTCGTGACCGGACACCGCATCGATGGATATACATAACGCTTTTCTACATGGGGATCTCGATGAAGAAATCTACATGAATCTTCCACCAGATTACGGAGACAAAGAGTCTAGGGTATGTCGTCTTCGCAAATCCCTCTATGGATTGAAGCAGGCGTCTAGACAATGGTACGCCAAGTTCACCTCTGCACTCATAGCTGCTGGATTCACACAATCCAAGTATGACTATGCTCTATTCACCTGGAAAAGAGGTATGTCATCTATCTACCTGATGATATGTTGATGACATACTTATTATCGGAAATGATAATTATGCCGTAAAGAAACTTAAAGAGTATCTACATTCCACCTTTCATATCAAAGATTTAAGGCCACCTAAATACTTTCTTAGAATTGAGATAGCTCGTTCGGATCAAGAAATCTCCCTCAGTCAGAGGAAATTCATAATGGAGACCATATCAAAGACAGGATTATCAGGTAGCAGACCAGCTATTATTCCCATTGAGCAGAATATCAAGCTCACAATTGCCGAATATGACTCTGGATTATCATCTTTGTCTTCTAATGATCCATTGTTAAAAGACCCATCAGGATATCAGAGATTAGTAGGAAAACTCATATATCTCACCATGACGAGGCCGGATATTTGTTATGCAGTGCAAAATCTAAGCCAATTTATGCACAGTCCGAAGCTATCTCACATGAATGCAGCCTTGAAAGTTGTGAGGTATTTGAAGACATGTCCAGGATTAGGGATACTTCTTTCCTGAAAGTGCAACATGAAAATGACAGCCTATTGCGATGCAGACTATGCCACATGCCCTATGAGTAGGAGATCCATTACCGGTTTCTGCATCAAATTTGGTGAATCATTACTCTCATGGAAGACGAAGAAGCAATCCATTGTATCTTTATCTTCAGCCGAGGCAGAATATAGATCCATGGCCAAGGCCGTGCTCAGAAATAGTTTGGTTGAGAGGTCTACTTCAAGATCTTGGGGCACGAGTCGAAGGACCAACTACACTTTTTTGTGACAACGACTCGGCACTCAAACTAGCAGCAAATCCTGTTTTACACGAGAGGACAAAGCACATAGAAGTTGATTGCCACTTCACTCAAGAAAAAATTCAAGAAGGTGTAATCGAGACAAAGGGAATCAGGACTTCAGAGCAACTAGTAGACATGTTCACTAAACCACTTTGCCAAAGACAACATGCATATCTTTTGAGCAAGCTTGGTGTCTTGGACATATACAAGCCACCAGCTTGAGGGGGAGTGTTGGAAGATATGATTCCTAAAATCATGCACAATCCTTGATTGACAGGAAATCTAATTTATTTTAGGATAGAGAGGATACAAAATTACATTTTCCTTTATTACTTTCTTAGAATGTAATTAAATACAAACTGTACAAAGCTCAATACAGAAGTGTGAATATACTGAAAACCTTTTTCCTCTCAATACCTACTTGGTCTTCTGACAATTGATTTAGTCCCGTTCTTAGACCTTACAAACTAGATAAAAGTTAGGGAAAATACTAGATACCCTCCTCACATTTGAAAAAGACTAAACTGCCCTTCTCTCACTCAACACAAACCTTTGTTCGTCCTGATGTCTGTTACTATTCCGAAACACCAACAAGGCTTAGTTTCTTCCACCCTCCACCACCCCTGCGGATGGACGCTACCCCACCACCTTCAATCGCCATATTTGGTCATTGAGTCCTCAGCATCACCTTCATGCTGTCTCAACGATGAAGTCTCTCTCTCTCTCTCTCTTTGAGCTCGGCACTGGCAAACCTTTGTTCGTCCTGATGTCTGTTACTATTCCGAAACACCAACAAGGCTTAGTTTCTTCCACCTTCCACCACCCTTGCGGATGGACGCCACCCCACCACCTTCAATCGCCATATTTAGTCATTGAGTCCTCGGCATCACCTTCATGCTGCCTCAATGATGAAGTCTCTCTCTCTCTTTCTCTTTGAGCTCGGCACTAGCTTTAAGCTTATCGCCAATGGTAAAGGCATCGCCTTCAAATCTAGAGGGTGGACCTCTAGCAGTAGAATCAAAGCAAATAAAAATAGAGACAAAGAGAGGTTGACAAAGAGGCCTTAGGGTCTGGACAACAGATTCGAAGAAGAAGAAGAAGAAGAGAGGTTGACAAAGGGGCCTTAGGGCCTGGACGACAGAGTCAAAGAAGAAGAAGAAAAAGAAGTGCCAATGGTAGAGGCATCGCCTTCGAATCTAGAGGGCGGACCTCTAGCAATAGAATCGATGCGAGCGAAGATAGAGACAAAGAGAGGTTGATAAAGGGGCCTTAGGGTCTGGATGACAATTTCAAAGAAGAAAGAGAAGAAGGAGAAGGACGAGAAGAAGAAGCAAGAAGAATAAGAAGAAGAAGAAGAAGAAGAAGAAAGAAAGAAGGAGAAGAAGCAAGAAGAAGCAGGAGGAGGAGGAGGAAGGAGCAAGAAGAAGGAGGAGAAGGAGCAAGAAGAAGAAGAAGAAGACAGATGTGAAGCGAGAAGAAAGAATGAATAATCAAATGAAAATTTGAGATGGTCAATCAAAGATGGCCAAGGACCGATCGACAATGATTGATAATTGATAGAAGGTAATTAATGATTCAACACTTTTGATAGTGATCATAACAACTTGAGAATCTAAACTTAATGTAGAAATTAGTCATAATGGGGGCTAATGACTTTTAACACATCGACGCAGGCAAAAAGTGTTTTTGCGAGAGATTTTAATCCTCGAAATATCTCAAAGAATAAGAGGCATTTCAAAATTTCCAGCTCTTTGCTTCCGAAATTGGAAACGAAAGAATCTTCAGGGGCCATTTTGAACTAAAGCCCAAAATATAAGGGCCACATTGTAATTTCTCTCAAAGATAAAATCCCCCGACGGTTGAAACCGAAACAGATGGGAGCAGAGCACGGATTGGCGCTACATTCGGATAACTTATCTACTTCCTTTTAACTTCATCAACTAACTTCCCTCTGGCCACAGAGACCAGGCGAGCAGCAACAACGAGCAAGAGCGAGAGAGAATGCGAAGCATCACGCTCTCCGAGAGCGTCCTCAAGTCGCACCCGCTGCCTCCATCTCCGAAACATCCGAAACTCGCGCCCCGTCACCTCCTCCCCCTCAGTTGTCGCTTCAAGAACCGAGCTTTCAACCGCCCTGCTCGGGACCCAGTACCCATTTTCTGCAGGTAATCTGGGAGACATGTGTTTTTGTATGGTTTCGAATGACTCTCTTCAGGGTTGTGCTTCATTCGGCGTGGGTGGCATCTTGGAATTCTTGCTAAGTCGTTGTGGTCTTTCTACTTCATTGAGCTCCGAGGAAAAATGGATTAGCTTCTTCTTGTATCTTCAGAGTGACGGAGCGAAATCCGTTCAATTTGATGTTGGCTATGCTAACTTGTGGGGATTTAGAGATGTTTGTTTGTTCTTTCGTCATTGTTGAGGGGGGGTTTGATTTTTATGCCAGCATTCCAATTTAATGAAGGAAATGCAAAGTTGGGAAGAGGTGTGGAAGCTTTTGAAATGGACTGATTGGCATGCCTTTTGCAGGTACAGGAGAGGGTGGAATGTGAAAAATTGCGAAGACCGGTCTGGTCACTTTCGGCTTAGAACTTCTGAGAACTGTGATGACTTTGTAAGAATCTTTGAGACCTGAAGTGCGTGATCCTATTTTTTTTCTTTGCTGCATTTGATTGGATCAGTCATTGAGGGAAATATGCAGTAAATCATGCTAGCAAGTTCTCGTTTGCTCATTCATCTTTTGTCAGAGTTCTCTGCATCGGAACGATGTGTTTCGTGCTTTTGGCATAATTGCTTACTTTGGAGTCAAACTTTCAGCTGATTTTTCTCAGTGGACATGCTTAACATATGAAAATGCGTTTTCTTGTCCGTCTTACTTAAATTTTTAATCCAAATTTTTCTTGTCAATACAGACCACAGGGTACATCAGTGATGAGAATAGCAGTGCATCAGAAGAGTCATTGCATAACATGGACAATTCTGGTGTTGCGCCTATATTTTCGGGGATGAGTAACTTGAACAGACAAGATATTACAGCTAGAGAGATTCTGTTGAGTAGTGCATCATTTGGTAATTTGGGAAAGTTTATGTTTCTCTCCGGATTGCTCACACTTCAAGGCTCTCAACCAGCTATTGCCGGAGACATTGCCAGTGGTTTGCAGTCGCTTCCTTACTTTCAGGACCTTGGTGATATTAGCACAGGTTTTGCCTCAGTTAGGGAAATCTCCCTTTAACTTTTGAATTTCAATATAAAAGGCTCAATCTTTATTCATAGTTATTAATAAGCAGATGCTTTGGTGGCTTCAAAAGGTTTAGAAAATAAATTGTATCTCGGGATCCCTAAGCATACAAACTGATTCAGAGCCTTATCAGACTTCAGATCAGTTATATAGGTGACATCACAACTGCTGCAACAAGAATGACTGTCACTTTTCAGGACATGTTCCTATTCGACAGTTTTGTTCGACAATGTTCTACTAACGAAAAGATACGCAGTAATCATGCCCTTTAGACATGCACAGATTTCCCTTTAATCTAGTGATCTGATTGGTTATTGGATCAATCATCTCAACCTACCATCCAATAAGCTCCTATTTGGCATTACCCACTATGTTTTACTAGAGTTAATTCTTGGATAAAATTATGTCATCTACATTAATGGAGAGCTCTTATACATTTTCCCTTCATGCAGGCATTCTTGCTCATCTTTTTCTCAGAGCTGGGAGATAAAACCTTCTTTATTGCGGTGAGACCAAAAATCTTATCTCTTGACTGGCTGAGTTGAACTTACGAATGGTATTAATTTGCTTGTCATAGTCTGATGCCAAATCTTATCCTCAGTAAAGCACTTCTTTTCTTGGGATTTAGGAAGAGAAGGGACCTGATTAATGTGCTCGTTAAATAATCGAATGAAAACATCTTCCATGTCCAGCACTGTGGGAATTCCCACAAGGGGCGTTCTTATATGTCTTTCTTCAGTCTGTGAACCTGAGAAAGAAGTTTGACTAAAACAAACCAGAGATTTCAAGGTTTCCCTGTTATGCCTGTTGAGGCCTTACATGTTTTTCTTGGATTAGAAATCAATTAAGTAGCTTTGTTAGGATGTAGTTTCAGCTGAAAAGAATTCTTTCCCAGACATGTGATACCTTTAAGTAGAAATCAATTAAGTACGGCTTTGTTAAGAACAAAATGGGATTGATATATTCCAGAACTGATAAAATTTGCCAATTTCAGGTGTTGTCTAGGTTAGCCTCTCTCTCTCTCTCTCTCTCTCTCTCTCTCTCTCTCTCTCTCGGATGCATGCACATGCACATGCACACACAGCATCTCTTCCATCTCTCTTTCGGTTCAACATCTGTTCTTCTTCCACTCATCTCTTTGTAAGTGTTTAGTCCTGCATAGCTTTGATGAAGTGCAATAACTCTTAATTTGTCTTCTGCCATTTTGTAGGCTCTTTTAGCAGCTAGGAACTCTGCAGGCATTGTCTTCACTGGGACATTCGGTGCACTTGCGTATGTTACTCTGCCTTTGCATGGCGATTTAGATGTCTTTTTTGCATTTTCTTTTGCCCTTTGCGATTCTTATTTGAGATATGAAGAGTAAACTCAAGAAACAGCAAGAAAGAAAAGCAACTGCCTCTAACTAAATAGTTATTCTCTCATCTGCACAAGACCTAAACTAGCCAGTCTCTATCCAATCCATTTGGAGTTGGTGATATTCTCATTTTCCGTCTCTTATTTGTCTTATAGGTATAGTACTTGTAGAAACTTACTTAGCTTGTTCATGCCCTTAGTGTCATTGGCAAAACAGAAGTGTAATTGTTGATCCATGCTGCTAATTGGCATTAAACAGATCATGTATCTTGGAATAAATAGCCATGAATTACACTAGAAGGCAACAGCTACATCTTATTTATTTAAAACAGTTGATTGCCATCACCACCGAAGTCTATGTCAATTGTGCTTTATTTCAAGGAGACCATAGAAATTCTCTACTGTTGGGATTAAAAGAAGTGCTTATTCTTCTGGACAGGATAATGACTGTTATATCTGTTGTTCTTGGAAGAACCTTTCACTATGTTGATGAAATCCTTCCATTCAGGTACTGTTGTTTCTGCTTCTCAATGCATTTCCACTTCACATGATCACTCATCTCTTTTCCATTTAGCTATTGAGTGAAGTTGACTATGTTGCTGGAGAAGTATAATCGTGTACTAATGACATCACAGGTTTGGTGAGAATGATTTGCCTGTTGATGACATTGCTGCAGTTTGTCTCTTGGTGAGTTTTGGATTGCTGCTGATATCACGAAGTATACACAATGTTCTTGCTAGTTTGAATGACTTTGTCAATAACAAGGAACTGTTTTTGTTGAGAAATGAGCAGTATTGTTTCCGTAATTTCTGCATATCAGGTCTATTTTGGTGTCTCCACACTTGTTGATGCCTCCTCCGATGATGGTCTTAACGCAGACGATGAGCAGAAAGAGGTGAATTAAATGTTTGTTTCACAGTTTGTCGAGCCTTTATCCGATGTGGCACCTATAAATATGATCTTTTTCTGGGTGTTACGTTCTCTGAAGGTAATATCACTTTGTTCTTTTTGAACCAGGCTGAATTAGCAGTTTCGAAATTTTCAGGAAATGGTGCTGGGATAATATCTGCTGCTAGTACCGTTGTTAGTACTTTTGTTTTAGTCTTTGTTGCTGAATGGGGCGATAAGTCGTTTTTCTCCACAATAGGTGAGTGCAAAGTTTGAATCGTACATCTTTGACTGGTCGGTCTCGTCGACCCAACACACACATGCATGATTCGAGGCTTTATAGCTCCCAATGAATAACATGTATTAGGCCAGTCCAGTTCATCTTTTTCTTGTCTCTCTTGCTCTTCATTTGTAGCTTCCCATGTTCTGATACTTACATTACATTGGGAAGCTTTCTGCATGCAACCTCTGGCCTTTTCAGCTCATTCTATTGTCTAGTTCTCAAAATCTTTTTTTGCTGCATTGGAAATTTAAATCTTGACTTTCTCTTTAGTAATTGGACATTTTTCTTGCAATACAGCCCTTGCTGCAGCTTCTTCGCCTCTTGGAGTCATCGGGGGAGCTTTGGCTGGACACGGTGTGGCAACTTTGGTAATTTGCTTCCTGATGGAAATTATTTCTTCTACTTTCTAGCTTCAGGGTCGACGCGATTTCTTATCTGTGTAAGAAATGGGAAGAAATATCCTTCTCCAATGTGACTATAAAGAATTTTGAGCAGTGAAAATTCTAGTGGTTCACTAGCGAGAAGTTGGCGAGACTTGTCGATGGGTTGTTCATTCTGATAGATCTCAATAGAATTCTTGCAAATCAAAGGCACAATGCACGTTTGTGGTCAGATGTAACTTCGAAGCCCAGTTGTATGAACGTATGGAGACAATTTTGATTCTCGTATGTTTGTGAAATTTCTTCAACTGTGTGCAAGATTATCGTGAATCTAAAGATGTGGATCGGTGAATTGTTACTTGAAATTTGTGCAGATCGCGGTACTGGGAGGTTCATTGCTGGGAACATTCTTGTCTGAGAAGGTATGATAATCAAAATCACTTCTCACTCAATTTACTCGTTCACTTTGCTGCTATAGCAGTATTTTCTTGACGGAGGTTCGTCGAGCATACATTCTTTTACTTGATTTGCCGTCCTCTCTCTACTGTACAGGCCATCGCCTACATCGGAGGTACTCTTTTCCTGGTCTTCGCCGCCGTGACATTGTTCGAGATCGTGAGTTAGAGAGATTCCCGCGTGTTCTGCACAAGCAAATCGGCGAGCGGTCATCAGTTCGAGAAAAGTCGTCACGAAACATCCATGCATGGCAATTGGTAGGGCAAATTGCTTAGTGAAAGGATCAACCTCCATTTCTTTGTTAGACGCCACTTTCTGTTGGGACAAGGATTTTCATCATTCTTTTGTTAGTATGGCTTCGACATGATTTCCTGCCGCGCCATATTCATGTCGAAATTCAAGTACTTCAAACAAACATACGGCAGAAGGAATAGTTTTGAGTTCCTGTTCATCTTAGTGTTGATAGGAATGTGCATAACAATTGAGAGCCGTCTGGACCGCCGAGAGTTAGATTGGTCCAAAATCGGTGGTTACATGGAAACTAGTCAAGTTCCTAGTTTCAATTGAGTTCGGTACTCGATTTTAAGTATGGAACCGTCCATTTGGATCGAACCGGTACATATATATTATATTTTTTAAAATTTTATAGTTTTAACTTTTTAAGTCAAAAATCCTAGTTTCCTCATCTCCGAGACTCACTCATCTTGTGCCCTCATCTCCCTGCCTCACTCTTGGTCGCCTCTAGCCTCCAACCTTGTCACTCGCTTTCAAGTGCCACATTTTTTCTAATGTGAGAATATTTTTAATTTCATGAATCCACCCAAAAACCGAATCAACAGGCAATTTTAAGTTTTATTTTTGGAAACCGGTCTTCAATGAGCAATTTCAACTTCAGGATTTCTATCTTAGAACCAATTGCCCCCACTGTCGATAAAGTGCATAAACATTCGCATCACACCCAATCTCATCTTTCTTACCAAGGAATGAAAATCAAAGGAATAATCCAAGACAAGGAACAAAAAAAATCTGGGAGGCTGGCAAAGATCGAATCGACGTGGCGCAACTCCCCACCATCGACACCGGTTTTTGGCACATCGGAAGGAATAACAAAGAATGGACTCGATGAGAAAGGAAAAATTCAAAGGGAGAATATAATTGGAGATCGGAATTTTTTGGACCGCCTCACATTGTTATTCTCCCTTTCGTCTTTCGAGGGGGTCTTCTTCTCCCCACCGCCATCCAATTTGGGTCCGTACATTCCTCATCGGTCCCCCAAGAAAAGAGAGAAAAATGCTCCATTTTAGTTCTCTTCCCCCCCACCACCACCTTCTCTCTTGCCCCCAATCATGCCACAAATCGCATCATGTGTTAGCAGCACAAAGTCAATTGGCTTTCGGCATTGACCCCAAATCAATCATAACTATAGCCAATTGAAAAAAATGCCATCGAAATCTCGCAACGAAAATACTTGGGTTTGAATTGATTTTCTATTTGTGGAAAGAGGCTTGCAATGGGTCAGAACTTAGTCATTTTTACCTCAGTTGTCATTTTTGGCATCCTGACGATGACAGGACGATTCGGAAATCGATAATATGTGATTGTATCATGATTTGGAGATCTACATCTCAAAAGATTGTGCCTGGAGATCTAGAGTTGAGTCCATGTGCTCCCACGAAGAAAAGCCAAAAACGTTTGTTCCGTTTGATCACTGAATTGAAATCAATTAGGTTGATGTCGTACGGTATAGCATAATTTAAAGTTTGTCGGCTCTCTTCATATTCGATTGAGGAGGACATGTGCCCCCTGTAAAAATCGTACAATCGCCAGACGAGGCTGTCTCGCGTTGACCCATGTGATTTAAGTCTGAAGTTCATTAATGCCACTAATAAGCCAGTGATAAGCCAGCTAATTAGATGGAATAATTAGGATTTAGTGGGCAGCCTCGAGTTCATGCATTTGGACAGTATTGAGCCGACACTCTACTGTGCAAGGTGCAGCTTGAGTCGAACATTCTAATCTCTCTACACTTTAACTTGAGCCTGATTTTCAAAAATCCAACTTAATAATCGTTTCATATAGAATTAAACCGATCGACTCTACTTGATTCAATTCAACCCGACAGTTGAAAATATGGGTAACTAAGATTACTAGGCAACAACCAAGTTCACGGGCTGCTTGATTTCCATACCCAAGCTAGTCGGACTCAAGTTGGATGGTAAAAAGGCTCAATTAAGCTCGAGTGGTTCGCGATATCAAGAGCTTTCTTCACGAAAAAGCTTGATTTAGGTACGATTTTATATCCGGGGGCATGCTGTGATTAATAATAACTAATCCAGGTGCTCACCTAACCCAAGACAACGAGATGACATGGGCAAATCGCCCCAGGACGACGCATCGCACGTGCGATCCGAAGGGGAAGTGAATATTACAAGGCATATTCCTTCTCAGAAAGTACAAGGAAAGCACACGGTCCTTGTCCCCCCGCCCCGCTTTTCGACAGCCCCAAAAGTCGACCATACGTTAATGGGACAGCGATGAGATAATGGCAAAATATTGTTAGAAAGCGAATGGGCAGAGAAGGGGGAAAAAAATAACGCAAAAAGATGCCGCCGATACCGAAGTTAGGCAGCACGAAGCCTTGTCCGATCCGGCATGAAATCGACACATCTTGTAGCCACGCCCGCCTCAGTCTATATACCTATACAAATCTCCCCTTTCGACGCTGCCGGCCACGTCGATCGAAATCGAGCTCCCGACAAAACAAATCGAGTCGAGAAAATAACCGTCGTGTGGCCGCATCCGTCCCTACTCCCCCCCGCCTCCTCTACCACGAGTGAATCGACGCGCTGAGCCTCGAGATTACTTTGAGTGAAAGACGTTATATTCTCTTTTGATCCGTCGATAATTCTCGTACTAAAATTGTCTGAGGGCATCGAAATTCAGTGGTAGGGAGACCAAACGATAAGAGGGTACTTATTCTTTCACCCTTCTTTTCTTTCTTTTTTTTTTTTTTTTTTTTTTTTTTCCGTGTGATTTGAGATCATGGAAATGTGCAAGAAAGTCCAAGTTCAGGTTCGGCTTTGGGTTTTGCACCACTCTTTTTCTGTCAAGTGGATGACCTGAAATCATTTTCTTTTTCCTTTTTCTTGGGGTAAAGGACGCCTCGTTGAATTTTCCGAAATTCATATACCTTATCTTCCGAGGCCATATTCCTCACTTTATAATTTATTTGCTTCAAACAAGGCGGAGAACCTCCCCCGATACAATGTTAAAATGCCAAACTCAAAAACCTTGAACTAATAAATCAAAAGAGAATGAATTTATATAGAGAAAGGTTTAGTATCATGAAAAAATTCCAAACTGAAGTATATATGCCAAATTTAATACTAAATTAGTATATTAATGACAAATTTATCTTATATTAATTTTTATTAAATTTTATTATCATCAAATTGATATGTTAAATAATACGTACTAGTTGATAAATGTATTGATTTATGATTTTACCATTTATTTATCAAAAGTGTATCGGTTTGTAATTTTTTATGATATTAATCTAATTTAATGAAAAAACATAAATAAAACTTGTTATTAGGATTTTTCTTGATTAAAAATTTAATTTAAATAAATTTATCATGAATATATTGATTTAAGAATTTTTTATGTTATTAAACCGTAAAGAAAATATTGACATGGCCAAAGGACAAGGAAAGCGGGCTATTTCGACAAAGTCGACAATTATGCGTACATTTTTTCTCCGAAAAAAAGCCGCTGTCATGCCACGTCAAAGAGATTATACGAAGCGTTGCATGCTCGGCATCGAAAATTCCGGAACGACAGCGGATTCGATCGCACGGTCCTAGAAATCCACGAACCCTTATCATGTCGTCTTCGAGTCCGACGAGGAATTTCCAAACGTGGGGACGGCGTCGTGGGGTTGGGGAGGAGGGCCCCACGCGGGGACAGCGCAGCACCATGGACGGTGGCGAGGCGCGCTGCCCGCCCGCCCGCAGAACCGAACCTAAGAAAAGTCGGCGTTGACGATGACGAAGACGATGACGTGTCGGGGGCCGTTTTGGGGTTTCTCGCCATCGTTTCGCCACGCCGCCGAACTTGGCCTCTCCCGATGCCGACGAAGCTTGCCTGCCTATTCGAATATCTCTTCCTTTCCTTTTAGTTTTCTTTTTCCCCTTCTTCTTTTTGTTTAATTTAATTTCATTTGGGTTTTCTGCTTTGTTAAATAATTTTTTTTTTCTCTTGGCTCTCGGACCACTTCTTCGTGCTCCCGGGCATCTCGTCATGTGCACGATGCGAGATCACGCGTACTTCTCCAAAATGACATTTGATTCTTTCCGACTTCGGACATAGTTGTTAATCACATGCAATTCACATCATAAGGTCTAGAAAATAAAAAAGACAGATGGTCAATATCATCAAACACGACTTGCTCAGGCGAAGACACATTAATGGAAGGGGTGAATCGATCGAAATAATTTAGGATTTAGAGTCGAAATGTAAATTTTAGATGAACAGATGTAATGATAATGTCCCGTTGCATGTATAGTATAGAATAAGTTACTTGTGATGTTAAGATTTTAATATCTACTATTTTAGCACTATTCTATAGAGAAGAAGCAAATGTCCATTTTACTTACCTATATTCTAATGTAGTTGCCATCGCATCAAGTGCTAAATGTACATGATTTTTCTTCTTGAACGAACAGTTTGACTTGGCATTATACCTAAATACCATAAGCACCACATTCCCAATTTACTTAATCATCCACCTTTGGGGCTTTATTTTTTGTCTTGCACTAACACGTCCAAAGAATATAGTATCGACACGATCGCAAGTTTATTTTACATTTTTGGTTATAATGGACATATATTTTATATTGTGGCGAAAATAAAAAGATGGCTCTAATATTCGTATTTTTGTAGTGTGATTGAGCTCTTAATATTTTTTTTTAGACCAAAAGAACCTCTTGATATTTTTACACAAGAAGTATCTATTTTATTGATGAATTACCGAGATAAATCGAGTCAATTTTGAGTAAAAGCTAAGTTGGGAAGATCTCTGTCCTTATCACATGTCATGCGAATCCTAGTTTCCTGCTCATCGCAAGAACGCCCGCCGTTCTGCCTCTCTCTCTCTCTCTCTCTCTCTATATCCGCCTTTGGTGCTGGCGCGCCATAAAAATCGCCGCGACCTGATTTTTCCTGGGCTACGCGAAGCATATCTCGGGTCATCATTCTTGGGTCTGCCCTGTTTTCTCCGGAGGAGGGGCCGGCTTCAATTCGCGGCAAAATCCGTTCTTGCGAGGTCCTTCTGCTGAAACTCTCTGTCGTCTCTTAGTTTTGATGCATCGCATCGCGACCCAGTATTGTTCTGAATTCGCTAGCTATCAATCCGTTTTGCTTTTCCGTTTCTTTTGAATTTTCGGGTGGAATTCTGGGTTCTCTCTGGGAAAGGAAGGAATTCAGGAATTCCCCAACTCGATGGAGCTTGGGGAACGGCTTGGTTTCAGCTTATAGCCGCGAGTCTTGACGAAAGTTCCCTGCTTTTTAGCATTTCTATGTGGGTTGGTCGAGTTGTGGGGTTGGTAGCTGATCATTTTGTCTGTGTAGGATTTTGGGTATGTGTTTGTTCTTGAGATGCTTCCGTGAGAGCCTTTTTTATGCGTGTGCTTGGGCAATCCAATGATCATTTGCTTTTGCTTCTCTTTCTCTTTCCTTTTTTTCTGAGAATTCTGAAGAAAGATAATTTTTTTGCCCACTCTGTGGGGTTAACGACCAAGAAAGATTTATGTCTCTAAGAGAAGTTCGATAAATTTAATGCCGAATTGAGTGCTGTTGGTTGCTTGATAAATTTGACTCTATTGCACTCTTCATCTTGATCAGCTCTGTATTGGTGCATTACCTGGACAAGAGAGATCTCAATCTAGCGGTGATGTTTCCATCTGATTTGGTTCTGTTTTTGTTGTGCCAGTCAGCTCGTATGTGGTAGAAAAGATCTCTTTTTTCCCTCTTTATTGCTTGCTTTATCGTGCTTTCTGGGTGGTCATCACATAGCGTTCCTGTCCATGACTGGTGGCAATTCACATGTTTGTAGACGTAATCGTAGAAATCAGTTTGGAACTTTATGAGAGATCTCTGAGTTTATATGATTTACTATTAAGGTCATCTTTTTCCATCTTTTGAAGATCTTTGGATCACTACCTTTTTTTCTCTTACTAGTTGGCCATGTGGATTTGAGATCTTAAACTGGAAGACTATAGAAAGGCTGTCACAATTTATTATTTCCATCTCAAAGCTATGTAGAGTTCTTTTTAGTTGAGGCAGTGAACTATTCACTCCAATGTGGGTTGTGGTTCATGGCTTGAGATAAATGTTTAATTTGTAAGATGCCCTTCCTTTTCCTTATTCTAAAGGCTTTGGTTCTTATTTTTAATTTTAGATTGATTGAATTGGCTCATGCTGCATTGCAATCTCATCCTGATGCTTTCTTAAATTGGCTAGGGAAAATCATTAGAGAGTTTGTGGCTTGATCTTGTTATAATGACTTTGTGGCTTGATCTTGTTATAATGACTTGAAATTAGATGGCAGATTGGTTGGTTTGATCTTTGTTTGAAACTCCTTGCATTTCTTTGCCTTGCCTTGCCTTGTTTCCTTGTGTGTTTTCTGTGCCATGATGCAGTTGAAGTTCCTTAGGCCATACCATGGATGCTTGTGGTTGGTAGTATATTTGAGATTTTAAAAGGGGATTCCATTTCATCTGGCAACGTAATCATATTTCTTCTTTTGCTTTGATGAGTCAATGCCTCACCGTTGAAACATGGCTTCTTCTTTTTTCTTTGATATACTGAATGCTCGACAGTGGCCTGCCCATTTTCTTCGGCACATGGAGTTTCTTCAAATCCACTGGTGGGATTTGAATACTGTATAAGATTTGCTGAGGAGTTGGGGTCTGCTTTTTAATCCATAACCTGTTACCTTAGTTCTCTTTAATGCTTTTAGTTCCTCTAGAGTGATTCCAAATGCTGAACTTCTTAAATTTGCTAGCTGGTGTGAGCGAATTAAAGCCTTCCAATATTTTGCCTATCAATGTGTCAAGAACTCAAGAAGTTGAACAACATTGTGCTTGGTTCTTTGTTACTTAATGTCTCAATTTGGTAACCATCCTAATGTCACCTTACCAATCTTGCTCTATCTCTCAACTTTTTGCTTATAGGATGATCTACGGATTCGGCTTCATGTCACAACCTCAGCTCCTCCTTTGAAGGGTCTTAGCTGGTCTGAAGTGCTCATCAATAGTGTAGATTATTATCTGAGGAAATGGATCGCTGTGATACTTCAGGTTTTGTTAGCGGAGGAGCAATACACTATTCGATGGACATGTAATGTAGATATATTTTTGTTTTTTTGCTAATTTAGACACATCAGAAATCAGGCAGGCTGCCACACACTGCTGTTTAGATCAGACACATCAATAGTCATCTCATGGACCCTAGATTTCAGAACTTGAGTTTCGCTGCCAATTCTTCTTCAAAGTCCTCCAAGACATTGGGCAATTCTTCTTCAAAGGCCTTCAAGACATTGGGCAATTTACCTCCTGCCCAAGGAACGGGTGTTAAATATATTACTGACCCCATTTTACAACTTGATTCCCCTGCTTCACTTTGTCTCTTGTCTGCCTCGAAGGGAGTCAAACGCAAGAGGAAAATGATTTATGACTCCATCAACTGGCAAGTTGGCTCTTCCCTGTCTCTTGGGCTAGGTCGGCCTTCAAGCTCCTCAGACAGCAAGGGAAGTTCAGGAACTGCCTGCACCACAACATCTTCAGCTAAGGAAACTGACGAGGAGTCATCAATGGATCTTGATCTGGATTTCACTCTGAGTATTGGCAATGACAAAGCACCTTCCAGGAAGAAAGTTGCTAGTCCTGATACGCAACCTAAGGTTGACCTGGAGTTAAGTCTCTCTACTGGGCCTTCTGAGTCCGATTTAACCTGCATTCATCCAAATTCTTCTCAAATATGTTCTGGCCTGGAGATTCCCTTATGCATTGGTAGGTACGCAAATGTGGATGAAAGATCAACATCGAGTTGCTGGAAATCAGGGATGTACTTGGATCCTTTCCACAAGGTGAACAAAGAAAATAGCTTCTTTCAGAACCAGGTTTCTGAAAAGACAGATTTGGTTGCTGCTGTGCCAGACCTGTCTTCAAGCGTACTATCTACTCCAAAGAGCTCAATCACCTGTACCTCTAGCCAGCGGAGTAGTGCTTCAAAACTGTGCCAGGTCGAGGGATGTGGGAAGGGGGCAAGAGGTGCCTCAGGGCGTTGTATATCCCATGGAGGTGGCAGAAGGTGTCAAAAACCTGGCTGTCACAAGGGGGCTGAGGGCCGAACTGTGTATTGCAAGGCCCATGGAGGTGGTCGGCGTTGTGAGTTTCTGGGATGCACCAAGAGTGCAGAAGGGCGCACAGATTTGTGCATTGCCCACGGCGGTGGTCGGAGATGCACTCGCGATGGTTGCACTCGAGCTGCACGAGGGAAGTCGGGCTTGTGTATCCGGCATGGTGGAGGCAAAAGATGCCAGAAGGAGAACTGCACAAAGAGTGCCGAAGGCCTGTCAGGTCTTTGCATCTCGCATGGAGGTGGCCGCCGCTGCCATTATGCAGGGTGCACGAAAGGGGCACAGGGGAGCACTATGTTTTGTAAGGCTCATGGTGGGGGTAAGCGGTGCACGTTCGTGGGTTGCAACAAGGGTGCTGAAGGCAGCACCCCCTTTTGCAAAGGTCATGGTGGGGGCAAGAGGTGCGCCTTCCAAGGTGGGGGAGTTTGTTCCAAGAGTGTGCACGGTGGCACCAATTTCTGCGTGGCCCATGGGGGTGGGAAACGTTGCGCTATGCCTGAGTGCACAAGAAGTGCGAGGGGTAGGACCAATTTTTGTGTACGTCATGGTGGGGGCAAAAGATGTAAATCTCATGGGTGCAGCAAGAGCGCTCAAGGAAGCACGGATTATTGCAAGGCCCATGGTGGTGGGAAGAGGTGCTCTTGGGGACAGCCAGGGTCCGAGTTTGGGGATCAAAGTACTGGTTCATGCAACTCTTTTGCTAGGGGAAAGACGGGTCTCTGTGCACTCCACAGTGGATTGGTGCAGGACAAAAGAGTCCATGGGGGTCTCAGTGTGGGGCCTATACTACAGGGCCAGAAAGTAACGCAGCCTGAAGAGATGGAAGAGGTTGCGAATACCGAGGATATGAATATTGATGTTGGAAATATCTGCAATTTGGATTTGAACCAATTGGAGTCTGGTAGTTCGAAATTGCCCATTGCACCAGGCCCGTCTACCTCGTCGACCATTGCTTCGGAAGGTAGGGTACACGGTGGTAGTCTGATGGCTATGCTCAATGGTGGCATCGCTCTTGTCTCTGACAAGGACATAAGCTTAGAAAGTGATGAACCCGAAACAGGGAAGTCATTGGTGGTGCCACAAAGATGGATATAAAGCACATTAGGCCACTCTCTCCTCCAAATTATAGTTGCTGAGGTTTCCCTGCATATTTTCCATCTGCCAGTTCTGGTTTATTTGCGTTAGGTTGTAAGTTTGGTCATTATGATAGAAACGCTGGAGCAAAACTAAGAGGTTATGAGCTAAGTAGTATTTAGGCATAGCCTATGGCAATTGTGGTTTTCATGATTTCTCTTGTACATATATATTGTTATCCTCAGGTCCTTATGTGTAGTGTTTCGTAATCACGTGTATGACATTTTGGCTATATAATAGCTCCTTTTCACCATCTGGATTGACTGGTGCTTGCTAATTAGTGTTTCAGTTATTTTTAAGTTCATGATTATGTGATGCTAAAAGCTCAGTAAAGTTGGCTCTATTATACTCTTCCGGTTCTACTTTAAATCTGTTTCTACTTGTCTTGGAATTTCTTTCCTCATCTATACGTTTCAATTTGAGAATTGAAATTTGTGACGAAGTTACAAATTACATGGACTCTGTCCGTCGGAAACAGTGAATGTATCTTTACACTTTCCAGTTACAATCGCAGAGCTATAGTTTCAGTAATTCACAAGCTTCACGAGGACATGCATAAAAAAAAATGAAGACTTTCTGTGAAGATTTGACAATTAATACCGTGTTACTGTATCATTGTCTCCGAGGCGTTGAAAATTTGTTCCATCTGTCTAGACACTAAAACGGGGCGACCCACGCCAGGACCCATTGGTATAAAAATCTGCTCATCTGTGTAAAACGGTTCAAGCCTTGTCAAGTCCTGTCGGTTTTGAGTTGATTGGCCACCCATGGGGAACCAGCGGGAAGTGACTACAGATGCGCACAGTCTAGGGTGGGAGTCGTTGTCCTACTGCCGTCCGCTGCAACTTCAGTTTCTTCACCTGTAGCGTTCAGTTGATAAGAATGCAGGTGCATGATCACGAGACAAGATCGCCTTCCATCCCGTGACACTTCCTTTCTAGTGGAAAACTTTCTGCTCTGGCTTTGGGCCCGCCAATGGTCAAAGCAATCAATCCTTCTCATTGACGTAAACCTTAACGGGTTCCCTTTATCTCCTCTCAGCAGAAAACAATCATATCCCTCCCCATTCTACGACGTTCACAATCACAAACCAAGGATCAAGAAATCGAAAGATCGTTTGTTTCTTTTATTTTTTTCCTTTTATATTGCAATGCAACTTGAGTTTTTCTTTTTCTTTTCTTGGTCACAAGCGAAAACATGGTATGGCATGTGAGTCAAGTAAAGAGAGGAACATCAAAGGAAAGGATGGTCGGGCTGCATCGGATGATAACAAGATCAAAGCTTTCAAGCCATCAGGGATGTGTCATCATCAAAAAAATGCATTGTCCGAACAAAGGTCCAAGAATCTGGGCTTTAGAACATTGCTAGCCTAACTTTTAAAGGTTGGATAGGGCTCTAACATAAGAAAAATAATGATAATTAGGGATTAATAGAAAAGGCGAAGTAACTACCCCTATACATGAATAATATATGCCGTGGAGTTCCAAGTAATGTTTCATGACGCATTAAAATACCCAACGGCAAAATTAATTCATTTACACATTGAAATACAAGTTATTCTCTCTCCCCTTGCGGTTAGTGTACTTCCGGTGTTGGGAGATTTGCAACTTATGAACCAAAAGTCACCCATTTAAATCTCACAAATTAGATACAGATCGCTCTAACTTAGAGCTGCTTGTATAGATCAAAGGCCTTGATTGCACACAGATAAGTGTTATTTGACGTAAAATCTTAGTAGTCTTATGTCTATATCTATACATAGGCCGTATGAAAAAGTCTGTCTACAAGCAAAGTTAAGATAAACACACATTTGGGTTTAAGTTTGATAACTATATTTATTTTGGCAGATGATGGATATTTTTCTTTCACGACAGCAAGCATGAAAAATATTTTACATCAGTGATGTTGCTAGTAATAATCCTTATTTATTTCTCCTTGACATAAAGATGTCCAAATTGTTCTTTTTACATTGATTTATTATGTTGATGATGTTTCTATTAGGTTTCTTCTCAATTCATTATTTTTGTTTTGCCTAGACATAAAGTGTTTCCGGTAAGTTTCCTCCAGAACTAGGAGAGAGCCGGTGAGGTATGCAAAGCCCTCGCTGGCCGCAGTAAAATAAAAAAAAAAAATATCAGCAATTTCTAACAAAAATGGACGGATAGACTTAATTGGCAAAATATGAAAAGGTCTATGACTCAATTGTCACAGTTAAAATGTTTAGGACTAAAATGATAAAAGTGCAATAGGTTTATGACTTTTTAGTAATCGACTAACATTTTACTCATCAACTATGGTTCGCATACTGTTGACTGCAACTGATATTGCTAGATTCTGGATTCTGCACCCATAATCATCATACTTAGAAAAACACTTTATAGATTGTATTAGGCAAGGAAAAAATTAGAAACTTGTTCCATCCATTGGCCCTTATACTTTAATATTACATAATCATATATGTATTATGGTCATGAAGGCTCGTTGTTCTGGTTTACAAGAAACTTCATCTATACCCCATCCTTTTTCAGTATCATGTGAAGTGAACATCAGTTTAGTAAGTCGTTTCAGTCTCTCACAATTACAGGGCCTCGGACCTGAACTTGGCCAACTTTGAGAGCTCTTCAACTGCTTCGACCAGATGATCCAACCTAGCCACGAACTCGATAAGCAGCGAAGTGAACGTCGCAAGGGAAAGCGAAGCGGTGCTCTCGAGTGCATTCATTCTCGGCAGGAAATCCATGTTCAATGCTCCCTCTTCTTCAAACGCATCAACTTCCCTTGATGGCCATGAATAAAGCCTCCTCGACTGCTTCCTCATCATCTCGTGGTACGTCTCGGGCTGCACAACAGGCCCCGAGTTTTGCTCGCCAGAGCTTTCGTCGGGCTTTGGATTGAGCGGCTTGCTGATGGATGGATTTTCCGGCGTGCCAATGTGGGATGTGAGGAGATAAGAGTGCAGGTCTATGGCGCCTTGCAGCCTCTCGGTGGAGGAGTGAACTCTTTTAAGCAGAGAGGTCTTGAGCGTTCTCCTCATGCTACTAATGTCCTTCCCCAAGCTCCTTACCAGCTCGGCTGCTTGACTCGAAACATCATGAATCTCCGAGCGGAAAGCAATCCGGAGATTGTATGGAGCCTGGATTAAATAATGGATATCAAATTATACATAAGTTCGAAATGAATTGTGTATGCTGTAGAGGCGGCAGTGGTACACGAGCTTATTAAATGGCCCATTTTATGCATTGGAGCGCTCACATACATATATGATCTGCATGGAAGATGTCTTGTATATACACTTGGAGAGTTTTTTTTCTGCATAAACTTTCCCATTTTTCCTAAACAGAATTATACTAGCGACGTCCTATTATGTGCAAGGCTTTGAACGGTCAGTTTTCGAACGGTATTATCTTAAAGTATGCTTCAACTGTGCTTGTACAATGTGGTTGAGATTCCCAGGTTTCCTGACACAGTGACTTCCCAATTTTGGATTGGAAATTTACTTCCAGGGTCACGTTGAGAAACGGCAGCCAAGCTTCTTTTTTTTATGATCTCTCCTTTTTAGGGAATAGACTTCGTGAGCAGGTCAGACGAATCCTTGCGTGACTACAAATAGTTGCAGCAAAAAATGCCCTCAATTATGCTTAGAATACAGAACATATGCGGACGCGATCGGGACGCGATACAAATCTTTTGGTCCCTTTCGATGACACAAGTTACAAGCCCATATTCTTCTCTCTCAACCGGGACAAACAGCAGGAAATAAATAGATGTTGTGGGGAACCTGACAATTAAACTAAATTTATTAAAAAGCATATTCTTTCCTGTTAATTCTGGAGGTCTTGAATTACTAAAACCAGCAAAGCCGAGGGTTTTCTCAGATTCCTGGCTGCCAGCCACTCGACGTACAATTAGACCATAGGATGATGGTTATGTTCTGATTCCTCCCTAGTGTACAGTGTCTATTCCATTTCCATCTGATAACATGCAATCGAGACACGAATGCTGGAAAGCGAAAGGACAAAAGTAAAAGCCGACGCGGTATGCACACACAAACCATACCTGAATCTCTGAGTGCAGGACACCATGAAGAGCCATGACCTCGTAAGCGCAGTATCTCAAGACTGCCCCAACTTTGACATACTCCGACCAAGGGTAGAAGAAGTGTCGGAATCTTCCATGAGGTGGCTCCCATTTCGCTGAAATCGCCTAAAATATTGGAGCGAGAAAACGTCTCGTGTTAATATATGTTAATATCGTGATATCTTACCCCAAAAAAAAAAAAATCGTCAATTGCGATAGACAAAGTTCTCAAAACATATATTAATGGAAGATTATTTGAGAAATAAGTTAGGCTAGGAAGGTTGTACCAAAGAATCAAGCTTAGCCGAGGAGTTCAATGTTGCACGGCATTTCCGGTAAGCAGGCTCGTCAGGAAATTCGTCCATGACTGTCTTGGAAAACTCTGGATGGACTGTACCGTCGTCTTCCAAATATTTCTTCACGCACTCTAAATAAAGAATAGGACGTTGCATCACTTTCGAAGGTGATGATTCAGTTCTAATACGCTGATGGTATTGGCAATATTCAAAATAGAAGAAAGGCTAAGAGGATATTAAAACAGGTCCTAAGCAAGGCCAATGCCCTCTAGATCAACGGATAGAAAACTCACCTTCTAGCGAGTCAGCAACCGTGTTGAAGCTCTTGACCAGTTCCCTGTGCAGCTGCTCTCCGGCCCAGATAGGATGAACAAGCACATTCACTATGACAGCCACGAACCCTCCAATCGCAATTGAGTAGAGCCTATCCATAGCCGTCTTTATCGGGGTTCCCATTCTATAACCGGATACTATTATCAAGCAGAAGGTGAAGAGTATGACCCTGAATCCATACTCATACGGAACGAGCGAGGGCCACAGTTTCATGAACGATGTAACAGTTCCTGTACCAAGAAATGGGCAACAAAAAAAAAAAAAAATTGCAATGAAGTTGCATACTTGATTCGTTTCATGTGGCAAACCAGAGATGCATACCAACGAAGAAAATGCTAATGCCAATTATAAAAGGTTCAGCAACCCGGCCAGCGCATAAAGCAAGCTGAGTAACCATAATGGCCAGGATCCCTGCAAGCAAGCTGCCGAGCACCCGGTTGAATCCTCGGTTGAAAGTAGCACCTTGAAAAATTTAGAAGAAAAAGTCATACATCAGAAACTCGTTGTATATGATCAACACTTCGGTTGCTCAATGCGTACAACTTCAGTAAACTTAATCTGTTTGTTTCAGTTAAGCAAAGGATGTTTACTTTTTCTTGGTAAACCTATTGTACTGATTTAACTTTAGTTGCAAATCTTTCAAATATATCAACACGATCCTAAACACGTTGGTGAAGATGCAATCAAGTCCTCTGGCCTGAATTTTCTAGCGTGTTGGTCCAATCATCGCAATCAAATCCTCTCAGCCAGAAGGTATTAGACAATTGCCTAATCTAAAGTGTTCTATTTTTTTTTTTTTCTTTCCTTCTTTTCCATGGATCCTCTTCAAACTCTAGATCATCTTCTACCTTTGGATCGTCCATGGCTCGTTACCTTTGTGCACTTGAAGCCACCATCGGACTCCGCAGACCGCAATCACTCGGCATTGGATTCAAGGTTCGTGAGCCCAGATTCAAGTGCGTGGCGTCCTATTCTTTTCTCTATAGTAACCTCGATTCACAAAAGCTCTAAGATGTCATCGCCATGGAGCAAAGGTTTTCATGGCACGATCATCGAGAATATGGCCAAGATGATTTGTCATGCCATGAACCTTCTAGTGTCTAGAGTTTCACGAGCCGTAGAATACTCTCAAGAGTATAATGGGTAAGGTAATTCTGCACTAAAAAAAGGAAAAAGAAAGAGGTAACCCTGCACTCATTCTGGTAATTAATGAGGTTTCATGAGTACTCTAACATAGTTTCAAGGGTATAATGGGTATGGTACACTAGTATTCATTCTTGTAACTAACGGGGATACTTAGTAGATATAGAACCATTAGATCGAGTAGTGATTAATGGTTGTAACTAAAGGTGCTCATATAAAGATAGGGGGAGTAATCTCACATATCCAATACAATAAGAGTGATTGAGCATTCTATCTATGTTTCTCTTTACAGGAAGTCTAAGCTTAGACAACTTCAGTAAGGAGCGAACGAGTCAAAGGAAGTCTAAGCATTGCATGGTCGCTGCATGCTTACAGCACTGTTGCCGTGCAATCTGCAGGGTCAGCCTGTGGCAGATGTCACGGCATGCATGTACACTAGGCAATCATCCCAAGAGTTCAATTTCCATTTTTTTTATGAGTAGCACAAGCATAAAAATATGCACGTATGTATGATTTTGTCGCTTACCAACTGTATATTCAAACATGATGGCAACGGTGAGGATCGACCAAATAATGTTGGTGCCGAAAATTTCATAGGGTGCACGGAACAATATCAGCAAGGACACTAGCAGAACAGCTAGCCCAACTTTGAGAGCAAATATCACTCTGTTGCTATCTTCCTTGCAAAATTCCCAGACCCTCCACAACCATGCTTTGCATGAGAACCCATCGTCGTTCCCAAACTCCTTCCCGCTTACCAGGCGGTTATTAGTTTTAGTAGCCGAAGGAATGTTGATTTCGATACTACCCTTCTTCCCTTTCATCCTTCTGAGATTGCCAGACAGTCGTGCTTCAAAATCTGGCAATTTGCTATTGATTTGAATCCAATATTGAGAGTATTAAATGAGGAAGGAGACCTTATATGGCTTCCACAAAACAAGAATGCTTTGGTTATATATGTGCGAAGGAATGTGAGCTAGCGGTAGTAGGAGGTGAAAGGATATAAGGTGCGTTAAAGAATTTGTGGATGAAAAAGATTTGGAAAGGACAAACTGATGAAAGGAGTGGGTTGTAGCTAAGTTGTTGGGCAACTAGGGAGGGCAAAGTATGTCTAGTCCGGAGTAGATGCATAGGGGAAGAAGAATAATACTACAATAATAGAAGAGACAATGAGGTAGGAGAAAGAGGGAAAGAAAAAAGAGAAAAAACAACTCAAGATAAGGAGATGCTTAGTCTCAATAATGCTGCGATGCATAGAGAATTAGAATCTCGGAAGGATGTTTCGATCGCCACGCTTGCTACTTCGAAATATTTTTGTTGCTGTAAATTTCTCTTTTGCAAGAACAGTGGTTTTTTAGCAGCAAGAATGTGTGGATTCATATGATTTGTGTCGATTCATACAGTGGGGCGATGCCAATTTTCACCATGCATGAATGTGTGGATGACTTCTATGATTTGCCGAATCCCAATTTTCCAGCGCAGTAAGCGGTCTAGGGTACTTACTTAAATCCGGAGTTTGGTTGCCGTAATTAGATAGGTCGCTGAATTATTCATGTTAATGGCGAAAACGACCTAAACTTTCTTGAGGTGATTCCTTCCAATGCCTGGAGAAGGAAGGAGACCGAGCAAGAATGATGGAGAAAACAAGAAGGCTAGGACGCTTCCACGCAGTAGTAGCAAGTGGCAACCTCTTTAAACTTTCTTCAGGTAAGAATACAAACCACTGACACCGTCACACAGCGATCAACAAATTAATTAATTCCATCACGTTGTTGTACAGGAAAACTTCCCATTCGACATTCGCTTTATGGGCAGCTCTGGCTTCTGTTATCACCTGAATGATTACAACTTCAAAGCATATCATTCCTTCTATCGATTTTCTTCATTATCTTTGGTTCCACTTCCTGAGGTCTCTATACATTCTTACATATTCTTGCCAAGGCATTTATGCTTTTATTCTTCCAATTTTTCATTTTCCTTTCAACATGTCATTATAATCTTTACAAGGCTTTTACTTATTCTTTTTTCTAACGTAGGAATAGATGCCCATGATATTTTCCTTTTCCCTTTTTCCGGGGGTAAACATGGTCTTACCTGATTGATGTTTTGCTGTACTTCTCTGACCCGATCTGAGATTTATAGACTCCCCTTCAGCAAATTTAAGCTAATGGCTCTTGTAGATTGAATATATTCATCGGATCGGTCTGAACGAATGGATTTCTGCACCTTATTAAGCGAATGGCTCCTATAATTCTTGAAACGAAGAATATATTCTGAATGCAGATGAAGATAACATGTCCATTACTTCGTTTTCTCTCTTCCTTCCTTTTTCTTTTTCCTCCTCCCTTCTTCTGAGAGAATGTCTAATTGAAGTGGATATAGAGGTGAAGGCGAAGAGAACATTCTCGACCATCATCAAGAGTGTGATGTCAACTGTCGCGCTATAGCCAAATCAGAATCTACACTCCCCGGTTAAGACCTGCCTAAACAATCAAGTTCCCACACAAAAAAAAAAAAAAAAAAAAAAAAAAAAAAAAAAAAGAAGAAGAAGAAGAAGAAGAAGAAGAAGAGCAAATGAGGAGAAGAACACCTACTGTATTTTAATATGCTTATTCTACTTACTTATATGAGTAACAATCTAGGTTAAATCTAGAAACTGGCTGCAAACTGATTTTGCAAGTCCCATTCAAGGCTGATCCAGGAAGAATCGAATAGGTTTCCTACTTCAAAAACGTCTAGTTAAATCCCTAAGTTGAGCCTCAAACCTAGTTCTATTAGGAACTGAAGTGACCAGGCTAGCTCCTCGATGGGAACCATCTTTGAACCGGTGAGCATATCCTTTTTTCTTTTAAAAAAAATTATTAGCAAATTAACAACACAAAATAAAATTAAACAAATGACTCACAAAGACAAAGTATCAACTCAAATTTTTTTTTTTTTAAAAGTGATATATTTTCAATTAAAAAATTGAACAAATGCTCAGTCCTTCCTAGAAGTGGCAAGCCAACCAGCTTGTTCGGCTCTAGGCCAGTTCTTTAGTAGATTAGTTTGGTTACCAGTTTTGGCTCTGGAATGGACAATTCGAAATATACTCACCACTACTGATATGATGGAATCTTCTCATACCTTTGTGCTCTAGAAAACAAGTTAGAATGTGCAATTAATTCGATGGAAAATGACAACTCACAGAAGTAATTTAAATTGAAAAATTGAAGTGATGGATCGCAATGTCACATTTATTACTCATGCGCAGGTAAATCTCATTTGTGGTTATAGAACTTTAGTAGAATTTGCAACCAAATCAATGAACATAAATTTCAATCACCTAAGCTACTAAACTTTCACTGACCAAAAAAAAAAAAAAAAAAGCTACTAAACTTTCAAATTTTTGCAATTAGTTCACATTGATTGGAATCCGATTTATATCAGGGCAAAAAAGTCGACATCATGCCCAAGTGGTGATGAATCGTCTTCCAAAAATTGGCCACATGTCAGCTACATCAACAGTTCATCATAATATTAATTTGATATCAATCAAATGACATTGGTTGTAAAATTTTAAGGATTAAAAATGAGTAATTAAAATGAAATTTCAGTTCATAATCGCAGATGAAATATGTATACTCATGAAGTCTATGTCTACTCCAAAGTCCATAAAGAGGAAATTTAATGTCAATTTGTCATGTTTTAGCCAGGTAATCTGCCAATCCTAGTGATAGGTCATTGTCTTCAGATCCGTGTATTGCCCGCGTGTGATAGAGAGAGAGAGAGAGAGAGAGCAGATACTATAACAAGCTTGACTCGTCCCATCAAGGAGTTTCATCGACAAGAGCTAATGAGCGAAGCCTCTCGAAAATCACCACAAAACAGGTTCTCAATTTTTATTTTTTTTTAAAAAAAGCACTGATTTATCAATTAAGGAAGGATAATCTGCTTGTGATTTCAATATGATATTAGAGTAGAAGTTCTTGGGTTCAAATTTTTTCAGATCCTTTATTTGCCTCATATTGTGTATTTCCATACCTAATCTTATGCCAAAATCTTGCCTACACATGGAGGGGGAGTGTAAGAATTTTTAATAATTAAGTCACGCCTTAACGATTTAAGGGAGAGCAATATAAGCGTCGTGCTGCTAGGCAAAGCAATGGAATGCTGCATCCTAGATGATGGGAGTCCAGTAGCTGAAAGGATCAAAAGCTTACGCTCTAACCCGAGTAGTATGGAGCACGTGGAATCCCATGTTAATAGTTAGTAATGATCCTACAAAATCTTATGAAAGCAAGAAAAATGAATTCATAAACTTTTTGGCATTTACCAATATCTACGTGAAGTGGTAAGATTTGACCAATTGATGATTGTGTTAAGACACATGAATTGACTCATCCGTGAGATGCTAGTATCAAAGTGTTATTGTCCAGTCCATTGATCATCCAATCTATTTCCAATTTGACTTGGCTAAATGTTAACCCCAGAGTTGAGAAAATATTCGTTCTAGTGCTTGCCACATAGAACTTCACTATGCTTCTATGTGTGCCACGTGACATGACATGTGGCATAGTTTGGCGACATGGTGCACATTCAACCAATAAGCTTCTAGCACAATGGTTTGTCATCTATCAATTTCTATCTCTTATTCAATTTAAATTTCAGAAAATATATAAAGAGATATAATATGAAGATCTTATCTCTTATGGAGCTTAATCGTGGAAAAAAGAATAAATTAGAGAAATTAGCTTCTAGTAAGAAAAAATTCAATTACTTTATGTCGTCTCTTGATTACTATATATTATTAATATTGAGTTGGAATGTTAGAAAATCAATAAGAGAAACTATATCAAGAATTAATCTCATATAGAGTTTAAACATAAAAAGGATAAACTGGAGAAGATATTTTTCAATGTGTTTTCTTTGTTGACATTGCTTATTTTTCAATTTGTTTTCTCAAATATATGTATATACAACAAAAATTTTGAGCCAAATTCAAAATTTTGCATAATATTTCAGTGTCTAGTAATTTTATGAGCAAGTGGAAATCAAAGTAAGAATTGTACTCACGATGAATAATTAAAGTTGAACGATAATATCGATCAATTAGACGAGTTAAATCAACCTAGCATTTATCCATGTTGAATACAAAAAATGAATTCGATAGGATCAAAATGCAAGTTGTCCATGCAATCTTAATTTGACCAACCAGAAGCAATCGCGAGGATCAAGGACCTCTCCGATACTCTCCATTAAAGCTTCTATTAAGAAGTCCTCGAAAATTAGAGAATTTTTTTTTTGGTCGTTTTTTTTTTTTTCGAAAATTAGAGAACTTCAAAAGTACCAAACTCGGTGAGATTCAACAGGACCACTATTGATCAGTAAAACTTCAGAAACAGGCCGTCGGGACCTCACCAAATATTTGTGTCATCAAGAGACTTTAAGATAAAATAAAGAACGGGTGAGAATGTGTGAGCTATATAACTTGTCACGTGGTGATCATAGAGGTAAAGTGAAGTGTCACATGACGAGTATATAAGTGAATATTCTCTCGATTCCGATTTTAACTATATGTAATATAATAGATTCAGTCGAAACAAGGGCGAAGGTTTGAATACAACTAACCAGCATTTTCCATGCTTTTTCCCCTACGTATATGATGGAAAAAAAAAAAAAATCTCCTATTCACATCCATGCTGATTGCTGGCTTGAGCATCGAATTACCTAATAATAAGCCCTTCTATAATTTTCATCCTAATTTCTAGCTCTTATTACGAATAAGCTTTGGATATTCCCCCTCTTCTTTTTCCCTTTTTTTTTCCTAGAAGGAAAGTCAAACGGCATGTATTGCAAACTGAACCATCAGTTCTTGGAGCAAAAAAAAAAAAAAAAAAATCAGTTCTTGATTTGAAAAAAAAAAAAAACTATTCCCATCGTTTTCAAAATTTGGAATTGGATGCTGATGCAGTGATCTAAAAGTTGGATCCTAACTATTCTGTTCTCACCAAAAAAAAAAAAAAAAAAAAAAAAATTTGCAAGTGCCCATGTTTGTAAAATGGACCATCACCCCGCTCCTTGGTCCACAATCCTTGTTTTTTGAATTTTTCATTGTCATTTCTGTCATATATGAAGTCTAAACATAGTTGGAAATTGAGGTCAGCAGCTGGACGTAAGACTAGGAAAAAATTTGGAAATGTGGAGTGGTCCTTCCTCAAACTGCACACGTTTTACCTTGCTAATTAAAATAAATTTTGACGTGTCAGGCAGTCGTGACCGTGTTGCTTTGATGTCTCTCCTCGTCGGCCAACTGTGGAGAGGTTCGGTTAAAGAACAATTCATGCACGTTGCCAAGTCGTGGTCCAATGCATTCGATAATGACTTGCAAGTTACTTTCAATATGACGTCCGCCTGTGAGTTAAGCACGCGGCAAGTTCACACTCAACAAGTTCAATTTGTATATTGGGTACCCGTGTAGGTTTTGCTCGAGCCTTGATTATTGGATTTATAAATTGTAAGAGTATCTTACGAATCCAAAATGAATCCATATAAGGTGGAGTTTCACGTGATAGGGACAAAAACCATAATGATTTCAAGAAATGGACATTGATTAAAATATGTTTAAATCGACTGACGAATCCGTCAGAAATACGTAAGATATCAAATAGTTATTTAAGTGATCGAATCATCGTGCTAGTAAGAATGATCAATTAATCATCGACATACTATATAAAGTAGTAAGAGGGTGAATGATTCCTACACCATTTATTAAGAAATATGAATTACCTTGATTGGCATCAATATGTGCAATTAAGCACCCAATAAAATTATATTAGATGCACTAAATTCCAGTACTATGCTTTCGTTATCTGAATATAAAATTGATGGTCTTTCGTTTAGGTCTTTTCCAGCTCTATCCTTAGATAAATTATACTACTTACATAAAAGTCCACTTTTGTACAGCATTTCTCCTTTAAACTAGAACGAGCGTGGCACGTGCTAAAGGTCTTGCTTATCTTTACTACATGTAGGGTGTAGCTAGGCATTTTTCTTACGTAGAGATTGCAACCATTTTAAATTTATCAAAATTCAATTGTTCACATGCGTAGAAGCATAATGAAAAAAAGGTAAAATAAAAAAGGTACCTCATTATTATTCAATGACCACAATTTTGTCTTTAGAAATCACTATACACATTCACATCAACTAATTTTTATGTCCCTATTTACAACAAGACTATTGGTCATTTCAATGTGGTGGTTTTATTTAGAGGTATGTCAAATGGCGGTAAATAACAGGTCATTGGCTAAAAATAAGGTATGTTTTTACTATTTTCTTTAAAATAGAATTTTGCTTTTGCTTTTGCAAGGCATATTTTCAACACAATAAGATGAAGCAAATACTATATTCGAATATATACTAGTATGAGTCAAAATTAAGCAAAATTTGCTATCTGAAAAATTATTTTATAAATTATCGTACATACAAAAAATAAGTAAATTTCATTATTGAGACCATGCAAATTGATTGCAGGAATCTTTTCTTGAATGGATTTTTTTTTTGTCAGTCCTACTTTATACCTAAACTACACTCACTCTAAACTTTTGTCGTGTCCTCACCCCCCCCCCCATTCCCCCCTGAGAAGGTGGGGGTTTGAACCCCTCACCTCCCCCTTCCATGTTGGAAAGGTGGCCATTAGGGCGAATCCCAATGATTTTTTCTCAGATGGATTAATCAATATAAATAGTAGTGAAATGGAGCTTATTTGATATAGGGATATTCAACTTAACTCAAAACCATGAAATTTCAGTCTATCCAATTATAGATATTCATGTCGGATTATACTTGACGTAAAATTATATATTTTCATTTTATATGACATTGTAGGTTGTGCTAAATAAAATCTATAATATTTCTTTGTGGGAGGTTGTAATTTTAAAATGTTTTTGTCGAACAATTTTTTGAATACCTATTAAACATACATTATAAATAATATTTTAATTTTCACAATCGTAATTACATAAAAGAAAAAACACAAATAATTTCTAAATTTTGACTCAATGTGTAATAAAATCTCCGAATTTCTAATTTATTCAATGTGATTCCTAAATTTTAGTTTAGTATATAATATATTCCCTAAATTTTTTGTTTGTTTAATGCTACCCTTGGACTTTTGATACATCTTCAAATTATCTCTGAATTATATAAAAATATTCAATGTGGTCCTTTGATTAATTTAAGTTGAGGGAGAACTTGAATATTTGTGTATAGTTAGATACTTAAATTGAACTTGCACAAGAAGCTTAAGAATCATATGGAATAAATTAAAAATTCAGACATGAAATTACAAATCAATTTAAAGTTTAAGGATCATATTGAGTAAATTTAAAGTTTAGGAACCGCATTGTACATTGGGCCAAAATGCATGGACCACTCATGTTAATGCTCGTTAATAAAATTTTATACCAAAAGTTTAAGAATCATATCAAATAAATTAAAAGTTCAGAGATGACGTTTTACATTAGGTTACATTGAAAAAATTTAAAATTTATAAATTATATTGTATATTGAATCAAAATTCATGGACTATTTTCGTCATTATATTGAATCAAAATTAATGAATTATTTCCGTCATTTTTTTCAAATTGGAAGATGCTCGTTAATAAAAAGAAAAAAATTAATACAGAAAAAATAGGAAGGATAACCAAAGGCACAAAAGAAAATGTATAACAGGTGGCAAATGCAACGCGTCAGTCGAATCACATGATTCAGAATCCATTTGCTGGGCTCCCTCCAAGCAAAGCGCCGATCTTTGCCAGAGACTTTTGGAGGGAGGAGATCTGGAATTCTCGGTTCGTTACGAACAAGATCAAACGTTGGACGGATTCAGAGCTTGCCCCCTGTTCTGAGAATCGCATGAACGGGTGCCCCGCATGCATTTAGCCACACGACCCGCGTGCAGATCTCTTCGCCCGCCGCTTCCCCGCGCAGAGACGTAAGCAATGGTATGTACGGCCTCCGTCTTTTCTTGAGTTCTTGCACGACGTTGATCGGCAAACAAACGAGACCCTTTTGAAGCGATCGATGCCTCCCCGTGTCTCGGTCTTGTTTTGGGTAATGCGTTCGTGTTTCTCATTGAGATGGGTCGTCGTTTGTGGGGTCTCTTAATACTAGTTGGGTTCGAGTTGATTCGCCAGAATTGAATTCGAGGGCAAGTATTGAAACGTTGATCGGCAAACAAATTTGGGTAATGCGTTCGTCTTTCTCATTGAGATGGGTCGTCGTTTGTGGGATCTCTTAATACTAGTTGGGTTCGAGTTGATTCGCCAGAATCGAATTCGAGGGCAAGTATTGAAACGTTGATCGGCAAACAAATTTGGGTAATGCGTTCGTCTTTCTCATTGAGATGGGTCGTCGTTTGTGGGATCTCTTAATGTGAGTTGGGTTCGAGTTGATTCGCAAGAATTGAATTCGTGAGCAAGTATTGAAACGTTACGCCTTGCCCGATACTACATTGTTTTTGTTGCATCTGGTTCAGACCGTGGGAGAGAGAGGGTTTTTGGTGACAGATCGTGTGCCTGAATTTGATTCGATGTCTGCTTTGAAAAGGTTCAGGTTCAAGGCGCTATTGATGTTTTGCGCCCATTTGCGCTGCAGAATACTTGTGTAGGAGGCTTATCAACCAGATTTGCCGATTAAGCAGATAGTAATGATACTGCTTTAGTTTAGGCAAATGGGTTTTGACTAAAAAAGTTGGAAGCCCGTTGCCTGTGCTGCGAAAGTTGGTACTTTGAAAGGGTTATTACTCAACATTGCTCAACTGAGTCTTGTCTCTGTTTCGGCAGGCTGGGAGTAGACTTCAAGGCAAAGAAGTTATCTTTCTAGCATATCAGAGTCTTGGCACGGCTTTTGCTGCCTTGAGCATCTCGCCCATTTATGTGTATAAAGTTTCGTTTTCGGGCAAATTAAGGGACTATCAAACCGAAGATGTGGTGTTTGGCGTGTGTTCGTTGATTTTTTGGACGTTGACCTTAGTTACGTTGCTCAAGTATGCGATCATCATGTTGACTGCAGATGATAATGGTGAAGGTATGGAGTTGAAAAGCTTTTGAAAGATACTCATGAGCCTAGGCTTTGTGCTTATGCTTTGTGATTGTGTCACATGCAGGAGGAACTTTTGCATTATATTCTCTTTTATGCAGACATGGGAAATTCGGTTTGCTTCCTAATTATCAAACAGCAGATGAGGAGATTTCTACATATGGTAATGCGAAGATCTCACTCAGGCGTACACCTTCTTCTAGGTTCAGAGGATCTATTGATCGGCTTAAAAGAAGAAAGACTCTTTTACTTCTCTTGGTCTTATTTGGTGCTTCCCTCGGGGTGGCCTTTGGTGCTCTTGCACCTGCAATTTCAGGTATTATAGATTGCATCATCCTTGCTGTGAAAAATAGGATAGGAACTTGCAATGGATGAGAAAGATGCAGTTTTATCAGATTAATTCTGCCCATGCTCTCTTCAGGAACTCATTCTTTGATCTGATTTTATTTTTCTGTCCAGTGTTATCGTCAATTGAAGGTGTGCAAGCGCAAGTAACTTCCTTGCATAAAGGTAAGAACACTTTTAGTCACATCATCAGTGCATGGAACTTAGATCTTACGTAGGTTGAAGGTATAAAAGTTATGGTTAAATCTACACATCTTCTGGGATAAGACGAACTGAACTTTGTCATTTACCCACGAAAAAAGATGACAGCTTCTTACTGCACTGAGACTTTGAGTACACGTGTGACATATCCTATGAAGGCTGGGTCTTCTATGTGTTTAAGCTCAAAAAGTGTTCTAATGTTATTTTGTTCAATACAAACGTGAAAACATCTTGAAGGAAAGAAGAGATTGAACAGACGTAAGATTGATATGTCAGTTGTTGGCATCGCCAGGATCATTTGATTATCCTTTTTAAAGTAAATATTTGCTTATTCAAATATCTCCCGTCAAATCTTTGACTCTTTAAAATTCACAGGTTCTGTGATTGCTATTGCTAGTGTTGTATTAATTGGCCTCTTCGTTTTGCAACACCGTGGAACATACAGGGCGGCCTTCGTATTTGCTCCAATAATGATTCTTTGGTCACTATCCATTGCTGCCCTTGGCATCTACAACATCATAGTCTGGAATCCTAATGTCTATAAGGCTCTTTCCCCTTATTATATTATTGAGTTCTTCAGGAACACAGGACCAGATGGTTGGATATCTCTTGGGGGAGTACTTCTATGTATTACAGGCAAGTATTTTGTGTGGATTAGTGCAAGTCCTAGTCAATGAGCTTTCTCTCATCATCAATTTATGGAGGTAATTCCTGTCAAATACAGGAACAGAAGTCATGTTTGAAGATCTTGGTTACTTCTCAGCTGCATCAGTACGGGTATGTACTGCTGTTAGTGCCTAAAGTTATTAAAGACCATTTTGGTTTGGTTTATGCTGTTGAAGCTGTGATCTGAAGAAATCAACCCGGGGCTGCTTCGGTTTTGTTATTTCACCTTTAAGACTTATATGAGAAACACGTTTAATCAATGACAATATCCGATGCAGTCACCTTAGGCACAATATCTGTTGCCCAAAATCAACTTACCTTGAATTGCTATCCATGATCTATTCTTCTAGCTTATTCATATTGTTGCTATTCAGTCCATTCTGTTGGGGACTATTTCCGCCTCACTAGTCCATTGCACTGATGGATGGAAATTCTGATGAAGTTGCTCTCTGCAGATTGCTTTCTTTTGTGTCACTTACCCTTGCCTGGTGCTCCAGTACCTGGGTCAGGCTGCATTTCTGTCAAAGAACCTCTCAGCTTTTCCTATGAGCTTTTATGCATCTATTCCAGGTAGATTTTCTGTTCCGACATAGATGTTGATGTGGATTATTGTCAGAGTAAAAAGCAGTTACATATGTTAATAACTTAAGTGTGTTCAGCACTATCTATGTGCTTCGAATTTAAAATGACCATATGACTGGATAGCAGTCCTTTAGTCTCAAATGAAATAGTCGTTCGATTGCATAAGTTTAGGGCATTTCCATGCACACGATTATGTTAAAGGGCATTTAACGAAGCTGAGTATTATCTAGACAATTATGGGAATGCATGAAATTAAGCTGACAATATGAATTCTATTTTCTTTGGCAAGAACATGGATTCTTTAGTTGAAACTGCTGATTCATCAGTGATTACTGTATCTTTTGCTGCTAAAGGATTCTCATTTCAGATAAACAAAACTGTAGGATCTGTGAAGTTTTTGGATTTCTTTCTCTTTTTTAAATGGATTAAGTGATGATATGATGCAAGTAATATTCAGCGGTGGCATGTGTTTACTCTGCTAAATGTGGAGCTAGAGATCATATACTGAACTGGTGCTCCTCTATTGATTTATATTATAAGGAATATTATGATCTTTAGACAATTAGTTGCACTCCCCAATGGACAAGATGAAGTGATACACTTTTAAGAAGCGTAATTTTTCCGAATATATTATCATGAATCAAAATTAAACGATGAACTAGCTAATATTGAGCTGTGTAATTATTTGAGTGGTATGAGCAACTTGCCATTGGAACTCTCTTCTTCAAGCTAATCTCAATGAAATTTGATAAGTAGCTCCTAAAACAATAAATTAATCTTATCACAACACCTTGTAGGAGTTCCAGAACCATCATTTTTAATACTAGAGCATAAATTTTTATCTTTGGTCTCTAATGAATGCTTTTTTCAAATTTTGTTAGATCCCTTATTCTGGCCATTTTTTGCCATGGCTGTTTTGGCTGCAATTGTTGCCAGTGAGACTGCAATATCTGCTGCATGCTCATTTGTTAATCAAAGCCATGCATTGGGTTGTTTCCCTCGCGTCAAGATCCTACACACATCAAGGTGGATCAAAGGACGGATATATGTTCCAGAGTTGAACTGGGTTCTAATGATACTCTGTTTGGCTGTGGCGGTTGGTTTCAGAGACACAAACCACATCGCATATGCTTTCGGTACGTCAACCAGGATAACAATCTAGAGCATGCCTTCTTTGTGGAAGTATTTTTATCTGTTTAACATTATTCTGGTTGCTTTCATCTAGTTGAAGGGTATCTAGAAAGCCTTCTATGCAGTAAACCATTTGAGATGTTCCATGTCCAAGTCGATTTCCTCTAGATCTGGTCCTTAGAGCGGTTGAATTGTAGAAGTAAGATTCATTTACTCATCTCAAGCAAGAACAAAGTGACCTCACACAGTTTGCAGTTAAAAAACTGTCCTCTTACACATGAAATGGTTACTTGTTCATAAATCGAGACAGATGAACTTGTGTGGCCATGGTGATGTTGTCTGCCCAATGTGCTTACATTCCTCATGGGGTCCTGAACCCTAAAGTTATGTAGCCTACAGCCCTTTTTCTTTTTTCTTTTTTTAGTTGTCTTGGAGAGAAATAGGATGTTCTTCATTTTTGTGCGGTAATTGGTAGTTTCGTATTGGTTACTATCTTGATTTGAATGAGAAAAGAAATTGGCTACAGATGGAAGTTTTATGTTTTCGTCTTGATTTCAGCATTTGCGTGGATTCTGAAGGCGTTTGTGACCACTTGGCTCATGTCCCTTGCAATTCACTATGTGTGGCACAAGAATCTTGCGTTCACCATCTCTTTCTTCTTGTTATTCGGATCGATCGAGACCATTTACTTCTCATCTGCCTGTGTGAAAATCCCAAAAGGAGCATGGGTTCCTCTTTTTCTCTCTTCTCTCTTCATGTTCGTGATGTACATATGGCATTATGCTACGAGGAAGAAGTATAAGATCGACCTGCAGAACAAAGTGCCAATGAAGTGGATTCTCACTTTGGGCCCCACTCTTGGTGTTCTCAGGGTTCCCGGGATCGGTCTCTTCTACACTGAACTGGCTACTGGGATCCCGGCAACTTTTGCAAATTTCCTATCCAACTTACCTGCATTTTACCAGGTGGCCGTTTTCGTCTGTGTGAAAACCGTTCCTGTCCCTCATGTTCCCCACAAAGAACGCTATCTGATTGGCCGGATTGGCCCCAAGTCATACAGACTGTATCGCTGCATTGTTCGGAATGGCTACAAGGATGTTCACAGGAAGGACGACGACCTGGAAAACGACCTCATCATAAGCATAGCGGAGTTCATTCAGCTTGAATCGGAAGGTTGCAGGACCCTCGATGGCTCTATGGATGGCTGGATGGCCGTTGTGCGAACATCGGAGAAGTTTGGGACAAGATTGGCAGTCTCAGAATCAGATGACCCCATCATAAGCTACAGCTCGAGCCTTTCAGATTCGATGGGGTGCGGCTGCAGCAAGTCGGCCGCCTTGCAGAAGCTGCATTCCATTTATGTCAAGGAATCGTCCCACCTGACCCTGCATCGGGGCCGCATATACCGTTTCCAGCTGCTCGAGACAAAGTTCAAGAACCCGCAGGTCAAGGAAGAACTCTTGCATCTCGTGGAAGCTCAGCAAGCTGGGGTGACTTACGTGATGGGTCACTCCCAAGTGAGAGCTAGATCGAACTCGTCATTCTTGAAGAAGTATGCGATCAACGGGGTGTACTCTTTCTTGAGCGAGAACTGTCGAAGCCCGTCCGTGGCTTTGAACATACCTCAAGTGTGCTTGATTGAGGTGGGCATGAAGTACCATGTCGTCTAGTCTCGATATTTTTCTCTGGGGATTTGATTGACGTTCTTTGCTCCTTTTTTGCTGCCGCTTTTCCTGAAGGTTGTCTTGCATTTAAATTCTTTAGGACGCAACAATAAAATTCCTTTTTGATCTGGCCCTCTGTAGCTCCCATCTTTTTTATCTGTACATTCTTGAGTCTCGACTATGCATATTTGAGTTTTTCCTGCTCGACTCGAGTTCGATTTTTCGAGCTCAGCTCGAAAGAAACGCTTTGGGATTGATCTGAACTTAAAAGAGAAGGCCATTGAATCTCATGTTATGAATGTGTTATGGGGTTCCGAGGATGGAACGGGTTTGATTCATCCGGTCATACTGAACGAGCCTTTTGAGCTCAGATATCATCAACCTCGAGCGGGACTCCTTTTATCTTCCCGAACTCGGATCGAAGGAAGATGATATCAATCGAGCTGGAGCGGCTTGACTTGGCCGCATCGAGGCGGGGCATCGGACAGAAGTCTGTGATCCGGTGCCGTGCGCCCGTCTTCGTCGCGTGCGTGCAAAGTCTCGCGTGCGTGCTGGGACAGTCTCTCTTGCTGAAATCTGTGCGTGTTTTGCGCGTGCTGAAGTGCATCACAAGCAGGCCCTTTGCCGAGTTCAAACTTGCCCAAAGATCACGTAGTCAAAACTCCCTTCATATTTCCGCAATTGTTATCTTCCCATTCTGAAACATTCAAACCTCTGGTGGACAAAGAATCGATAACGTGAAATGGAAGCGCTGGACCTCGACCAATGTAAGTCTTACAAAGCTCGCGAAAAGTCAGTAAAAATTAGGGAAATCAACCAAGTGAAGATGACTCAGCCAGTTCTCTTAAATTCAACGTACAAATCGGCCAATGGATTTGTACAAATATATGATATATAAAAATCTAACGTCATACATACAAAATTATAACTTTGCCCGTGCTCTATCTGAATTTTGCATGTGATTTTAGATCGATTGACATTTTTCTTTTTTTTAACACTACTCCCAAAAAAGAAAAAAAAGAGGGCTTTCGACAACAAATCTTACTCTTTATTCAAACCGCATGAAGTACCCATATGCCTTTACTGAACTCGTTATGATCTCTCTTTCCTCATATATTAACTTAATTAGATTGTCATAAATATCAATTATAGAATTTTAAGAACATTGGAACTTTGGAGATGAAATATCTAGACAAAGCAAGGTATGAATTTTAGTGTCCAAAAAAAAGAGAAATACTTCTTTCTGTTTCCAACTCACCCTTCGATTAGGAAGCAAAATTGGTGAATCGAATCGATTGTGTAATGGCCAAGAAAAGGAGAGAGAGAGAGAGAGAGAGAGCCCCAACCCCATGTTTGACGGAGGGGGGGTTAGAAACTTTGACTTGGCTTGACATGCAGGGTTGCTGACTCAGCTCCACGTCCTCGTCCTCGTCCTCGTCCTCGTCCTCGTCCTCAGTCGGCAGGTAGGTAAGGTACCCGTACAAACAACCAATAAATGTTGCTACTACTATTATTATTATTATTAAAAAAAAAAAAGTGTCTGAACTCTTGTTAAGACATAAAATCAACTAATTTAAAACAGAAACAATTCCGAAAAAGCAGCACTGCTATTAATAATCCCCCTGTCCGATTTTCACCGCGTTGACCTCCCCTCTTTTTCTCCTCCTCTGCCTCTCCTTTCCTCTACATCTTCATCACCATCGTCGTCGTCGTCGTCATCCGATGCGTGATTCGCTCGTTGCCTCTCGTCGTCGTCGTCGTCAAAATCGAAATCGAAAATCAACAGTCATCTCCACTCCCCCCCCCATTCCTTTCTCTCTCCCTGACCTAACCCTAGAATAATCGCAACCGCATTTCTCCTCCTCCTCCCGTATCAGATTTCCCCTAACCTCCGTCGTTGGAAGATTAGGTTGCTCCTCGGGGGGGCCGCCTCAAAATCCGATTTTTCTCCCTCCTCCTCCTTCTTCCTGTTCTCGTTCTTGTTGGGTTGGATTGGATTGATCGGGTTGCTGGGGGATAGGGCCGGACCGGGACCGGGACCGGATCCGATTGGGGCATGAGGTGAAGGGGAAAGAGGAGTGGGGGGAATTCCGATTCTGCATGGTCATCGTCGCTGCCATCCCATGTTGAGCTCTTGCTGCTCCCACTCCTTATCCCCTCGCCCCCCTCTGGTCCCGCCTCCTCCCGTCGCGCGGTTTAGGGTTCCGACGAGGCCGGCCGCCGCGTCGCTCGCGCTCTCCCGGGCCTCCGGGCCCTCGGGTTCCAGCTGCAATCGTGCCAGATACGTAAGGGTTTAATCCGTCTCGCGCTCAATTGAGTTCGGCTGCATTTGATTCTTGATTTCCGAGCATGGGGATGGGGTGATCGTTGTGATTGATCTTTTTTTTGCGTATTTTGGCCGTGCATCAGGATTGCATTTGCTAATCGATTCAATTCGATTCGATTGTGTATTTCTTCGATGAAGTTACCTTTTTGTGGCGGCTTTTTAGATTAAGAGAAAAGTTTTTCCTTTTGATCTTTTGTTTGCTGTGAGCAATTTCTTTCTTCTAATTGTGATAACCGGTCTCTAGTTTATGATGGTTGTTGGGACTCTGCTTGATGTCTTGGTGCTCTGATGACCATGCAGAATTGGAAGATTTCTTGCTTCAGGGACCAGAGTTTCCCTCCAGATAATCAACGATTCAAATTTGTTGAAAATGCTCCGCCAGAAGAACACGCGGAGCCTGATTTGAATACTCAAATCGCCGTTCAGAAGGACTGGAAAGCAAAATTTAGAGAGGTACGCTTTTTCTGCTTTCCATAGGTACGCTTTTTCTGCTTTCCATTCTTCAATTCAAGTCATTATTAGGAGGCTAATTGAGTAGACGTGTAGGAATATTTGTAGGAACAAGGGTTTGGCGTAGTGATGGTCTTTTCTTCAGAGGCTTTGGGCTTGAATTCCGATTCTGTTCTTCCCCTTTCGCACACTTTACCTAGCTCAAAATACCAAAGCCTGCTTTCCTCTGCCATGGAATTCTGTGCATGCGTTTATTTTGGTTGAGGCTTTGAGCAATGTGTTAAAAGTTACTGACTTTATATCCCTTGTTGGAAAGCTAGTTCTGTTTTATCCTCTTAACTGTGCTTTGAACATTAGTATACTAGATCACAAGGCATTTTTAGAGTCAATCGAGAGAAATGATACGGAGCAATGTGAAGCAAATCAAATAGTTAGGAAAGAGGGTAATGTAGTCGCTGATAAACAACACAGACATCTAGAGAGCCTGAGCAGTTGTGGGAGAGACTTCTGCTGAAAATGACCTGAGTTGTCGTTTCTGGTCGCTTTAGTGTGTGAAGTAAGTTCTATGAAAGCTCTGTGATGGGAGCACATTGTTAGGTTGAGCCATCAAGATATCCAAGTACTTAAGGGGGTTGAGCATGTTTTATTATCCTTAACTTGAAAGAATTCCAGGTGACCTTGGATGCTGTTGAAAGTGTCAATACCCAGTGTTTGCCTGCAATTTGTTGAAAAAGTCTTGTTGTGATATTTGTATATGCTTTGAACATCCTAAGTATTTTATGCATCTCTTGCATTGTTAATATGGAGAATCAAGTCAACCACTGATTGCATATTAATGGACAGAAACCACATAGTGATATAGCATATTCATAAGATACTTTCTCCTTGAATGAGATGAAGGTCATAAATCATAGTCGCTTGTCACTTATGAATTCTAGAGTATGAATGTGAGAGTAGATGCAAATAAAAGCACTCATGATATGGAAATTCAATCCAATTGCATTTGGGAATTGCATCAGTGAGGGTGAGAGAGGAGCTTTCCATTTTTTATGTTGCTTTACCAGCACAAAGAAGCCAATCTTTGGTCTTGGGTGTAGTTACATTCCCTTAGTTTAAATTGCAAAGTATGGGGAGGACTTGTGAGAGGGTAAAAGAGGAGGAGACCACAGGTTGAAGATTCATGTCATCATTCCCAAAATGAAGATTTTAGGCTTTGTTCTCCTGTAAAACTTAATTAACAGATGCTTAGCTGTATGTTAGAGCAACATAATGCAAGAAATGAAAAGTTTTACGGCATGCTAGTTTTAAGTAGGAGTTCATGTTCTGACACGTCACAATGTGAACGCCCTTTGGTTTCTTAAACTTCTACATGCTTCTAAGAAATGTTTTGGTTATAATGTAGGCTGTAAATGCATTATTCAGAGCAATTGGAAGGCCTTGGACTGTGCCCTGGACAGCAGAGACAGTGTTAAAGGTACTTCCTTTTAGTTGCTATAAATCTCCATGTGCATGAGAAGTTCTTGGTCAGTACTTTGAAGTGATCAGAAGTTATGGTTAATTGTGGGTCTGAAGAATTCTTCAATTCGTGATGCAGGTTATGGTTCTTTGGGTTACCTCATTTTGGTTCATAGGGACATGGCTGGTTCCATTCACGGTGCATATAGCAGGATTCAACAAGGAAACTTTGACTTTCAGAGGGCAGGCACTCTATAGCCTCTTGACAGATGTGACTGAAGGCGTTGCTGGAATTTTGATCCTACACCGCTGTCTCTCACGGTTTTACCCCCTTCCGTCTGATTGGTTTAGTTTCAGTCTAAAAGGTAAGTGGCATTTCGACGTCGCGCTTGGGTGCCTCTTGTTTCCTCTGGTCAATCGCCTCTCGCAAATCAACCTTGATCTATTGCCGATTCTCCCCTCCACACCTGTAACGCTATCAAGTGTCGAACAGTCAATATTGGCACGGGATCCGATCGCGATGGCACTTTACGCACTTGTAGTAACAGTTTGTGCTCCTGTATGGGAAGAAATAGTGTTCCGGGGTTTCCTTCTTCCCTCACTTACAAAATACATGCCTGTGTGGTGTGCAATACTGGTGAGCTCAGTCGCCTTTGCTTTAGCACATTTTAATGGACAGAGGATGCTTCCGCTCATCTTTCTCGGGGTGGTGATGGGTCTTCTCTTTACACGGTCAAGGAACTTATTACCATCCATGCTATTGCATAGCCTCTGGAATGCTTTTGTTTTCTTAAGTTTAATGAGATAGCTTGTAGCTTTGCATGTAAATTAGTGATCAATCAGTAAATTTTTCATCCAAACGTTAACTTTGTCCAGGGTTGATGTGCAGTTTCACCTTGGCTTGCAACATAATAGTAGTGTCTTCCCGAATTATCTAGGAAGACTTATCTCTAGATTAACAATCAGTTTATTTAAGTTTCTTGTAACGGTGGAATACCTGTTGCTTTTGTGAATGACAAGATCTTAAAGCGAATTGATGATGTCTGGAATCCGAGGGACAGATACGCAACGCATATTTAAGTAACGCTGTCTTGTATGTACGAGGAAGGACGAAAACGAGAGCAAAGTATAAAGTTTTTTGGGTTGGCTAAGGCTCCTGCTAAGAGGGATCGTCTATTGTCTTTTTTTTTTTTTTTTTTTTTTTTTCCTGTTTGAGTCGGAAATCCGCTACTGTCTTGCGGGATCAATCTGGTCTGATGTTTGGCCCCGAAGCACGCGATATGAATTCGAAATGGGGTGTCTTGTCTCTTGATCAATCGGCACCTAGTTGTGTGTCATGAATTGCTTCTGTTTTCTTTCAAGATAGTTGCACTGCTGATGCGATGATTGATTTGGGTAGAAGAGAATTAGTGCCTTACGACACCATAGGTCGACTATAACGACGACGTTCCTCTCGCACGATGAAGCTCTTGTCTAGAACCGTTTCCTGGATTAAAAAAAAGGTCCAGCATGAATCTCGAAGCGAAGTTCGCGATCGTACTCGAGCCATTGACCGGTCCACCTTGAATTTGTCCGCCCTTTGCCTACGTTGCATCGGGTTTTGTGGTCCCTCCTGAACTTATCCGAGACCATTTTCTTATTTAGAATTCACTCAGGAGCCATTTCCCTGTAAGGCGTCTCGGCAGACCCGAGCAGCCTCATCGTGGGGATCCGGCCGAGGGCTTGTTTCCATATTTGGTTACAATTGCTCCGCGATTTACCATTACCCCATTTTACGTTTGGGGTTGGCTTCGACAAATGGGACAATTTAAGAACCTGTCCAGATCCAATCTTACGGGGAATTTTTCCCGACCACTATATTTTTCGAGGTGTGGAAGCTGCCTCTATTCAGGATCCGATTTAAGGTCTCTCGGGGTCAACCTGGGATCCCCTTCGACCGTCACCGGCACCCCTGTGGGGTCTTCGGCCAGTACCTGGGCCCCTCCATGGGGTTCCCCCAGGGTCAGTTTAAGGACCGGACCAGGTCCATCCTCCCGAGCTTATCCGAGACCATTTTCTTATTCAGAATTCACTCAGTCGATTGGATAGACTGCGTTTCTTTGAATTGACATATTGTATCAGGTTCAAATCACGTGTTTCGGTCTGGAAACTCGGCTCAGACTTCGAGTTTCTCTGCTCTGTTTTCGCTGGGCGAGTTGCCCCCCATTAATGAGCTTGTTAACACCTTCTGCCAAAAGGGAAAGGTCCTCAAGTTTTAATCTATCGGGGGTAAGTCCTCTGAATTAAGCTACTTTGTTATATGTCGTCGCACATAATTGAATAGCAAATGATTAGTTGGGATGTAATTTGGTTATGGATGATTTGAAATGGTAAATTTTTTTCTGGAGGTATCCGTTTCTCCTCTTGTTGGGGACGAACCGAGACCTCCTAATCGACTGCTTCATCACTCAGTCCCAAGCCACCCCCAAAGAAGGCGACAAAGTGGTTTATTTTACCGGTGATTATTCATTATGTACAGTGCTCATCAGTTGAAAAGATTTTTAGTCTCTTTATCATGATACTAGCGAGATGCCCGTGCATTCCACAGATTTAAGACTAGTGTTATATCATTCTAAACGTGGGTGTTAACATGAATATTTACTAGAGAAATAATATGTAGAAAATTTTAATAATAGATAATTGCATTATTTACATCCTCTTCCAGAGTTTAAGTAGGATTTTATTTGAAGTTCATATGCACTCCACATCATTTAGGTTGATCCTCCCCGATTAAAAGATAACAAAAGAGGTAAAATTGCTATATTTATCGAATCATGACATGCAATATCTAATTTCTAAGAATTGGCGGACATAATCCTCTTCCAAAGTTTGTATATTTTGTTTTAGCAAGAATTGATGGACATCTCGTCTTCCGTGACAATGAAAAAAATTGTTGGATATCTCGAGCAAATATGCAATATCCAATTTGTAGGTATATAAGAAATAAATGAGAACTGTTGAGTTATTACGAAATTACCAAGATATGAGAGTGTCTAGTATAATAACCATGGCCAATAGAAATTGTTACATTAGATTTATACAAATGATATGATATTTCTTACCATCGACCGTTGCAGCGTGGATGGTAGATCTGGTGAGCTTCACCGTAGAGACCCAGATTCGAAGTCCCTGCGAAATAGGGAGGCTGAAGCGCTATGTAGTGACTTAAGTGTGGCGCCAGGGTGGTGGTTTCCCCGCTAACGACACCTGAGGGTTTACGTGGCGGCTGTCGGCCAAAGCGGTTCCTCCAGCATAAAAAAAAAAATGATATGATATTTCTTTTTAAATTTAAGATATCCCAACTTTATGAACCGTTTTGTCAAATATATTTAGTAGAACTTATTTACAAGATGACATGCGTGGCTCTCAAAATTCATATAAACAAAAGACATTGCGATTTTTTTATAACAGAAGATCTATCGAATTCAAAATCTGTATTAGACGTTTGAGCACGTCCAGATAAGTAAAAACTCACATGATTACGATCGATGGAGCTGGGAAAACCGGGCTGTCCAGCGATCAGAAGCGCCTTCGGACAGAAACCCAGTAGTACGTGCAGCGAATCCCTCGATCGTGCCGAGGAAAAGTACGTGGACGCCGCACCATCGCCACCACCTTTGTTGGGAAATGGGAAGACTGCACTGTCTTACCGAATGACAAGCCTTCAAGAACCCGACACGTTGCCCAATTCGTAAGAACACTCACACTCTCTCTGCCTCTCTCTCTCTCTCTCTCTCTCTGCATATTGATGAAAACCGAGGTGAGGGAAACTACCCAGTAGGGTCTATTATATAGCGGGAAGGAACCGCCTCATCAGCGTCAACCTCTCGGTCTCTCTCTCGCCCTGCCCACCATTCTCAAAGCCCAAAACCGTCTCCTCTCCGCCACCTGCCGCACATCTCGCATCAAACGGTGCGCTTCTGGGTCTTTCGCGGTTCGCAAGATCCGCTTATTTCGCCCTTGCACGTAAAATCTTTGGCGCCCGCTTATCAGTTATCACTCGCCCTTCTTGGGTTTTGTCTGAAGCGTTTTACGTGTCTACCGCGCACGGGGACGCCATGATATCATTTCTCATGTTTCTTTGTCTCTCTTTTTCGAAAGTTGTAGTTTTTATGGGTTACTAGGATGTTCTGAGTAATTCCCAAGCGGTCGAGTCTTCTTTTTTCTTTTGGATGCGGTGTCTCTGTTTTTTGTTTGGATGAAATCTGCTTATGGAGGATTTACTCCTGAGTTTCACTTGTCCTGCTAGCGTAATTTCCCTGGTAGACCGACTTTTTCTTGTCTTCCTGTACGTTTTTAGTAAGTAATAATAGTGGAAATATGGAGAACAGGGGATTTTATCGGGTGCTTTTTCTCTGAACCCATTTGTCTGATCTTTAATAGGCCCACGCCCTGTTTGGTTATCTGTTCGTGTGTACTAAAAAGATGATCCTTTGGCAGGGTCTTGAGTGTTGAGGAAGGAAGAAAGAACAGGCAATGGAACAGAAACACATATTTCTGTCGGCAATAGGTGTAGGAGTTGGAGTGGGGCTTGGAATAGCATCAGGACAGACAGTGAGCAAATGGGCAGGTAACGCTTCTTCCTCAGACTCGATCACTGCTGAGAGAGTGGAGAAGGAGATGCTCAGGCTGGTGGTTGATGGCAGAGAGAGCAAAGTCACTTTCGATCAGTTCCCTTACTATCTCAGGTCACGTCGACATTCTCTCGTTTCCACTCTGCTTAGAAAGCTTTTTTCCCCTCGTTCTTAGAGAAAAGTGAATTCAACAGTGTTAAACAAACAAATGTATATTCTTGTGAAGACAGAACAGAACAAACACAGGTGAAAGAATTGTCTGGGTCTCACTTTTTTCAGTGTTTTTATCTTCCACTTTGTAATGATACTAGTGTGCTCATGTGCACCGGTCCCACTTGATTCGACAGGGGAGATTCTTGCACTCTGGTCCTAGAGGCCTTGCCCAAATGATTTGGGTCAAATTTAATTGGTTTTTAGTCTTACAGGCTGAGACCAATATATATATAATCATGGTCAGATAAGGAACGACACTCTTTTTCTGGATTCTCCAGCGGAGCTTTATCGCTGTGATATGTCTTGCTAATATTTTACACATAGCGAATGAACAGAATACGGATAATTTCTTTTGAAAAGAGACGTCCTTGAATAAAGCAAGTCTGTTTTCAGTGAAGCTCTGGCCAGTTTGTTCATTGCCTTTCTTTTGTTTCTTAGGAGTTTGCCCTAATATTGTCTGGGTATTTAGTGATCATCGACAAAAAAAAATGCACTCCATTTTTGGGAAGTAATTATACCCAGTCTGAGCTATTGAAACTATATGTTACTCTAATCCTGGCAAATTGATTTCTGGCCTGCTCTTTATGCGTGTCTGTTTTTTCCTGTAAATTGCTGCTCTTGGTTTTATTGCCTTCTATCCTTAAGGAACATAACATTCTTATCCAGATTTTTCAGCATGTGTGGTTTTTTGATAAATTCAATTGCTTAGAGGAACTGTTGCTGTTCTGAAATAATTATTTTTCAAATATCTTTTTTGCTGGGTAAGCAGTGAGGTTTATTGATTTAATAAACAAATCAGAGGATCTCTGCTAAAGAATGTTCAAATTGCAACAAATCATCTATGGCATCAACCTCCAGTTCCTGCAATTGGCTATATGCTGAGAGGAAGAGACTATACTCTCTCTCTCTCTCTCTCTCTCTCTCAAATCTTTACAAAACATCAAAATGAATCTGGGAAAATTTGTCATTGCTCAAAACAATAAAACTGTCTTCATGGATCTTCTTGCCTGGCCATCCATAAATAACAAAGTTCTGCACACCAGGCAACCTTGAAGATGAGACATGGAATAGATTTGCCTTTTCAAGTAGTACATGCTCATTGCAACACAGAATCCCTATTAAGCAAGCCTCTATTTATCCCACATTTCTCATATCTTTTCCTCCAGATTTCGTCAGCTATTATACACTCCACAATAAAGTGATTCCTTGGTTTAACATCAGCTCCATAAAGCACACAGTCATTATTGACAGCAACATTCTTCATCCTATCCTTAGTGGAGAGCTTATGCAAAATAGCAAGCTGACAATGAAGCTTTGTTTAGAAATATATGGGGTAAACCAAATTAATTAATGCCAAATACCTTGCTTGCTCTAGCTCTAGCACAACTCCATGCACTGTTGACCGAGAATTGCTCTGAAGAAGTTGCCTTCCATATCAGCATTTCTGCTTGCCCTGCATGTGGAGAAGGAACTCTGCACAATGCTAAGTGAACCAATAGCATATCATCTAATCTAGCAGCTGACAAATTCCACCTTCCATCCTCAATAACTCCTGCTACTGTAGCTTGCAGAGAGGCTGAAGAACAGATAACTCTATACTCCTACTACTACTATTATGGTTTGAGTGGGGACATAGATGAATGAGACTTCAGGGCTTAAGGTTCATGTTGAGAGCTTCGGGGGATTTATATTCTGAATTTCTCGCATCACACGTATTTGTGAAAATTCTCACAATGGTCAAGGGTTTTTGGGGAGAAATGGGTTTTATCATTTGAATTTTTTGATTTGAAACTCAGTTATCAATGTGTACTTGAATTATCATGGAGATACCACAACTCTTGTGTAAAAGTGTTAGCGTTTGAAGTGTATATCAAACTTTTTATAGAGTGGAAGGTTTCTGGTGAGGTTCTCTATGTCTTCGATTATTCATGATTCTTTGTTTCTTGAGACTTTGAGGCCTTCCCTTGACTTCTGCTATCTAGGCCTTTTCTTTTCTTTTCTTTTTTTCCCCGACTTTTGTTGCTTCATGGCTAATTACCTTTTCCCTCATATTCCAACTGCAACAACAGTGAGCAGACACGAGTTTTGCTGACAAGTGCTGCGTATGTTCATTTGAAGCATGCTGAAGTTTCTAAGTACACAAGAAATCTTTCACCTGCTAGTCGAGCCATTTTGCTCTCTGGACCTGCAGGTCGGTTGTGAATCTATCATATATCAATATGTTGGTTTGAGCATTGTCGTTGCAGACTCAAATAATTCTTCTTTCTTTCATAATGACTTTAAGAGCTTTACCAACAAATGCTTGCCAAGGCTCTTGCCCATTACTTCGAAGCCAAGTTGCTGCTGCTAGATGTGACGGATTTTTCTCTGAAGGTAGGTATATGGAGTAAATGTATATATGTTGGTTTTGGTTTTGTTTTCATTCTATAATTTATGATGTTCCTTGCAGATCCAGAGTAAATATGGAACTGGGAAAAAAGAATATGTATGTCCATCTGTTTTCTTATCTTGACTTCATCAATTTTGTTGTCTTGTATACTTGTTTTACTTGATCTAACACATAAGCGCTTGAAAATGGACGTTGGTTACTAATGATGACGTGTTTGCTGATTGGTCAATACACCATGATTTGATATGCTTTAGTATACTAGACAAACTTTGGCTTTCAGATTTGTTCATATTTATTTGTATTATCGCTATCTAGTCTTTCAAAAGATCCCCATCTGAGTCAACACTGGAGCGGTTGTCTGGCTTACTCGGATCTTTTTCAATCCTTCCACAAAAGGAGGAAGCAAAAGGTATGCCAAGGTGGTGGCTTTGTTTCTGTGCTTTGTTTCTGCTTAGAGGTTTATGTTATCTTCTTATTTTTTTGTTATTTATTTATTTACTATTATTATTATTATTTTTTTTTTTTTGTGGTCAGAATTCTATGTTATTTTTAGAGGTGGATCTTTTTCGCCGAACATGCATATCACATATTAGGCAGTGCACGAGGCGGTGTTGCCTTGTATAATATTCTTCCGTAAGCAATGTTGAGCTGTCATGACAAATAAGCAATGCTAGGATCCATGCTTTCTTGGACTCTAATCTGTCTTTTCTTTACATAGATTGGTGAAGTACCATGGGCATTTAATTTTTTAAGAACATGGATCTAAAGTTTGGTCAAGAAATTATGATGATAGACATCTTGGATCAGAGGTTTCATCTGGTGCACTGGGTGATTTTAGTATAGGAGTAGTTGCTACTTTGTTTGTCCTTTCTTTTGGGCCTCATCAATCCCTGGTCAAGGTTAGTTGGACCTTTTTAGTTTTTCTCTCCTTGTTTCACCATTTGAATGAGTCATTCATCAGTACATTTGGTTTCTTCTTAAAGGGTACTGACCAGAACTCATGTAGAGGTCACAAGCTCTGTCTGGATAAGTAGTTGGAGCATTCTTCTAACAATGCTGAAATTGACTTTCATTAGCTTACTTGGTTTGCTAGCAGTTCTTAGCTACAATAACATTTTCATGCAGGGAACTTAAGGAGGCAAAACAGTGGTGTGGACATTGGATCAAGGTAATCTCAAGCAGTTATCTCTGTTGGTATTAGGAAACATATATATTGTATTTGCTTTCTTGTTCTACTGTCGATATTGTTATTGCATCTACATGTAAAGCATGAATGGGAATTTTAGGGGAACAGAAGGTCCTTGCAATCCACCAAAGCTTCGTAGAAATGCCTCTGCCTCAGCTAATATCACTAACCTTGCGACACAATCTGCTCCTTCTAATCCAGGTTTCTTCACTGCACTTTTCCATGATGTTTGCTGTTTGAGTGATTTGTTATTAAAATGGTAAATTGTTGGGTAATCACCTTGACTGGAGTCCTTAACTCCAAATCACTTCATGATCTCATAGTTATTTATAAAGTTAGCTCTGGGTGGGCCCAGAAGAAGAAGTTCATAATTTTCTTTTCCTAAAGAGCACTGTGCATGGATATAAACTATTCTTGGAGTTTTGGCACTCCCTCTGTCATAGAGCTCACTTCTACATAAGCAAAATGTGGTTTTTGCATGCATGACTTTCACTAAGCTACGCCTTCTCTTGCATCTAATCTTTAGTTGGATACAAAAAGATGGCATTTCTATCATGATTATTCTAGGCATAAGCTGATTAACTTTCATAATTTCTCTTGTGCAATTTCTTTATTCATGATAGAATGACTGATATGCCATGGTCTAGTCTTTCAAATTTTGTTCTTTGCAGGGTGGCAAATTGGTTCTACATTGTTGGCTAAGATTTTGATCATTTTCTGTTTTGCTTGGTGGAACTCAAGATTTTAAAAGCTTCTAGTGATTTCATGGTGGACACGTAGATGATTGGTTTTTATAGAAAAACCTTGAATAATGATGAATTTTTACCATATTCATTGGCAATAGTCATTTCATAGTGCCCTTCATACTTATTTAGAGAGTTCTTCCTTCGTCTGTGAAAGTCTTGTTTCTTATTTGGCTTCTCATGTTATTCCCTTTTTTAGCTCCTCTCAAGCGCACAAGCAGCTTGTCTTTTGATGAGAAGCTTCTTATTCAATCTCTTTACAAGGTAGGTTTTTTTTTTTTTTTTTTTTTGGTTGTGGGGGGGGTATCAATCTGTCATTTATATTCATATTTCAGGACCCTGTTGAGCCATTACAGTATTCTAGTAACATCGCACCAAGTCAGGAACTAAGTTTTTATTTTCTTCTTTTTATGATCTAATGCCATAGATGGTTCTTGCAGGTGTTGGCATTTGTATCAAAAGCCGACCCCATAGTGCTGTATCTCAGGGATGTCGAGAAGCTTTTATGTAGATCACAGAGGATATACAACTTTTTTCAAAAAATGCTGAAGAAGCTGTCTGGATCAGTCCTCATCCTTGGCTCACGAATTCTGGATACGGATTATGACTATAGTGAGGTAGATGATAGGCTTGCTGCTCTTTTCCCCTATAACATTGAGATTAGGCCTCCAGAAGATGAAAATCATCTTGTCAGCTGGAAGTCTCAGTTGGAGGATGACATGAAGATGATCCAAGTTCAGGACAATCGAATTCACATTATGGAAGTGCTTTCAGCGAATGATCTCGATTGCGATGACCTGGAATCGATTTGCGTGGCTGATACAATGGTTCTGAGTAATTACATAGAAGAGATTGTCATGTCTGCTATATCTTATCATTTGATGAACAATAAGGATCCAGAGTACAGGAATGGGAAACTTCTCATTTCATTGGAGAGGCGAGATTAATATTTTTTGTTGCTATTTTAAATTTTTTTTTAGCCATTTCCTTTTCCTTAGTGTGCTAAAGAGTCATTAGTTTACTTGAGACAGTTTGTCCCATGGACTGAGCATATTCCAAGAAGGCAAATCTAGTGGAAAAGATATGTTGAAGTTGGAAACTCATGCTGAAAAGTCGAAGGTATCATTGTCTTTGTGGATAAGCCATTGCTGGAACGTCGATAGCATCAAGCAGAGAACTAAATTTGCATGTTTCTTGTACTCATATGACTCAAATAGGAAGCCAAAGCAGAAGGTGACGTCACTGTGAAGCCAGAAACAAAAGCCGAAGTCCCTACTCCTGATAAGCAACGCGGAACTGAGACGAAAGATGGAACTAAAGGATCAGCAACAGTCTCAAAGACAGGTGGTGATGGTGCAGTGACACCATCAAAACATCCAGTAAGTTTTTGTTGTCATTTAACTCATGTTTTTGTCAATTACATCCAGGTAACCTTACGAGAATAATCCACTGCACCGCAATAGAAAAGGATGAATTTTTTTTTACTTGCTTTTCAGAATGGAATATTATTTTAATGTCAATGACTCTTGTTCATTGAAAGACTCTGTTCGGATGGAAGGTGTGCTTGCTCATCGTTTTTGTTGTAGGAAGTACCTCCTGACAATGAATTTGAGAAGCGAATAAGGCCAGAGGTTATACCAGCGAATGAGATCGGGGTCACATTTGCCGATATAGGTGCTTTGGATGAGACCAAAGAATCCCTTCAAGAGCTAGTGATGCTCCCGCTTCGAAGACCGGACTTGTTTCACGGAGGCCTTCTGAAACCGTGCAAAGGAATATTGCTTTTTGGACCCCCTGGTACGGGGAAAACAATGTTAGCCAAGGCTATCGCCAAAGAGGCAGGAGCCAGCTTCATCAACGTATCTATGTCAACTATAACGTCCAAATGGTTTGGGGAGGACGAAAAGAACGTCAGAGCTCTATTCACTCTAGCTGCCAAAGTGTCCCCTACTATAATTTTCGTAGATGAAGTGGATAGCATGCTAGGGCAAAGGACCAGAGTGGGGGAGCATGAGGCAATGAGGAAGATAAAGAATGAGTTCATGACTCATTGGGATGGCCTATTGACAAAACAAGGTGAACGCATACTCGTGCTTGCTGCAACCAACAGGCCATTTGACCTCGATGAAGCAATTATTAGACGTTTTGAACGAAGGTACTCTTGCTTGTGTACTTGTAAAAGGGGATAGTAGTTTCACCTTAAGTATCAACAGCTTGTGATAAGCTTTTAGTGATGATTGCTTCTGTGCTCAGGATCATGGTCGGGCTTCCAACCTTGGAGAACAGGGAAATGATACTTAGAACACTTGTAGCAAAAGAGAGGGTAGAAGAAGGACTAGATTTCAAGGAGATTGCGACCATGACTGAAGGCTACAGTGGAAGTGATCTTAAGGTTGTCTCTTGCATGGCATGTTCTTGGAGGATTTGTCGTGGATTAGATGTCATTGACTCAAGATTGTTTTGTTGCAGAATTTGTGCACAACAGCTGCCTACCGGCCAGTCAGGGAGTTTATTCAGCAAGAAAGAGAAAAGGGGCTGGTAAGCGCATTAACGATGCCCATGAATCTATGGATAGATGAAGCTGTGATAACTCCATCTGGATGATTGGTAAATGTAACTATTGACTGGGTCTTGTTCTATCCTTAGCAGGAGAAAAAGGAGAGAGCTGCAGGGGTGACAGGTGAAGAAGGTAATCTGGATACAAAAGGAGCAAGTAAAGAGGAAAGAACTGTGAATCTCAGGCCTCTGAACATGGAAGACTTCAGGCAAGCCAAAAATCAGGTAACAACTCTCTCCCTCTCTGAAATGAAAGACTGATTGATGCCCACCTAGGCATTTGAACCTGTTGGTGTTGTCCCTTTCTTTTTCAACCAACAACGCTGAAAATGTAGCAGTTTCTTGGCTAATTTGTACATGCCATTCCTTGAATTAATTTGCAGAAGTCACTCGATGATCACTTCTTCATTGAAAAGTTTTGCATACTTTTTTCCTGGAGGAGTTTACTGAACTTGCCATTCTTCTATCGCTTTATGTCACGCAGGTTGCAGCCAGTTTCGCAGCTGAGGGATCAATCATGAGCGAGTTGAAACAGTGGAACGAGTTGTATGGGGATGGCGGTTCGAGGAAGAAGCAACAGTTAACGTACTTCCTCTGAGGCCGAGGAAAATTGCAAAATAAAGTCACCTGTCCCATAATGAGATTCTGATGATCTGATTTCAATATGTAAACCTGGTCCGTGGCTTGTTGCTGGAAACCATGGATGCCCAACCAAGGTGAAGCATTGATATTGTGAGATAATAAGTGAAACAACGACAAAGAACCACTCGAGAGAAAATACTTCAATCTCAGTGAACCATCCGGTGATGTAGAACTATTTTGTGGAGGATTAAAGGTAGGCAGGGCTTTGCGGGAACTAGTACTGGTGCAAGATGTCGAAAATGGTAGAATAATAAGAATTTACCTGTCTTCGGTCATGAGCAGCTATACGCTTGCTACTGCTGCTGCTTTTCGTGCTTTTACTATGAATGGTTGCTGGAGATGTTTGAATCTAATAGGAGCTCGTCGGCTGGCGAATCGAATTTATAGATTCCTCATTTGGCAACTTACTTCGAGGAGTCGGCACAGATTGATGCAGCGTTTGCATCTCTGATCGATCCTGGAACTTGGAATATATTATGCCGCTGGTCCACGAAACATCTGAGTACGTTCATATGCAGATACGAACCGTCTTTAGTCGATGGCGTACTGCCTCCGTAAGTACCAGATGCCGCGAGAAAGCACCTGAAGTCCTGGCCGGACTAAAATGAGTGGCAAGAATTGAGGGCAGGTGTCGGTAGGCAAAACAGCGTCATCGACCTGTCTCTTTGATCGGCCACTGATACAGTGAACAGGCCAATTCTAATCGGATGGACAGGCCCCTATTTTGCACAGCGAGTACCAAGCGGGCCGTTTTCCTGCCTTATCAAAGTCAAAGAAACAGCCTGCTAGGACGACCAACCAAATTTCGTCGTTGCCAAGTCTTTGGAAACGGCCGCCGGCCGCAGCATAATCGATTCGTTTTCTTTAAGATTTTTATTCCACTCAAGCTTTGTCAATGGACTATGCGCACGTCGCTCTTCCAGCAACTTCTTTACAAGTCGGTTAAAGACGACCTCTCAACCAAGCCCATTCCACGGACGAATAGCACGACAACTGAAGCCGTCATCCAACAACGTCTCCGTCAACTTTTCCATTCAGGATGAGAACTCGTCCTCCCAATTAGTTACCGAGAACCGACCCAGACAGGGACCTCAAATCATAACCTCCCGACTTCATCCACCATCTGTAGCAGCGAATCAAAAACAAATCCAGCGGAGAAACTCACCCAAAATCACAGCGAAGTTCTCCACCAACATCGTTACCATGACCTGACCTCCACCGGGAACCAGACCTCTTCCACCTCCCGGAAGTCGCATCTTGAAGAGTTCATGTTTTACTAAATTGCATTTGATTACGTTACCAACTCGATAACAAGCGCTAAGCCGAACTAAGCCAAACTAACGACTATTATCTCCAGAAAGTAAATTCAACCGATGTACAATGCATTGACCTTATGACCCTAAAGTTTGTAAAACCCATAAGCAGAACCACACCCTGGTGTAAATTGTGCCAATTCAAGTGAACCCAAAGACTGCGAAACAAGAGATGACGACTCGCTTCTAGACAATAAATATAAATTTCACAGATCATGGACAAAACCCCAAAGCTTACCAAATTCTTTCATTCAAAAACATGGGTCAGACAGATTCAGGTCGTCTTCTTCTTATCCTTTAATGGCCCCCTCGGGATCTTACTCAAGATTTTGGCATCGAAGACAGCATACTGCTTCTTGAGTTCACCCATTGCCCTCTCCGCAAATGGATCGATCTTGTCCTCAAACTTCTCGTATAGCACAGGCACCGTGTGCAGCAATACAAAGACTGTTTACACAATAGAAACCTTTAACGTGAGCACCTCTTATTTATAACAGGTGGATTGCACAAGTCGAGTCACTTACCTATGTAGAACAAGGTCAAGAAGTTGCAACAGTTGCCCACGATTGACAAGAGCCACAGGCCAGCTATCACCTAATCATCAAATTCATGACCATCAGTAAAATCCAGAATCAAAAGGACAAACACCAGAATATATCGCTTCAGATTAAATAGGGTATCAAAAATCATTTCCATTCACATCATCACCGAAATGAGAAAAGAACTTACTAATAAGAACTTCTTAAGATCTTTCCCAGATGCAATATCCCTCAATACAGCAAACGCCTCGTTTATCTCAAGTCTCAGTGCAGATGCAAATTGTAAGACTGGCTTCTCTGGAATCGAAACTTCAGGAATGTGTGGCGGGCTCCTAAACAAGAACAAACAAAAAACTATTAGACGTATACAATTCAGTCCCATCACAAAAGTTCATAACTTCTAGTCTTCAAAAACTTACTTGTGGATAAACGCGTGCGCATTAGACCACAAGAACAAGACCGCCAGGGTGAGAATCAAGCAGTGGGCAGCCAAAGTTAGCAGGTGGTACTCCGCCAACTCAAACAGAGCCCATATCACAGTCACGACACCAAGCGCGCCAGCTGATACCTTCTTGTTCCTCCATAGGAACACATCAGCCGCTGTTTTGCCGGACGAATCGAATGAACTATGTTCAGTATGCATTTCAAACGTACAGGTCCAAAATTTTCTTTCTCTGCTATTAATTGAAACGCTTCCGGTCGTCGCAATTATAAAATCTCATTTGCTAGTAAGTACAAGCAGTATCAAGTGGTTAAAAATTTCATTTAGAAACCAAATTTTGCGTCGGCAAACAAAAAACAACTGTAGCTCTGAAACCTACTAAGACGAATAACGCATCTGCCTACAGGCGCTCTGTTTCGACCATGGAAAAAACCGAAGATCCAACCCTCTCTCCAGCATACTAGCTATCAGAAATCAAGCAGATCTAGTTCCCAACCTCCCTCCGCGAGTAGGTAGAAAAGAACTAGAAATATAAGACAATCAGAATCATAAGAATAACAGGAAATTATTTAATTATCCCAAACGCTTTCGATTAAATCCGATGAACACACACCGGAAAGGCAGGCATGACAGCACGCGAATTTAAAATAATCGGTAGCAGCAAATCCACCGCAAAAAGCGACAAAAATCCACACGCGCACGCCGAGCCGGATGAGAACTCGAAATCTCCATATTTAACGGGAAAAGATGAGCAACCAAAAGGAGCCACGGAGCAGATAGGCATAGAGCAGATACCGCCGTCGCGGTCGGAGCTAAGATTCGCATTTCGAATGCGCAAGAAAGAGGAAAATCGAAGCCGGAAGCAACGGAAAGAGAAGAGCGAAGGAAAACGGAAACGAAAAAATAAACGAAATGAAAATCGCTTCCGACTTACGCTTGCCGCCGCCGAGGACCTGGTGGACGGGCCGCTCCCGGCCGAAGAGGCGATAAACCTTGGCCTTGGCCGCCTCCGCCGCCTCCGCGATCCTGTCGTCGTCGGAATCGGACGACGACGAGCCGCCGCCGTGGATCTTGCCGGAAATCTTGTCCAGCAGCGACTCGCCGCCCTTCGCCTCCTCGTGATCGGCCATCGGAATCAAACGTTCGCAAGCTTTTTCCCTTCTCGCCGAAACCCTCTTCTCCAGAACAGCGCAGAAGATTGAAGCCGGAATAAAGTTGCTGCCCCTGTATATAGGCGATCCTCCTCCGTGTGATGGAGTACAGGCGACCGTATAGAATACACGCGGTATCGACCGTCGGATCGCGAGGGACGGATCTGGGCCGTTCGTAGGCTCGGGGGACCGAAGGAAAAGGTGGGGGCAGGTGGCAGATGCGGGGGTGGGGTGAGGCGTGGTGGGGGGTTTTGAAATCAGAGGGCGGAGATCACATGCGCGCGCCGGGTACACGAGCGTGTACGGCTGACAGGATCACACCACGCCCGGATTCGCGACACGTGGAGCGATTCGCGATGGGTGGGGGCCCACGCTTCAGTGTGGCCGGATATGACATTTTTGTTGTTTTCCATTTATTTTTTATTGTTTTGGTAACTTTCTGGGTGTGTCACGTATCTACCATCTAGGGAAAGCAGTAATTATTTCTGAATTTTTTTAAAAAGTGGCCGATTCGATAATTTAATATTTTTCGCTTATTTTATTATTTTGGTGAGCTTCGGGGTGGATCGCATAAATTGTGAGCGTTAAGTAAATCAAAGCCTTAGCTACTACGGAATATATATATATATATATATAGGGCAAAAGGTACTTATTATTTCTGATTTTTTATAAAAAATATGCATTTAGTGGCCGATGTGGAATATTGCTATTTTTCGTTTATTTTATTGTTTTGGTAAGTTTCCCGAAGGATCGCACAAATTGGCCGCGTTAAGCTAAATCACAGCCTTAGCTACGACGGAAATATATATATATATGGAAAAAATTAAATTATAATTTGTGAATTCTTTTTTTTTTTTTTTTAAAGGATGCATTAAATAAATGGGACGGCCCTTTGCCTTGCGTGTATGGACCAGAATCTCCAGAGGACGTGGCCTCGAGCGAGGAAATATTCAGTATCTTTTATTCTAATCTCCCTCGCCCTTTTCCTTTGGAGGGCCCAAAAGATTCTGCCGCCGACGACGGTGGGATCGGGACCGTCCGTCTTTGAAACCCGCCCCGTCTGTGTTTTGTCCATTGTGCGCCTCCCGCACACAACCTTTTCCAACCCGAAAAACGATGAAAATATTGTTGATAATATTTTGCGGAAAGCCATCGAGAATAGATCCTTATTTAAGATAGAGATAATTATTTTAAGCCTTCTTTGGAATTGATATCACAGTCCTTCATTTAAATCCTTGTTTAAAAAAATAATAACATTTCGACTTATGTGCTAAGTAACACTGATACTGACACACGATATGCGACACGTGTTGTTTCTAAAAAAAATATAAAATTCCGACATGTTGAGACACGTTATATATTAAATATATATTTATCATTTTTATAAATTAATTTGAATCAAATTCATAAATAAACTAATAATTAAAAAAAAAAAACCTATAATGAATGTACACTAAAAACATTAATTTGCCATTTATTGATATTATTCACTTTTTCAATTTGACAAATTCAATTATATTTTAATAATTCATAAAACTTTGAGAAAAAACATGATCCATATTATGGACTTGCATATTAGATATGTTGGAAGAGGATAAATAAAAAATTTAAGGGTAAATTGCATATCACAGGAAGTGGGAGTCATAAGAGAAAACTAAGTTTTTATTATTTCTCCATTTATTATTTTTTCACATATATATATATATATTTATATTTTGACCTCTCATTTATTGAATTTTTAAAATTGACCTCAATATTGGAATCATATATCGGAAAATTCGTATGTTAGAATTTTGACTCGAGTATTGGAGAGCATCGAGAAAGTTGATCAAATATTGAATTTTATGATACGTGTTGATCGAATGTCGGAGAGTATCAGACATGTGTCGAAATGTCCGATACGACACGAAAACTTTTAAAGAGTGTTGATCTTCATAACTTATGTGTAGGATCATATGCATGTTTATTGTAATTTTTAGAGAGAAACAATGGTAAATTTTGAAGACATGACCGAAAATGAAAGTGATCATTGGAATTTCCTTGATTTTTATTTCTTGTTCCTGTCGAAAGATTTTCCTTGATTTCAAACTGGCCCTATTGATGCCATTGATTATGTAATGGAGTCTCAAGTGATGGGTCACTTATTGGCATCGCTTGATTCGAGCTTAGAATTCAAAGCCTGACAAAACGGGCCGGCCCACGGCCCGTAATAACACTAACCCTAGACTGGGCCTGGCCCGACCGCTTTTATCTTTTTCGGTGGCCCAAAAAGCCCGCCGAGAAAGATGCTTATACTGCCTCACCAAAAAGCCCATTATTCAAGTAAGCCCGGCCCACGGCCCGTAATGCCACAGCGCTGGCCTGGTCCTGGGCCGACTGCTTTTATCTTTTTGGTGGCCCAAAAGGCCTGCCTAGAGTGATGCTAGCACTCCCTCACCAAAAAGCCCATGATTCAAGTAGGCCCGGCCCAAATGTTTCCAATCGAACGGCCCACAATGAACCCAAACCCTCCCCAAAACCCTCCCGAAACGCTCCGAACCATCATCGTCTCCTCCATTTCTCACAGAGGCCAAGCATGATTCTCTGTCGCTCCAACCTCGCCAGGTCCCTCCACCACCACCTCCGCCGCCACTGCACGGCGGCGGCGGCGTCGGCCTCCGCCGCGCTCGCCGCCGTCGCCGCCCCCGACGATCCCCCTCCTCCTCCCCCCTCACGTACCTCGAGGACCTCCCCAGGCCTGAGCCCAAGTACGACGAGACCATCCTCGCGATCCCGCGCGCCGCCTCCGGCACGAGCGCCTCCGTGAAGGAGCGGAAGCACGGGCGCGTCCCGAGCATCGTGTTCGAGCAGGAGGACGGCCAGCACGGGGGCAACAAGCGGCTCGTCTCCGTCCGGGCCGGCCAGATCAGGAAGCTCGTCAACCACCTCGGCTACTCCTTCTTCCTCTCCCGCCTCTTCGACCTGGAGGTCCGGCCCGAGTTCGAGTCCGACGAGGTCCTCGAGAAGGTCCGGGTCTTGCCGAGGAAGGTGGGGCCTTTCTTATTTAGCTTCTTGGTTGCCGAGGGAGTGTGTTTGTGTTAAACGTGCGAGGAATTTAATTGAAATTCGGTTGAAATTCGTTCTCTTTGCTTCTTTTGGCTCGGGTGTTAGTGGGGAAATGCGGTCTGAAGAGTGTGGAGATATAAGTGAGATTCAGTTTCTTGATTTCAGATCAAGAATTAGCAAGGTTAGCGAAGAATGTAGTTGTTTGTTCTTCTTAGGATGATCGCAAGTGGAAGTCTTGATGCTTATTGAGAAATTTCTGGGCATCTGTAATTATAAGCTTAGTTTGACATTGATGGTGGTAGGAAAAGGGAAAAAGAAGGTGATGATTCTCTGATGTTCTATCCTGTTCAGAATGACCTCAACTAATTAGAGCCCTCTTGATTGAATGCGGCATCAGCAATTACCTGTATATTGACGACCCATTTCATGTTTTTATAACAATCAAGGTTTTTCTGCTATATTGTGGTTCGAATTCTGCAGTTGGAGCTCAAATTGCAGTTCTCTGACTAAATACTAAGTTATTTAGTGAGTTATGGTAACAAAAGTGGCGAATTCAATGTCAACATTTGCGGTATCCATATGATTTTCAATATACTAATTCATTTTTTTAAGAGGCCATTGGGTTCAGTTTCTCTCTTTTGGTGTGTTATCTCCAGTTTTACCGGTGGATTGCATCACATTGGCAATTGTTTATGATTTTAGAAAATCGATAATAAGTAGTAGCTTATTTGACCAAACCTCTAAATTCCTTCTTTTTCCTCATTGTGTCAGCTTCATCTGCACTCAGGTACGGATGCACCTCTAAATGTTACATTCATCAGAGCCCCCTCGCATGCTCTTTTGAAGGTTGAAGTACCTCTCGTATACATAGGAGATGATGTCTGTCCCGGGCTAAGAAAAGGTATAATGTGATGAATTTTGATTTGCAATCTAAAGCTGAATGAGCAATCCCAATATGTGAATTGTGATAATTTCTCGGCTGATTGTACATGTCTCTTCGCTGCATTTGAACTCTTCTCGTCTTGCTCAATTCTTTATAGTAGAGTTGTCCCATATTCATAGCATGAGCCATGTTTATACTTAATTTATCAAAATAAAATATGATTCTTGAACTGTTGTGATGTGTGTACTTCAACTAGATAACTATTTGCAGTCATTCGCCGCACTTCAACTTGATAACCATTTGCAGTCATTAGAATCGATAACTTATTTGGAGCTTTGGCAGTGTTCTGTTTATATAATAAAAAAAGGGTCCTAGGAAGGACACCTTGGTCATTGTCTGGAAGAGGAACTTCTGTCTCGCACAGAAATCTTAGTTTCTTCCAAGGAAGTAGTTATGGATCCTAAAGTCCATATTACTTAATTCCCCTATTATTTGGACAGAGGTGCTAGCTAAATTTTTTTCTGTCAAATCCATCTTTGGTTTCTAAGGTTGGTGTCCTTGAAAGCATAACTGCAATGGAATACACGTGCTTCCTTATCAAGGATGGGAGTGGATAGAAATTGATAAATTTTGCTTACCTGAGTGCTATAACTGAATAATCAAGCTGTGCTGCATACTTCTTGGATGTGTTCTCGTGTCCACAAGTTGTATGGAAGCTCTCTGCTAGTCTGATGAAGGCTCACCGCTATCATGAAGTTACAGGTGATGGTGAGACCTGCCACAAAGTGGAGATTTTATGTGGTTTAGAATTTTTCTATTGTCTAGAAAGATGAACTGTAATTGGAACTCTTTAAATGGTTTCTAGTGTTTTTCTGCACTGGTAACGGTTAGCTCACTTATTTCGGTGAATCGTTATTTGAAATCAACATCCAAAAGTTTGAGTCGGATAGGTTCGTTGTGGTGGTCCATTTTATTTCCATTATTCATGGCCCTGGCTCTGGTTGGTCTAGTTGAATTGTTTTCTGTATTTTTTGGGTCAAAATTTGAAGTGTTAATTTCGTAATGATTTCTTCAGGTGCTTCCTTAAATACCATTAAGAGGAAAGTTAAATACCTGTGCCCTGCGGATATAATCCCTCCATATATTCATGTGGACTTGAGTGAGTTGGATGTTGGCCAGAAGTTGGTGATGGGAGATCTCAAGGTTCACCCTGCTTTGAAGCTTCTTCAGTCGAAAGATGAGCCTGTTTGTAAAATCCTGGGAGCCAGAGTCTCTGAGCAGAGGAAAAAATAAGCTTCTCTTATTTCAGATTCTTATCAATTACGCATGATAGAGCATGGTCCCCTCAGTTTTGGCAATGCGCTGTTCAGCATGCATAGATGGATTTTTGCCCCAGCAACATGATCTTTTTGGTAGTACGAAATTTTTTATGGAGATGGAAGAGTGCAAGGTATCTAGGCGTAGATTGGGGCATGCTGTTCACTGATGTTATTGGTGACGTTGTAAAATTTGGGACTGTCTTGGCTGAATTGGTTGGGATGATCAGTTGAATTGGAGAAATAAGACTGTCACATTTTGTCTGCCTTGGGGTGCATACGATTCATGTTATCCTCAGTGTTGCAGCTGTCTCAGATTATTAGCTTCTCTTAGTTTTATTCTGTTTTGACGACTTTGTGACATTTTTGCACAAAAGATGTTCGACATGATGAGCTTGCAGGCCATTGCTTTTCCATTTTCATGTGACAGCGAGTGATATTATTATTCTTCTCTGCTTTTGGAAAATCTGGATGTCAAGCACAATTCGCAGATGAATGATTTAGTAGAGACCTTTAAAAGAAATTGAGTGGCTTCTGGTGGGTCTGAGCATTCTGCCGAAATCTTCAGTTAGTTTTCCATTTTCAACACGACGGCTAGTGATATAACTTTTCTTCCTCTGCTTTTGCAAAGTCCATGTGTTAGGTACAACTCACTGGTGAGGGATTTGATGAAGACCTCGAAAGAATTTGAGTGGCTTATCGTCTGACTTACTGTTCTGTCAAAATCTACAGTTGGAAACTGTTGGGCATGTTCATCCACTTCTTGTATTCTCGGCAATCCAGTAAGGCAATCTCTCGAATGCTTTCGTTGTTTCTATGGCATGTAAAATTAGCGCGCGCCGAAATGTTATCGGTTGGCTTTTCTTGTTATCGGTTGTGAGATCAGATGGTGACGGTAGCAATAGCAACCTAGCATTCCTAGGATGCCAACCCCGGTAGCAATTGGTCGTCGCCATTCCTCAACTACACAGGTTAAATGAATCATGCCGACACCGCATTTATTTGTGGAGTGCGTTGACAAGTGATGTAGTTCATAGCGCTTTTGCTTCATGAATTATTAGGATCCCAAATGTTCACACGACGTATTTCTACGGTGGAGCGACATTCGTGCGTTCAAGGAAAGAGAATGTCTGCCTAAACTAAGATTTTGTCGGGACCTTTCGTGAGGATATCATATAATCTATGGCTGCAAGCCTCCTGCTATATATGGTCAAGGGTCTTGTCTGTCAGTTGAACTTGAGCAGCAACACCCGACATTCCATTTCTGATTTGATTCTCTCGGCCTTACGTCGAGCCCAAGCTAGTTGCTACCACTCTCTCCGCCATCATTAAAATGCCATTTTCATCTTCACAAGCTTCTCTCGTCCTCTTTCTCTTCCTCCTCCTAGTTATCTCCATAAACTTCACTTCTCCGCTCCCTCTCTCGACCGACGGAAGATGGATCGTTGACGCGGCCACAGGGCGGCGCGTGAAGCTTGCATGCGTCAACTGGGCCGCCCACCTGCAGCCGATGCTAGCGGAGGGCCTCGACAAGAAGCCCCTGGGCAGCATCGTGGCTCAGATCCGGAGGCTGCGGTTCAACTGCGTGCGCCTCACGTGGGCCACCTACATGTTCACTCGGCCGGACCACGGTGACCGGCCTGTCGAGGAGACCCTCGACACCCTCGGGCTGGCGGAGGCCAAAGGAGGGGTGGCGAGGAACAACCCTCTTGTGCTGAACATGACGCACGTGGAGGCGTATATCACCGTCGTGGACGAGCTCGGGAAGCAAGGCGTGATGGCGGTGCTGGACAACCACGTGAGCAAGCCCAAGTGGTGCTGTCCTTATGACGACGGGAACGGCTTCTTCGGAGACGAATACTTCGATCCTGAAGAGTGGCTGAGAGGGCTCGTCGCGGTGGCCGAGCACTTCAACGGGAAGAGCCAGGTGCGTAACTAACGAAACCACCGTCCAGCGACGGAGCATATCAATTATCGGTCAAAACGACTGGACTAACAATGAAACTCTGGATAGTGACATTTTTGGTCGGGAACTAATTATTGAACTCGTATCACGGCAGCCAACATCAAAGAGACAAAAAAGAAAGCCGATTTTCAGCCATCATGTATACAATGAATATTCCTTAAAGAACATGCTAGCATCGAGAATTCATTGTTTCAAAACGATACCTTCGTATTGCAAAACCATTTAGTTGACTATGCAAATAACATCCTCACACTCACATCATTCTTTCTCGTTTTCAATGTGTTGGGGTTGCCGTCACAAAAATTAAAAAAAAAAAAAATTCAAAGGAAACGGAAGAAGATGGAGTTACTCCTTCCATATTTATTTCCACATATTCTATCTGTCGTGTTTCCTCCGAATATTCTCTTGCATAATGGGGACCGCCTAGAAAGATTGGAGCATTTGGGCGTGCAGCACCCAACGTTATCCGACTGTTCAATTGTCAATTATGGTACCACTGAGAGAGAGAGAGAGAGAGGGAGGGAAGGAGGGAGAGGGGGGGGGAACATAGTTTTGAAGCATGTAAGGAGAAAGGTTGCGAAACTCTAATTCTCTACTTCTTGCTATGTGACTCTTTTTCCTCTTATTTTTCAAATTTAGGTAGTGGGAATAAGCGTGCGAAATGAGCTCCGCGGCCCGCGTCAAAACGAGCGTGACTGGTACCAGTACATTCGTACCGCAGCGACCAAGGTCCACCAGGCCAACCCGAACGTGCTGGTCATCCCCTCGGGCCTAAATTGGGCCTCTGATCTGGGCTTCCTGCGGAAGATGCCCGTGGGCCTGAGCTTGGGCCGCAAACTGGTCTACGAAGCCCACTGGTACTCGTTCAGCGGGGACCGGAAGATCTGGGAGGTCCAGCCCCTGGACCGGGTCTGCGCCAACGCGGTCCAGAGGATGGAGGACCAAGCCGGGTTCCTCTCGAGTGGCCCCGGTGCGGTCCCGCTGTTCCTAGGTGAGTTCGGGTTCGACCAGACCGGGAAAAGCGAGGCTGATGACCGGTTCCTGAGCTGCTTCATGGGGTACGCAGCAGGGAAGGACTTGGACTGGGCTTTGTGGGCATTGCAGGGGAGCTATTATTACCGGGAAGGGGTCGTTGGGCCCGAAGAGACCTTCGGGGTGCTCGATTTTAATTGGGATGGGCTCCGGAACCCAAAGTTTGAGGAGAGGTTTCGGTTGGTGCAAACGATGGTTCAAGGTATGATTTCTTGCTTGAATATTTAAAATGGGTCAGGGACCTTTTATTTGTATGGTGTTAAGTTTGATGTCTCTTCTCTTTAGAATATGATATACGCAGGTATCTTTAAGTGCTAAAATCCTTTTATAAGGACTTGGTCATGAATCTAGCAACAATATAGTCATGTGACTAATTAGTTAATCAAAATTCTCTTTGGGCAGTTCCGAGCTCCAATTCACCAATGTCTTACATCATGTACCACCCGCAAAGCGGCCTTTGCATCCGAGCAAATAACAACCACGAGATCGGCACGGCTGAGTGCCAGCATTGGAGCAGGTGGATCCACTACCGAGATGGCAGCCCGATCAGGCTGATGGGCACTCCTCTCTGCCTCAAAGCCCTCGGCGACGGGCTCCCGCCAGTGCTTTCCAACGATTGCTCGAGCCGGCGAAGCGCTTGGAGATTGATCTCCAATTCGAAGCTTCACGTAGCAGCCACGGATGACCATGGGAATCGCCTCTGCTTGGAGAAGAAGTCGAACGAATCTTCCGTGATCTTGACCAGGAAGTGCATCTGCGCGGATGATGATTCCGGGTGCATGGAGAATCCACAAGGCCAGTGGTTCAAGTTCGTGCCCACGAATACATGATGCGTACGTAGCATTTCAAAGGACGGAAATAAAACATAGGAAGCTACGTCTTTAAGTAGAATATAAATTGTGCCCTAGTTAGCAAGTGCTTTGAGAATAACCCTCGCCAAAAAAATTCCTCGGAAAAAGGAAAAGAATCACCTCGCAAGCAGCCTTGCTCATTGGTATGAACAACGAGAAAAAAAGATGGAGAAAGTCGGGAAAGAGATGAAGAATGTCGGCCGCTTTGTGTCCTCAAAAGAGCGTGCTAGTGGCTGAATAAAAGCCGACTTCTATTTGCAATCGCTATCATCATGATCTTTTTCACCTTGATACATCCCTATAATTGCGTGTATGCTTGCGTTACTCAATTCTAACACGAGGACAATCACATACGTGTATAATTGCATATGCGTTTGTATTAATTTTTTAATTTCATGTACCTCTAAAAAGCATCACTCTTTCAATGACAAGTATAAGACCCGAAAAGGTTTTACACAAATCTCGAGACGTCTTAGCATCCATTCTAAATTCTTATTGGTTGTAGCTCGATAAATTGTCGAAGTAGAAGGTCCCGAAGCTGTAACTTGATTTTGACTTTTAGCCAATGGGATGATCTCTATGGATTTTGCTGTGCACGCATCTAGTTGAGATTCATAGCATTCTCTATTAGGAGCAAATTCATGTTCTCCTTTGGCCAAAGCATGTATAGATTGATTAATCCTCTTTTAGCTTCTCAAGCGGCCCACCTATCTTTCTTGGTCTTGTAGGGCCTTTGACTTTGCTTTTTGTCGGATTATCTTAGCATTGCAGTAATGTCATTGTCGGCCCTAAGCTCAAGCGCCATCTTAAACCATCATATGGCACACTGGAATTGCTCAAATGATAAGTGTGTTCATCTTTCTAACTCGATATTCGAAATTAAATCACCATGCTTAAGCATTCTTTTGGAGGCACCCCAAGAGCATAGACATAGCCATGAACGTCTACATTAATTATTCGATATGTGTGGAGTGGGAAACTGCCACATTCAATGAGCATTTTTGAATGCTCAAAGAGTCATGAACATCTTGTTGATGTTGTAAATTAAAACACACATGCGTATTTAATGAACAGAAAACGAGTTACCCTCAACCTTATTTTTCACTTAATTTCCTCACGCCCTCTACTTTCAAGATGCTTAAGTTATTCAAGCGTAGAAAATTTGGAAAGAAAAACTCACACCGTCTGTATCAATAGATGAAAGTAATCACTGCCGTTTGATATTGATTGACTAGCAATGATCATATCTTGATTAAAGTGTCATGACATTGGGCAATTGTCTCAATGCATAGTGCAATTGCCCTTTATGCTTGGAAGGTTATTAATTTTTTGGATAGTAGTTTCGCCGCTGAGCCATCTTATATGATCGGACTTCAAATTTGAGGTTTTCTTTCAAGACATATTTCTGCAATAATTATCCACAGCTTCTCGTTTTTAGGATCGTGGAGCTTCATCAGAAGAGTCTAAGAGGAGACGAGCCCCTCACATTAAGCGTGTCTCCACTCCAAGATTTGTGCAAAAACGTGAGGAAGTTGAACCACCGCCTATCCCTATCCGGTGGACCAAGAGAGTTTGATATGGGCCGGTGATTGGGGTGCTGATCGAAAAGCGTAGCACCGCATTCGTTCGCTTTGAAACTCCATCGGCTGTTTTTTGGGCGAGGGCTTCCGCTCCGGATCAGGTCCCTGACGGCGGAGGGAGAATTTTTAGACTTTGGGTGGCCATCGCATCGTGTTCCCGTCGGCCTGAGGCTTAAGCTTACTGTTCTGTCAAAATCTACAGTTTGAAACTGTTTGGCATGTTCATCCACTTCTTGTGTGCTCGCAACCCGGTAAGGCAATCTCTCCAATGCTTTCGTTCTTTCTATGGCGTGTAAAATTTGCACGCCAGAACGTTCTCAGTTGGCTCTTGTTGTTATCAGTTGTGAGATCAGGTGGTGACAGTAGCAATAGCAACCTAGCATTCCTAGGATGCTAACCCTAGTAGACGATGAAGCAGCATTCGTAAGTTCAAGAAAAGGGAATGTCTCTTGCCTAAATTAAGATTTTGTCGGGAGTCTTAGTGAGGATAGCATATAATCTATGGCTGCGAGCCTCCTGCTATATACGGTCAAGGGTCTTATGCGTCAGTGAACTTGAGCAGCAACACTTGCAATTCCATTGCTTATTTGATTCTCTAAGCCTTGCGTCGAGCCCATGCTAGCTGCTGCCACTCTCTCCGCCAGCATCAAAATGCAATTATCGTCTTCACAAGCCTTTCTAGTCCTCTTTCTCCTCCTAGTTCTCTTCATAAACACCACTTTTCCGCTTCCTCTCTCGACCGATGGAAGATGGATCGTCTATGCGGCCACAGGGCGGTGCCGGAAGCTCGCGTGCATCAACTGGGCCGCCCACCTGGAGCCGAATCTCACGGAAGGCCTCGACAAGAAGCCCCTGGGTGGCATCGTGGGTGAAATCCGGAGGCTGCGGTTCAACTGCGTGCGCCTCACGTGGGGCCACCTGCATGTTCACTCGGCCAGGCCATGGCGACCGGCCCGCCGAGGAGACCCTTGAGGCCATCGGGCCTGGCGGAGGCTGAAGGCGGGGTGGCGAGGAACAACCCTCTTGTTCTGAACATGACCCATGCGGAGGCATACGCCGCCGTCGTGGACGAGCTCGGGAAGCAAGGCGTGATGGCGGTGCTGTCCTTACAACGACGGGAGCAGCTTCTTCGGAGACGAATACTTCAATCCTGAAAAGTGGCTGACAGGACTCGTCGCGGTGGCCAAGCACTTCAACAGGAAGAGCCAGGTGCGTCACTAATGAAACCACCGTCCAGCGGCGGAGCATATCAATTATTGATGCTAAAAATCGATAGTGACATTTTTGGTTGGAAATCAAGTCGTGTCATGAAAGACGGAAAAAGAAAGCTGATTTTCAGAGATTATACATATAGTGAATATTTTTTATAGGAGGAGCTGGCACTGCATAGGAGGATTCATTATTTCTAAACGACATATTCATATTGGGGAAAAAAAAAAAAAAAGAAAATCCATTAGTCAACTATGCAAAAAGAGGTCTTTCTTTCCTCCGAATATTGTCTCTTGTGCATTGGGGACCGCCTAGAATGATTGGAACATTCAGGCGTGCAGCGCCCAACCTTGTCCGACCGTTCATTTGTCAATTATGGTACCCACTAAGTGAGTCCACAGCGAGAGAGAGAGAGAGAGAGAGAGAGAGAGAGAGATGGCATTGAAGCATGTGAAGAGAGTTTGCGAATTGTGTAATTCTCTAGCTCTTGCAGTGCGACCGTTTTTTCAACTCTCGCTTTTCGATCTTAGGTGGTGTGAATGAGCGTGCGAAATGATCTCCGCGGCTCGCGTCAAAACGAGCGCGACTGGTACTAGGACTTTCGCACTGCAGCGACTAAGGTCCACCAGGCCAACCCGAACGTGCTGGTCATCCTCTCGGGCCTAACTTGGGCCTCTAATCTCGGCTTCCCGTGGAAGAGGCCCGTGGGCCTCCACTTGGGCCGCAAACTGGTCTACGAATCCCACTGGTACTCGTTCAGCGGGGACCGGAAGATCTGGGGGGTCCAGCCCGTGGACCAGGTCTGCGCGGACGCCGTGCGGAGGATGAGCAACCAAGTTGGGTTCCTCTCGAGCGGCCCCGGCACGGCCCCGCTGTTCCTAGGCGAGTTGAGGCTTGACCAGACCGGGAAAAGCCGGGCTGATGACTGGTTCCTGAGCTGCTTCATGGGGTACGCGGCAGGGAAAGACTTGGACTGGGCCTTGTGGGCATTGCAGGGGTGCTATTATTACCGGGAAAGGATCGTTAGGCCTGAAGAGACCTTCGGGGTGTTCGATTTCAATTGGGGTTGGACTCCGAAACCCAAATTTTGGGGAGAGGTTTCAACCAGTGTAGATGATGATTCAAGGTGTGATTTCTTACTTGAATATTTAAATTGGGTCGTGGACCTTTTAGTTGTACGGTGTTCCGTTCGATGTCCAACAAATCTCGAATATTAATTTATAAAAAAGATGTTAATTAGTGGTTGAGATTGTCAAGACATCGAGTAGAGCAATGGGATAAAGCATTCTTTTAAATATTGAGACTTTTATAGTTTCTTCTCTTTAGAATGATATGTGCATGTATCGTCAGACAGCCATCCATAAAAAGTGCTAAGCTTTTCTTAAGGATTGGGTGGTGAATTTAGTGACAACAACAGTCATGTACCTAATTAGTTATCAAAACTCCCTTTAGGCAGATCCAAACTCCAATTCACCAACATCCTATATCATGTACCACCCGCAAAAAATAACAACCACGAGATCAGTGCGACCAAGTGCCAGCACTGGAGCAAGTGAAGCCACGATTGAGATGGCGGTCCGATCACACTGATGTCCACTCCTCTCTTCCTCGAAGCCCTCGGCGACAAGCTCCCGCCGGCGCCTTCCAACGACTGCTCAAGCTGGCGAAGCGCTTGGAGATCAATCTCCAACTCGAAGCTTCACGTAGCAGCCACGGTTGAACATGGGAACCGCCCCTGCTTGGAGAAGAAGTCGAATGAATCTTCCCTGATCTTGGCCAGGAAGTGCATCTGCATTGATGATGATTCTGGGTGCATGGAGAATCCACAGGGCCAGTGGTTCAAGTTCGTGCCCATGAATACATGATCGCTAAAACAGAGGATTGGCTTTGATCGATACATGCATAGCATTTCCAAGGAGAGAAATAAAACATAGAAAGCTAGCTACATCTTCAAGTAAAAATATTAGTTGTGCCCTAGTTAGCAAGTGTTTTTAGAAAAATCGCTCGCCAAAGAATTCCTCGAAAAAGAGAAAAGAATCACCTCGCAAGCAGCCTTGCTCATTGGTATGAACAACGAGGAAAAAAGATTGAGAAAGTGGGGAAAGAGATGAAGAATGTCGCCCGCTTTGTGTCCTCAAAAGAGCGTGCTAGTGGCTGAATAAAAGCCGACTTCTATTTGCAATCGCTATCATCATGATCTTTTTCGCCTTGATGCATCCCTACAATTGTGTATATGTTTGCATTACTCAGTTCTAACATTAGGACAATTACATATATGAGTATAATTGCATATACGTGGACATTAATTGTTAATTTCATGTACCACTAAAAAGCATTGCTCTCTCAATGACAAACAAGTACAAGGCCCGAAAAGGTTTTGTGCTAGCATATAATATATCTCGAGATGTCTTAACATTCATTTAAGCTCTCATTTGTTCGGATATAGATAATCCTTCAAGGATACTATAGCTTGACAAATTGAATAAGGAGAAGGTCTCGCAAACGCAATTCGATAATGACTTTTAGCCAATGGGACGATCTCTAGCAATTTTACTGTGTACACGTCTATTTTAGATTCACAGAATTCTCTATTAGGAGCAAAATGCATGTTCTCCTTTGGCCAAAGCATATGTATAGATTGATTAATTCACTTTTAGCTTCTCAAGCGGCCCACCATTCTTTCTTGGTCGTGTAGGGCCTTCGACTTTGCTTTTTTGAATGGGAAATATGCATAGCCTTGAGGAAAGGTGGGAAGAGTAAACAATCACGAAACGCTTTTTTGTATGATTATTGTAATATAGCGGTGATGTCATTGTCAGCCCTTGGGAGTCCATGGTACCTCCTGTTGTAAAGCTCCATCTTTAAGCATCATATGGCACACTTTTATATGAAAATATAAGGAATTGCTCAAGCGATGTTCATTTTTCTAGTAAAATTTGAAAGCGAATCACCATACTTGGGTATTCTCTTGCGAACACCCCTAAAAGCATAGATGTAGACACCAAATACATATGGAATGGGAAAAAACTGCCTCCGTTCTATTAGGATTGTCGGATCCTCATAAAGTCATATGAGAAAGAAAATATATACATGCGTATTTACTGAACGGACTGTAAAATTCGAATGGGCTACCCTCAAAAGTAGATTCTATATCTAGCTCATTTTTTACTTGGTTTCCACGCCCCATCTAATTCTGCCATTTTCCCGCTAGTACACTCTTGTACAAACACAAGCAAGTGTGACAATTGTACCTTTCGAGAGGTGTAGCATTGAGTTATTATTGTAGCGTTAGTGTGTGCATGAGAGAGAGAGAGAGACAGACAGACAGACAGAGGAGAGAGAGTGCATTGAAGAAGATTTGAGGGGGTTAATAGGCCGTACTGGCGAGACCCTTATGAATGCCCCAGCGAGGAAATGATGAACATCTTTGCTAATGCTCACTCTTTAAGACGACGATTCGTCCAGCTACTGAGTTGTCTGACTTTGTGTAGTTATTGCCTAATTGTCCTTGAGCATCGAAATCAAAGTACTTGCTACCAATAAATAAGACCAAATCGAGTCAAACTTTCCACTGAAGTTTGGTGAATCTTTAAATTGAATGACTCGGAGCTTTCATTTCGCTTACCAGATGCACGGAAGACTTGTTAAATCAGGATTTGACCTAGTCTTTAGGGAACTACTAATGTGGCAAACACAAAACCATTTATTTTTAGAATATCAATTTATTACAACATGAGGCCATTCATAAGAAGATGGGTAGATTTCACATAGAATGAATCGATTGTATGAGTGGTGGAAAATTCAATGTAAGGTAATGATAAAATCAAATTGGGTTGCCTCATTATTCAATTTTGCTGTCGCCATCGGCTAAATTTATGTCCATTCGGATCAAGAGAAGTAATGAGAGGAGGAAAGTCTCTCCCTTTTCTCCCATATGTAGCCGCCGAGCCCATACGTAGCCCCTAGTTTTTTTTTTATTAATTGAGGCCTCAGATTGGTCCACCCAGTAATCCGGACCGGCACTTTGTAGGCGCTTTTGCAACGGCTTTTTCGGTTTTTAAAATTCGAGCTTTGATTTTTATGTCTGCTCGAGGTTCAAAAGATAAAGTTTTTCATTTCAACATAAAGTCAATTAGTACATTTGGCACCGACCGACGGTCCAGTCTTGAGAAATTCGTCGAAGCCTACCACACCAAGGAATACTAGTTAGGTGTGTGGGTTTTACGATCTAGATTGGTCCTCAAGTGCTTAAGTTATTGGAGTGTTGAAAATCTGGGGGAGCAACTTGTATAGTCTCTGTCAATAAATGAAAATAATTATTGCCGTTTGATATTATTGATAGGTGATAATCCCATCTTAACAAATGTCAGAATGTCACAATAAATGTCTACATGTCATGACATTTGGCAATAGTCTTCATGCATGGTCCAATTGCCCTTCATGTGCCGATGATTATTGATTTTTTGGACAGTAGTTCCGCAGTCGAGCCTTCTTATATGATTGGACTTCAAATTCGAGATTTTCTTTCGAGAGGGTCACACATGGGGAAGTCGAGGACTTAGAAATGCTTATCTAAGTGACATATTTCTTCAATAATTATCGATAGCCTCCTTGTTTTTAGGATCGTGGGGCTTCATCCGGGGAAAGTCTTGAGACGAGATGAGCCCCTCACATTAAACGTGTCTCTACTTCAAGATTTTGTGCAAAAACGTGAGGAAGTTGAACTGCCGCCCATCCCCATCCGGTGGACCAAGAGAGTTTGATACGGGCCGGTGATTGGGGTGCTGATTGGCGAGCGTGGCACGGCATTTGTTCGCTTTTCGTCTCCAGCGGCTGCTTCTTGGCAAAGGGCTTTCGCTCCACATCATGTCTCCGACGGCGGAGGGCTTTCGATCGTGGAACGCTGAGGAGAATTTCTAGATTTTGGGTGGCTGAAGGCAAGCCTTCACTTTGGATCGTGTTCCCGGCGGCCTGAGGCTTAAGCTTCTAGGCGACGGCGATGGAGAGGATAAACCATAGCAAGCGCAAGCAGAATTCAGAGGGGAGGGGTGGTCGGCCGAGGCCAGAGGCATTGCTGGCGGGGATCTTCGGCAAGTGGGTGGTGGGAATAAATAGGTATAAATTCCTCGGACATAACTGGTGTCGACTTCTCGTATTGCTTCGTAACTCCAATACCGAATGCCGGTCACACAAAAAAATTTCTAAATACTCCACAGGAAGATTAAAGAAATCTTCAAAAGGAACTCTATAGAATACATAAATTGCAGAAAAAATAACAGCCTAAAATACCCAGAAGTTTCCAATGAAAGACAGCGATGACATTCGTAGAGGAGTGCACGAAAACGGAACGCTTTGCTCAAATGGGCCGGCACTCTCCGGTCTCTCCATACTGACCGAGAAGATAGGTTTGAAACGAGGGTTGCTGATACATGTGTCGAGGATCCGTCAGATGACTCTGTCCGTGAAATCGGGTAAGTGGCAGAGGAGGGGAGAGGAGAGTGAAAATGGTTAAGAAAAAGGGTGGAGAGAGAAATGGCCATGAATGGTCCGGCCCTGTCCCGTCCTTGTTGTATCTGACTTTCACACTGCCCCTTTCACATGACTCCTCTGCAAAACCCCCACATCCCTCCAAAACTCCATAGAAAGAAAACCCCTTTACCCTCTCTCTCTCTCTCTCTCTCTCTCTCTCTTCTGTACGCTCTGCAACTGCAAAACTGCTAAAGAAAAACAACCCACCATTGATTTACCCTTCACAGCAGCTAACTACTCCTCTTCTCCCTTTCTCCTTTTTTTACCTTCCCTTCCTCCCTCCATCCCCATCTCTCTCTCTCTCTCTCTCTCTCTCTCTCCTTATCGTCTCAAAAGGGCCAGACCACCCCAGTAGATTTCCAACCTCCGCGCCTTCCCCTTTTCGCCCTCCCCACATCTGCTTATTCTGCTTATTCTGGCTCTCCCGACCATGGAAGCTTTTAGCCTCCTCAAGTACTGGCGCGGCGGCGGCGTCGGCGGCGGCGGCGACCCTCGCGCTGCTCCCGTCCCGGCCACCACCACCACCACCACCATCTTCGCCACCGCCTCCGCAGTCTCCCGCTCTACTCCCGAGACAGACGAAGACGACGACGACGGGGACGACGGGCCGTTCTTCGACCTGGAGTTCGCCCCTGTTCCCGAGGACGAGGACGACGGGGAGAAGCCCGAGGAGGGGGAGGAGGAAGGGGAGAGACAGAAGCGGGAGGAGCCCAGCAACGACGAGGACGACAGTGACAGTGAATGCGGAGGTGGCGACGAGGATGGCGACGACGTGGAGAGAGAGTTCGACTTCACGCTGTCTTCTGGGTCGTCCGGGTCGAGCCACGACTGCACGGACGCGAACATCGTGTCGTCTCTCTCTCCCTCCGACGACCTCTTCTTCAAAGGGAAGCTCGTGCCGATCGAGCCCTCCGACCCCGACTCCACCAAGCCTCCGTCGTTTCCCGCCGCCGCTTCGCTGCTGAAGTCTGCCACCAAGTTTCGCGTCTTCATGTTGGGCCTCAAGAAGTCAAAGCTCGCAAACACGCTCGAGAAAGCAGAGAAGACGGAGACGTCGGAAGAGCCGTGTCTCACCGTCACAACGCCGCCGCAGAGAGCGAGAGCTCAAGAACATAGCAACAACAACAAGAAGCAAAGCAGCAGCGGCAGCGGCAGCAGCAGCAGCAAGTTCTTCACGGTGAAGTTCAAGGTCGAGGAAGTCCCGCTCGTCTCTCTCTTCACTCGCGACAACAGCTCGAGGAGCGCCTCCGGCGCGAAGCCGCAGCAGAAACAGACCTCCGAGGAAGAGGCGGCGAGTGGCGACGAGAGACGCTTCGCGAGGGAGGCGATGCGGCGATATCTTAAGAAGGTGAAGCCATTCTACATCCGCGTCTCCAAGCGGTACGGCGAGAGGCTGGGGCTCTCCGGGCAGCTCGGCCACGCCGTGTTTGAGCCGACGGAGGGCGAGAAGAGCCGGTCGAAGGCCTCGGCCGTAGCGGAGGTCGGCAGCGGCGGCCACGGGAGGAGCCAGAGGCGGGGGCAGGGGCAGGGGCAGGGAAATAGTAGCATCCCGGCTGGGCTGAGGGTGGTGTGCAAGCATCTAGGGAAGAGCCGCTCGGCCTCGTCGGCCGTAGCCGCAGCGCCGGGAGGGCAGGCGGCGGCGGCGGCGGCGTCGAGGAGGGACGATTCGCTGCTGCAGCAGCAGGATGGGATCCAGAGCGCCATCTTGCATTGCAAGAGATCCTTCAATGCCTCGCGAGGTAATGGAAAATTTTCGTTCTTTTCTCTGTGGAACTTCTTATACATAATCACAGTTCCACAAAATTAAGGAAAAAACATACTTGGCGAGGAACAGAACCTGAAGCCGAACTAACATATCATGCGAATTATACCCTGTTTTTTTTTTTCTTTTTTTTTCCTAGGATGTCGTAGAAGTTTTTGCAGCAAAAAGTAAGTTGAATGACGGGTGTTTCTTTTTCCTCTTTGGTATGGTTAGACTCGGAATCGTCGCTGTTGGCGAGGTCAGTGAGCGATCCGCTGAGCAAGGACGCATCAAGAAGTTCGCCGGAGGAGGGCGGAAAATGAAGGCGGAGAGCGCGGGAAAAAAACGAAGAAGAAAACGGAAAAAATAAAACGACCATGTATGATGATGGGGTGGCGTGGTTTTCCGGCGTTCGAAATCATTGCCCAATGAAAGGGAGGAAGACGAGAAGGGGTGCATGGCTAAGGGAAATGATTAATATTTGTTCCCATCAAGTCGTCAACCGTCTTTTTCTCCACTGTAAATTTTCCGGGAAAATATATATATATATATATAGGAATTAGGGTAAGGGATAAAGATTAAGCGGTGGTCCTCTTCTCATGGAAGTGAGATAGAGAGAGAGAGAGAATCGTATCAGATCTTTTGTATGCGTTTTGGCATCTAGGTAATGTTGATCTGCAGCGGCAGCAGCAGCAGCAGCACTCTCTTCTTCAAATATCCAAATATCTATATTGAATTTAGTCTCTGTTGTGCATTCTTTTTTTAAAAATGCTGTTGACGGGTCATGGTGGGAAGAAGAAGAAGCAAGGGCCCAGGGGCTATAAAAAAGAAAAAACAAAGGCGTCTTTAGCGGTCAGCGAAGTGGGGAAAGTGTGGGGCCTGAACAGTGAAAAGTATTTCTCGCTTTCGCGCTTTTCTTGCTCGTCAAAGCAAGAGAGAGACAGAGACGGAGAGACGAGGAGACAGCCGAGTTAAGAAGTTGTCAGATCTCTGTCTCTTTCTCTCTCTAATGGCTGCATTCTTTTCTTCTTTTTGTTTTGGTATTTGGTCTTCTGTAGTAATGGCGGGGGTGCGATTCCGAGGGGAGAGAGAGAGAGAGAGAGAGAGAGAGAGAGAGGTCGAGTCGGGCTTGGGGGAAATCGAGGGATCTCGATTGATGGCGATGCATCCGGTTACCCAGGTGCCCGTAAAATCAACATCATCTTTCGATGAGGAGATTTCGAGCTTGTCTTGTTGCGCCGCGTTGTTGGACTTGGACCGGGAACCGGACCTACCTCATTCGCTCTTTTTCGCTTCGGACATTATGGTACGATCAAGCCCCCTGAAAAAAAGACATCATTTACAGAAGGGATTAAGACACGCTAGAGAAACCAGCTTATGTCGGGGACGAGCGCACGTTAATTTCGACCGAGGTGGACGGACAGCCTGCCGAATAATTTGATTAGGCTGACGAGGTTACGTTGCTCCAAATCAAAGGGAGATGGGTGGGTTTGTCTGGAAAGTCCACACGGGAACTTGTGGCAAATTAGCCAGTACCTAATTTCGCTAGTGCTAGCAGTAACCCTCTCTCTCTCTCTCCAGCACCCTATATAGGGTGTAACTTTTTTCTTTGTCTGTTTCTTAGCCGTGGGGTAGGTTGCTTTTCCAAGGCTCTTTTTGGACTAATACCCATTATTCTTTTTCTCTCTCCTATGCGTGATGATCATATCAATCTCCGAGATTCTTTGATTCATTTCGCTGATCGAAATGACGTCTCCCCCGCCATCCAGGATTAGAAAAATTGCTCCCGCTCGACTTGGGCAGCGACGCCTTGTGGAGCCGCCCGTTGTCCGTTGGTGAGCAATGTTCGGGAAAAGCATCTGCCGATTTTCTTTCGCTCGTCCTTCAAAGCTCACAGAAGATTCTTCATGCCAAAATTTTCATTCTCTCCACCTCCCCCCACTTTTTATAGAAGTTAATTCAATTCTTTTAATAGAAATTCGATAAAAGTCATGTATTTTCAAATATTCTTGTGAATCAACTCGACCTATTGTCTTCCAAAATCCGTTGATTATTTGCTGCTGAACATAGACTCTGGTGAATACCGTAGATACTACCGGGGCCGGCAAGTCATGGGCCGCGGTGGAAAGAGTTGGAAAACGACGGCTCTCCTCTTGGACCGTGCCCGAAGGTTTGATGGCATCTTGACCGACTCTATCACGTGCTCGGAATGGTTTGTACCAAGTACATCTCCAACTCACTAGTTGGTGAAGACCAAGACCAACTACGAGGTTGTGGGTCGTCTTCTTCTTACGAAGTGGAGACCATACTGACTTTTGAACACTCTCTGATGAGGGCGCCCATGGAGGGGAACATGTCGCATCGAACTGACTAGCGGATGCAGCTTATACATTCCAGAGCCAACTCATCACTATCAGCAATGTCGATCCAAAGTTTTCGTAATATGGAACAATGAGAGTTTTGAAGCCATCTGACTTGAATATCAAACCCAAGACAATGAATGCAAATAAAAAAGAACCAAAAAAAATTTGGGGGGGGGGTTGTCGGACGGTCCTCACAATATTTGAGGAATTTCGCTTTAATTGCCTCTATTATTTCGATAAAGAAAGAATCACCCTCTTTGTTCACCAATTCAACAGACATCTTGTATAAAAACGGAATGGACCTTCAATTCTTGGTGCCTCAATATGGTGCATCTATTATTGAACCCACCCACATGTGTTAGCTTTATATACGAAATTCTCAATCAATGCTATCAACGGTCGCCTCTTTCAGTTGATCTTCCACAAAGAGCTCCTTCTTTAAAGAATTATGAAAGTGGCAGAGATCGTCCTGCACACCTCACATGGAAGAGAATTGCTGTGCAAAGGGGATTTAATTATTGGACCGGACTCGGAGTCAAGGAGGCGTTCACACTAGTATCTAGTGTGATGCTGAAAATTTTATTGATTATGCCAAACTCGTTCATGACTCTCGATATTTCAACGGCCACACTTTAAGGGTCATTCTAAAATCTTAAATTCTTGAAGGAAATAGCTCCGTGGCACAATTCTAATTGCTCATTGACTTGGTGGCTGGTGACGGTGATACGATACACGTAATTCGTAGGGTTAATCCACAAATCAAATGTCAAACAGATTCGAAAGTTATTCGCCGTGAACATATGCACCAACGCGACACTTTCCTCTAGGTACGGCAACTTGTGAAGTCAAAGGGGTTGCTTGGTGGCAAGACAATAACGTGCAAGCTCTCGTTGATTCTCTGCCTCGTCATACTAGAATGTGCTTCCGGCTATGCGTGGTTATACTCGAAGAGCCGCCAACCTCAGACGTCTCTTCCTCATGTTAGCATCGATGCTTGGCTAATCCCACTTGACAATTCGCCTTTTAAAACTCGAGGTCGTACAACTAACCTTCTCGACACCATTGACAATGATTTCGAGCTGGAATTATCTTCCACATACTCTATGTTCTTCCCTGTAAAGACTGTACCACAGTTGCTTCGGTTTTTTTACCCCCAGGGGGTAATGATATCGTTTGGGAAAGCGTCTTGGTTAGGACTAGCTTTAGGCGTTTGCTCTTGCAACTCCTCTCGCTCGTGATGTCTCCGTTGTTGATTTTGGCTTGTTGCGGAGGCATAATGCTCGTGATGCTCCATTGAAGCCTGTGGCCGGAAATGCTCCATAAATATCAAGAATGACAGTTCGTCAATACTGGAACAGTTCTTTATATGAAAGTCAGAAGATATTTTTTTAGCACCGTTCCAAAAGTTTGCATCAGACCGTTTTGTTTGTTAGAGCTGGGACGCTTCTGTCTATTTATTTTGTTTGTTTCACGAAAGTGAATGATTTATAAATTATTATTCTAAAAATGAGAAAATTATTAGAGAAATCATAAATTTATTACACTTACGCCAATTTATATTATCATAATCATTAGATCCGGTGGAATTTACACGTGATCCACATGGGACTCACCAGAAAATATGAATGGAAAAGAGGAGTAGAAAAGAAAATTCGATTCTTAAGTTACAATAAGAAAAAGAAAAAGAGCCATGCCACTGTTATAAGAGGAATCCGATGTAATTTTCCACCCAGCATTAACTCCCCCCACCCCACAAATCTACCTACGACACAATATTCTATACATGGCCGTTAATCTTGTTGCATACACACATTGAGAAAGTGGCAATAGTCATTGAATTTTGATTCAATATGTAATGTCGTCTTCAAACTTTTAATTTATATAATGTGGTTTATGAATTTTGATTCAATATGCAATGTTGTTCCTAGGCTTCTAATTTGTTTAATGTTGTCCATAAATTTTAGTCAAATGTTTCATATGGTTCACGAACTTTTAAACACTTTCATATAGTTTAGGGATTACAATAAACATTTATTAATAGTTTGGGACCATATTGAATAACTTTAAAATATGAAGACAACACTATATATTAAGTCAAAATTCATGGATCATATTGTACAAATTAAAAGTGAGAAACAATAATATGCATTAGATCAAAGTTCAAGGATTATTTGTGACCACCCGCCGTGGTGGCTCCGCTGGATAGGCTTCAAACTTCCTTTCGAGAGGTGCCGGTTCGAAGCCCTGCGACGCAAGTTGCGGGGAGGGCCGGCGTGAGACATTGGTGACTTACCCGGTGGTATGTGTGTGGTGGCTAGCACGTGTCACTCCCCCAATGGGATAATTACCAAAAAAGTCCTAAACCTATTGCCCATCCGCCAATTCGGTCCTAAACCTTTTTTTGGCCAATTCGGTCCTAAACCGTTTCTATTTTTGCCCGTTCAATCCTCCCGGCAACCTTCAATCGGAATAATCGACGTGGAATCCCAATCGGCGCCGGCCGGCGTTGCCGTGCTGACACGGACGCCGAACATGCAAAACGACGACGTTTTGCTTATAAAAATTTTTTTATTAGTTTTTTAAAATTTTTTACTAATTTTTTATTAGTTTTTTTTTTTTTTTTTTTCCCTTCCTTCCTCTCCCTCCCTCCTCCCTCCTCCTTCTTTTGGCTCCGGCGACCGGCGAGGCCGGCTGTCGCCGGACCGAGGGGATCCGACGGGCGAGGCCTCCTCGCCCGGGCTCGCCGTCGGTCACCGGGCCGAGGGGATCCGGCGGGGCAAGGCCTCCTCGCCGGATCCGCAAGGGCTCGCCTCGTGCGGCGACCGCGAGGCGAGCCCTCGCCGATCCGGCGAGAGGGGCTCGCCGTCGGCGCCGGACTGAGGGGATCCGGCGGGGCTAGGCCTCCTCGCCTCGCGCGGCGACCGCGAGGGAGGGCGAGAGGAGAGGAGAAGCGCTTGGAATTCAACGCATCGCGGCGGCGAGCAGCAGAGACGACGCGCATCACATGGGACTACTAGACCTTCCCCCCCTCCCTCCCTCCGTTACGCACTCCCTCGCATTCTCCCTCTCCCTCTCCCTCGCCCTCTCTCTCATCTCTCTCTCTTTCTGTGTGGTGCTGCTTTTTGATTGATTGAAGAGCGCCGAGCAGCGAATTGATTAGGTTTTTCCTCCCCCTTCTCTTCTTTCTCTGTTTTGGGCTTGTCGGAGGAAGAGGAGGAGGAAGGGATTGGGGGCGGCGGCGATATGATGGAGGACGGCGTGCTTTGTGCCGGTGGAGCGTCTTCGAGATCTCTCCTCGCCATTGTCCAGTGGTGGGGCTTCAACGTCACCGTCATCATCATGAACAAGTGGATCTTCTAGGTTCGCGATTCCCTAAATCCCTTCCCTTCCCTTCCCATCCCGTCTCGTCCCGTCCCTCGCCTTCGATTCATCCCGAGTCCGGCGACCGACGGCGAGCCCTGGCGAGGAGGCCTCGCCCCGCCGGATCCCCTCAGTCCGGCGACCGGCCAGCCTCGCCGGTCGCCGAAGCCAAAGGAAGGAGGAGGGAGGAGGGAGGGAGAGGAAGGAAGGGAAAAAAAAAGAAAAAGAAAAAAAAAAAACTAATAAAAAATTAATAAAAAATTTTAAAAACTAATAAAAAAATTTTTATAAGCAAAACGTCGTCGTTTTGCATGTCCTAAGGTTCATGTCGGCACCGTGCCGGCCGGCGCCGATTGGGATTCCACATCGATTATTCGATTGAAGGTTGCCTAAGGACCGAACGGGCAAAAATAGAAAAGGTTTAGGGACCGAATTGGCCAAAAAAAGTTTAGGACTCGAATTGCGGATGGGCAATAGGTTTAGGACTTTTTGGATAATTACCCCTCCCCTGGTTTATCTCTCGGCTCTACTCCGGCCGTGCGGGGTTCCCTGGGTCATCAAAAAAAAAAAAAAAAAAAGGATTATTTGTGCTTTTATCCCCTATTTGAACAAACTAGCAATATACATAATCTCGGAAATTAGCGATGAGTGCCTAATTTTCCTGCTTTCTTTATTGCGTGCATGTCTACATCTCCATGTGATTTTATTCTCTAATGTTGCGAATGATTCCACGTGAAAGTAAATAACGACCAACAAAGAAAGAGCCTTTTTTTTCAAAAGCACTCTGTAAGTATGCATGTTTATGATAAAGGATTGGTGGACGGAACTTTCGATGAAGATGCGATATTGGGTAAAATACGTACATACCCAAAACTGTACGAAACGTACGAAAGGAAGAGCCCGTTGGGTCGTACGTGTTGGAGAAGATAATTAACTAAAAATTACGAGTAGTGTAGATTTAGTGGGCTGACGGCCTTACCATCAAATTGTATGCTCAATTTTAAACTTTATAATTTTGCCAACTTAATTATAAATTGTTGTATTATATCTCAATTCAGTCATTTCAACTAATTTTTATCACAAATGATTGACATGGTGATCCGGCCATTACCAATCGCCTTACATGACATATTATCACGTTAATAAACCAAAATGATCACATTAAAATTTTATGTAAAATTTTAAAATTAAATAGATAAAATTGAAAAATTTAGGACGGAATCAATATTCATATTATAAATTTATGATTAATTGGATAATTTTTCTAGATGCACCCTCCTTTTCCACGTTGACTAAAAGTTTCAAATCAACAGGAAAATCCAATACACGGTTCTCTTTGGTCTCCCCCGAATTTCCAAAATTTGCCTTTCTTATAAGGGACCGTTTATTTCACTAAAAACTTCATAACAAAAAAAAATGTTTTGCATAAAATTCGTTTTTAAGGAAAATGATTAATTTATTTATTAGTTTAAGAAAAGTGATTTTCTTCTTACTAGAAGGAAAGTCATTTTCCTCAACCTAAACTTATTGATTTTAATTTATGAAAAATATTTTTCATATATTGATTAGTTTTCCATCTTCCAAACTCCGAAAAGTCACCAACCAAAAAAAAAAAAAAAACTCCGAAAGGTCCAAAATTAATTTTTTAGAAACAATTTTTCTTCAAATAAATGGATCATGAGCAAGTTTTTATAGTTCCTCAGAAGATATATGAGACTTTTACTATTCCCTTGATGACACTTAACTTGGCAACTCTAAAAATTCGAGAGCGAGCTGCCTATTATTTCCGTATAAAGGACTATTCCCAAAGAAATTCTAAGTCTAAAATCTCACACGAGAAAATTAATCATTTTCCTTCAAAAAGGACAGAATGCTTTTTTCTTTTTATTTTTTGTTAATAGCAAAGTTAGTACTATCTCTAATGTTAAAACGAATTCTTTTCCAGTCGATCTCTAGTCAAAGGACGGAAAGACTTGAATTCTCGAAGTCTCCGAGGCTTTAGAGCTTGATTCTTCAAGAAGACATTGTTAATTAAAAATAACATTTTTCTTATTCTGTTATTTTGACTGGATGCTGTTAATTAATAATGACAATTCTCGAAATCCACATGTCGAGATTTTCTTTCCTTCTGGGAGGGGGTTTAATGCAGACGCGATAGCCATAGGCAATGGGCCGGACTGGGCAAAATCACCGAGGAAGCAAGAAGCCCTTTTGACAGAAGCCCGTAGCAGTAAAGGGTATCGACCACACCTTACTCTAAAAGCAATTAACCGAAACTTTTTTGCGAAATCTAATGTAAATGGCCATGCTTTCCTCCATCTTCGATCGTGATAAGCTCCTTTCAATCCGTCTTCTAATTGGTGAATCACAAATTTACCGGCACTCATTCTGGCAGAATTTGCATGTAAACGATGTAGATAGTCGTAACGCGACAATCGGAGGTCTTGTTGGAGGGTGATAAGGAAAATAATTTTATAACTAATTTGTTATTATTAGGTCTTCCAAAGCATCGCGTGGCCACACTTTCAAATTAACAAGAGCCGCTTAATTGGAAAAATAACAATGTAATGGAACATAAGAGAATGAAGTGTTTAGTGGCTCGCAATCATTTGAGGACCTTCCATTTGAAACATTGGGCAAATTATTCAAAAAGTCATAAATCTATTACACTTTTGTCAACTCAATTCTAAATTTTTCGATTTTACAAATTGAGTCGTAAATATTTTCATGTTTCATCAATTGAGTCCATCTGACTAATTTTGGCCAAAAATAGTTAACGTGGATGCCAACCGTCATATGTGACATGACCGGTATTGATGTGTATAATTTTTAATGATATTTTTAATATTTCTTTTCAATTTATTTATTTCATTTTTTTTTCTTTTCCTATCTTTTCCTTCCTTTCTTTTTTCTTTATTCTCACTTTGTTGCCCACTGCCGGGCTTCATTGACTTGCTAGGGGCCGACAAGAGCAGCCCTCACCTGAGGCATTGACTAGGTTGGGCAATGGCCGGTGTTGAGAAAACAGGAAAGAAGAAGAAGAAGAATAGAAGAAAAAAGGAAATAAAAAGAAAAATTCAAAACAATATTAACATGTTATTTAAAAATGTTTAGGTCAATATTGGCCGTGTCACACAAGACGACTGACATCCACCTCAGTAATTTCTAGTTAGAATTGGCTAGATGAACTCAATTGACAAAATATGAAGATGTTTAAAAGACTCAATTGGGAAAATTAAAAAGTTTATGATTAAATTAACAAACGTGTATTAAGTTTAAGATGTTTTGGAGCTAATGTTTTAATTGTGATAGCAAGGATCTCCTGCGTGGCTTGTTCGTCAAAGAGGTTATTTAGGAGTTGTTCATTCCATTGTTCCTCCGCAAAATTCATCAATTTCGAGACCAATTGTGGGTCATTTCTATTTGCTCGACCCCCAATTAGGCCGCTCTTTAGCCATTTGTCTATTCTAATGTTAACTTATGGGTCATTTCTATTTGTTGGACCCCCAATTAGGCCTCTCTTCAGCCATTTGTTTATTCTAATGTTAACTTATTCTCCATTTCCAAATGACCACATCACAGAGTTCAATATCGCGTCCTTTTCCATAATTAGACTTTGCCATCCCCATGAAGGCTTAGACCCTTTTTCAGCATGTCAGAAATCTTTTCGATTGAAATAGAGCCCTTTTAGTAGCTTACTCCACAATGCTTTTGGATTTTTAATCAATCTCCAAGCTTGTTTACTTAAGAGGGCTTTGTGAACAGTAATTAGGTCCTTGAAACCCATTCCAATAAGAGGTCTTGTTGGAAGGTAATTAAGCAAAAAAATAAAATAATAATAACTAATTTGTTATTATTAGGTCTTACAAAACATCATGTGATCGTACTTTCAAATTAACAAGAGCCATATAATTGGTAAAATAACAATGTAATGGAACATAGAAAATGAAGGGTTCAAGTGGCTCACACTCATTTGAGGACCTTCTATTTGGAATGTCAAGGAAATTATTCAAAAGGTCCTAAATATATTACATTTTTGCCAATTCAACCATAAATTTTTCAATTTTGCAAATTGAGTTATAAATATTTTCATGTGTTACTCATTGAGTTCATACGACTAATTTTGGCTGAAAACAATTGACGTCGTCGTGTGTGGTACAACCAACATTTACATGTACAAAATTTTGTGATATTTTAATATTTATTTTGGATTTATTTTTTTATTTTCTTCTCTTTTCCTTCTTTTCTTTTTCTTTATTCTCCCTTTGTTGGCCAAGATTGAGCTTCGTCCACTTGCTAGGGGACGACTAGGGCAACCTCGTCGGATCGGTTGAGGGTGCCCATTGCCCAAGGCATTGACAAGGGCTGATAGTGACCGACGGAGGGAAAAAGGGAAAAAAGAAAGAAGACAAAGGATAGAAGAGAAAAGGAAAATAAAGGAAGGAAAATAGAAGAGAAAAAAAAAAAAAAAAAATATTAACATGCTATTTAAAATTGTTTAGGTTAGCGTCAACCATGTCATGCAAGCCGGCTAGCATGTACCTCAGCAATTTCTTGCCAAAATTAGCTGGACGGACTCAATTGATAAAACATGAAAATATTTAAGATTCAATTGGCAAAATTAAAAAAATTATGACTGAATTAGCAAAATTGTAATAAAGTTAATATTTTTTGGATAATTTTTTTCTTGGCATACCCATTCGAATTCCAACTTGAATTTTATTTAGGGCCTGTTTGTTAAAAAAAAAAAAAGTGCTGTTCTCTGGAACAAATTTTTTTATTATTTTGTTTTAGGGAACGAAAAAAGAATAGAATTGTATATGGTAAAATTTTTGTTCCCGGAATAGATTTGGAACAGAAGTAAGAAATAGAAAAAAAGCATCTTCTTATTCCTAGAAACAATTTCTAGAATCAAATTTTCTCTCTTTTCTTTTTTTCTTCTCTTTTCTTGTTCTCTTTCTTTTCTTTTTCTTCTTCTTCCTTTTGGCCGATTGCCCATGATTGGCCGAGATAAGGGCCGGCAACCTTGTCGGGGCTACCTTGTTGGAGCATCGGCCGACCCTCGGAGATGGTGAGCCACGGCGAGGCTCGTTGGCCTAAGCCTTGCCATGGCTAGGCGAGCTCGATCTCGCCCGATCTAAGTGGGGTCGACCTTGCCCAACCAAGGCGAGGACGAGTCTCACGTGACCACGGCGAGGCTTGGCCTCCCCTGCTGTCGCAAGGCTGGGCCTCACCAGGCCAAGATGAGGCTGGCTTATAACAAGCTCACCGGACCTTGCCCAATCGGTAGCCGGCCATGGTGGTGGCTAGTGACCAACCAAAGAGAAGAAGAAAAAGGAAAAGAAAAAAAAAAAAAAAGAGAATATAATAAAAAATTAAAAGAAATTAAAAGAAATTAAAAATATCTAAGAATCTTACCAAAAATATTTCAATCTCGGAAATAGAAATTTAGAGAAGTTACAAAACGCGATTTTTTACTTAGAAATTGTTCCCGAGAATAGAATTAAAAAAAATCATTTCTCATTAAAAATTGTTCTCTGAAACAGAATGGTTACCCAACGCGTCATTATTTTCCTACTTCATCAATTGGGTCAACAATTTTGCTGACTATGGTGGTGGAGCTTTGACGTTGCATTGTAAATAGAGGAAAGAGAAACGCGTGAAAAACCTTTCCGCCCTCCGATTTTTAGGTGGTGATTGAGGAAAGCGACGGCTTTTGATATGAGCTGTTGACCTTTTCGCCACAAAGTAGAAGCTATGTATGGCAAATTCCAATGTTCAAGTTTTCCTGGCTTGGGTCATGGGTGCACAATCAGAAGGAAATTCATTAGCACGGGAGCAACAGCCTAACCTAAAGTCAAAGCGTCCGGATTCACATCCGTTTACACGAGAGGAATCGGTACGGACATGTTCCTTTGTTTAATCCAGATTTTCCAACGCTCTTAGTCTTTGCTTATTATCCCTAGTCTAAGGATGATGTGCTACGTGTCGCCTAGTGAGCATAGCCAAGATATTTGGGGTCCCCGGGATTGAAATAATTGATGGGGTGCAGGAGGAATTTCAACTCGAGAACTAGTAGATACATTTTTCAAGTCTAAAAAGCTATGTGAAAGCTGTTCTGAATCAAGGCCACCTGCACAGACCAAAAGCTCGAACTTAATTGATTCATGAATTTCCAGTGCATTTTATAGTTTTCGAAGTAGTCAGATCTTTATACTCATGAATGGGTGATTAGGTTCCAAAAACACAGGCCGTTCAGATGTAACGGGACTTCAAAAGTCTTTTTTCTCCATTCTTATTTAGACTCGAAGTTCTCTTATGCGCGTTAACTATGCTGATCATTAAACCATTGACAAGGATGGGCTGACCGTAAAAGCTTAAGCTTCTCTGAGGGCAACGACAGACAAAAAATTCGAGGTTAGGCGGAGGGACATAACAAAATTTTTTATCAATATACACACACACACATAATTGTTGTAAATCATTTTGTTTCATAAACGTCTTTTTTTCTTGGACCTATGGAGGGCCTGAGCCACCACTTGCCTCCCTCGGACCCTCCATGCCTTGACCGAGGACGTCGATATCTCACTATGTGCCATTTACCAATGACTTGAACTTTCCACTCAATGTAGGATATACATAAACTTACTATAACACAATATAATCACATAATTTGTATTGGGTGAGCCTATTTTCACTCCCGGCATAACTAAATCCATCAACTTTCATGTTGAGACTTTGAAGGGGATCTACTTAACAAGTATAACTTATAAGGGAAAGGAAGAAACATACTTCTGCTATCTTTACTTATATGTAGGTGGGTCATATCGTGATTATATCCCTAACCCTCATTTATGTTAAAATTGATTAAAAAGCTCTAGTTTTCATATTGGATAAGCTGAAACACATCCTCATCCAAAAACAACGAAACGAACTATAAAATGACATTATTGTCATTTAGTTTACAATTTGTACAATCCCACAAAATTCTTTCTTTAAGTATACTGATCACTTTTCAATTGCGCCTAAAAAGTATAAAAATTAAAAAAAAAAAAAAGAAAAACTACCGTTTTATATATAATTCGCGCACAGATAATCAGGAAAAAAAAAGGAAGAAAGAAAGAAAAAAAATAAAGAGGAAAACATCTTCAGGCCTGAGCTCAGAGAAGAGAGAAATTTCAGAACGAAACGCGCGGTCTGCAGTCTTCTTGGATCGCCGAGGTGTTGATCATGTACGTGATGTGGCAGTTCAGCGTCACCGCCACGTGCTTCCTTATGATCCTCAGTATCTTCACCCTCCCGTCGATCTTCGTGTAGCTCTCCATCCTCAGGATCCCGGCGGCCACGTCGGCGTCCAACCCCGGCGCCGCCATTATTTTCGCCGGGGACACCTCCACCGTCACGTTCAAGCGCTGCGTCCGCCGCGCCGGCGCCTTCCCCGCCGGGATCCTGCCCTCGCCCACGACCCCCCCGCCGTAGGATATCTGCGTCGTGGAGTTCCCGTACCGGAAGGACTCAACGTTCGGGTTCTTGACCGAGACCTCGGCGACGGCGGTGATGTTGGCGTCGACCGAGAGCGCCGTCGCATTCGCGACCAGCTGGGCGAGCTGGGGGATCTGGACCCGGGTCATCCGGACGATCGGGTCCTTGACGTGGAAGACGGTGAAGACGAGGACGAGGGCGACGACGGCGAGGATGAGGAAGAGCGCGGCGGTGACGCCGCAGCACTTGAGGTACCTCGGCCGGTGGAGCCTGAAGTGGGCCGACATGGCTTCATCTTCGTCGCTGCGGGCGATGTACGCCGGCGCGAGGGGCCGGGCTTGCTCTTTCTCGGGCATGGCAGGCGGCGGTGGCTGGGGGGACTCCGTGCGGACTTTGCCGGCCGAGTGTCTGTGGAAATGCGCGGGCGAAGCGTCTCAGGTTAGGCAGTGGATATTGGGCGGTATTTCTTTGGGGAAGACGATGACGTGGACATTATAGACGCGTCTGTCTGCACAGGCTTTGCACGGCACGACCTTGACTAGGTTGCGCTTTCATTTTCATTTGTATATACGAGAAAATTCAGCCGAGTGATTGTCGTTTGGCCGACTCCAGTGACTCGCATGGAAGCTTCTCTTTGTCAATAATTTGCTCTATTTTTTTTTCCATTATTTATTTATTTTTCTTTTGTATAATGGAATGGACCGGCATTAAAGTATATGGAAAATTTTGAGTACTCGTGATTGGAGAATTGTGCATACCGAATGGCCCATTATTTTAATTTTCTTCCATATTTTAGATGTTTCTTGAGAGAGAAGGATTGGTTCTAAGGATGGTCCAAATGGAATGTGAGGGACACGGTGCACAATTGGAAGGAGTTATTAACTTAAACAAAATAATTTGACCCAAAAGAAAAAATTAAACAGAAGAAGGAAGCTTTAGCTGCTGCTAGTTAGATGTCATTGGTGTATTAATATTTTTCATCATTTTCGTGCATCCAATCATACACAATAATTTTGTAAAAAAAAAAAAAAAAAAAAAAAAAAAAAAAACCTACTCCCTCCCCCCCAAAAAAAAAAAAAGAAAGAAAAAAATCCAATCACAGCATATTTCATAGAATAGACACCAACTTTCACTCCTCGGACAACATTGGCACCTGATTTCAAAGTATTAAATAATAAGGCACCAACGTTTACCTTACAAACACTTTCAACCCCAACTTTCAAACGTCACATAACAAGAGAATTTGGCAAAAATGAGTTTATGTATGACATCCGAGTGGCAAGCGGACGCTCAAATGGCAAATGATGAGTGTCATGTTGTAGGTGTATCTTCGATAAACAATTATAATGTCGTCCTACATATATGATGACAATGGCATTGTCTTGGAGTCAAAATATGGGGCTTGTGATTCTTCACAAAATTAGAGCACATTCAACAACTTTCCTTTGATTTCCCACCTTCAATTTACTTTTGGAAAGTCATTTAATACGGCTCAAAATTATCTTGATTTTATTGAGAATCACAATTTCATTTAATATCGGAGATGACGTCATTTTGATTATTTACATAAGTTATATGAGTGCTATGTCAACTTTGCAATCTAAGACACAATGTGTGCATTTTCTATTTTTTATGAAATGTATTAGCAAAAAGTCAGCATCATTTTTTCTTTATGCAAAACTTGAAAGTTTTGGCCGAATTTATTTTCAGCGTGAAAGTTAGTTCCATTTTGTGGGTCACATGAAAATTGCGGTCAAAGTATGCACGTGGACTAAGTCAGTGCCTTTTTTTTTTTTTTTTGGGTGAAAAATCCACTCAACCATCACAATCAACTGCGACGATAGTACACCTCCGTCGCTCCCATTCCACACATAATTTGGGATTTACTTCTTCAGTTGAAGGTCTTATCAACGAAGTATCTCTCGTAGGTCAAGCCATGATTTGACAATTGGCCGGCCTTACTAACGATTTGGCTGTAATGCCCTCGTGATCGGCGCAATTAATTAGGGCGTCTTTGGGAATTTTCAGCTCGAGCATTGAAGTTCAATGTTCGAGCACCACCAATTGCGCGTTAACCTAAATTGCGCGTTAACCTTAACCAGATCAGGATAACTTGCTTCGGTCGTAGGTCTGCACTTAACCTAGTATCTTGCAGGTGTTTAAGTAGTAAGGTTCTCCAAACCCATAGCCCTAAATATTAATTAGGCGAGATCTAACAGTCAAGCCGCGAAATAATTTTGAAGATATTCTAAAACTGGAATGGTGATTTTGAGTACAAGAACTATTTCTTTGATTTAAGAAATTAAAGAATTGAATCGTGCATGGATTCCAACGCATCCTCCACGAAAATGTCATCGATGCAACAACTTCATCGTAAAGTAAAGTAGTCTCTAATGTTACTGCCGCATGACATATCTTCCCTTTTTTTTTTTAGTGATAAGAGGAGAAGCAAAAGTCGTCTTTTGATGTCTATCCGATAACGAACTTCTAGTTCCTCCAGCCATTAATTTAATTCTCAAAAGCACCGAACCATCTTCAATCAAATAATTTTCACCCAACAGTCCTAAATGGTCAATTACGTCTCCAAAAAGCAAATTGGCTTTGAGCTTGTTAATCAATTTTGATGACCTTTGCGTGCACGAGAATGTTGTAAATGTTGCATTCACTCCATGAGTTTTGCTAATTAATATCATGGAAAAATTCAGGTAACATGACATCAACCGGCAATAAATTAGATGTCAATACAATTTTTTTTTTTTTGATGACCCAGGGAACCCCCGCATGGCCGACAGCCGGAAAGTAAACCCTGGAGTGACGCTAGCGGAAGACCCACCACCCCGACGCCACACTTAAGAATACCTAGTAACCGTGAGGGGATTTGAACTCCTCTCCTTGCGTTAGGGGGAGAGAGCTCAAACCATCGCGGCCACCGCAGGCGGTGGTGATGTCAATACATTGTGAGAACGTAAAAGGAGAAAATTGCTTGAAAGTATCAAATCTATTGTACCACACCCAATTCAGTTTTAAACTTTTTAATTTAACCAATTTATTCATAAAGCTTTTGATGATTTATAATATAGTATTCTTGACTAATTTTAGCCGGGAATCACTGATGTGAATGCTGGCTATGTTACGTGGCACGGCCGATACTAAAGTGGATGATTTTTCATTTTTTTTCCTTTCTTTTCTTTTCATTCTGTGGCGTGCAACCAATAAAGGAAAATGGGAAAAAAGAAAAAAGAAAACTGAAGGAAAAAATCTAGAAAAAATTTAGAAATTTTAAAAATTGTCCATATCAAAGCTAACCGTGCCACGTACGACGACCAACGTCCATATTGGTTATTTCCTACTAATTGGCTAAAAGAACTACATTGAAACATTATCCAAATATTTAGTACTAAATCAACAAGATTGAAAATTTGAGGTCAGATAAAGCCATCATATAATAAGTTTAGGATTTTTTAGACAATTATCTTAAACTTCAAATCATTGATAAATTATTGTGTTTATATATTAGTTTAATTGACTGCTGATTATAATAGGATGGAACACGATCCAATTTGTGGCTTTTCTCTGAAGGGAAAAAATGATTTTCTTCATAAGGGTTCCAGGGATTTATATTTGAAATTTGGGTCGTGCAGGAGGATAAAGATTTGTTGAGTAGCTGTAGTTGAAGGAATTGAAGGGAAATTAACAAGCTTTAATGAATGAATCGATAAAGATCTCCGACGCCTCATTTTTTCTACAGGAAAAATCTTTCCATGGACTAGGAGAGTAAAATTCTTCACCTTGTACCCCAAACCACCATCAAACATTCCTTTCCTTGCTTTAGTCCAATCAGCAGTTATAGCTCAAAAGGTTGAGCAAAAGATAGTGTAGCTTACGTCCATACTATACCACGATTCATGCAACAATAGATTAAAATTGAAGCGAAGCTATAAAACTAAAAATGATTGACAAATTAAGTTTACAAACTAGCGTAACGAAATTAGGAGTTTAAATAAGGGGGTTAGACTGCTATATCCTAGAATAGCACGGCCTTATATTTTGTAGCCATTGGAACATATTGCCCCTAATATTGACTGTCTGATATGATTGTTGTAAGTTATAAATATGTGATGCTCAAGAGCATGGTAGCCTATCTAAATATTGAAAGCGAATGATTTTTAGTGTCAATAAAAAATCCACCGGGACAAATGCTCGTCCAAAATCACATGGATTTTCCTTTTTTATTTGTTGTCAACTTTGCTACAATATCAAGCTCTATGTCATTTTTTATGATTTTTGGGAAATAAAAAAGAACCTCCTACGATGAATTAAATAGTACATACAGCTTACAAGAATGGAAAAGCTAAAAACGAATACAGAAAAAGGCCAACGAAAAAAAAAAAAAAAAAAAAAGAAAACGCCACCGTCAGTTACACTGCAAATCCCGGACGATCCGGCCCGGCAATTCGAGGCTCATGGTGCAGTTCATCTCCGCCGTCCGCCACCGCTTGATCCACCCCAGCACCGTCACTCTCCCTCTCATCTTCGCGTAGCTCGTCAGCTTCACCGTCCCGGAGCCGACGTCGTTGGCCAGGTTCCTGCTCCCGTCGACGTCCGCCGCCAGCTCGCTCGACCGCACCTCCATCTTCACCGTCACCCTCGCCCTCTCCCTCGCCCCCGCTCTCCCTCCTTCGATCTTCCCCCCGCCCAGCGCCGCCCCACCGTAGATCACGCTCACCGCCGTGCCGTTCGAGAACTCGAATCCCCCGAAGTTCGTGTTCCGGAGGACGGCCTCCCCGACCAGCGCCGCGTTCAAGGAAGCCCAGGAGGAGGCCCCGGCGGCGGCGGCGGAGTAACTTAGGGTCTTGACGTCGACGCGGCGGAGCCTGAGCTCGGGGGTCTTGACGCGGAGGACGGTGAGGGCGAACCCGAGGAAGGCGGCGCAGAGGATGACGATCAGGGCGAGTGTGTAGACGAAGCACTTGCCGGCGCTCCGCCTCTGGTTGCGGCCAGGGGGCGGCTTGGCGAAGTGGGCGAGCTCCACGTCGTCGCTCCGGAGGCGGGGTCCGGAGGGCGCGATCAGGCGTGTCGGGCCTTCTTCAGGCATCGCGGAAGTTCGGAAGAAGCAGAAAGTTCGCAGAGAGTGTATGCGAGAGAGCTCGGGTCACTAGCTGACGGGGGTTTGATGTGTTTCTGCGTCGTCGTCTGAGGATTTTGGAGGTCGGACGTGCGGGTGGTCGATGGCGGAATCCGATTTTGGCACGTAAGGAATGCCTTTATGTGTATATATATAAGCAAAGAGAGAGGGAGAAAGGTGACGATGGTGTGTCAACTTTCTCTGCAAGTTTCAAGGACCGTGTGAAAGCTGGGTCTGAGTGGATCTCTGCTGTGCAGCTCCGTCGCTGTCGCTCTTTGAACCGCCTCCGGTGACAGAAATAAGATTAAAAAAAAAAAAAAAGATGACGGGTGACTCGATCGGATTAAGGTATTCGTCACTTTCTTTTTCTTTAATCCTTTTCGGTTCACGTTGAAAACCGAAACGCGGAGGTGGAGAATGTCAGTGTATTTTTACCAGTTCACGTGGTGGTGGAAGGTGGCGTGCCATCCGGCGTGGAAAGCTGGCCCCGCGAAGTGACCATCACGCGCTGGAAAAAAGCCCCGGCAGCGGCAGCGTGCCCATGGTTATTCTTATTCAATAACTTGCTTTACGTGCAGAGTCTCGTCGATCTCTACTCCGGAGTTCCTTCTTTTCTCTTTTTTTGCTATTTTACTTTGATTTATTTCGTATTGCACAAGAATCTAATGTATGATGTTACTATAAAATTACGACGATACAAGTCGAATGGTTATGTGGCTGGTTAATTAACTAACTATCCGTGCTTTTTAATCCATGATCACTCCTAGTAGCCACTGTAATTATATGGATCCTGAAAAACAGTAGTCTAGATTCATTGAAAGGAGAAATGGGCATACTTCAACAAAAAGAAGAAGAAACAATGAAAATACAACGTAATTCATTTAAAGAAAAAAGATTCTTCAAAAGTCAAAATGCAAGGATATGTTCAGAATCGTGCTTTTCGACGAATTTAGTATTTGTGGAAGAATAATCCATGATATGGTCTCTTCCTCAATGATTCTGTCTGATCAAGGCTGCCGGCCCATCTTTGCTTCTAGCTAGTCTCCGGTTGAAGGGTTCTCAGAAGAAATTTCTCAAAATCGATCGATTAAATTAAACTATCAAAAATTGGAAAATCACGTAGAACGAGTCAAATTGGAAATGGCTTCCTTTTGGTAGAGCATGGATACATATAATTTAACGAAGGGCGTAGCCTTCGATGGGAACGAGCGTGTTCAAAACATTCGGCTAGTATTTCTATATACTTATATGTATATGTCCTGCATGTGCTGTAATAAAAATAAATTGTAGAAAATGCCAGCGGGGGTCGGTAATCAAATTGCTGACATATCATATGTTCTGATTCCCACCTTAGCTTCAGCGAAAGTTCCCATGACCCCAACGTTTCTTGCTTGCTTTTTTTTTTTTTTTTTTTTTTGGGCACTTCTCACAAACGTAAACCTCTTGAAAGGTTAATGAATCTTGATCTGGAATGATTATTATCTCAAATAATGTGATGCTACCGCACAGGAAAGAATAAGAAAACATCTTGAACACATTAGAATTTGATTTCTCAACATAATGTGCCAAGAGTGTGCAGTAGACGCCTGATATCTTCATCCAGGCGTTAAGAGAGCCCGAGTCCAACATCATATTCGATTAGATCCAATTTCACTCAGAAACTTAAACTAATTAAACCAATGAGTGATAGTTCCATCAAAGATATATTAACTATTTCACACTACATTAATCCTTCAATATGGGATTTTAACAAAACAAACTTCATCTCAACCTTCTCCTCTTCACGTATGATCATGAAATGAGGGTGAGGGTGAGGGTGAGAGAGAATTGGTCCGCTCTCCCTTAATTTAGATTTCCTTTTGCATCAACATGTCTTAATTTGAATCTCCAATTTGTTGCCTATAGAAAACTGCAATAACAACAACATCCACCTTCATTCTCGGTCTTTTTCTCCAAACCGAACCATTAAAGTAGACCATAACACCCACTTTACCTTGGGGTTCTTTCGCTAGATCGAACCACAAAGGGTGCTCAAAAACCGCGCAGGTCATAAGATTCATTTTTTGAAATATTCACCAAACACCGATACATATTGAAAATTGGTCACCAAGTAACCATTGGCTCTAATGCTATTTATTAGAGGCACGTAGTAAAAATCCAATACATTCACTTAGGAAGATCACCAGGAGAGAGCTTAAATATGAGCCCGTCAACACATCTAGTTTGACCCACATTCCTTCAAAGGTTAAAGTTAATGAATTTTTGGTTAACTATGATATATTAACTATTTTATAGTGCACCAATTTTTCAATGCGAGAATTTTCTAACACAGGTTACACATGCATCTAAACAATATAGAAGAACAGAAAAAAAAACTATGAATAGGAGAAAATGAAGTTAATTATCTTCCTTTTTGGTCAAAAGAAATGTAAATAATGTTTTGGTATTTTGTTATTAATATATAAAGTGACGTAACAAATCATAATCGTTCTATTGTTCGTGAGTCTTTTGTTTAGATACCTTATAATGTGTTATATTATTTCATAGACTAATTTATAAATCAAAATTTTTCCTTTACATTGCATAGAAAACTTCAGTTATGCAGTTTATACTTGGAAATTTTTGGATCCTCTACAGGAATAAGATACTCGAAAGTCGAAATCATTAAGATTGATCAAGTAGTCTATATAAAAAATGTTCACTCAGGAGGATAATCATGCTAGTAATCTATGGCGGATGCGAATCCTCTGCAACCATCCATAATCTCACAGTCTCACTGTCTGCTTTCATTATGAGATCGTGGCGTGTGTCCATTTCACCAAGACCGAAGCACATATGAACAAATCTCTCACCCTCATCCTCTCTCCTCCCTCCCTCACTCTCTATCCTCCAACTGGTGACCTACCACGCACGGTTGAGCTCAACGTCGTAGTCTCTTCCCATTATAATCTCGTGTAAATATTTATAACTAAATTGATAAAATTAAGAAATTAAAATAGAATTGACATCTGTACAGCATATTTAAGACTGATTAGACAATCTTTTTAGAGATATTTAAAAATTACTCTTTCTCAATTGATTTATTATTAATAGAAGAATCACATGAAATGTTTTCTTCCTCAATGATCTGCCTGATCATGCCATGACCCCGTCATACAATGACCATGAGCGCGTTCTAAACATGCGGCTATATTCAAATAATGTTATGTTGCGACATACCTGTCCTGCATGTGTTACATTACATATTATGTTTTCTGATTCCCAGCTAGGTTCCGCGAAAGTCTTCATTGACCCCATAATTCCTTTCTCGTGTTTTTCACTGCTCACAAACTCGTACCCTCCTGAAGGCTTGATAAATCTTGATTTGGAAGCTAGTTTTTTTTTTTTTTTTTTTTTTTTGTCCTTTTTATTTTATATAAACTATTTTTGTATTATCTTTTGATAGGTGTCGTGCATCCGATGCTTCTATAAGTGGGGATAGTGCGTGACGTGGAATAATAGCATTTGGGACCAACAGAGAAATGGTTTAAGCGCATCTAGAATCTCAAGCGCCATTCTCCATCAAACGCCGTCACTTTGGACCCATCGCGTTGAATTCAATGCAAAGAATCGCGTTTTTCCCAGATGATTTCTTGATTTGAAAGTGTTGATTCTTTGACCATTTCTATGCACCCATTCACGTTTCATGTTTTGATGATAGCCTCCTCGCACAAGCACTCGCCGAATAACTTCTCAGTGGAGAGGTGCGAGAATGTCGCGACGAAACGACTTTTGAACGGTTCAGAAACTTTCTTCATTCCTTCATTTATAATTCTCTAATGTCATGGCGACGCGCTATCGTTATTCATTATGATGAATTTCATGGGAAAAAGAAAGAGGTTGGGACAAAAACGGGCGAAGGAGCATCGACTGAAGTTGCACAGAAGCCAATCCATATCAAAACCAGTATACCAATACATGGGATTTATTACATTGATATATTACAAACATATCATCAATCAAACTTAAAAATCAAGGCCCGTAAAGAGATGGCTAATAGAAAGAAAGTTTAGCTTGTACAAATGATCATTCACAAGTCACCGATTGAACAGTTTGTCCTGTTATCGTCATGGTGCAATTCATGCTCGTGGACTTCTTCTTCTTGAAGATGAGCATCAACTCGACCTTACCATTCAGATTTGCCGAGCTCGTCAGCGTCAGGTTCCCGGATTGCAAGTCGCTCCCGAGCCTCGACTTCGATGTGTCGGACAAAGGGGTGGAGTCCACCGTGACCGTGGCATCGAACTTTTTGGTGGACTTGAAGTTGGCCTTGCCCTTGGGGATCGCAACCTCCCCCACGGTGGTACCATCATAGGTAAAGAAGACGGTGGTGGAGTCGTACTTGTAAGGGCCGAAGTTGGAGTTCTTGAGCCTGATGGGTGCGACGAGGGTCGCCTTGAAAATTGAGCTAGTCGAATTGACAAGGGATGCCTGGGTCTCGATGCTGGGCGTCCCGATGCGGAATTTCGGGGTATGGACCTTCATGATGACGAGGACGAAGACGAGAATGACGATAACCTGAAACACGGCGAAGGCGGTGATGTACGCAGCCCACTTGAGCCTCTTCTGGCGCTTCTCTTGTTCCATGTTATTGCCCAAGGACTCTTGGTCACTTCTAGGGTATTGGCCATTAGTTGGCGCAAGAGGATCCACCTGCTGGTTCTTCTCCATATCAGGGTTTCGAGCTGAGCAAAACAAGGAATAATCCTATGGAAGATCTCTCTTTGGGGATGTTTTATGCTTCTCTTTTCTCTGAACGAGAGCTTGTTGTGAATTGAATGAGTGGATGGTCTTTTGGCGGGGTATATATGTACGTAGGGGTTTGAAAACTCGGGCGTGTTTAAAAGTCCGTCCTAGAAGATGCGTATCCATCTGGGAGAGATGGGGAATGATATTTTATTGAGTTTTGTTGTCGTTCTCTTTCTTTCGTTTCTTTCAGATGCCAAACGCGTTGAGTGCGGTGGCATATTTTGACTCTTCTAGATGAGTCATGCTGACTTTCGGGGAGAGCTTCTCGAAAGATAATGACTTCGTCGTGGCGAGCGATCAACTTGCCATCGGAAGCTTCGATTATTTATTTATTTTTTAATTTTCCGTTCGCAACGTGAGATTTCTAGGACAGATCTTTCAAAAATGCGTGTAGGTACTGTGCAGATCTTTTTTTTTTTTAATATGTTTTATCCCGTGAAGATTCTTATTTTCCTCATCGACACAATTATTTATCATTCATGAATAATATTAATAATTTTGTCAACTCTAATGGTTACCACGAGTATTTCCAAATTCTTTTTTATACAAAAAAAAATAATGCCTATAATATAAGAACAAATCAGTTATTTCTTTCATCGCCCCAAACATGCGAATATTAGCATTGATAGTACGTAATGTTCCTCGTTGTTCAAATAACTATTCAGAGTTCCTAGAAGGTTTTTCGGAATATTTTATAGCATATTTTTTATATAAATCTATTTATTCATCTTTACAAAATTTGAACTTATTAAATTTGTTTTTCAAAAGAGGTCCTAATGGAATTTCTAGGGGATAGAATAAGAAATGTGATATAGGATTGGTTATATAATCGTGGATGCATAGATGCTTTTTTAACAATATGCTTAACTCAAGAAAGAACATAACGTGGATCTGAGCATGTTCTGGTCGGTCAAAAGTTCGCAAGTATCCAAAAGGACAGTACTTTTATAAGGAGAAAAGAAGGAACGACGAAATCAAGATTGTTCTTCGATGAAGCTTTTGATGACACGGCCAGGGTGCCAACTTTTACCGCAGAAGAAGCGATGGATGCCATGAACGCGAATCGGCTATGACTTTGAGGATGGTGCAGATTATCTCCTTAAGTACTGATTAAACCGAATTAAAAAAGGCTTCCTTTTTCCATAGAATCTTTTGTTTCCATCCACATACGGATTTCTAATCTTTTCTGCTTGTGTCGCGTGATTATTGAGACTAGTCATCTACTATCGGGCAATACCACCCCCCCCCAAAAAAAAAAAAAAAAAAAAAAAGGCCATCCTTTCCTTCAATACCAGGTTTCATCCTCACTTTACAACCCAACTCACTGTCAAGACTACAATGAAAAGCAGCAGTGCTGCTATTACTGATGCCATCAAGAACAGGGGAAGGAAAGCTTGTAAAGAAGAAGCAGAGTATGTGAATGCTGCAACTACAATGAAAAGCAGCAGTGCTGCTATTACTAATACCATCAAGAACAGGGGAAGGAAAGCTTGTGAAGAAGAAACAGAGTATGTGAATGCTGCTGAGAAGAACAAGGGAAGAAGAGTTATTGTCGAAAACAGAGAAAGGAAAGAAGATGACGACAAGGGTTACACCACGAATAGCATATGTACATTGAAGAACAAATATTCTGTGTTAAGCTTGTAAAGTCAAAAGCTTTCTGTCTACATTTTGTTAGGTAGTTAGTTTTCTTCAGTTAGTTTCTTCTTTCAGTTGTTCGACACCTGTATAAACGGATCCAAAAGAGAACAAATGCAGATATAAAAGGCAAGCTCTCCTGATGTAAAATCATGATGGGAAATAACAGAAAGCATTTTCGACTCTGTTTCTCTCATCATTCTCTCATTCCTTCTATCTCTTTCTGTTCATAAACTTCTTCACTCACGACAGACTTTTACTCATCAAATCGCCATCTCTCTTTCAAAATCTCCCTGCCACTTTCCTATATACATCTTTTAACCCTCAAAAACCCTCCACCATCTCCCCGAAGCAGCTGCAGTAGCCACCGCCACTGCCGGCCTCTGCCCCGCCTCCTCCGTGTGTCTCTTGTTCGCCCCTTCTCTTCTCCGGGCCATCTCCATCTCGTGAGACATTTTGAAGGTTGGTCTTTTCCAGACGAAGGTAACTCGGTACTTTCCTTGATCCAGGATACAAAGAAATGCAGGATGCAAAATGGTGGGACTATAAAACACGAAGAGTCTTTGGTATTTTCGTGGCAGTAACGAATCGAAAGCAAGTGCGCCAAAGATGGAGACGGGAAATTCAACCTCAAAGGCACGTAAGGAACATCATCAGCCGGACGTCCCAAACAAAGCAAAACTCATTTACGTGACTACAAAGAATCAACAATGCAACCAATAGAGGAATCGAGAACCATACACGAGGTAAAATATACAATCCATATTGTCTGGAAACACCATATCATCACTTGCACTTAGTAGTCACGGCACGAGTGGCTAAATTCACACTCAACGCACAATCCATCACGCCGCTCTTCTTCCTCTTCATCACCTTCAGCAACTCGACTTTGCCTCTCACCTTCGCATCACTCCTCAGCGTCAAGACCCCCAAGTTCATGTCCGTTCCAAGGCTCGCTGTGCTCGTGAGCCGGCTCGACGTCACGTCAACCGTCAGGTTGAACTTCGCAGTGTCCCTGGCCTTGGCACGACCCTTTGCAATAGCAGCGTCTCCAACCACCGTGCCGTTGTACGCAAGGCTCATCGTGCCATTCCCGTACTTGAAGTCACCAAAGTTGGTGTTCTTGATGGTGACTGCCGCGGTGAGCCTCATGTTGAAGGAAGGAGAAGAAGTGTCGTTGCTGGTGCTGAAGCTGTCCACCGTCACCATGCCGAGGCGGAGTTTGGGGCCACGGACGCGCATCACGGTGAAGGCCAAGATCAAGATGATGGCGGCTTGCAAGATCAAAAAGGCCGTCATGTTGGCGAGGCATTTCGTGTTGTTTCCGCCCCCCGCCATCGGTGCTACGAAAATGGGCCGCGTGTGATTGTTTCACAAGTTTCTTCGATGAGAAACAAGGAAGGGTCGACGAAGAATACGTCGAGTTTCGATGTGTTTATGCTTTGGGAGCGTGAAGTCAACAAGAGCAAGAACAAGAACAAGAACACGCATATATATAGGGGAAAATTAATTGAAGTGCGGACAAGAAGACCCCGCCCTTCTTTGACAAATTTCATGAGGAAGCTTCTGCTGGGCATTGACTGGATCAATGGAACAAGACTCGATAAAAACACGTCTTGGAGAGACAACTTTCCTCAAGCAGCCCATTAGATACGACAATCAAACTTCCTTAGTTAACTGCACAACATTATATATTTGATAGACTAGAGAGGTCCACCAACTTAAGATTCGAGAATTTCCTTCCGAGTAAAAGAGTGACCTCGTTTGACACGTCCATTTTGAGATTAGCAAACGTGACTCGAGTAAACCAGTCTTACTTTTTAGTGTTATGACATAATTCAAGAATCTAAAATTGACCGACCGATACAAAATGACGTAGTAAGTAACCTGACAAAGTTGTAAGTCATCTTTGAATGAATAAGCTATTCAGACACGACCTCGTTATGCCATATGGGTCGACGACAAGCTGCAAGACAGCGGCGATCCTCTCTTCCATGGACCTTCTCAATCACTCAGTATTCAACCCACAGGAGCAAATTCAGTCTGTTTTTTTGGGACGACCACCGAGGCATTTGTCTCAGCTACTACCCTAAAATTTCATTTCTACATAAAAACATCAACTGTATTGGTTTCCCATGATATTTTAAGCAAAAACGCATCATCAAGTCGTCTCCCAGCTAAGAATTATTTCTCCAACAGTAACCGTCACCGATACCATATCTTGATTTTCAGCTGCATATTTGTGGGAAGAAGCCGCTGAGGCCAAGGCCCCGTGCTTGCGCTGGCTGGGGTGCACACAGTGGAATATTGCGCTACTTCCTCCCTTGATGACTTATTTATAGAAACAGAAAGATCATCCCATTGCATTTCGCAACTGAATATTACCAAAGAGCCTGCCTCAGCTTCATCACGCCGACACGAAAAGCAAACTAATTTTATACAATTCACCAAGGACAAAGTGATAGAAACTGCCAAATATTCTTACGATGTTCATGTAAAGATACAGACTCCTCACTGCCAAAAACAACAAACAATATGCCAACAGCGCATTACTAGCGTCCATAGATCCACTACCAAAGAAGTAACCCACCGCTCGAAAGAGAAGTTATAGACATGACGTGACAATATTGAATGAGGAAGATGTTCTTGTCAAGCAAATTCAACAGGCATGAAGTTCCAGCAAAAGATACAGGTAATCCACCACAGCTGAGCTAGTATTCCCATTTCTTCAGCTCCATTCCGTCGGGAGGGCTACCTTTGACCTTCTTTGCACCCACTTCCTTCCAGTTTGTAGAAAGGACCGTCCCATTAGACTCGACCTACATAAATGGTCAAGATATTAAGCAAAAGTATAGTTGTTTTCATGGAATAATAACACATGATTGAATGCTGTGGAGCTCGCCAATCCGCCTAACTTTTTATGGGTGAGGCTTTAAAAACAATATATACTGAATTGTGTTCCTACCAAAGCTGTTACATCAACTCGTTTTGAATTATGGACTAGACGCAAACCGAGTTCGAATCATTGCAAGGTCTGGGGATGTCCTGTAGAAGTGAGGTTGTACAATCCAACATTAGGTAAGTTAGAGCCTAAAACCACTCGGTGCTACTTTGTATCTTACTCAAATTATTCGAAGAGATATCAGTTTTATAATCCTAGTGGAGGCACAAGGATTGTGGAATCATAAACGGCGAAATTTTTGGAATTCGATGTGGCCAAAGAGCATGGCTGCTCACAAATTAGTGAAGATGACAATATGATGAGACCTACTATGTCTTTTTCCCTACCTGTGCGAACAATTATGGAGCCTACTGTGCCACAAACTGAACCGGTTAACACTGAGAATCCTATCGATGAGACGGCCCCAGATAAAGTTCTTCAAGTTCCTCAAACTTAGAATGAGGTTGCAGTAGCCCCACCTAGGAGATCTACTAGCGCTTTCGGCTATACCATTAGACTATATAGTTTATTTGGGAGAACATAACTATGATATTAGCTATGTTGTAAATCCAGTGACTTATACAAATATTGTTTCTTGTCCTCAATTAGATTTGTGGTTGGATGCGATGAAAGACGAAACACAATCTATAAAACATAATGGTGTTTGGGAGCTTGTTAAATTACTAGAAGGTAGTAAACCTATAGGTTTCAAATGGGTTTATAAGACTAAAAGGAATTTTAAAGAAAAGATTGAGAAATTCAAAGCTAGGTTACTGGCCAAAGGCTTTACTCAAAGAGAAAGAATAAATTATAAAGCAACATTTTCTCTAGTTTCTTTTAAAGACTCTTTTAGAGTGGTCATGACGTTAGTAGCTCATTTTGACATGTAATTACACTAGATGAATGTTAAAATTGCTTTTCTAAATAGAAACCTTAATAATGAAGTCTATATGGTGCAACCCGAAAGTTTTAGGACAGATGATTTAGGTAAGTTCATATGTAAATTGAAGAAGGCTATTTATGGTCTCAAACAAACTTATAGACAATGGTACTTGAAGTTCTATAATGTCATCAATTCTTTCGGTTTTGTCGAGAATAAAGTAGATCGGTGCATATATTGCAAGATTAGTGAGAGGAAAATTATTTTTCTCATACTTTATGTGGACAACATTTTACTTGCGAGTAGCGACATAGGATTATTGCATGAGACAAAGCAAATGTTGTCGAAAATTTTTAACATAAAAGACCTTAGTGAAGCATCCTTCGTTCTTGGCATTGAAATCCACAGTGATCGTTCTAGCCATATGTTAGGTTTATCCCAAAGGATATATGTTGATCATATTTTGGAAATATTCAATATACAGCATTGCAAGTCAGAAACTGTCCTTGTTGCTAAGGGTGACAAGTTAAGTCTCTCACAATATCTTCAATCAGATTTTGAGAAAAACCAAATGAATGATATACCTTATTTTAGTGTACTTAAAAATATCATGTATGCTCAAGTTTGTACTAGATTAGATATCGCCTTTGTGATAGAACTTCTGGATAGATATCAGTCAAATCCAACATGCGATTACTAGGTTGCTGCCAAAAAGGTCTTGTGATACTTAAAAGAAACAAGAAATCATATGCTGATTTATAGATATGTCCATGATTTGCGACTGTTAGCATATTTGGATGCAGACTTTACTAGTTGTGAGGATGATAGAAAGTCGATAACAGGATATATCTTCATGTTAGCAAAAGGTGCAATATTGTGAAAAAGTGAGAAACAAAAATTTATATCATTCTCTACCATGCAAGCAGAGTTTATAACATACTTTTCAGCTGCTACTTAAGTTATTTAGTTCCGAAACCTCATTAGAGAATTGATTGTATTTAATTTTATGAATAGACCCATACAGTTATTTTGCGATAATAATTCAGATGTGTTATTTGTCAATAACAACAGAAGTCTCAAGGAATCTAAGTATATGGAGGTCAAGTTTTTGACCATAAAGGAAATGGTATAGAATGGACATATTGCAGTAGAGCATATTTCCACAGACGATGTGTTAGCAGATCCACTTACTAAAGACCTATACCCTTATGCATTTAAGTGAAATGTCATAAATATGGGCTTGGGGGAATCATTGAATACTGTCATTTAGTGTGCGATAGAACGACTTTTGAACGAAACTTTCTTGATTCCTTCATTTATAATTCTTTAATGTCACGGCAACGCCCTATCGCTACTCATTATGATGAATTTCATGGGGAAAAAGAAAGAGGTTGGGACAAAAATGGGCCAAGGAGCATTGACTGAAGTTGCACAAAAGCCAATCCATATCAAAACCAGTATACCAATGCATGGGATTTATTACATGGAGATAGTACAAACATATCATTAATCAAACTTAAAAATCAAGGCCCGTAAAGAAATGGCTAAAAGAAAGTTTAGCTTGCACGGATGATCATTCACAAGTCACCGATTGAACAGTTTGTCCTGCTATCGTCATGGTGCAATCCATTCTCGTGGACTTCTTCTTCTTGAAGATGAGCATCAACTCGACCTTGCCGTTCAGATTTGCCGAGCTCGTCAGCGTCAGGTTCCCGGATTGCAAGTCGTTCCCGAGCCTCGACTTTGAAGTGTCGGACAAAGAGTTGGAGTCCACCGTGACCGTGGCATCGAACTTTTCTGTGGACTTGAAGTTGGCCTTGCCCTTGGGGATCGCAACCTCCCCCACGGTGGTATTATCATAGGTAAAGAAGACGGTGGTGGAGTCGTACTTGTAAGGGCCGAAGTTGGAGTTCTTGAGCCTGATGGGTGCGACGAGGGTCGCCTTGAAAATTGAGCCAGTCGAATTGACAAGGGATGCCTGGGTCTCGATGCTGGGCGTCCCGATGCGGAATTTCGGGGTATGGACCTTCATGATGACGAGGACGAAGACGAGAATGACGATAACCTGAAACACGGCGAAGGCGGTGATGTACGCAGCCCACTTAAGCCTCTTCTGGCGCTTCTCTTGTTCCATGTTATTGCCCAAGGACTCTTGGTCACTTCTAGGGTATTGGCCATTAGTTGGCGCGAGAGGATCCACCTGCTGGTTCTTCTCCATATCAGGGTTTCGAGCTGAGCAAAACAAGGAATAATCCTATGGAAGATCTCTCTTTGGGGATGTTTTATGCTTCTCTTTTCTCTGAACGAGAGCTTGTTGTGAATTGAATGAGTGGATGGTCTTTTGGCGGGGTATATATGTACGTAGGGGTTTGAAAACTCGGGCGTGTTTAAAAGTCCGTCCTAGAAGATGCGTATCCATCTGGGAGAGATGGGGAATGATATTTAATGTGTTCTGTTGTCGTTCTCTTTCTTTCGTTTCTTTCAGATGCCAAACGCGTTGAGTGCGGTGGGATATTTTGACTTTTCTAGATAAGTCATGCTGACTTCGAGGAGACCTTCTCGAAACATAATGACTTGGTCATGGCGAGCGGTCAACTTGTCATCGGACGCTTCGATTATTTCTTTTTCTTTTTTTTTTAATTTTCCGTTCACAACGTGAGATTTCTAGGGGAGATCTTTCAAAAATGCACGTGGGTACTGTGCAGATTTTTTTTTTAATATGTTTTATTGGGTGGAGATTCTTATTTTCCTCATCGAAATAATTATCTGTCATTCAATGATAATATTATTAATTTCGTCGACTCTAATGGTTACCACGAATATTTATGAATTCCTTTTTGTACTAAAAAAAATAAAATAATACCTACAATAGAAGGACTAATAAGTTATTTCTTTTATTGCCCCAAATATGCAAATATTAGCACTAATAGTACATAAATCTAACTCGTTATTCAAACAATTATTCAGAGTTTCTAGAGTTCCTTGTAAGGCTTTTTGGAATATATAGCTTTTTTTTTTATATAAGCCTATTTATTCATCTTTACAAAATTTGAACTTACTAAATTCATTTCTAAAAGAGGGCCTAATTGAATTTTAGGAGACAGAATAAGAAATGTGGTATATGATTGATCATATAATCGTGGTTACGTAGATGCTTTTTTTAACTAAATCCTTGACTCAGGAAAGAACATAACGTGGATCTGAGCATGTTCTGGTCGGTCAAAAGTTCGCAAGTGTCCAAAAGAACAGTGCTTTTTTAAGGAGAAAAGAAGGAACAACGAAATCAAGGTGATTCTTCGATGAAGCTTTTGATGACACGGCCAAGGTGCCAACTTTTATTGCAGAAAAAGCGATGGATGCCATGAACGCGAATCGGCAATGACTTTGAGGATAGTGCAGATTATCTCTTTAAGTACTGATTTAACCGAATTAAAAAAGGCTTCCGTTTTCCATCGATTGAGATTCTTTGGATTCTAAAGCCTTTTGTTCCCATCCACACACGGAATTCTATTCTTTCCTGCATGTGTCTTGTGACTATTGAGACTAGTCATCTACTATCGGCCAATACAACCCCCCCCAAAAAAAAAAAAAAAAAAAAAGCCATCCTTTCCTTCAATACCAGGTTTTATCCTCACTTTACAACCCAACTCACTACAGACTTTCTCTCATCAAATCGCCATTTCTCTTCCAGAATCTCCCTGCCACTTTCCTGTATACATCTTTTAACTCTCAAAAACCCTCCGCTGTCTCCCCGGAGCAGCTACAGTAGCCACCGCCACTGCGGGCCTCTGCCCCGCCTCCTCCGTGTGTCTCTTGTTCTCCCCTTCTCTTCTCCGGGCCATCTCCGTCTCGTGAGACATTTTGAAGGTTGGTCTTTTCCAGACGAAGGCAACCCTGTACTTTCCTTGACCCAGGATACAAAGAAATACAGGATGCAAAGGGGTAGGAGTATAAAACGTGAAGAGAGTCTTAGGCATTTTCGTGGCAGTAACGAATCCAGTGCAAGTGCGCCAAAGATAGAGACGGGAAATTTCAACCTCAAAAGCACGTAAGAAACATCATCAGCCAAACGTCCTAAACAAAGCAAAACTCATTTATGTCACTACAAAGAATCAACAATACAACCAATAAAGGAATGGAAAACCATACACGAGGTAAAATATACAATCCAATATTGTCCGGAAACACCATATCATCACTTGCACTTAGTAGTCACGGCACAAGTGGCTAAATTTACACTCAACGCACAATCCATCACGCCGCTCTTCTTCCTCTTCATCACCTTCAGCAACTCGACTTTGCCTCTAACCTTCACATCGCCCCTCAGCGTCAAGACCCCTGAGTTCATGTCCGTTCCAAGGCTTGCAGTGCTCGTGAGCCGGCTCGACGTCACATCAACCGTCACGTTGAACTTCGCAGTGTCCCTGGCCTTGGCACGACCCTTCGCAATAGCAGTGTCTCCAACCACCGTGCCGTTGTACGCGAGGCTCATCGTGCCGTTCCCGTACTTAAAGCCGCCGAAGTTGGTGTTCTTGATGGTGACTTCCGCGGTGAGCCTCATGTTGAAGGAAGGAGAAGAAGTGTCGTTGCTGGTGCTGAAGCTGTCCACCGTCACCATGCCGAGGCGGAGTTTGGGGCCATGCACGCGCATCACGGTGAAGGCCAAGATCAAGATGATGGCGGCTTGCAAGATCAAAAAGGCCACCATGTTGGCGAGGCATTTGGTGTTCTTTCCGCCACCCGCCATCAGTGCTACGAAAATGGGTCGCGTGCGATTGTTTCACAAGTTTGTTCGATGAGAAACACGGGAAGGGTTGAAGAAGAATACGTCGAGTTTCGACGTGTTTATTCTTTGGGAGCGTGAAGTCAACAAGAACAATATAGGGGAAAATTAATTGAAGTGCGGACAAGAAGACCCCGCCTTTCTTTGACAAATTTCATGAGGAAGCTTCTGCTGGGCATTGACTGGGCCAATGGAACAAGACTCGATAAAAACACGTCTTGGAGAGACAACTTTCCTCACGCAGCCCATTAGATACCACAAGTAAACTTCCTTAATTAACTGTACAACAATATACATTTGATAGACTAGAGAGGTCCGCCAACTTAAGATTCAAGAATTCCCTTTCTAGAAAAAGAATTACCTCATTTGACATGTCCATTGTGAGATTGGCAAACGTGATTCGAGTGAACTCATCTCACTTTTTAATGTTGTGACATAATGTTAGAGCTTAAAATCGACCGATCGATACAAATGACGTAGTAAGTAACCTGATAAAGTTGTAAATCGTCTTTGAATGAATAAGCTATTCAAACACCTTATTATGCTATATGGGTCGATGACAAGCCGCAAGATAGTGGAGATCCTCTCTTCCATGGACCCTCCCAATCACTCAGTATTCACCCCACAGGAGCAAATTCAGTCTGCTTTTAGGGACAACCACCGAGGCATTTTTCTTAGCTACTACCCTAAAATTTCTTTTCTACATAAAAACATCAACTGTATTTGTTTCCCATGATAGTTACCTATTAAACTAGTGATCCAATTTCTAGAAACTTCAAGATTGATATTAGCTAGAAATGACAAGAAAAATCCTAAAAAAGAAAATCTAGCTTAGGCAGCAAAGAAAAGTGTAAAAGCATAGGATGTAATGTGTTGGGTAGAGTCTCTTGAAGTAAAGTGAGTGTTTTGTGAAACTCTCTCATGACTTTCTAAACTCCCTCTTTTTCTTCAACCTGGTAGGATCCTCTAAGAAATGCAGCTCGGATAGTTAAAAATATTACAATCCCGGTTCCATCTGGGTATCTCTGGATTCTGAACTAAAGGCATGAGTAGTTTTTCTGCTAAAAGACTGTCCCTAGAGGGCTTGAACAAAAAAAGGTTCGCCTACTATGGGAAGGCATATTTGCCGGAAAATTAACTCCATCCTCACTGGTTATAAAGTCTAGGTAACACTCTTTGCAAGAAGAGTGGCTAAAATGTAATCTAAAATTTCCTAGATGAAGCCTATGTGGACAGCATTCTACATAAATCTAGAATGTTGTACTTAGTGGGTGGAGCACCCTATAAATAGGAAAGAAGGGAGAGTGTAGTAGAACAACAAAGGTAAGCAAGCTCCTCCCCTTCCCTTTGTACTATAATAACTAAATAAAGAAAGTTCTTTTTGTTCCCTTGTATTTCTCTTCGATTGCCCTTACCCACTTTGTTTTTAGTTCATTTGCTCTCTTGATAATTCACATACAAAACACTCCTTTGCACACACATCAAACACACGCTTCCGCAAATACCAACGTTACCATTTTAAGCAAAAACGCATCATCGAGTTGTCTCCCGGCTAGGAATTATTTCTCCAACAATAACTGTCACCGACACAAATCCTAATTTCCAGCTGCATAATTGTGGGAAGAAGCCGCAGAGGCCACTGGCTCGTGCTTGCGCTGGCTGGGGTGCACACAGTGGACTATTGCGCTACTTCTTTCCTTGATGACTTATTTATAGAATCAGAAAGATCCTCCCATTGCATTTCACAACTGAATATGACCAAAGAGTCTGCCTCAGCTTCATCACGCTGACACGAAAAGCAAAGTAATTCTATGCAATTCACCAAGGACAAAGTGATAGGAACTGCCAAATATTCTTACGATGTTCACGTAAACATACAGACTCCTCATTGCCAAAAACAACGCATTACTAGCGTATATAGATCCACTACCAAAGAAGTAACCCACAGCCCTAAAGATACGATATAGACATGGAGGGACAATATTGAATGAGGGAGATGTTCTTGTTAAGCAAATTCAACGGGCATGAAGTTTTAGCAAAAGATACAGGTGATCCACCACATCTGAGCTAGTATTCCCATTTCTTCAGCTCCATTCCATCGGGAGGGCTACCTTCGACCTTCTTTGCACCCACTTCCTTCCAGTCTGTAGAGAGGACTGTCCCATTAGACTCGACCTACATAAATGGTCGAGATATTAAGCAAAAGTATAGTCGTTTTCATGGAACGCCTAATGACACAGGATTGAATGCTGTGGAGCTCGACAATAAGAAGTCTGAAGTCTGACAAGATGCTTATCATCTGCTTAACCAGCACCGTGTCAAAATGCAGATTAAGGTAAATGCACCTAGTAAGAAGAGCATCTTTGAGGAGCAAACACGCAGAAAGTAAATTAAAGATCTTGAGTCTATGGAAATATTGCAAGCACGAGAGAAAATGAGAAAATGGCAGGACACGGTAAAGGATAAAGTTTCAGATCAGGCCAGAGAGAGAAGCTCCTGAAGAAATGGAGGTTAGAGAAATATTATTGGATGTCTCCAGAGACCATGGAGGGTGACAAATCAACTGTAAAGTAATTACAAAATGTACTAATTCACATAACTTCTGAGATGCAGCAGAGAAGAAATGCTCTTACAAATGATTTTGTCATAGCCCTTCTCCCATCTTCATCTGCATTCTGGAATATATCTCGGAAAAGCTTGTTCAAAGCTGCATTACCATCAAGCTTCTCATCCTTCTCCTAAAATTTATGCAATAATGCAGTTAAGATAATTGGATAAAGCAAACAAAGAATAAAACCGCCATGGACATTAAGAAATCATTAGCAGTGTCCAGTACCTCCTTCTTGACCTCGGCTTCCAGCTTGTCCCAGTCTGCACGTTTATTTTTCGAAGATGGATATGCAGGTCTGGCTGCTCCATCTGCCAAAAAAAAAAAAGGAAAAAATAGCTGATTCGCTAGCCACGGGGGAAAAACACTAACCAGAAAAGTCGATGGTTTTTCTCACTCAACAAAAACATGGGACAACAGTTAAATTTGGGTTAGCTAACAAATTAAGAAAGGCACCTACCTGATGGCACAATAACTTTCTGTGGGACTGTAGCTTCTTTGCTATATTCAAGAGACTTCCATTGGATTGCTTCAGCTTTTGCAAGACGGATCTCAATTTTAGTTGATAATATTTGGTATCTACACTTTTCAGTTACTACCTGATTTGGATCACATAAACCATCCACCAGTAGTTACAATGAAGTAGAAGCAAAATGTCAGCAAGCCAAAGCTTACTTTTTTCACAATAGAAAGATAAGTAAAAAAAGAAAAAGAAAAATAGGATTCATTTCCATACGAAGACTGAACAAAGTGGAGCTGGTTCAGAAGAGAAAATCTGATGCAAATATTACTGAGGATATCCCCAAACAAAAGACCAGAATATGCACTTGCAAAAGCTTCGCGTAAGGGCAACTAGCCAATCAAACCAAAAGCAAGTGCTACAACAAGCACTATCGCAACAGAAGCCTAAAACGAATTATTCTCACATGGTTAAATCATATGCAAAATAAGGAAATGAGCTGCATTTTAATTAGAAACCCAAAGGATCTCTTCGCAGTACCTTGTGAAACAATCTAGTTTGAAAGTAATAAGCATCTTCACTGGGCACATTGATCCTCACACTTAACTGCAAGATAATTATACTCCCTCATGTCATCTATATAATAAAAATATGGTAAAATGAAAAATACATTCTACATCCAGTAAAAGAAATTCTTTGTGAGATGAAACATACAATTTGTTCACCAAACTCAATGAGTACATCCTCTAGCGCAACACCCTTTGCAAGTATTGTCACAACGACTTCCTCAGGTTTCTGATAAAATTCATGTCTGGTGAACAATGAATTGTCCCGTCATGTGACTGAAAAGGTACTTTTTGAAAAATGAACTATAAAAAGCCACACTAAATATTGACAAACTTATATCATGTAAACTGCCACACGATGATGAGGAACAGTTACTTACAGACAACAAGAAGAAGACCATATTGGCAAGGAGAAAAGCTTCAAATCAACTCCAATTTCTAGTCTAAGTTTATTAGTTATCCAAGTTTGAAAGATAGGACTTCAGGCCCTGACATTTTACTGATAGAAGTTTCAGGAACAACAGTGCCATCATAAATCAGAAATATAGCTCTTCTCTGTCTTCGTATAAGAAGAGATCGCGTGATCAATTGATAACCTCCTAAAGATGGGAGAAAGAGAGAGAACTCTGAATCGCAATCCCAGACCAAATGCCCAGCACTGCTTCTTGTAATGATCTCAGCATGCTCTCTCCAGATCGTGTGTGAAGCTGCGTGCCCAATATGCCACGTGCCCAATATGCCACATCATGAGTATTAACATATTTGTAATGTTTCTCGTGTCTTTAATTGCTTCTCAGAACTGCTCATGTTTATCGCTAAACTTAAAGCATCAGCCACAGCATCAACGTCCCAAGGGTTGACCCTAATTGCTCCACTAAGAGAAGGCAAGCAATCAATGAACTCGAAAACGACAAGCATGCTCGTGCGAGGAGCATCCTTCATTATGCCCAGTGCTTCATCCCTGCTTGGAGTTCCCTGCCTGCAGACAATATACTAGTAAGGAACTAAATTCATCCCATCTCTCACAGTGTTCACGATGCAGCATTCTGCTATTGCATAATAGGCACTCTTCTCGTAACATGGAATGGGACGATCGACTAAAACCACAGGCTCATAACCGGCAGCACCATAAGCTTCATTAATCCTTTTGGTAGTTAAATATGTCTCCTTTTTTGCTTCTTTGACATCTATGCCTGAACCTCTGGCTGGATTCACAATTTGAACCAGGACTATTTTGCCATGTAATTGCAAATGATGTTGCAAGAATTGCTCCAAAGCTAGTAGTTTTAGGCTGATGCCTTTAAAGATATCCATGTCATCAACACCAAAAATTACATTCATCCCCTTGAACTGTTCTTGAATTTCATTGATTTTGGTGGATGTAGCAGGAAGATCAAGGACAGATTCAAGCCGGCCCATGTGAACACCTACAGGCAAAATTTTGATATATATTGTCCGACCAAAATACGCCAGTCCAATACACCCTTGCTTAGATTCATAATCCAGGCCCAGCATTCTACCATGGCATGAAAGGAAATGGCACGCGTAATCAAATGTATGGAAACCTATAAGGTCACAGTTCAACAATCTCCTCAAAATCTCATCCCGGACAAGCAAGGTTCTGTATATTTCTGATGAAGGAAAAGGACTGTGGAGGAAGAATCCGAGTTTGACTCGATGAAATCGCTTTCTTAGAAATGTGGGTAGGATCATAAGGTGATAAGCATGAACCCAAACATAGTCATTGTGAGGACTTATGATTTCCATAACCTTGTCTGCAAAAATTTTGTTTGCAGATACATATGCTTACCAAAATGAACGGTCAAAACGCTTCCCATGGTCTGGACAAATGGGAAGCATGTAATGGAAAAGGGGCCATAACTGTTGTTTGCAGAATCTAAGATAAAACCTTTTCTGAAGATCTTGAGGTAGAAAAGTTGGAACACAATTGAACTCCCAAATTGAGGACTTCTCCGGCTACACCTTTTGCCCTCAAGGACCTCCTTGTAGGGCCTTGATTTGGATAGCCCCCCTCCCCCACAGCCAGCCAGGGCTCGATGGCCCTCGCTCGCTATCGGCGATGGGCATTGAGCCCTCGCCGGCCCTTACCAACCTTTCTCCAGGTCCGGTGTTCTTGATCTAGCCAAGAAGAAGTGAACAAGGGACAAAGAAGACGATGGACAGGGCAACCAAAAATGGGGAAAAAAAATGGACGAAAATACCCTAATTAGGCCACCGAAATATATATCAAAGATGCATTTATTCATTGGCCGGTGAGCAAGGTCCTTTTTTGAGACTAAATGACCAATTTGGATAATTCTTATAGACAAACTTCACTTTAAGTCCTCTTTTGAGAAAATGATGGTACTTTGAGTTCTTATTTGAAATTTTCCCTAAAACAAACGTACTTATCTTTGTCTTTCGAAAAAGACAACTCTTCAAAAAAAAAGAACAAAGGTAACCTTTCAGGAAATGTTGCAAAATGAATAAATATGTCTTAAAGGTTACATTGAAAAGACATAAAAAAATCGGAATTAAATAAATAAAAAATAAACGTAACTTTTTGTGAACAGTTGCACTATTTCAACAAAATTTATAGTTAATTTTTGTAGAAATAAATCCGAATTTTCAATAAATAAAAATAATTGTCGTCGGTTAATACCCAATCTCGTCTACGTGCACACTCACATCTTTTCGATATGGGAGAAAGCACCTCTTCATTTGTTTTATAAACAAACTACCAACACATGAGCCCGCTCGACATCAACTGTCATGTTGAAGTTCATGGTGTCCCTAGCCTTGGCTCAACCCTTCGCAATGGCAGCGTCTCCAACCACCATGCCGTTGTACGCGAGGCTCATCGTGCCGTTCCCATACTCGAAGCCGCCAAAGTGGTGTTCTTGATGGTGACTTCTGCGGTGAGATTCATGTTGAAGGAAAGAGAAGAAGTGTCGTTGCTGGTGCTGAAGCTCTCCACCGTCAGCACGCCGAGGCGGAGTTTGGGTCGCGCACCCGCCTCACGGTGAAGGCCAAGATCAAGATGATGGCAGCTTGCAAGATCACAAAGGCCGCCATGTTGGCGAGGCATTTCATGTTGTTTCCGCCACCCGCCATTGGTGCTACGAAAATGGGTCCTGTGCGATTGTTTCACAAGTTTCTTAGATGAGAAACAAGGGAAGGGTTGAAGATGAATACGTCGAGTTTCGATGTCTTTATGCTTTGGAAGCGTGAAGTGAACATATAGGGGAAAATTAATTGAAGTGCGGACAAGAATACCCGGCCTTTCTTTGATAAATTTCATGAGGAAGCTTCTGCTGGGCATTTACTGGGTCAATGGAACAGGACTCGATAAAAACGTCTTGGAGAGACAACTTTCCTCGCGCAGCCCATTAACTACGACAATCAAACTTTCTTAATTAACTGCACAACATTATATATTTGATAGACTAGAGAGGTCCCCCAACTTAAGATTTGAGAATTTCCTTTCGAGAAATAGAACGACCTCATTTGACACATCCATTGTGAGATCAGCAAACGTGACTCAAGTGAACTCGTTTTACTTTTTAGTGTTATGACATAATTCAAGAGCCTAAAATTTATGAACCGATGCAAATGAAGTAGTAAGTCGTCTTAGAATGAATAAGCTATTCAAACATGACCTCTTTATGCTATATGGGTCAATGACAAGCTGCAAGACAGTGGCGATCCTCTATTCCATGGACCTTCCCAATCACTCAACACCCCACCCCCCCGGCGCGCCCGGGGGAGAAAATTCAGTCTGTTTCTTGGGACAACCACCGACGGATTTGTCTCAGCTAATACCCTAAAATATCATTTCTATATAAAAACATCAACTGTATTTAATTACCATGACAGTTACCATTTTAAGCAAAAATGCATCATCCAGTCGTCTTCACGCTAGGAATCATGTCTCCTCGCTAGGAATCATTTCCCGACTCCTCGCTGGGAATCATGTCTCCAACGGTTAGACACAAATCTTAATTTTCGGCTGCATATTCGTGGGAAGAAGCCGCTGAGGCCACCGGGCCCGTGCTTGCGCTGGCTAGGATGCATACAGTGGACTATTGCGCTACTTCCTTCCTTGATGACTTATTTATAGAAATAGAGAAGATCGTCCCATTGCATTTCACAACTGAATATTACCAAAGAGTCTGCCTCGGCATCTTCACGCTGACACAAAAAGCAAACTAATTCTATACAATTCACCAAGGACAAAGTGATAGGAACTGGAACTGCCAAATATTCTTAGGATGTTCACGTAAAGTTACAGACTCCTCACTGCCAAAAACAACAAACAAAATGCCAACAGCACATTACCAGCGTTTATAGATCCACTACCAAAGAAGTAACCCACAGCCCGAGAGATACGTTATAGACATGGAGGGACAATATTGAATGAGGGAGACGTTCTTGTTAAGTTCGATAGGCATGAAGTTCCAACAAAAGATACAGGTGATCCATCACAGCTGAGCTAGTATTCCCATTTCTTCAGCTCCATTCCGTCAGGAGGGCTACCTTCGACCTTCTTTGCACCCACTTCCTTCCAGTTTGTAGAGAGGACTGTCCCATTAGACTCAACCTACATAAATGGTCGAGATATTAAGTAAAAATATGGTCATTTTCATGGATTGCCTAATAACATGGGATTGAATGCTGTGGAGCTTTGACGATAAGAAGTCTGAAGTCTGACAAGACGCTTATCATCTGTTTAACCAGCACCGTTTCAAAATGCAGATTAAGGTAAATGCACCCAGTAAGAAGAGCATATTTGAGGAGCTATAACACGCAGAAAGTAAATTAAAGATCTTGAGTCTATGGAAATATCGCAAGCACGAGAGAAAACGAGAAAATGGCAGGACCCAATAAAGGATAAAGTTTCAGATCAGGCTAGAGAGAGAGAGAAAAGCTCCTGAAGAAATGGAGGTTGAGAAATGTTTTTAGATGCCTCCAGAGAGACCATGGAGGGTGACAAATCAATTGTAAAGTAATTATAAAATGTACTAATTTGCATAACTTCTGAGATGCAGCAGAGAAGTAATGCTCTTACAAATGATTTTGTCATAGCCCTTCTCGCGTCTTCATCTGCATTCTGGAATATATCTCGGAAAAGCTTGTTCAAAGCTGCATCACCATCAAGCTTCTCATCCTTCTCCTAAACTTATGCAATAATGCAGTTAAGATAATTGGATAAAGCAAACAAAGAATAAAACCGCCATGGACATTAAGAAATCATTAGCAGTGTCTAGTACCTCCTTCTTGACCTCGGCTTCCAGCTTGTCCCAGTCTGCACGTTTATTTTTCGAAGATGGATATGCAGGTCTGGCTGCTCCATCTGCCAAAAAAAAAAAAAAAAAAAAAAAAAAAAAAAAAGAGGAAAAATAGCTGATTCACTAGCCATGGGGAAAAACACTAACCAGAAAAGTCGATGGTTTTTCTCACTCAACAAAAACATGGGACAACAGTTAACTTTGGGTTAGCTAACAAATTAAGAAAGGCACCTACCTGATGGCACAATAACTTTCTGTGGAACTGTAGCTTCTTTGCGATATTCAAGAGACTTCCATTGGATTGCTTCAGCTTTTGCAAGACGGATCTCAATTTTAGTTGATAATATTTGGTATCTACACTTTTCAGTTACTACCTGATTTGGATCACATAAACCATCCACCAGTAGTTACAATGAAGTAGAAGCAAAATGTCAGCAAGCCAAAGCTTACTTTTTCACAATAGAAAGATAAGTAAAAAAAAAAAGAAAAATAGGATTCATTTCCATACGAAGACTGAACAAAGTGGAGCTGGTTCAGAAGAGAAAATCTGATGCAAATATTACTGAGGATATCCCCAAACAAAAGACCAGAATATGCACTTGCAACAGCTTCGCGTAAGGCCAATTAGCCAATCAAACCAAAAGCAACTATTACAACAGAAGCCTAGAACGAATTATTGTCACATGGTTAGATCATATGCAAAATAAGAAAATGAGCTTGATTTTAATTAGAAACCGAAAGGAGCTCTTCGCAGTACCTTGTGAAACAATCTAGTTTGAAAGTAATAAGCATCTTCATTGGGCACATTGATCCTCACACTTAACTGCAAGATAATTATATTCCCTCATGTCATCTATATAATAAAATGGTAAAATGAAAAATACATTCTACATCCAGTAAAAGAAATTCTTTGTGAGATGAAACATACAATTTGGTCACCAAACTCAACGAGTACATCCTCTGGCGCAACACCCTTTGCAAATATTGTCACGACGACTTCCTCAGGTTTCTGATAAAATTCATGTCTGTTGAACAATGAATTGTCCCGTCATGTGACTGGAAAAGCACTTTTTGGAAAATGAACTATGAAAAGCCACACTAAATATTGACAAACTTATATCATGTAAACTGCCACACAATGATGAGGAACAGTTACTTACAGACAACAACAAGACCACATTTGCAAGGAGAAAAGCTTCAAATCAACTCCAATTTCTAGTCTAAGTTTAGTAGTTATCCAAGTTTGAAAGATAGCTGATCATCATCGTGAATTTATTATTGTCAAGATTTGTGTAGTAGGGTCACAGCAACTAACTTGATTCTTCCGTATGTTCGCATGCGAGCTTCAAATCCGCACATCAATGACCAAAACCAGGAGAATATGTTGACTTTCAACTAACAATGAGAAACTTCACAATTGGCCATGTGCACTCAAAAATCAGGGTGCAAAGCCAGGTTTCACATAGACAGCATAGGTAATATTGCAAGAACCTGAATTTGGGCTTGACTGGTTCGACTGCATTAATCTGTTGTACCGTTCCATGCTCTTCCTGAATTTCTTCATCTGCTTCAGCATTTTGATCAGATGGCAGGGCAGTGTCAGAGGAAGGTGGGGCACCATCATGTGCCTCCTGATCAGTTACGTCCTCTGTGGAAGCACCCAAAATCAAAATTCAAGAATATAAGGAAACTTCACCCAGTAAGTTAGCTTGCACCTATGACAAATCTTGGACAATAAATATTGAAATGCATAGACAAGGACTGGACAATAACGGCAGCATGAAAGCCAACACAACACGCAGCACAGAGAAAAATATTCACAAAATCCAAGAATGATGCTAAAACAGGGGCAACAGCCCGATTCTGATTCTAAGACTAAAGGCAGCAAAATTAACCAATTAAATATGTGAAAATGTTAACAAGTCATGCACATTATAATGAAAAAAAGTCGTCTCATATCTTCGCCGGTTCTTCTGTTGACCTGGTTAACAGCCAACACTATGTTGTTTGAATTAACATTTTATGCTGTTCTTCTTCAACTTTCTCAGTCAAGACAACCATGAGACCCCCAAAAAATTGACATAGGTATCACCATGACAGAGTCTGTTTATGAGTACAACAGTACGCATATTTAGGAACTCTCTGCATCTCTAGGAACTCTCTGAAGTTCCAAAAAAGTAATTCTCACCAAAATCTTTTCCATAAAACAGGGACACACCACTTTCTGAGCATTCTTATGAGAAGATTTGAGCCATGTAAGAAGGTGCTATGATATCCATCTCACTATGCTGGAGTCTAGACTTAGCTCAAAGAGATAGGAAGGTAAAGCTGATTTGGTCCTAAAGGAGATGATAGAGAGCCAGACCATGCATTACTCACCACTACAATTCTCCCAAAGCAAAATAAAAATAATAATAATAAGAATAAGAAATAAAGAATCCCAAACCCGTAAAAGCTCCTTTTTCAGAATTCAGTGAAAACTATTTCCAGTACATTTCCATAATTCAAGTCTCCAATAATTCAGCAAAGATTTAAGCCCTCATGAGGTCAATGTGCTTATGATAAAATAAACGCTAAAAACTCATAACAAAACACTGAAGACAGAGACGATCGCAGTCTCTTTTTTTTTTTTTTTTTTTTTCTGAAAAGGGGGGGTGAAAGCCATGTTAGAAATAACCAACAAGCTGCATTGGAGTAGGCAAAGACCAGCATGCCACCACGATGACCACAATGCATAGACAAGTTCCGATCAGTCAATCACAGAAACCTTATCTTGATTACTAGAGGCTGTCGCAAGTGCAAACCTGCAAGGTGCTTCTTGCATTCCTCAATTAGCTTGGTGAATCTCGAATCATTTTCTGACAGAGAAGCACCCTTTTCAAGAGCTGCCTTGGCAGTGTGATATTCTTCAAGCTTCATACAGGCAGAACTGGAAACAAAAAGTACAAATGAAACATGTGGGGAATAGGGTTGATACTCCATAGAAGTACTAGATCAAATAAATCTGTATATACACACTCAGGACTATTCATCTAATGCCTCCGAAGCAATATCTAGCAATGGAAGTAAATAATCCTACATCAGCGAATGCAACCTAGCAATCATATTCCGTCCAATTTATAGCGGATCAATATCAACACTGCAATTGGATTAAGGATTATCAAACAAACATCCAAGCCATCGTTAAAGCTGCGTAAAAAGAAGCAGAAACACCTAAAATAGCATCATCAAATGATCGACTGCACAAACTTCAGATACGAGAAAGGGAAAGTATCAAACTTTCTGACTAAATAGACCGAGTAAGAAAGACAGCATTCCAGCTCGGTCGGGCGAAGAAGCTTACTCACCCTTTCCGCAGGTATGCTTTGACCATCGAGGGATCCAATTCGATCGCCTTATTCGCATCAGAAACGGCCTCTGATCAAAACAAAACACAGCATAAACGTTAATCAGAAGCGCGTCACCCAGGGCACTGCAAAAAGAACATCTTCATCAAGAAAGCAGAAACCACTTCCGTTCCAAAACGGCGACAAAAAGATCCGAAACCCATCCGTAGCATTCCCACGAAAGGAAAAACATTTTCTCGGGTCTAAAGTCAGAAAGAAGCAGCATTGAGATCATCCAAAATAGAAAGCAATGCTAGTAAAGCTCGCCTCCCCAAAGCAGGCTCAATACTTTTTTCGGTTCTTTTCCCTCTTCTGGGGTTACCAAACGGGTCGACAATGAACGTGCGAAAGAGAAGCGGGCAAGAAAAGCAGGGAAAACTCAAAAACCGCTTTTTCCAGGCAAAAAACACGCAGAGTTCAATTCGACGCCATCGTCACAAAAAGCAAGCACCACAAACACAACTACTCGACCGAACACTCCCCAAGATCGCGACGCGGCGACTAGGGAGCGGCCCCTCCTCCGCCTCGCCTACGGCGTGCGGCGCAGCACGCCCCGAAGAACCGACGGAAGCCGAGACGATCGACGAAAAAAGGGGATCGAAACCCCCCGGGGACTCACCGGTGAAGCTACCGAGCTTGACGTGGGCCTGAGCCCGGTCGGCGTACAGATCGGCGTTCCCGGGGTTGGAGTAGATGGCCTGGGAGAGGAACTCGACGGCGCCTTCGAAGTCGTCGTCGAGGAACGCGGTCTTCGCCTTCTCCGCGAGATTCGCCGCCATTCCGCCGGTCGCAGAGCCTCCGGTCGCCGGGTCGTCGCGAAGTCAACCAAGACGAGGACGGAGGAGGAGGAGGAAGAGGAGTAAGGAAGTGCGAACAAGGGGCGAGAGTGCTGGAGCGAGCGTGGGTCACGCGGATTTAAAGCCGAGGAGGGTTTAATAATTGAGGCTTTTTGACTGACGGGGAGGCAAGGACGTGCAAAAAGCAGGGAGCCGAGGGCAGGGATTCTAGACACTTCTTCTCCTCCGGGAGTGAGAGAAGGAAGGAAGGAGGGGGAGGGGGGGGTGTGGGAAAGAGGGGAGAAAACGAAAGGAATCTTCCCCTCCTGGCTCCCATCGCAGTTGGCCTGGCCCTGGACCGTAGTTGACCATTGACTTCGCCCCTCCCCCGGGTCGTCTCCGTCTCCGTGTACGTACGTCGCCGGAACCAGAGCGAGTGTATACTGGTAAAGGTAATCGGTTTGCTGGGGTGCCCGGATGCGCTTTTTTGCTTTGTCCGGGTTCGAGAAGTGTCGGCCCGAATTATCTAAATGTAATCATAACGAGGAAAGAAAGACCATTGCCCTTTGATTAGGTCACCATAAAACCCTTATTACGTGGAAAGTATTCTCAATTAACTATTTTATAAAAGGTCGAAAAATCTCAATCCGACCTCAGTTTATCTTGAAAATTTTCAAATTGACATGCTTGCGAATTTATTTTCTATCGACTTTCATGAAATTTTATTATAAATTATTTTTTTTTGTCAGTTCTACGCTATACCTACTCTACACTCACTTTCAAACTTTTACCTGCGCTCTTTGTAAGGCGTGGGAGTCGAAACCCACTCCCGAAACTTGCGCGTCCCCACCCCATCCCTCCCTAAAAAGGTGAGAATTTGAATCTCTCACCTTCCCTTCCATGTTGGAAGGGTGGCCACTAGGTATTATAAATTGTTAAGTGGCATAATACGTGACGGTTAGTAAGTATATCGGTTTAGAATTTTACTTGAATTGTGATTTTTCGTGATATTAATTTAGTAGTTAAAAATTAATTTTTGATAATTTGTTATAGATATATCAATTTAAGATTTTTTATAATAAAAAATTTAGTTTTTTTTAAGTGTTCCAATTTGTGATTTTTCTTAATATTAACTTTCTCTTCACTTGAAAAGTTGTCTAATTAAATTATCTATAAAAAAATTAACAAAGAGGACCTTGCCTCCCTCTCAAAGATCGCAATCCCAGCTTTTTTAAGATATCGGAAATATTCTCAATTAGCTACTTTACAAATAATCCATTGAGGACAGATTTGTGAATTTCTGTATTAACGGTCACTCGTTTTAATTTTGTGAAATTTGAATCTAACGAGAAAAAGTTCGAACCTTACACAATTTATACAAATACTTGGCGTATCTATAATTTTCACCGGCTTTGACCAATCAGTAGCTCCTTCCCGTTCTAATGTGATCGGACGGCTTACGTTGCTCCGTTACAATCTGGCGGTCCAAATTACATTCTGAACAAGCCTCCGCAGTCCCGGCCGCGCAGCATATGATAAAAGCCCATTCTCACCCAATGTAGTTTTGTCTCGTAATGTACAAAGGCAAAATAGAGAGGCCGAAGTCAAGTCAACCACAGGCCCAAACCAGGCCGAATCTCCATCGAACGAGGAGGAGGAGAAGATTGGAAATCTTCCCCGTAAAAGAAGGCATTGTCCTGAAATTTACTCTCACAAACTAGGTAATTTTTTCAAGGATCTAGCCATTGTTGGTAATCCTCTGCAATTGGAATACAAATTTTATGCAAATTCTCAACCTAGACATTGCAGTATCGATCACAAATATATTCACTTTCGCCTCTATAACGGTCGATACCGGGATAAAGTCGATTGCTAATTTAGGCAAGGTTAAAGTCCAAGTCAATGTCCATCAAATTCAACGGATGGTGTGAAATTTATCCAACTAAGTATGGTCGGGTGAAGCTTAATCACAGTGTAGAGAATATAGGACTTTATTTTCTCAATAAGATCCGACTCATCCATCTTGAGATGTGGTTGATTTTGTATATATTCAAACGATGTCAATTAATTATTCCCATTTGCTCCCAATGAATAAATCAATTTGCTCAGATTAGGATGGCACTTCTGTAATAATAAAATAATCACGGAAATGTGTTGAAGCATGGATTTAATAATTCATGATATTTGAGAAACTTCATTACTTGTATTGGATTTAATTTCATTCTAACAAGGCAAATGAAGGTATAATTTCTATACTTTAATTGCTATTCTTTCCCTTTCTTTATAACCCATTACATGTAAAGAACTATGTCCTTACCTTGTTTGGATGAGCAAAGAATAAGCCCAAAACTAAAAAGTATATCCTTTACTTCAAAGTAGATTAAAGCATTCCTCAAGTGACAAGTCTATACTCTATGCTTTGCTTATGGTGTATTCATCGCAGCACTAGTACAATAATTGTGGCAATGGAAAACAGAGTCTTATTACACAAGGATGCATTTGTTTGAAGAAGAATCCTTTTCGAAAATTTTTCAAATTTTTTGGTATTTGGATGACAAAAAAACTATTCAATTTAAGGAAAATATTTTCCATGAATTGAAAATACCAAACTTAAATTGTGGGAAAATGACTTTTTCTTTTGGCAAGAAGGAAGTTATTTTTTCTAAAACACCAAAGTAATGAAAACTCATCATTTTCCTTGAAATTAATTTTCTTACAAAAATTTTCCTTTATCATGAAATTTTCAGTGAAATAAAGTAAGTCAGTAATATATACTTAATTATTATGCCCTCAAACAAATAGTTTCCCTCTTTAAACTTTACTAAATCTTTTCTTATTTTCTATTCAATAAAGATTAGGGATAAATGCATTAAAAATTTTAAAACTTATTATGAAAATGTAATTGAATCCTAAAACTTTCAAAAAAATACAATTAAGTCATAAAACTTGTAAATTTGTGCAATTAAGTCATCCAATTAAGTTTGTCCACTTAATTAACGAAAAATGTTGATGTGACTTTCTTTTTATTATCATTCTTGCTCTTTTACACGATGATGACGTGGCTAAAATATGAAACATAAAGCTAAAATGACATTATTTCGATCCAAATATGATTTTTAATGCAAATTTTATTTAACTTTAAGAAAACTTTAAAAAATATAAAAGAAGGGGAAAAAAATGAAAAAGGGAATACTCATATGAGGGCTTGCAACCCTCGCCGTCGCCAATCCACCATCCCTACCAGCCTAACTAGCACCGACATACGACATGGATACACGACACGACACGACCTACGCGCCGACACGTCATTTATAAAAGTAGAGAATTTCGACATGTTGGGACGCGCTATATATTAAATAAATATATTTATTTATAATTAATTTGATTCAAATTCACTAATAAATAAATACTAAAAAGAGCTTACAATGAATTTACACTAATAATATTAATAAATCTATTCATAAGAAATTTGAAAGACATTCATAATTAATACGTACCGACATCCGGGAACATGTTATTAACTTTAACAAAAATTATAAATGAAACTAATAACTAACAAAAGAATAAATCAACTTATTTAAATAAATCTATTATCTTCTATAATGAACAAAATTTATTATTATTTAATATTTTATTCGAAATCACTTTTTAGCTCATTTATTTATTTTTTAACGAAAATAACTTTGTCATTCAAAAATTAATTCCCTCTCTCGGTTTTTCCCCAAAAGCCTCCTAAAAATTAATTCCCCTTCTCATTTTCCCCTCCAAACTCTCATCCCCAAAAATCATTTCCCTCCCTCATTTCTCTCACCCTCTGTCCCGCATGCCACCCTAAAATCCCCTCCCTCAGTTTTTTCCCCTGCTCTATCTCCCCCTCCAAAAAAAAAAAAAAAAAAATCAAAGCACCTGTCAATCAATGATTGACAATCACCCTACCACACACCAAAAACACCTCCTTTAGAATCTTCCCCTGTCAATCACCTCACCCCACGCCACCCCACTTGCTCCCCCGCCCCCTCGGTTTCTTCCCGTACCCCCCAAAAGCACGTGTCATTTCTATGATTTCTCTCCCCCTCACCCCACCCCATCAACCCCCGCGCTCTCTCCGCCCTCAGTTTCTTTCCGTCGTCCCGCACCATCCTCCCTCTCTTCTTGCTAAAACCCTCCCTAACCGCGATATCTTCCTCCTCCTCGCCATACGACCCTCTCAACTCTCTCTTGGTCACCTCGCTCGCCGCCTCACCTCCGGCCCTTCCTCCTTTGTAGTTGTAGCCTTGCTGTCGGCCCTCCATCGCAACGTTGCAGTCGCGGCCCTTTGAATTGCCTCAATCGATGCTCTTCCTCTGGCCTTCCCTCGCCATCGCGGCCTCGCCTCCACCCTCCATCATCTTCTTCGACGATCCTCTCACTCGGACACGAGTATCGAAATATGTCGAAAAAAATTGACCACGTGTCGGATGTGTGTTCGAACGTGTCTGAGTGTGTCAGACACGTTAACACATGTCGGACATGACACGGAAGTTCTGGCAACGTGTTCGTGCTTCATAGCTACCAGCACTTGGTGACCCCCGCCAGCCATCCCCTCTCCATCATTGGTTGCAGTGGCAGTGCAGCCATTGCATGAGTTTTCCTTTTTTATTTTTATTTTTTAAAATATTTCTTTTTATTAAATATAAGTTAAACAAAATTTGTTTTAAAAAAATCAAATTCTAATCAAAACAACATTGTTTTAGCCACGTCAATGTGACATAAAATAGAAGAAAAAAAAGTCATGCCAATATTTTTCATTAGTCAAGTTGGATAGAATTAATGGATATAACAATTTCACAAATTTAAGAGTTAATTGCACTTTGAAAAGTTTTAAAATTCAATTGCACTTTCATGATAAATTTTAAAATTTTTGATACACTTATCCCCATAGATTATTGAAGCATGTAATCTAATGAGAATGAAAAAAAGAGAGGCTTCTTGGTGCATTTCGCTAGATTTTTGTTTCAATGTTGGAGGTTTAGACTCCATCAGAGTGATTTTTGTGTGTCTCTCTCTCCATCCCTCCTAAGATAAGGAAGCAGAAAAATCCCTTGATAGTGTTGAGTCATAACAAAGAGTCCCTCACCAAGGCTAGCGACCTTCGCCAGCTATCAACAAGGTCCAATGGTGGTCAAGTGAAGGGAAAATTTGAAAAAAATGGAAAAAGAAGAAAAATTAAAAATTAAAATTCAAAAAAATTAAAATATTATTAAAAATTTTCCATATTAGCGCCAACCATGTCACATGAATGGTTGGTATCCATGTTAGTAATTTCCAGCAAAAATTGACTATGTGGACTCAACCGACAATAGTGAAAATAGTAAAATTCAATTAACAAAATTGAAATGTTATGATTGGATTGATAAAAATGTAATATATTTATGATTTTTTTAAATAATTTTCCCAATTATTTTGTGTGGTTGGAAAAAAACTCACATCCATAATAGAAAAAATGGCAAATTAATGTGAAAAACTTAAACTCACATCATATAATGCACTTTACTATTCTATTGAAAAATGTTATTAATCACGTTTAAATGTTAGAATTAATACCCTGAAAAACCTCAAACTGGTACACATGTGACAAATTTACTAAAAACTATTTTTTTACCACCAAAAACCCCAAATTGGTATACCTTTGATAAATTTACTTCAAACTGGTACACTTGTGACAAATTTACCATCTGTTAGTTTTCGTTAAATTTTATTGTCAAGTTATTAAGTTAAATGATACGTGACAATTGACCGGTATACCAATTTAGGATTTTATGCTCCATTTGTCACAATTTATAATTTTTGTGATTTCTTTATGATATTAATCCAATTTAGCGGAAGGTATATTTATCACAAATTTACCAATTTTTGGTTTTTTGCAGTCGAATAAATTAATTTGAAGTAAATTTGTCATAAATGTACTAGTTTAGGGTTTTTTATAGTCAGTCGAGGTAAATTTGTCACATGTATACCGGTTTGGGATTTTTTCATTATCAAAAAAAATAATTTGGAATAAATTTGTCACAGGTGTACCAATTTGGGGTTTTTCAGAGTATTAACCCTAAATGTTACTAGCAAATTCATGATAGCTCTTTGGGCGGGGCAGCTTGTAAAAGTGTCCATGTCAATACCTTAATTTAGGCAAAATTACCAAAATAGTTATAAACCTATTCAACTCGAGCTACTTTTGTTACATACCATTCAATTGTGCTAATTGAGTTCTAAAAATTTTCACGTTTTAGGATTGACTCAATTGACGAAACGTAAAAATGTTATGACTTAATTGGTATGATTAAAAGATTTAAGACCAATAGCACATATAAAATTTGTTTGGGATTTTTTTTGTAATTTTCTCCCGAAATCCATGATTGTGCTTTTGAGGCTTCCTCCAGCATTGGAATTTAATTCTAACCCATTAGAGTTAAATACATTAGGGATTGATAAATGAGTATGCAACTTTTGCCAAAAAATAAAAATGTGGGCAAACAAAGTAGATTTGACTATATATTTCATTTGGTTTATCAATTTTTTTTTAAACAAAGAGCAAATTGTAGGGGTGATCGATTTCAAGTGAGCGGTTCCCACTTGGTTGCCCACTAAGGATTGGTTCCGAAAAATTGAAACCGGAACCACTTGTTTGTTTCATGGACCTACCTAGGATCTAGATTACCGATCCCACCAAGCTTCACGCGATGAATGGCTTGTTTTTCAACAAGCTATAAACCCATGAGCAGTTAATACAAACACAGGTGACAATAAGATTCTAGTGTCCATGCATCCTAGAGAGTTTCCTCTCAAACATGTGTAAAGAATGCTTCACTTTTATCTTGGTACTTCAAATAGTGAGTAGATTGAAGAAACTAAAAGAGGCCAACTTATAGCAAAGGGAGGTGACTGAGAGCAAGAGAGGAATTCCTAGCTGTGAGTTGTGTTTGTGAGGAATGGCCGAATGCATGGCCATGCGATGATGGGAGTCGAGAGTCGAGAGATGGAGGGATCAAGGGAGTTGCTTGAGAGAGTTGAGATGAGATGAGAGACTTATGAGTGAGCTTATAGATTTAACATTTTATTTTATTTTTTAAAATTATATTATTGCTTCGAATGAGTGGTTTCACACTTGCAATTGAGAATTGAACCGATACCCATCTATTCTAATTTATAGAAATTGGGAATCACCAATTTTGGGTAGGTTTGATTGGATTATGATTGGTTCTCAATCCCTTTGCACATTCTTAATGAATCGATGACATTTTATCAATCATCAAAACATCAATTCTTCGATCACAACTCATTGTAATCGAATGATTTCTAGCGACACTCTTACATAGACTGTCGTACTCCATAAGACCTTGAAAAATCAGAGTGACTTTTCCTTGTACAAGTGCTGTTCTTGAGCTACTTGATGAACTGTATTTACCCCCGGGGCATGTTTTCTCTTTGCACTTCTATATATTTTCTGAGACACTGAATGAACACATTTCAGTTATGGAAACTGTCCTCCGAGTTGTGTGCAATGAGGTCATTGGCCATGGTATCACTTGCCCAACGCATGGTTAGCCTGTGCCATTCCTGCTCAGTTGCCAGCAGGCATTGATTATTAAACATTCCCACCTAATAGTACATCTGTGAGTTTGGCTGCATTTTAATAACAACATTCTATTTGAATGACTGACATTCGTGATTTTATTTTGGGTTTAAGCATCCAAAAATTTAAGCCTTTGCGTTCAATTGAAGTCTCTGTGATTTTTCTTCACTAGTCCGGTCAATTGACCAACGGATTTCTTTAGAACTTTTTGTCATTGGAGTGCTCTATGGAGCTTTACTGAAGTCTGATACCGAAGTTCACACAAGATGTTTTCATCTAATTAGATGAATTTAACAGTAGTTAGCTACCTGGTTTTAAAAGCAAAAGCTAGCTTCCAGTTATACTGATAAATTTTGTATTACAAGTCCATATATAACTATAAAAAGTGGTATCATTGTGAGAGATCCATAGGTTATCTATAAAGATCGATCTAGACCATATTAATCTGCTGTAGCGTTCCATGCTCTTCCTGAATTTCTTCATCTGCTTCAGCATTTTAATCAGATGGCAGGGCAGTGTCAGAGGAAGGTGGGGCACCATCATGTGCCTCCTGATCAGTTACGTCCTCTGTGGAAGCACCCAAAATCAAAATTCAAGAATATAAGCAAACTTTACCCGGTAAGTTAGCTCGCACCTATAACAAATCTTGGACGATAAATATTAAAATGCATAGACAAGGACAAGATAGACAATAAGGACAGCATGCAAGCCGACGCAACACGCAGCACAGAGAAAAATAGTCACAAAATCCAAGAATGATGCTAAAACAGGGGCAACAGCCTGATTCTGATTCTAAGACTATAAAGGCAGCAAAATTAACTAATTAAAGATGTACAAATTTTAACAAGTCATGCACATTATAATGAAAAAATGTCGTCTCATATCTTTGCCGGTTCTTCTGTTGACCTGGTTAACAGCCAGCACTATGTTGTTTGAATTAACATTTTATGCTGTTCTTCTTCAACTTTCTCAGACAAGACAACCGTGAGACCGCAAAAAAATTGACATGGGTGTCACCATGACGCAGTCTGTTTATGAGTACAACAGTACACATCTTTAGGAACTCTCTGAAGTTCCAAAAAAGGAATTCTCACCAAAATCTTTTCCATATAACAGGGACACAACTTTCTGAGCATTCTTATAAGAAGATTAGAGCCATGTAAGAAGGTGCTATGATATCCATCTCGCTATGCTGGAGTCTAGACTTAGCTCAAAGAGATGGGAAGGTAAAGCTGATTTGGTCCTGAAGGAGATGATAGAGAGCCAGACCATGCATCACTCACCACTACCATTCTCCCAAAGCAAAATTAAAAAAAAAATTAAGAAATAAAGAATTCTCAAATCCGTAGAAGCTCCTACTTTCAGAATTCAGCGAAAGCTATTTCCAGTACATTTCCATAATTCAAGTCTCCAATAATTCAGCAAAGATTTAAGCCCTCATGAGGTCAATGTGCTTATGATGAATTAAACGCCAAAAACTCATAACAGAACACTGAAGACAGAGATGATCGCGGTCTCTTTTTTTTCATTTTTCTTTTTGAAGGGGGGTGAAAGCCATGTTAGAAATAACCAACAAGCTGCATTGGAGTAGGCAAAGACCAGCATGCCACCACGATGACCACAACGCATAGACAAGTTCCAATCAGTCACTCAATCAGAGAAACCTTATCTTGATTACTAGAGGCTGTCACAAGTTTTGCAAACCTGCAATGCGCTTCCGCATTCCTCAATTAGCTTGGTGAATCGCGAATCATCTTCTGACAGAGAAGCACCCTTTTCAAGAGCTGCCTTGGCAGTGTGATATTCTTCAAGCTTCATACAGGCAGAACTGGAAACAAAAAGTACAAATGAAACATGTGGGGACTAGGGTTAATACTCCATAGAAGTACTAGATCAAAAGAATCAGTAACTACGCACTCAGGATTATTCATTGAATGCCTCCGAAGCAATATCTAGCAATAGAAGTAAATAATCCTAGATCAGCGAATGCAAGCTAGCAATCATATTCCGTCCAATTTATAGCGGATCAATATCAACACCGCAATTGGATTAAGGATTATCAAACAAACATACGAGCCATCCTTAAAGCTGCATAAAAAGAAGCAGAAACACCTAAAACAGCATCATCAAATGATCGGCTGCACAAACTTCAGATACGCGAAAAGGAAAGTATGAAACTTTCTGACTAAATAGACCGAGGAAGAGGGACAGCATTCCAGCTCGGTCGGGTGAAGAAGCTTACTCACCCTTTCCGCATGTATGCCTTGACCATCGAGGGATCCAATTCGATCGCCTTATTCGCATCAGAAACGGCCTCTGATCAAAACCAAAAACAGCATAAACGTTAACCAGAAGCACGTCATCCAGGGCATTGCAAAAGAACATCTCCATCAAGAAAGCGAAAACCACTTTCGTTCGAAAACTGCGATAAAAAGATCCGAAACCCATCTGTAGCATTTCCTGTTATTTATATGGTGTGATCCCATATTTTCGGACCCACATTTTCTCTTAAAATGACGGTTACTCCAAATGTAATTTTTCCACGTTTCATACATTTTTGTAACAACAGCTTATTAATAACCGCCTGATGGGAGACGGTTATATAAAAGGAACGATAATTTATTTCTAACGAGTGATCATAAAGTATAACATAAATTCTCTTAATTTTGGTATACAGCATCCGAACTTTCCGACGAACATGAATACGAACAATGGCCGAAGGTTCGTATATAATTGATCATGTTTTCTGCATTTGTTTTTTACTTCTAATATTTGGTATCATAGCATGTTTAGTGCCTTTGCCTTGTCTTGGTCGATTTTATGGTGTATTTTTCGAGCCTTTTGAAGAAGAACAATTACTTTACCATCTTCACCCAAAAAAATAAAAAAACAATTACTTTACCAAAAGAAAAAAGTAATTCAAAATTTTGAGACCAAAAGAGAAACTTGTCAATTTTGGGCAAATTTTGATGACCCACCACTCGACTTCAGACCGGTATGGTCGCACCGTCACGAGAAAGAAAAGCCATGAGTTATTTCAGCATATCAATATTCACCATAGGCCAATCGGACAGACGAAGTCGCGATGGTTAAGGGTTTGCATTTTGAGAAATTTTTGTTTGATTTGGGGCCAAATTCTTTGTCATTTTCGCTGAATCTTGAACCTATGTGGTCGTGTCGGCATGGTGTCCAGAACCCATTAATTATTTCTGTCTTAAATGGGTTGCCGGAGAAGAAACGGGCGGCAAAATCACGGCGGAAAACGGCGAAAACCAGTGAAAATCATCTTTGTCGCGTGAGGGAGAGGGAGCGTGCGCTCCACGCGTCCGTTGCGGCTGCAGGCGCGTAAAACCCATGCCCAACACGCGGTCACGCACACGGAACCGCACGCGCGTGGGATCCACGCCCCCGCAACCGCTAGCGCACGGAATTGTGCACAGCAGTTGCCAGGCGCGTGCACACGGTGGACAACGCTCGTGCGGGCCGCGCGCCCGCCGCTATTGCAAGTGCGTGCTCGACACGCCCTTGATGTGCCACGGCACCTTTTTTACCCTTTTGCCCCTCTCTTTACACGTTATTGTTCTATCCTTGGCCGGATTATTTCTGTTCTGCCCTTTGGTGCATTTATTTACTATTTTGTCCTTTCATGCATTTTTATGAATATTTTATGCATGAAATTAAATGTCAAATGATCTATATATTTAATTAATTAGAGAGTAGCCACAACATCTTTAATTGATTAAAATATATATTAAGAGCCTATGGATCATATTTAAAAATGGACATTGATTGTGATTAATTATATTTACATGATAGATTTTAACCCACGAGGATTTTCATTATATTAATATGATTAATTATGATGAAATATCATATTATTATTCTTGATTTACCCACGGGCATTAAGAATTTATATATGTTATGGTAGTTTCCTCATGATGTAATGATGAATCTATTTAAATTAAAAACTTAGCCCACAAATAGTTTTTGTGTTACTTGATTCATATTTGTGACATGTTTACATTGGTAAAATATGATTTATGTATATTTTGTTTCAAATTTTATGACATAAGTGTGATTGTTTGATATGCAGTTTTACAATCTATGAATTTCTCTGAATTTAAGTGTAATGTTTCTAACTATAAATTTTGGAATAAGTTACTGCTTATTCAATTGGGGTGAATGGACATTTACTATATTATAAAGAAAGACCAAACACCTGCTCTTACTAATTCGAACATTGTAACTAAGATAGCCCTTTATAATAAATGGCCGGAGATTTGTCTAAAAACGATTCTGTTTTCTGCGTTTGATTTTTACTTCTAACATTCCCACCAAAGGAAAAACATTTTCTCGGGTCTAAAGTCACAAAGAAGCAGCATTGAGATCATTCAAAATGGACAGCGATGCTAGTAAAGCTCGCCTCTCCAAAGCAGACCCAATACTTTTTTTTGGTTCTTTTCCCTCTTATGGGGTTAACGAGCGGGTCGACGATGAACGTGCAAAAGAGAAGCGGGCGAGAAAAGCACGGAAAACTCAAAACTGCCTTGTTTCCCGGCAAAAACACGCAGAGTTCAATTCGACGCCATCGTCACGAAAAGCAAGCACCACAAACGGAACAACTCAACGAAACACTCCCCGAGACCGCGACGCGGCGGCGAGGGAGCGTCCCCTCCTCCACCTCGCCTACTGCGCACCTCAAAGAACCGACGTGAAGCCGAGACGATCGAGAAAAAGGGATCGAAACCCCGCGGGACTCACCGGTGAAGCTGCCGAGCTTGACGTGCGCCTGGGCGCGGTTGGCGTACAGATCGGCGCTCCCGGGGTTGGAGTAGATGGCCTGGGAGAAGTACTCGACGGCCCCCTCGAAGTCGTCGTCGATGAACGCCGCCTTCGCCTTTTCCCCGAGATTCGCCGCCATTTCGCCGGTCACAGAGCCTCCGGTCGCCGGGTCGTCGTGGAGTCAACCGAGAAGGGGACGAAGGAGGAGGAGTAAGGAAGTGCAAACAAGGGCGAGAGTGCTAGAGCGGGGGTCACTCGGATTTAAAGCGTGGAGGGTTTAATAATTGAGGGTCATTTTGACTGACGCGAGGGAAGGACGGTGGAAAAAGTAGTGAGCCCGGGGCAGGGAGGGCAGGGATTCTAAGACACTTTTTCTCTAGAGAGAGTGGGGAAAAGGGTGGGAAAGGGGGGGAGAAAACGGGAGGAATCTTCCCTCCTCCACCGTAGTTGACCATTGACTCCGCTCACCGTCGTCTTCGTGTACGTACGCCACCGGAACGAGGGCGAGTGTATACAGGTGAAGGTATCGGTTTGCTGATGCGCCGGATGCGCTTTTTGCTTTTTCCGGTTCGAGAAGCGTCCGCCCGAATTACCTAAATATAATCATAACGAGTAGAGAAGACCACTTGACCTTTGATTAGGTCACAATGATCCCTTTTTACGTGGAAAGTATTCTCAATTAACTATTTTATAAAGGATCAAAAAATCCCAAATTGACATCAATTTATCTCAAAAAAATTAAAATTAACATACTTATGACAAATTTACTTTTCATCAGCTTCCATAAAATTTTATTATAAATTGCTAAGTGACATGATACGTGATGGTTGACAAGTACATCAGTTTGAAATTTTTATGAATTGTGATTTTTCATGATATTCATCTAATTTAACTAAAATTAATAAAGAGTAAATCTTATAGTTAAAAAATTAATTTTTGATAAATTTTTTATAAATATGCCAATTTAAGATTTTTTATAGTAAAAGATTTAATTTTGTTTTAAGTGTATCGATTTGTAATTTTTCTTAATATTAACTTTTTCTCCATTTGAAAAGTTGTCTAATTAAATTATCTATATAAAATTAACAAAGAGGACCCTCCTTCCTCTGAAAGATTGCTTAAAAATATCGGAAATATTCTCAATTAGCTATTTTACAAATAATCCATTGAGGACAGATTCATGAATTTTGTGAAATTTGAATCTAACAAGAAAAAGTTTGAACCTTATACAAGTTATACACATACGTGGCGTATCTGTAATATTCTCGTCTACGTTTCGATGTCTCGTTTTCCGTGACCACCGGTTTTAACCAATCAGTAGGTCTTTCCCGTTCTAATGTGATCGGACGGCTTACGTTGCTCCGTTACAATCTGGCGGTCCAACCGCGCAGCATATGATAATGGCCCATTCTTACCTAATGTAGTTTTGTCTCGTAATGTACAAACACAAGGGCAAAATGGAGAGGCCAAAGTCAGGTCAACCACAGGCCCAAACCAGGCCCAATCTCCATCGAACGAGGAGGATGAGAAGACTGGAAATCTTCCACGTAAAGGAAGGCATTGTCCTGAAATTTACTTGCACAAATTAGGTAATTTTTTCAAGGATCTAGCCACTGTCGGTAATCCTCTGTAATTGGAATACAAATTTTATGCAAATTCTCGACCCCGACATTGCAGTATCAATCATAGATATATTCACTTTGGCCTTTATAACAGTCAAAATAGGGATAAAGTCAATTATTAATTTAGGCAAAATTAGAGTTCAAGTCAGTGTCCATTAAATTTCAATAAATGGTGTGAAATTTATGCAACTAAGTATGGTAGGGTGAAGTTGAATCACAATTTAGAGAATACAAGACTCTATTTTCTCAATAAGATCCGATTCATCCATCTTGAGGTGTGGTTGATTTTATATATAGTCAAATGATGTGAATTTATTATTCTTTTGACCACCAAAACCCTTTTTTTTTTTAAATGACACGTGATTAAATGCTACCGGAAAACCAATTTGGGATTTTACACTTCGTTTGTCACAATTTACAATTTTTGTGATTTTTTTTTGTGGTATTAATTTAATTTAGCTATAATTGTTATAAATTGACCCGCCTTGGGGGTTTTTTATGGTCAAATAAATTAATTTGGGGTAAATTTGTCATAAATATACAAGTTTAGGATTTTTTATGGTCACCTGGGTAAATTTGTCATAGGTGTACCTGCTTGGGGTTTTTTATGGTAATTGTCATTAATGTGTACTGGGCCAGTGCTTTTCGCGTATTAACCCTTTTATATATAGCCAAATGATGTGAATTTATTATTTCTTTTTTTTTATTAGTTCTACTCTATTCCTACTTTATACTCACTCTAAAACTTTTTGTCCTGCTTCTTACAAGGTGGAAACCCACTTGAAACTTACTCGTCCTCCATCCATCCTCCGAGAAGGTGGATATTTGAACCCCTCACCTCTCCCTTCCATATTGGAAGGGTGACCACTATGGTGAATTCCAGTGGTTTATTATTCCTGTTTGCTCCCAATGAATAAATCAATTTGCTCAAATTAGGATGGCACTTTCGTAATAATGAAATAATCATGGAAATGTGTTGAAGCACATATTTAATAATTCATGATATTTAAGAAAGTTCATTACTTGTATTGGATTTAATTTCATCCTACCAAGGCAAATGATCGTATAATTTCTATACTTTAATTGCTATTCTTTCGCTTTTTTTATATCCCATCACATGTTAAGAACTATGTCCTTACATTGGTTGGATAAGCAAAGAATAAGCCCAAAACTAAAAGTATATACGTTACTTCAAAGTAGATTAAAGCATTTCTCAAGTGACAAGTCTATGCTTTGCTTATGGTGTATTCATCACAGCACTAGTACAATAATTGTGGCAATGAAAAACATCTTATCAAAGAAGGATCCATTTGTTTGAAGAAAATTTGTTTTTAAAAAAATTTTCAAATTTTTTGGTGTTTGGATGACAAAAAACTATTCAAGTTTTGGAAAATATTTTCCATGAACTGAAAATACTAAACTTAAATTGACGGAAAATGACTTTTTCTTTTGGCAAGGATGAAGTTATTTTTTCTAAAACACCAAAGAAATGAAAAATTATCGTTTTCCTTGAAATTAATTTTCTTAAAAATGTTTTCCTTTATCGTAAAATTTTCAGTCAAACAAAGTAAGTCAATAATATACAACTGAATTATTATGCCCTCAAACAAATAGCTTCCTCTTTAAACTTTACTAATCTCTTTTCTTATTTTCATTTAATAAAAGATTAGGGATAAGTGCATTGTAAATTTTAAGATTTATCATAAAATTGCAATTGAATCTTAAAATTTTCAAAAAATATAATTAAGTAATAAAACTTCTAAATTTGTACAATCAAGTCATTCAATTCACTTTATTCAACTTAATTAACGAAAAATGCTAATATGACTCTTTTTATTATCATTCTTGCTCCTACGTGATGATGACATGACTAAAATACGAAACATAAAGCTAAAATGACCTTATTTTGATCCAAATAAGATTTTTAATGCAAATTTTATTTAACTTTAAGAAAAATTTAAAAAATACAAAAGAAGGAAAAAAAAAAGGAAAAAGGAAAACTCATACGAGGGCTTGCAAAACCTCACCACCGCTACCCCTAGCGGTGTGCATGGTCCGGCGGGCGGCGGTTCCCCGACTTAGAATCGGGAACCGCCCTAAGGACGCTTGGAATCGGGATTCATCTGTGTGTTACATGGATCCACCCAGGAATCGGACCGCCGGTCTGGTCCAGTTCCCGAGTAGATTTATGGAACTGATCTTGACGCGAAAAAATTTTGGTTTTCAACATAGAATGACTTTGTGACATCAAAGCAAGCCAAAGAAAGAAAAACTAAATTTAAATACGTGGAACAAAGATTCATTTGTTGCAACTATAAATGTATCTCGTAGATAAAAAAAATGCGAACAGATGGAATGCAACATTCTTTTAGTAATTTTTTTTTTTTAATATTAAGAAGGTTCCGGTCTGGTTCGGGTGGATGGGCGGGCGGATCCGCCAATGGAACCGGGAATTGGACCGGTACCAACCAGTTCCCATAAATTAGAAATGGGAACCGGACCGGTTCCCTCAAGAATTGCTGGTTTCGGGCAGTTATGGTCCGGTTCCGGGCGGATCCCGGGTATTTTGCACACCCCTAGCTACCCCACCATCCCTACCAGCACTTGGTGAACCCCGCTGCCATCCCCTATTTATCAACGGCTGGGGTGGCGGTGCAACTGCGACCTTGCATGAATTTTCCTTTTTTGTAATTTTTTTAAATTTTTTAACTTATTTTTAAATATAAGTTAAAAAAATTTGTTTTTAAAAAATCAAATTTAAATCAAAAAAATTATTTTAGCCATGTCAATGTGACATGAAATAAAGGAAAAAAAAAGTCATGTCGATATTTTTCATTAGCCAAGTTGAACGAGTTAATGGTTATAACAATTTGGGAAAATCTCAAAAAAGGATCGAAGTGGAGCCATTTTCTCAAAAAAGCTACCCAAAGTGGACTCTGTCTCAAAGGACGCAGGTGACTAACTTACTCGATTAAGGACTTCAACTTCTAATTTTATTCACAACCAAGGGTACTTTTGTCCAAGAGCATTGTTGTTTATTTTTTGTCTCTCTCTTTTTTCTTTTTTTTTTCTTCCTTCATCTTTCTCACTCTCTGCATCACCTCCATTATCAACCGCTCCATCGCTCTTTGTGTCATCTCATTGTATGACCAAGATTGGATTTTCTTTAGCACGAGCTATTACAACGTAGTCTAACTCATTAAAAATATTAAATTTTGCTCCTTAAAATGGTTTGTAGATAATTCCACGGAGCCAAAATGAGCTTTAAAAAATAAGTTCTTTTTATTCCAACATTCATTGCAAATTCTAATCTCAAAGTCATAATATGAATTTGTTTTTGCTAAGACTCAATTTTTTTGTCGAACTCCCAAGCTATGCAACTAATCCCTTTGGCAACGTATTTCTCTCACCTTGAGAGTGCATCAAACTCCATTTATTCCGAGCCTTCCACTAACTCGGCAATCTGCAATTTTTTGTGTTGTTTTCGATCCTACTTGCCAACAACAAAGTAGCAATATTCAAGCATCGCCGAGATCGTCTTGTTTGACTAACTTATGCCTTTATTCAATTAACACTTGGTGATCAACAATTTCACGCCAAAGAATAATTTTGTTGCGGCTGGCGACTATTTCAACCTTGGCAAGAGTTTGCCTCATCAATTTCAAATTTGGGTTTGCCTCTCTTGCATAAATTCAATCTTTCAAAGATCCCCCCTTCCTCTTTGCAATGGCAATGGGTCCTTTCAATAATCCCTAGCTAGGAAACACCCACTCACACTCTTGCCATTCTCATCGACACGACTCTTCTCCTCAATCGATACCCTATCTTGAGATTGATCATTAGTCGTATATGATATCATTAACTATAGAAAATGTTGTACTTCGTTGCCCCATCGCCGCCATTGACAAGTCCTATTCGAGCTCTCGACCTCATCGACCACTGCCCTTGATAGAAAATCCAGCGTCGTTGTTGTCGGATGGAGGTCAATCCGAGCTTTAGGCTGAGCACAAGCGAGCCGAGATTTGATGCATCTTGAGGAACTTAGGATTTTAGCATCCGAGAAGGTGACCAGTAACAAATAACTCTAATCCAACAACAAAGTAGCAATATCCAAACATCGCTAGATCGTCTTGTTTGACTAACTTATGCCTTTATTCAATTAACACTTGGTGATCAATAATTTCACGCCAAAGAATAATTTTGTTGTGGCTGGCGACTATTTCAACCTTGGCAAGAGTTTGCCTCATCAATTTCAAATTTGGGTTTGTCTCTCTTGCATAAATTCAATCTTTCAAAGATCCCCCTTCCCTTTGCAATGGCAATGGGTCCTTTCAATAATCCTAGTTAGGAGACACCCACTCACACTCTTGTCATTCTCATCGACACAGCTCTTCTCCTCAATCGATACCCCATCTTGAGATTGATCATTAGTCGTATATGATATCATTAACTATAGAAACTGTTGTACTTCGTTGCCCCATTGCCGCCATTGAGAAGTCCTATTCGAGCTCTTGACCTCATCGACCACTGCCCCTGATAGAAAATTCAGCATCGTTGTTGTTGGATGGAGGTCAATCCAAGCTTTAGGCTGAGCACAAGCGAGCCGAGATTTGATTCATCATGAGAAACTTAGGATTTTAGCATCCGAGAAGGTGACCAGTAGCAAATAACTTCAATCCGATTTCTTGTCACTAGGACCAACTATGTGATGACATGATGCTTATAAGGTCGTTAGTAGGAGCCCTAATTATGGTGTTGAAGGAGGCAATGTAGAGCGAAGGGGGAGGTGTGAGGAAGATGAAGAAAGAAAAAAAAATTAAAGAAAAAATGTTCTTGGACAAAACTACCCCAAGCTGTAAATAAGATTGAAAGTTTGGGTCCTTATTTGAGATGAAATTAGCCACTTTGGGTCCTTATTTGATACAAAGTCCACTTTGGATCCTTTTTGAGAAAATGAACCTACTTTAGGTCCTTATTTGAGATTTTCCCTAACAATTTTACAAGTTTTAAGGTTTAATTGCACTTTGAAAGTTTTAAAATTCAATTGCATTTCATTTTCATTATAAATTTTAAAATTTTCAATACATTTATCCCTACAGATTTTTGAAGCATATAATCTAATGAGAATGGGACAAGAGAGGCTTTTTGGTGCATTTCGCTAAACCTTTGTTTTAATGTTGGAGGCCTAGGCTCCATCGGAGAGATTTTCCTATGTCTCTCAGTCCGTCCCTCCCAAGATAGGAAACTGAAAAATCACTTGATAATGTCGAGTCATAACAAAGAGTCCCTCACCAAGGCTAACGACCTTTGGCGCCTATCAACGAGGTCCAACAGCCGCCTATCAACGAGGTCCAACAGTGGTCAAGTGGAGGGAAAAAGTGAAAAAGAATAGAAAAATGAAGAAAAATAAAAAATGAAAATTCAAAAATTTTAAAATATTATTAAAAATTTTCCATGTTAGCACCAAACCATGTCACATGGATGGCCGATATCCATGTTAGTAATTTACATCCAAAATTGACCATGTGAACTCAACTGACAAAAGTGAAATTTTAGAATTCAATTAATAAAATTGAAAGGTTATAATTGAATTGATAAAAATATATAGATTTAGGATTTTTTGAGTAATTTTCCCGATTATTTTGTGTGGTAGGAAATAAACTCACTTCCATAAAAGAAAAAAACGGCAAATTAATGTAAAAAACTTAAACTCCCATCATATAATGCACTTTACTATTCTATTGAAAAATGCTATTAATCACGTTTAAATGTTACTAGCAAATTCGTGATAGCTCTTTGGGTGGGGCAGCTTGTAAAAGTGTCCATGTCAATACCTTATCGATGCAAAATTACAAAAAAAGTTCTAAACCTATTTAACTCAAGCTAATTTTGTCATATATCATTTAATTGTGTCAGTTGAGTTCTAAACATTTTCACGTTTTATTTATTAAGTCCATTTGATTAATTTTAACTAGAAATCATTGACGTGGATGATGGTCATCCTATATATAATATGGCTGGCGTTGATATAAATAATTTTTATAATTTTTTTAAACTGAAATTTTTATTTTATTTTTTATTTCTTTTTCTTGCAAGCCCAATGAGAGTCATGGCCCTTGCCTGTTGGTTGGACCCTTGCCTACTACGATGAGAGCTCAATTGCCCTTGCTTAGTGGCCAATGAGGGCCCTTAGCCCTCGCCTATGGTTGGTGAGGGTCATCTCATAGGAAGTATCGACACTCTCCGAGAACTTTCGTGTCGTGTCGGACACTTCGATATATGTTCGACATTCTTGGACACTCGATCAACACGTATTGGAGAATTCGACGCTTGATTAATTTTTTTGACACTCTTTAAAACTTGAGTCGGAATTCCGACATTTGAGATTTCAATACACGATTCTAACATGCAATGTCAATTTTAAAAATTTTCAATAAATGAATGGTCAAAATATGTATGTGAAAAATAAAAATCAATGATAAAAATAACAAATTAGGAAAGAAGAAAAATCTAATATTTTATCCTCTTCTCTTTTGACTTTCACTTTCCAAGTTTCATGGATTTATGAATTGGAGTTGAATCATTAAATTGAATCAATGAAAAATATTAATAAATGGTGGGTTAATGTTTTAGTGTAAATGTATTATTAGATTTTATTATTATTATTTATTTATTTGTGAATTTGAATCATATTAATTTGATTGAAATAATCATAAAAATAATAATTTATTATTTATATAAAAATATATATATAATATATAACGTGTCTCAACATATCGAAATTTTCTATTTTTTGAGAAACAACATGTCAGTATGTCATGTCGTGTCGTGTTGCATGTCGTGTGTCATTGTTACTTAGGTTATCTATAGTGACCCTCATCAAAATTGATAAAAAAAAAAAAGAACATAAAAAGTTTTAAAAAATCAATTTTCTTAAAAAACGTATTATGTAGTATTATTAGCATCTACATTAGTGATTTTTAGCTAATAGTGATTGGATTGACTCAATTGATAAAACATAAAAATAATTATGACTTAATTGGTACAATTGAAAAATTAAGATTCAATTAGCACATATAAAATACGTTTGGAATTTTTTTTTGTAATTTTCTCCCTGAATCCATGATTGTGCAGGCTTCCTCTAACGTTGGAATTAAATACATTAGGGATTGATAAATGACTATGCAACTTTTGCCAAAAAATGAAAATGTGGGCAAACAAAGTACATTTGACTACATCTTTCATTTGGTTTATCAATTTTTTTTAAACAAAGAGCGAATCGTAGGGGTGATCGATTTCAAGTGAGTGGTTCCCACTTGGAATCATGATTCACCCACTAAGGATTGGATCAAGAAAATTGAAACCGAAACCACTCGTTTGTTTTGTGGAACTACCTAGGATCCAGATCGACGATCCCACCAAGCTTCACATTATGAATGGCTTGTTTTTCAACAAGCTATAAAGCATAAACCCATGAGCAGTTAATACAAACACAGGTCACAATAAGATTCAAGTGTCCATGCATCCTAAAGAGTTTCATCTTAAACACTTGTAAAGAATGCTTCACTTTTCTCTTGGTACTTCGAATAGTGAGTAGATTGAAGAGACTAAAAGGGGCCAACTTATAGCAAATGGAGGATATTAAGAGACCTGTGAGTTGTGTTTGCGAGGAATGACCGAAGGCATGGCCGTGAGTTGATAGGAGTTAGTAGTTGAGAGATGGAGAGATCGAGGGAGTTGCTTGAGAGGGTTGAGATGAGAGAGATCAAGATGAGATGAGACTTACGAGTGAGATTATGGATTTAACATTTTAATTTTTTTAAAAATATTATATTATTTTTTTGGTTCAACCTACTCTACACTCACTTGTGGATAGTTTTACATATGAAATTGAGAATCAAACCAATATCCATATGTTCCAATTTATTGAAATTGGGAACCATCAATTTTGGGAAGGTTTGATTTTATTATGAATGGTTCTCAATCTCTTTGCATATCCCTAACGAACTAATGACATTGTATCAATCATTCAAATATTGATTTTTCTATCGCAACTCATCATAATTGAATGATTTTTGGTGACACTCTCACATAGATTGTCGTACTCCATAAGACCTGGAAAAATTTTGTGATCAATGCGGAGATCTACTCTTATTTGATCCAGTTGTCCCCACGACCTCGAAAAATTAGATCCTCAATCTCAAAATTTATAGCGAACCGCGGCGAACCGGGCACGACGGCTCGGTTCGGGAGAAAACCGCCGTTGCTTTTTCTCTGGCCAAAGGTAAACGACGCTTCTTTCTTCGAGCCCGAACCGGTCGGCTTTCTGATGGAATCAATGCGGCCGGATCGGCCCGATGATCCACCGGCGGTCGAAGCTCTCGTCGTTCGTCGAAAACGTGGACAGAGATGAAGATCCGCGCTCGATCTCTCTGAATAACCACTTCCATGTAGCTCTCCCTTTCTCTCTCTAACTCTCTCTCTCTCTCTCTCTAAGGCCATGAAGTGCCGATCCGTGGCGTGCATATGGTCGGCGGCGCCTCCTTCCCTCCACCGCGTCACCGCCGCCGCCGTCCTCGACCAGCCCCCGACGCTCTACACCGGCGGCGCCGATGGCTCCGTTTTCTGGTGGAGCATCTCCGGCTCCGAAGCCAATCCGGTAAGTCCACTCAACTTCTCTCGGTTCGGCCCTCGCTTGATCCGTGCGATCTGTATTCTCTTCGAAAATGCTGCCTTCCAGGTGTTCTACCGTCTGGCGATCTCTGTTCGAAGTTCCCTCGCGTGTGGTGTTTATATGATTACGTATCTTCCGTTGATTTCATTCCGTCGCGTTGTGTTCTCCGTGTGATTTCTGTCGAACCTATGCCGAGGCAAGAACTGCGTAGAATCGAAGCAAATGATGTCTCCTGTGCTTTGATGTGTAGGAGATTAAGCCGGTTGCTATGTTGTGTGGCCATGCTGCATCGATAGCTGACCTGGCTATTTGTCATCCTTCTGCGGTGCTCGGAGATGGAAAGACGGAGAGCTCGAGCTGCGGAGCTCTATTAAGCGCGTGTAAAGACGGTGTTATGTGTGTCTGGAGCAGGGCCAGTGGACACTGCAGGCGCCGGAGACAACTGCCGCCTTGGGCTGGGAGTCCATCGAATCTGTGCACGTTACCATCTAATCGGAGATATGTATGTGTTGGTTGTTCATTCATCGATGCCAGCCAATTGGTTGAGCATCAGGCTGCTGGATCCACACAGGAAGTTGAGCTTTTGTTGGACTCAGAGTCTCATCATAAGAGGCCTCCCAAGTGCACTGTAGTTATTGTAGATACTTATACCCTCACCATTGTACAGACGATGTTTCATGGAAATTTATCAACTGGGTTACCAAGGTATATGACTTTATTTTCATCTGCCGAGGATGGGGAGAAGTATTCTGCAGTCCTTGTTAATTCACATGGCGGGATGCAACAGGTTCCAATATCAAAAGACTCTCATCCAGATGGGGAGAATAGGGGTGGCTTGCCCAGAAATGGTTCTGAGCCTGGGATAATTGATTGTACAAATGGTTTTATGGAGGATGGGGTAGTATTGTCATGTGCCACCACGGGAAACATTATTGCTCTTCTGTTATCTAATCGCTGCATCTTCAGGGTAGTGGACACTGCTGTCACTATTGGAGAGGTTTCTCTGACAAATGATCTTTGTCCTCAGGGTGTTACTGGTCACTTTCATGGTGCTGCAGGATGCATGTTTCTGGAAAGTGGTCACCATGAGATTCTGCCTGGGCAATCCAACAGAATGTGTACAGTAAATTTTATTATTTGGAACGTTGAAGGTTCCGCAACTCTGTATCTTGTTTCGTATTCAGATAGCTTATTTGATTGTAGGGCTCTCTCTTCAATATCTGCTGCTTCTCATCCAGAGCGTTTAAGATTATCAGTTCATTTCATTCAATTGAAAAATTATCTTCTCCGCATTGAGTCAGTTTGCTTTGGTTTAAAAGAACTTTTGCAGTGGAAACCCCACATCTCAATTTGGTCACTATTAAGGGATCATGACCAATCAAAGCTCTTTCAACAGTGTGAATTTGTTGGGGAAGGTGTTTCTTATTTCGACTTGATTTCAGAGTCTTCTCTATTCTGTGAGTCCAAGGATTGGGATGGTCTGGAGCAGGGTGATATACTTAATTCCAAATACGCAAATAGTCTACATGCAGGAAACAATAGCCCTTCACTTAATGGTCGTATTGTATCTTCTTCCATGGTTATTTCTGGCGATTCATGTGCACCTTATGCTGTTGTTTATGGCTACAGCAATGGCGACATTGAAATTGTACAATTTGATTTGATTCATGCGCCGGATTATCATAGTGAAAGTTCTTTCTTGAAGTAAATTCAGATGTATGTAGGAGATTTTTCACAGGGCACACGAGTGCTGTACTTTGTTTGGCAGCTCACCACATGGCAGGCAATGCAAAAGGATGGGATTTCTGTAAGGTCTTGCTGTCTGGAAGCAAAGACTGCACCGTTCGAATATGGGATCTTGACAATGGCAATCTCATCACTGTAATGCACCATCATGTGGCTCCTGTTCGCCAAATTATTCTCCCTCCTAATAAGACCGAGCGTCCTTGGTGTGATTGCTTTCTCTCTGTTGGAGAGGATTCATGTGTGGCTCTTGCTTCACTTGAAACCCTAAAGGTGGAGAGAATTTTTCCTGGACATCCCTCTTATCCTGATAGGGTTGTTTGGGATGGTGTAAGAGGTTATGTTGCCTGTCTTTGCCGAGGCTATTTAGGACCATCTGATACTAGTGATGTGTTATTCATATGGGACACCAAGAGTGGAGCCAGAGAACGGATCCTCCGGGGAGTAGCTTCTCATTCGATGTTTGATCATTTCTGTAAGGGCATTAGCATGAAATCAGTCTCTGGATCTGTGAGGGATGGAAGTACTTCTGTTTCCTCCCTGCTTCTTCCCATCGTTGAGGATATTGGTTTTTCTAAACCTCATATAGAAAACTCAGAAAAGGGGTTTTCTTCCGCTGGTGCAATGGCAATGTCAACTAAAAGAACTGAGTCATCCACTCATAAAGCTCTCCTGAGTAAGGAGAGCTCTACTGAATCCTTTCAGGGCGGCTCATCTATTGTCGAAAGCATCAAGCACTCCATTAAGTGCTCTTGTCCATTCCCTGGGGTAGCAACTCTTTGTTTTGATCTCACTTCACTGATGCTTCTTCCTCAGGGGGACGAGTTATGTGGAATTCAAATTAAGAAAGCTGGCTCTCCTGTGAAGAGAGACGGTGTTGCTGAGTTTGCAGATAATGGAGCTGGTCCAAACATGTCAAACAGTCACATGGAGTCCAACTGCATTAGGTCACTTGAAGAGAGCATTGTACGGTTTAGCTTGTCGGTTTTGCATTCATGGGGGGTAGACGATGGGCTTGATCAATTGCTAATTACTGACATGAAGTTGATAAGACCTGAGAACTTTATTGTTGGACCAGGTTTGCCAGGGATAAAGGGTCATTTACAGTGACTTTTCCTTGTACAAGTGCTGTCCTTGAGGTACTTGATGAACTGTATTTACCCCCAGGGCATGTTTTCTGTTTGCACTTTCGTATATTTTCTGAGACACTGAATGAACACATTTCAGTTATGGAAACTGTCCCCCGAGTTTTGTGCAATGAGGTCATTGACCATGGTATCACTTGCCCAACGCATGGTTAGCCTGTGCCATTCCTGCTCAGTTGCCAGCAGGTATTGATTATTAAACATTCCCACCTAATAGTACATCCTGAGTTTGGCTGCATTTCAATAGCAACATTCTATTTGAATGACTGACATTCATGATTTTTTTTTTTTTTTTTTTTTGGGTTTGAGCATGCAAAAATTCAAGCTTTTGCATTCAATTGAAGTCTGTGTGATTTTTTTAACTAGTCCGGTCAATTGACCAATGGATTTCTTTAGAACTTTTTGTCATTGGAGTTCTCTATGGTGCTTTACTGTAGTCTGATACTGAAGTTCATACAAGATGTTTTCATCTAATTAGATGAATTTAACAGTAGTTAACTACCTGGTTTTAAAGCAAAAGCTTGCTTCCAGTTATACTGATAAATTTTGTATTGCAAGTCCATATATGAATAATAAAAAATGGTAGCATTGTGAGAGATCCATAGGTTATCTATAGAGATCGATCTAGACCAGTGTCCATTATCATAGTTTGTCTACAAAGATTGATCTACTGCGATAGTTTATTTTTCTCAGTTGTACAAATCAATAAGGACTTACTGGTGGATGCACCATTATATTTGCAGCATGGGAATACAGTTTCTCAAATGACTCTTTAAAGTTGGGTGCAATGATGCTACTAGTAGCAAATTTTTTTTGTAAATTTTGTTATTCTACTTTTCAAGGATTTTTCATTATGTGTTCAGTATTTCTCTTGAAGCATCTGGCATCAAATCATCTTGTTTCTTGAATTATCGATTCTGTCCACTTTCCATCTTAAAATGAACGGTCTACCTCTTCTTTAATTTGCAGTACCCTGGCGGCATTCTATACTCGGAACTTTGCAGAGAAAGTCCCAGAGATTAAGCCACCTTCCCTCCAGGTCAGACTCTGTTCCACTGTTGCTATTATGTTTTGTGTCTATCTATAGCAATTTCTGGGGATTCCTTGATGCCCCTTTTTGTATCTTTTCCAGCAGTCCAGCATAATTGAACTCTGGACTTGTATAAGAACATTTAACAGGGGCAAGATTGCGTAAACTCACTTCATCTTCTGTTATTGCCCTACCAGCCTCCGACTAGTTTGGGATCTTTTTTATTTTCTTTGGGGTTCTGTCCACGGGAAAAAGAAAAGGGGGTGGGGTGGGTTTGGTGTGAGGATGAGCATATAATTACGTGTAAATTCCTTTTTTTTTTTTTTTTTTTTGTGTAATATCTTATGTGTCATTTTTTTTTTTTCAACTTGTATCTTGTGCCCTGTAGGTGAATTTTTTTTTTTTTTTTTTTTGGATAAGTGAATACAAGAAGACAAGGTGAGTTGCCTTATGGTGGAAGCCTGCACAAGCACTCATATAAACAATGTCGTTTGTTTGGTTTTATCGTCTTGGAGTACAATCTAAGAGTAATGCTAGGTATACTAAAGCAGCTTTATGAATTTGGTATATTAAGTAATGGGTAGACTGCAAATTCTTTAGAAGAAGTGGTTCATATTTGAAATGCAATAAAATTCTACCAAATGACTTAGTGCATCAATCTAGGAAACCATCTCAGTATATCTTTCATTATCATATATATATATATAAAAACTATGTCAATTTGGGAAATTACATTGATAAATCTGGAAAGAAGCTGATACTTACTATATAATTTATCTTGTTCTTCGAATTCTTGGCTATTTCTTGCAGTTTAGTATCGCAATGTTTTTCTGCTTGATAATGCATTATTCCCAAGAAGGATTGAAGCTGCTCGGTTAGCGTTTTGACTGTCAATATTTAGAATCAAACTTTCAATGAGTAAGCTCATGAAGGTTGAAAATATAAACTCAACCGATTATACAAAGGAGACTTAGAGGCTTTAAGCGAGAGTGACTTATCAATATTTAATGTTTCCTGCCCAGGATATGGTCTTGCAAACATTAGTCTTTTCCTAGGCTTCTGGAACGCTCCCCTAAATTTTACATAGCATAAGTGTTTGTCCATCATATTGACATTGTCTCTGTTTATGCAGTTGTTGGTAAGCTTCTGGCAAGATGATAGTGAACATGTGAGGATGGCTGCACGATCTTTGTTCCATTGTGCTGCTTCCCGGGCAATACCTCTCCCTTTGTCTAGTCAAGAGGTGACTAATCACATAAAGTTTGTGAGTTCTATGGCTGGGAAAAATGAAGATGAACATGAAAATCCAAAGGAACAGATGGTATCTGATATAGCAGTTATGGAAGAACAGCAAACAGAAGAGATCTTGCAGGTTGAGGAATCCAATATTCTGATATGGCTAGATTCTTATGAAGTGCAGGATTGGATTTCATGTGTTGGAGGAACAGGGCAAGATGCAATGACATCTCATATTATTGTTGCAGCTGCATTAGCCATTTGGTACCCCAGTCTTGTAAAACCAAGTCTGGCCCCGCTGGTTGTTCATCATCTAGTGAAACTGGTCATGGCTATGAATGAAAAATATAGTTCCACTGCGGCAGAGCTGTTGGCTGAAGGTATGCATGACATATGGAAGGCATGCATTGGATCTGAAATCCCCGTTTGATTGGAGATATCTTTTTCCAAATTGAGTGTGTAAGTGGTACATCTGCAAGTCCAGCCATACCCACTAAAATTCGGGAGACTTTGATTGAGATTCTTCTTCCAAGTCTTGCAATGGCTGACATTCATGGGTTTCTTAATTCCATAGAAAGCCAAATCTGGTCTACTGCATCTGATTCACCAGTTCACTTAGTATCCCTTACTACACTTATTAGAGTTGTGCGAGGAGCTCCCAAGAATCTGGCTCAGTTCCTTGATAAGGTTAGTAAAATGTTCCTTTAAGTTTTGTATGACAAAAGCAATTCTTTAAGAGTTTCAAATGGAGTTGGATCATGTATATATATGTCGGCAGACTAGTATCTCATTTCACGCTTTTTTCTTATTTTCAATGTTTTTTTCCTCTGTCCTCTGGGGTGTTTGAACTATGACATTATGGGTGCTTGGCTAACTACTGGTTTTATAAGTAATTCCCATTTTTACAGTTCACTTTGAAAATTTTTCTGCTTCTGCTTATCTATGTCCAAAAATAGTGGTGCATGTAAGCCACATATGGTGAGTGTGTGCTGTCGTGATTCTTTTTCCTTTTTTCTCCAAGTGCCCAATTGCTTCTTTTTTTATGCCTTTGCCTTCTGGTCTTTTCAGTGGTATTCCTCATTTATGGGTTCAAACCATGTGATTCTCTTATTAGGTTCTGTATGCTAATTTATGAAATGTGCCATGCTCTTGCAAATGTGCTGTCCTGGACTTGATGAAAATATGAAATCCTGTTTTGGGAATGCCCTTTAAGCTTTGTGCTGAATTGCAGGCAATTAACTTTATCTTACAAACCATGGACCCTGGCAACTCAATCATGCGAAAAAGTTGCCTCCAGACTTCAATGACAACTTTGAAGGAAGTTGTTCGCGTATTTCCCATGGTAGCACTGAATGACAATTTGACCAGATTAGCCGTTGGTGATGCCATTGGAGAGACTAGCAATGCTGGCATTCGTGTGTATGACATGCCAAGGTATGATGCAACCTAATCAAGGGACTTCAAATGAAGGTTTCCCGCCCCCCTTTCATTGTGATTACTGGATATCCAGAAAAAAGTGATGAAAACAATGAGTAACGGTATATAAGAGAATTTGTTTGTCAACAATGACATCTCTGTTGCAAATGAAGGGATAGGATGGCATTTTTCTCTTGGACTTCATTACCATTCATATGTGATCTTCACTCTCCATGTTTATGATTGAATGCACTTTTCCTCTGAATGATATATTTGTGTAGTGTGCCAACTAGATCATTAGATAATTATGGCTGACATTGGTTGTTCCCAATCAGGTGTTATTTCTTTCTGTAGCAATCTTATTTTAATGAACCAATTAACATTGATGCCTTTTGATAGAGTAACATACGTCTGTTAGCTGCTAGTCTCTATTATAGAAGTTTACAAAACACGCATGGAAGTGCAAAACAATCTGTAAAGATGCCTCTGAAATACTCTTAATGTTAACGGTTATTTGCTGATTAGAATATTCATCATTTTTCTTTGCCCACTCCTTGTCTAAACAGTGTGACGAAAATCAAAGTTCTGGATGCAAGTGCACCTCTTGGACTACCGAGTTTTCTTACAGGGTCTTCTGGGATGGCAGTAACAACTGTGATTTCAGCGTTGAGTTTTTCTCCAGATGGAGAGGTAATATAATTTTACATTTGAACCTTTTGATACTGTCACACTAAAGTATTCTTTCAATCATGTCCTCCTCCTAGGTGGCCTGAATGAGTTTTCACTATTATTCAACCATTTCTCTCGGGCTTTCAATTGCAGGGTTTAGTTGCTTTCTCTGAGCATGGGTTGATGATAAGATGGTGGTCATTAGGATCAGTTTGGTGGGAGAAACTTAGCCGCAACTATGTTCCCGTCCAATGCACCAAATTGATTTTCGTTCCTCCGTGGGAAGGTTTTTCACCTAAAACTGCTCAGAGAAGTGTGATGGCGAGCATAATGGGACCTGGTGGGCCATCCAGTCCACAGGTAATGTTGGTGATATGATCTCGTGCTTTCTTTTGGCCTTGCTTACATGCCTTCACTTTTGCTGCTGCTTGTAGTGTGCCCTGATTATGGTAGCATGTCGGTACTGGTGGCCTGGGCATGAATTGCATGGGTTTGGATGCAAATGTATTACTATTTTTCTATAAAAAGGTGAATTTCTGAGTGAAAAGCTTTCTTTGTCTTGAAAATGAACAAACTTAAAATGATATAGAAATCTAAAGGAGCGGGTAACTCCTATTTGAAGTTCTAGGTTTCGATTACGATAACTAGTTGGTAAGTTCTTGAATATAAGAAAACTCTATATGACGTGTTTTAGCAAAAGTCAAAATTACACTCTTGGGCTCATATTAATTTTCCTTTTGTTTTAAGGATTCTCTCATTAATTGACTCCACTGATAACAAGACTGTAGTTTGTAACGTTAAGAATTCTCTCTCTGTGTCTCTCACTAAGGACGCATTAGTAGTCAATTCATGCTATCTTTTCTTAACGGGGAAGTTTGAGGGGCCACCCTGAAATGGACAGACTTTGTACAACTTTATTAAATGGCCATGGTTAGCATAATTTTCATAGATATATGCTTATAGATGTGAGAGTAAGCTGACCTATATGAGATTGAGGCAGCCCTCGTCCAGATTGGGCGAGGATTTCACGGCTGGCAAGGTTTGTCAGTGATTCTCACTGGCTCTAAAGAAAAATATTAAAAATTTTTTTACGTCAACGCCGGCAAAGTCACATTGCACAATTGGTGTCCACGTTTGATTTTTTGGCGAGGCAAATTGGAATTGGCACTCAAGTGATCGATTTTTCAAATTCCTGATACTCAAGTGAGTATTGTATGAAAGTTTTGGTACTCCTACCGTTCTTAACCCAAGGTGTCGTCTACTGGTTTAGTTCTGCGCGAGATGTAATAGGAAATGTCAAGTTTAACGGCCTGAAACGATTTTTCAGTTTACACAGGTTACAAATGGGGTAAATGTAATTTAAAAGAAAGGTCTCTCAAATTTTGGGTCATTTTAGTTTTACCGTTAATGTATGTAATTATTACCGTCGCTTAAGGATAATGTTACTATTACCATATTTACAAGATAATTCGTCTCTATTCTGTATTCTGCCCAAACTTTAAATGAAGTACGGTCTATCCTGCTCTCATAGCTTAGACTCAGCTTTTAAGTCCTAGCATATAGCAATCGAGCTAGTAGAAGTGGCAGTTCATATGTTATGTATGTGGCGTGGCTTTTGTCCCAACATATGGAACTTGGAACCATATGGCATACTACATTTTGTAGAGGTTGAGCTTATGTCATGTGTCAAATGCGCCTATACAATCACATCAGTTCATTGTTAGGATTCCGTGCAATATAAAGTTGTTACTTGGATTTGCAAAGAATAGCAGTGACAACAACGTATGTTACAATTTATGGATTGTTGATCCATTCTGACCTGAAACTTCTAATGTAGGAAAAGTTGAAGGGTGCAGGCGAGGACAGTTTGAACATTTTGATTCATAATCTCGACCTCTCCTATCGCTTAGAGTGGGCTGGTGAGAGAAAAGTTATTCTCTCGAGGCATGGCCATGAGCTGGGAACTTTTCCATTGTGAAATTGCTATTGCATCATATTGTTCCCAAGCTCGTGCGATTAAGAAGCCTGCTCGTGCTGCTTTAGATGAAAATGCAATCTGAAAGGTTCTAGCATCGTCATCAGGCAGTGTCGCGATGGGTTTCTTGAATCGGGTGTATAGAACTTCCCCTCCATCAGTATGGCATCATCAGTTAAATGCTCAAGGTTTTTTCGATGTTGGGCTGAACATGATCTCTGTACAGGCGGTCAAAGGTGATATACATCCATTTTTTTTTTTTTGGGCATATGAAAATAGGGTTGAGGAGGAACGATATCGACTACTTCTTTGGAGCTGGGGACTTGGCAGGCTGATAGATGCCATTGATCAGAAGATACCTGACCATAAGCAAGTCCTGTACAAATTTTGTTTCTTTTCTTATTCATTGTTGTCTTTGTTACTTAAGTGTAATTGTTGTCCTTAATGGCACATTGCCAACTTGATAATATTTACAGGTATTTTGTGAGACTAATATAGTCTTTTGCGATTGTAAATTTCAGTTTCTTTCCAATTGCAATCTTCAACTTTGACGGTGTACGTGCTGACATTCTGTAAGATCTACAAATGTTGTGCTATAAGCTGAGATAATAACATTCTTTTCACATGCCCGCCAGTTGAGTGGTATTACATTGCCTGGAAAGGCAGATTGGCTTGCCAGCTTATTCTATTCTTTACCGATAATTACAAAAGGTTTTTTCCTGCATCTCGTCAGTCTTCATCTTAGGACGTCCGATCCACACAATTTCTCCCCAGCTTCTGCTAATTCTGTTGCCCTCTGGATACCAACGAACTGGTACTAGAAACCAGAAAGCAGTTGCAGTTGCCGCAGAAGAGGAGTCAAGGTCTCCATCAATTTTTCGCAAGGATGGTTGTGAATGCCTTCGTAGGTCGTGACGACGATGCTCGAGTCTGTCGAGAGTCGTTGGATTTGCTTCTTCACATTGCATGTGTGGTGTGTGCAGCGGTAGTAGCTCCTAGCTCATATCGAGTGAAAATAAACTGTCAGAAGCTTGAGGTGAAAGCGTGGTTAACTTCAGACTTCAACAAGCCCATAATTCCAAAATAGTTTAGGATGATATTGATGGACTATGCAGTTAAAAGATCCTAAAAGTGCTACGAATCACGAACAAAAGATGGAATGCGACCTGCTCATATGCCCCTGGTATTGGTCTACCGGATGCGCTAAATTCTCAAATGAGAGCTAAATGACATCTCAGGGACATTTTCCAGGTTGAAAAGATAAACAGCATTCGCATTGTTCTAGTTGACATGGTTAGTGCTAGAAGTATCATGTTGAGGCTCTTTAGAAACTCTATGAATCAAGCAGAAGTTTTTGAATAGGGCAAGGTTGGCCTTACCTTGGATGGCCGCTGTTCTTCACTGCTTTCTGGCCGTACTTGCGCCACCTGTAACCATCGTCGAGAATGTCATCGGCGCTCTTCGTGTGGAACGCGACCCTCGGCGGAATCGCTTTCCTGGTCTTACCGACTTTCTTATTACAGCTCCTACCTCCATTCTTCACTTCTTCACCCCGATTATTATCCCCTCTAACGCTTGAGAACGCATTTGTTGGTGGAGGGTGGTGCTCCGCAAATTTACTGGAGCCAGACAGGAGGCTAAACCAGTCCACTTCCATGGGAAATTGTTGAGGGTCTAATGCCTGCGGCGGCATTAGCGTAGGAGAGTGTAACAACGGGGTCGATGGAAGCAAGTGCGGATTCATGCATGGGAACATATTTTCAGCCGGAGCTAGCGGCAGCTGTGGGGGCGGCGGTAGCGGCCCAGCCGGGACTCTTCCGTCCATCCGGCTCCCCTAAGAAACGGAAGGGCAAAGGGAAGATCTCGATGAGCAGATGACGGATTCTAGAGGTGTTGGGATGCCAGTAAAAACAGGTTGGAATAATACTCCCCCCTTCACGCAGCCCCACTCGAGCTTTAAGGGCGGCTCCAATTACCCTTAAATCCACGAAAGAGACAAGTGGCATTCAACTACTTCAACCGTCCCCCATGGCAAGACACTTGGCACAAGGCACACTCTTCCTCCCTCCTTGAGAATATTCCAAGCTCTCCTGATGAAAGAGGGGAAAGAGATTTCATTGGGCGTTGGATGTCTTGAAGTACGCAGGCTTACGTTTTGTTAAACAACTGAACCGATGGGAATTAAACAACGAGAGAGACCAATGTAATGCGGTTGCGGTGGGTTAGAATAAGGGCGGTGTCGATCTCCAAGTATCGAGAGAAAGACTGACCGCGGTCGTGCCCGGACGTCTTCCGCACGTGGACATTGTCAAATCTGTGGTCGGAGAACAAGGATGTGGGGGCGGACGTTTGATGGTCTGGAGATGAAACGATAGCATGCATGGGGTCAATTGACGGTATGTTTTATCTTCACGTACCAGACCTGCAAATTAGATAATTTTCGAAAGTTTTTTGTCCCGCTCGATGATAGTTTGCTATATCATTTGTAAACCTTATTTCGTATGAATATAAAGCTTCCGACCCCCCCGAGTTAGGAATAGTAATACGTTTTTATCTTGTCTGTTGAGCTATATTTTTGGGTAGTCGCTTTCGCCTTCAGGAAACTCGATTTGGTGATTATCGTTGTTTTGTCCCACCTTGAGTGATGTCTATGATACAAATGAAACGAGAGATAGGGACGCAAGTTGTCCATTGTAAACCACGTGAATGGAAGCGTGTTTGTGTGAAGGGGAAACGTAGTCCTCAACTTGCACCGGAATTTAATTAATGGTGCGTTATGTGACAAAAAATTAATTATTCTAGGCTAATTATCCGAAGAAGCTACCTGCTCAGCTAGCGTGTACCCGAAAACCAAGCTAGGGCTACTTGATGATCACGTCTCTCTCTCTCTCTCTCTCTCTCTCTCTCTCTGTGTTCTTAAAGTGGTAAAGAAATTACAAAGGATTGCGTGGTCATATACGATTCCTTTAAGCCATGAAGAGACAAAGTTCATAGTTTAGAGCACAAACGCAGACATTTGGATATTTAAAAATCCATGAAACATTCTATATAAGTCTTATGAATTGATTAAATTTGGACTTTTAAATTATGCACATAAGTTTGGTCGAGAGCAGTTTGTTCATAATTTGTGGAATTTGAATATGTGACGTCTAATCCTCGAACTAAATTTCCTATGGTTAAACCAACCCGGGATTGACAAAGTCAAGTTTTTGTTCACACATCCCATTTTTTGGGAAGCATTTCGTATATGCAAAACTAATTATAGCCAAAACTTGAATGACACACTGATGAAAGCAAGAGAAGGTTCCAAATAATTTGATTTAAACATCCGCAAGTTGTCTATATTGAATTCACGCAAGAACATTATCCAATGTAACACCGGCATAAACTCGTCCTCGTCCTCTCCGCACCTATCTCTTCGTCTGATGTGACTCTACAAGCATAGAAAGCTTCACAAACAAAAACTCATCCCTCACTGGCGAGAAGTGACCCGCACGTTGTACCTGGTTGAATCGACAACACAAGAGGGGAGACCAACTAACGACCTAGTTACTAGGTTTGCTTCGATTGATCATGTCTCTTCTAGTGATTGGATTTGCAAATGTGGTTGGTTGAAGAGGATAGTGAGAGAGAGACCATTGATATGGGAGAAATTGCGTATGATTTAAAATGAAGGAATCAAAATTATCTTCATTGATCATGAAGATGCTTAGACATGAAAGACATGAATCGTTGTTCAAAATCAAATATTTTCAATTGAATACTTATTTCAAGCAATATGAGTAATCATTTTTAGGTAAATATTTTTTAAATTATTAATTTTTCATGAAATAAATAGAGTCTAAATATGCAATAAGGAGAACAATGATTGGGCAATGTGCTGCAGTTGTTTCACTGGACCTTTGATTTCCCAGTAAAAGGAGAGATCACAGCAAAGAAACCAAGATATTGAGAGGAAACGGAGGGGGCTTTCAAGGATTTTGCAGGATAAAATTTTTTAACACCCTCACCAACTACAAAAAGTCTCTCTCTCTCTCTCCAACAACCCCCACTCCTTCCTCTTCTTCTACGTCGCAATCTGATATTTCCGATTGCTATGATCTCTCCTTTCAAAGAGGTTCTCCTGCAACTTACCTTTGCTTGCTCTAACGCTTTGTTCATATAACAGCACGCGTTCTTCATGTTCACGGGAATGGAGCAGGAAGAACACTGTCGTTGACACTATTGCAAGTCAAATTATTCTCCAATTGTTCCACAGAAACAAGCCAAGTTTTTGGTATGATTAGTGTCCGTTATATATTTAAAGTTTTCGTGTAGAAAATCCTTTCGCCCTCTTAAAACTTATATCTTTCCCTCTGGCTAGAACTCTACGTCCGTCACTAGGATTTGGAGAGTTTTTCAGGTCACGCTACAGAGGCTGACAATTTCATGTATTAATTGGTAGAATAAGGCCGTTGATCTCGAAAAGATAAAAAAACAAAGGTGGTAAATGATAGAAAAAAGGGGGGGGTTTCTTTTTGGAGGAGATAAGAGAAGTTTGTGACCGGATAAAAATCAAATATCCATTGGTAACTAACTAAAATAAGAGTTGACAACGCAAATCTATTATAAAGCTGGTAATCACTCTAATTGAGGATGGCTTATTTTAACAATAATTGGGTGTATTTGAATAGTTGGAATGTAAGTCAAATAAAAGTGACAATTCAATTGAAAAATTTGGTAAACTAATAGAAAACAAATTAGCATTAGTATGTAAGTCAAATGAGAGTTGGTACCTCAAAGTTCATTAGTAACTTATTTGAAAAGAAATTAGTAACTAACACAAATAAAAATTGGTATATATATTTTTATATTACATGGTGAAATTTAATCCTTGATGAGGAGTGTAAATAAAAGGTGATAAACAATAGGACAAATTTTTTGTTTGTATGAAGTAAGTGAAGTCTGGTATGTCAAAAACAATTGAAATAGATATTATGAAAATAAGAATTTGTAATGCAAAACTATTTGATAACTTAATCTGAGAAAATTTTTTAATCACTCTAAGTGTTATTGGTAATTTTAAAAAGAAGCTGGTAAATCAAAAGAAAAAAATTTAGGTAAGGCAAATAAAAGTGGTAACATGTAGAAAAGTTGGTAAATAAAAAAAAAAATCTATAAAACATTGGTAAACAACTCGAATGAGACTTGATAAGGTAGACTAGTAAGAGAAAAGCTAGTAAGTTACACAAATAAAGGCCGATAAGTTCGCATAAAAGTTGATAATTTCAAGTATCCGCAAGACAGACAAAAAAAGAAAAAAAATTGGTAAACAACAAAAGTTGATAATTGGAAAAATCAAATAAAAATTAATAAGTAACTCATATGAGAATTAGTAACCTCAAGCAAGATGGCAAATTGATCGATAAAGTGTGGGTAATCATTCAAACGAATGATTAGGGAAATTAGATTACCATTTGGAGAAGCATAAGTTTTGCGTAGGAAACTGGCTTTTTCCTCGTTCTCTTTCCATTCTATCCTCCTTCTATGTAAAAGCACAGCAGCATTGAATGCGATGAGTTCAAAAATTAAGGATGAGAATCTTTCGGATAAGTTGATAAGTCTGATTAAAAGCTTTCGAGTTGACAACTAAAATACGAAACCAAGGAGTGAATTTGTGACAACCCAGACCCGGGACAGTACGGAGGAACGGACTAAGATCGTCTCGACAGTACGCGGGCAAGGCTAAGGGCATTTCTCCTGTCCCATATCGCTTAGGGAGGGAGTCTTGGGAGTCTTTATAAGGCTTGGGCCCCTAAGTATGTGTGACGCGTTTTAAAACCGTGAGGGAAAAGACCGTGGCTGCGCGCCAGAACGGGTGACCCAAAGCGGACAATATCACACAGTGGGGGCCCGGGTCCTTACAAATGGTATCAGAGCCGACTCCGCGCGTGTGGGGCCACAGCGAGGGCGCTGTGCCTTAATGGGGGAGAATGTGACGACTCGACCCGGACAAGACGGAGGGGCAGACTAAGATCGCCTCTGACAAGATGCGAGGTTAAGGGCATTTCTCCTGTCCCACATCGCTTAGGGAGGGAGTCTTGGGAGTCTTTATAAGGCTTGGGCCCCTAAGTATGTGTGATGCGTTTTAAAACCGTGAGGGAAAAGACCGTGGATGGCGGTTCGTCCGCGCCAGAACGGGTGACCCAAAGCGGACAATATCACACAGTGGGGGCCCGGGTCCTTACAGAATTCGTAGAAGTTTGCTAGAAAATGGTAAAAAATGTGCATGTTACTTGGCCAAAAAGCAGAGAAATTATGGGAAGCTCGATGCTCTTGCCCACGTTGAGGGATGGGAGATCAGATCTTATCTTCTACACAATCCCTTCCTGAGACACTTCACGCAACGTCCACTCTGCTACATCATTCCCACATTTAACAAGCCTGCGAATTCCGGTCCGAACCGATCATATGCTAATCTCTGTTTCCTGAGAAACACATCATGAAAAGTTAGGCAAATTTTGTTTCTGACATGTTACAAATTTCATCCATTTTTGGTAATGCGCTTCTTCTATATATGGAGCCAGAACTGTGCACATTCCTTCCAATTGATCGGACTTCTGTAGTGGGAGAGAAAATCATGGGTCAGCGGCATTGCGGGGTGATGTTGTTCTTGACATTGTTCTTTTGGGGTGTGATGGTGACTCCTGAAGAAATGCCTCGAGCCGAGGCAGACCAAGGGTTGTGCCTCGGGGATTTTGACTATGGCAACGTGCTCGGCAAGGCCATTCTGTTCTTCGAAGGCCAGCGCTCGGGGAAGTTGCCGACGGGCCAGCGAGTCAAATGGAGGGGAGACTCTGCACTATTGGACGGCAGGCCTGAGAATGTGATGCTTCCTGAATCATTGTTTATATCCGACACGTCAATTACTCATCATCTGCACGAAAGATCCTCAGTTCCTGTCTTATAGTTCATTATAGTTGAGATAGAGCATCGTCCTACGTTGCTGACAATCATAATAGATATAAAATTTCCTTATCGTTAACTTAAAAAACTTGTCCTTCAAATTAGAGACATCATGGTGCTTTTTTGGCAGGTTAACTTGGTTGGAGGATACTATGACGCGGGGACAATGTCAAGTTTGGTTGGCCGATGGCATTTGCTGTCACCCTGTTGAGTTGGACTGCTACAGAGTACCGAAGGGAGATCTCGGCGACCAACCAGCTTCGGTATTTGCGAAGTGCGATCAAATGGGGGACCGACTTCCTATTACAGCTCACACTTCCCTACCACACTATATACGCAGGTCCGGTGCTTTTCCGTTCTACAACATCAAATATATATAGCATACTAAATTGGTTTATTGTCTGAATTAGGACTTGTCCATCTATTCTGACCGATCTCGATCATTGTGAGTCATTGTAACGTGGTCTAATGTTGCAAGTCACTTTCACAGGTGGGAGATGGGAACTCGGATCACCAATGCTGGGAACGCCCTGAAGACATGGACACGGCAAGGACGCTCTATAAGATCACCTCTAGTTCACCAGGAACCGAAGCGGCAGCTGAAGCTGCTGCTGCTCTTTCTGCAGCTTCAATTGTTTTTAAAGCGGTCAACTCCAACTACTCCAGACTGCTTCTGAGTAAATCAAAATCTGTGAGGGCCAAAAATCCATGTTCATCCATTGAGAAATATAGATACCTCTTACCTCGTAAGTCATAATGTCACTCTAAGGCGGGAACAGTCACTGTTTCAGCTGTTTGAATTGGCAGACAAGTACAGAGGATCTTACCAGGGCTCATGCCCTTTCTACTGCTCTTACTCAGGCTACCAGGTAAATCCTACAAAATCTTTCTTTTCCTGAAATTATTGAGTAAGATTGAATTCTTGCAGGATGAGCTTCTATGGGCTAGTGTTTGGTTATACAAGGCAAGTGGAGACAGCAACTACTTGAACTATGTATTGAGCAACCAGGGATGGAGCCAGGCAGTTTCCGAATTCAGCTGGGACAACAAATTCGCTGGTGCACAAATGCTCTTGGCCGAGGTAACATCCTTGATCAGTCAATCGAAAACATTATCACCTTCTACCGGAGTGGAAATTATCCACTTATCGAGCTACTCTGATCAGGAGTTCCACCGTGGCAAGAGCAATTTGGCCAAGTTCAACAATGGCGCCGTATCGTTTGTGTGTGCCTTGATGCCTGGAAGTAGCTCTGTCCAGATTAAGACGACGCCCGGTACACTCTTTTGGATTTCCTACTCTGTCGGGATTTTCAAATTTTCATTCTGGCGACGGTTAGCCTCTCAGGGAAAGAGAATGTATAGTGCGGATATATCTTGTTTGTAGGTGGTCTGCTGTATACTCGGGACAGTTCGAATCTGCAGTATGCGACGAGCGCATCGATGGTGCTCCTGATACACTCGAAGACGTTGAGTGAGGCTCACGTCGATGGAGTCCAATGCGGGTCTGCACATTTCTCCGCCTCCCAAATCAGAGAATTCGCGAAATCACAGGTTAAACGCAATGATACCTCCTTGGACAAAGACAGAGATCCTAAGTCATTTTACACCTAACGAGATTATTTGAACAGAAGATACCATCGAATGGGGAAACCAAGCAGGCGATGGATCAATGCATTTTGTGAACTTCGAAATACAAATCTAGTTTAATCCTATAGTTGAAGACAAATGAGAATACGCTCAGTTACCGCAAATTAAGAACATAGGAAACACTTTTGTGATCACTGTATGTGAATGTTTTCTCAGGTGGACTACATCTTGGGGCAGAATCCTATGAACATGTCATACATGGTGGGCTGGGGCTCCAGATACCCGAGGCGGCTGCACCACCGCGGTGCGTCAATCCCGTCCATTCACGTCCACCCTGCCAAGGTGGGCTGCAACGACGGTCGCGCCACGTACTATTCATCGACCAATCCGAACCCGAACACCCATGTGGGGGCGATCGTGGGCGGGCCCGACTCGAACGACCGGTTTGGTGATTTAAGATCGGACTACTCACACTCGGAGCCCGCGACGTACATGAACGCGGCCTTTGTGGGAGCGGCGGCTGCTTTGGTTCCTGGAACCTAAGAATAGTTCATTGTAATAAAGATAGAAACATGCATTCACTAAAAATCGAGTGCTCTAAGTGAGAACGACTCCGAAGAACAGCGGGATCACCCCGAATGAAATTTACCTTGAAATCACAGATATTATTACTGCTAAGACTTTGGTACCATTGAATGAAAGCACGGAAATCATGTGACATAATTCACTGAAAGAAAGGCATTTTCACATTATCTTTAAATTTGCGTAGACTATAGAGTAATCTTCACGCTCGTAATTTTTTTTTTTTTTTTGCTTCACTCTCGTAATTGATTCGCAGAAATCATCCACCCGCTTGCGGATGGTTCATACGCCGTCGTTGCATGAAAGATTTTCTCAAAAATATAGGTTAACATAAATTGAATCCTAGCCAAAAGAGCTTGTTGAATAAACTATAATGTCTCTTTAAAAGATTGATTTTGTTTATATGTATAGACTACCGGGGGCCCTTGGAATACTGGATTTGGCGAAGGTGGTAGCCAAAAGGGTGTTTCCATCCGATGGGGCTTGTTTCTAGTAATTCCCTAGCGGGATGCCTACCAGGACTTTGTTTCTTATTTTTACTTGCTAGTACCCATAATAAGCCTCACTCTCCTTTTTTGGAAGTGAATATTCTTCTTCCCTAGGGAATATCAACGATTTTACATTAAAGAGGAGCAAATGTTGGCCACTTCTCACTTCAAATCATTCCCACATTAGGTTCTTTCCGAGAGTCATTGAATGTGTGAAATAATTCCTTATATGTTGCGTTCAACAAAATTGCCGCATGAAAACTCCATTCTTTAACGGCATAAAAAAGAGAGGACAAACGACTTTTTAAGGATGGGGGAAAAAGAAAAGAAATCTGGAAAAGAAACCTAATGAACTTTTGGTCCATTTTGACTTTATCGTTGCTTATCCTCCTTTTATACTCTTTCTTTTCTTTGCCATCCTTTTCCTATTTATTCAGTAGGGAAGAGGATGGGGGCGGTGCTTTGGTCACCCGGTTGACAAAAACGCTTCGAAACGTGCACAAGTTGATCGCATAATGCATAGAAAAATAAATTTTAGGTCTAGGTCCCTCTCAATTATTGTAACACATGCATGGGCATGACGTTGCGTGATCCTTGTAGACATTAAACTGCAAAATACATCTTTCAGTCTTGATTATATCTCAGGGAATTCGGACATATTCATGTTAAGATTAAGTTCCCATTGAGAATTTGCGAAAAAAGACCAGGTTTAAGTAGCATTCGACATTATCTATGCTCGTCACTTTGTAATTTGGGTAATTAGCTGATGCTTAGCTGATCAAGATCTAACCGATCCTTTGCTTAAACTCCCTAATTAGACCAGTCTTTTCCAGTAAGCCAAAATTGATAATGCTGTCGATCGTTATCTTTTATGCACGTCATCTTTACAAATTGAGAAGCAAACTCGAAAAAACTATCATCATTTAGACAAAAAGTACTACAAGATGTCATCGATTAATCTCGTTCTGTCAAGCGAGTTCTTCGTTTAGTGCTTCTTTCGATGGTGATTTTAGCTGTAGCCAGCGACGCCAGGATCCATAACCATGTCGTTCAATTCCTCAAACCCCATGAACAATTCATCGCTGAAGAACGTCGTTGGGACGGTGTTATTCTCGTCACTCCCGCTTGATAACCCACTCCCGTTGCCGGACGGTTGCCGCTTGTCTTCTTCTGAATGAGTCACGACGAGCGGAGGAGTCACTGGAGACAGAGCAGCGGTTGAGCTCGGAGAGTCGCATGTGCCGTTGGTTAGAGGCGCGTGCCGGTTGCCTTTAGCTATGGCAGATTGCTTTGCTTTAGGGGAAGCGAACTTGTTCCTGGTGCTGCCGGCGAGCGCGTTCCGGCGAGTCGGGTGGGTGTGGCTGTGCTCGCCGGTGTAGGTCACGACAAAGACCGTGGGATCGGAGCTGCTCCGCTCGACTAGTTTCCTTGCCAAACAACCCTTTGAGCTGCTGCACCTGTAGTAGCTCCTGTATGCACAATTTTTCCAACCCAAGCAACACATTCAGTTAGGTCAACTGAAATCATGTGTGCCCGAGAGAAACAAATGAATATGTAGCCTAAAAAATTAGTGAAACTGAGATTAATTAACACGGCCATTCAGTCTGCGGATCTAACAAGATCCGCTTATGACCGTATACTCGAGTCGCTGCAAATTCGGTTTCAGCATAAAGGGAGAACGAAAGTATGGCATCATCTGTCAAGTTTTAATCATGTAACTACGACATGCCATGCCTACAAGAATTAAACTATCCGTATGGTGTACACAAGCAGTCGAATCGCCTTTTTCTTTGCAAAACATAAGCACACGAGCATGCTGCTGATACTGGGTGCTAAATCATGAAACTTGATACCAAGAACCAGCTTCTATCTGATGAATGAGTTCATTCGTGATTCTTCAGCAAAAGATAAGGAGATTTTAATTTTTGTATAACAGTGCAAATCGAAGCTCAAGTGAAATCTTTTCCAAGTGTCTACAAAAATAAAAATAAAAAAAATTCAGGAATAACTTCATCGATCGATCGATCGATCGAGAGAGAGAGAGAGAGAGAGAGAGAGAGAGAGAGAGAGAGAGGACCGACCTAGGATGGGGCGAACCCTTGATCGGTTTCTGGCCGTACTTGCGCCAAGCCCACATGTCCGACGACACCCCATCGGCCGTCACATGGTGCACCTCCCTCTTCTGCTGATTCTTCCTAATCGTTCATTCAAACCAAATCAATCTCATTGATAAACATCAATTCACAAACCGACCCTCATAATCAAGAACTACTTCTCTTACCTCCTCCTTTGTTTAGGTTCTTCATAGTGAACCGCCTGGCTTGTTGTCGAAGCATCCGTCAAGGGCTCTTCTTCCTTCAGCTTATTCTCAGCCTCTTCAATCACTTCTTCGGATATCAACGCCGCATCGCGAACGGCCTCTGGTTCTGGATAGAATGGCTTGTAGAGCTGCTCCAAATCATCCAAGAGCACTGACGTCTCAGCAAAGTCGGAAAACCCGCCGAAGAGAATCTCTTCTTGTCGCAGGTCGGCATCAGACTGCCACGATGTCCAGTCCATGATATCATAATAACTCTCGCCAACGCTGCACCCCCGGACAACGGCCTGCAGATCCCAATCATCGACACGCGCGGAATTCATCTCTCTGTAGGAGATTAATTTTCTCCCAAAAAGAAAGAAAGGGTGATAAAACAGGTGAGGGAGGAGGTAGTTTATATATTGGGAGAGATTCGGGTCACGAGTTCAAAAGTTGCGCGCTTGAAGTCTTCAGTTTCGCCTCAAATCCATTTCTTGGATCCATATTCTGGGTTTGACTTTGTTCAGAAAGTCAGACGATCCTCAAACAATGGGACTGTGCACACATGACAGAAGAGGCATTGAACGAAGGAACGCGTGAATCAGCAGATGATGCAGCAGTCGTTTTATATACAAGTTGCACGAGACAACAGGACCTTCTTTTTTGGATCCGTTGCAGCTAAAGTTTTATTCTCTATCCTTTCATTGCATTTCACTTTCGCGGACGACTTTGAACTTTTTGCATTTAAGAAATGCTCCAACTTTTTTCCTTTTGTGGACTATTTTACAAGTCGGCTGTGGACTCGGGAAATCGGGGAAGATCTTGCTTGAAAACTTCTCTGCCCTTCTTTTCGGGTCAGTCCACAATACGGGAAGAAAAAAAGAAGAAATGAAAAATCTTGGAAATTTCCAGCCTAGAGTCATACAATTTTTCATAAATTAAGTAATCACAAAACCATATTCTTAAATATTTAATGGGATATAAGAGTCGTTTCATTAAATATGTCAAACTTAATGGTTGTCATATGGAGATAGTCAAAGGGAAAAATAAACAAATAAAAGAAGATAAACACACGCAGAGTTACTAGTGGGATTGCTGCGAATTTTAATCGGAATTCTTGCATGCGACGCGACCGTATCCATAAACAAATAATTTGTTTATCCAACGGTGTGGTTGCAAACCAAAATCGCGATGTGGATGAAAAAGGCTTAGCATGAGACGGTCCAACACCTTTGACATCACGCACACGCAAATGCTGAGGTTTCTTCCTTATAATTCTCTAACGTTTGCGACGCGGCGGAACTGACTGGCAAAAATTTCACGATTTGCAAAAGCTTGCACCACAAGCGCAAAGGATCGTCTGAAAGGCCAACCCTCAAGAGAAATCTTTTTTACTCAATGTTTTGGATAATGGGTCGAAAGTTGTCTGCATATTTTGAACGTAACAAGTAAATACCGACACAAACCTAAGAATTTAGGGAATCAATTCTACGCGGAAGGACAGAAATCTGAAAACGATAATAAATAGCAAGAGGTGGAACAAAATGCAGCAACTTGGAGATAAAATAGAAAAAAGTGATTCTAAACCTAGGACAACGGAGGATTTTGAGGCCCAAAAAAAAAAACCCTAAAGGGTGTCCCAACTCTGAAAAGTCCTCAAATGACTCGGGATGGGGATGGCCAAAGTCGATAGAGAGGGAGGGCGGGCTTGTGAGGATAAGGATGGAGGCTCGACTAGTTGCGACATTGTTGCGTTGAATGAGCATAGAATTAGCACTGCAATTACTACGAACACCATTGAAATTGGTGATGGAGTATTTACTCATTAAAATTTCAAAATCTAGAATTAGATCGGAGAGAAAAGCTTCCGAATATAAAATCGAGAGGACAAAACTCCTAGATGTAAAACTAAATTGGGAGAGTAAGGAAAAAAACTTAAAAGAAATAAAAGGGAAAACAATTAGGAGGGGGGAAGAGATCTAGGTCAGTCCCTCTCTACCAAAGTGGCAGAGACGAAGAAAGGTTATGAGGGAAGGAGAGAGGAGGTTGAGAGGTGTCCATTCGGTCCTTTGAAAATTGAAAATGCATTACTTTGAGGGAAGGGGGAATCCCACCCCCTCCTCCACGTCGGAATAGTAAGGTTCATGTCAATTATTCCATGGGGTTTGACCATTCCAGTTTCAAAAATAGATAAAGAAATGGTACCAATAAAATTTTACATTTTTGTAATTCTCTTTTCTTTCTTTTTGGCTTACTTATTAGTATTTCAAAGACTCCTTCATAAATAAAAACCAAAGGTAGACGCGAAGATACTTTTTATTTTCGATTTCCGCCCCCACATTGGTCTTATATAACGTTTCCTATCACATTTTGATTGATTCTAATTTTCTTTTTTTTTTTTTTTGGGTAAAGATGATTGATTCTAATTTTGTGAATATATAACCTCATTTTTTTTTTTTAATTATCAGTTAATTAGTTAAGCCAGTCCTAGTTGATCCAATCATTGATAACAGAAGGACAATTAAAAGTCACTTGTACCAAAATTTCTTGCCTTAAATTGAATTTCTAACTCCATCACTGCATTCCCCAGCCACGACCTAAAAACGAGTTCCTCGTAAATTAGTCTCTATGTTACTTGAGCAGATTAATTACCTGAGTTTTTTGACATCGTGATGTGGCACCAGAACTAAAATCCTTGAAGGACAGGCGCGACCATTTCAAATGAAAAGGCCAGAGGTTGTCTTTGTGCTTTTTTCGGTTCACCCCGAAAAAGAAGAAAGGGGTCGATTTCTTTGAACATCCTTAACAAGTCAAAAACCTTAAAAGGAAAAAAACAAATGATTGAAGAGGGCTGAAGATTGTCTCCGTCTATGATTGGTGAAGCCATTTCTGGTTGCGAACCAACCATGCGCTGAAAAGATTGACCAGACAATCCGGATTAAAAAGTCTAGTTGATAGAGGCAGTGTCTTTTCAGATTTGAGTTCACACTAATGTTTATGATCTTGAAGTTGATTAAATCACAAGTTATGTCGTCCCCATAAAGTGAGACACCGCCTATGTTCTTGCACCGGCGCCGCGTTGCCCTATAGGCCTAGATTTCCAGGTCATGCCCGGAGATATCTTGCGTCAACATTCACCATTTTCTTGATCCAATCGTGAGAAACAAGACCATACAAACAGACGTTAGAAGATTTAACCAGGCCCTCGAAAGATTCTGATGAGCTAATTCGCTGTCACGATGGAATGCGACCGGTGTTAATGATCGAACCTTCAGAACCCCGTATGGTTGAAGGAAACAAAGATGATCTTATTTATGCCGACCTATGCATGAGCAATAACCCAACAGGTTCTTTAAAAGGCTAAGAAAATCACAATTTTTTCTTTTTCAGAGCGGCGGTCATTCAATGGGCGGTCCCCGTCTTCTCCCTTTCCCACGCGCAACTTGGCCGTAGCTTTTAGCTTCGAGGCTCGTCCGACTCCTCTAAAGTCACGATAGGTTCAAAAGCCAAGTTGTCTTCATCTTACGTACGATAAAGATTAAACAAAGGGAACCGGAGAAAAAGTCCACCGCAAGCGTGTATGGAGGGGATAGTTGAACCGCCTCCGCGGGGACGCTGGAATCTCGCCCGGGATTCAAGAAAAGCGGCTCGGAATTATTCCCCAGCTTCAACCCTAAAAGAGCACCTTAGCGTAAGGAAAGAAGAAAGTACTAAAAAACAAAGATATTGCCCATGTCCACAGTTTAGGTACGAGAGAGATTGGCCCTGGCACGCATGAGGTATAGAGTGCCAATCTTTACTATATTTCACCAATTCGGGTGTGCAAGCGACAAGGTGATCAGCATGTTTCACCAACCCTAGTGCCGGCCCGAACATCCTCTTCAATGATGGAGAGAATGAGAAGGAATTGCTGGAATTTATTCCGACAAATAAGATCCTATAGTATTTGAGTAATAGCAAAAGAAGATGAATATCATAACGTCCATAGTTTTTGCGCCGTGATTAGTCGGACAAGGCACAGAAGAAGGGGCTTAGTGACCCGCCAACTAACAGGTCCATCGAAACCCTGCGGTTTTGTCGATGTGAGCCGGTTAACGAAGTCAACGATCCAATGAACCATCCATCGCACTATCTCCATCCGGCATACAACAACATGCGCGAACATTATCCATGAACGTCTTTTCAGCCGTTACAAATAGATTCACGAATCCTCCATATGGTTGAGGGCCACGAAGTAAAAAACAAGGGGAAGTAATGGGTGCACATGACCCTAAACCCAAGGGAAAGTAAATTGAGAAGGGATATAGCTGGGTCCAGTGTGGGGCACTCTCCCATCTCTTTCATGATCTTTGCGCAATATCGATGCGTACTCCTCTCTTTTCCTATTAGCCATCATGATGTAGATAGTGATTTTAGATCTTTGGGCCATGTGTTAGGGAATAATATTAGAGTGGAGACTGCTATTCCTAGCTAGAGTGAGATTTTAGAAAGATCTACTCATGAAAATTGGATTGGTGGTGGAGTTTTTTTTTTTTGGGGTGGGCGGGGAGGGGGCGGGGGGTGGGCATGGACCCAAAACTCTAGTTTTGTAGGTTAGTCAACAACTTGGAGGATTGGGAAAAGCTTCTCCAGTTTGTTTACTTATGTGTGAAAAGCAAATATTGTTCGTGAACTTTGTTAGGTGATATGAAAACCACCTGATGAAAAGATCCAATTATACAACCCAGTGACCCGATGATGTGCACTTACCACATCTATTCACCCTCTGCGACTTGGGTTGCAAGGATCTCGACACCCTACTAAAAGTGGGTAAATATTGTCAGGGGTATCACTGATCAAATGGCGATTAAGTATAGACAGTCTATGTCAAAAGACGTCCGATTAGATGTGATGGCTTATGAGGTCGGATGAACATGTCCTAAAGGGAAATATATTGACAATCAATCTCACAGCGTGACGGCTTATGAGGTCAGATGAATATATTCTAAATGGAAATATATTAACACTCAATCTCAGGGCATTTCTAAGTTCACTTGAGTATATTCCTCATTAATTAGCGCTTGGCGCTTGTGTTGTGTGGAAACTTCATTCACCGTTTGAATCAAACGGATTCCAATATTAGGAGCTCCCACATATATCATCCTCTCAAACCCCAGATGAACCTAATGAGTTGGGAATGAGTTCCATATGTGAGTAGAATTTACTCTCTCTCTCTCTCTCTCTCTCTCTCTCTTCCACATGTAAACAAGGGGGGCTCCATTGCCCTCCGTCGACGAAAGGTCATTTGGACGAAGGATGTCGACAGCATCACAAAAGAGAGGAGCTCGGGTACGACGCAAATGGGTTAATGGGAGAGTAGGAGAAGAGTGTAGAGATCAGTCCCCCATGAAAAAACTGAAGACCCGTTCCCATTCCAGTAGTCATTTTCACCCGAAAAGAAAATAAAATGCTAGTTCCAGTTTTGCGTTGTATCAGCTTCCACTGAGGACTAGCGGAAGCAGAAGCAGAGTATGACATCCTTGTTTGGCATTCCCAAGAATCAGTCACCGTATCAATAATGCTAGTGTCAAATTACAATGATAGGAGTCTTCCAAAATGTGCCAAAACAAACAAATCCTCCTCTCAAAAAATTACAACACCCAACTCTTTCGAAACTCTTACTACTCAATGATCGCCTCTGGTGCATCGTCAATCTGAGCATCTCAACGCCACAGCTCTAAAAGAGAAACACTAAAAAATATATATTTTGTTTATATTTTAGCATGATAAGGAAAGAGAGAACAATATATCTTGTACCAGCTGACCAGGCAAAAAACCTAGTGATTGTACAGCCGCCTGGAAACCCTTTTTCTCCCCTAAAACTCAGCTGCAATGTACAAATCGGTGCACGCAACTAAATCTCTACCAAAACTTTTTAGCGTTTCCTGGACACGAGGCTCACCCTCTTCCCCTCCACAGAGAATTTCCCACTGCTTCCCAGCTGCAGTGACAAACCGAAACTTGTTCAAACTTGCTCAAAGACCAACTCACAAATTATGGCAAAGCAGTAGTCCCATAAGAAATCAGACAGAAGCAGCACCAAGACAAATTTTAAAATTTATCATGAGGGTGACGAGATTACTCTCATGGCATAATCAAGTAATCAATGTTGGACTACTTTTAGGAATTCCTGCAAGAATAGGTTAGAAGGGTTGCCAGAAAGCCCATGTTACAAAATCTCCAAGAGGTAATAAATACCTTTTCTTTCAAGTGAGCAATGGCATCTTTCTTGGAAGAAAAGCTGGAAAAAGCAGAAGATGACTGTTCCTCGACAAGGACTTTCAGCTTCTTTAACTTGAGTGAATTCTCAGGGACCTGAACCACATCAACATGATAATTAATAAACCATATATTGTGACCTTAAAAGTTAAAAACCTATCCAAATTTGGGAACACTTGCCTGACGAAGAAGTTGCTTACACAACTTTTTCAGATTCAATTTTTGCTTGCTGGCCTTACCCCTCTCTAGCATATCATCACATTTTCGCTTTAATGAACCTGTATTTGAGGTATCATCATCACTACTGTCATCAAATGACGTCTTTTTCCCTTGAAAATAGCAGCCAGCCACTTTCTTGGGCCTGTCCTTAATCCCAATTCCTTGCTTTCCAGAAGTTGCCTTGTCCTGAGACAATCATATATTAATGATGATAAATCAATGATTAGCTCCACCCAGCAAAACCTATGCCAAAATTTGTTGACATTAACTTAAGATCCATATTTCTACTCTGCACTACTCAAATATAACAATCTTAACTCATATAGTACAGATGATAAAACAAAGTATCACTTGAAGTATCAGGGGTACACTAACAATCCAGGACCCAGAAAAGGTATCAAATGCGTTGCATCTTCTACAAATAACACCAATCCCAAATTTCATGACGAAACAAGTGGGAATCAATTTTTATGTATATATAAAGTATCAGGGGTACACCAACAATCCAGGACACAGAAAAGGTATCAAATGCGTTGCATCTTCTACAAATAACACCAATCCCAAATTTCATGACGAAACAAGTAGGAATCAATTTTTATGTATATATAAAGTATTGGCCTATGTAAATTTAATGGACTGAATTCATCTAGAAAAACAAAAAAAATGGCCAAAAAACCACACAGCCAGGAGCTTGGCAAGATACAAAATCATGTACCTGGACTAGCTTGTAGAGATTCTCTTGATCCTCTTCAAAAAATGCAGTTCTTTCATAACTTTTCCCAGCGTCCTTGCTGCCAACTATTCTCTTTCGAGTAGATCTTGCTCCAAGAAAACCTCCAGAGACAAAACCGTATTTGGAGCCCCACCACTCTGGCAAATTCTCATCTGGCTTTCCTGTAAGAAAAAGCTAATGTCATAACCATCGATGCAGGTTCAGGCCACAATATGGAATCACTTTCCTTCCTCTAAAGCAAAACCACCATGTGCATATATATATATATATATATATATATATATATATATATATATAAAGGAAAGCTGTTACAACTATTCAAAGGCTAGAGAGCATTAACATTTGGGGGGCATAAGTTAGGGAACTGATCATCCAACAGTTAAGATCGATGACAAGATAGATATTCTCATCAGAAATGAGTCTGATAAAGAAAAGACAGAAGTACCAATAACTAGTTGGCTAAGGAACAGATATGCTAGACAAGTGCCAGGCAGTTAGCATAACTAATGCAGGATGCTATGTCCCAAAAATATCACCAAAAAAATCAGGGTCAAAAGGTAATTCTAATAACACTATCGATTATTTTTAGTTGATAAAGTTTCTTCTATTCTCCAGGCCGAACATTATAGTAACAAAGAACTGCAACAGAAAAGAGTGAGATGCAGGTGGTCATTTTGCATTTGGTGGTTTAGTGCTTGCATGCGCTGAAGACAAATGCCACAACCGTAACTGTAACTTAAGCCCTTTAATCAAGTTGGGCAGTCCTAACATGCTTTGAACAGTGATAAGATGATGCCTCTCAAGCCTAGCCTTTTAAAGATTTCACTTGATCTCCTACATCAAAAAAGACCATTAATTGTTCCCAGAAAATTACCTTCAGTGGTAAGGACAGGGCTTTCGGATGCATCAATGAGATAACCTTCCTCGATGGGATCCAGATCTTCTTGTGGCAACTCCTCTACCTTTTTCACCTGTGTAAATATTACCGAGTAGATGAGGAAACAGAGAACTCATATAAAAAGTACAGCTACATCCAACCGGGAACCAAAAAATACTGAAGGAAGGGTTTCTAAGAAAATGTTCTTGAATCTGAGGCAGCACGTGTAGATGCCTCCTCTAACAAAAGTACCATTATGAACATCAACAAGGGGGTAATAAACAGACAACCAAATCTTAAATAGAACACATTGACTGTGTCAATATTTTTATTGACTAAAAGACTTAAAGTAATGCCCCACCCAGTAAGTATTTTCCATTTATTATAGCCATACTTGTAATTATTTGTAAGTTGACTAAAAAAACTAACATTCACTGACAGGATTGGAAAGACAGCAAAATATGAAGAAATAGTTATGCCTAGATACTTTATTCTATGGATAAAGGATCTAATTGATAGAGAAAGCACTGTAAAGATTAATTAGTGAGGTTTTGGGTAGCTATCATGCCTTTTTCTGACGAATCACATAGTCCTATGATTTCATTGACCGATAAGCTTCTAAAAAAAATAGTAATTGCTATTGAAACGATACTTTCTATTCACTTGTGGGATCCGGGCGGTCCAGGGGTCCCCCCCATGGCTCCTCTCTTCTCAAGAATACTTTTCATTCCTATCCTGATCCTTTCTTTCTAGCACCCGCTACTCCCTAGAAAGCCTTCCCCGTCTTCTTATCCTCTCTCACTCAAAGCTGCTCTGCTATGTCACCCATCCGGTGTTGGTTGTTAGTGCCTTTCCTTCACGGAGCAGCGCATCTTGTCTCTCCTTTCTCAAATTGCTCATCTTCCTCTACTCTACTCTACTTCACTTCCGCTTTGGGGCAGTTGCAGCAGGCGCCAAAGCATGGGTGTTTTGTATCCACTGAGCAAAGACGGGTCGTAATTGTATAGTAGTATCGGAAAACGTATCTTGGGGTCGCCCTAAAGCACTCATGGTATCATTATGAAATAGCAAACATTCTCTAGAATTTCTCTCAGATTTGAACCCATAGCTGATGATAGAACTAGAATAGATATTTTCTGTTTCCTACTCACACAAGCCCATATCCTTGCTTTTCGATCAATCTCTAATTCTAATCTTCCTCCCCAATCTGATATTATGGTCCTGGTGTAGACTGGAATTCCGTTATGGTCCAATTCTGACCGGTAATAGATACCGGGACTTTGCAATATTTGATTGATCGCAATTCTGTACTCAGTCTTTGTCCAAAAAAAAAAAAAATGATAAAAAGTTTGTTCTTGATTAGAAGGAGCCTCCTCCTAAAAGGTGCAAGGTGCTTGTACTTGGTTGCACACAGGGAATCAAACGCATGGCAATTAATTGAACCCCATGAACAATTTATGATAACAAATCAAGAAACATCAGATAAAAGGGACAGCTTTGGCTTTCGACGTACAAGAATTCCTTCAAGATCTTGTGATGAATAAGCATGGACAAGCTTCCCCCTTTCTCTCTTCTTATACCTATTTATCAAGATACAGCAGAATAGCCGAAATTACTAAAAAGAGAGTTCACTTCATATGCACAAAAAGATACAGACACTGCAGAGCAATTCTGCAGTATTGTACATGCTACACACCTTCCCCTTGCTCGAGTAGCCTTAGGCACTGGGGCCTGAGCATCATTAGAGTCATTTTTATCATCTTCCACTTCAGTTCTCTTCTCAGTGGCTGCCAGGAAAAAGTTAACGCAAAACTTTGACTAACTTGCATTGCTTCTCAAATCGAGTCCCAAAAAACAATCCAGCGAAGCAAACGCAACACAAATTTATGCCATATATTTATAAAGCGAAGTTATTGACCATAAATTCATACATTAAGGTCGTCTTATCTTACCTTCATCACTGGGTTTCGCTGCTTGCTGCAAACCATCATGCAAGAGCACGAAATTCAATTAGAAACATCAAAAACATATACCAAACACCGCAAGAAGCGGGACACATATGGCATACATGAAAAAGCAGGAAAATTGCATTACCACTTTCAATCTCTGGAGAATGCTATCGAACTGAGCCGTGTCGAACGCCCATTCATTCGGCTTCTCAAGACCAACCCCTATCGAGGTCAACCAACGAGCACACCACCCACACACACACACACACAAAATAAGAACAACAACAAGAGAAAACCCCGATCGCCATCAACCAAAAGCGAAATGGAACAAGGAAAATCAGGCCCAAACCTATAGTGTCCTGCTTGTTCTTGACCCTGACGTAGCCCTTGATCCCTTGCTTGTCCTTGCCTAGACCTTCTCCCTCTTCCCACCCCTATCAACACCGCGCCGAACAATCAAAAACCCACCACGGAAAACATCCCAAAACAACCAAAAAATCCCTCCTTTACGACTCCCCAAGCCTCAAAGCCATTCATACGCAACGAAAAGATCACAAAGAACCGCGCTTTCGCGAGCACGCACAAGCACACGGCGTACCATTTGCTTCATGAGGCGAAAGGCGGGGGATTGGCGAGCGACGCCGACATAGCAGAGAGGAGCTTCCGGCGCCGCCATGGGTTCTCCTCCGTCCCTCTGCTTCGGCAGGCGGTCCAGAGCCGTCTCTCTGCCGGCGGGGATGGATGCTCACGAGTCCGCAGGATGTTTGGAGACAGGGTTCCCTCCACCTAACCTAGGAGAAGGAGGGTGAATTTCGCATGCGGTGGAGTGTATTTCTGCTCGGTGGGCGTGCGGTCACGACCGGTCGAGATTGAATCGGGGATATTTCTATTGGCACCGAACTCCGTCCGGGGGTACACGTGTTTCCGTCAGATTTAGAGGTAGCACCGACAAGCGACACGCGACACAACATGACATGCGACACGCCATTTCTAAAACAATAGAGAATCCCGAAACGTTAAATATTAAATAGATATTTGGGTTAATCCAAAAACTCCAAACCGTACGCTTGTGACAAATTTACCTCAAACTATTTTTTTTGACCACCAAAAACCCCAAACGGTATATCTTTGACAAATTTACCCCAAACTAGTATACTTGTGACAAATTTACCCTCTGTTAGTTTTCGTTAAATTTTATTATCAAATTATTAAGTTAAATGACACGTGACAATTGACTAGTATACCAATTTGAGATTTTACGATCCGTTTGTCAAAGTTTACAATTTTTATGATTTTTTTGTGGTATTAATCTAATTTAGCGAAGGGTATATTTGTCATAAATTTATCAGTTTGGGGTTTTCTGCGGTCGAATAAATTAGTTTGGGGTAAATTTGTCATAAATATACCAATTTAAGGTTTTTTATAATCGAGTCGGGGTAAATTTGTCACATGTGTACCAATTTGGGATTTTTCATGGTCAAAAAAATAGTTTTGGGTAAATTTGTCACACGTGTACTGGTTTGGGGTTTTTCAAATATTAACCCTAGATATTTTTATATATACATGATTAATTATTATATTTAAATTAATTTATTCAAGTTCATAAATAAATAAATAATAATAAAAGAGCCTATAATAAATCTATACTAATAACATTACTAAGGTTATTCATAAAAATTGGAAAGATATATTTTTATTTTAACAAAAGTTATCGATATAATAAATAATTAATAAAAGATTAGAGTCAAAATGAATTTATATTTTTCTATGATGATCAAAATTTATTATTATTTAATATCCAATACTTATTTTTTTTCAAGTAACTTTTTAATCCGTCTATTTATTTAATATTCAATACTTATTTTTTTTGAAGTAACTTTTTAATCTGTCTATTTATTTATTTTTAGTCTTATCATGTATTAATAAAGTTATTTAATGTTCAATATTTCTTTTTAAGGTTAAATGAGTCCCACTCATTTATTTCAGCAAGCGTTTTCTTCCCCCAACCTCACCCACCCCTGCGCCTGTCACTTCCCCTGCACGACGCTTTCTTTCCCCAGAAGCCGTCGACGCCTCGTCACTCTCCTCTCTCTTCTTCCTAAAAACCCTAGCAATCACCTTCTTTCTCCTCTCCCTTTGCTCGGTCTCCGCCTCTCTCGCCGCTGCCTCGCCTCCGTTCTCCCCTTTGCCGTCGTAGCCTCGCGTCCAGCCCTCCATCGCGGCGTTGCGGTTTTCCATCTCGGCATTGCAGTCGACGGTCGCAGCCGACCAAGACGATCGAGAAGGCTTCTCGGCACAGTCGGCGGTCACAGCCTTCTCCACGTTGTAGTCGGCGTTGCAGTCGACAGTCGCAGCCCTCCCTTGCCATCGCTCATAGCGTCGCCTCGGCTCCTTCACCCTTGCCTCCACCCTCCATCACCTTCTTCCCTTCGCACCTGCAAATGCAAACCAGCTCGTCCGTACTTGGATTGGTAAACGCATCTCCGGATGTCGCGGCCTTCCCCCGACGGAGGATTCAAAGAGCATGTGGGATAACATCAAACGATGTACGGCAAATTAGATCGGGCTCGAATATTTACCCCGATGCAAGAACTGGTGACTTAAAAACAGGAAATATGTCGATTTCAAAGATGCTACAACAAATTGTCGTCCCCGTGGAACGATCTCGAAGCAGCAGAAGAGCAACTTGTAGGCCCCGAAGAGACACTCGCTCAATATCGAGCTATAAAGGAAAGGGAGAAAGCAACTCGATTCCTTTTGATTTTGAACGACTCATACCTCACCTTTCGTTCCCAAATTTTAGCCATGGAACCCGTGCCGCCTCTCGGACGCATCTTCCAGTTGGCCATCCAGGAAGAGAGCCAGCGGCTTGCATCCTCAGATCAGGTGAAAGGGAGAGAGAGCTTCGCTCTCGCAAGCCGTGGCGAGAGGAGAGAAACAGGGCAAAAAACCCTAGGAATCGAAAGAGGAGAGGACGGGCTAGGGTTGCGTTTTGGGGGCGATCGGGGCTTTAAAAGGGGAGGAGTGGACGGCTCAGATTTCGCGCGAGGAATCGATGGTGGAGATCACACGCGCGGGATGGGCGGACCAGATCTCTCACGCCGATCCAACGGCTCCAAAGGCTTCATCAACCCGAGCGGATCCGACGGTGGAGATGAACCCATCAACAAAAGATCCGACGGCGGAGGAATTTTCTCCGCCTCTGCAAGGAATTTTAATCAAAAAAGGGGTAAATTATTTTGTGAATTTTGCAGAAGGACACACCATACTGTTGAAAATTGCTGGAAGCTGCATGGCAAGCCCGGAGAGAAAGAAAAAAAGAAAGAAATTTCTACGGCTTATCAAGTTAGCACGATCGGCCCATAACTCATGAGGAGTATTTACAGCTGACGCAGGCTCTACAAAAATTAGACACTTCCAACAAAGGAGGAAATTTTTCAGGTATATCCCGTTGTCTGATCAACAATATCTCGAGAAAATCTTGGCTGATTGATTCTGGGGCAAGTGACCATATTGTCTGTGAAAAGGGATTACTCTCAGACATCCATGAGAATTTGAATTTCCCCACTATTGTAGAGTTACCCAATGGGAAGATCACTTGTGTCACAATCACTAAGACAGTTAAACTTAGTCCAGAAATTACACTCCAGAATGTTCTCTATGTCCCAGAATTTCGTTTCAACCTTATCTCCGTGTCGAAAATCTGTAGAGAAAATTCATGTCGTGTATTGTTTGATTCTGACACTTGCTTCTTTTAGGCCCTTTCGACTGGCAGAACGATGGGCTTGGGTAGTCTCTCTGAAGGGCTATTTCTTTGGACCAATTTTCCAAGTAATTTTGATTTGTCATTGCTTCCTTCAAATAAAATGTCATTGTGTAATACAAGTACCAATGATAGAAATTATCTCATGCATTCTCGTTTGGGCCATAGTGCTTTTTTTCCTCACTCTCAGTGTCAAATTTGTCCTCTTGCTAAACAGTCACGAATTCCTTTTCCTTCTAGCAAAAGTCGTGCCAATAACATTTTTTCTCTAATTCACATGGATGTCTGGGGTCCCTATCATACTCTAAATCACGATGGGTCACGTTTCTTTCTGACAATTGTGGACGATTATTCCCGTGCCACCTGGGTATTTTTGATGCATTCAAAAGGGGAAGTCTTTTCACATTTGAAGACCTTTATCATCCTATCAAAGAATCAATTTGGCAAGACTATACAGCGGATCAGAACTGACAACGGGAAGGAATTTTTCAACAATGATTGCAATTTCCTTCTTTCATCTCATGGAATTCTTCATGAAAACTCATGCACCTACACTCCACAACAGAATGGGATAGTGGAACGAAAACATCGTCATCTGCTAGAAGTGGCACGTGCATTGAAATTTGAAGCGTCTGTTCCAGAAATCTATTGGGGAGAGTGCATCATTACTGCGGCATATCTAATCAACAGGATGCCAAGTAGAATACTCAATGGAAAAACTCCATTTGAGCTTCTCTTCCAAAGGAAACCAGATTTGGGACACCTAAGAGTATTTGGCTGCTTGTGTTTTGCCACCATTCTAGGACCTCGAGATAAGATGAGCCCTCGAGCTCGACGTTGCATTTTTATGGGGTACCCTACACTGCAAAAGGGTTATCATGTTCTTGATCAGTCGACTGGGGAATTCCACATTAGTAGAGACGTTGTTTTTCATGAAGATACATTTCCCTTTCATGCCAAGGATGAACAAAGTGTATCTACACGCACTAATGACTTCCTATATGTGGATGAACCGACCCCGGAATATTTCATGGCCAGCAGTCAAGAACAGCCAGTTCCAATATCAAGGGTTATATCTTCTGAAAATCTTACTCCCGGGGACAAACCAGTTCCAATAACAGACAATTTCTCTCCAACGGCCAATCCAGGAATGGAGGAAAACTCGAACAACATCGATGCTGCAGAACAACCTTCGCCATCTAATGATGTTCCACAAGTGGATCCCCCCAGGAGATCTAGTCGTACTACACGACCACCAGCCTGGACAAAGGATTATGTCTGTGCATCTCTCAACTCACCAAGTATTCAATATCCAATCTCATCTTATGTTTCGTTTCATAGACTTTCTCCGGAACATAGATGCTGTGTTAGTCGAATATCAGAAGATATAGAGCCATCCAGCCTATGAAGAAGCATTTTAACAGAGACCCAAGATGGCAAGAAGCCATGGGAAGTGAATTACAGGCATTAATTGCAAACCATACCTGGGATTTGGTCAATCTACCTCCAAATAGGAAACCCATTGGATGCAAGTGGGTATATAAAACCAAATACCGAGCTGATGGGTCAATTGAGCGTTACAAGGCTCGGTTGGTGGCAAAAGGCTTTACTCAAAGGGAAGGTTTTGACTACCATGAGACATTCTCTCTAGTCGCCAAAGATGTAACTGTGAGATCCTTCCTATCTGTTGCAGCCATCAATAATTGGGCGTTACATCAAATGGATGTTCATAACGCTTTTCTGCATGGAGATTTAGATGAGGAAATCTACATGGATATTCCTCAAGGATTACGGAGACAGGGGGAGAATAGAGTGTGTCGTCTCCGTAAATCTCTTTATGGCCTTAAACAAGCTTCCAGGCAATGGTACGCCAAATTTGTCGATGCCCTCACATCCGCAGGATTCAAACAATCCAAATATGACTACGCCGTATTCACATGGAATCGAGGTACGTCGTCCATTTATTTAATGATATACGTCGACGATATTCTCATCATGGGAAATGATAAGGCTGCCATAGAAAAATTCAAAAAATACTTGCGCTCCACTTTTCACATTAAAGATCTGGGGGCACCTAAATATTTCCTTGGAATCGAGATTGCTCGGTCTGATCATGGGATTTCTCTTAGTCAACGGAAGTTTGTGCTGGAGATCATATCAGAAGCAGGTCTGTCAGGATGCAAGCCCTCGGTCATTCCAATTGAGCAGATCCGCCCACAAACCTCCTTGGACACGCTCCAACGCACGCGTGTCGGAACAAAACACATCGTGGATTGTTACCACGTGATGGGACAATCGAGAAACTCCGAACACGTGTTGACCAAGCCTTTATGTCAAAGACATGCATATCTTCGAGCAAGCGTGTCGGACACTTGAGGGGGAGTGTTGGAAGATATGCAGGTGTCCGACACGATTAATTAGTCAAGAATTTTGGATTGAGATTAGATTGTGATTTACGGTATCTCAAATGTATTATAATTACAAAGTAAATGTACCCTTTGAGCGTGTCCATGCTACCTAGGATTTAGTTGACGTTGTTGCGCCTTCATTGGAAATTCCGAGTTCCCACCTTTTCTTTTTGATGTTTTTCTTTTATCCCTACGTTTGAGTTAAGACTTTGCTAGTTCAACAATTGTCGAGAACCGTAAAAATTTCAAATTCTTAAATAAGTGAATCTCATGATAACTTATAATAATTTATAATTTAATTTTTTGTAAATTAGGATTGATTGTTATTCTTATAATAAATCAAAGATTGTTATGTAATAAATTACCATTTTTCATCATGCTTACGATTATTACATTCATACCAAATTAATTTTCATTTTATAAAAAAATTCAAATAATTTATCCAAGCCGCATTTAGTTGAAGCTAATTTTCGAGTGCAAGCTTTGTTATATTTAGTTTATGGAAATTGTTTTCTAGTAAATCAATTAGTTTTTCATTATTTAAATATCGAAAAGTTGAAAAACAATTTCCTGAAACAAATTTCAAACAAATAAATCATCCATCTCATGAAAATTCTCAAACTAGTATCTTTGATTGAAATCTATCGTTCATTAGCATTTGACCCAATATCCCAATAAAATCTATCCATGGCAACACCCATGATAGACCACTACAAGAATGATATGACATGAGAAATCCATGTTTGTTGCAATGCATATATTATAAGGAAGGAGAGATTTGGGTAAGGGGTATTAGTTGGGATTTTTTTTTGAGACGTAAAATTAATTTATAGTGGATGTGTCATAACGTACTGATTTGAGTTTTTCTATAAAATGAGAATTAGGTTGTGGTAAATGTTTCATGTTATATTAATTTTAATTTTTTTGTGAGATGAATATTGCTTTTAGGCAAATGTCTCATGAGATACAAATTTGAGATTTTTAATAATATTAAGATTTTTATTTATATAAAGAAAAAGGTTAAATATGTCGAGTTTTCTTTTCCCTTCTTCCATTTTCCTAATAACCTTTAGGTGATTTCATAAAAGTAGCAACTCACAAAGATTTTACTAATAACCTTTAGGTGAAGAGCTATTATACTCCTCTATCTAGCGGGAGCCAGTTACACAATGTCTATCTTCGTCACCAATAGGTCCCTCGATTCCCACTCGAGCTTTTCTTCTTGAGTGAGTGGCCCTGCTTATTTCTTCTCCTACTTCAGAGCAGATCTCCAACTTGTTTCTTCTGCCTTTTAAGGACCTACTCCGGTCCGAAAGTTCTCTGGTCTTGAGTTGGCCAGAAATTTACAGCTTGAAAATGGATTTTGGTCTGGGTCTGTAGAAGTATCCAGTCCTATGACATCACCATTGATGGTTCCGACATAGTGGTACTAATCTACGAGCTGCTATTTTCTAAAGCAATGTCATGAATTTGAACCTGCTTGTCATCTCGATGCATGCATCTCGCTTTGATATATGCATTTTCGAGCACATTTTCGAGCCTGTAATTTCTTGACGAGCTACGGTGATGGGTGCGCTCACCTTAACCACAAATTACGAGCAATATGAAGGGTCTTAACCTCCCTGCCATTTTAAACCCAAACATTCCATAAAAAGATATGAAACCTCCATGTCGGTGGCGATATGACATTGCATTCGCCGGTTCCAGAGCTCCATCAGTTCTATCTCAAACCTTTCATTATGTATCTGTCCAGGAGCATCCTAAATGCTCCAAGAAAACACCGTCATCTACTTAAAGATCACAGAGATGAAATGTAATCTTGCTACAGACATGATCCTCAAAGACCTGAGAATTTCTCCAGGTTATGGCTGGGCTACAGTCATAGGCTTGCAACTTTCCGACATCTCAGAAACTAACGTTTCGTAGAGGATGTGGATAAGAAGTTATCGAGCTGATCACTAAACCAAAGGAAAGAGGTCAAACAAAAGACAAATGAGATAAAGAATTTGTTTACTTCCCCTATCCGTTGCATTGCTAGAAAGAAACTCGAACTAAATAATTTCCATTTCCTAACATAGATCTTGCAGAAGTTGGTGAAATAGGCAACTTGACATAAACCGTTCATGGACAAGCTAATCTGAAATGCTTGTTTGGCGGATGAGCATAGTTGAGACTTGAAACAGAGCAGCATTTATGAACTGGAAGGAGATGACATGGAGCCATCAGTCAAGCACATCTTTCATGCAAACACTAATCCATACTCTAATTGACAGATTAGACACAGTAACATGAAAGCTATTCCTTTTTCTTTTATTTAGCCATGGAAAAAGAAAATGGATTTCTTTTTCTACTGGAAAGACAGTATGAATGTACGAATATGACTACTTTTGTACTAATGACTTTACCCTTGGATTTTGTGCCACTCAAAGGGTACTTGTAACATATTTATTGATATAGTGAAAATCAAGGATTGATTATTTCCAATGTACACGGTGGGAGAGGCTGTGCATCCCCCAAAAGGCGCTTTCTTCACAGAAACCAACCAGCATCAGCAAATAACAGACACAAGGTCAGCAACCACATACCAAACAAATAGGCAGATGCCAAGCCTACAGACCAGTCTGATATTACAGCAGTATGTCTACACTCAATGAGTGGAGACTGCTGAACTTCTCATGTTGCAAACCCCTATGCAGAAGCTCATTATGGGGTATCTGAGGTGGTCATGGAAGCCCTTGGTTGCTTGCATCCTGGTTCTTGTGCAAGAAATTCAGAGGCAGCTCGTTTTGGTCTCATCTGATATTGACAAAAACTAATCAGCAATGGAAAGCATCTGTGTGCATGTGTGTGTGTAAGGCAGACATCCACCAATGAAGAGTGCAAATGCATGCGAACATTCATCCACGTAAATGTAAAGGATGCATGAGAGAGGCACGTGCCATGTAGGTTATCAAAATTCTGGTTTCATATGAATGACTAACCTTTTCTTCAGCACGCCGATAGAAATTTCTAATCAGAATATTTTTGGATTCAGTAGTTATCACTGGAAGGAGTTGCAACCAAGTCAGGGTGATCGCAATAAGAGGATGAGAACCACATCTCCAAAAACTGAAATGGAAAAAATGCTTATCTTCCACATAAAAGTGACATTCTCTTCTCAATCAGCTAAAGAGCTCAACATCGACATTAACTCAATGAGCAAAAAGTGCTGGAGATGCATATCTAATTCGTTATTACCTTGATCAGGTGGTGGAACAGTCCTGCTGTGGGTGGGATGATAGGTTGTTGGCTTCATTTTCTACACATAACATTTGAAAATTGTAAGTAAAGCTATGTTCAAATCATCTTATCTCGGGTCCATGCCATTTCTTGTTCCAATCGAGAAGTAACAAAACAGCATTCCTGCAATAGACATTGGTTATAAAGCAAAGAGTTCCTTGTCATCCACAAGGCGATTTAACCAAATCTAGCTTCCTCGACCTAGAAGGAATTGAAGAGAGCTCACTTTATTCACCAATCACCAGACATAAGCTGTGTCATTTGTTGGACAGCTGAAGTGCCAACAGCAAACTGCACATGAGGTTTTATTTCTTGATTCTGTCTGGTCATTAATAACTTAAAATTAAATTCGAATGTATCGCCCTTCAATTTTGATAGGTGTAGCTTAGAACAGTCGATGTCCTGATATAAACTCCTAATCTTGAAAAGAACTACCATAAGAATACTCTAAATCAAGAAGGAAACTTATTCAAAAGACTAGAAACTTGTTATGCAATTATAGTTTCTTAAAGTACTTCAGGAATTCTGCACAAGTACAACTAATTTGCCGGAATTTCGATGGAGAAGTTACTCTACATCTCCTCAAGATCAAATCATCACTACAAACTATAAAACACCATGTTCCAAACCAGTCACTAAGATGCAGCGCTGTGTGCCCATCTAGCCAAACTAAAATGGCTCATTGGCTTGAAGCTTATGGCTCTGTTACAAAAGACGCGACATAAGCAGCAAAATTTGTGCTAAAGACTTCTCGTGACCGCCCTAATTCCCAGTGTTTATCAGGTTTTAGCACTTGAGCAGGGCAAAGCCAAGAAGACCAGAAAAATCTCATCACAAGATAAATAAGATGTGGTAAGCCATGGCAAGGCAACATATTCTCAATGCATCGAAAATGTATAAAAAACACTTTTTTAAGAACAAGCATTGCTGTCCCAACTGGTCCCAGTTAAAAATCGACTAGAAGAATCAAGACATAAGCTAAGAACTCATTCAGATGGAATAAACTTGTGATTTTGCCCCATTCAAGCCACAAAACGTGCAGAAGCCAACTCTATCAAATGACCTCTACTGATGAAAGCCCCTCAGTTCGGACATGGAAGCTGAAGACACTTCACTTCTCCTATGCAATTCTTCATCATCTTTTGCCACCGAAAAATAGACTAAGAACAGAGGCAAGGAAAGAATTGCACGCATTAATAGCAGAAATTGAGGAACTCAATATGTTAAAAAATGTATAAAGACACTTCTCTAAGAACAAGTATTGCTGTCCCAACCAGTCTGAATCCTAGCCCTGGCTGAAATCAAGTAGAAGAATTAAGACATCAGCTAATAACTCATCAGCTGGAATAAAGTTGTGATTTTGCCCCATTTAAGCCACAAAACGTACAGAACCCAACTCTATTAAACGATCTCTACTGATAAATACCCCTCAGTTCAGACATGGAAGCCGAGGACACTTCACTTCTCCGATGCAATTCCTCATCATCTTTCACCACCGAAAAAAGTGACTAACAACAGAGACAAGAAAAGAATCAATCTCATCGGTAGCAGAAATTGAGGAACTCAATGCGTCCAGAATGTATAAAAACACAAGCATTGCTGTCCCAACCAGTCCGAATCCTAGACCCGGCTAAAAGATATCAGCCAAGAACTCATTCAGCCGGAACAAAGTTGTGATTTTGCCCCAGTCAAGCCGCAAAACGGCAGAACCCAGCTCCATCAAACGATCTCTACTGCTAAAAACCCCTCAGTTCGGACATGGAAGCTGAGGAAACCTCACTTCTCCTATGCCAATTCTTCATCATCTTCCACCACCAAAAATTAGACTAAGAACAGCGACAAGAAAAAGAATCACACGCATCAATAGCAGCAGCAGAAATTGAGGAAACTAAACGAAGCACACGCCACCCAAAAAATAAAAAGGGCACAAGGCGAAGGGCCGAGGGAAAGACGGGAACTCACGGAAGGGTTGGAGGGATCGGAGGGCCTGAAATGGCTGAAGTTGTGAGGATCGAACGACGGCAAGTCGCCCAGGATAGAACCCATGAAAGAGTGAATGCAGAACCTCTACGCAGTGCTCCCCCCTCGAATCCAGAGAGAGAGAGAGAGAGAGACGATGGCCTCAAATTCTAGAATCAGCCTCGCTGCTGGTGCTGGAGTTGCCCGGAAACAGGACGGTCGTGGATGACCTTACGACGAAAGCTCATTAATATGCCCCCAACACGAGACGCTACTAAGTTTAGCCACAAATCTATGGACACAGAAATAATTGGTCGTGAAAACATCAAGCCTTGATAACACCGAAAACTCCAAATCTGTGTTCCTGAACTTCTTTTGGATCCTTTGTATATGGTTAAGAAGAAACTTACGAGGACTTCTACAATACATCCGTTTGATATTTAGGACATGCTTGGCCTATCCATCTGCTCAAGTGATATTTTTTTTTTACCAGTCCTATTCTTTTTTTATTCTAACTTTCACTCTCAAATTTTTGCCTGTGACTTAAATTGCCATATTCTAATGATTTTATTGATATGATTCGCTTACTTATGCAGATTGGTGATGGGGAGACTTAGACAATCTCAGCATATAATCACGAGATATCATTGAAATTGAGTCTGAGCAAGTTCAGATTTTAATAGTTAAATAAAACTTCGAATAAAATAAAGGAGTTCAAGGAAGAGAATAATAATGCATAATTTATATTCTTGGGACCGAGGACCGACCTAATTGAGTTTGGGATCGAAGACCAGACCGACCTAGTGGGTTCGGTCCGGTTCCAAGATCAACCCGAAACCAACCGATAATTTATTTATTTCATTTTTTGTACTATCTAAAAAGGCAATCAAGTTCTGGTGAACAGGCATGCTAGCCCATGGTTGGTTAGGGCCCAGTTTTAATTTTTCGAGTAAATTCGGCTGAAGAAAAATTCGACAGCATTTGCAAAAAGTGAAAGCATTTGCCTGTCGAGACTCAAAAGATGGTGAACTATGCCTGAGCGAGGCGGAACCAGAGGAAACTCTGGTGGATGCCCGCAACGATACTGATGTGTAAATCGTTCGTCTGACTTGGGTAATGAGAAATCAAATTTTTTGAGTTTCGGGGGGAGTATGGTTGCAAGGCTGAAACTTAAAGGAATTGATGGAAGAGCCCATTCTGCCATTTACAATATCTCGTCGCGTATTTAAGTCGTCTGCAAAATATTCTACTCATCGCTCAATAAGAATTGTGCTTCAAGGCGGCTCACGCGGTTCATCCACCGCGGGCTTCAATTGAAACTTGCTGAAATCATACAAAGAGAACAACAAAATTCTCCTTATTTTCGTGAATTTTTCTTTCAAGGCAATCCATGCATCTCTATAATAGTATCCTAGTAAAGTAGATGACTAATACCATTCTGAGGCTTGTGTTTTATGTGGCGTCCTTTTTTTTTTCATATCCTCAAACCCATACAACTATCTTACTCAAGAATAGAATAAATAATTAACAATGATACTGATGCAAACGTGTCTATATTGCCGTGTTTAGCAAACTGAAAATTTGAGTAGGATTGACGTTTCTCTTGAAATATGGAATGGAAGCCACGAAATTTGATTTTCGTGGGCTTTCTTTTCAAGTAACCCAACGAGATCTTCTCAGTCGTCTTCGTTGGCTCGAGAGGCTCCTTGGCTAGTGATCGTCGTCGAAGATGATACCTTGGCTGGACAGCAAATTGACAAGGGGTTTTTACTTCATTATAGGGTGTGAAAGTCGAAATTCACATTTGAAACTAAGTTTTCATCCTTCTCATGAGAAAGGAGAGGTGGAGAGTTCAACACCCCTTACCCTTGTGAGTTCAAGATCCCATGAAGAGTTTGTCCCTCAAATTCACACATTAGCCCTTTCCTTGGAAGGAAAGGAATTAATTGGCCCATTAAAGGTAGAAGCCACGGAAGTCAATAACTGATGTGTCGACCATGGAGGAATGAGATTAGTCTCTATATTAATGTGGTGTCGGCAGTGGGAGACGGGTGTTGACGAAGCCGGAGCCTGGACTGGCCGAGGACATCGGGCGTTGACGAAGCCGGAGCCTCGTCCGGTTGAGGACAACGTCACCGCTCGACCAGGCAAATGGCCGGCCTCCGTTGTGCTGGCTGTTTGACAAAGTAGAAGGTTGGGTTTGGGGCTTGTAGGGCTGGGCTTTGGGCTGGTTTTGGGCTGGTCCCATACAAAGAAACCAGAGGGCTTTTAGGGGAATTGGGCTTCGAGTGAACCAGGCTCAACATAAAAGCCCGTCCCGTTTCTATTAAAAAAAAGGTAAAAAATTATAATTCTTTAAATTGAAAATTTAAAGAAAAAAAATAGAAATCTGGTTAGGAAAGTAAGCCTTATTTAGGATGTTAGATTTTAGTCCTAGAATTTGTCTACTTTCTTTTAATTTAATACATACTTTATTTTGGAAAAAAAAGGGGAGGTTGCCCTTAATGGCCAACCGCTTGTTTTCTTGATTCCCAACGTCAATTGGCCTAATTGCATGTTTAACTGGGCCTGCATGCGTTTCATTAGATCAATGTTTGGTCTAACAGGTATCAGCAGGTATATTAGTGGGTTTGATTATCTTTAATTAGTGATTAGCGAGTTAGTCTTCCGCTTTGGGAACACAAGTGGGGGCTTATTATCACTAATCTTAATCAACGAATGCCCGGTGGATCAGGAGATGGCTTAGGATAATCGAATTGCATGATTAATTCCAAAGCCGACCCCAAGGCAAATTGAATTTTGAATTGCAATGAACTTTGCTGATCTCTTGTTCGATTGATGGCTTGCTTTGATTGACGGTGAATGGGATAATTACTCAAAAAGTCCTAAACCTATTGCCCATCCGCAATTCAGTCATAAACCTTTTTTTTTGGCCAATTCGGTCCTAAACCGTTTCTATTTTTGCCCGTTCGGTCCTTCCGCAACCTTCAATCGGAATAATCGACGTGGAATCCCAATCGCGCCGGCCGCGTTGCCGGCGCCGACATGGACGCTGGACATGCAAAACGGCGACGTTTTGCTTATAAAATTTTTTTTTATTAGTTTTTAAAATTTTTTATTAATTTTTTATTAGTTTTTTTTTTTCCTTCCTTCCTCTCCCTCCCTCCTCCCTCCTCCTTCCTTTGGCTCCGTCGGCCAGCCCCCGGCTGGCCGCCGGACCGAGGGGATTCGGTGGGGCGAGGCCTCCTCGCCGGGGCTCGCCCCACGGGCGGCCGACGGCGAGCCCCTCTCGCCGGATCCGGCGAGGGCTTGCCTCGCGCGGCGACCGCGAGGCGAGCCCTCGCCCGATCCAGCCGAGAGGGGCTCGCCGTCGGTCGCCGGACTGAGGGGATCCGGCGGGGCAAGGGCTCGCCTCGCGCGGCGACCGTGAGGGGATCCGGCGGGGCGAGGTTGACGGTGATGGCTGAGGAGGTTGACGGTGATGGCTGAGGGGATCCGGCGGGGCGAGGCCTCCTTGCCGGGGCTCGCCCGCGGCGGCCGACGGCGAGCCCCTCTCGCCGGATCTGGCGAGGTCGGCCTCGCCGCCACCGGCGAGGGCGAGTCTTGGGGCGAGGGAGGGCTTGTGGAGGGCGGGCGGGTGGCGTTCGATCTCGCAGAGCAGCGCCCGCGGCCCTAGAGAGAGAGAGGAGAGAGAGAGAGAGATGTTGGGCGGATTGTACGGGACCTTGCACCGCCTTCCTCCGCCGATGACGAGAACCCTAGCAGCGCCAACCCCGCCTCCACCGTCTCGGTCCAAAGAACGCCATCCGCCCGCCCTCCGCAAACCCTCCCTCGCCCCCAGGACTCGCCCGCTAGGGCGAGGCCTGCCGGATCCGCGAGGCCTCGCCCTCGCCGGTGGTCGGCGAGGTCGGCCCTCGCCGGATCCGGCGGGGCCTCGCCCTCGCCGGTGGTCGGCGAGGCGACCTCGCCGGATCCGGCGAGGCCTCGCCCTCGCCAGCCCTCGCCTTCGGTCGGCGGGCGAGCCTCGCCGTGGCCGGCGAGATTGCCCTCGTCGGCCCTCGCCTCCGGCCGCGCCGTGGGCCGAGGAAGGAGATGGAGAAAAAAATAAAAAAAAGAAATAAAAATTCAAAAAATATTTAAAAAATTGAAAAAATATTTTAAAAATTGCCACGTCGGCGTTCGCCGGCCGGTTGTCCCCGATCGGCGTCCACGTCGGCCGGCCGGCCAATTTTGGCTGGATGGACTGAACTGGAATAAAAACAAAAGGTTTAGGACTGAATTGGCAAAAAAAAAAGGTTTAGGACTGAATTGGCAGATGGGCAATAGGTTTAGGACTTTTTGGGTAATTATCCCGACGGTGAATAGAAAGACGAGAGCCGACACCTTGAGAGGCGACTGAGCTTAGTGGATTTCAACATTGCATTGCGTTTTCTTTTCTCGCTCTTAGATAATTACTTTCAAGTTTATTTACCACATTTGTTTTTAGTAGCTTGAGTGTTTACTTTTTTGCGTCGCTTTTCAATAAATTGTGCGTTAATTTCTTTTCTAGATTAGGCTCGGTCTAGTTTAGACTCTAATGAGAATAACCCTACAAAAATTATTACATGAACACTTGGGGACTTTGAAAGATCTTTGTAATCGTTATCGCCATAATCAAGAGTATGTGACTGTTTTAATTGAACAACCTATAAGTTAGTTACCAAAAGGATGCTAATAGAAATATTAGTGCAATCAAACTCTTATGCTTAGAATCTCTGGTTTCGTAGAAATTGAAACAAAGTTCTCATGTTTTTTTTTTTGATTGGTTTCTAGTCGACTCTAAATAGCTAGTGACAACTGCTTGAAATACTTAGGTTTATAAGAACTCAAAACAAATCTCATGTGATGCGAGATATACTCAGAGAGTTCATGCTCTTGATCGACAATCCTTCTTTTGGGCAATGGAAAATATGACGTGTTCGAACTGTCTTTTCAAATGAGTCATTAGGGCTCTTTCTTGAGTAAATACCTCTAAACCTATTCATCGAGGTTCGCCCTTCAAAGTGTAGGTGATTAATATGATAAAAAGAATAGCATAGACATCGAGTCAAATGAGGATGTAGGTTGCGGGTTCTATAGGACTTTTTTGGGACAAAAAAAGCTCCAAACAAATGGCACGTTGCTTCTTCTCTGTGGCCATCTTTACATCTATGTGAACAATGCATGACTTAGTTCTTTTGGCCATGTTCGTTCCTCAGGTCTTCTCGTTCGTTCTAGTCTTGGATCATTTGCTTTAACTTCGTCGTAGCGCGCTTTGGCGCCTTGATGACCTGCTATGCAGAGGTCATGGCCTACGGTGGTGCGTCCGCCACAAGAGGGCGAGCATCCGGAGGCCACCACTCTCTTCGCACAGGATCTTAAAGTTAAAAAAGCCCACCAAAAATGAAGATTCTATCTCCATAGTTAGACTGGGCTTGCTCTTCTCTAGTCCCTTTCTCTTTGCCGTGCATTCATTTAACCTTTAGAGAGTCAAAATGTGTTGGTGCAACAAAAAAGACAGAATTTACCTCGTTTTTTCTTGGTACATTTACCTCTTCACTAGTACAATACATTCTCTTCTCTAAAAATAACGTATGGTGATCTGTCTCTTTAATTAGTTCAGCGTACGTCAAACAATCCACCGGAAAGCTGCTCACTTCTCACCCCTCTCCCTTAAATTTTTCCTCTCTCTCTCTCTTCTTCGAGCCAACGAGAAGGAAAAGAAGCTTAGGTGTGTAAATTACTCTTATTAGCGTCTCTCTCTTCTTCCCCTCTTAACCAAAAGATCTGCACACTTTTGCCTGAGAAGCATCTGCATTCCCCTCCCCACAGCCCCCTAAAAAAGAAAGCTCGATGCCTCTCATAGCTTCTCTTTTCTTTTTGTGACTTTTCTCCATTTCCAGTAGCATCAAGAACCATAAGCAAAGCATCTGGAGCGTAGTGGCCGGTGATGACCTCCATGAGGTCACTGTGATTTCTGATGGCGAGTGTAATTGGTTCTTTCATAAAGGTAAGAACATTGTCATTGCTAATGATGTCGGCAATGACTCTAACGAAGAGGAGAGCATAGACTTCACGTCTGATGAAAATTTATAAAAATATTGTATGGACGCTTACCAAATAAGAACTTTAGAACTCATAAGTGGATAAACCATTAGGACTCATAATTGGACAAGAAAAGTGTGGACATTTTAGTTGACAAAATAATCAAGTTTATGTACCGAAAGGGTACTAGTTAAATATTAGTGTAATCAAATCCTTGACTCTAGATCTGTGGTTATATGGGATGTTTCTAACTAATCCCAATAAATTATTTGTGACTTTTCATATAGAATTCTCATAAGTTAATCGAATCAAAATGTAAATCTTTATATCGCGCGAGATAAGGATTTGAAAGAATTTATGCTAATTGAAAATTATTGATTTCCAACTCGACATTACTTCCGAACCCGTCATTTCCTAAAACGCTTGTGTTGGGAGTGTCACGATAAAAGTTACAAAAGTCCAAGAGACGGTATTTATCCAGTGTCTCAGGGTTTGGAGCGGGACCAGGGTACCTGGGGTCATGTTCAATTCCGTTTCATACAAAACAAATGGAGAAAAATAATACGTCAGCACATACGTCAGCACATGCTTCATCCTATGGTTCCTGTCGGTGATGTGGAAAGTACTTCCCATTAAATCCGTCTGGACCAGGCACACTCCAACTCAATCGCCTAATTTTCTTTTTTGGCCGTAACAATGCGGCTGATTTGGAAAACAGCATTTTCAACGTCTTCCATGGCCACCTCATCTATTAAGTTACTATTCCTTTTCATCAGGTGCCAAGCTGGGAATTTTATCCAATACCGGAAGGAAGTCCCCGGGCCCTAAAATTTGATATATGCTCTTAAAAAATTCTTAGTCATCCGGTGCAATAGTCCTTCATCTCGGACCCGAGATCCATCTTCAGTTTTTAGCATTGAAATTTTATTTACATGTAAATAAGCTTTTTCGGATGAGGGCTCGAGATGAAACAAAATATTTAATAAAGAGATGACTCAATTGGATTATATTTTGCGCGCAAGTTGATGTAAAATTCAATCTCACACTTGGTTTGGCCCAATCTCATGCATGCGAGCCCCTTACATTTTTCCTATCGTATCCAAGACACATTAATAGAATGAGTAAGATAATTCGTCAAGCAATATAATATGAAAAAGCATGGAAAATAAGTTTTCTGAAATGCTTTCTATTAACAAAGCCGAAGACTTCTTCCCCCCCAAAAAAAAAAAAAAAAAAAAAAGACCGGTCAGAAGGGAATTTGATTCTCGTTTGGGCGGAGAGAGTTCGTGTAGGATCTGAACTTCTCATCCCTCCACGGGCACGAGTCCTCCTTCTACACCTGACTTTGACGGAAAATCGTAACTTAAAGAATAGAACTGAACCGGTCAAAACGGAGAGCAAGAATGATCCGACCATTAGATGAGAGCTCACCTAGGAAATAAATGTTGTTTAGATGACTATTGTCGTGTTTTTGTCCTTTCGCGTGGTCCAACGTTCACTTCCTTCGTAAGCAGACATGTTAGGTTTGTTGGGTCGAAGAATTCCTCTGCCATCGCAACTAGACCAGTCTAGAAATGTACGATTCAACCGGTTATAACACGAGCTGAAGAGGGATGGACTTTCGAATTCCTGGTCGGCCATCATTTTGTTTATGTTTACTTTGATTTCGTGCACGCATTTCATGTGTGCAAGTGCCAAAAGAATGATATGCATTTGTCAAATCTTCAAAGGAGGTGGGCATTCCACCTAAAAAAAAACAAGAGAGGAGGTGGGCTTGCACTTGGGTGCTAGGTGAACCGATAATATCACGAAAGATTCTTATTTTTTTTGTTCGAAATTTAAAATTATCCATTTATCTTTTTTTATCATTAAAATAGTTATTATACTTCTTAAAGATATCTGCTCATCGTTATGGAGTATGGATTTTGATGAGATGGACATGACAATGTGATGAGATGCTTATCTAGAAATCTTTGGATTTCACATCATCTGAAAATTTTTTAATATCGTTTTTTAGTTATGCCAATTTGATGTGGAATTTTTCAAGACCATGCTCATTGACCGCCTCGAAGCCTTCATAGGCAGAGCAACCATATGGCATGTGACTACAGCTGGAGGCGATAGCGACCACTACTCTCTCTTTAGCCACACATGTTAAATCTTATGTTTGAAGAAAAATTTCAAGGGCGACAAATTTTTGGGAACTTTTACGTTTTTATGAAAAAAAAAAAAAAGAATGGAAATTTGCCATGATCCCACAGACATAACTCATTAGGACAAAATATAGTTCACTTTAAGTTACAGGATGGACGGTGAACACTCAATCTTTTTCCACGGGGATTTCCACAGGTGATCGTGGCATTTTCTGCCGAAAGCGTGGTGCATATGAATCAGAATTTTCTCTTCCAACGCGAAAATCTCCGAGTGCACCGTGGTACATAAGAACAATGTGACGATTCGTTCCCCACCGAGCAAAGGGATCGGGGGAAGCCAAATTTGATACGATCCCCAAACATGCATCTTCATTGCTAGGAAAAACACTCGCACAGAATTATATCATAAGGACTTATTCGTATAAAACGAAGCATTATCTACGAGCATCGGGGAAATCGCTCAATTGGTCCTAAACCTCTACCATACGAATACTATTTCAATCAGACTTTCTAATATTACCAATTAAATCCTATAAATTTGTGTAAAATGCAAATGTGGTTCTTTTAATCAATTTTTGCCGAAAACCGCCGACTTAGTGACATGCCACGTATGATGACCGGTGATGAGTGAATCGTCATCCACTTTTAGTAAAAATTAGTCGAAAGGACTATATTGGAATTTCTTGCAAAGATTTATTACTAAATTGATAAAATTGAAAATTTATAATTGAATTGACATTTTTACAGTAAATTTATGGTTGATTAGAGACCATAAAATTTTTCAAAAAGATCTACTTGTTAGACAAAAGAAAAACTACTTAGAAATATTTTCTCATTTATTATTTTTTATCTCTTAAAAAATAAATGAATTGAAAAATATTTTCACTAAAACCATATGCTTAAGTGTCATAAGGCTTCATGATAATTGGAATTCATTTTCCAAATTCAACTACATCTTCACCGCTATCCTTGACTTCTAGTTGCCTAGAACCAAGACCCGATATGTTAGGGCCCATTCATTAGAGTCCTAGGTTCTCACACTGGGTTCTCGAGCTCATTCATCAAGGTCTTCAATTTAGGCATACGATCCGAGACTAGACTATAAGGTCCAAGGTTTGTCCCTCAAGGTCCTGGTGCAAGGTCACTAGACAGGGCATTGTGGTCTTGGAGTTTGGAGTTTTGTGTTAGAGCTGGATTTGTTTGTTGGAAGGTATGTTTGAAGTTTTTCAATAGTAATTTCCTAGCCAATAAAAAAAAAAGTTTTTCAATAGCAACAATTGGAAATTAATTCTCGCTCATTTGAGAGGTCTATCCAAATTATAGGAGAATGAACCATCATTTCCGAAATTACTTTAATTAAAAAAAAAAAAAAAGGGAACATTCCCCGGTACTGTGCGATTTTCCGGAGGTAAATGCATCCTAAGGTGGACATTCGGAAAAAAGACAAACAGCTAACTGCTGTCGACGTCATGTCGCCCAGTGTCCTCAGGCTACTTGGCAACCTTATGCGCAATACAGTAACCTAATGCTCAAAGCATTGAGTACACGTGATATAATAACCCACGATGTTTTCTTCACTGATTTTCCTTGGAAGACACTTCAACACAATCTTCATAATGAACCGCGTCCAAGGCCGTATTTCAAAGTCCTCGCTCGCGCTTTGAAACTCGCGGTCGGAGCATCCATCCAATTCAACCCTTCAAACCGGCCTAGTGGACCAGAGGAATTTAAACGAACTCGGAGTTCTCTTCATTTCCAAGAACCTTCCCTTACAGCTCAGGTCAAGCCCAACGCTTTCGTGGGTGTGCATATCTATATATAACTCCATCTCCGGAGGCAGGGATCACTCAACTTTCTCTCTTGCTCCTCTCTACAACAATCACGCGCTCTTTTCCGGCAAACTCCTCCTTCGTCTTTGTCCATCTTTCTTGCTAGATTATAAGTCACCAAGTCAAAAACCTGAGTCAAAGACCCGAGAAGCCTTTTTTTTCTTTGAAGACGATGAGTCACGTTTCAAGCAACAGAAAGCCGCTGTTGTCTCGGAAAGCAACCAACGACGGCCATGCCGAGAACTGTCCCTATTTTGATGGGTGGAAGGCCTACAACAAGGACCCATTTCATCCTACGCAGAATCCCAGTGGTGTCATCCAAATGGGTCTAGCAGAACATCAGGTAAAAGAAAAGGAATAGAAAAAGAACTTGCTCGTTGTTCCTCTTTTTCGACGAGTGGGTCTTGTGCCGAAAGCTCGGAAAGTGAACTTTCTTTTTTCTGCAATATCCAGCTCTGTTTCGACTTGGTTCAAGAATGGCTCGTCAACAACCCAGACGCCTCCATCTGCAGTAAGAAAGGAGTGGACAAGTTCAGGGACATTGCCATCTTTCAGGACTATCATGGCTTACCCGAGTTCAGAAACGTACGTTTGGGTGAATCAAATTCATTGTCCCGCTCCTCTTTTTCAGTACCCAAATCTATGCATTACATCATTAATCGATGTGCGAAAGTAATATGAGAGCTTGACGATGGATAGAATTTTAAAGCCATGATCTTTTGCAGGCTGTGGCGAAGTTCATGGGGAGAGTGAGGGGGGACAAGGTCAAGTTTGATCCCGACCGGATTGTCATGAGCGGGGGAGCCACAGGAGCTCAGGAGATGATCACTTTCTGCCTGGCCGATCCTGGCGATGCGTTCTTGGTGCCAACCCCTTACTATGCAGGGTAAGATCTCGCATCATTTTCTGCTTTCCAAGCTAATATATCACGGGCTTAGTTAATATGATAAATGCAAAACTGATGGGATTAGGTGCGCTTCAACTGTTCGCATTACTGGAGATTCGACTCTTAGGCATGGAAAAGATTAAAATAATGCTTGGCTACCACTGGGAAGAAAAATTATATTGTCCATATGATGCGGCTTCTCGGTGTTCTTCATTAATCACAACACAAAACTGATCTTATTAATAAGAAAATGATTGGGTTGCCTCATTATGCTTGCCATGTGACTGTTCTTTTGGGAATTTTACACCAAATTTAGCCCGTGTCCATCTTCAAAGACGGATGCCGGCAATCCTAATAAGATATATTAGATCATTTTCCAGCTGTTTTGCTTCGCTCCATCTCTTTCACAGTATCCATAATACTTCGGCAAGCATTATTGGTCAATATGGCCCGCACCTGATTTAGTCAATGATAACTAGGGGAGCTGAATTAAGACACAGAGCAAGTGGCCTCGAAATTTCATTGTCACCATCCAAACGCTATGGCTGAAAGGACCTGCCTTTTTCCTGTGTATTGTCACCTCTGGCTCTTGACAATAATTGAAATCGGGTACCGTTTTGGGAGAATTCTTTACGATGTTGGGACAAAACAGATGAGGCCATTTTTAGAGGTTAAATCTTCCCTGAACAGTGAAAGTCCTTTTGTTCAATATAGTTCTTGGATACATCTTCCTGGGGACAGATTAGGGCCTTTAGCTATCTCTACTCCTGCAAAAAAAACATGCTTAATTTAACTGCTTTTTGAGGGTTGTCTGAAGACTGATTATGACTTTTGTTCATCTCAAAGTTAATCTGACCTGTCCAAAAATGACCTGGTGAGTGAATCAGGTGAATTTAAAGAATGAAAACATCGACTAAGGTTGGGTTTTCACGCTAGAGAGTGTTGGGCACGTTTAATACTCAATATGGCATCTCTGTTAATAAGCTTTTGGGATAAAGACTTAAAAGTTCCACATAAGAACATAAGACTGTCATGTTTCTCCAGGAAGAACAAAGAAGAGTTTTCATGGCCGAGTTCGAACATGAATGGTGAAACAGAACCTATATTTTTATGAATGACGACTTGTTTCTTCTCAAGTTAATTGAAAAATAAAACAAAATTACCTTTTTGCAGATTTGATCGAGATTTGTGTTGGAGGACCGAAGCGCGACTTCTCCCCGTGGTCTGTCACAGCTCTAACAATTTCAAGGTCACCAGGAAGGCTTTGGAAGAAGCATACGCAAAAGCTGTTGAGGCCAACATCAACGTAAAAGGGTTGCTCATAACCAATCCATCAAACCCACTAGGGACCATCCTAGACCGAGACACGTTGAGAGAAGCCATGAGCTTCATCAACGAGAAGAACATCCACCTAGTTTGCGATGAGATATATGCTGCTACAGTCTTTCGTCAGCCCGATTTCATAAGCATCGCGGAGATAATCGAGGAAGATCAAGAATACAATCGTGACCTGGTGCATATAATTTATAGCCTCTCCAAGGATATGGGTTTCCCCGGCTTCAGGGTTGGCATTGTGTATTCATACAACGATGCCGTGGTGGAGTGCGGCCGTAAGATGTCCAGCTTCGGTCTAGTATCCTCCCAAACTCAGTACCTAATTGCATCCATGTTATCGGATGATCAGTTCATTGGAAAATTCCTGTTGGAGAGTGCGGGGAGGTTAGCCACGAGGCATAAGGATTTCACTGATGGACTTCGTCAAGTAGGCATCAAGTGCTTGAACAGCAATGCGGGTCTCTTCTTATGGATGGATCTGAGGGGGTTCCTGAGGGAGAGCACAGTAGAGGCAGAGACGACCCTGTGGCGGGTCATAATTAACGATGTCAAGCTCAATGTCTCACCAGGTTCTTCCTTTCACTGCTCAGAGCCAGGATGGTTCAGAATTTGCATTGCCAACATGAATGAGGAGACCATGAAGCTTGCTTTAACACGAATCCGAGAGTTTGTGCAGAGGAATGGCAATAAGCCGAACAGGAAGGAAAAGTGCTGGCAGAGCGACCTAAGGCTCAGACTCTCGTTCGGAAGAAGGGACGAGGTGTTGAGGTCGCCCTGCATTATGTCCCCTCACTCGCCCATCCCTCAATCACCACTGGTTCGATCCAGAACTTGAAGTTGACAATCGTGTGATTCTACACACGGGCATTTTTCCCATTAAATTTAAAGCTTTCCAAATGATTCTTTATTGCTTGTAACTGGGTGCAGTGCAGAGTGGATCCTAATTTTTCTGCACCCCATTTTGTTCATTCTTTCATCAGGCACAGTATTTTAATTCTTTCCTTCTGTATCATCCCTAAGATGGCCCTAAGTTGCTCAGTAGAGTATATGCAGGAAACCATCAGGATTGACATTTTCAACAATATTCAGACTGTCCTGTTGTTTTCTGGAGAAGGATGTCTGAGTTCCTGTGCATCACAGAGTTTCGAATTCCCTGTGGCCTTTCTCAGCTTATCCTTGTGTTTTTTCTCAAATGAGTTTGTGCCTTGTTTAATGTTCTCTTCCCTTCTCGATAGATGTTAGCTGAAAAATGGAAAGGGAAGGATACAGAAGGGAGGCGATCAAAAAGTACTTAGGCTTTCAAGCTGCTCTTGTTATTCAGCGTTAAGAGGCATTAAACTTGTTTATCTACCCCTTGTTCTCTTTCTGGAAGCTGCAACTACCAAAAATGAGAATTGAGACCGATCTTTGTCAATATACTAAATTAATTCAGTAGGTAAGGAATCAGTGTCATGCCATCTTTCTAGTCAAATATGGTAAGCAATCTGATTTTCTTGTTTCTTTTGTAGCCGTCATCAAAGAGTTGAAGATTGATGTTTGAATTGAATTTGGCTGCTCATCTTAAACAATCCAAAATTACATATAGAACTGGTAGAAAAAATTTGCTTTTAGGATAAAGCCGATAATGTTGCATTGTATTCCATTACGGCAACTTGAACATATTGATTGATCACAGCACAAGTCCGGATCCAACAAAAAAAGGTTAATCCCTCAGGGTTTGGCCTCTTGAGACTAAACCTATAAATTGCATTTGGTTGTCGGGACAAGGACTGGGATAAGATCGGATAAAATGAAATAGTAAATCCCCCATATAGTTTATATGGACATATTTGATCCTTTCGAGTGTTTGGTAAACTTCAAATTAAGATAGTAAAATAATTAAATAAAGAAAGTTCAATTTTATTAAAGAATTGAAAATTAAACAATTTAATTAGATTAAAAGAGTGAAATGGAAAACTCTAGGTCTAAGAACTTTGGCCTGAAGTGATCTACAAATGAGTAGAGTGTCGATATTATATGGCTTCATTGCCCCACTGAGAGGAGCTTGGAGCCTCTTTCTTCAACAAGAAAAACAAAAGAATTGATGCTTATGACTTGACTTTTTTTTAAATAAAAAAATTCTTATGGGGCCATAAGTTGATGCTTTGCGAAATACAAGTCCTCTCTACATTATTGTTCCCCCGATTTCCTCCACATTCAAGGCATGTTAATTTGCTCGGATGGTGACCTTGTCATCAACCACATGTCACCTTTTGTAGCTACTCTATCAAGTATTGTTTTGAAGTCACCAAGATATCATTACACTGATGTTGGCCAAATTGCAGTTCTATTTACATGAGAGAAGCTAACAATGGGACAACGAGCATGGATATTATAGGACGGCGCCAGATTTGCCCAAGATGTTTCTTCTTCGCATGGGCTATGCTACTTCAAACTTTCGAATTTGACCGAACAAATTTTTATAGAAGGTATTTATAGGCCGGTTTGGTTTCGAAAGATTCGTGATTGATTAGTGATTACAGATGAAATAAATGACGATTCTCATTTTGTTAAGTGTTTTTCAATAATCTATTCTAATTTAGTTGGACTTTATCCCATCCTCCTTTTGGATTTCTTATCCGGTACTTTATCCAGATATATCTAGATTTATTTGATCCAAAGGATGTTCCCAAACAATAAATAGAATATATTACCTTATCCGGTCTCAAATTTGGATTATCATATGTAGCCATAGTGCCAAGAATTGGCCAAATTGGTGGTTTTGTGACGGAAGTACATTTTTCGGACTTTTCCACGGTAACATAACAGACTCGTGGCTGTTGGGAATTCTGACTCTGACCATGCTTAGTCGAGATTTGAATTTTAACTGTGACTTTTACTCACTCGAGTCTAGAAGTCATAATCCAAAATTGTTAAAAATTTCAAGCATGTTGAACTGTAAAATCTTCAACTTCATTTCCATTTCCTTATTCGCCACCCCACTTCAGAACTTGATCTTAACTGTTGAACGATAGAAGCTTCTGCCAGTACTTCATCGTCTTTCGGCTCCGCCCTGGCTCGATCGCCGTTACTATCCTTCGATGGAATGTTAATCTCCAAGGCAAGGATAAGAACATTGATGATTGTCGTCTTCTTTTCATCCTTTGTTCCGGCACAGCATAAATTAAACTGGGTCGTGGTTTCGTTTCGTTTCGTTTCTTAACTGTCAGTGCCTACCAATTAGAACTACTGGCTGTGGAAAGAAAAAAATGATATTGACAGGAGGCTGACAGTGTTGGCTGGGACTTGGGATGTGGACATGTGCAAATTATCCTTGGCACAGCAGTGATAAAGAGGAACATTAATGTAGATTTGAGATAGGTATACTTACCCTTCAAATCATTAAATGGGGCTACTATTTAGCTTCTGAATATCACTAATCTCCACTTTAAGGATTTCTGATCTCGAAAAAATATTATGATCTGTAGGATATCAAGATGAGAATACTTATCGAACTAGTTCATCTTGTCATATAAAATTTTTTACTCTAACCTTCAAATATCGAAAGGAGAAGTGTTTAGAAGAACATTTAAAAGAAGGTAGTGGAATTTTGGGAGATTTTCTCTTCTCCCGACTCTACTTTTTATTTTTTTATTCAAACATCACAATGCCTTATATGACTGAGGTTGAAGGGTAATACAGACTTTTTTCCATAGAGGGTTTGAAAACCTTTGGGAAAATTATATGTGAGATCTAGCAAACCCATTAAATTTAAACAGCGAGGTATAATTGATCCGGCTGGATCAAATAGAATTTTCGAATGTCGAGTAATGGTGAATTGTCCTTTGGATGTCTGGGGTGAAGAAAAAGAACCATCCTTGGCACCATCAGAGCAGCCATGGTCGCTAATTTTTTTATAGTGCTTGGATGACACATCTCAACGAATAAAGTTTTGGAGGGAGTGCAGTCGCGTTGGCGTGTATCCCTACGCAACTGATGCATCATAGCCTCATTGCTATAGAACTATAACATTGACCTGATGATAATGTACGAAAAGGCTCTATTTCCATCAGGTGATTAAAAGCAAGACTAATGGAGATTAGATTAGTGTGCGGACAGACCAAGGCCATATATTCCGGAGGGTCTACAAATATACAACCGGAAGTAGGAAAAAGGAATCCGACTGCATTCAAGAGAGTTGACTAAAAGTGATTGATCTACTGCCGTTTCGAACAGTGCGTACAAATACGAGCAAATTGTGCATTTGTTAAGCTAACCGTGGCCAATGCTCATTACGTTGGCTGACCCAACTAAGTGCAAGTGCAAGGGAAAGAGATCACTTCAACGAGCTGTTCACAAATGTCTGTCCCTTGGTAGTAATCTTTAAACATGCAGTTTTTTTATCGTACATATACCCCTTCACTGGTAAAACACATTATTTTCTCTTAAAATATTCTATAATGATCCGTCTCTTTAATTAGTTCAGCACACTTGAATAATCCACCGTGAAGATATCTACTCATCACTACTCATAACTAGGCTGGCGATGACTTCCATGAGGTCATTGTGGTTTTTGACTGTGAAGTGTGATCGATTTTTTTTTTCTTTTTCATAGAGGTAAGAACATTATCATTGCTAATGGTGTTGGCGGCGACTCTTGGTAATGCTAGTAAGATCATCTAAAGGGGGTGAATGGGTGTTTAAAAGAAATCTTAACAAATAATCGCGGAATAGAATAAGTTGCAAGTATGGATAAAAAACAAAATCAGGTTCACTAAACACCAGACTTTTGCTAGATGTTTAGAATCTATTATGTGATGGAACAAACTTCTACGATAACCTGTAATATTGCAATAGATTTAAGTAAAGAGAGTTAAGTAAGATAAGATTGCACACGATTTTTATAGTAGTTCGGCTTAAATTAAGCTTATGTTTCCACATCACAGCATACTGACTGGATTTCACTACAATATCAATAGAGAATTATGACTTGTGAGTACTTACTAAGTCACCTTTTTTGTGTTTTTCTCTCTTGAACATGATTTGTAAGGCACACTAAAGAAAACAAATAGTTGAGAGAAGTTTCAGATTTTGAAATTCTAATTTCCACGTCCCCTTTTCAACTAGACCGAATGTCCTCCTTTAAATACTCCTTCACACCACACTAGCCATTGACATTTTTCGTAGGAATTTCTTCCAATCAACCTCTTGGGTAGAATCTATTAAAGAGATCTTATAGTCGTTTGAAGATAGAGATAGAAATTCCACTGATTTTAGTCGCCCATGCAATTAGAATCTAAGTTTCCGTAGGTAAAACTTCATCATAAGGAACTTATCTTCAAGATTGATCTTGTCAAATTTGTGATTGAATTAATCAATGTATATATTTAGACACACACATATAAGAAAAGCGAAATTCTTGCCAAGAGATAGTCATTGAAAGAATATTTTGTTTCCAAATAAAGTTCATTTTTGTCACACGTCGCCGAGTATAGGTATGGAATCTTTCTTGTTCTGGACACAATCTTAGTTTGGACTTAGTCAGAATGGGAAATGCTTATGGGGTGAAATAGACTTAAGCAAGAGTCTTTGATAGAATCTTGACAAATCCTCATAAACAACTCACAAACAATTTGTACTTCAAATAAGCATTAGAAATAGAAAATTTTGTCAACTTCAAAATCTTGGTAAAAGTTTTCTCAACAACTCTAATGACGAGGAGAGCAAAGACTTCACGTCTAATGAAAGTGTACATGGACACTTAGCAAACAAGAACTTTGAACTCATAATTAGATAAAATTGTAGGACTCATAATTGGATAAGAAGACTGCGTGGACATCTTAGTTGATAAACTAATCAAGTTTATATATAAAAAAGACACTAATTAGATAACTTGTGTAATTAAGCCCCAAACCCTCGATCTTTAGTTGCATGGGAGGTTTCTAGCCGATCCAAATAAGTTAGTGGCAACTCCCCATATGGAATTATTATAGGATTAATCGAATTAAAATGTAAATTCCAACAATGTGGGAAGCATTGGTTTGAGAAAGTCCACGTCAATTGAGGATCAGTGGTCTCCAATTCGACGTTACCTCTAAACCTGTCATTTCCCCCAATGCCCGTGTCGGGAGGGTCACGACAAAAGTTACATAAGTCCAAGGAGCGGTATTTGTCCAGTGTCTCAGGGTTTCGACTTTGGGGACAATGGTTACGAGGGTCACGCTCGATTCTGTTTTTAGACAACACAAAAGGTTAAAAAAAAAAAAAAAAATCCTTCACGTCTGCTTATACTTATCTTATAGTCCTGTCGGTGATGGGGAAAGCACTTCCCATTAAAGCCGTCTGGACCAGGTGCCACAGCATTTTGAACTTCTTCCATAGCCTCCTCACCGATTAGGTATCATTTCATTTCGTCAGGTGCCAAGCTGGGAATTTTGTCTAATACCGGAAGAAAGTCCCCAGGCCCTAAAATTTGATATAGGCTCTTGAAAAAAACTGTAGTCATCTGATGCAATAGCCCTCCATCTCGGTCCCAGGATCCATCTTCAGTTTTTGTGTACTCGTAAATAAGCTTTTCCAGATAAAGGCTCGAAATGAAACAAAAAATTTAATTAAAAGGTGACTTAGATTGTGTCCGGCATATATTTCGCATGCAAGTGGAGGCGAAATCCAATTCTACACTTGGTTTGGCCCAAGCTCGTGCATGAGAACCCGATATCTTTTCCTTCTTATTATCAAGCTAGTATAGTGAACCTATTACTAAAATGAATAAGAGAGCTCGTCAAGCAAGATGAAATATGAGAAAGCATGAAAAACAGGTTTTTTGAAAAGCTTTTCTACTAACAAAGCCAAAGCCTACTTAGAGAGAAATGCAACGAGCACCCCCATTTTATTAAATGGTATTGTCGTAGAAATCAAAGTGTGAATTGGCAAATCACGGTTTTGATTCTTGTTTGGGCGAGAGAGTTCGTGTACGATCCGAACTTCTCATCCCTCCACGGGCACGAATCCTCCTTCTACACCTGACTTTGACGAAAATCGTAGCTTAAAGAATAGAACTCAACCGGTCAAAGGGAGACCAAGAATGATCCGACCGCCAGATGAGAGCTGACCTAGAAAATCAATGTTGTTTTTAGATGACCCTTGTCGTGTTTTTGTCCTTCGCGTGGTCCAAAATTTTCCTTTTTCGTATGCAGATATGTTAGATTTGTTCGATCAAAGAATTCCTCTGTCATTGCAGCTAGACCAATCTAGAAATCTACGATTCGACCGGTTATAACACAAGGTGATGGGGGATGGACTTTGGAATTCCTGGTCTGCCATCTTTTTCTTTATGTTTATTTTGATTTCATGCACACATTCGTCAAATTAACTTAAATCCGTAAAACTTCTTATGCTAACTACTAACTAGTAAAGGAGGTGGGCATTGCCCCAAAAAATAAAAAAGGAGGTGGGCTTGCACTTGGGTGCGAGATGAAATAATAATATCATGAAAGATTCTTATATTTTTGTCTGAAATTTAAAATTATCCATTTATCTTTTTTATTTTAAATATTTATTATACTTCTTAAAGAGATCGTTCCATTGTCCTCGAGTATGGATTTTGCTGAGATGGACATGAGGATGCCATAAGATAGGAACTTTTTGGCTTTCACATCCAGTGCATCGTGGTACATAAGAGCAGCGTGACGATTTGTTCCCAACCGAGTAAAGGAATAGGGGGAAACCAAATTTGAAATGTTCACCAAACGATAATTTCCTGGCACTGGATAATTTTGCATTTAGCCAAATGAAAAGGATCCCTACTCCAAACATGCATCTTTAGTGTTTGGAAAAACTCGCACAAAATTATGTGATAAGGAATTATTTGTATAACTGGTGCACTATATATAAGCACTGAAGAAATTGCCAAATTGGTCCTAAATCTCTATTATATGGATGCTAATTTAGTTCTAAACTTTCTAATATTACCAATTTAATCTTACACATTTGCGTAAAATTCAAATGTAATTTTTCCAATCAATTTTTGTCGAAAATAGCTGACATAGCAATGTGTTATGTCGAATGACCGGCAATGAGTCAGTTGTCACGTCATTCATTTTTAGCAAAAATGGGCTAGAAGGACCACACTTGATTTTCTTGCAAACATTTGTGAATGAATTAGAAAAATTGAAAATTTTAGAATTGAATTAGCATTCATACAATAAATTTATAATTGATTGGGTAATTTTCCCTATAATTCATCAAAAAAACCTCGTTACTGAAGAAAATGGAAAATAGGGACAATAAAATTTTTTCAAAGGGGTCCACTTGTTAGACAAAAGAAAAACTACTCAAAAATACTTTCTCACTTTTTATTTATTTATTGTGTTTGATTGCTTAAAAAATAAGTGAACTGAAAAATATTTTCACCGAAGCTTATGCTTAAGTTTCGTAAAGCTTCATGATAATTGGAATTCCTTTTCCACACTCAACTTCATCTTCATCACTATCCCCGAATTCTAGTTGTCTAGACCCAAGACTTGATACATTAAGGCCCATTCATTAGGGGCCAAGGTGTGGCACCAGGTCTTGAGTTCATTCATGGAGGTCTTTAGGTCTCTAGTTCAAGCATAGGGTCTTAGACTGGACTAGAAGGTCCTGGGTTTTTCCCTTAAGGTCCCAATGCAAGGTCCCCAATTACTCTACTTAGGGGTGTGCAATCGAATCGAGTATACCTGGGATCCAGATTGGCCCACTTGGAAAATAGGATTGGGAATTGGTTCCCATTGAAACCAATCCAGGAACTGATTCCCAAAATTCGGAATCGGTTTGAATCGGTTCGGGAATTGGGTCCAAGTGATTACTCACCCAAACCAGTTTTGGAACCGGATTTGTAAATAGAAGTCCAAAACCCTATTTTTTTTCCCTTGATTTTTATTTTTATTTCTGCAATTGCATGGCGTTTTTCCTCTTGGCTTTCTCAGACATGCATGACGCTCCTCCTTCATCGTTCCTTTTCCTCACTTGCTTCCCTCCCTCATTGGCTCTATTGTTTTATGCCTCGAGTTCTCGCTGAAAAAAAAAAGGAAATACAAATAATAATCAAATAAGATTTCCTCCTTTGGGCGCACGATTTCGGAGTTTTCTGCACGCGTGGGCACTTCAAAATAGGAGGTGGGCCCACTAGGTCAAAGTTTTGACCTGTGGGCACGCGTATAAAACAAAAGGTTGCAGGTCTTCTTTTAATTTTGTAAGAGAGCCGCTCAGAACACGAAAGGAGCCGCACATCCGAGAAGTTTTATCGCACGTCCGCGCCAACTAGAGAAGCCCTACGAAGAGGATACGTACGTGAAGACGTTGTTCTTGTTTGACGTACGTAGAGCGTTTCGTTCGAGCTTTGAATGTGTGGTAATTTTGTTTTGTGAGTTTATTCCCAAGTGAGTTGTTTATTTATAGACACTTTGGGTTTGGGGTTAAATCTAAGTGTGGGAAACACTTGAGTGATTGAGCGATTGTAAACTCTGATACTCCGATTATAGTGGATTATTTGCTGCTGACTCTCCCCGCGGACGTAGGTACCGATACTCGGACCGAACCACGTAAATTCCTGGTGTTCTTATTTTTCTCGTTTATTTTCTCTGGCGATTTCTCGTTGACGTAAATTGCAAGATCCTGTCGTTTCCGCGTATTATATCCCAACAATTGGTATCAGAGCTTGAGGTTGGATTTCTTGATTGATTTGGAGCTTTTGCTTGTCTGATTATATCTGGAAATTCTGTTATTGCAATTATGTCTGAGAGGAAATCTGAGATTGAGAAGTTTAACGGGAACAACAACTTTGTGTTGTGGAGCATCAAGATGCGAGCTTTGTTGACAACACAAGGTTTGGCCAAGGCACTAGATGGTGAGGATGAGATGCCTATTATCATGAAAGCCTCTGAGAGGGTAGAGCTAATGGAAAAGGCAAAGAGCACGATCCTGTTAAATTTGTCGGATGAGGTCTTAATAGAGGTTGCTGAAGAGCAGGATGCCGCAGCATTATGGGCAAAACTCCATGCACTCTATGTGAAGAAAGGTTTGAACAATCGTTTGTATATGCTGAAGAAGATGTTTCAATTTAGATATACTGAAGGTATGTCTATCAGAACCCACCTAGATGAATCTAATAAACTCATGATGGATCTGAAGAACGTCGGTAAGATTGTTGATGATGAAGAACAGGGCATGATGTTGTTAGCCTCTTTACCAGAGTCATGGGAGCACTTTACTGATTCACTGTTGCAGGGGCGTACTACAATTACCTCAGAGGAGGTAAAGTCCGCCTTATTCTCTAAGGAGTGGTAGAGAAAGTTGCGAGATGACAGTCTGGCGCTAGGAGCAGCGCAAGCACTGACGATTCGAGGTAGAGAACAACATCGAGGCCTAGTAGCAGCAGAGGTAAAAGCAGATCAAAATCATGCCATAGAAAGTCCAAGGGACGCGTGAAGTGCTTTGAGTGTCACGAGGAGGGGCACATCAGGAGAGATTGTCCAAAGCGGAGGAATAAAGTTGATAGGCGGGAATGCCACGAGCAAAGGTGGGCAAACGTTGCTTTGAAGGGAGCAATAGGGATGCAGAAGCTGTCTTATGTGCAACTGCTACTTCGTCAGGAGACGAATGGGTGCTAGATTCGGGGTGTTCTTATCACATGACACCTCATAAGAACTGGTTTACTACTTACCAAGCTGCAGATGGTGGTAGGGTTCTTTTGGGGAATAATGCAGTCTGTAAGGCTGTGGGGATAGGGACAATTCGGATCCGGATGTACGATGGGGTGGTGCACACTTTGACAGATGTGAGGCATGTACCGAGCTCAAGAAGAACCTTATTTCTCTAGGGACACTCGATGACATCGGGTGTAGGTACACCGCCGAAGGTGGAGTGCGAAGATCTCTCGAGGTGCCATGACAAGGTGATGAAAGGGAAGAAAGTGAATACTCTCTATCATCTACGGGGAGAGACCGTGACCGGAACCGCCGGTTTCATCGGGTGAGTCGACTCTACCTTGACTCAGTTATGGCATATGCGTTTGGGGCACATGAGTGAGGCAGGTATGACGATGCTGAGTGAAAAGGGGTTGTTGAATGGTCAGAAGACAGGGAAGCTGGACTTATGTGAGCACTGCATCTATGGGAAGCAGCACCGAGTTATGTTTACAACAGCTATCCATTCGACCAAACGACCGGTTGAATATATTCATTCAGACGTCTGGGGCCCGTCTTCGGTTCCTTCGAAAGGAGGTGCCCGATATATGCTGACTTTTATCGACGATTATTCGAGGAAGGTATGGGTTTACTTTCTGAAGCACAAATATGATGTGTTTGATCGGTTCAAGAAATTTAAGGCATTGATTGAGAAGCAGTCAGATAAACAGACCAAGTGCTTGAGAACCGATAATGGCATGGAATTCTGTGGTAAAGATTTTACCGAGTTCTGCGAGAAAGAAGGTATTGTGAGACACCGCACAAGACCTAGGACACCACAAAGAATGGCGTGGCGTAACGGAAGAACAGAATTTTGCTTGAGCGAGCTCGATGCATGCTTTCATATGCGGGACTTGGCAAGGAATTTTGGGCTGAAGCAGCTTAACATGTCGTGTTACCTGGTTAATAGATCTCCATCGTCGCTATCGAGTGGAAGACTCCCGAGGAAGTATGGTCGGGGAAAACCGTTGATTACTCCGGATTACGTATATTCGGATGTCTGCGTATGCTCATGCGAGTGATGGTAAGCTTGAGCCGAGGGCGAAGAAGTGCATATTTCGGGTTATGCACAAGGGGTGAAAGGCTACCGGCTGTGGTGCACCGATCCCGATCACCCGATTTTTTAATCGCGAGATGTGATCTTCGACGAGACTAATGCTTCAACGGAGGAGTTACGAGACACAACTAGCGAGAAGACAGATCATGGTGTCACAAGTGAGGTGGAGCTTCGTGGAGACTCCGGAGACCTCGAAGGTAACGAAGTTGAGACTGCAGATGAAGCCGCAATTCCCGAAGTCGGTGATAGTGAACAACCAGCAAAGCCACAAAGCGGACTATAGCCGCGGATAGACGAGAAGGCAAATTAAATCACCGTACGTTATGGTTATACGATATTGCTTATGCATTGACCGTAGGTGATGAGGTGGAGACAGATGAGCCTTCGTCTTACTCGAGGCGATGGCTAGTTCGGAGTCGTCGCAGTGGCTAGGGGCTATGAGTGAAGAGATGGAATCACTCCATCGAAATCGACATGGGAGCTGGTCAAAGTACCTAAGAGCCAAAAGATTGTCGGAAGTAAATGGGTCTTCAAACGGAAAGAAGGCATTCCCGGTGTCGAGACAGCGAGGTATAAGGCGAGACTTGTGGCGAAAGGATATACATAGCGTGAGGGCATTGACTACAATGAGGTGTTCTCTCCCCGTGGTAAGACATACTTCTATTCGTGTTTTACTTGCCCGAGTTGCTTCGCAGATCTCGAGTTAGAGCAATTAGATGTGAAAACCGCGTTTCTTCACGGTGAGTTGGAGGAGCAGATTTACATGAGGCAACCAGAGGGATTTGCTATTCCGGGTAAGGAAGATCATGTTTTCTTGTTAAAGAAATCTTTGTATGGGCTGAAACAATCTCCTAGACAGTGGTATAAACGTTTTGATGCATTCATGGCTAGTCAAGACTATACAAAAAGTCAGACGGACAGCTGCGTTTACTATAGGAGATTGGATGATGGTTCTTTGATTTATCTACTCTTATATGTTGATGATATGCTGATAGCAGCTAAGAATATGTCTGATATTGATGTGCTGAAGAGGCAGTTGAATGCTGAATTTGAGATGAAAGATTTAGGTGCTGCAAAGAAAATTTTGGGTATGGAGATTTTGCGTGACAGGGCTGCAGGAGTTTTACGTCTATCTTAAAAGAAATATATTGAGAAGATCGTAGCACGTTTTAATATGTAGTCGGCAAAATCTGTAAGTACACCTTTAGCGAAGCACTTTCAACTTTCAGATAAATTATTACCGCAGACTGAGGAGGAGGAGGAGCATATGTCCCGTGTTCCTTATTCTAGTGCCGTGGGTAGTATTATGTATGCTATGGTGTGCACTAGGCTAGATATTTCATAAGCTGTGAGCGTAGTTAGTCGCTACATGAAGCGTCCAGGTAAAGCTCATTGGGAAGCTGTGAAGTGGATCCTCAGATATTTGAAGGGGACAATAGACGTGGGTATAATATACCGGAGGAACAGTAATGGCAGTGAGACCACTGGTTTTGTGGATTCGGATCACGCCGGTGACTTGGATGATCGCAGGTCTTTAGCAGGGTACGTATTTACGCTAGCAGGTGGTGCAATTAGTTGGAAAGCGTCCTTACAGGATCACATTGCCTTGTCTTCGACTGAGGCGGAGTACATGGCACTAACCTTTGTAGCGAAGGAGGCGATATGGTTAAAAGGTTTGCTCTTGGACTTTGGGTTAGAACAGAAAAGTGTGGATATACACTGTGATAACCAAGGTGCGATATATTTGGCGTATAATCCAGTTTATCACGAGCAAACGAAGCATATCAACGTCAGGTACCATTTTATCCGAGATGTCTTAGCTAAGGGTATTGTTACTGTTAAAAAGATTGCTACAGCAGATAACTCGGCAGACATGATGACTAAGTCTATTCCTTTGGCGAAGCTCAAGCTCTGCTTGAGCTCTATTGGCGTCTGTGGAGAGTGAGCGCCCGTCGGGGCGTTGGGAGAGCAGCATGGATGATGAGCACTATGACTTGGCTTCAAACATCGAGCCAAGGTGGAGAATTGTTATTTTATGCCTCGAGTTCTCGCTGAAAAAAAAAAGGAAATACAAATAATAATCAAATAAGATTTCCTCCTTTGGGCGCACGATTTCGGAGTCCTCTGCACGCGTGGGCACTTCAAAATAGGAGGTGGGCCCACTAGGTCAAAGTTTTGACCTGTGGGCACACGTATAAAACAAAAGGTTGCAGGTCTTCTTTTAATTTTGTAAGAGAGCCGCCGAGAACATGAAAGGAGCCGCACGTCCGAGAAGTTTTATTGCACGTCCGCGCCAACTAGAGAAGCCCTACGAAGAGGATACGTACGTGAAGACGTTGTTCTTGTTTGATGTACGTAGAGCGTTTCGTTCGAGCTTTGAATGTGTGGTAATTTTGTTTTGTGAGTTTATTCCCAAGTGAGTTGTTTATTTATAGACACTTTGGGTTTGGGGTTAAATCTAAGTGTGGGAAACACTTGAGTGATTGAGCGATTGTAAACTCTGATACTCCGATTATAGTTGATTATTTGCTACTGACTCTCCCCGCAGACGTAGGTACCGATACTCGGACCGAACCACGTAAATTCCTGGTGTTCTTATTTTTCTCGTTTATTTTCTCTGGCGATTTCTCGTTGACGTAAATTGCAAGATCCTGTCGTTTCCGCGTATTATATCCCAACAGGCTCCCTCTCGCACTGTCCAACAAACAAACAGCATCCGTCGCCATTAAATTCCTGTGTATCACGTGGAGTGATTCGCCTAATTTCTCTTTTAGAGGAGGAGTTATACTTGCAATAGAGATTTATTAATTGTTTTAGATAAATGAATAGCTTCATGTAATAGTTGTAGAAATGAGACTAATAGTAAACCTATGTTTGTTGCTAATGTTTATACTATGTTATGATTTTTGCTTTGCCTTATAATTTTATTTATGATAATTAGCCTTGTGGATTTTTAAATTTTCGTTTAATCAAAAAGTTCATGCTCTTATTCATTACAAGTGCTTAATGTTTCCATACAAATTATGAAGATTACATTATTTTCTCGCATATTAATGTAAAATTCAAAGTCATATAGAAAAACGGACGATTGCAAAACAGGTTCTAGTGGAACATGGTTAACCTTGGAACCGGATTGAAAAAATAAGGTGGGTCGGATATAGGATTCAATACAAATAGGGTTGGGTATGGGGTCCAAAAAAGGAGAACCAGTTATAATAAGGTCGGGTACAGGGTCTAAGTCTAGACCCTACCCACCTTAGACCCAATCACTCTTACCAATTAGGGCATTGTTGTCACGCCATGAACTTCAAGTGCGCAAACATCCCTCGACGATCGATTAAAAATGCGACGTTCCATGACACGTCGCCGACCTATTCTTTTTACCTTTCAATTAAACGCATGTGGAAGTAACATAAATAAGCACTCAGTCAACCAACAAACCAAGGATAGTAAAAACACAATAAATATTGCCAAAAACAGCATATATATTTATACATCGTTACCTCTAGGAAGTTTAATAAATACAAGCCTTTCTACAGTCACTTCCTATCGACTCTCTTAAAAATCTTCAGGGATTAGGGTTAACCTAAACTTCACTAACGGTAGGGCTAGCCAAAAAGTGTCACATCTCATGCCTACCACATCTGCACTGTCGCGACCAATTTTTCGGGTGTGAACCACCTAGGGTTTGGCTAATGAATTGTTAAGCCTAGACTTAACTCGGGCTCTCCCAAGCCCATACCAATTCACGACTTAGGTTTGAATTCTTAACATGCAAATGATTTTTATTAAGGAGTCGCCACTAATCAGTTTTTGGTGGGTCGATTAGAAACCCAAGTAAAGTAATGGGAGATTTACTTTACTCCTACGAACCAGAGATTCTAGATACGGGGACTTGGTTACGCTAGATTCCTCAAACGTCCTTTCGGTACCATTCTTTTATTTTGAAAAATGTTTAGCAAGCAGCTTGAATCGATTTTAATTTATCTCCCTAACATATGAGGTGATCATGCGGGTGCGCAATCCACCAATTTAACATCCAATAAAACAATGAATAAGGTTAAGGGACTTATCTTGTAGCAATAAAAACATCTGCATCGTTAGATTAAAATCCACATCAACAATCCTAGATATGGTCTCTAATTAACACGCAGATTTCTCTTTTTTTGTTTTCACTTTATTTAATGGAATTCAATCTAAATGCAATGCATACCATGGCAAAATGATCTAAATTATATGACATGAAATGCAATAATTGCAACTTAAATGACCTAATATGCAAATTTAAATTAAATGGTCCTAGAATGCAAATTGATTAACATGCACCTAATTTTTTTGATTTTTTATCTGGAATTTTGAATTAATAAAAGCCCTAATTGAACTATCTAAAACGAATAATTTTCTAATTCATGTTTAGGATTAATTTAAATTAACCCTATTTTGACTTAGAAAATCATTTCTTTATTTTTTGTTTTTTTTTTTTAAAAAAAGGTGCCAAATTTTCTAAGAATGAAATTATCTAAATCTAATCCTAACCTATTTAAAAGAGATTTCTAAAAATATGATCCTAAAAATGTGATTATAAAAAAACCTAATTTACTAGCCTAAATGTCTTATTTACTAAATCTATATTCCTAATTCTACATGCTCATGCAAGATTTTTGATTTTTTCTTTTTGATTTTATGATTTTTATTTTTCTAAAAATTGCAATTTATCCTAAAAAGGTGGAAGTAATTTATCCTAAGATATTTGAATGAAATTCCTAATTAAATTAAAATTCTATCATATTTAAACTAGGAATTAGGTCATCCTAATTTAAATTAAGACATTGTTTTAATTTAATAATTTATAGCCTAAGATGCAATCTATCTAAAAAATTGATCTAAGCTTAAAATTAAACATGCAATTTTATTCTAAAATTCATGATGATTTTTGTTTGCTTTTCGCTTTTTAATTAAAATTTAACATGCAATTCAACTAGCATCCTAAGTGAATTTTGTTTTGTTTTGTTTTTTTTTTTTTATGATCTAAATAAAATCCCTAATCTAAATATGTAAGACAATAAAAAAACTAATCCTAATCTAAGATTTTTTTGAGTTTTTTTTTTTTATACTTTTTTTGTGTTTTGAAATTAACAATTCTTAATAACTAAAAATGCAACCTAAACAAGTTAATTTGATTTTTTTTTTTTTTTTGATTTTTTTTATTATTTTAAAAAATGAAATTTCTATCCTAATCATGCAAACCCTAAAACTACATTTTTTAATTTTTTATTTTTTAAAAGAAAATTAATTAGACAACCCTAGCAGATCAAGCAAAATTGATTCCCTAAATTGACGAACCGTATCTCGCGCATGAGATCGGGTTGGCCAATTTCGCGAAAAATCACAAATCGGATCTCGGGCGGGAGATCGGATTGGCAACTTTTTTAAGTAATTTCGAGACGGATTTCGGGCGCGAAAATCGGACTGACAATTTCTAATTTCAAGACAATTTCATAGTATGGAGTTTCAATTTCACATTAAAGGAAGATTAAATTACAAGAGAACAAATAAAATAAAGCAACGAAATAACAAAAAATAATAAAACAAAGCAAATAAATAAAAAAAAAAACTACCTAAAAATGATTTTTCTTCCTTTTTGTTATTTTTTTCTTTTTCTTTTTTTGCTTCTTCACCCACGACTTCAGTGGGCTGCCATCGGTGAGGGGGAAGATTGCCGGCGAGGGTTCCGGCGAGGCGATGACGCGGCAGCAAGGACTCCGGGATCAACGCGGGGCGGCGTCGACTTCGGGAACGGGGTCACGGGGGAGAGTCCCTGGGCGCGGGCAGGGTGTTCGGATCTCGACTCGGCAGCAGCGGCGGCTGGGCGGCACGGTGTCATGGGCGGTGCGGCGAGACTGTCGGGCGGAGTGGAGGCGGACGCGGTGCGAGCAGCGAGGTTGAAGCCGAGGTGGGTCGCGGCTCAAGCTTGGCTCGGCACGGCCACAGATCTGGTCGTGCAAGGAGGCGCCATTGGAGGGGGAGTCTCGGCCGAGGTGCTGCTGGTCGTGGACGGAGATGCTACGGCGATGCTGGCGCAGCAACGGTGCTCGCAGTGGCGCAACGACGAGCAAGCTTCGGGGAGGTTCGATCAGCGATGGCCGGCGTGGGCACCAGCGCGAAGGGCTGCAACGGCGGAAAGACTTGCGAGGCAGAAGAATAGTGTAATTTCCCTTTTTTTTTTTCTTCTGCTAGCTGTCTCCTTGCGTCTCTCTCTCGCTATCTCTTCTCTGTAGACCTGTTGCTGTTGATTTTGACTTTTCCCTTCTTTCTTCAACAACTTTTTCTTTTGTTTTTGTGGTAATTTCAAGAAGAACGAAAAGAAGCGCCCCGTACGAATTTTCCTCTCGATTTTCTGAATTCAGCCTCTCACGTCACTCCATACGGTCTTTCACTCACTGCACTCCTTCGACAGAGGTAGGTTGACCTTCCCAAGAGAAGAATTTTTCTCTTTTTTGAAATTTCAACTCTCAACCCAAAAGAAAAAATACCTTCCCCTCACGTATTTGCTCTCAATTTTTCGAATTTGCTTCCCCCCTTCGACCGTACGCAGCCCCCCTTTTTATACACCCAAAAATTGTATCTTCGCGGCATATTTTACTTCCAATTTTGCTCACGTAAAATCCCACCAAATATATTTTTTATCCTGCGCAATATCTTTTGCATATTTGATGAAAAAATTCCTTTCTCGCGCAAAGATACATATTTCGGCGTATATTACCTAAATCTATAAAAATCTTAATAAAATAAAACAAAATATGACAAAATGGAAAAAATCAAATTTACCTATGCCATGCATTTTTTTATTTTTTAGCAAAAATCAACCTAAAAAATTTAGGTGTCAACAGCTGCCCCTCTTTGAAGGTGAGCTCGCAGAGGTTGCCTTCAAAGACAAATTGAGACCTAAATTTTGGTCATGCTTATGCAATAAATGATTTTTTGTTGGAAATTGGATTCCATTTTTTAAATGCAATTTATATGATGCATGCAAATGAACCTACCTGGAATAACTTACCTTCAAAGAGGATGAAGTAGTCCGAGGTAGAGGGTGTTACATGTTCAGGACCCGTACCATTCTACGGTCGCCCAGAATAGTAACACGGCTTTGTGAAGATTCCACCTTCCTGGGACCCGTACCACTCTACAGTCGCCTAGTATGGCGGAAGAGAATTACTTTCCCAGGATCCGTTCTATGCTACGGTCACCTGTTAGAGCAATAAGTGTTGCCAATGATCCGTTCTATGCTACGGTTACCTCGACGAAGAAATTTGTTTTTCAGGATCCGTTCTATGCTACGGTCACCTAAATGGAAAAATTGCTTTTCTAGGATCCATTCTATGCTACGGTCACCAGTTAAAGCAATGAATGCTGTCTAGGACCTGTTCTATGCTACGGTCACCTAGACTGAGGTTTTGCTTGGCTAGGACCCGAACCATTCTTCGGTTGTCCAGCCTTGCGACAGAAATCATCTGACCAGGACCCGAACCATTCTTCACCCGAACCATTCTTCGGTCGCCTTAATCAGATTGAATCTGGAGAAAAATATTTGGGGGACAACTCAATTGAGTGTCAGTATACTTAAAAGGGAATACCTGCACAGTGACAAATATTCCAGGTATGGATAAAGATATACTTACCTGGTAAATCTGATCTTCAAGGATACGTCTCCTACAAAACATGGTTATAGGAGAGGCAACATGTGTTTACAATCATAAACATGCATCAATTTAACGGATGTTCATGATAATTTCCATTAATCTTGCATCATCTAATTTCCATTCTGAACACATGAGCGTCATGAATGTGTCAAATGAGGGATCATTTGATCTGAAAGGACTTTTCTCTCATCCTCATTAAAATGGCTATTTTATCCTGACCTTTGATGCAGGATTCTGTCAATCACTCTATCTCACCCTTACCATGCCAAACAAGGGTCCAAGCAATCTCGCAAGTGGTACGACTTCACCAATCTGAGAGGTCTTTAAGAGGGACCATAATGCGGGCTTGGTCAATGGCTTAACGAATGGGACTCTTTGAGTCAAGCTTATTTGAAAAATATTCTGCAATCATCTTGGGGTTTACAAGTCAATAAACATAAGAAATGAGGCAGAAATTATCTTGCTCACACTCCTTCGAGCAATGCTTTCGAACATATGAACCTTTACGTTAATTTAAGTGCCCTAATCTGAAGAGACTTTACAAGGGACGTAACGTAGGCTTGGTTCATGGGTTAAGAAACGAAAGGATGATTAGGCTCAAAAAGTGTTTAGAGGGTAAAGTTGGTGATCATCTTGACACTTCCACTGATTTTCTTCCTCAATGTCGAAGATTTTTTTTTGCACTCATTGATTGCAACAGCATTTGAGCTTTTTTCTTTCCTTTTTTTTGTACCGCCTTGTTCAGGGTATGACTAACCATATCAGGCGTTTTTTCTTTTTCTTTTCTTCTTTTCTTCTTTTTTTCCTTTGGGCATCGGCCTTACTTTTACCAGGCACATTGCTTTTTTATGCCCCATTTTTGCACTTTTTTCTTTGATCAGAATCTTCATTTTTTGTGGGCATCCTAATTCATGCCGCTTGAATTTGTCTTGCCCCAGTGTGGGGGATGATCACCAACTGGGTTTAATATGAAATGAATTCATAAGCTCAAGTGGGCTATGCAATGGATAAATGTGTATAGGATAGAGAAATGACTGCTCTTCATCATTTTAAGGCACTTTAATTATCGTACAAGTTACACTGCGAAAGCAATACCTAAAGATTGACGCTAGTGTGAGTAAGAAAATTCCTACCCTTGATTTCAAATTTGCCCCAATGTGGGATGATCCTTGACAGGGGTAATTTGAAAGTTTTTCATGTGTATGGGCTCAAAGGGCTAAACAATGGATATACCTGTAGTGTTTTGGGTAAAGGAAGAAACTGCCCCTTATCACCTTGGATGACGTACCCTTTGCGAGACCGCCCTTTTCCTTGCGGGCATGGAATTTTTCACACAACTCATTGGAGATTAGCATATGAAATAATGTATGGAATAAGGCTTGCCTTTCATCATTCCAAGATATCCCATTTGACATACTCAATTCATCTCACACAATTCATTATGGAGAACATGCAAAATTTGCAACAAATTTGAATTTGCAACTTATTGAGGCAATTTATTCATCACAAAAATGCTTGCAGTTCAAAACAAGAAACAGCAAATTCAATTAGAGTGGAAAATTCATGACCATCCTTTTCTGCTAAGATTAAGGTACCTCCAGGAAATTCACCACATATGGCCCACCGTAATTTGGAGCAAACTTGCACCTAGGATTTAGAATTGGACTGAACCACTTCCACATCTTTACATGTTATAAGATTATCCCTGAAACAGGAAGTAGATAAATTAGAAAAACAAACAAAGTAATTTGTATTTTAGAAAGATTTTTTTTGAAAGATTATGAGAAAGATTTTTGAAAAGCATTTTTTTTTATAAAAAATTTTGACACGAGGGAACATGATGAAGCCCAGGCTTCAGAATCCTCCTTTGGATTTTTTTTTTTTTTATTGGCTGGATATCATCACCGGGCTGGTTTGGTGTACCTCACCATGCCCTCAAAATAAAACTTGTAATTTTATTGATATTCATCAATCAATTACATTTATTGAATGGAAAATGCAAATCCAAATCCTAAAAAAAAAACAAAGACGATCGCTAGATAGCGATAATTATTCCTAGAAAGCAATAAAAATTCCCACGCAGGAGAATGCGAGAAATCGATAAACGAGTTACTCTTGTGGGCTAGGGCCCATTTCTTCGGGGGATCCTTTGTCAATGGCTCCTATGACGATGTCATCGAACAAGCTTGTTACTTCTTCCAGCATGTTTTCAGGGTCCTCGGTCTTCGGGGGTGTCAGATCATCCATGCCACCCCATCCATCTGGGACAATGCTCCGGGGATCAATGTAGAAGCTTGGAGAGGCCGAATACTTCACCAGGTAGTCAAACTTGCCGCTCGGTTGTCCCAGGGTGTCTATCACTTCCGCCTCATCCTGCATCATTACCGGAGGACCAGGGAATGTTTCATGAATACTTGGGGGCGGCGGGTTTTGCCTCCTTTGCCTTCGGTTAGGCATCGGGTTAAGTCCTTCTTGTCTTCTTCCTCCAGAATTTTGTCCCCCTTCTCCAGCAGTATGGGACCTCTGAAGGGCTTCATTGGGACTTTGAATACCCTGACCATTCCTTCCAAGGCTACTATCAGGAATAACATCATTCCCATCCATGACCCCTTCCATTATAAAGGCAGCATTTGAAACTTCAGGAGTGGGTGGTGGTGAGTCTCGAGATGCATCAACTGAGTGATAACTCGATTCGAATTCAACATCTAGTTCCAGGATAGCATTAACCATACCATCATGTTCCGGTGGCGGATTCTTCTGGACATTCGGCCGAGCGGTTTGGAATGAAAAGGTCTTCGTGTCCAGGAGGTTTTGGATCTTGTGCTTGAGGGTGAAACACTCATCAGTTGAATGCCCCAATTCCCCACTATGGTAATCACACTTCTTTGTTGGATCATAATTACGAAGGGTTTTGCGGTTAGGGCGCTTTGGTTCACTAGTAGGCAAACCTTTCTTTCTTAAGATTGCCAACACCTGGGATGGAGATCTAGGGAGAGGAGTGAACTTCCTTTGATCATTTGCAAATGGTTGACGACCAGCGGTTTGTTGTTGCCTTGCATTGATCTGGATAGCCAGGCCACGGTTGGTACTTTCTTGGCTATAAGCCATATTCACATCTTCAACAGCTTCTTTCTCCTTTTTGGCAAAGAATCTCTTACTTGACGACTCAGCAAACCATCCTTCTCTTATCCCCATCTCGATTTGTTCTCCGACAGGAATAAGCTGATTGAAACTCTCGAAATATGTGCTCGCCATCCGGTTATGGAACTCAGACGGGAGGGTCTTCACAAAAAACTTCATCAACTCCTTGTTAGTAGGCTCAGGAGTGATTTGGGCCGCCAGGTTCCTCCATCTTACAGCGTATTCTTTAAATGACTCGCTCTTCTTCTTTTCCATCCGCTCAAGATCCTCCCGGAGGGTGCAATATCCATGTTGAACTTATACTGCGTTAGGAAGGCGTCAGCTACTTCACTCCAAGTGTCGAGAAGATTTATATTCTTCATTACGTACCGATTGAGGGCGGGCCCGATCAAGCTTGCATGAAACGACCGGATCATGAGAGGCTCGTTCTTGACATATTGAGCCACGCGTACATGGTACATCTGCAAATGAGCTTTTGGACAGGAAGTACCGTCATACTTCTCGAACTCCGGCATCTTAAACTTCTTCGGCATTTTGACCTTGTTATAAACTGACAAGTCAAATGGGAGCGAATTCTGTGACTTTTGCAATTGTTTCAATTTCTCCTCAAGTTTGGCGAAGCGTTCATCCTACTCTGGCTTAGTCTTTTCGTCGGTAATGAACAGTGGGTCATCCTCCAAATCAGGCATGTTGCCATCACCCACTTGGGCCTTGTTTGCCTGCTTTGGTGTTACTATCTCAGCAAGAGCCTGTGCAACCGGTGCAAGAGCCTGACTCGCTTGGAGGGATCTTACTTGATCCGTCATAGACTGCATCAAGATAAGCAACTGCTTAAGTTGATTTTCCATGGCAGCCATGCGATCACGCATTTCATTCTGGTCGGCCATTTTTGCTCTCGATCGCGTAACGATGGGTGATCGTGGAGGATCCGTTACCACCTAATACGAAATAAATGAACAAAAATAAGTATCTCATATGAAAAATGAACGCCGATCCATGGCAACGATCTAGAGCTTTTATTAATGGAATTTTTGACAAGTCCAAAGAAAATAGGAATTTGAAATACTCTAAACAAATGAACTAGGAAAGTAAAAGACTCGACTCCCTAAACATCAAACTAGAAATGAGAATGACGAGATTGATTCAAGCACTTCATTTAGCTTGATCAATATACACTCGGGACACCATCCGGCGCAATCGCTTATTCTCCTCTCGAGCTTTCTTGGCAACCCTCTTGAGGCGTTTATTTTCAGCACGGTTGGTGATCTTCAGTGGCGCCTCAGGTATCTTCGGAAGCAGCTCCTTCGAGATCTTGTGTTGTCAAATATAGTTGGTCGAGGCATAATACTTCCTTTCCTTACCCTCCAGCTCTTCCTCGGGCCACTTGAGTTTTTGTGGACGGCACATATCCCACATTGATTTGATTGTGAGAATGGAATCTTCATGGCCTTGGCTTCCATCAATGAAGTTGACTTGGAGCGGATCTGCTTGCAATGCCGGGGGAAGCTCTTGCACAACTTGGTACTGACGAGTTACTTTGGTCGGATAGTACTCCAAACCTCCAGTAAATCCCAATAGAGGGATTGGGCTAACATCTCCACACGTGAGTCTCGCTGCACGAACTTGAAACCACATAGCATGCCATAGAAAACCCTTGGAAGTTGGTTTTTTCATGAAAGCTAGCCACTCGAGAATAGTGGTAATCCGGTGCATGTTTTTGCTTATCCTCAAATTTCATAATGGGGTGATTAGAGTCATTGACATCATGTATAGTCATTAGACCACCAAATCCTTTCAAATGAGAAAGAAACCAAATTTGCAAAAGCTCAAGAGAGGAATGGAAAGTCTTATCACCATCTCCTTTAAATCGAGTGAGGGAAAGGAAAGTTTCAGTTAAAATGGTGTTTACAAAATTCTTTCCTTCCAACACTTGTTTGACTAAGTGAGCCATCAAAGGGTTAATAGCATTCTTGAAATAAGGAAAAACTATAAACCCAAAGAAGGCTAAAAGAAAAACCCTTCACATTTGAGATGAAGGGCCAATTTCAAAATTTTCTTTTAGAAAAAATAGGGGACATGTGTTGCGATGAGCCTTTAAAACCTTTCTCACATCATCCCCTTTAATTCTCAAAAAATCAGATAAGGCCATAACGGGATCTATCCCGATAAGCGGACCAATTAACTCAACTTTCAAAGGCTTTCCAATGGCAATGATATATTCTTCCAAGGTGGGGGTGAGCTCATGCTTACGGCCAAGAATGAAGGTAGAAGTCTTGGGGCACCAAGAGTGGGCGAGTGCTTGGATAAGGCCGCCATGGATGTTGATACGCAGCAATGGAAGCAAATCGGCCAATGTATGACTCCACAAATCGACGGCCATCTTGGTCTAACTTGTCCCACCATGTGCCAAGCTCTTGCTTCGGAGGGAGAATAATTCGAATGTCTGGTATCCCCATTGTATATTGACCAAGACTCAATAAAAACCTAATGCCATGGACCGACAAAATAATATGACAAGGTAAGTAAATTTCAAGGGTGAAAGGTTAGAGAACTTACTTTACCAATGAGGGGCAATCACATAAACATACGCATGATAAGTGGTTCGATTTCTACTCTAGAAGGCTTAACAAAGTGGAGCCACAAGGATGATCGGACTAGCCGCAGGCGCGTGGACTATGTCGGGACCTCATGACTCCGGCTTGGTCAAAGAGCCGTCCCAGGTCGCGGGCATGCGGACCGAGGTGGGTACTCTTGACACCATGAATAAAATTTCGGGATTGAGATGGGCGACTCGTACCACGAACTTGCGGTCGGAGTAGTATCCATCTCAATACCATCCTAGATGATCCTATGCGGCCCAGGTCCGGCGGCAGATTGTGTGTGCAATAGTGTAGTGCTAAATGCAAGGCATGCACAACATTTTATATCAAGCAACACTTCATACATAAAAATAAACCATTCATTCCTACACCTCCCTGCAAAACAAAGGTCAGCAAACACTTCCCCTTATACCTCCCAATCTGCAAGAACATTTAACACCTTAAATGTTAGGGACGTACCTGGGATCCTCGCTGCCAAACAAAAAATTTTTTCAAAAGAAAAGAAAAATTGGCCTAAGTCCACTAAGAGTTTTAACTCAAGTCCCCAAAGGAGTCGCCAAGGCTGTCGCGACCAATTTTTCGGTGTGAACCACCTAGGGTTTGGCTAATGGATTGTTAAGCCTAGACTTAACTCGGGCTCTCCCAAGCCCATACCAATTCGCGACTTAGGTTTGAATTCTTAACATGCAAATGATTTTTATTAAGGAGTCGCCACTAATCAGTTTTTGGTGGGTCGATTAGAAACCCAAGTAAAGTAATGGGAGATTTACTTTACTCCTACGAACCCAGAGATTCTAGATACGGGGACTTGGTTACACTAGATTCCTCTAACGCCCTTTCGGTACCATTCTTTTATTTTGAAAAATGTTTAGCAGGCAGCTTGAATCGATTTTAATTTATCTCCCTAACATGTGAGGTGATCATGCGGGTGCGCAATCCACCAATTTAACACCCAATAAAACAATGAATAAGGTTAAGGGACTTACCTTGTAGCAATAAAAGCATCTACATCGTTAGATTAAAATCCACATCAACAATCCTAGATATGGTCTCTAATTAACACGCAGATTTCTCTTTTTTTGTTTTCACTTTATTTAATGGAATTCAATCTAAATGCAATGCATACCATGGCAAAATGATCTAAATTATATGACATGAAATGCAATAATTGCAACTTAAATGACCTAATATGCAAATTTAAATTAAATGGTCCTAGAATGCAAATTGATTAACATGCACCTAATTTTTTTGATTTTTTATCTGGAATTTTGAATTAATAAAAGCCCTAATTGAACTACCTAAAATGAATAATTTTCTAATTCATATTAACCCTATTTTGACTTAGAAAACCATTTCTTTATTTTTATTTTTTTTAAAAAAGGTGCCAAATTTTCTAACAATGAAATTATCTAAATCTAATCCTAACCTATTTAAAAAAGAGATTTCTAAAAAATATGATCCTAAAAATGTGATTATAAAAAAAAACCTAATTTACTAGCCTAAATGTCTTATTTACTAAATCTATATTCCTAATTCTACATGCTCATGCAAGATTTTTGATTTTTTTCTTTTTGATTTTATGATTTTTATTTTTCTAAAAATTGCAAATTATCCTAAAAGGTGGAAGTAATCTATCCTAAGATATTTGAATGAAATTCCTAACTAAATTAAAATTCTATCCTATTTAAACTAGGAATTAGGTCATCCTAATTTAAATTAAGACATTGTCTTAATTTAGTAATTTCTAGCTTAAGATGCAATCTATCTAAAAATAGATCTAAGCTTAAAATTAAACATGCAATTCTATTCTAAAATTTATGATGATTTTTGTTTGCTTTTCGCTTTTTAATTAAAATTTAACATGCAATTCAACTAGCATCCTAAGTGAATTTTGTTTTGTTTTTTTTTTTTTTTTATGATCTAAATAAAATCCCTAATCTAAATATGCAAGACAATAAAAAAACTAATCCTAATCTAAGATTTTTTTGAGTTTTTTTTTTTTTTTTTTTTCACTTTTTTTGTGTTTTGAAATTAACAATTCTTAATAACTAAAAATGCAACTTAAACCAGTTAATTTGATTTTTTTATTTTTTATGATTTTTTATTATTTTTAAAAAAATGAAATTTCCATCCTAATCATGCAAACCCTAAAACTACATTTTTTGATTTTTGATTTTTTTAAAAGAAAATTAATTAGACAACCCTAGCAGATCAAGCAAAATTGATTCCCTAAATTGACGAATTGTATCTCGCGCATGAGATCGGGTTGGCCAATTTCGCGAAAAATCACAAATCTGATCTCGGGCGAGAGATCGGATTGGCAACTTTTTTAAGTAATTGAGAGTCGGATTTCGGGTGCGAAAATCGGACTGACAATTACTAATTTCAAGACAATTTCATAGTATGGAGTTTCAATTTCACATTAAAGGAAGATTAAACTACAAGAGAACAAATAAAATAAAGCAACAAAATAACAAAAAATAATAAAACAAAGCAAATAGATAAAAAAAACTACCTAAAAAGGATTTTTCTTCCTTTTTGTTTTCTTTTTCTTTTTCTTTTTTTGCTTCTTCACCCACGACTTCAGTGGGCTGCCGTCGGTGAGGGGGAAGATCGCCGGCGAGGGTTTCGGCGAGGCGGTGACGCGGCAGCAAGGACTCCAGGATCAACGCGGGGCGGCGTCGACTTCGGGAACGGGGTCACGGGGGAGAGTCCCTGGGCGCGGGCAGAGTGTTCGGATCTCGACTCGGCAGCAGCGGCGGCTGGGCGGCACGGTGTCATGGGCGGCGCGGCGAGACTGTCGGGCGGAGTGGAGGCGGACGCGGTGCGAGCAGCGAGGTTGAAGCCGAGGTGGGTCGCGGCTCAAGCTTGGCTCGGCACGGCCACAGATCTGGCCGTGCAAGGAGGCGCCAGTGGAGGGGGAGTCTCGGCCGAGGTGCTGTTGGTCGTGGATGGAGATGCTACGGCGGTGCTGGCGCAATGACGGTGCTCCCGGTGGCGCAACGGCGAGCAAGCTTCGGGGAGGTTCGATCAGCGGTGGCCGGCGTGGGCACCAGCGCGAAGGGCTGCAACGGCGGAAAGACTTGCGAGGAAGAAGAATAGTGTAATTTCCCTTTTTTTTTTCTTCTGCTAGCTGTCTCCTCGCGTCTCTCTCTCGCCGTCTCTTCTCTGCAGACCTGTTGCTGTTGATTTTGACTTTTCCCTTCTTTCTTCAAAAACTTTTTCTTTTGTTTTTGTGGTAATTTCAAGAAGAACGAAAAGAAGCGCCCCGTACGAATTTTCCTCTCGATTTTTTGAATTCAGCCTCTCACGTCACTCCATACAGTCTTTCACTCACTGCACTCTTTCGACAGACATAGGTTGACCTTCCCAAGAGAAGAATTTTTCTCTTTCTTTTTTGAAATTTCAACTCTCAACCCAAAAGAAAAAAAGCCTTCCCCTCACGTATTTGCTCTCAATTTTTCGAATTTGCTTCCCCCCTTCGACCGTACGCAGCCCCCCTTTTTATACACCCAAAAATTGTATCTTTGCGGCATATTTTACTTCCAATTTTGCTCACGTAAAATCCCACCAAATATATTTTTTATCCTGCGCAATATCTTTTGCATATTTGATGAAAAAATTCCCTTCTCTCGCAAAGATACATATTTCGGCGTATATTACCTAAATCTATAAAAATCTTAATAAAATAAAACAAAATATGACAAAATGGAAAAAATCAAATCTACCTATGCCATGCATTTTTTTTTTTTTTTTTTTTTTTTAGCAAAAATCAACCCCAAAAATTTAGGTGTCAACATGCACTCAATATATCTCCATGCTATGGCCCTAAAAATGGTTAACAATAACGGGGTGAGATAAAATCTCAGTGAGTCAACTTCCTAAATCTCGATTATGATGCAAATTCGTACGAAGGCAGCCTAATCATGCAACGGCATCCAATCTTACCTCGTCTTGACACACCTCTGCATATTAGTACGTCACATGGATACAATAAGTACAATCAATAATCAGAACATATAAATCTCATACACCAAGCATCCACATGGGTTCCGATTATAAGGTAAACCCGTTTTGGCACGTCCCATACCATACTTAACAGTTTTACCCCATAATCAAGTGCAATGCATCACTATCATTCACACGTGGTCCAATCTGATTATTACAATCTCTCAAGCCTTGGCCAACACACGAGTTGGCGGTCTTCCGGCATGAGCGGGCATTGTCCCACCCTATCGGGCATAGCATCGTCTAGAACCCTGCTCAGACGGCATTCTATAAAGGAGCATCGATCCGGCCTCAACCACGATTCAACATTCGAACCTCCACCGGCCATTCGATAAACATCAGGTATCGTCCCCAAACTCCCATTGAGTGACGGGTTCAATTCAATGACCACACAAACATGCCAACACTCAAGCCAATTTTTATCTTCCGTTAATTAGCTTGATGTAAAAGAATTCGTGCTTAAATAACAAATTTCGAAAAATCTTTACATTTAAAATTTTGATAAAATAACTGCACATGGTCACATATTTAAAATCAAACTATCAAACTTTGCACATTCATTTTAAAACACCATCGTCTCTTTTATCACTTAAATTCGACGTCCAAACACGACATCTCAAAATTTGTTATTTTCTTACCAATAAACCATCTTTGAAAAATAGCATTTAAAATACATTATATGAGCGATCAGACATCATGGCATTACATGCTCAAACGATCAAAATTAAGTGTAAATTCATCATAAAATTCTACTTAACAGCTAATCAATCATTAATTACACTAATCGTGATTAATTAAGCTAATTATAATTAATTAAACTAATTATGATTGATTAGGATAATTATAATTAATTAAACTAAACTCAATTAATTAGCCTAACTTTAATTAATCAATGTTGATTAAAATAATTACAATTAATTAAATAAATTACAATTAATTAAATTAAAATCAATTAATTAATCTAACCACAATTAATTAATTTAATTATAATTACTTAGATTAATTGTCGTTAATATTAAACTAACCACTCCTAAATTTAATTAGCGCCTAATCCATGATTAGGAGGTTAACTCACTGATTTCCGATGACGGTGAGCACGCGACGAAGAAGACATGAGTCTCGCGGCACCAACAGCGACGGGCGAAGACGGCAGTGGTTGCAACTTTGAAGCTCATGGCTAGAAAAAGTGGGGAGAAGGCTCAGTTTGGGGGCGGCTAGCGGCGGCTTGCGACGGCACGGCGAACAGTGCGAGGGACATGGGCAATAGCTTGTAGCGACAAGTGAGCGGCGGTGTTGGGCGAGCGGCGGCTTGCTGCGAGCGGCGGCGTGGATGGCGCGACAGTTCGTTGGGCTCAACGGCGAGACGACTCGTCGGACGAGTGGTGAGTGGTGGTGGTTTGGCGGCCAAGAGGTGGTGGTGAAGATGGTGGGGGAGGGGTGATGGTTTTATTAATTTATGTGATGGGCCTAAGTTGGCCCGTCTGCTCATGTTGGGCCTAAAAGCTCGGCCCACAAGATAAGGGCCCATAGATGGAGGGTATGTTGAAGGGTTATGACTTTTGAGGGAACTTTTTATGTCGAAGGGATGCGTCCTTTGGAGGAGACATATTTAAGGGAGAAAAGAGAGAGAGGAACACACCTTTTCAACATACGTACGTTCTTCCTCCCTATCTCCGTCCATAAGTCCAAAAAGAATAGTAAGCAAAAAGGAGTTGGAACTCTCTCCCCTTCAAGGCGAATTTACGTCATTGGATAGAACGGGATCAGTTTTTCTTCCTCATATCAACGTCGGTGTTTAATCTGTGGCTAACAAGGTACATTCAATTCTATGATGTGTTTTCGGATAGGTGATACATGTGTTTTTCTCGGGCTCATTTTCCGCACTTGTTTTAGGGTTCGATTTAGTGTCGAATCTAGTTTTTGGGAATCTGATATTCCCGACATTGGTATCAGAGCTAGGTTCATGTTTCCCGATCCCTTTTCATGTTTTCTCGATCCCCTTTCATGTTTGTGAATTATTTTTGATTGAATTTTCGTGAAACATCGCTGACATCGATCGGGGACAGAAAAATCTCGACACCCGAGCACTGTTCACCCATTTTTTAGATTTTCTATAAGTCAAAATTAGTTTTTGATGGCGCAGGGTCGAATGTCTCATCGAAACGAGAAAGTCGAGTGGCGGATCGCCGCCGTAGGCCATGGGACGCGCCCCCACATGCGGCCGGAACAAACCGGCGTCATTGGCGCGTGTAATGCACGCGCTAGTGGCAGAAGCTGCAGGCTTGTGCGACGCATGTGCATGGGGTTGATGCGCGCACGTGCGCGGCGGGCCGTCGATGGCGCGTACGTGGCACGCGCCAGTTGACATCATCGTGACATCAGCTACGCATGTGTGCCACACGTGCCGGGTCGGTCCGTTCGACCTGGCACGACCAGCCTGACCCGACCCAGCAGCCCAACCCGGTTGACCCTCGACCCGGCTGACCGTTAACCGTTGACTTTTTTTTTTTTTTTTAAAAAAAAAAAAAGGTAAAGGAAAAGGAATGTGTTTCTTTTTCAATTATGTTTATGTGGATTATATGTAATCTCTTTTTGTTCTGCATTTGTTGCAGGAACAATGTCTCCCCTTAAGTTGCGCACATCTATTCGCGCAATTACCGATGAACAAAAGGAAAGGCTTTCAAGTTTGATAGCCGATTTGAATAATTATAGATGAGAGAGCAGTGACATAATAGATCATGCTTTTAAAGTCAACGGGAAAATTCAAAAGGTCATATGGAATGGTTGTCCCATGCCACAATCTGAGATGGTGCGATTTTTCATGAACACTCTTCCACTAGAATGGCAAGTAGTGTTGAATCGCTCATGGAAAGTCAACAAAGCCGCTTCATATAGGAGTCTTGTGATGGCTTTTATAGATGATTACTACTTGATTGTTACCAAAGAAAATATTAAGAAATTGAACAAAAAAGGATCTTTCCTAGTTCATATATTGACTTGGGTTTATCTATTTTGAGTTGTCTTTCTTTTAGTATACTTTATGGATACCTTATGTAAATGTTTTACTACCTAGTTGTTGTTGATGTAGCAATTGATATGTAAATTGCATTCTGTGAAAGCATTATTATTCTATTGGATATCAAATATTATTTGCTTTATGTTATTGTTAACTGCTGTGGGTAGTTCATAGAATTTATTTTGCATAAACAATTATATTAATGATAATTTTAAGTTAGGATTTTTGGAGGATGATTGGAAACATAGTGACCTTTTGATTCTGAAACCTTAATTGAAATTATTTATTAATATGATGGGTCTGTGCAAAATGGATGCATAAATGATAGGCATTAATTATTCGTGCATATATGTCTGATGTGTTAAGATCAATGGCTTCAGCCACAAAGAGCATAGTTGCCGAGCTGAACAAAGGTGAAAAACTCAATGGTGATAGTTATGAAATCTGGCACATGAAAATCCAATATATGCTGGAAGAGCAAGAGGCATTAGAAGCTCTTAACCTAACCATGGAAGAGCCTGAAGATGGAAACACTGCACAACACAAGAGAGATAAGGATGCATTTGCTGCATGGAAAAGGAAGAACTCTCTTGCTCGCATTACATTGCTGAATAGCATGGAAAATGATCTCATGCAAGAGTTCAGGCGTTTTATGAATGCCAAGGAAATGCGGGAAGCATTGGTAGCAAGATTTGATCATACTTCGGTGACCAAACTGAGGCAGCTCACTATTAAGTTTGACTCTTACAAGAAACCTCATGGTCAGACCATAAAGCAACACTTGAGAAAGATGTTAAACATGATTAATGAGTTGAAGAATGCTGGCCATGTCCTGATTGATGAGCAGCAAGTGCAAGCAATGATCCGTTTCTTGTCTTAAAGTTGGGAGCATATGAAGGTGCACCTGACCCACAATGAGAATATAAAAACCTTTGAGGATGCAATGCGCCATCTTGAGCTGGAAGAGGACTGCCTCTTGGCGGCTTGAAATATATAATGTTGGTTCTAGCTCAAATGGAGCTTCGGGCTCTAAGCGCAAACATGCTGACTGGTTCAAGAGGTGGAAAGGCAAGGGACCAAGTGCTTCAGGGAAGAAACCAAAGGTTGACCAACATGAAAGAGGAAAGTGTCCTCGAATGAAGAAGCTGACAAGAGTGAAGTGTTACAACTATGACAAGAAGGGTCACTATGCTCGCGATTGTCGCAAGCCAAAGAAGGTATACACCCCTTGTGCTTTTAAGAACTTTTCCTATGTATCAAGTTCTGTATTCTTGACTGAGTCTAATCCTTTGTGGATTGTAAATTCAGGAGTGACAGACCATGTAGCGAAGGATAGAGAATCCTTCGTGGAATTCCGACGAGTACCAACTGGAACTAAGTGGATCTATGTGGGAAACAACTCCAGAGCTGAAGTAAAAGGAATTGGCACCTACCAACTGAACATGCGTGGTGGACGCACTTTGTTCCTACAAGATGTATTGTATGCTCCGGAGATTCGTTGGAATTTAGTGTCTGTTTTAGTGTTGGTTAAGCTAAGTTTTAATATAAACTTCCATAATAGTGGTGTGGATTTGTATTTGGATACAAATTATTATGGTGTGGTTATTTTCTAGATGGTTTCATTATATTAGATATTGACTATGTTAATGCAAATATTTGTTATTCCCTTCTCACGTCTCCTAATTCATATGATAATGATGTGAATGTGTGGCATGCTAGACTTGGTCATATTGGCCAATGTATGAATAGACTAACCAAAGAGGGCTTATTGGGCAACATTGAAAATGTTGATTTACCCATATGTGAGCATTGTCTAGTAGGGAAAACGACAAGGAAACCATTTGGAAAAGGTAAAAGAGCTGAATTTCCTCTACATTTAATCCATTCTGACATCTGTGATCCAATGAATGTGAGAGGAAGGCATGAGGTTGTTTATTTCGTCACATTTATAGATGATTATACTCGATTCAGATATGTCTATTTGATTTCTTATAAATCTGAAGCATTAAATTGTTTCAAAAGGTTTATGAACTTAGTAGAGAATCAATTGGACAGGAAAATAAAAGTATTGAGATTCGATTGAGGTCAAGAATATTTATCAGATGAGTTCAGAAATTTATGTGATGAAAAAGGAATAGAAAGACAGTGGTTTATTCCATATACTCCTCAACTAAATGGTGTTGCAGATAGAAGAAACAGAACCCTACTAGAAATGGTTAGGTCCATGATAGCGCATGCTAACTTATTTATCACTTTTTGGAGTGATGTGTTGTTAACTGCTACCCATATACTTAATTGGGTGTCTTCCAAATCAGTTACTTCTACTCCATATGAGTTATGAACAGGTAGAAAACATGACTTAAGTTTTCTTAAGTCATGGGGTTGTGCTGCTTATACTCATGAGCCCTCTCACAAGTTTTGGGAAATTGGGTCCTAGAGGAAAGAAGAGTATTTTCATAAGATACTCCGAACACTCGAAAGGGTATGTGTTCATAGGGAGTATAACTGAAGTTGAATCACTAGATATCACATTCTTAGAGAATGAATTTCCTAAGAAGGGTGAAATAGGTGAAGATTACTCCATATTTGAAACATTGGATTAAGATAATGATATTAGTGGAGTTCATCCAAGTGGAAGCAATATGAGAAGTGATAAATTGAATTCAACTCATTCTCAATTACAACCACATGATGAGACGACATCATCATTATCTAATCCTAGTGGGAGCATAATGGGGAATGATGTGCAAAGTGTACAATCTCCCATACAGCGAACAAGTTACAAAAGTATTCCTCGTCGACGTTTTGACATTGAATGTGAAACTTTTATAGTTGCTCCACACGATGAGGATGAGCCAAGAAATATACATGAGGCTCTAAATTGTCATAGTAAGGAAAAATGGATGCATGCAATGGGAGAGGAAATGGAGTCAATGAAGTCAAATCATGTTTGGGAACTGGTTGATCTTCCAAAGGGACGCAAAGCTATTGGGAACAAGTGGATTTTCAAAGTAAAGCATAAAGCTGATGGCTCGATATAAAGATATAAAGCTCGCCTTATGGCGAATGGGTATAATTAACGGGAATGAGTTAATTATGAGGAAATTTTTTCTCCTGTTGTGAGATTTACCTTGATTCGCATTATTCTGGCAATAATGACAAGTATAGATCTTGAATTACATCAAATGGATGTAAAGATTGCTTTTCTCAATGGAGAATTGGATGAGGAAATATATATATATATATATATATATATATATATATATATATATATATAGAACAACCTATTGGTTTCATTACAAAAAGCCAAGAAGAAAAGGTATGTCGACTTTTGAAATCGATATATGGCTTTAAGCAGTCGTCAAGACAATGGTATATACATTTTCATAATGCCATAATGGCATATGATTTTACAATGATTGATGAAGATCATTGTGTATATATCAAAAGCTCCAAAGATCAATTTGTGATCATATCATTATATGTTGATGATATACTAACTGCCGGAAGCAAGATGGAGTTTGTTAATACCATAAAAAATTGGTTATCTTCCAATTTTGATATGAAAGATATGGGTGAGGCTGCATACATTCTTGGAGTTAAGATTTCAAGAAATCGTTCGAAGAGGTTGTTATCTCTTTCGCAAGAAACATATATAAATAAGGTTCTTGAACGATTTTGTATGCAAGATTGTAAACCCATAGATACTCCTATTGCAAAAGGTGAAGGATTGAGCCATAGATTGTGTGCAAGGACTTCACAAGAGAATGACAAATGAAACATGTTTCTTATGTTAGTGCTGTTGGGAGCTTGATGTAAGCTATGATGTTTACAAGACCCGACATATGTTTCACTATTGGAATGGTGAGTAGATATCAATCTAATCTAGGTCAAGCACATTGGAAAGCCGTTAAGAGAATACTGAGGTATCTGAAGGGAACTGCTGATTACAAGCTGAATTACCAAGGAAAGGATCTGCGACTTGAAGGCTATTCAGATGCTGATTGGGGAGGAGATTTAGATGAAAGGAAATCTACCTATGGATTTGCTTTCTTACTGAACAATGGCGCCATATCATGGAGCAGTAAGAAGCAAACATGTATAGCCTTGTCCACGATGAAAGCTGAGTTCGTGGGATTATCAGTAGCGGTACAAGGAGGAGTTTGGCTTAAGAGATTTTTGGATCATTTAGGTGTTATTGAGAAAGCTGCAGACTCCTTATTGGTTAACTGTGATAGCCAAGCAGCTATAGCGTATACCAAAGATCCAAAATATCATGGCAAGACCAAACATATAGATACCAAGTATAACTTTGTCAAAGATATGGTTGCACGAAAGGATGTGAACTTACAGTACATATTTACGCATAGAATGGTAGCAGATCCTATGAAAAAGCCAATACCTAAAGCTGTGTTTTGTGGTCATGTAAAATATTTAGGATTGCGTAGAGTCTGATATACTAAATATTGTAATTTCCCTGAGTTGTTCACATTTATGAACTTGTGTTTTTTTCATTATTAATGCCTATGAATCTTTGTTTGACGTTTATACATCTTAATGCTTAGTGCATTACATTAAGTTGAGAAAGTATGTTGGATGGATATAAGATTAGCCCACTCGCACGGCTAATCACCTCTATTTACTATGTGATAAATAGAGATGAGACGGTTTTTAAGCTTATTATCTAGGTGATAATCGAGAGCTCAAGCTTAAAATATATATGTCGCCTTAACTAAGTGTTAAGATGAGAACATGATAAGTATTATGTCCGAAAGTAAAATACCCAACATATTTTACTTTATCTATTTAAGATGCCAGATGTGAGTTCTGATGAATTCTATGAATAAGTAGATACGTGAACTCAAGTTAAACATTGTGTATGTCTGAACTATCATCTGTATGGTATTGATGGTGTAGACATACACTCCATGGAAAAAGAGTTAATACCGTAATACGTATTTCATACTACGTATGCATGAGACGACCAATAAGAGTGACAAAAGTTTGATCTCGATTTTTATGCCGTGTGAGACTCTTGAGGAAAAGAGTTCCTTAATTTTAGTGCCCTCATATCTCTTACTTATTCTTAATATTTCTATTTAGGTTTGCTATCTTAGGATGTTGTCAATGGTCATGAGTTGATTCGATTTAATGGGATATTTCCAGAAAAGCAAGCTGAACTGAAATTGAGAGTTTGAAGGAAAGAGGAAGATCGAATTTGGAGAATCACATTATAGTTTTGTATTCATTGATTGACCAATTATGATTGTCTTTGGGATAATCATAATTGTGAATACAATATATATGTATATATATACATATATATATATATCATTATTTAAAAAAAGATCAAGAGAGATATAAATGTGATCAATCGATCTAGGGTACCGCATACTAAATCTACTCAGAGTGTGATGCCCATTATGAGTTGCTATATATTCCTAACAGATGTATAGCAACGAGCTCTCAAAGTATGCTGGTTGTACGGATTATTCATCTGTATAAAAGTTGAAAAGAGGTAAAGAGGATCCTGTTCGGCCCACCATGTGCGAGTGGGAGATGATGATTTTATTAATTTATGTGATGGGCCTAAGTTGGCCCGTCCGTCCATGTTGGGCCTAAAAGCTCGACCCGCAAAATAAGGGCCCATGGATGGAGAGGTATGTCGAAGGGTTATGACTTTTGGGGGAACGTTTTACGTCGAAGGGATACGTTCTTTGGAGGAGACGTATTTAAGGGAGAAAAGAGAGGGAGGAATGCACCTTTTTAACATATGTACATTCCTCCTCCCTCTCTCCCTCCAAAAGTCCAAAAAGAACAGTAAGCAAAAAGGAGTCGGAACTCTCTCCCCTTCAAGACGAATATACGTCATCGGATTGAACGGGATTAGTTTTTCTTCTTCATATCAACGTCGGTATTTAATCTGTGGCTAATAAGGTACATTCGATTCTGGGATGTGCTTTCGAATCAGTGATATATGTGTTTTTCTCGGGCTCGTCTTCCGTACTCGTTTTAGGGGTTCGATTTAGTGTCAAATCCGATTTTTGGGAATTCGATATTCCTGACAAGGGGGAAGGTATGGTGGTGCTGGTGGTGGTGAGCAGGGCGGCGTCATTAAGGGAAGGAAGAAGAAGAAGAAGAAGAAGAAGGGGAGGCTCGGTCGAGAGAGAGGGGGAAGAAGAGAGAGGGGGAGAGAGAGAAGAAAAGAAAAAAGAGGGGCAGGAAGTGACGTGAGGGATGAAAAAGGGGGAGAAAAGAGAGAGAGAGAGGGGGGAAAGAAAGGGGAAGGGGGAATGGACGGCAGAAAAAAGGGAGAAAATCACGTGTTGAGGGGAGGAGAGAGAGGGAAAATGACAATGGAAAAGAGGGGGATACAGTTGTGGTCTTCGGAGTCTTCATTAGAGCTAGACATATTTGTCGGAAAGTACTTCCTAAATTTTTTGATAGAAGCCATCGTAACTTAATTTATTGCTCACTTGAAAGATATATTCAAAATATAGGAGAGAAAAATCATCATCTCTGAAATAACCCTTTTTTTTTTTCCCAAAATAAACAACATGTTCCCGTTATATCCAATTTTCAGGAAGCAAACGAGCCTTGAGGTCTCTCATCGAAACGAAAGAAATAGCCAATTGTTGTGGTGATAATGATGACAAGCGTCCTCAAGCTACTTTGGTAACCTTATGCTCAATATAATAACGTGATTCTCAAAGCATCGATTAATGCATAAAAATTGTGGAGTTTTCCTCACTGATTTTTCTCGGAAGACTCTTCAACAAAATCTTCATAATTAAGCCGGGAAATGCTGGACGTGAAGTGTTAGAAGACAGCATTCTTGTAGTTCACGATCCACTCAATAAACATGGTACTGGTTTTTCGTTGGACCAGGTCCAAGTCCGTGTTTCGAAGAACTCTCTCGTGCGTGGAAATTCGCGGTCGTAGCATGCATCCAACTCATCTATTCAAGCCGGCGTCGTCGGCCAGGATTATAACTAAACCCCAGGTTCTCTTAATTCCAAGAACCTTCACTTCCCTCACTGCTCACGTCAAGCCCAACGCTTACGTGTCGGTCTGTATATTTCTCCTACGTATAACTCCATTTCCGGACATGGATCACTCAACTTCCTCTCTTGCTCGTCTCTACGCCAATCGCGTACTCTTTTCCGGCGAACTTTTTCTTCGTCTTTGTCCATCTTTCTTGCCAGATTATGAGTTACCAAGTCAAAAACCCGAGTCAAAAACCCGACAATCCTTTTTTCTTTGAAGACGATGAGTTACGTTCAAGCAACAGAAAGCCACTGTTGTCTCGAAGAGCAAGTGACGACGGCCATGCCGAGAAGTCTCCCTATTTCGATGGATGGAAGGCGTACGACATTGACCCGTTTCATCCTACGTAGAATCCCAGTGGAGTCATCCAAATGGGTCTTGCAGAACATCAGGTAAAGAAAGGGAAGAAAAATGAGAAAGAAAAGTTTTGATGGAAGCCGGATGGTTTTCTCTCCCTTGCCGAGGTGTTTGTGCTTAGCCGGTTGTTTATTCCTACCGTGCTTGCTGTTTTTATATAGTTCATCCCTGTGTCGCGGTTGCGGCTTTTTATCATGGCATCCTTTCATTCATAATGATCTCTCATCTTGAGTATAAATTTTGATGCTTCGATCTTTTGTACATTTGACCTTTCATTTATTTATTTATTACCTTTATCAAAAAAAAAAAAAAGAGAAAGAAAAGAACTTGCTCGCAGTTCCTCGAAGAATGGGTCTTGTACCGAAAGCTCTAAAAGTGAATTTTTTTCTTTTTTTCCTCCAATATCCAGCTCTGCTTCGATTTAGTTCAAGAATGGCTCGTGAACAACCCAGAAGCCTCCATCTGCACTAAGGAAGGAGGGGACAAGTTCAGGGACATTGCCATCTTCCAGGACTATCATGGCTTGCCCGAGTTCAAAAACGTGCTTTTGGGTGAATCAAATTCAATGTCTCGCTCTTTTTTCAGTACCCAAATCTGTGCATTATGCCATTTATCGATGTGTGAAAGAAATATGAGAGCTTGAAGACGGATGGAATTTTAAAGCCATGATCTTTTGCAGGCTGTGGCGAAGTTCATGGGGAGAGTGAGAGGGGACAAGGTCAGGTTTGATCCCCACCGGATTGTCATGAGCGGGGGAGCCACAGGAGCTCACGAGCTGATCACATTCTGCCTGGCTGATCCTGGCGATGCGTTCTTGGTGCCAACCCCTTACTATCCAGGGTAAGATCTTTCATCATTTTCTGTTTTCCAAGCTAATACATCACGGGCTTAGTTAATATAATAAATGCAAAACTGATGGGATTATGTGCACTGTTCACACTATTGGAGATTCGACTAGACGGCTGCACCTTTCAACTTAGGATGGAAAATTCTATACAGTGCCCCGACAAAACAGATGAGGCCAATTTTTAGAGGCTACTCTTCCCTGAACAGTGAAAGTCCTTTTGTCCAATATAGTTCTTAGATAAATCTTCCAGGGGACAGATTAAGACCTTTAGCTATCTCGACTCCTGCAAAAAAACATGCTGAATTCAACTGCTTTTTGAGGGTCGTCTTAAGACTGATTATGATTTTTTGTTCATCTCAAACTTAATCTAACCTGTCCAAAAGTGACATGGTGAGTGAATTGGGTGAATTCAAAGAACGAGAGCGCTGAATAAGGTTCAGTTTTCACGCACCAGAGAGTGTTGGGCACGTTTAATACCCAATGTGGCATCTCTGCTAACAAGCTTCTGGGACAAAGACTTAAAAGTCTCACATAAGACTGTTATGTTTCTCCAAGAAGAGCAAAGAAGAGGTTTCATGGCCGAGTTTGAACATGAATGGTGAAACAGAATCTCTATTTTTATGAATGACAACTTGTTTTTTTTTTTGGTAAAGATGAACGACAACTTGTTTCTTCTCAAGTAAATTGAAAAATAAAACAAAATAATATTTTTGCAGATTTGATCGAGATTTGTGGTGGAGGACTGGAGCGCGACTTCTTTCCATGGTCTGTCACAGCTCTAACAATTTCAAGGTCACGAGGAAGGCTTTGGAAGATGCATACGCAAAAGCTGTTGAGGCGAGCATCAACGTAAAAGGGTTGCTCATAACCAATCCGTCAAACCCACTGGGGACCGTCTTAGATGAGACAACGTTGAGAGGAGCCATAAGCTTCATAAAAAAGAAGAACATCCACCTAGCTTGTGATGAGTTATATGCTGCTAAAGTCTTTCATCAACCCAATTTTGTAAGCATCGCAGAGATAATTGAGGAAGATCAAGAATACAATCACGACCTCGTGCATATAATTTATAGCCTCTCAAAAGGTATGGGTTTCCCAGGCTTCAGGGTTGGGATTGTGTATTCATACAATGATACTGGTAAGAGTGTGGCCAGAGGATGTCCGGCTTCTGTCTAGTATCATCCCAAACTCAATACCTAATCGCATCCATGTTATCGGACGATTAGTTCATCGGGAAATTCCCATTGGAGAGTGCGGGGAGGTTAGCCACAAGGCATAAGGATTTCACTAACAGACTTCGTCAGTAGGCATCAAGTGCTTGAACGGCAATGCGGGTCTCTTGTTATGGATGGATTTGAGGGGGCTCCTGATGTAGAGCACCGTAGAGGCAGAGACGGCTCTGTGGCAGGTCATAATTAACCATGTCAAGCTCTATGTCTCGCCGGGTTCTTCCTTTCACTGTTCAGAGCCAGGATGGTTCAGAGTTTGCATTGCCAACACGAATGAGAAGACCATGAAGGTCGCTTTAGCACAAACCCAAGAGTTTGTGCTGAGGAATGGCGATAAGCTGAACAGGAAGGAGAAGTACTGGCAGAGCAAACCTAAGGCTTGGACTCTCGTTCTTCACCCAGTTACAAGGTAATAGTCCTAAGCTACTTTTGAGCCTTTTTATATTTTTCATTTTGATAACCCGGACTCCCGCACTGGCCGCACTACAAGGGTCCAACCGGTCAAGCACCAACCGGAGGAGAAGTAGCCCAGCTCCACAGACTAGCCTCCATGTAAGTCAAGGATATTGTGAGATGGAGGGCTGAGAGACTCGAACTTGGGTCAATCACCCACAAGAATGTTTGATCCTGTCTACTAAGCACATAAGGAATCCAAATTCCCTATATTACATTTGGACAGCTTTGAATTTAACTGGAAAAATGCAAATAATTTTTCTCGTTTGTAGAATCACGCGATTGTCACCTTCAAGTTCTGGCTCGAACCATTGGTGGTTGATGGGCGAGTGAGGGGACATGATGCAGGGCGACCTCACCGTATTGTCCATTCTTCGGAAGGAGAGTCTGAACCTTAGGTGGCTCTGCCAGCACTTTTCCTTTCTGTTCAGCTTATCGCCATTCCTCAGCACTAACTCTCAGATTCGTGTTAAAGCGACCTTCATGGTCTCCTCATTCATGTTGGCAATGCAAACTCTGAACCATCCTGGCTCTGAACTGCGAAAGGAAGAACCTGGCGAGACATTAAGCTTGACATCATTAATTATGACTCGCCACAGAGCCGTCTCTGCCTCTACGGTGCTCTCCCTCAGGAGCCCCCTCAAATCCATCCATAACAAGCGACCCGCATTGCCGTTCGAGCACTTGATGCCCACTTGACGAAGTCCATCAGTAAAATCCTTATGCCTCGTGGCTAACCTCCCCGCACTCTCCAACAGGAATTTCCCGATGAACTAATCGTCCGATAACATGGATGCAATTAGGTATCGAGTTTGGGATGATACTAGACAGAAGCCGGACATCCTCTGGCCGCACTCTTACCTGTATCATTGTATGAATACCCAATCCCAACCCTGAAGACTGGGAAACCCATATCTTTTGAGAGGCTATAAATTATATGCACGTGGTCGTGATTGTATTCTTGATCTTCCTCGATTATCTCCGCGATGCTTATGAAATCAGGCCGACGAAAGACCGTAGCAGCATACGTCTCATCGCAAACTACGTGGATGTTTTTCTCGTTGATGAAGCTCATGGCTTCACTGCCGCACTGAAAGCAGCTTGGATTCTTTTGCTTCAACAAGAAAAACAAAAGAATTGATGCTTATGACTTGACACTTGTAATTAATAAAATTCTTATGAAGCCGTAAGTACACTAGTGTTTACCCGATTTGGGGATGACAAAGCATTTTAATAGGAATAGAAGCCATAGAATCAGAGGTAAAATGGTCGGTGGGGGATGGTAAATCTATTAGCATACGAGAGGATAAATTGCTCAAGTCAGGGGTGCTTGGAGGCCCGGCCAACCAAAATGAGCAAGCTATGGTGGCAGAGCTCATCAATGAAGACTTGCGGGAATGGAATGAAAGTTTAATACTTAAATCTTTTCGATGAACAAGTAGCACATAAGATACTTGCGATAACCATTAGCTTGAGCCCAAAGAATGATTGTCTTGTTTGGATAGGTAACAAATCAGGGACATATATTGTGAAGAGTGGCTACAATATGGCTTGTTCTCACACCACAAAAACATAACTAAACAGAGCTTCATATTCTTTCAAGCCTCCAAGAACCCTATGGACTAGAATTTGGAGTTTAGCAATCCCCCCGAAAATGAGAACGTTCCTATGGAATCTATGTCAAAACACCATACCAACGAGGGATAATTTGTATAAAAGGAAAATGCTACCATATCCATTATGTCCGCTTTGTTCCACCCATCCAGAAACAACAGAACACCTATTTCTACTATGCAAGTGGACGAAGCAAACATGGGCAGACCCAAGACTCAACCTCAGCAGAAATTCACGCAACATCACAAGATTCGACAAGTGGCTAATATAAATATTTGAATGAAAGGAAGATTTACCCGAGAAAGAACTAGTAGCTGCTGTGTTGTGGAACATCTGGAAAGCTCGAAACAATTTCATTTTTCGGGCAAAGCCTCTAGAACCGAATAATCCTGTAGATCTCACACAAGCACAAGAGAAGAATTTTAGCAGATGGCAAAACTAGAAAGGAAAAAAACCCACAAATCGAAGCTTACCGATAAGGTGGACACCACTAGAGAGAGACGAATTGAAGCTAAATGTGGACGCTTCATGGGTTTTAGGCGTTTTCCTCGGCTCAGCTGCCAGTATTTTGCGAGATCAGTCTGGCCTTGTCATTGAGGGTTACACCAAGGAGTTTCGGGCGTCCTCTCCCCAGCAAGCAGAAGCCCTATCATTGTTGCACGGGCTGATGAACTTGAAAAGCAGAAAAGACAGGCACATGGGAATAGAGATAGGTCAAAGAGAAAGGTGCGTATGTGAAAGCGGTAGTTCAAGCTTGATTGAAAGTGTTCTAGGCTGGGCTGAAGCACCGTGGGACTTGAAGGAGATAGTGGAATTTTGTAAAGAAAATTTAGCTCATCCCGAATCATCAAGGTTAGTATTTTGTCATCGAGAGGTAAATTGAGCGGCGGATTGGCTAGATAAAGCCCACCGAACCAAAACCCTCCCTCCAAATTGGGTGACTCTCCCTCCCCTCTCTTTATCGGACTATGTTCAGAATTTTATCCATCGTTATCTTGTAATTCTCATTTATCTTTATGAAGGAATGCAACATCTATTTTCGACAAAAAAAAAAAAAAAAAAAAAAAAAAAGGCATGTTAATTTGCTTAGATGGTAACCTTGTGATCAACCGCATGTCACCTTTTGTAGCTGTATTAGCAAGTATGGTTATGCGGTTCCCAAGATATTGTTACACTGATGTTGGCCAAATTGAAGTCCTATTTACAAGAGAGAAGCTAATATTGGGACGACGTGCATGGATTTTATGGGACCCCACCAATTTTGCCCAAGATGTTTCTTCTTTGCATAGGTTATTCATCGGCTGGTTTGGTTTGGAAAGATTCATGAGTGATTAGTGATTGTCAATGAAGTAAATGACGATTCTCATTTTGTTAATTATTTTTAATAATTTTTTCTTATCCAATCCAATAATATCCGACCCCTTCTTCAAGATATTTTATTCAGTATTTTATCTGGACAAATCTTAGTTTATTCAGTCCGAAGAACATTTCCAAACACGAGATGGAATATGAGCTCAAATTCAGACTACCAAATATAGTCATGACCTCAAGAATGGACCAAATCAGCGGTTTTGTGACAGAAGTACCTTTTGACAGGCTTTCCCACCGTAACATAACCGACTTGCGGCTGCTGAGGCTTTAGACTCTGATCATGCTGAATCAAGATTTGAATTTTAACCGTGATTTTGACTGGCTCGAGTCTGGAAGTCATAATCCAAAATTGTTAAAACTTTCAAACATGTTAAACTGTAAAATCTTCAACTTCATTTCCAGTTTTGACCAAAAAAAAACTTCATTTCCAGTTCTTTTATCACCACCCCATTTCGGAACTTGATCTGTAACTGCGCAAATGACGGAAGCTTCTGTCGAACTCGGTCATCAATCAGCTCAGCCCCGGCTTAGGGGTAATATTGCCGTCGCTGTCCTTCGAGGGAACGTTAATTTCCAAGGCAAGGATAAGAGCATTGACGATTGTCGTCTTCTTTTCATCCTGTGGTCCGGCAAAGCACAAAACAAACTAGGACATGGTTTCGTTTCTTAACGGTTAGTGTTAAGAGAAAGACGGGGAACTCATGGAAGAGTTGGAGGGATCGGAGGGCCTGAAATGGCTGAAGTTGTGAGGATCGAACGACGGCAAGTCGCCCATGATAGAACCCATGAAAGAGTGAATGCAGAACCTCTGCACAGTGCGCCCCCCTCGAATCCACAGAGAGAGAGAGAGAGAGAGAGAGAGAGAGAGAGAGAGACGATGGCCTCAAATTCTAGAATCAGCCTCGCTGCTGGTGCTGGAGTTGCCTGGAAACAGGACGGTCGTGGATGACCTTACGACGAAAGCTCATTAATATGCCCCCGACACGAGACGCTACGTAGTATAGACACAATCTATGGACGAAGAAATAATCAGTCGTGAAAACATGAAGCCTTAATACCACCGAAATCTCCAAATCCGTGTTCCTGAACTTCCTTTGGATCCTTTGTATTTGGTTAAGAAGTAACCTCACCCAAAAAAGCAGAACTTGCGCTCTCACGAGAGCCTCTACAACATGTCTATTTGATATTCAGATATGTTCAGTTTATACATTTGCTTGAATGATTTTTTTTTTTTAATCGGTCATACTCTTTTCCTATTTTAATTAACTCTTTCAGTTTTTTGACATATTTCATTACAAGACGTGAAAGTCGAAACTCATATTTGAAACTTATATTGTCCCTCTTCTCACGTGAGACGGGCAACGTGGGGTGTTTGACACTCCTTACCCTTATGAGTTCGAGATCCCATGAGAGGGTTTGTCCCACAAACTCGTTCATTCACCCTTTCCTTGGAGGGAAAGGAATCAATTGGCCCATTAAGGGTAGAAGCCATGGCAGCCCGCTGCTGATGTGCGGGCCATGGAGGAATGAGATTAGTCTCTATATTAATGTGGTGCCAGCGGTGGGGGTTGGGTGTTGGCGAAGCCGGAGCTTGGTCCGGCCAAAGACAACGTTACCCCTCGACCAGGGCTGGCCTCCGTTGGGCCGGCTATTTGATAAAGTAGAAGGTTGGGTCGGGGGCTTGTGGGGCTGGGCTTCGGGTTGGTTTTGGGCTGGCCCCAAACAAAGAAACAAGAGGGCTTTTAGGGGAACTGGGCTTTGAGTGAACCAGGCTCGGCATAAGAGCCCGTCCCGTTTCTATTAAAGAAAAAGTAAAAAATTATAATTTTTTAAATTGAAAATTAAAAAAGGTAGAAATCTGGTTAGGAAAATAATCCTATTTAGGATGTTAGATTTTAGTCCTAGAATTAGTCTAGTTTATTTTAATTACATACATACTTGATTTTGGGAAAAAAAAAAGAAAAAGGAGAGGTTGCCCTTAGTGGCCAACCAATTGTTTTCTTGATTCCCAAGGTCAATTGGCCTAATTGCATGTTAAATGTAGCCTGCATGTGTTTGATTAGATGAATGTTTGGTCTAACACGCATCAGCAGGTATATTAGTGGGTTTGATTAGCTTTAATTAGTGATTAGCGAGTTAGTCTTCTGCTTTTGTGAAAACAAGTGGGGGCTTACTATCACTAATCTTAATCAACGAACGCCCAGTGGATCGGAAGATGGCTTGGGATAATCGAATTGCATGATTAATTCCAAAGCCTACCCCAAGGCAAATTGAATTTTGAATTGCAATGAACTTTGCTGATCTCTTGTTCTGATTGATGGCATGCTTTGATCGATGGGGACTGGACGGACGAGTACCGAAACCTTGAGAGGCAACTGAGCTTAGTGGATTTCAACATTGCATTGCGTTTTCTTTTCTCGCTCTTAGATAATTACTTTCAAGTTTATTTATCACATTTATCTTTTAGTGGCTAGTTTACTTTTTCACATCACTTCTGAATAAATTGTATGTTAATTTCTTTTCTAGATTAGGCTCGGTCTAGTTTAGACTTTTGATAAGAGTAACCCTGCAAAAATAATTGCATGAACACTTAAGGACTTTGAAAGATCTTTGTGATTGTAATCACCCTAATCAATAGTATGTGACTGTTTTAATCGAACAACAAACAAGTTAATTACCGAAAAGATGCTAATAGAAACATTAGTGCAAACAAACTCTCATGCTTAGAATCTCTAGTTTCGTAGAAATTGAACAAAGTTCTCATTTTTTTTTTTGTTGACTCTAAGGGGGTGCATGAGAACATTTCTCATCCCCACAATTTCTATTCTTTTGTTCTCCGGAGCAAAAAAAAAAAAAAAAAAAAACAGAAATCCATTTAATAATGCCAAGTTATTTTTTTGTTCTCGAGAATAAAACGTTAGCCCGTGAATGGTTTTGGAAAAGAAATGAGAAGTAAAAAAAAGTTACTTCTTGTTCCCGGGAACAATTTCTAAAAATAAGTAAAATTTCACTTTTATTTTTCTTTTAATTTTCTCTCTTCTTTGCAGCCACCGTTGACCTCCGTCGGCCGCCACCTGCCGTAGGCCGACCGCCGCCGGCCACCGCCAGATGCCAGTCACCGGCAATCGCCATCGTCGCCGGCGACCGTTGCCACCACCGGCCGACCGCCGCCGTTGGTTGCCGGAGGTCGATTGACCGCCGATCGTCGGCCGACCGCGCCATCGCCCGCCACCGCACACTTCCACCGCCCAGTCGACCGCCGGCCGTTGGCGCCGCTGCCGATCACCGCCGCACGGCCCATCGGCCGCAGGAGGTGCGGCCAATGGGCCGTGCGGCGGTGATCGGCGGCTACAGTCAACGACCGATGGTCGACCGGCGACAGCGTGCGGCAGTAGGCTATGTAGCACCGACACGGACACACGACACAACACGACACGACACGCCGACACATCATTTTTTAAAAATAGATAATTTCGACACGTTCCTACACGTTATATATTAAATATATTTTTATATATAAATACATAAATAAATAATAATAAAAATAACCTAGAATTAATTTGCACGAAAAATATTAAATAATATCATTCATTATTTTAATTTGTTACAATATTACACAAAACTTAGAGGGAAAAAACATTATTTAAAGAAAAATGCTGAAATGATATTTTTAAATTTATTTATTTATCATATATAAATTTTTTTTATTATTTCTTTCATAGTAAAAGACTTTTAAAAAAATAAAAAAATTCTAAAAAAAACTGAAAAAAATTGACCCCGTGCGTGTATATTTATAGCAATTTTATTATTTCTTTTATTACTTCTTTTATGTATATTTATATTTTGACCCCTCAAGTATCAGAATTTTTAAAATTCACCCCGTGCGTGTCGAATCGCGTGTCGGAATTTTGGACTCGCGTGTCGGAGCGTGTAGGAAAGAGTTGACCACGTGTCAGATTTTTCGACACTCGTTGACCACGTGTCGGAGCGTGTCGGATACGTGTCGGAGTGTCGGACATGACACGAAGGCTTCCGAGAGAGTGTCCGTGCTACATAGGTGGTAGGTGACGGGCGGTGGCGTGCGGCGGTAGGCGACGGGCGGCGGTTAACCGGTGGCAACATGTAGCGGCGGGCGGCGATTGGCCAGTGGCGGCGGCGGCGGTGGTGTCTGGCAGCGGTCAGCCAGCAAAAATAAAATATAAAAAAATATAAAAAAATATTTTTTACCAAACGCATTTCTATTCTTTTTCTATTTATGGAGTAAAAATTATGTGTAGTTATCAAACAGGTTTTTTTACTCAGAAATTGTTTTTTTTTTTTTTTTTTGGTAAAATAAGAAATGTATTGATAGCTAAGGCCAAATGTACAAAACCGGCACCAAAATTTACTCAGAAATTGTTCCCCGGAATAGAAATAGAAAAAAATTCTTCCCCAACCAAGAAGTATTACCATTTGTACCCTAAATAGCTAAGGGTGATTGCTTGAAACACTTAGGTTTATAAGAACTCAAAAGAAATCTCATGTCACGTGAGATATAGACTCGGGAGAGTTCATGCTCTTGATCGACAATCCTTCTTTTGGGCGATAGAAAATTTGACATGTTTGAATCGTCTTTTCAAATGAGCCATTATGGCTGTTTCTTGAGTAAATACCTTAAACCTATTCGTCGAGGGTGACCCTTTGAAAGGTAGGTGATGAATATGATAAAGAGGATAGCAAAGACATCGAGTCAAATGAGGATGTAGGTTGCCGGTTCTATAGGACTTTTTTGGGACGAAAAAAGCTCCAAACAAATGGTACGTTGCTTCTTCTTTGTGGCCATCTTGTGAACAACGCATGACTTAGTTCTTTTGGCCATGTTCGTTCCTCAGGTCTTCTCGTTCGTTCTAGTCTTGGTTCATTTGCTTTAACTTCGTGGTAGCGCGCTTTGGCGCCTTGATGACCTGCTATGCAGAGGTCATGGCCTATGTTGGTGCGTCCGCCGCAAGAGGGCGAGCATCCGGAGGCCACCACTCTCTTTGCACAGGATCTTAAAGTAAAAAGAGCCCACCAAAAATGACGATTCTATCTCTCTAGTTAGATTGGGCTTGCTCTTCTCTAGTCCCTTTCAAAATGTGTTGGTGCAACAAAAAAGACAAACTTTACCTCGTTTTTTCTTGGTACATTTACCTCTTCTATAGTAAAATACATTCTCTTCTCTAAAAATAACGTATGGTGATCCGTCTCTTTAATTAGTTCGGCGTACGTCAAACAATCCACGGGAAAGCTGCTCACTTCTTGCCTCTCTCCCTTAAATTTTCCCTCCCTCTCTCTTTTCTTCGAGCCAACGAGAAGGAAATGAAGCTTAGGTGTGTAAGTTACTCTTAGCGTCTTTCTCTTCTTTCCCTCTTAGCCAAAAGATCTGCACACTTTTGCCGGAGAAGCATCTGCATTTCCCTCCCCTACAGCCCCCTCAAAAAGAAAGGTCCATGCCTCTCATAGCTTTTCGTTTCTTTTTGTGACTTTTCTCCTTTTCCAGTAGCATCAAGAACCATAAGCAAAGCATCTGGAGCGTAGTGGCCGGTGATGACCTCCATGAGGTCACTGTGATTTTTTATGGCAAGCGTAATTAGTTCTTTCATAAAGGTAAGAACATTGTCATTGCTAATGATGTCGGTAGTTACTCTAATGAAGAGGAGAGCACAAACCTCACGTATGATGAAAATATATAAAAATATTGTATGGACACTTACCAAATAAGAACTTTAGAACTCATAATTGGATAAAACATTAGGACTCATAATTGGACAAGAATAGTGTGGACATTTTAGTTGACAAAATAATCAAGTTTATATACTGAAAGGGCACTAGTTAAATATTAGTATAATTAAGTGTTCGACTCTAGATCTATGATTATATAGGCTGTTTCTAGCTGACTCCAATAGATAATTTGTGACTTTTTATATAGGATTTTCATAAGTTAATCAAATTGAAATGTAAATCTTTATGCTGCGTGAGATAAGGATTTTGAAGAATTTATGCTAATTGAAAATTATTGGTTTCCAACTTGAGATTACTTCCAAACCCGTCATTTCCTCGAACGCTTGTGTTGGGAGGGTCACGATAAAAGTTACAAAAGTCCAAGGGACGGTATCTATCCAGCGTCTCAGGGTTTGGAGCGGGACCAAGGTACTTGGGGTCATGTTCAATTCCGTTTCATACAAAACAAATGGAGAAAAATAATACGTCAGCACATGCTTCATCCTATGGTTCCTGTCGGTGATGTGGAAAGTACTTCCCATTAAATCCGTCTGGAGCAGGTACACTCAATCGCCTAATTTTTTATTTTTGTTTTGGTCGTAACAATGCGGCTAATTTGGAAAACAGCATTTTCGACGTCTTCCATGGCCACCTCATCTTATTAAGTACTATTTCTTTTCATCAGGTGCCAAGCTGGGAATTTTATCCAATACCGGAAGGAAGTCCCCGGGCCCTAAAATTTGATATAGGCTCTTGAAAAAATCTGCAGTCATCGGGTGCAACAGCCCTTCATCTCGGACCCGACATATATCTTCAGTTTTTAGCATTGAAATTTTATTTACATGTAAATAAGCTTTTCCTGAAAAGGGCTCGAGATGAAACAAAAAATTTAATAAAAAAGATGAATCAAATCGTGCATATTGTATATTTCGTGCACAAGTTGAGGCAAAACCCAATCTTACACTTGGTTCGGCCCAAGCTCATGTATGCGAGCGTAATATCTTTTCCTTACCGTGATCAAGTTAGTATGGTGAATCCATTAATAAAATGAGTAAAATAGCTCAAGTGATATAAAATACGAGAAAGCATGAAAAACAAGTATTTTGAAATGCTTTTCTACCAACAAAGCCAGAGACTACTTAGAGAGAAATGAAATTATCACCCGCAATTTATCAAATGGTATTGTTGTAGAAATCGAAGTGTGAATTGTTGCAGCAAATCACGATTTTGATTCTCGTTTGGGCGGAGAGAGTTCGTGTAGGATCCGAACTTCTCATTCCTCCACGGGCACGAGTCCTCCTTCTACACCTGACTTTGACGGAAAATCGTAACTTAAAGAATAGAACTGAAACGGTCAAAAGGGAGACCAAGAATGATCCGACTACCAGATGAGAGCTCACCTAGGAAATAAATGTTGTTTAGATGACTACTGTCGTGTTTTTGTCCTTCACGTGGCCCAAAGTTCACTTCCTTCGTAAGCAGACATGTTAGGTTTGTTTGTTTGTTTGTTTGTTTTTTTTTTTTTTTTTTTTTTTGGGTCAAAGACATGTTAGGTTTGTTGGGTCGAAGAATTTTTTCTGCCATTGCAACTAGACCAGTCCAGAAATCTACGATTCAACCGGTTATAACACGAGGTGATGAGGGATGGACTTTCGAATTACTGGTCTGCCATCAATTTGTTTATGTTTACATCAATTTCGTGCACACATTTTGTTGCGATAAGGTGAGTGATCGAACAATAATATAAACAAAAGAAGAAAATAAATTGGACACTGGATTTACGTGGTTCAGTCGTAAAGACCTATGTTCACGGGGAGAGCACCAATAAATTCCACTATAGATCAAGCGATACAAAAAGATTTATATACTCGAGTCACTCAAATACTCTCAGTGTTTTTCAAGCCCCAATTCCCAATAACGCATGCGGTGTTTATTCCCGAAATTGCTCATGAAATAATCTCCCAATCTCACGGAGGAATTACATGCAAATCTTACCACAAGATTGATCGGCTACAAACACTAATTTTTTCTTGGATGTAATTGCACGAATGAAAAAACCCGCCAAGCACTCACTAGAATAACGTGCTTCAACAATCTTTGACAACGGCGAGCTCTTCTGCGACAAACAAACAGCCCATATAAATATGTGCGTGTATCTCATATAGGGATGAACATGGTCCGGGTTGGGCTGATCCACCCCCTAATCTTATGACCAACCCGCACAGTGCTGGTCCTCAATTTTTTGGACTGAGGACCAACTGTATTAAGCTTGGGACCGAGGACCGAACCGACCCAATGGGTTCGGTCCGGTTCTAGGGTCAACCTAGGATTAACCAATAATTTTTTATTTTATTTTTATATTCCTTAAAAAAGCAATTGAGGACCGGATTAACCCAATGTGTTTGGTCTGGTTTCAAGGTCAACCTAGAACTAACAAATAATTTTTTATTTCATTTTTTGTACTCATTGAAAGAGTAACCGAGGACCATATCAACCCAATGGGTTCGATGATGAGCGAGATTAGCTAAGAAAGGCAAACGGTGAGGATGAAGTGGGGTGAGCGTCAAACAGAATGAGCATCGAATATCGAGCGGGAAGCAACAAGCCAAGCGAGCATCGAGTGGTGAGCGGCACGAGTGACTCAAAGCGAGCGAGGTGAGTGTTAAGTGGCGAGCAGAGAATTGTTTCTTTCGATTTTGGCAAATTAAAGACTAAGATGATAAATAAGACAAAAGAAAACGAATACTAGATGAGGATGCCATAAGGAGTTGTTTACATCTTTTTGGACGCCGTGAGGACTCTTTAGAAAAACATTTTCCTCCTTCGTAAATTATGACTATTGACGCCGTAAAAGACATTAAAAATAAAAGTTATTAAAAAATAATGTAAAATTACTTGAACTCTTCATTAAAAAGCCGTTTAATGTTATTGACGCCATTTATTTTAAGGTTTTCTCTATATAAAAGAATTATAAATAAAATATTATATATATATATATATATATATATATATATATATATATTCGGGGTTAGTCCGGATTGGACTGACTCGGAACTCTTAGCCCCGAGGACCAACCTGCATAGTGCTAGTCCAAGAATTCTAGGACCAAGGACCGACCCAGTCTCCCTGGGAATCGGATCAGGATCGGTAGGGTTGAGTCGGTCCAAGGTCGGTCCAGAGTTGACCTTACACCGATGCTCGCCACTAATCTCATCCTCAACAAAAGGCACGCTCGTTGATTGACTCTAACATGGAAAAGAATCCCATGCAATCTGAGGTAAATTTGGTCAACAAAGTCAACGGATAATAACTATTTCTTCACCTACTGCAATTGATAGAAGAAAATCCAAAGTCCAAATCTTCTTTTAAATCCTTCTTGGTGATAATAATTAGGAAATCATTATCTATAATTTCCTTTTACACTTTCTTCCATCGCCAACTCTAATTTGTCAAAAGAAGTTAACTTTGTTCAATTTCGGACGTTCGCAAAATATCCAATTCGGAATATTCGAAATTTCGCATTGAGTTCAAACTTGAAACATATTTTAACACGTTTCATGTGTGCAAGTGCCAAAAGAATGATATACATTTGTCAAATCTTTAAAGGAGGTGAGCATTCCACCAAAAAAAGAAAAAGAAAAAAAGAAGCGGAGGTGGGCTTGCACTTGGGTGCTAGATGAAGAGATAATATCATGAAAGATTCTTATTTTTTTTGTCTAAAATTTAAAATTATCTATTTATCTTTTTTTATTAAAATAGTCATTATACTTCTTAAAGATATTTGCTCATTGCTATCGAGTATGGATTTTGATGAGATGGACATGATAATGTCATGAGATGCCGATCTAGAAATCTTTCGATTTCACATCATCTGAATTTTTTTTTAATATTGTTTTTCGGTTATGCCAATTTCATGTGGAATTTTTCAAGACCATGCTCATTGACCACCTCAAAGCCTTCATAGGCAGAGCAACCATATGGCTTGTAACTACAGTCGGAGGCAATAGTGACCGCTATTCTCTCTTTAGCCACACATCTTAAATCTTATGTTTCAAGATTTGGTTTAAATCTTATGTTTCAAGATTTGGTTACATTATTTGAAATTTCAAGGACGACAAATTTTTGGGAATTTATACGTTCTTATGAAACAAAAAAAAAAGAGAGAGTGGAAATTGCCATGATCCAATAGACATAAGGACAGAATATAGTTCATTTTAAGTTACAGGAAGGGGGTGAACATTCAATCTTTTTCCACGTAAATTTCCAAAGTGATCGTGGCCTTTTCTGCCGAAAGCGTGGTGCATATGAATAAGAAGTTTCTCTTCCAACGCGAAAATCTCCGAGAGCACCGTGGTGCATAAGAACAATGTAACAATTGTTCCCCACTGAGTAAAGGGATCGGGGGAAGCCAAATTTCATACGATCCCCAAACATGTGGTTGCTAGCAAAAACACTCGCACAAAATCATATCATAACGAATTATTCGTATAACATGAAGCATTAGATACAAGCACCGGGGAAATTGCTCAATTGATCCTAAACCTCTATCGTACAAATGCAATTTAATCAGACTTTCTTATATTGCCAATTTAATCCTACACATTTGTGTAAAATGCAAATGTGGTTCTTTTAATCAATTTTTGCCGAAAACCGCCAACATAGTGACATGCCATGTATGGTGACTATTGATGAGTGAATCGTTGCATCATCCACTTCTAGTAAAAATTAGTCGAAAGGACTATATTGAAATTTCTTGCAAAGATTTGTTACTAAATTAACAAAATTGAAAATTTATGATTGAATTGATATTTGCATAGTAAGTTTATGGTTGATTAGAGACCATACAATTTTTCAAAAGGATCCACTTGTTGGACAAAAGAAAAACTACTCAAAAATGTTTTCTTATTTATTATTTTTTATCTCTTAAAAAATAAATGAATTGAAAAATATTTTCACTAAACCATATGCTCAAGTGTCATAAAGCTTCATGATAATTGGAATTCGTTTTCCAAATTCAACTACATCTTCATCACTATCCCCGACTTCTACTTGCCTAGAACCAAGACTCAATCTGTTAGGGCCCATTTATTAGGGTCCTAGGTGCTCACTCTGGGTTCTCGAGCTCATTCATTGAGGTCTCCAATTTAGGCATACGGTCCGAGACTAGACTATAAGGTCCAAGGTTTGTCCCTCAAGGTCCCGGTGCAAGGTCCCTAGATGGGGCATTGTGGTCATGGAGTTTTGTGTTAGAGCTGGATTTGTTTGTTGGAAGATATGTCTTAAGTTTTTCAATAGCAATTTTCTAGCCAATAAAAAAAAAAAGGTTTTCAATAGCAACAATTGGAAATTAATTCTCACTCATTTGAAAGGTATATCGAAATTATAGGAGAATGAACCATCATTTCCGAAATTACTTTAATTAAAAAAAAAAAGGGAACATTCCCTGGTAATTTCCGATTATCCGGAAGTAAATGCATCCTAAGGTCAACATTCGGAAAAAAGACAAACAGCTAACTGGTGTCGACATCATGTCGCCCGGTGTCCTCAGGCTACTTGGCAACCTTATGCGCAATACAGTAACCAAATTCTCAAAGCATTGACTACACATGATAAAATAACCCGTGATGCACAACAACCGTAGAGTTTTCTTCACTGATTTTCCTTGGACGACACTTCAACACAATCTTCATAATGGACCGCATCCAAGGCTGTATTTCAAAAGTACTCGCTCGCGCGTTGAAACTCGCGGTCGGAGCATCCATCCAATTCAACCCTTCAAACCGGCGTAGTGGACCAGAGGAATTTAAACAAACTCGGAATATTCTTAATCTCCAAGAACCTTCCCTTACACTCCCAGCTCAGGTCAAGCCCAACGCTTTCGTGTGTGTGCATATCTATATATAACTCCATTAACGGAGGCAGGGATCACTCAACTTCGTCTCTTTCTCCTCTCTACAACAATCACGTGCTCTTTTCCGGCAAACTCCTCCTTCGTCTTTGTCTATCTTTCTTGCTAGATTATAAGTTACCAAGTCAAAAACCTGAGTCAAAAACCAGACAAGCCTTTTTTTCTTTGAAGACGATAGTTACGTTTCAAGCAACAGATAGCCACTGTTGTCTCGGAAAGCAACCAGCGACGGCCATGCCGAGAAGTGTCCCTATTTCGATGGGTGGAAGGCCTACGACAAGGATCCATTTCATCCTACGCAGAATCCCAGTGGTGTCGTCCAAATGGGTCTTGCAGAACATCAGGTAAAAGAAAAGGAATAAAAAAAGAACTTGCTCGTAGTTCTTTTTCGACGTATGGGTCTTGTGCCGAAAGCTCGGAAAGTGAACTTTCTTTTTTTCTGCAATATTCAGCTCTGTTTCGACTTGATTCAAGAATGGCTCGTCAACAACCCAGAAGCCTCCATCTGCACTAAGGAGTGGACAAGTTCAGGGACATTGCCATCTTTCAGGACTATCATGGCTTACCCGAGTTCAGAAACGTACGTTTGGGTGAATCAAATTCATTGTCTCGCTCCTCTTTTTCAGTACCCAAATTCATGCATTACGCCATTAATCGATGTTTGAAATTAATATGAGAGCTTGACGACGGATAGAATTTTAAAGCCATGATCTTTTGCAGGCTGTGGCGAAGTTCATGGGGAGAGCGAGAGGGGACAAGGTCAAGTTTGATCCCGACCGGATTGTCATGAGCGGGGGAGCCACAGGAGCTCACGAGCTGATCACATTCTGCCTGGCTGATCCTGGCGATGCGTTCTTGGTGCCAACCCCTTACTATCCAGGGTAAGATCTTTCATCATTTTCTGTTTTCCAATCTAATACATCACGGGCTTAGTTAATATAATAAATGCAAAACCGATGGGATTATGTGCACTGTTCACACTATTGGAGATTCGACTAGACGGCTGCACCTTTCAACTTAGGATGGAAAATTCTATACAGTGCCCCGACAAAACAGATGAGGCCAATTTTTAGAGGCTACTCTTCCCTGAACAGTGAAAGTCCTTTTGTTCAATATAGTTCTTGGGTACATCTTCCAGGGGACAGATTAGGGCCTTTAGCTATCTCGACTCCTGCAAAAAAATGCTGAATTCAACTGCTTTTTGAGGGTCGTCTTAAGACTGATTATGATTTTTTGTTCATCTCAAACTTAATCTAACCTGTCCAAAAATGACATGGTGAGTGAATCGGGTGAATTCAAAGAACGAGAGCGCTGAATATGGTTCAGTTTTCACGCACTAGAGAGTGTTGGGCACGTTTAATACTCAATGTGGCATCTCTGCCAACAAGCTTTTGGGACAAAGACATAAAAGTTTCCCATAAGACTGTTATGTTTCTCCAAGAAGAGCAAAGAAGAGTTTTCATGGCCGAGTTTGAACATGAATGGTGAAACAAAACCTCTATTTTTATGAATGACAACTTTTTTTTTTTTTTTTTTTGGTAAAGAGTGAATGACAACTTGTTTCTTCTCAAGTAAATTGAAAAATAAAACAAAATAATATTTTTGCAGATTTGATCGAGATTTGCGTTGGAGGACTGGAGTGCGACTTCTTTCCATGGTCTGTCACAGCTCTAACAATTTCAAGGTCACGAGGAAGGCTTTGGCAGATGCATACGCAAAAGCTGTTGAGGCGAACATCAACGTAAAAGGGTTGCTCATAACCAATCCGTCAAACCCACTGGGGACCGTCTTAGATGGAGACAACGTTGAGGAGCCATAAGCTTCATCAAAGAGAAGAACACCCACCTAGCTTGTGATGAGTTGTATGCTGCTAAAGTCATTCATCAGCCCAATTTCGAAAGCATCGCAGAGATAATTGAGGAAGATCAAGAATACAATCACGACCTCGTGCATATAATTTATAGCCTCTCAAAAGATATGGGTTTCCCAGGCTTCAGGGTTGGGATTGTGTATTCATACAATGATACTGGTAAGAGTGTGGCCAGAGGATGTCCGGCTTCTGTCTAGTATCATCCCAAACCCAATACCTAATTGCATCCATGTTACCAGACGATTAGTTCATCGGGAAATTCCTGTTGGAGAGTGCGAGGAGGTTAGCCACAAGGCATAAGGATTTCACTAACAGACTTCGTCAGTAGGCATCAAGTGCTTGAACGGCAATGCAGGTCTCTAGTTATGGATGGATTCGAGGGGGCTCCTGATGTAGAGCACTGTAGAGGAAGAGACGGCTCTGTGGCAGGTCATAATTAACGATGTCAAGCTCTATGTCTCGCCGGGTTCTTCCTTTCACCGTTCAGAGCCAGGATGGTTCAGAGTTTGCATTGCCAACGTGAATGAGAAGACCATGAAGGTCGCTTTAGCACAAACCCAAGAGTTTGTGCTGAGGAATGGCGATAAGCTGAACAGGAAGGAGAAGTGCTGGCAGAGCAACCTAAGGCTCGGACCCTCGTTCTTCACCCAGTTACAAGGTAATTGTCCTAAGCTACTTTTGAGCTTTTTTTTATTTTTTATTTTGATAACCCGGACTCCCGCACTGGCCGCACTACGAGGGTCCAACCGGTCAAGCACCAACCGGAGGAGAACTAGCCCAGCTCCACAGACGAGCCTCCATGTAAGTCAAGGATATTGTGAGATGAAGGGTTGAGAGACTCGAACTTGGGTCAATCACCCACAAGAATGTTTGATCCTGTCTACTGAGCACATAAGGAATCCAAATTCCCTATTTTACATTTGGACAGCTTTGAATTTAACTGGAAAAATGCAAATAATTTTTCTCGTTTGTAGAATCATGCGATTGTCACCTTCAAGTTCTGGCTCGAACCAGTGGTGGTTGATGGGCGAGTGAGGGGACATGATGCAGGGCGACCTCACCATATCGTCCATTCTTCGGAAGGAGAGTCCGAGCCTTAGGTTGCTCTGCCAGCACTTCTCCTTCCTGTTCAGCTTATCGCCATTCCTCAGCACAAACTCTTGGGTTTGTGCTAAAGCGACCTTCATGGTCTTCCCATTCATGTTGGCAATGCAAACTCTGAACCATCCTGGCTCTAAACAATGAAAGGAAGAACCCAGCGAGACATAGAGCTTGACATCGTTAATTATGACCTGCCACAGAGCCGTCTCTTCCTCTACAGTGCTCTACATCAGGAGCCCCCTCGAATCCATCCATAACTAGAGACCTGCATTGCCGTTCAAGCACTTGATGCCTACTGACGAAGTCTGTCAGTGAAATCTTTATGCCTTGTGGCTAACCTCCCCGCACTCTCCAACAGGAATTTCCCGATGAACTAATCGTCCGGTAACATGGATGCAATTAGGTATTGAGTTTGGGATGATACTAGACAGAAGCCGGACATCCTCTGGCCGCACTCTTACCAGTATCATTGTATGAATACACAATCCCAACCCTGAAGCCTGGGAAACCCATATCTTTTGAGAGGCTATAAATTATATGCACGAGGTCGTGATTGTATTCTTGATCTTCCTCAATTATCTCTGCGATGCTTTCGAAATTGGGCTGATGAATGACTTTAGCGGCATATACCTCATCACAAGCTAGGTGGATGTTCTTCTCTTTGATGAAGCTCATGGCTTCACGGCCGCACTGAAAGCAGCTTCGATTCTTTTGCTTCAACAAGAAAAACAAAAGAATTGATGCATATGACTTGACATTTTTAATTAAAAAAATTCTTATGAAGCCGTAAGTACACTAGTGTCCGCCCGATTTCTCCCACATTCAAGGCATGTTAATTTGCTCAGATGGTGACCTCGTGATCAACCGCATGTCACCTTTTGTAGCTGTATTAGCAAGTATGGTTCTGCAGTTCCCAAGATATTGTTACACTCATGTTGGCCAAATTGAAGTCCTATTTACAAGAGAGAAGCTAATATGGGGACGACGTACATGGATTTTATGGGACCCCACCAATTTTGCCCAAGATGTTTCTTCATTGCATAGGTTATTTATAGGCTGGTTTGGTTTGGAAAGATTCATGAGTGATTAGTGATTGCCAATGAAGTAAATGACAATTTTCATTTTATTAATTATTTTTAATAATTTTTTCTTATCCAAACCAATAATATCCAACCCCTTCTTCCGGATATTTTATCCAGTATTTTATCTGGACGTATCCTAGTTTATTCAGTCCGGAGAACATTTCCAAATACGAGATAGAATATAAGCTCAAATTTGGACTACCAAATACAGTCATGCCCTCAAGAATGGACCAAATCGGTGGTTTTGTGACGGAAGTACATTTGACAGGCTTTCCCACAGTAACATTGTCACACCCCAAAACTCTAAAGAATGGAGATGACACGGCTGTCCTTCCACACGAAGAACACAGCCTCAAATACAACCAAACAATCAGATCTCGAACTTATGTGTGTGTGTGTGTTTGCGCATCAAATACAACCAAACAATCAGATCTCAAACTTGTGTGTGTGTGTGTGTGTGTGTGTGTGTGTGTGTGTGTGTGTATCTCAAACCGTATATATACATATAAGATAAATCATCAAACTGGTTGCAACATCAGAGATTCTATAATCCACTAAAAGTATATATATTTAGAACTTAGACAATCCAACCACTAGCAAGGATCATGTGCACCACTTCCTTAAACTATACCAAAAACATAATAGAACTGCCCAAAAGTTTTCCCACCGACGGCACTCTCGCTCTATTTGCCACTAATCGAGGAACCTGAAAAGATTTGGAAATAAAGGGGTGAGCAACCACAAGCTCAATGAGTAGTACATATCTTCTAAGCAGATCGAGCAACCATTATGTATGTGTACAAAACAATACTAAACTTCATAACTCAAGCTCAATATATGAAATACATATCGAATCATATAAGAGTTATTTTTTATCATCAAAACTTTATGCTAATATGAAAGCTCATTTATATCACCATCAATATTCAAATATCAATGGTCAAGTCCATTGAATAATCTCCATCAAAAACACATATCAATGGTCTATCCATTGATTCATCTCATATCAAACATACATCGATGGTCCATCCATCAACTAATCTTTTGCTCAATAACTAACCATGGTCACGACACAACGCCTTGTGACAAGACGACCAAGATTCTCCCGTTGGCAAAGTCTCCACCTACCAAACCAATGGTGGGGCCCAAAAGGATATTCTAAACCTAGTATGCATACCCTAAAAACCCCTCACTGGGTTCACAATTATATTGAGCATAAATAATTATTCTCCAATACCAAAAATCCAATCCAAAAATCAATATCTTAAACCAAACAAATAACATTTTGCAACATAGCCCATCATCCATTTCATATCCATTTCTCAAATCATCATAAACCTGTCCATAAATTAGTCGCAAAGCAATTTCATATATATTTCTCCACAAACCTTGTATAACATGTTTTTCAAATATTCATAATCAACCAAAGAGTAGCAATTGCTCGATCCGGTTTTTATGCAATAAAAATGCTTTTCTCGATTTAATATATATACATATATACTTCAAGACATGATTTTACAAAACCAAATAAGATATAGTACCACTCACCTCGTCGTCTACGACCAATCGACGAACGATATTTGTATCGTCGAACTCAAGGTCCTATCAAATAACCGAAGAAAAATGTTAAAATCTAATAAAATTATATCTCAACTATGAAATGACTAAATTATGCCTTAACTCTAACAAAAGGACTTCTACACGCTAACAAATCGCATAACCAAAGCGATTGTTCAAGCCGTTCGCAATACAGAGTTTAAGCACAAGACTTGATCGTGCCTTTACTTTCTCCTCCGAACCCCGATTTGAATGTACTTATAGTCAATAGAAAGCCTTTCAAACATACTACAAGAATCCCGACTTAGCTGCCCCAAAATCAAGCCGAAAAATGATAAAATACGGGCCCAAAGCTGCTGGATGCATACTGTTCACTACTCGCGGGAAACTTTGAAATTTTGTTTCGGACAAACCATAAGCTCAAATCACGATCTGTAAAATCTCATGACTCCACAACACCCTAAACTACCATTCTTATGAAAATACGCAGCTCAACGACTCCAAAATCAGACTTCGCCGCTCGATTTCCAAAAATTCCGAATTCGAGCCATAAACCCATAAATTATTTCAATTTGACGAACGAGGGGCCTAATCTCTTACCAGGTGTTGCGTTATGGAGTCGAGTCGGCTTGGCGAAGCATCCGAGGCGTGCACATGCCAAAACCCCTTTCCTTTCTTCCCCTTTCTTCTTCTTCTTCTTCTTCTTCTTGTTTTTTTCCTTTTCTTTTTGGTTGAGGGGCCTCTCGGCTTCTATTTAGCCGAGCCCTCTCCCCTCCCTTTTTATTTTATTGACATTTCAACTTCTTTTTCTTTATCTTCTTTTGGGGCCCACTAGCCTAATATTACCAACATAACTGACTTGCAGCTGCTGGGGCTTTTGACTCTAATCATGCCTAATCGAAATTTGAATTTTAACCATGATTTTGATTGGCTCGAGTCTGGAAGTAATGGTCCAAAATTGTTAAAACTTTCAAAATTGTTGAATTGTAAAATCTTCAACTTCATTTCCAGTTCTTTTATTACCACCCCATTTCGGAACTTGATCTCAGAATCGAGCAAATGACGGAAGCTTCGCCGGACTCGGTCATCAATCGCCGGCCCGCTTAGGGGTAATATCGCCGTCACTGTCCTTCGAGGGAGCGTTAATTTCCAAGGCAAGGATAAGAGCATTGACGATTGTCGTCTTCTTTTCATCCTTTTGTCCGGCAAAGGACAAATCAAACTAGGACATGGTTTCGTTTCTTAACGGTCAGTGCCAAGAGAAAGACGAGGAACTCACGGAAGGGTTAGAGGGATCGGAGGGCCTAAAATGGCTGAAGTTGTGAGGATCAAACGACGGCAAGTCGCCAAGGATAGAACCCATGAAAGAGTGAATGCAGAACCTCTACGCAGTGATCCCCCCTCGAATCCACAGAGAGAGAGAGAGAGAGAGAGAGAGAGAGAGAGAGAGAGAGAGAGAGAGAGAGACGTTGGCCTCAAATTCTAGAAGCAGCCTCACTGTTGGTGTTGGAGTTGCCTGGAAACAGGACGGTCGTGGATGACTTTACAACGAAAGCTCATTAATATGCCCCCAACACGAGACGCTACGAAGTATAGACACAAATCTATGGACGAAGAAATAATCGGTCGTGAAAACATGAAGCCTTAATACCACCAAAAACTCCAAATCCATGTTCCTAAACTTCCTTTGAATCCTTTGTATTTGGTTAAGAAGTAACCTCACCCAAAAAAGCAGAACTTGCGCTCTTATGAGAGCTTCTACAACATGTCTATTTGATATTCAGGATATGTTCGGTCTATCCATTTGCTTGAATGATTTTTTTTTTTTTTATCGGTCCTACTATTTTCCTATTCTAACTAACTTTCTCATATTTTTGATATATTTCATTACAAGGCATGAGAGTTGAAACTCATATTTGAAACTAAATTGTCCCCCTTTTCACATGAGACGGGCGATGTGGGGTGCTCGACACCCCTTGCCCTTGTGAGTTTGAGATCCCACTAGAGGGTTTATCCCACAAACTCACACATTCACCATTTCCTTGGAGGGAAAGGAATTAATCGGCCCATTAAGGGTGGAAGCCATGCCAGCCCACGGTTGATGTGCCGGCCATGGAGGAATGAGATTAGTCTCTATATTAACGTGGTGCCAGCGATGGGGGTTGGGTGTTGGCCAAGCCGAAGCCTCGTCCGGCCAAGGACAATGTCACCGCTCGACCAGGGCTAGCCTCTGTTGGGCTGGCTATTTGAGAAAGTAGAAAGTTGGGTCGGGGGCTTGTATCGCTGGGCTTCGGGCTGGTTTTGGGCTGGCCCCAAACAAAGAAACAAGAGGGCTTTTAGGGGAACTGGGCTTTGAGTGAACCAGGCTCAGCATAAGAGCCCATCCCGTTTCTATTAAAGAAAAAGTAAAAAACTATAATTTTTAAATTGAAAATTAAAAAAAGTAGAAATCTGGTTAGGAAAGTAATCCTATTTAGGATGTTAGATTTGAGTCCTAGAATTAGTCTAGTTTCTTTTAACTACATACATACTTGATTTTGGGAAAAAAAAAAATGGAAAAAAAGGAGAGGTTGCCCTTAGTGGCCAACCAATTGTTTTCTTGATTCCCAAGGTCAATTGGCCTAATTGCATGTTAAATGTAGCCTGCATGTGTTTGATTAGATGAATGTTTGGTCTAACACGTATCAGCTTAGTGGGTTTGATTAGCTTTAATTAGTGATTAGCGAGTTAGTCTTCTGCTTTTGTGAAAATAAGTGGGGGCTTATTATCACTAATCTTAATCAACGAACGCCCAGTGGATCAGGAGATGGCGTGGGATAATCGAATTGCATGATTAATTCCAAAGCCGACCCCAAGGCAAATTGAATTTTGAATTGTAATGAACTTTGCTGATCTCTTGTTCTGATTGATGGCATGCTTTGATCGATGGTGAATGGACGGACGAGTACCGAAACCTTGAGAGGCAACTGAGCTTAGTGGATTTCAACATTGCATTACGTTTTCTTTTCTCGCTCTTATATAATTACTTTCAAATTTATTTATCACATTTATTTTTTAGTGGCTAGTTTACTTTTTCACATCACTTTTCAATAAATTGTATGTTAATTTCTTTTCTAGATTAGGCTCGGTCTAGTTTAGACTTTGATAAGAGTAACCCTGCAAAAATAATTGCATGAACACTTGAGGACTTTGAAAGATCTTTGTGATTGTAATTGCCCTAATCAAGAGTATGTGACTGTTTTAATTGAACAACCAACAAGTTAATTACCAAAAGGATGCTAATGGATATATAAGTGCAATCAAACTCTCATGCTTAGAATCTCTAGTTTCATAGAAATTGAAACAAAGTTCTCATCTTTTTATTTTTTATTTTTTATTTTTTTATTTTGATTTGTTTCTGGTCAACTCTAAATAACTAGTAGTGGTTGCTTGAAATATTTAGTTTTATAAGAACTCAAAAGAAATCTCATGTCACGTGAGATATGGACTCGGGAGAGTTCATGCTCTTGATTGACAATCCTTCTTTCGGGTGATAGAAATTATGACGTGTTTGAACCATCTTTTCAAATGAGCCATTAGAGCTGTTTTTTGAGTAAATACCTCTAAACCTATTTGTCGAGGGTGGCCCTTTGAAAGGTAGGTGATGAATATGATAAAGAGGATAGTAAAGACATCGAGTCGAAAGAGGATGTAAGTTGCCGGTTATTTAGGACTCTTTTGGGACGGAAAAAGCTCCAAACAAATGGTACGTTGCTTCTTCTTTGTGGCCATCTTTACATCTATGCAAACAACGCATGACTTAGTTCTTTCGGCCATGTTCGTCCCTCAGGTGTTCTCGTTCGTTCTAGTCTTGGTTCGTTTGCTCTAACTTCGTCGTAGCGCGCTTTGGCGCCTTGATGACCTGCTATGCAGAGGTCGTGGCCTATGGTGGTGCGTCTGCCGCTAGAGGGCGAGCATCCGAAGGCCAACACTCTCTTTGCACAGGATCTTAAAGTAAACAGAGCCCACAAAAAATTAAGATTTCATTTCTCGGCTTGCTCTTTTCTAATCCCTTTCTCTTGGACGTACATTTATTTAACCTTTAGAGAGTCAAAATGTGTCGGTGCAACAAAAAAGACAAAAACTTTACCTCGTGTCTGTTGTTTTTTCTCGGTACATTTACCTCTTCACTATTAAAATTCATTTTCTTCTCTAAAAATAACATATAGTGATCCGTCTCTTTAATTAGTCCAGCGTACATCAAATAATCCACCGGAAAGCTGCTCACTTCTCGCTCCTCACTTAAATTTTCCCTCTTTCCCTCTTTTTTCTTCGAGCCAACAAAAAGGAAAAGAAGCTTAGGTGTGTATGTTACTCTTAGCGTCTTTCTCTTCTTCCCCTCTTAGCCAAAAGATCTGCACATTTTTGCCGGAGAAGCATCTGCATTCCCCTCCCCCGCCCCAAAAAAAAAAAGAAAGGTCAAGGCATCTCATTGCTTCTTCTTCTTCTTCTTTTTTTTTTTTTTTTTTTTCGTTTTACGACTTTTCTCCTTTTCCAGTAGCATCAAGAACCATAAGCAAAACATTCGGAGCGTAGTGGCCGGTGATGACCTCCATGAGGTCACTGTGATTTCTGATGGCAAGCGTAATTGGTTCTTTCATAAAGGTAAGAACATTGTCATTGCTAATGATGTCGGCAGTGACTCTTAGCAATGACTCTAATGAAGAGAAAGCAAAGACTTCGCGTATGATGAAAATGTATAAAAATATTATATGGACACTTACCGAATAAGAACTTTAGAACTCATAATTGGATAAAACATTAGGACTCATAATTGGATAAGAAAAGTGTGGTCATTTTAGTTAAAAAAAAATATTCAAGTTTATATACCAAAATGGCACTAGTTAAATATTAGTATAATTAAGTTCCTCGATCCTAAGTTTGTGGTTGTATGAGATGTGAAATATTATTACATATTTCACTTGATTTCTAGCCGACTCTAATAAGTTATTTGTGACTTCCGACATAAAATTTTCATAGATTAATCGAACTGAAATGTAAATCTCCATATCACGTGAAATAAGGGTTTAGGAGAATTTATGTCAATTGAGAATCACTGGTTTCCAACTCGACATTACTTCCAAACCCATCATTTCCTCTAACGCTTGTGTTGGGAGGGTCACGATAAAAGTTACAAAAGTCCAAAGGACGGTACCAGTGTCTCAGGGTTTGGAGCTTTTGGGACAAAGGCATTTGGGGTCATGTTCAGTTCTGTTTCATACCAAACAAATGGAGAAAAACATACGTCAGCACATACTTCATCCTATAGTTCCTGTCGGTGATGCGTAAGGTACTTCCCATTAAATCCTTCTGGACCAGAAAAACTCAATGCGCCTAATTTTTTTTTTTCTTTTTGGTCGTAACAATGCGGCTAATTTGGAAAACAGCATTTTCAACGTCTTCCATGCCCACCTCATCTATTAAGTACTATTTCATTTCATCAGGTGCCAAGCTGGGAATTTTATCTAATACCGGAAGGAAGTCCCCGGGCCCTAAAATTTGGTATAGGCTCTTGAAAAAACCTGTAGTCATCTGGTGCAATAGCCCTTCCTCTCGGACCCGAGATCCATCTCCAGTTTTTAGCATTGAAATTTTATTTACATGTAAATAAGCTTTTCCGGATGAGGGCTCAAGATGAAACAAAAAATTTAATAAAAAGATGACTCAAATCAGGTTTGGTGTATAATTTCGCTTGCAAGTTGAGGCAAAATCCAATCTTACACTTGGTTCGACCCAAGCTCATGTATGCAAGCCCGATGTTTTGTCCTTATCATGACCAAGCTAGTATAGTAAATCCATTAATAAAATGAGTAAGATAGCTCAAGTGATATGAAATATGAGAAAGCATGAAAAACAAGTTTTTTGAAATACTTTTCTATCAACAAAGCAGAGACTAATTAGAGAGAAATGAAATTATCCCCCGCAATTTATCAAATATTATTGTCGTAAAAATCCAAGTGTGAATTGTTGCAGCAAATCACGATTTTGATTCTCGTGTGGGCGGAGAGTTTTCGTGTAGGTTCCGAACTTCTCATCCCTCCACGGGCACAAGTCCTCCTTCTACACCTGACTTTGACGGAAAATCATAACTTAAAGCATAGAACTGAAGCGGTCAAAAGGGAGACCAAGAATGATCCGACCACCAAATGAGAGCTCACCTAGGAAATGAATGTTGTTTAGATGACTATCGTCGTGTTTTTTTCCTTTCGCGTGGTCCAAAGTTCAATTCCTTTGTAAGCAGACGTGTTAGGTTTGTTGGGTCGCAGAATTCCTCCGCCATCGCAACTAGACCAGTCTAGAAATGTACGATTCAACCGCTTATAACACGAGGTGGTGAGGGATGGACTTTCGAATTCCTGGTCTGCCATCATTTTGTTTATGTTTACTTTGATTTTGTGCGCACATTTTATGTGTGCAAGTGCCAAAAGAATGATATACATTCGTCAAGTCTTTAAAGGAGGTGGGCATTCCACCCAAAAAAAAAAAAAAAAAAAAAAAGAGGAGGTGGGCTTGCGCTTGGGTGCTAGATGAAGAGATAATATCACGAAAGTTTATTATGTTTTTGTCAGAAATTTAAAATTATCCATTTATCTGTTTTTATTCAAATAGTTATTATACTTGTTAAAGATATATGTTCTCGAGTATGGATTTTCATGAGATGGACATGACAATGTCATGAGATGCTTATCTAGAAATCTTTGAATTTCACATCATCTGGAATTTTTTTAATATCATTTTTCAGTTATGCCAATTTGATGTGGAATTTTTCAAGACCATGCTCATTGACCACCTCGAAGCCTGTGTAGGTAGAGCAACCATATGGCATGTGACTACAGCCGGAGGCGATAGCGACTGCTCCTCTCTCTTTAGCCACACATCTTAAATCTTATGTTTCAAGAAAAATTTCAAGGGTGACACATTTTTGGAAACTTTTACGTTTTTATGAAAAAAACAAAAAAAGAATGGAAATTTGCCATGATCCCATAGACATAACTCATAAGGACAGAATATAGTTCACTTTAAGTTACAAGAAGGGCGGTGAACATTCAATCTTTTTCCATGTAGATTTCCACAGGTGACCGTGGCATTTTTTGCCGAAAGCGTGGGGCATATGAATCAGAAGTTTCTCTTCCAACACGAAAATCTCCGAGTGCACAGCGGTACATAAGAACAATGTGACGATTTGTTCCCCACCGAGTAAAGGGATTGGGGGAAGCCAAATTTGATACGATCCCCAGACATGCATCTTCATTGCTAGGAAAAACACTCGCACAATATTATATCATAAGGAATTGTCCGTATAACATGAAGCATTAGATACAAGCACCGGGGAAATTGCTCAATTGATCCTAAATTGCTACCGTACAAATGCTAATTTAATCAGACTTTTCACTATTGTCAATTTAGTCCTACATATTTGTGTAAAATACAAATGTGGTTCTTTTAACCAATTTTTGCTGAAAACCGCCGACATAATGACGTGCCACATATGATAACTAATGATGAGTGAATCGTTATCACTTTTAGTAAAAATTAATCGAAATGATTATATTGGAATTTATTGCAAAGATTTATTATTAAATTAATAAAATTAAAAATTTATGATTGAATTGACATTTGCATAGTAAATTTATGGTTGTTTAGAGACCATACAATTTTTCAAAAGGATTCACTTGTTAGACAAAAGAAAAACCACTCAAAAATATTTTCTTATTTATTATTTTTTATCTCTTAAAAAATAAATGAATTGAAAAATATTTTCAAAAGCTTCATGATAATTGGAATTTGTTTTCCAAATTCAACATCTTCACCACTACCCCCGACTTCTAGTTTTCTAGAACCAAGACCCGATATGTTAGGGCCAATTCATTAGGGTCCTAGGAGCTCACACCGGGTTCTCAAACTCGTTCATCGAGGTCTCCAATTTAGGCATACGGTCCAAGACTAGACTGTAAGGTCCAAGGTTTGTCTCTCAAGGTCCCGGTGCAAGGTCCCTAGATGGGGCATTGTGGTCTTGGGGTTTTGTGTTAGAGCTGGATTTGTTTGTTGGAAGCTATGAAGTTGTCCGTGCTTCCATGTCGGGTCTGACATGTGTCGGACATGTCGACACGCGGTCAACGCGTGTCGGAAATCCGAAACGTGATCAACCTTTGCTCGACACGTTTGGACACGAGTGTCCGACAGACGATGGAGGGTGGAAGTGACGGTGAGGGAGCAAAGACGGACTGACGGCGAGCTCGCAACAGCGAGAGATGGCTAGAGAAAGAGTGGCGAGGAAGGGGGTCGTGTGCGGCGAGCAGCGAGGACATGGCTAAGTGCTGTACTTGCAAACCAGGAGACATGCAAAGATGGGTTTGAGGGCACTAGCGGCATTGTCAAGAGCGTCGTCTTCAGAAGTCTCAACCAAATCACTTCACTAGTCACATGACTCCTCACCATGGTCCACCCATCTTCCGGCTCCAACTCCGGCGGCGGCGGATCAGCAATTTCACCAAGGTGGAGGACGCGATCGCGGCCGTGCCCGATCACGGGACGCGTCGGTTTGTGATCTACGTGAAAAAGGGCGTGTACCGGGAGAGCATGGAGATCAAGAAGAAGTGGGTCGTGCGATGAGAGGTGAGTGGCGAGCAGCAAAGGAGAATGAGATAAAGTAAAGCTAGGGTTTTTGATAGGATGGCCATCACGTATTTTGGGGGGAGGGGAAGTAACAAGACAGCTTGTCTGTCAATGAATAAAGTGGGGGAAAATGGACGACGTGGGGAGGGGAAAAAAAGTGAAAAAAATTTGGGGGAAAAGAGACGAGGGAAGTTTGGGCCCATGGGGGGGGGAGGGGCGCTATGGTTTCGAAAAATAGAAGTAAATTTGGGGAGTGGGGGATTTCGAAAAATAAATATAAATTTAGGATAATTAAATAAAAAAGTGTAAGATTTATTAATATTATTAATATAAATTCATTATAAACTCTTTATTTATTTATGAATTTGAATCAAATTAATTAAAAATAAAAATATTTATTTAATATTTAACATGTTAAAACATATCGAAATTCTCTACTTTTTTAGAAATGATGTGTCACGTGTCGTGTCGTGTCGTATCGCGTGTCCGTGTCACCGTATTCGTGCTACATAGGTTGGAAGGTAGGTCTTAAGTTTTTCAATAGCAATTTCCTAGCCAATTAAAAAAAAGGTTTTTCAATAGCAATAATTGGAAATTAATTCTCGTTCATTTGAAAGGTCTATCAAAATTATGGGAGAATGAAATCATCATTGGGGTGTGCAAAATACCCGGGAACCGCCCAAACCGCCTAGAACCGGACTGGAACCGCCCGGAACCGGCGGTTCTTGAGGGAACCGGTTCGGTTCCCGGTTCCAATTTTTCGGAACCGGTGGGTACCGGTCCGGTTCCTGGTTCCATGGGCGGATCCGCCCACCCGGACCGGACCGGAACCTTTTTAGTATTAAAAAAAAAAACTAAAATAAATCCTAGATTAGATCCCATCTCCTCATTCCCTTCGTCTTCGATTCTCTCTCTCTTTGTCTCTTCCTCAGTTCCTCCTAATCCTATCACCATTTTGATTCATCCCCGAGCGTTGACGGCTCCTCCACCGCTACTATTTGCCCCCTTACGTCGGCCGCCACCCGCCACAGCCACGGAAAATTATTTCGTGACCGTTCTATGTTGAAAACCCGACCATAGACCTCCTCCCCTCCTTCCCAACTCATAGACCCGATCGTTCTATGTTGAAAACTAAAATTGTTTTGCGTCAAGATCGGTTCCATGGATCCACCCGGGAACCGGATCGGCGGTCCGGTTCCCGAGTGGATTCATGCAACAAACGGGTGAATCCCGGTTCCAATTTTTCGGAATTGGTCCTTAGCGGACGGTTCCCGGTTCTAGGTCGGGAACCGCCCGCCCGGACCATGCACACCCTTAGGTTGGAAGGTAGGTCTTAAGTTTTTCAATAGCAATTTCCTAGCCAATTAAAAAAAGGTTTTTCAATAGCAATAATTGGAAATTAATTCTCGTTCATTTGAAAGGTCTATCAAAATTATGGGAGAATGAAATCATCATTTTCGAAATTACATTAATTAAAAAAAATGGGGGAGGGGGGACATTCCCTAGTAATATTCGATTTTTTTGGAAGTAATCGCATCCTAAGCTCGACATTCACAAAAAAAAAAAAAAAAAAAAAAAAAAAAAAAAAAAAAAGGACAAACATCTAACTATTGTCGACATCATGTCCCCCAGTGTCCTCAGGTTACTTGGCAACCTTATGCACAACACAGCAACCTAATTCTCAAAGCATTGATTACACGTGATACCATAACCCGCGATGTTTTCTTCACTGATTTTCCTTGGAAGACTCTTCAACACAACTTCATAATGGACCGCGTCCAAGGCTGTACTTCAAAAGTACTTGCTCGTGCGTTGAAACTCACGGTCGGAGCATCCATCCAGCTCATTTCTTCAACCCGGCCTCGTGGGCCAGAGGATTATTACCAAACTCGGAGTTCTCTTATTAATTTCCAAGAAACTTCCCTTACACTCACGTCTCATGTCAAGCCCAATGCTTTCGTGGGTGTGCATATCTATATATAACTCCATTAACGGAGGCAGGGATCACTCAACTTCCTCTCTCGCTCCTCTCTACAACAGTCACGTGCTCTTTTCCGGCAAACTCGTTCTCCGTCTTTGTCCATCTTTCTTGCTAGAGTATAAGTTACCAAGTCAAAAACCTTAGTCAAAAACCCGACAAGCCTTTTTTCTTTGAAGACGATGAGTCACGTTTCAAGCAACAGAAAGCCACTGTTGTCTCGGAAAGCAACCAACGACGGCCATGCCGAGAAATCTCCCTATTTCGATGGGTGGAAGGCCTACGACAAGGACCCATTTCATCCTACGCAGAATCCCAGTGGTGTCATCCAAATGGGTCTTGCAGAACATCAGGTAAAAGAAAAGGAATAAAAAAAAGAACTTGCTCGTAGTTCCTCTTTTTCGACGTATGGGTCTTGTGCCGAAAGCTCGGAAAGTGAACTTTCTTTTTTCTGCAATATCCAGCTCTGTTTCGACTTGGTCCAAGAATGGCTCTTCAACAACCCAGAAGCCTCCATCTGCACTAAAGAAGGAGTGGACAAGTTCAGGGACATTGCCATCTTTCAGGACTATCATGGCTTACCCGCGTTCAGAAACGTACGTTTATGTGAATCAAATTCATTGTCTCGCTCCTCCTTTTCAGTAACCAAATCTATGCATTACGCCATTAATCGATGTTTGAAAGTAATATGAGAGCTTGACGACGGATAGAATTTTAAAGCCATGATCTTTTGCAGGCTGTGGCGAAGTTCATGGGGAGAGCGAGAGGGGACAAGGTCAAGTTTGATCCCGACCGCATTGTCATGAGCGGGGGAGCCACAGGAGCTCACGAGCTGATCACATTCTGCCTGGCTGATCCTGGCGATGCGTTCTTGGTGCCAACCCCTTACTATCCAGGGTAAGATCTCGCATCAATTTCTGCTTTCCAAGCTAATACATCACCGGCTTAGTTAATATGATAAATGCAAAACTGATGGGATTAGGTGCGCTTCAACTGTTTACATTATTGGAGATTCGACTAGACGATAGCACCTTCCAACTTAGGCATGGAAAAGATTAAAATAATGCTTGTCTACCACTGGGAAGAAAAATTATATTATCCATATGATGCGGCTTCTCGGTGTTCTTTATTAATCACAACACAAAACTAATCTTATTAATAAGAAAATGATTGGTTTGCCTCATTATGCTTGCCATGTGACTGTTCTTTTGGGAATTTTGCACCAAGTATAGTCCGTGTCCATCTTCAAAGACGGATGTCGGCAATCCTAATAAGATATATTAGATCATTTTCCAGCTGTTTTGCTTCGCTCCATCTCTTTCACAGTATCATAATACTTCGGCAAGGTCAACGACCGACAAGCATTATTGGTCAATATGGCCCGCACTTGATTTAGTTAATGATACCTAGGGGAGCAGAATTAAGACACAGGGCAAGTTGCCTCGATATTTCATTGTCACCATCCAAACGCTATGGCCGAAAGGACCTGCCTTTTTCCTGTGTATTGTCCCCTCTGTGTCTTGACAATAATTGAAATCGGGTACCGTATTGGGAGAATTCTTTACAATGTTGGGACAAAACAGATGAGGCCATTTTTAGAGGCTAAATCTTCCCTGAACAGTGAAAGTCCTTTTCTTCAATAAAGTTCTTGGATACGTCTTCCAGGAGACAGATTAGGGCCTTTAGCTGTCTCTACTCCTGCAAAAAAATATGCTTAATTTAACTGCTTTTTGAGGGTTGTCTAAAGACCGACTATGACTTTTGTTCATCTCAAAGTTAATCTAATCTGTCCAAAAATGACCTGGTGAGTGAATCGGGTGAATTTAAAGACCGAAAGCATTGAATAAGGTTCGGTTTTCACGCTAGAGTGTTGGGCACGTTTAATACTCAATATGGCATCTCTGTTAATAAGCTTTTGGGACAAAGACTTAAAAGTTTCACATAAGACTGTTATGTTTCTCCGAGAAGAACAAAGAAGAGTTTTCATGGCCGAGTTTGAACATGAATGGTGAAACAGAACCTATATTTTTATGAATGACGACTTGTTTCTTCTCAAGTTAATTGAAAATTAAAACAAAATTATCTTTTTGCAGATTTGATAGAGATTTGTGTTGGAGGACCGAAGCGCGACTTCTCCCCGTGGTCTGTCACAGCTCTAACAATTTCAAGGTCACCAGGAAGGCTTTGGAAGAAGCATACGCAAAAGCTGTTGAGGCCAATATCACCGTAAAAGGGTTGCTCATAACCAATCCATCAAACCCACTAGGGACCATCTTAGACCGAGACACGTTGAGAGAAGCCATGAGCTTCATCAACGAGAAGAACATCCACCTCATTTGCGATGAGATATATGCTGCTACAGTCTTTCGTCAGCCTGATTTCATAAGCATCGCAGAGATAATCGAGGAAGATCTAGAATACAATCGCAACCTCGTGCATATAATTTATAGCCTCTCAAAAGATATCGGTTTCCCTGGCTTCAGGGTTGGGATTGTGTATTCATACAATGATGCTGTGGTGGAGTGCGGCCGGAAGATGTCCAGCTTCGGTCTAGTATCCTCCCAAACTCAGTACCTAATCGCATCCATGTTATCGGATGATCAGTTCATCGGGAAATTCCTGTTGGAGAGTGCGGGGAGGTTAGCGACGAGGCATAATGATTTCACTGACGGACTTCGTCAGGTAGGCATCAAGTGCTTGAACGGCAATGCGGGTCTCTTCTTATGGATGGATCTGAGGGGGCTTCTGACGGAGAGCACCGTAGAGGCAGAAACGGCTCTGTGGCGGGTCATAATCAACGATGTCAAGCTCAATGTCTCGCCGGGTTCTTCCTTTCACTGCTCAGAGCCAGGATGGTTCAGAGTTTGCATTGCCAACATGAATGAGGAGACCATGAAGGTTGCTTTAGCACGAATCCGAGAGTTTGTGCTGAGGAATGGCGATAAGCCGAACAGGAAGGAGAAGTGCTGGCAGAGCGACCTGAGGCTCAGACTCTCGTTCCGAAGAATGGACGACGTGTTGAGGTCGCCCTGCATTATGTCCCCTCACTCGCCCATCCCTCAATCACCACTGGTTCAAACCAGAACTTGAAGCTGACAATCGCGTGATTCTACAAACGTGAAAAAATTATTGCATCTTTCCAGTTAAATTTAAAATACGGAATTTGGATTTCTTGTAACTGGGTGCGGTGCAGAATGCATCCTAATTTTTCTGCACCCTAATTTGTTCAATCTTTCATTTCATTTTTCATCAGGCATGGAATTTAAATTCTTTCCTTCCTGTATCATCCCTAAGATAGCCCCAAGTTGCCCAATAGGGTATACGCAGGAACCCATCAGATTCACTTTTTCGACAATATATACTGTTCTGTTGTTTTCTGGAGGAGGATGTCTGAGTTCTTGTGCGTCACACAGTTTGGTATTCCCTATGGCCTTTCTCAGCTTATCCTTGTGTTTCTCTCAAATGAGTTTGTGCTTTGTTAGATGTTGTCTTCCCTTCTCGATAGATGTTAGCTGAAAACAGGAAAGAGAAGGATACAGATGCGACGCGACGAAAAAGTACTCTGGCTTTCAAGGCTGCTCTTGTTATTCAAGGTAATGAGGCAATAAACTTTGTTTATCTGAATTTAGTTGCTCATCTTAAACGATCCAAAATTAGTTATGGAACTGGTAGATAAAATCCCCTTTCAGTGTAAAGCCGATAATGTCACATTGTATTCCATTACGGCAACCTGAGCATATTGATTTGATCACAGCACAAGTCAAATCCCAATAGAAAAAGGCTAATCTCTTGGGGTTTAGCCTTTTGAGACTAATTCTATAGATTTCGTTTGGTTGTCAATATAAGGACTGGGATTGGACTGGATAAAATGAGATAATAAATCCCTGTATAGTTAATGTGGACATATTTGATCCTTTCAAGTGTTTGGTACACTTCAAAACAAGACTATGAAATAAATAAAGAAAAAGTTCAATTTTATTAAAGAAATGAAAATCAATTTAATTTGATTAAAAGAGTGAACTGGAAATATCTAGATCTAAGGATTGCGGCCTGAAACGATCTACAAATGAATAAAGTGTTGATACTATGGATCTATTTGGTAACATTTTTGTTTCCAAAAATAATTTCTTTTCAAAAATAGTCTTTTTTTTTTTAAAAAAAAAAATTCTATTCCTTGAAACAATTTCTGAGAAAAATAACACGTTTGGTAACTAATTTTAGAATAGAAAAAAAAAAATAAGAATAGGTTTGGTACGATCCATAAATTTTACTATAACATAGACTTTCTTTTAATTTTTTAATCATTTTTCATATTTTTCTTTTTTTCCCTCTCTTCTTCTTCTTGCTCCCCCTCTAGTCAACGATGGCGGCAGCGGCGGCGGTGGCCTGCATCCGATGGTGTTCGACGACCGATGGTGCCAAGTAGTGGCTGACGAGCAACAGCAGGCAGCTAGCAGCTCGTGGTGGGGGGCGGTGAACGGCGAGTAGTGAAGAAGAAGAAGAAAAGAAAAAAAAAAGAAAAATGATTTATTTCTAGAAATTATTTTTAGGAACAAGAAGTTTTTTTTTTTTTTTTTTTTTTACTTCATGTTTCTGTTCTAGATCTATTCCATGGCTACTTTCCTATTCCAAGGAATAGAAAAATTAGTTGCTAACAGGATTTTTGTTCTTTTTTCGTTTCGATAAACAAAATAATAGAAATTAGAAAAAATAGGAATGTTAGCAAACAGAGCCTATATAGCTTACTGAGAGCAGATTGGAGCCTTTGGCTTCAACAAGAAAAACAAAAGAATTGATGCTTATGACTCGACTTTTTTTAAATAAATAAAAAAATTCTTATGGGGCCATAAGTTGATGCTATGAGAAATGTGATTCCTCTCTACATTAGTGTCCACCCGATTTCCTCCACATTCAAGGCATGTTAATTTGCTCAGATGGTGACCTTGTCATCAACCACATGTCACCTTCTCTATCAAGTATTGTTTTGAAGTCGCCAAGATATATATATATAGGTAAAGTTAGGAATTATATAAAGCTTTAACCAATTATACACAAGATCCAGCTTCAAAAACATACACTCATAAAGAAGAAGTTAGAACAAGTGGAAGGGAGTGCAAGTAAAAGAAGGGCACCCGCAAACAAGCAGCAGCCAAAAACAAGAGAACTAGCCTAAACAACAGGCAGAAAGAAGAACAGACAGACCGCCACAAAGAGAGATCCATCACAACATCGTAGAAAGGCAGCCAGCCAAGCGGTAGAGCCAACCAGCAACACAATCCGCCAAACCCGAGGCCACGAATGACGCAGCAAAAGCAAATCAGCAACAAAACACCATAAGATAGGAAACCAAGGCATCATCAAACCTAAAGCTCGAGAGAAAGAAACCGCAACCTCAACAACAACCAAGGCAATGAAGTCAGCCAGCACTAATTCAAGGGGGCAGGACCGCCAAAGAAAATGGATGGGTCGAAACCCCAGCTACGCTGGAGTCGCCTATTTCTTGAGTTATCCGCCACATTTCTGAATGTCAGCGCCTTGTCCTTAACCACTTTCATAAGATGGTTTTTTAACGCTGAAACCACCAAGGCTTCCCCCCTAAAAATAATATTATTCCTCTTCTTTCAAATCAAATGGCAGAGGGGCATCAAATGAGAACCAGGCAATGCAATGGAGGAAATCCTTGCTAGATAGGAACTTCAAAGCCCATTGGAGATTGTTCGACCAAGACCTATTTCGCCATGGAAGATAAAATCTAGCAGCCCAAACAAAAAACAGGACTAGCCGAGATGTGACAACCAAAGAAAGGGTGGTCGACAGAGTCTGGCCTAGTGTTACAAAAGGCACATAACCTACTATCAATCCTACCATAGGAAAGGAGGAGAACCTGGGTAGGAAGACGATTTCTGGTAATCAACCAAAAAGTTGAATTGGAATCTAGGAGCCATTGAATTTGAATCTAGGCGCATAACCCACTGTCACCAAGATATTGTTACACTGATGTTGGCCAAATTGCAGTTCTATTTACATGAGAGAAGCTAACAATGGGACAACGAGCGCCAAATTTGACTAGGATTTTTCTTCTTCGCATGGCCTATGCTACTTCAAACTTTTGAATTTGATTGAATAAATTTTTATAGAAGGAATTATAGGCCGGTTTGGTTTCGAAAGATTCATAATTGATTAGTGATTATAGATGAAATAAATGATGATTCTCATTTTATTAAGTGTTTTTCAATAATCTATTATAATTTAGTCAGACTTTATCCCATCCCCTCTCTTGGATTTCTTATCCGGTACTTTATCTGGACATATCTAGATTTATCTGATCCAATGGAGGTTCCCAAACACTGTATAGAATATATTTCCTTATCCGGTCTCAAATTCGGATTACAATATGTAGTCATAGTGCCAAGAGTTGGCCAAATTGGTGGTTTTGGAACGGAAGTACATTTTTCGGACTTTTCCTCGGTAACATAACAGACTTCGCGGCTGCTGGGAATTCTGACTCTGACCGTGCTTAGTCGAGATTTGAATTTTAACCGTGACTTTGACTCACTCGAGTCTAAAAGTCATAATCCAAAATTGTTAAAACTTTCAAGCATGTTGAAATGTAAAATCTTCAACTTCATTTCCATTTCCTTATTCGCCACCCCACTTCGGAACTTGATCTTAACTGTTGAACGATAGAAGCTTATGCAGTACTTAATCGTTGTTCGGCTCCGCCCTGGCTCGATCGCCGTTACTATCCTTCGATGGAATGTTAATCTCCAAGGCAAGGATAAGAACATTGATGATTGTCGGTCTTCCTTTCATCCTGTGGTCCGGCAAAGCATAAATTAAACTGGGACATGGTTTCGTTTCTTTTCTTAACTGTCAGTGCCCACCAATTAGAACCACTGGCTGCGGAAAGAAAAATATGATATTAACAGGAGGCTGACAGTGTTGGCTAGGACTTGGGATGGGGACATGTGCAAATTATCCTTGGCACAGCAGTGATAAAGAGGAAAATTAATGTAGATTTGAGATGCGTATACTTTCCCAATACTCGAGGCATTGCTTCGAACCATTAAATGGGGCTACTATTTAGTCTCCAAATATCATCAATCTCTACTTTAAGATTCTCTGATCTAGAAAAAACATTATGATCTATAGGATATTAAGAGGAGAGTATACTTACCGAACTAATTCATCTTATCATATCCAATTTTTTACTCTAATCCTCAAATATCAAGGTCGAAAGGGGAAGTGTTTAGAAGAACATTTAGAAGAAGCTAGTGAAATTTCGGGGGATTTTCTCTTCTCCCAACTTTACTTTTTTTTTTTTTCTTTTCTCCATATTCAAACATCACAATGCCTTATATGACTGAGGTTGAAGGTTAGTACAGACTATTTTTCATAGAGGGTTTGAAAACCTTTGGGAAAATTCTGTGTGAGATCTAGCACAAGCACCCATTAAATTAAACAACGAGGTCTAATCGATCCGGTTGGATCAAGTAAAATTTTCGAATGTTGACTAGTGGTGAATTGTCCTTTGGATGTCTGGGGCGAAGACACGTCTCAACAAATAAAGTTGTGGAGGGGGTGCAGTCGCGTTGGTGTGGATCTCTACACAACTGATGCATCATTGCTTCATTGGCATAGAACTATAACATTGACCTGACGATAATGTACAAAAAGGCTCTGATTCCATCAGATGATCAAAAGAAAGAATAATGGAGATTAGATTGGTGTCCGGACAGACCACTGCCATATATTCCGGAGGGTCTACAAATATACACCCAGAAGTAGGAAAAAGGAATCCGACTTCATTCAAGAGAGTTGACTAATCGTGATTAATCTACTGCCGTTTATAACAGTACGTGCAAATAAGAGCAAATCATGCATTTGTTATGGAATCCAAGAAGCTAACCATGGCCAATGTTCAATACATTGACTGACCCAGCTAAGTGCAAGTGCAAGGGAAAGAGATCCCTTCAACGAGCTGTTCACAAATGTCTGTCCACTAGTAGTAAGCTTTAAACATGCAGTTTTTTCTCCCTTCTCAGGGGGATGGGGGTGGGGACAAGTAAGTTTCAGGAGTGGGTTTCGACTCCCACGTCCTGCAAGAGGTAAGGCAAAAGTCTGAGAGTGAGTATTAGCGTGGGAATAGCGTAGGATTGACAAAAAAAAAAAAAACATGCAGTTTTTTCTCGGTATATATTACCCTGTCACTAGTAAAATACATTATTTTCTCCCAAAATAACCTATAATGATCCATCTCTTTAATTAGTTCAGTGTACGTTAAACAATCCACCGAAATGTTATTTACTCATCACTTCTCATAACTTGGCCGGTGATGACTTCCATGTGATCACTGATGGCGAAGCGTAATTGATTTTTTTTTTTTTTTTTCATTCATAAAGGCAAGAACATTATCATTGCTAATGGTGTTGGCGGTGACTCTTGATAAATGCTAGTAAGATTATCTAGGGGGTGAATAGGTGTTTAAAAGAAATCTTAACAAATAATCGCAGAATAAAATAAGTTGCAAGTAAAGTCTGGATAAGAAACAAAATCATATTCGCGAAACACTAGACTTCTGATAGATGTTCAACATCTGTTATGTGATAGAACAAACTTCTACAATAACCTGTAATATTGTAATAGATTTAATTAAACAGAGTTAAGAAAATAAAAGATTGCACACGATTTTTATAGTGGATTGGTTTAGATTAAATTTACGTCCACTCTTCCATGTTGATTGCATACTGGCTAGATTTCACTATAGTATCAATAGAGAATTACAACTTGTGAATACAAATACTCAATGATAAAACATTCTGACTCACTAAGGCCCTGTTTGTTTAAATATGTTTTTTTCCCCGAAACCTAAATTTTTGTTCTTTTGTTCCGGGGAATAAAAAAAAACAGAAACGCGTTTGTTTACACTTTTGTTCCCAAAAATAGAAAATCTATTTTTTTTTGTTCCCTGGAACAGATTTAGAACAAAAACAAAGAAACAATAAGTAGAAAAAACTTGTTTCTTGTTACCAGAAACAATTCCGAGAAACACTTGTTTTTTCTCCTTTTTCTTTTTCTTTTTTCTTTAGCCGATCACCGACCTCGGCCATGGCCGGTGATCCGCCATCAATGGCCGACAACCTCGCCGAAGCGTCACCAGCCCCTAACAAGGCCAACCTCGCACCAGCCGGTGAGGCTCGGCCTCACCTTGGCTAGGCAAGCTTCGTCGGCTGGTTGCCGATTATGACCAAGGCAAGCAACCAGCCAAAAGGAAGAAAAAATAAAAATAAAAATAAAAAATATTAAAAATTAAATATTAAAAAATTAAAAAAAAAACCAAAAAAATTATATAAGTTATCAAACGTGATTCTGTTCTTTTTCTACTCTAGGAACAAAAATTTTATGCAATTACTAAACGTGTTCGTCTTTCAAAAATTGTTCCGGGAACATAAATAGTTTTTACTATTTCTATTCCCTAGAACAATTTTTGAACAAATGTCACCAAACGCACCCTAAGTTACTTTTATTGTATTTTTCTCTCTTGAACACAATTTGTAAGGCACATTGAAGAAAACAAGTAGTTGAGAGAAGTTTCAGACTTTGGAATTCCAATTTTCACGTCCCCCTTTTCAACTTAACCGAATGGCCTCCTTTATATACTCCACCATCCCACACTAGCCATTGACATTCTCCAGAGGAATTTCTTCCAATCAATCTTTTGGACAGAATCTATTGAAGAGATCTTATAGCCGTTTGAAGATAGAGATTGAAATTCCATTGATTCTGCTCTCACGAAGACACACTATGGGGGCGTTTGGGAACCACTTCCCAAAGCCCCTTTGAAGCCTAAAGACACTTGGGCAAATGCCAGCCCGTTTGGCAAAAAATTTTGAGCCCTATTCCCCAAATGCCCAGCATTGTGAAGCTGAAAGCCCAAGGCAGGTGAGGACCTTCCTTGGGCTTTCGGCTTTTTCGGCATGCCCACGCGGGCACTGTTCATAATTTTTTTTTTTCCGAAATTGTCCTCACGAATTTTTTGTTTTTCCGGTTCTTGCCCTTGTGTCGCAACTGTTCATCTTCTCCGGGGGGTTCGGTTCTCTGTCTGACTGCGAGCGGCCGGCAACTGCTAGAGGGACGCCGGCGATCGTCGAGGGGTGGCGCGACTGACGCTAGAGGTGGCGCGACCGAGGGCTAGGTCGCCGCGACCCGGATCTGGGCGGCGGGCGGTCTTCTTCTTCTTCTTCTTCTTCGCGAGCTTCTTCTTCTTCCCGCGAGCGGTCGTCGGCGACCGTCGCCCAGACGACTGACGTCGGGGGGTGGCACGATCGTCGCAACCCACGGCGAGGTCTGGGTCATCGCGACCCAAATCTAGGGTGGCAGGGTCGCCGGAGGACCTTGCCGCCCCGATTTGGGTCGCGTGACCTCGTGGCCCCCGATCCGGGTCGCGGCGGCGTCGCGCGACCTCCCGCGACTCGCCGCCCTAGATTCGGGGCGGCGAGGTCACGCGACCCCGCCGCTACCCGGATCCGGGGCAGCGAGGTCCTCCCGCGACCTCGCGGCCCCAGATCCGGGGTCGCCGGAGGTCGCCGGAGGTCGCTGGCGGCCGCTGCCCTTTGGTCAATTTTTTTTAATTTTTCCTTTAATAATTTTTTTTTACCACAAAGATGCTTTGTAAATGTAATTCACCAAACGCTATTTTGCTCAAAATACTTTACAAAAAGCTTTCAAAGTACAATTTACCAAACACATTTGCATTTTGGAAAACACCTTTAACTCAAAGGTATTTGCATTTCCCTAAAGACTTTCCCCAAAAATAGTTCCCAAACTCACCCTATGAGTTTCTCTCTTTTGAGTACAAATTTGAGCACAATGTAAGGAATAATAAGTAAATGGGAAGTTTTAGACTTTGGAATTTTTCTTTCATGCACTTTATCGAATGACTTGAAGAACCTCCTTAAATACTCCTCTATGTCTTTTCGACCATTGGCACTTTCCAAAAGAATTCTTCCAATCAACTCGTTAGACATAATCAATCAAGGAGATTTCAAGCCGTTTGAAGATTGAGATGAAAGTCCGATGATCACAGTCGCCCATACAATCAGAATCTTGGTTTCCATAAGTAGATTCTTTCCAAATAAACTTGCCTTCCAAAAATGATTTATCCATTCCGTGATTGAGATCATCAAAGATAACCAAAATGGTAAGTGATATTTCCAACCAGAAAGTCATATATATCATGTCGTACTAAAACCTAGAATGAAGAAAAATAATCCGGAGTCTGATTATATCTTCGTTCTTCACTTGTGTTCAGTCTGGGTCTTCGTCAGAGTGGGGCAAACTTCTGATGTAATATAGACTTTTATAGACTTTAAAAAAATTACACAAAAGTCTTATATTTCTCAGAATAGAACTTAGAAAAGTTTTGTCAACTTTAAAACCAAATAGAAGTTTTCTTCAACAAGGTTTTGTTGGGTCGAAGAAGTCTTCTGCCATTGCAGGAAGACTAGAAATTTATTAGTCCGCCGATTAAAACACAAGATGATGAAGAAGATGGACCTTTGAATTCCTAGTCTGCCATGTTTTATTCATGTTCACTTTGATTTCATGCACACTTTCCATGTGTGCAAGTGCAAAAAGAATGATATACATTCATCAAATCTAGTTAAATCCGTAAAACTGGCTATGCTAACTACTAATTATTAAAGGAGGTGGGCGTTCCACCCAAAAAGTAAAGGAAAAAAAAAAAAAAATGAGGCCGTTTTTCACTTAGGTCCCAGATGAATTACAATTGATAGACGCGTAAAAGGACGCAAATGCTCTTCCTCATTCTTGAGAGATAATATCACAAAAGATTATTATTTTTTATCCAAAATCTAAAATATTCTATTTACCTTTTTTTATTTAAAATAGTCGTTATACTTCTTAAAGAGATCTCCCCGACGTCCTTGAGTATGGATTTTGCTGAAATGGACATGATGATGCCACAAGATGCCGATCTAGGATTCTTTTGATTTCATATCGTCTAGATTTTTTTGTCTTTTTTTTTTTGGTGATGCCAACTTTATGCGGAATTTTTCCGGACCAAGCTCGTCGACCACCTCAATGCCTTTGTAGGTGGAGCACCCATATGGGGTTACTTGTAGCTATAACCTTAGGCATAGCAATCACTACTCACTCTATAATCTCGCATCTCAAATCTCAAATTTTAGGATTTAGTTACAATATTTGAAATTTTAAGAGCAATAAAGATTCAGATTTTTTTTTTTTTTGGTAAAGGTAAGAATATATTAAGGAGAAGCCAGTTATACAGAAAACCGGTGCCAAAAACTTTCACTCATAGCGCAAAAAGCAGAATGAGTGGAAGAGAGCCGATGTAAGGAACCAAAACAAATACAACAACACCAGCCGAAACAATCGGCAATGCAAAGCCAAAAAAACACCACGGCAAAAGCCAAAGACCAAAGAAGATCAACTCAGTCTCGGTAGCCATAGCACCATCTAGAAGTCCGGAACAACCCGCCTTTAGTCCATATGCTTAGCAGGGCCACCGACAAAGATAGAGGGGTCAAATCTCCATCCTCGTTGGAGCCTTCAACTTCAAGGCCTTCACCTCGGAAGATGATTCAGGTTTTTCTATATTCTTGTATAAAAAAAAAAAAAAAAAAAAAAAAATTGCCATGATCCCAAAGACACAAGGACAAAAAAATAGCTCCCTTTAAGTTCCGGGAAGGGCGGTGAACGTTCAGTCAATCTTTTTTCCACCAGATTTCAACCATAATCGTTGCCTTTTCTGCCGAAAGTGAGGCGCGTGCAGTTTCTGTCCGAACACGAAAATCTCCGAGTGCACCGTGGGACATAAGAACAATGTGCTAAAGGAATTGGGGGAAGCCAAATTTGACACGATCACCAAACGATAATTTTCTGGTACTGGATAATTTCGGATTTCACCATATGAAAAGGATCCTTACTCCAAACATGCATCTTTAGTGTTAGCAAAAACACTCAACACAGAATTATGTGACAAGAAATTATTCATATAACTGACGCATTATATATAAGCATTGGGAAAATTGTCTAATTAGTTCTAAGCCAAATGCAATATGTCAATTCAATACTCGATTTTTGAATTTTTTCGATTCGGTTATAAGTTTTGGCACAAAATTCCCAACGTACTTCGTTCGGTCAATTTTGCCGGAAATAGCTAACATGGCGACATGCCATAAAAGACGACTAGCAATAGCTAGATCGTCACATTAAAAATTGGTCGAAATAACTACATTTGAAATTCCATGCAAATGTTTATGATCAAATTGAAAAACTTGATAAGTCCAGCATTGAATTGACGCCCATGCAATAAATTTAGAACTAATTAGGTAATTTTCCCTATAATCATCCAAAGATCCTGTCACCAAGGAAAATGGAAAATGGTGACAATAAATTTTTTTCAAAAGGATCCACTTGTAAGGCAACGCATCAACTACTCAAAACTTTCTTATTTTTTATTATATTTTATTGCTTAAAAAATAAATGAACTGAAAAATATTTCCACCAAAGCTTACGCTTAAGTTTCGTAAAGGTTCACGATAATTAGAATTCGTTTTCCATATTAAACTTCGTCTTCACCACTATCCCCGAATTCTAGTTGCCTAGACCCAAGACCCGATACGTTAGGGTCCATTCCTTAGGGTCCTAGTTGTGAGCACCAGGTCTCAAGATCGTTCATTGAGGTCATCAATTTTGGGATTCTGAGCTAGAGATGGATTTGTTTGTTTTTTTGTTTTTTGCAGGGCGTGGGCGTCGAAATCTACTCCTCAAACTTGCGCGTCCCCACCCCATCTCTCTCTGAGAAGGTGGGGGTGGATTTGTTTGTTGGAAAGTACTTAAATTTTTGGATAACAACAGTTGGAAATTAATTTCTTTCTCATATTTACCAAAAAAAAAAAAAACTAATTTCTTACTCACCTGATAGGTCTATTCAAAATATAGGAGAACAAAACCATTATCTCTGAAATAATCTTTTTCCTGATAATATCCAATTTTTAGGAAGTAAACAAACCCTTAGGTCTATCATCGGAATGAAGGAAATAGCTTATTATTGTGGATATCATGTCGACGGGCGTCCTCAAGCTATTTGGTAACCTAACGCACTATGTGATAACCTAATTCTCAAGGCACCGATTACACGTGATACAATCGCGATGCATAAAAACTGCAGAGTTTTTTTTCATTGATTTTCCTCGGACGACTCTTTAACAAAATCTTCATAACTAAGCGGGAAAAGTGTTTGCCCAAAAAAAAAAAAAAAAAAAAAGCGGGAAAAGTGTTAAAAAAAATATCATAAACCTTTTGTATTGTGCCAATTTAGTTCTAAACATTTTTTCGGTATCAATTTAGTCCTAAACCTTTTTATTTAGTGCCGATTCAGTCCTTTCCAGCCAATTTTGGCCGAATTTTGCTGACTAGATGTCGGTCGGTTGACGTGGTCCGATCGATCTTTGAAGTGGACAAATTTTAATAATATTTTAATTTTTAGAATTTATTTTTCTTTCTCTTTTTATTTTCTCTTTTTCCCTCCTCTCCTCAAGCCGGTCGCCGGGCCTCGGTGACCGGCCAAAAGCGACGCCCGGCAAGGTTGACCTCGCCGAACCTCACTGGCCACCTCACCCTTGTCACCCGGACGACGGTGGTCGCAAGGGCGACCTCACGTCGGGGCGAGGCTCAACCTCGCCGGCACCACCCAAGCCGCGATTCAGCGAGGTCGAGCCTCGCCAGCCATGGGCGAGGCTTCACCCCCGCCAAATCTGGAAAGGGCGAGGTGGCCGGTGAAATCCAGCAAGGTTGACCTCACTAGCCGTCGCCTCTAGCTAGTCACCGAGGTCCCGCGACCGGGGCGGAGGAGAGGAGGGAAAAAAAGAAAAAGAAAAATTAAAAAATTAAAATATTATTAAAATTTATTTATGTCAACTAGCCGAATCCAAAAGAAAATCCGGTCAAAATTGACCGGAAATGATTTAATCGGCACTAAATAAAAATGGTTTATGACTAAATTGACACTAAAAAGGTTTAGGACTAGATTAACACAAATATAAAATATTTATGACTTTTTAAGCACTTTTCCCTAGTTAAGCCGCCCATGAGGAGCGTTGGAAAACAGCACTCTTGCGGTTCACGATCCACTTAATAAACATGCCGCTGGTTTTTCATTGGACCTGGTCCAAGGACCAAAGCCGTGTTGAAAGAAGCTCGCGCGTGTAAATCGGCGTTTGAGACCGAAGAAAGGTTATAATTTCCAAGAAGCTTCACTTCACTCGCTACTCAGACCAACCCCAACGCTTACGCGGGTATATATGAAACTCTTCGGGTCATGGATCACTCAACTTTCTCTCTTGCTCGTCTCTGCAACAATCTCCTAATCTTTTACGGCCAACTTTTCCTTCCATCTTTGTCCATCTTTCTTGCTTAGATTATAAGTTACCAAGTTAAAAACCCGACAAGCCTTTTGTTCTTTGAAGACGATGAGTTACGTTTCAAGCAATAGAAAGCCACTGTTGTCTCGAAAAGCAACCAACGACGGCCATGCCGAGAACTCTCCCTATTTCGATGGGTGGAAGGCGTACGACAGTGACCCGTTTCATCCTACGCAGAATCCCAGTGGAGTCATCCAAATGGGTCTTGCAGAACATCAGGTAAAAGAAAAAGAATAAAAAAAAGAACAGGAGAAAGAAAAGAACATGCTCGTAGTTCCATTTTTCCGACCTATGGGTCTTGTGCCGAAAGCTCAGAAAGTGAACTTTCTTTTTATCTGCAATATCCAGCTCTGTTTCAATTTGGTTCAAAAATGGCTCGTGAACAACCCAGAAGCCTCCATCTGCACTAAGGAAGGAGTGGACAAGTTCAGGAACATTGCCATCTTTCAAGACTATCATGGCTTGCCCGAGTTCAGAAACGTATGTCTGGGTGAATCAAATTCAGCTTCTCTCGCCCTCTTTTTCAGTACCCAAATCTGTGCATTACGCAATAAATCAATGTGCAAAAGAAATATGAGAGCTTGACGACGGATAGAATTTTAAAGCCATGATCTTTTGCAGGCTGTGGCGAAGTTCATGGGGAGAGTGAGAGGGGACAAGGTCAGGTTTGATCCCGACCGGATTGTCATGAGCGGCGGAGCCACAGGAGCTCACGAGCTGATCACATTCTGCCTGGCTGATCCTGGTGATGCGTTCTTGGTGCCAACCCCTTATTATCCAGGGTAAGATCTCTCATCATCTTTCTGCTTTCCAGGCTAATACATCACGGTCTTAGTTAATATGATAATTGCAAAACTGATGGGATTCGGTGCGCTTCAACTGTTCACATTATTGGAGATTCGACTAGACAGCGACACCTTCCAACTTAGGCATGGGAAAAATTAAAATAATGCTTGCCTGCCACTGGGAAAAAAAAAAAAAACTATATTATCCATATGAGAGTTATCGGTTTTCCGATTAATCATAACACAAAAATGATCTTATTAACAAGAAAATAATTGGTTTGCCTCATTATGCTTGCGATGTGACTGTTCCATGGGAATTTCACACCAAATTTAATCCGTGTTCATCGTTGAAGGCAGATGTCGGCAACCTAAAATCATATGTTAGATGATTTTCCAGCTGTTTTGCTTCGCTCCATCTCTCTCACAGTATCCATAATAGTTTTGCAAGGTCACCGACCAGCAAGCATCGTTGGTCAATATGGCCCGCACTTGTTTCAGTCAATGAGAGGTCGGGGAGCTGAATCAAGACACAGGGCAAGTTGCCTTTTTCCTGTGAATTGTCACCTCTGGCTCCTCAACAATAATTAAAATCGGGTACCATTTGGGGAGAATTCTATACACTGCCCCGACAAAACAGATGAGGCCATTTTTAGAGGCCACTCTTCCCTGAACAGTGAAAGTCCTTTTCTTCAATATAGTTCTTGGATACATCTTCCAGGGGACAGATTAGGGCCTTTAGCTATCTCGACTCCTGCAAAAAAAAAAAAAAAAAAAAAAATGCTTAATTTAACTGCTTCTTGCGGGTCTTCTTAAGACTGATTATGATGTTTTGTTTATCTCAAAGTTAATCTAACCTGTCCAAAAATGCAATCGTGAGTGATTTGGGTGAATTTGAAGAATGAAAGCGCAGAATGAGGTTCAGTTTTCACACGCTAGAGAGTGTTGGGCATGTTTAATACTCAGTATGGCATCTCTGTTAACAAGATTTTGGGATAAAGACTTAAAAGTTTCACGTGACTTATGTTTCTCCAAGAAGAACAAAGAAGAGTTTTCATGGCCAAGTTCGAACGTGAATGGTGAAACGGATCTTCTATTTTTATGAATGACAACTTATTTCTTCTCAAATTAATTGAAAAAAAAAACAAAATTATTTTTTTGCAGATTTGATCGAGATTTGTGTTGGAGAACGGGAGCGCGACTTCTCCCCGTGGTCGGTCACAGCTCTAACAATTTCAAGGTCACCAGGAAGGCTTTGGAAGAAGCATACGCAAAAGCTGTTGAGGCCAACATCAACGTAAAAGGGTTGCTCATAACCAATCCATCAAACCCACTAGGGACCATCCTAGACCGAGACACTTTGAGAGAAGCCATGAGCTTCATCAACGAGAAGAACATCCACCTAGTTTGCGACGAGATATATGCTGCTACAGTCTTTCGTCAGCCCAATTTCATAAGCATCGCGGAGATAATCGAGGAAGATCAAGAATACAATCGTGACCTGGTGCATATAATTTATAGCCTCTCCAAGGATATGGGTTTCCCCGGCTTCAGGGTTGGCATTGTGTATTCATACAACGATGCCGTGGTGGAGTGCGGCCGGAAGATGTCCAGCTTCGGTCTAGTATCCTCCCAAACTCAGTACCTAATTGCATCCATGTTATCGGATGATCAGTTCATTGGAAAATTCCTGTTGGAGAGTGCGGGGAGGTTAGCCACGAGGCATAAGGATTTCACTGATGGACTTCGTCAAGTAGGCATCGAGTGCTTGAACAGCAATGCGGGTCTCTTCTTATGGATGGATTTGAGGGGGTTCCTGAGGGAGAGCACAGTAGAGGCAGAGACGGCCCTGTGGCGGGTCATAATTAACGATGTCAAGCTCAATGTCTCACCGGGTTCTTCTTTTCACTGCTCAGAGCCAGGATGGTTCAGAATTTGCATTGCCAACATGAATGAGGAGACCATGAAGGTCGCTTTAGCACGAATCCAAGAGTTTGTGCTGGGGAATGGCAATAAGCTGAACAGGAAGGAGAAGTGCAGGCAGAGCGACCTAAGGCTCAGACTCTCCTTCCGAATAATGGACGATGTGTTGAAGTCGCCCTGCATTATGTCCCCTCACTCGCCCATCCCTCAATCACCACTGGTTCGAGCCAGAACTTGAAGTTGACAAACGCGTGATTCTACAAACGTGAAAAAATTATTGTATTTTTCCCGTTAAATGCAAAATTTGTCCAAATGTAAAATACGGTATTTGGATTCCTCATGTGCCTATTAGACAGGATCAAACACATTTTTGGTAGGAAAAAGAAAAAACTAGAAAAGCTCAAAAATAGATCAGGACTAGCACCTAATTTGTTCATTCTTTCATTTCACTTGTAACCGGGTGCGGCGCAGAATGCACCCTAATTTGTGCATTCTTTCATTTCATTTTTTCATCAAGCATGGTATTTTAATTCTTTCCTTCCTGTATCATCCCTAAGATAGCCCCAAGTTGCCCAATAGGGTATAAGCAGGAACCCATCAAGATTCACTTTTTCCACAATATTCAGACTGTTCTGTTGTTTTCTGGAGGAGGATGTCTGAGTTCTTGTGCGTCACACAGTTTGGTATTCCCTGTGGCCTTTCTCAGCTTATCCTCGTGTTTCGCTCAAATGAGTTTGTGCTTTGTTAGATGTTGTCTTCCCTTCTCGATAGATGTTAGCTTGTCAGAAAAGGAAGAACAAAATAGAACGAAGCAACGAAGGGTGCAGAAGGAGATTGTCTGCTTTTTCATTGATGTAATTCTGTGTACAATCTGATGTATTTAATTTACAAAGAATAAATTAATAAAGGAAAAAGAGTGTTTGCCTATCTTTGTCTATTCTAAAATAAACTTGGTTTCCTATCAAAAAGGATTACAAAATCATATCTTCCAACACTCCCCCTCAAGCTAGTGGCTTGTATATGTCCAAGACACCTAGCTTGTTTAGAAGATATGCATGTTGTCTTTGACAAAGCGGCTTAGTGAATATATCAGCCGGTTGCTCTGAAGTCTTGATTCCTCTTGTCTCGACAATTCATTCTTGAATCTTTTCTCGGGTGAAATGACAGTCAACCTCTATATGCTTCGTTCTTTCATGCAGCACAGGATTTGCTGCAAGCTTGAGTGTTGAATCATTATCACAGAAGAGTAAAGTTGATCCTTTAACAGGAGCTTCGAGATCCAGAAGTAAACCCCTCAACCATACTATTTCACAAACAGTCTTGGCCATAGATCGGTACTCGGCTTCAGCTGAGGATAGCGACACAATAGACTGCTTCTTTGTCTTCCATGAAAGTAATGATTTCCCAAATTTGATGCAGAAACCAGTGATAGACCTTCTGCTTATTGGACATGTTGCATAATCCGCATCACAATGGGCCGTCATTTCCATATTGCACCTTCAAGAAAGAAGTATTCCCAAACCTGGACAAGTCTTCAAATGCCTTACAACCTTCAAGGCTGCCTTCATATGAGATTGCTTCGGGCTGTGCATAAACTGACTAAGAGTTTGCACTGCATAGCAAATGTCTAGCCTAGTCATAGTGAGATATATCAATTTTCCCACAAGTCTCTGATATCCTGAAGGATCTTGTAATAACGGATCATCAGAAGAAGAAGATATGCCAGTGCCAGTGTCATAGCTGACAGATGTCAGTTTGACATTTTGCTCGATAGGAATAATTGATGGTCTACAGCTTGATAATCCTGCTTCTGAAATTATTTCCATCACAAATTTCCGCTGGCTTAAGGAAATTCCCTTATCTAAACGAGCTATCTCAATTCCAAGAAAATAATTAGGTGGCCCTAAGTCCTTGATATGAAAAGTTAAATGCAGATATCCTTTAAGTTTCCTTATAGCAGAATCATCATTCCCCATGATGAGAATGTCATCAACATAGAGTATACAGATGACGTACCTTTCGTCCAAGTGAACAAGGCATAGCCATGCTTGGATTGACTGAAGCCAGCGGCCATAAGTGCATTGGTGAACTTAGCGTACCATTGTCTGGAAGCTTGTTTCAACCCATATAGAGATTTGTCGAGACGACATACAGGTGGAAGCTGTATGTATATTTCTTTGACTCCCCCTGTCTCCGTAATCCTGGTGGAAGCTCCATGTATATTTCTTCATCGAGATCACCATGTAGGAATGCATTATGGACATCCATCTGGTGTAGTGACCAGTCACGAAAGGTAGCACTAGAGAGAAAAGTACGGACTGTAACATCTTTTGCTACAGACGAGAGGTTTCACGATAGTCAAAACCTTCTCGCTGAGTGAAGCCTTTCGCTACTAACCGGGCTTTGTATCTCTCCACAGAACCATCTGCTCTGTATTTTATCTTATACACCCATTTACAACCAACAGGTTTGCGATTATCAGACAATGATACAACATCCCAAGTATGATTGTTTATCAATGCATGCAATTCAGATTCCATGGCTTTCTACCAGCGAGGATCATCCTTTGCCTCATTATAACTAGAAGGTTCTCTATCTTCAGAGATGCGGCTCATGCAGCATAGATGTTCTTGTGACAATCTATCAAAAGAGACATAAGATGAGATAGGTAACGAGTACCTGATGATATTGAGGAACCTTATATATAATCTTTTGTCCAAGTTGGTGGTCGAGTAACTCGATGAGAACACCGCTGTGGTTCCTGTGGTGTGATGAAGAGTTCTTCAGCAATCTCTGCTTCTGAAGTATCCCCCAACTGTGCTGGTTCCTCATGTGCTGATTCTTCTATATGGGGTTCTTCAATGGAATTGTCAGCAATATTCTCAAATGATGGTGTAGGTAAGGAATCAACCTTTCTTGGAGGGGAAGTAATAATATATGGTCCTCCAGGGGATGAATCATCTTCCAAAAAATTGTGATTTGTCTTTTCCTCTTTTGATGGAGATAATGAGAAAGGAAAGACATCTTCGTGAAAGACAACATCTCTGCTGACAAAGAATTTTCCTGTGGATGGATCATAAAGCCGATACCCCTTCTACAAGGTTGGATAACCCATGAAAATGCATGGAGTGGCACGTGGTGCCATTTTATCTCTGTGGCCTACTGTAGTTGCATAACAAAGACACCCAAAAACTCTGAGTTGAATTAGCTCTGGCTTTTTTTCATACAACAACTCAAATGGTGTTTTTCCTTTTAGAATGTGTGAAGGCATGCGGTTGATCAGGTAGGCTGCAGTGATCACACAATATCCCCAAAATTCTTCAGGTATAGAAGCTTGGAATTTAATTGCACGTGCCACCTCTAGAAGATGGCGATGCTTTCTCTTAACAACTCCATTCTGCTGGGGCGTATAAGTACAAGAGCTCTCATGCAATATTTCATTTATAGAAAACAAGGAAGTACATTCAGTATTAAAAAATTCTTTTCCATTACCAGTACGCACCCGACGAATTGATTTTTGAAATTGGGTCTTAGATAAGGAAATGAAAGTCTTTAAATGAGAAAATACTTGATTTTTGGATTGCATGAGGAAAATCCATGTGGCACGACTATAATCATCCATGATTGTGAGAAAGAACCTTGACCCATCATGATTTAAAGTATGGTAGGGCCCCCAAACATCAGCATGGATTAGAGAAAAAATATCACTTGCTCGAGAAGTGCTACTCTGAAAAGGGGGACGTGTTTGCTTAGCTATGAGACAAATGGGACATTTAGGAGAAGGAAATGATGCACTATGGCCCAATCTTTTATGATTAAGGAAATTCATGCCAATGGCATTACATAGAGATTTATTCAATCCAAAAAGAAACGATTCAAATAGATTTGGAGAATCCAACCAAAAATATAGCCCCTGGTTGACTCTATCCAAGCCCATCAGTTTGCCAGTCGAACGGGCCTGAAAGAAACATTTGTCAGAATGGAAAAGAATGTGGCAGGAATTCTCTTCACAGGCTCGAGCGATTGAGATTAGATTGAAATGAAACTCAGGTACGTAAAGCACATTATTAAGGGTAACAAGAGTAGTGAGCTTTACAATCCCAATCATGGTGACTTTGGCAGTATTTCCATTTGGGAGTTGTACTAATATAGGGAAAAATAATTTTTTAATGTCTAAAAGAAAAAATTTATCACATGCTATGTGATCACTAGTACCTGAATCAATAATCCACCCATCCTTCGAAATTGAATTCATCAAACAATAGGATGTACCTGTGAAGCTCCCTCCTTTATCAGAAGGATCCAATTTCTTCAATGTTTCCATTAGCTCCTGATACTGTTTATGGGTGGTTGATTTTCCCATTTGTTGACCCGATACCTAAAAAACTGAGGAAAATTTTCCTTTTTCTTTTTCTCCTGGCTTTCCATGCAATTTCCAGCAGTTTTCAATTGTATGATGCGGTCGCTTGCAATATTCACAATACATTTTAGCTTTTCCTCTTGGCCCATTATTTTTGGAATTTGAATTGGGCTTGATGGATTGGAAAGTTTGGGCTGAAATGGGCCCATATAAGCCGTCGGGTCCTCCAGAAAATGGGCCTTGCGCCCCATCCAGCCTATAAACGCTGGATGATCGTGAGCCGTCCGATCCTCCTAAGTAGCTGCCACGCGAGCCGTTAGATCCCATCAAGTAAGTGCCCGCGAGTCGTCGGATGCAGCAAGGAAGCTGCCACGCGAGCCGTCCGATCCAGGCGAGAGGCGTGGACCGTCCGATTGGTGGAAATGATCCCCACCGTCGGTTCCTTTCTTTATAAGCGGTCTAGGGTTTTCAAAAACAAACCCTAGATCTGCCTCTCCTCTGCCCGAGCTCCTCTGTGCAGCTCGAAAATGGGTCCTGGCTGCCAAGGCCATTCCGTCTCCCTCTTTGCCGTGATCCGTCACCCTCTGCTGGTTCTCTTCCTGTATGGCGAGTTAGTATATGCGGCCGAGGCTGGGAAGCGGTTCCATGGTAAGTATTTGAGATCGGAACACCAGGTATGCCTCGTTGAGGATGAGGAGGAATCTGATGGCTTTCTCCCTTTCTCGCATCTGTTTGTATTGATGTTGGATGTTCTCTGGCCAGTCGAATCTCTCCTCGGCTGCCTCCAGTTCATTCCATAAGCTTGAAAGCTTGTTATATACCATTGCGATGGGCATGTTCCCCTGTTTCAGATCTGAAATCTATTGTGTGAGATAAAATTTTTTGACTTGGTCGAGTTTTCCGTACATTTCCCTTATGTTTTCCCACATTTTTTTCGGATCCTCCGTCGGGGGAAGCCCGACCGCGACCTCGGGCGTGATGCAGTTGCCGATCCATGTTCTTACTAGTTGACTGCATCTCCTCCAGAGCCGTGCCATTCTCTCGTCGGATGGAATCAGAAACGATCCATCGATGAAAACTTCTTTGTCTTTCGTTATGAGTGCTGGTCGGAACTCGTGTGACCAGCTTGAATGTGTGACCAGCTTGAATAATTGTCTGCACCTTTTAGTTGCTGAATTATGATTTTCAATTCTGGTCCGTCGCCGTTTGTTGTATACAACAGATTGCCAGGTTCCGGTCGGCCACCGGGAGCAAAGATCTGGTACGGGAACAGACCTGGCGCAGGAGTTGGGTAGGGATTTGTTCCCTGACCTGAACCGCCCAAGCCAAATCCGTAATTCGCATTTTGAAATCCTAGGTAAGGGTTCGTCCCCAAACCTGGTATATTTGATCCGCCGTCTACGACGGACCGATGGTAGAGTTTGCCCCGTCACTGGTTGGTAGACCTCCATCGGCCCGCACGTTGCTGTGGTAGCCAAGCAATGCTGCGTTAGGAATAGACCCAGGATACCATGGATACGGTATCCATTGATAGGGGTAGCCTGCAAATGGTTGCCCTGCAATTGCCTGAGCCTGCTGTTGCCATTGCACGTGCGGATGTTGGCGCTGGATTTGTGTTTGTTATTATGATGTAGGGACTACAGTGGATGAATCTTGGCTTCCCAAGTCTTGTATTGAAGCCTCTGCAGCAGATTGTCTGACAGGAGGAGAGGTAAGATCTTGTGGTGTTGTCATGTTTAAAAAAAAAAATTCCTCTGCTAACTCTTTTGCAGGTGAGGTTCCTTCAGGCAATCAATGGATTTTGATTCCTTTGGCAACACTGCTCTGAGCTTAGAGTTTGCTTATGAGGTAATTGGAGCGGAAGCAGATCAGTTCGGAACCACGATGGCTCTGATACCATGTCAGAAAAGGAAGAACAAAGCAGAACGAAGCAACGAAGGGTGTAGAAGGAGATTGTCTGCTTTTTCATTGATGTAATTATGTGTACAATCTGATGTATTTAATTTACAAAGAATAAATTAATAAAGGAAAAAGAGCATTTGTCTATCTTTGTCTATCCTAAAATAAACTTGGTTTCCTATCAAAAAGGATTACAAAATCATATCTTCCAACATAGCTGAAAAAGGGAAGAGAAGGATACAAAAAGGCGACGCGACGAAAAAGTACTCTGGCTTTCAAGGCTGCTCTTGTTATTCAAGGTAATGAGGCATTAAACTTTGTTTATCTACCCCTTTGTTCACTTTCTGGAAGCTGCAACTACCAAAAATGAGAAAATTGAGACCAATCTTTGTGAGGATACTAAATTAATACAATAGGTAAGGATTCAATGTCATCCCATCTTTCTAGTGAAATATGATAAGCAATCTGATTTTCTTCCTTCTTTTGTAGCCGCCATCCAAGAGTTGAATACCGATGTTTGAATTGAATTTAGCCGCTCATCTTAAATGATCCAAAATTAGTTATGGAACTGGTAGACAAAATCCCCTTTCAGTGTAAAGCCGATAATGTCACATTGTATTCCATTACGGCAACCTGAGCATATTGATTTGATCACAGCACAAGTCAAATCCCAATAGAAAAAGGCTAATCCCTTGGGGTTTGGCCTTTTGAGACTAATTCTATAGATTGCGTTTGGTTGTCAAGACAAGGACTGGAATTGAACCGGATAAAATGAGATAATAAATCCCTGTATAGTTAATGTGGACATATTTGATCCTTTCAAGTGTTTGGTACACTTCAAAAAAAGACTATGAAATAAATAAAGAAAAAGTTCAATTTTATTAAAGAAATGGAAATCAATTTAATTTGATTAAAAGAGTGAAATGGAAATATCTAGATCTAAGGACTGCGGCCTGAAACGATCTACAAATGAGTAAAGTGTTGATACTATAGATCTATTTGGTAACATTTTTGTTTCGAGAAACAATTTCTTTTCAAAAATACTCTCTTTTAAAAAAAATTATATTCCTTGAATTAATTTCTGAGTAAAATAACTCGTTTGGTAATTAATTTTAGAATAGAAAAAAATAAGAATACATTTGGTACAATCCATAAATTTTATTATAACGTAGAATTTCTTTTAATTTTTTAATCATTTTTCATATTTTTTTTTTTCCCTCTCTTCTTCTTCTTACTCCTCCTCTAGTCAACGATGGCGGCAGCGGCGGCGGTGGCCTGCATCCGATGGTGTTCGGTGACCGATGGTGCCGAGCAACAGCCGACGAGCAACAATAGGCAGCTAGCAACTCGCGGTGGGGGGCGGTGAACGGCAAGCGGTGAGGAAGAAAAAGAAAAGAAAAAAATGATTTATTTCAAGAAATTATTCTTAGGAACAAGAATTTTTTTTTTTTTTTTTTTTACTTCATGTTTCTGTTCTAGATCTATTCCATGGCTACTTTCCTATTCCGAGGAATAGAAAAATTAGTTGGTAACAGGATTTTTGTTCTTTTTTCGTTTCGATAAACAAAATAACAGAAATTAGAAAAAAAGAGGAATGTTAGCAAATGGAGCCTATATAGCTTACGAGAGCAGATTGGAGCCTTTGGCTTCAACAAGAAAAACGAAAGAATTGATGCTTATGACTCGACTTTTTCTAAATAAATAAAAAAATTCTTACGAGGCCATAAGTTGATGCTATGCAAAATGTGATTCCTCTCTACATTAGTGTCCACCCGATTTCCTCCACATTCAAGGCATGTTAATTTGCTCATATGGTGACCTTGTCATCAACCACATGTCACCTTCTCTATCAAGTAATTATATATATATATATATATATATATATATATATATATATATAGGTAAAGTTAAGAATTATATAAAGCTTTAACTAACTATACACAAGATCCGGCTTCAAAAACTTTCACTCATAATGACAAGAAGTCAAAACGAGTGGAAGGGAGCGCAAGTAAAAGAAGGGCAGCCGCAAACAAGCAGTAGCCAAAAACAAGAGAACCAGCCTAAACAATAGGCAGAAAGAAGAACAGACGGACCGCTGATAACTCTATAAAAATATAGTTATTTTACCTATTTTAAGCAACAATTAATGCAATATCTTAGAGAAAATATTTGGATTTCCTTCTGATTATTTGAATTTTCTTTGTTTATGCAGAATAATGAGATATGGAGAAGATAAAGAAAAGAATGGCAAATATCAGGAATTCAAATAAAAGCAGCAAGTTGAAGATAGATATCAAATCAGGAAATTTTTGATTTTGTTCCCTAATGTTATCTGCAAGCGTTGGGAGATAGATATTTGGATCTCCTATAAATAGGAAAGAGGGAGAGAGCAGCTAGTTTTTTAGAGAGGGGGTTAGGTCGTTTTTCATTCTTCTGAGGAGAGTTTTTCAAAGTATTTTGAAGAGAAGACAAAAGTGGTGACAGAATTCTTATTCTTTGATTCAAGATGCTGGGTTTGATTTATATTTTTATTTATTCTTCTACTATGTTCTAATTTTCTTTTGTTAAGGCTACGATGTAGCCTAACCATGATGATGTGAATTTCATGATTTTTATGTTTTACAATTGATTTCATTCATGTGAGTTATATATTATTGTGTTTAATGCTTTTAAGTGACTGGCCACCACTTAGATGATCTGATGTGCATGTTTGAGACTGAGAAGTGATAATATGCAATTGCTCATTATAATGTATAACCATGAATTAAACGTGGATAGAAATATACCGCGTTATTTGTGTAGCTTTCGGTGATAAAGTGATCCAAAAGACTCATTGTAAGCCGGGAATATTCATAGTTTTTAATGCACTCATGTTTATTTTAATTCACATAGAGATATAGTGGATTAATAAGCTGAGTAGATTTGCTATACCTAGAGATAGGATAGTAAATAGGTTAGGAAATTCCGCTATCACATGTTTGATATCATTCTTGTATTCATAATAATCTGAAATTCATATCTAGTAGTTATGGTGAAATCGGATGCTCTAACATATTTATCTGATCGATTTACTACATTTAGTCTACAATTTTCGTTTTAAATTTATTCTTAATTATATTTTGATTTATTAGATAAATTTTAGAATTAGTCTATTTTAATATTTAATTGGTTTATTAATCATCGATCTTCGTGGGACGATACTTTTCCTCATCATTATATTACTTGTTCGACACGTGCACTTGCGTTTAGAATTTCACGAACAAGTTTTTGGCGCCGTTGCCGGGGATCGTTTGTTTAATACTAATTAATATTGATACCAAATAATTCTAAGTTTAATCTAGCTTTCGTTTTGTTTTATTTTTCAGGGTGTACGTCGGTTTATGACACGTAGCCAACAAGGGAAACTTGTTGAGCTTGATCCAGAAATCGAGCGTACATTCAAAAGGCGACTGAGAGAACAGAGAAATCATGCTAAGAAGATGGCGAGACGGTGAGAATGAAAATCCACGTAGACTCTTAAGAGATTATGCTGCGCCAACAATTCAAGGAACCACATCAAGTACAAGAAGACCTGCAATTCAAGCAAACAACTTTGAGATCAAGCCAGCACTCATTCAAATGCTTCAACAATCGGTGCAATTTAGTGGGCTACCAAGCGATGATCCAAACGCTCACATCGATTCTTTTCTTGAAATCTGTGACACCATTAAATATAATGGAGTTACAGATGATGCTATTAGATTGAGATTATTTCCATTCTCTCTTAGAGACAAAGCTAAGAGTTGGCTTTCTTCTCTTCCCCCGGGATCAATCACTACATGGAATGATATGACTCAGAAATTTCTTAGTAAGTTCTTTCCACCTGCAAAGTCTGCGAAGATGCGTAACGATATTACTAATTTTATGCAGATGGATAATGAATCATTATATGAAGCGTGGGAAAGATTCAAAGAATTTCTTAGGAGATGCCCACATCATGGACTACCCGTATGGATGCAGGTACAAACTTTTATAATGGCTCTAGTGCAAATCTTCGTTCTATGATTGATGTAGCTGCAGGAGGAACTCTAAATAATAAAACACCAGAAGAAGCCTGCAACTTATTAGAGGAGATGGCGTCCAATAGTTATCAGTGGCCTACTGAGAGATTACCAATGCGAAAAGTTAATGGAGTTCATGAAGTGGATGCTTTTGCTGCAATTGCTGCACAATTTGAAGCACTCAACAAAAAGCTAGATAATATGAGTGTTTCAGCCATGAAAATTCAGACTTTGACATGTGATTTTTGTGGTGGAAGACATGCTAGCACAGAATGTCGGGTAGGTAATACTTTTAAACAATCTAGTGAAAATTCTAACTTTGTTGGAAATTTTAACAGGTCACAAAATAATCCCTATTCCAACACGTACAATCCGGGATGGCGCAATCATCCAAATTTTTCATGGAATAATCAGAATGTGACAAGACCACCAGGATTCAAACAATTAGAGGAGACAAAGTCAAATTTGGAAGATGTAGTCACCAAACTTGCTAATACGACTCATGACTTCATCAAAAGCACGGATGTGAGATTTCAAAACCAAGAGGCTTCAATCAGAAATCTGGAGATGCAAGTTGGTCGGTTAGCAAGCATGATGTCGGGAGACAACGGGGTTCTTTGCCGAGCAACACCGAGAAAATCCAATTGAAAACATAAAGGCTATTACCCTGAGAAGTGGTAAACAAGTTGGAGAAGAAGAGATTGTCAAAGACAATGAAGATGTGATCAATAAACAATCAAAGGAGACAAGCAAGAGTAAACTTTTTCCAGATAATCCCAAGCCATATGTGCCGCCAATTCCATTCCCTCGGCGACTCCAAAGAGCACAAAATAGATAAGCAATTTTCTAAATTTCTTGATGTATTTAAAAATTGCACATTAACATTCCTTTTGCAAATGCTTTAGCGCAAATGCCTAGTTATGCAAAATTTTTGAAGGAAATTTTGGCAAACAAAAGGAAACTGGAGGATTATGAAACCGTGAAGTTAAATGAGGAGTGTTCAGCCATCCTACAAAACAAATTGCCTCCGAAATTAAAAGATCCAAGGAGTTTTACTATTCCTTGCACTATTGGAGATTCCTACTTTGAAAAAGCATTATGTGATTTAGGTGCAAGTATTAATCTGATGCCTTATTCTGTTTTCAAGAAATTAGGATTGGGCGAGGTAAAAGAAACCACAAAGTGTCACTTCAACTAGCCGATCGATCAATTAAATATCCAAGAGGTATTGTGGAAGATGTTTTGGTAAAAGTTGACAAATTCATCTTTCCTGCAGATTTCATAGTTCTTGACATGGAGGAAGATTTTGAGGTACCACTTATCTTAGGTCGACCTTTTCTAGCAACAGGAAGAGCTCTTATTGATGTACAACAAGGGAAGTTGATTCTTAGAGTTCAAGATGATATTGTTTCGTTTAATGTTTTTAAAGCAATGAAATATCCATCTAATGATAATTCTTGTTTTAGAGTTGAGACAGTTGACAAGTTAGTGAATAAGGTTTTTCAAGAAAATATTTTTAAAGATCCACTTGAAGCATGTTTGACTCAACTAATGGACAAAGATATTCAGAATGAGGAGATAAAGGAGTACGCAAATTTCATGGAGGCAATTCCACCATATTCAAGGCAAAATGCAATTAAATTTGAGGAGTTGGGACAACACATTACAAAGCCTAAACCATCAATTGAAGAGCCTCCAATTCTTGAACTCAAACCCTTACCTTCCCATTTGAAATATGCTTATTTAGATGGAGTTTCTTCTTTACCAGTAATTATATCTTCTTCTTTGACAGATTTGATGGAGGAGAAATTGCTCAGAGTATTAAGAGAGCATAAAGGTGCAATTGGATGGAAAATAGCTGATATTAAGGGAATCAGTCCTTCAATTTGCATGCACAAAATTTTGATGGAGGAAAAATATAAACCCGCTATCCAACCTCAGAGGCGTTTGAACCCGAAGATGCAAGAAGTAGTAAAAGCTGAGGTAATTAAGCTACTTGATGCATGTATCATCTATCCTATCTCTGATAGTTCTTGGGTAAGTCCTGTACAAGTTGTGCCAAAGAAATGTGGTATGACTGTTCAGAAAAACGATAACAATGAATTGATTCCAACTAGAACGATTCTTGGGTGGCGTGTATGTATGGATTATAGAAAATTGAATGATGCCACTAGAAAAGATCATTTTCCTTTACCATTTATTGATCAAATGTTAGAAAGACTTGCAGGACATGAGTTTTATTGCTTTCTTAATGGATATTCAGGGTATAATCAGATTCCTATTGCACCAGAAGATCAAGAGAAAACTACTTTCACTTGTCCCTATGGTACTTTTGCTTTTAGAAGAATGCCCTTTGGTCTTTGTAATGCACCAGCTACTTTTCAGAGATGCATGATGGCTATTTTTTTTCTGATATGGTTGAAAAATATATTGAGATTTTCATGGATGATTTTTCCGTTTTTGGCTTATCATTTGATTCTTGTTTGAATAAGTTGGCTTTGGTCTTACAAAGATGTGAGGAGACTAACCTTGTTTTGAATTGGGAGAAGTGTCACTTTATGGTGCAAGAAGGAATAGTGCTCGGGCATAAAATTTCTCAAAACGGAATAGAAGTTGATCGAGCTAAAGTGGAGGTCATTGCAAAATTACCTCCGCCAACATCTGTGAAACTTGTCAGAGGATTTTTGGGACATGCAGGATTTTACAGGCGATTTATAAAAGATTTTTCAAAAATTGCTAAACCTCTTTCTAATCTTTTGGAAAAAGATACTCCTTTTAATTTTTCTGTTGAATGCATGCAGGCTTTTAACACTTTAAAAGAGAAGTTAATATCAGCACCAATTATGGCGGCACCAAATTGGGATTTACCTTTTGAGCTGATGTGTGATGCTAGCAATTCTGCGGTAGGAGCTGTTTTGGGACAAAGGAAGAATAAAATTTTCCAAACCATATACTATGCCAGTCGAACCTTGTCAGGTGCACAATTGAATTATTCAACAACAGAAAAGGAACTTTTGGCGGTAGTATTTGCTTTTGATAAATTTTGTTCTTATTTAATTGGCTCAAAAGTTATAGTTTATTCGACCACTCGCTCTTAAGTATCTCGCTAGAAAAGAAAGAATCAAAACCTAGGTTGATCGGGTGGATTCTTCTCTGCAAGAATTTGATTTGGAAATCAAAGATAAGAAGGGGACTGAAAATCTAATTGCAGACCACTTATCAAAAATTCCAAATTCAAAGGAAGAGGTAAGACCAATTTTGGAAGAGTTCCCTGATGAGAAAATATTTTCCATTAAGTCCACAAAAATTCCCTGGTACGCAGACTTTGTAAATTATTTGGTAAGTAATGTTCTTCCTCCGTAATTATCATATCAACGAAGAAAAATTCTTTTCTGATGTTAAAAATTATTTTTGGGAAGAACCTTTCTTGTTTAAAGTATGTGCAGACCAAGTCATAAGGAGATGTGTTCCGACGAAGAGAAGGTAAATATTTTACATCATGGTCATGATGGAGAGACAGGTGGCCATTTTGGTGCCACCAAAACTGCAGCTAAGATTTTCCAATCTGGATTTTATTGGCCTACACTTTTTAAAGATGCATACTCCTATGTAGCTTCATGTGATAGATGTCGAGAACTGGAAATATTTCAAGAAAAATGAGATGCCTTTAAACAACATTATTGTGTGTGAATTATTTGATGTTTGGGGTATTGATTTCATGGGACCTTTTACACCTTCTTATGGAAATTTATACATTTTAGTGGCTGTGGAGTATGTGTCTAAGTGGGTAGAAGCTGTAGCATTGCCAACTAATAATGCTAAGGTTGTGGTCAAATTTTTCAAGAAAAATATTTTTACCCGATTCGGCACTCCTAAGGCAATCATAAGTGATAGGGGGACACATTTTTACAACAAACAATTTGAAGCACTTTTGAGTAAGTATGGAGTCACACATAAGGTTGCAACTCCTTATCATCCTCGAGACTAGTGGTCAAGTAGAGATTTCAAATAGGGAAATCAAGAGAATTTTAGAAAAACAGTGAATGCCTCTAGGAAAGATTGGTCAATAAAACTTGATGATGCACTTTGGGCCTATAGGACAGCATTCAAAACTCCAATTGGGATGTCTCCTTTTAGGCTAGTGTTTGGAAAAGCTTGTCACTTACCAGTGGAATTAGAGCATAAAGCATATTGGGCATTGAAATTTCTGAATTTTGACATGCGATCTGCGGTGAAGAAAGATTATTGCAATTGAATGAATTGGAGGAATTTCGCAATGAGGCCTATGAAAATTCTAAGTTGTACAAGGAGCGTACAAAAAGATGGCATGACAAGCACATATTCAGAAGAGAGTTTCAAATTGGTCAAAAAGTCTTACTTTATAACTCTCGTCTTAAACTTTTTTCCAGGAAAGTTGCGGTCTCGATGGTCTGGTCCTTTTACAGTTACACAGGTATTCCCATATGGAACAATTGAAGTTGCGCATGACACTGATGGCACATTCAAAGTGAACGGTCAACGTTTAAAGCCCTACTTCGAAGGTGGTTACAACAAGGAGAAGACCACCATTGAACTTCATCCTCCAAAATAGTGACATCTGAGATAGTTTGGCTGAAAACTATAAAACAAGCGCTTCTTGGGAGGCAACCCAAGCATTTTAATTATGTTTTTATTTATTTTTAAGTTTATGTTTTGCAAAAAAAAAAAAAAAAAAAGATTAATTTTTCTCTGTTTTATCCAGGTTAACCTTTTAGGGAGCACCTTTCAAGAGTTTAATCATCAAGGTCATCTATAGACTTATCCTACAACCAGGGGAGTTTTCTTCTTCCTATTCTATTTTTCGCATTGAGGACACTGCTTCATTCAAGTTTGGGGGGGGAGATAAAAAATTTTGGCTAAATCTATTTTTTTTTATCATGATTGCTGTCCTAATTGTGAATTTTTACGATTCTTAGGAAAACTTAAATTTTATTTAAACTTGCAATTGATGTGTGAGTTAATCTTAATTCTGATTATGTTGATCCACTTACTGAGCACTAAAAGTCCTTAATTTTTGAATTGTGTGTTAATTTAGAGAACATTCACGTGAAGTATGTGATTTTCTTAAATTTCACCCAAATCTTAGAATTTGTTTGATTTTCTCTTGAGGCGAAATCCTAAGCTAAATCTAACTGAGAAAATGATTTAGGCAATTTTTGGATCGATTGAGCCTTTCAAGCTAACCCTGTTTATTTATCCCTAGTCACCCCGTTGAGCCTTAATTATTACCCAATTTTTCATTGGCACCCATATATATTTAGCCTAGCCATTATCAAATTATATCCTTATCCCATGCCCTATGAACACGTTGATTTTCTTTTGGGATAAAAAAAAAATTATTTGAGCTTGATAGAAATTTGGGAGGAATGATGGAGTTTGAAAAAAAAAAAAGTGATTGCTATGGTTGTTGGGGTGTATAAAAAAAATTGCTTTTATGGTTCCCTATCCAACTTTCAATTGAGTGAGCCTTTTGGATACTCAATGGGTTGGAAATTTTCATGTTATATTAGGAGGGACTTTGGGAGAAACTCCACCATAAAGCAATTCAAAAAAAAAAAAGGAAAAAAGAGAAAAAAAAAAGAATGAAAGGAAAAAAAAAAAGGAAAGGTGATATATGGTGGCAGAAAAATCTTGAAGGAGTGAAATTGGATAGTGACATTGGCTCTAATTGGATCCTAGAAATCAACGTGTTGATGGGTGATTTGAGCTTAAAATTCCCGTTATCTCACTTTTAGCCCAGCCTTACATTACAACCCGAGAAAAGTCCTATTGATTTTTGGTTGGATGATTAGCTTACATTAGTGGAGAGAGGAATGAAAAGCAAACCTATGAGATTTGGTCAATTTTTGAGAAGTTACATGTTAATGTGAATTTATCTGGATTGCATATAATTCGAAAAAGATGAGGACTTTCACACACACACTTGGATCATATAGTTAGAATTTGTCTTAATTTATAAATCGATTTCAATGTTTGCATGAAATTTGTGTTTTTCTTTGAATTGTGAATTTGAGCAATTATGGAAAGATGTCATGGAGGAGGTTGCTAGCTTGATTATGTGTTATGTCTTACTTTTGCTCGAGAACTAGCAAAATGTTAAGTTTGGGGGTTTGATAACTCTATAAAAATAGAGTTATTTTACCTATTTTAAGCAACAATTAATGCAATATCTTAGAGAAAATATTTGGATTTCCTTCTGATTATTTGAATTTTCTTTGTTTATGCAGAATAATGAGATATGGAGAAGATAAAGAAAAAAATGGCAAATATCGGGAATTCAAATAAAAGCAGCAAGTTGAAGATGGATATCAAATCAGGAAATTCTTGATTTTGTTCCCTAATGTTATCTGCAAGCGTTGGGAGATAGATATTTGGATCTCCTATAAATAGGAAAGAGGGAGAGAGCAGCTAGTTTTTTAGAGAGGGGGTTAGGTCGTTTTCATTCTTCGAGGAGAGTTTTTCAAAGTATTTTGAAGAAAAGACAAAAGTGGTGACAGAATTCTTGTTCTTTGATTCAAGATGCTGGGTTTGATTTATATTTTTATTTATTCTTCTACTATGTTCTAATTTTCTTTTGTTAGGCTACGATGTAGCCTAACCATGATGATGTGAATTTCATGATTTTTATGTTTTACAATTGATTTCATTCATGTGAGTTATATATTATTGTGTTTAATGCTTTTAAGTGACTGGCCACCACTTAGATGATCTGATGTGCATGTTTGAGACTGAGAAGTGATAATATGCAATTGCTCATTATAATGTATAACCATGAATTAAACGTGGATAGAAATATATCGCGTTATTTGTGTAGCTTTCGGTGATAAAGTGATCCAAAAGACTCATTGTAAGCCGGGAATATTCATAGTTTTTAATGCACTCATGTTTATTTTAATTCACATAGAGATATAGTGGATTAATAAGCTGAGTAGATTTGCTATACCTAGAGATAGGATAGTAAATAGGTTAGGAAATTCCGCTATCACATGTTTGATATCGTTCTTGTATTCATAATAATCTGAAATTCATATCTAGTAGTTATTGTGAAATCGGATGCTCTAACATATTTATCTGATCGATTTACTACATTTAGTCTACAATTTTCGTTTTTAATTTATTCTTAATTATATTTTGATTTGTTAGATAAATTTTAGAATTAGTCTATTTTAATATTTAATTGGTTTATTAATCATCGATCTTCGTGGGACGATATTTTTCCTCATCATTATATTACTTGTTCAACACGTGCACTTGCGTTTAGAATTTCACGAACAACCGCCACAAAGAGAGATCCATCACAGCATCGTAGAAAAGCAGCCAGCCAAGCGGTAGAGCCAACCAGCAACACTACCCGCCAAACCCGAGGCCACGAACAACGCAGCAAAAGCAAATCAGCAGGAAAACACCATAAGATAGGAAACCAAGGCATCATCAAACCTGAAGCCCGAGAGAAAGAAACCGCAACCTCAACAACAACCAAGGCATTGAAGTCAGCCGGCACTAATTCAAGGGGGCAAGACTGCCAAAGAAAATGGATGGGTTGAAACCCCAGCTACGCTGGAGTCGCCTATTTCTTGAGTTATCTGCCACATTTCTGAATGTCGGCACCTTGTGCTTGACCACTTTGATAAGATGGTTTTTCAACATCGAAACCACAAAGGCTTCCCCCCTAAAAATAATACTATTCCTCTTCTTCCAAATCAAATGGCACAGGGCACCAAATGAGAACCGGGCAATTCAGTGGAGGAAATCCCTGCCAGATAGGAACTTCAAAGCCCACTGGAGATTGTTCGACCAAGACCTATTTCGCCATGGAAGATTACATCTAGCAGCCCAAAAAAAAATAAAAAGCAAGACTAGCCGAGATGGGACAACCAAAGAAAAGGTGGTCCATAGAGTTTGGCTTAGTGTTACAAAAGGCGCATAACCCACCGTCAATCCTACCATAGGAAAGGAAGAGAACCTGGGTAGGAAGACAATTTCTGGTAATCAGCCAGAAGTTGAATTGGATCTAGGAGCCATCGAATTGGAATCTAGGCGCATAACCCACTGTTGCCAAGATATTGTTACACTGATGTTGGCCAAATTGCAGTTTTATTAACATGAGAGAAGCTAACAATGGGACAACAAGCATGGATATTACAGGACGGTGCCAAATTTGCCCAGGATGTTTCTTCTTCGCATGGGCTATGCTACTTCAAACTTTTGAATTTGACTGAATAAATTTTTATAGAAGGAATTATAGGCCGGTTTGGTTTTGAAAGATTCGTAATTGATTAGAGATTATAGATGAAATAAATGACGATTCTCATTTTATTAAGTGTTTTTCAATAATCTATTATAATTTAGTCGGACTTTATCCCATCTCCTCTCTTGGATTTCTTATCCGGTACTTTATCCGGACATGTCTAGATTTATCTTATCCAATGGATGTTCCCAAACACTGTATAGAATGTATTTCCTTATCCGGTCTCAAATTTGGATTATCATATGTAGCCATAGTGCCAAGAGTTGGCCAAATTGGTGGTTTTGTAACGGAAGTACATTTTTCGGACTTTTCCACGGTAACATAACAGACTTCGCGGCTGCTGGGAATTCTGATTCTGACCGTGCTTAGTCGAGATTTGAATTTTAACCGTGACTTTGACTCACTCGAGTCTAAAAGTCATAGTCCAAAATTGTTAAAACTTTCAAGCATGTTGAACTGTAAAATCTTCAACTTCATTTCCATTTCCCTATTCGCCACCCCACTTCGGAACTTGATCTTAACTGTTGAACGATAGAAGCTTCTGCAGTACTTAATCGTTGTTCGGCTCCGCCCTGGCTCGATCGCCGTTACTATCCTTCGATGGAATGTTAATCTCCAAGGCAAGGATAAGAACATTGATGATTGTCGTCTTCCTTTCATCCTGTGGTCCGGCAAAGCATAAATTAAACTGGGACATGGTTTCGTTTCTTTTCTTAAATGTCAGTGCCCACTAATTAGAACCACTGGCTGCGGAAAGAAAAAAAATGATATTAACAGGAGGCTGACAGTGTTGGCTAGGACTTGGGATGGGGACATGTGCAAATTATCCTTGGCACATCAGTGATAAAGAGGAAAATTAATGTAGATTTGAGATGGGTATACTTTCCCAATACTCGAGGCATTGCTTCGAACCATTAAATGGAGCTACTATTTAGTCTCCAAATATCATCAATCTCCACTTTAAGATTCTCTGATCTAGAAAAAACATTATGATCTATAGGATATTAAGAGGAGAGTATACTTACCGAACTAGTTCATCTTATCATATCGAATTTTTTACTCTAATCCTCAAATATCAAGGTCGAAAGGGGAAGTGTTTAGAAGAACATTTAGAAGAAGGTAGTGAAATTTCGGGAGATTTTCTCTTCTTTCGACTTTACTTTTTTCTTCTTTTCTCCATATTCAAACATCACAATGCCTTATATGACTGAGGTTGAAGGTTAATACAGACTATTTTTCATAGAGGGTTTGAAAACCTTTGGGAAAATTCTGTGTGAGATCTAGCACAAGCACCCATTAAATTAAACAACGAGGTCTAATCGATCCGGTTGGATCAAGTAAAATTTTCGAATGTTGACTAATGGTGAATTGTCCTTTGGATGTCTGGGGCGAAGACACGTCTCAACAAATAAAGTTGTGGAGGGGTGCAGTCGCGTTGGTGTGGATCTCTACACAACTGATGCATCATTGCTTCATTGGCATAGAACTATAACATTGACCTGACGATAATGTACAAAAAGGCTCTGATTCCATCAGGTGATCAAAAGAAAGAATAATGGAGATTAGATTGGTGTCCGGACAGACCACTGCCATATATTCCGGAGGGTCTACAAATATACACCCAGAAGTAGGAAAAAGGAATCCGACTTCATTCAAGAGAGTTGACTAATCGTGATTAATCTACTGCCGTTTATAACAGTACGTGCAAATAAGAGCAAATCATGCATTTGTTATGGAATCCAAGAAGCTAACCATGGCCAATGTTCAGTACATTGACTGACCCAAGCTAAGTGCAAGTGCAAGGGAAAGAGATCCCTTCAACGAGCTGTTCACAAATGTCTGTCCACTAGTAGTAAGCTTTAAACATGCAGTTTTTTCTCCCTTCTCAGGGGATGGGGGTGGGGACAAGTAAGTTTCAGGAGTGGGTTTCGACTCCCACGTGCTGTAAGAGGCAGGACAAAAGTCTTAGAGTGAGTATTAGCGTAGGAATAGCGTAGGATTGACCCAAAAAAAAAAAAAAAAAACATGCAGTTTTTTCTCGGTATATATTACCCCGTCACCAGTAAAATACATTATTTTCTCCCAAAATAACCTATAATGATCCATCTCTTTAATTAGTTCAGTGTACGTTAAACAATCCACCGAAATGTTATTTACTCATCACTTCTCATAACTTGGCCGGTGATGACTTCCATGTGATCACTGATGGCGAAGCGTAATTGATTTTTTTTTTTTTTTCATTCATAAAGGCAAGAACATTATCATTGCTAACGGTGTTGGCGGTGGCTCTTGATAAATGCTAGTAAGATTATCTAGGGGGTGAATAGGTGTTTAAAAGAAATCTTAACAAATAATCGCAGAATAAAATAAGTTGCAAGTAAAATCTGGATAAGAAACAAAATCATATTCGCGAAACACTAGACTTCTGATAGATGTTCAACATTTGTTATGTGATAGAACAAACTTCTACAATAACCTATAATATTATAATAGATTTAAGTAAACGGAGTTAAGAAAATAAAAGATTGCACACGATTTTTATAGTGGGTTGGTTTAGATTAAATTTACGTCCACTCTTCCATGTTGATTACATACTGGCTAGATTTCACTATAGTATCAATAGAGAATTACAACTTGTGAATACAAATACTCAATGATAAAACATTCTGACTCACTAAGGCCTTGTTTGTTTAAATATATTTTTGTTCCTCGAAACCTAAATTTTTGTTCTTTTGTTCCGGGGAATAAAAAAAGAACAGAAACGCGTTTGTTTACACTTTTGTTCCCGAAAATAGAAAATCTATTTTTTTGTTCCCAGGAACAGATTTAGAACAGAAACAAAGAAACAATAAGGGCGCGTTTGACAACGATTCTGTTCCCGGAAACTAATTCTGACAAGAATTGATTATTTTTTATTCTGCTCCCAGAATTGATTCTAAATAAAAAAAACATGTTTGGTAACTGTTCAAAATTTATGATTCTGGAATAGAATTGCATTTGATAACGTGTAGATTGATTCTGTTCCAAATTAATTTCTTTTAATTTTTAAATAATTTTTTTTTACTTTTTTACTTTTTTACTTTTCTTTTTCCTTTTTTCCTTTTCTTTTTCCTTTTTCTTTTTTTCCCCCTTTCTCCTATTAACCTTCTTCTTCTTCCGGCCGGTCGCCGGACCGGCAACCGGCCGGACGAGTGCCGGCGACCTCACCGGAGCGTCGCCGCCGCCCTCGCCGAGGCCGGCCCTCGTCGGCCGAGCCTCGCCGGCCGCCGGGCTAGGCGAGGCTCACCGGTGGGCTCGGGCTCGCCTCCGGCGAGCTCGCCGACCCGACCGGCGGCGGTCGGCGCGGGTGGGCGGCGGGTGGACGGCGGGCGGCGGCGGACGGTGGCGGGCGGTGGTCGCGGGATGCCGGAAGGGAAGAAGAGAGTTTTAACGTGTTGATTCTTTTTTTGATTCTCGGACGCAGAAGCAACTTTTTTTTTATTCTTAAATCTCGTCCCAAACTGATTCCGGGAACGTATTTGTCCCGTATTTGTTCCGGGAACAAAAATTTTACCAAACACGATTCTCGTCCCAAACTGATTTTGGGAACAAAGAATCAGAATCGGAAGGTTGCCAAACAGGGCCTAAGTAGAAAAAACCTTGTTTCTTGTTACCGGAAACAATTCCGAGAAACACTTGTTTTTTCTCCTTTTTCTTTTTCTTTTTTCTTTAGCCGATCACCGACCTCGGCCATGGCCAGCAATCGGCCATCAATGGCCGACGACCTCGCCGAAGCGTCACCAGCCCCTAACGAGGCCAACCTCGCACCAGCCGATGAGGCTCGGCCTCGCCTTGGCTGGGCGAGCCGTCGGCTAGTTGCCGATCATGACCAAGGCAAGCGACCAGCCAAAAGGAATAAAAAATAAAAATAAAAATAAAAATATTAAATATTAAATATTAAATATTAAATATTAAATATTAAAAAAAAAAAAAAAAAAAAATTATATAAGTTATCAAACGTGATTATGTTCTTTTTCTACTCTAGGAACAAAAATTTTATACAATTACCAAACGTGTTCATCTTTTCAAAAATTGTTCTAGGGAATAGAAATAGTAAACTATTTCTATTCCCTAGAACAATTTTTGAACAGAAATGTTACCAAACGCACCCTAAGTCACTTTTATTGTATTTTTCTCTCTTGAACACAATTTGTAAGGCACATTGAAGAAAACAAGTAGTTGAGAGAAGTTTCAGACTTTGGAATTCCAATTTTCACGTCCCCCTTTTCAACTTAACCAAATGGCCTCCTTTATATACTCCACCATCCCACACTAGCCATTGACATTCTTCAGAGGAATTTCTTCCAATCAATCTTTTGGACAGAATCTATTAAAGAGATCTTATAGCCGTTTGAAGATAGAGATTGAAATTCCATTGATTCTGCTCTCACGAAGTCACACTATGAGTTTCTCTCTTTTGAGTACAAATTTGAGCACAATGTAAGGAATAACAAGTAAATGGGAAGTTTTAAACTTTGGAATTTTTCTTTCATGCACTCTATCGAATGACTTGAAGAACCTCCTTAAATACTCCTCTATGTCTTTTCGACCATTGGCACTTTCCAGAGGAATTCTTCCAATCAACTCGATAGACATAATCAATCAAGGAGATCTCAAGCCGTTTGAAGATTGAGATGAAAGTCCGATGATCCCGGTTGCCCATACAATCAGAATCTTGGTTTCCATAAGTAGATTCTTTCCAAATAAACTTGCCTTCCAAAAATGATTTATCCATTCCGTGATTGAGATCATCAAAGATAACCAAAATGGTAAGTGATATTTCCAACCAGAAAGTCATATATATCATGTCGTACTAAAACCTAGAATGAAGAAAAATAATCCTGAGTCTGATTATATTTTCGTTCTCCACTTGTGTTCGATCCGGTCTTCGTCGAGTGGGGCGACTTCGATGTAATATAGACTTTTATAGACTTTAAAAAAATTACACAAAAGTCTTATATTTCTCAGAATAGAACTTAGAAAAGTTTTGTCAACTTTAAAACCAAATAGAAGTTTTCTTCAACAAGGTTTTGTTGGGTCGAAGATCAAAGAAGATCAACTCAGTAATGGCAGCCACAGCACCATCTAGAAGTCCGGAACAACCCGCCTTCAGTCCATATGCTCAGCAAGGCCACCGACGAAGACAGAGGGGTCAAATCCCCATCCTCGTTGGAGCCTTCAACTTCAAGGCCTTCACCTCGGAAGATGATTCAGGTTTTTCTATATTCTTGTATAAAAAAAAAAAAAAAAAAAAAAAAAATTTGCCGTGATCCCAAAGACACAAGGACAAAAAAATAGCTCCCTTTAAGTTCCGGGAAGGGCGGTGAACGTTCAGTCAATCTTTTTTCCACCAGATTTCAACCATGATCGTTGCCTTTTCTGCCGAAAGTGAGGCGCGTATGAATCAGCAGTTTCTGTCCGAACACGAAAATCTCCGAGTGCACCGTGGGACATAAGAACAATGTGCTAAAGGAATTGGGGGAAGCCAAATTTGACACGATCACCAAACGATAATTTTCTGGCACTGGATAATTTCGGATTTCACCATATGAAAAGGATCCTTACTCCAAACATGCATCTTTAGTGTTAGCAAAAACACTCAACACAGAATTATGTGATAAGAAATTATTCATATAACTGACGCATTATATATAAGCATTGGGAAAACTGTCTAATTAGTTCTAAGCCAAATGCAATATGTCAATTCAATACTCGATTTTTGAATTTTTTCGATTCGGTTATAAGTTTTGGCACAAAATTCCAAACTTACTTCGTTCAGCCAATTTTGCCGGAAATAGCTAACATGGCGACATGCCATAAAAGACGACTAGCAATAGCTAGATCGTCACATTAAAAATTGGTCGGAATATTTGAAATTCCATGCAAATGTTTATGATCAAATTGAAAAACTTGATAAGTTCAGCATTGAATTGACGCCCATGCAATAAATTTAGAACTAATTAGGTAATTTTTCCTATAATCATCCAAAGATCCTGTCACCAAGGAAAATGGAAAATGGTGACAATAAATTTTTTTCAAAAGGATCCACTTGTAAGGCAACGCATCAACTACTCAAAACTTTCTTATTTTTTATTATATTTTATTGCTTAAAAAATAAATGAACTGAAAAATATTTCCACCGAAGCTTACGCTTAAGTTTCATAAAGGTTCACGATAATTAGAATTCGTTTTCCATATTAAACTTTGTCTTCACCACTATTCCCGAATTCTAGTTGCCTAGACCCAAGACCCGATAAGTTAGGGTCCATTCCTTAGGGTCCTAGTTGTGAGCATCAGGTCTCAAGATCGTTCATTGAGGTCATCAATTTTGGGATTCTGAGTTAGAGATGGATTTGTTTGTTGGAAAGTACTTAAATTTTTGGATAACAACAGTTGGAAATTAATTTCTTTCTCATATTTACCAAAAAAAAAAATTAATTTCTTACTCACCTGATAGGTCTATTCAAAATATAGGAGAACAAAACCATCATCTCTGAAATAATCTTTTTCCTGATAATATCCAATTTTTAGGAAGTAAACAAACCCTTAGGTCTATCATCGGAATGAAGGAAATAGCTTATTATTGTGGATATCGTGTCGATGGGCGTCCTCAAGCTATTTGGTAACCTAACGCACTATGTGATAACCTAATTCTCAAGGCACCGATTACACGTGATACAATCGCGATGCATAAAAACTGCAGAGTTTTTTTCATTGATTTTCCTCGGACGACTCTTTAACAAAATCTTCATAACTAAGCAGGAAAAGTGTTAAAAAAGATATCCTAAACCTTTTGTATTGTGCCAATTTAGTTCTAAACATTTTTTTGGTATCAATTTAGTCCTAAACCTTTTTATTTAGTGACGATTCAGTCCTTTCCAGCTAATTTTGGCCGAATTTTACTGACTAGATGTCGGTCGATTGACGTGGTCTAATCGATGCTGAAGTGGACAAATTTTAATAATATTTTAATTTTTGGAATTTATTTTTCTTTCTCTTTTTATTTTCTCTTTTTTCCCTCCTCTCCTCAAGCCGGTCGCTGGGCCTCGGTGACCGGCCAGAAGCGACGGCCAGCAAGGTTGACCTCGCCGGACCTCACCGGCCACCTCACCCTTGTCGCCAAGCACGATAGTGGTCGCAAGGGCGACCTCACGTCGAGGGGCGAGGCTCAACCTCGCCGGCACCACCCAAGCCGCGATTCGGCGAGGTGGAGCCTCGCCGGCCATGGGCGAGGCTTGACCCTCGCCGACCATGGGCGAGGCTTGACCCTCGCCAAATCCGGAAAGGGCAAGGTGGCCGGCGAGATCCGGCAAGGTTGACCTCACTAGCCGTCGCCTCTAGCTGGTCACCGAGGTTCGGCGACCGACCTACTGGAGGAGGGGAGGGAAAAAGAAAAAGAAAAATTAAAATATTAAAATATTATTAAAATTTATCCACGTCAACTAGCCGGAATCCAGTTAGTAAAATCCGGTCAAAATTGACCGGAAATGATTTAATCGGCACTAAATAAAAATGGTTTATGACTAAATTGACACTAAAAAAGGTTTAGGACTAGATTAACACAAATATAAAATGTTTATGACTTTTTAAGCACTTTTCCCTAGTTAAGCCGCCCACGAGGAGTGTTGGAAAACAGCACTCTTGCGGTTCACGATCCACTTAATAAACATGCCGCTGGTTTTTCATTGGACCTGGTCCAAGGACCAAGGCCGTGTTGAAAGAAGCTCGCGCGTGTAAATCGGCGTTTGAGACCCAAGAAAGGTAATAATTTCCAAGAAGCTTCACTTCACTCGCTACTCAGACCAACTTCAACGCTTACGGGGGTATATATGAAACTCTTCGGGTCATGGATCACTCAACTTCCTCTCTTGCTCGTCTCTGCAACAATCTCCTAATCTTTTAAGGCCAACTTTTCCTTCCATCTTTGTCCATCTTTCTTGCTTAGATTATAAGTTACCAAGTTAAAAACCCGACAAGCCTTTTGTTCTTTGAAGACGATGAGTTACGTTTCAAGCAATAGAAAGCCACTGTTGTCTCGAAAAGCAACCAACGACGGCCATGCCGAGAACTCTCCCTATTTCGATGGGTGGAAGGCGTACGACAGTGACCCGTTTCATCCTACGCAGAATCCCAGTGGAGTCATCCAAATGGGTCTTGCAGAACATCAGGTAAAAGAAAAAGAATAAAAAAAAGAACACGAGAAAGAAAAGAACATGCTTGGAGTTCCATTTTTCCGACCTATGGGTCTTGTGCCGAAAGCTCAGAAAGTGAACTTTCTTTTTATCTGCAATATCCAGCTCTGTTTCAATTTGGTTCAAAAATGGCTCGTGAACAACCCAGAAGCCTCCATCTGCACTAAGGAAGGAGTGGACAAGTTCAGGAACATTGCCATCTTTCAAGACTATCATGGCTTGCCCGACTTCAGAAACGTATGTCTGGGTGAATCAAATTCAGCTTCTCTCGCCCTCTTTTTCAGTACCGAAATCTGTGCATTACGCAATAAATCGATGTGCAAAAGAAATATGAGAGCTTGACGACGGATAGAATTTTAAAGCCATGATCTTTTGCAGGCTGTGGCGAAGTTCATGGGGAGAGTGAGAGGGGACAAGGTCAGGTTTGATCCCGACCGGATTGTCATGAGCGGCGGAGCCACAGGAGCTCACGAGCTGATCACATTCTGCCTGGCTGATCCTGGTGATGCGTTCTTGGTGCCAACCCCTTATTATCCAGGGTAAGATCTCTCATCATCTTTCTGCTTTCCAGGCTAATACATCACGGTCTTAGTTAATATGATAATTGCAAAACTGATGGGATTCGGTGCGCTTCAACTGTTCATATTATTGGAGATTCGACTAGACAGCGGCACCTTCCAACTTAGGCATGGAAAAAATTAAAATAATGCTTGCCTAGCACTGGGAAAAAAAACTATATTATCCATATGAGAGTTATCGGTTTTCTGATTAATCATAACACAAAAAATGATCTTATTAACAAGAAAATAATTGGTTTGCCTCATTATGCTTGCGATGTGACTGTTCCATGGGAATTTCACACCAAATTTAATCCGTGTTCATCGTTGAAGACAGATGTCGACAACCCTAAAATCATATGTTAGATCATTTTCCAGCTGTTTTGCTTCGCTCCATCTCTCTCACAGTATCCATAATAGCTTTGCAAGGTCACCGACCAGCAAGCATTATTGGTCAATATGGCCCGCACTTGTTTCAGTCAATGAGAGGTTGGGGAGCTGAATCAAGACACAGGGCAAGTTGCCTTTTTCCTGTGAATTGTCACCTCTGGCTCCTTAACAATAATTAAAATCGGGTACCATTTGGGGAGAAATTTATACACTGCCCCGACAAAACAGATGAGGCCATTTTTAGAGGCCACTCTTCCCTGAACAGTGAAAGTCCTTTTCTTCAATATAGTTCTTGGATACAACTTCAAGGGCAGGGGACAGATTAGGGCCTTTAGCCATCTCGACTCCTGCCAAAAAAATAAATAAATAATGTTTAATTTAACTGCTTTTTGAGGGTCTTCTTAAGACTGATTATGATGTTTCGTTCATCTCAAAGTTAATCTAACCTGTCCAAAAATGCAATGGTGAGTGATTCGGGTGAATTTGAAGAATGAAAGCACCGAATGAGGTTCGGTTTTCACGCTAGAGGGTGTTGGGCACGTTTAATACTCAATGTGGCATCTCTGTTAATAAGCTTTTGGGATAAAGACTTAAAAGTTTCACATAAGACTGTTATGTTTCTCCAAGAAGCACAAAGAAGAGTTTTCATGACCGAGTTTGAACATGAATGGTGAAACAGAACCTATATTTTTATGAATGACAACTTGTTTCTTCTCAAGTTAATTGAAAAATAAATCAAAATTATCTTTTTGCAGATTTGATCGAGATTTGTGTTGGAGAACAGGAGCGCGACTTCTCCCCGTGGTCTGTCACAGCTCTAACAATTTCAAGGTCACCAGGAAGGCTTTGGAAGAAGCATACGCAAAAGCTGTTGAGGCCAACATCAACGTAAAAGGGTTGCTCATAACCAATCCATCAAACCCACTAGGGACCATCCTAGACCGAGACACGTTGAGAGAAGCCATGAGCTTCATCAACGAGAAGAACATCCACCTACTTTGCGATGAGATATATGCTGCTACAGTCTTTCGCCAGCCCAATTTCATAAGCATCGCGGAGATAATCGAAGAAGATCAAAAATACAATCGTGACCTGGTGCATATAATTTATAGCCTCTCCAAGGATATGGGTTTCCCCGGCTTCAGGGTTGGCATTGTGTATTCATACAACGATGCCGTAGTGGAGTGCGGCCGGAAGATGTCCAGCTTCGGTCTAGTATCCTCCCAAACTCAGTACGTAATTGCATCCATGTTATCGGATGATCAGTTCATTGGGAAATTCTTGTTGGAGAGTGCGGGGAGGTTAGCCACGAGGCATGAGGATTTCACTGATGGACTTCGTCAAGTAGGCATCAAGTGCTTGAACAGCAATGCGGGTCTCTTCTTATGGATGGACCTGAGGGGGTTCCTCAGGGAGAGCACAGTAGAGGCAGAGACGACCCTGTGGCGGGTCATAATTAACGATGTCAAGCTCAATGTCTCACCGGGTTCTTCCTTTCACTGCTCGGAGCCAGGATGGTTCAGAATTTGCATTGCCAACATGAATGAGGAGACCATGAAGGTCGCTTTAGCACGAATCCAAGAGTTTGTGCTGAGGAATGGCAATAAGCTGAACAGGAAGGAGAAGTGCGGGCAGATCGACCTAAGGCTCAGACTCTCGTCCCGAAAAATGGACGATGTGTTGAAGTCGCCCTGCATTATGTCCCCTCACTCGCCCATCCCTCAATCACCACTGGTTCGAGCCAGAACTTGAAGATGACAATCGCATGATTCTACAAACGTGAAAAAATTATTGCATTTTTCCCGTTAAATGCAAAATTTGTCCAAATGTAAAATACGGTATTTGGATTCCTCATGTGCTTAGTAGACAGGATCAAACACATTTTTGGTAGGAAAAAGAAAAAACTAGAAAAGCTCAAAAGTAGGTCAGGACTAGTACCTAATTTTTTCTTTCTTTCATTTCACTTGTAACTGGGTGCGGCGCAGAATGCGCCCTAATTTGTTAATTCTTTCATTTCATTTTTTTCATCAGGCATGGTATTTTAATTCTTTCCTTCCTGTATCATCCCTAAGATAGCCCCAAGTTGCCCAATAGGGTATAAGCAGGAAGCCATCGGGATTCACTTTTTCGACAATATTCAGACTGTTCTGTTGTTTTCTGGAGGAGGATGTCTGAGTTCTTGTGCGTCACACAGTTTGGTATTCCCTGTGGCCTTTCTCAGCTTATCCTTGTGTTTCGCTCAAATGAGTTTGTGCTTTGTTAGATGTTGTCTTCCCTTCTCGATAGATGTTAGCTGAAAAAAGGAAAGAGAAGGATACAGAGGCGACGCGACGAAAAAGTACTCTGGCTTTCAAGGCTGCTCTTGTTATTCAAGGTAATGAGGCATTAAAGTTTGTTTATCTACCCCTTTGTTCACTTTCTGGAAGCTGAAACTACCAAAAATGAGAAAACTGAGACCAATCTTTGTGAGGATACGAAATTAATACAGTAGGTAAGGATTCAATGTCATCCCATCTTTCTAGTCAAATATAATAAGCAATCTGATTTTCTTCCTTCTTTTGTAGCCGCCATCCAAGAGTTGAATACCGATGTTTGAATTGAATTTAGTTGCTCATCTTAAACAATCCAAAATTAGTTATGGAACTGGTAGACAGAATCCCCTTTCAATGTAAAGCCGATAATGTCGCATTGTATTCCATTACAGCAACCTGAGGATATTGATTGATCACAGATCCCAATAGAAAAGGGCTAATCCCTCGGGTTTGGCCTTTTGAGACTAATTCTATAGATTGCGTTTGGTTGTCAAGACAAGGACTGGGATTGGACCAGATAAAATGAGATAATAAATCCCCTGTATAATTAATGTGGACATATTTGATCCTTTCAAGTGTTTGGTACACTTCTAAACAAGACTGTGAAATAAATAAAGAAAAAGTTCAATTTTATTAAAGAAATTCAAATTAAACAATTTAATTTGATTAGAAGAGTGAAATGGAAAAATCTAGATCTAAGGATTGCAGCCTGAAATGATCTACAAATGAGTAAAGTGTTGAGACTATGGATTTACTTGGTAACATTTTTGTTTCGGGAAACAATTTCATTTCAAAATTAGTCTTTTTTTTTTAATTTCTATTCCTTTGAACAATTTCTAAGTAAAATAACGCATTTAGTAACTATTTTCATAATAGAAAAAAATAGGAATGCATTTGGTACGATCCATAAATTTTATTATAACGTGGAATTTCTTTTAATTTTTTAGTCATTTTTTATATTTTTCTTTTTCCCACTCTTCTTCTTCTTGCTCCTCCTGTAGTCAACGATGGCAGCAGCAGCCCTGCATCCAATGGTGTTCAGTGACCGGTGGTGCTAAGTGACGGCCGCCGTGCAATAGCAGGCAGCTAGCAACTAGTGGTGGGGAGCGGCGAACGATAGACAATGAGGAAGAAGAAGAAAAGAAAAAAATGATTTATTTCTAGAAATTATTTCTAGGAAGTTTTTTTTTTTTTTTTTTTTACACTTGAAGTTTCTTTTCTAGATCTATTCCATGGCTACTTTTCTATTCCGAGAAATAGAAAAATTAGTTAACATTATCAAATGGATTTCTGTTATTTTTTTGTTCCAATAAACAAAAGAACAAAAATTAGGAAAAAAAAAAACAAAGGAATGTTACCAAACGGAGCCTATATAGCTTACTGAGAGCAGATTGGAGCCTTTTGCTTCAACCAGAAAAACAAAAGAATTGATGCTTATGACTTGACTTTTTTTAAATTTAAAAAAAAAAAAAAAAAATTCTTACGGGGCCATAATTGATGCTATGCGATATGTGATTCCTCTCTACATTAGTGTCCACCCGATTTCCTCCACATTCAAGGCATGTTAATTTGCTTAGATGGTGATCTTGTGATCAACCACTTGTCACCTGTTGTATCTACTCTATCAAGTATGGTTTTGCAGTCTCCAAGATATTGTAACACTAATGTTGGCCAAATGTCAGTTATATTTACAAGAGAGAAACTAACATTGGGACGACGAACATGGATTTTACAGAAGGCGCCAAATTTGCCGAAGAAGATTCTTCTTCACATGGGCTATTCTACTTCAAACTTTTGAATTTGGCCAAACAAATTTTTATAGAAGATATTTGTAGGCTAGTTTGGTTTGGAAAGATTTGTGATTGGTTTGGAAAGATTTGTGATTGATTAGTGATAGCCAATTCTCATTCTGTTACTGACCCAAAAAAAAAAAAAAAAAAAAAAAAAAAAAAATCTCATTCTGTTAAGTCTTCTTTAATAATTTTTGGGAAAATGTCACAAATAGTCCCTGGACTTTTACTTAATATGCAATCTCGTCCCAAACTTTCGATTTGTTCAATTTGGTCCCTAAATTATCGATAAATGTCCAATCTAATCCCTGACTATTTGAAAATTAACCTACTTCGTCCTTTCATTAGTTAAAGTTAACGAAATTGGGCATTTTGGTCTTTTTCTTTTTTTTTTTCTTCTTCTTCTCTCTTCCCTCTACCGGCCATGGTGGAGCCGGCGGAGGAAAGCCAACGTCCAGTGAGGGTCGCCCTCACCTGGGCTAGCTAGGGCCGCCCTTGCCGGCATTAGGTGGGGGCACCCCTTGCCCGACACAATCGAGGGCCGCCCTTGCCTGACGCCAGTGAGGGCCGCCCTCGCCAGCCCAAGGTTGCCCTTCCCTCCACCATGGCCGGCGGAGGGAAGAGAGAATAAGAAGAAAAAAAAAGGAAAAAAAGAAAAAGGAAAAATAATCATCACTTAACGATTTGAATAGAAGGACTAGATTGAACATCTATCGATAGTTCATGAACTAAATTGAGCCAATCGAAATCTTAGGGACGAGATTACACATTAAATAGAAGTCCATGGACCATTTGTGACATTTTCCCATAATTTTTTTCTTTTTCAATTTAACTTTATCCCACTTCCTCTTCCAAATTTTTTATCTAGTGCTTTATCCAAACATTTCCAAGTTTATCCAATCCAAAGAAACATTGGAGATCGTATTTGCATTCAAATCTGGACTATCAAAAGTAGCTATTGTGCCAAGAATTGAGCCAATTCTCTAAAAAAATCCCAAAACTTTAAGTCTAGTCTCAAATCTATCTCAACCTTTTTTTGTCTAAAAAAAAAACTCCAAACTTTAGATTCAATCCTAAATCTACCCTGAACTTTTTCTTTTATCTTAGGAAAAACCATAAACTTTAGGTACAATCCTAAATATAACCCGAATTTTATTTTGTCTAAAAAAAATAAGCAACTTTTAATTTATTGTCAAACCTACCTTGATTTCCACCTCTATAATAAATACAATTCAGTAAGGTCACATGGAAATTTAATTTAAAAATAAAACTATTCTAGGATACAAAAATTAGGGATGACTATCCGCGACTTTTGGACAGAGGGCTAATAGGACCAAATTTAGGACTAGAGTAAAAATTGATAATTTTCTTTTCAACAAAAAATAAAAAAATTGGGGTAGATTTGCGATTGAACCTAAAGTTTGGGGTATTACAAAGAAAAATTCATGGCAGACCTAAAGTTTTAGGGTTTTTTTTTTTTAAGGAAAAAAATTTGGGGTAGATTTGGAATTAGATCCAATTTTGAAGTTTTTTCTGAGATAAAAAAATATTTGGGGTAGAATTAGGACTAAACATAAAGTTTGGGATTTTCAAGGGAAGTAGCCAAATTGGTGGTTTGGTGACAGTAGTACATTTTGACAAACTTTCCCACAGTAACATACCGATCCGCGGCTGCTGGGGCTTTTGACTCTGACCGTCCTCAGTCAAGATTTGAATTTTAACCGCGACTTACTCGCTCGAGTCTGGAAAGTCGTAGTCCAAAATTGTTAAAACTTTCAAACATGTTGAACTGTTAAATCTTCAACTTCATTTCCAGTTCTTTTTTCACCACCCTACTTCGGAACTTGATCTGTAACTGAGCAAAGCGACAGAAGCTTCCGCCGGACTCGGTCATCGTTCGGCTCCGCCCTGGCTCATGGGTAATATTGCCGTCACTGTCCAAGGCAAGGATAAGAACAATTGATTATTGTCGTCTTCTTTTCATCTTGCTGTCCGGCAAAGCATAAATTAAACCGGGACATGGTTTCGTTTCGTTACTTAACTGCCAATGGCGACCAACCAGAACCACTGGTTGTAGAAAGATTAAAAAAAAAAAAAAAGATATTGGCAGGAGGCTGACAGCGTCGGCTGGGACTTGGGATGTGGACATGTGTAAATTATCCTTGGCGCAGCAGTGATTAAGAGGAAAATCAATGTAGCACTCGAGGCATTGCTTCGAACCATTAAATGGAACCGCTATTTAGTTTTCGAATATCATGACTCCCCACTTTAAGATTTTCTGATCTCGGAAAACCATTCTGATTTATAAGATATCGAGAAGAGAGCGTACTTATTAAACTAGCTCATCTTATCGTATTAACTTTTTATTCTAACCTTTAAATATCACCAGGTCTAAAGGAAAAATGTTTAGAAGAACATTTAAAAGAAGATAGTGGAATTTTGGGAGATTTTCTCTTCTCCCGACTCTACTTTCTTTTTCTTTTTCAATTCAAACATCACATTGCCTTATATGACTAAGGTTGAAGGGTATTACAGACTTTATTCCATAGAAAACCTTTGGACAAACTCTGAGTGAGACTTAGATACAAGCAGCCATTGGAAATTAAACGAGGTCTAGTTGATCCGGTTGGTTCAAGTAAAATTTTCAAATGCCAACTAATGGTGATTCATCCTCGGACATCGGGGGTGAAGGAAAAGAACCATCCTTGGCATCATCAGAGTTTTTTTTTTTTGGTAGTGCTTGGATGACACAAATCAACGAATAATGTCTTGGAGTGGGTTCAGTCGCGTTGGCATGTATCTCTACGCAACTAATGCATCATTGCCTCGTTGTTATAGAATGATAACGTTGACCTGATTATAATGTACAGAAAGTCTCTAATTCCATAAGTTGATGTGGCATGCGGACAGACCAAGGCCATATATTCCGGAGGGTCGGTCTACAAATACACACCAAGAAGTAGGAAGAAGGAATTCGACTTCATTCAAGCGAGTTGACTAATCGTGATTGATCTACTGCCGTATAGAACAGTGCGGTGCAAATATGAGCAAACGCATTATCACGCATTTGTTATAAAATCCAAGAAGCTAACTGAGGCCAATGTTCAGTACATTGACTGACCCAGCTAAGGGCAAGTGCTAGAGAAAGAGATCATTTCAATGAGCTGCTCACTGATGTCTGTCCCCTTCTAGTAATCTTTAAATATGCAGTGTTTTCAAACCCGAAGAGTTTCTGCGCACATAGTTGTTAGTCTGAGCATACCCGAAAGCCGAGTGATCAAATTCCTATGGGCTTATGCCCCTGATCATTGTCTTAAGGGCATGATGCTCAAATCCAAGTGAAAGCAGTTCAAGGCAGTTGATAACCAAAATTGGAGGCATAGAAGCACATGGGTTATTCAAGAGATGCCCAGAAAAATCTGTACATGTATTTCCTCTCCCTACCTTCAACGCTTTATTACTTCCCCATATATCTGTACATATTCTCATCAACAGTGAAAACTGCGAAAGCCAAGATGACAAATAAAAAGAAGCCCTGGCTCTCAGGCACATCTTGGAGGCTTGGTCAATCAGGAAGATCAACCAAACCATGACTTATTAACATCACAATCCCACTATTTGCTCTCTCACGCCTCAAAGAAACTTCAGATTTTTAATTTCAACATATGACACAAGCATTGGGGTTCTCTTCCATGCTGACCGCGTGGTAATATCTGGTGAGGTGTGGATTATAGGCTTCATAGGCCTTGACAAGCTCTGCAATCTGCTGCTCTTCCGTCTTCTTCTTGTCCTCCTCCTTCTTGCCTTCCTCCTTCTTGGGCTCTTCCTTTTTCGGCTCTTCCTTCTTCTTCTCAGGTTCCTTGGCCGGCCCGACCGTTAGAATCTCGGTGTACCATTTCTTCTTCAGCTTGCTCACCACCTCGACTGGGTCAACAGTCCCAATGACTGTCATTTTTTTCTCCTTCAAGTCCATGGCTATAGAATCAATTCCTGGTGATGCCACAAAGAGAAAAAAGATGGACCAATAGCGTTACAGGCCTGTCTGAGAGACCAAAAGACATTGAATGAATTCTCTTATGACCCATCAAAGGAATTAAGAAAGTGTTTGAGCTAGTTCTAGTGATCAATGGCTTCATCACTATCTGAGCCAATTACGACTAGTTTCTTATTTGAAGTTAGTAATCTAACTGCATATTCCCCATGAACCAAAAAGAGAGGGAAGTCTTGTTATTACCAGAAAGGCCAGAAACTGCTTTCATGGCCTTCTGCTTTGCTTTGTCGTCGTGCAACTCCACTTTCAGAACCACCTTCTGCACAAGAACAAAAGAATCATTAGTACGCAAACAAGAACAGCAACAAAATCCTGTAAAAGTCAAAAGACAATAAGCTGAACCGATTCTGGAAAAGAAACACTTTCAAAACTTGTAAGGCGTGGAGGTAAATCATATCAATCAAAACACATGCATCTTCTATGAAACTCATCATGATCAGACCATCGGACTGAATCAACAAAAGGGAAGGTCCCAACTCTCACCTTCATTTCTGTTGTGTACAGAGCAGTGACCTGGAAATTTGCAGGGACTCTAAAAGAAAGTCAAAGATAATACTAAAAAAGAGGGAAATAGAGAGGAATGAATCAGACCCGGGAAATGAAGAAGCACAGATTATAGGAGGAGGAAGAAGAGGAAAGTGAGGAAATAATCAAAGAGGAAGGTGGATGGACCTATAAAAGCCACTAGTCGCTTTTTCTTTTCTGCAAATTTAAACCAGACAATAATGCTGACTGAGAAGAGTCGAACAAAACGGATGAAAGGTGGAAAGAGAAACAGGCGTATGGAACAAGAAAAGGAAATTGTCTCATTTTAAATTGGCAAGCGATGGAAACTTTGGCTTACGTCGCGGTCGTCTTGACAGGTTCATGGGATTTCCTTAGGAATTGTATCCACATAAATAATGCCAGTGAAGAAAAAAGAGAAAGATAAATTATCAGAATTTTTGTCTTTTACCTCCTGACTTCTAGCTCTTGTTTCCCTCCCTATGTTCAATTTATGGAAAATTAAAGGTTTTATGCATATCCTTTCGTATCCCAATGATTTTCGAATTTTTATTTAGAAGAGTTGATGCAATTTTCGAATATCTTTAATGATTTGTTCCTTTTTCCCCCTTTATTTCTGACCGTCAAAATTTCATGTAGGGAGTCGGGACTCGTTCAACTAGATCTAGAAGGTCCCTTGTTTGAAGATGAGTCCATGCCATGGGTCAGTCAATCCCCACGGGGGACAGAAAAGTAGTGCAATAATGATCATGGTTGACTTGTTGCAAGAACACCTAACCTCGCAATTAGAATGTCCATGTCTGTATTCAGGCGGGCTTGGCTCCATATGTAAATTTCCTTACTCTGTTCTTCGTCTTTGTTCAGCAAAAAAACTTTGCGGTTTCTTTTTTTTTTTTTTTTTTTAATTACGGAAAAGCTCTATGTAATTCTAGAGCTAGGGCCGCTAGCCACTACGAAGACAGGGTGACCCTCATGGGTCATTGGGTGAGGGCTCATGGCCCTTGCTCATAATTAGGGGAGGGCCGCCATCAATGAGGGCAACAAGTCCTCACTGATCATAGCCCTATCTTAGTGGCTCGCGAGTGTCACCTGTGGCCCCTTGTTAGCCTTAACAATAAAATAATAAAATAATTGATAAAAAAATCAAAAAATTAAAATTTTAAAACAAATCACATCAGCGTCAACAATGTCACGTAGGATAGCTGGTATCCATGTTATCAACTTTTCGATTAAAAATTTTGACCGGATGGACTATATTGACAATTTATTAAAAGATTTAGGATTATATTAGTCGAAAGATTTAGTACTTAATTATCAAATATGCAATCGATTTAAGGCTATATTGGCTAAATTGACTAGCATAATAAATATAGGATTTTTTAAGGAAATGTTACCCTTGATCTTGTCCATTTCTCTTTTGCCGATCAAACTGCGGACGGTTTTACGAAGGCCGTCTGTCCCACGCCATTCTCAGGTTTGTTGTCCGAACTCCAAACGGTTTCCTTGCAACCGGCTAGAATTATGGGAGATGTTAAATAAAGAATCTTAGGGATTGCAGAGATATCTTTGTATATGAATGTATTTAGGTGACTCTGTATTCCCTCGAATTTTGCAACTCAGCGACCCGCGATGTCTTTACCCTTAGATGACTTAAAGATGGTCCATGATAATTTCAAGGTTGTGTAACCGATGTAACCTAAGTGACACGAATTGTTTGTATATGAATCTCCCATGACAATACATCCAAATTTCAATCTTTGTACATTGTATTCCACCGGAAAAACCGAAAAAAATCCGGACAGCATTTCCGGTGCTTGAATGAAATAGCCGGTTGTGGATTCCCATTTGAATCCACATGCATAAATTTCTTGATCAAGAAATCCGACCTCCGGCTGGCGATGGTATTTTTTATTGAAGTGTTGAAAGATTGTATGTATCAAGAAAATAGGTTTCACTTGTTGGAGTGAGCCTTCCGCAAATCGGACATACTCAACAGTCTAGAATCTAGGTCGGGCAACCGTTAAGTCACATCTAATCGGCAACCACAACGTTGCCTTGACCAACAAAAAAGCCAACCATTTACTAGTGCATGAAATGATTTGACCTCAAAAAAAGGGGATAAGTACACTAATGGTACCAAAAGTTTCCGCCGGATCACTTAAGTGCCAAATCGGAGAAAAAACGCTCACTTTGGTGCCACCAGCGAGAATTTTCGCCCAAAATAATTACGTGGCTTTATATTTTAAAAAAAAAATCGATAAACCCCCTAAACGACGTCGTTTTTGTCATACTTAAGAAAACGACGTCGTTTTGCCGTCCTATGTGGATGGCTTAGGAAAAACGACACCGTATAGCCCATTTGTGATTGAAATTAGGGTTTTTTTTTGTTCATCCTCGCCGACCCACCGTGCTCGGCCACCGTCGTTGCGCCATGGTGCTCGGCCACCGTCGCTCGGCCACCATCGCTTGGCCACCGTGCTCGGCCACCATCACTCGGCCAAGAAATGATGGGAAAATAGGAGGCGAGGACAGAGGAGGAGGAGGAAGAAGGGGGATTAAAGGTGCAGAGAGAGAGAGAAGACGGGATGTGCGAGGGAAAGAGTGACTGGTGCTAGTGTTGTTCTTCGAGGAAAGAAGACGCGGCTACCATGGCTTCTCTCTCTCTCTGTTGGTGTTGTTTTTTGGGGAAGAAGACGATATCGCCATGGCTTCTCTCTTTCTCTGCTGGTGTTGTTCTTCGGAGAAAAACACAATGCCGCCATGGCTTCTCTCTCTCTCTCTGCTGGTGTTGTTCTTCGGCGAAGGAGACAACGCCGCCGCCATGGCCTCTCTCTCTCTCTCTCTCTCTCTCTCTCTCTCTCTCGATTTGGGGATTTAGGGTTTTGACTTGGGATTTAAGACGCCAAACGACGTCGTTGGTTGTTTACACGTTGACTGGACTTTCCGGCGAGCCACATCAATATAAAAAATTATTAAAAAAAGTCCACGTCGGATTTCCAGCAGTTCAAATCGGCGTTTGCACCAAAGTGAGCGTTTTTCAAATTTTTTGGCACTTAAGTGATCCGACGGAAACTTTTGACACCAAAGTGAGCGCCGTACACAACTTTTAGGACCATTAGTGTACTTATCCCCAGAAAAAGTACTATAAAAGTCTTAAACTTATAACATTTATATCAATTTAGTCATAAATATTTTAATTTGATCAATTTAATTTTAAATTTTTTTTTTACATTGGTACCAATTCAATCTATCTTGTCAATTTAAGCCGAAAATTACTAACGTGAACCCCGATCATCCTACATAACATAGTTGGCATTAATGTGGACATTTTTAACAATATTTTAATTTTGTTAATTTTTTACATTTTAAAAATAATGTTTCCTTTTTTTTTTTTTTTTTTTTTCCCCTCTCCCTCTTCTTTGCTTTTTCTTATTGATGATGGCCATCACTGGCCACTAGCCATCACTGGCCACTGGCCACATCCATGGCTAGCAAGGGCTAGCCTCACCCTTACGAGTCACAAGCAATGGTCGACCTTGTTGGGTCTCCCCTAGGCAAGGGTGAGGTTGGTTGGGCCTCATTGTCACCTAAGCAAGGCTCATTGGGCCTCGCCTGGGTCATTAGGCCTCATTCTCACCTAGGCGGAGCCCTGGTGAGGCCAACCCTTGCTCAAGCGAGGCACAGTAAGGATACTCTAGCCTAGGCAATGGTCAGCCTCGCTAGATCTAGCGAGAGGGCCTTGCCTTGCTTTGCCTTTTGCCGTGCTTGGACAATCAACGCTCCCCTTGTCCAAGGGCGGCCCATTGAGGTTGATCATTACTTGCAACCGGTGAGGGTGACCCGGATAGGCCAGCCCTCACTAGCCATGGCTGTGTCTAGTGCCTGACGATGGCCACCGGCAAAAAGTAAAAGCAAAGAAGAGGGAGAAAAAAACATATTTTTTTAAATTTTAAAAATATTAAAATATTATTAAAAATTTCTACATCAATGTCGACCATATCACGTAGAATGGTCAACATCCACATCAACAATTGTTTGCTTAAATTAGACAGATGGATTGAATTGGTACCAAAATGAAAGGTTTATAATTAAATTGGTTAAATTAAAAAGTTTAAGACTGAATTAGTATCACACAATAAATTTAGGACTTTTTTTAGTATTTTTCCCATTTGACCATTGTGAAGCATCACATATTATTAGAATGGCAAGTTTAACGGTGGACATTTGTCCACTTGCATCAACAATTGTTACCATGTATTGCCGCTTGTCAATTACGACATGACTACCGGCTACGAAGGATGTCTACATGTAAGATAAAGAGGCTCATTCAAGTGACGGGTTTGACTCTTGAGGATCCTTTTCTGAACACTCATCATCCCCATTCTCTTTTAGATTCTAACTTAATTATCAGAAATTGTCCAATTAGCCATAACCAGTTCTACGTATGTCGATTTAACTATATACTTTTCAATTTAATTAATTTATTCCTAAACCTTTGTATGAAATTTCATTACAATTTTTCCACCTAATTTTCATCATAAATCACTTATATATCTAGCTATCCTACATGGCATACCACACCATTAGCGATTTTTAGCAAAAATTAGACAAAATGATTATTCAGAATTTTATGTGAAAGTTTATGACTAAATTGACAAAATTAAAAATGTTAAGGTTAAATTAGCATCCGTACAATAATTTAGGATTGATTCAATAATTTTCCTGACCATTATGGGTCCTATGCCCGGAAGCCTGAGCTCGCGTCGATTGTTGCAGATGCGTCCAAAGAGGCTAGGGCCTTGTCTGGTGAGGTGGTTGTCCAAGTTCGGCAATTAACACCGGTACTTCTGTTGTTGAAGTAGAATACGTAACTTAATAGTCCTTTCGGAAGCTCCGCTCATGTCGATTGGGCCTGATCGGCACATTGCCGGCGGCGTCCCAAATGCAGAGGACAGGTCCAGTTCCAATGAGCCCAAAACTTATCAGGCCCAGAAATTTGACCTCATCATCAATCATCATAGTATTGAATCTTTTGTCGTGGCTTTTGGGGGGGAAAATGAAAGGAAGAAAAGACCTCTTTGGTGTGGTTCGGAAACTGAAGAGATTTGAGCTGGCACTGAACTTGCCGTGGGTCACATTCTTTTTATAGTCAAATTGGATTAATCTATAAGCAACCAGGTTGGACTCATTGGACATGTAATGGCGTGAGAACTTTGAACAAGTCGTCTCAAGGGAAACGTCAGGGCTTTTCCTTCTTCATGGGGTTAAGACTAAAGACCCAGAAATTCTTGATATTTTCGTGATTTCTTTGAATCTCCCGAAGTGGAGCACATGATGTGGTGTGAATGGTCCTGTCTCTGGCAAAAAAAAAAATATATATATCTTGGACCTTTTCAAGTACTTACATGTTGAGAAAATGAAATTTTAAGAAGTATATCTGATCTTAGGGGTTTGATTGGATTCCCAAAATTTTGATTCCTGATTCGTGTGTCGATTTGACAAATATTATACAAAAATCCGTATCCATTGAAATTTTAAGAAGTATATTTGCATTCGAAGCAAATGATAGAAGGATAGGTCAACTCTTCTTTAAATTGTGTATGGGCAATCTTGGGAGGAAAAAAAAAAATCAAAAGAAAGGGCGGCCACTTTTGGTTCACATGTTTGTCTATTTCTTAAAACGTAATGTCTCAAGCATGAATTAGTGAAAATTATTGACATTCCACACTTAAATTATAAGGATCTAGGATGTATCACTCGAATCATTAGTCCAGTGCTCGATATAACCCTTTCTCCTGGGCAAGATGTGCTACCATTTAGATTATTCTAATATGACCCGCTGCAATCCTTGTCACTTGATGAGGGAGAGTATACTTTGTGAATATATCATAGTGAGTAAAAATAATCGGTGAGTCACCCACCACCATGATGCAACCTCTATTTCTCCATACATATTGTTAGCTAAGGTGGGGAAATGGAATTCTGCTTACGTATAGGCACATAGCAAAGCATTGACATAGTTTTAAAATTAAGATATACATTAACTACTTCACATTACACCACATCAGAGATTTTTCATGGAATACTCCTAAAAACTTTCATTATTTTTGTGAATTTTTTAGTGTGACATCCTGTATTCCCACGTTAAAGGGGAGACATCTTGTAGGGTGACTCATAAAAATAAACATCCACCTTCAAAAAGATTATTATCTCATGCGATTACAAATATTCTATGTGGGGATTCAATCCTCATGGAACGAGTTGAATCGTTACAAAAGATTTCAGAGTGTGACCCACTTCGGTAAATGCGTAAATCTTGGACAATTAGTCCCATTATGACCCAATGAAGGTAGGGCCTCATCGCTCGGGACGAGAGGGCTCCGACGGGATGCAATTCCCATCGACTTTCAGGATAGCAAAGTGGGGAAAATATCTGCTTACACACATGAAGAATGAAAAGTACTATCATGCATTGTGGGCCAACACCGACAAAGGCGTCTGCTCTCTAAGTTGGGGAATTTGCGAGACTCCAAAATCTCACGTCGGACGCAATTAGCCTATTAAGTGATTTATAAGTCCACACCTTAATTAGCCACCACCTTCTATTCTATGGTTACACCAAGAAACTCCAATACAAAAAGGATTGGACCGAGCAAAAAAGCCTCTTATCCCCTTCTCATGTGATCACAGCAAAAAGAGTAGGCCAAAATAGAAAAAAAGTCGAATTCGTTCTAGGGATAATCTCCTCGGTTTGGGGAAAGGGTTGGGGTTGTTATATTCAATGGCCGATTTCACTTTGGAAAAAAAAGGCATAATTTCACTCTTCAGAGATGTCCCAACAGGTAATTTAGACAAGTGGGAAATGGGGTCTTAAAATCTTGATATGGCAGACTTAGTAGGGATGGGTTTTCTATCGGAAGCAAAGTCTTGCTCCCTCTTTTCCAGACAGCAGAGCAACACCACAAAGCGACCTGTCCGAAGACTCCAAAACCCATTGCAGAACGCAACCCAAATCTCACTCCACAATCAAGCTCTCTACCCCCGCCGAAACAGAAATCACACAACAATCTGATTAAAACCCAGAAGAGAAAACCATCTCCAAGGAAGTGGTCGTAATCAGAATATGTACATTTGTATTACAAGATAACAAAGCTGCTACACACCACCAAAAGAAGATCCTCAGCATCAAAGAAAAAGCACGGAAAATGAACACTTTTCAGACGTGCTTGCACCTCAATTATACAGCTTTCGAGGGCCAAGCCATATGTCCTCTAAACCTCCTAGCAATTGACCTAAAAATGGATGCCACTTTGAAACAAAACTGCAACCTAATTCCCATCAATGTAAACATGGTTTGGACCCCCTAAAGAAGTTGATTAGAAACCCTTGGCCACGGCGTTTTACATGGTGGGAGCAGACAGTTTACCAGCCTGGTCCAACACATCCAGCACCTCGCTCCTGCTCCTCACGATCCTGTGGAACACCTCCCTGATCTGCATCTGCAGCGGCACCAGCCCCTCCTCCATCCTCCGGCATGTCTCCGCCAGCTCCGCCGCCTTCACGGCGGCCTCCTCTGCCCGCTCCACCTCGCACGGGAACTGGAACGAGTCCGCAAACTCAGCCAGCACCTGCCCCAGCCGCTCCATCCGCTGCACCTCCTCCATCAGTCCTGCCGCCCCCCGCTTCTCCTTCCGCTTCCACTCCTCCCCGATCTTCTCCTGCAACGCGGTCATGGGCTGCGCCCATGCGAACTGCTTCGGCACCTGCAGGTGCATCGCCAGCCCGGTCCTCTCCTGGCACGGGATGGCCGCCACCAGGGCCGACATCACGAAGACCGTGATCGCGCCCATGATGTACACCGGCAGGGCGAGGCCAGATGACTCTGCACCTCGCGGGAGCACCAGGTTCGATGACATGGCCTGAATTCGGCGATTCGGAAATCGATCATTAGCCAATAAAGTCGGACGGATCAGAGCTTCAGACAAACGATGAGGAAAATTGACTCTGAAAATCACATTCGATTTGTGGAATAACCAATCTATAGCTTGATAAAACGAGTCAATGCGCCCCAAATTCGGGTTAAACGATCTTGAAAGAATTCAATTTTGATTTCAGCACCAAAAAACGTACTTGAATTTGCTTTGATGCGGACCAATTCTTCGACACGCCCCAGGAGAGCGTCCGGAACTGCACAGCTGCCGATCGATCCTTGTTCGTGCCGGCGCTGCTGCCTCTCCGCCCGAAAGACCAAGTCCTCTCCGTTGACTTGTGGCCGCTGCTCTCCTTATCCTCGGCGGCCAGCACGGTCATCATCGATCCGAGCGCCTTCTTCGCCCGCCGGGCCTGGCCCTCTCCGACCGGCTGCTGCTCGAGGGCGGCGACCGCGATCTCCGAGAGCTTCTGGCAGTGCCTGACGGCGTCGACGCCATGCATGACGGCGTTGCAGACGTCGAGGGCCTTGACGGAGCGGTCGAGGAGCTCGGGGAGGAGGCGGTCGAGGGGGGGCTTGGCGACGACGGAGGGGTCGCGCTCGCGGCCCATGATGAGGAAGGCCTTGAACTCCGCCTCGCAGCAGAGGAAGACGTCGAGGAGCTTCCGGAGCCACGCGAGGGAGAGGAAGGGGGCGTCCGGCGGAGGCGGGGGCGGAGGGGTCGCCGCCGTCGCCGCCGCCGTCGGGCGGGGGCTGGGGGAGGAGGGGAGGAGCTCGGAGAAGCGCTCGGCGATGTTGCGCTGGAAGAGGTCGAGGTCCTCGAGCTCCTGCTCGTGGTGGCCGTCCATGGAGACGACCTGGTTGCGGCGGATGCTGATGCGGCCCAGGAAGGAGCCCTGGTACTCGGTGGCAGGCATGGCGTTTCTGGGTCTCCTGGTCTCTTCTCGCTTGTTCTCTTTTGCAGGTCCCCAAAAGGATGGACGATCGATGACGAAGATGAATGAGAAAGAGAGAGAGAGAGAGGAGTGAAGGCAAAAGCGATGGATTAGAATAAGGGTTAAAGACAGGACGGTTGGGGCAGTTATACGTTCGAGAGATGGGTGGTGGTCAAGGCATACGACCGTTTCTTCTCCTCTTTTGCTTTCGTGTTCTTCCTTTCTTTTCCTTCCTTGTACTGAGTAGAGATGCTATATTCTCTACTCAGCTTCTTTCCCAATCTGCCCCTTCACGTGCACCGTAATTATTGGAAGGACCTTTGCCGTTTAGGGTTTTGTTTTATGGTGGCTTGTGGGATGTATTGGGAGCGTGGCCTAGCGGCACATGAACGTCATGTGGAAGGAATTTTTGGCCTAGGTTCCGTCCAATGCATATGACATGTGGTGGGTGCAAAGGAGATGGTTGTCTTGGAAAGAGAATGAGAAGAGACTTGTGTTTTCAATCATTGAAGAGAGAAAGAGAAAGCATATGTGGTGATCTCTTTGTAGGTCGCAAATAGTTATCACGTGAGTTTCGCGCGGTGATGTTCTCACTTTTTGGTCATATCAATTGACCTTTTAGCGTGGATTACATGTCAATCTATGATAAAGGCGATGCAAAGCAAAGAGCAAGAAAATGCATGATGGAAAGATTAGTAGTTGATAGATTTTGCCTTTTAGCCTTGTTCAACGAGATTTGAAAATGGGAACACCCACTTGTGAGTATTGACTTTGGCCTTAAATGGTATCCTAGAAATGGTATCATAGACACCCTTGTGATGGAAGAGGCGAAGAAACATTAGAAAAGTAAAGAAGACATGTCCAATTTATGTGAATTAAGTACATTTCAATCTTAGATCTTAGTAAATTACATAGAAAATTCACACGATGTGACAATTTTGATGTATGGAATACACCAAATAAGCTTCTCAATAACAGACATTGACTTCTACGGGTTGCGAGGTGGAGGTAGTATCTCAAAATGACTAAAAGCTTATACTATGAGTGAAATTTGCCTTTGAAAACTTGTATCTTTTTATTTGAAGTTGCGAAGCCTTACTTGGTGCCGCAACCGTTTATGAGGCCCTAATTTGGTATAGATATAATAAAATGATCATATAATATATGGTTAAATAGCAATATCTCGAAAAAAAAAAAAAAGCAATACAAAATATATATTTATATATTTCTTTATCATATTATTTCCGTGGCCAAGAAACGGCAACTTTCTTGGAGACAACCGGCGAGTGGCATTACGGTGGTTTTCCCTGCCCGGGGGGCCTTTACTCGTCAATCCGGTATCATCGGCATCCACGTCACGAGCCAGTTGCTGAGTCAGCCAGCCCCGACTCCCCCCTCCTTTCCGGATTCCGATCCGTCGAACGCGCTGTCTGAAGCCACGTGGACGGTGCTGGGCCCCAGCATCGACATCGCGGGAGAGGAGAGGAATCGTTTGACTTGGTCGTCGTCCCCTTCCCGATTCCCTACGACGCGACCGCACGACCATCTCTTGCACCCTCACCACCTCCCTCTCCCTCTCTCTCTCTCTCTCTCTCTCTCCACATCTGACCACGCCTTTTGACTTTTTTTAAGGATGTCCGCCAGAGAAAACGCCGGCCACCCGATCCCCCATACGGGGGAAAAAAATAATATATATATCGCATAACCTAATACAGTTAAAGGAATATGCATCGTTGAATTTTACCATTTCTTTTCATGATGATTCATTTTCTCAATGGAACGTTTTAATTTTTGCATCCAATGCCAGGACCCTAACAAGCAATATCGTAATCAAGTTGAGTCGCTTTCGAATAACTAAAACTCAATTAGATGATCACTCGAGATTGACTCGTTTAATATTGGGCAGAACTAAAGCTCGAGTTGTTTCGTCAAGTCAAGCTCTAACCCGCCGCTATTAAGCTTGATAGGTGCACGAGCTTTATTAAATTTTATTATCATTTCAAAGATTTGTTATAATCAAGAAAAAAGACAAAAAAAAAAAAAAAAGTCCTTAAACATACATGCTATTCCCACATATATATATATATACACGAGCAATGAAAATAGCCCATCTTATAAAGCTTGAGCTCGAATTTATATCTGACTCAAGTACAATTAGGTCAAGCTCGAGTGTTCTGAATTTCTATTCAAATCAAGCACAAGTGGAGTTTCGAAATTTGAGCACATGAGGTGAGTTGAGCTCGAGCTTGATGCTAGCTCACACAACATGACTCAACTTGATCAAATTCCAATTAGTAAGTACAGTTTTTATTTTATTCTTTTATGATCATGAATATTCAGTAATTAAAGGCAGTGGTAACTTGAACGCAGAAAAACAAACAAGATACCTTTTAGGCATGCTTGTTTCTTTTCTTACCAAAATTGTTAGTGCACAAAAATGATGTGTATATTTTCTATTTTATTACTCAACGATGGTTCCGGAAGTACTTGATAAAATAATTTCGTCAATTCCACATGATAAAGGTAGCTAACAGTGGTTGATAGTCACATATCATACTATGATTAATGACATTTGATTGGCTTAAAGCTCCTGTTGAATTGTATCCACTTTCATAAAAAAATTACTAATTTAAAAAAAAAGTTGAAATTTTTATTGCCAGCTTTATATATAAATATATAAATACACACACACTAACACACACACACACACATATATATAATGGTTGCTCACTTCGTGGGCCCCACTAACCAACGACACAGATTGGCTCTGCAGAATCTCTTCTTTTTTTTTTCATTCGAGGCCCCCCAAAAAAAGTTGATGATGCATATGTGAATTTGACATTTTCAAAAGGGATGGAAAAAATTATGTCTTTATTTCCTGCCGAAAGTTCAAAGTAATCGAAAAATCAAGAAAAGATCTAACAAGACGTCTCACGTGACGTTGTATGTCGTGAGTAAAAAATCATGTGCTCAACAACCCTAAATGGAAAATTCATCGAAAGTGAAAGATTGCAGGAAAATGAAAGGTGGAAACCGTTCCAAATACGTACATCCACGCAAAGCCGGCTATATCATAAGAAATATCTTTTAGATAAATAAAATAGCCGGGCGCTATCATTAATCACTTTGCCCCGTTATATTAAAATAGAATTATGTTTGTCTGCCCCGCATAGTTTATGGTCTTTATACTATTGCTGGAAAAAATTCTCCCTAAAGTTCAAGGATTTTCCAAAAAACATCCTAGTTGACCAGGAAATAGAGAAATATAAAAAAGAAGGGTTAATATCACAAAATCCAAAACTATATCCGTTGTAATAAAAATATCTTAACTTTTTTCAGTGAGTAAAACCTTAAACTTGTCTATTATGACATAAATACCCTAAGTTATAGAAAAACGCTAAACTTATATTAGTTTGACAAATATATTATGGATAGAAATAAAATAAATGGTATATATGTCACATATATATAAGTTAGAGTTCTTTTGTGACAAAACAAAGTTGGGTTTTTATATCACAGTGGACAAGTTTAGGATTTTTAGTGACACAAAAAATGTTTAGGGTATTTGTATTAAAGTAAGTATAGGTTGGGTTTTTATTATTATTATTATTATTATCATTATTCATTTGCCTTAAGAAAATGAAAATTGCCTAAAAAGTTCTAAATTTATTATATGAGGGCGGTTTATTCCTAAAAGTTTATAATTTGGTTAATATAGTATTAAATTTATTTATGAATTTCGATTGTAGTCCTTTTGGCCAATCTTGACAAAATTGCAAAAATCATTGACTTTCGGCTAAAATTGATCAAAATGACTATATTGATAAATCGTCAAATGATTTAAAATTGGATTTAGCCAAAATAAAAAAAATAAAATAAAATTTAGGACTGAATTAGCACGCCCCATAATAAGTTTAACATTCTTTTTGAGTGATTATCCATAAAAAAAATTCCCGATGAAACCCGGATAAGATAGAGGCTGAAACACACGTCGTGGCCGAGAGAAGTCAAGAGTCTCGAATGGCCTAGAGGATGACGAAGGGACACTGTTCGCGGGTGAACTGTGACTCGTACGAGTGGATGAGGGAGGAAGAAAGAAGAGCTCGAGAATGGCCGGCCTGCACTCAAAGCACGTTCGGAGGGTGGAAAGGGGAATCGCAAGAGTTCGGATCATCGTCATCATCACCATCATCATCATCTCATCTGCGCATCACGCTGATTCGGAGCGTTGATCGTGGCGTGAAATCAGAGTAAGCACGGGCCACAGAAAGGTCATTGAAAATAGTCAAATCGCTGCCCGACTTTAGTGAGAGAGAGAGAGAGAGAGAGAGAGAGAGAGAGACTTAGTTACAAAGAAAGCAATTGACTGGGGTTGGTATCATCACATCACCCCTTTTTGCGGTTTCTTGCTTTGGCCACTGGAACCCCGAAGATACCTTCCTCATCATGGATAAGCTAATATGATATGATGGTTTCATTTTTCTTCGATAATTTCCTTTTTCCCTTTTCCCGTGTAGGAATGAGGAATGAAATTGTCCTATGATTTATCTGATGAAATAATATTTCATTCGACAACATGAAATATGTCCAAAGAGAGAGAACAAAAGCTGATTGGTGCGTTCACGAGGTTCTCAAGGTAGATAGATGATCGACAAGAAACCCATATCGATTCTTGCGAGGTTTGGTCGAAGGGAAACTTAGACAATGAAATCCCTTTTCTCAATGCTTGTAACAGTGAATCTTATACTTATTTATCCTTTACGAGACCGCATAATATTAAAATATGATGATTTCTCTAATTTTTCCCAAAGCACACGACAAGTTCTCTTTCTATTAAGTAGGGACCACGAGGTTCGGATGTCGAATCTCGGACATGAAGGCATTCATTTGATTTGCTTTCATTGCGGACATTACGGATATAGATCAGAGGAGTGTCCTTAGTTGCAACCAATAGAGAATGATCCTCATAATCTTTTGGAAATGCGGAGGGGAACATGGAGGATCGTTGGCAGCAGCGCCAGAGGTGTATGCCAAAATATGGGCCAACACACCGACCACCTCGAGAGCATCCTAATAATTCGATTTTTCCCGAAAATTTCTCAGATCCTCTAACTTGAAGAAAGGGTAAATTCATTTAGTCAATACATACAACGTGAATGCATTTCAATCAACGTTACCAAACGTTAGATTAAAGAAATCCTTGCTCGCTTAACATCGGGGTTCTCTTTTTGGGAGGGCAACCCTCATTATTATATTCTTGTCCTCCTGCTCAGTGCTAGAGATGGTAGGGTTTGCTTCAAGAAAAGAGAGAATCTGGGAGTTAAAAATTCCACGGCCCGCACGGTAGATCAGTCGGTTATGGGTCGCTGTCTTCCTTTTTCGAGAGGTCGTGGAAAGAACCAAAGAGGGAGCTCGTCCATGTCCGTGGAGCTCTACCGCATGCCTGAGCTTCGTCAATGGCGACTCTCCCTTTATCGTGTCGGGGGCTAAGGAAAAGTAAAGATCGGTAGACTCGGTCACTCAATCATAGGGCTCGATGTGGAAAAAGGAGAGGAGAAATGTGACCTACTTCCGTGTCACATAAGAGCAAGAACATCACATGGATTGGCATGAGATCGCACTGTCCATTTTTAGCGTCAAAATAATAAATGCAAATCAATTCGATCGACCCATCACGCATGAATCAATCTTAATTCTTCCTATCTTTTCCCAAACGTTAGAGGCGGAGGTGATGCCCTTCGACTTTCCCAACGATCGTTGTCATATCGTGTGATTTGTCATGGACTTATCGAAGACCATAACGTGTTGCTACATGTCCAAAAAGCAGGGCAGAAATTTTCTGACAAAACCTAGTGGAGCAAATCACACTTGCGCTACATGCATATGTAGTTGTGTCAAAGACACTGCTGTGGGAAGTGATAGATTCCCTTGCCGCGTGAATTGGAGGTCTTCGCACGACGACTTTGGTGCCATTTTTTCTTTTTCTTTTTTTTTTTCTTTTTTTGGAGAGATTGGTGCCATTTAAAAAGCTAGTTCCTATTCCACCAGACTAGCGACCAACGTCCGAGGGCTTTTATTAAACGATGAGGGAGATCCATCAAGGCAAAATTACTTTGCATGCAACACGTAGAAGACATTGTTAGATCGAATGACATGCATGTATTACACGCATCACTAGAATAATACCCATAAATAGAGATTACCAAGATATACCTTTTCCATATTAAGGAGGGATGACAAGGTTGTGACAATTGATTCACGACGTTGCTTTATAAATAATTCCTAAAATCAAAATGATGATCATTCAAATAAGCGGAATATAAAGAGAGAATTTTTATTAACTCAGAAACCAAACACCCAAATTACTATTCAATGTAATTATGTTTCTGTCATCACATCACTTATTCCCGTGTCGTCACTTGAGGACAGCAGCTAGAGCTGGCAACTTTATGTTAACGCATTTGAATTTTAATTTCAACATGGGACCGCTTGAAGATATTTAGTAACATTGTTTTTGGAAAGACAAATAGCATTCTACCACTTGTAGGGTGCGTTTGGGAGTGGCATTTGGAAGCCACTTTGAACCCCCAAAAGTCCCTTGGGCTAATTTGTGGGTGTTTGGTAAAAATTTTCAAGCCCCATTTGGGGAATGCCAAGCCTTCCCAAAGCTGAAAACCCAAGGTAGGTGGGGGGTTGCCTTAGGCTTTCAGCCTTCTTGGCATGCTGAAAGCTAAGCTTAAATAAAAAAATTTCTTCCCAAATTGTCCCCGTTGATTTTTCCTTTTTCCGATTTTGTCCTAACTGTTCATCTTCTTTGATCTTCTTTGTGAGCAATTGCTGACGAAGGGCATGCAGTCGCCGGCGACTGTCGCGCACGCCACACCGACCCGCCGCACCACTACCTCCGCCGCGGCCACGCGACCCTTCGGTGAGGGTCGCATGACCCCAATTGAGAGGTCGCCGCAGAGGTCAAGACCCCGAGAGTTCCGCAACCAAATGTAGTCGCCGGTCATGACTTTCGGGCGACCTCCGCGAGGTCACGACCACGACCCATTTGGTCATAGATTTGGTCGCCGAACGCAACCTTCGCGGAGGTTGCGACGCAAATCTGGTAGCGACTAGATATACATCACCGGCCGTGCTTTAGGTGACCTCCACGAAGGTCGTGACCTTCGTGCTACAACTAGATGGGTCGCCGACCGCGACCTTCAGGTGACCTCGCAGAGCAAATCTGGTCGCCGGAGGTCGAGGCGGCGTCGCGTGATGCGCGTGACCTCGCCGCCCCAGATTCAAAGTCGCCAAAGGTCGAGGAAGCGTCACGCGAGGCGTGCCACCTCGCCCCCCAGATCTCGGGTCATCGGAGGTCGTGGCACCGCACGACCTCGCCACCCCAAATCCGGGTCATTGAAGGTCGCGGAGGTTGCTTGGCGGCCACCTACCCTTGCCGGTTAATTTTTTTTTTTTTCTTTTGATAATTTTTTTTTATCACAAAAGTCCTTTGTCCCCTAAACATAATTTTACTCAAAAGTACTTCACAAAGGACTTTCAAACTATAATTTACCAAACACAATTTGCATTTTGAAAAACACCTTTAACTCAAGAATCTTTGCATTTTTCTGAAGACTTTCCTCAAAAGTCTTCCCAAATGCACCCGAATCAAGTCATACAAGTGACGAACATAGTTGAATCCACTATGTATGATTAAGTTTACGTTTCCAAAATTTCTGAAATAAGTATATTGTGGTAACTTCACAAATAAGACATTAAAAGCACTCTCAACCTCACTTTTTCCATTTTCAAAAGAAAAATAAAATCAGACTTCAGTTACTTTTGTTTTGTGAAAAAACTTTTTTGGGAAAATCAATTATCTTAATTTCAGCATTTAAATCGATTAAGAAAATGAATCGACAGAAAATCTTTTCCTAATTAACAAAAAACCTATGTTTAAATACAGGAAAATGACTTTCTTTTTCAAAAATTAGAAATCATTTTTCAAAATATAACATGACACCGCACTTGGACTAAAGACTTTGTACTTGAGCATAGGAACCTCAATGCTCATTCCTTTTGCTAGGCCTCGATAGACTAGAGGTTGGACAAGCGAGGATCTGTGCATGGGCACTAGGGTCTCGAGCCTTGCCTCCATGGACCTAGGCACCAACTACTCGGGCACAAGCACTATTAGGGTCCTAGGCTCGACCTTGGTGGACCTTGCCTAAAAGCTAGGGAGCCCAAGTATGGGCATCATGGTCTCAAGCTCGACTTCTATAGACCTTGATGCCTCTATCTGATTTGTCAATTCCACGTGTCCATGTTACTAGTGCCCGAATTATTCACATTTAAAAAAAAAAATTCTTTCCAAATGATGGAAAGTATTTTCCAATTCCTTTTCAAATTTCAACTAAACATAAAAAATATATATTATCATTGTTGAAAAAAATAAATTCATGGAATATATGTTCTGAATATATTAAATTTTCATCAAATAAACAAAGCCTCAATTCAATCATAAAGCATATAATAACAAAATTCTTATTATAATTAACAATGCAATTGATTCCTTCCAAAATGGCGCAAGTAGTCGGATTTCATATTCTCTCACCGCATATCCTTAGCCCTACTACTCTAAATGAAACTTTAATGCTAATTAGTTAAGTTTAGTTGTAAAAGCATTGGTTCAACTTAGACTTGACACCATATCGGCCCGCTCAAGCCACATGTGCCCAGAGGACACTTTTGCGCGGGCTTGGACGAAACTTATTATAAAGATTGGCCCGACCCGAGAATTTTATATATTTATTCTTATGGGTAGCCTAGGATTACCAATTAGACACAATTGAAATGGCTGGTTAGGCTAGCTCGAATCTGCCCATTGGTCGCCTCTAATTGAAACTTGGTGTTAATCATTGACTTGGAGGCTCGATGGCTTCGACATCCGGCCAAATGGGCAGGCTTGAGTATTAGGCTTGCCTAGTCCCGATTAATAATAAAAGGATCAAATTTCATGGGCCCAAGAAATGGCTCACTTAGGAGCTCCACCCAGCCCGAGGACTGACCCACACGTACCCTTTTCTTTCCATTTATATCTTCGACTCTTTCTACACCTTAGGGCCACCATTGGGCCTGACTTTACCATTTGACTACTCCTCGAGTGATCACCTTTAGTTCGACTCGCCTAATCAATGTCGAACAAAATAAGTCCGTCCAAAATGCACCACCAAAATGTTCAGACATTATGGGGTCGACCAATTAACCAACAATAAACCGAGAGGATAAAGATCTGAGGCCTGATCCATCGGCATGCCAATTGAAGTCATGCTGTACATAGTTTTCGGCGATATAAAGATCAAGCATACAATTGCAATCTATAGCACAATCCAATTTCATCATTCTACCTTTTCTCAAAAGCACAATTAGGTTAAAGTAATTAGCCAGATTCCACATGTTACTCATAATCTCTCCTTTGAGAGGGAGAGAGAGAGAAACTTTTTTCACAAAAGCACAATTAGATTAAAGTAATTAGCTAGATTCCACTTGTTACTCATAATCTCTCCTTTGCGAGAAAGAGAGAGAGATATTTGAATAATTTTAAGGCCAAACTTCCAAGGAAGGAAAATGGGGTCCAAGAATTTATGGTGGGGACGAGAAAGATCACCTCATATAAAGGGAAGTAAAAGAAAAAAGGCGAAAGGGTCCATGTGAAGATTCATGGTGGGGTACAACTAAGGGGGAGGATTTAAAATCATTCTTAATCATGGTGATGTAGCACGGCATTATTAAATTAGATAGAGCACGGACAGCATAAGCAGGAGATCATGAGGACCACAATTAATTCGATTTTAATTTAATGTAAACCCATTGGACAAGCTCGCGAAGCAGTGACATTACATCCATGACTTAATCAGTTAACCAACCACGCTTTATAAGGCCAAGTCCCCACAGCTTTTCTCCCTCATCGGCAATTAAAACTTCTTCCCTTCTCTCGATATTTTTGTGTTTGTGGTAGGCCCGTTCTTGGCCACTCCCATTTGCTCCTCCTTAAAGTTAAGTTATAATGATAATCGTCGATTCCCTCTCTTTAAAAGGGTCTCTTTATAAAATGATAATCGCATTACTTTCAAAGCTGGCTTGCGATTTATCCAAGCAAAAGTCACTTCTTGGATCTTCGCTATCATTGTGCGGTGGATGATTCGCATCAATCAACAGACCCCATCGCTTTCGCATCTCTCTCTCTCTCTCTCTCTCTCTCTCTCTCTCTCTCCCGTTTTTGGAAAAGACATCTACGTATATGCACGTTTGATATGGCTTGAGGATGAGGGTTTCTTAGAAATACCTCCTGTCCCATGTCATGATGATTTGCGTAATTAAATAGGGTCATATTATAAAAAAAGAATTTTGGTAGTTTTCGCATGTGTTGATGGTCATGTACATGCTTTGTCATTGTGATCTGTGTCCGTGCCTAGGGTTTGAAAAGAGACAGTTGGAAGATTGGTGTTCCGAAATTGTGCCAGCCATTGAGTGAAATCTGGATCGTGGCTTTTCTATCTTTACAAATCTAGCTTATTCATAAAGAGAAATGCGTCGGTGCTTCCCAAATATCTCAAGACAAGCACCTAACTTCACCCCTAACGACCCAATTGCTTTCTTTTATAAGCCTGTAGGAGGTGGAAGAGGTCTAAATTAAGATGTTCCTCGAGTTCATGAGACTTGTGAATTTAATGCGTGAGTTCAAGTCAAGTATGTATTGCAACGCCGGATTTTAACGAATTTAAGAGTGCTACAGGGTTGGAAAAAACGAAACTTAAGTGTTTTAGAAATGGACGTATGTGCGATTTTACTTCGATAGGTTCCTCAAGTGCTTCAGCCTTTGATGAAGGTCGGCTGCATGATGAGGCTGTTTCTAAGCTAATAGATGATACTCTATACAAGAACTAAAAAGCTTTGGAACTTGAAGATCGGAGAAATTTACGTAGAGAAAGCTACTGATATTGCAACCCAAGTATTTATAATTTTTATAAGCACTGCAATCCAGATATAATTTGTCCACTTTGCACAAATTAACTCATTCATCAAGAGCAATGTATGACAGTTGTTTAGGTACCCATTAGCAAATAATTTATCTTTTATTAGCGCATTAATCAGCAATAATGCGAGACCTCAAGAAATGAAGCGGGAGACTCCGTGACCATATTATCCAAAAATAAAAAGAAGCATTTCAAAAATAAATCAATACTAGGGCTGGCAATTGGCATTCTCATGTGATGCTTGCATTGATTATCCGTATCACTAAAAATCGATGGAAACATGTCAAATTATGTTGTGTCGTATCTAACTCGAATCTTTCTCAATAAATTTGTGTCATGCTTGAGTGGTGTTCTCATGTAATTTGTCAGCATTTGTTAGTCTTAAATTAAACTTTGAGGTCTCCTCTTCCTAAGGTGGTTGTCATAACTTCTCACCGTCGGAGCAGCTATCAGGATCAAGTAAAAATGTACAGAGATGTTAGTTATAAAAATTTGGAGTATAATAAAAATATAAGAGAATAAGCATGCTTATTAATGAATGGAATTATGTTATGGATAACACTAGATAGGATAAAATTGATCTACATGAAACGATATGAAAGACTTTAATAGGAATATCTCTAATATTTGTTTCCGTAACAAGCATAAGAATTCCACCTATCAATATAGCAGTTGCAATTACTAAATTCGAAAAAAAAAAAAATGAACGTGTCATGTGTGTGGAGACGATGTTGAATTTGAATTTTCATTAGACAAGCGTTCCCCATCACTTAATACAAATAGGGTTAAAAGAAAATAACCAAAATTTCATTAATTCGTAACAAAATTCGTACCCAAAAAGCCAAAAGGCAAGTGGACATAACTCAGTATTGATGCTCTGGATTTAGTTGCTAAATCATCCAACCCAATCGAAAACTTTATCTTCATCTAAAATCAAGCAAGGTGAAGAAATAAAAAAAAAATTAAGAACATATCATATTGGAGGGGGTCGTCTCAAGACATGACGTAATCAACCAACCAATATGATTAAGTGACGTCAAACCATGCTACGTACGTAGGGGGAATTGGTGGGGGTGTTGTCGTCTCCTACCACCAAATGCGTTTATATCTTTTAAATCAAGCAATTAAAAGGACGTAAGGTCAAAACTAATTGAAAGCAATAATAGACTAATTTTTTTATATATTCTAATCTACAGCTTCCTTGAATGTTTGAAGCTTGCATTGTTGCCAAAGTCATCTGGTTTTTCTTCTTATTTATATTGTTTTCGTTTTCTTCTTCATTGTTATATGAGGCTAATTTTAAATGTTGACCACGAGGAAGAGGGTCATGCGATTTGAAGATGACTCTTTACGAGATCATCGGGTGGAATATTGCGGGTGCAATTAAGAGAATTAATCATACATAGCTTATAGACATGCTTGGACTCCTATGCGAAGAAAGTAGTAGCAATTATTCTTTTTTCAAGAAACACCTTTTAAATCATAGGTGTGTGCTTTGTTGGGTGAATAGAACCCATTTCGTCTTCAGGGCAAGGGGAATTAATTACTTTTTAACCTTGTACTCTCAATGTGGATGACTTCTCTTTGACTGAATCTAATACTAAAATTTTGTTTGGGGCGGTATGCCTTTTGCGACGAAAAGCTGCCATTTGTTGAGGTGTACTATAACGGTGGAGCTAATAATGAGTTGACATCTACTAATTAGTTCACAAGTAACGGTATTTCGATCGATCGTTGAAAAATTGAATTTGAGTGAATTTGACATTTTCGACCAATAAGTTATATCTTAGTTTTTATTTTTGTAGTATTTAAAAATAACCAAAGTTTAACAAGAGATTTACTTTTAAAAGATAGAGTAAGAAAAGTTATAACCAAAGGATTTTCCAAACATCCTTCGAGCCGAGATAGTTGACTCGTGTTATTTAGAAATACCAAAGAAACTGGAGCTATAACACTGCATTCATAAAACGTGTCCAATATGTATTGAAAAGACAGGAAAATTTGCAGAAAGAATTGCGGATGGTACCGCCAGTCAATGTTGCTTAGCACCAGGAAAAACCATCCCATCCCGCGAAACTCTAGAAGACCGTAACATAAGCATCATCATGGGTTATTATTGATATCTCGTTGCTGCAGCTGCCTTACAAATACAGAAGGCGATAGTCAAATGTGGCGATATTCTCACTCAATAACACCTTGGTTTTTTTTCCTGCTTTGATGAGGGCATCCTTCGATTCCTTCATAGATAGGTAAGGTCTCATCTGATAAGCAGCGGAGGCTGCATTTGACCATCCATATTCCGTTTGGTCGAATTTGCTGAGACAAGAAATTCCCTATTATGTACCTAAGATCTTATTTCTAGAATGACCTAATATGAACATGGCTTATCCTAGCGCCGTTTGGTGTGTTTGAAAGAACGGAAAAAACAAGAAACAGACTTCAATAGAGAACTCGAGAGAGAGAGAGAGAGAGAGAGAGAGAGAGAGGCCGAGGTTCGTGAAACAACATGTAATGGCATGAGAGGCTGAATGACGTACGTGGAGTTTGTTACAATGATCCAAGTCTACGTAGAAAAAAGTGACCGCACGGGGACACACTAAATCAGAAGATGAACATAAGAGTTTGATGGCAGGTCGTTTTAGGGTTAGATGGAAACATGGACCCCGCTCGCGAGCATATCATCCGGTGCGAATGTCGGCTCACTTCCTTCTTGTACTTGTGTCTTGTGTCCTGCCTCTCCCTCTCCCTCTCCCTCTCTCGTCGTTCTTTAAAACCCTACGCACAGGAGAGAGAAGAGAGAGTGAGTTGAGTTGAGTTGAGTTGAGTTCATTTATATATAACCCCCTCATTTAATTCTGTGCAAACAAAATCCCAGCACACCTTCAGAGAGAGGGAGAGAGAAAGAGGGAGTGCGAAAGCTTCTAACAAAATTAAAGTTAGCAAGTATATTTAACATGGGTCACCACTCATGCTGCAACCAGCAGAAGGTGAAGAGGGGGCTTTGGTCTCCTGAGGAAGACGAGAAGCTCATCAGATACATCACCACTCATGGCTATGGCTGTTGGAGCGAAGTCCCTGAGAAAGCTGGTCAGTGTTTACTCTCTCTCTCTCTCTCTCTCTCTCTCTCTCTCTCTCTCTCTCTCTCATGAATTTTTCTTCTCGAATGCTGGGCTTCATCAAACATGATTTATGGGTCTCGTCGTTCACCTCTTTTCAGGGCTTCAAAGATGTGGGAAGAGTTGTAGGTTGAGGTGGATAAATTATTTGAGGCCCGACATCAGGAGAGGCAGGTTCACTCCTGAGGAGGAGAAGTTGATCATCAGCCTCCATGGGGTCGTAGGCAACAGGTTCATCGATTTCTGTCATCAGCACCATCATATCATCATCTCTTAATCTCTAAGATTCCTATTCATTTGTTTCCAAACCATACATCAAATCAATGGAAAACAACCCCCAAAAAAAAAATTACAAACCCTAATATCGTCCTGCCAAATTTACATCTCGAAATGCAAGCATTTTGGCCTTTTGTTGGCAACCTTTCATGATTCTGGCGTTGTGTGTGTCGTGGCTTTATTGCACGAGAGTCGAAATGGACAATTCTTTTCCTCATCACTATACAGTGGAGTCCTTGGAAACTTCCGTGGAAATTGACTCGCCACTGAACTTTTCAATACAAGCTTTAAATTTAAGTTTCCGTATTATATGTTGATTAAATACCTAGAAGCAAGCTCAGAGTCAAATCTGTTCCTAGTAGCCCCTATCACCTGCATTGTATGGGAGGCGTTAGAAGGACATATTCATAGGTTGAGACATAAGTTTCAGTCACATTTCGGCCCCATTAGTTACACATTCTTCCCCCTTGTGCTTCTAATCTACATATACAACGCCATTAAAAAATAATGAAAGAAATACAAGAAGAATTGAATTAGGTTGATTAGATAAACAAACAAAAAAACACTTTATTATGATAGTTTATGGTTTTCTCTCGCTCCACATGTTTGATTGTGAAATGTTACCGATGCAGATGGGCTCATATTGCGAGCCACTTGCCTGGAAGAACAGACAACGAGATAAAAAATTACTGGAATTCATGGATCAAGAAGAAAATTCGAAAGCCTTCCCCAGCTTCTCTGACAAACGTTCCTCCCAGTACGGCTTCCGAGCACTCCCTTTTGAGCAACAGCTCAAATCAACTCAGCTGCGCAATGCCGGATTTAATGGCAGCGAAGATGCCTGTACAGGAAACCCTATTTTCTTCCCCTTGCCCTTTATTTATGTTCGATACTGCCTCGCTCGAAGGGCTCGCAGAGAATAACGAACAACAAGAGCTTTTCACTGAAGCAGTCAGTGTGAATTCCGTCGGCACCTGGAACTTGAATCACCAGCAATTCCACACCACACTTCTGCCGCCTCCCCCGCCTTATACAAGTGGAAGTGCGGATGCTAATTATTTGCCACCATTGATAGAAAATGTAGAGAACATGTTGAATATCGGAGCACAATCTAGTAACATCGATGAGGAAGGAGATCGAATAGCCCTAGAATGCTTTCAGAGGCAGGAGTTGAATGAATGGGTCGAATCCCACCAGTGCCCAAATTTTCTCTTGTGGGATAATGTGGAAGGGCCTTTTGGCGGAGAAGACATTGTGCCGGCTTCATCAACTGCAGGAGCTTCTACTATGTCTTCCTTCCCTTCATCTCTCTAATCTCTCTCTCTCTCTCTCTCTCTCTCTCTCTCTGACGAAGAGTTCCCGAAAATGATGCTTGAGGCTTGAATTGAGTTTGGCTTTTGACTTTTGGTTATTCATTTTCTTCATTTCTTTCATGTCTGTTCAACTGAACTGAAGACGAATGTTTGTGTAACTTGTGATTGATGAGGAAGGCATGCCACAAATGCATGCGATGTTTTGGACTATGAAAACAGAGAAGAATAAAAGCAACGCAACAGCGGCGGTTTGACCTTGATTCTGGTGAATGGTGGATATTTTTTTTCTCATTCTTTGCGACTGGTTTTGGGTGGTACTGAATACTAGCTTTGTTTTGCCCTCAATTGATTTTGTGGATAGTATTAAACCTTTCGGCATGACTAAACCCCGTGGATACACACAACATATCAACATTTATCAATAACTAGTTATTTTACGTTAAAAAGTCTAATTCAAAAAGACTCATTGAAACTCCACAAACAGACAATATGTGATATCAAACTATGTAAATTTTCTTGAAATTCCTATGCATGTAGTACTATTTGATCTAGATTATGCAATCCTATAATGTCACAAGCGAACGACTCATAAGCTGTAATTTTCGTGTTTGGTATTTCCTCTAGTTTGCAATAGGACTAAACCACATTCAACATGCTGAGGTCATCAGTCATCACCGTGCGGCACCTTCTCAATTGTGCATAAGGATTACAGTCTTCACAAAATGAAAGCACAAGCAACTTCAAAATAAGTACTTGTGTGTTACAGTAAGCTAGAAAATTTGTGTCGCCTTTGAGCAGCGTTATGTGCATATAACCGAAACATCAAATGTTTAATCGTCAATTATGCACTCTACAGTTAATCATATTCATGCTGCAATAAATTTCATCTGAATCAGACTCATGTGGATGGGCAAGCCCGAACCTTCCTTGGCACCTTGAATTTGCCGGGCGCCTTGCGCAAACCCATCAATCTAAGGGTAGGGATTGTTCTGTGCTCTCCACCCGAGCACCCCTAATCATCACGGTCATCTAAGTCTTGAGCTCTTTACATACTCAGAGCGGAACAGTCATTTTTTCTGAACCATGATGAGCGAAAACTCCGAAAGAGTTCGTGAACTTAGGAACTTTCACATGTCATGGTTTCTCCACAGTACACTGTTGTTCCATGATGTAGCAGAGGGGTTGGTTTCCTGGCTCCGGCAAGTATACGAAATGGAAATCTGCTGATAGCGACCCCGTGTTATTCTGACAGCAACTCCTAATTATGCAACTAGCTTCGGATTGTATGCTTGAAAGATAAGATAAGAATGTGTGGGAAGCACTCTTTTGAAGTATCCGGACACTTCTTGTCCACGAAATATTGTCTGCAAAGCATGCATTATTATTTGGGAAACAGAAAAAAAAAACATGTCCTTTTCTCACGTTTCCATCGTGCCCGGATTTTTAAATAGTTTCCGAGTTGTGTTTGTGAAGTAATGCGTATGTACTACTTGACGTGATCCCCAGATGCGACGTACGTCCCAAATATGAAAAAAATTGGGGATTTGGACGAGAGAGACTTGGTTGCTCTCTTGCTTCTGTGTTACATTACAGCATGGCAAATCCCTCCATATGATATTTGAAATAATTTAAATTTATTATCTCATCACAAGTGACCTCATCGACACATAAGGTGAGTCTGTTTTAATTTATTTTTACTGACCAATAATTTTGTTGGCAATAATTATCCTCTTAAATTTACTTAATATCCCATTAGTTCTATTAATATTAAATCCATCAATTTTCAAAAGTTTTTAATGTTATTATTATATTTATTATTTTTCTGCTATGTTAATATTTTTAGAAAATTTATTCTTCCCTATTCTCTCTATTTTCTTTTTTCTTTTTTTTTTTTTCATTTTACAAAAAATTAAGAGCAAAAAAGAGATTCCCTTCAATATAGTCAGATGAAAATATGCTTTTACCCCTTAAAAGTAATTTACATTACACATGTTAATAATAATATAACGGTGGGCTTCACGGTTATAACGGAATGAAAATTTGGGAAAAATGTACCGGTTTAAGAGTTAAGAGGTAAATGTGTGCTACCAATTGTAGCAAAGTTTAGGAAATTGTTAAGACTACATTTGGTGGACGGAATATAGCCTCGGATATGATAAGTATATGGTGTTTAGAGTTACACAAACTTCAAATATACCTAGATATAATCCGGATAAAAAATTCCCACATAGAGGGTGGGATGAAGTCCGATAGGATAAGGATTTTAAAAAATAAAATGAAAAGAAAAGGGAAAATCGTATAAAAAGTCATAAACTAATTGCACTTTTATTAATTCCATCATAAACCTTTCTATTTAGCCAATTGAGTCTTAAATAGTTTGACAGTTCGTCAATATAATCTATTTAATCAATTTTGATTGGAAATCTCTAACGTGGAGAAACTTTTTTAATTGTTTAATTTTTTTAGAATATTTAATTATTTATATATATTTTTTTTTGTCTTTTGTCTTTTCTTTTCTTTTCTTTCTTTTTTTTTTTCATTTTTTTCTCCATTAGTAGCCTGGCCTTAGTGATGGTCAATGATCGGCCTAAGGCTACAACCAATGAGGCTTAGCCTCGCCGGCTTGTGGCAAGGCTTGCCCTCGCCAAAGGCCAACAAGGGCCTACCTTGCCAACCTTGGAGCCATGCTTGCCCTTGCCAAATCAACAAGGTAGAGCCACTCCCAAAGTTAGGGAAGTTCACCCTCATCGACCTCTAGCGAGGCTCAATCTTGCCAAATCTAGCGAGGGTGAGCCTTACCTAGGATTGGCGAGGTTGTCCTCATTGGATCCCAGCAAGGGCAACCGGCAGAGGAAAAAGGAAAAAGATAGAAAAAAAGAAAAGAAAAAAAGACAATAGATATTAAAATTAAAAAAAATATATATCTATGTGAATGTCAACCGTGTCATGTAAATTTATATTAGTGATTTCAGGCTATTTATATTAGTGATTTCAGGCAAAATGAACTATATTAGCAAATTGTCAAATTGTTAAAGAATCAATTGACAAAATAAAAATAGTTATGATTGAATTGACAAAAAAGTAATAGATTTATGACTTTTCGGACAATTTTCTCAGAAGAAAAATGTGAGCTAAGAGAGGGGGAAAGACTCAATATAGAGAGAATTCCATGCAAGCTTCTACCGTCGGAGAATGTTGAAGACTAACGCGCAACATCAGATCGAAGGTTGCCAGCCTTAGAGGACCCTATATCTAGGGTTGCCTCAAATTGGGCCTCGACCTCCTACATTGGAGATTGCGACCCCTGTTGGAGATCTCAACCGCGAGCTCGCATCTCTCGAAACTGGTGCGTGTCTATCATTGTCGAAACTATTGCATACACAGAGAGTTCGCAAGAGATAGTGTCGCCCAATGGCGGCGGTGACGCCCGTGTGTCTACCATTATCTTAATTCTGCTCTTTATTGCCTTCATTGGCATCTCCATTCTCACAATTGGGGGTGACACTAATTTTGGCCAACGTCAATCCTTCCTTTTCCATGTTCTTGTCTTGTTGAGTCATGTGTGTGTAGGAATTAGCTCAAGTTGAAATTTTTCTAATGTGGGCTTGTTGCTGAATTGAGGGCTTGGTTTGATTTGGGTCTTTTAATAGGTGACCTACATAGAGTCCATCACCTCTATGCAAAAGAGGGAGAGCAAGGAGGAAGAGGCCATGAAGGAAAAGAAAGGTAGGAAGAAGGGGAGAAGTAGGGCTGGTCCGAAACGGATCGGCCAAAAGAATTATGAGGATGAGTATGATCGAAGATTTGATAAGGAGGATGCTGAGATTTGCCTCGTGAGTGGTGCTGGCAAATAGTCATAGTCTCTTGGACTCTTTGAAGAACTAACCTTCCCGAGGGATGTCGTCAGTGTGCTGTGTGAAGGCTAATAAGTGATTGACGATGGTCGAGAGCGAGTAATCTCTTCTTGTTTCTCTGTTCATCCTCTTTTCATATCCAAACACATACCAAGTACCATATAAGTTATTACAAATCCCATTATTATCATTGTCTACCATTGTCTTCAATTGGCTCTCCATCGCCTTCATTAGCATCTCCATTCTCGTAGTTGGGGGTGATACTAATTTTGGCTAACGTCAATCCTTCCTTTTTCTTGTTCTTGTCTTGTTGAGTCATGTGTGTGTAAGAATTGGCTCAAGTTGAGATTTTTCTAACATGATCTTGTTGCTAAATTAGGGGGTTCGGTTTGATTTGGATCTTTGAATGGGTGATCTACATAGAGGTGACGGACTCTTTGCAAGAGAGGGAGAGCGAGAAGGAAAAGAAAGGTAGCAAGAAGGGGAGAAACAGGGCTGGTCCAAGACGGTTCGACCGAAGGAACTATGAAAAATGAGTAAGATTGATGATTTGATTAGGAGGATGCTGAGATTTGCCTCGTGAGTGACGCTGGCAAAAAGCCAGGGTCTCTTGGACTCTCTGGAGAACTTACACCCGAGTGATGTCGTCAGGATGCGATGTAAAGACTAATAAGTGATCGACGATGATCGAGAGCGGACAGTTTTTTGTTACTTCTTTTATCATTCTATATCCATATTCAAACATATACCAAATATCATATGAGATATTACAAATCCCATTGTTATCATATTTGACTCATATCTTATTCAACAAAAAATTTCTGATGACCAAATGTAATCTAAGTAATACCCAAAAAGAAATTAAAAAGAAAAGCGTTAACATTTTGAAAAACTCCAAACTAATACATCTGTGACAAATTTATCTAAACCTATTTTTTTACTATAAAAAATTCCAAATTAATATATTTGTGATAAATTTATCCCGATTGACCATAAACAACCCTAAATTGGTATATTTATGACAAATTTACCCCAAAATTTATTTTACCGCAAAAAACCTCAATGTAGTAAATTTATGACAAATATACCATTCGTTAAATTAGATTAATACCACAAAAAAATCACTGTGACAAATGAATCATAAAATCTTTGTGTACCGGTCAACTGTCATGTGTTATTTAACTTAATAATTTGACTGTAAAATTTAACAAAAACTAACAGAGAGTAAATTTGTTATAAGTATGCCAGTTTGAGGTAAATTTGTCAAAATATATCAATTTGAGATTTTTGATAGTCAAACAAATAGTTTTAGGTAAATTTATCACATATATATCAATTTAAGATTTTTTAAGGTATTAACCTAAAAGAAAAACTACATAGAATTAAGGAAGCCCAGATGGACAATACCCATACTACCCCTCACCCTAAAACCCCCACCGGACCTATCGATTTCCTTCCCTTGATAATTAATCTCTAGGGTTTTCTCCTGCAACAGCTGAACCTGTTTCTGCCACAGAGCTCTTGGGTCTTCGCTCGTTGCTGCCGTCGCTTCCTGTGCAGGCCGTCCTCTGCTCATCGCCAACATGGTACTCTCTATCTAACCTTATTTCTGTGGATAACATGTGAAGGGATTCCTGGGTTTTGTTGGTTTTGTTGAATTGAAGTGTCGTTTCTGATTTGGGGAGCTCCATGGATTTACAGAACATCAGATTGCTCTTCCCCACCTGTTTTCTTGGCTTCTTAGGATGAATTGGGAAATCTCACTTCTTTGTTTTGTGTCGTCCTTTCGTGAATTTCTTGTCAGATTATTCCTGAGAAGAACCGCCGTGAGATCTCGAAGTACCTCTTCCAAGGTACGTTGGACATGGGCATGTGGTTATTTTGTGAGTACGATGATGTCTGCTGAGCATCCCACGCCGTCGTCATTCGTTTGTGATGCGTGGATCTTGCTTTCCGTTGAAATTTGCTTGTTTTGTAGTCATGTGATCCTATATGTCTTTGCCCGTTCTGCTGCTCCACAGTTGCAACTCCTTTCTGGTTAGTGGATAACGGTTGACCTACTAATTAGCGTTTATCTGGATCTCATACTTATGCATTTTGTGTGGATATATATGTACGTGGCAATTAGATTGGTGGGTTTGTCTAGGGCGCGTGATTGTTTGTATGATATTGGAATTGGGTTTCTGATTAGTCCTTTCATAATTGGATTTCACATCTTGATGGGCTCCTTTTCTTTTGTTTTTTTCCATTTCAGAGGGAGTTTGCTTTGCAAAGAAGGACTACAATCTCGCAAAGCACCCGGAAATAGATGTCCCAAACCTGCAGGTGATAAAGCTCATGCAGAGCTTCAAATCGAAGGAATATGTGAGGGAGACATTCGCTTGGATGCACTATTATTGGTATCTCACCAATGACGGGATTGAGTTTCTGAGAACCTACCTCAACCTCCCTTCTGAAATTGTCCCCGCCACTCTGAAGAAACAAGCTAAGCCACTTGGTCGGCCCTTGGGTGGTCCACCTGGTGATCGTCCCCGGTATGTATACCACACAGTAAAGTTGTTAATATAACCTTTCATTAGTTTTGTCACTAAGGTGTTGATGGTGGACACTTAGAAACTATAGTACTAGCACCAAATGTCTTTGAGGAAAAGTTGGTGTGGTTTTCATTGATAACAAGGCGGTTTCATAAGGTTGTTTTGGACAAATGACTTGACTACCTTTAGATGTTCAGCTACAAAGATATGATGTTAGAATGGAAATGCAGGGTTGAAGGATCTATTTTGCTGCCCAGTTAACAGAAGAAGGCTTAGTGATTGTTATTGTTGTCGGGAAGTTGTATGTATAGTCACGCTTCTGGTTATCAGATTTCTGCATCTGTGGTTTCTCTAGAATCCTTGGCCAATCAGACTTCTGTGAAAAGTGAACTGTGAACTCTGCTCCATAAGTTTCACATAATGAGATATGCTTACTCTGCTTCATTTCTTGCTGATTGATAACAGTGGCCCACCAAGATTTGAGGGAGAAAGACGATTTGGTGACCGTGAAGGTTATCGTGGAGGTCCTAGAGGACCTGGTGGTGAGTTCGGTGACAAGGGTGGAGCACCTGCTGACTACCGCCCTTCATTTGGGGTGAGATATTTCTTAAAGGCAACAATGAGATATTGCTTTTTCAGATTTCACATGTTATTATTACCCAAACAATGGTCCTCCTTGCGGATTTTGGTTATTTATTATATGAGCTTGGCTAGGTACTCTTAATGACGTAGATCTGCCGAATGCTTTTTGTGATAATATCTTTAGCCCATTGAGATTGTATGATGATATTGTGTCCCCTTGTTTTATTACGTTGATAGTCCATACAAAAGAAGTTGCCTTTGGACTGTGATTCTCTTGCCAGACTTTATTTGTCCATGTCATGTAATTAGGTTTGATGGGCTATATATTTAATTAATATTTCTCTGGTAAGTATTTTTGAAAGGGAACAACAAAACATGCACACTTTATACTAAATCTTGTGGTTTTGGCACACTATCGCCGACAGGACTGCAGACTTTCCCCTGTTTGTTCTGCTTTCATCATTTTGTTGTTAAGATGGGAACTCACGAACGACCGTTTTTATTAGGAGGAAGTAATAGCATTTTTACAAGTTAGGTATTTGTCTTCCATGTTGCCCATCCATGGAGAAACTTATGTCTTTTACTTTATTTTAAATTTCAGGGACCTGGTGGAAGACCAGGCTTCGGTCGCGGAGGTGGTGGATATGGTGCTGCATCAGCTAGCTCAGATTTGGCTTGAATGGTTGACAAGATTAATAGCCATGAATTTTGTAGGGTGGTAATAGGAAGGGTGACTGAGTCAATGCGGTTGTTTTTCCTTATAGTTTCAAATTAGGTGTCTTTCAAGAGATTTTATACTTATGTCCTTTTTTGCTACAATACCAGCTCAGCCAAGATTGTCTTTACAATCGTTGTTAACGTCGTGTTTGTGACAAAGAAGTTAATAATGTATCCTCTCTGGCTTTTTACCGTCTTGTGATATGATCGATGTTTAAGTTTGACCTCTTACTTCATAGCCGAGATTTTTAACCTAACTTACTGACAAGTTATTAGCTCTCATGCCTACATTATAAGTGATAGTTTGTGCCTATCTTGTGTCATTGTTAACTTAGCTGAAGTCTTTGATTGATATGACGGACGTTCAGTCATCGAATTCATGTTTTGTTTGACAAACACAGGAGCACGTTCACAAGAGATTGGACTTGGACTTGCAGTTTCTGTAATTTGATTTAGCATTGCGAGATGCAGGAGCTTTGATCCTCTAGTCGAGGTTAAGAACATTTTAGTAATGAGTTCATATCTTTTTGAAGTTTGATCAATAGAAAGGCATAATTTCCACACGAAATGGATAATCTCTACCGTCACCAGTTCTTCCTTTCGTAAGAGCACACTTGAGCTTCAACCTCATCAATGGACAGGCTATCCTCCGGAAAATTACAAGCCGGAAGCTTCTGCGGCCCCTGATCTGGCAATGCATTGCATGGCTGAGGCACCACGCTGCTGGAAATTCCGCTGATGTCAGTGCAGTTCCACTGGAGTTTCTTCGGCTTCTGCGCCAAACCAATCGTCACATTCGATAAACAAATCCCTGTGAACGGGTCCCCTGCGATCCCCTCCAGCCGAGCTGCCATCGTAACATTCTCAGCAACCATGTCGCGGTAGTTGATGTTCTGAATTAGTGGAAGCGCATTAGGATCGTAGTTGTTGTCGGCGTGTGAGCCATAGTTTCCCGTCATCCAGAAGACCCACTTCATGGTTCTCATGGTCATTCCTTTCACATATATGTCCTTCACGTACCCACCTCTTCCGATGGCTGTCTTGATTCTCACTCCAGACTCCGAATTGATTGCCAGGATATCTTCTGCCCTGACGTCTTCGATCCCTCCTGACATTTCGCTCCCCAAAGCGATCACTGCGCTGGTCGGGGAAATGCACGTGAGCCGTCTGATCACAAGCTGCTTCGTCGGCATCCCGTATGCGATGCCATACTCGTCCCAACCGCTCTTGACGGCGACACAGTCATCCCCGGACACTATGTAGCAGTCTTCTATTTTGGTGTTCGTGCAGGAGTCTGCATTATATGCAAATGGTTTCGGCGTCAGTGAAATGATGATTGTCAATGCTAATGACTTCTTCCCAATTTTCAAATGCTTACCTGGGTTGATCCCATCGGTGTTCGGCGAATTTGTCGGGGCAAGGATGGTGATGCCTTGAACAATCACATTGCTGCGCATCGCATTGCAAATAACAGATCAGCAAATTTACAAGTCTTAGTTTGACAAATACCAGAGTGACTGACGGTTTAAAAGAGAGAACCTGCTATAAACAGGGTGAACATTCCATGATGGAGAGTTGAGCAAAGTAAGATTGGAGATCTGAACTTTATCAGAGTACATGATCTCGATGAGGTAAGGCCTTGTGTAATTGAGCTGTCCACCGCGAAACTTCCGCCACCAGAGCTCACCCTGACCATCGATCGTGCCATTATCCCCTAACCAAAGTGAAGCAGGTCAGAGACACTAGCGTGTCATCTTATGTATGATCATCTGACAAGAGGTCTATGTTCTGTTTGTACCTGTAATTACGACGTCGGTGAGATTGGTTCCAAATATCAGGCTGCCATACCTTCCTCCTACTGCGTCCCTTCCTCGCCCATAGGACGGCAATGGATCTATCAGCGGCCAATCACTTTCATCCTACATGACCAGTAAAACGTCCAATGAACTAGAGAGCAATACAACCCCAAGACCGATCTCAGTCAAACTACCGATGATCTTTCTCTTTCTTATGAGTTCATTATAGGACATTACTGTTTGCAGGCAAAATCAACGGGCTAATCAGTAGAAGTGCTTCCCTTAATAAAGACATCAAACCCTATTCATGCTCTCTCCAATGTAACTCGCTGCGTGAAGATAGAACGGTTCGCACTTGACCCAAATGAAAGCATCAATGTTCAATAGTCTTCAGATTCCTTAACCTTGATTTGGACTGTGAATCACATCACATGGCAACAGAAAGGGACAGGATCATTTGTGTGTGGCTGAGAAGACCTAGCGGTCTGCGCTTGACCCACATGATAGAATCAATATTCAATAGTCTTCGTATTCCTTAACTTTCGATTGGACTGCGAGCTCAGCAGCTGGGCAAAGAGCGAAAAAAGCCAAAACAACTTTTCGCATGGCCACAAAAGGGACAGGAACACTTGTGTGTGGCATGAGAATCAAAAACCAACCCGTGAACTAATTTTCAATATTTTATTACAATAGGATTCTGGTTTGTGGAAGTTCGGCAGCATCCAATTGCTGCACTTTTTTGAGTCACGGAAGAAGAATGTGAAAGTGCTTATAGGGGTCTTGCCTAATTTCATCCCTACGTCACTTGGATGGTCCATGTCCACTCAAACACGTTTCCAACTTCTTGCACGTCTAGTCTCTACCTGCATTTTCAGCCTTTTCTGCGTTCACGTACTGTTTCATTCTTTTCTACTGTGTTATTTAGAACTCAATATCGGAGAGGGAAAATTACGATCTATTACAAATTTTCTTTTCTTTCGTTATGATTGATTTGTTTAAAGTAATGTTCACACCGGCAACCGCTGAAGTTAAAGCAAAAAATTGGTGAAGTTCAGATAGGTTGTAAGCAAATTCATCAATGCTCAACTTTGCCGTCACATGACCCGAGTAATAAAATGACCCGTGTAGCATCTTTAGTTATACTCCATTTAAGTACCATCAAACATTCCGCTCTATGGGATAATGATAACGATGATATTGATAATAGCAAAAACTCTGATTTGTTCAGGATTATAATATAAAAATCCCTATCCTAAGAACATGAAAACTCCAATCAACTTTCGTTCAAGAATTTTGGTCGGCGAGAGATTTTTCTGACCTGAGAAGCAAGGAGAACAGCATCTCTATGGAGATAGAGAGTGAAATGGCTGGTGAGGTTGAAGCTCCCGGTCAACCATTTTCCTGGAGGGACGACAAGCTGAGACCCACCCTGGCCCTCGTACTGGCTGAGGTAATTGACGGCAGCCTGAAAGGCCATGGTGTTCAGCGTGATCCCATCTCCGGCTCCTCCAAACTCTGTCACCGAGGCGCTGTATGCTCTGCAACTCATGGCGCTGTAGCGGATTATGTCCAAGTGTCTTTTCCTTCTGCACTCGGCTCCAGTGGCGAACATCATCACCACAAGAATCACAATCGCTAGCGCTCTCTTCAGACCCTGAAACGCGTGACGGATCATGTTAGGCCCGAGAAACAATCGATGGGTTCTGAGCCAAGAAACCAGATTGTTATAGATTGCTCTGTTTTGTGCCTGCTGGAATTTATGTGTTGAAGCAAATTGTAGGTGAGAAAGAATTTTGATACGAGATGGTTTACCTCAACTTTTGCGTAGGAGTTCGGCAGAAGCTCCATTTTCACGGAGGAGGGCAGGTTCAAGACTAGTTCTGGTTTGTGCTTTGAATATTGAACTCGTGAGCACGACATTTATATATAGGAGCAGCAGATGACGAGGACAGTGGTATTTTCGAAAAACCGCCTCTTGCTTGTGTTATGAATGGGGACAAGAAGGAAATTCCTACGTCATATTTAATAAATTCCCTTTTGGTCGTGAGAGGAACTATTCGATTTTTTTCTGCTGCAAATTGTTTAAGAATTTTCTCCGTTTTATTCGGGGGACACCTTTCTTTTTGGGTCGGCATGAACGCCTTCCTAAGCGCAGAGAATAAACAGGGGAGTTGGTGAAGATTCGTCAGTTCAATATCTCAAGCTTTCTTTGAAAAAAAGAAAGAGAAAATATGGAAGAAAACAGAGGGGCGGCCGCTGGTTGAGCGGAGTGACTTTTCCGAGAAACATCCCCAAATTTGTGAGATGGAAATGGTACAAAGCAAAGACGATTCCAGAGGAGCATTCAACCTTGGAATATGCGAAATCCGGGGTCATGTGAAACTCTATTCGTGCGCATCCAACTAAGGAAATCCTTTCTAGGACGCCCTTTTCTTTCCTATGATTGAAAGATCATAGGATCAGTGAGATTGGCTCACGGACTCGAGGTCTGTGTTTTAATTGCACGTTTTCACTGCCCGGTCCAATCTCCATGATAGCTATGTCTACCAGCTCAGTTTTGAACTCAGAGATCCAAGTCAAAAATAGTTTTCAAAGCACAGTCATGGTGATGGAGGGTGCACGTGGGGGGTTTCGTCACGGATTACACAGTATGAGCTCAGGGAGATACAAATCATGGCAACCCTTGTATATGCGTGTGTGCATCTCTATATCGATGGCATGCGGGTACAGGCTTGTCCACATGCTGATCATCCACATGGCTCGATGACGGGCAATCATGGAGCAATAGTTTCTTGAGTAATCCGATTTTAGACTAGTCAAACGACATGGTAAAATATGTGCACGAATGATGTTCGAGGACATGCTAGTCGAGCTTGAATTAGATTTTTTTTTTTTTGGGTCAGAACGAATTAGAATTTAAGGGTTTTAAGTTTGGAAACTTTAAAAGAGAGAAAGAGGAAGTAAACAAGTTGGATGAGGGACAAAAGTTCTGCCAATTAACATGAGTGAGTGGATGCTTGAAGATAAGATATCCCAAGGACGAAGATCCAATTTATAGATAGTGCAATGTGCACTATAGAGTAATATAATAAAAGAAATGAGGAAATCAATAATTATATTGCCTATGGAAGATATAATACGAAATCAGGTTTGAGATATCCTCTACTGACCAAGTTCATGTTTGGTTGTCAAGACTAAACAAGCTATTAATTACCCTGTCATTCAATATATTCAAGATTATCAATCGATCTACATCTATAAAGTCAAGCAACACATAATAAAGGACGCTTCTTCATTGAATCAATATTTTCATTATCTCGGAGTTCAAATTTGGGGAAATGCTACATATACTAAGAAGTTCCATCATGACCATCTTAAGAATAGACGTGACAAGATTTAGTGGGCATTCAGACAGGTAGGACCCATGAATTAAATGATTGACTTCTTTAACCCGATATATAATTGCCACGCCACCTAATAATTTAGTTCCGATAAGGTTTCTCATCGTATGCGGTGTTGCTGTTGATTTTGAGCCATGAACCCCTTGAACTTCTTTGATCTCTCTCTCTCTCTCTCTCTCTCTCTCTCTCTCGCTCAAAGAGTGAGCAAGGACCTAGGCGATGTCGAATGTAGGGCGGGCGTCGAGAAAGGATTACTCTTATGTCATTCAAGCTGCTTCGCCCAACACAAGGCATCATTTTAATCTTTATAACTTTTGATCTGCATCGAAACCTATGAGATTCTCTCTCTCCCTCTCTGAGTTTTAGCCTTTCCTTGCTCCATCGGCTTTTGAATTGGAGGGATTGGACCTAGATCTTTTCTCCCCTCCCTCTTTAATTGATTTTCCTTTTATTTTCTCTTGTTTTTTGCTATATTCTCCCGATCTAGATTTAGATTTTAGAATTCTGCTCTCTTGATCTTGTAAATTTGGGAGCTTTTATCTTCTAATCTAGTTCTAGGTCTAGGAATATTAATGAATAAGTACTCACCGCTAGTATCGATGATGTTCACAATAGTTTCAATATCATATTTATGCCCATTCAATATATATATACATATATATATATATATGTATATATATATATATATATATATATATATATACATATTTATATTCATTTTAATAGAAGTTGTGGCATTTCACACTCGCTAAAGGGCTCCCTATCACAAGTGTTTAATCAGAACTAGTTCAACATATTTTTGTCGCTTGCATATGATGATGGTGTCAAGGATGCTGAACCGTAGTTATAGTTGGAGATCCTGCCATGTGCTCACCATTGATTTTGATGTGTGAGTCTATGATCAACTGTCAATCCTTTTACTTAGATGTAGTCACAAATCTATTCTTGAATGATAAACATGTGCTCACCTCTATTGATCTGCTACGATGAAATACCTTGATTTTGGATTTTTGTTTATTTTGCAACTTTATGGGCTTGCTTTATTGTAGTGATTTCTGAGATAATTTTTTTTTAGATCTTTTCATGCATTATCTTTGTAATGAATGAAAATTTTCTTTGATTTATTTTTAAAAAAAAAAAGAAAAGAAAAAAGAACGCTACATTTTCAGTCCAACCTTTTGAATCATTCCTATGTATTTAGACATATTTTCTCCTCCCTGAGAAGGCGGTCACGAGCACCCCAAATGGTTGATCAGGACATGGGAGGGTGTGGGGTCTCTATTCTATCACAGCACATCGTCGACACACGGATGTCATTTGCCTCCTCGTGAGCCAATTTTGTATTTTTGGGTTGCTCGTTTGGCCCCATTTTCACGGACAAATCTTCACGGGACCGGAACTTTCTTGCTATTTTTACGCGAGCACGCGACTTTGCTTTATCATCGAGTCATCCAAGGGATCGAACATATGTTTACGTAAAGCTACCTCATCCCATTACCCAGGCAAATCATATATATGTATGTGCCTTTCGTGTTGCTTTAACAAGTATGGTCCTTCTAAGTATATGCACTTCCAGAAAAGAGAGAGCACCAGCTGCAAGCTATATATTTGGAGGTCATCAAAGTGAAACTGATTCATAGGACAAAATGTGGAATCTTTGTGTTGTTAGAAAAAAAAAACATTTATCAGCTCGTTTTGTTGGACAAAGCACTATTATCCGGAAGATGATTAATTAATTAACATAGAGATGTGAAGTGGCCGCGGCATGTCGAATATGTGCAAATGGGTCGAGCATTATTTGACCGTAAAGTGTATGGCTTTCTTAGAGAAAGTCTGTCAATTGACTTGTCCGGGTTCATTGTTTATGCCGTACACTGTTCCTATTTTTCAACACATGCTCGCTAAGACACGCCTTCAAAGATTATGGTCGAAGTATGACTTTGTCCTATTTTATGAAACATGTGCTTCTCTGGTGTATTAATCCCTCTAGATGAGTCTTTCAGGCCTAACTTGTTCAACTTTGGCGGATTTAGAGAGTCATAGTATGCGGGAGAAGTCCAAGCCCTAAGGACATAAAAAATCAAGCTTGCCCACCAACTCTAAGGATTGTTCAAGCAGTATGCGGAGTCTTGTTGATTTGAGTATAAAATGGAATACCTATACTTGCGGATTCTCTTTTGGACTAACTCCAAGGATTGTGTATATAAACTTTTTTCGTTTCTAATGATACATTCTAATCGATAATCCTAGATGTCAAACAATATGGTCAGGATGGGGATGCAACATCCTGTGATCACTAATCGAGTGTTCAAAGTGCCCTGAACACTCCATGTTAGCCAAAAATGAAACGGATTGTAGAATAGACCTTAATTTCTCATATTTTTCTGCTTTCTGGTTTTAGTGCTTTCTTTCTTATTGGATCTAAATGACTTGCACGCTCCAAAGCCCATAGCTTCTTTTGGGATTTCATTGGGCCTAAGGTGCTGTCGTTCTAAAGGAAAGAATTAGAGTATATAAGGCGATACATCAAAATCTGAAAAGTATAAGAAGGAATTTGAATTTTCAACCATAATTACTGACTTTTCTGATTTAGTTCTTTCATTGCATATGATGGTATCAATTTCACTTGTCATTTTTACAAAGAATAGTAGATAGCAGCTAATGTGGGAAGAAGGAATTGGCTTAATGGATCCAATCATCATCAAGACTCGTGAAAATCTTGGATTCCGTAATTTAAGAAGTAACCTAGAAAATATCTCCTATTGATTCTACCCTTTAAATATCATTTGCGATATAGTGTGCTCTATCCAACTTGACACATATTTTGAAAGTACTAATCTCGTCATTTATATGTTTATGTTCATGTCAATATATTTAAAGTATCATAACTAAATAATCCGTTAACTCATTTTTTCAATTTATATGTGATATGCTATTTTCTATATGTTTATTTCCCTCTTTTTATGTAAACTCTGAGGGTTCATTTTGTGTTGCATTTTGATTGTATCTTTAGAAATGTCAAAAACATTTTAAGTTCAAATTAGCAGAAACATAAGCCTAGTGTTGTCAGAGCTCAAAACACCTTGTGTTCGATCTTAACATAGACAACATATGGAAGTACAACAATTTCAACATCCTCACTTTATGTATCCGCTCCCTTTTCCATCCTCTACTTCCTAAATCAAAAGTTTGCACTAGGCATTTTGCTAATTGACTTGACATAGCAATTTTGCTAATAAAAGTTAAAATCTACTGCAAAAATGAGACCTCACGCTCGCTTTAGTCTCTCTCCCACTTAAAGAATCAGCAAGATTAAAGCTCACACTTATAGGGGAGGAAGATTGAGACATGAAGAGCATATCATGCGAAAGAGCGGAAGTCTAGGGAAGCCTAGAAGATTTCCCCTTTTGCAAAACTAGGGTCGTATGTTGGCCAACCTGCGCACGCCAAGGCGAAGTGGGATACGGTCCCTGCTCGGGGCCCATGTCTTCATGGGTAAATTCAACTGAGCAAAAGGCCTAGAAATTTGTCAGACTCAAGCTCGCGGTCACAGAAGATGGGGGCTAGGAACACGGAGAGCTCAGGACGGCCTACTCTGAGAGGTATAGTGCCCGCACAGTTTTACCCCGACGGTAAATCGTGCATTTTGACAAGAGAAAATGCAAGGAAGTAGTGCGCATCATATTCTCTCATGTATGTACTTACACAGGCGGGCATTACATCAACTACCAGTGCCAGTGTGTATTTTGAGAGAGAGAGAGAGAGAGAGAGAGAGAGAGAGAGAGAGAGAGAGAGAGATGCATGCCTGGAATTAGAAGATGACCATCAACTGCTAGTCTACTAGTGTATATTAATTTCCACATAAAAAAGGTGAAACACCTGACTACAGGAACGATACACTGTGGTTTTTATCTTTTCTTTCATTCATCTCCAATATGGTAAAGGAGGAAGCTTGGAGTCCTTTAGAGTAAAGAAATCACCAGATTGTCAAGACAATTACCATCAGATGGACAATAGCAGTGAGAAATGAGATGAAACTGAAAATTTTACATGGGGCCAAAGAAATGAAAGAAATGTTCATATAGAGATGAGTATGTAGAAGGGAGAAGGCGTGCTCACAGAGGGAAGTTCCATGCAACGCTCGGTACTTATTGTGCTTCTCAGTTTTCGTGAGAAGCAAAAGAATGGTGATAATCTTACTGAAATTTCTATTGACTCGAGAATGAATTAGGATTCTTGAAGGAACCCACAAAAGGAATAAACTTAAGAAGAAAAAGGAAAGTAAAAACTGGGTTGTGGTTATTTCTATCTGCCAACAGCAGATTTAAATATATCAAATGAAGCATGAAACCAAGAACCATCAGCACCCATGAACGAATCTCCAAAATCCAAAGTGCAATATTCTATGCATGACCATGAAGTAGTACACTAAAAATTCATCAGCTAGTATACAATTTTATTACCTTGACATAAATCCATTTATTTTATTTTTTGTGCATTAGGACTTTGAGATGAAGGATCGATGGAGCCAAACGTAAGATGAAACCCATCTTTTAAGACAGGAAAATGATCTAACGACCACGATTATTCAAATGAGGTATGTTTGCCTTCTTGAATTAAAAACTGAAAGGTGGGGCACTCAAACTTAGTTTAGTTAAAGATGAGTGGCCTTAAAGAGAATACCAATTCTATGTGTATCAAGATTCAGACACAATCATGCAATCTTACACCCAAACTCAGTTTAAGAAGAGTGTTCATAAAGAGAACACCAATTCGAATAAGAAATAGCAAGTGTCGCTTTTAAATTTCTAAATTGGGAATTCGGAAAGAAAACGTACCATAAAGGGAAACGACTCTTTGTATATCAAGATTCAGACACAATCATGCAATCTTACACCCACCATAGACAGAAGTGATTGAGCTTCATAGGACAAAGCCAAATCATAGTAACAACAAGCTGAAACACCACATAATTAGTCCACTCCTTACACTCAAACCCAACCCTTAAAGTTGCAAGATCCCCCTTTTTGGATTGCGTGGTTTATTACAGAAATCAAAATAAAACACTTACTATGCATTTCGGTTAAGGGATTGAGCATCAGTCACTTATCTCCAAATAAGTACCCAAGAGATGAATCTCCTCCCGGAACTGATTTGACCTGGGTCGATGGACGCTCCTGCAAGTAACTTCTTAAGAATGAGAAGAAGATATACATGAACTTGGGGCAGTACACAGTTGGACAAGAGAAAATCACTTACGGTGATGAAGTTCCCCGAGTTTTGGCCTTGAGCTCTGTGGTAATTGTTGGAAATGTTTGGCTTTCGATCATCAGAAGGAGAACCGCTGTCTTGATTCTTCTCTGTGGTTTTATCAACACGATGTGGTGGTGCGTTTGTCATATTCGTGTCAATTCCATACGGCGGTGGGTTTGCGGTCCGCGGAGTTGGAGGTGGAGGTGTTTGCTCATCGGATCCGAAAAGGTAGCCTAGAGAACTTTGCCCTCCGCCATAGCTACTCCCTCTACTCATGGTCACCCTTTCAGATCTATTCTGCAAGTTTTATAGAACCAAAATGGAAGGAGGGGTGAAACCCTAATATATATAGACGGATTTAAAGTGGGTTTTTAAATTTTCTTTTTGGTATATAAATGTAATTATGTGTGTGCCCTTTTGGTAGTTGAGGAAAATGCAAGCTTCTGCTCTCATCTCTAATCTATTAGAGAAACAAAATGACATATTATCTACTGATTTACATCAGTAGAAGAGAACAACTAGCTAAACTCGTTAGGGCAAAAGTGCATATTTCTTGAGAGAGAGGGAGAAATTCTCTTATTGGTGATTTTCTTAGCAAGTTCTGTTTGTGCCGATCTTACATACGGTCAGAGATCGCGACGGATATGTATAGACAATATTTTTTCTCTTCCTGAGTGTATGCGGATTGAGAACTGACCTCAATTTGATTGCAGCGAAGCGTTTTCCCTTTTTCCACTTGTAAATTATATGCTGGAAAATATGATTTGCCTTCTATACCATGATTATTTTGTTAACTGGACCACGTGTCGTTTGTGTTAATTTGAGCAAATTTTCCAGAAGCAATGTAAGATCAAAGACGTTGATACTTCACATATGCTCAATATTATGTTTTTAACAAAAGGCAATGAGCTATGGCCTGAAAAAAATAAAAATGCCATAGACAATGAGTTCAATTAGTACTTACTATCAGGTAAAAATTCTTCATTGTTGGTGAAAAGCTCAAATGAGGGAGGTAAGTTATGTGCTTGAGTGGGCAACCGTCAACTAGTCCACGCCATAATTTAGAACATAAGCTGTTCCTAGCTCCTATTAGCTGGAGCCTGGAAATTATTTTATTACGTGAGCATGACTTGCTATTCTCTCTTCAAATTTCAGTAAATTTTGATTTTAGTTTGTAGAACTTAAGTTAAATTCTCTTCAAACAGAGCAAGAGGGTTTCGATTTAACATGAGAGACTGGGATTCTTATATGTATATATATATATATATATATATATATATATATATATATATTAGGTCAAGCTGAAATATTGGCATTTTTGACAGAATAGACTTGGAATCTGTTGGTTCGCCAAGTAGAACAAGTTGGTTAATTGTCCTAATCAAATGGGCTCCATGATCAACTATTCAGAGCAATATTAACCATAAAGTATGATTAGCTAGGTGGTTCTCGACAGCATGTTGTGACAAACTAGCCAGCGATGTCAATCAAAGCTTCCTCGTAAGATCGCGTCAAACCCGAGATGCCAGCAGCAACCATTCGGAATTAAGACAGGAACCATAAGAAGTAATCCCATGGTCAGAATCTAATGAAGCCACATTGAAATGTCCACGAGATGCTACTAATCAATGACAGCAATGCTTAGGTGGATTGGGGTGAACCATATTAATTTCAGAGTTCAAAGGGGGATTTCAATCAATTGGGGTTAAATGAAGATAATGGGTACCTTTAGGTGAGAGATTTATAGTAAAAGGAGGAGAAAATTAGGCCAATTTGATGTTCGTGGGCCAATGGGTGGCATATTATCTTAAGAGAGAAAGTGAAAGAAATGGAGCTAGCTCAATTCAGATAAAGAATTAGTCCGGTGGGAAGGAATCTGGTAGGGCAGAATGACTTCATGAGAGTGGTTATCATGGGCATGGTTTATATGTCGCTTACATACTGAACAGGACCTTTATGATCCTTGACGATGCTAAAGTGGTGCTTATTGGAAAGTTGAAGCTCTCGAAAGGGGGTGATGATATTAAACTAAATTAGGTAGAGGCATCTTTTCAGCTCAGATAATGGAAAGTAGTTCCATATGTGTTCAAGTAGCCATGAAACCATGGAGGTCCATTCAGGGGTTTTAGTGCCCAGACATGCTCGAAGCATTGTGGTTGGGTGATGGGGCAAGAGACATAATGCCTATGGCCCTCAAATGTCGTCTTGGATGTCAAGGTACTGTGTCTTTGATGTTACTTGATATGTAAAGAAGTGGTCGAGCCTCAACCTTAGTTTTTTCCTTTGGTGGCCTTTTATAATTGAGCCTATCTAAAGATGTATATTCAGTCATTTCAAGAGAACGCCCCTTTCATTAGACCTTGTTTTGTTTCTATTCATGAGGTGACAATTAGTGGTCTTCTGAAAATGGTAAAAAACTTTACAGATCCGTTGTTTTAATAAATGAAAGTAGGGACTGATTAAACTATGAAACTTTTTAACAAGTTGATGAAGTTTTATTAGACCCGCTCCTGAGATTTTCCAGTGTAAGGCATAAACTGGGTCCTTGTCACCCATGAAAAGCAAATGAGAGGAGAGTACTATATATGCTTGGCATGATTGCATGGATTAATCATTTGATTGACAATTTTTCGAGGAAATTAATGGGAATTACCGTCAGCGCATGCTTAATTATATATATTTTGATTTTTATCCGGAATTATCATTTAGAATGAAGTGACAACAGACTATTTCCTTACGAATCTCTTAATCTGATCATGAATGATCTATCTTTGATTTGATCGAGAAGCTGACTTATGGACGCATGAAAGATGGCTCATGATGCTCTTGGCCATCACACTTAAAGATCCTCTATGAGTACATCCATATGATACTATGGTTACGAAGCTTACAACGTGGATGCGTGAGAGGTGTTTCTCTAGACAAATCAAGAATTTAAGGAGATCTATGAAGAAAAATGAAGTTGAATTTCAAAGGTTGTTTAAGTGAAGGCACCAAAAAAATTTAGGCAACAAATACTAGAATTTCTTTTACTCTGCATAGAAAATCGATTGTGAAGGGTGTATTAGTGCAAAAGAGATTAAGTTTTCTTTTCTAAATTCTAATATGTAAAGATAGGCACTCGAACTTTAGTCTATTAAAAAAATTGGGGAAAACTTATCAAAAATGTCATTAACCTATGTTATGGCGGCCAATTCAATCATAAAATCTTTCAATTGTGTCAATTCTTTTTTTTTTTTCTTGTCGGAATTGTACCAATTTAATCCTAAACCTTTTGACGACTTGCCAATTCTATCTTAAATATTTTAGTTGTGCTAATTTAGTCTTAAACATTTCAATGATTTATCTACTTAGTCATAAACATTTCACTGAATTGCCAATTTAGTTTTTTTTTAATTAATTTTGGTAAGATATTGTGAATGTAGCGGTCTAGTCAATGATGACTATCCTCATGGCGCGACCAACACTAGTGTAGACATTTTTAAAAATCTTTTTTGATTTTTTTGAACTTTTTATTGATTTTTTCATCTTTTTTTTTAATCTCTTTTTACAAAAGGCTAGCAGGACCATTGGGCATTGGTCAAGTGCCAGCAACCTCCACTTGCCACTAGGCAAGGGTAATGCAGAGTTGGATGAGCTCTGGGCAAGGGCCACAAAGCCCTCACCAACCGTGGGTGAGAATGCAAGCCCTCACTATGCCCAATGAGGGCGTCACGGCCCTCCCTTAGCCTTACTAGGGTCGGTTAGGGTTGCAGCGCCCTCGACAACCAGAGCAAGTGCCACGACACTTGCCTGCTACGAGCAAGGGCTTCATGGCTCTCAGCTTGTTGACCCTTGCTTCATGGCTAGTGGCCTCATCAGTCCTTTATAAAAAGAGGGGGAAAAAGAAAATAAAAAACCAAATAAATCAATGAAAAAATTCAAAGAAAGTAAAAAAAAATTTGAACATTTTAGTGTCAAATGCGTCACGCCAGCATTAACTAGAGCAACATATTAGCAATATTCGGCCAAAACTAGCCAAAATGACTAAATTGGCAATTTGTTAAAAAGGTTTTAGACTAGTTTAGCAAATCATTAAAAAGTTTACTACTAAATTGATACAATTGATAGGTTTATGATTGAATTGTTAAGTTATTAAAAAGTTTAGGACTAGATTGGCACAATTGAAAAAATTAGTATTGAAATAGACACCATATAATATGTTTAGGGCTTTTTCGATAATTTTTCCAAAAAAACTGAAGACGCCTTTAATGAAAGTAGTTAATAGTTTACCATGATCACAATTGACAACTCTTTAAAACTATAAAATTTCTTGAAATTATACAAATAGATATCCAAAAATAAAGGGCAAATGTTATATTTTCCTTTTTTTTTTTTTTTTTTTGTATTATCCAATTTTCTATCCGAAGTACCTTATATTAACCTCAGAAAAAATAACTTATAATTTCCATCCATCGTCTTTGAGCATCAAAATTTAAGTCGTTCAACGTTCTCTTTGTTGTAAAATCCAAGATGACACTTGTCCCGGCACTATCTGGACTTCCAAGTGAGCAAAGCACACATAATCACCTCTCTGAATTACCTGTTGCGATTGCACCTACCATTCACTGACTGCCACGGAGAACATTTTAATACCAGACAGCAAAGCATAATCATGGGAAGATCAATCCACAGGATCTGTTAACATGGCAATTCGTCAGTGGCCAATAATCTCTAGCTGGGGACCTCATGAACAAGGATTAGACAATTGAAAAGAAGGTAGGGCAAATCGACATGGATATCTGGTGAAAAGAGGTAGCAAAGGAAGTGAATAAAGAGAAAGTTGAGATGATGAGGGTGGGGATCAAATGGAAAGGTGGACACGACTGGCAAGCAACACTCGAGACCTACATGTAGTCCTCGCTTGCTACTTCCTTTCTATGCGCACATTATTCCAAATTCGAGAGCATAATCCATGAGGGTGCATCAAATCAGCTGTCAAGATGGGGGCAAAAGAAAGAAGAAAAAGAAGAGAAATTGCCAACCTTCAATTTGAAATAATGAAGAAGAAGAACATCAGTGATCTGGTGTTCTTATCAGGTCAGGTGAGAAGAGAGAATGAAGGCAAACATTGTCTATGTTATGGAGATTTGGTTGCAAAGATCTATTAAACTGATCTAGTGAGTCAATTATTTCAGGGGATTAGTTCTCATTGATGGTTGAAACATAGAATTGCTTCCAAGCTGAGCCAAACATGCAAAGTGATTCTTGATTGTATGAACAGGAGACTCGGGTAAATTACTAAAAAAGTACTAAATTTGTTGTATTTATATCAATTCGGTTATAAGCCTTTTAATTTGGCTAATTTAATCCTAAACCTTTTGATAATTTGTCAATTTCAATCCATTAAATTGATTTTGACAATAAACCACTGACGTTGATATCAATTGTCCTAAAGTGGCACCACCAATGTCGACGTATAACAATTTTAACAAATTTTTAAGTTTTTTTTTTTTTTTATTTTGTATTATTATTCTATGGGCAAGGGTCATTGGCCGCAGGCAAGAATCACAGCCCTTGACTAGGCCACTGCCAATCACAAGGGAGGATCACCACATCAATACTGATAATATCACGTAGGATGACTGGTATTCATATTAGTTATTTTTAATTAAAATTGACCTAATAAACTAAATTAAGATTAAATTAGTAATATGTGAACAAAATCATATTATTGGCTTCATAATCTTATTCCTGTACTGCGTCAAGAATTTTCACAGCCGTGATGCTGATCGAACCCGAGTGAATTGATGAGGAAGCGTCCCGAACGCGCGGATAAAAGGAATCTCGATTGACTTTCGATGACTAATTATTACCTAATCTGAAAGAAAGTCACCTGAAATAATAGAAAGTTGCTCAAAAAAATCCCTATTTACCCAGTACGACATCTACATTGGACTATTCCTAGTCCATCAAGTGGCCGACAAGTGCATTTTAGCCCATGAAGTCTGGCTGAATGTCAGAAAATTTGCAGGTGTGTTGGCCGAGACGTGTCACTTTCTCTTTAGATTGCATCCTATTCCTAGTCTACCGAGGCCCAACCATTTTATCCGTGCACCAGCAAAAGAGTAGAGAATCGATCTATGGACCATGCCCATGAAATGAAGAATAATCAAGAAAATTTTCCAAAGAATTATAGTTGGGCTTGCCTGAAGTAGTGCTTGCATTATAATGGAACTTGCGGAGAATTATACTTGGGCTTTATGTATGGGTTATAATATAATAACATGGACGATTGACGAATCTTAATCATCAGATCTGTAGGGAATAACTACCAATTACTTTTTACAATGAGTTCTTACATGTAAGCATGCAATTGATGGGCCCCATTCGTCATCAGTTTAAGTTTTTATTCGCATGGCTGAATTGTTTATAGAAATAATTACATGATAGTTTTTAATATATAATTAAAATAATAATCTATTCTAAATCACAAAACTCTAAATAATAATTAATTATGATTTGTTGTGAAGTTCACTCCTTCAAAAATTTGTAACTCATAATAAATCATTATTTTCATAATATCCCAAAAACCATCATGTTAGCAAAGTCCATAAATTAATCATGTTTAGACTTCCTTTTAAATTTGAGACACGCACCATCTTCTCATAAATTGATGTATGCACGCATGTTAAGGACCATAAATAAAGAAATTATGATTGAGGTCAATTAACAATGTAAAGAGTAGTTTAGCACTATACCATGGAAGGAGGGAAGGGATCATGTATACCATGAATGAGATCTCCATCTTTGTAAGTCTCAATTGAGTGAAAAATTATGCAGAAACTGTCATAGTTATTGTCACGTGGATCTTTGCAAAGTTGTCATCCGCATAAACTCAATCATTTCACTTTTGAAATCAACTTGAGGATGATGATGGCCAATTTAAATTATTAAATTTGACTTCCGATCATAAGTAGATGGATTCCAATGTGCCTTCAAACTTCAAGGACTTTACGATTATTGAATTACTAAATTTTAAGCAAACAATAGATTGGCGAAGACAAGTAAACTGCATAAAATATTGGTGAGTTAGAACAGATGGTTACATAGGTGGAGGTTATGGTTGCTTAATGACTGAAAGTGAACATGAACTTTTAATTGATATAACTTGAATGCCTAAAAAAGTAAAACAACTTATAAAATATGTGTAAACAAAGATGAACATTGAAATCAGGAATTCAAATCTAAGTTGTGATAAAGGCTAGTAAGCCCAACTAGAGGGGGATGAATAGGTGTTTATAATTTTCTTTTGAAACTTTTAACCCAAATCACTCGACTTGAAATAAAAGCAAAGTAAAAAGACTTGAAACAAAACACTTGAGCATTTTAAATCGTGCAGCAATAAAATAAAGAGATTAAGGTAAGAAGATTTGAACATTGAAGTTTATAGTAGTTCGGTTTAATGTAAGCCTACGTCCACTCTCCACGCTGACAGCCCACTGGCTGAATTCACTATGTAGCAAATGAGATTTGTATAGCTTATGATCTAGACTTCTTCAGTACAAAGTCTTGGCTATTGCTCACAAATCTTCACTGTATGTATCTCTCCTTTTGTACACAATTATAGCTCAAGAAAATTTGAGAACAAAGAGCTTCAGAGGTTTAAACTTTGAAATTTTATATCAGCGCACACTCTTCGAACAACAATGACTTCACCTTTAAATATTCTTTCGTGCCTTCATAGTCGTTAGCACTTTCCAAAGAAATTCATCCAATCTACCCGTTGGAATGAATCAATTAAGGTGATTTTCAAGCTGTCAAATATATGTGGAAGATAGCTCGTCAATCATGTTCACCCATACAATTAGGATCTTGAGTTTCCATAAGTAGAACCTTTCAAATCTTGCTTATTCTTCAACGGATATTCAAATCGAGATAAATCCAAAATAATCTTCAAGCTAAGTGTAGCCAAAGATCTTCCATGAAATAAAACGAATAATAGAAGATATTATCCAATCTTTGAAATCTTAAACCGTTAGATTGAAAAGCTATCAACTTGAGTAGACTTTAAAATTTGGTCTAGCTGTCTTCAAACTTTGATAGTTGAGTCTAACTATCTTTAGACTTTGATAATTGAGTCTAGAGATCTTCAGACTGAAACATTTGGGTCTTGAACTCTTCAAACTTAAACGATTGTCTTGGACTCTTGACGAAAATGTTTTGTTAGCTTTAAAACACTTAAAGGATTTTTCTTCAACAAGTTGAAATTCAAATTTAAACTCAGGCAATACGTGATCTAATCTACGTTTTCCTGGAGTTGAGATATGATGTTCTGCTGTGGTTTTTTGTGATGTCTTGGACTATTCATCCTGTTCCTTTTCCTTTTATTCAACCTATATCTTTCAATGGGTAATTCAATTATACATTATGATCATCCTCTGCAAGTATATCTTACTGTATTGACTTGCGCACTTCTTTAACGATAATTTGTAACTACTTCACGACTCCTTACTTACTGATATTCCTTGGTCAATGAATCTTCCATTACCCGATCATTCACTTCTCTATCCATGCTTCGAGGTCAACCGATCGTCGCTACATGTTGTGTGCTTTGCTTTAATTATGTCCATTGGCAACCCATGATTTATGAATTCATTAGGCATTCCATTTGTGGGCTAACGAGCTCATCGACATTTTCATTGATTGGGTCTTATAGCTAAAGTATTTTGTCATGACCTAATTTGGGCCATTAGCTTTTTCACCATTGGGCCCATAGAGCACCTTCCAAACAATGAATAATGTATGGGGTCCAATCAGGCTTTCTATTACGCGAACCGGTATATGATGCTTACAAATATTGATTAAGTCATAAACCTCCACTAAGTTTACTTTAACTTTTCATTATAAAAGTCCACCAGCAAATATGGGGTACTCCATTTCTAATCTCACGGATCCGGATGAAATTTTGATAACACGAATTTCATGGTCAAATATGTGATGTCAATTACCTAATTTACTAGCATTTTATCATGGTCAAATGTGTGAATTAGTAGTTTTATCTTATCTCTCTCATGTTTCCATATTAAAAATAAAATTTATTTTATCCTATGATAACCTTTTAAAAGGATTTCGAATCATGAAGTAATTTTCTCACTCCATATATACTTATGCAATTTCTTCACATCGTGTTATGAATAATTTCTTTCCATCAAATGTGCATATTTAGGTTGTTTCACTTTTTATATTTTTTTGACAAATGGTGTGTTGCTGTCTATATTAATATTATCATTTAACATAATTTCATTAGGCTATTTTGTTGGTTGTATGGATGGGATAAAAACATTGAAAGTTGTCTCTACCTCGATGGTCCTCGTTTTTCTATTTCAAACAATTAGAAGGGTTTCCTTTGTTTTTTGAAAAATAGATGAATTTAAAAGTATTTTATTAAAAATAGTCACTTGTATGACTCAAAATAATTAGTTAATGAAAATTATTTTCATTATTGACATCTAAATATTTTTGTGAACGATGAAAATATTTGTCATCTATTCATTTTAGTAAGTGATTTAAGCAATAATTTTTAGAAAAATATTTTTTAAACCATTCATTTTTGTAAAAATAAAATTAGTCTTTGATGTGCTTGTGTCCTCTCGGGCCATGTCTTCTGTGTACATGTGTAAACCGACAAATTTGTTGCAAACTGCGCTTGGCTATCTTGGGATAGGCTTGAAATTATTTTTTCATTTGTGTTGATGTAGTTTTATTGATAGATTAAAATAATAATGTTTGTCATTTAACCATTTCCTCTATGTTTGAAATCATTATGATTTCCAAGAATTTATTCCATCATACTAAGTTCGTTTTCCTCAATCTCTGCTTCGCTGGAATTTATTTGACAATGAGATATCTTTCACAGAAATTCGCTTTTCCATTTTATTAAGAGGAGACGGATTTTGTGGTGATTTCGGACAGGAGTTGTGTCAATGAAACACAAAGAACAAAAAAGCTTCAATGGAATTTAATATGAAAGCCAATGACGTAAAAAGCTTTGCCGGAATTTAATTGACGACAAAGTGCGATAACAAAAAGATACAACGCCATAGTTTAGTTGACGATGAAGATATGAAAACTACAATTAAGACACATGCCATAAGTTAATCGATGATGAGATATCTGAAACTTTGACTAAAGTATGAAAATTGAAAGATAATAGGTTTTTTTGTTAATTGATCGGGGGCTTACAAAGAGTACAATGTGGCTATTTAAAGCTTACAATCGATGGTTACAAACTATTAGTAAATTTAATAAATAAATAAATTCATAATTTATTACAAGAAGTTATTTTATCCATAAGAAGCTATTTCATCTAAAAGAGCTTAAAATATTCGAAAATATCAATATTTGGTAGTTACATGTCGATGTCAATGACTTCATTCCAATGATCAATAATTTTCTTAGTGGTCAATGCTCTTCAACATGTCAACTCTTATCTAAAAGAGCTCGCCTCTCCAAAAATACCTAAATAATTGATGTTTGTTATCAATAATTTCCTTTGTTATTGATGCTCTTAGTTATTGATGCTTTTCAACACTTATCTAAAAGGGCTCATCGTGCCTTATAGGATAATCAACATTCACGTTGGTGATTTCTGGCCAAAATTAATGGGACAAACCCAACTGACAAAATATGAAAAGATTTAGGATTCAATTGATAAAATTAAAATGTTTGGGACTAAATTGATAAAAATGCAATAAATTTAAGACTTTTTGGGCAATTTTCCTAGAATAGAAGATTCGTGGAATTTCCATTAACGAAAAATAATGATAAGAGCCATTTTTAGGAGAGCTATACCTCAAAAGAACTACTTTTATTTTTTTATCGGTCCTAATATATTCTCACTTTAACTCTCACTCTCAGACTTTTATCCCACCTCCTTATAGGACGTAAGAATCAAAACTCATACCTGAAATTAAATCGTTTCCACTACAATCCTCTCAGAATATGGGAATTTAAACCCTCAACGTCTCTCTTCCCATGAGGGAATGGTGACCATTGGGACAAATCTCAATGGTTTCACAAGAACTTTTTAGTGGTGTTTTTACTTGATGGAAAAAGTAATGAATTTGTGAGACTTTAGTCAGTAACAAATTTCCGATTATAAAAAAGGTGCAACAAATTCATTCTACTGAAAAGTAATGTAGTATCTTCGGTGTTGGCCCATTTTGTTCGTGAACTTTCTCTCATTCAATCATTGATTCCATATGCTGTCTCCTTTCACCATTTTAAAAGCATGTCAAGATTGACACTTTAACTGAAGTTCAAATCTACTACCAAATCTACTTGAGCGGAATCCGCTCACTCGTTCAAAGTAGACATGTCTCTCGCAAAAGTACGATCATCTAGAGGTAGTTCTTTATCAATGAACTACATGTAAAAACTCACTCCATTAGATGCAAACCTTTTGAGATGCTGCAAAAATCATTAAGAGATTACAAGATTCATTAGTACCTCAAACCCCAATTGAATCGTTCACGCTCCACACATTAATTGTGCTTCAATTCATATTGTACAATCAAACTGAACACATGCCTTCAATATGTTTTCTCTGATTTCATTAAAGATTTCTTCAAAAAGTACTAACTTGGAGATCGAACTAACAATAGTTTTAATCTGTTAGATTGAACCGAGTCATAGTATAAGCTTCATGTAACAATCAAAAGAGTCACGAGAGTGCAACATTTTCAAAATCAAGCTTCTTTTTTATCGGTACAAAAGAGATCAACAATTTACATCAAAAGATCGCTTCAAGTGCCATAAATTGGTACAAATGAACACTTAAGTATCAAAACTTACGAAAGTGACACTTAAGTGCCACATTTCAAGATAAATAAATCATTTAAGTGCCACTCCGGCCAAAATACGGCCAAAATGCTGATGTACGCAATTTCCAACGAAATAAGTACAAAACAACGCCATTTTGCACACTTACGTGACCAAATAATGCAAAAACGACGTTATTTTAGTGCGACATGATAATAAATTAACATAAAAATTAATTTATTTTAATTTTAAACTAAATTTACTTAAAATATTTAAAGTACAAATACAAATATTAATAAAAAATTTTAAAAAAGGGAAGGCGGCCGTGGAGCCCTCGGCGGGTTCCGCCTCCCTACCGTCACCGAGAAGGGCCGACGATGGAGGAGGGAGGGTTGGCCGGGGTCACTAGTGACCCCGGGCGACCGGCGACGAGGGCTCGCAAGTCCTCATCCAGATTCGGCGAGGGCCGCCAACGCTCGCCGAATCTAGGTAAGGGCCATGAGCCCTCGCCCGATCGGAGCCAAGGGCCGCCACCCATTAGGGGTTGCCCCCTAGCTAGGGCCCGCGACCTCGACCGACCCTTCCCCCTCCGTCACCGGCTCTTCCGACGGCGGCGGGAGCCCTCGCCGCCTCCTCCCTTTTTTAAAAAAAAATATTAAAAAATTATTTTAAAATATTTTAAATAAATTTAATTTAATTAATTTTTATACTATTTTTTTACCACATTAGAACCAAAACGACGCCGTTTTGTATTTGCTTCGCCAGAAAATCGCCACATCAGTATTTTGACCGGATTGGCACTTAAGTGATCCATTTTACTCCGATTTTGATCCTTAAGTATCACTTTCGTAAGTTTTGGCACTTAAGTGTCCCTTTATGTCAACTTATAGCATTTCAGGGATCCGCATGTTGATAATTTACGGTAACTTTCTTCATGAAATGGGGTGTCCATCCATGTGCAGATGCCTCCAAAGATGCATCAGCAGATATAACTAAACAAAACGAAGTTGCTGATAAAAAGAGTTATTTCGTCCATTAACCAGAAAGGGAAGTCGGCGCTTTTGAACGAAGGACGAGCGAAAGAAAACAGTCCCCTCTGCATTTATTCACTGCGATCGTCATATAGATCCATCTCAAGTACGATCACTGCACTGACCAAAAAAAAAAAAAAAAAAGTACGATCACTACATCCTAATCTTTGCATTGGCCGATGCACGTATGATCCTTAAGTTCATCAATGTCAAGAAAAGATAAAAAGAAAGTTAAATTTGGATGAGGGGATATGATGTTCTCTAATTAACCCCTCGATATTGATATTCATGAACTTATATGCGAAGGAAAAGTATAGACAATACCTTCTCGAGGAAGCGAATTCAGAAATAATATATAAATAAGAACATGACGCCAAGGGGAGAGCACGTGAGAAAGCTTTAGGAAAATATGTTGGAAAAAACTCGGAATGTGTCTGAATACATCTCACTTGTGTTGGTTATACAATCCTTCCGCAAACCAAGTCCCAAGACCCAACCCATGCCTACCTCTCTCTCTCTCTCTCTCTCTCTCTCGCAGATATATATATATATATATATAAATATATATATATATGTTGGTCTCAACTTTCGGTTGAACATGGAATCATTCATTGAAGCTCTCGCTCTGAATTTTGAGCTCTGAGTCAATGGCTATTGGAATTTCACCATCCACTTCGTCCTCCACCACCACCATAGTTTCCCTTTCTGGTCGAAGACCTTTCCCCTCTCTAAAGCCTAATCAGACCCGAATAGTCCCTTTCTCTCTCGCGATTCGCCTGCAAAGACATGACCGCTCTGCCGAAAACAAGAACCGGAGACTCTGCATGGTGATGAACAGAGAAACAGAGCAGGCGCCTGCAGAGGACGAGAACCATGTGATCATCCCCCGTGTCACCGAGAAGCTCGCCAGGAAACGGCTCGAAAGGCACACGTACCTCGTTGCGGCGATCATGTCGAGCCTCGGGATAAGCTCCATGGCAGCCATGTCCGTTTATTACCGGTTCTCATGGCAAATGGAGGTGATCATAAATCAAGTTCCATGATCCCAAGCAAATATGATACTCTGTTTTGCTTATGTAATTATTTCTTCAAAAGGAGGTTCTGAATCATAGTATGCCTTTTCTTTTTCCGCACAGGGTGGGGAGTTTCCAACTCTGGAAATGTTTGGGACTTTCGCTCTCTCTGTGGGGGCCGCGGTGAGTAGTTGAAAGCTTGACGTCGTTTCTCTCTTGGTGCAATTACTCTTCTCTCTACATCAGGTGGTAAAATACGTTTGTCATTTTACCGCAACCAAAATTCATTTTGTTAAAAAAAAAAATTCAGGTGGGTATGGAGTTTTGGGCAAGATGGGCTCATAGAGAACTTTGGCATGCCTCTCTGTGGCACATGCACGAGGTGGGTCGATTTGGCCATGAGAATATGCAAAGCAGAGTACTCTGTTTTTCTTCTGTCTTGAACTTGACATTCATCATGGAGGTCACCCATTCTGTTCTCCCTCTTTTGTTCCGTTTGGCAGTCTCACCATCGACCGAGAGAAGGCCCTTTCGAGCTCAACGACGTTTTCGTGATCATCAACGCTATTCCCGCAATAGCTCTGCTGTCTTACGGATTCTTGAACAAGGGTTTGCTTCCGGGACTCTGTTTTGGTGCGGTAAGCCTCCCCATGTCACCTTCCATGTCACTTTCCCATGTCCCCTTCCAAGAATTTCCAATTCGACCATCTGACACGTTTACACCGACTTTGCATAATTTTAATCTGACTTATTCTGACGAATAAAAGTTGCTTTTCATTTTCTTTTCGGGTTGGTTGAAATGGTGGACTTTGAATTTGCAGGGTCTAGGGATTACAACGTTCGGGATGGCCTACATGTTCGTGCACGATGGACTAGTGCACTGGCGGTTCCTGGTAGGGCCAATTGCAAACGTGCCCTACTTGAGAAAAGTTGCTGCCGCTCACCAAGTAAATTTTCATTGAATTTTCAGAAAATCAAATTCTTCTTGTTTCCTTAATGAATCGTTGGAAGATTTGATTTATTTTTTCTCCTGCTTTTCGATTGCGTCGATAGCTTCATCACTCGGATAAGTTCGAAGGGGTGCCGTATGGACTGTTCTTGGGACCGAAGGTAGGCCTGAGTTTCTTGCTTTGCTTGCTGGAGATGCAAATCGAGCGAATGAAGTAATTCCAAAGTGCAAAAGGATCGAAGAAGATATGATTTTGTTTCCCTCTTGTTTGAGCAGGAACTAGAAGAGGTGGGAGGCAAGGAAGAGTTGGAAAAGGAGATCAAGAAGCGGATCAAGATGTCCAAAGCTTCAAATAGATCATAGGATCCATTCATTGTAATTATGTCCATCAAAGAGAAAGTAAAAAAGAAAAGCACAAAAGAATTTGTGCTTTATTTAATGATTTTGGGAGCTTGAAGGTCATTTTTCTCCGTCAATTTCTTAGTGGGTGCACCCAACTTTCTTGTGGCGGATCCAGATAGAAATTGCTTTATAGAATATAGGTGCATGTGCATCATGCATGTTCATTTTACGTGTCGATTTGGCTGACGTGCCTCTTTTGAAAAAATGAGAAAAAGACAGAGAAATAATAGAGAGAGAGAGAACTAATTTGGTTTTGGCTCTTGCGATTGGTCAACTCCTGCTGGTCATTTATTTTGCATAATTTGATCTGCCTTTGTTAACCCTGCCTACAGGAGAAAAGACTTGATGTCTCTTCCGCATAAGTTAATTTATAATAATGGAAAGGAATATCAAGACTTTATTGAAGCCGAGATATATGCTACTTGCTTTGTCCAAATTAATACCAAATCAAAAATTTGCCAACCACTTTAGTAAATTCGATTTTATTGTATAAAAGAAGAAGCCTTGTCAACAAGTTCTTTAATGACACTAGCTAAGATTAGTAAAAATGGTAAAAGCACGCATCAAAGCGTTTTTAAAATTGGAAAAGCATGTATCTCAAGATGGTAAAATTCTTCTAATAGAATTGGATACAAGTCCAAGGCGCTATTAATGACCTTGACAAGTGTGTTGGGCGTACTTTTTCAACATTTTCCGATTTAAAAATCCTTTTCGGAGCATGATTGTCCGAGATTTCTTGCATTTACATTCATCTTTGACTGAAAGAGAAATCGACGCGTGCTTAGGATTTGTGCCACTCAATAACCCTCCTCAAGGAGTCATTTATAAAAGATTATATAAAAGAAATTAAAATGAGTTCAGTACTTTTCTAATGAGATTAACTTATTAACGTTTGATTTGAATTTCAAAGTATATTAATACGTAATATTTCATTGAATTCTTACAAAATGGCGCGTGCAGCTTTTCAAAGGAGTAAAGCGACCTCTCCAAAATACCTACCAATAACGAAAGAGGACTAAAAGAGGTCAATCACTAAAAGAGGTCAATCAAGATTATCTGATCGATCACAATTTGGTCCGACCTTGGGGGGATTCTCAGCTCACTAATCTTTGACCTTTGACTCGTGGCTACGAATAGATGATCACACTTTGATGAACCGACCTGATGCTAATCATTAGCTTCGGAAACCTTTAATTACCGACCGATTTCCAGAAATATCGAAAGACCTAAATCATCCATCCGCTAGTGGTGGTTCAACGCGTCGCCAAGGACGGCCCCGCAAATCCGACCCCGCCAGCATCTCAAAACGATTAGGCTAAACGAGCTGAATCGAGCCCGTCTCGAAGCGTGCCACGATGCATGAATCCGCAATTCATAATTCATGGGAAGATGATGGACCCCCTTCGGCGTCTTGCTCAAAAGCGCCATGCTGAACAGATGTCGCACGCGTGCATCGGGGTCAGATTAGCTTTATGAATCATCTGATTCGGATTCAAACCGGTAGTGATTGATGAGAAGAATAAAGAGCGCATTGGAACCACCGGCGTTACGTGCTTCCGCCACGTATGAATGTGATCTGGAGGGGAATCGGAGAAGAACACGTAGCGAACGGACGAGGGGGGTGGGCCTGGTTGTCGCGAGAGCTCAGGAGCGTAAGAGCGATCGTCATTGGGCAACCAAGAAAAGGATTAATTAAAAAAAAAAAAAAACACCTGCCGACTTGCATTACATGCGAACGTGGGGTGGCTGCTAATCACACGACTATTCCTAATCCTATTGGAATATTCAATTGCTTCTTTATTCTCTATTTGATCGATGGGTTTTATTCAGAGTTAAAGTGACTTTGCTGAGGTTGATCATATGTATACACTCACGCACTATATTTCTGCTCATTTGCCGTGCTTTGAAGGAGAGGGAAGATTGATTCATAAACGCGACTAGTCGTACTAGAGGTACCCAGATATCTTCTTCGATTTAGACATAATACGGCGGTATTGACCAAGATAATTGATGAGTTGTTCGGGAAAAATAGTCCACGATACGATACGATACCGACATCTCCTTTGTCTAAGAAAGCCATATTCATCAAGTCCGTTGTGATTTTCTTTTTCTTTGCTCATTCGGAAGATGAAGATGGAATTCCGACAAAAGAGGCCGGGGAGAAGAAGTTATTGGAGAGACGTGCAAGCAAAAGACATTGAGACGTTCACGTGAATATTTTATATCCCCTTCGTTGCTGGAATTTGCTGTTGCTGGTGTATTTGTACCAGCACCACATCGCATCCTGCGTCATATACGGCCGTAGGATCGAGACAACAGTAATAAAAGTCTCGGCTTAGATGCGTATAATATATCCATGTGACGTCCATACAGCTCAAAGCACAAACCTCTTTCTTAGCACAAACGACCAAAAAATAATTTAAGGAAAGAGAGATAAGAAATAATGCGGAGGAGGAATTTGGGTTATTTCTGTATATTTCTATCTGTTAGAGATAAGAATAATATTAGGGACATAAAAGAATATCCGAAGATTTCTTATATCCTCATTAATTCTTCACGGTCTCTTGAAGATATGCATTATTGTCCTTGAATGTGCATATTATTAATTGATACTAATCAAATGTAATCGATACGACTTATAAGCTTAGATAGTCATCATATGAATATGTACTCTTCATCAATGCACATAGGAATATTTAGACATTATGGGCCTGTTTGTTAAAAAAAATTTCTATTCCCTAGAACATAAATTTCTATTCTTTTGTTCCAGAGAATGAAAAAAAAAATAGAAACATGTTTAGTAAAACTTTTGTTCTTGAGAACAAAAATCTATTTTTTTTTTTTTATTTCCGAGAATAGATTTGGAATAGAAAAAAAGTAAAAAAAAAAAATAGTTTCTTGTTCTTAGGAACAATTTCTAGAATCAATTTTTCTCTCTCTTATCTTTTCTTCTATTTTCTCTTTTTCTCTTGTCTTTTCTTTTCTTCTTCTTCCTTTTGGTCGGTCGTTGGCCTCAACCATGGCTGACGACTGGCCGACAAGCACCGGCAACCTCGCCGAAGCAACGCCAAGCCATGGCGTCAAGCCTCACCGGTGGCCTGGCGAGACTCACCTGGCCATCGAAGTCATTGGCAAGGCTATGTCTCGTGATGGCACGGCGAGCTCTAGCGAGCTCACCGAACCTCTCTCAACCGGTCTTCGGCCGCCGTTGTGGCTGGTGATCGACCACAAAGGAGAAAGAAGGAAAAAAGAAAAAAAGAAAAATATAATAAAAATATTAAAAAATTAAAACAAACAATAAAATTATACAATTTTACCAAACTCATTTCTATCTTAGAAATATAAATTTTTTGCAATTATCAAACGCGTTTTATGCTCAGAAATTATTCCCAGGAACATAAACAAAAAAAAAATTATTTCTCATCAAAAATTATTTTCTAAAATAGAAATGTTACCAAACGCGCTTTACATAATTTTTTTTTCTGCATTTTTATTTATCTTGGCATCACAGCCGGAGGAAGCACCTAACGAGTTCGTTACATGGCGGTCGAAGCAACCTGTTTTACCCCGAATCCGCTGCTCTTAAGTACCGTCCCGACACTTTCCGTCGCTTGTTTCCAAGCCTCAAACGGACAAGATGGATCCTGCAAAGTTCAACGCGATTCAACACTGCATGCGTCACGACTCACCGCTACCCCTCGAATCCGCTTGCTTCACACGCCTTCACATGACTTCACGCGCCAGAAGCTATTCCATGCGTATTGCTGACTTCACCCACACCTCAGCCAAACATCAGTGTCCCCTAAGCTCCGAGGTCGAATTCTAACCCGACATTTGACATGTCATCTAACTCGTCTTCCGCCATGTCATCGGCCACGTCAGTTGTCACCTAAGTCTCGGACGTGTGTTTTGCCATGTCATCTGCCTGCTCAGCGACACATAATCTATTTTGTGGTATAGTGAGCCACGTTAGCCAATTGGCCTGATCAACTACACCAAATGATTCTCTTCTACCGCCCGTACGCTTCATCCACCAATTTGTCCTCAGCCAGATCGATTTGCCTGCAGTATCTTCATCGGTCTGGTTTGGATATTTGCAGACAAGTTCTTGACAAGTGTGGACCGATTTCGAAAGTTTTTCCACATGCTAAATTTTTGTCCAGCATTATTTTCTCCTTATCTATCCTCCAGTATGCTATTTGCGTCACATCCTTTATCCATTCTAGCGTTTTTTTTTCACTGGTAAAGTGGCCGTAATGGATAAATTGGAAGTGTCACCACCTCTCAAACCATTTTGAATGGATCAAACTATATTATATAGGCTCAAGAAATTTCTATCTTTTGAGAGGATGCGATTTGTAGCATTATGCCAATGGCAATATTCATGTGTCTACTACTATTGCTAGTGAAATTGAAGACAAATTTGTTGAACGTACGGAGGATAAAATCATCAAATACTACTATCAACCTATCCCCGCCTCACTGCGAGGAATAAAGGTATCTTTGCCAATGTGCCCTTACTAATGATTCCATATCTGCAATTAAATCGTTGAACATAATAAAGATTGGTAAATTCATATGGAAGTTCATAAAGTTAAAGCAGTAGAAAGAAGGATAAAGGTTTTTTTTTTTTTTTTTTTAAAGGAGAGAGACTAATAACTCGTAAAGAAGTAAAAATGAGTTAATAGTTTTATTGAGATGTAAGTGTGAATTGTATCAAAGAAGTTTCACATCAGAGAATTGGTAAGGAATAAGATCACTAATATATCTCACTTGGCTCATAACTCATTAGTTTAAGCTTTTGAGTGAAGATGTGTTTAATTGAATATATTGACGGACTCGAACTTGAACTCTCTCTTAACTCTCTCCTCGGCAAATGTATCGAATCCTACTACGCATCTCCAATAATGATATTAGAGTTGATGATAGATCGGTGAACCCCCAATCTATTCCAGTATTTGGTGAATATCTCAAGGAATGAATCTAGTGACCAATGTGGTTTTTGGGTGGTGGACATTGTAGTGTACTAATTGTGCGTTCTAGTAACGCCATCCCGATCACAACCTTCACAGTTCGGTCCAAAAAAAGAGAGTACTAATAATTTGTAAAGAAGTAAAAATGACTTAATAGTTTTATTGATATGTAAATTCATATAGGAGTTCATAAAGTTAAAGCAGTAGAAAGAAGGACGAAAGGTTTTTCTTTTTTAATTTAAAAAAAAAAAAGAGAGACTAATAATTTGTAAAGAAGTAAAAATGAGTTAATAGTTTTATTGAGATGTAAGTGTGAATTGTATCAAAGAAGTTTCACATCAGAGAATTGGTAAGAAATAAGATAGCTAATATATCATAGTTGGCTCATAACTCATTAATTTAAGCCTTTAAGTGAATATAAGTTTAATTGAATATATTGACGGACTCAAACTTGAACTCTCTCTTAATTATCTTCTCAACAAACGTATCGGAATCCTACTACGCATCTCCAATAATGATATTAGAGTTGATGATAGATTGGTGAACCCCTAATCTGTTCCGATATTTGGTGAATATCTCAAGGAATGAATCTGGTGGCCAATATGGTTTTTGGGTGGTGGACATTGTAGTGTACTAATCGTGCGTTCTAGTAACGCCATCCTGATCGCAACCTTCATAGTTTGGTCCAAAAAAGGAGATTATTGAGATGTACGCATGAGATATGTTAAAAAAGTTCCACATCGAATAATTAGTAAGGTATGTAGCAGTTAATATATATCCTACTTGGCTCACAAGTCATTAGCTTAAATTTTTGTATTTGGGTAAATCCAACTGAATATGTTGATAGGCTCGAATTTGAACTCTTTTTTTTATGGTATCCTAAGGCAAAGGTACACAGACTTCTATTGGGTGCTCTTAACATGTTTTATGGAAAACATCTTCTATACTTACAAATAATTTCAAAAATCTACCGCTTCGGAAAGAAATTAAGGACAGAACAATGGAGTCATCACTCCCAGTGGTTTTTGAGCTGGGCCGAAGCTGTAACTTCCAAAAGAGTGGGGGAAAAGAGAAGCCCACCCTCCCTAAATTCAATGCTCTAATCTGAATCATCATTCCTAATCATTACCAATCTATTGTAATGCTCTTTTAGAAGAGAGAGCCTAGAAATGAGCTACCCAACTTGGGGGTTGGCAGGCCTAGAGAAGCAAAGCTGTCCACCAGAAATGCCACTCCCGTAGCTTTAGCCTTTAGGGACAGACTTTTGCATGTCATTGGGTTATCCAATTCAATTTCTCATTATTCTAGGGTTAAAAAATCTCTTATTATAGCTCTCTCTCTCTGTCTCTCTCTCTCTCTCTCTCTCTCTCTCTCTCTCTCTACAGTGTCGGCTTGTTGCAAAACAGCGGCCTGGTTCCGGCACTCGTTTTGTTGGATTGTCTGAACATTGATGGGTTGGTGCAGGGCATGAAGCATACGATATTAAAGTTTATTCCCGCTGAGATGACCGTGCACCGATTCTTTAAGATGACTATGACTCGAAATCATTGAATGAATCCAATCATCACTGACGCCATGTTCTCAAAGCAGATGCACGTACGCACAGCAGTGAGACTAGAGGAGGAGGCTTCCCAGGAAGGACCGAGTACTTGCGAGTTACAGCCTTTATACATGGAAGGGTAAAATCCTTTGTGCAGAGAAAGACAAAATGAATTTGTCAGACTTTGAAAACTCTTGCTACACTTGTCGAGAGTATATCACTTGATTGATTTGATCAGATTGAGAGCAATTTTTGGAATTACTTTGCTGTTGAGAGATATTTTCTCCAATACCATCTACAGTAATAGGAAGTTCCCTAACTCCTACTCAAGTAGAGGTTATCATGTACATTCCTCAAACTATAAAGACTCGTGGATTGCCATAAATGGAATTAGCTGAGTGAGATGGGCTAGCACTTCATGCTTTGGTACTTCCTCGATCCTGTTACTTGATGTCCTCCCTTTGAGAATCAATGATCGACCATTTTAGGACTAAAAGAGTCCCGAATCCGAGCAAAGATGCTCGCATAATTTAATCATTCACGAGCCATGACCAAAGTTTAGGACTCGAGAAAACCATCTGATGAAGTACATCAACAAGTATTAGATGCATCTTTGCCAAAGACAAATCACACTGTCCTGGCCAATTTCATTAGGGGAAATGTTGAAGCCCTGTAATTCGTCTCATAAAATTTACTCCTTTGTCGGCACGTTTGGGCGTTCATCTATGGCATCGTGCATCGGGTCGAATTAATTGGATATCTATGAACCTGCAGAAGGTTCTCGCAATCTCTTATCTTCAGATGATGTCCGCCACGAGATGATACGGCAGCAAGTACACAGCTCGACCAATGGCCACGTGATGAACCCCTGCATTGTATTTTTGTATTGTAGGGAACGAAGGACGCTCAGCCGACGGGGACAAAACCCAGAAGAAAACAAGAGAAAAAGAATACAATAAGCCCCCCATTTGACATTACCGAGGAGGTCCTCCCTGAAAACAAGGACATGCAGAGATCGCAGAATCATGCTATTGTAGCCTATATGCTAGCTAGAGTCCAAGCATGCACGGCATTGACAACTTTGCCAATTTTCAATTGTCAAATTGCACATATAAGCAAGCTATTGCCTTTTTCTAAAGAGCATGAATAGCAAAAGGGAAATCCAGAAACCAGCACCAAAGATGCCTTTTCATTGCTTCTGTTTATCCACCCATTGTATTGCAGCCTAGTTCTTCAGGTTTTGCCCAAAAAGTTGCTGCAACTTGGCCATATTGATAGAGTGATTCGCGCTTTTGTGGATAACAAAAAGGTTATTCAAGATTCACGTCATGATTTGGTGGGGTTAAATGAGAAATTTGATCCATTCAATTTAAGTGGGGCACTGCCTAAGATGGATCGAATCATGTGAACTTCGATTTAATCATTAACTGTAGTCATTGATATGTGGACACCATAAAAATTAGAATCTTATATGAATTCATCAGCCTGAAAATTGAATCCACCACTCTATTTCTCTATCTCTGTAGGCTAAATTGAATCCGAACTCCATAAGTTACCCATCATAATGTCATTTCTTTTGGCCACTCAACAACTCAACTCTTATCAGTGAGAAATTCAAGCACATTTCTAGAAGGATGATTCAGAATAAACATTGCAATTTGTGTACTTCCTGACTTACTTTCATTCTCGTCAATGTTAATTTCGCCTTTCTCGCCATCATGCCTTATCGTATTCGCATCAAGATATCGCCCCGGCAAATCCAAAAATACCACTTCCGGTCAGGAGGCCAGCAAGGAAAGATCATCGAAGCCAGGCCACAGGTGCTCATGAGCAAGAGAGAGGCTCAAAACATGATGCCGCACCAATCAAAAACCTACGGTTTAGGTTGTGTGCCTCAGCTGAGGCCAGATCATCTTAAAAAAATCAGCAAACGACTCAACTTGTCTGAAGTGGAGGATCAGTCAGAGAAAGGAATCTTGTCCAGCTAGTCGTCCTCGCTGTAATGCCCCACTGAGCCCTAATGACATGAGCCTCTCGGCCTTAGCCAAATCCCATTTTTCTCTGCTATATAAACCAAACCTACGCTCTCAAAATTTTCAAACACATTCACACAAACACACGCAACTCGAGCAGAACCGAAAGCAAACTCCAATTCGAAGAAAACCCATCAAAGCTTTCAGCCCCGAGATTCACTCTGGCACCAGCACCATGAACGGCAAGGTCAGGGATGTCGCTCCATCATCGGCAATGTTGGGCAACGGGGGCTGCTTCATCAGAGGCAGGCCTCTCCCCAAAAGAGGGCAGATCAAGTACCGAATCGCCGCAACGGCTTTCCATTCCATCGCCACCATGATCGCCAGAGCTTCCTCTTCATCGCATCGCCAGCATTCTTCCAGTTGCAAGAAAGAATGCTTTAGAGAATCTTGAAAGACTTTTTGTCCAGGAAATGTATAAATAATGTCGATATATGTTTAGCACCCTCGTTTGTAATCTCATTGTGAAATTCTTGAAAAGTTTTGTGAGATTCTTCTTCTGTCATCAAACTATTCTGGTTACATCTGTTTCTAGTCTGATCAGAGATGGACCTTTTCTTGAGCAGAATCATGTCCAGTGACCAAGAAAGTTTGTGGCATTTCAGGACTAAGACAAACAGAGGAAACGTCACTATACATGACACTCATTGAACTGTTCTGTCACCGAGACAGAGAGGAAAAAATAAGAAAACGAAAGCATCTAATGCAACCGAATCTGGTGCAATGCAGAGTCTAATTGCATGCTAATTTGGAGAACCAGCCACCCTCAGCGAAAGACGGACTACTCTCTCTTCGCCATCGCCAATCTGTCCTCTCCGTGTCGAGAAAGTATCTTCCACGAGAACTCGGTTCTGTGCGTCATAGCACAAACTCACAGCCGGCACCCGAGCCTCATGTCACGATTTTCTTAGCTAGACATTGCGAAAACGGCAAAGAGTTAGCGGATATACAGAAATCTATCGCTTTGCGTGACCGAAAATGCGAATTGTCTTCCCCGCTCTGTTTCTCATAACTCAACGAGAATTTTGCGAACCGTAGAGGTACTACTTATCCATTAGCCCAGATAATCCATGTTTTACAAATCGTAGAAAGAGGAATCTTGGTCCATGCAAATCCAGATATTTGCGTTTGCTTCTGAGGTCATAAATTGGGCCCAAAATCAATCTTGGGCCATTGTTGCAGTCTTCCCGAGCTCGAACACCATTCTCGCAGACCGATAATCTGGGCTGTTTCCTCAGAAATTCACCTATGTCCCTAAGCGTCGGTCCATCCTTGGCCCCATTATCCATTATCCAGGCCCAATCCGAACCAAGGTGAGGAGACGTGAAAGATTTTGAAAGATTACCGACTATTCTAAAAACTTAAATTGTTAAATAAATACATGATTTATTATTTAAATATTTTTACACTCCTCTTCACGCTTAGTATGGTTTTTTTGTCTGCTTGCTACTAAGCATGAAAAAACTAAATTAGGGAAGCAAATAGAGCTTGATAAAATTTAAACTTAGGACTTTCAGCTCTGATATTATGTAAGATTTTATAATATCACTACTAACTATTTTAAAAATTTAAATTATTAAATAAAAGCATGATTTATTATTTAAATATTTTAATAAGATGAAAGGGGAATGTGATTGATATTACCATTCATTTCGACATAATCTTCAATAGCACCGTTTATGGTTGGAAATCACATCGATCTAGGATGGATACTGGGCTATGCATACTTTCGAATCGTCTTTTCTTATGTAGACTTTCCCATTTCCCTCATCAAAAGGTACGAGCGTGCTCCGGAAGCATCTCCATTGTGGTACTATGTACTTTATTTGTCACTAATTCACTCAAAAAGTGCAATGAAATAAAGTAGGACAAGTTAGAAAAATACGGTAGTCTTCAAAATGGATGAAGAAGTCTCCAGGTAGCTCTTCTCCACTGCTTGGATGACTACGATTGGCGGAAGAGAAATTTACGCAATTATTAAATTATCTAGGGCAAGCAAGCACCACGTAAGGGGCAAGATCTAGGTTAGCTCCTTTTACCGATGGGACAAAATTGTCGTTCGATGGAGTAAAATATGTGCGATGCAATCATTCATCACCTTGTCCTTGTGGTTTACGTCTTTTTTCTTTATTTAGTTTGTCTTCCCCTTTTGTGCTTGTGCGGCGTGTACTAGCACCATGGATGGGGTCGGAAGGTTTATTGAAAAATGTTTTGGGGTTGGCAACACGGGACAAGTGAGACGGTACATGCATCTAATGAAGATCCAACAGATAGAGAGACCAAATTGATGGAACCATAGCCTATTTGACAAGAGAACCCCTAGAATCGTCCTCATGGTCGTGACCACTTGAGAATTGATGAGTCGGATGTGATTATCTACGGTCGAGATTCAATCTCTGGGATAAAACAAAAGAAATGTTTAGTCCCGAGAGATTGTCCAATCTGTTTTTAATATACTTAATTAATATCAATTCGATTCTAAACATTTCAATTTCATCAATTTAATCACAATCATTTGCATGAAATTTTAACACGATCCTTAAGGCCGATTTTTGTTAGAAACTACTGAATTGGTGGTGTACTATGTAGGATAGCCAGTAATGACTAGACTACCATGTGGCGATTTTTGATAATAATTAACTAGAATGAAAGTATTGTAATTTCACGCAAAGTTTGGGAAAATTGGCAAAATCAAAAATTTGGATTTGAATTGACATCTGTACAATAAATTTAAAATAGATTGAATAATTTTCCCTAATAAGTTCATCAAAAATCTACAAAATTGATATACTAAATGATGTGGCAGATCTTGATGGGACATTGAATATGGTCCATTTGTTTAACGGCCCACCTCGCGTCTTGCTACATCACATAATGCCCCACTGATTCGCCATATGTTTTGATTAAGCATTAGACTCGGAGTTTTAAGGAGCGGTAAATTATCACCCCATTAGCTTATAACACTTTTCATAGGACCTATTTTACCAACGGGATTTATCACTACTTTAGCTAACTTTAACATGGCCACCTCTTGAATATCTCGAAATCAACCGAGTAAGATGAATACGGTAGATTATGTATTTATGCACGGACCAACCTTTCCAAAGTTGGCAAACTTGGGTTCCGCATACGTGTTGGGATTAGTTCTCTTGCTTCTTATGATCAATTAACTTAGTGCAGCTAAGGTGAAAAACTAAGCAGGCCAAGGACGCATTGACCTGAAATTGATGAAAAGACTTTTCTCCAACGAAACTCAGTATGCAAGAAGCAAACACATATGAAAGGTCCACATCGCTCACCGGGGTTTCGTACTCGAAGCTGTATCTTACCTTACCGACGATGCTCCGAATGGGGACATTTGCGGTGAGTGAATTTAGGGGAATCGATTCGAGCTCATGGGGGTTCGTGTTCCGGACGTCACGTCGAGAAAGAATATTCATAGTGGTGGTCCTCCGTGCGTCTGTTTGCATGTGTACTGAACAAGCTCTTCAGTAGGGCCGAGGGCCGGTGCTGAGAGCCTGGGGATCAATCGGCTCTGAGTGATCGATCTGTACTCGGATGAGTGTCGTTCCATCATCTGCGCATGATCCGGAGCCTGCCTCGCCCGAAGACAGCGCATCGCTACCAGGGTTTTATGATGTACTTCTTGTCGATTTTCGATAATCGACCGGGCCGTTTTGGGGGGCGGCGCTAGGTAGTTTCCAGCTACAAGAGTCCGTCTTCGTACTTTGCAATACTCGTATACGCGATATGATAAATTGAATGCCGGCTCCTCCTTCGCCAGTGCACAACCGGGGGCTGAATCGAGCGAAGTGTGCGTGCAACAAGAATATTCTGCCACATGCTGCTTGATAATCAATTTTATAGAGTCAATGTTTGTATCATAACAATCATATCGTGATTATATCTGTCTCCATCATTATGAGCTATGTCCGTCGATCAAATGCACGAGCCGGTCATGACTTATGTTAGGTCTTTATCCTTTTGTATATGTAAATATAATATTTAGGAATGGCCTATACGTCACTGGGCAGCATCTCAAGTGTAATCAAACCTATCATTTTCATGTTGAGATCAGATGGTATTCTAAGCAAACTTTCTCGCACGGCACATCGTTCATTAAGCTGTTTCTCTGGGAAAATGTCGGTGAGTGTAATTGCTTGGCTCCATCTACCAGATTCAGTTTCTTGCTCCTTCACTGCTCATTTTTTAACAAATCCAGCATAAGAAGTTTAGAAACCAATATTGGATATTCCCCTTTTGCATTTGATTCTTTCCCCTGTTTGCTTGATAAAATTTGTCTGCATGATTCATAAAATTAGTAATACCTTGATATCCATTCCCTAATAGTCATTTATTGAAGTTTCTTTAAATTGGAACGAACATGATGATACGACTTCATATTCCCGAACATGAACATAAGTACTATGTTTATGTAGAAAATTATCCATGGCTATACATAGTTGCGACAAGTTAGAGTTTTGGTCGAAAGAAAAACTTTAGATTCGTAATTTTTCCGTGTCGAGAAGATTGTCGATGTTATAACTGTTTAATCCACTAAAATTGCTTGTGTGGGGGCAACAAATGAACATAAAAACTTGGAATTAAACTAGATGTTCATCCAAGCGAAATTAGAGTCCAAACATTACTTGCATAGCACTACTGCGCAGTGATAGATGAAGGAGAAACATGAACTTGAAGGTTGGATATAAGATCCAGTATTAAGAAAAAGCCCCTTATTGCTCAATTAAACGACTGAAATCAATAACGATAAGTCATTCAATCGAATGAATACATGTGTCGACACGACGAGCGGATGTTGTTTGCTTTAGCCACGCTATGATACAGATGAGCGAATTTGAGCATTGATTTTGTGATTAAGACAAGAAACCACTGTTGAGGAAGACATGGTAACATCCAGTTATTAACATTGATTAGTAGTTGTAGTAGAATATTATAGTAGTATGATGAGGGGGAAAAAAAAAGAATCCCGCGTGATCAGAAACATTAATATTCACGTGAGAGTATAATAGGAAAAAAATTCTTGTAAGAAGTAAATTACGAAACCCAGAAGAAAAAATAGGAAAATCTGTCTATTGTTCCTCCAAAAAAAAAAAAAAATTTGCAGTTTTCTTTAACCAAAGAAATAAAAAGGGTACTAAAAAGCACCTTTTTTTTCCATAGCCAAGGCAACAGCATAAACCGTCTAAAGTGGACAAATCATAAAGCAAAGCAACTTATTGGCATGAAAGATCACCTATCTTGAGGGACCACAACTCAAGAAACAAAGAAAGGATATTTTGCTTTCTAAACACCACAAAATGTCTTAAACTCCAAGGAACAGAAAACCCCAAATGACCCTTCTCGTCATGCTTAAATTTCTTCTCAAGAACAAATATCTAAAGAAGGGTATGTGAACGCCAAGAACTCTTTGAAATCCAGTCGAAAAATCAGCCACAAAACATGAATCTGCCTCGAGAGAGGACAAGTCACCCATAAAAATCTTTATGTATGATGCAGCATTCAATCAAACCGCAGCTCCGAAAGAGTGGCGTGTCGCGAGCTAAATGTTGTAATCCATCCTTCCAATACCATTAGAGAAATTATAAACAAAGATCAAAATCATAGCCAAGTTACTAACCATATGCATGGAAAGAAGGGGAAAAAGATTTATAGGAGGCATCTAGCACCTAGCAAAAGTAAGTCTCGAACACCATGTTTTCTTTCTCCTCTTTTTTGCACGTATGGGGTATTCAATCTATACCTAAATATATAATCTAATAAATATATATATCGTCCTCTTTCATGATAATAAACCCCTACCAGATATATCCATATTGCAATGAAGCAATTTGATCTTTTAAATCTCCATTTTAACCGGCCAAATCGTGGAGCAGCTGAGCTCCCATCAAGTTCCGGTAGGGCAGAGTTTGCCCTTCGCCATCGAGGAGCGAGTACTGAACCGGGTGGCAATCCTCGATGTGGTCTCGAGGGTAGAACAGCGAGCTCTGCGGTACCGAGGAGAACGCCAGGCTCACCCCATGGCTCGGCCCTCCGTGCTGCTGCAGCCCCAACGTCAGCGACACGCCACCCCCGCTCCCATTGAAATTCTGATGACTGGCATCGCCGTCGTTGCTGTACGGGGCCGCTGAGGTCACAGGGTGGTGATTATAGGAAGAGAAGTCAATCTCCATGCCCCCGTACGCATCGCCAACACGCCTGAAACCGGAGTTCTGCGGGGGCAAGTGGTGGTGGTGGTGGTGGTTCTGCGGGGCTCCTGCGGCAGCCATCTTGGAGTGGTGGTGGTGCTGGTCGCTCTTGTCGGCGCTGGTGATGATGGAGGAGAAGCATTCGGAGTCAATCCGGACCAACTGATCCGAGGTCGGCTTCTGATCCTCGACATGTGTCGCCTCACGGTTATGGTTATTCAGCTGGCCATCATCTTCGAGATCCACGGCCCCGTCGGAGGATCCCATGTTGTCGTGCTCCTTAGTTTCTTCCGTGTACATCTCCTCCACCATGGGCTTCCAGAGCCTCACCCTCGCATTAATAAACCAATTGGACACCTGCATTAGTATATAAAGAAAAATGTGAAATCGCGTAGGGGAAAAGATAGATTATCGCGATGGATATTATAAGCGCTAGGGTTTTTGTTCTTAGGGTACACGTTGATGATGATGATGATAAAGATGATGATGATGATGAGGTATGTTCTTTTTTTAATCCCTATCTTATATGAGGACGTTAAAGTATTCCGGATGAAACCAAAGAGAAGTAACATAGAACGATGTGGACGTGCCTGGCTCCTCGATAGGCCTGTTTGGCGAGCCAAAATATGCTTATCAACATCGCTTGGATACCTGCAAAACACAGCCCCCCATGAAACACACCCTCAGCTTGTTGACTTAGATACTTACACACACACACATACACAGAGAGAGAGAGAGAGAGAGAGAGAGAGAGAGAGGAAGAGAGATGGGTCCAATGCGACAGGATGAAGATCATGGAGGAACAAGAGAGCTTGGAGAGAAATATGCAATCCAGAAGAGAGACTAAAATATGTGTTTGTGTGATTAAAATGACAAAAGAATATGTGGAACCTGAAAGATGATTGGACACAAACGACCAAAAGGTAATAGCATTGTTTTAGGCAAGCTAATGATTGAGAACCCGAATTTGCTCTCCCGCAAACAGTCGCTAAATAGAAGGGCACCACTTTACAGTATCCTCTCCTACAGGTAAAGCTCGAAACTTTCGCGCCTAGGCAAATTGACAGACGGGTGGATGGGTGGATGGATGGATGGAAGTACTTACGGGTGAAGAAAGTGTTCGAAGAGCCAGGCACGGAGGACCGACACCGACCGCTCTGGCAGGCCTCTCTGGGGCCGCCAGGGGTGGTTGTCCATCATAGTCATCTGCTGGAACGCCCTCTGCTGCCTCAGAGCCTGGTCGATGACCTTCAGCCGTGGCGTCTCGCCCCTCGTCGTCCCTGGGGACACCAGGTCCTTCTCCCCCATGGCTTTCTTCGTCGCCTGGATCTGGCCCACGATCCCGTCCCTTAGGCACCGGAAGTGCCTCGACATGGCCTTCGAGGCCAGCGCCGAGTAGACCCTCGCCGCCCCGCTCCCTGCCACTGCCTCGAAGGACGATACCACTGCCTTCATTTGATCACAGTATTGCCTGTATCTTCTATCCACCTATATAAAGTCCAAGCTCATTAATCAGCTGGAGATTGGAGAAGAGGGGAGGGAAAAGGAAATGGAACTTTGAAAAGTCAGTTGCTGATACTTGTTAGAGCAACTAAACATTTATGCATATGCCATGAAAAGGAAAAGGAATAGAAATTTCTGAAGTAATTAACAAAGGGGGAACACTCCCCCCACCCCACCCCGAAAGAATTGGCAGGATGTGAGCATTAATTGAAAGGCCCCTCTCAGTTGCTTAATTAGCTCAAGAAACAATCATACGCACCCACTCACTTAAAAAAAGTTTCGAACTTTTCCGTGTCTCAACCTGATGAAATCGTGCATATCATGTGTTTGTTTCATCCTTGCTTGTATAAGAGAGCAAACTGATAAAAAAAAAAAAAAAAAAAGAAGACCCCAGAAAACACAAATAAACCTCGTCAAGCATTGAAAGCAGCTTTGTCTTCCTCTTCTGCAACTCCAAGAACTCGAGTGACCCGAGAGACTGTTGCTTTGAAGACCCACTTGGCCCGCCGTTATCACCGTCTTGATCATCCCAAGCTTTGCTTTTGTTGGGCTTTTGATGCTTTATCAAGTCACTTTGCTTAGCCCCGAGGCTGCAAAACTCGTTCAGAAGCTCCTGAGCAGGACCCAGATACTTGGAATTCCTCAGCTGAAACTGCCCGGCCTGTTGAGGCATCATCATCATCGCTTGCTGTGGGTGAATATGACCCCCCAGATGGGACTTCCCGAAGAACCCTTCTTTCGAAGTCGAAGCAGCAAACAATCTCATGTCGCCTTGGTGCTGATGATGATCACTGTGGTGGTGGCCACCACCACCACTAGTGTTGGCGTGCCTTAGTTCGAAGGATTGGAGTCCGATGCTTGAAGGGTTGGCCGAGGAGAGCGAGAGCGAAAGGCCTTGGCTCGGCCTCTCGTTCCCTTCGCACGGAAACACGCACCTTATGGAGGAATCGTCCATCACGAGCTTGTTGCTCTCTTGCCAGGTGGACTCGTCTTGCGAAGTCGTCGCTGCTGCTGTCATCAGATTCTGATTGGCCGGCGCGAAATCGGTCTTGTTGAATTCGTGCCGGTAGAATTCGCTGGCCGCCGAGTCATCGAGCCCCGCCGCTGCCACCGTTTTCGATGACGAAGGTCCACTTTGGTTATTGTTGTTGGGGCTCAAAGCTTTGGCGAAGAAGTCATTGCCTTTCCACAAGAGTGCGCTCGTCGCCGCGACGTGGTTCTGGGGAGGGTGACTCGGCAGACCGTCCTTGGGGAAGCCGATCATGTCCATGCCGGAGGCCAAGTTGAAGATATCCGAGCCGGAGTCGTAACTCGGGAATTGACTCACCAGATGGGGCTGAGCCTGGATCGCCGGGTTGTGGGAAGAAGACAAGTCCGAGTAGCAAAACCCACCGGTGCTTGAGGACGAGACCACCATGTGGCTCGATTTCTCCTCACTGCGCATGGGCATATAGAGATGGCCCGAAAAATGTTGTTTTCTCTCTTTCCCTCTCTTTCTCTTTCTCCCCTTTTTTCCTCCTGCTTCTTTTTCTGGGGCTACTGTATCAGCAAGAGTTGCCTTCTGTTTCTGGAGTTTCTGATAGCAAAAGGTTTGTCCTTTCTGCTGCAACTTTTGATCTCTTCAGGAAAGGTGGGGTGGGGAGCAAGAAACTTCCCAATAATACTAACGAGGTGGGGGAGAGAGAAAGAGAGAGAGAGAGAGAGACCCAGATCTTTCAAAGAGGTGAAAGATCGAGAAAGGATGGAAAAAACAAGTCCTTTGGCGATTCGATCAGGTGGGATGTGCCGAGCTTTTGATTCCTGCAGCTCATACCCTTTTGAGAGAGAGAGAGAGAGAGAGGGAAAGAGAGAGAAGTGAGAGAGTTCTTACCAGTTAAACAAGGAGTGGGAATTATTGAGGGGTTTGAGAGGGTGATGATGGTCGGGAGAGAGCAAAAAGAAGAAGTGGGAGCTGCTTTGCCGTACTGTCAACGGGCAAACATGGTATGGCGCTGGTACGCCATGAAAAGCTCAACCTAGGAAAAGAGATAGAGAGAGAGAGAGGGAATTTATCAGATGCTTCGGCTCTCACAGATATAGAGAGAGAGAGGGAGAGAGATCAGAGGATGATGGAGGTCGACGATCATGATGATGTCCTCCATCCTAGGCACGATCATCACCCCACAACACACACACACAAACACTCTCTCTCTCTCTCTCTCTCTGCGCTCGAGTGGGTCAATGCACCATGACATAAATACGTCCAAAATAGACTTCCTAGAGGAACCGAAATGATCTATTTGCCCTCAATTATTTTCCACGCCCCCAACAGCATAGAAAAAAATAACCCCTGAGGAGGCGCTTCGATCCTCTGCATTAGGAAGCATCGCCATAGGCGATGGATCAGCAGCCTCTTCACCTTATCATTGGGAGCTTTTTGCCCAGATGAACAACAACCCACAAGCCGCCACATGACCCAACACGTATGCTAGTGAAATGCACAATTTTTTGGGTTTTATAATGTGTTGTGAACAGGACCCTTTGGTGTGACAAAGGCCCTGTGAACAATGAGAAAGTCAAATTTATTCATTTTTTTTAATTCGGCCCTCGGACGCCCGAAGCATGAGAAAATATGCAAGGGGGAGAGAGCGCATGAAATGATGACACCCCATGCATAGAAAAAGGAAGAAATGGGAATGAGAATTGGAGGGAGGGGGGGGGGCAAATCTTTGTAGGTCACAAATCCCAAGGCGGGGGAGAGTACCTAAGTAGGGAAGTTGTGGCAGGCTTTTCTCAGATGGTTTTCAGTGGTGACTTTCTTTTGGGGTTCTTGGGATCTTGGTTTTTGGTGGGGGCATTCTCTTTCATGTGTACTCTCTCTCTCTCTCTCTCTCTCTCCCCAAAGCCCCCACAAAAAGAAATAAAAACTTTCACCGAGACTCAACTTCTAGAGAGAGAGAGAGAGAGAGAGAGAGATGGGTTTTTTATTTTTTTTATTTTTTATTTTTTTGGGGGGGGAATTATGGTGGAAATGGTGTTTGGGAGAGAGGAGAGAGAAAGGGGGAAAGAATGAGATGCGATTGGTGGGTTGTTCAAAATGTTCCCAAAATAAGGGACTGTGCATGGGAGGAGATGAGGTGGTCCAATGTTTTCTCCCTCTCCCATCTAATTCCTAATTAATTCGCCTATTAAAGTTACCCCCCTCCCATCCCTCTCTCTCTCTCTCTCTCTCTCTATCTCTAGACGCGCCCCACGAAACAAAGATGGGACCGCATCTCCCTTTTAATTTTCTCCCTCCTCCTCTTTTTTCTTCGCCTTTTAATTTATTTTGGTGGGCGTATGCCTAAAATCCACGCGCGCCGTGCCTCATGGTGGAGCTTGCATCACCAAGGACTTTTCATTTTTCTCAACCACAATCGTTTATAAATTAAAGGTCAATACCTTCATTTCGATACAAATACCCTGGAATTTTTTTTTGTCTCGCCAAAATTCTAAACACTCCATACATTTTTTTTTGTGATTAAAAACTCTAAACTTATACTAGTCAATAAATGTATCTTAAAGATACTAAAATAGAGGACATTATACATCACATGTGTATAAATTTGATATAAAAAAAGTTTAGAGCATTTATGTTAAAGTGGGTACGTGTAAGGTTTTTGATAGTACAAAAATAAATTTGGATAATTATGTCTGGGTGAGTAATTATGAGTTCCTTTCTTTCTATATCAGCACCACCAAGTTTTAATGTAGGAATTTGTGTACACCAAGGACATGATTCTTCTTCTTCCACATGGTTGTCCTGAAAGCAAAGTTTTATTAGTCGTACTTCACATGTCCCATAACTATGCATTCCTAAACTTTCTCTTTATATGTTAATGGTGTTTTTCTTCATGTGGGCAATATTTTCTATCTAAAATAGCTGATTGCCTTCTATGCTCATATCCATAATGACCTTAGTGAGGCAGTGATTGGTTTACCCTTTTCTGCATGAAAGCTGAATCAAAGAGCTTCGCTCCGGCTGAGTTCTGTTCATGCATTTACCATTTAATCCTTCCATGATTTATGCATCAAAGATGAAAATCCTCCAAACCTCATTCAGTTCATTCGCATTCAAGTCGTTAAAACGTAGCGTTCAAGTACTTATTAGCATGTTTTTGCTGGGTCAAATTGCCTTCTAAAATATTATCGATTTAGACAGGGACTATTGGGATCTTCATCACCTCTCCATCCAACAACAACATGCGACTCCCCGAATCAGCGCGTTCCAAAACCAGAAAACATTACATCAATACGTCCTTATATTCTTTCAACGCTCTCCGTGCCATTACATCCTGAACACTAATGGAGCCCTAATTTGTGGGTACGAATTAATTGGGGACGCAAACGCCACCACAAAAATGAACTAATGAACCCTAGCGTTTTGGGAGGGGGAGTGCGTCACGTGCACGCGCCGACCCGAGAGATGAGGCTCTTAAAGAGAGAGAGAAAAAAACACATATGATAGTAAGCTTTAATTTTTGTCCATTGGAAAGGAAGGAGGTGGTCCAAAAGCTTTTTTTAGTGTTTTTCTTCCCCCCCACTCTTTTGCTTCTCTCGCCGTTTGCCCCCAATTCTATTCTCTCTCTCTCCCCCATTATATATATATAAACATATATGTAACCCCTGACGTCACCATTCCTTGGCCTCTATCGGCTTGTACTTTCTTGTAAGGGTGCACACTGCGCACCCGCGCGCAATATACTAAACATGAAACGATCCCCCAATGATAAGAAAGTCTATCTGGGTCGAGGCGGATTCGGGTCGGAGGCGACCCGACATGATGGGCGAGTTCGAGCCTACACGCGTGACCGCGTTGATGTATTTGTGCTTCTTGGAGATCGATGGGAAAGCATGAATATTATGTGGACATCATCTCGACAGATGATAAATATATAGAAGTTGAGCCATCTCGTCTCGAAATCAAACTTGAGCTCGACTTCAAGGCATGGTTAATGTGTGAATGGACGAACCATGAAAACACGCATCTAATATAAAAATGGAAATCTAATAGACCAATGAAAGAGGAAGTAAGCAATGGAACCCTAGACTTGTGACTCTAAACTCTAATATTGCTCCACAAAGCTCAAATTGGGAAAAGGGAATATAGTGTAGTTCATATATTTTATAGATTACACTAACCATTTTCGTGCCTCATCTAATCAAGGAAAATTCTTGTTTTATTTCGGGATCAAGTGCGATAATTAGTCGGATACTGCTACTCACTGGATTTATCTCCTAATAGCAGACGCTTTATAATTCAGAGAAAACAAGCGACAGACCGATACCCACGAACCGTTTCGAACTTAAGCTTATTCGAGCTCAGCAAGAACCCCATCCGGGGCATTTCGAACGCAGAGGAATCACGACACGATTCGGTACATGTGAATCATCGAATTCCACAAACGTCACATAAGATTTACGCTATCCCGAGAGCAAGAGCCAGGGTAAACACGGAATCAATCCCCTTAGCTCCAGCATAACTCCAAGCCAAACTCAGAAAGAACCCCCGCCTGACGTGCGCCCCACGCATGCCACTCCCACCTCAGCAAAAGAAAGAACCAAGAGCACGGGGAGGGCACCGGGGTCAATACGCAGGAGCACCACCACCACCAGCACCACCCATAAAAGGCGGGGTGCGGTCAGGCCTGGCCTCGCGTCAGCAGCAGTCCACATTTCGGGCCGTCCGGCTCGGGACTCGGGCGCGCCTTCTCTTCTCTCTCTCTCTCGGCCGTGCTGCTTCGGTCAGGTTCGTATCGGGGATCGTAGGTAGGGAAAGAGGTTGCGGTGGTCCTGCTACAGAGGAGCTTGCTGCTGGCTCTTGTTGCCACGGCATGGGACCATCCTACGTTGCCCTTTCTGGACAGCAACCCCACCCCACCCCCTCCCTCCGTCCTTAGCTGGGGTTCTGCTCTGCGCTACCGTACTGCCCTCCCAGGCTATGTGGGATGCAGCTTTTACGAGGGGAGGGAACTGATGGGAATTGTAGACGACCGCGCCCTGTGGATTTGGTACGATCGGCTTTGACGCTAGCGTTTCGAAATGGTGTTCTTTTGGACATCCACGCCACAGATCTTTTAAGCCAAAGTCAAGACGCGTTTGATAGCGTAATTCCATACCTCCATACCCCTTAGAGCTAAAATTAATATTTCCGAAGTCTTTTAACTCAATGTGAGTCCTGTCCGGCCCTAGCTTTGAGCGACTTTCCCGAATGCTAATGATTTTCCTTTTTTCCTTTCAATTTTGCCATCGCTCAATTTTCGGAATTGTGGCTCTATCCTCACTAATGTGCCACGGCGGCGAGGCTTTAGATTTGTCGCCGCTCGGCCCTTGCCAAGTCGCATGTCTTGAAAAGAAAAGCAAATGAATTTTATGATGCCCTTTGGTGTGTTATTAGTCTATATGAATCTAAACATAGTATAATGGAAGCAACTGAGAATTCATTTCAAATTGTAAGCATTTTCACGACATGATATGTGAGCACAACATATGCATCGTAGGTGATTAAGAATATGTATATATATATATATATATATATATATATATATATATATATATAGCCAGATTAATTTGCTTACATAATTGAGTTGATTCTCCTAAACCGTTTAAGCATACATTTAGACATGCTTAACTAATGTTGGCAAGTGAATGCCTTTATAAATCCTTCCTGATTTGTATTTTTTTTTAAAGAATTTTTTTTGTAATTTCTTACACAAGAATTCAAAAAAGTTCCTTTATCTTGTCATGTGCTCACGACGTAGTCAAATTCAATATATCTACACAAATAATATAACTCGATAGAATTATGTCAGAAAAGCGACTCATGAATGTCGGATTTACAAGTTAAAAGCGAGAAATTCTTGTTGAAATCAATGCAATCACAATAACTGTATATAAGAAATTCGCATGCCTAGTCCATGTATTGAACGGTCGTCATGAATCTGATCCATGTGAAGTCGAGTTCAGACGAGAATCCATACGTTTTAAGCGTGCAAAGTGGCTTAATTATTGGTTGGGCCCTGGGGATTGGTGCGCCATAATGCGTGTCGCACGATGGTAGGGGCCAATCCTCTGGAACTTCCCTTCTGTACGTGGGACTCCCTCGGCGTATGTGTCTGTCTGCAAGGTGTACTTTTCCCTCTGATCTTTGAAAATCATGGTCTGACCTAGATCCTTTCTCCTTCCTTTTCTTTTTTTTTTCTTTGTCATGTACTTTTTAATCATATTATTGTCTCTTTCTTTTTGCCTTTTGGCTTTTCTTTACAGGGAAGAACAATGAACTTCTTGTTGATTGTTCGAGCTTTCAATTGGACTTGAGTTTGCCGAATGAAACATAATAATCATGTCGCAAGAATGACTAGTTAAAAATTATGATTAGGCGTCGTATTTCGGATATAGTCCAACGAAATATTACCAGATTTAATTGAAGAAAAATGCATGAAAGTAGGGACCTTTTGGGCAAGAATCCTTCCGTGTGCATCCCGAGCCAAAAGGACTCTTGACCTTTGGTCAACCTTTCTTTCAAAGCAATGTCCGACGTGGTCCGTCCGGAGCCACGCAGAGGTTGTGGACAATAATGTGATTCCCCGCGACTTTCTTTTTCTGTCTTTATTTTGGGAGGACAAATGATTTTCCAATACGAACTTTATATTTTCCTCTTTGGCTTTAAATTTTGCATCGCTAAAAGTCAAATTGCAAATAAGGAACCAATGAACGCAGGAAGAAACGATCCATCGCGCTATGGTTTCTGCAATTCAATTGGTGTGAATTAGACTTGAATAATTGATAGAAGAAAGCTTGACACGTGGTTCGATTTTTTCACAAGAGACAGTACCATTTACGTTGGTTATCGTCAAAGGTTACCTCAAGTCAATCTCCTTATGCAATGAATGAAAGAGACTTTTCAATCTAATAGACAAGAATCACTCCCAGTGACCACCCTTCCAACATGGAAAGGAAAGGTGGGAGGTTCGAATCTCCACTTTCTTATGAGGTTGGGGTGGAGACGATATAGTTTTAAGTGTGGGTTTCAACTCTCACACCCTCGCAAAGGGTAGAAAGAAAAATCTAAGAGTGAGAGTTAAAATAGGAATAGAGCAGGATCGACCAAAAAAAAAAATCTAATTGACAAGGGTTATCGATGGTTTTTGATGAAGATGAAATGTTGACTTGAGTTTCTCGATCGCCATTTCAAGATATGCATCCTTTTAACGATGAGTTATGAGACTTCAATCCTAGCACGTATGTCTTGAAAGCTTCGATCTTTAGAACAATAGTGTTAGAGTTATAAACAGCTATGCTAATTTATTTGCATGAGTGAGAGTGTATGCAAAAGAAGTTTCACATGAAGATGTGATGTAATGTGGGAGAAAATGGTCCAAAAAATCTTAAACATATTATACGACAATTAATTCAGTCTTAAATTTTCCAGTTTGACTAATTCAGTCCTAAACATTTTAACAATTAATTGGTCAAATTGAAATATTGAAGACTAAAACGGCCGCCGTACAATATATTTAAGACTTCTTGGATAAGTATCCATGTAATGTGGACCAGTTAATAACCGAGTTAACTCATAACTCAATGACTTAAGTATTTAATCAAAATTGGTCAAACTAAATATATTGATGGGTTCAAACTTTGACAACCCCTTAATGAATTTCCCAAGTGAACGTCTCAAACTTCCATCGTGCATCCCCAAATGATAGTATCAGAGCCTATGGTATTTTGTAGCTCACTCTCCCCATGTTTACCAACGTTTGATAAAATATCTCAAATCATGAATCTCCCATGTAATTCTTTAATTGAGATGACAAATGTTCTCCCCCGACTACCTACCAAACTTGGCTAGGCCAAGATAGTCGAGGTGAACTCTAAAGGGTAGATGTTGTCTACACCAACATGGGCTACCCAAGAAGGAGAATTCTCGAGTAGAGATAACCTATTGGCTAAAACTTTTAAGTGGGTACAACTGGCTATGTTGGTGAGCTCACACTTGAGCTCTCCCTCAGTTATATCCTCAGGATGAAAGTATACCGCGCGTCCCCGACCAAGTCAACTTATCCACGCGCATTCCACTAAAACTTTTACATAGGGAAGAAATAAGATGGAGCCTAGCACACCACCCTAATGTTAAATAGCTAAGTGGGGATTGACAGAGATCTCTCATGGGTAATACTCGTGAATAGAATAGTAAAACCAAGCTTTTTTCCTGGGTGGCATGGTCATTTAGTCAACATTCCCCTCTATTTTTTTCCCGCCTCATGATCTCTTGCTCCCACCATCGCGGGAGAGGTCGGCATCTTTCGCAATTTGGCACTAGTCCGATGCATAATACGCCATTCTAGAGGCGGCCCACCAATTAGAAAAGTCTTGCAATTATGGCGGCCCCACTTTTCTCTGCATAAAATAATGGCTTATGCCCCCCTCGATATATAGTCAAAAAATTGGGCTTTTGTTCTCGAAGCCGTTAAAACAAGGTTTCCCTCTCGCAACATCAGAATCTCCACCCGCTTCCTCTCGCTTCTTTCGATTGGGACGGTCGTGCGTCTCGGATATGATACGGTTTCCCTTTGTTTCCCCGCCGTAAACCTTACCTAATCCGAGGAGTCATTGTTTCATACCAACGTTCTTGAATTGCAAACATAGATAGAGAGAGAGAGAGAGGGGGGGGGGACTGAGCATTTGTTACAAAACACAATTGAATATTGAAATTGAAAGTGAAAGGATGGAGTCTAATCACCGAGGCGAAGGCTAAAAAAGGAGGAGGAGGCATTTAGCAAAAGACGCATGTTGTTCATTTTAGTAACCGCATTCAATTCGTAGATAGCTAATCAAATAATTTCTTTCTGAATCTCGGACATAAATGATTTGTTACATCACCAGTTCTTTTGGGGAAAAATTTCTCAGGCTCGAGTTTAGTGTCTAACAAAGATAGGGAAAGGCGAACAAGAACCAGAAAATTCAATGCACCCGGAATCTATTTGGTCGAGATTAACTGCCACTTCAACTGCTGTCACTATTTCACTGGAATTTCTTATTGGGTCCTTGAAGAACTTCACCATCCTAAATTTTTGACCAAAAGGACGGAAGTTCAAAAGCATGCACATAAAAAGAGAAAAGAAAGAGCAGAAGTCTTGAAGGTGGGCCCATCTACACTCGCAAACAACCAAAAATGCCAAAAAAGAAAATAAAGAAGGTTTGAGATAAATCACCAAAGTGGTGGCCACAAGCCTAGAAAAAGGTTCATAATAATGGGAGTGCGCGTGTATAAAGAGAGTTTCGATCCTTATGATCAAGTGGAGTTTCTTTCTTTCTCGTGAGTTTTGCATGAGAGAGAGACATATGGTCCTCCCATAGGGAAAAATAAATAAGCATATACTATTTAGACTTCTTCTAAACATGATATTGTAAAGAGAAAACTGATTGTAGTGCAAGAAATATTTTTGGCTTTATTATATTCTTATTCCAAGATCAAATTATTTGAATCTCGAAACTTATTTTTAGTTCCTTCGGCCAAAAAGGGAGATGGATCGAAGATCTGATAGGGCTTAATAAGATTAGGTCTCTAGTGAGAAGAAAGAGTTGCTCAATAAATCGATGGATCACGGACTTGGACATATGATTGATTTGATTGAGAGACAAAAGTTTAATTGATGATAATTTCATAGGGTCCGCTAATTAAGAATCGATGCAATCAAGAATACCCCACGCAGTGCTAGTAAATTTCAAGTGCACAAAGTTGCATGCGACATGGAGCAATTTGCGTGGTCCAACCAAGTGAATTCCACAGAGCATTAGCTTCAACCATTGTTGGAAGTCTCGCCATCATCGAATCCTAATAGCGACACGCCAACAACTAAATATGTGATGCATGTTCGTGGATACTACTGATAAGATCACAAATCAACCTCCTAACTCAATGAGGCCAACCACTGGGATTCGCCCCAGTGGCCACCCTTCCAATATGGAAGGGGGAGGTGAGGGGTTCAAACCCCCACCTTCTCAGGAAGGGATGGGGTGGGGACGCGCAAGTTTTCGTGAGTGGGTTTCGACGCCCACGCCCGCAAGAGGCAGAAGTCCGAGAGTGAGTGTAGAATAGGTATAGAGTAGGACTGACCAAAAAAAAAACTCAATGAGGCCTAAATAAGCGCGTACCCAATTCGCTTAAATTGAGTTTTTCCAAATAAAGTCGTAACACTTTTTTTTCTCTTCGGCAAATAATCAGAAAAATTAAATGGGTGTTCAAAGATTTACATGTCGACTTAAGGATGTTCATCTTGAATTTGATCATAAGAAAAGAGCTCTAGAAGATTAGCTGGATCAAAATCGATGCACTGTTCTTCATCCAAAGGGTCACGCCTTAGTGCAAGTCAATGCACAACTTGACCGGCAGGACCTCCAAGTTATTCTGCAGTTGCCCATTGCGTGCCTTGGACTGGGACTAATCTCCCTTTCCAAGAAGCAAAAAGTCCATATTTTTATTGAATAAAATTCATGCCTTGAAGAAAAAGGAAAAGGCAAGGACATATTCTTTTATTAGAAATGCTCAAAGATACCACAAAATTTCATGCCCTAAAATTACTGATGAGAACAATCATATTGTGCATTGATTTCCATTTGTTTACACATCCAAATTATTATTTTTTTTAAATTGATAAGTAAATATTGTAATTGAATTTTTAATATCCCTAGTATTGTGCGTTATAACTTGCTCTTTGGGACTTATAAGGTTTTACAAAATCAGAGTTAATTATTCATGTTTGTATGTGATGCTTAATTATGATACGAATTGGTTTGAAATTAAGAAAATCGTTAGTTTTTCTAGTTCTTCAACGCATCTACTCGTCGGTCGGGAATCGTTGATTTGTCAAAGTGCCACATTCAATCAATTAAAATCCCTATTGTCAACACCCAATGCCAAATTTTGATTATCGGAACACGTTATTTTTCTTGGTCAAAAGGATGACAAATAAATCTCGAGAAAAGTATGTGGGAGGTCCTAAATCTTATGCATAGAATGCAATCAAGTTTTCGATATTCTTTAAAAAGTGCAATTGACTCTTTTTTAAAGACACAAGTTCTAAAATTTTTCCACTTGTGAAGTGAAAATTGTCTGTATGTGGCATCGTTAAATTTCTTTTTTCAGCATAATTATAGGACTTAGTTGCATTGATAATATAAATTTAGGACTTAATTAGATTGCTTCAAAAGTTTAGAACTCAATTTCATTTTTGGATGAAGATATAGAATTTGATTTAATCAGTTGAATGTTTTAGGAACCAAATGCATTCCATTTATAAGGTTTATGACTTTTGGGGGGGGGAGTAAGAAGTATAAGGTTTATGACTTGTCGTATAATTTTTCCAATAAATGGGGGGGGAGTAAGAAGTATAAGGTTTATGACTTGTCGTATAATTTTTCCAATAAATCTCAAAGCATTGATATATATTGGACGGTGCATTATCTTATCCCAATATTATGATATCGAGAAAGAAGGCATAATCATTATAAGTAAAAGCTCCAATTAATGCATGCAAACTCTCTTTTTTTCCAACCTGCTTCCACGGGAAATAGTTAGACGAAATGATTATTGCAAACTATTACATCATCGGGAAGAAAGATGGCATAATCTATTTTCTTAATCAACGTAGATAATGCTCTCAGCGGTTCCCCAAAAGTGGGTAAACATGAGTAAGGTTTCATCTTTCACGGAACATGCTTGCCAATGCTCAAACAAAGAAAGAAGCCAAAAGAGAATATTACAGCACATATCGATCCAAAAAGAGAATAAACATTATCTTATTCCATAATCAATCTTTGCATCATTTTCATCTCCCTCTCCCACACGGAAGATAAGTTGCCGAAAGGACTGAAGTCTATGCAAATGACAAACAAACGATTAAATAAAAGAAATAATTTATAATTTTTTTTTTGGATCTTCTAATCAGCTTATGGTTAATTTTGTAACTTTCCCAAAACCCTTTTGTTTCTCTTTCCCACTTTTTTCTCTAGTCCCCTCGAAGTGTACACACTTTTGACTGGGGCCGATCTCCCAATACTGAGTTCACTAAACTTGCACGGATGAAAGATAATATAGTCGTTAATTTGTCAATTAGAAGTTTCTTACAAGAACTTGCAACTTTTTTGATTGGATGATTATTTCAAAAAAAAAACTTTTGCGCAAGAGACAAAATCTGTTGAAAGCTACACCTTAGCCTAGATGTGTGTGAACGTAACACAACATAGCTTAGGTTTCTCTTTAATGGGGATTGGAAGTTCAATATAATGGTCTGATTCGATTCAACTCGAAAGATCAAGTCAATCGAGTTACAAGCAAACTAGATATATTCTTCTGACTAGTTATTATAAGTATGACTCCTAGCCGGACCTAATTTCACTAAGAAAATTGAAATGAGTGAGTTATGAGCAAATGAATGTATTCATCTCTTCATTAATTCTAATTATTTGAGGATCTTTTTCTTTAGCAATTACGCTCTTATTGACCAAAAGTGCAGGTACTAGCAACAAGTAAAACAAATTACCGTCAAAATATCCCATCAATGTTTTCACACCATTCCGATAAGGCTCGGCCCAAAAACCCTAATTAATTTGTGAGAATAATTTCGAGGATCTTTCGCGCGACTTTTTAAATAAATATGCACATATAAGATATTATATGCATATGTGAATATACTATTTTTCTTGTTCTGTCCGTCATTAGCGATTGTCAAACGCTGACAATAAAACAAAGTGCCACACCCTCAGAGCGTACACTAAGTTGTGCCGAGTAATTCGTTTGTTTTTTATGTGGAGATTGCCATATGGGATTATTTCTGTCCATTTAATAAATTTAGTCAAACTTAAAGATGGAGTGAGGTTTCAAGTCACTTGCAATTCAAGATTCTTCCTCGTGCGTGAATTGACAACTATACCAATTTGGCTTGCGAATTCCCCAGATGCAATTCATGTGCCATACAATCACGGAAAAAGATTTATAAAAAAATCACAAATTGTGATTTGGGCTTTTCAAATTGTAACAAGGTCAAATGCTTAGAGGCAAGGATGAGCACGGGCGGCCGGTTCTAGGCGGTTCCCGATTTCTAAAACTTTGAATCGGTGAAAGTCGGTCCCGTTCCCGATTTCAGGTGTGAATCAGATCACCTAGATCAGATTGGTAATTTTATTTCTATTTTTTTGCCAAAAGGTCGGAGAAGAGAGCAAAAGCAACGTTTATGTACACACTTGCACTTTGCAAGAGTGTTCCATACTCTGCAAGAGCAAAAATAAAGTTCTTTCCAATCTCTTGTCCAATTCTAGTGTTCCATTCCCTGTGAAGGAATAGGATAAAAAAAGATAAAAAAATAATCACGTCAATTCTTGGACCCGCTAGAGAGTCAGATTGGACCAATTCCGAAACCATCATTCTCAATTCCACAAATTGAAATTTGACCATTTTGATCCGGTACTCAGTTTTAAGGTGGGAATCAGCTTACCCTAGAGCCGATGATCTCTACTTATAAAGTCATGTATGTAATGAGGTTGAATATTACAAAATGAAATGGGTGAATAAACGATTGGCGTAAGCTCTGACAGGAATAAAATAGGCAAATTAATAATTTGAGTCGGCTAACCCATCCCTTTCATCAAAGGGGTCCTTCGTCCTTGACTGATAAATTAGAGAATTTTTTTTTTTGGCCTTTAATTTAGATATCTGGACAGCAATATTTGCACTCCATTATTACAATACTAAATTTAGATGGACCAACACCGATTCATCTCGAATCTCAATCCTTGTACTCCATGGCTCCATTCTTGTGAAAAAACAAGATTTTCCATCTTTGAATTTGGAATGCTTTGATTTTAGAAACTGCGAAAGTATATCCTAAGCACTACCAAACATTTCTGAATATTGACAAAAATAAAAATAAAAATAAAAATATTTTCCCGCAATTAAAGTAAACATGAAAGATATAACAGTAAGCAATTTGATTGACCACGGCGACTCATCTTTGAATGATCGATGGTCTTTTGTGTGTTCTTATGGGGATTGTTCACATGTAGTAGGCCGAGATTCCGCTTTTGAGACCGCATCGCAATCAACTGTAATCCTAGTGAAACAAGACACCATAAGTTGTAAGGAGCAGCTCCTAGGGTTTGTAATCATAGACGGCGTTACTCGGTTTCTAGGCATAAAAGAGTCAAACCGGGAACCTTCTCTGAAGTACATGGGGGTCATGTTTACATTACATCAAGATGGAAGGTTGATATACCAGGTTTTACAAATTCAAGCCTTTGAATGGATCATCACCCGATGCGCGTGGACGAAACGGTTTGCATGCATCCACAGGAATTGATCGAACCGGAAGGTTTAAATTCACCCATCGGTTGAGGGGATTGAGAAAGGTCAAAGCTCTTGCCTTTAAAGTTAAAAGGCGGCAACGAAAGATCGCAACCACCCTAATTTAGGCCCTAGCGTGTCCCGTGGAAGGGGTGATTTCAATAATCTGTCATCTTCCTTCCGTTTCAACACCTAGAGAACAGGTAAGTCTACGAATGAACCAACATCCCGAAAGAGGTAGAAATGAGATAGGTTGTTTGCATGCACGAATAGCCTCTGGTCAGCATTCATATTGCTCCTCGTTGGCGACGAGATTATTAATTAGACCCTTTGCAATCTCAATATTAATATTGTTGGGCGGCAAACCTAAGGAATCACGTTTTAGGCGGTCCGAAACGCCACTAGAGGTAATTTCTTCATTAAGGTCAACAATTGCTGCCTCCATTTTCATACCATAAACCTTAATTATTATCCTAACGTCGCATGCCTGCACCATGTATAAAAAAAGCACATAAACTACATAGTCAAGCGATTTATGATATTTCAACACCTCCTCATGTGCAAGTCTGTTTAGGATGGTATGCCGTGACGTCCTATGACATCCCCAACACCTCATTGCTAACGTAGTTATCCAATTCTTTCCACTTTGTTAGCATGCAGAAACATTTTCAGACCAATGAAAACCTAGAACATAGGAAACTCAAAGATTGCACGCGGAAACATAAACTAGGCTACTGCATTTCATTTTTTATTTATTTACTTTATGTGACATGATTGAGTATACTGAGGATTTCAAAAAGGCTTGTCATCCCAAATTACATCACACATACTCCAATGATATCATCTCGACCCCAGGATTGTCTATACATGTCCAGCCACCTATCCTTCAACATTGGTACGCCCAAAAGTCGTCGCCTGGATCCCAAAAATGTTCATTAACTTTCCTGCCCCTGCCTCAATCGATCATACTATCACAATCGTCATCTCCATTACCACATGGATGTGGGATCAGCCCCACAAGTTCTTATTCACCAAGGAAAGTTTCCTCGACAAAGATCTTTCATCGAAGATGGCAGAGTTTCGGTTTTATTATTTTCAACAGGTCTTGTGTCACTCTATAAGGAAGTAACTAATCTAAACTATTGGCAAAAGTAAAGTACAGGAATAACACAAGAAAAATATAGGTGCAATTGAATGTGAAAGTGCTACAATGAAAAGATAACAACTTGAAATTGAATGATCGTTTGTCAATTTGGCAAAAGGTCCTTTATAGTCATGCCTTTTCGACTATTTATAGTGTTACTCCAAAAGTAATTGCCATTTTGCAATTACTATCTCGACATCCATAATATTCCAGAAGTTTCGGCTCTTTGTCGATAACCGTCTTGCCTTGCTGATGTTTCTACTAATATTGACTCTAGTAAAGCCCCTTGTCGCATTGTTCGAGATCTTCATCTATCAACCGCTTGCATCTCAGCCCATTCTTTATGGATTCTTGTGTTCTGGACTTGCTTTATTCTCTTCAACTTCCAAAGCCCAATAAGCTAATTGGGCGCCAACTGCTGTCTTCTCACGCGTGCGTAGATCGCCAAGAAACCCATGAGTACTAGGCCTGTCGGGGCTCCTATATTGACGAACATTATCGCTATGCACGGATGAATGTGATGTTTGGAAAATCCAAATCTACAAACTCAAAAAAATCCCAAGTGAGGTCCATTTGGACTAGGGGTGAGCGTGGTTCCCGGGTAGAACCTGGAACCGGAGAACCAAACCGGAGTTTCCAATTCGGTTCTAGGTTCTAAGGAGGGAGGTTCCAATTCCCGGTTCTATTTTTTTGGGAACCGGTGGTTCCCGGTTCGGTTCTGGTTCTTGGAACCAGAACCGGAATCAGAACCGGAACTGGGAAACCCTAATTTTAATTTTTTTTCTTCCCCATTCTATTCTTCCTCCTCCCTCCCTCGTGACTCCCCCCTATTTTAGTTTTAGGGTTCCTTCACTCTCTCCTGATTCTTCTCCTTGTCCACTCCAGCGTTCCCACTCTCTCGACGTCGACTCAACTCGCTCCTCTCGATGAATCGACGCCGCTCGCCGCTCCCCCCCTCCCCCTTGACTGCGCTCGACATCGCTCGGCCCTTCGACGCCCACTCGGCGCCTCTCAGCCCCTCGACGCCCCCTCAACGCCCGCTCGACGCCGCTCAGCCCACTCGGCTCCTCGACGCCTGCTCGTCGCCCGCTCGACGCCTCTCGGCCGCTTGACGCCACTCGGCCTGCTCGACTCCTCAACGCCCACTCTATGCCTCTCAGCCGCTCGACGCCCACTCTACGCCGCTCAGCCCCCTTGACACCCTCGACGCCCGCTTGACCCCCTCGACGCCGCCCGATGTCCCTTGATACCGCTCGCCGCCCTTGACACCAAAGAAACTCGCCTCCTCCAGCCCCAATCACAGGTCCAATCTCTTATCGTTTATGCTCTTCATCATCAAATCTTAGTTACTTGGTGCTCTGTCTTATACTTGCAACGCCAATATAGCACAATAATTTTCGCATAAAAAAAAAAAAGTATAGAGCAAATGAACTTTTGTTTGTCCTGTGGGTCATTTGATGGCATGATCTTGCTTTTAGTTTGTTTCATAATGAAAAATGATTATGTATGCCAAATTGATATGCAGGGGACTTGTGAATGATACGTACAAGATAGACCTCATTCTTGTGCATCCTCCTCACTTGATTGCAGTGGCTTGCATATACATTACAAGCGTATACAAAGACAAGGACACTACCTCATGGTTTGAAGAGCTTCGCGTTGACATGAATGTTATGAGTTTGAATCTCTTAAGTTTTCTTTCTTTTTCATATCTATACCTACTGCATAAGCCTAAAGTAGATTATCTTGGTGTTTCCTTGTATGTCTCTGAGGCCCTTATGGCTGGACTTGCTGCTGGTGCAACAGAATCCCTTATAAGCTCTCCATTTGAACTTCTCAAACTACATTCACAGGTGACCACTGCTTCTCGTGTTTCATCCTCTGCATACATCAAAGCAAAGCCAGCTACTTCACCTATAATTGAAAGGTTACTAAAAGGTCATAACCCAAATAAGTGAGTCTTGAGCGAGTATGTTGGCCTTTTGTCCACCTTAACCACCAAGCATCCCAATATGGCAGCCGCCTAGCAAGAGTACCCATGGATGATGACTGGGTCTGGCAGGCCACCTTCTATATGTGATGTAAAGAGGCCATATGACATCATTTCTTTGGAAGGTTGGGCAGCACTATGGAGAGGGCTCCGATCTGGAATTGCTCGAGATTCCTTTTATGTAGGCATATTCTTTTCTAGTTGGCAGTTCATGCACCTAGCTATGCTTGACTAGAAGGCGATAGGGATAGATCCTGAACCAAGGTCTTGAAACTCAGTTCCACTTATCTTATAAGGATTTATATGATTGGGAAATTTTCATTGCTTATATGAGAGTGAACTGTTAAAGATATCTTGCTAAATTTTATTGCAATCTAGGTATCTTTCTTAAAGAGGATTTGGAATATGAAAGTAGTAGATAGCTTTATACCAATTTCCCTTGATTCTCTCTCTTATCACTGTAGAATTTTCTTTAGACCTACATATTAGTTTTTCATATGATTTATCAATTGAAAACTGTCAATTATTCCTATTTTTATTTTCAAGGTACTTGATGTGCATTCTTGAAGAGAAACTTGATGAAATGACCTTAGCAAGGCTTGAAGATTTTGAATACGTTGCGAGTTCATTCTCCATTAAATGCTTAAGTCATCCAATTGCACAATGAGGATGAGGCTGAATATGATGTCGATGTGTCTGCTGATTTGGATAATACCAATTACTTGGTATCCAGAAACTAGATGGATAACTCAACAAATTCACTTATTGAGAGTTTCCAGGCCTTGATTGCAATCATTGCTAGCTTGGAAATCAGCTGTCGTGGGATTTGGACTTTTTTTAGGTATGCTGTGTTCTTTTTCCCTACTCTAACCTTTGTACCATGAAGCAGAAGAATTTAATGACATACCTGATGGAACACTGCTGATCTTTTATAGGCAAAAATGGTTCCTGATGGATTCGTGCTCAATGTTGTGCAAAGGGAGAACTTGGCATCGCCAAATAGAAGTGGGGACTACAACTGTGAAGTCCCCAAATGCTTGCAACTGGATTCACTGGAGAAGGAGATGGATGTGTGTTCGACGTCCGAATTTTTTTAGGTATGCTGTTGGTACTTTTTTTTTAGTCTGATATAGCAAAACTAAGTTTGCTTGTAAACTTAAGAGTGGTTTGGAATATCACAATGCTGGCTTATAACCACAGACATAGCTTTTCCTTAAGATCTTACCTAATGGCTAGATTGAGCAATTGTTGCATAGTTTACCCTGAAAATGAAACCAAAAAAATGAGACAAAAAAAAAAAAAGAACCTGTAGGAACTTGGAACCGATCCCGGAACCTATAACAGGGTAAGTTCCAGGTTCTTGATTTTGACGAGTAGGTTCCAAGTTTCAAAAAATGAGGAACCTGTACCCGATGATAGGTTCCAGGTTCCAAGCGAAACCTGTAAGGAACCGGGAACCACTCACCCCTAATTTGGACCCCTTAACTAATGGAGGAAGAGGCAGGAAGGATTAGCATATTTACTACTGATTTAAAAAAGGATAATCAACAACCAGTGAGCCTAAACCTAGCAAGCAAAAAGTCTACTAGTCTATACTACATAAACCAATCACTATACAGACAAAAAAAGCTTCAATGTTAAGCATAGGGAATCATTTCGAAATCAACTCGCCTAAGAACCTTTTTCAAAAGCAGCATAGCAAATCAATAAGAAAGGTAGCTTTTCTAAACAAAAATTCAAGTGGAATTTGAAAGTGCTAGGACCATATTCGATATGAATTCATGCTGCCACCATCTTCCGACTCCCAGGCATCTCACACCCATTCAGCATCGTGAGAATATCTGGAGGAACTATGTTACATCCCCCAAGCATCCAGAGGAACCCAATTACTCCTCTAGGCACTCCTACTACACCCCGAGGCATTGTCATCCTGAGGGCTGACGGCATTCCCAAGTCATGCATTCATAGCATGGTATAGCAATTTCATAATTCAATTCAAAAATACCATTGACTTTATTGCTACCAAAGAAACTCTAGCGTGAATCTAACAAATCTTCATTCACTTATAAACCACTAGACTAATATAAACTCACTCGTACACAATATCAAACAAATTGCGAGAAGAATTCCATCCCAAAGTCTCCAAACTTGCCCTATAATGGCGTTCCATACACCTTTGGAAATTACAAATGTTATCTAAGTAAATGGGTTTCAAAAATTATGAAATTTTAACATAGAATATACAAGATCCAAAAGAACATTTTCTGTAAAGGAACCGAAGTCTAATTCAGCTTATACAATACTATATTATTTAGAGAATTATGGACTAAAACAGTAGGGTATTCCTGCACATAGCAGAACCAAAAAAGGAAATTGTTTAGCCAAGTAAACAATTTCGAAAAATCCTAGAAATTTTGTAAGTGGTATTTTAGGATGTACTCTACGACTTTCATGAAGGAAATTCATTAAATTTCTTGACCGAAAATTCTGTCAAAATTGAAAATCGGGAAAAGGTCGGTTTCACATCTGCAAAAACAGGTTATTCACCCGGTCATTTTTCAATTGTCATACGAATTCTGAAAAATTTGAATTTAAATTATGTCATAGAACAGCCAATAAGGGACAACTTTCGTGTAGGATGCCCCAAGAAATTCACATCACACAAGTCGGTACAAAATTGGCAAAACTGAGGTCGTATCAAGTCCAAACCTGACCTAGACAATATCCACGATTTTTGGCTCAAGTTTCCACATATCAAGCCTGATTATGTACGAGATTCAATGGATAATACTTCCACGACACACGTACGGACCCGATGACTATGGATTCAAACATTTTAGCTAGGTAGACTTTTTCCGAAACTTCCGACTAGATATGAGCATATACGGGGTTACATAATTCGCGGAAATTCTAAGGAAACTCTCCTTGCCGAACAACAATCAATCGATGAAGGACAGAACGAAGGATATCTTCTTGTCTCGAGGTGGGATGGCGGCTTAATGACATGGCATGATGATGAAGTGGCGGTGATGCGTTGCAACGACGTCGACTTGGCGGAGCGAGGTGTCTTGATGGTGGGGAAGACGAGTTGAGATGACAAATTTGGCAGTGTTGCCAACAATGTAGCCCGATGATGAGCTCGTTGACGTGATGTGGACCGTTACGCATTCGAGGCTCGCTCTTATGTCAAGCGAAAAATCTAGATGTCACATATGTGGAATTTAACGAACGGGATGAACATACATGGGGAATCAATTAAGGCAAAGCCTCGCTCTAATATTATGTGAGATTTTGTAAGACTGATCTTAATTGCTCTAAAAAACTTAATATACATGTAATCTTTTTCCACCTAATAACTTAAGCTTTAGGTTGTACATTCTAACTCGATATCAAAACTATATTTGTTATTTAAGGAAGCGCCCATCAAGTCCACTCAACTGTGGTCATCAAGTTGCCAACCACACCAGCCATGTTACTCACATTTCTCTGCCAAGTCCGCCGCTCAAGTTGTTGTTTGAGACCATTCCGTTACTCGTTTCAGGAAACAACCACCGCTACCAACCTCACTACCCCCAAATGAACCAGGTCTTGAAATTGAGCTTGAACGGCTATCGGAAGATGCCCCATGCGTTGCCACGTCCGAGATCTACTAAGCTCGACGCCTTTGAGTGATATTCTAACAATTTTAGTTGGCCAAAAAAATTATATTGAAATTTTCAGTAAAGATTTAAGATTAAATTAGAAACATTAGAAAGTTTAAGATTAAATTGACATTCAAATAATAAGTTTATGACAAATTCCGAGTTCAAATGATAATTTATAAGTAGGAGATTCAAGGGTTTGACATCATAAGCACGTTACTCCGTTTCTAAGCATAAAAAAAGTTACATTGGAAGCTTTTCTAAAGTACATGGGTTATTTCACATAATATCAAAATAAAAGTTTGATATTTTGGGTATGACAAATTCTGAGTACCAGATAACACCGCTCGCCGATGCCTTTCAATGAGTTGAGTTTTATCCCGATAAGCACGGATTAGACAGCTCGCATGCATCTAGGGATCCGAATTGGAGTTCAAATACACCACGTTGAGGGAAGTAAAAAAAAAAAAAAAACGGTGAAAGCTCTTGTATTTAAAGCTAAAAGCAGTAGGTCCCTCGTAAGGGTGATTTCGATAATCGCCATCTAACCTTCATTTCAGCACCTATAGAACAGGTAGGTCTACGACTGAACAAACGGTCCCCAAAAAAAAAGGTGAAAACTGGAGACTTTCCAATAAAAGGCATCATCAAAAAGAGCTTGTTCTCACGCAGGAATGGCCTCTGGTCAGCATTCATATCGCTCCTCGTTAGCGACGAGATTATTGATTAGACCCTTTGTCGTCCCAACATTAATGCGTCGCAAACCTAAGGTTATCATTTTTTTTTTAGGCGGTCCAAACCACCGCCAGAGGTAATTTCCTCTTTATGGTCAATAATTGCCACCCCCATTTTCATGCTAAATACCTAAATTGATGACCTAATCTTATGTACCTGCACCGTGTGGCCTCCCATGCAAAAATGACGAGGACGAATAATTCCAACTTTTCCAAGGAGCAATTACTGTGAACTTTGACTTTCACGCGTGAAATAATTCTAAAAAGCTTAGGACGATTCAACTGGTTAAAAAAAAAAAGGACCATACTAAAAAGCCAGCAAAACCTAGGTGTTTCAAAGGCCATTATCAAAGTAATTACGATCGAAAGTCTAAATCGTTGCTCGCTCAACCACCGACTAAACTTTCCTTGGGATGTCATTTTTAGGGTTCTCGTCCAATTTGGAATCGAGTCTCGTGGATTTGGTATGTGCCAACGAGAAAAGTTCTATCAACTCAAAAGTCTAGTCTTGGCCTTTTTTTCCCACCTTTTTGTGTAGAGTTTTTTGCTTCGAAGGCATAGACAAGGTATTCAACAACTATCACCAAATCGAAAGGGTTTGTTTACATGCATTGCTCATACCCGCAACCGATGCTCGAACTAGGTTAATTAGGCCCAGATTGTGCCGACACCGAAGTCTAATCATGAGCCTTTAAACTCAATAAACTTACGTAAATTTAAGCGCTTACGTGCTTTGTGCAAACATGTAGTCGGTGCAAAATGCATGCGATTGCGGTACTGAATTCAGAGCCATCTAATATTATCTTGGACTTCGGCCCAACTATGGAGGACCATCTTTATGCGCAAGACATTTTAGAGTGACTTCATCTATATTTCATCCTTAATCGAACTCTAGGTTTTTGTCCCTTTGGATCGTGTCGGTTCTTTTGAAGTTTGTTAGCGTGTGATGGACTTGAGGCCCATTGGGCTTTGATGTGGTTATAGAATGGTTTGATGGGTTCGACTGCTGGGCTTATCAATGGCCCAATTGGAATTAATGTCATCAAGCTCTTCGTTCCCGAGCCATTACTAGTCTTATGGGCCTATGAAGCCCTCTAATTATTTGGTCCATATGACTCTACCTAAATTTGATCAATTGGGTTTGTGCAAGCTCATCTCGGATGACAGGAAAGGGCAAACTTTGACATGTGATTCCCCTTTGCTCAAAAAAAAAAAAAAAAAAAATCGTACCATTCCTCGGCCCACAAAGCCTGCCACCATTTTCTAATGCATTTACGCCGCTAATCCCAGGCGAGTTTTCGTAAGGCAATTGTCACTGCTTATGAACCCGTCATAAAAGGCTCGAGAAATCAAATTTAAATTTGAGGGTGTCCCCATTCTCTGGTCTCAGCAGTGAATGATTGTTAATCCAAAACCGGCCCTAGGGAACTCGTACATATGTATGTATGACTTCCTTCAGGTAGCCGACTGTTTACGACACCGTGCCCCTGAATTGTTATACGTGTATATATGTAATGCATGACTTCCTGCCATATGATGCTACTATACTTGTGAGAAACCACTTTCCACCGGTTTAAAAGCTCTAAAATTTTAGATTAAAGCATGTTTTTGATGTGGTGATGAACTAATGATCCATCATTATGTGACTCGTTCCCTCTAGATTTATTAGAGGGATGGGATTAAGAAAAGACAAATCTTTGAAATGGCAATACGGACCTCCTCGCAAAATATGCTTAGAAGGTCCTCCCTAGACTTGATTTCATTGCAATTATATATTAGACTTGAACCCCGCACGGCCGGCAGCCGGAGATAAACCTGAGGGCAACACGTTAGCCACCACACTCGTGTCACCGGGTAAGTCACCCAGTTGCGACGCTTGAGAATCGAACTCCTCCCCTTGCGTTAAGGGGAAAAGCTCGTTGCCAGCAGCGCCACTTAGGCGGGTGGTAATATTGAATAGTATTGATTTCTCAAAAAAAGGTAAAATTTCAGAAATTACTTTTTTAGCTTTTTAACAACAAAACTTTGGACATTTTAATGCCCATTAAAATAATTTTCTACTCAATCAATGGTGGAATCCATTCCTTACCCAACACGTTAAATAGAAACGTTTTTTTATTGAATCATCCAAGTGACAACTAATTAGCACTGCCAAACGAGATTACCATAGTTAAGTTCAAAATATTTTAATTTTAATCACTTAGTGGAGTTCTTGCTATTACTATTGATATAAGGTTTTAGAACCGAATTAGTTCTACACAAGTTGAATAAGATTCTAAGAGTCAATGGTGAGAATTCACCTTCAACGAACAAATTTTGGTACTATTTAGCCTCTTGAGTGTGGAGATGCACGTGTGAATTGCGCTAAAAAATCTTACATCAAAAAATCGGTGCGGTATAAAGCAATTCATATATCCTAATTGACAAATAACTCATTGATTTAAACTTTTGAGTGAATATGGATCGAACTGAATGTGTTGACGATTTCAAACTTGGGGATCTCACCTAGTGTTGGCACACTTCCAATAAATGATATTAGAGTCAATGGTTGATTGGTGGTCCACTCAGCATATAAGTGTTTAGTAAATGTCTCAAGAAAAGAATTTTATAATCCAAAGTCCAAAAATGAGTGGGCATTTTGGTGGCATCTCAAGGAAGGAATACAAAGTGGAGGGCAAATCTAATACTGAGCTCACACGTGAGGAAGAAATTATTATGATGCATATGTAAATTGCGTGAGATGCATGTGTAAATTAGGTCAAAATGTCTTCACTTAGAAAAGTTAATATGGTGTGGATCGGTCAGGTTTGAACTTGCTCTCTCTTTTAGCGATTTCTCCGACGAAGTTGTTGTGCTTCTCTTGCGCATTCCCACCATTAAGCTTTTTATTAAGTGATAAAGCCACACGCGCGCATCTAAACAAAAAGAGTATGCTCATTTTATTTATCTGACCATGTTGATGCTGTCCCCCCCATTTATTTTAACCATTTGGAAATGACCCATTGAATTAAATCAAACGAAAATCCCCGACATCCCACATGCCAAAATGACCCCATCCTCTGACTTATGTCGATGCCAATGTCTTTTTATCGTCTTCTGAGTACGAAAGTCTCGTAATTTGCACAGGGCTTCCCTCTTGCGTGGGTCCCAAATTAACTGCTACTTAGCTGTAGATTTATAATAAATTTCTTTTATTATGTCACAACCGCAAAGGGCGTGGCCTAATTAGTTATCAAGAAGAGAGGTCCACTTAAAGAAAGCTTCTCAAGCTAGCTAGGTAGTTGCTCATCACAGATTAGCGTAGTACAGACTATAAAAATATAGAAAGCTTAGACGATTTGATCATTTTCTATAATGATATTTTATGATTTGCATACCCTTTTGATGGGGAAAAAAAAAGAAGTGTCGGTCAGTTTGAGTTTGGCATTTGTGTAATGATTTTGTGGTTATGTGGCCCAGATTGAGTAAATAACATTAGTTGACGCAAGTACATATTTTACTTTGTTAGGGTGTGATTATGACGTACACGCCTAAAATTGCACCTTCATTTTCTCTTGGGAGCTCGATATATTAATCAGCATGAACGACCGAAAGGCATCGAGCTCCTCCCATTTAAAGAATTGGAAAAATGTTGACCAATGATGAGGACTTGGAAAAAGAACATCCCTAACCAAAGACAAAGTAGAAGATTAAAGTGAAAACGTGTACCAGGTTGGCAAGGGTGATTAGTTATGGATAATCAAACGATCGCGGATCCAAAGGATGTACTTTGCAGAGAGGGCAGGATTTGGTCCGCCTGCAATTCTTTACTTACAAAGAAAGAAAAGGGAAGATTGATGAGGATTCATCCCTCCCTCTTACATCTCTAGACAAAGATCTCTGCTAAAATCACGGTTGCTTTGTTAATGGACCGGGGCGGTGATGGCCCCAGCAACAACAGTTGTGGCGACCGGTGGCCGGCTAGGGCATAGGAGATGATGGAAGGGCCATGGGGTTCGTTAGTTAAAATCACGTGAAGATGATACATGAGCGTGTAAACACAGCAGCAGAAGTCGCAGCAGAGAATTGCCTTCAAACCAGTTGAAAGCAAGCAATTGCGGTTCACGATTTCTCTCAATCCAACCTCGGTGGTGACCGCATGTGTTTTCCCACTGCTCGAGTCATACGTGATTTACATGTCAACGATAAAATAATGGAGGTGGGCATGTGGAGTTCTGTTGATCCGCACCATCTGACGCGAACAAAACGTGGATATACAGTGAGTAATTCCAATAAAAGACCTGTTTAATGAGTGATGAGCTATTTTGGGGCCATTTTGTCTGGAAACCACGTTCTTCTCTTTTTAGTAAGTAAAGCTAAACATCCCCAGCAGACTTTCTTACATACTACAACTGTCTCGACATGTTCTGCCTTTCAATCGCCTAAATTAGCCAAGCATGCTGCGCAATCAGGCTTGCAGCGACATGGGATTTCGCCAAAATGACGTCAACATTTGTTGCATGCTTGTTGTCTGAGTTATCGGTGATACTTGGATTGTAATTTGGATGTAGGGTTTTATCGTTATTTCTTTATCCATGGTAGATTCTTAGTTGATAATTATTCAGATAAGGCCCTTGTGCGCTGCCTCCGCTTCAGCTCGCATTCCTTTGGTTTTCATCATTAATTTTACTAGTTTCATTCGCAAACTGCTAGCATCGACTTTGAATTCAAGGGCACAGGATTTTAAAAAGGAGGGTCAGTTGTAATCTCTCATTGTCAATTTGCAGATTTTGGATTGCTCTCTCAACCTCTCTCCCTCAGCCTTGAGGAGTTAAGAACTACAAAACGAGGAGGAAGCTGCACGTACATACATATGCAAAAAACCAAACCGAGCAAAGCCTACCTCATTATAACTTTCCGACCTTTTAGGGTTAGTTTTCATCTCTCTTTTCTTCCTCCGCATATCTGTGTAATGTACAAGGATATAGAAAGAACCCGCCACGAACAACGATTAATGATTAGCCTTCGATTCTCCTAGACCAGACGAAAGGGATACAAGGAAAAAGACAAGGCCGATATGCGTATACGTGGTCCAAACACTCCTAGTCACTTCGCGACTGCAACCCCGATTATAACGTGGCCTCACATGTCCAAAATCAAGCTCCCCCCAAAGAACCCATCTTTGCATTATTAATTCTCAGCTCTTCAACTTGCTCCTAGGGTTTCTTCTTTGTTTTTGGCAGACAGTTTCTGACAAGTAAATGCTGGATGAATAATTTTTCACGTGTAGTTCAAGGCAATTGCCGAGCGAGACAGGTTGGTCTCGGTTTGTCTTCTTTTTCTACAGTTGCTAGGACATGAACAGAATGAAAAAACACAATCGTTTGCAGTAAAAAAGGATTTGTTTATAGGGTTCTTGTAGCTAAACATGGTGGTAAAGAGGAGCCAAGTTCTGAAAAGATTGAATAATTTAAAGGTTAAAAAGCTTTAAGAGCGATATCCTTCTGCTGTTTTGGATTTTGAGTGAAGTGCACTTGGGAAAAAGAGAAAACCTAGCTGGATTTCACCTGTTAATTAAGTTAACCTGCCTCTGACGTGAAGAAATGACAGCAAGAATTTGCAGAATTTCGTACTCTCAAGTGGGTTTTTTTATCTTTTTCAATTTTCCGGAGTGAACTTTTGGATTCCCACTGTGAAAATTTGGTAGCCTTCTTTGAGCTTTTTCTGAATCGTTTTGCTGGATGATTCGTCCTTATCATGGGGCGAAGCAAAGACAAACGTGAGCAATGTGCAGGAGGATATGACATGGAAAAGAAAAGGTTAAAGCACGTGCAAAGGGAAAATCGAGAGCCAGAAAATGCCGCGAGACAATAGAGAAAAAGAAAAGAACCCTTTGTTCTATCGAATAGAATTTTCCTTTCTCTACCCTTCATACTAGGTCGACTACTCAAAATTAAAGAAGTCATAAGCATTATTTCTTATATATGATTCGAATAGGGTTAATATAACAAAAAACCCTAAACTAGTATATATGTAACAAATTTAGCTCAAATTAATATTTTCACATTTAAAAACTCCAAACCGATACACTTATGACAAAATTATCTCAAACTAATGTTTTAACCGTTAAAAACTCTAAATTGGTATATTTATGATAAATTTACTATATATTATTTTTGTTTAATTGAATTAATGCCACAAAATACCACAAACGAATACATCTATGACCAACAGAAGGTAAAATTTCAAATTGGTATGCCCATCAACTATCATGTGTTATCAAACTCAGTAATTTGACAATCAAATTTAATAAAAACTAACAAAGAATAAATTTATTATAGGTGTAGCAATTTGGAGTTTTTCATAGTATTAACCTTTTCAAATATGAACATGCGTCTTGTTGAAAACCGCCCCTCCAAAGCACTTAATAAATAGCATTAATTTACTTTCAAATTTGTATTTTTACTTATGAAAATATTCAATTTCTTTAATATGCATTAAGAATTGTTCTTTCTATTTTTACATTATTATCAAGTGCCATTAGGACTCTTGTAACCTTTTATGTCAAATGCAAAAATGTCAATATATCCAGCCACACATAGAAAACACGCTACAAGCTGCTTCAACCATGCAAAAGTCCAACCCTCGACACCATTTCTCATCGATTCCATCGAATCAACAGTTTAGTCTGTATATAATTCGATTAGAGCCTGGAGGTTTGTATACGATTGTGTTCTCACACAACACACTTGAAAATTTCAATAGCTTGAAACAGTTTCGCTTCTTTATTCAATGGGAAAAAAGGTTACTCCCATTGGAAAGAAAAAAATAAATAAATATCATTTCACTAGATAGCGTATCCTTATTAGGTGCGCATCATATGGATGAATTTTCTTCTTCTTTTTGGCAAAGACAAATAGGACATTGCATTTCTTTCTTTTTTATACCAAAAAACAAAACGAAATTTGGGAATTTTATCTTGGATAGCACAACATCATCGGAAAGAAAAAAAGGGGGAAAGATGAAAAGGGGCTAAAGGACATGAGTAGGGGCGAGAGAATAAAATGATTGGGATTCGGATTGGGACTCTGAGGCATCGGAGGACTCGGCGACAGAGGATGAGACAAGAGGGAGTGGCGAGAAAGAAGTGATCGAGCAATCGGAGGTGGTGGTGGTGGTGGTGGTGGTGACCACTGACCACTGAGAGCTCCGCTTGTTGCGGTCGGGGCAGAGGACGGGTGGGCCACCCCGTGCCGCGGCCGCATTCGGACACATGTCAGAACCAAAGCTCAGCTCCCAGCCCAGCTCCCATCTACCCATGTCGGTCGTTCCATCGAGGAGCCCCAATTTTCCACAACATCACGACGAACCGCTTGTCACAAAAGTCGGTCAAAACGCATCAAGTCGTGTCGCTTTCAGATTGATGAATACTTGTCCTAGCAGATTAGCATTCGATGGGAGCTTTCATGGCGAAGACCAACCATCCCGATGTTTCACCGTGCGAAGGGAGGGCGAGGATAGTAATCTTCACATGATCGGAAGATGGAAACATTACTCAGATCGGTAACAAAGGACATCAAAATTAAGATGTCAGGAGGCATTGAAAATGTTACATCAAGCATTACTCAGATCGGTAACAAAGGACATTAAAATTAAGATTGGTAACAAAGGACATCGAACGCATTGAAAATGTCAGAACTCAACCCATCTGGCCGACACTCTCTGCCCTCTCTCTCTTGGATTTCATGGGGAGTGTTATTTCGAGTGAATGATTGATTTGCCTGATGCGACTGTCCATGCTTGAAAAGCCATTTCCTTAACATCGTAAGAATTACTTCTTCGTTTGGAACAGCTCACTTCCCGTTCTTCTTTCTTTTTCTGTTTGGAGTGTGTGTTTGAAGTCCTTTGCACACAAATCTCATGCCTCATAACAAGAGATCATGCCATATATATATAGAGAAGAATTTATTACCCAATGCACGCTCACTCAATTGCAATCGCGCTCAAAATGTTTAATAGGGAATATGATGCCGGCAGAGTTATTTTTTTACAATGATTATTGGAATTTAATTTTCAGGAGATCCTTGAAATGAGAAATCTAGTTATGATGGTATTTAAGAGCGAAAGGAAAAAAAGAAACAACTAAGAAAAATTCTGTGCACAATTACGAAAATATAAATAATATGAACATTTACATATGTGGGACGGGGCAAGATTTCCATCTCCATGCCCTTCCCCCATCATGTCAAATAATAACGTAGGGATAGGGTGTTGGAGAAAGATGTCTAACACGCACATAAATAAATATCATAACGGAGCATAAGAATTGGAATATGTGACATTTCGCTCGATACAATATTAGATCAAAAGTTTTTTTTGTAAGGCCCCGGCTTTTAGAAAACAAACATCAATGTATGCAATGGTGAAAGCAAAGAGTCATGCAAGCACTACTTGCTTCGTGACACATGCAATCACTCTTATCAGGTACCCCAAGAGAACATTGGATCGAGGATTGATCTATCTAGGGTTTTTTCTTCCTATGGTAGATCCACAAGTCAGGAGTCGTGCATAGCGATCAGAACTCACCAGGCAAAGAAGTCATCCCAAGACATGCATTGTCAAAGAAGTTCATTTATTTCTTTTGGACCTTAGCTAGTGATGTGTGAACGTAGGAAAAGCCAAGAGCTTGAAAAATTCTTGGATGGATGGAATGATCCATTTCCATGTTGGAAAAAGCTGCACTTCCCAACAAGTAATTTTGCCGTAATTACTACAATTTGATGGGACATGAGAGTGGGAGAGAGAGGTTGACAGTCGAACCCCATCAATTGAATTTGGAAAAGGACACTTATGATGTGCCAAAGACACCAAATATCACCTACCAAGGCCATGACTTATGGCCCTTGCGCCATTGAATTGTTGCTTCCTTTGGGCACGGCTTGTCTAGATGCGTGGGGGCTACCCCCGTTCCTCCAATTCGATTTGATCTAGTGACCCTCCATTCGGTGCCCACTTCTCATGTCTAGGACGCTTCAATTATTGCATTTCAATTGTTTGATCTACCGTGAGAAGAATCTCCCCCTCTCTTTCGGTCCCTCTCTCGTTTATTGCTTTTCTCCTCTCGCTTTTTTCCTCTCTTCTATGACCAAGAGAGCAAAACCCTTCTGACACTTCAATCACTTGTAAGACGTACTTTTCTCCCCCACCATTTAGTCCATCTCTTTCAAAAGGATCGTCCCCATCCTTGCGCCATGTTCGGCTGGTCGCTATGTTTGATATTTATGGTAGGGGAGTAGATTGAAGAGAAAAATAAGAGAGGGGAATTGAAGTTAACTAAGAACGAAACGGTGATGATCTCCTTCACCTTTGCTAATGCAAATCGAAAGAAAAACAAGAATAGATAGAAAAAATGAGGTCGGTTAATAGATAGTATAAAAAAAACAATTGATTAAGTGATGAAGTGCTTAATTTAGATACATTAGATCTAAGATTTAAATCGCATATATTATTCATTCATACAAACCTTTGAGTCATCCGGATGCACATGGATGAGTGGCCTGCGTCATGGTACAAACAAGCCCGAGTGTTCCAATTATTCGTTCTATCTAACAAAAGAAGTTAGTTAATCTATTATGTTTATCTTATTAATCTATTTTCTGGAAGGTTAAAAAAAAAGGCGAAGGATGTTAATAAAATTCTTTCATAGAGTGATTATTTCATCAGGAATTGTTTTCACTCAGGCTTCTACCTCTTTCTAGCTATTTCCTTCCCAATATTATTAGCCAAATGCATGGGCAAAACACACATATATTTAATGTTTTTCTTTGTCATTATTTCCTCTCACACCTTTTGCCGCTGGAATCCATCCCAGCATACCATAAACTAAGCCTAACACCGCATTCCAATTAAGACGAGATCAATTAGCAACCGAAAGAGCAGCGTCATTATAATGTAACATCAACATTAACTCATATACTTGTCCAAAGTCACATGTTTAAGCGAGAAAAAAAAAGGTGGGTCGGCTAGGTGTGTACAATATTCCTCATGACAAATTTTAATGATGATCAAGGAGCTTTTTAGTTCTTTTATCCCTTGGTACTGCTATGAAGCTTCGAATAGCCAACAAAACTATCGATTAAGAAATTCTTAGCCAATATTCAAATCTTGCCATGATTTGCATTCTTCTTCATTTTATTAGTTTGTGATACGTTTGTGCACTAAAAAAATACAAAGGACCAAGAAGGCTGATGAAAAAGATGGTTTTGCATAAAATATAGTTGAGACACGCGCATATTTCAGTCGAAGGGGTTATAATATAAGCTTTATCTTTATCAAAAGAAAACCTAGAAAACCATGATGTGCTTTCGAGTATGTCGGATAAGTTAAATGCATTTTTGAAAATTTAATATTTGCAGATATATTCAATTATATAATGAGAATATTGTCCAAAATATCCTAAATCTATTACACTTTTGCCAATTTAATTCTATATATTTCAATTTTATCAATTGAGTCCTAAATTATTTCATGTTTTACAAATTGAATCCATTTGGCTAATTTTGACCGGAAATTATTGACATACATACTAGTCATCCTACTAGCACAACTGACATTAATGAAAATAATTTTTAATAATATTTTAATATATTTTCGATTTTTCAAATTTTTTAATTTTTCTTTTCTTCTCTTTTCTTTCTTTTCTTTTTTTTATTTTTTATTTTTTATTTTTCCTTTTTGCCTCTGTCGACAACTATCAAACCTTTTCAATGGCTAGCAGAGGTAGTCGGTCTCGTGTGAGGGATAGCCCCTCGTTGGCCTGGCGAGGCCGCCCTCTCTTGGGTGAGGAAAAAAGGAGAAATGGGAAAAAAAAAAAAAAAGAAGGAAAAAAGAAGAAAGGAAAAATAGGAAAATTAATTAAGTTTCAAAAATGTTAAAAATATCACTAAAATTATCCATGTTAGCTTGGGTCATGCCACGTAGGACGGTTAACATCCACATTAGCGATTTCCAACTAAAATTAACCGGATGAACTCAATTAACAAAACATGAAAAGATTTAGGACTCAATGAGCAAAATTAAAAGGTTTATAACTGAATTAGTAAAAGTATATTAAAGATAGGATTTTTTGAACAACTTTTCCATTATATAATGCATAAAAAGTCCTTAGAAAGAAAAAAGGAAGGTTTTCAATAAGAGGGTTGTCACATTCTATTGCTACAACGACATCCACTTAACTTCCATTTTGGGTTGAAAAATGATTGCCATCAATGCCAACTAAATGGCATGTAAAGGGCCTCAAGAAGCAGTTCGAATGTATATGTCAAGATTAGTCAAGATGAAAATCTTAGATTCAATCATATGCCGTGCAATTTAATTAAAATGGCTTATAAAGAATTACATTTGAAACAACTCTTTTATGATTTCACAAATTTAAATGAATTTCATATGAGTTACACTAAAGCACTTGTTCTCTACTTCAGTTTTTTAATTCTTGAATTTTATTGAATGTATAATGATGCTCTTGAATTTTTAGGCATAGACGACGTTGAACATTTTATACTAGTTCAAGGAGCTAATAGAGTCAATTGAAAAATTCAGAGATGATAAAGAAAAGTTCAAAGATTGCACGACCAATGAGGGCTCGAAAAGTCATATTTCCAAAACACGGAACGCCCACATGAAGCACAAAAGAAGTTATTATTCTAAAAATTGAAATTTCCCAAATTGCAAACCCAACTACATCCCAAAGTAAATGACCGAGAACCCCACCATGTCCTCTTGATATGGATTCCCTGGAGGGACGTGTGAGGAGTCGTTGGTCAAGCGTCATCTAGAATTCTTTGAAGCTTCAACACCATCATTTTCCCCCGTTTCACATCAACCCCCTCAGGAGGAATGATATAATAAAAAGGCCATCAAGAGGAGGAGGATAAGTATGATGAACTCCTCGTTCTCGAAGCCAATGAAAAATTCACCAACTGGAACCCAACACCAATCCCTCCCTGTACATACAAACAAAATCTAATTTATAGCAGAAATTATAATTTTTTTTTTTTTTTAAAGAAGAGGACTTTTCACCCATCTGTAAAAAAATTTTAAAAAATAATGAATTTTGTTACATAAAACCTGGATACTAGAAAACGACATGTACATGTACAGGACACAACTCAAACAGGCCACACCTCAAGCAGGCCACACCTTCACCTCATGCTCCTCCTTAGTATTCCCACTGCAAGAAAAAATATTAAAAAAAAAGAAAAATGATTAATCTATATTAAGAAAAGAATCCCATAAAGCAAAACCAGATCCATCTTCCTCCCATCTCTCTCTCCTATATATCTCTCTCTTCTTCTCTCTCTCTCCCCCCTCCCTCCCTCTGTCTCCACCTCCATCAAGAACACAACCAGAAAAACCAGAAACCCAAACTACTCAGAAAGAACTCACTCCTTCACTCAATCAGCCAATCCCACCATCTCAGATTCCCCTCTCTCCCCCATTTTCGGCTCCAATTTCGGATCTTTTTCATGGGTTTCCCAGTGTGCTACAGCGAGCTCCTCCTCCCGAAGCTCCTCCTCGACACCCTCTCCATCTTCACCGTCCTCCGCCGCCTCATCTCCGCCCTCCTCGGCCTCGCGGGCCTCTCCGGCTTCCTCGACCCGGACCCCCACCACGACCCGGTGTCCCGCCCCCCGCCGGAGCCCGCGCAGTCCGTGTCGGCGGCCCTGATGCGGGAGATCCTGCCGGTGGTCCGGTTCGGCGACCTGGCGGACCCCCCGGAGAGCTGCGCCGTGTGCCTGTACGACTTCGACGGGGAGGACGAGACCCGGCGGCTGGCGAACTGCAGCCACGTCTTCCACCGGGGCTGCCTGGACCGCTGGATGGGGTACGACCAGATGACGTGCCCGCTCTGCCGGACGACGCTGGTGCCCGACGACGTGGTCGGCGCCATCAACGAGCGGCTCTGGGCGGCGTCGTTCGTGCCGGAGTTCCACGGATTCGAAGAGTACGCTCACGTCACTGGCTTATAGCAATAGAGAAAGGACTGCCAAGTTTTGATTTTTATTTTCCGGAAATCTCTGGTGCTTCTTCTTTTTTTTTTTTTTTTTTTTTTTTTTTTTTGGGTTGGAGGGGTTGGTTTGATCTTTGTAGATAGAGGGAGAATCGATCGACCCCAAAAGGGTAAAAAAAAAATGAAATGAAATGAAATTGGTACGATTTTTGTATATTTTCAGTTGCGGAAATTGATCAAACTTGGCACCGCACTTTGAGCCATGATATCAATTGCATTGCAATAAATTCCCATGCTAATACTTGATTACGAAAAGAGTCCAATTCCATCGATTTTTTGGGTTATTAATTTCTTTTATTCATAAAATTGAAAGTTTGGTTTCGCTGAGCTCTGCATGGTGTAGTTGGTTCAATGCTTTTGATCTTGATTTATTGATAGTAATATTTAAATCTTACTGAAAAAATAATGATGATGATAATAATAATAATAATAATAATAATAATAATAATAATAATAATAATGCTTCTGATCTTGGGGGCATCTGCATTGTCGATTCAGCTCTACGGTTTTCGCCAATAATTTCTTACCGAGAAAACGGGGAAAGTGTCGATTTACTTTATCTTTTATTCTGTTTTCTTTGATGAATACACTGTACACAAATTATTGGTCATTAATGCTTTTATTCACCCTTTTCATTTTCAGATTTTTATCATTTTTTTCTCATTTTATTTTGAAAAGAGTATTGAAAGCTTTGCGCGTTTCGTGGCAATTCTCGCGATCTCATCTGGTCCCAAATTGCATCTTTTTTCCTTTTTCCTCTTTTTGCTTTTTCCACTTCTGGGGGTGATTGGGTCCGAGCAAGCAGCAAGAATCTCGATCTTGGTAGCCTACGAAAATAATGCAATGTCTAGGTATTATCCAGTAATTATTTTTTGTAATGAAAAATTCAGAGGATTTCTTATCTAATAATGTCCAAAAAAGGAAGAAAAAAAAGATTTAGCCAAGATGTTAAATGAAACTCGAGATGTGATGAATAATAAAAGTAACTGTAGGACATTATCATTAACCCCCTAAATATCCTGTTTATTCTTTAATTGTCGAACAATCAATTATCATGATTCCCAAACTACTGTGCACACACCCTTCAAGCAAAGCCACTAATAAGTGCATTTAGATGATTTTACGAGAAGATAATCCGTTTGATCAAAAAAGCGCCCGATTTAAAAGGACACTGTTTTTTTTTTTTGACCTGGGGTGAACCCCGCACGGCGGAGATCGGAGGATCAAAAAAGCGCCCCATTTAAAAGGACATTGTTGAATATTAAGAAATTTAAGAAAAAAAAAAAATATCACTTCTCCTAATTTAAAGAAGCAAAACTAAATAGAAGGGGCCAAGAATTCATGATCCGCCGTCCTGCGGATCCTAATCATTGGAACGGCTGACAAAAATTTATGTACATTATTGCTGAATTATGTGAATTATATGAAGCAATAAATTAATATGTTCTCTTTTTTTTTCCCCTTAAATTTTCCCCTCTTTTATGGGTACTTTATGGGTGAGGCGAGAAATGATTTTTGGCTAAAGCATAGGCTGGATAAGGATTAAGGAAGCTTCGGGGTGTACTATGAAGACATGGAAAGAGTATGGACAAATTACAATTTGATTTTGATTAGGTACCATTCCAAGTGGCGTGTCTATCTGATTATTGTGTGCGGGTGTCTCTAATTTTCGCCGAAGCTAGAGCCCACGCGGTTTGCTCTTTGCTCATTCACGTCAATGCTTTCACTCATCATTTACACCTAACCCTTCTAGATAATTTCAAGCTTGTCTTTTATGTTTCTCTTATATTTCCATTTTTTTTGGAATTTAATTGAAAAAATTAGCTGCTATTTTAATCCTAGTGCTGAGTCCCACAATCTCAGAAGAGCAAGAGAAAAAAAGAGGCTATATTCTCTGTTTTGATTTATTTTTTTTTTCGGAATGGACAAAAAGGAAGGGCTTTTTTTAGTGAGATTGGGACCACTATGGCTCTGAAGATTACATAAAACATGCCCTTTTCTCTTTTTTTTTTTTTTTTTTGTAATTTTTTAGCTCTTTTTATTTTGGATGAGTGTGAACTTTTCAACTCAAATTGCTTTCCACGTCTTTCAGTAGAAATATTTTAAAAGTGTAGGTCGATCTTACTCTCGGATTTTCACGCTTTCAATGTGAAAATACAATTTCAACTCAATCAAATCAAACTTTTAGAAGTTCTTTTACGCTGGTTTCCGCTGGCGAGAAGTCGAAATACAGGTCAAAAGCCAAAGTAGCAGTAGGTGGATCGTGGACGTAAGAAAGAAGCACCTCGCATGTTCCCTTGTCTTATTGATCCAGTGGTCAAAATGCACCGGTCGCAATCGCTTCTTCTCAATCCAATGCGACAAAACATTAGATTACCCAACAAGTCCATAGGATTGCAGGCATTATATGGGGATTGCACCTGAACATTTTCCCTTTTTGTAAAACCAAAGAGCACGGCGTATAACTAATGAACATAGAAAGGGACGGCCTCTAATATTTTGAGCTACGATATGTTTTTGCACGGTTGCTTAGCCACGACATCGCGACACCGACCGGCTAAGGAACCCTTCTGTCGTAAAATATACAAAACTTGTTTTCATGTCATTAAAATGGTTTCCCAGTCAATGAGTGGGTTCACATCGACAAGGACATGTAATCAAATGGGATTAGAGCTTAATTAACATTCAAAACCCGGTTGCTTTTATCTCTAATATGTAGCACATGAACTCATGTTTGTCATCTTTTTTTTTTGGGTTTCGCAGCACACAAACTCAAAGGGGTTTTGGAAATATTATTTGAAAGTCCGCATTTTGCCAATTTATGAGCAAATGATAAATTATTATACTATTCTTCAATTACTATCATCATCACCATCATCATCTATTTCTACTTTTTACAATTTCGAAAGCTCAAGAAACGGCACTAGAGCACAAAAAAGTCGAGAAGCGTGTCTAGAATTGAGTACAAGCCTCAACCACCGGAACAAATCACAATGAATTGGTCACTTTAATTGTCAAACAAGCAACGCGACAATGACCACTTCCACGAGCGTTTCCTTCAAGCCTGCTTGATTTATTTACAACGGCTTCCTTTAAAAAAAAAAAAAAAAAAAAAAAAAGAAATGGAAATAAAGAAAAATTCAACCTTTGCCTAATTGTTTAGGATGTCTAGTTGACAATCTATAAAAAAGAAAAGAAAATGTTACGAAGACGGCAAATATGAGCAGCAATAGACAACTTCGTACTATGTTTAAAATGACGAAATCAATTTGCTGGTTGTGGGCGCCAGATTACACGGCTTAGACCAGATTTTTGGTTAGATATATTAGGCCTTGAGGTTTTCGAGTTTTCTGCGGCCACTTTATTATTATATATTTTTTTGCAATTTTTTTGTTATTTTTATTTCAATTGCCGATTTTCAGCCGGTTCTTCGTAAGGGCTGATCTAAGATCAAATCCGAACCCAATCAAAGTCGGATTCAATCGCTAAACTAGGCGTGCCGGTCCGATAACGTCAGCACTTGTGGCCGAGGGCCTTGCGCAATCAAGAACCAAGGAAAAAAGACCACTGACCAGTGACCAGGCCACCGATGTAAAGAGCATAAACGACAGCACCGAGAACACTGAAGATGGGAAGACCCGAAAGGATCCGAGAATCTGTGTGGCAGTTCCTTCCAACGATTCATCTGGCACTTTACATCACAAATTACCACACTGCAATCCTTAGCTTTCGCGGTTGCAATTAGTCTAGCAATTCAGTCCTCGGGTTCGAAGCGGAAGTCTTATGAACTTCAGGACCTGAGTAACATCAAAAATTACTACGTGACCGAATCGCGCTATCAAGAACTGACACATTCGTTTATCAAGATGGGCAACGTCCTCCATACTCATTCATGAATAATGACTGTAGCATGTCACTAGCATGGTTGGTGCCGACCAATTGGATTAGAAGTTGGTTCCTCAGTGCATTATTGTTGCTTACATGTCCAGGAATATGGGTAATGTAATCTAACATCATTTTCAATTGAATTGCTTTCCGACTAAGATCGATTTTTCGAAGCGGTGTCAAAACTACCAGCACCAGCAAAGCTAAGCAAATAGATCAGCAGAGGCACGCATCATGCGAGAAAGAAACGGATAGGATAGTAGAGCCACACTTAATGAAGCACCACATGAATCATGGAATTTAACAGAACAGAGCATGGCGGAAAGATCGGCAACGAGATCAAACAAGAAATTTGCAAGTGACCAAATAACAGATTATATGCTCAAATGTATTAGAAGGGTCCTTTTAATGCCCATGTTCTGGTTCATAGACAGACAAGAAGAAAAGGCATTCAGATTGCAAGTCTGAACAAGATGAAACAGCAAAACCTACCCAATCCTGTGCATATACCGCTTCACTAAGAGGCCACAAGAAAGCAACGCTGAACAAAATATCCGCCCCATGCATACAACTCAAGCGACACGAGAACATCGGTGAAACTGTATATTAATGGGTAAGGCAGAGAAATGGATCACCTAGGATAGCCAGTAGGTGGATACCCAGGCGGCGGATAGGCAGGGGGAGGATAAGCTGCAGGAGGATAATTAGGAGCAGGATAGCCCTGATGCGGAGGCGGATAGCCGTAAGCCTGTGGTGGTGGCGGAGCTGGATAAGCATAACCAGCTGAGGGAGGAATAGGCTGATCGATACGGGACATCTGCTGAACAGGAGGCACAGCCATGGGTCGGTCCCCAAACATGCCATCTCGTTTGTCCATCTCAACCTTGTGTTGTGTCTGAATATGAATGAACCAATTAGCAACAAGAGATTGTACCGTTGACAAAGGAAGTAAGAACATCAAATTGATATTTTCTCGTCTTTCATTTACATACCTGCATGCAAGCACAAACCCTACCAAAGTGCCAAAAAATAATCGCAAGTCAGATGCTTTGAAGTTTTGATCTGATTAGAAAAAAGTCCAAGAGGAAAAGGGAGAAAGAGACACACGTGCAATAAACCAACTCAGACAACAAGTTAAGCAATTGAGAAGCCTCTGAAATTTCTTCACTCCCAACTATCATAGCAACTATTGAGAATATGCAGGCAAGTTGTTGGAGGCAGAACATAAAGCCCTGAAATCACCGTCAGATATGCAAGATCAGCATAATGACATGATTTGTATAACGTGTATGGAGGAAGGGATGCAGAGAGGGAGCAAGAGATAGGAGGATGTACAATGATACAGTTGTCACATTGTGTAGTCTGTATGTTAAACTCATCTTGCAACAAAAAGCGAGTGGAGGCCACTGAATTTCCGAAGCAGAGAAAAACCTGGATTCAGTAACACGGAACAGTAAGATGATTAAGGTCCCATGCTTATCATATTTATGTATGCTTGACTACTAGCTAATTTTGATAGAAAAGTTCTGACTACGACCCATAATCTGAAGTTTTCTAGTGTTTATCAGTAAGATGACAAAGAAAGCACATTGCCAGGTGCAGATATCTAGCACTAAAAGTGCCAAAACAACAGAGCACTTCTATTTAACCAATATCCAACCATGTATAACATCCCTCCTGCGGATATATAAGATTTAAGAGAACAAATGTTCCTTTTCCAATTCTCATGTCAAACACAAGATGTAACTGCGTCAACTTTTGCACACTGTGAATAGCATTTTAGCCGTAGCACCAACAAAAGGCAAGAGTGAGGGGCTGCAATATCTGCAGATGCTTTCAACAAATGGATATGGAATCATTTGCAGAAGGTAAGTCTATTCATTGCCTAAGTTCACATCATAAAGTTCGCATTTTGAATGAGCAGGCAAGCAGCCGGAGGGAGGGCACCGATAGGTATGAAATACTCCCCTCTCAATGAAATTAACCTTAGACAAGGAAGTAGCCATATCCAGACTTAAAAGTTGAGTAATGGCATTATCTAGACAAAATATCTACAAGTTCCAGAAAATTTCAGACACTAATAAACATAACAATTGTTCCATTCATCTCTTTCTCTTCTTGTCCTTGCCTAGCAAAAGAAAGAAAAACTGGAGCTGACCATCTGCTCTTGCTGGTTCCACATAAGTTATGTAGGTCCATTGGCCAAGCAGGGACCAATTAACAACCCCCACAGTGCTACTATTGCACGCCATCCTAGATTTTAACCCTTTACAAAGCAAGACTGATAATTGACACTAAGAAGACCCTCAGACCAATAAGTTTACACAAGCAAGAAAATGAAGCTTACAAGACCCAATGTAGAGCCTTTATCGGTTTAGTTGGATCTCATACAGGTTATTGTTAGCATACATAGAGGGAAAAAAATGTATCTGAAGAAGACAAAACAACTAAACTGGAAGAATCAATCTAAAATATGAGATAAGCTCCATACCTCAGTGCAAAGACAAAATTCAGGGCATCGACTCTCTCCACACCTACCACTACACGGCATGTAACCTGCACAACAGACATACCTAAAGCAAACAAGAGAAAATTTATCACCCCTGAGAAAGGCCACTTTTTTTTTATTTGAGACAGATTTTGAAAACCAGAGCATTACCTTGACATGTCATTGTAAAGAGCTCTTTTACGGAGTAAGTATGAAGCACATGGTCCACTATAATGAAATTAATTTGTTAGAAGACCAAAAGATGGTACTCCAAAAATGAAGCGCTATAACTACAGAGATTCAATTGATGATACAGATATATCAAAACATATATACAGTGGAAAGACAAAAGTTGGTGGAAGGAATAGAACATGACAACTACAAGTTTCACTTAGGAAGCCAACACCAAGCAAGACAAACGTTAGCTTTAAAGTGATATCCTCACTTGAAGAAGTTGACCATCAATCCACTCAAAAGAAAATTAAGAAGTGCAAATCTACTGATGATATGATCATACTACAGGTTCTGGTGCTAAACCAAATTCAAGTCAACTGAAAGGAAAAGGAGCCAAGGAGCCACTTAATTGGGCAGTGAAGTGAAAAACCCAAGGAAACACCAAATACATAGCGCAAGAAGAAATTTAGCCTCTGAGGTAATACAGCAAGCATAAGATACATCAATTACTTCATACAACAAGTTACGAAATTCGACAGAGCTTCTTTAAGCAATCAACTGAGACTCCAATTTCATAACATCTCCTCAGTTATATTTATATGACCGGACACATTATGAAGCAGTTTTGCCACCTAGAACTTCGTGTTATTATCAGATCAGTTTAACTGCTCATTGTGAGAGAAGACTTAATCTCATGCATCAACTTTAAGGTCTAAACTGAATAAGATCCACATTACTCTCGGTTGATAAAATCATGCGTGAAATAGGAGCAGACCAGCATCATAGAGAGAAAGGGCACAAAGAAAGAGCAACAAACAAAATCGAAGCCATGACAGGATCACGACTCATTTCTATGTTCTAAGGCGCATGAGCATCCCCTGGGAAGGGAGAGACACATTACATTCAGCGCATGACAAGTCAACGCATCTATAGCGATGTCCACAAAAATGAATATTAACAACGCAATAAAAACAAATTGCTGAGTATCCAAATGCTTAATCCTCCAAATATTAAATCCACGCCTTCGTGCAACTCAAAAAATCAGATAAATTGACAATCACCACAATTTCAACACAAAAACACAAGCAGATAAAGAGCGATAACCCCTAAAATTCAGATGATGAAAAAGCTGATCACAAAGTTGAAATTATTCAGACCCAGATCTGCAGCCCACAGGCACAGATGAACCTCACAGAGAGAAAATCGCAGATCCAGGCTACTCACCAAAAAAAGGCAAAGCAGCAATCTGTATTCACAAAACAAACACAGACCCAAAAACCAAAATCGTCAGGGTAAGCATAAAAACACAAACTCTGGTAAAAAAAAAAAAAAAGATCAGATCAAAGACAAAGACAGCGAAGAGGCTGTGAAGCTTACAGCCAGTATCAGCTTGAATGGTGTGCATCAGATCAGTGTGCCACAGGTTCCGGTAATTCTGCCGGACCTGCAGCTTATCCATATACTCTTGAGACGGCATGACGGCTCCCGGCAGCAGATCGAACGCCAAGCAAGAATCTTTCTTCTATGCAAGAGGCTCGAGGAGATGCTGCAAATCGATCTCAAGAGAGACGGCGAATTCGCAGATGGGTATATGGAAAAAAGTCCGCAAAGTCGTCGCCCCTACGTTCTCGTTCTGTTCAAAACAATTGGCTTTATCTCTCCCCGAGATAACCAATGGAGTATTCACGCGTCTCGGGAGTAGACCCATGGAATTTTTACAAAAGGCCGAGTCTTTACGCGGGGTCGAGGTCAGAAGGGTGTCTTCGTAATTGACTTTCGAGAGTGGGGTGAGAATTCGAGAATATAAAAGTATCAGGGACTTTTGCAAATTCCCTCTATAAATTGAGGAGAGCGGGCGCACCTGTCTCTAGTTGTGTCGTTGTCTTTGAAGTCGTTTAGACAGGTCCAGCGAGAAAAAAAAAAAAAAAAAAAAAGGAGGCAGAAAGCAAGACAAAAGATCGTCTTTTTCTTGCTGTTGCCTCGCTGAATTCCGAGCTCCTTCCATTACCACCCAAAAAGTTCCTTTCTTGAGCTTCATTTCAATGTCGTCATCACCATACGATCTCTACGCCTGCGATGCAGAGCTGCAGTTCCTGTCCGAACCCTTCTTCCCTTTTGCGGACACCGAGTCCATCGACATCCTCCAACCCATCTCCGACACCCAAAACCCGCTCGTCGAAACGCCACCTGATGACCATTCTCTTCACCACCAGCTCGCCGGCTCTCTGCTCTCGTCTTCGCCTCCATGTCAACAGCTCGGAAGCTTGAGCCTTTGCCAGGCGAACCAGCTGCAGCCGGTGCCGAACGGTTCGAACATGTCGAGTGGGATTCCGATTCTCGGTGGCTATGAGGTCAAGAGCGAGGAACCCCAGCTGTGCTATGAGACTTACCCATATCTCGCGCGTAGTTATAGTGGGCCCGAGAATGTGGCCAAGTACTTGCAGAGGAACTATAGCGGCAATTCTGGGGAGGGGAGGTCTGTCCTGCTTCATCAGGCCCTGTTCGATGCCGTCATGGAGACTCCTGATTTCCAGTACCAACAGGGCTTGAGCTCGCCTGAGCATTGCCTGTTGGGCGGTCAAATCAGGAGGGCGTGTAGCACAGGAGACCTGCAGGTATAATTCCTAGACTGTGTCTGAGAAAATTTACTCTATTTTGCCATTTCGGTGTTCAGCTCGCCCAAGATCGATTCCTTTCTTTTTTATAAATCACGATCTTGAAGAGGAATCTACGATTTGTCGATCACACAGCAGAGCACCGTGACGCTGCAACCGGAACCGCGATCCTTCTCGACCCCTCTGGCCGCAGAGAGCTCCTTCACCGAGGAAGCAAATGCCAAAGTCGGACGTTACAGTGCTGAAGAGAGGAAGGAGAGGATCCTCAAGTACAGAGCCAAACGCACCCAGAGAAACTTCAACAAGACGATCAAGGTAAAGGCATCGATCCCCATAATAAAGAAAACGAGAAACGACCCATTTCTTTTAATATCATCTTCCTTCACATGTTTACCGATTTTTCTTTAACATGAGACTTACGATGTGTCACGACTGTATTCGTCAACCACAAAAGAAAAAGATATGTCCCAACTGTAACTCTGAATGTGGCTGCTTGTTTCTTTCTGTCCGGTGAAATTTGATGATGCGACAGTACGCATGCCGCAAGACGCTAGCCGACAACAGGCCGCGCATCCGTGGCAGATTCGCACGTAACGACGAAACCGTCGATGTTCCCAAGGTTGCGTCCGCCGGCAGAGACGATGACGAGGATGAGTTCTGGGTAAATTTCTCTTCTCCCCCTGTCTTGTCGTTTAACTGTCTTTCCGTATTCATCCGGTCGTGCACGCGTGTCTTCGCTTGGCGATTCCCAAACGAACTTTTTTGCGACGATTTGCTCTGTTTCTAGCTCGAGTTTGAGCTCTCATTTGATCCAGATTTTCGTGGTTTCGACGATGGCAGATGTCTATGCATGAGGAGGATCAATACGGAGGAACAGGAGGAGGTCCGTTTTTCACTACTTACAGCCAACCGCAATTCCAATACTACGGGTACTGACCGAAGGATCGAAGGGGTCCACGACGGAACGACCGTCGGATCGCGTGGACTTTACGTATCTAAATTCAAGCAGGACTCCCAAGTATACACGGGAACAAGGACTACGTGAAATGGCAAAGAAGCAAGGAATCGATGCTTTGGTGCAGAATCGGAATCACGAGAAAAGCCCTCTGATCAAGAAGCGATCTGCGGGTGCTTTTTAAGAATAAAGAGACAGCAAGTGTCTTTGGTTGATGACAAATGATTTGCAGTTGGTAGGTATTGACAAAGAGTAGCGGTCGTTATATTCCAAGAATTCTCTTCTTTGCCCCTTTCATTTTTTTCTTATTTTTGGGTCAGATTTTTGGGGCATTTTCATCCTTTGTATTATCTATAGTGGTATGAATAATAAATGACTTCGTCAATTAGCATCTGATCTCTCTTCTGGAGTATGCTGATCTTTGACCCTGATAAAAAAAAAGAACTTCAAGTGGTGGCCTTTTGCTAGATGTTTTCGATTACTTGTTTCCATTTGTTATTGGCTTTTTTTCCCGGGAATCCATTACTGTAGAGTTGAGAATGGTTGACAACATCACTTTGCTGATCACAAAAGATAAATCCACTAAACCAGGCATGCCCCATAGCTCCATCTTGTTCTAAAAAATTAGGATACCAAAAGTAAGAATATCATCCCTCTCAACGGTTTATGTCAGTTTACATTAAGGTATGACAACGTAAGGAACATCACAGGATGGCTCATCTTGTCAATGAGGAAGCACACACGGTTAATAGAGTCGGCAAATTCAAATCCCACCAATATTTGCAAATCGTTCGAGGTTGCCTGCCCATATCAAAGATCTAGACCTGACGTTCCATGAGCTTTTCTAGCTATTGATTTCCAACGCATATTTATAAAATATAGAATAAAAGCAAAAGAGAGTGTTATGAGAATAGATCCACGAAATAATCTTTCTCGGCGATGTTACATGGAAAATCTACGCATCTTCCTCACCGTGGAAGCTAGTTATTCGTTTCATCAATTAATGCGAACCTGAGCAAGTCCCTACTTAGAGACCCTCTTTCCTATAAGTTTGACAGAGTATAAAATATTCAAAGAATCAATGAATATATGGGTGGACACCAAAAACATAAGTTTCGAGATAATATGTGTACGATAAATGATAATGTCTATCCACCGCATCATATCTTCTCCTAATTGCAATACATTAGCTTTGCATACTAAGAGTCTATGGTACCATTTTTAAATACTCAAACCCAATTGGATGTTGATAAATTCTTCAAAAGAATATAATTGAGATCTGCTTATGAATCTCTCTCTCTCTCTCTCTCTCTCTCTCTCTCTCTCTCTCTCTTTCTCTCTCTCTCTCTCTCTCTATGCAGGCTTAGATTCTTTTCTTTGAGGTCACGACGAACAGAAAAACGAGGTTGTTAGTAGTACGAATGGCATGACTTATCAATCTTATATAGTCATATTCCAAAGTATATATATGTTGTCACATCACGCTTATTTAAACCATGGTGCATTTTACATGCTATGATGACTCATATATCTAGGGTTGCTATTGTCACTTTAGAGCACCAAAGGAAATTTGACTCAATATACTTAAGCTAGAATTCCAGGGTATATCAACTTCCCGGTCTCATTCAAATATCACAAAGTTCGTTGATGCATAATCGATGTGTAGACACATATAGCATCGAACTAAATGTCTTGGCCGTCACGAGCTACCGCTAGTGCGGAATGGCCCATGTGATACGCATGAATAGGAGCTCATGTAGGGTCCCGTAAATTATGACTATGGCTCTTTTTGTTTTTTCAATGAAAATAATCATTCATCAAACTTTCGGAATGAAGCTTCGTTTGAGTGCCTTGATTCAAAAGACCAATGAGCAAACCGTCTCGTGTTTACCATTCGGAATTGTACTCCCTCTGCCCGTCCCTTTCTTTCACATCTCAAAAGACAGACGAGGAATCTGCTTTTCAGACAATTTGGAATACCACTTGCCGTTCCTCACGTAAATAATGGTACCTTCCTAATCAACGACATAAATCATTTGAAGGAGCCATTATTGCTCCCAATTACCTTGAAGCTGCAAGCCACCAAATTGCTAATTATGCCTTTCCTTCTAGTTAAACATGTTCGATCACTCATTTACAAATTTCAGATGCTCTTTATATTTACGTGGCATCTTTTCATCCATCGATTTGAACTCTTCAGGTTGGACATTAGAACATATTCCACTTCTAAGAGTTCGAATTATACCTTATCATATATCTTGTAGTATATAATTTGAAGTAATGCGAGATGGTTACATCGAAACGGTTTTAACAAATTATGAATAGATTTATCATTCTAAGTTGCGGCTGATGTCTACTATCTCATGATGGGACGGAGAGAGAGAGAGAGATAGAGAGAGAGAGAGAGAGAGAGAGAGAGAGAGATCCAAGCTTTATTAACATAATGAATTCGACTTTATTCCAATCGAAAGTTTAAGCATCACGGTTATGGCCCATCGGACAAAAAACATTGTTAATGTTAATTGCTCTTCTAACTCCAATTATCTCGTGCAGATCCGCGGACTATTGTCCGTACAAGATTATTCTGCATCCGACATAAGAACACGGATGCTAATGCTATCAAGTTTCATCTAAATGTCCAGATAATGGTCAAAAGCATTCATCAGGACAATCGAGACCGTGCCATCAAATTCAGCCAGTTACAGTTCTTGTGTTTGCCATTTTTAAGATGACCAGTTGCGACGAGACAAGCAGCATCTGAACACGAGAATATAATCAAAGACTGGAGATATAAACTTTTTCCTTTGTCGAATCGTTAAACCGTGGCGTTCCTCGGCAACATCTGGCGAGGACACAGATGCCTTTTTTCATGATCAAGCTTGCAATCACGTCTAATTTATTATTACCAAAGGGGACCGAAAAGAGAATGCATGCTTAAATTATATTAATCCCAAACAGTGATCGTCTTCGTTAAGCTTGGCATCTTCATCATTCATGCTTTGACCACCTCCTTTGGGAAAAGATGCTAAAAACTGTTCATTGAAAGGATCACAGTAACACAACTTTGAATAGCTAAACTGAATAGAGGCTAGCTTCCCTGTTTAGATCGGTAGCTCGCAATCTGAAGTTGCAATGGACCGAATGTCGTCGAATTTATAATATTTTTTTCCTAAAGCAATTCTAACATATACCGTCAATCTACCACTGCATAAAAATGTTTCCACATGCAGCCTCATCGATGATTGATAGTGGTTAGTGAAAGAGTGGGTAGTTAAAACCCTCAAATCTATGAAGATGAAAACAGCTTGTTTAAATATTTCTGTACTCTAGCAAGTATGCTCTTCGTTAAGCCGGATCTTAATGTTTCATTAATTTGAAATTTCTTATTTCATATTATGCATGACATTTTCATTTCTTGTACATGGAACTTTATTCTCAAATTTTCTTTCACTTCAGCAAATTATGTCCAACTGATAATTTCTTGGTTGTTTGGGAAATTTAGTGACAGCTGCCTTAAAATGAACCATGTTGTCCTCCATCCTTGCTTGGAGTCTTTAATAAATCTTTTAATTAGCGCGTTACTATGGAAACTCCTATATCTAAAAGTACATCGAATATTATCGTCAAAAGTTGAAAGTACTTGTGTGGTTTCTATCGTTCCCTTTTTGGTCTATAAACATGCAACAAAAAGGGAAATAAAAGCAATATAATGGTCGTAAAAATGGATGGTTTGGAAGGGATCATAATTCGTAAATAATTTTAATGCAATAAATCCTAACCATTTTTCTAATCAATCTTACGCGATTTTCTCTCTGGGTACAGGTCACGCCGACTAAACAACGTAACTATTCACTTCTTAATTTCCATTGTCTTCCCCTAATCTACTTGCCATTTTGTTTGATTATGATGGAAAAATCAGCTTCTTCCTGTTGCAATAAAATTTGTGGGGGGGAGAGAGAACTACAGGCCGACGCCTTAATGGGCAGCGCAGTAAAGAAAAGAATGCTTATTAAATTCGATCACTCTTTGCATAAAAACAAGCAATGATTCCAACACAACACTTTTGACCAGCATAATGCAATAAACAAAGACCCGCCATTCCAATACCCTATCATTGCGACGATATAGATTATGACATGATTAGTTCCGTAGGCCTATTCACCGATTCCCAAGAAAGGAATTTGCCCGGAAGAAAGGACCCCAAAGAAAGAGCTGAGGGGAAAAAAGTTGCTTGAGCTTTTATGTAAATGTCCCTTTGTTCGGTCCAAGGGGTTCTTTGTTAGTACATGAAAAAATTCGACATATATTTATAGTCTCTTACATAACTAATTGCTAATTTTCGATTGGAAGATGATAGTATTATCATTATGATCGAGTGCTCGAATGGTATGTCATTGTAGCAGACAAGAACAACAGCCCTATGGGGCCGATGAAGCAAAATGGTAATTTAAGGACAAACAAGAGAAAAAGCATAAATCATGAGAGGAAGGAAAATTAGGGAATAACAAGAAAGCAAAAGGTGTCCTCTTTGACAGGTCTTCGGCCTGCTCTTTTAATTAATTTATCTATTTACTTTTCGGTAAAGTTTGATGTTGTTTCTTTTGCTAGGGGAAAAAAAGAAATTGGGTATTTAATGTCGTTTATAATAAAACAGCTAAAAAGCAAGATCCTTTATGCTTGGACCAATCAGCTGCCTGGGAAATTAGCACCATTAAGATTGATCCCTTTCATATTTATTTAGGTATTTGCTAAAATTAGGAGGAGACACAAATATTCTCCACGTTAAAAAACAAAAAGCTCCATCTATAAAAGAAATGGATTCTCGAATGAATGTTTAAACAATTTTGACACGTCATGTTGAGCAATCATTGTTTAAACCTCTCGTGATATATCAAACACCGCTACTTATTAAAGAACTTATGATATTATAAGCTCTTCATAATTTAATTGGTGTCATTTCCAGTGATCGTCAAGTGAAAACCCTCATAGATTTGGAAATATGAACTAAACCTAACTTTGCCTTGAAGTACGTTGGTTGTGATGATTCATCATGCCAATTATAGAAGAATCGTTCAAAAAAATAATCAAAAAATGCTAGAGAGCTGTTCTTCCTATCAATCCTTTTGTGTTATTGATAATCATCACGTCTACTCGGAAAATCCTCACCAATTTTGCCAAGGACACCATAGTATCACCTTGTTACTCCAATGAAGTAATCATTGCATAGAGATCGCCTGATTAAGTTGTCTTCATCGGAACTCTCGAACACAAGACTTGTTCGTGGTTGACAAAGAATAAAAAGCGTGTCACGCGAATGATACCCTCGTAGGCCTTGACAACAATTGGTGCAATTAGTCCTCCTTTGCTGCTAAGAAAATCGAAAGAAAGAAAGAAAGAAAGCAAGAAAGCTTGGTTAAATATTCCTCTTCGCTCACTCCACTACCAGGGACGTGGAGAGATGTCCGTGTTGAATCAAAAGTGATCCAACTTAGCTCCGTCTTCTCTTCCCATCTGTCCTCCTTTTCTCCTTCCTTTTTCGCTCCGTGGGCCTTTCCAAGGGTTTGTCGAGAGCAATGAACGTGCGAGGTGCTGGCTGAAAATTTGCTATGACTCGACTTGAGTGAATCTTGGGTTGTTGGCTTCGGGTTCACTCTTTCCTCCTGTTCCACCCTCTCTTAACGGTGCGGAAGGGGCAATTATCTGCCGGAGCGCAATTTGTTTTGACCGGAAAAAAGGTTATCTGAAAAAATATTTTGAGAAAAAAGAGGAATGTTCGCAAAGGGTAGTCAAAATGCCGGGGCTCACGTTAGCTCCGTAGGTCTTCAGCTAGGATAAGACTCCTGGCGAGCGTGTGGGGGGAATCTACAAAACGTCTAATCATCATCGAACTCCCTTTTTTCTTCTAGTGCGCTTGAGTCTAAGTGGACTCACCCACCATAGAGAAAGAATCAAAAGAATATGTCGGTTTGCATGCGATAGCAAAGCTAACCTACCGAATATAACCCAACCGCTTATGTTCTATGATGCGAATGGGTATGTATATAAGGAAGCGTATCGATCATTAATAGAACTTGTCACATTATGTGACACATTGATTCAATATACCTGGCATTATTTAAAAAGTTATAAAAAGAAAAAGGAAAAAAGCAACAACAAAAATCACAAACTATGCTCATTATATGTACCCTGAGCTTATTAAAAAATTCCAGATTATACTAATTATGACACATTTATTTGAATTATTTTCTTGTGACTATACATACATGACATATTTTACCCTCTTCTGTTAATTTTCCATTCGATGATTCTTTTAGCTAATATAATGTTGATGTTATTTCACTTAAGTCACGTGAGCACGCATACATTGTTTGCTTGTTGACGTTCATGTAGGTCAATATTTAGCTATTCTCGTTGACAAAACTTTAATGAGTCATACATGTATAAATTTAAGATTTTTGTATCATAAAAAATAGTTTTGAGTAAATTTATTATGGTAATGGTAAGTATAAATAGAGTTTTTAATAGATTTTTCACACACTAAAAAAGAAGAGGAAGAATAAGAAAGGTACATGCACATTGACTTCATCATTGCGAAGGAGATAATTCGTTGATTCCTATTTTCAATTTGAGGTAAATAAAGACTGCTTACTGTGAGCAAATTAGCATCAACGTTCTTGAAGCGCCTCCCTTTTTGGTCTTCCACGAGAAAAAGCGAGACCAAAGTTGACCAAGTACAAAGAATTTGTACCGTCTAGCGCCTAGTTGCACATTTAAGAGTAAACAATTGGGTATGTCCTATGATGTCGGCCAATCATGGCCCACAAAGAATTTATATTCAATCGAGGGACAATAAACATTACCATCACCTCAGTAAAATAGGAATTCCTACCTTTTAATATTGTATTTTGATCGGGATAATTAAAAGGAAAAGATAAAGGAGTTAATTAATCATTTTGAAGAAGAAAATTTATTTGAAAGGGTTAAGTTATAAAGTTGTTCGGATACTAACGAGGGAAAATGAAATGAAAAGAATTGTATTAACAACATAAATATCCTCTTACGTATTCACAAATAGAAATAAAACAAATAATAAAAAAAGAAAAGGATAAGACTTTTGGCTAACGTGTGGGGAATCTGATCATCAAACCAGGGACAATAAACATTAACATCACCTAAGTAAAAGAGGATTCCTACTTTTTAATATTTTTATTTTGATCAGAATAATTGAAAAGAAAAAATAAAGGAGTTAATTGATCATTATGAAGAAGAAAAAAATCGAAAGGATTAAGTTATAAAGTTTTTTGGATACTAACGAGGGAAAATGAAATGAAAAAATTTGTATTGACAACATAAATATCCTCTTACGTATTCACAAATAGAAATAAAACAAAGAATAAAAAATTAAAAATTAAAAAGAATGAGACTTTGGCTAACGTGTGTGGAATCTTAAAAGGTCTAATCACCATCAAACTCATTCTTTTCTTCGAGTGTGCTTAAGCCCCAAGTGGGTTCAACCACCACGGGGAAAGAATTAAAAGAAATGTTCGTTACATTTAAAAGCAAAGCTAACCTACCAAATAAAAGACATTAGCTTATGTTCTATAATGTAAACAGCTAAGTATATAAGCGTCATATCGATCATTAATTAGAATTAACGCGTCAATTTAATATACCTCACATCATTTATAAAAAAAAAAAAAAAAAAAAGGGGAAAAAAAAAAAAAGGAAAAAAAACCTTAACTCTATTTATCACAAACTTTTCATGTAACATAAAAAATCCCTAATTGTGTTAACTGCTATATATTTACCATAATTTTTTTCTTATGATATTAAAAACCCAAAATTTGTACCTATATAATACATTTATCCCTCGTTGAGATTCCGTTTGATAATTTTTCTATCAAAATAACATTGTTTTTATTCCATCTAAGCCATGTGAGCATCATATCAACATTATTTGCTTCCCAGCATCTATGTAGGAAAATTTTAAAAGGTTTTGATTGATAAAACTTTGACGAATGGTAATTTGTCACATATATATAGGTTTTGGATTTTTTATGTCAAAAAAAAAAAGCTTAGAATAAATGTGGCACATTTGGTATAATTAAGAACATCCGATATCCTTTGTCCGAAAGAAAAAGTAGATATATTTATATTCACTTCGTCGTTACGAAGAAGACACCTGGATGCTTTGGCACCGACGATATTTATCACAAACTTTTCATGTAACATAAACAAATCCCTGATTATATTAACTGCTCTATATTTACCATAATTTTTTTCTTATGATATTAAAAACCCAAAATTTGTACCTATATAATACATTTATCCCTCGTTGAGATTCCGTTTGATAATTTTTCTATCAAAATAACGTTGTTTTTATTACATCTAAGCCATGTGAGCATCATATCAACATTATTTGCTTCCCGGCAACTATGTAGGAAAATTTTAAAAGGTTTTGATTGATAAAACTTTGACGAATGGTAATTTGTCAAACATATATAGGTTTTTGATTTTTTATGTCAAAAAAATAGCTTAGAATAAATGTGGCACATTTGGTATAATTAAGAACATCCAGTATCCTTTGTCCGAAAGAAAAGGTAGATATGTTTATATTCACTTCGTCGTTACAAAGAAGACACCTGGATGCTTTAGCACCGACTATATTTATCACAAACTTTTCATGTAACATAAAAAAATCCCTGATTATATTAACTGCTATATATTTACCATAATTTTTTTCTTATGATATTAAAAACCCAAAATTTGTACCTACATAATACATTTATCCCTCGTTGAGATTCCGTTTGATAATTTTTCTATCAAAAGAACGTTGTTTTTATTACATCTAAGCCATGTGAGCATCATATCAACATTATTTGCTTCCCAGCAACTATGTAGGAAAATTTTAAAAGGTTTTGATTGATAAAACTTTGACGAATGGTAATTTGTCACACATATATAGGTTTTGGATTTTTTATGTCAAAAAAATAGCTTAGAATAAATGTGGCACATTTGGTATAATTAAGAACATCCGATATCCTTTGTCCGAAAGAAAAAGTAGATAAAGGACAAAGAAAAAGTAGATATGTTTATATTCACTTCGTCGTTACGAAGAAGACACCTGGATGCTTTGGCACTGACTACCATATTCAACTCAAGGTAATAAAGATTGATTACCGGTAGCAAATTAGCATCGAGGTTCTTGATGATGCCGCTCTTTTGGTCTTCCACGAGAACATGCTGAATGCCAGCCCAAGAAGTTGACCAAGTACAAAGAATTTGCGCCGTCTCGCCCTTAGTTGCGCATCCAAAAGACAAGAATTTGGGTACGGCTTATGATGTCGGCCAATCACGGTTGACAGAGACTTATATATTCGAACCACGGACAATAAACATTACTGTCATCTAAATCTTATAAAATGAAGAGGATTTTCTACTTTTTGACATTGTATTTTGACCAGGATGATTAGTAAGAAAAATAAAGGAGTTAACTAATCGTTGTGAAGAAGTATAAAAGAAATTGAAGGGATGAAATTATAGAGTTGTTTGGATGCCAACGAGGGAAAATGAAATGAAAAATTTGTATTAACGACGTAAATATCCTCTTATGTATTTGGAAATAGATATAAAACAAAGAGAAAAAAACAGATTTGCTTATATAGATGTACGACCCCCTCCGAACCCCTCTATTTATGGACGGATTTAGGAGGAGTTAAAGTACACATGAAAATAATCACTGGGATTCGCCCCAGTAGCCACCCTTCCAACATGAAAGGGGGAGGTGAGGGGTTCAAACCCCCACCTTCTCAGGAAGGGATGGGTTAAGGACGCGCAAGTTTCAGGAGTGGATTTCGACGCCCGCCCTGCAAGAGGCAAGGCAAAAGTATGAAAGTGAGTGTAGAGTAGGTATAAAGTAGGACTGACAAAAAAAAAATACACATGAAAATGACTAACGTTTGGTCCTATTCCCTCTTAAAATCAGTTGACTTATGAATACACTTACCAAATTTTTGTCTCTTTCCACATAAATGTATTTGATTTCTTCATATTGTGTCATTACTTTCTTTTCATTAAATCAACAAGTTGGATATTTCATAATAGAATGATTTTACGAAATCTTTCAAATGACAATTTTTTCTTTCGTACAAGCGACTCTACGAACTTTTGTTGGTATATTATAAACACCGTGGATGATTTGTCGGCGACACTAAAATCACAAAGAAACCTTACCTTTCCATATGAGTTGAATTTTTCGACTCACTAGATTTGAAACTCGACCAAGACAAACATTGATACGGTTTGCGGAAAGCGATTAGGTGAGGAATTTTTCTTATGCAAGTCTTTTGTGTAATCTCATCTATAAGTGAAGACAAAAACTTCCCAAGGGGTTATAGCCATTCTGAGCAGATTTTAACAACCTCTGATCTATTGCCAACTCAACAATTTTAATCATTTTTCTAAACTCAAGTCTAGGTGCATTTGTTTTGCAGAACATCAATATTTAAAAAAAATATCGCTTAAATCACTTACAAAAATAAATGAACAAAAAATATTTTTATCGTCCGCAAGAATATTTAGATGTAAATTAATGTTGATAATGAAATCATTTTTCATTCATTAATTGTTTCAAGAGATACAAGCGAGACTCATATGTTTGCAAAAAAGTGTCAACAAAGCACTTTTTAAACTGCGGATCGATATGAAAATCAACAGACAATGTTGAGGGCCCCCTGTTGATTCTTGAATGGAAAAAGACGAATTGACATGAAAATTAAATGAATGAAAATTGGAGGCACTCGTAATCAATTATGTAAAAAAAGGTATTAGAATGTAAAGATAAGAAGAAGATAAAATTGGACAACTAGTGTTCATTGATTGATCGGCAATCCTTTTCTCATGTCACAATCCCAGTACTTATAGTTAATAGCGAGGGTTAACAATAGTTACAGAGAAAACATAACATCCTAGGTGACTTCTAAAATGTAGCAATGTCTATTCATAAACGGTTACCAAAATACCTACTCCTCGGCAATTATGGCTTTATCACTTGCCCCACGTGACGGTTTCCTTCTCAACCCGTAGCTTCTCTTCCTGATGGTTACATCAGCTTGTGTTTCTCAGCCATTATCGTTCGTGGCTTTCAAGATTCATGGCTACGCGAACTAGTGATGGTGCTTTGCTTCATGATTGAATGGATCATGATGATTACAACCGAATCTGTTTGGCTTTGCAACTTTGGGTCACGACCGAATGATTATCCTTTTCTTGTTTCATTGATTTTCACTATAACTCTGGTTCTTTTGTCAACTGGACCGAGTTTCACTTACCAACACTCATGGCTCAACACCTATTTTCTCTTATATTTCCTATCGGCAACTTCTCATTGCCTAAGTTGATTACTGATAGTTGCTTACCAAAATGGATTTAGCAAATTTTACCTTAATCATGGCATGTGCCGTGCTTGGTCTTTTCCAGTCCTCGTCAACTCAATGTCACCAATATGATCAACCCTAGAATTGGATTAGATGGATCAATCTGAATCTAAGATTAAGTGGGCTAGTTTCCGGTTCCGCAACTTGATAAGCATACTGTCCAGTCTAGTTTTCAAGTTTCATGATAAAAACCAACCTATCATGAAATCAATCATCCCAGTCAAGACTTGGGCAATTTCCAATATTGACAACCCATGATTTAAGTTAGTTCTTAATTAATTGTTTCCTAAATCTGTTGTAATCCATTACATAAAGTCATTACCATCTTGATGGCCTATTATTATCTACCATAGTAAACTCCATTAAAATAATCATTTATTTATCTTTTCATCACAACATTCTTCTTGCAATAGTCTCTCTCCTCATTATTACCATTTTTCATTTTTTAATTCATCACTTTGTGGTTATGTTTTTCCAATCAAATTCGCAATGAGCTTTTCCCTCTTTTTCTAATTTTTTTTTTTTTATTTGCACAAAACATGAAAACCATGGATCATTAAGCTTGGGCCTGGGCTTGGGCCGAGCCTATACGTTTGCTCCGTTCAAACCTGCCGAGAAAGTAGAAATAATGACTTCGAAGATGAAAGGAGTTGCAAGACAAATAAAGAGTGTCCGTAAGTTCCACAATCTGCCCCTGAATCAGATGGATTAACTCATGCACAAGAGAAATGACCAATCTCCCATACTTGATCAACATATTTTTTATGGACATCAATTTCAGAGCCTTTTTAATGTAATGGTGTATTTTTTTTATTTCAATAATTCAATCCAACTTTTTATTTACAAATTTTGATATCTCTATCACACAAAATTTTCCAGAATTTTGGTCAGTATAAACTCAACGATTTAAATTAGTTATCACAATCCAATCAAGGGTGATCATTGACCGCTTAAATTGTTAAATAAGACTTCAAATCAAAATTAAACGGAATCTATATATGCCTTGAAATCTCAAGGAATTCATGAGAGTTGGGTTACTAAATAATGCATAGATAATAGATTGGAACCACCGTAGAAAACAAGCAATTAAACAACAAAATTAACACAACAAGAAAATAGAATGGAGACTAAATTTACATGGTCTGATGGGCATGGCCAACATCCATTGGGAGACGGGACAGCATTCTATCATAGAACATGTGAATATGATTGCTTTAACTTAGAAAAAAAAGTTCCAAGCCTTGATTTTCCTGTGCTTTTGAAGTAGAGAAACATTTACTCCTTTAAGTAATCCAGATTAAAAGGCGATGCTAGCGTGTCCACAATCCACATCCAAAACAAAATGGAGATTAATCGGAGAACAGAGCCTCAGTTACATGGAAAAATCCCCAAAACATTTTATGAGAGAATTTTCAGGACGACATCCGCGGGTCGTTTCTTTCTAGGACGTCGTTGATGTGGACTGGGCCCTTGGTCTCTCGGGCCCAAAGCCCAGGCCCAAATCGACGTCCGCCGGTTCGGCCCAATCAAACCGTACGGAAAAAGAGCACGAACCGGGCCGGGAACCCGCCGGTTCGGAAGAGTCGCCGGCCTCGCGGAGGCTCCTTTCGATTCGTATTGAAGGCGTTCGGGAATTCTTCTGCCATTCTTCCTGCGCTGCTCTTCTTCTTCGTCTTCTTCATCTTCTTCATCTTCTTCTTCTTCTTCTTGGAGTTGAGCTCGGCTGCAGAGGGAGAGAGGCGGAGAGAGACGAGAGAGAGAGAGAGAGATGAGCGGGCACGACTCCAAGTACTTCTCCACCACGAAGAAGGGCGAAATCCCGGAGCTCAAGGAGGAGCTCAATTCCCAGTACAAGGTCCGTCCCCCTCCTCCCTCCCATTGATACTCCGATCTCCGCCGATTCGTTTCCGTGCTTTCCCCGCCTCGCGCGCGGGTGCTCGCCTAGACCCGATTTTGATGATTAGGACTGTTCTCGGCTAGATCTGTCGGTTTCTCGCTCGGAGTGATCCCTCGATTCCGTCGAATTTGTCGATCCGATTTGGGATTCGAGGTTGTCCCCTCGCCCGTGCGGTTTGATCTGGGGAGAAATCGCGGGGAGAATGAGTCAGGATTTCGGTCCGTGCGAGCTCTGCTCCCGTCTGATTTCGACCGTCGTGTTGTTTGTAGTTGATTGGAGCGTTACGGAGCTTTGTGTAGTTAGATTTGCCTAAGATGGATCTTGATCCTTTTCGTTCCGCAAGCTTTATGCTTTCGCTCTGTACCGGACTTGTGTGAATCGATCGATGATGTGCGAGGGGATTGGGGGGTGCGGCATTTCTGTGTTGGCACGATAGTGTCTATAGTTTCGGTTTTTAGTTGTTGATTAGCTTCTCATGGCTAGGGCGGTTGTTTTACAATAATGTAGTATGCCGAGGGCTCTCAACCATTTGGTGCAACCAGTTATGTCAATAGCTTTTATGCAGTTAGATCTTTGACCATACTGATGCTGGATGGAACTATCGATACCCCAGAGAGCAAAGTCATTTGTTTGTATGCATTTATGTAGTTGATGCAAACATCCTGACTTCCCTTGCTTAGTGTGCTAGAGGTGGTGTATAGGTTGTAGCTTGATATCTAATTAAAACTTAATTGGGTTTTGCAGTTTCAGAGAATTCAAGCAAAAGCTTGGTTACATTTTGAAATTTATTCAGCATGTTAATCCTTCAGATTACCTATTGGTTGAATTTGGCTCTTATGTCGGTGATTCCTCGCTGTATTATGCAGGATAAGAGAAAAGATGCCGTGAAGAAAGTAATTGCTGCAATGACAGTGGGAAAGGACGTGTCCTCCCTATTCACTGATGTTGTAAATTGCATGCAAACAGAAAACTTGGAGTTGAAAAAGCTCGTGTATCTATATCTGATCAATTATGCGAAAAGTCAGCCTGACTTAGCAATACTTGCAGTAAATACATTTGTGAAGGTAAGCATTATGGTTTACTAGTTTTGTTCAATATCTGGAAAATGGTTTTCCAATTGTCTTTTAGTCTATCCTACAATAAGTGTCCGTGATCGCATGTGCATAATATTCTTGTAGATTAGACAAGTTATGTTGTTTTATGAAGCAGTTTTGGCTACCGAATTTGTGCAGGATTCACAGGATCCAAATCCTTTGATTCGTGCTTTGGCTGTACGGACTATGGGATGCATTCGTGTTGATAAAATTACAGAGTACCTCTGTGATCCCCTTCAGCGATGTCTTAAGGTTAATTTTAAGCCTTCACTTCAACTGGTCCTTTTTTAATATCTATTGAAGTCTAGGATGCATGTTTAAGTTGGATATGTGGGTGTTTTTCTGAACCATCTGCCATTGCTGACTATGAATTTGTACTGACCTTTAATTGGTTGGTTCGCCCCCTTATTGTTCCTTCCAGACTTGCTGATCATTTACTTATCTTTGGTTTGTTTATCAGGATGATGATCCATATGTTCGTAAAACAGCAGCAATATGTGTTGCCAAACTCTATGACATTAATGCTGAATTAGTGGAAGACCGTGGTTTCCTAGAATCTCTAAAGGATTTGATCTCTGACAACAATCCAATGGTTGTGGCGAATGCCGTTGCTGCTTTGGCTGAGATTCAAGAGAATAGTAGTAGACCCGTTTTTGAGATCACTAGTCACACACTCTCGAAGCTTCTTACGGCTCTAAATGAATGCACTGAGTAAGTCTGCATTTAACGACTCTTTATATGTCATCTCTTGCTTTTTTCGCATCTTCCTTAGAAACAAAGCTTGTACTTTAAGTATGGAGATTTACTTGTTTATACCTACCATGTTCAAATTTCAAAGTCTAAAGCAAGTGCTGCATATCATTTAGTGCTGGGGCAAAATTTTTTTGCTTTTGTTTTTGTTTGTTCCTGTCAGCTCTTCCACCAGTGAAGTGCTGTACTGTTGAAACTGCACTTAGTATTAGGAAACTATGTCGATCACTGCATAATCCAATGGCTTAGATTGTGATTTTGTCTTAGCTTCAAATATTATGTTTGTTGGGACCCAACTCATGGAGGAAAATTGGCTAATGTTCATTGCAATAGTTATATAAAATTAAGACGCGTGTATACTGGATGGATACACAAGCATTGTGCCTCTGCCTCTACCTCTGTCCCTAAAAAGGTGAGCAGATGCAGATATCTGCTGCGAGTTGTTTTGACTTCTCCAAAGTGCCCTCCTTTCCCGTTTCCAATGTGAATACAAGTACCTCTAGACAATACTTCGATTATCGAATAAGGGTATGATCTGTTTGTTCTATCTGTTGGTTTTGTCATCTTATGGCTTATCAATGGTTTGCCGCTGGCATTAGCAAAATGATCTATGAAACTTGTTAATTCATCATTTTTATGAGAATGAGTACGTTCTACTGTGAAAGATGCAGGGACCAAAATTGAAATCCATGTTTTGTGATTGAATGTCTTATCACCTCAGTTTACATGACTGATTATGTGAGTGTGAGAGTATTAAGCAGACCATCTTGTGTTGCCTTTGTATCATGGGCATGTAATGATGTAAGTAGAACTGGAATAAGTTGAAATTTATAGCATGACTATCAAGCAACTAGGTTACAATGGATTTGCAAGAAGTTGGCTTGGAACAGGACGTAATCATGGGAATTCATGCCTTCCCATGAGTGTCAATGTCTATGTATTTGTGTGTGCATTCATTGGACTTCTTAGCCATCCATTGCTTTTTGTTGCTTTGGCAGTGATTTTGATATGTTAGTACCATCTTACACTATGGGATATATTTTGCTGTATGATTTTAGCGTTCTTTTAGTTTTGAAAGTTAGAGTTGACTTTGAAGTCATATAATGTCAGTTATGCAGTTTTTTGGGGGAAAAAAGAATGAATTGAATTTTAGGTGCAAGCGGACATTTGGACTTTTGCTTGTAAAGTAGGCCTGTGGCACAAGATCGACTCTCCACACCACCAAATGCATGCCTCTTATCTGGGCTTTGGTTTGTGTCTCACTTTGTCCATAAGGTTTACGCAAGATTTATCTCCCTAAGATGGCTAACTAATCGGCATTGAGAGAGAGAGAGAGAGAGGAGAGCATGTTTCTATTTGGTCTTGTTAACATGGTTAATCAGCTGTTCTTTTGGATGTTGGTTTTTATAAGTTCTGCATTGAAGTTTGCATCAGCTATGGGTGCTATAGCAACACTGTTAATTTGGAAGCTTTGAAAAGCAAAGTGACAGGATTTTCATTATCATTAGATGACAGTAGAAACATTTGAAAACTATAGCAACCAAAAGCGGATTTTTGCCTAAATATATAATGGACCTGTAACAGGTGCCCCTGATCAGGTTTAAGCATATCCCCGCGTTCACAGTAGCTAGATAATATATTCACATGCTACACATTTACAACTTCTGTCCGTTTTTTTACATATACTACCCACTTGTTTAGATGGGGTCAAGTTTTCATATTAGATGCCCTCTCCAAGTACAAAGCTGCTGATGCTCGGGAAGCTGAGAATATAGTGGAGAGAGTCACTCCAAGACTACAGCATGCAAATTGTGCAGTTGTACTTTCAGCTGTTAAGGTATCCTTAGGAGTTATATTTGTTGTCAGTGTATCATTACTTGCGCAGTACCTAAGCTATATTCTTCAGTTTCTAATAACCTTTTGCCTTACTATCCTCTCAGATGATCCTCCAACAAATGGAACTGATAACGAGTACAGATGTGGTTCGGAATCTGTGCAAAAAGATGGCTCCTCCTCTTGTTACGTTACTCTCTGCAGAACCAGAGATACAGTATGTTGCCTTAAGAAATATCAACCTCATTGTGCAAAGGCGGCCTACTATTCTCGCCCATGAAATTAAGGTTGGTCCATTTCGTCTTGCCAACTCTAAGTGACCCATATTGGGTGCATTATGAGTAAGAAAGGTATGCTTATTGATCTCTCGTCATTGCCAGGTGTTTTTCTGCAAGTACAATGACCCAATTTATGTGAAGATGGAGAAGTTAGAAATCATGATAAAGCTTGCTTCGGACAGAAATATTGACCAGGCATGGAAACTGAAGAGCATTTAACCTGTTGAAATTTGCTTGTTTACTCAAAATGGTTAATTTTATGTTGTCTTATTAACTAAATGCTGCAGGTTCTGCTGGAATTCAAGGAGTATGCTACAGAAGTAGATGTCGATTTTGTTAGAAAGGCAGTCCGTGCTATTGGTCGCTGTGCAATCAAGTTGGAGAGAGCAGCAGAGCGATGCATCAGTGTTTTGCTGGAGCTGATTAAGATTAAAGTCAATTATGTGGTTCAAGAAGCTATTATAGTTATTAAAGACATATTCAGAAGATATCCTAACACGTTAGTCTCAATATCCGTAATTTTTGGAGTACATGAACTGAAAAGCAGTTCCATTCATCTCTTAATTCTGTTTTCAACTTTTTTATGTTCTACAGCTATGAGTCCATTATTGCTACCCTATGTGAGAGCTTAGACACTCTCGATGAGCCAGAGGCCAAGGTACTCTTTAAAGTATCATTACTCTTTTAGTGTACCAACCATGTTATATGGACACTTTACATTTAAGCTTCCTTGATTCATTCTACTCAAACTTTAACCACCTCGTGCCTCTCCTTTTTTCACTTGGCAGGCATCAATGATTTGGATTATTGGCGAATATGCAGAAAGAATTGACAATGCTGATGAGCTGCTTGAGAGCTTTCTGGAGAGTTTCCCTGAAGAGCCTTCACAAGTCCAGTTGCAATTATTGACAGCGACTGTCAAATTATTTTTGAAGAAGCCAACTGAAGGCCCACAGCAAATGATCCAGGTTTGACCTCCTCCATATTTATATGTATCGACATGTCTGCCTATCGTCAGTTCATTTGTTTTGTTTGTCAAAGTTTGGATATGTTATTTGAGGTGCTGCCTGTAGTTGTTCCTCATTCATTTTGAGCTCATCATTGCTGTTTGGTGACACTTTTTTAGCACTCCCCTAGCCTTGTAAGCTGAATCCTGTTCGTGAAATACGAGTCATGGACATAGTTGCTTTGGCGATATAACCTGGGAACAAAAAGAGTGATAGACGAAATAAGTAAAGCGAGTGTTAAGATCTGAACTCATATGCTCTGACACCATGTTAGGCATGGGGTCTATCCCCTTTTTTGAAGTTTGTGGGACTACCAGTTGCTTTTTGGGAAACTTCCTTGTTTGAATCTCTCCAATCTCGTCAACTTCCTCTCCATTCATAATCAGCTGTCATAATTTAATGCCAAATCTATGTGTGATAATAATTTCAAAGGCATTTAATTCTCCAATTTATGCCTTCATATAACAAATTAAGCTTTGGGGTAAGTTGGCAGGTCTGACAATTGTATGGCTGAATTATCCATATCTGCTTTGTCATACAGAAGTTATCCATATCTGCTTTGTCGTACAGAAGTTCCTTATTTAGCATGTTGAAGGTTTGGCATATTCCTTGCGTTGCAACCCAAAATGCAAAAAAATAGAATTTCGCACTCACATGCTGGTTGAGTTGTTCCTTTGCTATTGAAAATGGTGATACCTATTAATCTTTCTGTTGCTTCGGAGAAGCTCTATATGTGCAGTTCATCTAGCACCTAATTCACATTTCTGCGGCATGTGCTGTTGTGCTTTACAGGTTGTTCTGAATAATGCCACCGTAGAGACAGATAATCCAGATCTGCGTGACCGTGCATACATTTACTGGCGACTTTTATCAACTGACCCTGAGGTATGCTTTTGTTGTACATTTTACTGCTTCTAGCATTTATATCCCACACACATAGGTATACATATTTTCTCCAGTTGGATTGTTGATGGTTTTAAGTAGGACAGTGTCTCCAAGTAAAATGGCTTCTCTTGTTCTTTTCTGGCACCAAAGAAATCTCTCTCTTTCATGTTTGTTTGATATTTGACAGCCATACACCCATTTGGCCCTTTGTACCTGGATATGTGCCCTATTTCCTTTCTTAATATGCCATAAAAAAATTTCACATTTATATGCTGAATTGATTTCCTCAGGCAGCTAAAGATGTTGTGTTAGCTGAGAAACCAGTGATCACTGATGATTCCAACCAACTCGATCCTACTCTTCTTGATGAACTTCTCGCAAACATTGCTACATTGTCCTCTGTGTATCACAAGCCTCCAGATACTTTTGTGACCCGTGTCAAGACAACGGTCCAGAAAACGGAGGATGATGACTATCCTGATGGAAGTGAATCAGCTGAATCATCTGCCCATGTAGGTGATGGGGTCACATCACCGCCAGCCAGTTCAAGCAGTGTTCCAGCTGCTGCAAGGCAAGCTGATCCTGCACCAGCCCCAGCTCCAGTACCGGATTTACTTGGTGACTTGATAGGCATTGATAACAATGCCATTGTCCCTGTTGACCAGCCTTCCGAACCTACAGGGTGAGCCTTTGAAAATGCACCTCTATATGTTTACCAGCAGGATGCCACAAAAAATTGGAAGAGGGAAATATGCAAACATGTGCATTACTATTCATACTCGCTGTTCTTTTGCACTGTGTAATGCTGTTTTGACTTTAAACTCTCGAGTATTTAAACATCAGTAAATGACAGTCATTTTCTCCGAAGCTTGGTGATTAGAATAATTTAGAGATATTGGTGCCTTTTGCCTTCTGTTCTAATTGTGACTTGGCACCTTCATCCTGAGACTTGCTGGCATGTTCTCCAAAGATAACTGAATGGATTTTCCCATTGTGCATTCCAGGCCGCCTCTCCCAGTATTGTTGCCAGCTTCGACTGGTCAAGGTCTGCAAATTAGTGCCCAGCTGATACGGCGAGATGGTCAAATATTTTATAGTTTGTTGTTTGAGAACAACTCACCAGTTGCTCTAGATGGATTCATGATTCAGTTCAACAAGAATTCATTTGGTCTTGCAGCTGCTGGACCCTTGCAGGTAGTGAGTAGTTGGTTATTGCTGGATCAATTTATGAGCATCTTGTATCATAAAACAATGTACCCTTCTTGCAGGTTCCACAATTGCAACCGGGAACATCAGCAGGGACTCTTCTGCCTATGGTTTTATTTCAAAACTTGTCCACTGGTCCTCCAAACTCACTTTTGCAGGTGGCTGTGAAAAATAACCAACAGCCAGTATGGTACTTTAATGACAAAATTTCACTGCTACCATTCTTTACTGAGGATGGGAAAATGGAGCGCACGAGTTTCCTTGAGGTAAATTCTTTTCCCATATTGCCTGGGTTTAAGTGCAATCAGATTATTGAATCCTCAGCTTCAAGGCCTAAAAACAGAGCCCTCTCTTCATCAGTTGTTAGGCTTGAGTTTGGCTCCTTGGGTCCCTTTCACCCATCAATTTTGCAAAGAAGGGGAGAATGAAATTATAGATTGCTTTTGGTCCTGACTTTTCTGTTGAAATTCTAGTCAGGTTCACCAATTCATATTGTGCAAAAAAGCTAACCAAGCTGTTGAAGATCTGATTTTGTTTACCAAGTTTCATGAGTTGAATATACTGGTTATGAGCAGCTACTACATTATGGGAGCAATACTTGAATAGGCCCAACTGATGAACCTAATTTGTTTGAGCCATCAGATTGTGTGGGTCCTATGTGGGGCTGACCAATCTGATGGCTCGCATGCACTGGGCTAACGTAATTCTGGTGTGCATGATAATTATTTTTCCTTTTCTGGGGTTTTCATGTCATTGCATGCTAACGCGGAGCAATTTGGTATTTGGCCACTTACTAGAACCATCGGCGGTGCCTTCCTCATAAGTAGCTTTTTCCTTAATTGATTGGTATGAGCATATGCACATTAGCCGTTACTAATATGCCTGCTTTGCCTGAATGTGTATGTACTCTTCTTGATAAAGTAGTGTGTGCATATATACGTATACATACTACTTTACATGGTGTCCTTACAAAAATGACAAGAAAATTGATGAGTCATGAACATCAGTACTGAAACTTCCCGTGGAAAGTGTATATTCAAGACATGCCGAAAATCTTTTGTTTCTGGTTGACATTTTTTTGAAAAAGCAAGCCTCGTATCTATCGTCCTGATTGCGAACCGTTCATCCTTATATCAATGCTATGTTATTGCCCTGCAGACATGGAGGTCCCTTCCTGATTCTAATGAGGTCTCAAAGGATTTCCCTGGCGCTGTGGTGAGCAACGTAGAAACAACTCTTGACCGGATGGCTGCCTCGAACTTATTCTTCATTGCGAAACGCAAGCATGCGAACCAGGATGTGTTCTACTTCTCTGCTAAGATACCACGGGGCGTCCCGTTCTTGATTGAACTCACTCTGGTTGTTGGAGTACCGGGCGTCAAGTGTGCAATAAAAACACCGGGTCCTGAGATGGCACCTGTTTTCTTTGAAGCCTTGGAGACAATCCTGAAGAGTTGATTCACCTCCCCAGAAGTTTTTCTTTCTACATAATTGGTTTCTACTTCTTTTGGTCAGTGTTGTAAATCCGTAATGGCTCATGAGATTTTGGTAATTTGTGTGTTCATTTTTCAAAGTGTGGCCAAACACTTGATTTTCATTGTACCGTCGAGATCGCTTAGGTAAAATTATTTTGCTGGAGATTCCACTTCAGTTGTGTCCCAAAATGTTAAACCATCGTTTGTTGCATTTAGAAAGTGTAAGCTACCGACGCGGCTGAGAATGACAAATTATGTAGCAAATAAGTAAATTTGCTCTTATTTGCTCTTCCTTTGGATTTTGGTTCCTTATGCTTGTGTGGTGTGTGCAGCAAATCTGTTTTCTTGATTGATAAGATTGTCTGTCCTGTGCCTTCAGACTAAAGAATATGAAAAAAGCCTTGTATATTTAATAAGCTTTTGTTTAATAAATTTCGTCCTTTCGTTTATTATGTTGCCCTCTCTTTGCAGGACAAATCCCTGATTTTGAAGTTATAACTGCTGAAGTCTGTTACATATAAAAAGGTTTGAATTATTTTTTGCATTCCCATCAAGATTAGAAACCTATGAGAATATTTTATATGTTCCAAGTGTCAAACATTTAAATGTTGTGAAGGTCCTAGGGTTTGGATTTTTTTTCTAAAAGTCGACGTCAAAGTGCACAAACTGCAATATTTTGATTAAACAAGAAATAAAAGTTAATGTTAACCCGGTCTGTATCAGACAGACATTGGACAAGCAATTAAGCTGAATGCACGTGATAGGATGGGTGCATTTGGGAATCACTTTTGGGAAAAGTCCTTAGAAAAATGTAAATATTTTTGAGTTAAAAGGTGTTTTCCAAAATATAACTGTATTTGGTAAATTATACTTTGAAGGTCCTTTGTGAAGTATTTTGAACAAAATAACATATGGGGAATTACATTTATAAAGGATCTTTGTGGAAAAAAAATTATCAAAAGAAAAATTAAAAACAAAATTGACTAGCAAGGGCAGCGGACCCCGACGACCTCCGGCGACCCCGGATCTGAGGCGGCGAGGTTGCGCGACGCTGCCTCAACCTTCGACGACCCCGGATCTAAGGTAGCGAGGTCGCACGACGCCGTCGCGACCTCCGGCGACCCCGGATCTGGGGCGGTGAGGTCGCGCGACACCACCTCAACCTCCGGCGACCCCAAATCTGGGGCGGCGAGGTCGCGGAGGTCGCGCGACGCTACCATGACCCGGATCCAAGGCAGCGAGGTCGCGCGACCCAGATTGGGGGCAGCAAGGTCCTCCTGTGACCCTACCGCCCCAGATCTGGGTCACGACGACCCCAACCTCACCGCAACCCAAATGGCGCGGCAGTCGCGCCACCCCCCGGCGTTGGTCATCTTGGCAATGGTCGCCGACGACTGCCTACCCTTCGCCGGCGACCGCTCGTGGAAGAAGAAGAAGAAGAAGACCGCCTGCCACCTCAAATCTGGGTCGCGGTGACCCAGACCTTGGTCGAGCCACCTTCGACGTCGATCGCGCCACCCCCCGATGGTCGCTGGTGTCCCTCTAGCAGTCGCCGGCCCCTCGCAGTTAGACAGAACCGAACCTCCCCGAAAAAGATGAACAGTGTTGCATACAAGGGCAAAAACCGAAAAAACAAAAAATTCGTGAGGACAGTTTTGGAAATATATATATATATGAACAGTGCCCGCGTGAACATGCTGAAAAAGCCGAAAGCCCAAGGCAGATCCAGCTAGCATTTGCTCAAGGATCTTTACGCCTCTAAAGGGCTTTGGGAAGTGGCTCCCAAACGCACCCGATGTTTGGCATTGTGACACAACCCAATGAACATGATATAATACTTGGCATTCTAATGGGCCAAACGAAATATTATATATCATCGGTTTCTAGAAGTCTACTGTCAATTGGAAAATTGATGTACGAATGAAAATTATTTTAAACATTTCAATTTTGTGGATACAATTCTAAACTTTTATGCTAAATTTGAACATAATTCTTTCAGCTAATTACATAGGAAATTACTGATGTGGCATCGTTAACTATCTTACATGGCATGAATTGATATTGATATAAGCATCCTTGCCCCAAGACCTATCCCGTATTGTGACCCTTTTAAATATGAAATTCAAAGTTTATTCTTATATGATTTATGTAAAACGGGTGTTTTCTATCACTTTATCAAACTACTACATGACAATCATTTTTTTCCTTACTTTTTCAATGTTAAGGAAAACCGGTTGACACAAATTTAAATAAATTTTTGGGATACAAATCTAGTACACTGTAGAGATAGATATTTGCACATTCATGAGCAAGGATGTTTCACTAAAGTTCAGTCGTAATATTGAAAAGAACTGGACAACATACAATCCATCAGTAGAAATCACCCCCACATAAATTGGCTTATTTGAAGTGGATTTCAGCCATTTATAGTACATACGATAATATTTCTGTCTCCAAAAATAATTTCTATTCAGAAATGTTTTTTTATATTTTATTATTTATATAAATTTCTAAGTAGAACAGGTTGGGCAATACATTTACTCTAAAGCACACTTGGGTAACGTATGTACTCCGCGTTAAGGTTTCCTGAAATGAATCATTGGCCAAAAATAACTTCGTTTTTATTGTCAACATTATTCTACTTTTGGCGTTCAAGTAGGTCGCTTTTTAACTAGTTTTATTAATAAAATTTCAATATATGGTCGGACATACTTTTAACATTTTCTTTTTGTGACTTTTGCCCAACTTGAAAAACACTGCTCGAAAATCAAGACGTTACTGTAGTCTTGTGGATAAGAGAGAGAGAGAGAGAGAGGTTGGGGCCCATGTTTTTGAATGCTGAAAATCAGAAAAGCGAAGGGGGGGGGAGTGCTATAGGCTATAAAGGTTGTGCGCTCCAGCTGCAGGGGGGCGGACTCCAAATCCAAATTCAAATTTCATGCAATTCGAGTTTGGTATCAGAATATCCGACAGTCCCTTTCACCCCCGCCTCCCCACTCACCAACACGTGCCCGTCTCCTCCCACGTTTCTCCCGGTTTCCTTAATTTGCTCCCCGTTTCGACATCGCGCGGCTCTTTAGGAACGGAGTGGAGTCCGTTCGTCCCGTTTCCCCGCGACTCTTTTCCGGTTTTGAAGCTCCCTCGAGGGCCTAGGCACTGCCTTTAAGTTCGGATCCTAGGACTCAGGTTTAACCTCTCAAGATCTAGGGTATGGTGTATTGAAGACTTCGGTCTGATTGTCGCGGCGATCGGATGTGGACGACAAGGGCTTTGGTTGCAACTACTGAGGATTCCGATCTAACCGCTAGCCAAATGGGAGAAGGTGCTGGTCTTGTCGGCATCGGTGGGTTTTTAGGAGAGGTGCCGATCTTAAAAGCACGAATTATCATCGAGCATGGAAACATTGTCGTGTCATGTAATTTTACGTGTTGATGTGAAAGAAATCCAAAGAGAGGAAAGTCGCCGTTGATGACAACTAAGAAGAAACGGGAGAGACTCGAGAGATGGCAATCCTACATCTATTAGAGTAGGGGCAAGACATGGGCCGTGATCCTCGCCATCGATTGTAACTAATTACATGAGGACTCACGAGGTGGCAGGGTGAAGATTGAGACCTCACCGCACTCTCTCTCTCTCTCTCTCTCTCTCTCCGTCTCGTCCATTGTTAGAGCTTAAGGGGAAGGCCACTGACCCTTGGGCGCCGGTGGTGGCCATGCCCGGGCGATCCAACCGAACAATCTCCACTCTTCTTATGAAAGCTTTGCTTGAGTTTTTCCATGTGCACTCACTCGATCAATTTCTCTCCCTTTTGTTTCTTCATTATAAAGCCTACATGTGCCATTTCAACGCTAAAAAGAAGTACCATTCTTACTAAATGGCGCCCCTGATCTGGCAGCCAACTAAAGTGCTTTAGTTCTAGAAATTTAGATGGTTGGGCATATCGGTGCATACGAATAAATGAAGGACCAAATGGCACCAACAAGATGAAGGACTAGCACCATGCCCCACCCCAAAAATAAATAAAGGGTAATGCAAAGATGGGCGACGTGGGACACTCGAAAACACAATCCCCACCCCATCCGTCCTTTGTGATGCCTACACGTGATCCCTGTCCCATCGCCCCTATGTCATGGTCGAGCGAGGGCCGGGACATCATTGTGATCGATACGGATGTGACCATGGTCCGAAAAAATTGAATCAATTAAGAAGCGGATTAGAGAATACGCTTAGTTTGATTATTCGATCGCTACTTAGATATCTTGGCATATTCATTTATTGCACCTCGTATGTAGAGAACGGAGATAATTATACAAAAAATCATTAAAATATTACATGACGATCAATTTAATTCTAAATTTTTTATTTGTATCGATTTATATTTGAACTTTTTTGTGATTTGAGTCATTCCAATCAATTTTAGCTTAAAATTATTAACATCGACGCCGATTGTCCTATATAAAATGCTAGCGTAAAAGGATTAGCACTTATATTGATAGTTTATGCTATAAGATATTTTTCATAGCATTTTATCGGGAAAAAAACCGTGGGTTATATTTTTATGTGAAAATTAACATATATCATATAAAACTTGTCATGGATTATTCTTAAATCTCTATCCTAACCGTAATGAAAGCTTTAGGGTACTTTTCAAGCATGATTTTTATATTCATCCAGATCAATTATTTCGTATCAAGCATCATAAGTAATCTTTATTTTTTCCCGAAATAACAACAATTTTTATGTATAAACCAATTTGAGCAAATGAATTTTTTTCTTTCCGAAACATTTAAAAGATCCCTCAAGTCAACTCCGATCTATCATGTATTACTTTTCACCGCCTAACACGAAGAAATATCTTATGCAATGTCACGCGGTAACGATGACCGTCACATGACCAGTTAAGTCATCCGTGTTCGTATAGGGTACAAATCTCACCCTATCGATGCCCGAATGAGCATGCATTTCGCCTCCGATTGATCGGTTACTTCACGCATCGATGTCACACGACATTTCCATCACGTAAAATACGTCCTCCTTTGACGGGACAAGAAGACCAAAAGCATGAAACGCTCGTTACTTGGGCAAGGAGTTTGACCAGAACCGAGCGTTACGGGCAATTCCCGGTAAACCGGTCAGCACGGTGACTGTTACGATAAAAGATGGCGAGCGTGCTGCGCACGCACGTCGGTCCGTTCCCATTGGCAGTTGGCGAGCATTAACTGTCCTTCTCCCCCTTCCAAACATTATTATTGTCTGAAAAAACAGTTTTTTTAATGGCAAAAATATGGTCAATTATTTTAGCTCCTTTTAAGGAAGAAAACTATAAAATGTTGTCTACCATTTTTTTTTCAAATTACTACAAAATTACATATAATACCCAAAATGCACTCTAGAACTATATTAATTAAAAAATTCACAGTAATTATATGGATAAACCAAAATTTCTCAAAAGAAGAAAAGCCCAATATTAATGAGAAATTGAATTAAATCATCAAATTTGATGAGGACCATAATAAGCTTGGTACTTATGCTTAGTTAATGTGATGGATTCTATTCAAATATGCAGTATGGTTTACTTCTGTTCACTTTCCTTCTCTCTCTCTCTCTCTCTCTCTCTCTCTCTCTATTCATATTTGGAATTATTGAGAGGACAGAGCAGAGCACACTGATCAGCATTCAGCAGTTGGCTCCTCAAAAGCCGTGCTCGGAAATTTCAAACTCTCCCCCATGCAAAGCAGCCATCATCATCCCCCATCTGCCTTCTCTCCGTTCTCCGCCTCGCTATCCTCGCCATTCTTGTTTGATCTTCCCCAGATCAAGAAGTTGAACTCAAGAAGGCACCTTTCCCTCTCTCTCTCTCGAGCCCTGTTCTATTGGTTTCCGCATTCGGGTTTTGCCCTTTGCCGTCCGTACAGGTAAGCGTGTGGCTGTGGGATTGAGTGAGTGAGTGAGTGAGTGAGTGGTGTTTGGTGTTCATGATCGCGACGGTTCGTCGACTTCCATGTTCACGCATTCCCTTTGAGACGAGCTTTTCATTGAATTTGTCGAGCGAAAAAGGAGTACAATTTCGAAAATGGGTGGATTTTTCCGGCATTCCCCCCCTCTGAGCTCTTCCCAGCTCCAAAGATTTCGTTGTCGCCTTTGATCGATTCTTTTGACTTCTGCCCTTCTTTTTTTGTGAAACGAAAGCCGAAAAGATCCCAACTTGACTCTCCCTCGTTATCGATTTTGTTCCTGCCGATCTTTTCTGTTCTGGGTTTCACTCCTTTCACATTAGGTTTTATAAATTTGAAGAATAGGTTTCTTTTTTTTTTTTTTTTTTTTTTTTTTTTTGCCTGATGCTCTGTTCCTCTTAGGGATTTGATGATCTATCGCTGAAGGAGAAGTAGAAAATTTGAGAATTGCCACTCCATGTTTTGGCGAGTTCCATAACCTGAGGGGGAAAAAAAGGAGAGAGAAAGGAAGAAGCATATGTTACAAACATCTCCATTTTCTTTATTCTAATGGGCTTTTGTCTTTTCTGTGTACAAAAGTCGCCGTTTCCTATTTCTCGCAGAAAATTAAGCAAATTATCAGTTTGAAAGACCTAGCGTGGATTTAGTGAAGTGCTTACCTTTTTCTTTAATCTTCTCTTCTTTTTGAAAATTATGGTAAGTGTACGCGTACCCAATGTACTGTAAATTGATGTCACTCTGACTTGGAAGCAGAGCTCAAATGGCTGAATCACCAATAAATCCATTCACGCATTCATTGTGAACCCAATTTTTGCATCTTTGGAATCGTCCTTTATTCAGGCACGCACTTGGAAAATTCGTGTCAGACTCATTCATCTCCGTTTACTGTTAGCCCCCTCTCTCTCCCTCTCTCTTGGGTCTTTCCATATCTGATGCCATGAAAGAAGCTCACAAACTCTGTGTTGTCTCTCTGCATTCTTTAATGGCACATTCTGATCTTCTTCTTCTTCTTCTTCTTCTTCTTATTCAGGAGGTCCAGCTGAAGCGAAGGAACTTTCTTTGGGGAGGATGTTAGCCTGTAGTTTCATGAACTGCCGCTCTGTCATTGACCTTGCTTTCTCGCCATTCAAATTGCCAAATCCCAACTTCAACGTGACCCGAGATTTCGAATTTTGAGGAGATCTCTTTAGACGAATCATTACTCTTCCTGAAAATTGATGGTTTTTTAGTTCGCAAGAAAATGCATTTGCCTTTTGCGTAATTGGGGTTCTGGGTATTACTCCAAAAGGTAGGAATTTGAACTATCAAACTTGGTTTGGTTGGGTTCCTTGTAAATTAAGCAACTTTGTTTTGCACCCGATTTGAGAGATGTTAGAGGAGCCTCAGTTTTGCGCTTCTCGGGTTTTGTCGCCGTTTCGCGAGGAAAGTGGCGATGAGGAGCTCTCCGTCCTTCCGAGGCACACCAAAGTCATCGTGACTGGAAATAACAGGACCAAGTCTGTATTAGTGGGACTTCAAGGCGTTGTCAAGAAGGCGGTCGGCCTTGGTGGCTGGCACTGGCTGGTATATCTCCTCTCTTAAGCATCCATAGTTTTGCTCTAGCTAAATTACTGATTTTGTATCCATCCGTCTGGGCTAATTGTCTTGTGAATTAAGAAAGTGATCATCTGGACATTTTGAATTTTAGTATCAGAGTGTCTTGTTGTGACGTCTTATCAATGAACAGAAACAATCGGTTGTTGAGGAGAATTGTCTGGGACATGTTTGCCTGCCCTGTTTCTGCTTGGATGGAGTGAGAAAAATAACTAATCAAAGTTTCGTTTAATTTGTCCTTTCTATGACAGTGCTAGAAAAAAGTGCTAGAACTCTACTAAATCTAAAGTTAGTTCAGCATCTGAATGTCCCACGAGATGGTCCATGGTTGGTACTCTGTTTAAAATATGATGGTGGTGTAATATTTTATTAGCGAATCTTGCAAAGTTTGATTGCATATTTTGTTTATTGTTGGCTATGTGGCCTTTAAGCAAATATCAAGGATTGCGTGAAGTGGGTTAATTAATATTAGCTACACCCTTTCAGATGATGAATAGAGCAAATTATTGTGGAGCGCAATGATTGTTCAATTTAATTTAATACTACCACTTGATCATGAAAGTTCCATCAGAAGAAACTCCTGGAAAGCAAATTGATTTGTTAAGTTGTCATTGACCTTCTGTACGAAGACACTCATTATCCCTGCACAATGTTACTGACAACACCTGTCTTTGTCAAAACTTAACATGTTTTTTCTTGTTTATTAGTTAAAATGGTCATGTTAGACACTGATATCGATTGGGAATTAAGCATTTGGACAGAAGTTTCACGACAAATAACTAAGACAAGGATACTTGGTGCTGCAGGTTCTGAAAAATGGGGTTGAAGTTAAGCTACAAAGGAACGCATTAAGTGTGATCGAACATCCAACAGGCAATGAAGAGGACGATGATCATGATTTCGACTCTAGTAGTGGCTCTGAAACTGTTGAAAAGGATCGTGATTTCTGTATGTAGTGTTTTGGTTCTTTTATTATGTCGTCCAAACTTGTTTCTCTAGTGGTATTGTCAATCTCACATCTTCTAGGAAAACTTTCTAAGGTGCTGTTTTCATCCAAACAGCCAGTTGCTTTGACTTCCACAAATTTGGCAAGCCAAGAGGTAGGCATACAAGGCCATGGATCACATCTGCACCGGCAAAATCAGTGAATCGAGGATGCTATCGAGATGTACAGTCCATTATTCAGACTCCTCAGCTGGTAAGAAAATTATGACGCTTTTATGTGGTATTTTGGATCACTTTTTGTCCTTGTTAAACTGATCTCTGTCGTTAAGAAAGTAACCTGATATATTCATCATAGTGCATATATTCATCATATTGCAAGTAACATAAAGCAAATCTTTTGTACACCTTACAAACTTTTCCAATAGCAGCAACAAAAGTTTAGGTCTCTGACCATGTGATGATACCCGTTCATTCCACACCTCAGCCGTAAATAGCTGCGAGAAAGTAAATATGTGTTTTAGTTCATCGATGCTTCACTTAACTACTTAAGCTGCCAATTACAAGAGCAATAGTAGGTTTTAACATTAAGGTTTTGCTGAAAGTTTATGAATTCTTTGTTATTTGCTCTTTCAGAGGGTAAACCTGGCAAAACTAGGAACGAATTCGCTGTGGAGATATTGCAAACATTACAAACTCGTAAGTCTATCTGGCAAATTTTTTATACTTAACTTGTTACATCCGAAGGGTTGTCTGCTCAGCTTTGCTCTTGATGTTCTGTACATAGGTGAACACCAGTTCCAATCTTGGAAGGGAACAAATGCTTAAAGCTGTGGGACGGCATTTTGCATCACAGGTCTCTCTCTCTCTCTCTCTCTCTCTCTCTCTGTGCATGCGCTTGCCTGTTTTTTCTCCTCTCTCTCTCTCTCCTTCTGGAAACATGAAAAACTTACTCCCATCTGCATATGTTATGTACAATGTTGCAGCAAGTGAACGAGGCAGAAGTGATCAAGGACTTCATCCGTCTGGCCAAGAGACAGAAAGCGGGCAGCACCTGCGATTACTGAGAACTCCTGGAATGTCTTGTGATTAGAGTGTACACTCCTCAAAACCCTAACACCTTTAGATTGACTGATAGAATGATGTGTGGAAAACGGTTGATATGAGCAAAAACCATGTCCCCATTATCTTCTCGCAGATCCTAACCCATTTTAGTCGTGACTGGGAGACTCATGCAACGTGACTCCCATTTTAACTGCTAATTCCATCTTAGCGGCGGTCCCCCGGTCCCCATCCCTTCTCTAATCAATCGAATATTCTCTTTACCCTCTGATGCGCCGCACTCGAAAAACATCGAAACGAGGGATGACTCAGAATCCAAAATGCAAATGCCGATGCATCCTTTGCAATTTGCTCGAATCGTTCGCGACATGCTTGGCCGATGGAATGGCAATTTGGAGGAGGCCGTTGTACCCCCAATTCAAGGTCCCTCTGCATGATTTTCGATCATGACGGACCGGATGATGTCACCATAATTGGCGCGGTTAACGAGTGTTGTTGTCGCCCTGATTGTTTTTTCGTTATTTGAGAAAGGTTAGTGTCCCAAGGAAAGGGGGACAGGCCAGGCTGTCACGACACATTATGCGACAGATGGTGATGCCGACAATTTTCCTCTTGACAACATGATGTGATGTTGGAATTGAAATGACCCCGCCAAATTTCTTCCCTCTTTTAATGGCCCGGCGGGGTCCATTCCGAAAGCTCCCTCCCTCTCCCGTCAAAACGGGCATCGAACGGGAAAAGCTTTGCGTGGAATGAAATGCGCCGATCGAGTCGTTTTCATAATAAACATGATGAGCTGTTGCCGTACCGTGCAGAGTTTCGAAATCGACATGAATGGAAAGTCCAACTCGAAGTCTAGAGAGATAATTTGCAGTTCATCCCTTTTGTTGGTTTGCTGGAACTGAGAAAGAATGAATGGATTAATATTTTAAAAAATTCCCAAACTGATACACTTATGATAAATTTATTCAAAATTATTTTTTTGACTATAAAAAACTCTAAATTAGTACATTTGTGACAAATTTACCCCGATAAATTATAAAAAGCCCTAAATTAGTACATTTATGACAAATTTATCCCAAACTAATTTATTCGACCAAAAAAAAAAGCCCCAAACCGATAAATTTGAACTAATATACCCCGCTAAATTAGATTAATACCACAAAAATCATAAAAATTGCAAACTGTGACAAATAGAGTGTAAAATCCCAAATCGATATACCTGGACAATTGTCACGTGTCATTTAACTTTATAATTTAATAATAAAATTTAACTAAAACTAACAGAGGATAAATTTGTCACAAGTGTACCAGTTTAGGGTAAATTTGTCAAAAGTATACAAGTTTGGGGTTTTTAGTGGTCAAAAAAATAGTTTAGGGTAGATTTGTCACAAGTGTACCAGTTTGGGGTTTTTAAGGGTATTAACCCCTTTTTTTTTTTTTTTTTTTTTTTTGGGAGGCCGAAGGAGGTTGTATTGTAATTTGTAATGGTTGCCATTTTGTCTTTGGCAAAGGAGAATATGTTAAGCTTCATTTTATTATGATGCTCATTTTTATCTTTTAGCTTCGGATGTTAATTTTCACCCAAAAAAAAGTACTACCTAATGGGATTAACACCACAAAAAAAAAAAGAGTCTCAAACCTATATACTCATGCTTCATTTATTCAAAATTACTTTTCATGTCATAAAAAGTGACAAATCTACTATCTGTTAACTTCCATTCAATATCCCCATTAAATCGCCAACGTGGAGACACGTGTGGCAAACAACTTGGATGTTCGGATGTGACGTGAATCCAATGTCGAAATTCAATTTAAATGGGTCTCTTAAGTGACATTGATTTAGGGAAGCTGGATCCAAAGAAAATGGACCCAAATTGAAAAGATCTACTAATTTTTCCCCAATAACTCCCTCCCATTTTGAAAGTCTGCTAAGATCCCTAATTTTATCACAATTTTGCCCTAAGATTTTGGTAGATTTGTGAAGGGTACATCAAGTTTGTGATTTTATGCAACATGAAAATTAGTTTAAGATAAAAATTTATGAAAATTAGTTTGGGATAAATATGTCATGGGTGTATTGGTTTGACATTTTTATTGCTGTTAACCATTTTATGTGTTCATCATTTATGTGGCTATACCACGAAATTCTTCATAGGAGCTTGGCACTTGGTAGGGACTATTTTCAGAGATTCATTCAGTGGGCTGTGGTATTAACCCTTTTTATTGGACCTTGTCGGGCTTTTTAAGCGGGCCAAACATGGTGAAGATACCGAATTTCATGTGACATTCTTGTCCTTATTGTTGGCTATCAAAAGAGGATTTTGGAGCAAAATGCAATTCCCAAATTAAAGTTTAGCTTTAGATGAACCTTCTCTCTCTCTCTCCCTTCCCCCGCACTGCTGGTAATATTTTATGAGAGCAAGCTTTTTACAAAGACTTGTAAGAAACTTAAAAGGAGGCCAATTTCTGTATCATGGAGGTGAAGCCCCCACCATCAACAATCAAGTGAGCATTTCGAGTTTTAAAACCCTTGCAATCGGAGTTTTAACGCATCGTCGCTTACTGGGTTTTTAATCCGTCAAACTTGGGAGAGGATCGATAATTTTTTGCTGTTAAAATTATGCAAACTATAACTAACTATTCTTTATGCATTCATTTTGTTTTGTGGGTTTCGGAAAACCAAAATAAAAGGCATCTCTTACGATTCAAGTGGAATTTAACCATATTTTTACTATTGTTATTCCTAAACACAAAAATTATAAAGTAAAAAAGATATTTTGGTGAAAATGGGCATCATCTAGCCCTTATAGCTCAGTGGTAGAGCGTCAGTCTTGTAAACTGAAGGTCCGTAGTTCGATCCTGCGTGAGGGCACTCTTTTCGCCTTTTCTTCTCTTTTGTATCTCTCTCTCTCTCTCTCTCTCGGTGTTTTTGCTCGAATTCAGATTGGATTTGAGGACACCGCGCTGGATATTTCGAACTGCAGAATTTTCATATCACACCATTCATTCCGGCCGGCGTGAGATCGGAAGGCAGGCAAAGCCGTGTTTTTTGTCTTTTAGTTCGCTCATCGGTATAGTACGAAGAACAGGACTGTCAGTGGATGCCGAAGCCGAAACTCGAGAATGTCTTATGAACTATGAACAACAACGTCAAGAAACCAATGATCACAAAATTCACCATCTTCTCCTCAAGCTTCCTTCTTGTGTCTCCTGGGGTTCTTTCCGACTCTCTTTTGACCCTCTCATACATCACACATGCTTACATTCTGCATTTGGCAGTACATGAAGGTCACCGGTTCACCCTGCCGAATGGCAGAATCCTGACAAAGTTAGTCCCTCGCCGGCAAATTCTGATGCATGATCGTAACTTTTGAAATGGGTTAGCAATTTGGTGTCTGTAACTCTCATTATTGCGCCGTAATCTTCTAATGAGGTTTTTAGGCCCAAGATTTGCATAATCGTCCATTGACATGGCGGGCAGGTTGCCAAATTTTCGGGCCCAGATTCTCACCTGTAGTTCTAGTACTTCTTGAACATGATGATAATAGATAGTTCTTCTACTGGCAAGTTTTAACAGAATAATCATGAAGGCGTACTTCAACAGATCAAATCGATCTTATGCGGGATCAAAGAGTAGAGAAGACCAATCATATAGTTCAGAGTTAGAGATCTGGTTGGATCTACAACTTCAAGACGACAACTTAGCAATGCTCTTGAGCTCTCGTTAAATGTAGGTTCCAGAAACTATTGAAGGGTTATCTATCTTCTTGAACAATAATTAATTTCGGCAAATAAAAAGAAATAGCAAAAATGAAACTCGCCCAGAAAATAGTTACCCCGGTAACGTGCATGCACCGAGAAACACACTAGACTTCCCCTAAATTTCCATTGCTATCTTTGATACCCTTCTGTCAGAAACTGAAGCTTCTCACATCTGCATATAATCAGCTATCCCTGATTTTATAAAAGCTTACCACCGATTCAACAAGGCAAAAAGAAGACTGCACATAGTCACTTTGCAATCTCCGATTCTCCATTGAGTCTCCAACAAGCTTTAGCCATGAAGGAGGAAATAGATGCATAGATAGCCGCTGTTTAGGCAAGTCGATAGCTGATTTTAAAAAAATAAAAAATAAAATTGATGCTGCTTTAAGTGCTTCAGTCCGGTTCTACTGGGAAATAAAATGAAACATTTTGCTTTGCACAGACCAATTTCTCAGAGCAGATACCAAGAAAAAAGATTTGAAGCTTAGTATAACACTTTAACAACAATTTTCTATGTCAAAAGCTATACAACCTCCTGTCAAACTGAGGCTAGTGGATCTCAAGATGATAAGGCGGGGTAGTATCAGAGAACTTGTCAGTCATCTTATGAAAAACAAGATAATGGTATACAAACTTCTCTGGGGAATTTCGAAGCGGGTTTATTGGATACTCTCCTATGAATCTAATCTGATTTTTCTTTGCTTGCCTGAAAAGTAACAATCTATGGAGAAGAATTGATTTGCATAGTCGCAAGAAACCTGGTGATTTTGCTCAGAGTTTCACGAGTCGATACAGTTGTTGGATGATCTTCACCATAGATGGAAGTCCTGACGAAAATAGCCTTCCTTATGAGGTCGTCCGCTATGTCGAAATGTCCCCCTCTCAACATTAGCTTGGCTCTGGTTTCCAGGACTGTCGCTCTTAATAGAGCAAGCTCCTGCCAAAGGCAAGGGTTGAGCTGAGCATTAGTCTGCACAGGTCTCCAGCAAAGTGATTTGTCCAACCACTTATCGACTGGAGTAACAAACGCTTGGTCCGCCGCTTCAAGAGCATCAGTGCAGAGGCGCAGCAGTTCTATGGCGGCACTACAGCGTGAAAATGTGATAAATGTCCGCACTGCAAGAGGAAGAGCCACTTCTTTGACAAAATACAATAGCTCAGGCACCTTGAGTTCCACAGCTACAGGATCAGTACCAAACCCCAAAAGCAAGAAACTTGCTGCCCATAAATGTTCCGAGTACTCATATATAAAACCGCGACTGATTATAGCCTGAACCACAGCCTGTGGAATTCCTACAACTCCTCTCTTACGTGCATAAAGCTTGATGAGCTCATTAAAATGGATGCAGTCTTGTCGGATGCTAGCTCTTGCAATGTTGAACCTCAACAGCATTGATGTGGCTTCGGCCTCCGATCTCTTTATGTATGATGAAGAGCAGCAACAAGTCAAGGAGCACAATAATTTTCTGAACCGCTGAGTACCTTGATGCTTTTCAGGTATCTTATGAGCTGCTAGGGCTAATAGGGAAATTGGGATTGCAGCTGGGGCAAACCAACCGCTTGCCTGAACCATTCTGGTTGCAAGGCTCCTTGGTCTGTCTGCATGGTCAAATATCGAGAAGCAAACTTCAAGGAGTTGCAAAAGGAAAGTGTTCCGCCTCAACAAAGTCCGTTCCCTTCCACTCCATGACAAGTCTCTCAAGGGCATTCTGTTGATGGTGTCCAAGAGCCTGCTAGGGCTTATAGGGAGCTCTGACAAAATAGATCCCACTATAGCAAGACCCAAGGTCAATCGTCCCACTTTCTCCTCGATCACTCTGAGGGCGTCAATTTCAGTGAGTGAATGATCTTTGATACCTCCCTGCATTAATTGCAGTGCCTCGACACCTGATAAGAAAGAGAGCTTCAGAGGTTCCATATTCATGACCCGAGGAAGGCGCGTCGAGATAATTATGTGAGTTTCTCCTCCAAATCGAGGAAGTAGATCCATTACAAGCTTATGATCCCACCAATCCTTTTCATTTTCTAAGTTATCAATCACAATTAAAAATGGTATATTCCTCATGAGTTCCCTCCGAATCGTAGAAACAGCAGAATCTTCATGCTCTTCAAAGCTTTTGATCCTGCTTTTCTCCAGAGTATTTTCTATACCAACGTCAACCTCTAGATACGGCCACAGGTTCAAATAATTCTGCCTTATATACCTGCTATCCCCTCCAATCCACAAAACCATCTTGTACCTCTGATGGTATCTATAAGCAAATTCTAAAAGAAGCTCCGTTTTGCCAATGCCCGAGTCACCTGAAACACAAGCAATCCCCTTTCCATACAAAATCTTGGTAGCTCTTTTTCTTTTCACATACCTTCCACCCGGTTTTTGCCTTGGTTGGTACTGCTTTGGGCGAAAGTCCGAGCTGAACATCTCGATTTCCTTTTCCGACTCCTTCCACACGATTGGTTCTTTTCCCTTCCAGCTTGCTTCATCTAGCTGATGCTCCTTCCTTCTTTCCTCTAAAAGGTTGCTCTTCTTCCAACCGATTGTTAGATTTTTTCGCCTAGGTCTAGCCTTGAGGTCAAAATAATCCCTTTCGGAATCGCCACTTATGTCTCCGAAAAGAATGAATTCAAGCTCAGACAATTCCTTGTTTCTACCAATGAAATTCTCATTTCGAGGGAATGGGAACTCCTCTTTGTCTGCCTTCTCTTTCCACTTAGCCAATCGCTCCGCGACGCTTCTCCTCCCTAACTTCATAGCCAGTAAAGTAACGGCCCTCATGATGCAATCTCTCCAGTTACCATCCTGACATTCCAGTTTCCACTCATGAACCCTAGCAAGGCCACCGACGGCTTCTTTCCACTCCTTCTCTATACCTCCATACAGAATCCATAGCTCTCCTCCATGCTTCTCCCACAATTCTCCCCTCTTCTCCACAATATCCCTGACAAGGCAATCACCTGGACTCAAATCAAAAAATACTGGGACCAGATTTTTCTTGCTTGAGAAAAATCGCAGCTCCTCTATGGTATAAGGGTTCTTAAAGGATTTCCTGGTTAAGATCACAACACCAAAAGTCGACACATCCATGGCCCGCTCGACAATGCCATGCTTGCGAGAGTTCCTACATCGAGATCTATCAGATATAAAGCAGCTAATTCCTTGGCACTCCAACTCGGCACAGAGCCAATTGGCAAATCTGAGCAATGACGGCTTGCGACCATGCAGACCTATAAAGACGTCACAGCTCCTCAATCTGTTAGTGGAGAGAGAGACTGAACTTGGAGTTAATGGGTTTCCATGGCTTCTCCCATGCCTACTCTGCTTCTCTCGCTGCCCGGAGTAAACTATGTCATTGGCGTTGCTGAAGACGGATACAGTGCTGTTTGACAAACCAGTCGAACTAGATGCACGGTCGAACTTGTGGGAGTTGCCAGAAGGACCAGCAGCGGGCATTTGTGATGTGTTGGATGAAATAAATCCAACATTTGCATCAAGAGCTTCGAGGTCCGAAATTCCCCCACTAGAAGTTTGGTGTTTTAATCTGCCAAGCAGAACATCTGATCCTATAGAGCTGGATCTCTGACATGTCGAAGAACTCGGAGAGAAAAAGGGCGACTGGTTTGCCGAGAAGAATGTCGAAGACGATGACGACATATTCCTTGAAGTAGCAATTGGTAATGGCTCGAACCTGGAACTATCTTCTCGAAAATCCATATCTTTGCAGTTTCCATTCTCAACACGCGTCAAGCCCCATTAGACCACATTAATTATGAGAATCGTCCTGAAATAGGCACAACTCAGAATTAGGTAAGGTAACTTGGCGATTTCCGTCCGTTTTCCTGGACACATAAATGAAGGGAATATATAGAAACAATTAATCTGGGAAAGCAGAACAAATCAAATTCCGACGGCTTGTCGTTATTATCGAAAATAGAAAAGTTCCATCGACAATCTAACAAGCCTTATCCAGCATAACAACTGAAACCAACTGCCTTTCAGCATCTCAACAAGCAAAAATTTCAAAAATCAAACATGATATCAACTCGATACTACAAGATAAACAGTAGCCAGATGAGTGTGTTCCATATGCTTCCATTAAAATAGACACGAGCACAGGACAGACATGATGGGTGAACGTCAAGGTTTTTGTCCCTACTCCTGGCAACAGATGCACAGAAATCAACAAGATGAGATCGCAGACCTGAAAAAAGCACAAAAAAGGGAATGGCACTCTACAAGTACAGTTTTTTCTCATTGGAAAAACCACAGCACAGCTTCAACCGAGCTATCCAATACACGAAACCGAATTCAAAAACAAAGAGAAAAAAGAACTCGGCCGAAGAATTCATCAGAAACAATAAAACAAAACCAGCAACGAAATTCAGATCTGGAGACTCACTGAGCCCGGAATCGTCGATCATTGCATTGGGCGGATTCAAATTCAACGCGAACCGGCCTCCAATCCAGATGAATCCCACTCTCGTGACGTGAATTCCAAGCAACCCCAGAATCCCACTTCACTCTTTTCCGCAGTCAATCCAGCTCACATCTGCAGAGGGACTAACCAAAAAAAAAACACAGACGGAAAAACCGGTGTCAAGCACATTACAGAGAACCCACCAGAAAAAACAAAAAATACGGGTCGAAACCGAGATTGGTCAGAATTCAATGGGGGCGGACAGCGACGGGGGGCCAATGCGAAAGCGGGAGCGAGCAATCCGAGTGTCGTACCTCGTAAAGATAGGATTTTTCGGAGGACCCAAGTTCCAGATTCGCGCGAGAAAGAGAGAGAGAGAGAGAGAGAGAGAGGAGGAGAGCGACAGTGAGGAGCAGCGGCAGATGGGTAGGAAAGATTTTCCGGCTCGAAAAGGAAACGAACGGACGCGAGGCCAGAAGAATATGGCAAGAACGCGAACTCAGCGCGAGGTGGTGAAACGGGCAAGAGAGAGAAAACTCGCAAATCTTTCGATATAGAGAGAAGAGAGGAGAGAGAAAGGGTGATGGGAACACTGCGTTCGATGTCTACTAGAGAGGAGCAGAAGCTGTGGCTTCTCTCTCTCCAAAAGTCGCTTTCTCTCTCTGAAAATATATTTTTCTGTGCTGCTGCCGCTGCCGCTGAGGCCTGAGGTGATGGTGAATTTTCTTGGTTTTTTATTTTTTTTATAATTTTTGGGCGTCTTTGTTGTTAAGGGGGAGCAGAAGGGGAGGACACCGTTAGAAGGAGAAGTCGTGTGGGGACCCACCAAAAGCGACGGATCTGACGGAGATGCTGATGGTATTACCATGTTGTAGGGTCCAATCCTAGCTATCCTAGATTTTCTTTTCTCTTCTTTTCTTTTCTCTTCTCGTCCTTTCTCTTTCTGTTCCTCTCTCTCTCTCTCTCTCTCTCTCATCTTCGGCTCGGTCAAAGTTAGAAATGTTTCATATTTCCTAGTGGAAATATTCTTCCTCCCCCTGATAAAAGATGGGTGTGATTCATGAGATGGTTTAGAGTAGTTATCTTTCTCGAATTTGATTGGTATGCACTTTTTTCGCGATATTAAGAAAATCGACGGTTATCTCTAAATCAGGGAGGTGGTTGTTCGTTAATCTAACAGTAAAATCCTAACGAAATTTACAAGAAATATATATGACGTGTATGTAAAGCACACGTGTAAGAGAAATATTCATGTGTCGAGGGGACAGAATGAAAGTGAAGATGATACCTTTACAACTTCATATTTCCTGATGATGAGCGTTTTTGTGCGGTTAGTGTAGTTCACTGAAAGACTTTAGGGAAATCGGCTTTCCAATGGCCATATCGCATGCTCTATGCCTTTTTGTCTAAGTATAAAATTGGGTTTCAGAATCTATGGATTCTTATAGCCTGAAAGGTCTAATGGTCAAAGTAATAAGTGCAAGGGGAGGTCAACACCTAGGGGAAGAAAATCAGGGACATAACCCCCTTGAAATCTCGATTATTATGGAAGTGGACGGACGTGTTTAATTCTTGATTCGGCAATCGATCCTCGTCATTATGGCGTATCCGATTTGATTAACATTCATTTACTTTACCATCGGATTTTTCATTAATGGGCGTCAAGTTTTTTTCATCCCCCTCTTCACTATCCTAAATAGGTTTGGTTGACTCTTGAAAAATTTGTTAGTGCATCAAAGATCGTTAAACTTTCTTTTATCTTGTTACTCAAGATGGGCCTTATTGAAGACAATTGTCAACAAGATACTTTCAAATTAAAGATGCAGTAACACTCGCCTTACAATTTCAGTCGATATTAATGAAGTTGATTGTCATGTTGAAATTATATTATAATTAAGGATAATCGATTCCAAAGTAGATAGGTTGCAGCCCTGAACCCTATATCCTATCTGATTATAATTAATTCCCATTTTTTGAACCTTGTACCTTACTTTGTTTATATTTGAACCTGTTTTGGAACCTACCCTATTTTTGCGCTCTGATTCTGGAATTTATTGTGTTTGCATTTGAACTTGTTTTGTAACTGTTCGATATCCTATACATTTTCGAATTTTACATAAGTACGCAAAAAAAACAATAACATAATACTCATAATTTATATTAAAAAATTAAGTACATGTAATCAATAAGAACATGAACTTTTTGACTAAACGAAAAACTAAGGATCTATAAGGCTAATTATCGTAAAACCAAGCACCAAAATGCCTGCGATAATGATGGTGGCTGGGCGTATAGAGAGAGACTAAGGGAGAGAGGTGACTGAGAAGGAGAGAAATCGCGTGAAGACACAGAGAGAGACCAGGAGAGAAAGGAAGGCAATTAGGGTCTCTTTTTTTAACATTAATAAAAACCGATTCCAAAACTGGTCCAGTCGGTCTAGTTTTCCAGTGAACCTTTACTTGGAATTGATTTCTATACCGGTTTTAATTAGTTCTCAAAAAATGGAATTGGTTCTCAAACCAATCTAAACAAGAACCTGTTCCCAGACCTGTTTTTAGAGTGGTTCGATCTGATTCTCAGATAGACCCAGGTCGGTTGCACACTCCTAATTACAATATAATCATAATGAAATATATATATTTTTTACAAAAAATTTTTACCCCTAGTTTCGTGCATGAGTTTTGTTAGCAATTTGTACGATACTTGATTTATAATACATCGTGAGGATATCATAATTACCTATTTTTATTGTATCTAAATACGACTACCTTGCTTAACCTTTTTCTTTTAATAAAATATTTGAATTCGATAGCTCTTTCCTCATATGAAAAGACCCTACATGTCTTGATTACCCTATGCATTTATCATGTTCATCGATTCCATAATTTCTTTTCATTTTCTGAGAAACAGAAAAGAAATGCACGAGCACCATCAACTCGATCCAGTCGAAGACATAGTTGCATTATTAGTAATATCTTAATATTCTTCTCACGGACTCTATGATTGTGTTCTAAAATTATAATGTGAAAACCCTTTTTTTTTTTTTTTGGGCTGAAGTGAAAACCCTATTGACCAAGAGACTTTTGAGCGGGGAGCATGTCCCGCAAAATTTTCAAGAAAAAACAAAAGAAGCTATATTTTGGTGGAGTCCAAAGTGGGTAAAAGTGCTCCTCATGTCAATTATTATTTTTGTATGATTGGATAATATCGAGTTTCGAAAAAACAAAGTATCGCAATGCACGCGAATTCCTCTATGCCTTTTCTTTGTTCCTTTCCTTTTTTTTTTTTTTTCCCTATTTTAGGGACAAGGGTCCCCCCGTGGATGTAAAATAATCTCTCCCTCGTCTACCAAAGCACACTGTTCGGTTGACTTAGTGCGATTGTTCAATTTTGGCCGTGTCCTCACCAGCATCAGTCCAAACGACCCGTTGGCTGGTGCTACTCCAAAAGCACATGCAATCATGTGATCCCCCACGAGCTCTCGACGGCTCTGATCTCTCCCCACGATGCCGATTCCGAAGCCCGATCGCCGTGTCTGGGCTCGACACGTCATGGGTCTCGAGGTAGAGTGAAACGCCAAGGAAGGGGTTTGAAATCGGGTTGAATCCGGACCCCACCAACCATGGCTCGCGCAGCAGATGATGATGCGACGTTAAAAGCTTTTCAAGATTTCATGCGGGCGAAAAACAAAGAGTTCTGCGAAGAGCCCTCGTCTTGGAACCGGTCCATCTATCCGCCTTTTCAATCGAAGGTCGTGTGGTAATGCCGCTGTTGGAGTTGTTGTAGGATTAGACATTGCTCGTGTTCGCGTTTTCCTTTGCGCGAGGAAAAGGATAAGTGGACCCGATTCAACAGTGGTCCGATGGACGGTCACCAGATCCCGAGTCTAATCAATCATTTCCCTCCGGGGGGGAGGTACTGATAGGCCCTTTGTCCATTCCTAAGAGACACAACAGGACATCCGATTGGCTTAACTTGTTTTGAGATGGAGGAGAGAAACCCTAGTTTTATTCCACATCTGAATGCCTGCCGGAATGTGGACGAGCCAACAACTTTAGAAAAGGTATAAATAAGAAAGAACGTGTGGGTTTCTTTGTGGCCGGTTGGTTATCTTTACATGCATGTTGTCATGTATTTTTTAGTTCCAGATTGATCTTAGAAAGTCTATAGCGTCACCTCCTCGCTTAGCGGCATGTGGGATGGCGGCATAGTACCAATGGGATCGATGGCAAGATGTGTGTTGTTGCAATCAAAGAAGTACAGAGTTCGAGTTTTCACTCCTCTGCAATTCTCGCTTGGATTTCTCCAAACGAATGGAAAGAAGTGATTGGAATTGAGTGGAGGGCAATCTTATCGAAGCGCCTAAGTGGGCAAGTTCGTGTTTCCTCCGTGTTAGAGAACAAAAACTCCTAACATATCATCTTGAAAATCACTCGGACCCAATAAATGGAGGAATATTCGTGTATTTAAATTTATTTCTTTGTGAAAAAAAAAAAAAACTCTTGTAGAGGTAACATAGCAAGGAGTGTTCCATCAGAGTCAATCAACTCAACCAAAAGCCCCTCGCCTTTTGACATTCCGCACCTTTGTTTGAAACCTCCTCGTAACACCATCACTAAAATTGACTTCCTTGTCTCTAAAATTGACCTTGTGTCCCTCTAAATTCCATTTTTATTCATGCAAATAAATTACATTTTAATGTGACACAAAGGGAAAAAAGAAAAGAAAAGAAAATATAAAGTTCATTAATTTTTGGGGGCGTGTTTCTCTTTGGTGCGTCACCTTTTCTTCACTTTTTCAATACGTGCGCAACATTCCATCTGGAAAGCGATAGTTCCATGTCTAAATAGTCCAACAGCCTCAATCACTCATAATGAGGCCCATAATCAGCAACTTTGCTCCACATTTATGTCGTACTAAAACCTAATAATCCAGTTGGCCCTTCTTGCCTTTTTTTTCAAGTAAAATATCAATGATTAAATTAGTTGATTTCGCGGAGAAAAATGTGCTTATAGCTGTTTATGAAGTATTATAAGTGGAGAGCAAAAGGGGGATAGCCTCAGATCTAGTCCATGGCCTACAAAATTTAAATTATCTACCGCTGCTAAAGACATTTTCCATCACTAGTGCTTAGTTGGACATTGGTATGTGCACCTCAATTTTCAATTGTACCCTAGAACATGCGAGGGTATTGAATATTGAGCCGAGTTAGGAAGGTGGGGTTCTTTATCAGACAATAATTAATTACGGAGGAGAAGATGAGATGGCCCCCGTAATTGATCATTTTAAAGGTCATTAGTTGGTGAATTCATCGTAAGAAGTGAAACGAAAAGCCTGAGACTTAGGCTCCGCTTGTTTCATAAATAGTAAATCTAATTCATTTTTAACCTTCTTATCTAGGCCGAGTAAGTCCAACTACATCTTGGCCCAAAATCAATTCATTAACCATAGCCCAGGCCTAAATCTATGTCCCTCTTGTTAATATTCTATCCCCATAGTCAAGGTTAAACTAAGGTATAATGAAACCCCCTCAAAAATCAAAACCATCCTTCTACTTTTTTAGCCCTTCCAAAATCTCTCGGTACATTTTTAAAAAGTCTCACGTGTTAACCCTTAAATTAAATTTGACCATCAGAATACCCCGACTATTGAGATGATGAGTTGGCCAATTTGAAAACATATAATGAATTGATCTGAGATGGTTCAGTGGTAAGGGGGTAACCACGTCTTGATCTGAGATGGTTCGGTGGTAAAGTTAGTTGGATTCGAAGCTAGTGGTCTGGCGGCGGCTTATTATTCTACTATTGAGTTGATTTATTTGAGCTTGAGGTTCTTGTAACGGAGTGTTGTTTGAATGAAGAAGATGACAAAAGTGATTGAGCAGATTTGATTATGGTGGGTGGAAGAGAGAGAGTATTATGATAAAAAAAAAAAAAAAAAACTTCAAACTCAACAAATTCCTTCATCAATTTCCCTTCTCTAATTTCATTTTTTCCACTGTCATTCCGTAATTAATATTTCATTAAATAATAAACTATACTAACATTCCTAAAATGTGTAATAAATGCAAATACTAAAAATATATAGATAGAATATATAATTATGGAATATCAAGAAATTCAAATGTATAAATAAAAATATAAACAAATTAAAACGAAAATTTTTGTTATTTTAAATTTTATATTAGAATTTATATATCATTTATAATATTAATTTAATTTAATTTTTTGTATAAAAGGGCTCAAATGTAATGCGGAAATTTAATATTATAAATCTACCATCCCTATTTTATCACCTAATAAAACATGAAGTAACTTTATAGGAGGTAATGAAAAGAAATTAGTATTTAAAAGTATTTGTCGATCTAACATTAGCAAGCTAGTCAACAGAGCGATTTTCTTCTCAAAAGTTGTGTTGCACTTTAAACTCCAAGTGATCGCTGTTAGACAATCAAATCATATAAAAAAACTTGTCGCGTATAACATGAGTTTGGGAGAGCTCGGAATCCTATTAGAGTTAGGCGCGACAGCTTTGGCGACTCCGCTGGGGACTGGTTACTAGTTTAAGAGGACTTGAAGCCGTTTAAAAATGGTTGTTGTGTTTTTAACTAACATGTCTTGTGTAGGATCGTCTGCATGTCAAAGTCGCGTGAAAAGTCAGGTTAGTCGCTAACATCGTGTTAAATGGTTTTGTAGGAGGGAGTTATAAGGGAAGGCGTGCTTGTAAACCCTTTGTTTTGCAGGTAGTGTAAGGATGTATGAATGTATGTGGGTTTATATTGATGTGCTGGATGTTTAAATTTAAATGCATGTTTACAAGCTTTAGTACGACACCGCAGACACAACCGTGGTCTAAAACCCCGATCGCCCAATTTAGGACCTTAGGAGGGTTCATGGGTGGAATCTGCGAGTGAATACTCGTGGTAATCCATTACTTACATAAACCCGCTCATCCCAACCGATAAAGATATCACTAACCGACGATAGTAGCGGTGGGCAAACTATCTTTATCTTTTGGGATGGGAACCTTGAGCCTTTAGCACCCTCACCTTAGGCGTCGAGACCTCACAGTTTCATGCGACATGTGATTTGTGTTTGCCATGTGTTTGGTTGGTAAGAAATCGTTCTTTTTTTATCGTTCTTATCTTTTTATTCTCCTTATTTCAATTATGCATTTTATATTTCAACGACGATATGTTTTAATCATGGGTGCCCTTTAGGTTTAGATTAGATGGGTAGACCTGAAGTGGACGTGATCCTTGTGCCTGGGAATCTCAAGACTTTGTGGGAGAACCTCGACCCAAGACATCAAGACATCAAGACCACGTGAGAAATTCAGTTGCCTGATATTTCCGAGCCTCAAGGATACCGGCGAACACATATTATGGAGCAAGAAGATATTGCCTTGATCGATGAGGGACGCTTGGCCCATGATAACAAGCGTCTCCGTACGATCCTACCTAGTCCTTAGGTTTTCATTTCATTTTTTTATAAAGAAATTTCCTTTGTATTTCCCTCCTTTCTATCGAGGTTTCCCTGTATTCATTTTCATATTAAATGTAAAATTGAACCATCTTGTAAGCTTCAAGAAAGCAAGTTTCTGTTTCCCTTGTAATTGTTCGATTGAAATCAATGAAATTCATAAACATTTTCATGTAATTTTTAGAAAAAGGGGCATTCTGATTAAATATTTGTCGTCGTTCCTTTTCAATTGTATAATTTCTTTTGAAGAAATTTTGATAAGATGATGATTTTATGGTACTGGGGCCATATACACTTCTTATCATTATTTCATCTCAAGAAAATATAAAATTGATTAGGATTTGTATTTTAATGGTTTCTTTTAACTTGTACTAATTCAAGTCATCTTCTTTTACAAGGGGTTTTGAAAAACGGCGGAAGAACAATCTATTATTCGTACTCGCCGTCAAACCAAGATGGAAAACAAAGATACCCGTACTAGCGTCCTTAATATGGAAAACCAAATGACCCAGATGATGGCGTTATTGGCGGACCTCTCCAATCAAGTCAAGAACTTAACTTCTGTAGTTCCTACTTCTTCTCCTATGAATCCTCCTACCGCATCACCTGAAGTGCCGGTAGCCCCGGTAGTAGAACCCATGGGGAAAGGGCCTGCTGAAGAGGTTCCCACTGCAATCCTGATAGTTATTGGCTCAAAGCCTCCCTTTAAAGAGACCCCTACTCCACACCTCGATGGGGAAAGTTCAAGACGCTTGGCCAAGATTGAGGAGCGCCTTTGCATGTTGCAAGGCTATCAACCACAGGGATTTGATAAACCGTCACCTGTCGCCAAAGTTATAGTCCCCGAATTCTACAAAGAGCCTGAATTTACAAGAAAATACGATGGCATTGGATGCCCTAAAACTCATCTGAAGTACTATCTGCGCAAGATGGCCCATTACTCGGATAATCCTCCGCTCTTGATCATTTCTTTTCAGGATAGTTTGATCGGGCCTACATTAACATGGTTCATAGAGTTGGATTTAGAGAAGATACACACTTGGGAGGATCTTGCTAATGAATTCTTTCAGCAGTATAAATTCAACACCGAAATTGCCCCGACTCGAGAGGAATTGGTCCGAGTTGAGAAGAGGAGAACTGAGACATTTAGGGCTTACGCTCAAAGATGGAGGGTTATGGCATCTCAAGTGAAGCCACCATTGACTGAGAAAGAGGCTATGAAATTACTGCTTCAAGCCATGCCACGGGATTTCTTTGAGAAGATGTACAATCACACCTGTATCAACTTTGCCGCATTGGTGGAGTTAGGTGAACGTATTGAGGGGATTATGCGTGAAGGGAGATTAACCGAGACCACAAGCCGTTGATATGTTCCAAAAAGAGATAAAGAATCAACTGTGGAGATTGCCTACATACAAAACTCCTCTTCCCAGAAGTCTTATAATCCTCAAATTCACAAACCCGCTATGGAGGTAAGGGGTCCTTTGCGAAATTTTGAACGAAAAGGAAAAGCCCCTCAAAGGCAATTCACTCCATTGCCTAGACCCATGTCTCAGCTACTTCCAATGTTAATTGAAAATCATCTGGTGGCAAAAGAAATCCCGAGGGATAATCCTCCAAAGTTTGCTTGATTCGACCCCAATAAGACATGTGAATATCATATGGGAGAAAAAGGTCATCATGTCGACAACTGTATGGTGCTCCGTTCCAAAATCCAGAATTTGTTGGATAAAAAGTTGCTCACATTCAAGGATTCGGCACCAAATGTCCAACAAAATACCATTCCAAAGCATTCTTAAGATGTCAACATGGTTGACACTATCAATGAGAATGAAGAACCTTCAATTCTCACTGTGTAGGGAAGGTTTCTAGTTTTTGCATTTAATTTTTAGTTGTGAATTTCATTCATTTTTCCCCCGCGAGGGAATTCCATTCATTTCATTTGTCTGTGTTTGTAATAATTTGGATCATAAGCTTTGTAGATCCAAGATGATATACTTTGTAATGCAATTTTCGCATATCAATAAAACTCATGTTTTGTTAATAGACGTGTGAGGTTTCCCAAATCAGTCCTATGATGATGCTTTGAGGCCTGATCCTACACATGATCTATAGTTTCAAAATGTTTTAGTGGAACGAGGACGTCCAATGACATGAGGGCTAGTTCCCATATATATATATATATATTTTTTTTTTTGAAAACTCGAATTCGAAAACAATTTTTTCATGACCATCATATGCATTGCATTCATTTATATGCATATATACTAACCATTCTTCGATTGCATCTCAAGCATGGCATTTCACATCATGATAGTCATTTGCATGGCTCGGATTCACATTCAAAGGATTTTGATGAACCTGATTGTTCCGACTGAGAGAATGAAGATGATATTCAAGTTATTGAAAAGGAGTGGCTCGGACATGAAGAATCCAAACCTCATACCACCGAACAACCAATCACTGTTAATTTGGGAGATTCGGATAACTCTAAAGAAACCAAGATTGGGGCATGTCTCTCTCAAACGGATGCCAACAGATTAATTGAGTTTTTGAGAGAGTACCAAGATATTTTTGCTTAGTCATATGCCGATATGCTGGGGCAACACCATTCTCATTGGTTTATGGGATGAAAATTGTATTACCCGTGGAAGTGGAAATTCCTTCACTGAGGGTACTTTCTCAAATCAAGCTCTCTGAAGCTGAATGGGTTCAATAAAGATTTGAACAGCTTAATATGATCGATGAAAAACGAGTAAAAGCCTTATGCCATGGACAAAACTATCAGAAGAGAGTAGCTAAGTCATTCAACCACAAGGTTAAGCCAAGATATTTCAGATCAATGATCTTGTCTTGAGAAAGGTCTTGCCTATCATTCCAGATCCTCATGGGAAGTTCACTCCAAATTATGAAGGTCCTTATATTGTGAAGAAAGTGCTACCTGGTGGGGCACTAATTCTTGTAGAAATGGATGGTCAAGAATTGTCAAGACCTGTAAATGCCGATATTATCAAGAAGTATTATCCATGAATAAATTGAAAGGTCTTTGAGCCACTTTTGGATTGAATTTGAGCCATTTTAAGATGTTTGCATCATACATCACATGCTTACATATTGCACTTGCATGTCTGTTCATCTTGTAGGTATCTTTGATGAAGATTCTACTTGCTAGTGAGAAGTTCATCTTGAAAAAAAAAAAAAAAAAAAAAGCATTTTCTTTAGAGCTTAGAACTGACCTTGTTCCTTAGAATGCCAAAAGAGTCATTTAGAATTATAGAAGTACAGCTAGAACTTTAGAGGTGAACTCCTATTCTGAATAAAGCCTGTTCTTTCCATAAATTTTATTCTACTTTGTTTTCAAAAATCTCTCTAGTAGAGTCAAAGAAACATGTCTTTTCAAACAAAATTTCATTACATTTTCATTCCCCAAGGAGCTGAATTTAACTAAAGAGGGTTTTGGAAAACCTGAAAAGGATTGTTAAATATGCCAGGTGGTGGTGCCTAAAATGATGAGAGGCAACCTCTTTACCAAACACATCCTTATACACTCTTTGAGAGAATTGAGTGGAAAGAACCGTGTCTTAGGGCATAAAGTACATGATTTGAAGTGATGAAGGCATTTTCATTTCTCAATCCCATACACTATTGATATCCCTTGCAAGTCACTTTGAGCCAAATAGGGAGCACTTTCAAAATAACCCTGTCAAGAACAACCCTACATTGGGGCAAAATAGGGGGTCTTGGTTGAAAATTATGGAGCAAAAGATTAAGAAAGATTTTATTGCTTTCACTTGAATCAATCTTCTTGTGTTAGCTTCAGGTGATTTTTTGTCGAAACTCGAAGCATCCCGAAGTGAAGAAGAGTATTCAGTTCACTACCACAAACACAATTACCCTTTGCTTAGCCAATTTGAGCCTTATACATTTCTTTCATAACCCCAACTGATGATTATCTCCCACACTGGGGCAAGGCACATGATTTACCAACAAAATTGAGAATATTAGTTATGCCACTCGAGAGTCCTAGATACTCAAAAAGAGAATGAAAACTAGGGGGCATGAAAAAAGTAGTGTGCCTAGTAAAAGTAAGGTCAATGCCCATAAAAAAATGCAAAGAAGAGCAAAATCCATGATCATGCAAAAGATCATTCGTTGAAAAAACAAAAGAAATATCTTGCAAGGGAAAACATGCATTGCAAGCAATATCATTAGAACAAAGAGTGAAGCTCTCATGTCTCAAGACAAACTACCCAAAGGACTCTCGAGATAGGTTAAATTTCAAGAGTCGTATTTTTGAGAAGTCGTGTGATGGTAATGATGCCAAGATAATCACTCACTTTTTAACCCTTTGATATCTGAAAGTTTTTCAAGCCTTTCTAAGCCTCACCGAACCAACACTACAACCCTTATCCAAAGTCTCTTCTGATCGGGATGGTTCGAGTTGAAATAAGAATATCACATAGAAGCTACCGCTAGAAGGAGTGGAAGCAATCCTATCTTATCTTATCTTCAAGGTTCTTGACTTGTAAACCCGATGAAGATATAGATTGAATATTCATTTCTTGGCCTCAAAGTACATACCCTTTGTGTAAGCCCATGACCAAGCCATTATTACAGTCCCTTCAAAAGACCTTTTGATCAATGGATTGTACTTACTATGAACGTTTCCGAAAGCCTTAGACATAGGTTGAGTGAAACTTCTCTAGTGAGATTTAAATAAGTTTCCCATATCAATGGTTGGGAACAATAGCCATTTTTGAGAGCTAGTGTGAAAGACCTCTTTTGATTAGGATATTTTCACTTGGCATATTTGACTTAACCCTTAGATGGTTAATCAGATCTCATTTTGTTAAAATCTTCTCTGAAAGGATTTGACAATCAATATGATTTTTGCAAAATTGATTCTCCAGCAATTGAGACAATCATATCCGGTCGAAACTCGTTTTTACACGGTAAGACTTTTCTCCAAGTCAAAACCCGTTTTTACACGGTGAGACTATCGCATTCGGTCGAAACCCGTTTTTACACGGTAAGACCTTTCTCCAAGTCAAAACCCATTTTTACATGGTGAGACTATCACATCCGGTCGAAACCCGTTTTTACACGGTGAGACTTTTCTCCAAGTCAAAACCCGTTTTTACATGGTGAGACTATCACATCCGGTTGAAACCCGTTTTTACACCGTGAGACCTTCCTCCCAGTCGAAACCCGTTTTTATATGGTGAGTCTATCACATCCGGTCGAAATCCATTTTTACACGGTGAGACCTTCCTCCCAGTCGAAACCTGTTTTTACATGGTGAGATTATCACATCCGGTCGAGACCCGTTTTTACACGGTGAGACCTTCCATTTTCCAGTCTAAATCATACGGTTTGTGGGTCCATCCTTAAACCACTCAGTTCTAGGTTATCTTAAAACCTTGTCTCTAAGTTCTGGTTGATCCTTAAACCATTCACTTCTCATTCCATCCCACAAGAGAGAGAGGAAGAGAAAGACATAATGAATAAACCCCAACAAAAGTTCAGAGGTTCTGATAGACAAAGGTAAGTATCAGGTAGGTTCACAGTTGAATGCCTTTCCTTTTGTTTTCCTCTATTTTCAAAGTCGAGTCGACTAAAAATTTCAGGTATTAATTTTATCTTTGAGTGGAACCTCTTCAGCTCCCACCCAAAGAGGGGTAGCTGTTGACACTCGAAATTTTTTGTCGACATTTTAAATAAAAATTGTTTGAAATGAAAAGATAATTTTTTTTTTGAAAACAAGGAAAACGAAAAGGATAAAAAGAAAAGAAAAAACAGAAAAGAAAAAAACTAGAAAATATAAAAAGGAAAAGGGGAGGGACTCCCTCTCACTCTCTCGATCCCTTTCTCTCTCTTCGGGGGGCCTCTCATTCTCTCTCGCTTTTTCTCTCTCTTCAGGGAATGCTCGACTCTCTCGCTCTCTCTCTCTTTCTCGCTCTCCTCTCTCTTTCTCTCTCTTCCGCGCGCTCACGTTCATGGCGATTCCCTAGGGTTTCTCGCCTTCTTCCTTCATTCCTTCCTTGGTCCGCTCGCTTCGTTCCCCTTTGTTTCTAGGGCGGGGGAAAGCCTTCGAGTCGGGGAAGATGTCGCCGGAGCTCCGAATCATCGCCGATTCCCCCGTCGCCTCCGGCCCTCCGGGGAGTTCCTAGGTTGAGCGCCGTGGCCTGATTCGCCTCCACCAACCGCCTTTCTCCCCCCGTGCTCTCCAGTGAGTCATCCTCCTCCTCTTTGGTCGTCGTCGTCGTCGTCGCGCGCGCACGGGGTATTGTCGGCTATTGTGAGCGGTTTGGATTCGAATCGAATTCGTGTCGGGCGGGGTTTGGGGGGATTTGCGGTGTGCTCGCGTAGGGGGCTGCGTGCGTGTTTCCGCGTTCTCTTGAGCTGCTTTCGTGGGCTTTTCGAGGTTCTCTGCTGGAGTGCTTTGAGGGATCGGTGGAGAAGTATTGTTCGCCCAGTATGCTGCGAGTGATGTTGAGGTGTGCGGCGATTGTAAAGGATGCGAATTTTAATGGATTCGTGTGTTTTTTTGGTCTCGGTTTCGGGGCGAATTCTCGGGGATTAATGTTAGGAGTCTGAACTGTGTAGGGAAAGTAGGCTTGTGGAATTCTGTTGGTTGTCTTTGTGACGTGGTCTGTCTTCTCTTCACTTTGATCCACTATTGGTCTTTGTGTTCTTTTCCCTTAATGTGGGGATATTTGGTGTGTAATTGGATTTTTTTTCTTGCGGCTTTGAAAACAAACGGGCATTTCACATGGGGCTACTTCTACATCCTGAAATTCTGCTAAATTCTTGATGCTAATCTTGGTATTAGCTGATGAGTCCGGACCCTCTCGTCTCGATTCTAGTGGGAATACTTTGATGCTTTGTTGAGAAGGAATGAGCTTTTTCAATTCAAAATGCTTATTCAGTTTTCTGGTATCTTTTCGTGCTGGCTTTCCTTTCGGGTCATAGATGTCATGGATATTCATATTATGCTGTCAGCAGGTTGTAAGTGCTATTTGTGATTTTGAATTCACTGGATTCATGCTCCTGTTTAGTCCATTTGTTATGATAATGATTCTCATGCGTTATCTTAGTCATAAAAAGTCTAGGCAAGGAACCCATGTTGAACTTTTGAGGAAATAATCATGTTGTCATGCTTGAACTTGTTGATATTGACATTTGGAATTTGTTTTGATCTAGCAATGCATGTTTTGTTTCTGTGATCTCAAATTTCTGTAAGTTTGGTGTGATTCTCTGTGTTTGAGTAAGTAATCCTTTGTAGATTCACTTGCTAGTTTTGTTTTGCTGTTTTTACTGGTTTTGTTTTGTTGATTTGCTGGTTTGGCCTTGTTGTTTTGCTGGTTTTATTGTGGGGTTATGCTGGTTCGTTTTGCTGTTCTATTAATTCTTTTTTTTTTTTTTTTTTTGAAATTCTATTTTGTTGTTTTGCTGCTTTGTTCTTAGGTAGACTATGGTAGTCGATTGACATGTCTTTGTTTTTGAATTTCTAAAAAAAAACACGCGCGTTGAATCTGAAAATGCATGCTGTTTTTCTATGATTAGCTGCTTTTTGTTTTGAAATGAATGATCAATGTGCTGAATGTAATGCATTTCGCCCCTTAATGGTAAGTCACATATCAATGTTAATGAATTTGTGTGATCTTTTGCATGTAGATTTAGGGTTAAATGTTTTAATCAAACTTGTTCCTCGCATTTAGCCCTTACGTCATGTTCAAGTTCCATAATTTTCATGCATTGGTTGGGTGATTTAACAAGTGAATCACCATGCATTTTTTTTTTTTGATTTGCCATAATCTCTTGCTGTCCTGCTTTGTTTCTGATATGGTGTTGCGTGTTCTTGAATTCATCTATAACCCATCTTAGGGAACTCTATTCATGAAGGTAGTTTTCTTGATATACTTGATCTCTCATGCTTTACTTAGAGCCCAATTATACATGGGTTCTTACCTTGATTACTTTGTTATCATTTGTGATGTTTGTTTTTATCTTTATGCACCTAGTTTCAAATTTCTTAGTTTAGATTTAGATTAGGACTTTGAAAATAGAGAAAGCATGAAGACGGTGGAGGTCGATGTCCATTCCGACCGTTATTATGTAAATTTTCCCGACATATGTCTCGGGTTCTTTGTGTTGTATAAAACCCGACGAGTTGTGGGTCTTCTCTTTTTCTCTCACTTTTCCTTTATGGTGCTTTCTTTTATTTTTTTAGGGATTGCATGATTAGATTTACTGATTCTTGATTGTTTACTTTTTGTCTTTTAATTGTGATTTCATTGATTGTTTTCATTTTTTCTTAGAAATAGAATAAATTGAAAGCAATCTATCATATATGGATATAATAGGACAGAACACAACATACTGTTTAGGTACCGAAAGGGCGTTAACAGAAATATTAGCGTAACCCAAGTCCCCGAACCTAGATATCTAGTTGGGGATAAGTACACTAATGGTGCCAAAAGTTGTGTACGGCGCTCACTTTGGTGCCAAAAGTTTCCGTCGGATCACTTAAGTGCCAAATCGGAGAAAAAACGCTCACTTTGGTGCCATAGGCGAGAATTTCCAACCAAAATGATTACGTGGCTTTATATTTAAAAAAAAATCGATAAACCCTTTAAACGATGTCGTTTTTTGTCATACTTAAGAAAACGACGTTGTTTTGCCGTCCTATGTGGATGGCTTAGGAAAAACAACGCCGTATAGCCCATTTGTGATTGAAATTAGGGTTTTTTTTGTTCATCCTCGCTGACCCACCGTGCTCGGCCACCGTCGTTGGGCCACTGTGCTCGGCCACCGTCGCTCGGCCACTGTGCTTGGCCACCGTCGTTGGGCCACCGTGCTCCGCCACCGTCGCTCGGCCACCGTCACTCAGCCATCGTGCTTGGCCACCATCGCTTGGCCAAGAAGTGATGGGAAAATAGGCGGCGAGGACAGAGGAGGAGGAGGAAGAAGGGGGATTAAAGGTGCAGAGAGAGAGAGAGAGAGAAGATTAGGAGTGCGAGGGAAAGAGTGGCTAGTGCTGGTGTTGTTCTTCGAGGAAGAAGATGCGGCCGCCATGGCTTCTCTCTCTCTGTTGGTGTTGTTTTTTGGGGAAGAAGACGATATCGCCATGGCTTCTCTCTCTCTCTATGCTGGTGTTGTTCTTCGGAGAAAAACACGATGCCGCCATGGCTTCTCTCTCTCTCTCTCTGCTGGTGTTGTTCTTCGGCGAAGAAGACAACGCCGCCGCCATGGCCTCTCTCTCTCTCTCTCTCTCTCTCGATTTGGGGATTTAGGGTTTCGACTTGGGATTTAAGACGCCAAACGACGTCGTTTGGTGGTTTACACGTTGATTGGACTTTCCGGCGAGCTACATCAGTATAAAAATTATTAAAAAAAGGCCACGTCGGATTTCCGGCGGTTCAGATCGGCGTTGGCACCAAAGTGAGCGTTTTTCAAATTTTTTTGCACTTAAGTGATCCGACGGAAACTTTTGGCACCAAAGTGAGCGCCATACACAATTTATGGCACCATTAGTGTACTTATCCCTATTTGATTGCGTAGGAATCGAGGGAATTCTCCTAACCCTCGATTAGGTTTTCTAGCTGACCTCCAAAATAAGGCTAGTGGCGACTTATATATTACTTAAGTTGTTAGACGATTAAATCATATAAAAAAACTTGTCGCCTATAACATGAGTTTTGGGAATATATGAGTCGCCACTAGCCTTATTTTGGGGGTCAGCTAGAAAATCTAATCGAGGGTTGGGAGAATTCCCTCGATTCCTACGCAACTAGATATCTAGGTTCGGGGATTTGGGTTATGCTAATATTTCTATTAATGCCCTTTCGGTACCTAAACAGTATGTTATGTTCTGTCCTATTATATCCATACATGATAGATTGCTTTCAATTTATTCTATTTCTAAGAAAAAATGAAAACAATCAACGAAATCACAATTAAAAGACAGAAAGTAAACAATCAAGAATCAGTAAATCTAATCATGCAATCCCTAAAAAAATAAAAGAAAGCACCATAAAGGAAAAGTGAGAGAAAAAGAGAAGACCCGCAACTCGTCGGGTTTTATACAACACAAAGAACCCGAGACGTATGTCGGGAAAATTTACATAATAACGGTCGGAATGGACATCGACCTCCACCGTCTTCATGCTTTCTCTATTTTCAAAGTCCTAATCTAATTCTAAACTAAGAAATTTGAAACTAGGTGCATAAAGATAAAAACAAACATCACAAATGATAACAAAGTAATCAAGGTAAGAACCCATGTATAATTGGGCTCTAAGTAAAGCATGAGAGATCAAGTATATCAAGAAAAGTACCTTCATGAATAGAGTTCCCTAAGATGGGTTATATATGAATTCAAGAACACGCAACACCATATCAGAAACAAAGCAGGACAGCAAGAGATTATGGCAAATCAAAAAAAAAAAAAAAAAAAATGCATGGTGATTCACTTGTTAAATCACCCAACCAATGCATGAAAATTATGGAACTTGAACATGACGTAAGGGCTAAATGTGAGGAACAAGTTTGATTAAAACATTTAACCCTAAATCTACATGCAAAAGATCACACAAATTCATTAACATTGATATGTGACTTACCATTAAGGGGCGAAATGCATTATATTCAGCACATTGATCATTCATTTCAAAACAAAAAGCAGCTAATCATAGAAAAACAGCATGCATTTTCAGATTCAACGCGCGTGTTTTTTTTTTAGAAACTCAAAAACTAAGACATGTCAATCGACTACCATAGTCTACCTAAGAACAAAGCAGCAAAACAACAAAATAGAATTTCCAAAAAAAAAAAAAAAAAAAGAATTAATAGAACAGCAAAACTGAACCAGCATAACCCCACAATAAAACCAGCAAAACAACAAGGCCAAACCAGCAAATCAACAAAACAAAACCAGTAAAAACAGCAAAACAAAACTAGCAAGTGAATCTACAAAGGATTACTTACTCAAACACAGAGAATCACACCAAACTCACAGAAATTTGAGATCACAGAAACAAAACATGCATTGCTAGATCAAAACAAATTCCAGATGTCAATATCAGCAAGTTCAAGCATGACAACATGATTATTTCCTCAAAAGTTCAACATGGATTCCTTGCCTAGACTTTTTATGACTAAGATAACGCATGAGAATCGTTATCATAACGAATGGACATAAATAGGAGCATGAATCCAGTGAATTCAAAATCACAGACAGCACTTACAACCTGCTGATAGCATAATATGAATATCCATGACGTCCATGACCCGAAAGGAAAGCCAGCGTGAAAAGATACCAGAAAATTGAATAAGCATTTTGAATTGAAAAAGCTCATTCCTTCTCAACAAAGCATCAAAGTATTCCCACTAGAATCAAAGACAGAGGGTGTAGACTCATTAGCTAATACCAAGATTAGCATCAAGAATTTAGCAGAATTTCAGGATGCAGAAGTAGCCCCATGTGAAATGCCCGTTTGTTTTCAAAGCCGCAAAAAAAAAATTCCAATTATACACCAAATATCCCCACATTAAGGGAAAAGAACACAAAGACCAATAGAGGATCAAAGTGAAGAGAAGATAGACCACATCACAAAGACAACCAACAGAATTCCACAAGCCTACTTTCCCTACACAGTTCAGACTCCTAACATTAATCCCCGAGAATTCGCCCCGAAACCGAGACCAAAAAAACACATGAATCCATTAAAATTCGCATCCTTTACAATCGCCACACGCCTCAACATCACTCGCAGCATACTGCGCGAACAATACTTCTCCACCGATCCCTCAACACTCCAGCAGAGAGAACCTTAGAAAAAGCCCACGAAAGCAGCTCAAGAGAACGCGGAAACACGCATGCAGCCCCCTACGCGAGCACACCGCAAATCCCCCCAAACCCCGCCCGACACGAATTCGATTCGAATTCAAACCGCTCACAATAGCCGACAATACCCCCCGCGCACGCGCGACGACGACGACGACCAGAGAGGAGGATGATGACTCACCGGAGAGCGCGGGGGGAGAAGGGCGGTCGGTGGAGGCAGAATCAGGCCGCAGCGCTCGACCTAGGAACTCCCCGGAGGGCCGGAGGCGACGGGGGAATCGGCAATGATTCGGAGCTCCGGTGACATCTTCCCCGACCCGAAGGCTTTCCCCCGCCCCAGAAACGAAGGGGAACGAAGCGAGCGGACCAAGGAAGGAACGAAGGAAGAAGGCGATAAACCCTAGGGAATCGCCATGCGCGCAGAAGAGAGAGAAAGAGAGAGGAGAGCGAGAAAGAGAGAGAGAGCAAGAGAGTCGAGCGTTCCCGAAGAGAGAGAAAAAGCGAGAGAGAATGAGAGGCCCCCCCGAAGAGAGAGAAAGGGATCGAGAGAGTGAGAGGGAATCCCTCCCTTTTTGAGTTTGGGACACCTGGAGTGCCATAACTTGGCACGGGGGACACCTAAGTGCTATAACTTTTTTTCGGTACACTTAAGTGCCACTTTTTTTCAAATGGGACACTTAAGTGCCACCTCCGACGACATTGCCGAAAATCCTACGTGGCACGTGTTTATTATTTTTTAATGCTTGCGTGGCTCGCCGGAGAGCCGAGTCGGCGCTAACTCAGCAGAAACGACGCCGTTTACATAATAAAAAATTAATTAAATTAAATTAAAACTTAATTTTAATTAAAAATACTCTAAAATTAAAAAAAGGGGGACGAAGGGGCGGGCGGGCGAGGGCCGAGCCCTCGCCGCCGCCGCCCTCACCGGATCGCGGCGAGGGCTCGCGGCCCTCGCCACCGGTCGGCCGGGGCCGCGACCCCGCCGACCCTCCCCCTCCTTCGCCGGCCCTTCCGGCGACGGCGGGGAGGCGGCGGCGCGAGGGCTTAGCCCTCGGCCGCCCGCCCCTTCGTCCCCAACCTTTTTTTTTTATTTTTTAATTTTTAGAGTATTTTTAATTAAAATTAAGTTTTAATTTAATTTAATTAATTTTTTATTATTTTTACACGTCGGCGCGAAACGGCGTTGTTTTTGCATTTTTTTGCCACGTCGGCATGCAAAAACGACGCCGTTTTGGACCTCCATCGCCGGAAAATTGTCACGTCGGCCGTTTGGCCGGATTTTTACCGGAGTGGCACTTAAGTGTTCCATTTTACTCCGATATTGGCACTTAAGTGTTCCATTTGAAAAAAAAGTGGCACTTAAGTGTACCGAAAAAAAGTTATGGCACTTAAGTGTCTTCCCGTGCCAAGTTATGGCACTCCAGGTGTTCTTTACTCCTCCCTTTTTCCTTTTTATATTTTCTTGTTTTTATATTTTCTGTTTTTTCTTTTCTTTTTTTATTCTTTATTCTTCTCTTTTTCTTTTTCTTTTTTTTTTTTTTTCGTTTTCCTTTTTTCTAAAAAAAAAATTTATCTTTTCATTTCAAACAATTTTTATTTAAAATGCCGACAAAAAATTTCGGGTGTCAACAATAGCTCAACAATATTTTAATATCTTTAAGCAAAGTAGGTCCATCATTATCAATCATAAGATCTCGACTAAGAAGATGAGTGATGACTATCTTGCATCTCAATAATGATCTTATGAAGTCCAACTTGTTTTGCAAAATTGAATCATAAACACAGAGACCACAAAGCACTAAGTTCTGCTTGTGACTTTGAATATATTCATACAAATGTGGTAAAACTACCAATCCAATCACCCCTTCATTTCTAAATAAACCTCTTGCACCAGTAAGTCCTAGGTTGCCTTTAGAAGCCCCATCAATATTCAATTTAATGACTCAAAAGGTAAAGGTTCCCATTTGACAGAAATCGAAGAAGCACATGATCCAATTAACGTCGAATTATTCATAGATGAAGAAAAAATGATTTCCTTTGCTGGTGTATGACTAAATTACTTGTACCGAATTTGAAGGGAAAACAAAATTGTCTTAGAAAAGTGACTTGTTTCTCTATTACTAAAAAAGCCACACACCTACTCAAAAATTTATGGTCTAATCATGGCGGAAATTTAATTGTTCCTTGCCAGTGAGATTTCAATTCAATTATTGCAACAAATTCATTGAGAGAAATTCTCTCAAGAATCGATGGGGGACCAGCTCAAGCCATACCTTATGGAAAATTAGACAATTCCTTAAAACATGTAAAGTTGTTCACATGAAACTCGCATCTCAAGCAATATAGATTTCCTCTCAAATTGCAAGACGCCTCCAATTCATTAGTCAACAGTTGCTTATGAATGGCTAGCTAGAGGAAAGTTCTAATATGTTGATATCCCTTCCACTTCCAAATCGTGGATGATATATTGTCAAATCCTCGATTGTTCGTCCCATTGATTACCTCACATGCTGACTTAATAGAGAAAGACCTGCTTCTAGTACCCTCCCACAAAAGAGCATAGTCCTCACCAAAGGCTAAAGGAGGTTTGCTAGCTCTAATGCAAAAGATGATACTTTTTGGTATAATTCCCCTAAATATCCAAAAATTCCACTTCCCATTCAGCACGTAATCATAAACTATTCTATCTATCTCAAAAGGAGATAGTTGGGTACTAATAATATTATAGAGTGGTTCCATACTTGGTATCCATCTATTTGGCCAAAACCTAACGTGTTTGTCATTTTCTGAAGTCCGTAAAGCTCCTTCTCGTGAGGCCGGTCATATGTCACAATCACCTTCCATTAGATCAAGTCACTAGGTTTAGCATGAAAATTACTTTTCGATGAACAGTATTCAACCGTTAGAACTTGTGACCATAGATTATTAGGTTGACTCTTGAAGCTCCTTGTTAGCTTCATCATAAAACCTTTGTTAGTCAGTTCAAGAGATATAAAACCAAGACCACCACATTTCTTAGGAAGCAAAGTGTTGTCAAGGTGCAAATTTAAAGAATTAAGTGACAATGTGGATAAGATATTTTGAGTGGAAGAACTTTGTTGGAAGGCCTTGTTACTGTCTTCAGGAGGAAGGTTTTGCATAACTCTTGTTATTTGCTTATGAAGCTTAGACGATCCTAAAGTTTCATTTTTTGTGAACATGCTCCTAGAGTCAAAATCGACAACTTTACCTTTCTTTTTAGGGAAAATGTCACAAATAGTCCCTAAACTTCTACTTAATATGCAATCTTGTCCCCAGACTTTTAATTTGTTCAATTTGGTCCCTGAATTATCAATAAATGTCCGATTCAGTCCCCGACTAATTGAAAATTGACTAATTTCGTCCTTCCGTTAGTTAAAGTGCTTACATGGCTTGTAGTCTCTTAAATATAAAAAAAAAAAGGACATGTGGAATATTCACATTTAAATTACCTTTAAAACAGGTCAAATTGTAGCCACCATCCAAAAAAGAGATACAAAATCACTTCTCCTCTCTGCTTTTGTGATCAGTGCTCTCATCTCCACTCGATCCCTAATTTGTTTTCCTTTTTTAAGATATATATTAACTCATAATTCTAGTAATCCAACTTAGTTCCACGTCATCAATTAATGCTCCACATCATCACTCAACGGTTTGAACAAATGAAAGGAATAGATGGAACATTTGTTCATAGTGCAAGGACCAAATTGATCAAATCAAAAACTTAGGGATGAGATTGAACATTAGATGAAAGTTCATGAACCATTTGTGATATTTTCCCTTCTTTTTATCTTTGGTTGTAACAGTGGTTATATATCTCTTGCTGAGAAGGACCATTCAAATCTTCACGTAGTTTGCTTGAGGTAGCACCAAAAAGCGAGACCCTGGAGCAACTACATCTCCTCCTTTTCAACTATCAACTGGCATATCTTTCACTTGTTGTCTTCAGCCCCTTCGTGTTTTGTGCACAACCATCATGGCCAAACTTAATTTAGGGCTCCTTTTGAGCTTCTCGTTGTATAGCTATGTTTAAAGTAAGAGAATCAAGCGTAAAGCTACATTTATAGTTTCTTTTGCCATTTTAACCCTTTAACAGTCAGTCCGATCCGTGGCCATAATGACCATATTTGAAACAAATCAGATATATACCTTTATACTCCACACGTCTAAGTTTCCCTTCAAGAAAAATCAAAAGCCTTAAAAGGCGTGTTAAATCATCTTCAACACAAAGACAAGCATACTTCCCTGTGGTAGCTGGCACTGTATAAAATCTGCTCTTAATGGTCTTCCAATTAACAAACCAATTTGCATCATAGGATTCTCATCAAAATACTCAATATAGATATATAGAAACCTGACCCAAGCTGTGACCCTATAATTGTTGCCTCATTTGGATCAAAATTGGGAATCTATCTTCTAATGGCCAAATAATGATCAAAGATCATACAAGGTGCTTCCTTAAGCACAAAATGATAGCCCTCCGGCATGGAAAACTTTGCCAAAAAAAAAAAAAATCATTTCCCAAGTCAATCACTACTAATTCTACTTTTGGGAACCAAATATGCAAAAGTTTTTTATGAAGCAAATTGTATCGGTTAGTTTGACCCTAGCAATTTGACAATTAAAAATTGATGCCAAGGTCAATGTAATCTTTTCTTTTCCCCCTAACCCACAACTGATGCTCGAGAACGTTTGATAACTTGCTGAAGAGGAAAATAATCTCTTTCATCGTGATCATAGTGCAAAAGAGGAAGGGTTGTGACCATTAGAATTCATAGGGTTTTTTTCCTTACCAAGGTCTGTAACTAATAGCCCTTTGAAATGGAAAATATTGCAAAAAAAAATCATTACCCAAGTAAATCACGACTAATTCTACTTTTGGGAACAAAATATGCAAAAAAAATTTTATGAAGCAAATTGTATTCGATAGTGCCAAGGTAAACGCAATCTTTCCTTTTCCTCCTTGCTTACCCTCATTATTGAGAGGTCCTCAAAGCCCGTCTATGGCTCACCCATGGCTTCATCATTTGAGACTATGAAATATGAATAATCTAATATCGCTTCAAATTGAGATTGTGAAGTACTGCATCCCAAAAGAGATTCTCAATAAGAGGATCTTTCAGTTGAACCCACAACCGTTGCTTGAGAATGTTTGATAACTTGCTGAAGAGGAAAACAATCTCTTTCATCATGATCGTAGTACGAAAGACGAAGAGTTGAGACCGTCAGAATCCATAGGGTTTTTTTTCCTTAGGAGGATTTCTAACTGATAGCCCTCTGGCATGGAAATTTTTGCAAAAAAATCTTTACCTAAGTCAATCACAACTAATTCTACTTTTGGGAATGAAATACGCAAAAGTTTTTTATGAAGCAAATTGTATCGGGTAGTTTGACCCTAGCAATATGCCAATTAAAAATTGATGCCAAGGTCGACACAATCTTTTATTTTTCTCCTTGCTTACCCTCATTATCCAGAGGCCCTCAAAGCCCCGTTGTGGTTCACCCATGGCTTCAACCTCGTTTGGTTCGGCTTTGAAGAAATGGCTTTCGAAAAATGCAAATACCTTTAGAGTAAAATTTTTTTCAAAATACTATATTGTTTGGTAAATTGTAACTTCAAATAGCATTAGAAAATAGCCTTAGCATAAATACCATTCGATGAAACTCACATTTATAATGGGTTTTAGCTATATATATATATATATATATATATATTTTTTTATATATATATAAAAGTCCAAAAATTCAATTCGGTTAGGGTAAGCTACCGGCAAACCGCCAAACAATCTAACGGCTGAGGTCGCACAACCTCAAGTATCACTTGGATCACAACCCAAGTGACATCGGTTGGGGTAGCCGCTTCGGTCGTGCGATCTAGGTGACGCTTGGGGCCATGACATCAGGCGATGTCGCTTGGGTCACGCAAACCTAGGTGACGCTGCTTGAGGTTGCAACCTCAAGCGATCGCACCCCCTGGGTTGCATAACCCAGGTGACGCAGCTTGAGGTCGCACACTCAAGTGGCATCGCTTGAGTCATGGGTCACGCCATCCCTTGCGATGGTTGCCGGGGACGCACGAACCCTATGCAGCGGTGACAATCACTGGAGAAGTCCGTCTTGGGTGGTAGATTTGGGAAGACGAATAGCCATGATGAATGGGGAAGAAGATGAACAGTAGACTTAGTATTTTCGAAATATTGAAAGCCCAAAGTAGGTCCTTACCTACATTGGCTGCATTTGGGAACAGCTTTCCCAAGTACCTTTGGACACCTAAAGGCCTTTTGGCCAAGTATTAGGTGTTTGGGAAATTTTTTGGAACCCCCCTTGAGCGAAGGCCAGCCTTTCGAAGGTTGATGGGGTGCCTTAGGCTTACATTAATTAATTACTTTTCTATTTTAAATAATCGGGTTAATAGATATTCCAATATTTGTTGAACCCTATAATGATCTAATTGATACGCTGTTGGTTAGGGTTTGCTAGGTTCTCTCTCTAGCCTATAAAATGGTAGGTTATACCTATCAGTTGCTTTAATTCCATTGAAAGCTGCTATACTGAAATAGGTCATAAAGAGCAAGATCTGGCATTCCAATAGATCCCTGATCATCAGAGTGATCTACTTTTCTTCGAGTGAAGTAATGGCTCAAAGAGGTACGCTTTAATTCCGCTGTATTTATTGATATTGGTGTTTTATGATAGGCTTTGCCCTTCATTATACTGCTTATCTCCTTCATTGAGCCGTTCATCTTCTTTGTTGAGTTGTTCATCTTTTGCAAGGCTGCTGAGGGCGGGCTACGGACTAGCGAGAGGTCGGTAATGGTCACGACGACCGCGCCGATGGGTCACGCGACCTCCGGCGGGTATCTAGGTCGTGCGACCCGGATACGGATCATTGGAGGTCCCGCGACCTTAGGCGCGACCCAGATTTGGTCGCCGGGAGGTCGCGCTGGCGCCTGAGGTCGTGTGACCCTCGCGACCTTAGGGGAGGGTTTCGGCTGGGTCGTCGGTGGTTGCCCGACCACAGGCGACCCTCGCCAAGGCCACGTGACCTTAGGTGAGGGTCTCGCCTGGGTCGTTGACGGTCGCCCGACCCCAGGCAACCCTCGCTGGTGGTCTCTAGGGGCCGCCTAAGGTCTGGCAACCTCAGATGATGGCCGCCAGTCACCGCTGCCCTTCGCCGGTCACTGCCACCCTTCACCAATTAGTTTTTATTTTTTTTTTAATAATAAAGACTTTTATAAATATAACTTATCCAAACATAATTTTTGCTAAAGGTATTTCGTAAGGGACTTTTAGATTACCATTTACCAAACGCAATTTGCATTCTGAAAAACCTCTTCAACTTAAAGTCCTTTGCATTTTCCTAATGGCTTTCCCCAAAAGTCCAACCAAACGCACCTGAGCTTTGAGCATTCGGAATGTTAGCATTTGGCCAAGCAAGTCTCAAAAACACTTACCAAACACTTTGTATTTCTCCAAGGAGCTTTGCAGGCCCAAAGACCCTCGTAATGCTCAACCAAACAGGCTTTCATCATCTAAGACTTTGAAGGAATCTTCTAACACCTCTTCAAGTCGAGTTTGTGAAGTACTATATCACAAAAGAGATTCTTGATAAGAGGATCTTTTGATGCTCGAGAACGTTTGATAACTTGCTGAAGAGGAAAATAATCTCTTTCATTGTGATCATAGTGCGAAAGAAGAAGACTTGGAACCGTTAGAATCCATAGGGTTTTTTTTTCTCTACCAAGGTTTCAAACTGATGGTCCTTTGGCATGGAAGATTTTGCAAAAAAATCATTACCCAAGTCATCACTACTAATTCTACTTTTGGGAACCAAATATGCGAAAGTTTTTCATTAAGCAAATTGCATCCGACATTTTGACCCTAACGATTTGACAATTAAAAATTGATGCCCAGGTCATGCAATCTTTCCTTTTCCTCCTTATTTACCCTCATTACCAAGAGGTCCTCAAAGCCCATATGTGGCTCACCATGAGGTCATCATTTAAGACTTTGAAATATGAATCTTCTAACACCGCTTTAAATCGAGTTTGTGAAGTATTGCATCTTAAAAGAGAATCTTGATAAGAGGAGGCTTTCAGTTGAACCCATAATCGATACTCGAGAACATTTGATAACTTGCTGAAGAGGAAAATAATCTTTCATCACGATCATAATAATGTGAAAAAGGACGAGTTGGGACCATCAGAATCTATAGCTTTTTCTTTACCAAGGTTTCTACTTTTATTTAATTAATATAGAAATTTGTTATTCAAGAAAAATAAATTTTGTAATATAGAGGTAAAAATCTCATCCTTCTTTTTTCTCAACCCGTACAAGATATTTATATCCATATTATATTCCTCTTACCAAACATACCCAAAGTTTACATTTGCTGGACAATTTCCTTGTTTTAGACCAATTTTCCTTTTTTAGAGTATGAATGATTTTCCATCCAATTTTCCCTTTTTTAGAAGATGAATAATTTTCCTTTTTTTTTTTTTTTTTTTCAGGTAATCATTTCCCATAATTATCTTTTCACAAATATCTTCCTGTGGTGGGGGCATCCTTTCAATTTGTTCCATCGTAGGTTTTGGGGATTCCACCGTTTGACCTTTCCTCTCCATCTTGATTGTCGGACAGAGGTGAAGTGCCTCGATTCTTGAATTTCGCTCGATCTTCTTGACAAAATTCGGTTTCCATTGCTTGTACGCTGGAGTCAGTGCATACCCTTTTCGGTTTTTATTTCGATTTTAATTCGTTTCCCTGCGTTTGAGAAATTTTCTTGTCCATATTTTTGAATTATCCTCATCCGTTTATATATATCCATCTGAGACCCGGCGATGATAGAGGAGTAGCGACTGAAGTTTGCTCTGTTTTCCCCTCTTTCTTGGGTCTCTCTGATCCTGTTCTGGGTTGTTCTGTTTCTTCCAAAGTTGAATGCTTTAAGAACTAATCCCAGCTGTTCCGATTTATTACGTCTAGGGTAGGATTTTGTTTTCATTTCTTTTTACCCAGCTGAATGGCTCGCTTGATTCTTCCGTACAAAGCTTCGACTTTTGCAAAGACAAATCTGTTCGGTTGGATCTCCTTACCTCCTGTGATTACTCAAACTCACACCTTCGTTTGACATTCGACTTCTTCTCGGAATAAATATGCCAGTGGAGTGATGGGACTAGTTTGCTCGTCTATATGAATGAGCCTGCGCTTATGTAGTTTCATATCGGCTTTTCTTGGTTTGCCCGACGGAGAATCGTCGTCATCTTGATTATTCTCAGTTGAATGGTTTATCTCTTTTGCTTCTTATTATCGTTACCTTTTTGTTTTTGCTAAAGGGTTTCGATTTCTTGCTTCTATTCAGGCCTCTCGTGGTACTTCGCACATCAAGTCGGCAAGAAATATAATTAAGTGCAGGCCTTTCGCTAGCTCAGAGGTACGGATCTTATTTTGCGCTTTTCATAGAGCAGGATATCTATTTTGAAGCAATTGTTTTATTGAGCTTCACTTGGTAATTGCTTCTCCATAGGTTACGGGCAGGAGGAATTGTGGGATTTTAAGTGCTTCATTGAGTGTAAGTCGCTGCAACTAAATCTAATCCTTGTTTGGGATTTATACCGGTGGTAGAAACAATGTAGTCATAGTTGGCATGCAGAATATTATCTAGTTTATTGCCGATTGAACCTGATTTTCCCCTAAATGTGGACTCAGAGAACTAAGCAAGCGAGCAGGTTAATTTGTTCAGTTGCCACAGAGGCTACACCTAAGCAAGTTGAGGAATCGCAGATGGATGCCCCAAAAGAAATATTTCTAAAGGATTACAAGTTGCCAGATTACTATTTTGACACGGTATGGATCGCTTTATCAGCCAAGCGTTGTGAGCTTCTTGGATTTTCTGCTTAAACATGCTAGATTATGTCTCCTGGTAAAACTGCCATTCAGGTGGATCTGAAATTTTTACTGGGCGAGGAGAAGACCTATGTCAGTTCTAAGATAAGCGTTGTTGCCAGAGTTGAAGGTAGCTTCATGACCTGCTCTACATGTGTTATGCATAGAAAGTAGAAACTATCTATGAATGCGAGCTTTGTTTTTGTTTTATTTATTTATTTTTTTTTGGGGCAAAATATTTGTGAGGCAATCTTGCGGTTTTCTATCTGATGACTAACAATGTAAACAAATAGGTTCTTCTGCACCACTGGTTCTGAATGGACAGGATTTGAAGCTAGTTTCTGTCAAGGTCAATGAGACGGAGCTGAAGGTATTTACTTAGCACATTAAGATGTTCCCAATCCATCACTTCGTGCTTTAATTGTAAGCCCGACTTAAGTTGTTTTCACTTTTCATAAGGAAAATGTGAATCTGGTAATGCTTAAGGAGAATACGTCTCTAGTTCTTCCCAGAGGATTGAAGAGCATTATGGGGTTTGTATTGTTTCAGTCATTTTAATGCAAGGTATCTGCTTTGTAGGATGGGGATTACCATTTGGATTCACGCCATCTGATTCTTCCATCACCACCGAGTGGTGTATTCACATTGGAAATTGTTACTGAAATCTATCCCCAGAAAAACACGTCATTAGAGGTGAAAATTGCCTCGTTGGCTGTATTTTTTCCTGGTTTTTCCTCTTTATATTCTCTAATGTTTTTTTTTTTTTTTGTTAATATTTATTAGGGCCTCTACAAGTCATCTGGGAACTTCTGCACACAGTGTGAAGCAGAGGGTTTTCGTAAGATCACTTATTATCAGGTCTGATTAGTTGATTTAGCATGTTCCCTTATTCTTTTATTTGTCGAGTAAATGATTGTGAATTCATTATCTTCATGGATGATTTTTAATATAAACAGGACCGCCCTGATATTATGGCAAAATATACTTGCCGAATTGAAGCTGAGAAGGATCTCTATCCTGTGTTACTGTCCAATGGAAACCTAATAGAGCAAGGCGATCTTGAGGTCAACTTTACTTTTTTGTGCCAGTTAATGAAATTTGAAAGTTTGACCATCAATGGATCATCAGTTACAATTTCATTTTCGCTCTTGGAGCAGGGTGGCCGCCATTATGCCCTTTGGGAGGACCCCTTCAAGAAACCATGCTACTTGTTCGCATTGGTAGCTGGAAAGTTGGAGAGCAGAGATGACTCATTCATTACTCGTTCTGGACGTAAAGTGTCCCTGAGGATTTGGACTCCGTCACAAGACGTGCCTAAGACTGGACATGCCATGTATTCACTCAAAGCAGCTATGAAGTGGGATGAGGAAGTATGTTTTCGGTAGCTTTTCTATATTTTCTGTTGCAGTCTTTAGGTTATGTAAGCAGCTGCCATTTATGACTTCACTTGTGATTTTTTCATGTGACAGGTTTTTGGTCTTGAGTATGACTTGGATCTCTTTAATATTGTGGCTGTTCCAGATTTTAACATGTATGTGTTACCTTGGTGATGTTTAAGTTGATGGTGTAATTGTATACTCAGTACATCATATTTGTTGATTAGTTGGATTATGATTTCGTTTCAACTTTCTGTCAGTGATAGTGCTTTTGTTTTGTATGCACAGGGGAGCCATGGAAAACAAGAGTCTGAATGTAATGTTTCTCATCTGTCTCGAGCTTTCATTCTCCCACAATCAACCTTCTCACTTACCAATGTTTTGGCAATCATATATGGGTTTGTTCTTGCCAGATTTTCAACTCAAAGCTTGTCTTGGCATCTCCAGAGACTGCTACAGATGCTGATTATGCTGCAATTTTAGGAGTTATTGGTCATGAGGTTGATATATTTTTCTTTGTTGCCAAAGATTAATTAAATTTTGATTTATTTTAGTAATCTGTGTGGTGGGTTGATCATGACTTGGGTTTTATATTTTGTCTATGGTGCAGTATTTTCACAACTGGACTGGCAACAGGTCTCTCTCTCGCACCCATGCTCGCACGCACACCCCCTCACACCCATACCCACAAATAACCCTGCAAATCTTATGCAGTCAGCATGCCACATTATGCTTTGCACTATATAATTTTTACCTCATTTTGTGATGGCATCATTTTTATTTTTCTCTGGTGGGTTGTTTGAATTGATTTCAGAGTTACATGTCGCGACTGGTTCCAACTCAGTCTAAAGGAAGGGCTCACTGTTTTCCGTGATCAAGTATGATGGGTTATTCGTTACTTCAAATAGAAAAAAAAAAGTTATTATCCTTTTGTTACATGAATTTCAGAACATTTTACGTATGATTGGCAGGAATTCTCCTCTGACATGGGAAGCCGAACTGTAAAGCGGATTAGTGATGTTTCGAAGCTTCGTATTTATCAGTTTCCCCAGGTTTGTCTTCTCATGTTTTCAGAGACCTTATGCCTTCCTCACTCATGCTTTTTCATGGGAAGGATTTCGTGGAATTATCTATGTATTAATCTTGTGGGTTAGCCATGGTTATTCTTGAAATAGAATGATAAAGGTTGTCCACTTTGCTGATAATTCGGGCCTGTTTGTTAACTTGCCCAACAGTGAAATTTTCTATTCTTTTGTTCCCTGGAACAAATTTCCATTTTTTTTGTTCCCGGAAGTAGATTTATAACAGAATTGAGAAGTAAAAAAAATAAAAATTGATTTTTGTTCCGGGGAACAATTCTAGAATCAAGCATCTATTTTCTTTCTTTTCTTTTTTCTTGTTCTTATTCCCTCTTTTCTTCTTCTTCAACTACTGCCGCTGCTGCTGTTGCCGTCCACCGCCGTCCGCTGTCTGCTGCCGGTTTCCGGTGACCGGTCCGGCGAGCTCGTCAGAGGCTCACTAGGCCAAGGCAAGGTTTGGCGAGCTCACCGGAGGCTCGGCCAACCATTGGTGAGGTGGGCCTCATTGGGGCCTCCCGCAGCCACTGGCAAGGCTCAGCCTTGCCTAGCCACCGTGGGGCTCGACCTCGTTGGGGCACCGTGAAGTCGACGTCGCTTGGCCAAGGCGAGGCCGACCTCACGGTGGCTCGGCGAGGTCGAGCCCTGCTGGCGGCTAGGCGAGCTCGACCTCGGCAGATCTGGGTGAGGCCGCTCGCTTAACCGCCGGCAAGGCTTGGCCGAAGAGGCATGGCCTTGTCGAGGCTTGGCGACGCTCTGGTGAGGTTGCTGGCCCTTGTCTAGCCGGTCGCCAGTCATCCCAAGTCGGCGACCAGCCACCTTGAAGAAGAAGAAGGGGAGAAAGAAAGGAAAAAAAGAAAAGAAGAAAAAAAAAAAAAAAAAGGAAAAAATAATAAAATTATTAAAAAAATAAAAAAAAAAAAAAGATTTGTAGTAGAAATTTTGAGGATGGTATCAAACGTAATTTTATTCAGGGGATTAAAATTTTAGACAATTACCAAACGGCTTAAAATGTTTAGAAATTGTTCCTAGGAACAGAATAAAAAAGAATCATTTTTTATCAAAAATTGTTCCCAGGAACGGAAACGTTACCAAACACGCCCTTCTTCCCCAATTGTTTGGTCATATTCTGCTTTCCCTATTCCTTTCAGGATGCTGGTCCAATGGCTCATCCTGTGCGGCCACATTCTTACATCAAGGTGTGCAGTCAAATATATGCTGTTAATTTAATTTTGTCTCAGTGAGTATTCTCCTGGAATGCTTTATTAACTTTTTCCATATTCTGTTTCTCAGATGGACAACTTTTACACAGGCAAGTGTTTCCTGGGGAGGCAGTACATTTTTTCCTCTAATATTTCCTTTTCTCCTTGTTTTTGTTCCTCAACATCTCTGACTCTAATTGTTTTGCAATCATTTTGGATTAATACTTGTGGATTCCCCACCTCATGACCTGCAGTCACGGTAGGTCTAAGATCTTCTCGCTTATTGCACTTCATACTTTGATTCTTTTTGTATGATTTCTAATACTCTTTTTTTTTTTGGGTTGTTTCTGATGGTCTGTAGGTGTATGAAAAGGTTTGACTCTTTATCTGGACTTAGAAATATTTGTGGTGCATCAAGTAAATCATATTTCATGTTCAATAACTCGGGATTAAACTTTCAGGGAGCTGAAGTTGTGAGGATGTACAAGACCTTGCTGGGTAGTCAAGGTTTCAGGAAGGTAAGGCTGAGTGTTATCATCAGGTTGTGGGAGAACCTAAAATTGATTCTCGAGCACAGTTATCATCTGTCTCGGTCCTGACAAGACCTCATTCTAAGGTCGATACTTCACTCTATCTTCTGTTTCAGGGTATGGATCTGTACTTTCAGAGACATGATGGTCAGGCTGTCACCTGTGAAGATTTCTTTGCTGCAATGAGGGATGCAAATGATGCAGAATTCTCCAATTTCTTACTATGGTATACTGCATGTTGCCCCGATGTCTGCTAGTTTAATTTCATGTCAATAACTACATATGACTGTATTATAGGTACTCGCAAGCTGGGACCCCCATGGTAAAAGTGACATCGTCCTACGATGCTGAAGCTCGTACGTTCTCCTTGAAATTTTGGTATGCATGCAAACAATAAAGCATTAGTCTAATCCTTTCATCTTTCCAGCTTGGTTAGTGTGTTGCCTCATGACTCTTGTTATGTGCAGCCAAGAGGTACCACCAACTCCAGGGCAGCCAGTTAAAGAGCCAATGTTCATTCCTGTGTCGGTTGGTCTGCTGGACTTGACTGGGAAGGATTTGCCTTTGTCCTCAGTATATCATGATGGGACATTGCAATCCATAGCAAAAGACGGTCAGCCAGTCTACTCCACAGTTCTTCGTGTTACCAAGGTTTGTTGATTTCCCCTCATGATCAAATATCCATCACTTTTTTTTTACTATTCAGTAGTTCAGATTTAAGTTTAACCTCTTTTACGGTTTGACAATGCAAAGCAGAAAGAAGAAGAATTTGTGTTTGCTGATATAAATGAGAGGCCGATCCCATCTCTCTTGCGGGGTTTCAGTGCTCCTATTCGCCTTGAATCTGATCTCACCGACAGTGACCTCTTTTTCCTCCTTGCACACGATTCGGATGAGTTCAATCGGTTTGTTCTAACGAGTGCACTTTTTTTTTTTTTTTTTTTTTTTTCTGCATTTCTTCATGTACAGATGTTTTGCCTTACCAACTGATTGAGGCGGCTTAACACTTCTATTCCTGTGTTAGTTGGGAAGCCGGGCAAGTGCTGGCCAGGAAGCTGATGCTAACCTTGGCTGCTGATTTCCAACAAAAGAAACCATTGGTTTTGAACCCCGAGTTCATTCATGGACTTGGAAGTGTCCTCCGTGATTCAAGTCTGGACAAAGTAGGGTCTCATTCTTTTTTAGATATTCTGATATAGTGATTCTTCTCTATCTTTTCTTGGCCTCCTCAAGAGAAGAAGATTACTGCTTAGAAGAACCTTGACATTCTTGGTATGCTCAGGAATTCATTGCGAAGGCAATAACTCTTCCCGGTGAGGGGGAGGTAATGGACATGATGGATGTTGCGGATCCTGATGCAGTTCATGCTGTTCGAGTATTCATCAGGAAGCAGATAGCTCAGGAGTTGAAGGGTGACTTAATAAGCACGGTAAACATTCTGGTACTTTTCTTTTGTACAAGAAAAAGGTGTAATGTGTCTGATGAAATTATTGAGCTTGCTCCTCTTTAAACCTCCAGGTTGAAAAGAATAGGAGCTCAGATGGATATGTGTTTAACCATGACAACATGGCAAGGAGGGCTCTGAAGAACACCGCCCTTGGTATGTGTTTAGCTTTTTAAAGTCAATGTGTTTCAGATTCTAGCATAAGAAAGCTATAGTTTACTGACCAGTTTGCATCTTTCTTTTTTCAAAATTATAAACCAGCATATCTGGCTGCTCTGGATGATCCAGAGTGTACCGCGCTTGCTATGCATGAGTACAAAACTGCCGCAAATATGACCGAACAATTTGCAGCTTTGGCGGCAATCGCCCAGAATCCTTCTCAAACTCGTGAGGAGGTTCTAGCTGACTTCTACAGCAAGTGGCAGCATGACTTCTTGGTAATATATTCTTATCCATTCTAGAATTCCTTGGTTGAGAATGTGCCTGCGACTCTCTTTATGGGGGAGAGAATGAATGGGCATTGGTCAAATAAGAATTGTGCCTAGATTTATTTATGAGGAAAATACAACTTCAGTGTGTCCTTATGTGGAAAAACTTTGGTTTTGTTGTAAATTATATTTTAATTCAGCTGTTTAGTGTGTAATAGCATTTAAATGCTTTTCTTTTGTGAAATTTTCATCCATTTTAGCATGTTTTGGATTCATTTAGTGGGTGACATTTGGAGTCTTGAACTGTTGTCGGGTATAAGTCTTCAATGACATGTTTCAACCTCTTTGTTGAAGGTGGTGAACAAATGGTTCGCTCTTCAAGCAATGTCTAACATTCCTGGTAATGTTGAGAATGTCCGGAATCTCTTGAACCATCCGGCATTTGATTTGCGTAATCCAAACAAGGTAAGTGCTCGCTCCAGGGATAGAAGTATGGTCATCCTCAGCTGCAATCTACATGCATGTTGACCTCTTTTGCATTCCTAACCGATCTGCTTTTCCTGGGGATAAGGTATACTCGCTCATTGGTGGGTTCTGTGGTTCTCCTGTGAACTTCCATGCAAAGGATGGGTCAGGCTACAAGTTCTTGGGAGAAGTTGTGGTACAACTAGACAAGATAAATCCTCAGGTTGGCCGTGTTTCATGTGATGGTATGGTAAGATACGTCTGCAGCATAGGTAACTTTTGTTCTTAGCAGCATATTCTCTTGATAAATTTCAGGTTGCCTCCCGAATGGTCTCTGCCTTCTCAAGATGGAGACGCTATGACGAGACAAGGCAGAACCTTGCTAAGGTAAGGAGTTCCAGTCATGGATGCTGTTTTCTGTACCCTCTTTTTCTTCACTTGTCAATTTCATTTGCTGATGCCATTTCCGTGCCTCTTTTACAGGCACAGTTAGAGATGATCATGTCTACCAATGGACTGTCGGAGAATGTTTTTGAGATCGCCTCGAAAAGCTTGGCGGCTTGAACATCACCTCTACTTGGTGTTTGTGCGGTTGCTCCTAAGGTGGTGAGATGCAAGTCATCAATATATGTGGAATGTCTTTTGAGAAAGAACCATCATAATAAGTGCTTAATCTCCTTGCCCCGAAACAACTGTGGCACGCCATATTTGCTGTGGAAATTATGTATGTGGGTGATGTGTTAAGAAGGGAAAGTTTCAAAGACTCTGGCTGGGTTGATTTTTTTTTTACATATTCCATTTGCACTTTTAGAGGAGCAACGAAGTGTGAGACACTCAAATATCACTGTGCATTGCTGAATAATTCTGAACTTGGTCAGCAAGGGCATGCTTCGTCACAGAAAACTAATGATACGGAAAGGACTCATCTCCGTAGGTAATACAGGACTTTCTTCTAGTGTGCCTAGAGATCCGAAAACACAGAAATAAGGAGACATTTTGCTTCAGAAAAGCTCTCCCGAGCTTTAAAAAATTATTGCAATGATAGACAACAATTCTATAATGGATTGTTCATCGATCAACTCAAGCTCGAGACATTGATATTCCCCGTCTAATTAATCATTTTACCATTTGATCAACGCGCGAGTGTTCGAACTTATCCAAATGAAAGTCATATTTTCTGGACAGATGCTTCCAAATTTTCTTGCACAAAACGAGTGTTACAGATGTTTGGTGTATTCTTGAAAACATGAATACAATGAAAATAAGTTTATTGTGTGCTCTCTGCATTCACAGTAAGTTCTTCCTCTAAGATTGCCCAGACGGGGTACTTCTGCAAATTCGTGAGAGGTTAAGGATTCGAAAATGTACGGAGGCAATGAGTCTCATTCTTTCAAAAGGAAGGTTAAGGATTCGAACTCGGAACCTCAAAAGTAAAAATAAGAAAAAAGCGATTCAAGAAAATCACTAAACCTTCTGTCTTATTTTGCAAAAACAATGAGATACGAAATTCATCTGAATAGATGCATTCTACTATGAGTTTGGATCGTATCATAATCACTCATATCTTAACCAGCAAGCACTCTAGGTATTTACTACTTCCAAATAGGAACTCTTCCCTTAATGGCACGCATTTAATGTTTGCTATTTGCATTTCTGTGCAAGTCATATTGATCCCTCTCCTTGTATCAAATACAGAATCCTCCAAATAAGCTGGGTTTTCCCTCAAGCCCTTAACCTTTGATACACTTCTTGAAAAGTTCAAACCAATAAAGTTTTCAAGCCGAAAAGGGAAAGAAAAAACTTGCTCTCGAGGGAAAGAAGGGGCTAAGGAGTAACCACAGTCGTTGAAAATGGTGGATAATGGCTCTGCCACTCGTCTCCCAACCCAGCTGACTTGCCGTTCAGGGAAACAAGTATATGGAAACCCTGCATTTAAGTGATGGAGAGCACATTGATCTTTTCCCCGTTTTGGAGATGGAATGCGGGAAGATAAATTGGACGAGAGAGAGCCAGAGACGGTGTGCAAAGCTGGAGCTGAAGGTCGTGAAGAAGAAGACACCCTGCAAGAAGTTTTTTTTCTTGTGAGCAAGATGAAGGTGGCTACATGGTGAGAAGCATTCTCCAACTGCTAGAAGTAATGGAATATTCTTGGCTAGTTTCGTTTGTTTTTCTTTGATTTGTGATATTTGTATGCTGTTGCTCTTAGTTCTTTTGATCGTTCTTGTTCATGAGAAAAATTCTTTTGATTGTTCTTGCTCATGATAAAATTTCCACATCTTATTTCTTTGCAAAGTCAAATCATCGTCGGGTCTTCAATTCCCTGCAATCAATGTTGATAGTCGCAAAGGCGGAGTTCTATTTTTTATCGAATCATACTCATAAAACTCCTGGTTTATTCTGTTGAAATGAAAATAGTGAAAGCCTTATGTGGGCATAGGTTAGTTCTTACACCTATATATCATGTGACTTGAAATTGGTGATGCCAAAAGTTTAATTACTTCCGCAACGATCTTGGCTGGTTCAATTTTGCTGTCTTAATATTTTGGTAGTGTCGCTTGGTTTCGTCAGCCTACTGTGAAAGTGATAAGCTAAGGTTGTGTCGTGAGCATTTCGGTTGAGATTGATTAGTTGTTCTGCGGTGAGTATGCGATGTCCGAGATGGTTTTATAGAGTATCCGTTCTATGCTCTCGATCTGATTCTTAATTTTATTGTGGCTTCAACCCATGTTTGATAATTGGTTCGTTGTGGCGTCTGATAATGCATGCTTTCTCAAATCTCAAGAAGAACAACTTTAGGGTGGATGAGAAATCGCATAGTCGTGAAGCTGCATAAGAGCAAATTCTAGCTAGGATGGCCCTGAATGTGATGTCCCCGGGATTTGAAATCGGATGCAACCTAAAATTTCAGCAGAGATGGGAGTTCAGGAATGGCGAAAACAACTCGTCGAGTGACGACAAGTCCACTTCGAGCCACAATCGAGCGTCAGAGAAGAATGAACTGGTCCATGATCAGATCTCTCTAGGAGACAATGAGTCCAGCTATTCTAGGAGGCCTCAGGAGAAAGAACAAGTGGCATGCCCTGATGGAACAGATCAGGCTGATGAGAAAACCAAGAAGGGGAAAACTAGGAGTAAGAAGGATAACTCAGTAAAGGAAACAAAGAAGAGGCGAGCCAGCACCAGAGCCGGTACTAAGAAGCGAAAAGGAATTGCTTATGATGCTTCCATTATGAAAGAGCTTGGAGCGTTCACGAAGTCCGTAGTGCAGGAGCTCGAAGATGAAAGGATAAAAATGGTTGCGTGGATGAAGGAGGAAATCGACAAGATGGTGTCTGGAGACGTTTCAGCGCCCATATCGAGGAAGGACGGCACTTGCAGCGGAGACAAGACCGAACCGGCACTGAGCCATGAACATGCGGAGAACGATCAGGCCCAGCATTGGAAGAGCTCTGCAAAGGGTGTCGTCCTGGCTCTTCAAAGCGAGAGGCTTAAGAGTCGGACGAACCGAGGACGAAACAAAAGAGAGGAATTGCAATTGCAGCGTCAGAATAGCATTGAGGAGAACGTGAAGATGAGGGATCGGACTCGTGCTAACGATGATGCCAGAGCACAGAAGCTGAAGCCAGGCAAGAAAAGGCAAAGCAAGGGTAGGGATTCCGCGCAACCAGCCAAAAGGAAAAAGGCTTCGGATCCCACTACTTGTCCTAGGCCCGCTGAAAATCTCGTAAGCATTGGTCACGGTTCGAAATCAATGACAAATGACAGAGAAGTCCCAGGAACTAATGAACCGATACAATCTACTGATCCCTCGAAGAGCAATCTCCAACTCCAGCCGAGCAAGCTTGACCTGAGCAAGGGTGCTCTGGATTGGAACATTGGGTTCCTGGAAAGATCCTTAGCAAGCAAAATCACATCCGACTCAAGCAATCGCCAAATGACTCCAAACAATCAAGCTAATTGCATGATGTTCGAGAAAGAGAACAGGCAAAACTCGGGTTTCTTTTCGCAGATCAGCAGCTTGTCCGATCACTTGAATCCTACAGGTTCCCCAAAATGCTCAATGTTCCCTACCATCTCGAAAGCCGATGCTCTGAGCGAAAACTGCCTGCACAGGATCAATCCTGTCCAGTCGAGATTCTCTCAAAGAGAAACTCTGAATCCAGCAGGAAGGCTCGGGAGCCTCGCCCAGGCATGTCCTAGAAAAGAAGGCTCTTTGAACCGCAGCGGTGCCTCGGAACCAACCGCACAGGCTAGGATTCCCATGACACTCTATCAGGGCATGGACACAAGCTTCAGCAACGACCAGCCTTCGAGTTTGGAGAACTTGCTCCGAGCGAACAAGACCGCGCTAGGACTGAGACTGAGCGGCGGAGCAATGTGGAACGACAGGCACAGTTTTTCAGACTACCACGTTCCTAACAGCTTCCTCAGCCTCATGCGTCCTAGCTTGGACGCTCGGCTCGCCACATTTCAGAGCCCAGATCCTAAAAAAGGATGCTGATTCCCACGATGGAATCTGTTCTTTCGTGAAGCAGGAGTATTGATGAATAACTCCAATCTACAAGCCAGAGATGCCTCGTCTGCTGCTTTTCTTTCCAAAACTTTTCCCATCAATCGACTTGCCTTGATATATCTAGATGCAATGGTGTACATTTTGTGTTCATCTTCGAGTGAAACGGTCTGATGCAAACAGTACAATTCGAATGCTCCTTGTCTCACCATCCCACAAATTTCTGAAAAACGTCTCCCCGTTTTAGCATAGATGTGACTGAACTGAAACTAGAGGCGATCATTTGGCCACGGGGAATTCGAAATGAACTCAACTCGCTCCTACCCGCCACCGATCACCGAAAAAACATAAAATGGGATTTATCGAGCCGGGCCTAGCTCGGTCTTAATCAAGATCTGTCGTGGTCTTATTGATCAAGTGCACTTTATTCAAGTCCACCCTCATATTGATTTCATCCATCCCGGCTTCTTAGGCAAGCTTGTGGATCATGAGTATGGATAAGTAGTTTCAGGTTTCGTTCAGTTCCACTTGGACCCTAAAACCCATCAGTCAAACAAGTTTATTAATTTTTAAAATCTGAAATCTACTCTATTACGGGTTCCAGGATCTATTCGGGTTTCACCCGAACTCTTAATTAAATGATTGCAATATATCATCGCTCTAATGACCACTATTTACTATAATCCACTAATCACAACTCATATTTACACATACAAAGATTATGAAACACTAACAAAGTAAAAGTCTCGATCATGGATATCGCCCGAAATGGATGTTTAAATTAATGGTTTCAGATTATGCACTCATCGTTGGACGCCATGAAATGCGAAGATATAGAACAAGAAAGATACGACGACTTGTTTTAGGTTCTAAGTTATTGATTTCACCTAGATCTTAAAACTTATTCATCAAAACAAATTCCCTAATTTTTGAAACCTACAACCTATCATACATATTCTAAAATCTGAAATCGGATCGATAGGAAAGATCTGGTTCTTAGGTTCTTGATTTCATCTAAGGGTGAGCATATCCGAGGGACTATCCTGATCGGATCGGATTGGTCGGTTTGGTTCGATTCCGAGGGTGTTGATTCCATTCCTGGTCCCATAAAAATGAAATTGGTGATTTTCGGTCTGATTCTCGGTCTAGAGGGAACCGGACCAACACTTTTTTTAATAAAATATATTTTTTAATTTCTCAAAATAGCAACAAATTTTAAAATTGTAATAATTATAGTATTTTTTTTTTCTCTTTGGCTAATTGGCCTATTCTGTTGGATTGGACCAATGTGGATTAGCCGGATTGGCTAATCCAATCCTGATTCCAAAAAATGAGAACCGGTCCTCTTGATTCTTAAGTGGAATTGATCAGATCGGGAGTCGACAATCCCTAATTTAACCTTAAAACCCTGCTCACACCAAGGCTTTGTGATCAGATCCGACCCGCATAGAGGAGGATTTGCAGCAGTTACGACGTCACTGGCGATCTTGCCCCATTCCCCAAACGCATGGTCAAATAAAGACCACATGGCCGGTCGGAGACAGGGAGAACAAAGGGCAGGAGGGCGGGGTGCCCCCATCTCTTGCTGTCGTTATTCGGCACCTAACCGAAACCTGCCCATCTTCGACTTTGCATCGAAAATGATTGAATCGTTGAACAATTTTCACGATAAGGCATCGGGAAGAATTCTCGATATTTTACACCTTTGCCCCCGCCATTTCCTCCCTTCTCTTTCCAACATGATCTAGCAATTAGTCGACATCATCCAGATGCGAACATGTACGCCCAAATAGAACTGTCTTCCCTGTTATCTTTTCCCCCCTTTTTCCCCGATTCTACGGGATTTCAAATGCGAATTTCTACATTTTTAAAGATTCGAGGGGTTTAAAGTTCAGCTAGACTTGTCAAAATAAGCCCGTGATTCAATTTCTTAACTTGATGAATTGAGTTGTTGTATAAATTGATTATATTCAATAAATAAATTTAGAATAATAAAATCAAAATACGAATGTCATTAAATGATTTACAACTTATCAAAATCAAACCCACTTCTATGGTTTTATTTTTCACTCTCTCTTGCCTTAATTTAATCTAGCACTCGCCTGCTTCATGCTTTCACCTGGATTTGGTATGAGTTTTCGTTTGTTGGGTTAAGTATGAAAATATTTTAGTAATATAGATAGGATCAAGTATACGTCACTATATTTTTATTGTATAGAAATCGAATCAACAGTATTAATTTGGGTCAGGTCGACCCGACTCAATCCATCTGATTGGTCAAGTCTAGATTCAGCAAATGTCAAATGTCAATGAGTAGATATTTCCAGAGGATCTTGACGCGATGAGTGACGTTTCCATCTCAATTCGGGCAAAACGTGCTTTTGTTAAGTGTTTTTTTTTTGGTCAAAGCTCTTGTTTAGTGTTTGGTGTCCCGGTTTAGACGACCATGCTGACGACATAACCAATTAGGAAAAAATAGGAATGGCCAAGATGAATATAGAAAAAGAAAAAAGGGTGGGCGAAATGAAGAAGCAGAAAGGGACTGGCTACCGACCGGCAGGTGCGTACGGACAAAGTCCTATTTACCGGCCACTGCCGGTGATTTATTTCAATCATTGGTATTCCCTCAAAAAAAAAAAAAAAAAAAAAAAGGCATTTCATCGTTTTCTTTCTTGTTACCAACGTGAGCCCGTCGAATTCCCGGCGCCTTCCTTGGCGTTCGGCCGCCCCTTTTTTACTTTTTCTTTTTGAGAGTAACTACAATAATTGCCAGTCAGGTAACTATTACGTTTACTGAACCAAAAAAGAAGAAGTCAAATCGTCTTTTTATTTATTTATAAATAATATCACCCAATCATCAATATATATATATATATATATATATATTTTTTCTTTTTATATCCGCTGAAATCCCAAGTCACCTAGTGACGCTAGCGAAGGACCTATCAAGAAATCCCATTAGCCGTTCGTTTTATATAGCCGCCAGTCAGAATCCAACGACGCTTGAAGGGCATATCACCCCGACATTACGCTTAAAACGCTAATGTTTCCACTGAGGTTTGACCCTCCGACCTTTCCTCCAAGGTTGGGGTTTCTTATCCAAATGGAGCCACCAAGGCGCTTGGTCCCAACCATCGATAGTTGATAATATACGATACCGTAGAAATGTACAACTTTCTCTTTTATTATTGGTTTTCTCCCTCAACTAGGCTATGTGATGGAAAAGTCTAAAAAGGAAAAAAAATTAAAGAAAATGACTTAACTCATCGGAATTACTAGTGAACCACTATAGCTCGCTCGACTTCCAAGTCTCCTGAGCTCCACGCTATCTTTCTCAAGTGGAGATCAAGCAAAGTTCAAATGCCAATCAAGATCCCCGGAGAGTCAAATCTATCCAAGCATAAATTATTGCGGGCTTAATCGAATAATTCAATTTCCATTGTTTTTAAGTCGGTCGATTCTTTTACTGACCATTGAAATCTCGAAACGACAGGGTCCCAGTCAGCTAAAAGTTTCAACCTTATCACACACTTCTCTTTTTCTTCTTTCTTTCTTTCTCTCCATTTTTCTTTTCGATCATTTTCTTAACCACCGTCTCGTGTCCGTACGCGACCGGCAAAAGGTAGTTAAAAAAAAAAAAAAAAAAAAAGACGAACAGTTAATTTTGCATTCTCTCTCTCTCTCTCTCTCTCTCTATCTCTGACCGGAGCTGTGATGCGCGCTTCTTGAATCTGCGGTCGGCGAACGGCGATGGAGCTCCGGGGAGTCTGGTGGCGGGCGATCTCCGTCGCCGCCGTGATCTGGCTGGCGGCGTGCGGCCCCCGTCCCGCGGCGGCCGGCGACATCGTCCAAGACGACGAGAACGCTCCCAAGAAGCCCGGCTGCAACAACCAATTCGTCCTGGTAAAGCTCCTGATGTTGCTCCCTCCGTCGGGTCCTCGACCGGAACGCGTGCGCCCGATTTCCGGCGACCTCTGACCCGGTCGCCGGCTCTCAGTCCGCGTGCCGTTGACTGGGTCGTTGCTCGATTCGCGGTGTACGGAACCGGTCGCCGTGCTTGTCTTGGTGGATGAGCGACCGGGTCGTGCTTAGAGTTTGAGGTTGGAATGTGGTTTGCTTGATTGTGTGCAAGGGAGGGACTGATTATGGTGTTGATTGGAGCTAATAATTTGTTTAAGAGGATAAGGGAGCTGATGGAGTCAGTAGGTTAGAGCAATTTTACTGCTTTAGGTACAAACATGCCGAGATGTGAACTGCTTCAGCTTGTTATCCGGGAAAGTTGCTTTTCTTCGGGGTGATTTTCGGTCAATTTGGTTTCAGTGTCTTTCTGGGGAGATTTCCCCAGGTGGCACGCGTTATTTTTGGGGAAACTTTCGTTTCTTCAGTAGATACAGTATTACCCCAATTTCTGCCTGCCCTTATCATTGTTGAACTGCAGTTGTGGAAAGAGCTGGTGATTTTAAGCTGGGTATCATCTTAGGTTATATGTAGGTTATGAGTTGGTAGATTTGGAATTATTTCTCATTCTGGAGCAAAGTGTCACTATAGTTGCCTTTCTGGTGATTGATTCGTAATGATTCTGTCAGGTTAAAGTCCAAACCTGGGTTGATGGAGTTGAGAGCAGAGAATTCGTTGGTGTTGGTGCTAGATTCGGTAAACCAATTGTGCCAAAGGAGAAAAATGCAGACCAGTCGCCCCTTACTCTATCAGATCCTCGTGATTGTTGCCGCTCGCCAAATAAGAAGGTACCTCTTTTAGGTCGCCTCAAAGAAACTCACAAGTAGCTCTACTTATATTTGAAGATGTATTGTTGCACCGTCAGTATGACTGACTTATAATTTCAATATTGTTAAGCTCACGGGTGATGTCATCATGGTGGATCGAGGCAACTGCACATTTACTACAAAAGCAAATAATGCAGAAGCTGCTAATGCGTCAGCCATCCTAATTGTAAACAACCAAAAAGGTAATAGTGACGGTATATTGTCAAAAAAGCTAATACTTGTTCTTGCTATCAAGCATGAATTTTGATAATGAAGATTTCGTAGGTGACATGAATATTGGAACTTGGATGAGATAAATGCTGTGTCATGCCTGACTATAGAAAGCAAATCTTATAAACTTGAGAATTTCATTGGCCATTGAGATGAGTCAGTTTAGTGTGTGGCTCTGTTCAACACATTAATGAAGCTGTTTCTTTTCCACAACAGAACTATACAAGATGGTTTGTGATCCCGAAGAAACTGATCTGGACATAAAAATACCGGCGGTCATGCTCCCGCAGGATGCTGGTTCAAGCCTCTTGACATTGCTGATGAATAGTTCATCAGGTAAGCAATTTTTCTTCTGAATTAGCTGCATGTCTAATGTCAGCTCAATAAGGTTCCATACCTTGATACAATCTGAGAATATACGGATAACTTAAGCTGTACAGCATTTACTTACCTGCAGAAGTTTCTTTGTCGTACCCAGTGGCAGATGCCTTTTCTTGTGTTTTTTTTTTTTTTTTTTTGGGGGGCGGGCGCAGTGGTGGCTCCTGCTTCCTAGGCCCAAAAGTTCCTTATAGCATTAGTAAAATTTACCCCTCAAACCACAAATTCTCATTCTCCCATTACTCACACCTCAAGTTCTCTTTTATGTTTGAAGCAGAGCTTGCTCAATATGCAGATTGTTTACTAAACATTCAGGTTGTTTGCAGTGTCTGTGCAGCTATATTCTCCTACACGTCCTTTAGTTGACATAGCTGAAGTATTTCTATGGCTAATGGCTGTTGGTACCATCCTCTGTGCCTCATACTGGTCTGCATGGAGTGCTAGAGAAGCAGCTATCGAGCAGGACAAGCTAATGAAGGTTCTTTTTCTGATTTGGTGCCGTACACCTGCGCTTTCCTTCGGTAGATGCTTGTCCTCTGATTCAATGGTTTACCTTCTCTGCCTTTATCAATTTTGTAGGATGCTGTGGATGAACTTACAGACGACAAGCATGTAAAGGCAACTGGTGTTGTAGAAATCAGCACAACTTCAGCCATCCTCTTTGTCATCATTGCTTCGGGCTTCTTGATCGTTCTCTACAAACTTATGTCTACCTGGTTCATAGAACTGTTGGTGGTTCTTTTCTGCATAGGTGGTGTAGAGGTATAAATCTTTGGTTGACGTCCCCTGTTATTGCATATTTGCTTATTTTTCTACGCAGAATTGTGACTGCTGAGCTAATGACAGACCAGTCACTTGATTGTCCTCGTTTGTGCCATTTTACTTGAGGACAATAGTTCATGATACAGCTCCAACAATTACTTCGTCTTTTCGGACTGTAGTCCTTATGTGTACATACTCTTCAGGTGCATATCTGACATAGTAGCTGCTTTGGCTTGCAGGGCTTACAAACTTGCTTGGTTGCTTTATTGTCAAGGTAATTCCTTATTTGACACATTTGTCCTTGCATGTTTGATAATTTAGATTCATAAGCTCATCTTTCTCATACTTGGTCTACTGTAAGGATAATTAATCTTGTGAATTTGGCTGAATTGATTGTTATAGGGATCACAATATTGTGCCTTACCTAACAAAAGAGGTGATACATAGGAGTGATAGGATCTAAGGTGAGTCGGACCAAGAACTAGGAACTGACCCTGTGACCTTTACTGAACCGGTTGGTTTTGGAACCGCCAGCTCCCGAATTTCCCAACCGGCTGGTTCTGATCCAGTTCCTGTTCTGTATGGGGAGTGGTGCATTTTATGTGTTGGGCCAAATTCTTATAATAGAATATAAAAGCTGCATTATTTCGCTATAAAACCATTCGTTAGTTAATTGATTATGTTGAAGAGGATGGTTTAATTCTGCAGAAATCATTTACTTTTGTTGAATACGAGGGTCACCCTATTTAATGTGCATTTGTCATGCTGAACAAACATAAAAAAATTGTCAACGGAAGCTGTAAAGAGAAATTGAGCGAGATTTGAGAATTCAGCTAAAAACAACTTTCAATAGGGAATTGGTCCTTATATTCAATCTTATTTTGTGTTTAACGTATGTAGCTCCTTTACAATCTTCTACAGTCATGTAAAATAAGGTCATATTGCATGGCAACTAGCATCACTACTAGTGACTAGAGAGACCTCTCCCAGAATGTGAGGCTGGCTATTGATTATATCTTTCCCTGTATAAATATTCTCTGACAACCTGATAATAGCAAGCCCACAATAGTTTTTAAGCTTGCCAAGAAGACACTGCTCCATGTGAAGGTGAATTAGTTAAATCAAGGTGTTATTGATAGGAGGGATGGTATTAAGGTGATCATAGCACAAAATACATATGAGACAATTAAAATGGATGACGAGACATATTTTGGTTAAGTGGAATAACAGTTTGGATTCTCTTTATATTATCTCAGGGCTAGAGTTAATTATTTGTCGATTTCTACAGATGGTTCAGAAATTTCGGGGATTCATACACCAAAGTACCATTCTTTGGAGCTGTGTCGTACCTGACCTTGGCTGTTTCTCCCTTCTGCATAGTATTTGCTGTTGTTTGGGCTGTTTATCGAAATGCTTCCTTGGCCTGGATTGGTCAAGATATACTTGTAAGGTTCAATTGCCTTTTTAACAATCCAAATGGAACTGTACTTTTTGCAGCCATGTGGATGTAGTCCTTGCATAGTCTCAGTGATGTTCTGTGTTTTTGACTTTCTGCGAGAGTAGTGCAGTTGGTTAAGTAAGGTAAATCTGCATCAGAAGGCATCCTCTTGTCATCTCTTGACTGTATCTGTTGTATGTTTTGCAGATACTTGACTGTTATGTATTCTTATGTTCGTCAATCTTATTGTACAAATTAAATTCCTTTACCCAACAAACATCCAACTGCCTCCATCTTTAAATGACTTGGGTATAATAATCTATAGTCCCTGCTTAAGCTTAAGGTTGGTCAGGCCTCTGAAGATTTCATCATTGTAGTTGATAAGTTATGTTAGTGGGGATGAGCAATTGCTAATGCTGGTCTCTGCTTATTTGTTGGTCCTTATTTTGTGACTGAATCACCTGCATTGGCTCTGTAGTGTCTCTTGCTTTCGTAGGGTAAAGAATATTGCATCCTTTCCTATAATACTTCACTACGAGTATGTACATCATAAATTCACATATTTTCTTACTTTTGCCTTTTTAACAAGTGCACTAGTTGTTTTAAAAGGTGACTTGAAAATACTACATTTACTTCTTTATGTTCCACATGTCATTTTTTACTTTACTATTCCTTCTGATAAAAAGGGTAACCATGGTGTCTGCGAAAATGATTTATTTACACCGCCTCTTCTGTTTATTAACTCTTTTAGATCTTTCTTAACGTGTCTGCTGCTTACATTCTATGTGAATATCACAAGTCAAGACTATTCTGTGGGAGTTTTTATGCATAGTGTGGGGATTATTGATATGATTGAATGGCTGGCGAAAGTAGGTTTTTGAGGTTTTGTTGGAACATTAAACTTAGACTTGTTTTGTCTGCTTCCTTTCAGGGGATTGCTCTGATAATCACCGTTCTTCAAATTGTTCGAATTCCAAATCTCAAGGTAGTCATTCTGATTAACTCTGCTGAGATGATTGCTTTTAAAATTCAGGTTTCCAATGCATATGGTAAAGAACAAGCTCTTGACCATAGTTGTCCCTAAGATCCTCTTGAGGCCATTAATCTTACCCTCCTTGATACCCACATTCTGCTGCAAATGCGGAACCAAAGAGCAAGTATGACCCTTCCCCATTCCCCTTGATCCTTCCTTAATATGCCACCAAACATCAGTCCCAGTACTCTCCACCATTGCTTTGTTGAAATTCAATTTGAATCAGTAAGCTTGTGGAATTTGCCTTGTCACCCCTGATCTCGACTTCTTTCAGCATCGTTTAATCTCTTTTAATGCAACATATTGTTCCCCTGCTTTAGTTCGAGAGTTGCTCTGCATGTTGTTCCCCTGGTTAATGTTTTGGCATTATTTAGACCTTGTCCAGTGTAGTTGACTATGTATGTTTTCCGAGTGAGTTAACTGTATAGCGCCAATATCCTGGATATTGGAGAAACTCTCTCTCTCTCTCTCTCTCTCTCTCTCTCTCTCTCTCTCTCTCAAATGACTTTTCTTGTTTCCTTAATCAGGTGGGAACAGTTCTTCTAAGCTGTGCTTTCTTGTATGACATTTTCTGGGTGTTCGTTTCAAAGAAGCTGTTCAAAGAAAGTGTGATGATTGTGGTGCGTATTCTTACTATGTTGAAGTTAGGTTAGAAGTGCCTTTTCTTTAGAGCTCAACAATGTCGATGATCTTTTAATTGCAATTCTGTAGGTTGCTCGAGGTGATAGAAGTGGAGAGGATGGAATTCCAATGCTGTTAAAGATCCCCAGAATGTTCGATCCATGGGGTGGTTATAGCATTATAGGATTTGGGGACATTCTTTTGCCGGGACTGGTGGTAGCATTTTCACTCAGGTTTACCCATTTTCCTTTGGCTTGGATCAGATTCAGTTATGCTGTATAACTAAAATAGTTCAGTTGAATAAGTTCTCACTTGCGACACTTTCACACTTGTAACTGGCGGAAGCACAATCAGATCAATATCTTGGTAAACTGTTTTCTGTCTACAATTGGATTTTGCAATAATGTACTATCTGCAGATATGATTGGCTGGCAAATAAGAATCTTCGAGCTGGATACTTCTTGTGGGCAATGCTTGCTTATGGATTAGGTAAGAGAAAATTGCTAAATGGAAAGATAGGGAATATAAGAGTATTTTCCCATTTCTTTTTACCATTTCTTGTGAATATAACTGTTTTTATAACTATTTTCTGCCGCACGCCTGACTGCAGGTCTTCTTATAACTTATGTGGCATTGAATTTGATGGATGGGCATGGGCAACCTGCCTTGCTTTACATTGTTCCATTTACGCTCGGTAATTTCCTCATGCGAATTTAATTAAAGCATGTGTCAATGCCACATTGACAGAACTCTTTATGAACTGGGAGATTTGTGCATTACTGCAGGAACCTTTTTAGCATTGGGAAGGAGGCGAGGCGATCTAAAGGTACTATGGACCAGAGGAGAACCAGAGAGACCCTGTCCGCATGTGCGACTACATTCTAGCCAGGAAGTGGATCTAGATGATTGAGACCGGAGCTTGTAATTGCACGTCAGGTGAAGTTAGTAATCTTAACTGAGAATTATGTGGTAGAAAAATGCTTCTCAGATGCTTACCGTGAGATGACAAAGTTGTGTGCAAGAACAAGATTGCTACCATCGGCTTGAAACAAAGTGAAAGTAAGCTGACAGAAACGTTGTCTATGTATCATTGGCAGATCTTTCTCCTGTGTCCTGTACCTGCTTCCACTTTAAGACTTGGAGCTGTCTAAGACTGTATTAGATGTGCGAACAACTACTAACTCATGTATGGAGACACATGTTGTCTATGCAGTATTTTTATCACTGTCTAGAGCGATGCTATCTAGTAACGAGGTTTAACTTGTAGGCTCTGTGACTGCTAACTCCGGCTATGGAGAAGCAAGATCCCGATGTGTGTTGAGAGCCTTGCTTGCTGTGTCAATTGGTATGCGCTTGAGAGCCTTGCTTGCTGTGTCAATTGGTATGCGCATGACAATTATGTGCTTACCATCTTCTCTGCGTTTCATTAAAGATAGAATTTCGCAAAAGAGCCTCGCCGTCAAAGCCAAGTTCTCACTTCCTACATCGAGGGTGATGCTCTAGGAAAGGGGATGTAAAGGTGTCCTGTACTTACCATTTTCGGCTTTTGGAAGAGCAGGATCGACACCCCGATTTTCCTTTCACGTCAGATAGCTCAAGGAGGGTAAGAAAACGACATTGTTGCCCAATTTGGACAGAAAGATACGAGGGATTTAGGCGACAGCCATGTGGTGTTTGGTTAGGGAATTGAATTGGTTCTAACTTTGTATCCAACAGCGGTATCGACTTTGCCTGAAGACGCATCGTTGTGATGACATGTCCGTGGTCTCAAAACCGCTCCTGCTTGCCATCATCAGTTCGTGACCCATGATTCAGACGCAAGAGTGCGATTTAAGAAAAGGGGGTTCTCTATGATGAAGGCGACTCTGCCGGCTCATCTTCGTTGGTTAGATGGCGATCGAGTCAATGCCCCATGATATCTAAGTAGGCTCGGGATCACATCTGGCTATTCTGGCTATTAATCTTGCGAGCGTGGCTAAAGTTGCAGTGCTTTGGAAAATTGCATTCCTACCCCACAAGAAAGGCAGAGGCTTCTTCCTTCTTTTCCTTTTGCTTTCTTTAGCGAATTCCCTATAGAGTTCATCATACTTTTCGTTAACCAAAAACCCTCGACCAACGTGTCTGGGAAGTAACAAAATCAAAGATTCTTACTTGTATCAGTTATCTCCTTCCATGCGTGATCAAACATTTTCAAATCCATCGAATTCGGGACCATCTAACAATTTTTCTTCCGGAGGGCCAGGACCCTATGGTCAGAAAAAGGGCTGCAGCGCATGGTGGGGGGCTAAAGGGGCTGGCCATGTGATTCGCAGCCAGAAAAGCCAGGTGGGCATCCGATGTTCCTGAGCTGGAACGCATTATCGATTCCTCCTCTTGTTTATACAAATGGAGGCCCGGATAATGATAAATGATGGAAAGAATAAGGTGAGTGTGGCCCCTTGATTAGGAAAATGTGGTCCCACCACCCCAATTTTGCTTTTCCCGTTTCAAGATGACCTAAGCTAATCCAATCTTATTCGCGACTCTTGGCCATTAAAAAAAAAAAAAAAAAAAAAAAGTTGTTCATGGATCAGGTTGAGTCATCGAAGTGACATTTTCTTTTTGTCAAAAGAAATTTTCATTTATTATAAAAATGATACATGAAATGATTCATAGAAAGTCCCAGAAATAATAAACAAAAGGCAAGTCCATAGAGCTGCAAAACGAACCAATATTCAGAAACCAAAGTATACCATCAGAGAATGGTTGGTAAAGGTAACCGAAGGATTAACTATAAGCATATCTGATGTCACTAGTTGCTTTCCGTTTTTGAATTTTTTTTCTTTAACCATATAGACCTTGGTTCCATTATGTTCAATGTATATAATAAGCAATCAAGGAGGGATCTAGAAATTTTCTTTAGTTGGGACAAAGAAATCAATAAATTGTTAAGAGTAAAAGGAGCATATCCGTTTCAGTAACCAAAGTAGTATTCTTGTACTTGAAAAGTCAGATAAAAAGAAAATATCATGCAGCTTTTTTTACTAAAAGAAATCACATGTTGTAATCTTTTTAAACTTATAAGCGTTATTTATTTGTGAGGACAAATTGAAATGAAAATCGTCAATCTTGGCTTACCAATAAAATTTTCAAGGAATTCAATGGGGCAAAAAATATCAATCTTTTTTAGCATAAAATTTCTCATTCTCTATTTCTCTCGTTATCCGGAACAAGTTTGGAACAAAAATCCGTTTAGTGACGCAATTTGATTTTTCTATTTCTGGAATAGATTTCTATTCCAAAAATAGATTGAAGAAGAAATCAGAAGCTAAAATTTTAAACTTCTCAATTTCTAATATCAATTTATGGCCATAAATCAATTTACATTCCGGAAATTTTGTTATGCGCACCTAGCATCATGTAAGGACCCTTACCTATTTCGATATTTTGGAAAAATGGAAAGTGTTTATACACTCAAGATCAAGTAAATCCGTGCTTAAGGCCTTTAATAAGTTTCTAATCGAGCCTAATTGATTATGAATTTTCTTAAATTGGAAATAAATAGTCCGGACTTAAATTCACAAATAACACTATATACTTCATGAAGCTATGGTCAATCCATCTAAAATGGAGGTAGTCATTATTTATGCTTCGTTTATTTCGTGGAAAATGAATAGTTTGGAAGATGATAGCTTGCATATAATTAATGTCTAGACATTTTCATGGAAGATAATTTTTTTCACCCGTTCATTTTTATAAGCGATACAAATGATTATTTTTAGGTAAATATTTTTCAAACTATTTTATAGACTTTAAAAATAATCGCTTGTATTATTGGAAATAATTAGTCAATAGAAATTATTTTTCTTGTCGACAATAATTCATATGTAAATCTTTACTATGAATAATATAACGATACAAGTGAGTATTTATAGAAAAATATATATTCTAATTATTTTATTTTTGGGAAGCCAACGGAACTCCAGAAAGTTCAAAAAAAAAAAAAAAAAGCAATCATTGGGGGGACCACCAAGCCAAGGTCCAAGCTGCAGCTGAGCTCATTGGTTGGTTCCCTTCTCTTTTTATGAGGAGGGTTGGACTTGGAACGACGTGTCGGATCGTTGTGGCCTATTATACCCGTTGAAAGTGGAGCCTACCGACCCCCTTGCACGGTTGGTGGCAGGGGCAGGTGCGTAATTTCAGCGCAATTACGAACGTAGCCGTTGCCCCCCCCTCCCCATGTGCTCCCCGGGCCCTCCCCTTCTTTTGGCCCTAAAACGGTAACCCCCCAGAGGAAGGAGAGAGGATTTTCCCCATAATAATTAAATTTAAAAAAAATTGTTAATTTCTGGCATATTCTAGGAAATAAAGTTATCGTTGTTAATACTTCCTTCTTTTTTTAATATTCACCCAATGTAAATTAAATTTTCGCTCCAAAAGTAGGGTGAGTTTACAAAGATAAATATAAATACTGTAAAATATGAATATTATATGTATATATCATTTGAATTGCTTCGTGATATAAAAAATATAAAAAAGCTCTCCGACAAAAAATAACGTAGAGGTCTCGGTATCATTCTCGATTATTTTTTTCATTTACAGAAATTATTTTTGAGCTGTTTTTCATTTGGCATTTTCGGTCTGCGTGAATGGAAGATGATGTTCTTCCTCTTATGATTAGAACAGACAGTGTGGATGGAGTTGGACTCACCGGCCAATACAACTGACAGAGAATTTTGACCCTTTAATAAATACTGAAAGGACAAATTAAAAAGAAATCATCTTGAGCATCTGCAGGAGATAAGAACCGGACAACCGAGGCACCAACCAATCCCTGTCATCGTCTCTCTCTCTCTCTCTCCAGCACTGTGCTCCACCTATAATCCCTCCTTGCTTTTTAAAAATTCAGAAGCTTTACTTTAGTGTTCAAATTCCCAGAATACCACACCATTATTGCTTCTTTTGTTTTTGGGTAGGACAGACAGCACATAATCATGATCAAGTTCCTTTCTTTACCCAGAAATTAGTGTCAAAAAAAAATAATGGGAAACAAGTAATAGCCTCACCAACTCTGCTGTGCAGATAAGACATCCCATCTTTCTATAAATCCACCCCTTTATCCTTCGCCACCCTTGCTACTTTACCACCACCTTTTGCTTCACTTCCTTCACCATCTTCGCCGGCACTTCTCGTTCTGTGTGAGGGAAGCAACAGATAATGGAGGGTAAGGAAGAAGATGTGAGGCTTGGAGCCAACAAGTTCTCTGAGAGGCAACCCATTGGCACGTCTGCTCAGACGGACAAGGACTACAAGGAGCCGCCGCCAGCGCCGCTCTTTGAGCCCGGAGAGCTCCAGTCATGGTCATTCTACAGGGCTGGGATTGCGGAGTTCGTGGCCACCTTCTTGTTCCTCTACATCACCGTCTTGACTGTGATGGGCGTGTCTCAGAGCAAGACCAAGTGTACCACTGTGGGCGTTCAGGGCATCGCTTGGGCTTTCGGCGGCATGATCTTTGCCCTTGTGTACTGCACTGCTGGTATCTCAGGTTAGAGCCTCTCTTGCAATGTTTTTGAGCCAATGCATGGAGCCCAAGGTTGCTTTTTTATGCCATGTGTGGGCAAATTAGTTGCGTTCTTCTTTGTTTTGCGTAGTTGTAGATCTAGTCATTGTGGAGAGACCTTTGGCTAAAGCATACTTGTGTTGGGTGTTGGTTCTTGCTTGATAAAGGCGAATACATTCCTTAACTCATCAGCTTGGCCAATGCAATTCGATTAAGCCCAACAAAAAAGTTCCTCTTTTTATGCCATTCGTGGGCAAATTAGTTGCGTTGTTCTTGTTTTATGATAAGTACAGATCTGGCAATATTAGAGAGACCTTGAATCTAAGCATGTGTGTGCTTGGGTGGTTTTTTGTATGATCGATACAGGTGGACACATCAACCCGGCGGTGACCTTTGGCCTGTTCTTGGCAAGGAAGTTGTCCCTCACTAGGGCAGTGTTCTACATCATCATGCAGTGCCTTGGTGCCATCTGTGGAGCTGGTGTTGTCAAGGGCTTGCAAGGTGACACCAGGTATGAGCTGCTCGGAGGTGGGGCCAACTCTGTGAGCCATGGGTACACCAAGGGCGATGGCCTTGGTGCTGAGATTATTGGCACATTTGTGCTTGTCTACACCGTCTTCTCTGCCACTGACGCCAAGAGAAATGCCAGAGACTCCCATGTTCCTGTATGTGTTTGTCTTTCTTTTGCTTCTGATCTAAAGTTTATGAATTGCTTTGAACTCTTGAAAGCCTTAGTTTTTGATCTAAAGTTTATGAATTGCTTTGAACTCTTGAAAGCCTTAGTTTTTGGCATGTTAGTTTCATTGTGAAGGTAGGGTTCGAGTTGGCTTTGTGATCTTTTAGCTAGGCTCTGTATGTTTTCACTCAACTGAAGAGTTGAGGAAATTAAGGTGGCCAAAAAGGTGATCATTAGCTTTGGGTCCAACCACCAACCTTAGATTGATTAAATCTGAGGTGGGTTGTTCCTGTTATTTCGCTAATGTGCCAGGCAGGTAGATAAATAGCCTCGGATTGATTAAGTCTGAGGAAATTGTTCATCACATAATGGACCTTAGGTACATAAAAAAGCTTTTGTTTTTCTGCTTCTATTATTGATATATGCGGCAGCCAAAAACAATGTTAGATAGCAAATAATGTGTCTGCACTGTTCAACTGTGTCGCTTTTTCCTCTTTTAAATTTGGGTATCTACTCATCATTTTCCAATATTGGCAAATATAATCAATTCAATTATTGATGTTTTCAGACTTAACGAAAGAAATCGGAATTGGTAGACAAAAGGTTCTAATCCTGCTAATACGAGAGGAACTTGATGTGCAAAAGGAACCTACTTTGCTTTAGGGAGCAGTTGCATGTCCCTGAATATCCCTTTCATAAACCTGCTATTTGTTTTGCATTTATCTAGGCCAAAACAAGTGAAATCATTACTAATTTCAAGCTTAACGGCACAGTTAGCTTCTCTAGAAATTTCTTCAAGATCCTCCTGTTCTAACCCAAATGTTAGCAGAAAATTCGGCTTCTCTTCCATGTAATCTAATTGATTTGTACTATTGTTTTCTGTCGCCGTAAATAATATGTCATCTACATTCTGAAGTTTATTCATTGGTGCTGTTAGATTACACTTGGGCCTGCTTCAGGCACGTCGTGATGAGATTTGCCTTTTCATCCATCATCTTGCAGATTTTGGCTCCTCTTCCCATCGGCTTTGCAGTGTTCTTGGTTCACTTGGCGACCATCCCCATCACAGGAACCGGCATCAACCCCGCCAGGAGTCTTGGAGCTGCCATCATCTACAACAAGGACCATGCATGGGATGATCAGGTATCCATTTCGTGATGCAACCTGCTATATGTCAAATCCTTTTCTTGGTGAACAAGCATCATTTCCACTCTCTTGTCCTTCCTTTTTAACACCTTTTGCTTTTGGCTGCAGTGGATCTTTTGGGTTGGACCCTTCATTGGAGCTGCACTAGCTGCAGTGTACCACCAACTAATCATCAGAGCCATCCCCTTCAAGGCCAGGGTCTAGAGAGTCTCTTCTTCCTCTCTTGATTTTGAGCTGAAACATCTCCATCATTCTATCCTCTTTTCCCACTTCTCTTGGCTTGTACTTGGTTGGTCTTTAAGTTGTTGATCCTGTGGTGTAAATTATGGACCTACTTTCATATTAATGTTTGCGACAGATTATGAGTGGATTATTGTTATTTTGTCTTATAAACGTGCATACATCATGGCATTTAAAAAAAAAAAAAAAAAAAGCATATATAGATCGACTCAACGGCGAATGAAATGTTCTGGCCGGGAGAAAAAAGAAACAACATTTGCGGAATGTCCATTAATTGCTCGAATAGATAATGGACCCAAAAAAGAAACAATAAAAACTTGCCCCTACCAACGAAAGGCAGACGGCCGGAAACCTAGTAAAATCTAAAACAGTTAATCTCACTTATTTATATTAGTTCATCCTCATTATAAGCTGATGACTTTTTGAGTATAAGTACGTAAAAAATATCGATAAATATAGATAATAATAATTAATCATGTAAAAGAGTCTCAGTAATGGAAACGTGTAAATATTCATTGGGATATTTAGAATCTCTTCGAACAAAATCGACTTATTGTAACGTGTAAATATTCATTGGCAATTGAATTGCGGATTGTTAGCACATTGTGGCCTCAATTATAGGTCATTCAAAGAATTTTTGTCCAGTCCATCTCAAGATCTCAGTCTCTTCCTGTTAAATGATGCAGTTAAGAGTTTTCTATTCTAGAATCTATAATATCTAATCTTTAATGGCTTTTGCCCATTTTATTATTAAAAAAAGGAAGATAAGTGAATAGTCCATTGTTGAAAACAAACAAAGAACAAATGGAGGCAAGAATTTAATGAGGTTTAGTAATGTGCCTACGTTCTTGGATAAAACTCTCACACTGATGATTTGTCATTATTCTCTATATATACAGAATGAGGTTGCTACAACCAAGGAAACAAGCAACCATAAAAGGAAAAATATCAAGGAAAAATATCCCTGAAATCAAGATGCAAAAATATGAAATACAATATTCACATCTCCTTTCCAAGAATAGGAGCACAAATTCCGCCAATACTCCCCCTCAAGTTAAAGTAAAGAAAGCATTGAAGGTCAACTTGTTCACCATCTCTTGAAACACTCCTTCAGACATAGCCTTGGTAAAGACATCTACTAATTGATCTTCATTGCGAATGTACGATGTCAAAATAGTCTTATCTTGCACCTTTTCTCTCACAAAGTGACATTCCACCTCTATGTGCTTAGTCCTTTCATGGTATACATGATTCGAAGCAATATAAACAACGGCCTAATTATCACAAAATAGTTTCATTGGTTTGGTTATAAAGTTGAAACCCGACTCTTGAAGCAACAATTTCAACCACACTATTTCAATTGTAGCCATAGCCATAGCTTAATATTCTACCTTTGCATTGGATCATGCATCAGCTACTTGTTCTTGCTCTTCCAAGTGACAATATTTTCTCCCACAAAGGTGCAAAAACTTGTAGTAAATTTTTTATCAACGAGGTTGTCAGCCCAATCCGCATCTGCATAACCAATGATGTCCGTGTGACCATTGTTCTTCATCAAAATTCCCTTTCTTGGAGAGGCCTTCAAGTGCCGAAGCAAGTGATTATTCAGTTTCGTGTGCCCCTCTGTTGGTTTTCGCATAAATTGACTCACATAGCTAACAACATATGCTATATCAGGTCAAGTCAATCATCTAGCAAGGCATTGAAATTGCCCAACATTATGCAACAATGTATAATTAGAAATAAACTTACCATCATAATCCATCGGGTTGTGTCGCGACCTACCCCTTAGGGAAGGGAATAGGTTTAGGGGTATTGCCTGAAGATTGGACTTATGACCCATGTTTAGGCACGGGCTCTCCTAAGCCATGTCTCGCGCAACATTGGGTGTTCAAATTGAAGGTGTGCAAATTTTCTAAAGAATGAGTCACCACTAGCCTATTGAGGTCATCTAGAAACTAAGTGAGGTATGGAAGTATACCTCACTTGCTACGCAACTAGAGAATTAGGATCAGGGACTTAATTATACTAATTAACCAATTAGTGCCATTTCGGTACCTAACCTTTTTTATTTTAAAAAAAGATTTTTCTTGCTAGGTAGTCTAGATTGATTTTAGGCATATCTGTTAAAAATGTGAGGTGTCATGCAGATATATAGTCATCAACATAATAATCGACAATCGAGGAAAGCATTAAATGCACATCATGGGATAGCAAAAATTTAACACTAAGGTAGAGGTAAATATTAATCTTAACTAGACTAAATGGAAGCCAAAATCAATATACCATTATTGACAATCAAGGGCATTTGTCCCTAAGGACATAAAAACCTAGTCAAACTTGGGCATAATTCCAAATTGAAAAGCCTTCCTATTTTTTGGAGAAAATTACTCCAAATATTAATTTTAATATTTTCGAGGAAATTTAAAATATTTTTAGAATTTTATTTTGGATTTTCTATTTAAAATATGAATTTTCGAATTTCCCCAAAAAACTGGATTTTTGCAATTTTTTATTTTTTTATTTTTTAATTTTTTTTATAAAAAGGTCATTAGAGCCGCACCACCTCCGGAGAATGAGGAAAAGGCAACCCATGTTGCTTAGTAAGATGAAATGGATCGCAACTACTAAAATCATGTGTCAATGATAAATCTAAATCTTGCAACACCCGATTATAAGGATGCCCCATCAGCCAATGCAATAGATGAGAAGCCGTAGGAATCGATTTTGTTGCCATTAGAGCCGCACCACCAAGATCCAAAGTGTGCGGCCTACTCGTAGCTGTCCCTCACCAATCATTCTCCTAGTAATGCGATCCTGAAAAATCACCTTTTGAGGAGTAAAGATGACATTGCAATGCCACTGCTTAACACAGTCGTTGACAGACAACAAATTTGATTTCGACCCTAGGACTATCAAAGCTTCAGCTCTTTTTGAAAAAAAAAATTATTTACTTGGTCCATACTTTGAGTTGGAACTTGAACTCCATTCGCAATAGTTATATGAGGGTATAAAGTGCTAGAAACAGTAATAGATAACATATATGAAGAGCTACACATATGATCTGTAGCCACGGAATCAACAAAATCCAAAAATTAAACTTTGTAGAGAGAGCATGGACATTACCAAAGGTCTTGGCCATATTTCCGGATTTAGTGCCTGTAGCACCCGATCCTTACCCATAAGTTTGAAACAACTGCTTAACCTGTTGAGTTAAAAATTCTAGCTTGGACTGAAATTCTGCAGCATTCCCCTAAACTGCTAACTTCACATCAGGAACTTTAACTTTGCCTGGTCGCAACTACGCATTAAGAGCCCAACACTATTCCTTGGAATGTTTGTCGCGATTACGGTGATCACAGTGAAATCGTATGGGTCCTTTACCCTTTCCTTTTGCCCACCGACTGCCAGCATCACCTTGCCTGAAATTAGACATAGAATAATGGGCTGAATTTTCTAGTGAATCAACGTATGCCTTCTCCTTTGAATCTGCCGCCATGATTCTTTTCCGTGTTTCCTCATTCTGTATGACGGAACACACAGCATTGAAGGATGGCAGCTGAGGTCGCATAAGAACATCTCTTTTGGTCTCCTCAAATTCAGGGTTGAGACTAGCCAAGAGCTGGAAAATCCTATCTTCTTCTTCTTCCTATTAAACATAGTCGCGAACATTTGGAGTGACAGGTCTGTACTGACGAAGTTCTTCCCATTGTTTCTTCATTTTGCCTAGATGTTCCGTGAATGACTGATTCATCCCTTGCTTGAAACTAGTGAGATCTTGCTAAAGCTCAAAACACCTAAGATGCATTATTGGTTTTTCCGTACATCTCATATAAGGAATCCCACAACTCCTTAGCAATATCCAAATAGGCGAATATCCCATATATTTAAGGCTCCATCGAGTTGAAAATCCATGACATAACATTATGGTCGTTGGCTTGCCATTCGTCTAAGTTGGGATCGGTCTTAGCAGGAGCTCTAGTCCATCCCGTAACATGACCTAGTCTAGATCTCCCTCCAAGAGCAATTTTGTGACTAACCGAGACCATAAAAGATAATTCACTCCATTCAATAGCAGGTTTGTAAGCTATTGGTTAGTTGTGTCTTGCGTAGCACCCTTGGTGGGGTGCTAAATTCTACCATGGAGCTGCAGCAACTCGCAACATGAACAACCAAAAAAAAAAGAAAATAGCAACAGGAATGTGGATTAGGAAGAAGAAACAGGAAGAGGTCAATTCACTTCTACTCTGATACTATGTTGAAAACAAACAAAGAACAAAGGGATGCAAGAATTTAATGAGGTTCAGTAACGTGCCTACATCCTCGGACAAAACTCTCACACTCTTCTTTTTTGTGTCGTGAGAGATGGTCAGTCATTATTCTCTATATGTACTGAACAAGGTTGCTACAACTAAGGAAACAAGCAACCATAAAAAGGGAAAATATCAAGGAAAAATATCCCTGAAATTAAGATGCCGAAATAAGAAATAAATCAAGATGTAGAAATAAAAAAAAAATGCAATATTCACATCTCCTTTCAAGGTATAGGAGTATGAATTCGGCCAACACCCCTATCATATATCCGAACCTCAAATTCGAACTGAGAAATGCAAAGAAAGTTTAGCTTCTTATCGAATTCTATTCCGTTAATAGTAATTTTGCTTATTGTGACCTTACAAATCTAGGAGTCCGACCAATATTTTATGTTGGATTAATGGTTGCATCCCATATATAAACGGGTATATTTTTGGCATTTCTCATCAAGGGTCATTGTCCTTCCAAGGGAAAATATATATATATATATATAATTTCTCCATCAAACTGTAACAATTGTGGGACTACTTTAGAACGACACATTCGAGATTTGGTCGTTGCCACCTTTAAGTTGAACGATATTTACCCCACCGAGGTCTTATGATTTCCATAGCACGATGAGACTGAGGTTCCCATGACATCCTTAGATTAACTCATTTGAGATACTGTTCACTTTGGCCCATCCCTTATGGCCCATCCCTTATTGGCCTTGCGGTTTTGTTCTTTGTGTACAAATAATAGGCACTTTCCTCGAGGTCGCTTAGTGCTCTAATTTGAGCTCATTTAATTTTGGAGTTCCAAAGCAAAACTTGTTATTACGTCAAAATGCACATTCGTGAGTTAATTCCAATTTATATATATATATATATATATATATATATATATATATATATATATATATTCCAAAATTACTTTCCCTCATGTTTAATTTCAATTCATTATGTCCCCCATCGTCATTTTAAAACCCTGTCAGAAGCCACTCCTTATCTAGACCTTCTGGCCCTAGCAATCACTCCACACCCTCGTTGGATTGGGTCATTATAGTTCTTGATTGCCATACTTTCCTCTTTTCTCGTCATTATAGTTCTTTGTGAAGTAACTCAGCTTCTAACTGCCGTATAATGTCTTGATTCTGCAATTAGGAGGGGAAAAGCGAAAATAAGGTACGAAAAGAGATATGGTCAATTGGGTGGAAAGGGCCTTCTGGATTCTCTGCTCGATGTACAGCTGAAGAAGTTGCTCAAGGAGTCGATGGAACTGGTCTCACTGCCATTGTCACAGGCCTGTTATTGTCATGTCTGCGCTTTTCGCCCTTTTCTTTTCAGCTTATTCCCTTTCTTGAAGATGATGGTTGAATGAAAATGCATACTTTAATAAGTTCTGACCATCTCAATCATGCTTCCTTGGAAGGGTTTATGGCGAATTACTGGTACTGGGAAACTCTTGACTTCGCCTGTCATATTTGCAATGAAATATATGTTTTGTTACAGGGACTAAACTGAATTTATAATCGACTGTCTTTGGATTGCTGCTTGTGGAATGCTCGGGGAATGTCATTAGGATCTACAAACCGTCTGTCTAGCATGGATTGAGATGTTTTAACTGATGGACGCAGATGATTAAGGAGAAAATTATGATTGGTTGCACTAGGGCTGATTTGATATGGTCATAGTTCGTAACTTGATATCTAACTTGGGCGTCGAAAATGAAATTTTCGGTTAATTGTCTTATCAACGTGTTTCAGTTATGCTGTAGTTTTTTTTCCCCGAATAGATTAATCGTTTCATTCTTAATTCTTAAATTACTTGTGAAATGTCGAAGCCTTCCTCTTTTTATAATATTTCAAATAAAAATTATGGCATTTTGCGTTTTGCGGGGTCGGTAGTGTAAATTCCTAGATGCACATGTTGATGACACTGACTTCTCTAATTACTTTCAGGGCATAAGTTATTGCCTGTTTGAAGAGATTATAAACTGTTAATTGATGATGACTTTTATACCCTTGCGTCAATCAGACTTGAGATGTCAATCCCTATTTTTTCTAGTTACTTCAACTTTATTGAAGATCACATGCTGGCATTGGCATGGAGACTACAAGAGTTTTTGCATTATGTATATAATTATTGTTATAACTGTTGGAAGTTTATTTGTGAAAATAAACTGAAAGTATTTTTTACTTGTCCCACATAGGTTTTGTGAGAGGAATTGGGCCTATTTAAAAGTGTGGAATTTCCTTTGATCTAGAATAATTGGGCGAGGCTAGGCCTCACCATACCCGCATGTGGGTGTGCGAATAATTGCGCAATTTTGGCGCACTTATATCGCACACCTAGCATTTTGTACGCTTGCGCGCCCGTAGTTTAATTAATACTAATCCCTTCAATTTTATTCTATTTTCTTCTTTATTTTATTTTCTTTCATACGTTTATCTTATTTAAGTTCTAAAGGCTGTTTTTCCTTGAATTATTTAAAATAATAATAATAATAATAATAAATTCGAAATTTTATTTATTTATTTAAAAAAATTATTATTGTTCCGAATTTTGTTTGTGTCTTTTAAAGACAACCTTTGGAAAGATACTTGTTCGGTTTGCAACTTTTCCCGAAGAGTTGTAATCGTTCGGATTTTCAACTATTTCGGATCGGACACCTTTATTCATTTGGGCGAATTTCGAAAAGACATGTTTGTTCAATTTTCACGAAGAGTGGCCTTTGTTTAAAGAGTGTCTTATATATATATATATATTTGTCAGATCCCGGAAGAAAGATTGCGTGATCATTTTTATTCCTCTTCGAGCTTTCTTTCTCTAAAAAAAACGACAGTCATTTTCTAATTGTTTCCTAGAGAGACCCTGGAGAATTACTAGAATTGCTATATACTAGAGAAAATTTATCGGTGACCATTAGCAACTTTGTGGGGCAAATAAATCCTTAAAGAAAGTAATATCACGCCTCAAAGTCCGACTTAAGTATTCTAAAGATCCTTCTTCATTGTTCTACCTAATTCAAAGCTATATTTTCCCAACAATAATATGTCTTGAATCTAAGTCTATTAAACAATACATAATCTAAATAAGTTAGATTAGTCAACCACATAATTTCGTGGGACTAATATGATTCTGCGGGACTGATTCTCAATCCAGCTGTACATGATCGCATTAATGATGTACGTGAATTTCATTTTACTGTATTACATTTAATGCTCGGCCCCTGCATACGGGTTGCATTTATGAGCCCCAATAATGGAGATTTTAAATACGCTTGTAGCCTTCTTTGTCACATCCGCAAATTAGACCTGTTTGGTAGCTGGCCAAATAATGAAAATTTTTTTTTTTTTTTTTGTTTTTGGAAATAAATTTAAAATAGAAATTCGTTTGGTAAAAATTTTGTTTCCGAAAATAAATTTTTATTTTTTTTTCTCGGAAGTATATTTGAAACAGAATCGAAAAGTATAAAAAAAATTAATTCTTTATTCCCAAGAACAATTCTAGAATCAAGTCAATCTATTTTTCATTTCTTCTCTTCTTTCTTCTTATCCTTCTTCCCTCTCTCTTTTTCTTAAGTGTTGCCGCCACCACCATTGCCGTCTGCCACTACCGCGGCCCCCCATCGCCCGTCGCTGATCGCCGAAGGCTCGCTAAGCAAGGGCGAGATTTGGCGAGGTTTGGCGAGCTCGTTGGTGGCCAAGCAGGCCTTGCCAAGCCACCGTGAGGTTGGCGTCGCCCGACCAAGGCGAGGCCGACCTTGTGGTGGTCTGACAAGGTCGAGCCTTGCCGGCGGCTAGGCGAGCTTGGCCTCACCAGATCTAGGTAAGGCCGCGCGCTTCGCCAAGGCTTGGCCAACGAGGTGCAGTCCCATCGAGGCCTGGTGATGCTCCGACGAGGTTGCTGACCCTCATCCGGCTGGTTGCCGATCATCCAAAGGCCAACAACCAGCGGACGTTGAAGAAGAAGAAGAGAAAAAAAAAAAAAGAAAAGAAGAAAAAAAAAAAAAGTAATAAAATTATAACAAAAAATTATTTGAATTAGAAATTTTCAGAATAATACCAAACGCAATTTTATTCCAAGAGTAAAAAAATTTTACAATTATTAAACGCCTTAAAATACTTAGAAATTGTTCTCGAGAACAAAAGCATTACCAAACGCGCCCTCAAACTTTTGAACTTGGGAAATAATAATTTATGGACTAATATTATAAAAAAAATTAAATTAGTACATTTGTGAGAAGTTTAAGATATATTTGTGACAAATTTATTTTAAATGAATTTTTTGACTACTAAAAATCGTAAACCGATACATCCATTTAATTTTCATTAAATTAAATTAATATCATGAAAAACCTCAAATTGAAAGTAAAACTCTAAAATGATATATCATTTAACTCAGTAATTTAACGGTAAAATTTAACAAAAATTAGGAAATGATAAATTTATTACAGATATATTGATTTGGAATTTTTTACGATGCCGTTGTTCGGTGGAGCTCTCTGTTATGCAGTTTTTTCTTCTTCTTTTTTGGGTCGAACTTCCATGTGGCTTGAAGAGCAAGTGATGTTGGCAGTGTGACTGGTGGCCAGATAAAACAAACGAAAGGAATGAAAGTTGTTGATGGCTCTCTTTCTCTAAAGAAATCACGATGGTTTGCAAGAAATGATGGGAGGCTTCGCCCGACTATAAATGGAGAAGAGCCATCGTTATTGAAGTGTGCATTTGAGCACCGAGAGGAAAGCAAACTCTGGGACCGCACAAAGAAATTGTGCAGAGAGTTCTTCCTATGAGGGTTTGCTCTTTGTAATTTTATTAAATGAGATTTCACTAGGAATTTTGAGGGAGTAAACACTGGAGGAGTTATTGGATATAATTGGAGGATGAAAAATATCAAGAGTTTGAGTGTTTGAGTGTTCGAGTAATCATGATATCTGTTGTGTCATTTGTTTCTTTAGTGGAATTTTATGCTGCTCTCTTTGTAAACGTAGATACTAATATTTAAACTGAACAATATCTCTTTTCCTTTTCTTTTCTTCCGACTATTTTACCAATTCTTGTTGGAAGATATGCATAAAATCCTGATGATATGCTCGAGAGTCACCTTTTGATTATGATTGTGCACAAATTAGTTAGGAATTTTGATTGAAATTAGATATGATTTTACAGAATATACATTTGCCATTGTTATAACATTCATGTATTAAATTTACAGAGGTCTGTACATCAAGAAAGATAGAATGAAAATATACAAAATTTCCCAAAATCATTTATCTTCTTCACGCTTTCTTGCTTCCTTTCAATTCTCTTGTATCAGATTACATGAGTTCTTGTTTCAAAGCATCAAGTCTCAAACTCTGGATCAACTGACTAACTTACGCTAGCACTGATTTCTCTTAGTTTTGATCTGTTGAGGATCTTGCATGACAATCCTTGTTATTTCAGATTTGCAAAGTTGTGCCTGAGTCATATAACTCACCTTCTCCCGAAATGATTTTCCAGGTCACTTTCTTCTGACAAATCTTTTCTTTTTGGACGTAATGAAGAAAGCGTCACAGGAAAGCAACACAGAAGGAAGGATAGTTAATCTGTCCACAGAGGTTCCCTGCTTTTGCATGCCGTAAAGACATTCGTTTTGACCAAATCAGTAACAAATCAGAGTAAGAAAAGCAGCTGTGTCTTGAGGATGATTGTTTTTACTTCTATTTTATGCTATGGCAGTAATTTTTCAGCCTGGTGCATCCATTTTATTCAAGTTGGATTTTGTCGATGTCTTACAAGTACCTGCTAATTGCAGGTGCAATAGTATGGGCCTAGGACACTCGATGCTCGCAAACGTATTACATGCTAATGACCTTGATGCTATAAAATTTCTCACTGTCGGTGCTCCCATCCTCCTTGATGCTAACTGGAGGACATGAAAAACATGATATAAATTATCATACCCCACACACCGCCTGGTGAGTAATAAATATCTCTTCTAAACGTCTACTATGCATCCAAGAATTACTCATTTAAATCAAAAACATCGAATCATACATTGATAGTCCATTCTATTAACCAATTTGTGTACTCACCACTGGTCTATTCTACTAATAAATCTTATTATGTATCACATCTTAAGGCCTTAAAGGTGACTTGTATGAAACTTACATCATCACGTGATACTTAACCCTTGTGTGGTACAAGGCTCTAAAGGTGACTTCCACGTGACTTGCATCCCTATATAACACTTAGCCCTTGCATCGTATGCATACTTAGAACTCTTCACTAAGTTCACAATGATCATGAAAATCAATCTATCATCCCAAATAATTCACGAAACTAATCTAGAATTTGTCATAAATTGATTTCTCAAACCAAACCATATAACATTTCACAATAAAATATATTTCTTAAAACAAAAATTATATTTTTCACAACTCAATTCATTGGTCAGAATGTCTTCCGTACAAACGCATTTCAAGTCATTTAAGAGTTTATTTCATGAACTAGATTTATAAAGCAGAATACGCACACACATACATATAACCTTTCATTATATTTTTACTAAATTGCTTCTCATGCCATTCACAAATACACAAGGTAGTAAATGTTCAATCTAGACTTTTATGTAGCCAAAAAAAAAAAAAAAAAAAAATCTTAAACTTATTGCACTTGTGCTAAGTTAATTTTAAATATTTTCATGTTTTGTCAATTAAATGCATTGGTCAATTTTGATCGAAAATCACTGATGTAGACATTAAGCGTCCTACTCGACACAATTAACGTTAACATGGAGAATCTTTATAATAATATTAATATTTATTTCTTTTCTTTTCTTTTCTTTTTCTTTTTTTCCTTTTTTTTTTCTATTTTCCTTCTTTACTTTATTTTTATTTTTTTTATTATGGTTGGTGAGGGCTACCAAGCCCTTTACCCTAACTTGGGCACCAGTCTCACTCACTCATTTATCACTATAAAAAAAAAAAAAAAAGTGTTTAAACCCTAAAAAAATTGATTGCATAGCATATAATTTTAAATGCATTTATTTTCTTATTGCATTCACATTGGATCAGCAATGGTGAATGGACGGGAACAAATGAGCTCAAGGATATTCGATTCCTCGATGCGATATATCTTTATTTAAAATAAGAAATAAAGCAAGAGAGAATAAATATCTTCATCAAATATTTGCGCATATATTCATTCGCGGCAAGATCTAGCATGAGAAGGGAATGTTGGGCACGTTGTGCGGGCACATGGATTTGTAAAGAAAAGATATATCCCTGCAAAAAATATATATCCTGTTGAAAAAGAAAAGGAAAGAACACATGTTCATCCAAGAAAAATCCGCAGTTAGAGGAAAACAAAATTGTGTCCTTGACTGCGCCATGGGATTTTCTTTCTTTGACGGGCGTTGCTTCTTTGCATATAAAAGGAGGGGGCCACGCACGTATTGAGGGGGGCCGCACAATTGAGTATACGACGGAAAAAATTGAGAGAGTACACGTGAGGATTGCGAGGAAAAGCGGAATTGTGAGGGAAATTGCTGACGCCGAGGAGCTTCATGCGTGCCTGCAATTCAGCTTCGGTGAAGGTGTGGAGGCCGTGAGGGGCGCCAGCTGTTGCTCCTACGAAGTCAAACCAGTTACTTCAAGCAGCATCAGTAGGTCTTCATCGATCCCAGCGGTCTTCAACCAGTGACTTCAAGCGGCGTCCTCGGTCCAGCGAGTATTCGGCCCTTCAAGCGTCAATCTGTTTGTTGTCTCCGTTGTTCTGCCATGCAAATTGTTTCGCTACCGCCTCCACGGTAATCTCGTGTTCGTGAAAATTCCTGAGTGATTCAAGTCATCTAGGGCAGCATGCAGGTTCTTGGCGAAACCGGCTTCTCCAGCGACGCCTATTGCAGAAGTGATCTTGACAAAACGTCACCTCTCCACCACTGAGGCCACCATCCGTGTATTGCCGCTGTGATTAAGAACAACCACCGTCCTTGGCCGTGAACTGAGTCTCCACCAGTGTTCAATTTGCCGATTGGATGTTTTGGAAAAATCCCAATTAGTCCCCGAGGCCTAATTGAAATCTTTAATATCGCATCCAATTCTCAACCGCACCACCGAATCCGAACTCGTCGCCATCTCGCGCTGCTCAATGACGATCAGACGAGATCCGCCTCCTTTCCTTCGGCGAGCTTGACCCACCAGGCGCTGTTCACCGGCCCCGACGAGTTGCTGCTGTAACCGTAGTCTCCAACGAGCTCAGTCATCTCGCGACTACGCCTTTCGTTCGTCCACTCCCTCCCTTCTGGTCGGACGCTGCTTTGATTAATCCACGATAGTCCTTTCACGACTGATCAATCCATTAGGATTTATTTCCTAATCCGCAACCGCACCTCGATTTTTTATTCCATCTATAAGGCTTTAGATAGAATAATTAATCACGCAGGAATGAAATTTAAGGCTTAAGATAAATATATCGATTTTATTAGCGAAATAATCAAGATTGATTTAGATATTGTTTCCCAATTTGGACGACGTGTGATGATCCTGAATGATTTGGTGTTTATCTTTTAATTGTTTTATTTATCCCGAAAATACAAAAAAAAAAAAATTGTGTTTATGTTCCATGTAGATTAGAATTGATTGCATGAGAGGATAGTTAGACTTTTTGAAAAAATGCATGTTTAGATGGTATCTAGGTTAGATAAAATCTTTTGAATTGAATTGCATGATAAGATAATTTTCTAAGTTAAGATAGGATTTAGATTAGTCTATTCCTAACTTAAAATAGATAATATCTCACTTTAATTGGGTTTTTATATTTTAGCAATTTTAATTACGAATTTTATAAGAAAATACAAAAAAATCATACACATGTCATATAGAATCAGACTCATGAAATGCACATCATTTAGTGATTGTTGCTAGGCCCATTCAATTAAAAATTGACCATCATTAGATTAGATCATTTAATAAATGTCGCGTGACATATAGTTCACATATTAGATTGCATGTTTCACGTCATTTTAGTTAAAAATTTGTATGTCATTGCATTGCATTGCACGTGCTTTCTAGGCTTCACTTAAATAAAAGAAAATCTTTAAAAAATTGAGCAATTGTATGTTAATTAGAAATCATATGTGAATTCTGATCTAACAATGCAGATGCTTTCGATACTACAAGGTAAGTCCCGTAATTTTATCCATTGCTTTATTGGGTGTTAAATTGGTGGTTTGTGCACCTGCATGATCACCTCACATGTTAGGGAGATAATTAAAATCAATTCAAGCTGCTTGGTAAACATTTTTTCAAAATAAAAAGAAATGGTACCGAAAGGGCGTTAGGGAAATCTAGCGTAATCAAGTCCCCGTACTTAGAATGTCCGGTTCGCAGGCATTTACTTTATTTGGGTTTCTAATCGATCCACCAAAAATATATTAGTGGCGACTTCCAGTTTAAAAATAATTGCATGTTAAGAACTTGAACTTAAGTCGCGAATTGGTATGAGCTTGGGAGAGCCCGAGTTAAGTCTAGACTTAACAATCCATTAGCCAAACCCTAGGTGGTTCACCCGAAAAATTGGTCGCGACAACGTCAATGCCGATCAAGCCACATTTGTCAACGATTTTCGGCCAAAATTAGTTGAGTGAACTCAATTGATAAAACGTGAAAAAAAAAAAAAGGATTTAATTGGTATAATTAAAAGATTTAGAATTAAATTGACAATAGTGTAATAGGTATATGACATTTTTGGTAATCTTCATAACAAAAATATGCCACTTCTTAACTCATAATATAATTAATCCATTTTTATAACAAAATTTTTATAAATTCAAAAAGGAGATAGCACTACTCAATTGGGAATGCCTAAAACTAAATAACAGAGGTTGCTTGAGCAGATGCACTCGCAATTCTATCAATTAATCAAACAAAGATATAAAAAATTCTAGTAATACACTACTCTAATAGATAACTCAACTAAAATATGGTTAATCATTGATCAATTGACTACTACACACTTATGAGAACCTCGTTTATAACATATATTTATCTTTGTCTATTCTGCATATTGTTCATTATGCATTATTCGCACGCAAAACTTCAGAATTTCATTCCAATCAAACCATAAGTTGGAATTGATTTTCATCAAACCCTACGACTCCACAACGCCCTAAACTATCATATATATATATATATATATATATATAACGACAACTCGTCAATTGAACATCACAATTTAAAAGTCACATAATTCTAGATTTATGACCCAACCTCGACAATTACTTCTATTAAATGAATAATGAGCTTGAGTACTTACTAGCTATCCCCATTCGGATTTGATTTGGCTTATCGAGAAGTTCAAAAGGGCTACTCACAATCTCTTTCTTTTTATAACTTCATTCATAGATCCAGTTGAGTTTTCCATTCTAGAATCTATGATATGTAATCTCAAATAGTTCTCTATTGTTTTATTGCAAGGTACAGGAAGACGAGCGTGTATGCGGACATTCAACTAAAGCGGAGAAATGCAATGAAAATTCTTTTTCGGGAGTATATCAAAATAGGACATGAAGTAGACATCTCTTTTCAAGCGCCTTACTTATCATGTGCTCTCATAAGTTACTTTCCAAGCCGCAATCAAGGCATTGTTGTCAAGGGACCTTGTTCGAGCGCGCTCTAAGGTTCTACTTCTGCCACGAATCAAACTGAACAGTGGCAGCGAGAGCTCCGGCGGTGGCGACGGCCATCAACGCGTGATGGTGAGGTTTGGGCGACTTTGGCGGCGATGGGACGGCTTGTATTTAGTGCAGCTGACCCCGCCTAGATTAAGTGCGAATTAAGGTGGACCAATCCGTGCGACTAGTGTATGTTACCATTTGCGTCCAACATATGAAACGGGTACAGCCTTGGTCATTTCTCATTAAGGGCCGTCATTCTCAGGAAAAACATCGCTTTCGTAATTCCTGCACCTACCGAACCGACTGTGGGCTTCGCTCCCGGGGCGGCATATCCCACGCTTTCCGAAAGATATCGGCCCACTTCTCTTCTCCGTGTCTGCTTCCCATCTTTTCCTCCTTTCTTCACTGATACAACGTTGCCTCCGTCTGTGAAGCAACTCTTCTTGTGTGTCTTGAATCTGCAATTAAGAGGGGAAGAGCGAAAATATAGAAAAGATGTGGATCATTGGGTGGAAAGGGCCTTCTGGATACTCTGCTCGCTCTACAGCTGAAGAAGTCACTGAGGGAATCGATGGCACTGGTTTGACTGCCATTGTCACAGGTCTTGTTATAGTTATTTCTGGGCTTTCCTCCCTTCTTTAAGCTTATTCCAAGAATCTAAATCACTCTTCCTTAAAAGGGTTCATGTTGAAGTACTGGCACTGGGAAACTCTCCACTTCACCTGTCATATTTGCTGAGAAATCAACGTTTTGTTGCGGAGACTAAACTGAGTTTAGAACTGGTCGTCTGTGGATTGCTTGAGAAATGTCATTAGGATAATACGAACCGTTCGTCTAGTATGGGTCGAGATGTTGTTAGTGGATGAGTAAAATTATGATTGGCTGCAATAAAGTTGATTTGAGATGGTCTTGGTTCATTGCTTGACTGGGGTGGTGCAAATGAAATTTTCTGTAGTCTGGTTAATGTGTTTCAGTTATGCTGTAAATTTTTTCTAAACAGATCCATCATTTCATTCTCAATTCTTAGATTGCTTGTGAAACGTCAAAGCCTTCCACTTTTTATAATATTTCAAATGAAGATTATGGCATTTTGCATTTGCGGGTCCAGTAGGGTCAATTCCTAGATGCACATGTTGATGACACCGACTTCTCTAATTGCTTTCATGATATAAGTTGTTTCCCGTCTACAACAAGTACCAACCGTTAACAATAACAACCTTCATGCCCCTGTGTCAATCTGACTTGAGATGCTAATCCCTACTCTTTCAAGTTACTTAAATTTCACAGAGGACTGCTATGCTTTCAGGTGCCAATAGTGGTATTGGCATGGAGACTGTAAGAGTTCTTGCATTACGTGGAGTCCATGTAGTGATGGCCGTGAGGAAAGTGGATGCTGGTAGGAGTGTCAAAGAAGCTATACTTGAGGAACTCCCATCTGCTAAGATTGATGTGATGGAGTTGGATCTCAGCTCTATGGAATCTGTCAGGAAATTCGCGTCGGATTATCAATCATCTGCTCTTCCCTTGAATCTCCTTACGTAAGAAATCTTAATCATTTCATAAAAATGTGTTATGGCCTAAACATTCAAAAAAACTGTCACTTGATCTCTCTTGACTTCCATCCAGCAAATGCTGAATGGGGAGTCACATGCCCAGTGTTTTTCAATTTCACACTTCACGAATTTGGGTGCGCATGGTCTCCTGAACATCTGAGCTTGAGTTGATCATTTGTTGGATCACATGCTAGGAACGCAGAATGATAATTTTTTCTCTCTATTGGAAGTAATAATGCAGGGGTAATGGCATGCCCCTTCACGCTTTCCCAAGACAACATAGAACTACAGTTTGCAACAAACCATCTAGGTATGTCATGTATATGTTTCACTACTGAATTTCCGGGACCAACATCCCCTTGTATGAGCTTTTGTTTCAAGCATCAAGTCTCAAACTCTGGATCAATTGCACTTACTCTAGCATTGGTTTTTTTCAGTTTTGATCTGTTGAGGATCATGTATAACAATCCTTGCAATTTCAGATTTGCAAAGTTGTGTGTGAGTCATATAACTTTCCTTCTCCTGAAATGTTTTTCCAGGTCATTTTCTTCTGACAAATCTTTTGCTGGACTTGATGAAGAAAACGTCACAGGAAAGCAATACAGAAGGAAGGATTATTATTCTGTCCTCAGAGGCTCACCGTTTTGCATACCGTGAAGGTATTCGTTTTGACAAAATCAATAACGAATCAGAGTAAGAAAAGCAGCTGTCCTGAGGATGATTCTTTTACCTTCTATTTCATGCTATCATTTTTCAGTCTGGTGCATCCATTTTATTCAAGTTGGATTTTGTTGATGCCTTACAAGTACCTGCTTATTTCAGGTACAATAGTCTACAGGCCTATGCACAGTCGAAGCTTGCGAACATATTACATGCTAACGAGCTTGCAAGGTGCTTAAAGGTGAGGTTCATACTTACATATTCTGTTCCTTTAAAGCGCACTTGCATAATAAGAATGCTTGTCTTTGTTTTTTTCTCGTTCTAAAGACTCTTATCATTAAATTTGGAAGAGACCGTACATGTTACATGGATGATTCTGCTTGTTATCTGCTATAGCACTTTGTGTTCTGTGTATCTACCCTCAGTAGACCCTTTAATATGGGAGCCCCATGCACTGGGATGCCCTCTATACTTTCGTGAGATTTTCTTTTTCTCATTGTCAATTTCCATGGCTCATTCCCCCTCGTATTCTCAAATGTAGAGCTGTAAATTGAATTTTTCTTAATCAAACAGGAAGAAGGGGTGCAGATAACTGCTAATTCACTTCATCCTGGAGGTATAGCGACCAATCTTTTTCGCCACAATGGCATTCTCAATGGTAAGTCTACTTGTAGAGCAAGTAGCATTATGGATGCAATGGCTAAGAAAGGATTCGTGGCATCATGATAAATTTTTGTGCCATTTGCAAACTTGTCAGATGAAGGACTTAAAAGGAGAGGCTTGTTCTCAATTGAGCGAACACATTATGTTTTTCGAGATATTTGACCTTCAGATATAATAACATGGTCAAATTACTCACCGTTCCATCCATTTTAAAACTTCTTAATTCTTATCACTGCTTTCTTACCTATGGCCTTTGCATATGCAGTACTTACTTCTCTTGCGAAACTGTTCCTGAAAAATGTTCCACAGGTATGCCAATTTCTGCATATGTCTGCAGTCAGCCTGACAATACAAGCCCTTTAATTAGTGTTACTCACTGAATTTGGTTGCTCAATAAAAATGAACACAGGGAGCGGCAACTACATGCTATTTGGCTCTGCACCCGCTAGTGAAAGGGGTCAGAGGCGAACACTTTATGGACAGTAATAAAGCCAAAGCAAGCTCTCTCGCGCAAGATACAGAACTGGGGAAGAAACTATGGGATTTCAGCATAAGCCTGACCAATCCTCAAAAGAAGGGTTCTGCTTGAACAGATTTGTCTGTTGTTCTTTTAGTTAACACCGAGTCTTTTCTGAACTAGATATGAAGAAGCTTCACCGGGATGAGCATTTGATTTAAAGATGTTGGAAAGTCCATATTCTCGAATTTCTCTGAACACAATTGGCGAAATAGGAGATGATGGAATGAGTGTATTACTGTTTGTGGATGCTGCAGACTGCAGTACTACCTATTGTTTGTACCATTACTTCTTGATAAGTAGTTCTTGATATATCAGAAGACTTTCAAACTTTTAGACGTTACTCTTTGACATAGTTGCGGTGAACCAAGTTGCGGTGAACAAATTGTTCTGCGAAAGCACATTTAGACGTTACTCTTTGACATAGTTAACATTAGCATGCATAACTTGAAAAAATTTCTTCTGTGTTCCACTTATTTTGAAGCTGTCTTTCTTCTTTTGAGACCAGGACTCCCACTTCCTTTGTCACAATAAGCCTAATCTCACGTATGATCATCAAGTTTAGATTGATTGGTAACTTAGGCTCTAATACCAGTATTAGGTATTAGGTAATTTTAAGTCTCACTCACCCCAAAAATTGGCTTTAATGGTGATGCTTGTTGGAGAAAGAATTGATTTGGCCTAAAGATTTGATTCAACGGATTATAGATATGATTTACTTTAGGAAAATTAATATTGTGTAAATATTTTTAGATTCATTTATTGTACTACAAATATAGTCATCTACTTGTACATTGTAACCAGAGAAAGAACACAAAATTTTTCTCCAATTTTACGTTTCTTGTCATACAAAATTTTTCTCCAATCTTTACGTTTCCTGTCATGGTATCAGAGCAACGTTTTTGACCTACCTTCCGCACCAAATTTTCGAATTGCCTCTGTTTTTTTTCTGCTTCTTTTTTTTTTTTTTTTTTTTTTTTTGTTGCTGCAAATCACAACCTGCAAAACAAAATCAGCACATTGAAAAGAGGAATTCAACCTTTCATTCAATATGCAAAACCCAAGCAATCCAGAAGTTCCAGCCCTACCCACAACAGGAGAATCGCCCAACCAAATCTCAAAACAGATTGAGCAAGTTGCTCAACATCCATCTGCCTCTTTTTCAACCACAGGACAATTTCATCCTCCAGCTTCATGGCCGTATGCACCATGGGTACCGGTTCAAGGGCCATGGGCTACTGGCAAAATCAACAATGGATCAACCCAGATCCAACTTCAGGTCATAGACCCGAATTGAACCCAGGTGTGTCGAGAATGAATCCTTACCCAAGTTTCCCACTAGGGTATGCGCCGCTGGCTTTTCCGTCCATTGCCGGCCATCCAGAACCCAGCAAAGCACTGTATACGTCACCAGCTGACAGCTTGGAGCTGCGACTAATCACCCTTTAACTCGCCGGACCAGATCATTATTCAACATGGGCGAGGGACTTCTGGCGGGCCCTCGTTACCAAGGATAAGGACGGATTCCTTGACGGATCCGTCCCTTTCCCAACCGATGAACGCCTGCAGCGCCATTGGCGCAAATGCAATCAATTAGTACGTACATGGATCGGAAATTGTGTGACGCTGGAGGTTGGGGCTGGACTTCCTCCGACTAAAGACGCACAACTAAGGTGGAACAATATCAAGGAAATGTACAGAAAGCTCGACGAGGTCAAAGTATTTTCGCTCACACAAGCCCTCACCGAGTTGAAACAGGGGAACCTCTCGGTTATCGCCTGTTTCAACCGGCTCTCGGCACTCTAGAACGAGCTCGAGGCAGCTGAGGAGCAACTTGAAGGACCGGAGTCGACGCTCAAACAATACAGAGAAATCAAAGAACGCGAGAAGGTGACTCGTTTTCTATTGGCCCTAAATGAAAGCTATGCACCTTTCCACTCACAGATCCTCACCATGGAGCCGATGTCGCCGCTCGGCTACATATTTCAACTTGTTGTCCAAGAAGAAAATCAACGTCTCGCGACCACCAGACAAGAGAAGGGGGGAGAGAGCGTCGTGCTTGCAACGCCGGCGAGGAACTTGGGCCGCTCTCATGGCGGATTTCGCGCGCCGCAACGAGCAGGGGGCTCTGGGTCGCATTTGGGAGGAGCTCGAATGACAGAGGAAGAAGAAGACCCAAATGAAAACCCTAGGCTTTACCGATCCAACGGTCAAGATCAAAGACAAGGATCGAACAGTACCCGTACATTCCGAATGGACGATAGAGATTACAGGCGTGGAAGAGGATCTAACGGACCTTATGCCGTGCGATCCGACGGCCTAGATCAACGCCGTCTACATGGATCCGACGGTCCTTATGCTATGCGATCTGACGGTCCAGATCAAGGCCGTCTACACGGATCCGACGGCTCCTATTCACTTTCCTATGGTGCTAAATCAAATGGTCCTTATGGCGCCACGTCATCATATAAAGGGGGAGGACAAAATTTAAATCTGAAGGTAAGTATTGTGAATATTGTCGTCGCCCGCAGCACACTATTGAAACATGTTGGAAATTACATGGTAAGCCCGCTGACAAAGAAAAGAAAGGGAAAGAATTTTCTGCTTATCAGGTATCTGCACGTGGAAATAATCCAGCTCATCAGCCACTTACCCAAGATCAGTATGAGCAAATTATGAAGACACTAAATCAGTTGAGGACAGTCAACAAAAGTGCCAATTTCCTAGGTACTTCATTACGCGAAACTAAGAATATTTCAGTTGATGCATGGATTATTGATACATGCGCCAATAACCACATAGTTTGCAATGAATGTTTATTTTATGATGTCCATACAAAGCCTAAATCCTCCATATCTGTTCGGCTTCCAAATGGAACTATGATTGATGTCAAAAAAATTGGGATTGTATACCTTAGCAAAAATATTATCCTGAGAAATGTGCTATACATTCCTAAATTCGAATTTAATCTGATATCTGTTTCCAAAGTTTGTGAGGACAATCATTGTCAAGCCAACTTCAATTCTGAAAATTGTCTTTTCCAAGACCTTTCGACTGGGAAACTAATGGGCTTGGATAGAATGGAACAAGGGCTCTATTTATGGGTCCACTCTCCTGAGAATTCTAATTTATCATTATCTTGTAATGCTGTTGCTAGAAATAAAATTTCTCTTTCTCATAAGCGTCTGAGTCACAGTGCTCGTTTTCCTTGTCTTGATTGTAAAATATGCCCTTTGGCAAAACAAACACGAGCACCATTTCCAAATAGTATATCTCGTGCCGCCACTGCTTTCTTATTAGTCCATGTGGACATTTGGGATCCTTACCATACACCACACCGTGATGGATCCCGATTTTTTCTCACCATAGTTGATGATTATTCACGTGCTACTTGGGTATTTCTTATGCAATGCAAGAGTCAGACCTTTTCACATTTGTCGAAATTCTTGTCCATGATTAAAAATCAATTCCATAAAGGTGTTCAAAGGATTCGAACGGATAATGGCAGTGAATTTTTTTCCCATGAGTGTCAATCTTTCCTATCCTCTCAAGGAATACTCCATGAGAGTTCTTGTACATATACTCCCCAACAGAATGGTATTGTCAAACGTAAACATCAACATCTTTTAGAAGTTGCCCGAGCATTAAAGTATCAAGCCTCCATTCCTAAATGTTTTTGAGATCGTGTGGTCACGGCGGCCTATTTAATTAATCGCATGCCAACTAGAATATTAGAAGGACGCACTCCTTTTGAAATGCTTTTTGGCAAAGAACCGACAATCGGTCATCTTCAGGTATATGGCTGTCTTTGCTATGTGACAAATATGAGACGTCACCATAAAATGGATCCACGTGCTCTTCCATGTATTTTTATGGGATATCCAATTTTGCATAAGGGTTATCGAGTTATGGAGATGTCTACAGGTCGCTTCTTTGTTAGCCGAGATGTTTTCCATGAGGATGTATTCCCTTTCCAAGAGATGACATCTACATATGAGCTGCCAACATCAACATTGAATCATCGACAATTTTTATCGGTGGAGGATATATCTATGAAACCACAGTATTTTTGGGTTGCACCGGATCAGTCGTGCAATGGATCATGCCCTGTGGCAACACCGGTTGAATCTCCTGATTTTTCCGCTGGATCTCCGAATTATTCACCCGAGATGAATAGATCAACCATTTCATCACCTCAGCAAAATGATAATGGGCCCTCCTCATCACCAATTGTTGAACAAACACCTGCTCCAATGCCCAGGTGTTCGAGTCGAGAAGTACGACCTCCAACATGGACAAAAGACTATATTTGTCCAACCTTGGAAACACAAGGTACGCAATATCCAATGTCTTCTTATGTTTCCTTCAGTAAATTATCGCCAGAACACATGTGCTGCATCAGTAGAATATCTGAAGAATAGGAACCATCTTCCTATGAGGAAGCGGCGCGTGATATTCGATGGCAAAAAGCTATGAAGGAAGAATTAGCTGCCCTTACAGCAAATGACACTTGGGATGTTGTTCCCTTACCTTCTCACAAGAAACCCATTGGTTGTAAATGGGTCTACAGAATGAAATATAAGGCAGATGGTTCAATTGAGCGGTACAAAGCTCGACTCGTCGCTAAGGGATTTACACAATGTGAAGGTTTTGATTATCATGAGACTTTCTCTCCTATTGCGAAAGAAGTGACTGTTCGTTCTTTTCTATCTGTTGCTGCAATGTGTAATTGGAACTTGCACCAAATGGATGTGAATAATGCCTTTCTTCATGGAGATCTAGATGAAGAAATTTGCATGGACCTTCCACCGAGATTACGTAGACAGGGGGAGTCTCAAGTATGTCGTCTCCGCAAATCCCTCTATGGACTCAAACAGGCCTCTCGATAATGGTATGCAAAGTTCACAGCAGCTCTCACAAATGCAGGTCTTGTGCATTCCAAATATGATAATGCATTGTTCACATGGACCAAAGGTACTTCATCGATCTACTTATTGATTTATATCGATGATATAGTTATTATGGGAAATGATGATGCCGCAATTCGGAAGCTCAAGGAATATTTGCATATGACCTTTCATATTAAGGATTTGGGACCTCCCAAATATTTTTTTGGTATTGAGATAGCTCGATCCAATGAGGGAATTTGTCTCAGTCAGCGAAAATTTGTCTTGGAGATCATATCGGATGCAGGATTATCGGGATGTAGGCCAGCCGCTATACCTATTGAGCAGAATGTCAAATTGACAACATATGAATATGATGCCAACTCTTCTTCTCCGAATAACGATCCCTTACTCAAGGATCCATCAAGTTATCAGCGATTCGTTGGAAAATTGATTTATCTCACCATGACTAGGCCTGATATATGTTATGCAGTATAGATACTCAGTCAGTTTATGCACAACCTAAAGCGATCACATATGGAGGCGACACTGAAGGTTGTGAAGTACTTAAAAAGATGTCCGAGACTTGGAATTCTGTTATCTCGAGACTACAAGATGAAAATGACGGCCTATTGTGATACAGATTATGCCACTTGTCCAATGACAAGAAGATCCATCACCGGTTTCTGTATTAAGCTGGGAAAGTCTTTGATTTCATGGAAGACAAAGAAGCAATCGACAGTTTCATTATCATCAGCGAAATCAGAATATCGAGCCATGGCGAAAACTATGTGCGAAATAGTTTGGATTCGGGGATTACTTTCAGATCTGGGTGTGCAAGTTAATGGTGCGACTGAATTGTTTTGTGACGATGATGCAGCTCTTAAATTGGCTGCAAATCCGATTTTTCATGAAAGAACAAAGCACATCGAGGTTGACTGTCATTTTACTAGAGAGAAAATTCAAGATGGGATTGTTGCCACTCAAGGAATTGCAACTGTGGAACAACCTGCAGATATTTTCACTAAACCCTTATGCTAGAGACAGCACAGATATCTATTAAGCAAACTTGGCGCCTTCAACATTTATAAGCCGCCAGCTTGAAGGGGAGTGTTGGAGAAAGAATTGATTTGGCCTGAAGATTTGATTCAGCAGATCATAGATATGATTCACTTTAGGAAAATTAATATTGTGTAAATATTTTCAGATTCATTTATTGTACTACAAATATAGTCATATACTTGTACATTGTGACCAGAGAAAGTTAGAATACAAAATTTTTCTCCAATCTTTACGTTTCCTGTCAATGCTTTCCCCTCGCATCAATAAATCGACTATTAGCTTCTTCCACAACAAATATGGGATAACTCAATAATCTCTCCCTCACACATCAGATGTTGGGTCGGAGCAAAAAAAAAAAAAAACACACCTTATCTCCTATGTAACTATTAGATCCAAACTTGTTGGTAAGTTGAACTTTGATACCACTTTGTTGGAAAGAATTGAACAACAATTCACCAAGAACTAACCCACCCCAATATCAATTTATTTCCCAAAACTAAGTCAACCAAAATCAACTTAACCTTAACAACCAACAGTATATTTCAGTTATACAACATTAAAATAAATAAATATAATTCTAAAATATTAAAAAGACAAGACAACAACACCATACCGACCACTTTGATACTAGTGTTGAGTGGCATTGCGCCTCTCTCGCCCCAAAAGTTAGTTCATAGAGTTTTTCATAAACTTATAAATTAATCATCAGCCCTTTCTACAATCATATTGAGATAGTCCCAACAATAAGTCCATATAGAATATCAATAAATACCAATGATAATTAATCAGTGAAAAGAATCTTATTTATAGAAAATATGTCAATATTTTCTCTTTAAGGAGGGACAATCTTATACTCTTATTTCAAAAAGGAAAAGTGCGGATTAGGAATTGAGGAAATTGTACAAATTGATGATATCAAATAAGCAGCATAATTAAGCAGATTAATCAATAATAAAGTAAATTGGCATAGCTCTAAAGCAATATTATTCGACATTTGATGGAGTTTTTTTTTTTTCTATTGTCGTTTTATTCTCTATTAATAATTAGGGAATTTGTACGCTCAAAATCATAAGACAATTAAAGGATCTCACAGCCATCCCTCAATTTATAGGGATACTCGAAACCTCTTCTAATAAATTGGCTTTATTTGAACGGAAGCATTTGTATGGAGAAGGCAATCGGATTGCTGGTCGTTAGCAAATTATGGCATCGAATATAAATATCCACCCAAAGGTCTTAGTCCAATCTCATTGAGTGTTAAAGTTAGCATTTTTGCCCCTTTTTATTACAGTAAATAACAAGATGAGCGCATGACCACATTTTGTCCGAATATCACATTTAAGGGATAAACGCAATGAAATTTCTTTTGCATCGAATTCCATTCCTTCCCTCATCATGATGACCCTACTAATTTAGTGCTGAGTTGAGTCGCCCCGATCTTTACGCCAAGATCCACGGTAGCATGCGCGCATCCGATCTGGTACAACGTTGGCATTATTCACGAGGGGTCATCGTCATTCTGGTGGAACAGCAACGTCACTTTCAGGACCTGGTCGAAAACGATCGCGGGCCCACTCCAGAATGGCGTATTCTTGATTTGGTACTTGGCCCTTTTTAAGTCAAACGATGTTGGATCCTGCAATTTTCAAAGGACGACGGCACCCTTCTCTGTCGCCGATTCCCATCTCTTCCTCCTTTTTTCCGCTGATATAAATTTGCCTCTGCCTGTGAAGCAACTCTCTTTTTGGGCCTTTATATTTGCCACTGACTGTTGTGCTGTTTCTTGAATCTGCAACTAAGAGGGAAGGAGCAGGAAAAAAGGAGAAAAGATGTGGATTTTTGGGTGGAAGGGGCCTTCTGGGTTCTCTGCTCGCTCTACAGCCGAAGAAGTCACTCAGGGAATCGATGGAACTGGTCTCACTGCCGTTGTCACAGGTCTTGTTATCATAATATCTGTGCTTTTCCCCCTTATTTTAGGTTATTCCCTTTCTTGATGAAGATGATCGGATAAAAATGCAAACTTTAACGCTTACAAAGAATCTCAATTGTGCTTCCTCAAAAGGGTTTATGTCGAATTGCTGGTAAAGGGAAACTCTTGACTTCGTTTGTCATCTTTGCAGGTAAATCAATGTTTTGATACAGGGGCCAAACTGAGTTTAGAATTGGTTGTCTGTGGATTGCTGCTTGTGGAATGATTGGTGAATGTTATTAGGATAATGCAAACCGTTTGTCTAATGGGTTGAAGGTGTTGTTGACTGGTATGTTTGGATGATCTAGGAGAAAATTATGATTGGTCGCATTAGGGTCGATTTGAGATGGTCTTGCTTCATAGCTTGATATCTAAACTGGCGACGAAAATGAAATTTCTGGTAATAGTCCAATCAACGTGTTTCAGCTATGCTGTTATTTTTCCCAAATAGACCAATCATTTCATTCTCAATTCTTGGATTACTTGCGAAACATCTAAGTTTTCCACTTATTGAAATATTTCAAATGAAGATTATGTCATTTTGTGTTTGTGAATTTGGTAGGGTAAATTACTAGATGTACATGTTGATGACACCGGCTTCTCAAATGGCTTTCATGACGACCTTCATATCCCTGTGTCGATCTGACTTGAGATGCTCGTCCCTATTCCTTCTAGTTACTTCAATTTTACAGAGGATCGCTATGCTTTCAGGTGCCTCTAGTGGTATTGGCATGGAGACTGCAAGAGTTCTTGCTTTACATGGAGTCCATGTCGTTATGGCCACGAGGAACGTGGATGCTGGTAGCAGTGTCAAAGAAGCTATACTTCAGGAACTCCCATCTGCTAAGCTTGATGTGATGGAGTTGGATCTCAGCTCTATGGAATCTATTAGAAAATTCGCATCAGATTATCAATCATCAGCTCTTCCCTTGAATCTCCTTATGTAAGTAATCTTAATCATTTCACAAAATGTGTTATGGCCCTAAACATTCAAAAACTGTCAGTAAATTGGTCGACTGCCATCTAGCAAATGCTGAATGATGATTCATAGGCTGAGTGCTTTTCAATTTCACACTTTTACAAATTTGAGCATGTTCATGTTCCTGATGATTTGGGCGAGTTGAGCTTTTGTTGAATTACGTGTTAGGAATGCAGTATAATAATGTTTTGTGCCTTTGGAAGTAATAATGCAGGGGTAATGGCATGCCCCTTCACACTTTCCCAAGACAACATAGAACTACAGTTTGCAACAAACCATATAGGTATGTCCTAAATAGGTTTCACTCCCGAAATTCCATGACCGACATCCTCTTTTATTAGATTATATGAGTTATTTTTTTCAAAGCATCAATTCTTGAACTCTGGATCAGTTGATTAACTTACATCAGCATTGATTTTTATAGTTTTTGATACTGTTGACGAACTTGTTTAACATTCCTTGTTACTTCGGTCTTTGCAAAGTTGTGTGCGAGTCATATGGCTTACCTTCTTCTGAAATGTTTTTCCAGGTCATTTTCTTCTTACAAATCTTTTGTTGGAGACAATGAAGAAAACTTCACAGGAAAGCAATACAGAAGGAAGGATAGTTAACCTGTCGTCAGAGGCTCACCGCTTTGCATACCAGGAAGGAATTCGATTTGACAAAATTAATAACGAATCAGAGTAAGAAAAGACAGCTCTATCTGAAGAATGATTTTTGTATCCTTCTATTTTCAGGCTATAGCAGTCATTTTTCAGTCTGGCGCATCCAGTTTATTTAAGTCGGATTTTGTTTATGTCTCACAAGTACACGATAACTGCAGGTACACTCCTATAAAAGCCTATGGACAATCGAAGCTCGCGAACATATTACATGCTAACGAGCTGGCAAAACACTTGAAGGTAAGGTTCAAATTTTTGTGTTCTATTCTTCTAATTCGCATTTGCATAACAAGAATGCTTGTCTTTGTTTTTTCTTGTCCTGGAGACTATTATTAAATTTTAGTGAGCACACATGTTACATGACTCTGATTCTGGTTGTTAATTGCTATAGCATTTCATGTTTCGTATATCTACCCCATTTAGACCCTTCAATACTGGTGCCCCATGCACTGGGACGCCCTTTAATTTTCTTGAAATTTCTCTTTCTCAGTGTCAATTTCCATGGCTCACTCCCTCTTGTATTCGTGAATAGCTGTAAATTGAATTTTTCTTAATCGAACAGGAAGAAGGGGTGCAGATAACTGCTAATTCACTTCATCCTGGAACTATACCAGCAACCAATCTTGCTCGTCACCATAGCATTCTCAATGGTAAGTCTACATGTCGGGCAAGAAGCATTATTGATGCCATGGCTAAGAAATGGGTCATGGCATCATGATAAAATTCTGTGCGACATCCAAACTTGTCATATGAAGGGCTTAAACAAGAGGCTTGTTCTCAATTGAGCAAACAGATTTTGCTTTTCGAGATATTGGACTCTGATATTAGAACTTGGTCAAATTACTCACCGTTCCATCCATTAATTCTAATCAATGCTTTCTTTCCTCTGGCATATGCAGCGTTTGCTACCCTTGGAAAATTGTTCCTAAAAAATGTTGCACAGGTATGCCAATTTCTGCTTACATCTGCTGTCAGCGTGACAAAATTTTCTCGACTGAGCCCTTTAAACCGTGTTACTCACTGAATTTGGTTGCTCAAAAATAATGAATGCAGGGAGCAGCAACTACATGCTATGTGGCTCTGCACCCACAAGTGAAAGGGATTAGTGGCGAATACTTCATGGATAGTAATAAAGCCAAAGGAAGCTCTCTCGCACAAGATGCAGAACTGGGAAAGAAACTATGGGATTTCAGCATAAGCCTGACTGTTCCTAAATAGTAGGGTTCTGCTTGAAAAGATTGTCTGTTATTCTTTTAGTCCAGTGAACCTAGTTGTTTCTGAACTAGATATTAAGAAGCCAATTAACTTCACTGAGACGAGCCTTTGAGTCAAACATTTTGTAAAGTCTACACTTATTGTTGAATTTATCTGGACAAATCGTTGGTTAAATAGGAGATGATGGAATGAGTGTATCACTGTTCGTGGATGCTGCGAAGGTGGCAGTCTATACTATTACTTCTTGATTAGTGTCCTTAGTTCTTGATATATCTAAAGACAGTCTTCCCACCGATAGCATGAGGGAATCACAGAAAACCAAGTTGCCGAAAGGATAAATTGGTGTGAAAATTGTACTAGAATATCTGGAAATAAAAGCTCATTTAGATTTTGCTCTGACTTAGTTAACATTAACACACCATGACTTGATGAAGTTTCGTCCGTGCTTCAATCATTTGAATTTGTCTTCCTTATTTTGAGACTAGTACTACCACTTCTATGGCTTATGCAGGAATTGCTTTTACCCTTGGGAAATTCCTGTTCAAAATACTGCGCAGGCTTTTGATTTTGATATAGATATAATCTAACTTTAGGGGGAGGGGGGGAGGAAGACATTGAACATGAAGCCTTCTATATTTCGAGGAGATTGTCCGGGTGGAACATGTTACCAACTAATCGAAATGGGTTTGGGGAGCTGCAATGACTTCCTATGTGGCCCTGCACCCGCAAATTAAGGAAGTCGGCGATGTCTACTCTGTGGACAGCAATAAGGCCAGACCAAGCTCTGTCGCTCCAGATGCGTAACTGGGGTAGAAACTATGGGATCTCAGCATACACTCGACCGAACCGTAACTGTTCTGAGTTCAATAATGTTGTCTCTTTCTAGTTGTTGAAGTTAGTTTGGGTCAGAAAACCAGGTCATTTCCTGGTTTCACTTTCACGAGCTAGACGATGCTTGTTTCGCCCCATATTTTCTAGTCCTTGAGAGTTCAAGTCCTTTGCTAGGTTAGTTCTAGTCCACCTCGCTTGTATTCTAAGTCAAGTGGTATCGAAGCCTCGCTTGCGATTTGACAAAGGCAAGAAACGGGAGTAGCGATACCAAGGGCGATCATGGAAGAAGATGGAGTGCCAAACGATATAATCATCAAAGAGATCCGCTCCTCCGACGCGGAAGGCAAGTCGAAGAAGAGGAAGAAGGTGTGGCATCGGAGAAGAGTGCCCCATGAAAGTAGATATCCCAAAATTCCTCAGGCGACTTCAGTATAGGAGTGTTGTTAGACTGGACCTGTGGACGTGCCAGAAGAAAAGCAACTCCAGGCTGTCCCTTAGCAACTTAAAAGGAGATGCTGCTGAAACACTTAGAAAGGCCTAATTCACTAAAAAAATTTGGTAACATTTTTCCCTGCCGAGCCACTTCTGCACAAAGCATGTAAGAAGTTATAACTTATGAGAGTATTAGAAAGTACACTTAAAATAAGGACATAAAAAAATAATGGACATTAAGGTAGGTGGATTTTCTTCTGTAAACACCCCCGATGAATTATATCATTTTTTACCGATTCAAAATGAATGAAATTTGACTATCACTTTCAGTATTTTTTTAATTTTACGTAACCATTGATTTAATAATTTTTATTTTTTAGAATTTTCTCGATGTAGAATTTAATTATGATTGTATTCTAGCAAATCTTTAAGAGGGTTAATTTTTTTTTGGTCCGGTGGTCCAAGTATGAGTATATAAAAATAATTGGTATGGAAAAGTCTGGCGGTGATATGCCCAACAGAGATAAACGTACATCCACGAAAATTGATGACATTTGAAAATTTCTGGATTCTTTTTTATAATTGAACCATAAATTTGCTCAACAACGTGGAAAGGATTAGGTTGCTTCGAAAATCCTTTTTTCAAGAAGTCAATACGGACATCGAGGAAATCTAAAAGAAGATTAGTGCTTTAATATGCATGGTAATGCCCACTTAAAAATAAATAAATAAGAAAAGAAAGAGAAGATGGGCCACTCTTAATTATGGCAAACTAGATGATACATAGAAATAGAGAAATTATAAATAAATAATAAATAAAGAAGGAGGAGGAAAGAGAATTTAGGGTCCACCACTTTAAAATTCAATTGGAGATTAAGGACAATTTTGTTTATTTAGTGAAAATGCAGAGTCTATGTTATCAGGGCCACAAGGAACGTGGTGGCCGCTAGGAGCATCGAATAAGCTACACTGACGAAACTTCCTGGCTGAGACTGAGGTTATGGAGTTGCATCTTAGCCCTATGCCATCTGTCAAGATATTCACTTTGAGATTATAGTTCATTTGCTCTTTCACTGAATCTCCTTATGTAAGTATCTTGGTTGATCATTAAGTACTTGTCACATGTCCCTTCCCTCTATCCTAGGACAACATGAAATTACAGTTTGCGACGAAGCACAAAGGTATGTCACTGTGCGGACTTCACCCTCGCACTGGGAAAGAGTTGATGCAGTCCAGTTTTTCATGTTTTCAGCTTTGCGGTACACAGCTTTAGGCTACGGAGAAGGCAACAGAAGTACAGATATGTCAGCAGATATGTCAGCACACTATGGCCTTTCCCTTTGGATCATGCATGGAATATTTGTTTAGTCCATCTCAAGGTCTTAGTGCGCCCCCGTTAGGTGATAAAATTGGAGTTCCCATTATAGAATCCACTTCAGTCCACTTTGATGGCTTTAGCCCGTTTCATAACTAAAATAAATTGAATGACGACGGATGATTAGCCCATGTCACAAGAAGATCAATAATTCAATCCTAAAACCCATCTTATATGGTACGCTAGCGTGAACAATGATGTTATATGTGAACCGAGATATTAAAAATTTTCGATAGCAATTGAATGAAATACATTGAAAATTTTATGTAAATATATAAGATTACTTCAACAAAATTGACATCTGTATGATTAGTTTAAAAAATTGATAATTATCCTCATATCACATTCAAACATCAAAATAGAACAAAGAAATGCAATAAAAGTCTTATTATTTATTGCATATGTTTTGTTTGAGCACTTATCATGACCTCACTTAGTGCAAATTGAGTCGGACCAATCTTTATTTATTTAAAGAAAAGGAAATCTTTATGTCATATTCATGGTGGCAACTGGCGGGAGAATATGAGGGGAGATTTTCCTTTCAACGTCATTAATGAATCAACTCTATTAATTGGATGCCACGTGTCCAAGCGGGACCCATTAATTCAATTTTTTTCTCAAGGTTGCCGCTGCCAAGCTAATCCAATTTTACATGTCCAGGTGGTATCAAAGTTGGACAGCTTTGGTCAAGGTCGCTGCGGCCGAGCTTCCAACGGAAGTTTCTAGAGACCGAACGGTGGGGCTGCTGATGTTCTCAAAACAACAATGAGAAAGGGATGGAGGCTCGAGCTTAGTTTTTTCTTTTTCTTTTTTTTTAATTTCAAGTTTGGGTGTGAGTTTACGAAGGTTTTTGCAACTTCAAGCAGGTTCACCTTCCATTTCATTCAATGACCTTGAGATTTGTCCGCAAAAGAGACAGAGAACCGGAAGAGAAATTCGATTAAGCTTTAAATTTCGACTTTGAATCCAAATCAACTGTGAAAGCTCAAGGGATTTTGCTTGTGAATTTTCCCAAGTAAATTCGGTCATCTTCTCATGCCCATCTTTGTTTGCGGAGCTTGTTAATGGAGTGCTAAGCAATTTCTAGATTCATGATATGGTGCAGAAGGAAGGAGGAGGAAGGGAAGGGAGTGAGAAGGTAAAAGAGGGTGACGGGGCGGGGTTGAAGCGACGGAGGAGCGAAAAAAATTGAAATTAATAGATGCACTGAGACAAGTGGGAGCCGATTAATGGAGTGTCGCGTGTAAGGACGGTCTCACCAAATATTTTCTTGGCAACTTGCTTCCCTGGTTGAGGGCTGCATGCATCCCAAATATTTTTTTTTTGGTCAAAACATGCGTGCCATAAATAAAAAGGCGCCTTCTTGGCGTTTTCTCGAGAAGGGTAATCGTCAATCCATGTAGAAAAAGGATATCACAATTTCTCCGTCCGACTATATAACAATTTGGGAGCCCCCTCTGTTGGAAGATACACAGCATCAATCAATATCAGATCCAATTAGATTCGATTGTATTTCCATTTATAAAATATTCCCTTACCTTGTTTATACATAGATTACAGTATATAGAGAGAGATAAGCATGTACATTGATGATACAAAGTGAATACAATACGAGAATTCTTCTTTTTCCTTCTTCCACTTCGATTCGACATGGTATCGGGCGCTTCGATCCATTGTAGCTTCCGCATTGCCATTCGAATTACCTTCTATCTTCCTTGTTCTTGTTACTGCAACACTCGCAAAACAGAACATCGCCTAGAAGGAATTCATCTCTTCACCTCTGTATACGATCTGCAAAATAAAATCACTGCAGAACAACATACATCATGGCAGATCCACAGGAACTTACCTCGCCCACCGAAGAACTGCCGGGAGCAACAACCCCAAATCAGTCTGCCATTGCGACACCGCCAGATCAATCTGGGGTCACCTCTCTGCCCGGCCACACGCCGTGGCAACAAAATCCGGCTCAGTTCAATCCAGGGCTTATCTCAGGGTACCCATATCAATGGATGCCTTACCCGTGGATCCAGGGATTAAACCCTGGTACATCACAGCCGGGCTACCAAGGCGTGCGGGTCGATGGAGGCCTACCAACCGAGACAGGGGCAAGCGCAACCATCGGCCGTGAACAGACGGGCGGATCAAGAAGTCTGAATACGGGTCAATCATCAAATAACCAAGGGTTCCCCACAGGATTCGTACCTTTTCCCTTCGCGGCCACCATGGGTCGCCCAGAACCCGGCGACGCGCTGTACGTCTCCAACAACGACGGACCCGAGTTGCAACTCATAAGCCACCGTCTCACAGGGCCTGAAAATTTCTCAAATTGGGCACGGGAATTTCGTCGAGCCCTTGTAACAAAGGACAAGGAAGGATTTATCGACGGAACTGTCCCGCTTCCAACCGAGGAAAGGCTAGCATGACAATGGAACAAATGCAATCAGTTGGTAAGGACATGGATCGGGAATACCGTGAGCCCATAAATCGCAGCCGGACTGCCCCCAACGGAGGATTCCAAAAAATTTTGGGACAATATAAACGAGATGTATGGAAAACTGGATTGGGCGAAGATTTTTCGCTCCACCAAGCCCTATCGAGCTGAAACAGGGAAACACGTCGGTGACAACGTGCTTCAACAAGTTGTCGGCGCTCGGAATGAGCTTGAAGCGGCGAGAGGAAAAACTCATCGGATCCGAAGCCACCCTCCAAGCGGTACAAGGAAATCAAAGACCGAGAGAAGGCGACTCGGTTTCTTTTGATTCTTAACGATTCTTACCTCCATTTCAGGTCGCAAATCCTCGCGATGGAGCCTGCGCCTTCAATCGGGCGTATCTTTCAACTTGCAGTGCAAGAAGAAAATCAGAGAATCGCATCGACGGAAGGCCGGGGGGGGGGAAACCCTAGCACTCGCCGCAAGAGGGTCACGAACCCTAGAAAGAGAAGTGAACCGCAGCTAGGGTTCACGGATCCGAGGGCTTTTAAAGGGGCGGAATGGACGATCACGATCGCACGCAGCGATCGGACGGTCCGAAGGGGGCGCGGCCTTATGGAGATCTGGACGGTGGAGATGGGCTGTTCATTAAAGGATCTCACGGCCAGGATTTTTCAGGGAATTACGGGCAAAATGCGCGTGGGCCTAATTCCCTTGGGCCCAATTCAAAAATTCACAGCCCCAATCCGTATGGGCCGAACAGTTATGGGCCCAATTTCTCTGGGCCAAGTTCAAAAAACAAAGGGAAATTATATTGTGAATTTTGCAGGCGTCCCCACCACACAATAGAAAATTGCTGGAAATTACATGGGAGACCTGGAGAAAAAAGAGGAAAAGAAATATCGGCTGCAGCATACCAGCTTACAGGACCAAGTGATCCAAATCAACCCATCACTCATGGAGAATATGAGAAATTAATCCAAACACTCCAAAAATTGGATCTTCAAAAGAAGGGGAGCAGCTTTACAGGTATTTCTCATTGCCGACTCAATTATATATCGAGAAGTACTTGGATAGTAGACTCCGGGGCCAGTGATCATATTGCATGTGAAAAGGGATTATTTACTGCTATTCATGATGGGTTGGATAGTCCAATTATACTGCACTTGCCAAATGGAAGTATTGCTCATGTCACTACAACTGGAACGGTTAAACTTAGTCCTGACATTACCTTGACAAATGTCTTATATATCCCTGAATTCCAGTTCAATTTACTTCCGTGTCTAGAGCCTGTGAGGAAAATTCTTGTCAAATTTCCTTCAATATTCATGGTTGTCAATTTCAGGCCCCTTCGACTGGGAAACTGATAGGATGAGGTGGTCTATCTGAAGGACTTTTTTCTGGAGAAGTTCAGCCAAGGATTTAGATATCTTTCCTTATAATAAATCATTGTGTAACTCGACTACCAGTGATAGAAATTTCATTTTGCATTCCAGATTCGGCCATAGTTCTTTATTTACATATCCTCAATGCCATATCTGTCCACTTGCAAAACAATTGCGCAATTCTTTTCCTTTGAGCAAAAATCGTGCGTCTCAAATTTTTTCACTGCTCCACATTGATGTTTGGGGACCATATCATACACCAAATCATGATGGTTCTCGTTTCTTTCTCACTATTGTGGATGATCATTCGAGAGCGACATGGATTTTCCTTATGCAATCCAAAGGTCAAGTCCTGTCACACTTAAAGACCTTTCTTTCTCTGTCAAAAACTCAATTTGACAAACCCATCCAAAGAATTAGGACAGATAATGGGAGAGAATTCTTCAATCATGAATATACGTCCTTATTGACAGCTCAAGGGATACTGCATGAAAGCTCATGCACCTACACACCACAACAAAATGGAGTGGTGGAAAGGAAACATCGTCACTTGTTAGAAGTGGCCCGGGCCTTAAAGTTCCAAGGATCCATACTAGACGAATTTTGGGGAGAATGTATTTTGACCGCAAATACCTAATCAACCGGATGCCAACTAAGGTCCTTGATGGTCACAGTCCCTTTGAACTTCTATTTGGGAAGAAGCCAGTTCTTGATCATCTGAAAATCTTCGAATGTCTTTGTTATGCCCACATAGTGGGTCCCAAGGATAAGATGGGTCCACGAGCTCGCCGTTGCATCTTCATGGGGTATGCGACCCTACAAAAGGGATATCGAGTTCTTGGTCCTTCTACAAATGAATTTTTCGTCAGTAGGGATGTTCAATTTCAGGAAGATTTTTTTCCTTTCTCTACCCACAGCTCAGACACACAGCGCCAACAACATTCTGATACTCCTCTTATTGAGGAATCACCTCATAATCGGGGATATCTCTTGGTTCCCTATTCGCCGATCCGAGCAAAGCTGATGTACATACTATGGGTATAACACCCCTGGCAGAAGACATGGATCTACATCGGGACGCAGAGATTGCATCCGAATCTCTTCCTGCACATCCTATGGAGAGTCCAGCACTTCCATCTTCTTCTAATCCAGTACTTCAGCCTTCTTCTGATGTCATCCGGCCCAGGAGGTCAGGGCGAGCCATGCGTCCTCCAACTTGGACCAAGGACTACGTGTGTGGATTCAGGAATTCACCAGGTATTCTTTTTCCTGTTTCCTCTTATGTCTCTTTCGATCGATTATCCGAGGAGCATCGATGTTGCATTGCTTGGATTTCTGAAGAACGAGAACCTTCCTCCTACAAAGAGGCAAGTACTGATCCACGATGACAGAAGGCTATGGCATCAGAATTACATGCCCTGATGGACAACAAGACGTGGGACATTGTCAATTTACCTCCGCATCGCAAGGCCATTAGATGCAAGTGGGTCTACAAGATCAAGTACCGAGCTGATGGTACAGTTGAAAGGTACAAAGCCAGATTAGTAGTAAAGGGTTTCACTCAGAAGGAAGGTTTTGATTATCATGAGACCTTTTCCCCAGTTGCCAAAGATGCTACAGTCCGGTCATTCCTTTCAGTTGCAGCCTATCAAGACTGGGCTTTGCACCAAATGGATGTCCACAATGCTTTCTTGCATGGCGACCTGGATGAGGAGATCTATATGGACATTCCACAAGGCTTGCGGAGACAGGGGGAGGATAAAGTGTGTCGTCTCCGCAGATCCTTATATGGACTCAAACAAGCATCCAAACAATGGTATGCAAAATTCTCTGAGTCCCTAATTGCTACCGGTTTTCGACAATCCAAATTTGATTATGCTGTTTTCACATGGACTAAAGGTACGTCGTTTATATACCTAATGATATATGTAGATGACATATTGATCATGGGAAATGATGAGGGAGCAATCAGAAGTTTCAAGCAATATTTGCACTCTACTTTCCATATAAAAGATCTGGGGCCACCAAAGTATTTCCTTGGGATAGAAATTGCTCGTTCAGATCAAGGAATTTCTCTCAGCCAGATAAAATTTGCCTTGGAGATCATATCAGAAGCTGGATTGTCAGGATGTAGGCCAGCTGTAATTCCAATCGAGCAGAATGTCAAGTTGACCACGGCAGAATATGACACCGGTTTCTCTCAAGAAGCAGATCCCATGTTGGAAGATCCAATGAGTTATCAGAAACTTGTTGGAAAACTGATTTACTTGACAATGACCAGGCCGGACATCAGTTATGCTGTGCAGACACTTAGTCAATTCATGCACAATCCCAAGCAGTCTCACATGAATGCAGCGCTCAAAGTAGTTAAGTATTTGAAGCGGTGCCCGTGCTTTGGGATTCTTTTATCCAAGAGATGCGACATGAGGATGACATGCATACTGTGATGCAGATTATGCAACATGTCCCATGAGCAGGAGGTCGATAACTGGTTTCTGCATCAAGTTAGGAGACTCCTTACTTTCGTGGAAAACGAAGAAACAAGCGACCGTCTCGTTATCCTCAGCAGAAGCAGAATATCGAGCTATGGCAAAGACGACATGTGAAGTAATATGGTTACGTGGCTTGCTCCATGATCTGGGAGTGCAAATTCAAGGTCCAACAAAGTTATTCTGTGATAACGATGTAGCCCTGAAACTTGCTTCAAACCCGATAGTCCATGAAAGAACCAAACACATAGAGGTGGATTGCCATTTTACAAGGGAAAAGATTCAAGAAGGAATAATCGAAACACTTGGGATTCGAACACAGGAACAGCCGGCGGACATATTCACCAAGCCTTTATGTCAAAGTCAGCACGCGTATCTTCTGAGCAAGCTAGGTGTCTTGGATATCTACAAGCCACCAGCTTGAGGGGGAGTGTTGGAAGATACACAGCATCAATCAATATCAGATCCAATTAGATTCGATTGTATTTCCATTTATAAAATATTCCCTTACCTTGTTTATACATAGATTACAGTATATAGAGAGATAAGCATGTACATTGATGATACAGTGAATACAATACAGAATTCTTCTTTTTCCTTCTTCCACTTCAGATTCTGACACCCTCAAGAACCAAAGACATTATTGAGTTTGGTCGTCGCCACTTTGAAGTCAAACAACGTTGCTCCTGCCCAGGGATCCAGAGGATGTCGACGGCTTTCTTCCTCAAGATGTGGCTTTTCGGGGCGAAAGGGCCGTCTAGATTCTCTGCTCGCTCCACAGCTGAAGAAGTCACTCGAAGAATCGATGGAAGTGGTCTCACTGCCGTTGTCACAGGTCTGTCATTGTCATGTCGGCGCTTTTCCCCACTTACCTTTCGGGGTATTGCCTTTCTTGAGGAAGATGGATCGAATAACAATGCAAACTTTAATGAGTTCTAACGATCTCGATCGTGCTTCGTTGGAAGGGTTTATGGCGAATTGCTGGTACTGGGAAACTCTTGGCTTCGCCCTGCATGGAAGTCAATGTTTCTTCTGCGGGGACTAAACTGAATATATAACTGGCTATCTGTGGATTGCTGCTTGTGGAATGCTTGAGGAATGTTATTAGGATAATACAAACCGTGTGTCTAGTATGGATTGAGATGTTGAAACTGGTGGTTGCAGATGATTTGGGAGAAAAATCGTGATTGGTTGCATTAGGGCCGATTTGAGATGGTGGTCGTCTCTATTCCTTCTAGTTACTTCAATTTTACCGAGGATCGTCATGCTGTCAGGTGCCTCTAGTGGTATTGGCGTGGAGACTACAAGAGTTCTTGCTTTGCGTGGAGTCCATGTTGTTATGGCCGTGAGGAACGTGGATGCTGGTAGGAGAGTCAAAGAAGCTATACTTAAGGAACTCCCATCTGCTAGGATTGATGTGATGGAGTTGGATCTCAGCTCCATGGCATCTGTTCGGAAATTCGCGTCAGACTATCAATCCTCCGCTCTTCCCTTGAATCTCCTTATGTAAGAAATCTTAATCATTTCACTGAGATGTGTTATGGCTTTAAACGTTCAAAAAACTGACTTAATTTCTCTTGACTGCCATCTAGCAAATGCTGAATGAGCAGTCAAATGCTGAGTGCTTTTCAATTTCGAACTTTTACAAATGAGCATCCACATGCTCCTGATGAATTGACCTTGAGTTGAGCACTTGTTGGATTACTTGTTAGGAATACAGTATGACAATGTTTCTACCCTTTGAAGTAATAATGCAGGAATAATGGCATGTCCCTTCACGCTTTCCACAGATAACATTGAACTACAGTTTGCAACAAACCACATTGGTATGTCCTATATAGGTTTCACTCATGCACATCCGCCTGTTGAGGAACTTTTATAACAGTCATTATTTCTGTCTTTGCGAAGTTGTGTGTCATATGGCTTGACTTCTCCTTAAATGTTTTTCCAGGTCATTTTCTTCTGACAAATCTTTTGTTGGAGACTATGAAAAAAACGTCATGGGAAAGCAATACAGAAGGAAGAATAGTTAACGTGTCCTCAGAGGGTCACCACTTTGCACACCGAGACGGAATTCGTTTTGATAAAATCAATAGCGAATCAGAGTATGAAAAGACGGCTCTGTCTTGAGGATGATTCATCGTTTCCTTCTATATTCATGCTATAGCAGCCATTTTTCAGTCTGGTGCATCCATTTTATTCAGGTCGGATTTTGTTGATGTCATACGAGTAACTACTAATTGCAGATACAAGACTATGCAAGCCTATGGACAGTCGAAGCTCGCGACCATATTATATATTAACGAGCTTGCAAGGCGCTTAAAGGTGAGGTTCGTACTTACATATTATATTCTTTTGAAGTGCATTTGCATAACAAGAATGCTTGTCTTTGTTTTTTCTCGTCCTGGAGAGTGTCATTAAATTTTGAAGTGACCATACGCGTTACTCTACTCTGATTCTGGTTGTTTTCTGCTATAACTTTTGGTGATCCTATATCGACCCTCCTTAGACCTCTCAATAGAGGAGTTCCTTTCACTGGGACACCCTTTTTATTTTCTTGAGATTTCTCTTGCTCGGTCTCAATTTCCATTGCCCATTCCCTCTTGTATTCGTGAATATTAAGCTGTAATTTGAATTTTTCTTAATTGAACAGGCAGAAGGGGTGCAGATAACTGCTAATTCACTTCATCCTGGAGCTATAGCAACCAATCTTCTTCGCCATCATAGCATTCTCAATGGTAAGTCTACATGTAGATCCAGTAGCATTGTCGATGCCATGGTGAAGCAAGGTGTCGTGGTATCATGATAACATTTTGTGCCATATGCAAACTTTGTAATAAGAAGGACTTAAACAGGAGGCTTGTTCTCAATTGATCAAATGGATTTTGCTTATTGAGATACTTGATTTTCAGATATAATAACTTGGTCATTCTACTTGCCGTTCCATCCATTTTAAACCCTCTTATTTCTTACTGATCCTTTCTTTGCTCTGGCTTATGCAGCACTTGGTAGTTTTTTCGGAAAATTGTTCCTGAAAAATGTTCAACAGGTGAGCCCATTTCTGCATACGTCTGCAGTCAGCGCAAAAAAATTTCCTTGGCATGTGAGCCCTTAAATCCGTGTAACTCACTGAATTTGGTTGCTCAATAAAAATGAATGCAGGGAGCGGCAACTACATGCTATGTGGCTCTGCACCCACAAGTGAAAGGGGTTGCTGGCGAGTATTTCTCGGATTGTAATAAAGCCGAACCAAGCTCTCTCGCACAAGATGCAGAACTGGGAAAGAAACTATGGGATTTCAGCATAAGCCTGACTGATCCTAAGTAATAGGGGTGTGCAACCGGATCGGTTCTATTTGGAAATTAGACTGGACCGCCCAAAAAATAAGTCCAAAAATCAATTTTCAATGGAACCGATCCAAGAACAGATTTTGAGTGAATACCACCTGAGAACTGGACCAAATTGTTCTGTTTTGAAATTGATCTTGGAACCGATTTAATAAGTTAAAAAAACAAAATCCCAATTTCCTTTTCCCCTAGATTTTAATCTGAACACTCTTTTGTCTTTTGCCCTTCTTCAAAACTCCTCACATGTCTTTGCTCTTCCCCGAAATAAGGAGTGGAGTTTCATAATTTATATTTTATGTTTCGTGTTTATAGTTGCACGTGACTACTACGTGTTAATCTTATGGATTGTTGTTTCTAACATATAAGAATTTTTGTTGTTTATTTTTCACTTTGAACTGTTTTGTTGCTCATAATCTCATAATATAGTTGGATCAAAAAAAAAATCTCATAATATAGTTTTGCTATAAAAAAAATGAACGAAAAAATGGAACAAAAAAAGGAAACCAAATCGGAAAAATATAGTAGAATCCAGAAACAATCCTAGGTAAATAGGGTAAGTTTTAGAGTCCAAAAATTAGAATAAGTTATAATAGGGTAGATTCCAAATTCCAACTCTAGAACCTCGATTGCCCCTACTAAATAATAGAGTTCGGCTAGAAAAGATTTATTCTTTTAGTCCAAAGAACCAAGTCGTTTCTAAACTAGATATTAAGAATTTGCATGGTAATGTTTATATTTCTCTATTATTTTGTTCTTTTATTTTTCAGAATAAAAAAAAAAAAAACAGAAATCCGTTTGGCAACGTCCACAAATTTTTTTATTTCCCAAAATAAAATGACAGGGGAACAGATAGAAAAAAAAATAGAAAAAAGTAACTTTTTGCTCCCAAAATAAGTCATTTTTTTCTTTTCTCCTTTTTTCTCTTCTAACCGGATGCTATGAAGAGCAAGAAGAAGAAGAGAGAGAAAATTTTCAAAAAAAAAATTAAAATTTAAAAGAAATTCTACATCACAAAAAAAAATTCATAGGTCATACCAAACACATTTATATTCTTTTTCTATTCTGGAAATTGAAGTTTTATGTAGTTATCAAACACATTCTTTTTCTCAGAAATTATTCCAAATAATATTTTTTTTCTAAAAAGAAATTGTTCCAATATAAAGATTTTACCAAATGCATCCTAAAAGGCTATATATTGGCCATTTGAGTCAAACGCGTTATAAAGTCTACACTCACTGTTGAATTTGTCTCACCAGATCGTTGGTGAAATAGCAGATGATAGAATGAGTGCATTACTGTTTGTGCAAGCTGTAGGCGGCGGAGGTCCATACTATTACTTCTGGATTTGTGTCCATGGTTCTTGATATTTCTGAAAGTTGGTGAGGAAATGATACTAAAATATCTGAAAAAAACAAATTGCTCTGTGAAAGCAAATTTATATTTTGCCTTTTGACATATTTAACTTAACATGCACAACTTAATGAAATTCCTTCTGTGTTCCAATCATTTTGAAGCTATCTCTCTTCTTTTGAGACTAGTAGTATCACTTCTCTGGCTTATGCAGGAAGTGATATTAGCCTTGGGAAAATCCTGTTCAAAAACTGCACAGGTGACTTTTGATATGGATAACCGAAAAAAAAAAAAAAAAAAAAACTTTTGATATAGATATAATCTAAGTTTAGGAAAAAAAAATTAATAGAACCTGAAGCCCTCTATTTGTCAAGGAGATTGTCTAGGTGGAACGTGTTACCAACTAATCGAAATGAATTCAGAGAGATATAATGATTTCTTACGTAGCCCATCACACGTAATTGACCAGATGGATTACATTGGAATTTTGTATAAATATATAAGATCACACTAACAAAATTGATAAATTTATAATTAAATTAATATATATACGATAAATTAAGAGTCAATTGGTAATTCTTCACATATCACGTTCGAATATCAAATTATAATAGAGAAATGCAATAAAAGTTTTATTTCTTATTGAATTATATTTTGTTAATGGTAATTTGACTCATCATGACCTTTTTTTTTTTCCTTTTTTTTGTTCAAACACTCATCATGACCTTACTTAATGCGAAGTGAGTTGGACCAATCATCACGTCAAAATAATGTTTATGTCAAATTCATGGTGGTCCGTCCTAAGCATGACGTTAAAAGGCTTCTCAGCAATGTAGGGAGAATTTGTTAGGGGTGAGAGTCCCCAATTGTTGGCAAGTTGTCGGAGCCAACCAGTCCTGTGAAAACTGGTAATGGCAACCCGCGGGGGTGTTTGCAAATTACCCAGAGTAAATTGCCTCCCCCGACCATGATTCCCGCGATGCCCTTGTCCTAACATATTAGGCTAGGTACAGGAAAGTGATTGGCAGCTGGGTAATTTGCAATTTGCAATAGCTTGCATCCCTGGCGGGGGTTGCATCCCATATATAAAAGGGTGCCATTTTGGCATTTCTCATGAAGGGTCGTCGTCAATCCAAGGAGTAAAAAAATATCAAATTTCTCCGTCTAACTATGAAAAATTGTGAGCCTCCCACTCTGTATCAAAATATTTTGGGTTAATATCCTGAAAAATCTTAAACTGATAGACTTGTGACAAATTTACTCTAAATTATTTTTTTAACCACCAAAAATCTTAAATTGATACACATTTGACAAATTTACCACAAAGTAGTACATTTGTGACAAATTTACCCTCTATTAGTTTTCGTTAAATTTTATTGTCAAATTATTAAGTTAAATGATACGTGACAGTTAATTATTATATCAATTTGGGATTTTACATTTCGTTTGTTACAGTTTATAATTTTGGTGATTTTTTTACGGTATTAATTCAATTTAATGGAGATATATTTGTGACAAATTTACCCTCTATTAATTTTCGTTAAATTTTATTGTCAAATTATTAAGTTAAATGATACGTGACAGTTAATTATTATATCAATTTGGGATTTTACATTTCGTTTGTTACAGTTTATAATTTTGGTGATTTTTTACGGTATTAATTCAATTTAATGGAGATATATTTGTCACAAATTTATCGGTTTTTGATTTTTTGCGGTCGAATAAATTAGTTTAAGATAAATATATCATAAATATATCAATTTATGATATTTTATGATCAATCGGAGTAAATTTATTATAGATATATCAGTTTGGAATTTTTATTATCAAAAATTAATTTTAAATAAATATATCATAAATATTAATTTGAAGTTTTTCGGGAATTAACCCATTGGTCGTTGCCACTTTTCAAGTCAAACGATGTTTTACTCCTGCCCCGGGATTTCAGAGGATGACGACACTCTCTCTCCTCTCTTTCTGATTCCTAAACTCTCCCTCCGTCTGTAAAGCTACTCCTTTTTTTAACCTTAATCTCTGCTAACGACTGGCCGCACTCGTCTTGAATCTGCAGTTAAGAGGGGAAGGGCAAAAAAAAGAGAGAGAAAAGATGTGGATTTTTGGGTGGAGAGGGCCTTCTGGGTTCTCTGCTCGCTCTACTGCTGAAGAAGTCACTCAGGGAATCGATGGAACTGGTCTCACTGCCATCGTCACAGGTCTCGTTATGATAATATCTATGCCTTTCCCCCTTACCTTCTAGCTTATTCTCTTTCTTGAGGAAGATGGGACGAATATAAATTCAAACTTTAACAAGTTCTAAACGATCTCGATCGTGCTTCCTTGGAAGGGTTTATGGCGAATTACTGGTACTGGGAAACTCTTGACTTCGCCTGTCATCTTTGCAGATAAATCAGTGTTTTGTTGCAGGGACTAGACTGAATTTATAATTGGCTGTCTGTAAATTGCTGGGGAATGGTTATTAGGATAATCCGAACCGTTTGTCTAGCATGGGTCGAGGTTGTTAATTGGTGGATGCAGATGATTTAGGAGAAAATTATGATTGGTTGAATAAGGGTTAATTTGAGATGGTCTTGGTTCAAAGCTTAATGTCTAACCCGGGCGGCGCATATGAAATTTTCGGAAATTGTCCGATTGACGTGTTTCAGTTATGCTGGAATTCTTTCTGAATAAATCGATCATTTCATTCTCAATTCTTGGATTACTTGTGAGACGTCTAAGTGTTTATTGAAATATTTCAGATGAAGATTATGTCATTTTGTGTTTGCGTGTTTTGTAGATAAAAATTCCTAGATGTACATGTTAATGACACCGATTTCTCAAATGGCTTTCATGATGACCTTCATACCCCTTGTTGTATTCCTTCTAGTTACTTCAATCTTACAGAGGATCACTATGCTTTCAGGTGCCTCTAGTGGTATTGGCGCGGAGACTGCGAGAGTTCTTGCTTTACATGGAGTCCATGTTGTTATGGCCGTGAGGAACGTGAATGCTGGTAGTAGTGTCAAAGAAGCCATACTTAAGGAACTCCCATCTGCGAAGATTGATGTGATGGAGTTGGATCTCAGCTCTATGGCATCCGTTTGGAAATTTGCATCAGACTATCAATCATCCGCTCTTCCCTTGAATCTCCTTATGTAAGAAATCTTAATCATTTCACCTGAATGTTTTATGGCCCTAACATTCAAAAAAGCTCTCACTCAATTTCTCTTGATGGCCATCTAGCAAATGCTTAATGAGCAGTGAAAAGCTGAGTGCTTTTCAATTTCACACTTTTATGAATAAGCATCCCATGCTCCTGATCGTTTGACCTTGAGTTGAACACTTGTTGGATTACTTGTTAGGAATACAGTATGATAATGTTTCTTCCCTTTGGAAGTAATAATGCAGGGGTAATGGCATGTCCCTTCACGCTTTCTCCAGACAACATAGAGCTACAGTTTGCAACAAACCATATAGGTATGTCCTATATAGGCTTCACGCATGCACGTCTTTCCGTTGAGGAACTTGTATAACGGTCCTTATTATTTCAGTCTTTGCGAAGTTGTGTGTGTCATACGGCTTAACTTCTCCTCAAATGTTTTTCCAGGTCATTTTCTTCTGACAAATCTCTTGTTGGAGACTATGAAAAAAACTTCACAGGAAAGCAATAGAGAAGGAAGGATAGTTAATGTGTCCTCAGAGGGTCATCGCTTTGCATACCGCGAAGGAATTCGTTTTGACAAAATCAATAACGAATCTGAGTACGAAATGACAGCTCTGTCTTGAGGACGATTCATTGTTTCCTTCTATTTTCATATTGTAGCAGCCATTTTTCAGTCTGGAGCATCCATTTTATTCAAGTCAGATTTTGTTGATGTCATTCAAGTAACTGCTAATTGCAGGTACAATAGTATACAAGCCTATGGGCAGTCGAAGCTCGCTAATATATTGCATGCCAACGAGCTTGCAAGGCGCTTAAAGGTAAGGTTCAATTTATATTTTCCATTCTTCTAAAACCGCTTTCGCATTACAAGAGTGCTTGTCTTTGTTTTTTCTCGTCCTGGACAGTCTATTGTTAAATTTTGAAGTGACCATATGCATTACATGACTGATTCTGGTTGTTTTTTGCTATAACTTTGGGTGGTCCTATATCAACCCTCCTTAGACCTTTCAATACAGGAGCCCCATTCACTGGGACACCCTTTATATTTTCATGAGATTTCTCTTGTTCAGTCTCAATTTCCATTGCTAGTTCTCTCTTGTATTCGTGACTATTAAGCTGTAATTTGAATTTTTTTCAATTGAACAGGAAGAAGGGGTGCAGATAACTGCTAATTCACTTCATCCTGGAGCTATAACAACAAATCTTCTTCGCCATCATAGCATTCTCAATGGTAACTCTACATGTAGATCCAGTAGCATTGTCGATGCCTTGGCTAAGAAAGTGTCATGGTATCATGATAACATTTTGTGCCACATTCAAACTTTGTAATATGAAGGACTTAAACAAGAGGCTTGTTCTCAATTGATCAAATGGATTTTGCTTTTTGAGATACTCGACTTTCAGATATAATAACTTGGTCAAATATCTTGCCGTTCCATCCATTTTAAAACTTCTTATTTCTTCTTGATGCTTTCTTTCCTCTGGCTTATGCAGTACTTGCTAGTTCTCTTGGAAGATTGTTCCTGAAAAATGTTCAACAGGTATGCCCATTTCTGCATACGTCTGCAGTCAGCGCAAAAAAAAATTTCCTTGGCATATGAGCCTTAAATCAGTGTTGCTGAACTTGGTTGCTCAATAAAAATGAATGCAGGGAGCAGCAACTACATGCTATGTGGCTTTGCACTCACAAGTGAAAGGGGTTAGTGGTGAATACTTTATGGACAGTAATAGGACCCAAGCAAGCTCTCTTGCGCAAGATGCAGAACTTGCAAAGAAACTATGGGATTTCAGCATAAGCCTGCTCAAACCTAAATAGTAAGGATCTGCTTGGATGCATTGCGTATTGTTCTTTCTTAGTCGAGAGAACCAGGTTGTTTGTTGATTATTGATAAAGATACAAAAAGCCATACACTTAGCCTCATGGAAACGAGGATATGAATTAAGTATCTTGGAAAATCAACTCCTGTGCTTGAATTTCTCTGAACATAACTTGATGAAATAGGAGAGCATGGTGTGAGTGTATTACTGTTTGTGGATGCTGCATCCTGCAGAATTACCTATTGTTAGATAATTATCTGTACATCTTAAAGCCAAGCTTTTTTCTGAAATTATCGAAAAGCAAGTTGCCAAAAGGGGTGTAGAAACAGTAGTACTAAAACATCTGAAAACAATTTTTTTCTGCAAAAGCACATGTAGACAATCTGGTCTTTGCTAGGGACAGAGAATGTGAAAACTAGCTTTTCAAAGCGGGTTCTTGCGCATTTTTCAGTCGCCTCTGTAAAACTAATCATTGTACTGAGGGTAATTCTATGAAGTGAAGAGTGATATCCATTAGCAGTTTCAAATCAGTAGTAACCAAATTTCATCACGACAACTTTCTTGAGGCGATCTCTGCTGGTTTTTATCATTCTGGAATGTGTTCTTCCTCCGCTGTATGGTTGTAATGTAAATTTCAATATTCAGAAAGAGAACAAGAAGTACATCTGCAGCGTGTTTGCTGTAAGTTGTCATAATGACGTGAAAAGCCTTCCAAACATTGGTAGGTAGGGGAGGCATGTTGTTATACAATGCACACTACTTTTATCATGATGAATAGAACTAATCGAATAATATAAATGTAGTCCTACATGGAAGACTACAAGAATTTTTCTATGGCCGTGTTAGATTTTATCTCAAGTCTTGAGTAAGTGTATCCATAAATTTCCTTTTTGTCTCCTTGCACATAAATTTCCTTTTTGTCTCCTTTCACTATGAAAGAATTTAAAATGTTAAATTGCTCTTCCATGTAACAAATTTAAACTTTTAAAGCAATTGGTCGTGGTTTCACAAAATTTTCAGGCCTTTAGCTGTGTCTTCCGTTATATATTTCCATGCTTTAATCATAGAAAGAGTGTTAAATATTTAAATATTGAACCAAGCTTTCATTCAATAATTTAAGCTTAATAGTAGTGATCTCACTAAATTTTCAATTCATGTTGCTTTTGATCGATCCCACCTCACTTAACATAATAGTCCTCTAGCCCATCCCACTTCAAACAAGCTTATGGCATCTTTGACTCGACTGGGCCATACTCACTTTTTCTAAAACATACTCTTCTCCGATAATGTATTGAGTGACCTTTTGCCAATGTCGATGTGCAATCGTCTAGCACTTTGTCACGGCTAGATCGAGATAATGTATTGAGTCACCTTTGTACCAATGTCGATGTACAATCGTCTAGCACTCTTGTCACGGGCCGATCGATCTAGCGTTCCCTTGCCCATGGAGTTTTAGGATTTCTCCCAAGCGGCCTCTCTCACATTCAACTCATAAATTAGAGTTTAGAAAGAGAAACCCTAGAGAGAAGTTCTGGATTGTATTACTTGTGAATGAGATGAGTACAATGAGAGGAAGGTGACCCTATATACACAAATACAAGGAAAATCGTATCGGTAGATCTCTCCTCGATCTAACGGTAAATATTGTATCTTCCTAACTACTAATTGCCTACATTTATTACATACGAATACAATTACCGTATCGCCTATCCGGAGTATTCTAGAAGACTCGAGAAAACCCTAAGTCTCATGGATACAAGCCGAGGGTCACTTCTTCATATATGGGTCACAGCCGTCGTTCAGAACCCTCTTTGAATGGGCCTTCTTTCAGGCCATGATAACTCCGTGTCACAAACAATTGTTGACTTAGGATCTATTAACAGCATCCATTCTCATAATATGCGATCGGTGTGTCCATCACGTTAGCAATGATCAAGGGTAGGTACAAGAACGAATTTCATTGGTGGCATCAATTCGGGGAGTAGATCAGAAGATTCTGCCAGTTTCGACTTTCAATGTTAACTGTTCTCGTTATGAGAAGCAAAAATTCCACTTTCTCAAATAGGACGCCCCTTTTTTCCCATCAAGCAGTTGAAATTGGCAGTTTGAAAGCACAAAAAGAAATCTAACCATAGGCAAGACTGATAGAGATTTACCCTGTTCTTTTCTGTCTTCTCAAAACCTAACAATGGTATCAAACAGAAGATTTCTGGTCCTCCATTACTTGAACTACCCTCCAATCTATGAAGTGAAAAGAACAGAGGACCATATTGAGAGAACTTTTTGCAACTGCGCAAGCCCATGATGGTGGTGCACTCTTTCTTGCACGAAATGACGAGAGAGATGTTAAGCTATTTATTGACGACAACAGAGCAATTAAAGCAGGGATTCTACCGGCTTTATCAACTAATTCTGCTTTTGACCCTTATCGATATTTTAAGCCATTTAAGATCATCTTGTGGAATGGTTAGAGGCCTAATATCTTTTCTTAAGACCGCCGTTTTCTTCTAATTTCCTGCCAAACAAATATGAGCTGAAGAAGAAATCGATTCATACTCGTGCTCTGCTCTCTCGTGATTGTCCGTATTTTACGCACAAGTCTATTTAACGTGTAACTTTAGCTTAGTGCAACATATGATTGATTACCTGATCATCTGATCATTCAGAATATCTTTTCAAGTATTTTAAGCGCTGATAATTCACAGGAGTCGATAGTGAACCTATGTAATCTTTTATTGCATTTTCAGTGAACGGTTGGTAGAATCGTGGATGTTAGTCTAACTACAGATGGCCGTTTTCAGCCAATGCTTGTAAACAATGCCTACGCCAATCCGATGTCTAATGTCGTCCTCTAAACTCGAATAGGACGAAAAAAAAAAGATTGGATTGATTGAGAGAGAGAGAGAGAGAGAACTAGCCACTTTGTGAGAAAGTGTTGGTCCTTTTCTTCACCTTGCATCTTTCAATGCATTTTCAACTCTTTCTTCCTTGGTGAAATTGAGAAGACCAATTTGTTTTATCAAACCTCTATGCCACCGTCATATTTCTGATTCTGTGAATGATATTCTCTGTCTACTCTGTCTACTCTTTAGCGTCCACGACATACTGCACAAAAGTCGCAGAGTAGGCACAAATAGACCAAAAATCAATAAATGTATAGGTAGAGAGTGAGGCAGCTCAGAGAATACATCTAACTGCCAAAAATAGACCAGGTCAGTCTGCAACACAGGAGGTTGTGAAAACAAAGACAGTGCCCAGAAAAGGCAGATACTAGATAAGCTCCCTCAAATCCTGGGAATCCAATTTCCTCATAAAATAATTGCAGAATTTGAGCCACTAGATTCTCTCTGACATGATATGTTGACAAAGATGTGTCCTGTTTTGAGCAAAAACCATGAATTCTTGTGGTAGACATAAGTCAGGATTCACTTTTCCTCTGAATGCCAGGCGATATGTGCTGATTTTGATCCTTGACGCTACAAATTTTCCTTCAGATCCATCATGGTCCGGGATTAAAAACACATGAGACCAGGACTTGCCTGAAGAAAGGCCATACAGGAGCTTGTGAACCAAAAGACACGGACAGTACCCAGAAAAGGCAGATACTTAGATAGCTCCCTCATTTTCTGTGCACCCAATTTCCTCATAAAATAATTGCTAGTTGAGCCACTAGATTCTCTTCAACATCGTGTGTTGACAATGATGTGTCCATTATGAGCCAAAGTTCATGAACTGCTTTTGTAGACATTAGTCTGGATTCACCCTTCTTGCAAATGCCAGGCGACATCTGCTGATTTTGATCCTTGATGCAGCAAATTTTCCCTGGGATCCATCACGGTCGAGGATCATCAAAAAACACATGTAAGACCGGGACTTGCCTGAATAAGCGACACCAGATTCCATCAGATGGGTAGCTGTTGCACCTGAAATTTTTCACTAGGGAGCTAGATATTGAACTCAAGGCATTTTCTAATCCAGTATAAAATTCAACTTCACGAAAGAAAAACGTTACAAATACTCCACATATGTAAAATTATTGCTTGAGGTAGTACATACAATGATTTTCTGATTATAAAAAGTACAATTCAGGCCAAGTTCCAATGACACCAACGACTTATCTCATATACGAGTAATTTTGAGTATCAAGAATGGATCTGATCTTCAGTCTGTGGAGTCCTGAAATGTAGTTTCTGTAATACCTAGCCATCCTTCTGCTTCCACCATGGATTCAGCTTCCGACAGTATTATTAAACCATCCGAAATCTTGTCGAGATATGAGATCATCATCCCATCACTGACCTTCATATCCTCATATAACCAAATGGTGAACCAGCTTTATTTGTTCAAGTAAAGATACCACAGATCTAGCCATATGCTATTTATAAATTACTTCAACAAAAGACAAATCATATGAGACCCTTCATGATAATTTGCACTTGTACCCCCAAAATCATGAGCCGGGAATCCCAAAAGGAATGCTGCCATGAATTAAGCTACCCCGCTGACCATCTTGACCTCGCCTGCCGCCAGATGATGCCCATTGCTCAGAATAGCTTTCCCACACAAATCATCGTTCTTGGTTATCTTTGCCAAGATAGGCCTCAGGTCTCTCTGGTGGACATTCATTTTCAGGCCATACTTCATGAACAATGTCAACGACATCTTTTGCTCGACTCGGTGACCAGGCGCTACCGTCAGCCGGTGGCGCAGCAATACAGCTGCTGCCACCGACTTCATCTGCAAATAGGCCAAATCCTTCCCAAGGCAAAGCCTCGGTCCTGCATTGAACGACACGAATTTGAAGGAGTCTTGCAATTCAAGCCTCTTGCCATCGGAAGACAACCACCTCTCGGGCTTGAATTCAAGACAGTCGGGTCCCCATATGTACTCCATCCGTCCGGTCGAGTATATGGAGTACGTGATCGACGAGCCGGCCGGCACGAATACCCCACTCGGCAGGACGTCGTCGGCAACGACATTCTTCGAGTCCTCCGGCACCGACGGATAGAGCCTTAAGGTCTCTGACAGTGCTGCCTTAAGATAAATCAGCCGATCGACTTCCTCGAACACGAGCGGCTCCTCCACCCACTTGGCGGGGTCGCTGCCACGTGTGTCCATCAGGACTGTGCACATCTCCATGACTATCTTCTCTTCCACTCTCGGGTTCCGACTGACCGACCAGAAGAACCAGCTCAGCGCGACCGATGACGTGTCCCGCCCAGCTAGGATGAAGTTGAGCGCCACGTGCTGGAGGAACTTGTCCGGATAGGACTCCTGTTTCTTCATGAACCGGGACAACAGGTCGTCGTGCGGGTGCCCGCTGCCGTAGCCGACCTGTTGCTGACTCGCCGCCAGCTCCTGCTTGCGCGTGCTGATGATGTCGGACAGGTAGGCATCGACATGCTCCAGGCTGCGGCTCAGGGTGACCTCCATCCCAAGCCGGAGCCACTTCTTGAGCTTCCATATGAACTCCGGCAGGATGAACCGCTGCAGCGTGGCCTCGGTGGCGCGGTCGAAGGCATTGGCGAAGTCGTTCTCCGGGAGGCCCGGGGACAGCGTCTGCGGGTCCTTGCCGAAGGTCAAGCCGCAGATGTTGTCGAAGGTGAGGCGAAGCAGGAGGTCCTGGAGATCGACCGACCTGCCCTCGAGCTGAGCCGCCTTCAAGATGGGGCAGAACCGGTGCTTGATGGCCCGGCTCACCCACCGGCCCATGGCCTGGCGGAGCGTCCGGGTGGTGAACTCGAGCGCGGCGGTCTTTCGCTGATCCTTCCAGGTGTCGCCGTCGGAGTTGAAGATCCCGTCGCCCAGCAGGTCGTGGAACACGGCCTGCCACGTGGGGCCCTTGGGGTAGTTGTCGAACCGGGCCTTGAGGACGTGCTCCAGGTTCTTGGGATCGCAGGTGACCGTCACCAGGCCCTGCTTCCGCGCCAGGAAGGGGAGGGGGATGATGCACGTCTGGTACGTGCCGCCGGCGGCGCGGAGGTTGTCGGCGATCCAGTCGTGCATGCGGGCCGCGTTCCGGATGAGCGCCGGGAGGCTGCCCACTAGGGGCCACACACGTGGACCGCTCAGGGACGCGGAGACGAACTTGAACCACAGCAGGTAGGCCACGACCGCCGACAGGAAAATCAAACCGGCCGATGGATCCATGTGATCTGGGCCGCAGAGGGCGTGACACGCACCAACCGCGCCGGACGTTTAATGCACCGTCCCGCACTCGAACCGGCCTCCGCCTGCGCTCTCTCTTTTGCTAATCGTCGCAAGCAAAAACCGACTTCATGCACTGTGTCACGCTACACCAGTATTATATAGGGTTTCTGTCGGGATGTTGCTGTCGGGGCCTGAGGAACTGTGAACGAGAAGCTGAGAGACGGACAATGCAGGTCCAAGATAACCCTGAAAGAGAAGAGAAACAAGAGACGCAACAAGTGAAGTAACCGAGAGAGAGGGAGAGAGGGAGAGATTCAACGAGAAAACGCAAGTGGGGGTCGTTCTTGGAGGCTGTGAAGCAGGAGGAGCGTCAGGTAAAACGCAAGAGAAGAGATAGGCACTTTCACCATGAAAGAGGCTATGTTCTTGAAGAAGAAAATGAAGCAGGGAATAAACAGGAAGGAGAAGAAATGGAGGGAGGGAGGGAGGGAGAGAGAGAGAGAGTGGGGAAGTCTGTGGGACTGAGGGGGAAGGAGAGAAAGAAATATATAGAAGGAAAAGGTGACTGAGGAAACGGGAGAGGAAAGGAGGCAATTAATATGGAGCCAGACTGGTGTTGAATTTCTCATCTCTCTCTCTCTCTCTCTCGCTCTCTGTGGTGGAAGGTTTATTGCATGGACATGAATTACTAGAACCATCTCCCAGGAACAGCCGCAATTAAATGCCGACTGAGGTCGTTGGACATATTTAAGGTAAAAGCACCGAAGAGACTCCCCTCCTCCTCCTCCTCCTGCATTAATCTCCCGTAAGACCCACGTTATCAAGAATTCCCAATGCAAAACCAAGCCTGCATCCTTCAAAACCCATGACCTTCCGCTATAATGTCTTCTCTTCTTCTTCTTTCTCTCCATTCATTTACTTTCCATTAATTATCTGCGCCCTCCATTTTGGATGTTCGAATTTCCTTTTCGCGTGGGGTTTCCATGTCATTCTCGATCTGCAAAATGAGAAAGAGAGAGGGAGCGGGGAGAAAAGAAAAAAATCTTGTTAGTAGGGGTAGAAATGTGCCCACCTAATTCTGTAGGAAAGTGCACCCCCGCCATAAATTCCTGCATTCAATGAAGGTGTAGAAGTAAATGTGATTAGTTGAGGAACCATTCGCGTAGAATAAATCCATTCATATAGATTTATATAACACCAATATTAAGCTTATGATATATATATATATATGATATAGAATATGAATATAATACGACATGCATGAGTCTCCCTATTTTCAAACGTCGGTTGCTAAGTGCTAATGGACTTAAAGAAGAAATGGGGTTCTTTGTTCATGTGACTGGTTAGGACTCGGCCAGCCGCCCGCCCCACATTTAATAGCTTCTTACATACCACCCATTTTTACGGCATTGTTCATTAATGTTTAAGAGTGCATTCTTCTAGACGAGGAATTTTTCGCGAATTAATTTTCTAGACCTCGTGGGTTTAGGTTTTTGAAAATGATTGGTCAACAAAAAAAAAAATTATAGCCCAAGAAAATATGCCCGCTCAAAGTTAGAAAAATTAATTCACTAACCAGAAAAGGAAAAACATTTTCCTCAAAAAAGATTTTTCGGGAAGCCTTTTTATTTTATCGTGAAGTTTTTCCCACGACAAATACGCTTTAATATTTAGTTCTATATTTATTCTCATTGGTAATGCCCATTTTCCTCCTTTTCATTTTATGAAAACTATTCCATTTGAACCAAGTGGTGTAGTTCCATATTTTTTTTGGTTTTTTGAAGCCATCTTAAGGAATTTTTATTTTTATTTTTTATTTTTTTTTGTGTGATTACGGACCATGGATGGCTCTTTAGTTAGCGCGATTAGCGCCTTCAAAACCATGCCGGTGATTGAATCGGATTCGGAAGGCAGTAGATATGCGTTCGAGCCAGATCAGATCGGCCAGAAGAGCCGAGTGCATCCAAGTGAACCGATCCATCTAGTTTAGTCCAATTTTTCAAGCAGTGGTGCGTGCAAAGTGTATGAAGGGAAGTCAACCGACGGAATCTGAGAGACTAGGATGTGGCCGATCTTTTGAAACTCGCGACCTAGACAAATATAGAACTTCGACAAGTGATTTCCCACCTACAAGTAAAATTGGCACCCATAAAAATAGGCCACCCGTACTATATTAACTGAGCTAGCATATTGACTAATGATAGGCTTTGTTATGTCATGAACAATGACAAGAATAAAATATTTCAATAAGGCCGCATTTAGTCATTCGAATTCAGATTAAGATATCATAAGATAAAGTGGGCTCTGAATTTCCTTCGAGTTGTAGAAAATCCCATCATATGTTTGGTACCACTTAAGATAAGATTAAGAACTTCTTAAATTTCTCAATCATGCCCAACTGCTTCGTCCTCCACTCGCCACTTCCGACATTCCTTGTAGTCTCCCGAGTCTATCATCCCATCCGTCACCCTCTGAAGCAAACCTCGCGCGAGGATCGCGACCCCATGTCTACGTCTAAAGCTCAAGGGGATCGATCCGGATTGATTTATGGTTGAAAATCTGGTTTTTCCACTTAGGACGTTGCCTAATTACTCACTCACTCATCATTCCGATCCGTCTCTCTTTCATCACCACGCATTCCGATCCGTCTCTCTTTCATCACCACGCATCATCATCCTCTCATTTGCCTTACAAGCACGCCTTTGCCTCTCTTCCTAACCGAAAGCAGTTAGCTCTCTTTGTATCAAGAATCTACAAACCTCGGTATCCAAGGAAAACCCTCAAATGCGGAACCGTGCAGCGAACTGAAAGAGACGTACCACAAGCAAGCAAGTTTGCCGTGGTCAGAGGCGGCGGCGGCGATTGGACGGTGGTCGGAAGTGATGACGATCAGCTGTCGTGGCGTCAAAGATTTATGTCTATCGCGATAGGTTCACGATTAACAAACTTAATCCTACATTTATTTTGTTGCCTTTGGTCAACCCTAAAGCAACAAACTTAACACTTTGTTTTGTTGCCTTCAGTGGACCTATTGGCCTCTATATATATATAAAAAGAGAGAGAGAGATTTGTCTCAAAAAACTTGATCGCCGTAGGGTGCTTTCTTGTAGTGGACATGTATAGGTTTTCACACTACCGAGTGTTGATAACTGGTCGTGGCAATATGAGCTTTATAATTTAGCATCTTTGCTAGCCCATAAGATTAGCAAGATATTTCATGTACTTAACACTTATTGATTAAGATGGACTCTCTCCTCGTAAAACGATTCCTTGCCATGATAAAAAAAAAAAAAAAAAAAAAAAAAAAAAAAAAAAAAGGAAAACAAAACAAAAGTTTATTTATAACATTATAACCTAAAAATCATACTTCAAAAATAGAATTAATACCAAGAAAAATTCCAAACTGATACATCTATGGAAAATTTATCCTAATTTAATTTTTGGACCACAAAAAATCTAAAATCGATATACTTGTGATAAATTTACTCTTCATTAGTTTTCATTGAATTTTACTGTCAAATTGTTTTATTGGATGACACGTGACAGTTGACGAATATACCAATTTAGAGTTTTAGCCTCCGTTTGTCACACGTGTATCAATTTATAGTTTTTTGTAGTAATAATATAATATAAAGGAAACTAACGAATGATAAATTTGTCACAAATACTTTGGTGCTCAAAAAAATTAATTTGAAATAAACTTTTCACAAGTACAACAATTTAGGATTTTTATTATGGTCAAAAAATTAATTTACAATAAATATGTCATAAGTATATTAATTTAGAGTTTTTTGTAATATCAATCCTAAAAAAATATTATTTTATTGCATTGATTTCATCACTAGGAAAATATAATTTCTTTTGGAAAAATAGAAACAAAAAAGACCAAAACCATTAGGAGAAAAGCTTCGATCTGCTCTTATTCCAACAAGTGCCATCAGCATAACAACATTCGAAAAGTGATAGGGTGGTAGCACAATTATTTTTTGGACCTGAACAGATCCTTAAAAGGCTCAAAAGAAAGAAACAAACAAGAGATCCATCCTGGGGTAAGAAACCCTACAATGTCACCCCGTATTCCCTCCCTCTCGAAAAGAAAAATTTAGAGAGAGGAATTAGGGAGCTTCATGGTGGTGAAAATAAACACTACGTCAAAATTTCGGCTCTTACATGGGATAGGCATGTATGATAATCTCATACACCTGGGTTGAGTGAAGGTAGGTGAAAACCCTACTATAGGAGAGACATGCCTTACGACAAGTCAACATAACTAGTTATCTCTTCCGTACTTTCAGTACATTTGTAATAAATTTATCGTTGTCAGTTTCTTTTGGAAAAATAGAAACGAAGAAGGATCAAAACCATCAAGGAAAAACCATCGGCCGTAGTGGCTCCACTAAATAAGTTCTTGATAATCTTTTCCTCAGAGGTGACGAGTTCAAACCCCGGCGAAGGCGCTTGATGACTTACTCGAAGCAATTTGGTGGTGGGTCCCGATCTACTCCCCGGGATTTGCTCTGCCGTGCACTCTGCGTACGGGAATTCAGCATACAGGAATTTCCTGGGTCATTAAAAAAAAAAAAAAAAAAAAAACCATGAAGGAAAAGCTTTGGTCTACTCTTTATTCCAACAAGTGTCGTCAGCATAGCAGCATTCGGAAGATGGTAGGGCAACAGCACGTTACCCCTTGGAGAGTACTAGTGCTTTTTTTTTTTTTTTTTTTTTTTTTAGGGTCGATGAGTACTAGTGCTTTGCCAACCACAAGTTTTTTCTAGGAAAATGATAGGACAATAGGACCGTCACCCCTTGGAGAGTTACGGTGATCTCCCCACCACAAATTTTTTCAAGTGAGAAAACTACGAGTCTGACCCAAGATTAAAAACAATAAATTAATTTTTTAAAATAAAAAAAAAATTAGCAAATTGAAAAGAGCTTCATTGAAAACATTACCAACATGAAATATCAGACCAGTTGAAACACTTCTATTATAAGAAAAATAAATGTAGGATTTCTATTAGCAATGTCTAATGTAAAATAATTCTCACATTATAGTCATGAAAAAAGATATATTCATCATTTTGTAAAATGAATACAATTACCAAAATTAATACTTGAATATTTATTTATGCAAACTTAAAGTCTCAATAAATTCAACTCAAGCCAAAGCAAACCAAACTAACTCAAAAACCAAAATCATGATCATTATGTGATCAACCAAGACTGAAATTTATTTAAAAATGTATAGTATATTGAATTTGTTTGATTAAATTTTTTTCCTCACTTTCCTTTTTTCTATTTTATACGGCCCAACTTTCTCACCATGCTAGCAAAATTTCAGTTTAGCATATCTTAACTACATAAGTATATATTGTGTCTAAGTTGAGTAAATGCTACAACAAGACTCATTGTAGTGTGCGAATTTTTTTCACTTGTTTGATAATATTTTCATATCTCATTAAATTGGTGGAATGCATGTGTGAGTCATTGATTTGACTTTCTTTATATTAATAATATGTGAAAAAATGTTGTCGCGAGTGCACTAAGAAAGAATTGAATTTTACATGTAAATAGTTATTCAAAACTATTAAAAAAATTGTTGAAGTTAAAAAAAAAAAAATCACAAGCATCAAGTATATTTCCTTTTTGTTAATTTCATTGTCTATTTGAGAAAAAAAAAATATATACTGTCAAATTCTCTCCAAAATCTGTTGCATGTCTATTTTATGCTTTCGGTTGCTAATATCACTTTAGTGACCATTCAACGGGAATAACAGTGCCATCAGCATAGCAGTATCCAGTTTCTACATAGAAAAAAAAAAAATCGTGGCTGAAATCAAATTTATAATTTGAGTTATTTGTAATGTATTCTACGCTCTCCCAGCTCACTTGCCTAGTGTGTTTGGAAAAACTAGAAAGCCAACCTTGCTTTTTTCCCAAAACATAAAATTGGGAAAAAGATTAAATTACGAAAAAAAATGAAAAATGACTTACGTGTTTTTTTTTTTTTTTTTTTTTGAACGAAAATGACTTACGTGTTTACCTGTCAACATTTGTATGTTTTCAAAAGTTTCAATTTTCACTCTTTAATTATGAACCTAAACTATATGACCCGCAAAATTTGAAAACCAAAACATACTTGGAAAAGGTCTAGCCATTCAAATTGGATCAAAATAAAATGTATAGTTTGCTAATTGACTAACCTAAACTATATGACCCGCAAAATTTGAAAACCAAAACATACTTGGAAAAGGTCTAGCCATTCAAATTGGATCAAAATAAAATGTATAGTTTGCTAATTGACTACTCATGACTCAATTAATCCCTATTAAAGAGAGAGTTTGTCAAAGATTTGATCGTCTAATTGTGCTGCAAATTATGTGAATTTACATTCCCATCTTTGTGAACATCCTAAGCTATATAGTTACCCAATTTAGAATTCAGCTCGAAATGTATCTTGAGGATGACAATGTCTGAGGTTGAGGTCAAAAACCTCGTAAATTGAAAAGTTAATTGACACTAGAGTGTATGTTAGCACATGAATTGTCATGTAAAGGTTTAGATCTTGCCAAAAGTTTGTTAGACCATTAATTAAATAGCTCGCTACGACTCAACGCTTCAATTATTGCCCCATCGTAAATTTTCAACAAATCTTCTTGACCGTCTATAAAGTAAAGATCGAACTGTAGAACATGGCATGTCTAATGTTGCAGTTTTTGTGACGAAAAAACTTAAAAAGTAAAGTACAAAAATTTGCGTGTGAAACCACCCACCTGGGTGGCGCAGCCCTCCTCCCCCTCACGAATGGGAGGGGTTCGAAACCCCAGCACGTCGCAGGGTGACTTACCTGGTGGCACGTGTGTGGTGGCTAGCACGTGTCGTCCCCAGTGGTTTACTCCCGGCATCCGGCCGTGCGGGGTTTCCTGGGTCACCAGAAGAAAAAAAAAAAAAAAATTGCGTGTGGAATTAACTATGCGTTCTCCGAAATCGTCGGCAGACATGACATGTCTGAAAATTTATCGAGTCGAATCTGATTTCAGTCCTCTAATTTGAACGGCTAGTTAAACCCGAGGCATGAAGTGGGTGGTGGGGGCAATTGATAATCCCAAAGCATCTGCTGCACTAAATTCAGCTCGAAGAATATGGCTTATGATTTCTGTTTTGATGCAAAACGGGTGGATATCGTTGGCAGCATTGAAGTTATAAACTGCTGTCATGAAAATTATAAGAAGTTCCTAAATCTATTATTATTATTATTATTCAATAGTAAACTTTTTAATTGTATTAATTCAGTTCTAAACTTTTTAAATTTCATAAATTCCCCATGAAAAATTATGTTGATATGGGGAAAAGATATTATATCAACCTGTTTCATAATGATTTATTAGACAAATTGAGTCGCCATAATTTAAAACCAGATGGCAATTTAGGCGAGCATGGTGGGCTGAACGAAACATCCTCATTTTCTCACTACAAAATATATGCAATGTTTTGGGACATTGCTTTTCTATGGGCCTTCCAAGTCCTGTTTGGAAACCAACCAAATAATGATTTTTTTTATTTTTTTATTCTCCAAACCAAAAAAAAAAAAAAAAAAAGATGAAAAATATCCGTGATAACATTAACTAATTTTTTTTTCTTGGGAGTAGAATTGAAATAAAATCAAGAAGTAGCAAAAAAAAATTTCTTTTTTTTTCTTTTCTTTTCTTCTTTTCTTCCTCTCGCTGACTCTCGGCCCAACAACAATGAGGCTCCCTTGAGGCAACAAAAGAAGAAGAAGAAGAAGAAGGAAAAGAAAAATGTAATAAAATTGATGAAAAATTAAAAGAAATTCTAAGTCACAACAAAATTGAAGAGTTGTACTAAACGCATTTCCATTTTAAAAATAGGAATTTTGTATAGTTACTGAACACTTTCGAATCATGAAACTAAATAAGGAAAAGTTATTTCTGAGCAATAGGTCCATATAATTCCCATCTTTCTAGATTTAATGTGTAGAGCAAGTCTAACCTTATATTTAGGAAGAGCTAGTTTGTAGCATGACATGTGATACGTCAAAATCAAACATTTAGCACATCAAAGTCAATCGTTGTCTATTGATTTGATGAAGATGAACGAATCTTAAGCCTCCAACTGTCGCAGGAGTGTTGACAAAAAACGCAAAAGCGTCTTGGAGAATTAAAGCATCATGCTTACCAATTCATGAGCTCACAACTGCCAACCATGTTCTCAGCCCCAAGGGACAGCAAATAAAGGCCTAAAAAGCCAGCAAATAATGAATGTGGAAGCAATAATGAAAGTGGAAGGAAGCCCCGCCGAAAAGGTTGATGCTCCTCGCGTGAGGGTCGGTCGTGCTCCTAAGTCCCCATCGTTGTCATCGGTACAGCAAAACTGATCCACATCACACTAAATAAATTGACGCTTTGATACAGTCAAAAAAAAAAAAAAAAAAAATTGACGCTTTGATCGTAGCATTCAACCGTTGTAGTTGCCCACTATACGCTAGGATGAATGGTAGAATTACCTTTGTCTGAGCAGGGTCCGGCATCCTCGAAATTGAAGATCACTAGAGAGGGAGAGCGACCGGGAGAGCGGTGCGCGACATGCCCTGGCCCTTTAGTAATGCGATTAGCATTCATATGCGACAGCGTCAATTCACGGCTTTCCATATGCATCCCTAATCATCTTTCGAACCGACAACCTCATGAGACCGTATATGATTGTCAATGTCACTCTTGTTCTCTGTATGACATCTCTAAGTAAATAAGGTAATCACTTTATGTCTGACCCTTGAAAAGAAAATCCTAGAGGGTAATTAAATATATGTATATACATACACGCATCTTTTAGTGACTAAGGTGGCGCATTTGCAATAATTTATGTATACAATATATATATATATATATATATACACGCGTCCGAGCACTCGTGCGCACCTTTTAGTTTATTTGCAATGGTTTACTTCTCTCACTGAAATATCTTCCTCCGAAAGTGCATCTCTAAAGTTTTGTACCCAAAAGTTTTTTATTTAAACTTACTAGTACACGCTGATATTCAGTGTTTTGGCTCAAGAATAAGAACTTCATTATGAAGTAGGTCGATTCATTTAGAAGCTAAAAATTGTGCACACCAGCAGTACAAAAAATGTTCTAAGTTGTGACAGATCAACTCACAATCTTCATCAATGTACAGGTGATAATTTCACTTTTGCCCTGGAGAACAGTCTCCCAATTGACATACCAAGACCTGACGGTTGACTCATGGAGGGAGGATCAGTGTCTAATTTCAAATAGTCTAGGGATTGGCAAGGTAAGAAAGCAAAAGATTCAGAATATAGGAGATGTTTAGACAGTTTCTCCTTGACCTTGCACAGTCGAAAGAAGAACGTATGAAGAAAAGATCTAACTTCTGAACTTCGTTTCATCTTTGGTCAGTCCGGAATTTCATGTTTTTGCATGGTCTTTAATGCAAACATCCGATGCATGGCAATTGTAGTTGGGCCACCATTTACGACGAACTCATCCTCTGTTCAACATTTCGATAACCAGCCAATTCTTGATCAAATACAACAGCTCAACTTACATGCCGGATGCAATTCAAAAAGGATCATCGATCTGCAGGAATTTTGGGCCGCTTCCCATGCCACTACAATAAATATAACCTTTGGAACTCAAAAACGAAAACCAACCCCCCCCCCGGCCACCCCAAAATAAATGAAAAAAGCAGCACTCAGTGAGATCTATCATCCTCTGCTTAGTCGAGCACCCTCTTTCACTTCAAACACTGACCACGTTACCTTACAGGATAGGTAAAGGCTGGGCATTCTTCAGATTTGCAGTTTGAGGTGATCCCTAACCTTACAACGCCGAAAATGCAAACTGCGCAATGCACTGGCTTCATCGATAACCAAGAAAACTCTTTTATCCCTGCACCACCCTTTGGTACTGCACTAATGACTTTCTGGCAATCTGCAGACCCACAAAAAAAAGCAAGATGAGTCATAGAACCTCGTTACAGCACGAAAGTTTAGTCTGTACTGCAAACAACCACACGTATGTCATGCTGAGAATATGTAATGGCATGATAAGTGCAAGAAACAATAGCACTCTTTCCAAGTGAGCTCATGTGAGTTGAGCATCACCTCCCTAAATTGCTGTGGAAATAAATATCAATTTCAACTTTGCCACCTGGTTATCTAACCTAAGGTGATACATAAATACCTCTGAAAAAGCTAAATCTGCTTTGATTTAGATGATCATCACCAAAATCAGATTATATCATGTTATTGCAATAGAAAATTCACTTACCGCCACGGAAATTCACTTGTGTCTATTCCAGCTTGATGAAGCTCATCAACATACTGTAATGCTTCTCGACACTCTTCCCGATCATCAAAAAACTCCTTTTTGTCACCCTCTATCTGGTAACTTTCATGGCCTTTGCCAGCCACCACCTATATCAAAGATGAAGTAATCAAAGATAAGAGTAGAAGAAAATGGGAATAATTAAAACAGAATGATGCAAAAGTACTGAAGGAGCTTCGCACATGATATTTGTATCAAACCTTCTAAGGTGTACATATATGTTGATTGACAAAATTCAATGATGTCTCTTTTAACTTACATTATGTTTATAAAAATTCTTTGAGATGGTGAATGCCTAACTCCAAAGAGGAATGGTTAAATACACTACATCCCATAAAAAGCACCGTAAAATAAGCTTCTCAAACATACACATCACAAAAATCAACACTAACAAATGCACCCTCCAAAGGGATGTGCCACTGCTTCAAACTATTTTGCAATTATCAGATACTTATCCTGTTACATAGAGTGATGTTAAGCAATTACTAGAACAAGAGTAACAGGAAAAAGGCCTGAAAAACCTACCACCATATCACCTTCCTCACCCATAGCTACAGCAGCACGTACAGCTACTCGTCTAATATCGTGCAAAAAGAGCCTGTGGCCATTAGGTAGAGGTGGATAATAGTCGTTCTCCCCATGTTTCAAGTAGTCCTGCATTGTCCATCCGACTCCAGCTAGCATGTCATCAAGAATGTCCACTGTTGACAACAGAGCAGCTCATTGTTGTTAGAGCTTCAAGGAGAAATTAACCTACATATACAAGTAACTCCATTTACTCTACTCACATGGATCTTCATTCTTTGGATTGTCTGATGTCAGCATTGTCACCTCACTTTTATCAGTAGCTATTTTTGTCATCATGGGTCTCTTCCCTCTATCACTCTCACCAGCACAGCCAATTACTGCACAGGACACAGCAGGTAACGGTCAGATGTAAAGAGTAGTTCCAGTTTTCAGAAAATTTGACTAGGGATTGATAACAAAACATGAAATTCAAAAAAAAAAAAAAAAAGTAAACAATGTCAAAGTTTGGTTTTTTCCAACTTTTTTAAATGTAATGACAGTGAATCCGATTACATGCTTTGAAGCACATAAAAAAATAAAAGGACAAATTGCAGTTGATTGTGAAGTAACTTTTGTACCCCATCAAAAAAGGCATCTGTAATCATCACCTTTTACCAGAGTTGGAGCAAGGAGATGATCTTTTTATTTAGAAAAGGCATTAGACATGTGACTATAAGAAGCCCTGCAAGCGCAATCCTGTATTAAGTCAAAAATGGCAACGTGAGCACACCAGTTATAATCCTCCTTGGCCCAAGCTCTCGAACAGAATCGAGAAGTCTGGAGAGGGCATCAGGGGTATGAGCGTAATCCACAATCACTCCGAATGCTTGCTCCTCATCTATCAGCTCAAACCTACCAGGAACTGCGTCAACTTCCTCTATTCCTCTAACAATATCCTCTAAGGGTGCTCCAACTGCAATCCCAACCGCCACAGCTGCAAGTATATTGTAAATATTGTGCCTTCCGAGCAACCCGGATGATATTTCTAATATCCCATTAGGAGTGTTAACTAAAACCTGAGTCTCAAACAAGGAAAGTTCAAACTTCAGTGGATGAACATCTGCATTCTTATTTTCCATTGCAAAAGTGACAACAGGCACATCTGGGTTTCCTTGTGCCATGAAGAAAGGTGCATTAGGGTCATCAATGTTAACAATCTTTCGATGCCTTTCAGGATCGACCATCCTCGAGAACAACTTGGCCTCGGCAGCCTTGTATTCCTCCCTAGTTCCATGAAAATCCAAGTTGTCGTGCGTCAAGTTTGTGAAAACCGCAATGTCAAAATCAACCTCGTTATACCTCCCCATAGCCAGTCCATGTGAAGAAACCTCCATAGCAATTGCTTCAGTCCCATTATGAAGCATCTTGGCCATCAAGTTCTGGACCAACACAGCATCTGGCTCTGTGTTTGGCAACTCCAACTTATTATCCGCATGCACATAATAAGCTACCGTGCTTAACATCCCAGTCCTCAATCCCATGGCCTCGTACATCCCTTTAATCAAATACGAGGTGGTGGTTTTCCCATACGTCCCCGTTATCCCAATGACCGCCATATGCCTTGAAGGTTGCCTATAAAACGACGCCGCCAGAGCAGGCAATACAGCATTCGTGTCCTCCACAATCACCAACGCCTTACAACCCAAAGTCTCCTCTATATCAATCTCCTTACTGGCTACGACAGCAACCGCACCTCTTTTATCAGCCTCACTCAAGAACAAATGCCCATCAGTTTTCCTCCCAACACAGCACACAAACAGATCCCCTGAACTGACCACCCGCGAATCGTGTTGAATCCCCGTGATCTCGACCTCCAAGTTCCCATAAACCGAAACTGGAACAACCTTGCTCTCATCCAAGAGCTCGGCCAGTGTGATCCTAAACTTGGGTTCGACTATCCTAGCCTTAGTCCTACCATAAGCATCGAAATCCAAATCGAACGAGGAATCCGACAAAGACCCGCCATTACTCCTACTCAAATTACCACTCACCTCGTCATCAAACTCCCCTGCACCGTCATCAGCATCGTCCCCCTCGGAGACGACTTGCAGCCCTTGAAGCTCCTGAATTTCCTCCAAGTCCACGACCTCTTCCGGCTCCAACTCCTCGACCGCATCGTCAGCCTTCCCCTTCTTGGAATTCGGCTTCAGCAGGCCCTGCTTCACGAACTCCCTCCGCTTCAAAGCGATGGCCTTATCAATCTCCCCGAACAAATCGTCCCCGGCGTCCCCCGCCGACGAGCCGCCCCCCGGCGCATCGTCGCTGTCGTCGGGGGCGTCCTCCACGTCGGCGATGGCCGCGAGGTACGTGGACCGGTGCTTCCGGAAGTCGTCCTCCTCGATCCTGCGGGCGCGCGAGGCCTGGCGGTGGATCTGCTGGAACTTGGAGACGCCGTGCTCGGCGTCCTCGGGGGCCTCCGGCGGGTCGTCGTCGGCCGGGTCCGGGTAGGACTTGCCGTCCGGGGCGAGCGCGGGAGGCGGGCCGGGGCCGGGGCGGCGGACGGAGAGGAGGAGCGGCGGCCGGCGGTGGCGTCCGGAGGGTAGGAAGCGGCGGTGGCGCCCGGGGTCTAGAGAGGGAAAGCTCGGGACTTGAGGAGAGAGAGAGCGAGGGAGAGGGAAGGAGGTGAGTGAGAGAGACATGGATGGTGGAGTTAGAGAGAGAAAGAGAGTGCAGGAGAGAGGGTTTTAGGAAAAAATGGATAGCGGGTTTGGCAGTTGAAAGAGAGAGAGAGAGAGAGAGAGGGAGGGAGAGTTTTTTCCGTGTCACGGCCGGTGACGTTAGGTTCGTCACTGTAGTACTGCTCTTCTACGGGCCGGGCTCATCCCAAACCGTGGGCCCAGCCCAGAATTTGGGCCCAGACATCGGGCCTCGAGGGAGCCTTGTCCAAAGTGCGGACCCAGTTTAAACCTCTCTTCATGAAATCGGTCGGATCGGATCCACCGAGTCGGGCCACGGGCATGACCCACGAAGCGGGCTGTGTAATCGGGCCCACCGGTTCCCAAAGATAATCCATCTTTTATTTTTTCTTTTTTCATTTTTTAACTTTAATTTCGAACACCAGCGATCCAAAGAAAAATCACTGCACAAGTGAACTTCAAGCCCCGTCGTACACAAATATTTTTAATTTTGATAAATGAATTTGTTCTATTAACATATTTGATATTTCATGACTGTTTATATGAATAATATTTTGCACCGAGAGAGCGTGCCTTACAATTATGTAAATCCTATTTTTCTCATCAAGGCTCATTTTTTGGCATAAAGAGTGTACCTTCTTACCATGGAGCATCCCACTCACTTCTCTTACGGCCTAATGCCTTAAAAACCCTCAACTTTAACTCTAGTTCAAATTATATCCTAAACCTTTTTTTTCGTCTCATAAAAACCCCTCAACTTTTGGTTCAGTCATAATCTTACTCCAAATTTATCTTTATTTCATAAAAAACCACCAACTTTAAATCTAGTCCTTGAACAATTAGAGTTAGCCTTCTTCAATTGCTCTTCCTTTTAAGAGGGCTTTCCTTCCACCTCGTTCAGAAATCTTCGATTTTACGTTCATTATTCACTCTCTCATGCTCATGAGTCTTTCATCTCTCGTGGTCAATAAGTTTACTCTCAAGACACCCTAACAATTGCGTTTGGGAGTTTTACATCTCTCGATAAATAAGAAAAATATTGGACAGATGGCTAAAAATATAGATTTGGAATTCAAGTAGAAGTTTGTGATTTTTTATGAGATAAAAAAAAAGAGCCTAGTATAGATTAAAACTAGATTTAAAGTTGGAGTTTTTTAATAATACAAAATAGAATTTTGATTGGACTTTAAGTTAGAGGTCGTTTTTAGGGAGAAAAAAAAAAGATTAGAGTAGATCTAGAATTATATACCTAAAGTTGAAGTTTTTAAGGGTATTAGTCCTTCTCTTGCTCCATCTTTCAGCACCATTTTGTTGACCCCAAAAATAGAAAATGAGGGAAAAGTACTTCTGGGTTTCTAGCTGACGTGAGAACCCTTGAAAAATCACCATAACTTATTTTCAAAAGTCACCCTCCCATTTGCCGTGTGGCTGAGCTAAACATGGTGGGAGCAGTTGGGTAGAGAAATCATGTCAATGGTGACAAACGTCCGTTAGGGACAACGCGACAAAAGACATTTCGTTTTGGGGTCGTTGTTGAAGTTGCAATTCGAGTTGACAATTCAAATGCATTTTGCACATAACATTCAAGAAAACATGGGCTTGAACAGTGGAATGGACCATTAGATCATCGCTATACCACCGGATAGTCGGCCATGTTGTCATTTCGTACAAATTAGGCAAAAAATGAAGGTTCAAAAAGCTAGGAGGAGTTCAATCTAAGTCAATTTTTCATATTGTTCTCGATAATTGCTAGCGCTTTTTTCACTCAGAAGCTTTTTTACCTGAGAGACTCATTTCTGCTTAGTCATGTATGAGTACATTGTAATGTTAGTCTATATAGGATTGAAATGAAGATAAAAATTCCGATTAATCTTTGTACAAGAGTTGCAAAAACAATGATATTAACTTGATCAAAAGTGTATGAAATGTCAGTGCGGTGATGCCCAAACTTTATCCCTTTCTACAATTTATTTCAATAGTGATATTTTTGTTCTGGCTACACTGTTTTTAACGACTACTCTGATTGACAGAACCTAGAAATGCCACGAGCTCAACTACAAACCGTGTAAACTGCTCTCCAAGTCAACACAAAGGCACGTCAAGAAAGCAGTTTTCTCATATATCGGAGCACATTGCGGCGGTATTGAACGCCAGTATTTTAAGAACATCCGCAGCAGCAAGAAAACAGATTAAGTCATTGATTTCTCTTAGGTACAAAGGCATGTGATGAACGTCTCATATTAAGTACAAATTACAAATGTTTGCAGAATTCACCTACATTTTATTGGGCTATCTACCGAGAACAACTGTCGTGAAGAACTACTCAACAGGCTTCTACAGTGGTCTTGCATTACAAAGGACTATGCTAATATGACTCTGTCATGTAAACCAACATGCAGTTGCTAGTATGGAGACGAATTTCCGCGTTTCCGAGCGAATCTCCGGAGTGCTTGTTTGATTTTTGCAGCAGACATTACCGTCGATCCTGTGAACTGCAAATTAGAAATGGAAGTCATTAGAATACGAGCGATCTCGACCATGGACGACATGTTCAGGTCCACATAGGATGTGCTGTGCATCTATTATATGCAATCAAGTGCAGTAAACTTAATGAAAAAATGATTGATCTTGGCAAGACATTACAGCTAATCGTCTTCTTTCTGAAAACTGCAAACAAAAGTATTACTTGATTCCTACCTTAGATTTAATGGTCAAGGACAGAATCCCGTCGATGGTTGATGACTGAACTGAGTGAGAATCTAAATGGAGATTGTTCACCTCGTTTATGATCTCAAGCAATACTCCCTCTCTCCAAGAGCACCGCATCTCGATTAGCACAGTCCTATCATTAATCTTGACTGTCAAATTATCGGCAGACGCATCTCTCTGCACTGCAGAATTGGTCTCCAGCTCCATGCTATCGATGTTGCTGGCCTTCCTCTTGTTTGTGTTCGGCTTCTTGCCCGAGCCTGTCACATGGGTCCCGCAGTTATCGGAAGTCCGCTCGACCATGTCATGGGGCTTTCTTCTCGACTTCGCTTCTACTTCCATCCCAATCCCCCAAGATTCCAACTCTTCAACCTTCCTCTGGAGCTCTCTCAGGTACGCAATGGTGTCATCTAATATAGACAGCTTGTCAACCTGCATCACATGCAGTCACAAAAGATAAAAAGCCATAATAAGAGATTCTGCAGACAAGCTACAGTGATCACTTTGAGGCACCAGAGAAATTTTCAAGTACCTTGCTGACCGAGGGAACCATGGATTTGAGTACAACCAAGCGATCGTTTATTTTTTCCTTTTGCTTCCCTTCCGATTTTGCATGGTTCAGACCAATTTCATCAGCCTCCGGCCTCCAAACTCCATTTTCCCCACCATCTTCTAAGGGGGACTCAAGAGCATTATCATACATTCGTGGAACTTGAAATAGGATTCTCTTCAGTACCCCTTGCGGTGTCCCACCTTGTGTGGTTTGCCGAGATGGAAACCGTCCCTTCTTCCAAGCGACAAAACTCGACTCCTGATTACCCCTTTGAAAACGTGGCCCAACGATCAACTGGTGTGACGTTCTCAAAAGCGATGAAACGACACTCTGGTAATGTACATCGTCAATTTCATTCTCCAAGATGGTTGGCTTCCTGTAATCACATCCTTGAGGGTCATTTGCCTTGTCATCTTCTTGGACTGACCTTAAGTTTGTAGGTTCAACTATGGTTTGGGATATGCAATCGCTGGAGTTCACAGAATGGTGTAAGCAGTTGCTATACTCATCATCCATGAACTGCCAACTCTGTGCTTGAGAAGCTACTCCATTTATCGGTTCAACCACAAATGAATTCTCCGGTAGCTGATTGGCCTCAAAACCATTTGAGCTGGTGTCTGGAGAAGCCATATCCAGTTCCCTTACCACAGGAACCATTTTGGCATCGAGAATGTCGTGATCAAGAATATCAACATCGTCTTGGTTTATCGTATCTCCAATAAGAGCACTGAATTTCTTGGAAGCTATTGGGTATTGGATTTCCAGAAGAGTACTTTTGACTTGATGGATGACACCAGGGTCCTCCGAAACCTTCGCAAACGATTCCATTAGAGCCAGTTGGCTTAAATTGCATTTGCATTTTCCAAAAACAAAGAAATTCTCGTAAATGAAACTGGAGTGAGATACAGATAACATACCAGGTCGGTCACACCAAGCTCGATCACGCCCCCTCGAAATGGAAAGCACACCACAGTCTGAAACTCAGAAAAGATAACATATCAATTAACATCAAGCCGGGTGACACGTTTACTCTGGCTGGTGGTTAGGTCAGGCTCTGTACTAGCTATTGACAGTTTGAGAACAAGAGAATTAGCAAAATCACTTGCTTACTGACTACAACCACCATACGTATTTTCAAACTGTGAAAGAGGAAATGTGCCATCAAGCCGGGGGGGAGAGAGAAGTAAACCAGGGAAAACAAGCCAACTCCTGAATCATCTGGGCCCACTAGCCCCTTGTTGTGTAGTTGAGCAATTGTTATGGGCATAGAGGTACCAGCATGAGTTACTTTTGAAGGACTCAATGACTTCCCACTCAGCATCTTTTTAAGTGAATGTTAATGGATTAAAGTACATACGGATGTTAAGAGAAGCTAAATTCTGCTCATTCTAAAGCCATCAGTTACTCTATGAATGTGCAAAAGCATAATGGATGCGAATGGCCAAGGTGGTCCTGCCGTGTCAACAGTAATGGTGGATATGGCACTCAAATACTAATGATCTCACATGGGAATTCACCCTCCGCTTGGTCTGGGTGGCTACTTGAATGAGTGGATGACATGAGAGTTAGCTAAAGACATTTTAAAAAGGACTTTAGGGTTTTGGTTCAAATTATTCTGGAAACAAAAATGTACCTGAATGGATGCACTCTGAGGAGGATGGTCCCACGGGTTGCATTTGTGCAACAAAATCAAACACAAAATTATGTCAGAGGTCTCCAATCAGCTTGAGCATATTAGAAAATCCTTGCAGATCAGATACCGTTCATGAAAATTTTTTATCTCAAGCAAGATCATCACGAACCTTTGCCAATAGAGAGCGAGTGAAGACTTTGCTATCTGCATAATGGGCATTGCAGAGCCAGGTAGGCTGGCCTGTAGTTAATGTTCTTCCTGGCAACCTGCGGCATAATGCAGCTAAAGAATTACCATTATGACCCTCGAGAGACAGACCTCTGGCAAATTAGAATAATGGCAAACAGCTCAGCTTCATTGCAGTTTGTATCAAAACTCAATAATCTGGGTCAGATTGTGCAGGTGCAGAGGGTGCAGACGAGGAACAGTAGACTGTATATTAGATGTCCACGCATTCTAACATAAGTGTAAGAGACGAGGAGAGTGATCAGTGATTACCCTTGGCCAATGTCGTAGATGAACGACATGCAAACCAAATAATACCACTCCGTGTCAGTGAGATCTTCAGGGGACAATGCTGCTGAAGGCCTTCTAACTTGTGGGCTGGATTCACCAGCGGATAGAGACTCATATAGTTCCCTCAGTTGCTCGCTTCTCTCCATACCAATCTGGTCAGTATTAAGTTCCACAGCTTGAATCGTTTTCCTGGTTTTGATGTCTCCATTGTAGTACCCATCACCCCACTCCAAGACCCTGCAGTGATCACATTGTGGACCACATTCAGAATCACAATCAAATACTCAACCCTTCACCGCCAAAGGGCTAATTCAATTTGTTGAAGTAATGCGGGAATTAACAAATACAAGAAAAATAATTAAACAATCAAAAAAAAAATTAGCTATTGATTTTCCTTCCCATAAAGATATATTCCCAATCACTTAATAGCAGATGAAGAACTTTAATTAATCGACAAAATCCAGACTTCTCAGATATCATGTGAGTAAGAAAAGAAAGATATCGAGTAATAAAGCTAATTCCTATAATTGAATTTTTCAGAAGAGACAGATGATGGAATGTACAATAATACAAAGCAAGCATTCACAGGAAAAGGAAAAGAAAATCTAAACATAGAATTTTTCCATCAAATTGGCTACTTGCATCTGTCCCCCACATTTTGTAACTGCAAACCATACTCACCAATCTGCACTATTTCCAGAACCGTAAAAGGACAAACTTTGGAGCCAGGACAAAGTGTTGTGGTATGAAGTATGAAAAATAATGGATCTTTTCTGGTTAGCATAAAATCAATAGCTGTTATAATGACCAAAAATAGAAAAGAAAAAACATGTTTGAGATGAGACTATTAGTACCCAGGCTGTCTGGTTGAGATGGACCAGAAGATTCCGTAGCTCCATTGGATTTTTCTCACAGCCAGAGCAAGCTGTTTCTTCAAATTCGCAGGAATTTTCCCCTGGTTCTCCATTCCACTTGCCATACTCCACAATAAACTAATATAGCAGCAGAAATACCTCTTTTTCTTTCTTTCTTTTGCACTAGCTTTCTTCCTCTTGTTCTGGAACCTTCAATCTTCTATCAAGAACCAGGAAGAAGTAATGTAACTGTTCCGGATTGCTTGCTCTTGCCTCCGGAAAGCAATGACCCAGATGGGTTTTCCTCGAGTACTCTCCTTCAAAAGAAAGAACAAGCAATAATTCCAAAACGAAAGAAGAATATACTTTCGCCCAGGAAGATGTTCACTGAAACACGAAGAGAAGGTCAAACTGGAGACCTTCTGTTCAGAGCATCAAATGAGATAATAAAAAAAAAGCAAAACAAAAGAGTGCCGTTTTTCTTGGGCATGGCCAATAACTTCAATCAACGCTGGAGGGTTGATGAAAGAAGCAGATGACTCGCTGTTAGTGACTGGTGGGGAAATGGGTCGAATTCCACCACCAGAAGTAGGTGGAAGACATCAAGATGAGATGTGCATATCTGAGTTCAAGGCACGAACATCAAAATGAGTCGATTTCACCAGAAACGGAAAGGAAAGAAGAATAGTCGTGAACCCTCATCTGATGACACCGACGAAAGGTCTTTTAGTGGTGGGGAAAAGCATCAGCAACACTAGCACCGTGTTTCTTGTTTTGAAGCTCCTGAACCAAGAACCAGACCAAAGATCTGCCCTTTTTACCCAGAGAACTTAAACAACCTCGGCCCTACGAGGAGACCCCCACCCCGCCTCCCAAAAAAAAAAATAATACCACTTTCTTGCAATGTGAGCACTTTAATTTCTGGCCAAAAAGAATATCCAACCGGCTCAAGATTGAGTCTTGCAATAATAAAGAGCTCAGAAAAGTCGCGTGGGCAAAAAAGACTCCGACGCCCCGAAAAAAATAGAACAAAAGGAGAGAACTTGACAAGCTGCTTGAGCTGGCCCCTCGGTTTCTGAGCTGCCCAGAAGCCCAGAACTGTCGAGGATTCGAGAGAGACTCTGAAGAGCTTCTCTCGGAGCTCCTTCACTCCACTGTCAATGGTGATGCTCTCGGAGCAGAGAAGAGAGAGAAAGGGAAGGGGGGGACGTGGTCGAGACGCAGTGGTCACATGGGGAAATTTAAGCGGCTGCACGGCCGTCGTATATCCTTGATGGTGGGATTCGGTAGGGGGAATAATAACGAAAAAACCAAGAATAATTATTGTGTTCATATGCGGTGTATGGACGTGCGGTCCGTGCCCTAAGAAGAAAAATCCCATATTTTCATACGTATGGACATGGCCGTGCTCGTCCTAAAAATCCACATTTCCCCACTCCCACTTTCTGCATTTGCAATATTCCCCACTGTTCTTCCTATTTCGCTCCGACCAAAATGGCCCCTGACCATGGCAAACCATTTGTCATATACATTATTATTTATTTATTTATTTTGAAAGATTTTTTTATCGTCGACCGCCAATAGAATCCGAATCTTAAAAAATGAAGACAAACCATATGTTGCCAATGTATAGAAAAGAATCCATTTTCTAAAGATTGGATATATTATTTTTGTAAAAGAAAATCCGGAGCAATTCCTGTCCCATTTATTGATTTTTATTGTTTGAGATCATCATGCTCTCTCCATTTTTTTTTAATTATTGACGGTATTGATTTGTATAATGAAATCGCTTCATTGAGCCTAGGAAGCTCTCTATGTTTTGTTCAATTTTTATGAGACCATGCACATGGAGAATTATACCAATCGCATCGTCTAATATGTCTATTTTCTTTTAAAACGTTTATATTATCATAAATGATTTGCTTTATCAAGAGTGGATTTCAAACACTATCCTTCTTTTGGGAAAAAAAAAAAAGAAGGTAAAATTATGTGCTATTTATTTTATCAAATTGATAACATCGTATGTGCATAAAGTTCCATCATAGCACAACAGGACATGGTTTTTCAAGTTATTGACTTTGATATGATGTATGAAATAAACAGATACGTGATAACTAAGAGCAATAATTCGTGTCATTTGATCGTTTCGTGCCTCTCTGTCTTCTTGTCGACAGTTCATATTGATACTCTCACTCATTTCATAAATGATAACAGACAGCACAGTAACTCTTATTTTTCACACTCCTCATTAAAGAAAATCTAAAAATCAATAGAGAAAGGCTTAGTTTAATTCCATACACTAACAACTAGTGTCAGCATTTTCCCAAAATGAAAATGTTATACCTAAATTATGGCAAATAACGACGTTTATTAATATATTCAAGCTGCTATAAAAGTCCTGCATTTACCCAATGGAGGGGGTGGATTTACAGAGTGCTAAAGCGACCGGGGCGGGGGGGATTGGAAAGTTGTACGTAGGGCGAGATTTATGCATGTGCCTAAATGATTATCCCACAAGTGCCACCGATCTTTACTTTTTCAATTATTTGCCACCCCTCCCGGCTCGGCTCGGCTCGGCGCCACTCACCGAGTTTCTCCTTGGCGCGACCCTGGAGGGCTGTCGGGGCTTACGTAATTACTCACTTGCCCCCTCCCTAGTGGCCAAAATGGACAAAGACAGGATTTCGGTAACTGGAATACTGCGCTTCCGATATTAATTTTCGTAGTAGATAGTTTTATTTTTAGAGACAATAACACAAATGATTCCTAATTTTTTTTTTTAAATATACAATGTCTTGAATGAATTTTTTTAATATGTAAAATTCAATTTTTTATTTTATTAATTTAAATTTAAAGATAATATTGAATGTTTTTGTACAGTACGTGAACTAAATTAAATACAATGTCTTGAATGAATTTTTTTAATATGTAAAATTCAATTTTTTATTTTATTAATTTAAATTTAAAGATAATATTGAATGTTTTTGTACAGTACGTGAACTAAATTAAATATGGACAAAAAGTTTAGAGAACATATTGAACATATTAAAATTTTAAAAATAATATTATATATTGAGTTAAAATTTAGACTTATATCACACATGAATCCAAAGTTTATGGATTCATTTATATCATTTATCCTTCATTTTATTATGAAAATAAAGTAAGATGGTTCTGTAGCTTGCGTACAATCATATTTGAAAAATTAGTTTAAAAGAGAATCGCATGTCTTTTGCTCAAAGGAGACACGGAAAGTGAATCGTAGAGTACTTATTTCAAATTTAGCATGTGCTACAAATTACGGTATGAAGCCTTTTGATTACTAGGATCCTATTAATAGTTTTTTTTTTTTTCAAATATTAGACCTTTTAATTAAGCTCTTGTTATTAATTATCCACGTGTAAATTATTGTGTTCACGCATTAACAGTGTTTCCTGCTCCTGCTGCTGGGTCGGCGACTTATACGACTCCCGCTCATTATACCAGAATCAATGGACATTACCGGAAATTATTAAAATTAATAATTAAAATCGGAAAAAATTAAAACTAATACATCCATGCTATGTTTATCTTGGATTAACTTTTGTGTCGCTAAAAACTCAAACTAGTAATATCCATTTTTCTTGCAAACTAATTTTGGAGTAAGAAAAAAAAATTAAGCTAGTGAATTTCCGACAATCTACCCTTCATTAGGTTACATCTAATATCTGCATGTCATCTTGATCCCATGCAGAAATTTAACAAAGTGGCTCTCCTTAATGATGTTTTCCTGATAAAGAAAACGACATTGTTTTGGAAAGCCATATCTAAAGAGAACGAAATTAAATTGGGAAGTTTACTAATTTTTCCCTGAGAGCTTGTTTACGTTTTGAAAATCAAAATCTATAAATTTTCCTTAATTTGTTCTTTAAGATTTTGGTAGATTTGTCATAAGTGTATTGGTTTTGGTTTTTTTTTTTTAATACTAGTATGCAAGTTTGACATTTTTGGATATAAAGATTAACTTTGGGTAAGTGTAGTAGTAATATATTGGTTTGAAATATCTTACAATACAAAATTCAAATTTGGATAAATGTGGTATGGTTGTACTAATTTTAGGTTTTTCGTAGTACGAAGATTAGTTTAGAGTTATTTACCCTTTACCAAAAAAAAGATTAGTTTAGAGAGATTGCAATATATATGTACTGATTTGAATTTTTTTGTGGTATTAACAAAAAAAAAAGGAACGAACATGAGATCATGGGTTTCATTTGTTTTGCAGAAAATAAATAATTTAAAAAATATATTCCTAAACTCGATTGCTTGTATTGTTTATAAAAATGAACGAATAAAATGCATTTTCACTATCTCAATAATAATAATATTTCTAATTGACTAATTATTTTGTTAAATAAAAATGATAATTTTAAAAAAATATTTGTCAAATTATTCATTTTTCGTGAAATAGACGGAATCACATAATCATTTCCCTTTTCTTCACGGTTGAGGGTCGCATTCAAACGTTGGAGACAGCAAAAAGAAAATAGACCAAAAACAGGAAAAGAACAAATATATGTGAAACTTGGAAGACAGGTGCGAAAGGAATTTAACAGAGTGGTCCTCCTATTGCAATCCTATTGCCCTTAGCCAAGGTGGTTCTAAAATCCTAATGCAAACGAATTATCAGAGGTGGCGACCTTTCCGAATTCGTGCATGGTTCGGTTCACATTACAGGCAAGAGAAATCAACGCATGATCGAGTTTAGGTATGGTTGTACTAATTTTAGGTTTTTCGTACGAAGATTAGTTTAGAGTTATTTACCCTTTACCAAAAAAAAGATTAGTTTAGAGAGATTGCAATATATATGTACTGATTTGAATTTTTTTGTGGTATTAACAAAAAAAAAGGAACGAAAATGAGATCATGGGTTTCATTTGTTTTGCAGAAAATAAATAATTTAAAAATATATTCCTAAACTCGATTGCTTGTATTGTTTATAAAAATGAACGAATAAAATGCATTTTCACTATCTCAATAATAATAATATTTCTAATTGACTAATTATTTTGTTAAATAAAAATGATAATTTAAAAAAAAAATATTTGTCAAATTATTCATTTTTCGTGAAATAGACGGAATCACATAATCATTTCCCTTTTCTTCACGGTTGAGGGTCGCATTCAAACGTTGGAGACAGCAAAAAGAGAATAGACCAAAAACAGGAAAAGAACAAATATATGTGAAACTTGGAAGACAGGTGCGAAAGGAATTTAACAGAGTGGTCCTCCTATTGCAATCCTATTGCCGTTAGCCAAGGTGGTTCTAAAATCCTAATGCAAACGAATTATTAGAGGTGGCGACCTTTCCGAATTCGTGCATGGTTCGGTTCACATTATAGGCAAGAGAAATCAACGCATGATCGAATTCACATTGCATGCGTGAGAAATGAATGCATTCTCACGACAGTACATGACTATCGAAATTCGAGATGATATACTATAGGACATACCCTTTTGGGGAATAGATCTTCCAAATTCTCATGAATTGTGATACACATGACCCAACTCGATCATTGCAATCCACATTTAATGCCCTTTTTATTCTCGCGTGGGTCACCATGCCTTGTTTCTTCTCGAAATGTCAATCTTGATGATATAACAGTTACTCGTTGGGTGGGACAGCATTAATGTGCATTTTCTTGCTCAGGATTGCTCCATACATCCTCCAAGAAAATTTAGATTTCAACATGGTCTTCTCTTCTCTTCTTTTCTTTTCTTTTCTTTATTTTTATAAGATAAAGGTCAAGGGGTGATTCAGATCATCAACCGACAATGTCGTAATTATTGGTGAAGAAATTTTTACTAATGAATATGATATCTAGTGATTGGTCGCTGATTACTTTACTCAACAAATACAGTTTTAAGGAGCAAAAACGTGTTTAACTTTGCTAATGTTCTGTTGATTCTTCTTATTTCTGTATTATCTGAGCTTTAATGTGCTCAGATTTGATTTGCTATGAAATCTATGTATTTTTCGTGTATTATTTTGAGTAACAAGAACAATTTTATTTCGATAAAAATATGTTCATGGCAAATAAAAAAAACTAAATCCCTCAAAACAGGAGGATGAGACAGGTTGTGAAGACTTGGCAAAATAATTTTTTTTTTATTACTTGAAAAGGACTTTAGTCTTTATATTCGTTGGAATGTTATTTTTGTTAATTGTGTTAATAAGACTACACACTCCACATGCAACAACGTAAAAAGATAATAAATAATTATAAATTGTTGTGCGACCTATTCATTTAATAATTTGTAACTTATAAAATACCATTATTCTCACATTAATTTAAAGATTATTATATTAGTAAAGCTGATCGATTATTTTATCAATAGACATGTTTATGGAGTATTGTAAAACGGAATATAAATGGAAGAAGGAAACAATTCTCTATAAAGCAAAGTCTGCGAGCTATACACACCTCTCGTGGACCAATATATATACATACACATATATATATATATATATATATATATATATATATCATATAGAGCATAAATTGTATCGAAGTACGCGCACTTTTCCCTTTTTTATCGCAACAAGGAGTCACATGGTTTCACAGTGAAAGAAAGAAAACATGTCCCGTAAGTTCCCCCTTGTGCAAGATTCTCCCTCTTTCGGCGTATCAATATATTCCCACTTGTTTTTCTTGGTTATCGTGTGTCTCCTCTGTCAAAATTCACACGGGTTAAAACTTTGTGACGAGTCATGCAGAATTTTAACTAAAGAGAGAGGAGGAGTAGCAAAGAGTGATTGGTTCTTACTCCAATTCAATGAAATCGATCACCCCTTTATTTTTCTCATTACTCGATGCCATCCGTTCAGAATCCGAAATTGTGCCCCCACTACTTTTTTAGAAAAGATTACGGCGAGAGGGTGTGCAAATTTTAAGATATTGATGGAAGCGATAACGAGTATTGCAACTTGTGGTGTCACTAGACAAGGTAGCGTTTAGTTTATATTTTACTAATTTTTAGAATAAATTAAAAATATATATATGTCGTCAGTCTAGTTCGGTTTTTTCTTAAAACTAAAAATCGGATCGCTCGAACACCAATTCCACTTTAAAAATTAGGAAACGGACTGATACTCATTGAAACTGGACCCAATTGGCAAATCGAGTTCAGTTCAAGCAATCTATTTTGCACACTTCCAAAAGCAACTTTGTTCAAATCTCGTTTTCTTTTCAAAGTACATGAAAATTATAAAGTTGTTACAATAGAGTCTTGAGAACGGCATAGAGGTGTCCAAGGTTCACCTATTTAAGATGGCTCTCGGTCGTAATAATGCAATGTCTACTTATAAATTGGGAATATCAATTAACCTGGTAGGTTTGTGCTCAACAAACCTAACAAAGAAATAGTTCACATGTCGCATGAAAGACGACATCTTATGATCATGCATAACACGCGTCCCAGATCAGCACATCGAATCGCGTGAAGAAGGTATTATTGGGTAAAATCGCTTTGTAATGACAAAAGGTACTTCGACAAAGTTTAGGACATCGTGTGAAAAAAAGGCATTTTAAAGTGCGATTGCTGATCATGAAACATACGGAAAAAATGGAAAAGGAAATGGAGGAACGTCACGAGTGACGCGGGAATGATTTTGCCCCCCGACAAAGAGTCGCTTTCGGATTAATGGTATTGCGGACAAAAAACAAAATTTCCTTAGCTGTTGAAAATCGTCGTCCTGGGATCTTTTTTTTTGTTTTTGGTTTTTTGTTTTTTTGGTGGATGAACAGAGTTTTCCTACTAGAATTTCTTCATCCAACGCTTTGCTTGCGACCCACCCGCGCCCAAGACTCGAAAAGCGCATCGGAGAATCCATGTGATTTTTTGTTTGTTTGTTTGCTTTTTTTTTTTTTTGCAGCGTTTGTTTGTTTGTTTGTTCTTTTGCCCCGCACTACACGTGACGGTGGGAAAATCCGAGTGCTCAGTCCCAAGTCGTCGACGGAAATGGAATCTCGCAAGGGTCTTTCGGTGGTTTGTCTTCTATATTACGACGACAAAATTCGTGAAATAATTGATAAATTTTTTTAAATTTATTATAATTATGTCAATTCAGTTATAATTTTTTTCATTAATTTAATTTTAAATTTTCTGTAATTGTGTCAATTTAGTTTATTTGGCTAATTCTGATTGGCCGATATTGTTGTGGATAATTAACTCCGACTGTCCAACCAACGCTGATATAAACAATTCAGGACCTAGGCGAAGATGACCATGGCCTCACTAGCCATGGGCAACGCTGGTTTCGCTTGCAGGGAGGCTAGTTGGCACTCAAACCTCATTTAGACCGGCGAGTTCCACCAACGCTCTGATAAGTCCATTGCAACAAATGCTCTCCTCCATTGGGACCATGGCAAGCTAAGTCTGTATGCAGACTTAAGGAAATTTGGCAACATCTCATTCTTTTTTAGGGATTCATAATAGACCATACAATATTATTTATAGAAAGGGTGCGCTCTCACAAGTTCCATTGATATCTCGGCCAGCTCTCATCAATCATTTAAGAGATATACTATCGCCAATGGTTGGTGAGTGCTTCATGGCCCTTGCCTAGTGGCCAATAAGCCTTGTTGGAGCACCTCGTCAACCACTATGGGGGATAAAAGAAAAAAGAAAAGGAAAGTAAAAAAAATAATTCAAAAAATCAAAAAAATATTATTAAAAATTATCTATATTCAATGACGACCAATGAAAATTGGGCTAATTGACTGAATTAGTATAATTGCAAATAGTTCATGACCAAATTTGTCAAAAAAAAATTTAAAACTGAATTGACACAATTATAGTGAGTTTAGGAATTTTTTAATTTGTATCAAAGTAATTCGGGGCTTAAATTAACAAATTTTTTTGGGTAAATACAAATTTTAAATCAGAAAAAGTATTTCCAGAAAGTATCGTGGACGCTCATTGGATGTACCCGACAAAAATGTTACGATCATAGAAATCTAAACCGTACGTTATGATGAAAAAATTGTACGAATACGTCCTATTCTCCAGATGAGTCCTTCTCTTAATGTTATGAGATGCTTGAAGCTGAGGTTCGCCAGCGTACGTGTCGCCCCACAATCCGTTTTCGATTTTCCGGTTGTTCTCGTCTCCTTATTTTCTCCTAAACGCGTTATGAAATTCCAAAGTTTTTTCTCCTCGCGTCCAATTCGCACGCGTTAAGCCTTTGTGACATTGAGAGAGTAGCTCAATTCCAGTGACACAATTTTGAAGCTAGTTGACAAAGGATCGGCACGTAAATTACCTCCGCCCAACGTTATTTCTAACTTCCGACGAGAAGCTCGTCTTATATAAGTAGGGGAAAATCCCGAGCCGATCGTAGAATACGTCACCACGGCAAAATCTTTCGCCTCTTTTTTCTTCTATACAACACAAAATACGTATTCGTAGTTATGCTCGGGGGATCTTTAGTCGTAAGAACGGAATAATTCCCAATACTAGCCAAGTGCGTAAAAAAATAAATAAATAGAGAAAAATTATTTCTCTAACTACCCTTTTCTTTGGCATTTGGCAACATCGCAGAAAAACCCCAAAAATAAAAAGAAAAGAGGAGAGGAATCGAATAATAATGAGTAATGGTTGCCCTCAGAGATGAAGCCAAAGTTGGGGACGTTGTTGCAGAAAATCCGGTAAAGAGAAATTCCAACTTTGAATTTCAGGTTAGTAAAGCTATCTGGAGAATTAAAATATTAGCTTCTTTTTATTTTTCTTTTTTAATATTATGCCTTCGTATACTGGTCGCCTTCTCTAGTCATGTTCTCGGCATCTTCCTGATATTTTTATTCGAGATTTATTCACGAATTCGCAAGAATACGAGAAGAAAATCAAACTATTTCATCTAATGACGCGCGATACGTCTCGTGACAAAAAGATCGAAGGATACGAATCTCGACTTTGAATTGAAAAGTATTAAAAGAAGCACCATGGAACGAGGCCAGAATTTGTAGCATGCGACTTGTTTACCAATTTATTAGTTTCTCTTCGATTATTGTGTGGACTTGACTTCTTGGACCGACTCACAAGGTCGCGTGTCGCGAAAATATTGATGCTGCGCGAGGTGGTTTAGAACTTTTGAATATCAATATAATTTACTTTAGGTCGAGTATGCATCGTGGGATTAAAAAAAAAAATCGTGGATCGTCTTTCCATGACGTCCCTTGACATTTGCTGGACATGCATTGCCCACGCTGTCTATTTTCTTCGATATTTATATATTTAATTGTTCTTTTTGAAAGAAACATTGTCTGAGGAGTTCATCACTCGATGAAAAAACTATAGCCATATATTTATTATTATTTTATCAGGCGAGTGTTTTCAAGGCATACTTGTCAAGTAAATAATTGAAGAAAGTAAACGATAAATGCAGTGTCTTTTCGATATTATCGTGCGTGATCACTGTCTTCTGAATTGAAATACTCCCAACCAAAGACCATTAGCATGGGCCACGAGTGAATTATGCAAGAAAATGATTGACTTGAGTGAATTATGCAAGAAAATGATTGACTTGATTGTGTGTGTGTATACATACTTTTGTAAAATATATAAAATTATGACTAAATTTCCAATAAGTGATCGATATGATGTTGAGCGACCATCTTATACAAGGATAGTTGATGTCAAGATCGATTCTTTGGGATCCTTCCTTTCTTTAAACGGAACTAACAGAGCTAGAATCAGATCGATTCTCTAAATGCCTTTCTGGATATTCTATATAGCTAAGTCACCAGAAAAATAACAAATAGTTTTTTTTTTTAATCAAGGTGACTTTGTCGTCCATGAGCTATGAAATTTTGATTAGAAAGGACGTGGGATTTTGTCATGTTTTCTTTCTCATTTTTCTTTGCATCTTGTCCCGTTAGGAAATACAAAAGATTCAATCTTTGAGTGAAAATGTATTTATGGTAAATGCAAACTCGAAAGGTCTGCATGACAACGTTCTAATTTTTCCATTTTTTTCGAAATACAAAAAGTAAAAATTCATCTGACAATATTAATTTTTTTATTCCTCATATTAGAAAAATGACTAGGGAATAGATTTGAATAGAAACAATAAATAAAAAAATAATTTATTATTTTCGAAAATAATTTCTATAAATAAGTCATTTTATTTATTTTATTGTTTTCCTTTTCTTCTACTTCCTATTCTCATCGGTCGCTAGAGCCTCGCCCCCTGCCCACTACCCACTACCAGTCACCCGTCGCCATCGGTCACTACTGCTGCCCGGCAATCAGCCAAAGAAGGAAGAAGAAGAGAGGAAAAAAATCTCAAAAAATTAATAAAAATTAAAGAAATTTTACATCACAAAAAAAAAAAAAAAAATTATAGGTTGTGCCAAACGAATTTTTATTATTTTTCTATTTTAAGAATAGAAAATTTGTGCACTTATCAAACGCATTATTTTACTCAAAAATTATTTTAGGGAATAGAAATAGAAAGTAATTATTTTCGAAAGTAATTTATCCCTAATGATGAAAATATTATCAAACCGCATCCTAATTCAATTTGTAAGTTTCTCGGCAAGTTCTCCGACTTTCGCTATTAAGTACCTTCTCGTATTTAGTCACTGCCCATTCCCAATTCAAATTTAGGTAAACCCGTTTTGTAGAATTGAAACCACAATAAAATAATACCAAAAATGACCGTACATGTAATATCTGAAAATTCGAAAAGGAAAGCATCCCTAATTTAAGCATGGACGGTGGACAATCCACGCAGCACTTTCTCAGTACGCAAAATGTAAAATTAAGTTCCAATAATTGAGGGAATCACACCACCAAAAATCTATATAGAACACAAAAACTCATTTTTATTTCTCGGCCATTGCTTCTTTTGTAACGGATAAAGGTAATATAATTCGCAAAATAGGTTTCCAGAATTATTTTTTTTTTGCCCATGAGTTTCCTTATGTGTTTGCTATACCGAAACTAACAAAAAATTTGCAAATGAATAATATCACTTTATTGGGAAAATCTGAGATTGGCAAACAGGACAAGAAGTAAAAAGAGACGATAAAAAAAAAAAAATAGGGGGGAATATTAAGACTGAAAAGAAGGCAAAAAAAATAAATAAATTAGAGATTGGATTTCTTCTACAGCATTTTATCTAGGGATTTCGGGTCTAGAGGATGTTGCCAAACACCGGATAAGAAGATAGTCGCTAGAAAAATTAGATAAATGAATGATGCTTGAGAGTACATTTATTTCACGAAAAATAAATGATTTATAAAATGTATTTAAAAATTAATCACTTGTATCACTTAAAAATATGATCTAGCAAAAAATGTGTTCATCGTCTATAAACATGTTAGATATAAATTATTATCAATAATAAAAATATTTTCATTGCCGAATTATTTCAAGCGATAGAAGTTACTATTTTTTGAAAATATTTTTTGAAAATTATTTATTTTTCATGAAATATATAATGTCCGAGTACTATGAAGCAACAAGATTTGTCGTGCATGCCAGCATCCGTGATCTTAAAAAGTACAACGTGTTTTACATTGTATAAATCTTATATTAGTATCGGCCAAAGTCTTGATGAAAGTATAAGTTCGCTTTAATGAACCTCGAGTCTATCATAGTCCCTAATGCTATGTAAAAGACAAAATAATTTTTTTAATACCAAAAGTATTTGGCCCCAAGGTCCGTGACTGATGACTCCACTGTGCAAACAAAACTCACAAGACATGTGAAATTCATTTACAATACAAACTGGTGTATTTATTTTGGGAAAATTTTAATAATAAAGAGAGTTTTTCGAGAAATCATATTAAATTTATAATCTTTAGGTTAGGGAATTCATTTTTCCAACCCTAAGCATGCATGTTTTCTTTGACGGTACATAGTTTATCATTGACTAATTATTTCCAACAAACCAAACGTGCGAAAGCATAAACTTGATTCACGAAAAATCTTTTCACTTAAATAAATACACTCTTAATATGAATAAAAGACTATAATAACCATATTATACATCTTTTGGGACTATTGCGGACAAAAAGGATAAACACTGTATATTAAGAAAATGATAACCACATCGTGAGATTCCGATGGATCGTATGAGATTACAATTGATCCTGTAATTTCAATTATTTCTCAAGTTACTTCGCTTTTTTTTTTTTTTATTTAATTACTTCACGGCTTTGCAAATATTCATGCTAAAACAACAAGACTTGTCGTGCATGCCAGCGATCTGTACTCTTAACCCGTACATTATTCAATGTGAAAAACAACAAGACTTGTCGTGCATCTGTGTCCCTATTTTTTCGAATTACCCGCAGGTTAGGGTTTGAAGAATCGACTAACCAAAAAAAAAAAAGAAGAGCCGTGTCCAATCCATCTGGTAATAACCGAGTCGAGTCGTGCGCGTGCGTCGGATGGGCCGACACTCGAAAGCGATTGTCCAGCGTGATTTGGAGATCGTTGTTAATTAGGCGATTATGACTTTTTTGGGGTCTGGTATCCGTCCAATCATCCCGGAGCTTTTGCGGCCGATGCTCCGTCAGCGTAGATCGATGAGTCTTCTCCGATTAGGAAGTGAATTGTACTGGGGCTTTCGATTCAGTCCCCACGGACAAATCGGCTAGTCGATTGTACACGGCATCGCCGACGTGGGCGTGGCCCCTTGCGGGGGAGGGTGCTGGCCCCTCGCCCTCGAACCCCGTGCCGTCCCCGCCCTACGCGGACGGTAGGATTCCGTCGTGCGTCCTGCACCTCTCGTGTCACTTCGTGTGAAATGTGAGGTGAGGATGAATAGAACTGAGGATTTTCTTTTGGCACAATGAAATTAACGGTCCATGAATTTTGGTTCAAATTTTAAATGTTATTCCCAAATTTTTAACTTATTCGATCATTTAAGTTTAACTTGATGTACAACGAAATCTTTAAATTTTTAATTTGTTCAATATTCAACGTTGCTTGATAACATTGAAAGTTTTCATATAGTTCAATGATTATATTGAACAAATTAAAAATTAAAGAATAACACCACACATCACAAATTAAATTTGTTTGAACTACGTTGCCAAAATGTAGAAACCATTTGAGTTAAGCATAAGTTCAAATGTTACATTTAACAAATCAAAAGTTTAAGGCAGCACTAAAGATTGAGCTAAATTTCATATTATTTTCCCTTTTCCTTTCTAGGTAATACTATGAAAAAAATCTCAAATTAGTATACACAAGATAAATCTATCCCAAGCATTGCCGAGTTAGTTTATATGTGGTGATCGATGGTGTGTCAGTTTGGGGTTTTGTGAAACATCTGTTACATGTATACTGATTTGTAATTTTTTGTGATATCAATTGAAATTAACAGATGATAAATTTATCATAAAAATATCATTTCAATGATTGGAAAGTTAGTTTATAATACATTTATCATGAATGTAGCAGTTTGAATTTTTATGATCAATGAATTAATTTAAAATAAATTTATTATATGTACTAGTTCGGATTTTTATGGCATTAATTCTTTCTTTTTTGTCGGCGAGACATTCGTCCGGACAGGTGGCACAACCAATCGAACTCCTCCCGCTTCGCGCCTCTCGCGCACGACTCTCGAGGGGCAAATCAGTCCTCTCGAGTCCGCCATCAGCTCAGCCGCCAGCTCAGCCGGCTCCACGCGAGCCGGTTCGTACGCAGCTCCAACACCCCCCCTTGCCCCTTTTTTTCCATTTTTATTCACGATTTTCTCTCGGAACAGAAGAAAGGAGCCAAAAAGATAAAAAAAGAATTTCACGAAAAAGGAATTTCGGCATGACAAAACGTGCAGAGCGTGGGGCCCCCTCCCCCAAAACCCCCAGAAGCAAGCGCAGCGACCTTTCCATGCGGACGTGACGCATACGAGTATTTCCCCCGTATTTGCAATTCCAACGGGGGGTCACCTACCCGTCAAACCCGCACTCCCCGGGGCGGCCGCCGGGTCACGTTCATTGGATCCTCCCTCCCTCCCTCGCTCCAAAGTCGACGGTGGGTGGGTCTTCGACACGTGTCCCGGACGTCGGCCCCCACGGCGACGTGCAATTCCGCCACGGCAGCACGAAAGCGAAAGAGAAAGCAGAAGATAGGGAAAAAAAAAAAAAAAAAAAGATTTCTTACTCGGATTATTTCCCTTCCCTTAACGCCATCTGTGCGTGGCATATGCCGAAAATCCACGGCTTTAGAGATTTTTCCGCCAGCACTTAGCTAATCAATGCAAGTTATGACAATGGGGATGGTGCCATTGATTATTTACCTACTCGAGAGGGTAGGGTTTGCCTAAAATTGCTAAATTAAGGGAAAAAAAGAAGTCACGAAATTAAAAGAATTTGAGAACGTGGAACCCCTCGAGGTAGGGCGGCTAGGTGGGTAGTGACTGGTGAGGACAATAGTCAACCTCGAACTTTTTTTCTCGATAAGCTTTTCAATGGAGCATAATTGCGGATTAAGGAAATAATGGGCAACACGGAAATTTCATTACGAATGAAAACGACTGCCCCGGTAATCCCTTAATTTATTCATCGTACGCTTTAAGTTTAAACCGCCATCATTGTGCAAACATGATTTGAACGTAAATTTTCGTTTAATTTATTCGTGGGTTATTTTTTTATTATTAATATGGCATTACTTTGGAAGTCTTCTTTTATTTCAGACATCTCGCGGACTAATACATTTCCCCTACCAAACAAAGATGAAAATTATCGCTTATTAATTACTATCGCGACAACATTACTATCATTAAGTTACATAAAGGAACACGGCATGCATAAATAATTTATAGTAATCCTTGACCAGTTTTGTAAAATTTCCACTTTATGAACAGCAACCTTGACCAACTCAAACGTGGTGAGTACGAAAGAGGGACAAAATTGACAAACCATCCGGTCCCTAGTTAAGAAGGTAGCATCTAATGCAGTAGGAATAAATTTGGCTATTATCAAAGTCAATGGCACCGTTTTTCTCGGCTTTAGACCATATTACAAGGCCAACGGTTTCGATATGTATAGATATTTACAGTTTCCATTTTAGCATATCCCGATTCGTCACTTCCCTCGAGGAGGTGTCGATTTAGAATATTTCCATTCTCTATGTATTAGAGACTTTGATTTATAGTCTCATACACTGTAAGCCATGAAGGGGAAAATGAGACAATCAAGATGTTTCGAAAGCAAATGTAGACGGAAAAAGGAACCGCATGTTCACTTTTTTTTTACCTTGTCCTGAGTTGATTTGGAAAAAAGGATCTCTAGAATAGGGACAATGATCCTCATTTGGACACATAAAATTGCTTTCTTTTGGGGGGGTCCGTGCTCGGTGCAAGCATGCAATGAGTGCATAAAAACAAGGGTTTATTTTTGGTAGTGAGCATGCGTCGGAATGATAATGTGCCCAAAAGTCCCAATGAAAAGAGCAAGGTCATCATTTATAACGTGAAACAGGAAAAAGGGTACTCTCTGTTCATTAAACAAGGAAGCCCGACTTTGCTCGGTTAATAAGAGCCTGTCTCATTCACACGAATCATCGAATGAGGTGCGGCCCCGCTTTGAGGAACCTACCTAATCCATCGGCCCGTGTGAGTTAGTTTCACATGCACATCCAAGACCGGCTCCTCATCATGAGTAAACACGCCAAGCAAGCTAATTAGAAATGATGGTCGAATAATCTTGATATGACTTAAGATTGCCAAGATTAATTTCAAATATTGCTTGTAAATGACACAGAAAACTCGTGACTGTTCGAACATGTCTCACTTGGTCGAGTGCTATTTACGGTTGATCACATGTCAACAAAAAGAATTTAGCACGAGTGTTATTATTTCACGGCTTTTTTTTTTTCTTTTTGGGACTATGCTACTTAAATAAATCACCCGTTTAGTGATCCGAATAGTCAATGTTAATTACGTAGATTGTTGCTGACAAGTATGTCCAAAGCACGCAAATTTCTTGATAAAGCTTTGCAAAAGAAAATCGAAATGGCCAGGCGTGGAATGAGTGCACGAGCTAATTATTCAAATCTCAGCAACACTCCTTATTTTTGCACTGTTTTCTAATGTTATCGCATCATGAGTGGGATTTTACAAGCCGACACTTGATTTGATTTGACATGGTATGATTCGATACGATTTCACGAGTATAAGCGAAGGCGGGACCCCAGGCGTTCTTGAAATCTCAGGGTTTAGTGAAAAGTTCAGAAGGACACGACCTGCTTCGATCCAAACCCTTTGAGCTGGGGCAACAAACGTCTTTGTCGTTAGGCACCCCTTTGACTTTTCCTTTTGATTAGAATCTGGTCTCCATGATTGTGGAACGGGCGGGCAGAAGCTTAGGGAAAAAAATCCAAGAGAAAACGTGAAAGAGATGCTGTCTGGCGATAGGCCACGGACATGAATTTACACGTTGGACTGGAATTATGTGAATCGGGTCGTGTAGAATTAGATCTCAGACGAACCCTGTTGTTGTCCTTTTCCTCCTCGGTGCATGCTTTCCCTGTGTCTTTACGTGAATATCGCGATTGATTTGACTCAGGTATAGCATTGTTTCTATTTTACAAACGAGGGCACCCCTCCTTTCAGGTTAGTAATTTATTCTAATATACTGGGCAAGTGCAACCACCAAGAAATTGGCCTTCCCGTACACAGAGGTTTTTATATTTTAAAGCATTAGTACCACAAAAAATCTCAAACTAATACATATATGATAAACTTTCTTCAAATTATCCACAAAAAATCATAAATCAGTATATTTATGACAGATTTATTTTATATTAGTTTCCGATAAATTAGATTGATACAACCAAAAACCTGAAGTTGGTATTCTTGTAACGGATGGAGGGTACAACCTCAAATTGGTATCCCCATTAACTGTTGCGTGTCAAATTTAACAATTTTGAGTTTTTCATTATATTAATCCTGTTTTAAAATAGTCTTCATATGTTATCCCTCTCATTTTTGGCTCATAGTAATTTTTCAAGTTAAGATTATTTATTTCTCAAAATTCTGTGGTCAGGCCACTTGTTTTGCCCTGTATAGGGCTTTCTTCTTGTGGCATTTACTTCCGACTCACGGCTTTCTCGTCAAAGTAAAAAAGTAACTAAAAATATGCAAAATCATGGGAAAAAATCGTAAGAGTCTACGTGTGAATAAAGCGAATATTGTCAAAGAAGCAACATTTGAAAAAAAAGAAAAAAGAGAAGAAGCGATTTTTTCCATATTGATATTAATTAAATAATTCTTCTAATAAAATACACTTTTTGGCAAGCGTTGATTATCCATCTCATTCAATGTACCAAAAACAGTAACAATAACGGGGGATAGGGAGCTCGGGTCAATTCTTGGCGGGTCACTTCACAGGAATGGGAGAGATTCGATCATGTGTGGAGCGGGGCAAGCAATGTCCACACATGCAAAATTGGCTCCGACCAATCTGTAGACAATTTGAGAGCGGCGAATCAACACTTTCCTAAATGGCATTGAAATACATGCTCATCTGGATTTTACAATCTTTTCAGGTGTAGCCACTTTAGTAGTGAGATTCCAACTATGCAACTCACGAAACAGATCATAACGACGTCGTTTTCAATCGAGCAAAAGGAAAGTCGGCAATGAGAGTGGAGCCAAATGCCCCACCACCACTTGTGCTCTGGGAGATGTTTTTGGCTTCGTTCATGTAGCATCGACCTTGAGGTTTTTGGCTTTGTTCATGTAGTATCGATCTTGTAGTAAGAATCTAAACTAACGAAGCCCCGCTCGATCCCTAGGTGAAGGATCGGTAGAATCCGTCCTTGCTTTCTTCCCCTATCTGTTGGGAGCACAAAGAATGACCAACCTAGTTAGCCAGTCCTGTATTATGGTCTTGGTCCAGCAAGCCAACGATTATTAATTTTCTTTCACATAAGATCTTATCCCAATCGTCAGTCTCATTGGGTAGCATTATTCTTTATTTAAACCATCTCATTTTGATGTAGAAAAACATTTTTGAGGGAAATGTAGAATTAGATCTATCTTATCCAATGAAACCTAACGTTTTGCACTTGATTGTTGTGAAATCTAAATTATATATCGAGTTATCTTTTAGAAATAGTAAACACGAAAATGTATTGATCTCTCATAATGTGTAGGTCCTCTTTCGTAATTGCCTCATTTATCATCCATTGTTGCCCCGCCATTCCATTAACTAAATCTTAAAAGAGTTACCAAGCAATGAGTCAAATATTTTTTTTTTCTCAGTACATTTTACGACAAGAGAAGTAATACAAATGAAGATTAGTCAAAGCCCGCATTTAATCAGTGATAAGAGCTTGGTCCGAACGCCAATTTTTTGATTCAAATTACAGTCTTCCATTTAGAGTGATGCTGGCGTGTCATGCCTATACGAGCTTCTTTGCATGGATTTACGTGAAAATAATCTCGGACCGAAAGTTGGTTCAAATATATCACGTTAATCCAAATAAAAGACTCTCACGCACCAATTCATCCCGAAATAAACGCAGACCGAGTGAGTCTTGATGGTCCAATGGGAATGCTCGGGACGGTCGATGGTCCAACATCGCTAGGGCAAAACACGTTATGATCTACGTGTCCAATATGCCCATGATGCTGCTGGATCTCTTTTCTTTTTGCCAAAACATGATGCCGCCGGATCTGGGTGCATCATGAGAGGCGAAACATCAAAGATTCAGCCCACCCACCGGGTGCGACGCAGAGTCATCCTCGGCCATCATGGAATTCGAAGCGATGTTCGGGGACCCAATTTGCACTCGCATCCGGAACCCTCTCGTCCACCCAAATGACCCCTGAAATCATCACATCGTCATTCGGGTTTTGGGACCATGCGTCATGCTCTGCAACACGATGGCGAAGGAAAGAGACAGAATGTGAAGCCGGATTGCAGGAAGAAGGCTTCATGGCACTTTTTTCCCCGGGGGAGAGAGAGAGAGAGAGAGAGAAAGAAGGGTGTTGGGGGGGGGGATCGAGACGTGTGAACCCGCGTCTCGATTCCAACTACCATACGAGGAAAAGGTAGCTATTTTTTTGGTCAAATGGTAGTAGTGAATTAATCTATTTAAAATTATAAATAGAACAATTGTAAGACCGTTGTTCCTAAGCAATGAATGTGTTTGAAACGGGAAAATTCTCCAAAAAATTCTAAACTAATTGCACTTTTGTCAATTTGATTATAAGCTTTTCAACTTTTTTCAATTAAGTTATAAATCTTTTGACATTTTACCAATTGAGTCCGCTAGGCCAATTTAAGTTAGGAATCGTTCCTCATGGCATGAGCGGTTCTGATATGGATAATTTTTTCTATAATTTTTTAAAAATTTTATGGATTTCTTGTTCTTTTTTCTTACCAAGTCTGGCAATGTTCATTAGCTAACCATAACAATAGCGAGGGGTTCTTAAAATGTCAAGGGTTTCATGGCCCTTGCCCAATGGTAAATGAGGGTCAATTGATTCTCACTTGTGATCAACTATTGATGTAGACCTATGAACAAGGTAAACCTAATGGGAACCAAAAAACGGGAGGGTACCGCATTGGGCAGAAGACGATCCACAAAGCGAAGGCTCACCCAGCTGAAGGAAGGAGCTTTGGAAGCTTACCAACAACTTAGAGCTAATAGAAAGGGGGTGAGATAGGCGACAGGTAGCTTGCTTCCAAGTCGGCCCGGCCGCGAGGAATCAAGAGATCTTTTCCGGTGCTGACTTGGATCTCGGGTGACGGAATAAGGTCAAAGCTTGGTTCTAGCCAATAGGCTAGCAATAAACTTGGCTCTAGGAAAGCGCTTACTGAGTGCGAAGGAAAGGGCCTTTGTCACGTGAGCCACATGCAAGGGAACTCACACGTGCGGTTCTTGTGTGGGGGTTTTGGGGGGGAGCTAGTATGAGCCATTCTATCCCAATAGCTAATATTTAGACCTCAATATGAAATCCTATATTCTCACGAGACTCGTTCAGATAAAGGAAAACTCAAGAGATTGCTTCATTAGATTTGATAAGAAAAAGGGAAAGAAAAATAAAATAAAATAAAAATCTAAAAAATTATAAAAAATTATGCACATTAGTATCGATCGTTTTACGTTGCACTACTGACATTTTCATTGACGATTTTCGATTAATATCCGTCAAATAAATTCAATTAATAAAATGTGAAAATGTTTAGGACTTAGTTGACAAAATTGAAATTTTCAAAGTTGAATTGATAAAAGTGTGATGGGTTTAAGATTTTTTCGAGTACTTTTTCTTATAGAAACGGTCAAATATTAAATAGGAATTTATCTATAAAAAAAGAGAATAACTTGGACGATACATAATCACCAGGTCGATGAGTAAATACCGCCTTTCCGTGTGAGCTTAAATTGGACGGTTTCCATATTCGCAACCACCACCAGTACCACCGATTGGTCAGAACGGATTCTGCCATCTGCCTAATCTAGATGTGGCTTGACCCGCTCTAATCCTTAGATACTAGTTAGCTAGCTAGACAGCCATTCAGCTTTACAAAAAGTAGAATAACAAAGATATTGATCAACAAGAAAAATTGACTTTTCTTTTTTTTATTTCTAGTCCTGCGTATTCGATTGATTATAGGAGCCGTGGATTGGGCCACGTCATTAGGGTTAGGTGACGTGGGACCATTTCTTAGGCCCCCTAGATTTAAGACACGATAGGGCACTAAGATTACCGAATATTAAAAACACTAGTTGACGTAGGCAGCGCACTTTATGGGAGCCACGACAAGGCCTTTTACGCAGGCTCCGTTCCGCATTAATTAAAGCCCACTGGTCAGTCCAATTGATTATTTTAATACGTTATCCGGTCATTTAAATAAGCATATCCATCTCCAATTGCCCACTTCCTCTTTTTTTTTTTTTTTTTTTTTTTTTTTTAATAAATAATCGAGAGTCTATTGATGATCATCATTGGGGGATCACACGACCCTCTCGACCGGTAGGGTTTTGCTTTAAGCCGCTATTTAAACGTAAATCTTTGAGGGGCTGATTCAATAAATCACTATTGAAATCCTCATTTAAGTCGCGAGCATTCGGAGATTCAAACTCGTTTCCTTAGCGATGAAGTAGTAAAGCCCAATCATCACAGCTATCTACGGGTGGGTGCCCACTTCCTAAATTGCTACGCAAAAAGAGAGAGAGGAGGGGGGGGCAAGACAATCCGTTTGATTAGCAGCACAAGATTGTATTTTACTAATTGCCACACTAAGGCACGACCGAACCTGACATTGATTGATAGCAATCTTACAGTGACAATTTTCTTTTTTGGCTAATGTGTATGGAGAAAACCAACCTAACCTCATTACCAAAAAAAAAAAAAAAAAGAAGAGAAAACCAACCTAACCTTGTATTAAACTTGTGGTAGCGATTAGGTCGTTGTGAAGTCTACTTAATTGCTTCGACGACGACTTAGATTTGTTCACTTTATATATTAAATCTTTTGATTCGGGAAGCAGTCCTTATAAGAAGTATATGTGGCATAGAGAACCGCATGTCGTATTTGTCATAATTTACGTCTTAGATATAACAAGCGTTCAATTTAAGACGTACTTCTAGGACATAAATTCTTAATTTTTAGACCATCCTATTCCTACGGCGCCTTCGACCCTAGAAGCTACCTCTCAACGTGCTTTGCACTTCCGGATGGCTCTGCATGCTGCCCTCAATTCATACTTTCTCAAAAGGAAAGTCACCTTTTTTGGCATGAAAGGGAGAACCTAAGCCTCTTTTTAGCCAACTGGCGACGCCTTTTCTTCGATCTCCTATCATTTTTGGGGAGGGTTCCATCTCATTCCACCTCCTATCGGGAATAGTATTCACCCCACTTTGTCGATCCGACTTTCTACCTTGGTTGAGCCGCGATCGTTTGATGCTTGTAATAGTTAGATCAACAAATGTCAAGTTTAGGCAGATAATCTGTCGTTCATTGAGATTTGTTTGGATTAGTTGATTTTTTGATTCAATTGGAGAGGAAAGAAAACCAAACACAAAGACCGACTTGAAATCTATGTGGGCTTATAAGCAGGACTAATCTGCCCTCAAAGCTGATTGTTATTAAAGCGAACCTGCTCAGCCGAATAAAAAACAAAAAGCCTCGGCCTATAGAAGAAAAGATTTTGGGCTCAAAAGGTCCGTCCATGTCCCTTTGGATCTAGATATGGCCCATTGGGCCTTATTGGCCCAATAAGGCATATTTTGGAGAATCGGCATTTGGGGGTCGATCCAGCCCAAACTCCTAAAAAAGAAAAATTTAAAATAGAAAAGTTGTTGCTTAGAATATGACTCCAGCTCCATTTCGACGTATTAACACTTGGATATTCCTTGAAGGACCGGCGGCGCACTTCATCCATACGTCAGCGATGCGATTTTCCCTTTGGAGTCTCATATAAAATTCAAACACCATCTATGTTTCCACCCCTGAGGGCAAAACCTACCGTTGGTATATCTAATTCCAAATTAAATTTGAATTATTACGTTGGTGCAATTTCATATTTTAAAATAAGATCACGCATTCATTTGTTTGGGATGATTTTTACTCTCTATATTTATGCAACCTTTACTGATCTTAAGATCTAATTGTAATTTGTCAGCTCCACAATTAAACTTTCGAGATAAATTGTGTGTGGAATTTCATAACCTTTTAAGGAAACTTCTTCTTCTCTTTTCAAAATGCTGGAGGAGAGTCGCGAGCAGACGTAGCGCCCAGTTTTTCCCTCTTCCCATAATTAGCCCGGGAAGGAAGAAAATCTCCCGCTGGCAGCCACGCGGACCAATGCGAAGGCGCCACGTTGCGCCGTGTGGGGCCTCCGCCAATTGCCCATCGGAAGGCGACTGTTGAGGCTTGCCACCCACCACTTCGAAGCCGGCAAAAAGCAACAAGGCGGGAACACTGCTCCAAAAATGAGTGAGTGGGGGGGCCCACATTTTTTCAATTCCGCATTATTAAAATTCAAAGTATGTATATTAAATACGCCGAAGGGTTTCGAATTGCGAGCCTGCTCGAATTTTCGACCCAAAAAAAGTTAAAAAAATAAAGAGACGGCATAAATTCGAAATCAACCGAAACGACGCCTCTAACCGGCGATTTCTCCAAAACGAACTTCCCGAAAGCGAAACTAATAAAAATCACGTAAAATCGAATTAAAAGCGCCGGTCGGATTTCTTTCCTTTTTCCTCTACCGATTTCGAAACTTTCAATCCATAAGCACGGACGGAGCTAAGAGCGCTTCGAAATCACCGGAAAAAAAGGCGAACGAACGAACGAACGAACGGGCCCGAGAAGAATAATCTCAGCGAACACCGTCTCCCCGCGTCGCCGCCGGCGTCGACGATCCCCGCCCGCCGGCCCGCCCGCCGCAGTCGGACGCTTCGGCCTCACGATTCGATCCGGGGGAGTCGCTGTTTCATTGCGTGCGAATCGCACTCTCTCCCTGTCCCTGTCCCCGTCCGTGTCCCCCCCCATCTCTGTCGCGAGCGCGGGGCCTCGCTTTTGCTTCCCAGATCTCCCGGACCTTGCCTTCCAAGCGCTCTCGCTCCAGGTACGGTTCCATGGACCCGCATTGCGCCTTCGCGGCTGTCGCCCCTCTTATTGTGGCTTGAGCTGGTGGCGAGATTCCGCGGATCTAGTGCTCGATTCGCGGTCTCTGAGGTCCGAGATGCACGGGATCGGCAATGCGGCTCGCTTTTCTTGTGGAATTGGGGCGAGGAAACGGCCGGCTCGAGCCGTGTCGTCGTTCGCCTGATTCCTGAGGTTTGAATTGTGTTCTGCTCGGTTTGTTTGAGGGACGGAAATGGAGCGGAGAGGCGGAGTGTGTGTGTGTGTCTGTGTTTTTTTTTTTTTTTTTTTGGGGGGGGTTTCTGTTCCTGCTGGTTTGGAGCTTGGTTTTTGATAGATTGAGGCGCATTTTGCTTGCCGCTGCTGTAATTGTTGCCTGTTGAGTACACACTGACGGCACGGGTTGATATTGTAGTGCTTCTGTGCTTTCGGTGCGGGGTTTGCCGCATGAGCAATGTGCTCTTATGGGCAAACTGTGAGGTGATACTAATGCTAGCGAGTGGATTGCGCGCATTCGGATAGTCTTGAACCCATTGTCTGTCATCTTGTTGGGAGTTCTATGAGTGCACCGAATGAAGCCGCTAATTTCTTCTCTCTGCACTGTTCCCATTATTTTTGGCGTGAATCACACTTTGCTTCATTATCATGTCTTTTCTCTTTTGTGTCCGTGGTCATAAAGTATATTACTGCTTAAATAGAGATGTGAAATGTTGCATCGGTGTTTGGCCGAAACGGTCAGCATCCTACAACTCTATTCCTCAGGAAACGTGCTTTAGGGAATCTTACTGTGGATACATCCTTTCCTTTCCCGCAGTAATGCCTGCTGACTGATCGGGATAGAGACTACCGGCAATAAATCCCACCATGAACTTCCATTTGGAAGAGCACAAAACTGAAAATGGCAGATTCGCTGGTTTGAATGGAAGTCGTGGGGGAGATGAATGTACGGATGGTTTTGAAGGCCTAGTCGAGGGTAAGATCCAAAAGGCTGATATTATATTCTGAGAGAGTTAGCTATAATTAACTGGGTCTTTAGTTTTCATGTTGGAGAGCTGAATTGGTTATGTTTGTTTCTTTAAGCTTTTCTGGTTCTGACGGTTCTAATTTGAATGTGTTGGTATTCAGAGCCTTTAGCCAGTGCGAATCATCAGCCTGGATATAAGATTCAGGAAATGTTACAGTTGAAGCAAGAATTCTTTGCAGATCTATCTACTACAAAGAGCATGGAGCTGATTAAGTTAACCAGCCTAGAAGTATGTTGTCTGATACTCCTTGGTTTTTTCTTATTCGTGGATTTTGATATACTATGATGTCATTTCTGTGTGCCATATCTGATGTTTGTGGCCTTCTCTGACATTTTTGGCTCTTTCTATGATGTTTTGGCAGAATGCTCCTACTCAGTCACTCTTCAGTGTAGCAAACAGGATCTTGGAAGAAAACTTTGAAAGAAAAAATGGAGAATTGTCTCATGTAAGGGAGATGCTATCACATGCTCCATTCCATTCACTGCAGCTTTCCATTATCTATCAAACTAGATTCATTTGCATATAAGCTCTATGTTTTCAAGCTTTGCGCAGTATCTCATTCTTATGCTTCTAACTGGTGATATTGGACTTTGTGCACAGCGTATGGCTTGTTTGTTCAGAAAAGTACTGCAAATAATCGAGCGACGAATGTCTGTCCAAGCTGAGAATTTTAAACATGTAATCACATTTGGAAATTACTTTTACTCTCAAGCCCTACAACTTGTTGGGTACTTCAAATTCTTAAATGGGTTTGCTTGCAGCAAAACGATGTGTACAAGTCTCGGGAACAGAAGTTTCAGTCAAGAATCAAAGTACTTGAGACACTTGCAAAAGGAACTTGTGAAGAAAATGAGGTATTCCATATAACATCTCATCTAGCTTAATTTAAATGACTCATTGATCACCTTTTCACACAATTTCTTTATATACTTTTTGTTACCAAGGTCGCTTTGAAGAACTTAGAGAGCATAAAGGTATGTTTGATATCTTCCAATCCTGTTTTTCATCTTCCTCTATGATGAAGCATGTCCTTCATGTGTAATTGTGCTACTGGAACTATGCTTAACTAAGTCCACTATGCAACAAGTTGCCATGGTAATATGTGCACAACAATAAGTGGTCTAAGAGAACTACTTTCTGTACAAGACTCAAGTTGATGAATTCACTCTTATACTCAGTTGACGAATTCAATAATTCGGCCGTAAAAAGGGACGAGTCTAGCAAATTTTCTTTGTGGGGGCAAGATCTGGTTAGTCATAATTTTAGTAATTCATGTAGTATTCTTAACCATAATTTTTTGCCCATGGACAACTACTTATTTTATGAATCTAAAAGTGTTTATTAAGCTTTATTAGTTTGTCCAGGCAAATGCAAATGAAAACATTCGGCAAAAGTAATTTAGCGTAACTTAAAGGTTATAAACTATTACGATGATTTTGAGAAGTCGAGTGCGCGCAAGAGCCGCCACTACTTTTATACTTAGGCCTGTCTCTGAATATTGGTAGTTATGGGATATGTTCATGTTTATGCTTCAATCGTCTTTTATTTTTTATTTTTTTATTTTTAATCTTGCTTGTTGGAATGATATCTTGCTCTATCCTTTGACAGCCTACCGAGTCAAGAGTGTCATTAAAGTGATTTAGGTCTTGTTTGTTGCGACTTTAACCATGGTGTAGTGATGTAGAAGACTTACCAGGAAATTGTGCAGGCTCAATAAGTTGAGATATTTTTAGCATCTATCTGTGCCTTTTCTATATAATCCTTCCTATTTTACGATTTTGAATAATGCTAAAATCATTCCTTTTGTTGTTGCAGATTGAGAAGATCAAAGTGGAAGAGAGAAAAAAATTGGAGGACATGGATATCGTAAAGATGAAGAAAGAGAAGGATGACATCTGTGCTGAAGTTTCAACTCTTAAAAGTGACATTGAGATGGCCAAAAAGAGTTATGAAAATCAACGCTTGCAATTAGAAGCAGAGGTTGGCAAAACTAAACTTGAGTTGGAAAAGAAGGTGGAGGAGCTTGAGTGCCAACTAGAGGATTCAAGGAAGAAGGTTGCAGAACTCGAGGAATTTTCTGCAAATAAATACCAGAGGTGGAAGAGAAAAGAACACAAGTACCAAAGGTTTATTGAATTTCAGGTTGATGCTTTGCAGGTCTGCGTGCTATCCTTCTATTGAAATTTCATTAGGTTGATGATGCTTTCTTTCACATTGAGCACATTGGATTGCTAGGACTTGCGAGTGGCCTCTAAATTTATGAAAAATGAAGTTTTGAAGACCAGAAGACAACACTCAGAGGAATTAAATGGCTTGGGTATGGCTGAGCTCTTTCTTTCTATCTGTTATTGAATTTATCTCATGTCACTTCCTCATGATCTCTAGATTCAAATTGATCAGGAGTGAAATTGAAAGGTCTAGCAGATGCTGCTCAAAATTACCACATGGTTCTTACAGAGAACCGGAGGTTGTACAATGAAATTCAAGAATTGAAAGGTACCTGCTCTTACTTTGCTTTATTCATCGCTTCCTTTTCATTGTCCGCTTAATTTAATAATTGTCATGTTTTATGAGTAGGAAATATCAGGGTGTACTGTAGAATCAGACCATTCCTCCCAGGTCAGAATAAGAAACAAACAACAATTGAGTATATGGGGGAAAATGGGGAGCTGGTAGTTGCAAATCCTACGAAACATGGAAAAGACAGCCACAGGTTATTTAAGTTCAACAAGGTTTTTGGTCCTACTGCAAGCCAAGGTTCCATTTATTTTTCTGTAAAGCATCTCTATTGAATTGTTTGCTCTTTGCTCGCACCAATGCTATTTCAGTAAACGTTGCAATGGAAAGCAGCACTAACTGTGCTTTATTTTTGCAGAGGAGGTCTTCTTGGACACTCAACCATTAATTCGCTCTGTTTTGGATGGATTTAATGTGTGTATATTTGCCTATGGTCAAACTGGTTCAGGGAAAACATATACCATGGTATGTCAAAATCTTTATTTGCCTTTACAAAACTTGCACTTCTTTCTTATTAAAAGGTATTGTTATGCTAATGACAGAGTGGGCCTAGTGCATCATCAAGGGAGGATTGGGGTGTCAATTATCGAGCTCTAAATGATCTTTTTCAAATTGCACAAAGCAGAAGAACTACTGTTGCGTATGAAGTTGCTGTGCAAATGGTTGAAATATATAACGAACAAGTTCGTGATCTTGTTTCAAGTGGTGGACCTCAAAAGAGATATCCTTCTCATATGGTTTCTTTGTAGTTCTGCCATGACGTTTTCATCTGGGATTTTATGAGACATATATCTAGGGCAGTTTGCTTCTTTGCAGTTTGCACTCTGTATATTTTTTTTCTGAAGTAAAGAGACACGTTTTTTCTTGACTTGCACACACTTGGGATTTGGAATACTGCCCAACCAAATGGGTTAGCTGTGCCTGATGCGAGCATGCATCCTGTCAAATCGACCTCAGATGTGCTAGAACTGATGAGTATTGGCTTAACTAATCGGGCTGTAGGTGCCACGGCTTTGAATGAAAGAAGCAGCAGATCTCATAGGTTGTCCCTCTTTGTTTTTAATGTTGCTGTCTTTGCTAAAATAGTATTTGAAATCTAATAATGAGGTCCTCTACTCATGCAGTGTTTTAACTGTTCACGTACGAGGAACCGACTTGGAAACAGATGCCGTTCTGCGTGGTAGTCTCCATCTGGTAGATCTTGCTGGAAGTGAAAGAGTGGATCGATCAGAAGCAACAGGAGATAGGCTTAAAGAGGCTCAACATATCAATAAATCACTTTCAGCACTTGGAGATGTTATCTTTGCTCTCGCACAAAAGAGCTCTCATGTACCATACAGGAATAGCAAATTGACTCAAGTTCTGCAGAGTTCTTTAGGTACATGTAATATAATTTCGCATCATAGTTTTATCACCTCTACATACAGAATTACTTATGTGGTTGTGAGGGTTGCGGGATGATGTTGTATGTCAATGTCTAACAAAGAGGGAACTATAGCATCCTTCAAGATATTTCTTCCCCACAGTTTATGAAGTTCAATTTATAATTCTTGCTAAGTGCTTCTCTAATCTTTCCTTCACTCAGGTGGTCAAGCGAAGACTCTCATGTTTGTCCAACTTAATCCTGATGTTGATTCTTATTCTGAGACTGTAAGTACTCTCAAGTTTGCGAAGAGGGTATCTGGTGTTGAGTTGGGAGCTGCTAGGAGCAACAAAGAGGGGAGAGAAATCAGGGAACTAATGGAACAGGTATTATCTATAGTAGTTATCAAGTTGATTTTGTAGTTCTCTGACCTAAAATCTTATCTTTTCCCTTTCTATCTCTTGCCCGAGGGTATATCTGCAGTAGCATAGTACCTCGGAGAAACTCATTCTCATGTTTTCTCAAAAAGAAAAGCACAGGGAGGATGTATTTGCAAGTAGTAAAGCCTCGAATTTTATGTGATGAAATTGGAGAAAGAAGTAATCTCGATGGCATAGTTGCTGTTATCTGCTATTCTCAATAAGTTGAAAAGTGGTACAATGATCTCGAATGAGTTGTCATTGTTGTTATTGTTAGTTTTATGTGCACACTCAGTCGACATTTAGTGCTATTGGATGGAGGACGTCTGAGATGTAATGATTGTTGGTTATACAGGAAATTTTTGTTTCATAGGAGCTAGGAGAGCTTGTGCAACATGCAAATAGTAAAATGTCGAAATTTTCATTGGAGAATGACCGAAAAACAAGTAAGACTACCTGTTTAAATGAAATATTCATGCAGGCTAGAATGGAGTTTACATCTTTCCAGATGAGAACATCGTTGGTTGCTGGTTTACGTTGATAATTAGTAGTTTAAGCCTCTTAGGAACCTTTTTCTGTTTCAACTAGGAGAAACAAACTGATACTGGATTTTGCTTTCTTGTAAATATGGCTCTTGTTTTGATTATAGCTGGAGCAGGACCTCATCTAAGATTTCATAAACTTTCATGCTTTAGCCAGTAATATTAAAGATCCATATATACTGATCAAGTGACAGGGTGAGATTTATATGACAGCAGACTAGTGCATGAGGTTTAATGTTTTGCAGCAATTTTTTCTAGAATATCCTGCGTGTAGTTTTTCCATTTTCTGATTTGATCTTTAATCTTGCAGGTTGGTTCTCTGAAGGATGCAATTAGCAAGAAGGATGAGGAGATTCAACGATTGCAGTCCCTCAAAGGTAGTGCCAGTGCTGAGAAGCGTAGTTTGACCAAACTGAGATATGGTTCCTCCTCTCCCAGACGACATTCAATAGGTACTCCTCAACATATCCAGAAAACGTTAAGCGGAAAACTCTCAGGCTTAAGTGATAAAGCAGCTTCAGATGGGGACAATTGTTCAGAGTATAGTGATAGGCATTCTGAAGCTGGTTCACAGCATTCGGGGGATGATTTTAAACTTCACAAGGAATCCTACCAGCTATCTAAGCTTGCCGATGGGCCTGTAGATCAGAGTGCTACAGATGACGTGCAGCTCTTGGGATTGGAAGATGCAGATTTAGAGGAGAGATTGAGTGATATATCAGATGGTGACCTTTCAATGGGCACAGAAACTGATGGTTCTATTGGCAGTGTTGTTGAGTATACTCTCTTTCCTGAACCTCCGAAACAGCCTGAGAAATCTGAAAACATTGAGAAGTAAGTGATTTCAGTTAATGTTTTTGCAATCTCTTTTTCTGGGTGGAAAACGGTTTAGCCAATGTATGCCTTCCATTTATGGTTATCATATGATCACGTTTACTAAATCAGCAATAGATATTTATATTTTTGGTTTATGCTGGAATTAGCCATTTCTTTTCGGAGAGAATGAAGGCACCCCCCCGGGAAAGTACTAGAAAAGCCAATGCTGCTTACTGTTGCCAAGTGTTACTACTTGCGATTTTCTTGTGAAATGTGTTACTATGGAATTCATATTAATGCTCTAAAAGCAAGTTTATGAGTTGTCTATAAATCCCCATGCTTGATATTGTTCTGGCTAATGATCTCTTATGCCTCCACTTGATGTGTTGGATCCATTGAAATGCAGGTCAGCTGTTCCCTCTAAACTGCCAAAGCCCCCGCAAAAATTGTTGCAGTCAAAACCATCTCGTTTGACCCGAAGTGCTACCAAAATCTCATCAAGTATGTCGGTTTGGCGATTTATGTTTAGTTTGCTTTTCCACTGCTTGGAGGATAAATTTATCGAGCATGACATTGTTGCTGCTGCTGTTACATTGCTCATTGATACAAACTATATGTTCGTGATTGTTGCAGTTTCCAGGAAAAGCATCTCCACCTCTAGTGGCTCCTCCTCGGCAAAGCCCCTGAGAAAATGGCAGTGAATATGATGGGGGACTGGAATGGCGAAACAGAACTTCCAATGTTCTAACAGTCATTTCCAGTTCTCCTTATTTCCATGTCCTATAGGATTGTTTTAGGCCTTTAACTGTATGACTTAGTTGTGTTTATAGCACACGGGTCTCCGCCTTGTGAGATGTAGGTCAAGGTACTTAGTTTGTAATATACCTCAATTATCATAGTGCTATTGATTGCTGAGGTCCTCTACATTCTTGTTCCAGCTAATTTAGCTCTGGCATCTGAAATGTGATCCTCTAATTGCTGCCAATTCCAGGACTGCTTAATGCATGTTATTTAATCTTCTGTGCTTACTGCAAATTCTCGTGGGAATAGCAGAAAGGGTAGCAATTGGTCCGTTTGGTAATCGACATCCCACCATTTTGTATCAAGTACTTACACTCGAAGTCAAAAGTAGGGCTGATTCTAGCATGCCGGGGCAATTCATACGATTTGAACTCGTGGCCTCGTTTACGTGGGTTTTAACTTAGGTGACTTCCTCTTCTTTATGGTACTTCGTGCTTCTACTTTTGACCATCCTTTTAAAGCGAAAGAAATATATTTTAAACTTCTTGAAGATGCAGAAAATTAAATATTAAGTTATGTGTCGATATGTCTATGTTTTGAAATAAAATTTAAATTGTCACAGCCCTAAGATGTTCAAAAGGTTGAAGGTCAATAATAGAAATCATACAAACTCATGTAAAAGTCATGAATAAATGAATACGTCGTCAGTTTATGTTTTCATAAGATTCGGATTACTCAGTTTTTAACTCATCAATAAAATTTACACATCATATCGACAAATTATTAGTTCTTTTGTCGTTATATTTAATAAGATTATATCCAAGACAGAGACAGCAAGGTCTGGGTGGTGTAGTCGGTTATCACGCTAGTCTCACACACTAGAGGTCCCCGGTTCGAACCCGGGCTCAGACATCCTCTTCCATTTTCTTTTGAGACATTCTCGTTTGCTTTTATTTTTTTTTTTTGTTTCCTTTTTTGGCAACTGCTCTTGACAAGTTCCTGGATATCCCAAAAGAGAGAATAAAAGGAAGAATAAAAATCCTAAACTAGGTCAGTTGCCTTTTATTTCCTTTTACTTTCTTGGCAATTATTCTTGACAAGTTTCTGGATATTTTGAAAGAGAGAATAAAAAGAAGGATAAAAATCTAAAATCAAGTTCAGTATGACATATTTATCCCAAATTTATTTAATATATTTATCTCAATAATTTTTTTGTGACATCATAAACCCTAAAAGATGTCACATTAGTATACATTTAGGATTTTTGACTTCACAAAAAATAAATTAAGATAAAGTTTGGGATTTTTTGTGGCGACTAACGCCAAAATTCTCATCCCCAGTTCGTCGTCATATATCAGAAAGAAAAAGAGGGGCCTTCGCCCTCCCGGAGAAAGCCCAAAAGATGGGAAGCGAAAAGCCTATAGACACAGCCCATAGAGAAAGCCCAATAGATCAGAAGCAAAAAGCCCAAAGCCACAACCCAATCAGGGGATTCATCCGAAATTCAGGGCATAAACGGCCTCGCTTCGCTCTTCTCCCTCCGTGTGCAGAAGACGAAAGCTACAGCGTCAGTCGCAGAACTCAGGAGACCCGCTTTTCTCCAGACCTCGCGGTTGCAGCGGTGAACTGCGCTTCCTTCTCCCTTCCTGTAAGCCTTCTTCTTCTTCGTCCTGTCTACATGCTCCGGCGTCTGCATGTGGCGACTGGCGAGGATTTTTCTCTCGCCGCGCCTCTCCTTTTTCTGTATTTCCGTCCTGCCTTGGAATTGCATGAACCTGCTGGTCCCGTTTTCCCTTTGGGGTCATTTCCTTGCGGCGTCCGATTATGATGCGGGTCTCTGGTTATGGATTTCGTTCGTTCGCGTGAAGGGTAGGCTTCTCTGCTTGCGGGGTGTCCGTAGTTTGATCAAAAGTTACTGGCTTTGGATTATGTCCGGCGATATGATCAGTCGCCGCCGTGGCCATGTTAGGTAGGGGTGTTTTGCCTGAAATGGGTACGCGCGCGATTCCTTTTTATTTTCCCAAATTTGACGGGTCGGTTGGTGTTCCCGGCTTTTGGAGCTTATTTGTTAGGTTATTGTTCGCTAGAGCTTGAGATTTTAGTCTGAATGTGCGGTGGGCTTCTTGTTCTTTTCTTTCTTTCGGCCTCTTCGTCTATGCGTTGCGATATTGGTGTTTTGCTTTTTCTATCAATTGGAGGGCTTATCAGTGTTTGGAGATTCTTGATCTGGATTGTTTCCATCTCCAGTTCTGCAGTGCCGTCGCATGTTTTTGGTAGACGCGGATCAGTCATTACATTCTCTGTGCTGCTTTGTGCGTTGCAGATGGCTCGATGGGATGAGATTTTATCCCTTCCTGTGCAGAATCCTCCGTCATTGGAGTTTTCGGCTGCGGATTTGGTTTGGTCCAAGGTGGAAGGATGGCGCGACAACATAGACAGAGTGGCTTTGATCCCGTATGCTAGAGTTGATGATTTCGTGAGGGGCGAATCTTCGAACAAAGATTGTCCGACGAGATTTCATGTCGAAGCACGGAGGAAAAGACCTCTCGAGATGGCTTATAAACCTAAAGTTGATGGCATTCTTGAATACATACTGTAAGTTGTTACCTTTCTCCAATTTTCACTAAGAGTGTCTCATAGAAGTAACATATTCGCCGGTGTTGATTCCTGCCATAGACGAGGCAGTGCTGCAGGATTGCTGATTGATCTTGTTGTAGGTATTGGTGTTCCTTTGGTCCTGACGACCACAGGAAGGGTGGGATTGTGCGGCCTAGTAGGACTAATTATGTCCCCAAGAAAAATAATGCTGGTCGACCTAATACGAAGAGGGGCTGCACCTGTCACTTTATTGTGAAACGCTTAATTGCTGAACCATCGGTGGCACTTATCATCTATAATCAGGATAAACATGTTGATAAGAAAGGTGTTCCTTGCCATGGTCCCCAGGATAAGAAGGCAGCTGGTACACGCGCCATGTTTGCCCCTTATATCTCAGAGGACCTTCGCCTTCGAGTCTTGTCTCTATTATATGTGGGCGTATCCGTGGAGACAATAATGCAGAGACACAATGAATCTGTGGAGAGGCAAGGGGGTCCTACTAACCGCGATGACCTTTTGACCCACAGATATGTTCGTAGACAGGAGAGAAGCATTAGACGCTCTACGTATGAGTTGGATGCAGATGATGCAATCAGCATTGACATGTGGGTGGAAAGTCACCAGAGTCATGTTTTCTTTTATGAGGAGTTCTCTGATTCCGAACCATTCACTTTGGGCATTCAGACGGAGTGGCAGTTACAGCAAATGATTCGGTTTGGCAATCGCAGCCTTGTGGCTTCTGATTCAAGATTTGGAACCAACAAATTGAAGGTCCAAGTCTACCTCGAATAACATATCTATCTTTGTTATAGCAATCATTAGATATGAACTTGCCTGCTGAGTTAGCTGACTTTTCTTTGTTATGATGTCCAATAGTATCCTATTCACAGTCTTCTCGTCTTCGATTCTGACAACAAGGCCATTCCTGTGGCATGGATAATAGCACCAGCATTTGCAAGCACAGAAACTCATAGATGGATGAGGGCATTGTATAATAGAGTTTGTGCTAAAGATCCATTGTGGAAGTTGGCGGGGTTTATTGTTGATGATCCTCTAGCTGATGTCCTTGCTATCAGGTAGAGTGCTCTCATTCATCTAATTATATCAGCTTTTGATCTAGTCATAGAAGTCTGGATTGTCTTAGTTGAATAATTCTCTTTAGTTGTGTTTCTGTGCCAAGATTTTGGGATCTACTAATTTCAGACTAAGTGCGGAGAGGACTCAAATCTTGTATGGTTGCTAAATAAAACTAATGTAACAGTTGTAAACTTTCGGATATTTGTCATACACATTCTTTTCTTCTAGGATTTTCATTGTTATCTTGTGATTTAAAAACTTGGAAATTTGAGATGGTGGGGAATGTCGCTGATGAGTCATTTGAGACTGGCCTCTACATTAGATTATAAACCACAGTTCCAGCGCCTTTGTTCCTTGGGAATTGTATTTCGGTTGCAGGGCTTGAGTTCTTATTGCTATTATTTATTGTATTGATAACAAGGAGACATAAGGAATTGGATTTAATTGTTAGGTGGATTCCTTGATTATTTTGGTGCTTATGACTCTAAATAAGATATATATCCATTTCCTGCTGATATTGGATTTAACGTGGCTATTTGTTGGATTATGTACTGGGAATGACTGTCTGCCCATGAACCATATTTTAACACATACATTTGATTGGCACATTTGCTGCTAATTTTATTGGTTTGAGCATGCTCATTTATTGGACTATCTCTCGATTGATTGGCCACCATGAACCACAATTTCAGCATGCCAATTTGCTTTTACAGTGCATAATATCAGGTTAGCTGCTGCAACTGAGTGGCATTTGCATCTTTAATTAATCTGCCTTAGGAGACTTGGATCGACGACTGCATATTTTGATACGCTGCAATAGTTCTTGCTGCTATAGGCTGATGCATGGGTGCTGGATTCTGCAATTCTTCTAATGAAGCATATTTGCATGAATTGAAGTTCTACATCTCTTCCCTTTCTTTTGCATTCAGGGATGTGTTTCAATGCTCTGTGCTACTTTGCTTCTGGCGGTTACGTCATGCATGGCACAAGAACTTAGTAAAGAGATGTCAGGAGACTGAAATGCGTGTGGAGATGGCAAGACAACTTGGACAGGCAGTAGACAATATCTGCAGAGGAGATGGAAATGTGAATTTGTTTCAAAGTTTCATGGACGATTTTGTTGAGGCACACCACTTCATGGATTATTTCAAGGCAGCCTGGTACCCCCGTATAGGTTGGTCTCTGTAACTATGAGTATTTTGCTACCTGAGTAAGTTTCTTTGTTGGCTCTCGGCTTCCAATTGATTTCTCACAATTGAAAGAAGTTGAGTCAGGCTTTCTATGGACTTTCAGTAGGGACAGTAGATGATGGAAATTGTATTGGCTCCTTGATGCATCTTGAATTTGGTCGCAGAGAGATTTTTTTCTTTTTTATTTTTCAAACTAATTTAAGTTTCAGAGTCTCTCCTTTTTTTCTCAAGAGAAAATGATCAGATATCTTCTTCTTTGTATGTAGGGTCATGGACAGCTGCGCTGAAAAATCTTCCACTGGCAAGTCAGGAGACTTGTGCAGCACTGGAGTTTTACCACAACCAATTAAGGCTCAGATTACTGAATGAGGACAACACCAGTGCTTATCAACGGGCTGATTGGTTGGTTGACAAGTTGGGTACGACAGTACATGCTTTCTTCTGGCTTGACGAGTACTCAGAAAAGGAGGATTTTTCACGATACCGTAAAGACGAGTGGGCCAGTGGCTTAACATCTTGGTGCAATGCATTAAAAATTCCTGATTCTGATGTTACGCTAGAAGGGGAATGTGCAAAAGTTACCAGCCAGACTCTTCGAGACAGAGTTCACATTGTCTGGAATCCAGGTTCGGTTTTTAGTTTATGCGATTGTGAGTGGGCAGACATGGGTTACCTGTGTGAACATGTCTTCAAAGTAATTAAGGTCTGTCGTGAACGAGGTTCGGCTTTGCCATCTATCAGTCTATTTCAGTACAAGCGGGCATTGCTTGAGATGTTACATTGCCCTCCTCATGATTCAATAGTACGGGATCATGCTATTTCTTTGGCAGTCTTCATACAAAAGCAGTTGAGTACGCTAATTGATGAAGGAAGCAGCAATATCACGGACAAGTCACAAAGTATCAGAGTCATTTCTGAAAATCAAGGCGATGATTTGATTGAGGAAAGAAATTGCTTAAATGAGAACTCATTATCTTCTTCTGATGGGCATAATTGCATGGATATGTCAGAGACTCATGGTCGTATCACGGAAAACTTGGGTGGCAATCTAACTGATATGGCAGTCAAGCCAAATGGATTTTGTAATGAAACTGATAAGGAAAATTGTGGCAAGATGGATGTTGACGGGCCATCTACTCGGAGCTCAACACCTAGATTACTCCACATTGGAGAGGCTGCATCTAATGGTTTCCTCCTTGAGAATGGGAAGAGAGATTCCATTAGTAAAACAACAGGTGTGGTAAATGCTCCACCTCTGAATGGCAATGACCCCGCCGGTTTTAAGGGTTAGATCATTGAATTAGATTGGAGTGAGACCTAAGAAGAGGATGGAGACCAATTTGAAGTTGCCGTTTGTCTACTGGGTAAGCTGCCTTTTCTTAAGTTTTGGCATAGATTCATCGGTCTTTGAGTCTTATATCTCTTGCCCTCACATGCTCTGTTGCTTGTCTGACTAGCAAAAGATTAGCATGGGGGTGTCAACTGAACTACTTTATTATTTCCATTCGCGTTTTAATTGTATGAATGCCTTTAAGGTAGTGAATAAGCTCAACTTTTCAGGCCATGTTGAAAAGGTGCAGTCACCAATCTCTTAGGGAAGGCTGATTTGTTAGTAGTACTTCTCTATACAGGCAGCAGTCATGATTGCAGTTTCAGCAGTTGATAGAGATGCAACTATGCTCAGAAATGCCACAGAACCAAGGCTATCGAATGATCTATGAACAGAGAAATTGAAGCTGCCAACCTTGATGTACAAATCACGGTCAAATTGGAATCTCTTTCTTGGCCCCATGCCCAAGGGTCCATGGATCAGGTACACAGTTGCCGCATATACTTCTATCGGCTTAATCACATGACGGCAACTATTTGCCCTTTGAACTCAAACCGGCTTCGATTTTCTTGATTCCAGGCTGAGGGATCTGTGGCACTAAAAGAGAACTCAATGCACAAGTCTTGGCAATAGAGAGCGTCTCTTTTTCTTGTCAACCAGTGAGCAACACGTCTCTAGTTGTCGTCGTCGAAGAGACGGGAGCCTGGGGAAATTCCCTTCTGTAGCTTTTCCAGATTGCTCATCAGAATTGATGTGCTATTCCTATGACATTTTTTTGTACTCATAGACATCTTTCGCATGTTATGTTCACCTGAAAAAAGTGAAAAAAAAAAAAAAAAAAAAAAAATTGCTGCAGGCTACCCGAGCGTTTGACGGTTTCTCTGTGCTGAGCCAAACACCTTGGCACATTGGCCCTAAAATAGTCTTTCTTGTCTGATGTTTGGGAAATGACAGGACATGAGACACATTTGTATCTTATCCTAGAAGATCGACTTTGATTATAGCGGGTCTTGCTTCTTGTCTATTGCAATTTCCAATTTATGGCACATCGGAGGAAACTGTCAAATTCTTGGAGATGCTACATGTCCCCACTGCAACTGTTGAGATCGTCGGGGTGATTTGGACTGATGATTCCCCCCCCTCCCCCCCTAAGATGTCAGATATTCGCCCAACAATATTCTCTTAATCGTGCTATGTTTGGGAACTGCTTAAAAAAGTGTGTAGATGTGGATAATTTGCATGACTATGATCGCAACATGGACCAAAATGGGAGTGTTTGGAAAATGTTCCAATCAACAGTTATGGCTCGTGAATAATAATTATGTTGCGTGCTTTGACTGTATATTGGTCTTACTAACTTTATGAAATATTCTCTTGCTGATGATTTGAAGTTCAAGTGCAAACTTCAAAATGCTGAAATGTCAAAATAGGCCTAAATTAGATGATGTCTCAAAGTATCCCTCGAGGCTGCACTAAATATCACCATCCTGTCTAGGGTGGAATTTTGGCGAATCGGCTGCAAGTGCACTCCTAGATTTTGGAATTTACCGAAGTCTCAAGGCGTTATAGTGACACTTCTCAAACTTTAACATAGTTTCCCAACCTTGTTTGTCACACTCCACCTTTATCATAATTGTAGCTTTGAAAAAATTTACTAGATACTACCTATAAAAGTATCTTGCTGGATATAAACATTAGCAGAAATAAGTAGCCTTCTTATATGAATCCTTGGAGCATATAAAAAGTTGTGGGGATGAGGATGACTCGATCCATCCTCGCCTTTACATTGATGAGTCCCATAATTGGACTAAGGGTAAGCGACCGATCAAACTCCTATTCCAAAATCAAGGGCAAAGGATCTACTTCAAACAACATATTTGCATGCGCAAAATACCATAATTTCTAATAAACTCATATCAACGTATGTAATCATATATTGAAATTCGAATATTTATATATCGAGTGCTCTCATCTAGGTCAATTAGAGAGAGAGAGAGAGAGAGAGAGAGAGAGCTTAAACTCTCCTATTCTGAGCTAAGAAAAAAAAAAAAAAAGAGAACGAAAGAAGGGAGGGGGGGACACGGAGGAGTAGGAGGAGGAAGAGGGAGTAGGAAATGATAAAGAAAGGGCAAGAAAGGGAGAGAGAGAGAGAGAGCCAAAAGGGGACTCGCTTTCCATTGCTGCCTTCTCTTTTGACCAAATCGAGAACGAGGAATCAATTCCCAATCAATCACTCCCACCTCTCCCTTCCTCTCCCCCTCCCTTCTTCCTTCTTCCCCTCCATCTCTCTCTTTCCGTATATACTCTCTCTCTCTCCCTACTTGCTTCTGCTTACTGCTTCTGCTTCTGCTTCTGCTTAACTGCTTCTTCTCGGCGCGATCTCTGGATTCCGAATCGAATCGCACCCCCACCGCCCACGCGCCCGCCCACGCGCCCCAGCACCTTCTTTGTTGACTCCGAGCTGAGTTGACCCCCGCCGTCACTCCTCTCCTCCCCCCCCCAGAAGGTACGTACTTATCGACGCTTCTTCGCCCCGCCGGTGAAGTTCAATGGGGAACCTATTGCCCGAATCTGAGGTTTTTTTTCCTTCTTCTTCTTTTTTTTTCCTCCCGTTGCCGCCGCGCGTGGCGGCGGCGATGGAGATTGTCCGATTGACAGCGGCGCTCGCCGGCGGAGGCGGAGGCGGACGTTCTGAATCTAATCTCTTGTGTTTGTTTGTTTGTTTTTTTTTTTTTTTGAAGATGCGCGGCGCATTGCGATGGATTACTTAGCTCCGGCGGCGTCGGTGGAAGCTTGGGTGGGAGTGTGCCTCCCGTCCTGAGGTTCTTTTGCTGGAGCGGGACTCGGAAGTCGGAGCTTTCTTCGAGGAGATTCGATTGCTTCGTTCGTATTCGTTGTCCGGCATTCTTTTTTTTCTTCTTTTTTTGGGGGCTGGCGATGGGGTGCCAGTGCTCCAAGCTCTTGTTTTGTTGCTACGATTCGGTGCAGAGCGGGCAGATTCCGGAGGCCGACGTCGCCGGTACTTTCTTCCGGCTCCTTTTTCATCTTTTTACCAAATGGGTTGTCGGCTACGTCTCTGTGTGTGATGGGTGCAATGGGGCCACCTTGAAAATCATTCCTTCGTTTAACTTTTTGACCTGTTTCGGGATGGGTCACTTGGTTTCGAAACTTTTCGAGTCGTGTGGGTCTGGTTTCTGTATAAAGTGACTGGTCCTGACGTAGAGTCCATGATGTTGCAGATAATGAAAACGATGCCGAAGTCGGTGGCCTGCCTGCATTTCGGGAGTACACGTATGATCAGATTAAGATGGCTACCTCTGGATTTTCCGTGGAGAACATTGTTTCTGAACATGGTGAGAAGGCGCCCAATGTTGTCTACAAAGGCAAATTGGATAATCAAATGCGTATTGCTGTGAAGCGCTTTAACAGGTCGGCTTGGCCGGATGCTCGACAGTTTATGGTGAGGATAACTCTTGCGGCCATTGTCATTGAACGATCCTGCCATACTTGTTTTGGCATCTCTTCCCAATGGGCAAATTGATTTCTTCATTTCAGCTTCTTTGCGGACAATCAGCTGTGTTGTTTTGCGAAGAAGATAATTCTGGTGGTTTGGAGCTTTGACAACCTTTAGTGATGGTAGAACTATATGATTGTCTCTAGTTGATTTTATTTGGATGAAAGTTGTCTTGCTCAATGGTAAATGTGGTCACTGACCCTTCTGATCAGTTTGACTTGATGAAGCTATGCTTCTTGTTGTTCTATCAGGCTCGTCCTATCTAAAAATATTGTGTCACCTGAGTGGATTCCTCAACTTGATAGGGTGCTCAAGATTACCCTGCATTGTGAATTTTTTTTTATGTGACTTATAAATTCTCTCCACCGCTTTGCACATTCCAGGAAGAAGCAAAAGCTGTTGGTCAGCTCCGTAATCAGAGGTTGGCAAATTTACTTGGTTGTTGCTGTGAAGGTGATGAGAGATTGCTCATTGCAGAATATATGCCCAATGAGACATTGGCAAAGCACCTATTCCATTGTAAGGTTACTGAACTGGAATGATCTTATGGTTATCTTTGTATTAGATATATCCTTTATATATAAAAAAACGCCTCATTTTATATGGATATTCTAGATAATACCTTCTTCCACGTGAGAACAAATAACTTAATTTGAAGGTTTCTGTACTAGGGCTAAATATTCTGCTTGTTGGGCCCATGATTATATTTGGAATGGAAAATGCTTTACCTGTCTTGTTCTTTATACCTTAATGTTGCATTCTAGGGGCAGTGTTAAGAACCACCCATATCGTTCTCTGAAAGTTCTCATGGCTATGTTTGAGAGAAACTAACATAATTATGTTGAATTCGCTTAAAAGACGGTCTTCAATTGTTTATAACTTTCGTTATTCTTCCTAGTTACATCCATTTGTCTATTGATCACCATATGATTTTGCTAACAAAATAAATGCCAACGTAGGGGAAACTCAACCTATGAAATGGGTGATGCGGTTGAGAGTGGCTTTGCATCTTGTGGAAGCTCTGGAATATTGTACTAGCAAAGGACGCACCCTTTACCATGATCTGAATGCATATAGAGTTCTTTTTGATGAAGTAAGTTCCTATATCTCCTCCTATACCTAGAAACCAAAATGTTGTGAATAGTGCTTTTGGTCTTACATGCTGTTCTCCAGGAGGGCAACCCTAGACTTTCATGCTTTGGTCTTATGAAGAACAGTAGAGACGGAAAAAGTTATAGTACTAACTTGGCTTTCACTCCTCCCGAGTATCTGAGAACAGGTAAGACAATGATGAATATGATTTTTGAAGAAGTCGATGTACTTCTTTGTTCACTGTCTGTCAATAAATTTCCTTCTTCCACTTATTTGTATTTGGCAAGGATATGAGTTTAGCCATTGAGAACAGACTTGCTGGTATCATCTTCCTCTATCTATCAATTGAATTTCTTTTTCTTTTCGCATTGCCTGCTGGAACTGGAGTCTACCTAATACAAGTTCAGAGCTACTGACAAGACAATTTATGCATCTATCCCAACTGAATTAGATTTCTTTCTCCTGTTATATAAGTCTGTACGCGAATGGTGTTTTGATTTCCTGGAGCCTGGATGCTACTTGCCTGATGGATGGGGTCAGAATTATTCCTGTTATACTATTGCTGGGACTTGAGGTTTCTTGGATTTGCTTTATTAATTCATTTGGGCTATTGTCTTGTTGTTGGATATTTTCACATATAAGATTAATAATTTTCAAGGTTCTAGTGCCCACTGATAAAATTTCAGTCATTGTCTTTGAAAGCTATACTTGATGGGCTTTTGATGATTAATTGTGCTACCTCAAATGGAATTTAACATTCTATGTTGTCTGTTTATCTGTGTTAATGGTTGCCATTAGAGATTTCTCGATATTTTTCTTTTGCTTGTTTCATGATAGTAGTAATACCCACCCCTCTTATTTTTGGCAGGACGAGTAACGCCAGAAAGTGTTACATATAGCTTTGGCACCCTTTTGCTGGACCTCATTAGTGGGAAACATATTCCTCCAAGCCGTGTAAGTTGATTTGTAAATTTATACTAATATTGAATTGCCAGTTTAAGCTGACAGTACACTTCCTTAAGTTGAATACATTAAGAACAACTGTAGACTTAGGATGGGGGAAGGTGGGCGTAAAATTGCCAACAATTGGCATGGTTTAGCCATTGTCCTGTATCAATGTAGGTTCCCTCCACGATTTACAAAGCAGCAAAGAATGGACAATATTCTCAAGTTAGTGTAAGGACATAGAAAATTGACGTGGACTCAGATCTTGAATCAGTTTGAGGATGGTAAAATACATTCTAATGTTGGGGTGGGTGATTTTGAGTTACCATTGACCTGTGCACTGTGTAAAAATGGCTATTTTAGATCGTGGACTGTTGTATGTGTATTGTTATTTTAAGTAACTTCAGGGTATGACGTACATGGATGGTTGTCACTAGGCATTTATGAATGTAGTGATGAGTTTCTTGGCTCATGATGGTCGGGTGTTAAATTGATCTTTGAACTTTGGACTGTGGAATAGAAAGCCCATTGAGTATATAAGGGCCTATTATTATGTTCCCTCAGAGTAATTTCTGCTCAGAAATAATTTTTTTAGATTCTATTCCATGGATGAATTTCTGAGCATTTGAAAGCATTTGGTAATTGTACAAAATTTCCATTCCCGAAATTGAAAATATATAAATTCATTTGGTATGACCCTTAATTTTTTTTATGTCATAGAATTACTTTTAGTTTTTTAATGATTTTATGAGATTTTTTTTTTTCTTTTTTCCTTTTGCTCTTCTTCCTCATTTAGCCGGTCGCCAGCCTCCGGTTGCCAGCCATCACCAAGTTTGGCAACCGGCTAGATGAGGAAGAAGAAGAAGAAGAAAAGAGAAAAAAAAAAGAAATTGGCTTGATTCTAGAATTGTTCATGAGAATGAATAAGTATTTTTTTTTTCCTAATTCTTGATTTTGTTCCAAATCTATTCTTTGTTTCCTAGAGTAGAAAAATTAGTTGACGTTATCAAATGGAATTCTGTTCTTTTTTTTTTTTTTTTTTTTGGGGGAGGGGGTGGTTCTGGATAACAAAAGAATAGATATAGCCAAGAACGGTTACCAAACAGGCCCTAAGTGACTTACATAAACTTCCAAGCATGAAGAGTAGAAATATCTGTACCATTTCTAATATCTTTAATAAACTTAACATAGATTATTGCAATTTCACAACAATTTGTAAGACCAGCTTTTGGGCAGAATAAGGATCTGTCCTCAATATGGTAGTACTTTTCCCCGAAGCCTACAATTGGAAGATTTGTGGAGAACTTCTGGCTCTTATTTAGGTTATTTCCCTTTTTGTTCAGGCACTTGACCTAATAAGGGACAGGAATCTGGAGATGCTCACTGATTCTTGTTTGGAGGGTCAATTTATAAATGATGACGGGACAGAGCTTGTACGTGTAGCTACAAGATGTTTGCAAGCTGAGCCCCGAGAGCGGCCAAACCCAAAGTCATTAGTTGCTGCTTTGCTTCCTCTTCAAAAGGAGACTGAGGTATGTATCAATAAATGTGGTCAAATCCACCCATGGGAGACAGTTGCTCATACCAGAGGGCTGAAGGTAGCTGATGAATGACGAGGATGCTAGAGGCATTTTGGAATGTTGTGCATTTTTTTCTTTTGGGTTTTGAATAACCAAATTTTCATGTTCCAAAAAGATGGCACTAGCCTTTTTTTGTTTTCATAGAAATTTTCCCTCTAACTACTGCCAGAAGGAGCTGATCATTTGCTTTGCAGGTTCCCTCACATGTACTGATGGGTATCCAGCATAGTACAGCATCTCTACCTCTATCTCCACTTGCTGAAGCTTGTGTAAGGAAGGATTTGACTGCTATACATGAGGTTTTGGAAAAGCTTGGGTATAAGGACGATGAAGGTGCAGCTACTGAGGTATATTCCTATTGCTGTGCTTATGATATAGATAAAGGAAGTATGAGGTCTTGGCACATGATCTCTTCCTAGTTTATGGCCCATTTATTATGCACGCTGACTTAGGTTTTCTTATTTATGTTTTATCATGACTTTAGCTTCATATTCGAATGCTTTTGTATACTTTATTCTTATCATAATATCAGCATTCAATTAAGATCTCATTTTAGATGGTTGATTTATTTGATTCACCGTCATCATCATAATTTCACATCAGACAATTGGCATTGCCTTGTAAATGTTTAGGTTCGAAGTTCTAAATAAGTGAGGATTAGTGACTTTGGTTCTTATCATTTTCATAATAACTGTTGCTACGAAATGATTCTGTTTTTCAGAATGTGTAGTATGTAGCAATTGGAGTCCTTTTGTGAATCCTAAGACGCTGATTTCCTACATCACTCAATAATTTAATTCCACTGATGCACGAGCACTGAAGTCTGGCTCCTCTTTGTGAATATGTATAGTTAGATGTACATTGTCTCTCGCGTGTTAAGTATTAGGTTCTAAGAATTTTTGTCAATATTAAATGTTTTTCATATTGTTGATCTTCCGGCTTGCAGCTTTCTTTCCAGATGTGGACAAACCAAATGCAGGAAACATTGAACTCGAAAAAGAAAGGTGATGTTGCTTTCCGACATAAAGATTTCAGCTCTGCGATTGAATGCTATAGTCAGGTTAGTACCGTCAACAATACTCTTGCTTGCTTGTCTCAAGTTGTTTTGTTTGTGTCTTCTGTGAGTTAGTCCCCATTTCAGGTTAAGCAGATAGAACTGCTGTGGGAAATTTGAGGTTTGAAGTTAATTAGGAATATTAATATTTGTACTCTGGGATTTCAAAAAGAATCACTGGGATGAAATGGAATTAATGTAACTACCAAAAACTATCCTCAATGACATCTAAGCTGAGAATTGCGGATTCTTGTTAGTTGATACAACTGCTTCTGGTGTCAAACTGTGTTCAGAGTGACAGATTCACCCTCAGCTGACTGTCTTTTTATTGCAGTTCATTGAAGTTGGAACAATGGTGTCCCCAACAGTGTTTGCACGCCGCAGTCTGTCTTACCTCATGACCGACACGCCAGAAGAAGCACTTAATGATGCAGTGCAGGCTCAAGTGATATCACCAGTCTGGCACATAGCATCCTATTTGCAAGCTGTGGCTCTTTTCGTGCTTGGTAGGGAGAATGAAGCCCGTGTAGCACTTCATGAGGGATATGTCCTTGAAACTAAAAAGAACGGTTCTTGAAAAGAGTTGGAATGAGTTCAAATGTGAATTGATACCCCTTTCCAGATACTGTTCTTTGCCAAGAATTGGGCATCAGATGCTTGCAGAGGAATCCGAGACTCTGAAGTTCCCGATACAAAACGAAACCTTGGAGTCGATCCTCTGCATGGTTCTGGTTGTATATTTGGTTCGTCAATTACGTTTCATCTGGTAGGTTAGGAGCCTTTTCTGACACTGGACTGGCAAGTCCAATTGTTAAGCTGAAGGCCAACCTGTGTGCTGCAGCAGCAAGAGCATTTTCCCTCACGAGGAAAATTTTGTACTCAAATGCTATTTATGGTTTCTGTTAGGTGGAAATAATTAAGAGACAAGCGAATGGAGCATATTTTCAGAGGGAATTGGAGTCTAAATGTGCATTAAGAGATTTGTAGGATATGCGGCCATGGTTGTAATTTCTGTACAGACCTCTTCTCTTTTGATTGGCTGGCTTAAAACAGAGCATTGTCTTTGTCCTTTGACCTTGCCGTGAGATTATATTGGTTGTGCTGTTTCAAACAGACCATCTTGAAATGTTGTGTTGTCAGCTAAAGATTGCGGTTGACATTATGACCAAACTGCAATAGAACATGATAAACCTCCATTTCATCTACGCCCTTTTCTTAATTTAGGGAATTGCATTTATAACTGGAAACTATGTACTGAGCGGTATTGGGCATGCTGTTTATGGGGAAATTACCAAAAAAGTCCTAAATCAATTGTGCAAATTTAGTTTTAAACTTATTTGACCAATTGAGCCCTAAATCTTTTACAATTATTCCCGATCAATCCATCCGGCTAAAATTAGCTGGTTGATGCTAACGTGGCAATCGGCCAATGCTGGCAACTTTTTTTAATAATATTTTATTTTTTGAGATATTTTATTAATTTTTTCCTTATTTTATTATTATCATTTTTTCCTTTTCCCTCTTCCCTCCTCCTTCCTTTGGCTCCGGTGGGCTTGCGCCTAGCAACAATGGGGCGAGCCCCCACCGGATTTAGGAAGCATGGCCTTGCCAAATGCAACAGTGAGCTCCCCTTGCCGGATCTAGCATGGCTCGCCTCGCCTCACCGATCGGCGAGCTCGCACCCAGTGACAGTTGGGCGAGGCAAGCCCCTGCTGGATCTAGCGAGCCTCCCTCGTCAAATTTGGTGAGGGCTCGCCTCATCCCACCGTCGCTGGGTGTGTGCTCGTCAACCGGTGAGGCAAACCCTCGCCAGACCTGACATTGAGGAGGCCCCCCTCGCCAGATTTGGCGAGAGCTTGCCCTCGCCCAGCGATGGTGAGGGGAACGGCCCGATCACCTCGGTCCGGCGATTGACCAGCCCTCCCCTTTGGCCGATCACTGGAGCCAAAGGAAGGAGGAGGGAGGAGGAGAGAAGAGGAGGAAGGAGGGAAAAAAAGAGAAAAAATGATTAAAAAAAAAAGATGAAAGAAATTACTAAAATATTTTAGAAAAATAAATTATTATTAAAAAAAGTCACTGGCGCCGACTGGCTGCTACATCAACGCCGACCGGTCAATTTTAGTCGGATAGACTGATTGAGAATAATTATAAAAGATTTAAGACTCAATTGGTCAAAAAAATAAGTTTAAGACTGAATTGACACAATTATAATAAGTTTAGGACTTTTTTGGTAAGTTCCCGTAATTGGAAATGATGCGGTAATTTTCACTCAATTTATATCTTCATTCCTCCATTCTGTTGTTCAACATCATCTGCATATGTAACGGAAGTTGCCGATGTCTCAGGCGATGCCTTTGACACCTTTCAGTTTTTCCAGGAGGTTCCCGTTGAATTAATTTTAAAGTGAATCTACTAAAGAATAGCGTGCTAAGCCTGAATAGGGTAAGACTATGATCCTTGTCTGCCTTGCTTAAAAGTAACTCTACTACCTTTAAAGATCTACAAACATAATAATCATAGAGCTTATGCCTCCAAGAAGTATGCAGGTGCTATGACATAGTATGCCAAACCTTAGTCGAAAGAGTAACAAGAGTAGAAGGGAGCCATTCTAAACAATATTCGGAGTGTTCGTTATAACTTATATGTAAAGCCGTCGTAGGATCTCACTCATGAGTGTGTATTCAGTCATCCTAACAAAACAACAGAAAAGATGGCAAAGGTCCTTTCTTGCCTATGTCCGTTTGGTCTATATGTTGGGGTGGCCAGCGTGAATGCTGCAAATGTGAGTGTGGGCAAGGATGATTAGGAGACGTTGGTAGGTGGCGGCAAGGGAGGAGGATTCAGAGGTGGAGCTGGCGGTGGCGGTGGCTTTGGAGGTGGGGCCGGTGAAGGTGGTGGGTTTGGTGGTGGAGCAGGCGGAGGAGGTGCGTTTGGAGGTGGTGTTGGTGGAGGTGCCGATGGTGGCGGTGGCTTAGGTGCTGGTGCTGGTGCTGGTGGAGGTGCCAGCAGTGGGGGTGGCTTAGGTGGCGGTTTTGGCAAGGGCGGCGGAGTCAGGGGCGGTGCCGGAGGAGGATTTTGTAATCGTGGCGGTGTCGATGGAGGACTCGGGGGCGGTGCTGGTTGAGGCTTTGGGAAAGGTGGCCACGCCAGTGGAGGGATCGGGAAGGGCGGTGGCTTCGGGGGCGGAGTTGGAGTTGGAGTTGGGAGGAGGCTCGGGTGGAGGAATTGGCGGGGGAGTTGGCAAAGGGGGAGGAGTAGGAGGAGGCACTGGAGATGGCTTTGGTGGAGGCGCTGGAGGAGGTGGAGGCGGCGGCCTCGTAGGTGGAGGCAGCGGGGGCGGGGTTGGCGGCTTTGGAGGTGGCGGGGGTGGTGGAATTGGACACCACTGAAAATTTCTCGTCGCATGAATGCGACTCACATGGAAAGGAACAGGGTCTAGTACTAGTAATGGAGCATGTGGCCGAATAATTCAGTGCTTATCAAACCACCTCCTTAATTTCAATTTTTAGGTTTGTCCAATGTATCCCGCTGTCGTTCGATGTTCGTAGAACAAAAGGGCAGGAAAAAAAAATGTTTGCATGACAGGCAACTTCCCTTGTTTATGTCATCAATTTGGCAAAATATCTAATAGATAATTTCGTTCTAAATGTGAGCATTGCAATATGGACATCAATATGTACATGGTTATACTCTAGATATTCCTGTTTATGCATCCTTCCCCTCTTGGCCACCCTGTCTGCACGTTGATTCCATCCACGGTCGACATGTTTGATCTGAAGTGCTGCACTTGCCTATAAAAAGCACCAACGATAGGGTAGAAGCACCTCATCAGTTTTTGGATCACGACATTCTATGAAACGTACAAGAACATCACTCTCTATTTCAAGATTTTGAATATAATTAGAAACACTAGGATCCCTTCCATCCTGCAAGGCTCAGGCTTGCGCAACTAAGGCAATGGTCGTGCCAATTATCCTACTAAATTCTCTGAGCCAACATCCTGGACAGTCTCTGCACACTACACCAGTTCAGTAAATCTATTGCTATAACTTTGAAGAATCAGAAATTAGATATTTGTGACATTCAGCAGAAAGTTTAAGGCCCCGAGTGGTCTAGGATTGCATACAATGGTTCTCCACCATGGACAGAATTGCTTCTAAGCTTAATCAAGATTCAAGAATTCTTAAGAAAGCTGATCATTCACACCAATTTAGAAAGCATCTAGCAGTCTGCAAATTTCCCTAGTCTCTCCAGGCACCTAGATATCACTCAAACACAGAGAGAGAGAGAGAGAGAGCCATTCTTCTGACACAGCTTTCTTGTGAACTTGTCGTCCTCAAAATTGATAGAAGGATGCATGAACAAGCAATTTGATCTTTTTTTTTTTCTAAATCAGAATTCCAACAATTTCATTTTAAAAATAATCAAACAAGCATAATATAATCCCTGTTCATATACAAAATGGAATCTTTAAACTGGTGATATTTCTACTGGCACCATGTTCACTGCTCTCGGCTATTTCCTTTAAGCTCATCCAAGATTTTCTCCTCCTTTTGCTGGAAGCACTGGCAGTTGCTTCCACGTCTGCACTTTCAGGTTGAGTGGGCCTCTTGGCCCCTGATCTACTCCTCTTTTGCCTCTTCCCATCAAGCAAAGTCTTTGTCAATGGAGTTGAAGGACCAGCTTTGGCAAGTGTCTCAACCTTAACTGCAGGTGAACTCATCTGGCTTTCTTCCTTGGTCTCATCCCCACGTCCACTTTCCATGCCTTGGTTGTAAGACACTGGAGGTGCAGATTTTACAGGTTTGGAAATTGATTTGGCTTCCATGGGATATAACTCTTTCATGTGGCCTTTAGCAGTACCTCGTTTCAGATTCCTATGTGAACAAAAGTGGCACATGTATACAACATTATTCTGAGTCAAAGTGACGGGTTTCCTGTGTCGGCACCGTGTTTTTGCTCTACTCTTCTCAATCCGAATGGTGCAATTGTAGCCAGGTTGTAAAACAGTTTCGCATCTAACAAGCAAAAAAGTTGTTGATTAGGTCAGGTACTTTAGGCCCTCTAAAATCCTGACAAGATTAGTCAAGAAGAAAGAAAGGCAAAGGGCGGATCATGACTGAGATATATAAATTACAGCAGCAAGTACTTATCTAGACCCTCTGCTTAGATATTGGAACTGCTGAGATCAAGAATTCCGATTATAACTGGTGACATAAGAAAAACCAAATTTCCTGCTTTGATTTTACATAGATTAGGTTTTGTTGATTTTTTTTTTTTTGGTAAAGAGGTTTTGTTGATGTTTCTCTTTTCAAAAAAGGAAAAAAGATACTAAGTTCAATCAGCAGGTAGTACAACAGGCTGTGATGTGATGCTTGCAAAATGGGCACATGTCATCACAAATTTTCTTTTTTTTTTTTCTAATGAGAACAATGAGGCCATACCTTCACTCAGCAATCGCATTTGATGGGTTATAATAAACAAACACCTTACAGACCAATGACTTTCACATATTGCATTAAGATGCGCTCAATGCAAGTGGTGGTGATCATGAGCACCATTCGTAACCAATAACTCTACTATAGTCCTTCGTAGTGTAGAAACAATAACCTATACAATGCGGATTGTACATAGTCACATCTTTAAAAACACAGAGATTCAAGACATGGAAGTGCAAACATACAAACCATGCAAGGGAGGACTAATTAGTGCCGGAAGCTACATAGAACACATTTATTTGGGCCTTTAGAAAAGACTCCTTTTTATCTATATCCATTCTGTTGTTCAACATCATCTGCATATGTAATGGAAGTTGCCGATGTCTCAGACAATGCCTTTGACACCATTCAGTTTTTCCAGGAGGTTCACGTTGAATTAATTTTAAAGTGAATCTATTAAAGAATAGCGTGCTAAGCCCGCATAGGGTAAGACTATGATCCTTGTCTGCCTTGCTGAAAAGTAACTCTACTACCTTTAAAGATCTACAAACATAATAATCATAGAGCTTATGCCTCCAAGATGTATGCAGGTGCTATGACATAGTATGCCAAACCTTAGTCGAAAGAGTAATAAAAGTAAAAGGAAGCCATTCTAAACGATATTCGGCTGGATAAAATACCCACCGGGCTTAAGTCCTATGAAAGGAAGAGAAGGATCTCGAGAGACAATGGAGGACTATAACTGTAATAGACAAAAAGAAAGCGAGGTTCTTGAGAAACGTCTCGTCCTTCCATTTATTGTTCATCATCTCAAATTCATTAGTCTCAGGAACCTAGGCTTGAAGAACTTGCTGACAAACATTCATATTCCCAAAAGCACTCGTTTATTCAACTACTTGCATTCCACCATTCGCGACTCAGTCCTGTGCTTCAACCTACGCACAAACTCCCCAACTTTGTCCCCCACACCCCTTAAATTCGAGGAATTTGTCACTTCAGCAGTCTTACCGATAGCACAAATACATTCAAATAACTGGCTGAAAAAGCAACTCACATCTTTCGATCCTCACACTATGTTACTAGATAGAAAACATCACAGAACTTGTCCCAGCATCAAACCAACATTAAGGGAAGGGGGACAACAAAACAACAGTTATCTGTCTCCCAATTACTGGGATAAGCCTCCCTAACTATAGCACAAAGCACAATGAAACCCAATCATACAACAAAATCCCACACCAACTTATCATTCGCATGGCAACACCCGATGGGCCAATCAATTCCGTCTCTCAAACTTCCATCGACGAAAAAGCTTAAAAATTCATCAGCAAAAACTTCACTTCCCAAATCTAACGTACATAACAGGAAAAGAAAATTGAGAAGAAAAGAAAAGAAGAAGAAAAGGAGCGACCTTTGGCAAGAAACGAGAGAAGGGTCAGGCGGGACCCCGACGGACTCTCCGACGGAGGCCAAGCGACGCCCGAAGAAGGCGCCCAGCGAGGGAACCGAACCCTCTCGCCCCGTCCACTCCGCCAACCTCCGCAGGTGCTGGAGCTTCAGGACGGACTTGGGATTAGCGGGAGCGCCGCCCTTGCCCGGCGGCTTCAGGCCGGCGGTCTCCTGTCTCAGCGTGATCGAGCCGCCGCCGCGCGCCGCCGTCTGGTCGGCGGCGGGTCGTCTCCCGCTTCCCCGTTTCCTGGCCATTGCCTTGTTTCTCTCACGGGAATTTAGCCGAGCACCTGGCGGGCGGGTCTTCGAGCTTCGCTGCGTGAATTGAATTTATACTTCTGAACATGGGAGAAAAACGGCGAATAATTTGAAAATAAATTTTAAAAAAAAAAAAAAAAGGAAAAGGAAGCGAAAATAGTTAAAAAGGAAGGAAGAGGGCCCAACCGGGTTCGAACCGGTGACCTCTTGATCTGCAGTCAAATGCTCTACCACTGAGCTATGGACCCCTCGATGACTTTGATTGCCTTTTTTATTATTATATATAATATATAACAATGATTCGTCCGTCTCATCATTTTTTAACATGGGCGTGCCCACCAAAATAGTCTACATCCGGAAGATAATTATCAAGAATATTTGGTCTGATCCCTTATTATAAGGGTTCTTCTTTTCTTTTTATCCTTTCCTTTTCCGAGTTTGTAATACTACACGATAATATACGATGTGTGTTTATATCAGAATTTTCTTCCGGTAAATTATTAATATCTTGATGAGAATTGGGTATTTTCTCAACCTCCAGATTGAAGACAATTGTTATATTCCTTCCCTTCGAAACGTAAGGACAAAGCACATTGGGTCATAATTCAAATTGGGTTTATTTGCCCTTTTTTTCATATCATTATAATACGTGAATGACCGATAAATCAATAAAATAGTTAGATGCACATGAACATATGTATACATCAAATTTATAGTTGGAAATTCATTATCTTGACACCAAGGTTCAGAATGGTCAATTTTCAAATTAGACAAGTTCACCGCATGATGAGATGGGCTTTCAAAAGCAATCACAATATTTACATTAATCACATTTATTTGACATTTGAATTATGTATACATAAATAGATCCGAAATCGCAATCCACAACATGGACCACCATCCCCATATCGAGCCACTCTCATTGGCGAAATCCTCCTTTGGAAAATGCGTATTATACATATGAACAATCATGCAAACCGTACGACGAACACACGAAAAAACCCGATAATACTTACATAAATAGCCAAAAAAATGGCGTCACCATAGATAAATTTCCCATCTTCAATCAGTTCTCCGCGACTTCATCTTCATCATATTCCTCGACTTCATCAGCCACAGCATCCTGGTACTGCTGATACTCCGAGACCAAGTCGTTCATGTTGCTCTCGGCCTCCGTGAACTCCATCTCGTCCATGCCCTCCCCCGTGTACCAGTGCAGGAAGGCCTTGCGCCGGAACATCACCGTGAACTGCTCCGACACGCGCCGGAACATCTCCTGGATCGACGTCGAGTTCCCCATGAAGGTCGACGACATGCGCAGCCCGGTCGGCGGGATGTCGCACACGCTCGACTTCACGTTGTTCGGGATCCACTCGACGAAGTAGGACGAGTTCTTGTTCTGGACGTTGAGCATCTGCTCGTCCACTTCCTTGGTGCTCATCTTGCCCCGGAACATGGCGGAGGCGGTCAGGTACCGGCCGTGCCTCGGGTCGGCGGCGCACATCATGTTCTTGGCGTCCCACATCTGCTGCGTGAGCTCGGGGATCGTGAGGGATCGGTACTGCTGCGAGCCCCGGGAGGTCAGCGGCGCGAAGCCCACCATGAAGAAGTGGAGGCGCGGGAACGGGATCAGGTTCACGGCGAGCTTGCGGAGGTCGGAGTTGAGCTGGCCCGGGAACCGGAGGCAGCAAGTGACTCCACTCATGGTGGTTGAGATCAAATGGTTGAGATCGCCAACTGTTTGTCACATGTTAATGTGTACATTGCAGCTGTTAGAATAGACCAGAACACAGGGGACTTTTAACTAACAAAACTAACAAGCCACCAGTAAGGGCAACTGATTTGAGCATTTTCAGACTTACAGCTTGGGTTTACGAGTTTCAGGGTTCGGAAGCAGATGTCGTAGAGGGCCTCATTGTCAAGGACCATGCACTCGTCGGCGTTCTCGACGAGCTGGTGCACGGAGAGCGTGGCGTTGTACGGCTCGACCACGGTGTCGGACACCTTGGGCGAGGGGAAAACCGAGAAGGTCAGCATCATCCGGTCGGGGAACTCTTCCCTGATCTTGGAAATCAATAGCGTCCCCATCCCCGAGCCCGTCCCGCCTCCGAGGGAATGGCAAATCTGGAAGCCTAGTAATGGAAGTATGTAATTTATGAACATTGAGGGACACAGAACAATCTCTCTCGGCCTATAGATTGACTCAAAGAAATGACTAAAGAGATCGTTAAGTTATATATGCATACCTTGGAGGCAATCACAATTTTCCGCCTCTTTACGGACGACGTCGAGGACCGAATCGATCAGCTCAGCCCCCTCGGTGTAATGTCCCTTGGCCCAGTTATTGCCGGCTCCGTTCTGGCCAAAGACGAAGTTGTCCGGCCTAAAGATCCTTCCGTATGGCCCAGTGCGCAGGCTGTCCATAGTCCCCGGCTCGAGGTCCATCAGCACCGCCCGGGGGACATAGCGGCCCCCGCTCGCCTCGTTGTAGTACACGTTCACTCGCTCAAGCTGGACATGGGAGTCACCAGTGTAGTTCCCCACGGCATCGATGCCGTGCTCCTCGCACACAACCTCCCAGAACTTGCCGCCGATCTGGTTGCCGCATTGGCCGGCTTGGACATGGAGGATTTCTCTCATGTTGAGCAAGATGGGAATCCTTCAAAAAAAAAAAAAGAGAGGTTTGGAATGAAATAGGAAGGGGTTCAGGGTTGGCCCTTTTGTAGGGGCAAGAAGATGGGGAAGTGGAGATATTTGTGACACTGATATATTTTCTAACATCATATAAACATTACGAGAAATAAACAAAAAGGTAGCTGCAAAATCATTATGGCATTGTGCCTTTTCGCGTTGGAGGAGATGTCAAAATCAGACAAGGAGTTCGTGAGCTGTATGGTTGGCGGGACAGCAAAGAATGGGGTTTGCCACTTAGAACAATTGGACACGATCGATTTGAAATTTACCCAACATTTCTCATCTGTCAATTTGGTGTTCCAAACAAAAACAGCACAATTCCCGTATCTGGCTCCAACCCCACTTCATGATTTCGTTTATTCTATCAGTGCTGTCCAAGTTTGCTTCTCATTATATTCACCTTGTCATGGAGCATGATCATCATTCCATACATATTAATCTCACCCACCAGTCGCTGATCTTCAACCCCTAATAAGTAGCTAAACTCCCATGTAGCGCCTTCGTACGCGCCCCGGGTTGAAGTAAACCGAAAGACATGGTGTGATTTCTTTGTCCTCCGTCGTTCTGAAATTGAAAGCTGTCGATGAGGGACCTTTTAGGGCCTCTTCATTAGGTTGCAAGTGGGTGTTGTTTGCATCGAAGAGGTAAGGGAGGAATTAGTTAAATGAGGCGGAGATGTCAGAGAGGCTGAGGCAGAGGAGATTATTGTACTGTTTGCACTAGTACTACATGTGCTGTAGAGATCACGTTAGGTGCTTCCTCGTTGTAATCAATTCCAGCAGTGCAGATTGAGAAGTTGACAGAAGAATGCGGGGGGGCTTTTGGAATCTTTTAGATCATTGGAGGCATGAGAGTCCCTACCTGAGTCTTGTCTTCTCAATTTTCCTGATCAAGTACTCTTGTTTCTGCCATAAACTCCAAAAATCTCCTAGACGAGGTGGTTGGCCAATTGGGTGCTCCATCGGGCCAATGTGGATCCCACCGGCTTGAGTGGCGATCGAAATGATTGGCACGCTTGATCTCGAACCCGGAGCAAGCCTTCCAGGATAAGGTTTACAGATGTTGATGCTGGCGATGGAGCATCCCTTTCCATGGCATTAGCACAAAATGTGCAGATGACTCTGTAATTAAGAGCTCTGCGAGGTGGGCATGGACTAACCTCCATGCTTGCTATCGCCAGGATAGTGCTGGGCGTTCCTCCCGACGCTCACACCGCACCTATCGAACCTGTTTGGTGGATTTCGACGTGCGATATCTCGTGCACCTTTTTCGTCATGATTAGATTAGTCCCGTGAATCTGATCAAGAGGCAATTTATGAGCACAGGACACCGCCACAACATGTGGTCCCCCCAAGTTTTCCTTGCACCATCACCTTTGCAATTTGTGGGTGTGGCATGAAGAAGAATTGATGACATGACCAAGTTACTGGGACATAGCAGGAATATTTCTAAGTGAAGTCACCTACGGGTTACCTTTGAGGCATAAATAATCTCTCTATAAGGCAGCAAGTTACCGATCAGGTGGACGTAATCTTTAATTCCTAATCGATGGAGAAGCCGAGTGATAAACACGCTCAAAATCAAGAACCAAACGAACCGGAGGGATTTTTAACTTTCGGAATTGGGTATGATCCGTGTAGCTGCAAATGAATGAGAGACATAAAATGACTTATCTTAAGGTGACCAAATTGAGACTCGTGCTTGTTCTTCTTTCGAGACTTAGAGCACTGCCTCAACCTTGAGACTAGGAAAAAGTACATTTTCTGGTGGAATACTGATCCACTGCTCATCTGATAGGTCATAAGTTTGCTGACATGAGTTGTAGAGGAACACGCCAAAATCAATAATCCAAGCAGACCCGAAATTGTGTCGGTGGGACTTATTTATTTATTATTATCATTTATAACTCATGGGGCTCATGTGTCGAAAACCTCTGAAAGTCTATAAAATACCACGCAAGCCTAATGAACAAACTAAATTCGCCTTTGGCATGCACCCGTGGCTCTAGCCCAGGGTAATTTGCAAGTGGTTAGTGGCATTTCAACTGGTGATGTTTTATTTCCTAAGTTAGAAATCCTCCGGCATTCCAACCGACTGTATCAACTAATTTATTGAATATCAATACACTCATTCTCTCTTGTCAAAAGGAGTGCAAGTATCGTAGGTTGCTCGCTTCAAAATGAACTTTGAAGTTTACTAGGGTTTCTGTGTTGAATCTCCTTCTCGAGGTTGTTTTGTAACAGTACTAAGCCTCGAGCACAATAAAACAGCTAGTGGGATAGAAGTTCAATAGCAAACTTACGGGCGGGGGAATTAGATACTTAGGGGCACGCATGAAATCATTTCTGTTCCAAAAATAGTTTCTGTTCCAGAAATAGATTTTTCTATTTCTAGTTCCGGATGAGTTTCTAAGCAAAAATAACCATTTGATAACGACACAAAATTTCTACTCTAAAAATAGAAATTCGTTTGATAACGACACAAAATTTCTTTCTTTCAGATGGCGGCGGCCGGCGATTGGCGGCAACCGGCGGCGATGGCGGCCGTTCGGCGGCGGCGGCGGCGGCGGCGGTGGTGGGCGACTAGCGGCGGCGGCGGCGGCCAGTGGCGGCGTTCGACGACCAACGGCCGGCGGTCGGCGCCGACAACACGACGACAAGGTGCAACCGGCGGCCGACGACTAGAGGCGACCAGTGGTGGCGACGGCGACGATGAACGATAAATTTTTTTTTTTTTTATTTCTCATTTCTATTTCAAAAATAAAAATAGATATTTTCTATTTCGATTTCTACCCGTCAGATCTATTTCTAACAAAAAATTCTATTTCGAAATGAAAAGTGGAATAATTTTACTAAACGGATTTCTATTCCAAAATTGTTTCTAGAATAGAAAAATAATTTTTGGAACATAAATTATGGGCAATCACGCGCATTGTTTCTGGAATAAAAAAACAATTTTTAGAACAGAAATTGTGGGTAATTATGCGCGCCCTTAAGAGCTAGGCCCATCAGTTAAATTGCCGACACGAGTTGACCCATTAAAAGCTATTATGCACAAATTAGAGCTGGCAATTCTTGTCGTGACGTGCATCGAAATGGGGATATAATACACAGATATGGACATGAACTGTACGAATTACCCCGCGAGAGACAATGAAACAAGATGGTTGACCACTTGGTGCTGCTTCACTAAAATTTCTGAAGTTCGGATTCAAATTTTCACCCCGATTAATATTTTGTAAAGGGATACAATGATTGATATTGAATAGAAAGAACAACAATGGAAACGGCATGAGATGCCTCATAAGAAAATTATTACATGACTTATTACGCCTATTGCTACATTGAAGACTACAAATAAAAGGCCAATCAGAAGATAAACACGCAGGGTTGAATCCGAAGGACTACCGAAACTTGTGTTCAGTAACTATCTAGAGCTTCAGTACAATAACTCCTCGAAAACGGGATCGACTGATTGTCCCCATTTTCCATTGTACATCTCCAGAAGCTTCTCGGCTGGCGTCACCCCTGCATTAAACAATCATCCGCCGTCCGTCACAATTCAGCTGATTACACATGTATCGCAAAGCCAGTGGTCTGGTCCCATCAACGCTTAAGGGACCAAGACAACGATTGAGGGCCAACCAACTTCAGCCCCATTGATTAGACAGCTACAGTCAAGATGGATGACTGATCACACGGTTTCAGGGAAAGAAAAAAAGCAAACATCATTTGATCTTCACCAGATTTGATCTTTAACAGCTAGGGAAAAGACGAACAATCCTGAACTTTGACCCTATTTGCAATTTGATCCTGAACTTGTAATTTGTTTAATACAGTCCCTGAACTTTAGACTAATTTACAATGTGATCCATAAATTTTTAATTTATTTAATATAATCCATGAACTTTTGAGACATATTCAATATTGTTTCTGAATTACATGAAAATGTTCAATATAATCCCTAATGTTATAGAAAATGGATGTATAAAGTACTGTACTGAAGGGTGAATAAACAGTCACTTCACATGCAATGACAAGAGACAGAAATCCATGGTCACCTTATCATTGTACTTGGCCAGTCCACAGGTAGCTTTAAGTATCCCAAAAGGCAAAAGATGCACTAGCATAGTTGACATTTGGGAGAACCAATCGTGTAAATCTAACCCACGCAAGTATGCATGTGCATGCTTGCAGAACATTTCCTTGCTAAGCATATGCAGGCACGTATCTAAGTATGTTACATGGCACACGCATATGATGGATAAGCTAGTCACCTGTTCTCACCACCTCTTTCACCTCATTCAAGAATCCCGACTCCTTGAAGCCTCGTCTCTCCAAGCCATCCTGTAGAGAACCAATTATCATCAGGAAGTGGTGAATGAAACAGCACTAACTGAACAACAAGAAGTGCTCAAAAGATACCTTTGCCAACTGCACAACATATTCGGCAATATGCCTCAAGTACCCATCTCGAAAAGGAGTTTTTAAACCAGTCTTTGGGACCTGTTCAATGAATATCAAAAGACAGATTTAAACACACTAATGGAACACTGTAGAGGGAGACTGGCAGTGAGCATGAAAGCTTGGATATAAAGGCAGGACACCTAGTTATTTGAAGGGAATGAAGAGTCGGAGTTAAAACTTGGATACCAAGTTTTTTGCAGTTCATCATACAATTTGAGGACAGGCAATGCAGGGCCATACAGTGAATATGGTGCTAAAAGCAAAAATACCAGCAAAACAGGATTAGCCTGACGAAGAAAGAGAACAAGTGAACGGATAGGCTGACATCCCGCTGTCAGAAGAGAAATAAGGCCACAGTTGCAGCCAGCGCAAGAAGAGATTTGACTTATAAACCCTAGCAGTTTACTGCACTATAACTTCTGCATAGGCAGCGGCAAGACAAAAAGAGAATCAAGTTCCCAAACAGAGAGATCACTGGCATGACATGCTTAAGTAAGGTCTACTGCCCTTTAATATCAGAAAATGAACCTCCTTGCCAGATCATTTTCCTGTATAAACACTCTCATCTGACATTCATAGATGAAGCAAGCCAATGCTGGTGCCCAAGTACGCTTGGGCAATGGCAAGGATAAGCAGGACACCATGTTACCTTATTTCTCAACATCTGCCTTTCTTCTGGGGTCCAATCTGCAACCATGTCCAGGACATTCTGTAGCGACACTTCATCATATAGCAGACCCACCTGGTAGAAGAACAGAAACGAAATTATCTAGCACAGATAGATTCCAGAAGCTCGAAATATGACATCTCAAACTGCTGATCAATATGGATTAATCCCATCGGACGTTCACTATTGGTTATGCACCAAATGGACGGCTGCAAGCAATCAAATCCATGAGTAAGCCTACCCAAAAAGCTGGCAGGGCACATAGCCTCCTCCAAGGTCCTCCATCAGCACCTCTCATCTCTAAATATCTCTTCAACCTGACCTGGAAAAAAAAGTCACAGAGGATACTTCACTATGTGGTGATCGGGGAGGAGAAAAATTGAAGCATGTGATTGGAACGTCTATTGTAACCTCAGGAAATATTGTTGTCAAATGGTTCTCCCAGTCATTCAGAGTTGGTAGTTCACCCGGAATACAAGGGAGTTTACCCGCCAAAAAATCCTGCAATCATGTAATACAATTAAAACTAGTTGCAACAAGAAGAGCAGGCTATGACACTAAAAAGCACAAAGGGGTTGGGGGGTTGGAATTCGATGAAGAAGCTTCAAGTTACTAGACTACTAGGGATAGATTAAAACCCGGAATGACATCCCAGCACAGTCTATGTACTTCTTCTTCCGATAGACAAAATACATTGGAACATCAAGAGCATAATCAACATACTGCTCAAACCTGCACCAAGTACGACAAAAATCACCAATGGTTTTCTTCAGGAAAGATCAGGCCGTGAAGCAAACAACGATAAAATGCATGAACAATGAAGTTAACTTATTAAAACGTGATTATGAAAGTTGCCTATAGCTCTTGATTGAGTAATATAAGGTCAGATCAACAATCATCACAAATAGCATGGCCTCCATTTCAAAACCAAAAAATTTATACCAAAGATGGGATCGAAGGAAAATAGAAACAAACATATAAGGACGAATGAAGTACTTAATCCCACCACAACAACCAAAAAAAAAAAAACAAAATCTACTGATTTTTCAACAAGGTAAATTAAAGAAAGAAAAACTTACCCAAAGGAGTCATCAAAAACAAACGGAAGCATGCCAGCCCGGTTATTATCCGTATCAGTCCAAATTTGGCTGTTTAAAGATTAAGAAGAAATTAGAAGCCTTTTAAAGAAGTCAATGAGGAAATGAACAATGGTTGGTGACTTTTTTGAACCTTCTCATGCTAAGAAAACCATTTGGTTTTCCTTCAGTGAAAGGTGAATTGGCAAACAGAGCTGTCGCTATCTGTTATTTTCACAACTGGTCAGTAATGTTACATTCAAGAATTTCTGGAATACATATCAAGTATTAGCAATTCTCACAGGCTGCAAAGCAAGACCAACTCGAAATTTTCTGATCATATCAGCTTCAGAACTGAAGTCCAGATTGACCTAAAGAGCATAAATTAGAATAAACAGAAGTTAAACTTTGACTAGACTGGATACCATTTAACCAGTGAAAGAGCAGACTTCAAAATTTTGATCGGAAAAAGTTACACAAGAAATTATCTCACCTGAACTGTGCATGTCCGGAACATCATATCAAGACCAAGGGAGCCGACCTTGGGCATGTAATTCCTCATAATCTCATATCTTCCCTGAGCCAAATATTTTGTCAGTATGCAACTAGTAGAAGTATTCAAATAGAAATGGCAGCACAAAGAGAAGTAGTATTATTGGCTTCTAAATCTAAGCAACTTATAATGAATGATACAGATGAAGAAGAAGAAGATTTCAAGATGTTCAAGTGAAGGCAGGAAATGCAAAACCGAAACTGATAAAAATGACAGTTATATGAACACCAGAAGATGGTAAAAGGTTCCACACCCACACAAAACCTTGTTCTACACACTGTAAATAGGAGCATATGTGGTAGACTTAGCCCTTACGTAAAATTTTCGAGAATCTACGATAGACATATAATGTCATTTCCAACTTGTAAGTATTCCTCTCATGATGCTCATGATAAGGCTCAATAGATACTGATCTTCACATTTTACTTGTTATGTGAATTAGAGACACGAGTATTTTATATGCTCCAAAGGTTTCCATGAGAACAAGTTGTGCACACATCATCAACCTAAGCACAAAATTAAGCAAACATGCCAGTCAAAAAGTTGAAACATATTTATATATTAAATAAAAATAAAAAAACAAACAAACAAACAAAGAAACAATGCCATGCCATTGTGATTCTCTCCTTTAATATAACAAGGCATTCAAATTATGACCATAGACCATTTAAATAATCACATGTCCAAACCATTATTGCAAAACCATAAGTGCTCATGATGTACTTAAAAAGTAATTATATAATTACAGTACTATAAAAATGAAAATAAAAACATATTTATTAAAAAGGCAAAATTATAGCAAGATCTTTTCCCTTTTTAAACTAAATAATCATCTACAAGCCCATTAATACCTTTGGCATCACAGGTATATCTTTGAGTCCCCATTTAGGCTGAAAGCCGATTCCCAAGAAACCTATTCCCATCTCTTCTGCAACAGCTTTTACCTGCAATATACATGGTAAAAGGAGAACATGACTCCACCTGGATGCTGTAAATAAGAAAGAACAGCATGATGTAGTGGTTTCCTTTTCCAGAGGTTAATGCTCATATGTAGTAACAGAGACATCTGTATCCGAGATGGAACTTAAATATAGGAAGGTAAATAAACATGAGAACAGAAACTGTCTCCTTAAATTAAGATCATGAGAGACCTCAACCATCACAAGGAAGTTGGTAGAGTTGAGAAATGTCTCCTCAAGAATATTGGTTTGAAAGCACACACTACGTCAAAGATAAGTCCATCATAGGCTAATCCAGTACACAATCTTCTCATATCCACTGACCTGGTAAAGGTGCGAATTAACTTCAGCACAAGTTTGATGCAGAGTTTCAAGAGGTGCGCCACTAAGCTCAAATTGACCACCAGGCTCCAATGATATACTTTGCTTCCCCTGGCCCAAATTTTTTTGTGAATTCACCACATAATGTAAACCTTAACTGAACAATCAACATTTACTTTTTTTAAATTCAGTATACATACTCAGGTAAGAAAGGTACCTGTTTTAGTCCTATTATGTAGTCGCCTTCCATTACTTTTTCCCAGTCAAATCTTTCGGAAATGCCATAAAGCAACTCGGAAATTTGTTCATACTTCATAGGACGTAAAGTCTGAATCTCAAAGCCAAATTTCTCATGTTCGGTTCCTATTCTGCGGTTAAACATGATTAAGTTGCATACCAAGGCAATAACTGAAGCAAGAACAAAATCATTACGTTGAAATTCAGACTATGAAATTAGAAAAAGTTCCTATCTGTACGGAAGCAAAGTCAAAGGCTATATGGGACTTCAGTTTTTTGGCGATTCGATATTCACAGCAAATTGTTATCTCCACATACATGGGCAAAGCTCCATTTGGCCACTATCATGGCAACAAGATACTGACAGATAAATTGACAAACACTCCGCAGAAGTCAACCAACTTAGCAATACCAAATGAAAAATAGCACGGAATATGAGCAAAGATGCTTTCCTCCCTTGGGGTAATTGTTAGAAAACGAGTTCTTCGAAGGAAAAAGCACGAGTTAGTTTTATCTTTCCACATTCTGGACTGCAACTCTGGTCTGAAGCTAAACATACTCAGCAAACTTAGGGGATGAAGGAGTAATACACAATAAGGGAGTTAAGATGATAGCAGATCAAACTACTGCCTGTAACACAGTAAACATACAAGTGAGAGCAATAGACTTGAAACAGTCCTAGGAGATCACATCACCTCAAATTAAAAACTAAATTAGTTTTCAAAGATACCAATATCAGCCAAAAGAATAACAAAGAAAGTACCAGGACCCTTCACCAGCGTCTCAACATGAAATAAACAGCATAACCTTACAGAGCACTCATTTTGATGAGACATGAACTCTACCTCCATTTTTCCTTGGGCTTGCATCCAGAGGCAAGATATGCTATGAGATCCTCTTTGGTTAGCGGTTCTGTTGCAACTGCTACATCTTCTGTGGGAGGACTAGCAGCAACTATGACCTGACGTCTCCTCCTGCAGCCCCTGGACACATCATCTATACGAAGCGAGTGTGCGATCTTGGACGAACAACACGAGGAGGAAGGAAAATTGAGGCAAATCATTTTCGTTCTGGCCATCTGGACGTTATTAATCGGACCAAAAACCAGATCATAACCCGATCGGCTCCGCATTATCTCGTTCCCAAGTTTGCATGAGGGACCGGTATTGGATATGAGTGCCATGATTTGCCTGTCGCAGTACAGTTAATTTGCCACATTAGAAAGAAGCGAAATCAATACCTTCATTACTATCCAGCACAATCAATCGCGTTAGTTCGTATGCACCAAAGCTATTTAGATTAAAATCCAAACCAAGATACGGCAATCAAGGAAGTTTTCAGGACTTCATCAGAAAAAAATGAGACGAGACATCTTCGATGGATCGAGTAACTAGCAAAGACATGCATTGACATTAGATCACGAGATAATCCTGCGCAATCAGACTACTGCTTCGCGTCCTGGTTCTCGCTTTTATCGTCAAAATCGATTGCGAGAGCCTATTATACTCGATAAAAAAATAAAAATAAAAATCAGAACAACATCTGCAAAGAGACGGCGGAGAAACCGCATCGCCTTCACCGCATCGCCTTCACGCCGAACCAACATTTCGGTACACGACCGTGGATTAAACCGAGCAGCAGCACACAAGCACGCTCCATTCCGGCCAAAAAAAAAAAAAATCATCTCCCCCCCGGTGTTTCCGCCGTCGCTCCTTCATGAAGGAATCAACAAAGCAGAGGCGAAGACCGTCCCGACGCGAGAACTCAGAAGAAGCCACCACGCATTCACCGCCCCGAGGGAAATCCATCGCAAACGCGCGACGACAACGGGACGGACGGCACGGGCCGCGAACCGCACGATCGGCCGAGCAACAAGTGCCCCGGCTCGCCGGAGCAGAAGCAAAGGAAACTCGCGGAAAACGACGGAGGAACCAGAGGCCGGCTCGCCGCCCCGCCGGGCGGCGGAGCAGGAGGATTTACCTTATCGTCGGCAGAGAAATCCGGCGTCTAGGGCTCGATCACTGGCCGAGAGAGACGGCGGAGGAGGATGGCGGAGCGGCAGTGGCGGAGAACTCTCCTTTTCTGCTTTCTTCTTCTTCTTCTTCTTCTTTTTTCCTCTCTCTTTTTCTCCCTCAATTTTCGGTTTTTTATTTATTTTTATTTTACTCGATTTATTCCGTCGTGATGCCACTTACTGCGTTCGACAGGGACTTGGGAGGACCGGGTGGGAACGAGGAAAGGAAGGGGTGAGGTGCGGTCGCTCCTTTTTGCTTTTCCGTGGTCCCACCCATTAGGATGTGACACGTCAGCGCGCACGGATAGATTCTGCAGAAGCGGCAGCGCATCTTCGCTCGTTGCCGAGCCCCACCACGCACCGGAGCCGCCCCCTTTTCTTGATTTCATGATTAAGGCGCGAGCACCCGCCACATATTTAGGGCGCGTTTAGTAACGTTTACATTTAAAAATTGTTTAAGAACAGAAATAAAAAAAGTATTTATTCCTAACAATTTTTGAACAAAAAACGCGTTTGGTAGAAATTGTATAAAATTTTTGTTTACGGAATAAAAAAGAACGAAAACACGTTTGTGCGTACAAAATTTACATTTTCGGAATAGAAAAAGAACGAAACACGTTTGAATCGTATGTAATTTATGTTCCAAATTTTTTTCAAGTGTTTTTTTTTTTTTAATAAAATGTAAACTCGATATTGAATTATCATTCCTATGCAATGCTCATCCATTTAATTTCATTCATGGTGAGTCAAAAAAATTCTAAACATTATCATATTTGCTTACTTGGAAGACAATTTTTTACGTTTGTACCAAATTTGAACCCAATTGCTTTTTTTATTTTTAATTAAGTATAAATTTGGTTTTGAATTCTCATTCTTATAAAATGCTCATCATTTTAATTTTATTCATGGTGAGTGAAGTCAAACATTTTGAACATGGTTATAAGTGCATACTTTGAAGAAAATTTTACAAATAAACTTTGTACCAAATTTTTCTCACGTGGCTTTTTTTTTCAATAAAGTGTAAATTTCGCATTGCATTATCATTCTCATGAAATGCTCATCAATTTAATTTTGTTCATGATGTATGAAAACAAACATTCGACCATGGTCATATGTGCATACTTTGAACAAGAAATGAGGTAAATAAAATTTACACAATCAACATTAGTTAAAATAAGAGTATCTCATAAATCTCTACATAGACCCTTTCATACATAACATCACAATAATGAAGTAATAGAGTTCATTGTTCAACTTCATCACATTGAATTTGATAAGTCGGTACTTAAAAACAATAGTACAAAAGTCATAAACACAATGTCATGAAATCTCGGGCATATTATGATCCCTCGCCATTTTATTTGCAATCCTTGTCCTGAGCATGTTCATTCCAGGTGCATCATGCAATGTATTATCTGCAACCTCCACTTCTGTAGGTCCGCATGGATATTCCGGATCTCCATATAGGGAAAAGTTTCTATCCATCGCATCTTGATCACGAATGTAATTATGAAGAGCACAACAAGCAATTACAATAAGTGCTTGCTTTCGAATTGTAAATGGAGGCATCTGTCTCAAAATGGGGAAACGATTCTTTAATACCCCAAATGACCTCTCAATTACATTTCGAGTGAAGAGTGCTTCTTGTTGAACAATTCTCTTGCTGTCCTTGGTCGTCCCCCATTCCCTCTATACTCGCTAAGATGATATCGCTCGCCTTTAAATGGAGTTAAAAATCCTGGAAGTGCTTTGCATAACCCGAATCTACCACGTAATATTTCCCTATAACATGATATATATATATATATATATATATATATATATATAAATTTGTTGTGATATTCAACCATAATATATAATCATAAAATTATCTTGATAGAGAAAGTAAGTACCGAGGTGGTGGTCGGGAAATTGCGTTGAGGATTTTCGAGTCTTGCCGAAAGCACTCGACAATCGTTGCGAGATCCTTCCCATCCAAAGCATACACGAAAGTAAATTTCATATCAAAAGAGCAAATACACAGCACATTCTGGTTGTTCTCCCACTCCTACCTCTAAATGGAATCTCGCGCGACACGGGGACGGTAGCATCTATATGGGTACCATCCATAGCACCTACGCAGCCCCGTCAATATATTAACAATTTAATATCATATAAGATTATCAACTACATGTATTTGACGATATAAAATCAATATAAAAATCATACCTTGAAGTAGCGGTTATGACTAGGATCAATGAGAATTTCTTGTGGAATGACATCAAAGGATGGTGGTTTGATTATCTCTTTTGAAAGTTTGATCATTGCTTTCAACACTTTATTGAAATATTTGCTGATCGTTTCTTCTGAATGTTGGAATCTCTCACATAAATCTCTATTTGAGCTATTGCGAGTGACCAAACTTAAGAATATCCCAACTTGTTCATCAATTTGAACATATCGACTATCTTTCAACCAACCCCTTACCTTCAATAAGTCACATAAATTCAGAAAAACATGTCTCTCCATCCTAAATGCTTCATATATCCTATCTGAATGTCCATGAACAATCTCCCTTATCCATTGTGCTCCCGATAATTGACTCGTCCCTAATAGGTTCTCTCGTATGTAGGGCTGTGTCCATCGCAGACTAAGCACAACCACGCTATCAATATGTTAATATCATCATCATCCAAGACTTGTCCAACTGGTTGTACCGCTCGATGGATACACTATTTGATCCCCCTTCCATAGTACCTATACAATCACGAAATATAAAAACATCAATATAGATTTTGAAAACATATCCAATGACAATCAATGACATAAGTCATACTCAATAAGATATGCCATTACATATAAGTACACGAGTCTCAACATTAAGCATATTTGAATAAACTAAAGAGGGCAAAGTGTTAATATAAGTTATACATTCTAATGAAACTCCATGCAATTCATAATATATTTCCAAACATCTACTAAAGCGATTCAAGAAGCCAATTTCTCCTTTCGGTGTGGATTTAATGAAAGCCTCCCTCCATGGGGCACTAGCGCATGCTCGATCCACTGCTTTAACGTAAACATCTCGCTCTATCTCGGGCATACTCAGTAGAATCTCGACCACAACAGATACGGAGAAAGGGTCTACAGGTGGTTGTGTAGTCCCCGAGCTCGCGAGGCATCACCCAGATTGACTTGATGACCTAACTTTCGAATATCTTGTATGGCTCTGCAAGTGTCAGCAAAACTGGATTGGTTACTCCTTCTTCTCCTCTTACTATTTGGAGTCCTATCCACTTTGTGCTTTCCACGAACTGAAGTTCCAACATCGTCATTGTGAAGAGTCTGTCATCGGTGTTGTGTCCAATGAAATCATTTGTATTGCCACCATCATTGTCACCACCTGCATTGATACTATCTACATCGCCACCATATGCATCGCCACCACTGTCGTCACCACCTACGTTGTCATCACCATTGTCATCATCATCCGACACCATCACATCTTGAGCATTTCCTATGGCGTGATCCCCGTAGCATATGTACCACTAAAAACAATACGAGCTCGGGATACCGAGGAAATCCATTCTTCCCGAATCTTGCCCACTCGACATTATCCTACAATTTTCACAATAATGACATTTCAGCAATATAATCTTAAATTTTAAAATTGACATCTATAATGATATCAAATGATCACAAAGTTAAAAAATACCTTAATATGAGATTCCCATATACTTGGATCGTCGACAACAACTCTTTTGTTCACATTATCCCAACCAAATCCGGACTCGAGAAATGAGTTTGTGGAAACCGGCATACTTTTTTTTCGGTTTGTTTACCTTGTTCCTCGGTTGTGCCATGGTATATTGGAATCCCGTCTGTCTGCGAGTTACGTCAATATATTCCTCCACCCCGCTTTGTTGAAAGTGGAAGAGGTGCGATTCCCTTTTTCACCTCATCCACCAATAACCCGATAAGTGTATTGGTTACGAGACTCCGTCCACTTTGCATTGAATGCCTGTCTCTCGGATGCCATTGAATCTTCGACGATTGAGCATCATATGAGTTATGAATTAAATCAATAACATAACACCATAAGACTTTCAGTTTTTCACAACACAAAACATTCATTCATCCATATTTAGCTTCACATGATATGGAGTATTGGGCACTGAACTATATATATTTACACAATGTCAGATGCCTTGGTAAAGTAAATTCAAGAGTACCTGGCGATATGATGAGTGCCTGTGCAGTAGAATTTAGGTTCGCCTTTGCCCAAGGAACCACTCGGCAAGCAACCAACTGAAAATTTGAAGGAAGTCGCACATATATCAACACTAGTAATTCCAGAAGAACGACAATTACAATGGCACGGATCAACAAGGAAAGGCCAGGAATTTTTGCCGACACGTAAGCGCAAAAAACCTCTAAAGCATCGAGTGCGCCCCCGGGGGCGTGACGATCACAAGCACGAGATCCAACCTCAAAGCTTTCAATAAGCAACCGGAAGGCACCCGGTTCAGTTCCCAACATCTTCGACTAAATTTATGCGAAAGAGTTCAAAGAATCGCTTTTCCAACCAAAACGAGCAAACCCAACACCAACGGATGAGCAACATCAAAAAAAAACCGAGTCGCTGAGAAGACAATTCACAGATTATATATGAATTGTGTTGAATAGCCCCGAGAAGACAATTCACGATTGAATTATTTTGCAAGTGTATCTATATAGTCTGCTGAGATTTGTCCAGGTTCGAATAAAATCAGGTATCTGTCCCGTGAAATTATTATCACCGAGTCGCCTACAGTGCATTAAACCACAAGATTCATAAAAAGAAAAAAGAACATAAGTATCTAGATATATTAGCGAGAGATTATGGAATGCTGAAACTTAACAGTCCCGCAATGCCGTCAATTCAGCAAATCTCGAGGCAGCGGCTCCCCGGTGAAATTATTAGACGTAAGGCACTGAAACAAGAAAACCCAATGACAGTATGTTCAGCATCTTGCGTAGTTTCCTTCGGACGCGGCACGTGTAGCAACAACATGACAAGTATTAATGAATATGCCAACAAATCATTGCATGCTTCTCCTGGACCTGGTGAATATGTGAAAATATCTTGATTAGCTTTCATGGAATATAAGGAAGCGAGTTCCTAAGATTCTGCAAAGTTGTAAAAGTTCCATTTGAAGAGGAAGGCAATATCGCGCATGTATTACTATGCATGGATCCGCAACTTTGAGAACTCTGCAAGCGCATGAAAAGACATGCTCCAAATTCAAAGTTTCAACATCGTAGAGGCTTTTTTACATGCATCAATGCTACACGTTCATAAACAAGTGTATCTTCAGAAAATTCATCATGCAAATCTGAAACATGAGGCACGCCTTTTATAGTAAACTGTTGGTCAAGTCGGGAAATCACGAAAAATTGCCAATTAATTTATGAAAACCCGGAGAGAACGGTAAAGCTGCAATTTTGTAGTTAACTTACAACTACAGCGAGAATAATCAACTTATGAAATTAAATGTAGACCAATTGAGCAAAAATCGACAACAAATGATGGGAGCAAGGAAGGATGCTCGACTTTGGAAGCACAAGCATAGGACTACGGTCTTGCTAGGAGATTTTTCCTATGTTCTCACATCTGTCTCAATTGAACTTGAATGATGATATCTCAACAGATCACTCCAATTGATGAATTCCCCTCGCCGAGACACAAATCATCAACGAATAGTGATACGAAATTTGCATGTAGAGACTCACAATCGAAGTAACCGGGACAAGTTCCCGAGCTCTGGAGGCGAGAGGTCCGAGAGGCGATTGTTCTCGACGACTCGAGCGAACGAGAACAAGAACAAAAATCTTGAAACTATCAACCAAATTAAAAACGGCGAAGAGGCCAAACGCGAGCAAGCGTCTCGAGGCCCTAGATCCGGTCTCACCCGGATCACGGGAGACTCGCTCGAGCAAGCGTCTCGCAGATGGGCAAGCGGCGGCTCGAGCGAGCCCTCACGCTCAAGCTCCGACCAGCAATCACCCGGATCTGCGAGGAATGCTTGCGGCCCGAAGCCATCGTCGGACGATCGGTGAAGGAGGAGCGGCTTCGCGGTGGTACCAGTGAACGAGTAGCGGCCGTCGGCGGGGAGAGGACGACGGTGGCGAAGGCTTCGGTCTCGAGACGGAGAGGACGACGGTGGCGAAGGCTTGGGTCTCCGGATGGAGAGGACGACGGTGGCGAAAGGCTTGGGTCTCGAGACGGAGAGGACGACGGTGGCGAAGGCTTGGGTCTCGAGACGGAGAGGACGACGGTCGCGAAGGCTTGGGTCTCGAGACGGAGGCGGGCTGTCGGCGCCGGAGAGTGGAGCGCCGGAGAAGACAACGATGAAACGCGGAGGAGAGGCGGACGAGCAACGCACGGTAGGGTTTGTTCCAAAAAAGAAGTACTTCTCTTTCCCTTTTGTTCCTTTTTTTGTTCTTTAGATTTGTTTCAGAAATAAGAAACAAAAATTTTTGTTTCTTATTTCTGTTTCAATTGTATTTCTAGGAACAGAAAAAACGGTTTTGGAACAAAAATGTGTCCAAACACATTTCTGTTTCTTTTTTTGTTCTCGGGAACAAAAAAACAAAAAAACATTCCTGGAACAGAACATTGTTTGCCATGCGAGCCCTAAAATGGTTCGGTCCCAAGGGGAATCCTCTAATAAAAAGTGATTAATTGACAAAAAAATTAAATAAAAAAATTGCCAATTTCGAAGCCTAATCATCAGTGTCTTAATATTCCAAATTTTATTTGATTAGACATATTTCACGATTGCGTCGAAAAACTAGTTAACTTGACACGACTCTTCCTTTTTATATGGCCTTATTTTTTCATCATTAACGAAGGTTTCTTATCCAGTCGCCATAAAAATTAGTACGGCAATTGGAATCATTTCCTAGGTTACTTTCTTCTCGCTTGTCCCTCGACAAGATGAGGAAAGAAATTTGTCCTTGCCTATTCCAAAACGAGAATAATTGTTCAATTTCAAAAATTGTCCAAAAAGTTATTAACATATCTTACAACTACAAATTTGGTCATGAACTTTTTAATCACGCCAATTTAGCTATAGACACTTGGATGATTTGTAATTTACTTATTTCGAAGGATTATTCAAGTAATAAATTTATGACTAAATTAGTAAATTTTCAAAATGCTTAAGATTAAATTGACAAATTATCAAATATTTAAAATTAACACCTATCCTGCAGTGGACGAGTTGGTTCGCACCTTGCTTCATTTTCCAAAAGGGAAGAGGTTCAAAACTTCTCACCCTCATTGCACGACTTAAGTGGGGTGCCGTGGAAAGTGAATCCCCACGCCGGTGCCTCTAGATTTACATCGCCGACGGTTCCCAAGTCATCAAAAAAATTTAATATAATTAAAAATTTTATAATTCAATTAGTAGTCGTACAATAAATTAAAAGCCTTTTAAATAATTATCCTCGATTCAACCAAATCATTATTCTCTTTTTACAAATAGAGATGCTTGACTTTTACCATCATGCGTTGACCTCTAAATTCACTCACCTATCTCGAAGAAATTTTTTTTTTTTTTTTCATTGGACAATGAAAAGTATTATTGAGGTTTTGGAAGACCGTTCTTTTCAAGGGAATTTCCAGGAAACCTTCGATGTACCTCGGACTGGACACTCCAACTCTAAGTCAATAGGTCAACATAAGATACCCTTTCTCCTTTTCTTTCTCATTTTGTGTATTGGGATATTTTAGTTGCGCCTGCAAAGCACATAGGACTTTTTGCAGAAGATTCCCCGAGCGTCCCCCTCGTGACGTTGTCAAATTTTAAATAATCGAGATGCTGTCACAAAGTTCAATTATCTCTATTTTAATATTCGACATCGTGAGGCTGTGTCACTCGACTGATTGAGGGGAGACGGACCAGAGCGTCGCCTCCGTACTCTTGAGATACTTGATGCCCGATGCGATTTCAAGAAAAGTATTCAAATATGATTTTCCTTCTTAGATTATGAAATGTATAATTGGAAAAGGAAGGTGGAGATGTAGTCACCATGCGCTAACCTGTGCATGTGTTGATGCTATCTAGAGATAGTCCGTGATGGTGGTGTGCTATGACTTTGATGGTAACATGATTGATAACAATGATTGAAAAAGTCATAATTAATTAAATGTTAAAAATGAACTAAATGATATTATAGAAATTGAATGAACTACAAATGTAATTTGGTGCGTAAAAGTAAAATTTGCCATGAAAATTGTCGATTTTGAAAGTTGAGGATGTGAATTGATATAGGTGCAAAATTTGACGATAGTTTTTGAATTCTATCAAATTTGATATAAAATTTTTATATATCACCTCTAGAGTTAGGTATTGCAAATTTATCTTATCTCACCATTCTCAAGCAGGCTTTCATATCACTACTGCGTTGCAAATAAGGGTTCTTACACCTAAGTGAGTTTGCTTTCCCAATCCTGATAAAGACAAACTAATGAACATCAAGACCACAAGATTCAAAGGAAAAGATTTACCATATCATGGTTTCACCACGAAATTATATCATAATTGAAATATGAGATGGATCTCATTCTTTAGGCACACTATTCCAAATTACTTTGTTAATCAAAACCACGGAAAGTTCGAGGCTCGATAAAAGAGCAAACATAACGTAAATGCTAAATCCTCTTATTAAAATCTATAACTCAAGTGTTTCGCTACCAAATTGCGCATATATATCATACATCACATGGTCAAATATTCAACATAAACCTGTCGAGTCGCTTGATAAAGATCTTCAAAGAGCGACTTAGCGTCCTCGTGCGGATGTTTTTTTCTCGTCGTCATCGATCGATCCGAGGAATTCGCATGATGATTAGCGCGGTAATTTGACAATCGCGATCGCGTGCACGTCGTCCCAAAAGTCCTCGTAGCAGAATCGAAGTTGGATTCATCGACTCCGCCAGCGCTCGTCCGTGACGGCTGATCAAACGAAGGAAAAGAAGATCCATTGCCCTTCCTCCTCCTCCTCCTCCTCTTCAGATTTCACTTTATCCTTTTCGGGTGTCGTTTATAGTAAGTTGGCTAGGCTACTGCGACGGCATTATATGATGTCGGGCGCAGCCACTAAAGTCCAAACGATAGTGTCGTGTCGCGAAATAATGTCACCGCATCAATCATTTCATCCTCTTCTTTGTTTTCCCCACGGAACAGTACCCATTTCCTTTGTTAGCCAAAAGTACACATTCTGACGCCTTTCCTGCTGCAATCCGTCCCTCGCGAGAACAGGACGAAGATCGTGAGGACGCCTTGATAACTCGCGAGAGCTATGCTATGAGCCATTTCGCTTGCCGGATAATCTTTACGGGCCAATAAGACTACATTGCTTACTTTTACATATGAATATTTGCATATTCCGACTCTGAACCCTCTAATTAGAGATGATCTTTTTTTTCTCCTCCCTCTGAATTTTACATGCTAGAATTTAAAAATAACAATTTAAGGACATACTAAAGTCTAAATCTTAAAGGGAGGTCCTCAACCTCTATATTTTTCTATGCATGGGAGTTACCTATACATCAGAAGCTCGGCTGGGAACACCCTGCTATAGGGTGTTCCCCTTCATTGTTGTGAGAGCTTTTTAAGAATATACTCAGGTCATCCATTTTTTTGTTAGCAAAAAAAAAAAAAAAAAAACAGATTTTAACATTTTTGTCATTGTAATCCATCACTCACAAGAGGACATGACTAAGACCGTGATGTCTTGATAACTCACGAGAGCATACTTCACGAGTCCAATACTCTAAGTCAATGCACTGCTTTAATTAGTAATGGTCGATATGGGATGAGATAACCATTATGTTGCTTTATTGACATGAACATGATTGTTGATGACTTTTAGGAGTGGTCAAATAGACATAAATCTAAAATAGGCTTACATAGGAAAAAAAATTCAAGTAACAGCGCGAGGAAATGTTTATTTATATATATACATAAATACTGTAATCGAGAAGAGTTACGGAGCTCACAATATCCATTAGAAAATAACATGTAAATTATGTTGTGGCCAAATGGGTTTTCCATATGCAAGTCATTTCGATCGGTTAGGTATATTGTAGGGCACGTCTCTGCTTTCATATCTATTCTCAGCTTTATTTTGGGTTTTTGCATATTTCGGCCATCTTTTAACGGTTAACATCATTTTTGGACTTTTTCTGTGTCACCTGTGATTATCGGAGTATTTATTCCTATCGTTTCGATGCTTCGAATAGCTTTCGAATCTTTACAGAATATTAGGAAAGAGATTTCTCTCCACAGTTAGCATTTGATCTAGCAAAAGCCTGAATGCGTGTGGTGCAAGTTTACCAGCGTTTATCGTCACTTGGAAACCCTATTGGGCTCTCCAGAAGAAAAAGGACAAACTTAAGCATACTTTATAGCTCTTGTTCACAAGGATAAATGGGAACCGGATACCACGGTCATGTTCGCCACCCAAAAATTGACAAAAATCACATGTTTCATTCCTTAATTTCGGTTGAGGTTATGCCTAATTTCATCAAAACCAAAAAGGGTCTTGTTTTCTAGCAATGATAATACCTACGACATGAGAATAAAGGTCTTATAAGACTTTATATGGTCGAAATTGAATATTTATGACTAAATTAATCCGGTTTATAACTCACATTTGACCGTTCACAATATATTTTGGACTTTCTAGAAAAATCAAGATGATTGAAAACAATTTAGTGCAAGCTAATTGGTTTTACCACTCTTAATTAGGGAATGGATTTATGTGTGAAGATATAAAGTTAAGAGCAATATTTCACCCAAAGCCATTGTTTAATATCATTATTTGATTAGCATAAGAACACTAGGAGTGGCAAAACTTTTGTAAGGTGCATACTTCAGTGCTGAAATTTTATTTTTCACTCACTTTAGTACCACATTGGGGTGAAATCAATCAGTTGAGTGCAAATTCTGGCAAATTATCCTATATGGAATTTTTTAATTTTTAGTATTTTTTGCTTTTTTTCTTTAGGGGTGACGACGGTCATCGGTGACCCTCACCGACTAGAAAACCCTTGTCCAAATTGGGCAAGGGCCGCCTTGTCTTGGACCACGAAAACCCTAGATGAGGCCATTAGGGCCTTGCTAGTCACTCACCGGTGAGGCTGTGAGGGCTCGATCCATACCAAACGACAAAAAATATATTTAAATTTATTTTTAGATTTTAGGCAAACACAAAGATATATTGATGTTTTCCTGGAAAATTACTTCCTGAAGAATTTTTCAAGGAAAAACGAAGTTTGAATTTTTTTGTTTTAAATTATAAAGATTGTTCACAAAATTTGTACTACATAAAACTATTTTAGCAATACCATTTAAAAAAAAAAAAAATTCAGAAGAAACAAGTTTTCCTATATTTGGTTAAATGAGTCGAGTTAGGTATAGGTTGGGTCAAGCATAGGTCAAAATTTTTGTATTATAATAAATGGGTCATAAACATGTTAATTGGGTAAATTTGGGTTACACCATTTATGACTCAATCCAAACTTGACCCAACCCATTCATTTGACAGGTTTAATGCTTGATAAGTGAAAATGGCCACCATGGCTTTCCCTTAAATCTATTTCGGTACTTCTTTTTCACATTATAGATGAACTGGCAAAGCTTCATCTTTACCTTAATGATATCTGAATAATTTGGTTCATCTGAAACCGCTATTGAAGATCAGAGAATCCTCGATGGAGCAATAAAAATTCACTTGGGATAGGAAAACACATAGTTTATGAATCAAATTGATAAAAAAAGAAGTAAGAAGACAGGATTGAACAAATAGAAAATGCCCAAGTCGTTATCTTTTATCTATAAATCTCAGTAAAGTCATAAACGATATGAAATCAACCATCAAAGTGCAGGAGCCTTAAAGGTCATGCCATGTTCAAGTGAATACATATGAGGTTCGCCTCTTTGATGTTATGGGTCTTGAGTAAACTTATCGATAATTGAAAGTTGAGGGTGCGTTTGTTTCGCGAAATACATTTTCGGGAAAACATTTTCCCGATTTTCCGGCGTTTGGGTCACTCGGGAAAATGAGTCGACGGAAAAAACATTTTCCTAGTCAACGGAAAACGTTTTCCTAGAAAAGCTTAAATTCAAGAAAATGATTTCCCTTTGAAATGACCGGAAAACGTTTTCCGAATCTACCAAAGCCTAAATTTGATGCTTGATTTACAAACAATTATTCTTATAAAGATATATTTTTAAGTTTTTAGAATTCTTTTTAAAATATTTGCAAAAAATCGAATTTTTAATTTTTAATCATTATTTTTCTTTTTCTTTTTCTCTTTTCTTTTTCTTCTTCTTCGGCCGGTCATTGGCCACGACGACAGCCGGCGACAGGCCACAGGCGAGATCGAGCTCGTCGGTGTCGGGCAGGGCTCAATCTCGCCGATTCGGCGAGGCCGAGGCCCCGCCTGACATTGGCAAGCTCGAGCCTCACCAATCGTTAACGAGACTGAGCCTCGCCGGATCTAGCAAGGCTCGAGCTCATCGGCATCGGGTAAGGTCATGAACTCAACAAATTAATTTGAAAGTAAGAGACATACTATTGTCAATTGTTAGGTCAAATGCCATTCAATCATTTTTCAAATGTGATCCAAACACCAGAAAATACTTTCAATTATATATCACCAAACAAAGGAAAACTAACCATTTTCCTGAAAATGATTTCCCGGAAAACATTTTCCAAAAACATAACGTTTTCCGTGAAACAAACACACCTTGAGATTTGAAAATTTGAGGGAAAAATATTCAGCAACTATAAGAAAAAGATCCATGCTAAAGTTCGAATTGGTCCGGACTGGACTGAGAAATTTCGGTCCGAGCCTCCTTTTTCTTTCTCCGGGCCGCGCTAAAGACTAGGCCGAGATAAATCAGGTCGGGTCTATTCGGGCCGGGCCAAGAAAGCCCTATTTGCTTTTCCAGCCCGGTGGGTCAGAATGGGCCGGAGACATGACGGAGCAGGTCCTTTGGGTCGGGCCCCAAACGGGTTTGATGACCCATTTCCTCGACCCGAACAGGTCCTTCAGCTCGGGCGCTATTATCGATCCAATCTTAGTTAATCCGAGTCCATACAACCTTAACTTTTCCACGAATTAATATCTTGTTATCATATCCACGTTGATTATGCGGGTCATTGCGTTTCCGCGTCGAGTTTGTGCGTCATTGCTTTTCCATGTAGTTACAAAGCATTTATCAAAATAGATGAAGACCGTGTAAATTCGTGTAAATTCATAAACGCTCCTTCACACATGTCATATCCTGCCGGGTGGAGTTTAGGTCCGAGTCAAGTTTTCTTGTCCTCTCAAGAATTTGTCACTCTTAATAAGAAGAGACCATCGGTGTCGGAGGGAAGTTCAAAAGATTCTTGGGTGTGAAGAACCAGCTTTGATGAGATACTAACAAGAAGAGAGCATCGGTGTCGAAGGAAAAGCTAAAAAGAGTCTTGGGCGTGAAGAACCAGCTTTGATGAGATACACCAAGACCGGGATTTCGAGTTTGTCTCTCTTGTATACTATGGTTAATTCGACCTGACTTAGCCTCCAACCTCTATGGATGAACGCAAATTCACGTCTGCACGCATTGAAATTACTCTTACACATTAGAGACGCCTGTGACTGCTAGCCGTCCGACCATTTTTCAGCTGTTCACCTAAGTCTAGGGAAATGTCGACCGTCGCAGTATCGATGATGCAGAACCAACGTCGCTGAGACTTGCTAGGTAAAGGCCACATCACAGAGAGCTATCAATTCGAACTCAGAATTTAAGCAAGATCTCTGCGATTTAGAGAAGATGGTCGATGGTGATTAATCTGCAATTTGTTATTGGTTTTGGTTTGAGAAGTCTGTAAAATCCTGAGAAGTGACGATCTACAGCAACAAGCTAAAGGGCATGATTTCTTTCTCTCTTTTTTGCCTGGAAATATGACTGCATTGATTAGCTGGTGGAGTAGCGCAGGAGGAAGAGATGGTGCTGGAATGAGAAATGCTATTCTACTTGCAGAAGGAAAAAATTAGAGTTAAACTCCTTGAAATAGCCATTCTCATGGGAAGTTCATTCCAAATCTCTGAGTGATCAGTGAAGTCATGAACTGAACGTTGGAATGGTTTCTCCAGCATAAGGAGAAGACAACAGAATAATTAGCTTCTCGATTTGTTGCATGTACGTTATATCAGGAACAAATAAACCTACCAATTGCAAGATGCTATGCAAATCAAAGCAAGTCATAATAGGTCTAACCATCTAAAGGGCCAACTTCTGTTGGGAGTTCACATGTTCTTGAATCAGAGCAGGTGGGTGACAAGTAGTTTAGTTTCAAATAGCTACAGAGCATTGTACACATAATCACAGTATAGTACATGATAACATGAAAAGTCAGTCTAATGCAGACCCACTTCTCTTTTCGATTTTCTTCCCCACCCCCCTCCTATGCATGGGGCTATCATGGGATTGCCATCATCAAGAATCAGAAACGTATTATATATATTTATATGTAGATTATGACTGTACATTCAATTGACGTTTACCAGAAATTATCGTCGACGGTGGCCAGGGATGACCTATCCGGTTCACTTTCTACCTCTTCCTCCATCTCCAGCTCCAGCTCCCCTGAACCGAACTCGGACAATTCAGTATCAGCAAGGTTCTTCAGATCAACCACCGAGAGCTCGTCCAAGTGCCTGACCACCAGATCTGCAGCCCCAAGTTCATACATGGGATGCTTGCTAGCGACAGCCACACACTTCATCTGTGCATCATGGGCAGCCTCGACCGACTGATTAGAGTTGCCGAACAGGATGCAGCGCTCGGGTATGAACTGAAGAAGCTGCGCCGTGTACACGAACATCTCGGGATCAGGCTTCCCCCTGTAAACGTCCTCGGCAGCTACGATGGCATTGAAATACCCTTCAAGACCAATGTCTCCAATGGCATTTTCGACAACCTTTTTGGGGCGGGTGGAAACCAGTGCCATTGGTATCTTGTAATGCATCAGAACATTGACAAACTCTCTCGACCCATCTCGTAACCTGTAAACTCCTCCTTGTAAAGCCTGGTAAATCTCCTCCTTTCTTGAGGCCATTCTCCTCAACTCAGCTGGATCTCTCGACCAGCAAAGAACTTCGGAGATAGCTTGCTCGTTCTTCATGCCTTCTATCCTCCGGAGGATAAAAGCAGGAGGATGGGACTTCCCTTCTTCTTGGGAAAGAGCCAGCCAAGCTTGCTTCTCGAGATCTGGATTGTCTTCGACTAAAACACCCTCCCATTCAAAAATGGCTCCTAACCAACCACAACCCATCCGCTCCTGTCGAAGCAATGGGTTATGCAGCGACGGATCGTCGGCCCTATTCTCGGGCGGCCACAAACCAGGCTTCCTGTCAACATCCAAGCCACTATCATAATTCAAGTTCTGTCGAATTCTCTCTTCTTCCCTGTACGAATAGGCCTCTTTCGTCAACTCCATGGCGAGGGCCTTAATTGAAGAAACTGATGCTGCATCGACTCTCACCCTGGGCAAGACAGAATTGGCCATCCTTCTTCCTAAGAATGTGGTTGAAGGAAACCGACACATATCAGGGGATCTCCTCCTGCAAGAGGCATCCTTGACAGGAATTCTGCCATACAATACCCGGTGCCCCAGAAGAGAAGTGGTAGCAACTGATTCCGCCATCCTAACTCGACGAAAGTCGCTTGATACAACCCAAATCCTGGTCTCTTTAACTTAAATTTCTCTCTAGCCACAAGACGATACCGCGTCCTGTTCGAGCTGAGCAAGTGACACCAAAACAGGATCGAACTCCACACCTATCAACCCTTCCCCACAGTCGTCCCCAAATCCACAAAACCCAAGCGGATGCTCACTCAGAATCCAGCAACGCCACCCGTGTTCAACAACGAACCAATCAAAGACCCCTTACTATTATTAAAAGTCCGAACAAACCCAAGAGGAGCAAAGAACAACCCAACCTCCACACCAGGAAAAAATCCCAACTTTACAGTCAAAGAACCATCTTTTGCCCCCCCTCCAAGCCAAATTCGACCACAAATACACCCCCGAACGCTAAACGATGGAAAAGCCAAAACCCAGAAGTCCCGACAGCAAGAAAAGCCAAACCAACACGCAAACCTAACACCACCCCCCGCGCAGCTCCGCAAGCCTCGAATTGGGGTACTACCCGCACTCGCGAGCCGCCAATCGGACACCCAAACTCACAGGAAACGGACAATTTACAAAAAGAGATTGGGATTGCTTTTTTGTACACTGTATATACACGCAGCAGCCCCCGAAGGCGAGAACAGGAAGGAGAGGGAAGAAAGAGGGCGCGGAACCTGGCGAAGGGGGGAGAAAGGGAGGCTAGATATTCTTCACAGGGGATGCAGGAAACCAGGGGGGAGGGGGCCCGAAGAATGCGTGGCGGAGAGATTCCTCTTCGGATAGGAGAGGAGGGAGGGAGGGAGGGACGGGGTAAGGAAAAGGATGAATCTTTCGCGTTTTCTGGTGCAGGGACAACGGGAGGGGCAAAAAGGTAGTGACGCAGCTTGTGGTTTATAATAACGCGACGAGACAGTGCCGGCGAAGGAAAACGGACACGTGTCGGTAGGAGCGGGCGAGGTCGGCCTTGTCGGCTTGCCCTTCGTCTCTCGATTCTCCGAGAAAGGATGTGGCCGAGGGACGGCCGGACGGACGGACGGACGGTCGGTCGGCAGCCAGAAAGGACGTACCCAATAATAAAATTTTGGACAATCAAATCCTCCTCGTCCTGAATCTTCAATTTGGTACCATCGAGTCCTTTCCATCTACAAATCAAGTGAAATTAAATTCTTCAGCTCCTACGCGCGTCGTGCTAGATAGTATTTCCAAATAGAGAAATCAAGAAATTATAAATCGATAGACCTTTATCTTCATTAGATTTTTTTCATAACTCGAGATCCGAGCCGGTGCACCCCAAATCAAGCGTCAATACTTGAGGAGAAACTAACACAGAATCCTATCACCATAACCCCCCACTTAAAATGTATTATCAGTTGCGAGTTTCGATCCTAAGACCTCTGCGATGAAGTGCCCGAAACCAAATCAACTCAGTTGTCACTGGTGAGTTATCTTCATCGGACTTTTTTCTCACCATCTTGCATTTTTTTTTAATTAGCCTTATGTTATGGGGTTTTTACCGTGTTCAATGCTTCCCACAATCTCGTGATGCTGTCTACATAATTAATTACTTAAAATGCCATTGCATTCTTCAAGGTTATTTGTAGATCTACGATTTTACGAATTGATTTTATAATACGGAGTATTTGCACCCTTTTAGTGACTTTATCTAAAATTCCGGTTTATTGATGTTGCTTGTGTTTTATGGCTTTCCTCATCGCCTCAAATAATAAATAGAGGAGAAATAAGAAGGGAAGAAACGTGCAAGTCTCCTGCTAGGAGAAGGTCCACATGGGGTTCGAGATATGTGGAGTATTTCTCGAGATCTCAGCAACCTACGTCGAGTAGGAATGCTTAATTAATTTAAATAGGCAGAGATATTTTCGGTATTTACTTTCCTCCTTTTTTTTTTTTTTTTTTTTTTGTGATCCAGGGAACCCCTCAACTCCAACCGCGGACGGCTCGGCGGCGGCTCGGGTACGGAGGAGGATAAACCCTGAGCAACGCTAGCGAGGACTCACCACCCCGACGTCGCACTTCAGATCCCGTGCGGCCAGCGGGATTCGAACTCCCCCCTCAGTAGGATGTGGAAGCTCTTATCCAATTGGGTCACCGCAGGCGGTGGTTACTTTCCTCCTTTATTTACTTTCCTTCCTTTTTTATGGTTTATTCAAAAAAAAAATTAAAGAAAAAGTCTGAATTGCAGTATCCAGGAGATAAGGACTTCATCCAAAGGACAGATAAGAACTTACATGGATTTTTTTTGCACTAAATCTAGATACGTCGAAACGAGTCATAGAATGACTAAATTGTCATGGGGATAGTTATATTCTATAAATTGATCATAAATTGATTTAAAATAATAAAATCCAAAATGATATATGTGTTAGGTGGATTCTCAACTTATTTAAATCCATCCCACCTTTATAGCTTTCTCTAACCTTTATTCAATCTCTCGCTTGCTTAAATTAGTTTGGGTATAAATTTCCCGCTCACTCGCATCGGTTTGGGTATAAATTTCCTTAGATGAGGTTACGTATGGAAGCGTTTTATTAATATAGGTCGCTAGATCCATAGTACATAACAATAAGTCAGAAAGGGTTAAATAGATTGTATTAGCCTAAATCATCTTCTACCCGACTTACTCGTTTGACAACTCTACGTAAGTCTAATGGATACTTTGATCTTATCTTATCGTGGCGGGTCTGGGGACTGTATTTCGCATAAGCCCATTAATATCTGCACGGATAAATGCTACTACTATCGCTAATGACCTATATGATAATCCTCAGCAGCTTCTGAGATTCTTCCAACAGAAGGCACTGCGAAAAAGTCAACGGACCGACCAATTCCCCATCTCCACTCTGGTTGCCTAACAAGGGCTAAAAATCTAGAAGGCCGAGCAATGGTTGAAGTTTCCAAATTTGACTCCTAATATGGCATTTCGAGACCTCTTTATCGTCGCATCTGCTACTTGAAAAGGAAATCAACTAGTTAGCAGCTTCAATATAGAATCTCTCTTTGTTCGTCTTCCTTTTTTTTTTTTTTGGGATACTACCGAGCAAATATGTCATGGTCCTAAAGGTCTTAAACGGCTGCTAATTTTGGTTAGAAATCGGTGGATGTGGACCATGCTGTCTAGATGGCTGACACTGATTGAGCTGCAAAATCAGTGATATTTTGTCAAAATTGGTCACTCGACCTCGAAAATATTGTGAGCGGGAGATACTGCGATTCGCATATAGGATCCATCGCGTCCAATGAATATTTAACTATTCAATCAATTTACGGCGAATTGACTTAATTTTATTTATTTTTAGGCGAGCCTTAGTTTAAATTGAAAACCATGAAAGTTTTATATTTGACCTCCGTGAGTCATTTGCACAATAAAAAGCACGTGTTTGTTTTGCATATTGATGTCTAGTTACAAATGAACTTTATCTAAGCAATACCGTTTCTCACATTGCTTTTAGCACATTTTTCATGTGCATCTCTTCTTTTCCGCATCGGATGTTGAAAGGTTAAAGGCACGGATATGTTAATTTGCTTGCATTTTTTTTTACATCTTTTTCTTTTGATATTATGATATTCGAATCGCGAGTCACTTCGTGCAACTTAAATTGATATTTTTTCAATTATCATTTCGAAAAAAGCACTTATTTCTTCCACCATTACGCCTACAACCACAATCCTTTGGGGGATCCAATTTTTCGTCCTTCTACGACACGATTTCATTTTAATTTTTCTCCCAATTTTATTAGTTCTATGATTGATGCAGGGAGCGGGGACGAGCAAATGAGAACCCGAAGATTCCATTCAGCACGCTGCAAATTAGCAGACAAAACAACGGTGGACCCGATCGAGAATCGTGGACGGTTCTTCCGCTGCGGGCATGCTCCGGAAGCGACGACCACGACAATTTTAGGTGTTTCGGATCGTGACGCGACTTTTCAATGTGCCGAAACTTCGCCAAAAAAAATTGTGTTCTATTAGAGAACAAATTTTAGAAAAATTGAATCGCGTTGTTCTCCAGAAAAAAAAAAAACTGAACCTTTTTTGAACCCGCCTCTCTAATCATTGCGCGTTTCGAGCAATAAGTTTTGTCCTTTTCTTTTTCTCCTTCAAATCTTGCGATTCATGTGTCTTGACTTTCTTTCGTCCGAAATTGTCGAGACCTTTTGGAATGAATTAAAAGTGTTGAAAACAATGTGCATGCTTTTACTGAATAATGCTTTTAATTTAAGATTAATGTTACAAAAGGCCCAAATTTATATATCTATAATAAGTACGTCATTAAATTTTACCATCAAATTCTTTGAGTTAAACGGCATATACCATTCAACACTGCATTACTTTTTAATTTTGCCTGCCGTTTGTCATAAATTTGCGTTATTGATGAAGTGACAATGGTAAATTAGTCACAAATGTTTTGAGCTAAATTTATTATAAATGTATTAATTTGAATTTTTTTGTCAAAAAATTACTTGGGAGGTAAATATATTATAAATATATTAACCTTGAGTTTTCCATGATATGATTTTTTCGATTATGTCAGAGAAGTTGATTAGTAACTTCCAGAGAAAATCTACATATAAAATGGCACAAGAGTGTACGAAATAATGCGCAACGGACTAGACTCTTCTACAAGAATCCAATATATCCAATATTGCGTCTGATCGACATGAATATGGACAGATCCGATTTCGGCCACACGATCTAAATTTACGGCGCGGGTCCGAATTTGGAATGCGAACTCGCCCCTGGCCTTTCCATGGTGGGGACTGGGGAGCACGCCAGGCGCCAATCCGGGTCAAATGGGTTCGGGTCACACGGGTGGGCCGGTTTAGTCATTTGGTGGGCCTAATTGGGCCCTTCTACCAACCTTTGTTGGACTTCCATGGAATGGGACTCGCATTCTTGAAGTTCAAAACTCTGGCTGCCTGAGCTCAATCAAGTAATAAAACGTCCCGTCCGAATCCGACTGGGCTGTGGAGTTGAGATCTTTGATCTTGACTCGACTCTAGTTCAACTCGATTGTAATCGAATTATAAATAAACTAAAGCTTTAACTCGGGGTCAATTTATTTTTTGGTCGGAAAATGAAATATATTGTTCATTAAGAGAAGAAATAAATGGACATTAATACAAAAGCGTTTCTAACGTGCTAGGAGAGGGGAAGATACCCAATTTAAAAGTAGGAAATTTCTCTTATGGGTTTCAGTAATTCAATCCGTTACGAAGTTGATCTCTCTAAAACGATTAACAATTTGGATATTAGAGAATGACAAATGACATATCTTAGATTGTCCCAAGAAAAAAAGGACATGTGCGTGAACTTCCCAACTAAGCTGATCTTGACTTTACACTAAGTCCAAACTATCAAACTCAAGTACAAGGATTTATGTGTCTTCTGGGAAAGAATGACTTAGGGCTTCTAATAGAGCAAGAGACTCAGTCATTAGCACAAACGATGTCGCCATCGAGTTGCTTTGCCTCGTAATTTCTCAGCGGAATCATGACAAACGCAAGATTAGCAAATTTGTTGAGCTAAACTATTGACGAGCTTTTTGAACTTTAAATTGATTCATAAAGATACTTAAGTGACTTGAACTCAAATTTAGGTTGTATTTGGAAAACTTTTTTTTTGAAAATGATCGATAATATCAATTATAAAAATGAATTTTAAATTGTTATCGATATTTATTTTTCGCAAAATAAAGAAAATCGTGACTACAAAAATCAAGCAAGTCAACTCTCAAACAATAATAACCACCTGGAATTTGTCATAATACCACCATTTTAACATGGAATGGATTCGACAAAAAAAAAAAAAAAAAAGGAAAGGGGATGTAAGGGGTTTGAATCCCCACCTTCTAAGGGATGGGATGGAGATGAGTCTGAGAATAAATGTTAAAGTAGGAATAAGACTGACAAAGAAAAAAAAAAGCTCTCGAACAATAATTTAAAAAAAAAAAACACTTTCGAATAATCAACCGGCCGAACCCCAAGCTATTGACGGCATATACGAACGATGACGATCAGGAACGACGATGACCTTAGATATTCTCACACGTGGCAAGTCAACGGCAAACTCTCGAGTCACGCCCACTTCCCTCGACTCGCGCGCGCGCCGCATGATCCGATCCCTCCCGTCCAATTCACCTCCCCTCCCTCCGAGATCCTACGGCCACGCCGCCGCACGTGCCGCGCACGTGTTCCCGACCGCACGAGCGCAGCCCCCAAACCTCGTAGCCCCCGGCGATGCGAGACAAGACACGAGGCCGAGCGAGAAGAAGCCCCCATCCCGCAATTTCGGCGTTCGCGGGGCCCTCAACTGCAAATATTTCGTAAAATCTCTCCTTCAATCCAACGATCCTCTCCGCACGAAATTCACTCTCAGTCCAACGAACCGCGCTTCCCCCCTTCTCCATCGCGAAGGCCAGAGAGGCTCTGCTTTTCATGCTCCTCGGGCGAAAAGGTAACGCTCGAAACCCTAGAAAAATCGCATCTTTCCGGTTCATTTCCGCCCTCCGTTCGCTTCCCGAATCGAATTCGCCGGCGGTACGCGCCGCCGTTAGGGCTATCGGTCTCGGGCGGCGCATGTTGTCCGTTGCGGTAGTAGCCGTTGATGAGCGAGCCTCGGTGGCGGTGGTGGTGGTGGTGGTGTTGTTGAATGGGGAAAGGGAGGCCCAGGGCCGTGGAGAAGGGGGTATTGCGGCAGGGCCCCGGCGCATCGCAGTCGCCGAATGTGCTGCCCGGGCCGGTGTTCTGCCCGACCGAGGAGGAGTTCCAGAATCCGTTGGAGTATATAGATAAGATTAGGCCCGAGGCGGAGCCCTATGGGGTTTGTAAGATCGTGCCGCCCGCGAACTGGAAGCCGCCCTTCGTGCTGGACCTGGCTGGGTTCACGTTCCCGACGAAGACCCAGGCCATCCACCAGCTGCAGGCTCGGCCGGCCGCGTGTGACTCGGAGACGTTCGAGCTGGAGTACGGTAGGTTCTTGGAGTATTGTGGGAGGAAGTCGAAGAAGAGGGCAAGGGCTTTCGAAGGGGCAGATTTGGACCTGTGTCGGCTATTCAATGCGGTGAAGCGGTTTGGCGGGTATGATAAGGTCGTGAAGGATAAGAAATGGGGTGACGTCTTCCGGTTCGTGAGGCCAGTGGGAAAGGTCTCTGAGTGCGCGAAGCATGTGTTGTGCCAGTTGTATCGTGAGCATTTATATGATTATGAGGGTTATTATAATCGCTTAAATAGGAAGAAAGCCAAGATTTGTAAGAGGAGATTCCAGCCAGAGGGAAAGACTGAAATTGGGGTAGAGTGCTCGAGTTCAAAAAGGAGGCGGAGGAATGATGGTTCTGGGAAGGTTCAGTTTCGTCAGGTGAAGGATGAGGTGGTGGAGGAAGAACGTTATGATCAGATCTGTGAACAGTGCAAAAGTGGTCTGCATGGAGAAGTGATGCTTTTATGTGATAGATGCAATAAGGGTTGGCATATTCACTGTCTTTCCCCGCCATTGAAGGAGGTTCCACCAGGGAACTGGTATTGCTTGGAATGCTTGAATTCTAATGAAGATAATTTTGGTTTTGTTCCGGGGAAGGAATTTTCTATGGAAGATTTCAAGCGCATTGCTGATCGGGCCAAGAAGAAGTGGTTTGGGTCTGGCCCCGTGTCAAGGGTTCAAGTGGAGAAGAAGTTCTGGGAAATTGTAGAGGGATCAGTGGGTAAGGTGGAGGTGATGTACGGTAGTGATTTGGACACTTCCGAATATGGGAGTGGCTTCCCACGTGTAAATGATGAGAGACCTGATTCAGTTGAGTCTAAGGTATGGGATGAATATCGTGCTAGCCCATGGAATCTTAATAACTTGCCCAAGTTGAAAGGCTCTATGCTTCATGCTGTTCATAATAGCATTGCTGGTGTAATGGTGCCCTGGCTGTATGTTGGCATGCTGTTCTCATCCTTTTGCTGGCATTTTGAAGATCACTGCTTTTACTCAATGAACTATCTCCATTGGTATGCGTCTTTTCTTGGTGAAGCTGTATCTTTTAATTATGTTGTTTTGTTGGCTGCCTCCAACCCTTCTCTTGGCGGACACACGTGCTTGTCTATTCTGTCGAGAAGAGGCACAATACATTGTTGATGCTGATTTTTGTTGGATTAGTAACCTTTGTTGGTGTTCATGACTCCTCTTTTCTATTTCTGGATGAGTCTTGGTACTCATGAGTTAAAACAAAAATTGACTTTAAATACATATACGATTAGCATAAGCAAGAATTGTTATTTAGGTGCGTGTTTCTTCTGTAAATGCAATAGTGTTTTTTCATGTTTTATTAACATAGAAGAGATTTCAGGTCCTTTAATATGTCCTATTGATTTATGATCAGATTAACTACTCTGCAGTTTAGTTCCATGGAGAATTAGGAGTATGAATTGACTGGGCTTGAAATGGAAAAGGAAAAGACTAAAACCTTTGAGCAGACCAGGAAGTTTCATATCATATCCTGCTCCACTTGGTGAAATGATTTTTTTTTTTTGGAAAGGAATCTATCTAGTTCAATGTCCAACTTTACATCCCATGTGATGAGAATGGGAAGAATAATTTAGTTTCCGCTTTCTCTCGAGGTTGTTGGAGCATGGATTGTGATTTAAGTACACAATTGAGTATGTGGCATTGGATCTGTAGCACTAGAATCCTTATCAGAGTTATTTTAATTTGGACTGCTGGTTAGAGGTGTTAAAGAAAGCTAGGAGTCTGGAAACTTGAACTTGGCCCAGCTGTACCTGCTTAATGCTTTTTTGTAATGAACTTGAATATTTCTGCCTTTGGGGCTTGTTGAATTTTTTCATGCCGCTTTAGTCTTTGGGTTCTGTGCTTGACGTGCTGTGCTGTAGATGATGGAGTGGCCCTTTGCACTTCAATTCTGGCAGTAGTTGGTAGGTATAGCCCTAATACTTATGGAATTGGTCCGCAATAGCCCTTTGTTTATTTTAGCATCCATATTCTGTTAAAATCATTATTTACGAGATTGTCACTCCATATTTTGGCCAAAAATAGCACAATAGCTTGAACTGACTTAAATGGTATAATCGAGGTCTAAACAGGAGAGAGTGATTGGTAATAGAATAACTAAAAGTTATTTTAATGGTTATAGTGAAAGCTCTGCTGGGAATTTGATAATCAAATTTAGGTAAAAGCTTCTAGGTTACCCTTGCCTACACTTTATCATGTTAAAGCAGCACGGCCAAATTACGCTCTCTCCCCTCCATGTGTCTTAGTGTGTGTGGGGTTGGGTTATTATTATTATTATTATTATTTTTTTTTTTTTTGGGGCGGGGGGTTGGTTTCGGTCCATTGTGCTCAACATTCGTCTTCCGCCCTCAAGGCCACAGTGGCCTGTGAATTCTTCTTTTTGGGCCCTTTGGCTACTGTTGGCTGGTGGGCCCAAAAATTTTGCAAAAAACTGAAAAAGAGTTTTCGGTCGGGCTGGCCCATTAGGGTCCATGGACTGGGCCAGCCAGCCCAGGATGGGCAGCATGCCGTGGCGGGCCCTGGTGAGGACACACACAGCCCTTCTCCCCCCTCTCAACCATGTTGCGGGGCGGGGACGGGATGGTCTGGGATCAAGATTTGTTTGACTTAGTGAATTTCTGAATAGAGATAGTCCTTTGAAAGTCTGTGGAAGATGAGTTCAGTCACTCTCTTAAAGCAAAGTCCTAAGATATAATGCAACGGAAAAAGCCTTTGTAACTGGATTATTCTTGCATTTTTCAGCATTGGTTTGGCTTAGCTATCTATATATATTAGTGTTGTCTGTTATGTATTATGCTCTTACCATGCAGCCCTCCTTTATGAGGGTTTACCCTCTGATTCTTCTTAATTCAAGTTGGCTAGGAGAGAATTGCCTGTCTTCTAAAAGGCAATTAGTGATGCGATACTGAAATATATGTTTTTTATGTTTGGCATCGAACCTAATTTCGGAAATTAGTGGAGCTTTTGTTTGGTATTCTCAGTTTATTGTCCTGCACAGCAATAAATAAATTGGTCAGTTAAAACTTTGCGAATATTAGAATGAGTTTGGTATTGACAATAATTTCCATGTGATTATATGACATCTTTTCTTTATGTTATTGGTGAGTATCAATTGAAAGTAGGAAATTAGGGTTGACATATATGGATCCACCAAAACATTTATCTATCTGGGACCTGTGGGATAGCATTATGACATGATCTGACTGAGAACTTTTTGAGCAACTTCTAGTGGCCTTAGTTTGCATCTATGATATCAATGAAGTAAGTAAACCTCGCGTGTTGTAACCTATGCACATTAGATTCAGACTTTGATGTGTGTTTTTCTAACAGGCTTTGAGGTTAGGGGTTGGAAAAGTCTGGACTGCCGTCACTTGGTGATTCTTTCTTCACTATTAGTTGTGCTCTATTGAACTGCATAGTTAGAGAAATCTGTCTATCAAGAAACAAAGGTTCCCCTGGAAATATATGAAGCTGGTAGAAGTAGCAGCTGTCAAAAGGAGCGCACCTTTCCAAATTTGGAAGTATTGCTAATGTAGTTCTGGAGTTTTTCTGCTGATTTTGTTAATATGAGTTGTCTCTGCCATTAGTTCTTTACATGGAGAGCGACCATTGATAATATCCAATTAGATTAAGATGCCAAAGATGGATATTTGATTTCTAATTGATGTCTACCCATATTTTGGATCTCAATTGATTAGCTTTATGCTGTCAAATGTAAAAATGTTTTTCTTGGGTAGTCTGAAGCGTTTCAAAATGGCATATCTCTTTAAGCAATTAGTTGAGGTTTTTGTTTTCCAAAGCTTTTGAAGATTTGGAGGCTGTTTGAATTCCATGTCCCGATTTAGAGTTACTTTGCACATTCTTTTCTTTAATGATTTGGATATGCACAATTTTTGTCCCACGTTACTCGAATCTTTGAGAACATTCTATTTGTTTACTGTCATAATATTATGTACTAGGATTGGGTTCAGACATGTTTTGGGGAGTTTGTGGAATTTTACTTGTTCATTGGTGCATAGCTTAGTCAGATAATTAATTTTTGTCGATTGTTGCCAAATGTGTGTTAACACTTCTCTTTGTGTCTTAAGGGGAGAACCAAAATGTTGGTACAGCGTTCCTGGTAGTGAATCCAGTGCTTTTGAGAAGGTAACCTTCTCATTAACAAACTTCAGATGAAAACAAATTATAAACTTTTATTCTCCATCAGCCCTTTTAGATGCTTTTCCGTCTTTTCCAGCCTTGATCATTCCGTTTCATGACCTAGTTCTACTACTAACTTGCGATGCATATACCTCTATCTGCCTTCATTTCTTATATAATTTTAAGGGAACTCTTCTTCTACAACAGGTTATGAGAGAGACTCTTCCTGACCTCTTTGATGCTCAACCTGACCTTCTCTTTCAACTGGTTACAATGCTGAATCCCTCCGTGCTGCAAAAAAATGGTGTTCCAGTTTACAGCATTCTCCAGGTACGATATTCTGAGACAAAAGCTCTGTGTTTCTGTCCTTCTCAAGTACTAAACATGCACATTCTTATTCCGATTGAAGAGCACACAAAGCAAATCTGGAAAAAAAAGAATCAGCTAGTAAAAGGGTGACTTCATGGGTTGTTACCATGTGATACTGGATGAATGCTCAAACTTTTAAAAGGGTGACTTCATGGGTTTAGTGTACCATGTACTCATATATTGTGGGCTTGAAGGCTGAAGCATCTTGAAAGTGGCACCAGAGCATTTCCATCGATAAGCTGTCGAGCACATGTGCTTTTTTATGTGGCTTAAATATGATAGTTTTTTTGAAAAAATTCTGCTTTACTTCTGTTTTGGTCTCTTATGTCTGCTGAACTCATGCTGTGATAAGAAAGAAAATGCATATTGAACTTGTGCTTTCTTTTTTGGTTCAGGAGCCTGGCAACTTTGTAATCACCTTCCCTAGATCATTCCATGGTGGTTTCAATTTTGGTATGGTACCTTTGTGATGACTAGATGAATGCTGAACAATTGCAACGTGTATGCATGTGCAGGATAATATTATTCATGTATACTTTCAGGTCTAAATTGTGCTGAGGCTGTAAATTTTGCTCCTGCTGACTGGATTCCGCATGGTGGATACAGTTCTGAGCTGTATCGACTCTATCGGAAACCTGCTGTCTTATCTCACGAGGAGCTTCTTTGTGTTGTTGCCAAGGTATTTAAACTTGCATGCTTTTTCATGAGCCATCTGTCACATGAGTAACTTTAAAATTTCCCTTGAGGATGCTCTTTAAGATATCCTCCACCCATCAGTTTCCTGAGAGAAGCCCGAAAATTGGACTTTCCTCAAGCTGGTTGCGATATTTCCTTTGAGAGTCCAAGTTGTCCTGTAAACTTCATGCTATGTTTCTGTCCTAAAGGAATGCCTGTCAGTTACATTTTATGGCAGATCTAATGGACAAGAATATGTCATGCTGACAATGCATTTTTATGTTATTCTATTTGGTGTGTACGTGACTCTTTTGCAAAAAATGTGAGATAAATGGATTCAGCCAGTCAGTAGTACAATTGGAAATTCTTTGTGCTTGCTATCAAACAAATTATGAATGTATCTCTCTTACTTCTCTGTAGTTGTGACTGCCACCATACATTTGTGGGAGGCAATGGTGATGCCTAACGCCTCATACTTTATGATTCTGTGGACATACCAGTTGTGTGGGGGGATTGCACTTTGTTTTGAATAAGAATCTTATCTTGATATTGGGTGATGATGGTAGCACTTCCACCTCTGGAATTGCTCCTGTGCAAAGATGAAGGAGATGTCAAATAGTTGAACGATAATTCTTCTCTTTGACTATTCGGCATACGACAATAGGAGCACATGATTGATGCCTGAAAGGAGTTCCATCTTTGCTTCTCCTTCTTTGTACGGCAGCTCTGTTTCGACACTCTTAGTTTACAGATTTCATGAAAATTGTGAACATAACTCCATATAGTTTAAAGCATTTGGGTTCGATGGGTCTATTTGTTGGCCCATCCTCAATGGAGCTCATTTTAGTTAGAAAACAAGAGGAGAGTTGTCTTTCCGTAGAGTTGCTAAATAGTGAGGATGTTGAGCACCAGCAGCCTGTGCTCAGCCAACCATTTCCCTCCCTCCCTCCCTCCCTCCCTCCCTCTCTCTCTCTCTCTCTCTCTCTCTCTCTCTCTCTCTCTCTCTATGTGTTGTTGTCACCAAGTCTCTTGTTCCTTTTAAGCCCAGCCTTAGCAAAAGTGAGTACCGGCACTGGGTGGACAGGCTATCCACCCTTAGGTGGTATTGCGAGCCATTCTGGAGGAGCAGTTGATTCAGCATTTTCTAGTCTTTAGGAGTGATATGTAGCTTGAGCAAAGATTGGTTTAGTCTACATTGCGATATGTCTAGGCTTTAGCAAAGTACTTGCCCATTTGATCTTTCAATATAAATGTCAATACCCACGCGTGTTTCTGGAGTATCTGCGATGGAATTATTGGTCGTAGTTTGTAGTGGTCATTTATATATTTATGGTGGTTGCTTGTAAACCATGTCTTCATGGTCCCATGGATTCTGGATTATAACTACAAGTATCAAAATTGTGGGTTATTCTATTGAGAACTCATGGCTCAATGCTCTTGCCTGTTGTGCGTTTGACTATCTTTACCTGGGACTATTTTCTTTGGTTTTTGGTATTTTGTGATGGACTCATGATCATCATCAACATTGTTTCCGTGTTTGCCTCTTTCATTAGTTTGATGGGAAGGATTAATAATTGCTTTTTCCTTTTGATAACAGTTGATTTTCTAAAGTTAAGTTTTGCTTACTAGGAGGTCTTTCCATATTACAGAAATGTCCCTAATTGCTTTCTTGTTCAATATGCAGAGTAAATATGATAGAAAAGCATCACCTTTTCTGGCGAAAGAATTACTTAGAATTTATACAAAGGAGAAAAGTTGGAGGGAGGGACTCTGGAAAAATGGCATTGTAAGATCATCTCCAATGCCACCACGGACACGCCCTGAATGCGTGGGGACTGAGGAGGTACTCGACCTTTCATGTTCAACTCTTGCTTTCTGATGACTTTGTCAATATGATGCTAGTTGATGAATTTGTTTTGGTTTTTTTGTAGGATCCTAAGTGCATTATATGTCAGCAATATCTTTATCTTTCTGCAGTTGTATGTGATTGCAGGCCATCTGCTTTTGCTTGTCTTGAGGTATGTGGAAACTGTGTTCTGGTTTATTATCCTGTCAATTTAGTTGATTGGTAGTCCAAATACAAGCCTAGTACATGTGTCATACTGCAATGTCAAAAACATTTGCCCCTGAAGGGGGATCTTGAACTCATGGAACTTGGATTATTCCACTTAGCTGGGCACAATGAGTGAAAGCATTCATGACAAGGGCCTCTGTCATAATGAAATACATCCTTAAAGTCATAATGTTAAAAAGCGTATGATATGATTGAATTTGCAAGGAAAAATTTGATTACATCAACGGTTCTGGTTCTAATTTTGATTTGTCACATTACTGCTGGTGACATATACTTTCCTGTCTTTGATCCGACATGGCACCATAAATAACATCTTCTTTGGTTGGGTTCATATTCGAAGAAATGGATCACCCAATCATATGAAGTGTTTCTTATTCATCATCATTTTTGAGGCTTAAGCCAGAATTGGTAATTCTCGATCTCATCATCAGACCCCTCTTGTGCAGCACTGGCAACACATCTGTGAATGCAAGCCCAGCAAACATTGCCTCCTTTATCGTCATACATTAGCAGAGTTAAGTGACTTGCTGCTTACTGTCGATAAATACAATGGTGAGGAGACTCAAAGGAGTAAGGTGCTCCAGCAAAGATCTTTCTCCAGCGAAACAAGTTCTTCAGCGAAAAAGGTATTGTCAGATACAAGACTCGCTAAGTCAATTAACAAAGAGACTGGATGAGGTATCAAACAAAGCATGTAGAAAACAAATTGCAGCAATTAAACCAACTTCAGCATTGGTGTTCATTCTATAAATTTATGACTGGATGAGGTGTCAATCTTAACCAAGGTGGATCGTCTCATTTTTATACTTACTAGGTATTATATGATCTTTGTTTTATGGAGGAGTCTAGCTGAAGTTGGTTTTATTGCTTTGGTCTTAGTTGCCAATGTTTTTTACTGGTTGACTGGCAAACTATGTACATTCTAGGAAATTCTTTTATACCAAGGTCACTGCATAATTGTTTGGTTTTGGAATAAATGTCAATGAAGAACAAAGTGAAATTTAGTGGTATTTAGTGAGGTTTGGAATCTGTGCTAATCTCTTCTTGTTCTTTAATATTGTGCTGGAGTTGATTGTCCTTGTCAAGATTGTTATTTTAGTTTGCCTTTTGTTCTTCAGTAAGTGAGAACGTTCTTCTGGATTATATGTTCTCGTAGGTAAAAGGTGGCCATGCTACTTTGGCTCATCTTGCTGATCAATGGCTGTTGCAGTCAACCGATGCTCTTAAGAATCCTTTCTCTAAGGATATTTATCGGAAACTGTTGAAAGAAGCTGAAGAATTTCTTTGGGCTGGTTCTGACATGGATCCTGTTAGTTCAAAGCCTTTTAGCTACATGAAATTCTTCTCAGATTATATGCATATGATTCGACTATGTATGAATGTGTACTTCAATTACATGCAGGTACGTACCATGGCAAAGAAGTTAGTCGATGCGCAGAGGTGGGCAGAAGGTGTAAGAAGTTGCCTCACAAAAATTGAAAATCATTCTTTGGGCTCTAGTAATGCTTTGGAGAGGGCAGATTTAGAATATGTTACTGAATTGTTGAGTTGTGATACCATGCCATGTAACGAGCCTGGACATCTTAAATTGAAGGTTCTGAAGAAGATTGTGAAGTTGTGGCATTTGATATACCTGCACTCTGTCTAGTCGAGTGACTTACAGTAATTTGCTTAAAATCTGTGCAGGAGTATGCTGAAGAGGCAAAGAAGTTGGCCGGAGAGATTGAATCTACTCTTTCGTCATCTTCAAAAGTATATGACATGAATTTATTTGACCTTTTGATTAAGAGAAGAGTTCATTTTGTCCATTTCTCTTTGCATAATTTATATTGTCATTATTTATGTACTTTTGTTCCAGATATTGGAGTTGGAAAACCTCTATGATAGAAGCTGTTGCTTAGGAATCCTTGTCAAAGGAAGTGAGAAACTGGCGCAGAAAATTTCTTCGATGGAGGTAATTCTCTATCAGGATTGATTTTGTGGGTCAAGATACATTAAGCCATATCCCTACAGTTACCTAAATTGTCTTTTACGTAGTGAGAAAAATGTCATAGGTTTGGTCTCTACTCATCTAGAAGACCTATTTGCTTCTTGTTCTACAGTTCAGTGTTACCCTTGCTGGTTGTCTAGATTTTAAAGCCATTTCTCTTAATCTGGTTTCTGCATGGTTCTCTGATTAACAACTGTTAAATCTTATTCTCTTTTTTCCACCCAAGTGGTTGAAGTTGAATTGGGTTTTGTCAATGTTTGTGAGTGTGCACTCTGCAGTGTGAAGCCCATGACTGAGTGAAATTGCTCTACATGGTACACTTGATTTATCAGATCTAGTGGATGATCACATGGACTTCTATCGTTATATTGGTGACAGTGATTAACTGAGGACATTTTGTTTTTTGTCTGGTGCATATCTGGCTTTTCTGGCTGACACTTTCAATTTGGCATACATTGATTGAAAATGTGGCTTCGTTGAATTTTCAAATTTATTCGGGACTATTCCTTCTTGTTTTCATGGGATTATTCCTATATCTCCAGTTATCTGATAAAGAAAATTACCACAATCACGCCAATAAGGATTAAATGAGATTTTCTATTTTAGTGCATGCTTTTTTCTGTATCCGGCACCCCTTCTTAGCCACAGAAAGTTATCATAAGTTGGTTGGATCTTCTAATTCCTGACTTACCCGTTTAAGAAAAATTTATTTCTTTAGGAGTGGCTTAATCATGTTCGAATCTGCCTCTCGGAAAATGTGTTGCTGCAGTTGAGATCGACTCCCTTTATAAGCTGAAATCAGAGGTTATTTCTCATTCTTCTTAGTTCATAAATCATAAGTACATTTCTGGTTTGAACTTTAGGCCCCTTTGACTCACACTTTGACCATGTTCTTTTGGACAGATTACGGAACTTCAAGATTTGCTCCCGGAGACTCAAATGCTACTGGAGCTACTACAAAAAACTGAAATGTACCGAGATCGATGTGCTGAAATTCTAAAAGGTCCCATATGTTTAGAGGTTAGCTCAGCAGTTCTCTAATATTTAATTGTCTTCTGTTTCTCTGTGCTGAATGAATGGGACTATCTTTTTATCTGGATCTCTTAATTTTGGAAAATCCTGACCCCAACAGAGTATTGAGATGATTCTTCAAGAAATGGACAGTTTCACTGTCAATTTCCCAGAGTTCAAGCTTCTGAGGGAATATCATATGCAAGCTAGTTCTTGGATATCCCGCTTCAACAATTTGCGGGTGAACATTGGTGAAAGAGTTGATCAAGACAATGTCGTAGAGGAGTTGACCAACATACTAAAAGATGCAGTGTCTCTGGAAATTCAAGGTCTGAATTTCCTTGCGGTTTTGCTTGTTTGGGGGAAGAGGAAAGTTATCATTACTGCTGTTGTCATGGCAATATGCTTAATACATCATGTTCCTTAGTGTTTGTTTCCATTTTCAGTTAGAGAATTGCCTCTTGTTGAGCTTGAGCTGAAGAAGGCTTGTTGCAGGGCAAAGGCCCTCCAGGTAATGTAATGAACTCTGCTGCTTCGCCAAACGTCGTGTTTCTCTGTGTTCTTCTGTTATATCCTCCAGTATTTTCTACTATAGCTGATAGTATTTAATCCTCAATGGGACTTTTTGAGGTTTGTGCTTTATCAATTCTTCGAATGCTGAATGCCCTTAATCCTGAACGTATTTCAGGCCCGTTCAGATAAAAGGACCTTGAACTTCCTTCAGCAACTATTGATTGAAGCTGTCGGGTAAATGTATTTTCGGTTGTGGTGCTCAAATTTTATTGTCAAAACTAGTTGATATACACTACTTCTACCCCTTTTAAAGTTCAGTTGGACTCTATGTTGCCAGACTACAGATTGAAGGCGAAAACTTGTTTGTCTATATTTCTGGGCTTGTTGATGCTGCTACACGTTGGGAAGAAAGTGCAGTGCAGATTCTAGCTTGTGAGGCTCAGCTGCCTGAATATGAGGAAGTTCTGAGGTCTCTCTCTCTCTCTCTCTCTCTCTCACTTGCTCCCTGTTATGCGTGTCACGTGGACCCGTTTGTGAGACCGCGTGGTGGGAATGGATGCAGGCTATTAAATATTAATATAAATGCATATAAGGTGCTAGTAATAACTTTTGTTGAAAGTGATTTGACTTTTTATATGCCAGGAGTTCGGAGGACATTCATGTGATCTTGCCTTCTTTACCTCATGTCATCTCGACAATCAAAATGTCTAAGTCTTGGTTGAAGAATTCGGAACCATTTTTGGCTGCTCACATGAATAGGGGTTCACCGAGTTTGTTGCTTGAAGTCGATAAATTAAAGGTTCTTGCTAACACTTAAATCTCTAGTCTCACCTCAGTACATGTTTTTTGTGTGCATTGTTTCTGTCGAACTGAGGACATGACCTCCATCCTGCAGGAGTTAGTTTCAGAATCCAAGCTACTCAAGGTATCCCTGGAAGAAAAAAGCACACTTGAAACAATGTTAGAGAATTGCTTCCGATGGAAGCAGGAAGCTTCCTCTTTGCTGCAAAATGCAGAATGCCTGTATGATTTTAGAATTGTTGATGATGGACTGCGGGATGGTTTAACATCACAAATTGAAGGCCTACTGCTTTCACTGGATGCCACGATCAAATGTGGGCTTTCTCTTGGTTTTGACTTTAGTGAAATTCAGAAACTTCAAAATGCGCACTCGGCATTGCAGTGGTGCATCAAGGCCCTCCAGTTCAGCTCCATATCCCCATCTATTGAGGTGATTAGTCTCTATTTCTAGTTAAATCCATTCACTCAATCAGACTGAGTGATTTTACCAATTTCAGTTATGGCAACCTTGTTATATCCTGCTATTAAATTGGCCACAGGTTTTCATGATCAATGACAACTTATATTTCATGAATTAGGAATAGTAAGCTGCACTTTATCGGATTCACTCACCTGTTTTTGGTTCCATGAGTTAAATAGCTTTTATTCTTATATCAGGTTGCTTTTATTATATGAAGTTGGGAATGTTTAGCTGTCTTAAATTGGATTTATCAGCCTGTTTCAGCAATCATTGCAGTCCTTCTGGTAGTCTAATGTTAAGATATTAAGATGCATAAGTTCTTTAAACCTGACCAACAGCCAGTATAATTAAAGCCCTGGAGTGCAAAAGCCGTGTCTGGGTCCCAGATTTTTTGGATATCTGGACAATTAATAGAAGGGTCTATTTACAGTCTCAATGTCCCTTTTGCAGAGAAAACAACCACTACCAGCACTTAATTCTATTTTGCTGGTCTACCAGTAGTTAGAAGAACACTTTTTGGCAGAAAAATCCACTCATGCTCATTGCTTAAGATTTTTGATAGATTTTCCAAGGCGGTGAAAGCACCCAGACTTTTGGCTATTGATGTGGGCCCCTAGTAGCAAGATCTGCAGAAAAATCTCCATCTCCTGTTTGACGGGATGCAGCCTTTTCATTGTTCTCAAGGAATGATTTAAACTTTTAGAGGAAAGCATGGAAGTCATTGAAGTCTTGCAATTCCAGCTCTTCCGCATATCTGTAGAAGCCCTTCTGAATCCTGAAAACTTTCTTTCACAAGAAATATATTTATTTTGTGCCAAATGAAACATATCGGATAAAATTGTCCTAAGGGATTAATTGACCCATTGCTTGTCTTTCAGTAGGCCCATTCCCAGGTTCACTATCAGATATAAATATGGTCTAGCCTTGTGCGATCCAACTTGAGGGCTAGTTCAAATACCTAATTTTCCTCAAAGAGTTGTCCAAACATTCTGGTAGGTGCTAAATTTTGCTGCTATTGTTGATCTCTGGTCTTTATCCCGTTCTAAAGTGAGCTACTGTTCTCTTAGTGAGGAGGCCTTTCTTGAGAAGTTCCAGAGATCTCACACCCAGCTTCTCCCTATTTCTGGTTGCACATTCCCTCATTAAATTATGATAGTGTCACTCCCTCATTAAATAATGATAGTGTCACCTTTTATACGACCACATAAAAATTGCGATCGGATGCTTTGTGTTCTTCTCGCTGGAGCTTGGCATATGGAAGGAGACATGATGCAGAGAATGGAGTGTGCTTTGCTTGTTATGATCTTTGCTTGCGTGCTATTTGATTTTATGCTAAATTTTTTATGGCGATGCCGGATGACTTGCCATGACAATTATTTAGGACATTGAGAGATTGTTGGAGTTCGAGGAACAAATTCATGTTACATGTCCATTGGGTGATTTATTGGGCATGCTAATTGATGCGGTGAAGTGGATGAAGAAAGCATCAATGATGATTCAGGCTCCATCCAACTATGAAAAGTGCAGTTTAAGTGATGCTGAAGAAACTCTTGCCGAGTGTCGGGTATATTGTGGTTATCAGTGCGCTTGCTTCTGATTTAAAGATCACAAACATAAGTATGTGAATACTATATATGTAAATTCTGTTTGCAGATGATCCCTCTTTCATTTCCGGCGCTGGCTTGTCAGCTTGCACAAACAATTGAAAATCATAGGTGAGTCTTCTTATTCCATGTTATAGGAATGAAGGAACAGAATGACTTGCATATACACAATCCATGGTGCACATTAACGTAAGTGTGACCTCATGTACACAAGCTATAGCATGTATAGACATCAGTGACTTCGCAGATACAAGCAGTAGCACGTGTTACATTAGCTATTGCACAGATACAAGCAATGGCACACTGCACATTTACATTAGTAATTATTGTTGTACCAGGTGGCAGTTTATCACTAGCATGCCTAGGGAATCAAAATTCCAGCTAAAGATGCGAAACTGGAAATTGTAATAATGATTAAGCTAATGAAGGTTGCACTGTGAGTTTCAAGTTCATCAAATGCAGTGCTTGAATCTTAATGCAACATGGGTCGAGAAAATTGAAGAAGAGCATTTAGGACCCGTTGTCAATCAATGTGGGATGATATTTCAACACACCTCATGTGCAAATTGGATTACGAGCTGTACGTGGAATTTTGACAATGCACATTCATGTGGAATATTTTACCACACCCCTTCGCATGAGGGATAATTGGCTCGATACCATGTTAGAAAATCCAACTCAAAAGCTTAAATTAATAGGTGGAGGGAGATCACATAAACATAAAGAGCATTTAGGATCTGTTGTCAATCGACATGGGATAATATTTCGACAAGAAATGATTTTAACAAGGAAACAGTAGAAAAATCATTGTCCTTGCTTTTCATTTTTAATTCTGTCATCAACACTTAGATTACAAGCTAAGTATAATTCCTTTTGGCGGAAGAGATTCATTGGTCAGATTTTTGAGGGCCACATGGTTGCAGGAAGGTACCTCATAGCAACCTTTAGAATGGTTTTAGAGGGTTATTGAAAAATTTTATGGAAAGTACGTGGTGCCGAATGGGACTAGTTCTGTGCTAAACACAGTGCAAAAGTTTGCGTATGAGAGTTAATGCCATTGGAGACGAGCTTCAAAGGCCTTTTGTATTATTTTCCATTTTTTTCTCATGGTGTGACCAGTTATCTAAGTGTAGCTTCAGTCTAATGATTTATGTAACGTGTGATCATGGGGGCAAAGATCCTGGATTATAGTATATATCTGGATACAGACTTGCAATTAATTTCTTAAAATTCTGAGAATTGAATTTAACTGACATAATTCTGAGAGTGTAAAACCCAGCTTTCCTTTCTGACTCACAAAACATATGGGAGTTACATTGGGCAAATGATGTTTCCACAACCAGAATGTCTACTTCCACAACTATTTCATACTATAATCTGATTGGACGAATTTGCTGTTAACAACTATTCACAATCTAAGTGCAAATTCTTCAGAAGTGGGAAGACAAGGATAACTATTGTCAAATGGAGTAAATGAAGAAACAAGTTTGAACTTACCTTTCTTTTTTTCCTTTCGGTGGCAAAAGAACTAGATTTACTTTCGTTTTCCATTATTACTGAAAAATTATTTCCTCAAAGTATAGTTTAAGGGATAAGTGAATAAGACAAAGACATTCACCTATTCTTCGAGACAACAAAATTCTTTGTAAAAAAATTCTAGATAGATTCATCCTATTTCATATACTTTTTAATGTTTATAGTTTATTTTTGTTTTCACAGTTTAAATTAGATTAAAGAGTATAGCATTCTTTCTTACACAAGATCACAACATCGACATAAATAAATGCTCTAACTTTGAGATCGAAAGATAAAATTAGTTTTTGTTAAATATGATTTATTTGTTTCATGTGGCTTTTCTTTTTCTTCTGAAGTCTTTTATCTTATAAGAAATTGTGAAATTTTTAAATGCATAGTATATTTATACTTTACTTAATCTTATTCTGCTTTGGAAATTTCACTTATTATTTAGAAGATTCATTCGATTGAGATTAATAATGAGAATAGTTCTATTAAGCCATCCACCTAAGTCATTTTCTTTAAGAAAATCGAGAAGCAAGTTCATGAGTTTAACTTGTTAAATTATCATTCAAAATTTTCCTTTTAGCTCAACTTTTTAATCTAAATCTAACAATGAACAAAACGAGATGACCTTCTTGACCTTTGAAAAAGATTGAACAACAAATAAAATGAACAATAGAAGACAAAAGTTCTAATAACAATAGAAGTCCAGTTTCTTTGATTACGTGCTCTCCTCAGATGATTTTTGTCTTCTATTTTTCAAGAATCTTAATGAGCTTTTGAGGATAACTTTGTCCATTCAAGTGGTTCGATTTGAAATGGTCGTGGAAGAAGACTTTTTAGTTATGAAAATATCATTTCCCTTATTCTATATACGAGTTTGCAGTAATAATCGTGCCTTATTATGACTTAATGGAATACTTTTGTCTGGTAACAGCTATATGTTGACGATTCATTTGCATTTGTATACTTATGTTCATTGTGATGATATGCTTCATATGTTTATTCTTAAGAAAAATCGTGGAATTCAAATTGTAGGTTGTGGCAGGAAAAAGTACAACAGTTTCTAAGTTTGGAAATTGGTCAATGTTCATGGTCTCAACTATTGCAGCTTAAGGTATGTTCACTTCTGTGTTCAGGGATCCATCTGTGCCATAAAATAATGTTTCCATTATGGTACAAGAGCAATTAATCATTGATGGTTAGTTGGGTTTATGTGAGTGCAACCTGGAAGTTAAAAGATATTTGCAAAATTCAAGAAAGTCATAGTGGTTAACCAGCTGTTGCCAGGACGATGAAAATACATGGGTGGAAGGCTAACTATCCTTTACACACCTTTAAAATTGGCAAACTATGATGTTAGGCCAAAGGGGAAAAAAGGGCACATCATACAAGTAACCATTCCATGAAGTTATGAAAACTTCTGTCCATTCTTTAGAAGGAGCTCAAATAGTGTAGCCAACAGTTGATTCAGTTTGATCAGAAGGAAGGGAACAAAGGAGATTTTCACAAGTAAATTTATTTTTTTCATCCACTAGTTGTACTTGTATGTCATTAATTATGGACGACTTTGTTTCTTTTGTTTTTTTTATTTGGTTTTTTTTTTTTTTTTTTGGGGGGGGAGGGGGCGGTTGAGTGGGTTTGGGCTATTTATGTTTGAATTCTGTTGGTTTTGGCCACATTATGGAACCAGTTTGAAGTACTCTGTTACCGACATGGTTATTTTTGGAACCAGTTTGGACTTTGAGTTGGCTTGGGCTATTTTTGGTTTTGGGAGTATGGGTTCAAATTCTGGTGGTGTGGGTATGACCTCTCCGCAAGCATTTTTTGACCAACATGGCTAATTGCATTTGTCGTATAATCATGGAAGCATGGTTAAATGCAGGGGTACTATAATTTTTCCTTGAGCTGAGAATATGATGGCATATGGGATGTAATCTGTACAGTAGCACCTACCATAAGATTGCACGCTGTTGACTCTGAACTTCGCTTATTTTTGGTTGCCACAGTTACTTTTATTCTTCTAGGAAATGTTTATTGAAAGTCCTAAACCTTATTTACGGAAAGCACTGAGTGCTAAGCCATTTAATTGATGCAATCGGATTATGAAGGTGCAATTAAGTCCTTGGAAAATTCTATTTGGCAACATGCCTGCACAACTATGAAAATTACATATCTGGTGGTCTTAGAGGTTGTCCTGTGGGAGAAATCGGAGAATTAAACAACTGGAGTACTTGATTGCCTTTTCAAAAAAGGTTGAGGACTATATTGCTCCGATAGAAAGGTTAAGAACTTAATTTCATGTACACAAGGTTTTGGACCCTATTTTACTGCTAGCGTAGGATTACAAGACACACCTCATTATGTGACCTTAGCAGTGGCTTCGCATGCTGGAAAATTTGTTTGTCTTGTCATACAGACACCAGATATGACCTTAGCAAGATTTTGAAAGATGCTGCCAAAAAGAAACATAAAATGCAGTAAAGGATTTGTTGTATGTAGGATTTCTGTTTGTATCCACATCAAATTTCCATGCTATAATGGCGTATGACATGCATGTCTTAAGCTGATGGAAATGTATGGTAAGCTATAGGTTGACCCAACAAAAGGAGTGAAGTACAGAGTGTGAGAGAGTAGCTGCATGCTGCCATACATCTTTGTTGAACTTATTAATGTGATTTTTGTCAGGAGATGGCAATGGCAGCTGCCTTCAACTGTCCTGAAAGGGATATTGTCTTGTTAGAGGTTGAAAAAGTTAACAATTGGAAACAACGCTTCGAGGAGGCTGTACGGATATCAATTGGAGATTCAAGTTCCCTTGTTGAGGCCATAATGAAGGTTCTAGCTTTTCTCCACTTTTCTGCAAATTAACTTCCTTTTCACGTGAGATCTTTGTTCTCTTCATAATGGATGTTAAATAATCGCTACCTACTTTGTTTTTAAATGTTTCCAGATCAAAAGTACTCTAGATAGATCTTTGCATTTATATGACCAATCAAGAGGCTGCAGAATGGAAAATCTATGCATGTGCTGCTCTGGTGATTTGGAGGGTCATAAATTCCGGACTTGTTTAACATGCAAGGACTGGTAAGGTATTTGCATTGATGAACAAGTACATTCCTATGATCATATAGAAACAAGTTTGTGCTGTCCTTTCTTTAAGAAGATCGGTCGTCATGGTTGATAATTTGTTTCCTCCTGATATAGCATTAGATGCAGTTTGGTACCGTTTAACTTATCTGATTTTCTTCCACTTTTAAATGTATTTTTTATAAATGGAACAGAGAATATCACCTTTTATTACGAAGTCCGCAACATTCTCTACTAGAGCCCTCACAACTTAGAGGTACACAGATAAACTGTGTAGATGATACATGAACTAAATGATGCCAGATTATGGTTAAGTAATTTTAGCATTTTATTGGGTAAATCATTGATCTAGCTTCCTTTGCTTCTTGTGCATTAAGATCTTTGATAGTGGTCTTATGGCCACACAGAAGAACTATCCTACCTTATTTCTATTTTCCGATATTTCTTTACGAAGTCTGATTTCTGTGGACAGCTATCATCTGCATTGCCTTGGACCAGCAGTTTTGGAAAGTATTTGTCAGATGTTCAAATGCAATTTTTGCCAATTTATAGAGAGGGGTTTAGATTTTAAAGATAGACAGTCTCATTTGGTAAGGTTTCAATGGCTTGTGTTCATTTGATTGAAGTTTGTTCTCTTCTCAAGTCTTATTTACCTTCTTACAGAGGTGTCCAGGAGAATGTCCCCAGTTAGATATACTGAGCAAACTTTTCACAGATGCTGAAGATCTTCGTGTGTGGTAATAATCTGCTTGATTTTTCAATACAGACTTCCTGGTTTAATCGAATATTTTATCCCAATTGGACCTTTTTATACTTCTACCTTTGTCATGTTTGGCTGAAAGATGAATTTTAAGTTGCGTGCTCAAATACTGGTTGATTTGTGGAATAGTTCATGCATGAATGAATATTTGTGTTGTTGCATTTGCCCTTTGGATGAATCACAATTTTTCTCTTGAATTATGTTACACTTGCACTGTATCAAATACTGTTATGGGTTGACAATTTAACTGATTTTCATCAGGATTGAAGAAAGAGATCCATTACAAAAACTTCTAGAGTGTGCTTTCGCATGCAAAGTTTGTTTGATGGAAATTATAGATTCTGTGTCGTCTCCTTTGGGCGAAGATCTCAGCATTGTTGCTGGAAAACTGGCCACTGCTATGAAGGTACTAGTTCTATTATCATCTTCTACTACCGAAATTTCATATTTTCTCAAAAAGTAATACTCTATTCTTGGTCGGTCTGGTTCTCTTTTTTTCTGGTGTATAATGATGCTGTATATTATGCTAGCTGTTCTTGAGATGATATTGTTTATCATAACATATTGATTTGACAGGCCATGGAAGTCGCTGGTCTACATGATCGTGAGGGTAATTGCAGCCTGGAGCTTGCATTGGCAAGACATTTATGGAGAGTTCGGGCCAGAAACTTATTTCAGGGTTTTGAGAAGCCAACAGTCCAGCAGATACAGAACTTACTGAAAGCGGTACACTTTGCTTTCCTGTGGAGTTAACTTTTTAAAGTGGCTATTATTTTTCAAGTGATAGTAATGACAAGTGTAATATAAGTGGATAGCATTATGTCTTTGAAGGGTGGCTTGGTAATTTATATTCTGTTGAAACATGAGTTTATTTGATGGAAAGGAATCATGACTGAGTTCAGGCTTTTCTCCTTGAAATGACCACTGGGCAGAGAGTAAAAATACCTTAATGTGGGGTATCTGACAATTTGGGAGGAAAAGTATTTATAATCTACCTGTACGGCCTTTGGCAGTGACACCATGTATATAGATGCTTCTTTAGCGTAATAATCTCTTGGAAAGGTTTTTTCTTTGATGAACCAGAAAGTTAGGATATAGGGTACAAGTTCCCGCATTCTCTTTTCTTGTTGATAGGTTTTGAATGTAATCTTATTTTTTTGATAAGAAGTCTTTTGCATCAATATAATATAACTTAATAGAAAATTAAATCGCATGGCAGGGACTTGCTGAAAACATACCAATTGAGGACTACTACTGGCAGAAACTTTTAGAAATGAAGGACACTGGCTTACAATGGGCTAAGACTGCGAAGAAGGTCCACATCCTGGCAAAGGAAATAATAGCTTCAAATCAGTGAGCTTGCTACAGCCATTTGATTTTAAATTGTTGTTTTTGGTAGGTTGCTGCTGATTCTGGGGCTGTTGGCTTGGATAAGGTTTTTGAACTCATCATGCAGGGAGAAAATTTGCCTGTTTATTTTGAGAAGGAACTAAAGGTAAATGTTCTGAATATGCATCTTCTTATATGCTTCAATTTTTTATCTGATTTCTCTTCTGCATGGTGATGCAGCTTTTAAGATCTCGCAGTATGCTTTACTGCATATGTCGAAAGCCCTATGGTCGAAGGCCAATGATTGCCTGTAATCAATGTGGTGAGCGGTACCACTTCGACTGTGTTAAATTGTGTTCTTCATCAGAGTTCTACATCTGCCCTGCTTGTGAGCCTCAGACGGATAAGTTCTTAGAAACAAAGCCCTTGCATCATGAAACGTAAGTGACCTTGATATTGCCATATCCTTATTTTTGGCATATGCGATGCATTCCCCGCTTGTGTTCACTTCTGGATTCTAGATGCAAAAGTCAAAATTTCATGGTAACTGATTATGTCTTTTACCAAAGTGTGAAAACGTATTAATGTCAAGAGTAATAAGTTTGAAATCCATGGTGACTCTTTTCTTGAAGTTGTGCGATTAGGGTTTCCTGATGTGATGATTCTACTTGCCTTTTTACATGTACAGAGTCCTTGAACGTTTTCTGTCTTTTTTCTGCTTTTTTCAATGACCTGGTCATGGTTTCTTGTTCATCGGCATCGCCCCAAGGAAGCCTACATCTATGGCTTAGTCGTACCTTTCGATCTTTAGTGCTTTCATTCGTATGCGTTTATATTTGATAATGATGGTCTTTTGTGACAGATTGACAAGCACCAGAGTAGTGGAGCCTAAAACGCCCTCCCCCCGGCAGGTGTTGTCGATGGAGAAACAGAAAAATTGTGAATCCAGTGTGGCGAAGAAGCTTTCGTCCCTTAAAAACTCGAAAGAATCTGGGGGTACCTATGGGATTGAACAGTTGCGGTGGCATAGTCGGAAGCCTTTCCGAAGAACAGCTAGAAAACGCGTTAATCTGGACGCACTCTGCTCTTATTTTAACCCGCAGCGGTGAACATGAAACTAGATATAGTCATCAAGCATTTGATTCATTGGTTGATTCTTACGACTCCGGCTCTGCATCTTTTGTCATTGGGCTCGAGAGAAACAATAATGGGGGAAAGCAAAGCTATTTCTGCTATACGATTTTATTCTCTTTTACGTCTCTCTCTCTCTCTCTCTCTCTCTCTCTCTCTCTTTAAAACATCAATGTCGTCATGCTAGACGTACACCTCCTTTCTTTTTCCATTTTTTTTTTTTTGGGTCAAACGGGCATGATGTTTCTTGCTCGTCCTTGCTTCGGATATTATCTAAGTCTCGCGTGCATTAACATAGAACTCGTACCTAAGTGGGCGAAGTAAGTAAGGACCTTGTCTTTGCGACAAAAATTTGTTTCTTCCACTCCCACCACGTCATTTCACTAAATCTACGAGCGTCGAGCTGCCTCCAGTCATAGATTCGGCACGATGAAGTCTGATTTTACTGACGAATAGTGGAATGATACCAACTGATTAGATATTTACCAACCTAAATCAAGGGGGTGGTTAATACTGTAGGCCGCTAAAGACAAGTGCTTTTTGAGCAATTGCAAAGTTATACCACATCAAAGTAGCTCTGCAATTGAACCGGAAATGTACATGAAAAAAATGTCTTCAATATATTATAATATCAGTATTGATTTTGTGTTAAATGTTTTAAAATCGATATCAATTTAATACATCTTGCCAATTTACGCCGTAAATTATTGACATAAGACTCTAATTGTTCTATGTGATATGTAGGGGTGATCGGATCCAAGGTGGGTAGAGTCTAGATCTGAATTATGTATCCGATTTTGTTATAACTGATTCCCCTTTTTTGGACTTTATTTGTATTGGACCTTGTACCTGGCTCACCTTGTTTATTCGGTCCGGTTCCAATATCAATCATATTTCCACTAGAATCTGTTTTGCAATTTTCCGATATCCTATACGATTTCGAATTTTATATTAATATGCAAGAAAATAACGTAATCCTCTTAATTTGTATTGAAACATTAAGCACTTGCAACAAATAAATATGTGAACTTTTTGATTAAACGAAAAATTAATGATTCGTAGGGCTAATTATAATAAATAAAATCATAAGGCAAAGAATTAGCAATAAACATTGGTGTAATATTAATCTTATTCCCACAACTACTATATGAAACTACTTATTTATGCAAGCATAACTCGTCCTACAAAAGAGAAATTAGGCGAGCAAATTCACGTGGTACATAAGAATTTCGCAACGACAGCCATCGTCCGTTCATCATACGATGTGAGAGGGAGCCGATGAGAGATGGAAGCAAGTGAGGAAGAGGAATGATGAAGGAGGGTTTTGGACCTCTATTTACAAAATTGGTTTCAGTGGGAATCGGTTCTCGGCCCTGTTTTCCGAGTGGGCCGGTTCGGTTCCCGGGTATACCCGGTCTAGTTGCACACTCATAATAATATGATCAATGCAGAAATAGACATTTTTATAATTTTATAATAATTTTTTTTGAAATTTTTTCCTTTTGAGTTGTTTTCCTTTTCTTTTTGGTCGACGGATTGAGGGTGAGCATCGAAGAGGTGCCCTCACCAAATTTGGCAAGGCTGATCCTCGCCTAGTATAAGGACGGCCATGGTCCCCTAATAAATGTTTGGTTAGCCTCTCTTTCTCTCGCCAACGATCTGAAGGATTCACCCTCCATTGTCATGCTTCGGTGCCACATAGTGGTTTGTGCAGCAAAGGGTCAACTTTAGTCGGGCACATTGTGCCATGTCGGGAGGTGCAAGGAGAGAAGAAGTCACTGGTTTAGTTTGTGTAAGTCCCTCACCAAGGCCAAGGCAAGGCTAGCCGGACATGACCCTCGCCTAGGCAAGGCATGACAAGGCTACTCTAGCTCGAGGGAGGGTTAGCCTTGCCAAATCTAGCGAGGGAGGCCTTGTTAGTGCTCGCCCTTGCCCAGGTGTAGATTGGCGAGGCGCTTTGCCAGTGGCAGCCATAGGCAAGACAAAAAAGGAAGAAAAATAAAAATAAAATGATTAAAAAGTTACAAAAAAATGTTCAGGCCTGCGTCGGTTGATTATATAGAACGGTTGGCATCGACGTTAGCAATTTTTGATATAAATTAATCAAATGGACTAAATTAGTACTAATGTGAATATGTTTAGAATTAAATTGGTAGATTTATAATTGAATATATACAATCACAATAAGTTTATTACTTTTTTGGTATTTTTCCCCAATTGAATGCATTTTAATGACATACTAGATAAGCATAGACATTTGCCAATCTTCTCCTTCATAGGTACCTAACAAAATTACCGTGAGGAATGAAAACCTATTAACTTAGACAATTTGATCCCAATCTAAATTGGTAAGTTTCTTTTACCAATCCGTATCGATAAATTTCTTTCATCCGGATAAAAAGGGTTACATAACAACGACTACATAACAATGACTTAGTAACTACATATATGGTTTTGCACATGTAATCGAAAATAATTAGTAATAACCTCTCCAAAGATTGGTATGTTCACTATTGCGATGATAATCTACTGAGGTCTACCGAATTTGTTTGCAAAGGTTGATAGTATGATCGCATTGGTCCCGTAATTCTTTGTAAATAATGGTACCTAGGGTCCTCCAAATGACTGCGATGGGACTTTCGGAGATGATATAGAAATTGGTAAGTTACCTAGAGGCAGTCCGTTTAACCAGTAGTCATTACCCTCACGCAAACTGATCCAAAGGGGTGGGTTGGTCCTGGTTCATTCAATAGATAACCACAGTCATGAACACCTAAATTCATTTCAAGGTTCATTTATTTGAAAAAAAAAAAAAAAACTGTTTCCAGAGTTTCCTTTTATTTTTTTTCGATTTTTCAATATTTGAATGATAGAAAATTAATGGATTTATGGAAAACGTGGTTCTATTGATTGAAAGCAATGAGCTTAGATTTAAGAAAAAATGATTATTCTTCTGACAAGAAGAAAATCACTTTATTTAAATCATCATAAAAGTGAAAATCAATTATTTTTCTTAAAAATAATCTTCATAAAAAATATATATATTTTTATAATAAAGTTTTCAGTGAATGGTTCTTTTGCTAAAATGGGAAGTTGTTTTCCTCCTTTCTTTTTTTCTTTGGTCAAAGTTTTCCTCCGTTCTAGGCTTGTTGGTTTTGGCCAATGGAAAATGCTTTCAGTAAATTGACTAGTTTTCTGCTATTCATACACTAAAAAATAGGAAAATAATTTCCAGGGAATAGTTTTCCTTCAAACAAATTAACCCTCAAACACCATTGATTTGGTAGAACTTGTATCTATGGGATAGGCACACATGTTCCCTCTTGCTCTTCCATATCATTTTCGGGGATTTGGAGATATTTGAAAATAATATGAAGGGAACAGAATATTCATTGAAAATTTTCGAACTAGTAAATCCGTATTTTCAACGTACTTTTGTTAAAAAGGCCAAAAATTTTCAAGGCGTTGAAGGTCGGAAGAAAAGCCTCTCTAACTTCACTCATCACATTGAAAAAAACATAAAATTGCAATTAATGTTTTAACACAGACCAGAAAAATCCAAACTTGGAAGATCGGAGTAAAATGCCATTGAATAGATTATCCTCGCAGCGATTATAAAATGACTTCCACGAGCTTGAGCGTGTCATCTCAAGCCGATTTCAAGTTTATTATAAGTCTCGACCCCTCCTTTTGTTGGTGGATATCTGCTCAAAATCTATCTCGACTTTAATATTGTTGCACAGCAACTACCGGATTTAGAGAAAAAATCAAAGATTACTCTATTGGGCTCAGCACCTAACTTTGAAAAGTTACAAATTTAGCCCCATGAATTTTGATTTTTTTATTACATTCTCAAATTTATTCTGTTAGCTGTACATTATGGACTTGTAAAGATAATAAGGATAAATATGCTAAAAGTTTTGAAACTTATCATAAAAGTATAATTGAGTTATGAAACTTATTGAAAATCTTAACACTTATCACGGAAATATAATTGAATCCTAAAACTTATAAAAAGTGTAATGAAATTCTAAAACTTGTCAAATTAGTGTGATTAAGTCATTTAGTTAATTCCATCTAACTTGACTAACGGCAAAATCTTGATGTGACTATTTAAATATTTTCTCTCTTTTACGTGGCTAAAACATGAAATATAAGGCCGAAACACCGTCGCGTGGTCTAAATTTGATTTTTAAAACATATTTTATTTAAATTAAGTTGAAAATAATTTAATTAAAAAAAATGAGGGCGAGAACCAAGCCGCGAGGGCCAGCAGTCCCCTCTCTCTCTCTCTCTCTCAATTTAAAATTTATAGTCGTAAACCAATTTGCAATAGAGCTATTGCACAAAGAATCTTGATTTGAATCTTCAAGCTCGAAAGACCATTGACCATTATCCTCTACTTGGAGCGACCTCTTCCTAGAAAAGAAAATTATCAAGTTGCATTGCAAGGACACACGCCTAATACGTCTGAATTGTCATGTCCAGTGACCTCACATGCGATCTCATGATGCCTCACGATTCACACTACATTGGACCTAGTCCAATAACTCGCTCCAACCAGAGCGCGGCAGCATCTTCCGCGAAAATCTCCCCCCAAGAATCGAGCTCCCCACCTCCCCCCCTTTCCTCCAACCCTCCCCCTCCTGCCCATGAGAAACCGAGGCCGAGGTGGGTCAGGGGGTTCTTGAATTCATTCATTGTTCCGGTGGAGAACGGACGCAAATTCAAACCCTAGGAAAGAAAAAAAGAAGAGAGAGAGAGAGAGCCCATGAATTTTTTTATCAAGAAACGGCGAGACGTGATAAGGACATGTAAAATGGGGACATGGGGGGGTGGTACTTTGGTGGGGCCTCGGACTGTGCCCGAATACGAGAAGAAGAGAGAGAGGGAGAAGAGAGAGAAGGTGGGCTCTGTCTTCTGATGGAAGTAGTCCGGTACAGCACGCTCTTCTGAGTCTGACTTCTATCCCCCCACCCTACACTCTCTCTCTCTCCCTCTCTCTCTCTCTCTCCCCTCTATGCGCTACAACCAAAACCGAAACCAAATCGCCAAATAAAGAAATCAAGAAAAAGAGGGGGGGAAAAAAATAAAGGGGAAACCCAAGGCAAGGCCAAGAGGCAAAGGCAAGGAGAGAGAAAGGGAGAAGGGGTCTTCACTCTCTTCACTTCACTCTCTCTCTCTCTCTCTCTCTCTCTCTCTCTTTCCTTTTTTTCTCCTTCTCTCTCTGCTTGGGGCTGAGCTCCCCACACCTTGCACGCCTTTACGCTCACATATTCAATTCAATCCGCCTCCAAAGTCCTCGCCTTTACTCCTTTTTCTCCCTTTTGCCCTTTTCTTGGTCGCTCCCCCTCTCTCTTCACCACCCTCCCCCCCCAGCATTTTTTCTTTTCCTTCACCCCTCCCCTTGTCTCGCTCTTAGATTTGAGAAATCTAGGGTTTCGGTTTTTTAGATGGTATCTGCGGGCTCCGCGAGGAGGCGGGGTGCTCTGGCTTGTTGCTCGCTCGCGTGTTGGCACATTTCGTCTCGAAAAGGTTCCGCCTTTGTGTCTCTGGCGGCGGAAAGATGGAGTTTTTCTGCTGAATCTGTCGTTTAGGTTTCGTGGGTCGAGGTTGGATTCTCGTTTTGAGCTGGAAATCGCGCATTGCATCGTTAGGGCTGCCGTTAGACCTTGTGTTGCTGGGTTTTGTTTCTGGGAGATTGCTGATAGAGCTTGGATTTTCTCGGTCTCTGGTTGTCAATTTCTCTCTTTTCACCGTGAGGTTCTTGTACTTAATTTTTTTTTCTAAGCTTTTGCTGGTCAGAGATTCACTGTCTTGTAAAACCCTTGAACGTGTGATCTCGACTCGAGCTTAGTGAAATTAGGTGTCGATTTGTACGCATTCTGCCGTCGTTCCTAGTTTGCTTCTTTTTAAGTTGATAGGAGGTGAAGACACTAGCTTTAGACATTGTAAATGCATGGATGGGAGAGAAGCCATGGCTATGTCTGGTGGGTCAGCTCAATATTTCATACACAGAGGAGTGGCATTAAGTGGAGCAGAAGGCAGTGGGTTGAATGCCCCACCGGTTTTTAGACAATTGGCGAATCCTCATGTTCAGGCTCAGTCCAATGTTCGGTCCAGCTTAGGCGGACCGGTATATTCAGCCGAACAATCCAATGCCAATTTCTCTCATGGCATTAATATGGGGATGTCCTCCGCAATGCCAACGAGTGAGCCGGTAAAGAAAAAGAGAGGGAGGCCTCGGAAATACGGGCCCGACGGGAAGGTTCCTTTGGGGCTTTTGCCTCTGTCTGCTACGCCTTCAAATGCTTCTTCTGGGTCAAATACGGATTCTCAGAAAAGGGCCCGGGGAAGGCCGCCTGGAAGTGGGCGAAAGCAACGCTTAGCAGCAACTGGTAAGGTCTTTAAATTCATTCCATTGTGAGTTCTTTGTACGTTCTTGTTTTTATTCTTCTTGAGTGGTTTTTGTATGGTTAATGCAGCTATTCTAGCTGCTTATAGGAAGATGCAATGTTCATTGATTTTAAAGAGAATTTATAACTGCAATATGCAGCGATGATGACTAGGTAGGTTTCATTGTTGTAAGTTGATGCATGTAGTGGGCTTGAATTAATTAGAAAGACATGGGTTGATCTTGTTATTGGGTAGAAAGAAGTCACTGGTGCCTGATAGTTAATCTGAGCAATGCATTGTTGGTGTGCTAAATTTGGTAGTGCCAACAAAATAACATTTCGGTGTGGATTCTTACTTGTCATTTTGACATTTGACCAACTTAAAGCTCATGATTCCTTTGACTCATGTCTTGTTCATGGCTAAATAGATCAACAAAACGTGCTAGAATAGCTACCGACATGCAGTAGTCTGATCAAGTTAAAGTTGGTATTTCTTCTATTGATGATTTGTCACTTGTATGTCATATTTCTTCTCCGTTGTACACATTGTAATTGGATTATGGGGTCATTTAAGCACATTAAAATGGTAAACTTGTTCTTTGCTAGGTGAATGGATGAACAGTTCAGCTGGAATTGCTTTTGCCCCACATGTGATCACCGTAGGACCAGGGGAGGTATGTTTCATTTTTCTTAATTCATGAGAGGTAATTTGGTGTGAAAAGCACATGAATAAATCAGTTTATTATGTGAGAATTTTGGAGTTTCAGATGCATGCCATTTTTTCGCTTGGTTATTCACAAAAGCTATTACAATTAAATGATATTGAAGAGTGTAACATACTAAATGATGAGAATCACTTTCTTGTGGCTAAGTTATTTGAGCTTTGAAATTAACCAGTTGAGTATTAATGTTAGATCTGTTTCAGCTGTGATGAAATAGTTGAGGTTGTTGGATGCAGGGATTGTTATATGATCAGTGCGATTGGGAAATTGGTTTTAATGGATGAGCATTTCGGTTTTTCTCAGAATTTCATGTGCTTGTGTGGTCTATTTGCAAGAAGAAACTCGAATGCATACGATAATGCACTGGTTCGATAAACTTAATGCTTGTCCATGTATAGCGTGGTCTGCAGTTTTCATTTTACTCTCATTGGTAGGGAAAGGATACTTAATTCACCTTTTGGTTGCACTTCTAGGGGTCTTTTCATGTTCACATATAGGAACTCCAGTCCTTTTTCCTATTAAAATGGGTATATCATTGGTGGAGCTTTCTGGTGATGGGCCAGATCTTATTATGGCCCGCTAATGCATACTGTGCTTGCAGTTTTCTGTTATAATGGTTATTGCTGTATATGATCATGTAGGATGTTGCTGCTAAGGTATTAACTTTCGCCCAGCAAAGGCCAAGAGCTGTATGCATATTATCAGGGAGCGGTACAGTTTCCGCTGTAACTCTACGGCTGCCTGCGTCTTCTGGTGAAACTATCACATTTGAGGTTGAAGCATTCTTCAAGTTTTTTTCTGTCATTTATTTGGACTTTTAAAGTTACTTATGCCGTAAGGGAATACCAAGGGTTGCTTGTCTTAAACTCAGCCAGACTCAATTATGACTTCACTGTCTTGAAACTTGATGCAAAAACTGGTCCATCAATTTGTTTCTTTGATTCTTTATCAGGCTATGCTGTTGCTTCCAATCGTACAGAAATATGTGGTGCAGTATGTATTTTCTTGGGTTCAATGAACATTAGGCATCAATTATATCGCTATAAAACTATCGGCTTTTTAAGTAAAAGCTATAATACAACTAATGATGTGATGTTAGTAGGTGTGAAGAAAGACAAGGTAGATTTTGCTGGCAAGATTCAATGGGAATTTCCATTAAGAAGGAAAAATTAGTATGGTTAAGACTTGTGGTTGGTGTAAATATAAAATTCGATGTGGCATATGACTGGTTGTTATAAGTGCAATAGAAACGAAACCAATGAATATGCAATTCATGTTGGAGTGGAGCAAGCAATGGACAAAGAGATATGTCATGAGGATCAAAGTGATTTACAATTTTCCTCAGGTGTGCAAGTGATATTGTTAGGCTGTAGCTTGTTGGCAATCATGAGGACATTCCTTAGTATAATAGGGGAATGATGGGCTTTTATATGTAAGGAGCAGTGTTACTGGTTCTTTGTTGGTGCAATTTGGAGTATATTTGTGGATATGGTGTAGTTCTACTGCTGATGCACTAATAGGGTCTCTAGAAAGAGGTGAGTAAGGGGCTTGCTTTGCTTTTCTCGTGGAGCTTGCTGCCTTCCATACCTCTGCTTCGTGTTCCACTTGCGATCCTAGATGCAGCAGATGGTTTGATACATGCGCCCAAATAGGCTGCATCATGGCATTATTGATGAGCTATTGCTAGACCTTACTCATTTACTGGAAGGCCTACTGAGGTTGATGTGAGCTTCCTTGTTCATCGACAGTGGCTAATATGTGGATGTCAATTGAGGTTGATTTTCACTTGCCTGGAAGTCTAGTTCTTGTCATGTGGTTGCTTCTTGATGAGTTTAATTTAAGAGGAACATTTTGCCAATTAAGGTATACTGGTTGCAAGCAGTACTTTTTAATTAGCTTTTTTTGGGTTGAGAATGATCTCTCTGCTCCGGAGATGACTAAAACTTACGTTGACCTTTATGATTGCAAGTGCTTATCTTTAGCAATTATACATTTTGGCTTACTACGAGGTTGCTAAGGATTGATATGTTTTCATTCTCTGAAATATCTTTTTCCTCTATATCAGGCATTCTATCCTTTTTCTAATCTACTGTAATCTGTCTCTTCGATACGAATTCTCATCCTTTTTAGATCATGTTACAAGCTTGGTGTCATTCCTGTTACAATCCTTGAAGGAATGTGGAAAAGACTTACTTGCTTAAATTTGCTTGTTTAGGGTCGCTTTGAGATATTATGCTTGTCGGGATCTTATTTAGTTGCTGAAGATGGTGGTCCTCGCAACCGCACTGGTGGAATAAGTGTTTCACTTTCAAGTCCTGATGGGCATGTTGTTGGTGGCAGTGTTGCGATGCTTGTTGCGGCTAGCCTGGTCCAGGTACTTAACATATATCACAGCTTTGTTTATACTTAGGAGAACTTGTGAACTATGTAATTGCAGTTTTCTTTATCATAAAATGTTGTCCCATGGTGCCGAAAAAAGTATAATGCTGCCCTTTAGCTGCTGACAGCTATGTCTTTAGTAAGGTTTTTTGATATTTGAAATTTTTTTTCTTGGATTTGATGTGAACTATCTGATAACCTCTGCATTTTCTAGCTTCTGCCTGGCTCTTTTTTTTTTTTTTTTTTGGAATACCGATCTGGATCAGACATTTAGAACCTTCAGACGCCTCTCTTGATTCTTTCTAGGATCCCGTTTTTAACAACTTTGGTGCCCAGTTAGCAATTTCTTAAAATGAATGTTTGATTGAAAGGTCTCCCCCTCTAATTTCTGGATAGCTGGGCAAAAGATCCACTTCTGTGGCGTAATGAATGGAAACGGTGTACCCTCGTGCTGTTGAATTCCATAATTTTCTTACAATTGATGAGAAGCTCTAGCTCTTAAGAACAAATTTTTCTATTTTTGTGCCTCAAAATGACGAGAGGCTCTAGCTTTTGAATATAAAGAATCAAAATCTTCTATTTTTTGTGCCTCGGTATGATCAGAAGTATATCTCTTGGATATAAAGAATATTCTTTGTGCTGGATTGTGGGTTGTGCTTATCTAGCAGTAATTGAAATTGAGTATTGCAATAAGTCGGGTAGCTAAGTGTGCGTTTGGTAACCATTTTGTACTCGGGAATTATTTCTGTTCATAAATGGTTTTTTCTAATTCTGTATCTTGGACGATTTCCGGAATAGATATGCGTTTGGTATAACTGTCAAATATTTTTGTGATTTAGAATTTCTTTTAATTCTTTAATAATTTTATTACATTTTTCTCTTGTTCTCTTTTTTCTTTTTCCTTCCTTCCTTCTTCTTCTTCTTCTTCTTCTTCTAGCCAGTTGCCAGCCACGGCGAGGGTCGGTGACATTGTCGACCTTGGGGGAGCCTCGCCTAGATTTGGTGAGGTCGACCCTTGCCGAGGGCCGTGCTGAGGGCCGTCGACTGGCTAGAGGAAGAGGAAGAGGAAGAGAAAAAGAAATTAAAAAAAAGAAGAAAAGAAAAGAGAGGAAAAAAAAAGAAAAGAAAATGGCTTAGGCTTGATTCCGGAGTTGGTACCAGAAACAAAGAAGCAACTTCTATTTACTTTTTGATTCTATTTCAAATCTATTCCCAGGAACAAATTTGTTTCCGGGAAAAAAAACTTTACCAAATGCGTTTCTATTCTTTTTTCGTTCTGGGGAGCAAAAACTGAAATAGTTATTGTTTGGCTGGTTACCAAACAAGCTCTAATTCATGTCTATTAACTTTTCAAGTGGTGACGATCCCATTTTTATGGGTCCCCATTCATGATCAATGTATGACATGTCATATTTGTATCTGTTACCAGTGTAAAACTTGTTGAATCACAGTTAATCCATCTAATTGTTTTATGCTGTTTTGGCACTTCTAGACACCTTCTCAGGCATGGATTAATGGTCCACCAGTCTGTTTTCTAAAGCACTCATAGAAAGTGCTTCACACGACTGTCTCCCTCTTCAAATACATGTATTTGTCCATAAGCTTTTTGCGGCCTGATATTTTGCCATTTTCAATGCAGTGTTTTCAATATAAAAAGTGGAAGGAGTTCATGCTTGCATGCATGAATTGCTTCTTTGAGACCCTGGACTTTATACAAGTCCAAAAACTTATGGACATTACTTGGTGCAGGTTGTGGTGTGCAGTTTTGTATACGGTAATACTAAGCCAAAGAACAAAGAGGTGGCTGCTCATGCAGTTGATGAGGACACTAAACCCAAGGTTGCTGACAATAATAAAGCTATTGTCCCGAGCAATGCTCCTTCACAAAGCTACACTCCATCCCCAGTAGGCATTTGGCCCGGATCGCGACAGCTTGATTTGAAGAGCCTCCAAACCGGTATTGACTTGACCCGTGGTTGAAGAATTGACTCTTTGCTGCAACAGACACATATCAGGTTTTGTATATATGTGTTGTTGTATATTGAACCAAAATTTCTAGAGCATAGGATGTAGAATTTGCCTTGATATTAAGTTGGAGGCTGGTGGATTATTGCTAACTTATTCTAGTGACGAGGTCCATTTTCATGTCAAGGAGCTATGTTGTGTCTTTGAGCGTAGAGTTTTCTTGTTTTAAATGCTAATCCGCATCAATGTTTCTTTTGGTAAACTCTTCCTAAGAGTCTCTTTTGCTTCTCTCTTTATGGTTGAATCTGCGGAAAAGATAGTCTGGTCTAATGCCCCTTTGTCTGAAGATTATCTGCAAATTCCTCGTAAGATCTGATTGCTTACTGTAGATCATGACCAGTTGCATTATGAATTGCAATAGCATATTTATCGTGATTTTTGAAACTGCGGAGAAGCATTTTTCAAATCGTGCATTAGCATGGTTGAGAAGCTTAGTCAGTGACCGCATTCTCAAGTTTTTCTGGATGATGGTTGTCTTCATATATGTGCAAAAGCGTGGCACATAGCAACATTCCATCATAGGCTTCTACTTTGCACAACTCGTGTTTGGTGGAAGAAGTGTGCATTCTTTGCAAGCTCTCCTTTGGGACGTAACTTTCGATGCCTTCTCTACTACATTTGAAGTTGTCCATGATGAGATTTTTAATTGACCAGGGAATTTTAAATTTTGTCCTTGACACTGATACGGCTTCTGAGTAGTGCCGCTCACCTCTACTATAGATTGATTCACTTAAGTCATCATGAGTTAACAACCCTCGCTATCTTCAAAACTGTGTTGTTGCTACCGGCTCCCTTGGATAGTCAGTTGATTGGTGGGTGTTGATGAAGTCATTGTTTTCTAACTGTTCAAAGGGCAATGGTGTTGACATCCGAGGAACTTTTTAAAATCAACAGAGGATGGCTCAAACGGACTCTTCGAAGCTTCCTGACGGATTCTTTGAGCTTTGTGAAAAAAAAGATAATTATGGAACAGCTTCTTCTCAGCTCTTTTGGAGTGTTGTATCTTGCAGCATTTTGCTTGGGATGCAGGTTTCCTTGATGAGCTGTCTGAAGTCGTTTGACAGAGGAGTACGATCTTTCGCAAGAAAATGCACAGCCTTCTCCCTGTTAATGTTACGTTCTTTCTTCTTTAGAGTGAAGGAGTCTTTGATAATTGATTCCTCTACGTATTAATCCACTCATCTATTCGCCCGCCGGTCATCTTCTATAAGCTTGGAAGAACAAAGCTCAAATCAGAATGTCATCTTCTTCTGGATCCCTTGCAATCGGCCGGGTTTATGACTCAGCAGATGACGCGACACTGAGGCAGAAATTCATGCCTGGACTTGGTTCTTTCATGGATTGGGTAAATCTCAGCCATCGATGTAATGATCTCTACGTAAACTCCATATCGTCTGACGATTGCATGGTTAACAATGAGTCCGGTCCTCGTGCAAAATTAGTAGTAGGGATCCAGTCCACATGGACTAATAGAAACACAAGATTTTGGGATGTCGTAAATGAGAACTAGAATCCACGGTTGAGATTCACAATTTGGCTGGCCAGTCGCCATTTGAGATTCCAAGCCTTGCGTTGATGAGGTCAAGGTGTGATCTTCCCTGATTCCAGCTGCTCATCCTCTCAAATGCTCTGTTTCAGACACGATTCAGGGCCGTACAGATATTCCTCGCTGAATCTTCCAAGGAAAGCCGAAAAGGAAACTCCTTCAACTAGAAAAAGGAATTCGCCAATCAATGAATCTGTCATCTACCAATTGCCAATAAAACCCACCGTCAGGTCATGCCTACGAATTATATACTCATGGACAACTGGATTCTCTCTCTTTACTTTAAGCTGAACAAAGGGGAAAGAAAAAAAACCATTCTTTCATTCATCTATCATTGCAAAGTTGTGTTTTTAGACATTTCGTAGTTTCAACACACCAAGGGAAGTGAGAACTCAATACGTCAGGAAATGAAGCTTCTCTGTTCGAATCTCTCTCATGTATTGATCTTCGTCCTTGCCGTTGTGGCCGCTTCAGCAATTGCCAATGCTCAGGTATGCAGGCCTAGCGGCAAACTCTGAGGGAACGCACCGAGTGCAACACTGATTAAGGTGCTGATTGCTGCAATACAAATGCTTGCCCCCTGTGACGGAATGCACCAAGGTGAAATTGACCATAAACAGCTTCGAGAAGGGCGGGGATAGGGGCACGCCTTCTGAGTGCGACAACCAGTACCATTCTGACGACATGCCCATCGTGGCATTATCAACTGGGTAGTACAATAATGGGAAGAGATGCCACGGGGAGATAACTATCCATGGCAACGGGAGGAGCGTCAAGGCGAAGGTAGTTGACGAGTGCGACTTGACGACGGGGTGTGACAGGGATCATGATTTCCAGCAACCGTGCCCAAACAATATTGTCGATGCCTCGAAAGCGGTGTGGAAGGCTTTGGGAGTGCCGGAGAGCGATTGGGGGGAGATGGAGATCTACTGGTCCGAGGACTGATGGCATTTCTGAAGATTGGTTCATGAACCAGTACCTAAAAACTTGTGAGAAGAATTAGCAAGTTCTGTCTTTCCAAATTTCCATAATAAAACTCAACTAAATAAGACTTGCCTATTTATCATCATGTAAACGAATAAAATGATGTGTTTGAAGTGGGAAGGCCGATGAGTTCATGTTTATATTACCATCTCTTCTGAGTACAAGAGAAAGGAACGGTAGGAGATGTTCCTAATTCGATACGATAACTATTTGCAATTACTGCAACTCAATTAGCAACTAGCATGTAGGACATATATTAGTTCAACAGTGAGACATGGCATTAAGTGGAATTATTATTTTAATCTTAGCTTATAGAGTAAATGAGCTGAACAGTTGGAGAAGAGATCAAACTAAAAATTCAAGGCTCAGGATTTGGTTTTCTTTCTTTTCTGTTTTTCCCTGAAGTTTGAGTTCACTCTCCTCATTGAAGGATTATTTTAACGGTAGCTTATTAAAAAAACAACGAGTTTTTGAGCAAGCGGAATATGAGCAAACTCTTACAACCGAGTACTTCGAAGCCTTCGGGCATGATGGCATCAATTGGACCGGGTCGGTTTTATGCCACATAGGTTGGTCATCTCAGATCGCAGGAAACGTAGCCCACCAAACCCTATAAAATTCAGTCAAATGTCCAATGCACTTGCCACATTTTCGTTCTGTTTCTATAATCCTAGTCTGTAATTGCCAAAAACGTCATGGACCAAATAAAAGCAAACACAGACATAGACAGTTCAATTTGGGAAGTCTATCGAACTAATCCTAGGGAATATAGAGGGAAAATAAACAGGAAAAAGCAGAGTAAACAGAATCAAGCAGCAGAAACTCAAATTGACCGCAATCCTTGGTTGAAAGAACGACTCAGTTTATCCTCTGCAAAATGAAGTGAATTACTAATAATAAAGAACATTAGAGAAGCGCATTGACTTTCACAATGCTTTCCGTATTCAGTATTCGATTCAAACCGTGAAAAGTTAGAGCAAACAGCACTAAGCGGAGCTAAAAGTACAAGATCTGGAATCCATTACAGAAGTCACCCTGAGGCCGGTATCACATTGTTAAAAAGCGGTTCATTTTGGGAAAGTCCTAGCGCAGCATGCTTAGGAATGAAGTATGCTTAACAGAGAAGGAAAGAGAAGACAGTAACAATTTGTCTTAAGTCGGCACCAGTGTACGTGGGAAGGAAGAAAAGCCAGCTGGAAGGTGGGCTGAATTAGTCAAAATGAGTGGCTGGTTGTGAGACTTTGTGAGCAAGAGATATCAGTCAATATTTGCAGGGAAAATCTTGAAGAGTAAAGAAATGTCTAGTGTTATCTAGCTGTCTAAGTCGGTCAAGAAAGGGGCGGTGACCTACGCCTATAAATAAGACTCGGTGGACGTATACTCTTAACCAGTAGAAAACCAGAAAAACTCTTCCTCCTTTGTAATACCAACTGAGATAATAGAAGTCTTTCCTTCGTCATCCTGTACTCCCTTGCCGTTACAGTCCACTCATATATACATCACTGTTGGTTCCTTGCCATATTTCACATATACTTGTACACATGCTAGGGGTGACAAATGGGTGGGTCGGGTCGAAAATGGGTCGATCCATATTTGATCAATTTAACCCATTTTAACCCATATTCTTATAGTGTAAATCTAGTTACTCATTCCTGACCCGACCCGCATTACTAAAATCTATTAATATTCTAGGAAAACTCACTTCTACTATATGCTAATTGAATTAAAACTTCAAGTTAAATTAAAAATAGTAAATAAAATAAAAAAAGTAAAAAAACCTATAAATTGAAATATTTATAAAAAATTAGATTATGTACATGCTTCACTTATTTGAAGTGAATATACCATTGAATAACTAAAAACTGTAACATGAAATTTTTTTAACTAAACCTAAAAAGCTCATTTTTATGATTTTTTTAATTAAAAAAGTATTGTTAAAATATTTTTATGCAATACAAATTTTTAATAATTTTTATGCAATACAAATTTGATGGAAATTTTTATAATTTTTAAAAATATTTTTAAAAAATCGAATTTTTAATTTTTAAATATAATTTTTAAATATTTTTATTTTTAAAATATAAATTTTAATTTTTAATAATTATTTTTAAAATCTTTTCTTTTTCTTCTTCTTTGGCCGGCCGTCGCCACGACGGTGGTCGACGACTAGTCACGAGGTGAGATCGAGTCTCGCTCAATGTTGGCGAGCTCGAGTCTCACCGAATCTGCACCTTCTTGCCGACGATTGGTGAGGCTCGATCTTGTCGATTACGGTGAGATCGAGCTCGCCAGGATCGGCGAGATCGAGCCCCGCCCGATACTTCGAGCTCGAGTCTCGCCGGATCCGGAGTCTTGCCGACGACTAGCGAGGCTCGAGCTTGCCGGCGTCGGGCGGGGCCTTGGCCTCGCCAAATCGACGAGATCGAGTCTCGCCCAACGCCGTGTCGGCGCGGCTGAGGCCCCGCTCGAGTCTCGCCAGATTCGGCGAGGCTCAAGTGTTGCCAGTCATTGGCAATTTGCCAACGAGCTCGAGCCTCGCCTGGCCTATGTTCGGCCGGCGGCTGGTCGTCGCTCTGCCTAAGCGATCGGCTAAGGAAGGAAGAAAAAGAAAGAAAAAGAAACGAAAAAAAATGAAATATGAAAAATAATTATAATTTCAATTTTTTATAAATCTTTTTATATAGTTAAAAAAGACTATGGGTTTAAACTTTAAAGTGGGTTTCCTAATAACCCATTTAGACTCGTTTCTTTTTGTGTTTTACTTTCTCAAATCCATTTCTGATCCATATTTAACTTTTATTTGACCCATACATGACTCATTTAATTAAAAATGGGTTATAATATTGTTCTATAACCCATTTTGCCAGCTCTATACACAGCGCTTCCGCAAAACCAAAACACACAAATTATACACATGTCAGCACAGTCTGCATAAATATTTCAAAAGTCTCAATAAAGCATGAGAATCGACTGTGCACACCGAGCTTTTCTGTTACCCTCACGAAATGCCCAACAGCTTCTTATGTCCTCCTGCAGCATGTCGTGAACATTGTTCCATTAGTTCATTAAATGGACATTAATGTTTTCTCATGATTCAAGCACATCTAGGAGATTGTCTTGTGAATTATTATTATTATAAACGACATGATCCTTAAGCATCTGACGGAAACGAACATGATCCTTAAGCAGCTATACGGAACCTCAATGGTAAGATGAGATGTTGTGGGGGTAATAACGATCTGTAATCACCCTATTCTTTTCTACCAGGAACTTGGCAAGGTTCCTCTGAATTTCATCCTTGAAGATTCCCCATTTTCCTGATTTCGGGAACTTATATAGTGGCGCTGCCTTTTCCTCGTTCACTTCAATCTAACAGAAAGAAAAAGGAAGTCGAGGGCCGATTCCACCTTGCTGAAACAGCCCTCAGACCACAGATGTAGAATTTGGAAAAGGAAGCAACTGTTCAAGAAGCTTGGTGATGATAATTATGAGACCAAAAAGAAAAGAAGTGTTTAAGCTGCATCGGAATATATCATTTGGCTCACAAAATTACCTCCTAATGTCAAAACTATGATTCGGCTACCAGCTAGCTCCAACACTGTCGACCGGTGGTCCATTGTATTTATGAAACTGTGTTCTGAATTGTCCGGAGTGCAATGGTTTTGATTTATGAGAAACTTCTTTAAAATGACAGATCTCGGCTAAAATGGATGTTTCTTTGAGCTTATCGACATGTGACGAAACAGCTACTCATCAGCCTTCTTGTTGATGTCAGTCTCTTCATCTTTAGAGTGAAGGGCTCTTTGATAGTTGATGCCTCTACGTATGAATCCATCCATCTGTCCGAGTTGTCTTCTTTAAACTTAAGCTCCTATTGCAAAATTAGACAGAAAAGAAATTTCTCAATAGGCCATGCCACACGTGACAAGATTTGTCATCAGATCGTATTTTTATGACTTAGAATTTCTTTTATTTTTCTAATAATTTTACTATATATATATTTTTTACTTTTCCTTCTCTTGTTCATCTTCCTCTAGTTGGTCGCCAGCCTTGGGCGAGGGTTGACCCTAGCCCAGATTTGGCGAGGTCGACCTTCGTTGAGGGCTGGTGTCTGGGCAGTCGCCGACCATTGCCGTGGCAGATGACCAGCTAGAGGAAGAAGAAGAGGAACAATAGAAAAAGAAAGAAAATAGAGAAAAGAAAATAAAAGAGAAAATAAAAAGAGAATGGTTTGGGCTTGATTTTGAAGTTGTTCCTGAGAACAAAGAAGCGACTTATAGCAAATCTATTCTCAGGATTAAATTTATTCCCGAGAACTAAAACTTGCCCAAATAAGTTTCTGTTTTTTTTTTTCTTTCTTGAAATAAAAGAAAAAGATAGTTACTATTTGATTAGTTACCAAATAGGCGATAATTCATGTCTATTAACTTTTCAAGTGGTGAAAATCTTATTTTTATGGGCTTCCATCCATGATCAATGTTGGACATGTCATATTTCTAGCTGTTACCAGTGTAAAAATTGTTGAATCACAGCTAATCCATCTAAGAGTTTTACGCTGTTATGGTACTTTTACACACCTCCTCATGCATGGATTAACTCATGCAAAGTGCTTCACAGGACTGTCTGCCTCCTCAAATACATGTATTTGTCCATGAGCATTTTGCGGCATGATGTTTTGCCATTTCGATGCAGTGTTTTCAATATGAAATGTGGAAGGAGTTCATACTTGCTTCCGTGAATTGCTTCTTCGAGACCCTACACTTTATACAAGTCCAAAAACTTATGGACATTACTTGGTGCAGCTTATGGTGGCACTTTTGTATGCGGTAATACTAAGCCAAAGAGCAAAGAGGTGGCTGCTCATGCAGTTGATGAGGACACTAAACCTAAGGTTGCTGATAATAAATCTATTGTCCCGAGCAATGCTCCTTCACAAAGCTACACTCCATCCCCCATAGGCATTTGGCCCGGATCACGACAGCTTGATTTGAAGAGCCTCCAAACCGGTATTGACTTGACCCATGGTTGACGAATTGACTCTTTGCTGCAACAGACACATATCAGGTTTTGTATAAATGTGTTGTTGTATATTGCACCTGATGAGTTTTTTATTTGATGGACAAAGTCAAGCCTGTCCGCTTATATTGGGCCAAACTCAGCCCATAAGAGAAGGGCCTATAAGAGGAATGTGGCAGTTATTTTCTGAGTGAAAATAATTACAATATATAAATAAAAATTGGAAAAATGTTAACCTTAGCGTTTTAGAGAAAGTATTTTGTTTTCTTTCCTTTGGAAACAGTATACTCCATCTTGAAGAATGGAACTATAGAGCTTCAAATGATTCCTCTAAAATTGCAACGGTATTTAATCTATGGCAAATAAGATATGCCCGTCTCTGTGATATATCTTTCGATTGGTGTTACATGTTTTTCGAGTATGTTTTCACGTTCGTTTTTCAGTATTTGATCGTTCGAGTATCGGTTTGAGTTTTTCAAAAATCTGTTTACTTCATTGGTATCAGAGCTAGGTTGTTCATGTTTTTCGATCATTGTTGACATTTGTAATTTGTTTTTGGCCGAAATTTTGAGAAACATCGCCATTTGATGCTCGGGGATGGAAATCCTGACACCCGCTACTATTCACCCCTTCTTTTTGATTTTCCGTGAATCGAAATTTATTTTTGATAGTGCAAGGTCATAGTTCTCGTTGAGATGAGAAAAATGAATGAGAAAAATGACGGGTGACTCACTGCAAGGGTTGCCTGAAGGACCAATGCACGTGCCGAGGTGGTTTCTTGGGTGTGTGTGCATCACACACGTGCGTGGTAAATTACAGGTGCGTGTGCTGTGCATGCTTACGTGTTTTTATGCTTCTACCCTTGTTTTGTTTATAATATTACGTTTTTACCCATATTGTTGTTTTTACGATTATGTCCTTATTATTTGATGTTATTACTATTTTGGCCCTAACTGACCTGTTGACCCAACTTGGTTGATCGTTAACTGGAGTTTACCATCGTTGACTAGACATTGACTACGTTGATCGGAGTTGACCAGCATTGATCGGTGTTGATCAACCAAAAAAAAAAAAAGTAAATGTGTTTATCAATTTTGCTCGTTGTGGATTAAATGTAGTCCATTTTGTTTTGCATTTGTTGCAAGAACAATAATGTGTTTTGTACACATGGCTATATTTCCGAGAACAAACGAACAAAAGGCAAGACTTAAAGGGGCTAAAAGCAAAATTAACTAATTACCGGTGGAATGACGGTGATGTAGGGTCACACATGGTCAGGGTCAATAAGATGATATAAGAAATCATCTGGAATGGTTATTTTATGCCGGATTTTCAGAAGATGTTGGCTCTAATGAACACTCTTTCATCAGAATGTTAAACAGTGTTAGATCGTCTATAGAAGGTCAACGTGATCCCCAATTATAGAAGGTTTGCAGTAGTTTTTGTAAGAGAATCTATAGAATTAAGACAACCAAGACTTCAACCCTTAATTTGAGTGTCACTTGGCACAGAATAAATGCACCTTAGAGGAGCCATAAGGGCTCTTTGAAGGTCTTTATGTGATTGACGAATGTGCTTTCAAAATTCTCGGAGGAATTTACTTGGAGATTATAAGAGACTTTCCCAGTTTATGAGATAGGTGAGCATTTTTGAGTTTATTTATTATTTTTCTTAGATTGGTTTGAAATGTTTAAGGTGTAAATATTTCTTTCTATATCAATATGTTTCCTTTGAATATATTACTTCATGTAAATGGTATTTTTAGTTAATGAAAGTTCAATGTTATCTACTGTTGTAAATTAATATGTTAATTTACAATTATTTGTGGGAAGTTTAAGAAAGTTTTAGTGACTTTGGTCAACTTTTTTTTTTTTTTTTTTTTTTTGCATAAATGATTATATTAGTGATAATTTCAAATTAGGATTTTTGCATGATGACTGAAAACATTGTGACCTTTGGATTTTAAAAGATTAATTAAAATTATTCATTAATATGATGAGTTTATGCAAAATGGATGTATAAATGATAGACATTAATAATTCATGCATATATGTCTGATATGTTTATATATAATGGTTTCAGCAATTAAGAGCATAGTCGTTGAGTTGAATAAAGAAGAAAAGTTGAATGGCGAGAATTGTGAGATATTGAATATGAAAATTCAAAATGTGCTAGAAAAGTAAGAAATACTAAAAACTCTTAACCAAGTTATGGAAAAACTTGAGGATGCTATACGTTACCTTGAGCTAGTAGAGGACCGCCTTATGGTGTTTGAGCGGGAAACATATATTTGTTGTGCTGGTTTTAGTTGGGAAGGGGCTTTGAGCTCTAAGTGCAAGCACATTGATTCATTCAGAAAGTGGAAATGCAAAAGATCAAATCCTTCAAGCAAGAAATTAAGAGTTGACCAATATAGTTTGGGACACCTAGAGTTTCAAAGTAAAATAGATCACTTAAGTGCCACTCTGGCCAAAATTCAGCCAAATTGCTAACGTGGCAATTTTCCGGTGAGTTGGGTGTAAAACGGCGTCGTTTTGTATACTGATATGGCGAAAAATTGCAAAAACGACGTTGTTTTATGTCCGATGTGTAAATAATTACTATAAACATTAATTAAATTAAATGAAAACTTAATTTTATTTAAAATATTCTAAAATTAAAAAAAATAAAAAATAAAAATATAAAAAAAAAAAAAGTGGAAGTGGGGTGAAGGGGCGGGCCGAGGGTTGAGCCCTCGCCGCCGCCGCCTCCTCCTCATTGTCACCGAGAAGGGCCGGCGATGGAGGGGAGAGGGTCGGTTGGGGTCACCGGCCTTGGCTGACTGGCGGTGAGGGCCGCGACCCTCGCCCTAGATCTGAGCGAGGGTTTGCGGGCCCTCGCCGCCTTCTTACTGTCGTTGGGAAGGGCCGGCGACGGTGGGGGGAGCTTCGGTTGGGGTTGTAGGGCCTTGGCCGGGGGCCGGCGACATCGGCCTACCGGCAACAAGGGCCCGCGAGCCCTTGCTGGATCTGGGTGAGGGCCGTGACCCTCGCCCTAGATCTAGGTAAGGGCTTGTGGGCCCTTGCCGCCTCCCCGCCGTCGCCGGGAAGGGTCGGCGAAGGTGGGGGGAGCATCGGCCGGGGTCGTCGGGCCTTGGCCAAGGGCCAGCGAAGTCGGCCGACCACGGGCCCTTGCCTAGATCTAGGCCGAGGGCCACGACCCTCGCCCGGATCCGGTGAGGGCTCGTGAGCCCTCGCCGCGCCGGGGGCCGCGACCCCGGCCGGCCTTCCCCCCTCCGTCGCCAGCCCTTCCCGGCGGCGGCGGGGAGGCGGCAGCAGCAAGGGCTCAACTCTCAGCCGCTCCTTCGACCCACCCTCTTTTTTATTAGAATATTTTAAATAAAATTAAGTTTAAATTAAATTTAATTCATTTTTATATTAATTATTTACACATTATACACAAAACGACGTTGTTTTTGCAATTTGTCGCCACGTCGGCGCTTAAAACGATGCCGTTTTGCACTCAACTTGCTGAAAAATTGCTATGTCAGCAATTTGGCCGGATTTTGGTCGAAGTGGCACTTAAGTGATCTACTTTACTCGATTTTGGCACTTAATTGTACCTTTCCAAAGTTTTAGCACTTAAGTGTCCCCCCATGCCAAGTTTTGGCACTTAGGCTGAACTTACCTCAACATAAGAGATGAAAACTTCCTCGAGTGAAGAGAATTTCAAGGATAATATATTATAATTGCGGCTAGAAAGGTTACTATGCTTACGATTGTCGTGAGCCAAAGAAGGTAAATACCCCACGTTTTCTTGAGAATTTTGCTTATGTATCAAGTTTTGCGTTCTTAACTAAATCTAATTTTTTGTAGACTATAGATTAATGAGTAATAGACCACGTAGCGAAGGGTAGAGAATCATCCATGGAATTTCGATGATTATCGACTAGAACTAAATGGATCAATATAAGGAAACTACTCTAGGGCTGAAGTAAAAAGGAATTGGTACCTACCAATTAAATTAGCGTGATTGATGCATTTTGTTCCTACATGATGTATTATATGCTTCGGAGATTCGTCGTAATTTAGTTTATGTGTTAATGTTGGTTAAACTTAGTTTTAGTTTGAACTTCCATAATAATGGTGTGAATTTGTATTTGGTACAAACTACTATAGTTGTGGTTATTTTCTGGATGGTTTTATTGTATTAGATGCTGACTATGATAATGTCAATGGTTGTTATTCACTCATCACGCTTCCGATTCATATGATAATGATGTGAATGTGTGGCATGCTAAACTTGGTCATATTGGCCAACAACATATGAATATACTAGCTAAAGAGGGCTTGTTGGGTTATAGTAGCTAGTATGGATCTTGGGTTACATTAAATGAATGTAAAGACCGCTTTCCTTAATGGAAAATTAGAGGAAGAAATTTATATGGAACAACTCGTTGGTTTCATTTTGAAATGCCAAAAACAAAATGTATGTAAACTTTTGAGATCGATGTATGACCTTAAGCAATTATTGAGAAAATGATATATACGTTTTTGTAATGCCATAATGACATATGATTTTATAATGATTAATGAGAATCTGTGTATTTGTCAAAAGATTTAAAGATCAATTCGTGATCATATCATTATGTGTTGATGATATACTAATTGCCTGAAGTAATATGGAGTTTGTCAATATTGTTAAGAGTTGGTTATCTTCAAATTTTGAGATAAAAGACATGGGTGAAGCTACATACATTCTTAAAGTTAAGATTTTAATGGATCGTTCGAAGAGATCATTGTCTCTTTTAGAAGAAATGTGTATAAATAAGATTCTTGAACGATTTCGTGTGTAATAATGCTTTTATTGTAAAAAGTGAGTGATTGAGTTGTAGAATGTGTCCAAAAACTCCATAAGAGAATGAACAAATGCGGCATGTTCCTTATGCTAGTACCATTGGAAATTTAATGTACACTATGATGTGTATAGGACCTGACATGTGTTTTGCAATTGGAATGGTAAGTAGACACCAATCTAATTCAGGTCAAGTATATTGGAAAGTCATCAAAAGAATACTAAGGTATCTGAAGGGAACTACTGATTATACATTGAGTTATCAAGGAAATGATCAGCGATTTGAAGGCTATTCAGCTACTGATTAGGGAGGAGATTTAGATGAAAAAATTTACTTTTGGATTTATTTTCTTATTGAATAATGGCGCCATATCTTGGAATAGTAAGAAACAAATGCGTATAGCTTTGTCTACAATGGAAGGTAAGTTCGTGGCATTTTCAGCAGCAATACAAGAAGATGTTTGGTTTAAGAGATTTTTGGATCATTTAGGTGTTGTTAAGAATGCTGCAAACTCATTGTTGGTTAACTGTGATAGCTAAGTAGTAATAACGTACACTAAAGATCCAAAATATCATGGCAAGATCAAATATATAAATACAAAGTATAATTTTGTTAAAGATATGATTGTACAAAAAGATGTGAACTTATTGTACATATTTATGCATAGAATGGTAGCAAATCTAACAATGAAGTCAATACCTAGAGATTTGTTCTATGACCACATAAAATCTCTGGGAATGCGTATAGGTTAATATACGAAATATTGTAATTTCCCTTAAGTGTTCATATTTAATGAATTTGTGTTTTATTATTAATGCTTATGAGTTTTTGTTTGATGTTTGTGTATTTTACTGCTTAGTACATCATATAACATTGAGAAAGTATGTCAAATAAATAAGAGATTAGTCCACCCACATGGGTAATCGCTTCTATTTACTATGTGATAAATAGAGATGAGATGGTTTTTAAGCTTATTATCTATGTGTTAATCGAAAGCTTAAACTTAAAATATAGATGTCGAGTGTTAAGATGAGGGCATAATATTTTACTATGTCCGAAAGTAAAATAACTTATATATATATATATATCTTACTTTATTCGTCTTTAATGTCAGATGTGAGTTCTGATGGATTTTTTTAAGGGAGTAGACACGTGGACTCAAGTTAGACATTATGTATGTCCAAACTATTATCTGTACGGTATTGAAAGTGTAAACATATGTTTCATGGGAAAAGTATTAAAATCGCAATAAGTATTTCATACCATGTATGCATGAGACGACCAACAAGAGTGGCAAAAGTTTTGATCTCAACTTTTATATCGTGTGAAACTCTTGAGAAAAAGAATTCCTTAATTAAGTGCTCTTATGACTCTTATTTGTTCTCAAAATTTCTATTCAATATTTGTTATATTATAATGTTGCCAATGACCATGAATCGATTTGATCTAATGTGACATTTCTAGAAAAACAAGTTGAACTAAAATTGAGAGTTTCAAGGGAAGAGGAAAATTGAGTTTGGAGAATCACATTCTAGTTTTGTATTCACTAGTCGATCAATTATGATCGTTTTGAGATAATTACAATTGTAAATACAATATATCATTATTAAAAAGAGATTAAGATAGATATAAATGTGATCGATCAATTTATGGTCCATTATAAGCTATTATATATTCCTAATAGATATATGGCAACGAGCTATCGAAGTGTGCTGATCACATAGATTATTTACTGGCATAACTATTGAAGAGAGGTGAAGAAGTTCTTTTCAGCCCATCATGTGTGAATAAGAGATGATGGATTTTTTATTTGATGGGCCAAGTCAAGTTTGTCTACCCATGTTGAGCCAAACCCAGCCCATAAGAGGAATGGGGCAGTTATTTTCTAAGTGAAAATAACTGCAATATATAAATAAAAAAGGGAAAGAATGTTAACTGTAGCATTTTAGAGAAAGTACATTCTTTTCCTTCCCTTGGAAACAGTTTACTCCCTCTTGAAGAACGGAATTATATGGCTTTAAACGATTCCTCTAATATTGCAATGTGATTTGATTTGTGGCAAACAATATATGTCCGTTTCTGTGATATATTTTTCGATCAGTGTTACATATTTTTGGGCACGTTTTCACGTTCGTTTTTTGGTATTCAATCGTTCGAATATTGGTTCGATATTTTCAAGAATCCGTTTCCTTCGGAACCAAAATTTTTGGAGCATGTAGAATTTGCCTTGATATTAAGTTGGAGGTTGATCATTATTGCTAAGTTATTCTAGTGATGAGGTCCATTTTCATGTCAAGGAGCTATGTTGTGTCTTTGAGGGTAGAGTTTTCTTATTTAAAATGCTAATCCGCATCAACATTTGTTTTTGGTAAACTCTTCCCTTGAGTCTCTTTCTTTTGCTCCTCTCTTTATGGTTGAATTTGCGTAAAAGATAGTCTAGTCTATGTCCCTTTATCTGAAGATTATCTACAAATTCCTATCTGATTGCTCATTATAGATTATGACTAGTCGCATTATGAATTGCAATAGCATATTTATCGTGATTTTTGAAACTACAGAGAAACATTTTTCAAATCATGCATTAGCATGGTTGAGAAGCTACCACATTCTCAAGTTTTCAGGATGATAAATGTCTTAATAAATGTACAAGAGCGTGGCACAGAGCTAGGCTCCATCATAGGCTTCTACTCCGTGCCAAACTCGTATTTGGTGGAAGAAGTATACATTCTTTGCAAACTCTCCTTCAGGACATAACTTTGTACTGTGTCGATGCCTTCTCCACTATGTTCAAAGTTGTCCACGGCAAGATTTTTAATTGACCAGGCTTAAAACTTGAAGTTTTAATTAAGTCCTAGACACTGATATCAAAGAAGGTTGCACGGCTTCTGACTATTGCCGCTCACCTCTACTCTGGATTGATTCACGTAAGTCATCATAAGTTCATAACCATCACTTGCTATTTTCAAAACTTTATCACTGCTACTGACTACCTCTGATGTTGTCGGTTGATCGGTGGTCCAGTGTTGTTGAAGTCATTGTTTTCTAATTGTTTAAAGGGCAATGGTGTTGGCATTCGAGGAACTTTTTAAAATCAACAGAGGATGGCCCAAATGGAGGATTCTTTGAGCTTTTGGAAAATAAGATAATTTTGAAACAACTGCTCATTAGCTCTTTCGGATATCTCATTGCATTTTGCTTAGGCTACAGGTTTCCTTGATGAGCTGTCTGTATTCATTGGATTGGGGATCATTGTCTTTCGCAAGAAAATTGATGGATTTTTTATTTGATGGGCCAAGCCAAGCCTGTCCACCTATATTGGGCCAAATATGGCCCATAAGGGAAGGGCCCATAAGAGGAAGGGACATTTATTTTTTAAATGAAAATAATTACAATATATAAGTAAAAAGGAAGAACGTTGAAAGTAGTTCTTGAAATAATATGAATTTTTTTTTTTTTTTCTCTTTTTGAGATAACAATGTACTTCCTCTTGAAGAAGGAAATTTTAGGATTTCGATTAGTTCCTCTGAGACTATAACGGGTACTTAATCTATGGCAAACAAGGTATGTCCGTCTCCATGATATACCTTTCAATCGGTGTTACATGTTTTCCGAGCACGTTTTCACATTTTGTTTTCGGTATTCGATTGTTTGAGTATCGGTTCATTTTTAAGAAATTTGTTTTCTGCATTGGCATTAGAGCGATTTGTTCATGTTTCCTGATCATTGTTGACGTTTATAATTTGTTTTTGGCCAAAATTTTGAGAAACATCACTGTTGGACGCTCGGGGATGGAAATCCTGACACTCGCCTACTATTCGCCCCTCTTATTCGATTTTCCATGAATCAAAATTTATTTTTGATAATGTAGGGTCATAATTCTCATTAAGACGAGAAAAATGACTAGTGGCATGTTGTCGGAGACTGCTGAACACGCCCCCACGCAGGCCGCAATGAGCAGCATCATTAGCACATGCGCTGGCAGTTTCTCGAGCGCGTGCGCTGAACACGTGCGCGGTAAAGCACAGGCAAGTGCCCTGCATGCGTGTAGCCACTGGCATGTGTGTGGCACGCTCCTGCATGAGTTTACTTTTTTGCCCTTGTTTTTTTATAATATTACGGTTCTGCCCTTATCTTGTGTTTTTATGATTATGCCCTTATTGGTCGATGTTAATACTGTATTGCCCCTAGTTGATCTGTTGACCCATTGACTCGACGCAGTCATCCGTTGATTGTCGTTGACCGTTGATCGAAGTTGACTGACGCAAAAAAAGAGAAAAGAAAAATGTGTTTTTCAATTTTGTTCATTACGGATTATATGTAATCCCTTTTGTTCTGCATTTATTGCAAGAACAATAATGCGTTTTGTACGCATGTCTATATTCTTGAGAACGGGTGAATAAAAGGCGAGACTTGAAGGGATAAAAACAGAATTAGCTAATTATGGTGAAATGATGGTGATTTAGTGTGGGTCAATTAGATGATACAAAAAATCATTTGAAATTGTTATCTTATGTCAGATTTTTAGAAGGTGCCATCCTTAATGAATACTCTTCCATCAGATTGGCATGTGGTATTAAATCACTTATGGGAGGTCAACATGATCCTGGATTATAAAAGGCATGCGATAGCTTTTGTGAGAAAATACTATAGAATTGAGGCAGCCAAGACTTCAACACTTGAATTGAGTGTCACTTGACGTAGAATGAATGCACCTTGAAGGAGCCATAAGGGCGCTTTGAAGGTTTTTCTATGGTTGCCCAATGTGCCTTTAGAATTCTCAGAGGAATTTACTAAGAGATTAGAAGAGATTTTCCCAGTTTATGAGATAAATGAGTATCTTTAAATTTATTTATTATTTTTCTTAGATTGGTTTGAGACACTTTAGGTGTAGATACTTCTTTCTATGTTGATGTTGATATGTTTCCTTTGAATATGGCCACATTCTAACTGACAAGTAGCAAGTGTAGGCAGTGATCCATTTTGTGCCTCATAATTGGGAGCATATGAAGGTGCATTTAACCCATAATGAGAACATTAAAACCTTTGAGGATGTAGTGTGCCATCTTGAGCTAGAAGAGAACCGTCTCTTGGTAGCTAAGTCGGAAACTGACATTTATTATGTTGGTTTTAGCTTGCAAGGGGTTTCGAGCTCCAAGTGCAGCATCTTGATTTGTTCAGAAGGTGGAAAAGCAACAGAGCGAGCTCTTTGGGAAAGAAATCAAGACTTGACCAACACGAGAGAGGAAAACATTCACGAGTGAAGAAGTTGTCAACGGTGAAGTGTAACAAATGCGGTTAGAAGGGTCACTATGCTCACGACTGTGGCTAGTCAAAGAAGGTTTGCTTATGTATCAAGTTATGTATTCTTAATTGAATTTGATCATTTGTGGATTGTAGATTCGGGAGCAACAGACCATATAACAAATGATAGAAAATCTTATGTGGAATTTCGATAAGTACCAATTGGAATAAAATAGATCTATGTAGGAAACAACCCTATAGTTGAAGTAAAAGGGATTGTCACTTGCCAATTAAATATGCATGGTGAACGCACTTTATTCTCACATGATAAATTATATGTTTCAAAAATTCGTCGGAATTTGGTATTTATGTTAGTGTTAGTTAAACTTGATTTCAATTTAAACTTCCATAATAATTGTGTGGATTTGTATTTGGATATAAATTACTATGGTTATGGTTATTTTCCGGATGGTTTTATTGTATTGGATATGGACTATGGTAATGTCAATGTTTGTTATTCCTCTTCACGTCTTTTTAGTTAATATGATAATGACGTGAATGTGTGGCATGTTAGAATTAGTCATATTGGCCAACAACGTATAAATAGACTAGCTAAAAAGAGCTTGTTGGGTCATATTGAAAAAATGAATTTGTTCATATGTGAGCATTGCCTAGTAGAGAAAATAATAAGGAAACCATTTAGAAAATGTAAAAGAGCCGAATTTTCTTTGCAGTTACTTCATTATGACATCTGTGGTTTAATTAATGTGAGACAAAGGCATGGAACTATTTATTTCATTATGTTTATAGATAATTATACTCGATTCGGATATGTCTATTCGATTTCTCTTAAATCTAAAGCCTTGAGTTGTTTCAAGAAGTTTATGAGCTTAGTAGAAAATCAATTAGCTAAGAAAATAAAAGTATTGGGATCTGATTGAGGTCAAGAGTATCTATCTAATGAGTTCGGAAATTTATGTGATGAAAAATGAATAGAAAGATAGTTGTCTATTCCCTATATTCCTTAACAAAATGGTATTACGGAAATGAGAAACAGAATCTTACTAGAAATTGTTAGGTCCATGATGGCATATGCTAACTAATCAATCATCTTTTGTGATGATGCTTTATTAACTGCTGCCTATATACTTAATCGTGTGCATTCCAAATCAATTACTTCTACTTCATATGAGTTATAGATAAGTAGAAAACTCAACTTGAGTTTTCTAAAATTGTGGGGTTGTACTGTCTATACTCATGACCCCTCTCACAAGTATAAAAAATTGAGTCTTAGAGGTAAAAATAGTATTTTCATAAGATACTCAGAATACTTGAAAGGGTATATGTTTATAGGTGAGTAGAAAAGTAAGAGTATAATTGAATTTGAATAACAAGATGTCACATTCTTAGAGAATAAATTTCCTAAAATGGGCGAAATAAGTGAGGATTATTTCTTATTTGAAATCTTGTATCAAGATAATGAATTTAATAGAGTTCGTCTAAGTGGGAATAGTATGAGGAGTGAGGAATTAAATTCAACTCATTCTCAATTGCAATTACTTGATGAGATGATATTGTCATTATCTAATTCGAGTGGGTGTATAATGGAGAATAATATGCAAAATGTACAATCTCCTGAACGACGAAAAAGTCACAAAAGTATTCTTCGTCGACGTTTTCACATTGAATGGGAATTCTTTATGGTTACTTCATAAGATGAAGATGAGCTAATGAATGTAATTGAGGCTCTGAGTTGCCCTAATAAGGAAAAATGAATGCATGTAATGGAAGAGAAAATGAAGTCAAATCGTGTTTGAGAACTGGTTAATCTTCCAAAAGGACGCAAAATCATTGGGAACAAGTGAGTTCTCAAAATAAAACATAAAACTAATGGTTCAATAGAAAGACATAAGACTCGTCTTGTGGCGAAGGGGTATAATCAGCAGGAATGAATTGATTATACGGAAACATTTTCTCATGTAGTGAGATTTATCTTAATTTACCTTATTTTGACAATAGTAACTAGTATGGATCTTGAGTTATATCAAATGTATGTAAAGAATGCTTTTCTTAATAGAGAATTATAAGAAGAAATTTATATGGAATAACCCGTTAGTTTTATTTTGAAAGGTAAAAAACAAAAGGTATGTCGACTTTTGAGATCAATATATGACTTTAAGCAGTTATCAAGACAATGGTATCTACGTTTTCAAAATACCATAATGGCATATGATTTTACAATGATTAAAGAGGTTCATTGTATATATGTCAAAAGATCTAAAGATCAATTTGTAATTATTTCATTATATGTTGATGATATACTGATTGCCAGAAGTAATATAGAGTTTATTAATATCGTTAAGAGTTGGTTATTTAAAAACTTTGAGATGAAAGATATGGATGAGGCTGCATACATTCTTAAAGTTATGATTTCAAAAGATCATTTGAAGAGATCATTGTTTCTGTCTTAAAAGACCTATATAAACAAGATTTTTGAATGATTTCGTTTGTAAGAAGACAAATCCATAGATACCCCTATTGCAAAAGGTGAATGATCAAGCTGTAGTTTTTGTTCAAAGACTCCATAAGAGAAGAAACAAATGCAACGTGTTCCTTATACTATTACTGTTGGAAGCTTAATGTACGCTATAATGTGTATAAGACCTGACATATGTTTTGCAGTTTGAATAGTAAGTAAATATCAATCAAATTTAAGTTAAGCACATTGGAAAGCCGTCATAAGAATATTAACATATTTGAAGAGAACTGCTGATTATATGCTGGGTTATTAAAGAAATGATCTGTGACTTGAAAGCTACTCAGATACTGGTTGGGGAAGAGATTTAGGTGAAAGGAAATCTACCTCTGGATTTATTTATTTTAACTGAATAATGGTGCCATATGTTGGAGTAGTAAGAAACAAACGAGTATAGTCTTGTCCACGATGGAAGCCGAGTTCGTGGTATTATTAGTAGCAATACAAGAAGGTGTTTGGCTTAAGAAATCTTTGGATCATTTAGATATTGTTAAGAATGCTGCAAACTCATTATTGGTTAACTGTCATAGACAAGCAGCAATAATGTACACCAGTGATCCAGATCAAACATATAGATACAAAATATAATTTTATCAAAGATATGATTGCATAAAAAGATGCAAACTTACCATAAAATAATAGCAGATTATATGACAAAGCCAATACCTAGAGATGTATTCTATGATCTTGTAACATCATTAGGACTGCGTAGAGACTGATGTGCTAAATATTGTAATTTCTCTAAGTGCTTACATTTAATGAAGTCGTCTTTCATTATTAATGCCTATGATTTTTTGTTTTGATGTTTATGCATCTTAGTACTTAGTGCATCATATAAAATTGAGAAAATATGCCAGATAAATAAGAGATTAGCTCACTCATATGGATAATTGCCTCTATTTAGTATATGATAAATAGAGATGAGACGATTTTTAAGCTTATTATCTAGGTGATAATCGAGAGTTTAAGCTTAAAATATAAATGTTACTTTAATTGAGTGTTAAGATGATGCCATAATATTTACTATGTTCAAAAATAAAATAACCCACATATTTTATTTTATCTGTCTTTGATGCCAGATGTGAGTTCTAATGGATTCCGTGAAAGAGGAGACGTGTAAACTCAAGTTAGACATTAAGTATGTCTAAACTATCATCTGTATAGTATTGAAAGTGTAGACATACGGTCCATGAGAATTGAGTTAATATTGTAATACATATTTCATATTATGTATGCATGAGACGATCAATAAGAGTGGTAAAAGTTTGAATCTCAACTTTTATATCGTGTGAGACTCTTTATGAAAATAATTCTTCAATTTAGTGCCCTCATGACTCTTACTTGTTATCAAGATTTTTATTCAATATATACTATCTTAGAATGTTGCCAATGATCATGAATTGATTCGATTTAATGAGGCATTTTTAGGATAGCAAGTTGAACTAAAATTGAAAATTTCAAGAAAAGAGGAAGGTTGAGTTTAGGATATTACATTCTAGTTTTGTATTTAGATTATGATTGTTTTTGGGATAATCATAATTGTGAATACGATATGTCATTATTATAAAGAGATCAAAAGAGATATAAATTTGATTAATTGATCTAGGGTACTATATACTATATCTACTCAAAAATTTAATGCTCATTTTGATCTATTATATATTCATAACAGATGTATGGCAACAAATTCTTGAAGTATGCTGGTTCTACGGATTATTTACTAGTATAAACGTTGTAGAGAGGTGAAGAAAAAGTTTTGATTGGCTTACCATGTGCGAGTGAGAGATGATGGGGTTTTTATTTAATTGGTCAAGTCGAGCTCGTGTGCCCTGTTAAGTCAAACCCAGCCTATAAGGGTAGGGCCCATAAGAAGGAATGGACGATTATTTTTTTAGTAAAAATAACTTTAATATATGGGTAAAAATGAAGAACATTAAAAGTAGTTCTTGAAATAATACTTTTTTTTTCTCCTATTCAAACAACTGTGTACTTTCTCTTGAAGAACGGAATTCTAGGGTTTCAATTAATTCATTTGAGACTACAATGAGTACTTAATTTGTGGCAAACAAGGCATGTCCGTCTCCTGATATACCTTTCAATCGGTATTGCATGTTTCCTGAGTACATTTTCGCGTTTTGTTTTCAGTATTCAATCGTTTGAGTATCGGTTTGTATTTCAGAAATCCGTTTCCTACAAAAATGCACATCCTTCTCCTTGTTAATGTAACTTTCTTTCATCTTTAGAGTGAAGGATTCTTCGATAATTGATTCTTCTATGTGTTAATCCATTCATTTGTTCGCCCGTCGATCATCTTCTTTAAACTTGGAACAACAAAGCTCAAATCAGAATTGATCACTGGGGCGTCTTTTGAATGCTTCTTCTGAATTCCTTGCAATCGCTCAAGTTTATGACTCGGAAGATGATGCAAATGAGGTGGAAATTCTTGCCTGGACTCGGTTCCATCATGGATTGGGTAAATCTCAGCCATCTATGTAATGATCTCTACATAAACTTCATATCATCTGACGATCGCATAATTAACAACGAGTCCGGTTCTCGTGCGTAAAATTTGTTGTACGGATCTATTCCACATGGCCTAATTGAGTCACAAGATGTTGGAATCTTGTGAGCGATAACTGGAATCCATGGTTGAGATTCACAATTTGGCTGGCCAATCGCCATTTGAGATTCCAAGCCTTGGGTCGATGAGGTCAAGGTATGATCTTCCCAGATTCCAACTGCTCATCCTCTGAAATGCTTTGTTTCAGACAAGATTAAGGGCCGTACAGATATCCCTCGCTGAATCTTCCAAGGAAAGCCAGAAAAGAAACTCCTACAACTAGAAAAAAGAATTATCACCAATCAATGAATCTATCATCTCCCAATTGCCAATAAAACACCTTCCATGAGGTCATGCCTATTACACGCGTGGACAACTGGATTCTCTCTCTTTACTTTAAACACAACAAAGCAAAAATAAATTAAAAAAACTTTCATTCATCTATCATTGCGAAGTTGTCTTTTTAGACATCTCGTAGTTTCAGCTCCCAAGTTGTCCTTTTATGTCACCAGTTCCCTATAAATGTACCCCCAGAATATGGACTTCAACACACCAAGGGAAGCGAGAACTCAAGTACGTGAAGAAATGAAGCTTCTCCATTCAAATCTCTCTCATGTATTGATCTTCGTCCTTGCCGTCGGGGCTGCTTCGGCGATTGCCGAGGCTCGGGTATGCAGGCCTAGCGGCAAGCTCCGAGGGACTCAGGGCAAGTGCACTAGTGATTACGGTGCCGATTGCTGCGAGAGCGGCGAGTTTTACACGACTTACAAATGCTCGCCTCCCGTGATGGAACGCACCAAGGCGACGTTGACCATAAACAGCTTCGAGAAGGGCGGGGATGGGGGCGGGCCTTCTTAGTGCTACAACCATTACCATTCTGACGACACGCCCATCGTGGCATTATCAACCGGGTGGTACAATAAAGGGAAGAGATGCTTCAAGGAGATAACTATTTATGGCAACGGGAGGAGCGTGAAGGTGAAGTGGTCGACGAGTGCGACTCGACGATGAGGTGCGACAAGGAACATGATTTCCAGCCACCATGCCTGTTGACACCTAAATTTTTACTACCCATTTAGTCATTAAAATTATTAATTGCATAACACATAGATTTAGGTGCATTTAATTTAATTTAATTTTTATATTTTATTGGGCCGATGGTGGAATGGTTCAAATTTATATTTTTGAGCTCTAGTTCGGCAGGCCGGGCTAGGCTCGCGGAATGAGCAAATTAGCCCAAGCCCGTTGTTTTTTTTAATTAATTAATTAATGAGAAATTGAGATTTGAGGCGATATTACGGTGGATTTTGGGATTTAAAAAAAAATTGGATTTGCAATCTTATCTTTAGTCTTTTGGTGATAAAATCATTAGGAATATTAAGGAGGATAAGGAATAATCTAAAATATTTTGTTGTGGATGGAGATTTCAAAAGATTTTAAGGTTGGATAATAGAGCTTTATTTTTAATGGTTGAGAGAATTATCTGGAAAATCTTCAACAAAAAAATTTAGATTATCTTCGGTTGTTGAGTCGATATATGTAATCTTCGGGGCTGATTTGTTTTCTTTTCGCTCTGTAAATAAGGAGAGCAAGGCTTCGGAAAAGGGGGCTTCGATTCGTTCATAAAAAGTAAAAATCCACACAAGGGGAAAAAAAAGTTCGTGCTTTAGGGGGGGTTCAGTTTTTGCTTTTGAAGGGTTTTGGAAATAAAAAAAAAGAAAAAAGAAAAGCAAAGTGAACACCCAAAAGAGAAAAGCAGCAAAAAGGGTCTGACAAGAAGAGAAGTGTAAAGGCAGAAGAAAGGGGGGTGATTTGACCCCCACTGTTCATCATCTCCCCAAGCTTGCTGCCCACGTTGTTGCTTCATCCATGATGCCACGTTGCTGCTCCATCCGCGGCTACCGTGCCTCCACCTCCGCGCGCCTCCAGCAACCGCTGCAGTAGCCCGCGACTGCAGCAAATCACCATCACCGGCGACACCACCGGAAAGCCGAGCTGCTGCACACCCGCCTCCATTGCGACCCGCCTTTGCACTAGCAACACCTGTAGATCCGCGACCTGTAGCGCCCCGCCTCCGCCCAAATTTGCTGTGCCAAATTGCTCCTGTCACTATAGCAAACCAACCCGTGATGCCCTCGAAGCCACTAATCCCTGCCGCGCTTGCATCCGAGCATCAGATGCCGCCATCTCTCCACACCAGCGTCGCCTAGCTTCACTGACCAGCACCGGAGATCCACCCCACCGCACGACCGCCCAACGCCTCCTCGTGCCGCGCCGACCCAAGATCCTGCTGTTCGTTTGCTGCCGGAGACCGTTTTTGCCGCCGCCGCGACCCAAAGCTTGCTGTAGCTAAGCCTGACGACCTCGCTCGCCTGAGTTGGTCCCGCACCAGTAACCGAACGCTGCTCCTCGGCCTCGCTTGAATCACGACACTTGCTGCTTGGAGCCAAAGACCCACGATTCCAGTGACCCGTTGCCGTCCAACGCCTCCCCGTGCCGCTCCGACCCAAGATCCTGCTTTTCGTTGTCGCCGGAGACCGTCTTCGCCGTCGCCGCGACCCCAGCAGCCCTCAAAGCCAATCCGCGACGATCCCTTGCCCCGCTTGAATCTGTCAGTAGCCGCCAGTCATCGCACCTTCGTACCCAACGCCGTCGCCGCACCAACTGACGCGACGCCGGAGCCAACGCCACCTCGTCGTCGCCCTTTGCCCCCGCGACACCAGTGCGATCGTCTCCCTCCAAGCCCCGTGCTGACGTCCTCTTCGCCGGTCCGACGCTGCCGCATCTGACGCCGTCGCCATCCCCGGCACCCGCGACCCTGCACGCCGGTTGCCGCCTTTCGCCAGAGCTCCGACCGATGGCAATCCCCTACCTGGCGCCGACGAATTTGCTGCCCCCTATTTTCCTTAGGTTGTTCATTTTTCTTTTATTTTTCTTATTTGATGTTATTTTACTTTATTTTTAGTTAGTTTTGCTATTATTGTTTAAGTTTGAATTTGTGAGGTGACTTTCAGGTTATGAATATTGTAGGCATTATCGGCAGGAGTTTTGCCCATAATTATTGTAATTACTAATTTGATCTATAAGATGTCGGATCATTTTTTAATTATATTAATTTTTGGGTATTTTATTAGAATTATAATGTTAAATCAATATAATTATTAATTTGGTCCATAAGACCTTGGATCAAATTTTTAATTATTTTGAACTCTTTGTCGTGATAATTAGGGTTATAATAGTCGTTAATTTGACCTGTGAGACAACGGGTTATTTTTTCGATTATTTTAATCCTTCATTTTGATGATAGTGTAGATTTTATATTTACTTATCCTTAAAAAAAACCAAAAATCATAAAATCATAAAATCATGAAAAAATTAAAATCTTGCATGAGCATATAGTTTAGAAAATCAGATATATATAGACTTGAATCAAACACGTAGGTTTAAGTGAATTAGATTTTTTTAGGATTACATTTTTAAAATTGCATCATTAGGTTGCTTTCTTTTTAATAAAAATTATTAAGTCATTTTGGAAAAAGAATAAAAAATACAAAAGCCATTTACTTAGTTAATCATTAGGTTAATTCACAAGTCATCTCATTTCATATCATCACTATTTAGCATAGGTTGCATATATGCATTAAAAAATGAATCATCATGCATATAAAAATAGCATGTCATTCATCCCATATCATGTAGCACATGTATACTTAGGATCATATAAATTAGATTGCATACATATAGTAATAGTTCAAGTTATGACATATGAATTGCATCTTGCATGTCATTAAAATAAATTCATGCACATTAAGTTAAATTAAGATTAGATTTAATCAATATTAAAATTAGATATCATGTCATTAGAAAAACTTTAGGTGGTAATGCATATCATATTAGTATAATGACATTAACCCTTTCCTGTCAGTAGATTAGGTCATTTGCTAAGTGTTGCATGACATATAATATGCGTATTAGCTTGCATGTTGTACGTCATGTAGAATTGGGATAATTCTTTGCACGTCATTGCACATTAGAATTGCATGTTTATTAATTAAGGGTTTAGATAATTTGCTAAAAAATAAAATGCCCATGTCATATAAAATTAGGATCATGAAAGTGTATGTCATTTAGTGATAATTGCTAGGCCATTTAATTAGAAATTACTCTTCATTAGAGTCAAATCATTAGATTAATTTAAATCGCATATTTAATTATTGCATTTTTTTTACTCATGTCATATAGCTTAGGCTATACTGCCACGTCATATCATTTCATATTAAATTAGTAGCATGCATTGCATATTACATGATTTTCATTAATTAAGTGAAAACCCAAAAAAAAAGAAATTGTGTGTTAGTTGGAAAATCATATTTAGGACTGTCAATATGAATTCCAATTTAACATTGCAGTGCTTTTGTTGCTTTGAAGTTAATTTGTAATTTATTCATCGCTTTAATTTGAATGTTATTTCATTGATTGTGCACCCGCATGATCACCATTTGCATGTTAGTTAGCTTAACTTAAAATAAAAGCTTCCTGCAAAAGACATTTTTTTTGAAAACTTATGGTACCGAAAGGACATTAGAGGAATCTAATATAACCAAGTCCCCGTACCCTCGGTCTCTGGCTCGTAGGAGTAAAATAATTCTCCTGCTATTTTACTTAGGTGTCTAATCGACCTACCATAAATCGATTAGTGGCGACTCCTAATTAAAAATCATTTGCATGTTAAGAACTTGAACCAAAAGTTGCGAATTGGTATGGGCTTGGGAGAGCTCGAGTTAAGTCTAGGCTTAACAATCCATTAGCCAAATCCTAGGTGGTTCACACCCGAAAATTAGGTCGCGATAGCTTGGCGACTCCACTGGGGACTGTGTGTTAAAACACTTAGTGGACTTGGGCTGATTTTTCTTTTTCTTTTAAAATGTTTTTGATTGGCAGCGCCCCTAATTTAAGTGTTAAATGTTCTTGCAGATGGGAGGTATAAGGGGAGTAGTCTTTGCTAACCTTTGTCTTGCAAGTTGGAGTTAAGGATGACCTTTGCCAATTCTTCATCATCCAAGTCTTCTTCTGAATCTGTAACATTAGAATCATCATTAGATTTTAAAGCAATTGACTTCTTACCTTTTGTGTCAAATTCCTCATTGAATTGCTCGACTTCATAAGATTGAAGTGTGCCGACCAATTCATCTACCGAAAGAGGCATGATCCTTTGTGTTTCTCTTATAGATGTCTTGACGTGATTCCAATCTTTGGAGAGCCCTCTCAACAGTTTATTGACCTTCATAGGTCCTGAGATTGGCTGTCCTTGGTATGCCAAGCCATTTACAATTTCTGTAAATCGACTGAACATATCCGTGATGGATTCTCCTGGCTTCACTTTGAAGGCTTCATATTGACCAAGAAGGATATTGATCTTGATTTCTTTGACTCGATCTGTTCCTTCATAGGTGACGTGTAATCTGTCCCAAACTTCTTTGGCTATTTCACAAGATGAAATTCTATTATATTCAGTAGGAGATAATGCACAATATAGAGAGTAGATAACCTTTGCATCAAGGGCTTGTCTCTTTGAGATATCGGTGTGCGTTGTTCCCACTCCATCAAGTAATTCTTTCCCTGTGATAGATACAATTTTAGGAGTAATTCCATTCTTCACTACATCCCACTCCATAAGATCTTTGGATCTTAGGAATGCCTTCATCTTGTTTTTCCATACGTTGTACTCCTTGCCATCGAAGTAGGGAGGTCTGGTATTGCTTTGCCCTTCAATTAAACCTAGAGCCAAAACACTAGCCATAGATCTTTAGTTTTAGAAATAATAACACTTCTAATGAATAAGCAACCAGGCTCTGATACTAATTGAAATAGGCTAGTGAATCAACCTAGAGGGGGGGTGAATAGGTTGTTGCGGAATTCTTTTGGAATCTTTTGCGGTAGAATACGTTAATATCAAAGATATATCAATAACAAATAAAGCACGTATTCATAAAGTAAATAGAGTAGGGTAAAAGAGAATTGACACAAGGATTATAGTGGTTCGGCTTAGTCCAAGCCTATGTCCACTCTCCACGCTGGCAGCCAACTGGCTGTAATCACTATGTAGCAATTGAGAGTTGTTACAGTACACGAACTAGACTTCTTCAATAGACAGTCTCCCCTGTAGCTTCTTGCTGCTTTTGCACTATACGTAACTCTCTTCGATACACAATTCGAACATGAAAGATTTTAGAGAACAAGTGATTTTGGAGATTCTAACATCGAGATTTTTCTACCCAGTCTCTCCTTATTTCTAATCAACACCGATCCGCCTTAAATAGCTTCCGTGCCTTCATACCCGTTGGCACTTACTAAAAATTCATCCAATCAATCCGTTGGATTGAATCAATTTAAGTGATATCCTTGTCGCCGAAAACGTAAGTAGACAGTAGCTCGTCAATCTTGTTCGCCCATACAATCAGGATCTTGAGTTCCCAAAATTAGATTCTTCCAAAAATAAACTTGATCTTCAACGGATAAAATCCGAAGAATAAATCTTCCAAGCTCACGATCACAGTCAGAGATATTCCATGGTTAAGATTAGGAAATATAGAATCCAATATCTTACTTTCCTTAACCATAAAAATAACCTGTGGCCAGCCTGTAAAAATCGCGAACTGTCTTCAGACTTAGATTTGGGTCTTGAAGGTCGTCAGACTGAAACTGAGTCTTGAAGGTCTTCAGATTGAAAAACTTCAGACCGAACTTCTGGGTCTGACTGTCTTTGAAAACCTTTAGACTTTGAAAACTTCAGACGTAACTGACTGAGTCTTGGAATCTTCAGACCGTACTGTAGAGGCTGTTTTGTCAACTTCAAAACTCCAAGGGATTTTTCTTCAACACGGTTCATGACAATCTAGGTCAATCATTGATTTGATTAGAAATGAAATGATAAATTGCTAGGGAATGATGCATTTGAAAAAAAACTTTGGAGAATTTGTCTTTATGTCATGTCTAGAAAATTTGGATATCCATTTTTTAGGAAATTCTCTTATTGTATAGACTTTTCATGAATAAATAAAAAAATCGATTAGATTGTTGTCATGGATTGGCTCTCTATTTACACCTCATGCTTACATGTTCCCATTTATTTTTATTAGGTGATTATGGAGTGACCTCGCTCACCCATTCGTACACGGTCGAGAGCTAAAATGGCGGGTCAAAACAATGTGTTGGACCGTATTATTGACAAGATGAACAAGCGAATTGCACACCTCCAAAATCAAGTCGATGAATTGTCAGCTACTATGGCTTTTCTCATCAAGCAAAAAGGCCGTGATGAAACTGCAACTCGAAGAAGAGAGTCAAGAGGACTTTTGAATCATCTCATTTTCCTGAGGAAGCTGAATTTGATGCTACCATGAAGAGACTAGTGACATATCTAGAAGGAAGAATTTCTGACCTGAAGGGTTCACATCACAAGATCAAGGAGGGTGAAGAGCCCAAGCACACATAATTCATGGTCCTAAGTATTCGCTTTCTTTATTTGATTATGGGATGTTCAGTTGCACCTTCCCTACGTGGGAATTTTTATTGCTTTTTAGAAAATGTTTTCAAATTTTTGCTTTACTTTTAGGGATTGAGTATTGCATTTTCCATTCAATAAATGTAATTGATTGATGAATTTCAATGAAATTACAAGTTTTATCTTGAGGGCATGACAGGGAATATCAAACCAGTCCAATGACGATATCCAACCATGAAAAAAATATCATACACGGAGAAATCCTGAGGATTGAACTTTCATGCTTCCTCCCAAAAGTTTTTTTTTTTGAAAGCAAAGGCATTTCATTGCTAAAAATTTTCCCAAAACTTGCAACAGATTAAACTTGTTTGTTTGTCTGACTCATTTACTTCTTGTCTCAGAGCATAGTCTTAACTTGTTATGACAAGAGAAATCTGACAAATAGCATATCAAGATTCAATGATCAACTTGTTAGAGAAATCTGAAAATAGCATACCAAGATTTAATGATTATAAACTTGGATTGCAATCAACAGGCTTAGAGAGCACTTACAATGAAAATTTGGGGCAAGTAAAATGGGGCCATCATTCTCCGACAGAAGATTCTGGGAGCAAGTTTGCTCCAAATTATAGCTCATATGTGGTAAGGAAGGTACTTTTTGAAGGTACCATCCTAGCATAAATGAATGTTCGTGATTTTCCCACTCCAATAAATTTTGATGCAATCAAAGGTATTATCCATGATTGAATTTGTTGTATCATATTTTGAACTGTAAGCATTGCCTCATTGAGCTGCAAATTCAATGGTCGAAATGTGTTATAAATCTTGCATGTTTTCCTTGATGAATTATGTGTGATAAATTGAGGGTGTCAAATGGGATACATTGGAATGACGAAAGACAAACCTTATTCCATACACTATAATATACACTAATCTCCGGAGAGTTGTGTGAAAAATTCCATGCCCATGAGGGAAAGGGTGATCTCGCAAAGGGTACGCTAACTGAGGTGATGAAAGGCAATTTCTTCTACCCAAAACACTACAGGTATACCCATTGGGTACCCCTTTGAGCCCACACATATGAAGAGCTTTTTAAATTATCCCTATCAAGAATCATCTCGCATTGAGACCAAATTTGAAGTGAATGATAAGAATTTTCTTAATTACACTTGCATCAATCTTCGAATATTGCTTTTGCAGTGTAACTTATATGATAATTGAAGTGCCTTAGGAGGACGAAGAGCGTTTCTTTTCTCTATCCTACACACTTTTATCCATTGCTTAGCCCATTTGAGCCTATGAATTTATTTCACATTAAACTTAGTTGGTGATCATTCCCCACACTGGGGCAAGACAAAAAAAATCATTCAAGAAGCATGGCTTACGATGCTGATGAAAAATGAAAGAAAGTGAAAGCAAAAAAAAAAGGGGGCATGAAAAAGCAGTGTGTGCCTGGTAAAAGCAAGGCTAATGCCCACAAAAAAAATAAAAATAAAACATTGGTTGAAGTCGTACCCCCCAATAATGTGGTACTAAAAAAATACTTAAATACTGAGATGTTGCAATCAATGGAGTTACGATATGAAGAAATTCTCGATGATGGAGAAGAAGAAAATTGGTGGATGTATCAAGATGATCACCAACTTTGACCCCCTAAACACTTTTTGAGCCTAACGATCCTTTCGTTTCTCAACCCATGAACCAAGCCTACGTTACGTCCCTTGCAAAGCCTCTTCAGATTAGGGTACTTGAATTAACGTAAAAGTTCATATATGTGAAAGCATCATTCGAAGAAGTGCAAGTAAGATAGTTCCTGCCTCATTTCGTATGATTCTTGACTTGTAAACTCCAAGACAATTGCGAAATGTCACTTTTTCAATAACCTCGACTCAAGGAGCCCCCTTTGTTAAGCCATTCACCAGGCCCACATTACAATCCTTGTTAAAGACCTCTCAGATTGGTAAAGTCGTATAATTTGCAAGATTGCTCAAACCCTTGTTTGGCATGATGACAGTGAGATAGAGTGACTGTTAAAAAATCCTGCAGTAAAGGTTAGGATGAAATGGCCATTTTGGATAAGGATGAGTGAAAAGTCCTTTCAGACTGAGGAGTCTCTCATTTGACACATCCATGACACTCATATGTTTAGATTGGAATCATTCCCAGTGGGAATTAGGAATTCATCACGCATGAACCTCACTTGAATTAATGCATGTCTGTGAATGCATGTTACCTCTTTTATGACCATGCTTTGCAGGAGACATATCCCCGAAGATCAGAGATATCATCAGGTAAGTATATCTCTATCCATACTCTAAATACTTGTCATTGTGCAGGTATTCTCTCTCAAGTGCCTAGATACTTGACTCGGTCAAGCTGTCCATTTTCATTGACTTGGCATGCTTCCGTAGCCCGGTGTCATTTATATTGACCTAACGTGCTTTCGTAGCCCAGTGTCCATTTATCGAACCGGCGTGCTTCCATAGCCCGATTTTCTTTTATCGACCTGGCGTGCTTTCGTAGCCCAGAGTCCTTTACATTGACACTCGATTGAGTTGTCCCCTAAACATTTATCTCCCTATTTAGGCGACCATAAAATGGTACGGGTCCTGGAAGGTAAGACCCCGTTTAGGCAACCGTAGAATGGTGCAAGTCCTAGACGACACCTTTTTCCTCATTCGGGCGACCGTAGAATGGTATGGGTCCTGAAGATGAATCTTAGTTTAGGCGACCATAGATTGATACGGGTCCTAGACACCATTTCAGTTCTCCAGATTTAGTTTGATTAAGGCGACCGAAGAATGGTTCAGGTCCTGGTCAGCTGATCTTTGTTGCAAGGTCGGGCGACCGTCGAATGATACGGGTCCTGGCCAAGCAAAATCCCAGTTTAGGAGACCGTAGAATGGTACGGGTCTTAGACAATACCTATTTCCTCATTCAGGCGACCGTAGAATGGTACGGGTCCTGAAGATGAACCTTAGTTTAGGCGACCGTAGAATGGTACGGGTCCTAGACAACATTTCAAGCGACCGTAGAATGATACGGGTCTTGGAAAATCTTTTTAGTTTAGGTGACCGTAGAATGGTACGGGTCCTAGACAACATTTATTTCCCTATTTAGGCGATCGTAGAATGGTACGAGTCCTAGAAGGTAAATCCCCGTTTAGGCGACTGTAAAATGGTACGGGTCCTAGACACAACCAAACAATGCTATATTGGGCGACCGTAGAATGGTACGGGTCCTGGGAAAGCATTCTCTTGTAAAGTCATGTTACTATTCTGGGCGACTGTAGAATGGTACTGGTCCTAGACTTGTAACATCAATCTATCTTGAGTTACTCCACCCTCATTGAAGGTAAGTTATTCCAGGTAGATTCCTCTTGACATCTCACTCTGGATCTAGATGTCTTAATTCTTTTGTTGAGCATTTCACTTTGGATGTGAATGTTCTTCTTAGTAAGGAAAGATTTATCATGTACCTCAACATGCTTTACCGCACTGATTGTTAAGTAATTGTAGGTACATTCTTTCCTTTTACATCACGCATTTGCATTGGCATTTCCATGCATAATGTAAATTGCATTTTAAAATGGAATTCATTTAAAAAAACCCAAAAAAAAAAAAAAAAAACATTCAATGCATGTGCATGGTAAAAATTTAGGTCTCAATTTGTCTTTGAAGGCAACCTATATGAACTCATCTTCAAAGAGGGGCAGCTGTTGACACCTAAATTTTCACTACCCATTTAGTCATTAAAATTATTAATTGCATAACACATAGATTTAGGTGTATTTATTTTAATTTAATTTTTATATTTTATTGGGCCGATGGTGGAATTGTTCAAATTTATATTTTTGAGCTCTAGTTCAGGCAGCCGAGGCTAGGCCTCGGAATGAGCAAATTAGTCCAAGCCCGTTGTTTTTTTTAATTAATTAATTAATGAGAAATTGAGATTTGAGGCGATATTAAGGTGGTTTTTGGGATTTTAAAAAATCGGATTTGCAATCTTATCTTTAGTCTTTTGGTGATAAAATCATTAGGAATATTAAGGAGGATAAGGAATAATCTAAAATATTTTGTTGTGGATGGAGATTTCAAAAGATTTTAAGGTTGGATAATAGAGCTTTATTTTTAATGGTTGAGAGAATTATCTGGAAAATCTTCAACAAAAAAATTTAGATTATCTTCGGTTGTTGAGTGGTTATATGTAATCTTCGGGGCTGATTTGTTTTCTTTTCGCTCTGTAAATAGGGAGAGCAAGGCTTCAGAAAAGGGGGCTTCGATTCGTTCACAAAAAGTAAAAATCCACACAAGGGGAAAAAAAAGTTCGTGCTTTAGGGGGGGTTCAGTTTTTGCTTTCGAAGGGTTTTGGAAATAAAAAAAAAGAAAAGCAAAGTGAACACCCAAAAGAGAAAAGCAGCAAAAAGGGTTTGACAAGAAGAGGAGCGTAAAGGCAGAAGAAAGGGGGGGTGATTTGACCCCCATTGTTCATCATCTCCCCAAGCTTGCTGCCCACGTTGTTGCTCCATCCGTGGCTACCATGCCTCCACCTCCGCGCGCCTCCAGCAACTGCTGTAGCAGCCTGCGACCGCAGCAAATCACCATCACCGGCGACACCACCGGAAAGCCGAGCTGCTGCACACCCACCTCCATTGCGACCCGCCTCTGCACCAGTAACACCTGCAGATCCGCGACCTGTAACGCCCCGCCTCCGCCCAAATTTGCCGTGCCGAATTGCTCCTGTCACTGTAGCAAACCAACCCGTGACGCCCGCGAAGCCACTAATCCCTGCCGCGCTTGCATCCGAGCGTCAGATGCCGCCATCTCTCCACACCGCGTTGCCTAGCTTCGCTGACCAGCACCGGAGATCCGCCCCACCGCACGACTGCCCAACGCCTCCTCGTGTCGCGCGACCCAAGATCCTGCTGTTCGTTTGCTGCCGGAGATCGTCTTCACCGCCGCCGTGACCCAAAGCCCGCTGCAGCTAATCCTGACGCCCTCGCTTGCCTGAGTTGGTCTTGCACCAGCAACCGAACGCCGCTCCCGGCCTCGCTTGAATCACGACACTTGCCGCTTGGAGCCAAAGATCCACGATTCCAGTGACCCGTTGTCGTCCAACGCCTCCCCGTGCCGCGCCGACCCAAGATCCTGCTTTTCGTTGTCGTCGGAGACCGTCTTCGTCGCCGTCGCGACCCCAGCAGTCCTCGAAGTCAATTCACGACGATCCCTTGCCTCGCTTGGATCTGTCAATAGCCGCCAGTCACCTCACCTCCGTGCCCAACGTCGTCGCCGCACCAACCGACGCGAGCCGGAGCCAACGCCACCGCGTCGCCGCCCTTTGCCCCCGCGACACCAGCGCGATCGTCTCCCTCCAAGCCCCATGCCGATGTCCTCTCCGCCGGTCCGACGTTGCCGCATCCGACGTCGTCACCATCCTCGGCACCCGCGACCACGCACGCCGGTTGCCGCCGCTGGAGTTCCGACCGATGGCAATCCCTTGCCCGGCGCCGACGAATTTGCTGCCCCCTATTTTCCTTAGGTTGTTCATTTTTCTTTTATTTTTCTTATTTTATGTTATTTTACTTTATTTTTAGTTAGTTTTGCTATTATTGTTTAAGTTTGAATTTGTGAGGTGACTTTTATGTTATGAATATTGTAGGCATTATCGGCAGGAGTTTTGCCCATAATTATTGTAATTACTAATTTGATCCGTAAGATGTCGGATCATTTTTTTAATTATATTAATTTTTGGGCATTTTATTAGAATTATAACTGTTAAATTAATATAATTATTAATTTGATCCATAAGACCTTGGATCAAATTTTTAATTATTTTGAACTCTTTGTCATGATAATCGGGTTATAATAGTCGTTAATTTGACCTGTGAGACAACGGGTTATTTTTTCGATTATTTTAATCCTTCATTTTGATGATAGTGTAGATTTTATATTTACTTATCCTTAAAAAAAACCAAAAATCATAAAATCATGAAAAAATTAAAATCTTGCATGAGCATATAGTTTAGTAAATCAGATATATATACTTGAATGAAACACGTAGGTTTAAGTGAATTAGATTTTTTTAGGATTACATTTTTAAAATTGCATCATTAGGTTGCTTTCTTTTTAATAAAAATTATTAAGTCATTTTGGAAAAAGAATAAAAATACAAAAGCCATTTACTTAGTTAATCATTAGGTTAATTCACAAGTCATCTCATTTCATATCATCACTATTTAGCATAGGTTGCATATATGCATTAAAAATGAATCATCATGCATATAAAAATAGCATGTCATTCATCCCATATCATGTAGCACATGTATACTTTGGATCATATAAATTAGATTGCATACATATAGTAATAGTTCAAGTTATGACATATGAATTGCATCTTGCATGTCATTAAAATAAATTCATGCACATTAAGTTAAATTAAGATTAGATTTAATCAATATTAAAATTAGATATCATGTCATTAGAAAAACTTTAGGTGGTAATGCATATCATATTAGTATAATGACATTAACCCTTTCCCCGTCAGTGGATTAGGTCATTTGCTAAGTGTTGCATGACATATAATATGCGTATTAGCTTGCATGTTGTATGTCATGTAGAATTAGGATAATTCTTTGCACGTCATTGCACATTAGAATTGCATGTTTATTAATTAAGGGTTTAGATAATTTCCCTTAGATAGATTGCATGTTTTTGCTAAAAAATAAAATGCGCATGTCATATAAAATTAAAGTGCATGTCATTTAGTGATAATTGCTAGGTCCATTTAATTAGAAATTACTCTTCATTAGAGTCAAATCATTTGATTAATTTAAATTGCATATTTAATTATTGCATTTTTTTACTCATGTCATATAGCTTAGGCTATACTGCCACGTCATATCATTTCATATTAAATTAGTAGCATGCATTGCATATTACATTATTTTCATTAATTAAGTGAAACCCCAAAAAAAGAAATTGTGTGTTAGTTGGAAAATCATATTTAGGACTGTCAATATGAATTCCAATTTAACATTGCAGTGCTTTTGTTGCTTTGAAGTTAATTTGTAATTTATTCATCGCTTTAATTTGAATGTTATTTCATTGATTATGCACCCGCATGATCACCATTTGCATGTTAGTTAGCTTAGCTTAAAATAAAAGCTGCTTGCAAAAGACATTTTTTTGAAAACTTATGGTATCGAAAGGGCATTAGAGGAATCTAATGCAACCAAGTCCCCATATCCTCGGTCTCTGATTCGTAGGAGTAAAATAATTCTCCCGCTATTTTACTTAGGTGTCTAATCGACCTACCATAAACCGATTAGTGGCGACTCCTAATTAAAAATCATTCGCATGTTAAGAACTTGAATCTAAAGTCGCGAATTGGTATGGGCTTGGAAGAGCCCGAGTTAAGTCTAGGTTTAACAATCCATTAGCCAAATCCTAGATGGTTCACACCCGAAAATTAGGTCACGACAATGCCCAAACAATATGCGTCGAAAGCGGTGTGGAAGGCTTTGGGAGTTTTGGAGAGTGACTGGGGGGGAAAGGGAGATCTTCTGGTCAAAGGACTGATGGCATTTCTGAAGATTGGTTCATGAACTTGTACCTAAGAACTTGTGAGAAGAATTAGCAAGTTCTATCTTTCCAAATTTCCGTAATAAAACTCAACTAAATAAGACTTGCCTATTTATCATGTAACGAATAAAATGATGTGTTTGAAGTGGGAGGGTTTATGAGTTTTTCTTTATATTAACTTCTCTTCCAAAGAGATAGGAGCAGTTGATGTTCCTAGTTCAATACGATAACTATATGCAATTACTGCTACTCAATTATGAACTAGCACGCAGGACGTATATAAGTTCGACAGTAGGACATGGCGTTAGGTGGAGTTACTATTTTAATCTTAGCTTATAAAGCAAATGAACTGAACAATTGGAGAAGAGATCAAACTACAAATTCAAAGCTCAGGATTTGCTTTTTCTTTCTTTTCTGTTTTTTTCCCTAAACTTTGAGTTCACTCTCCTCATTGAAGGATTATTTTGACAGTAGCTTGTTGGAAGAACTAGTTTTCAAGCAAGCATAATTTGAGCAAACTTCATGCTATTGTCAGTTCGCACATGCTTGATCGACTTACTAGTCTTCGTCTTGATCAAAGCTCTCGATCGCGTGATCTTGACACCAGCATCAAACTTGTGCATCGGCACAAACACCCAAATCTTCCTCGAGCAGTTAATAGACTCTCAAACAGATGCATCCAATGTCTTCGGGATGAAACCTGTCACTATCTCACCTTAAAGTTTATATACGCCTCCATGCTTGATTCCTTTCATTATCACCAAGGCAGCTCGAACAACCTTCAGAACTCCACCTTCTGAAGAATACCTACAACTAGCTGAATCTAGGGCACCCAAGAAAATTAAGTTCTTTTTCAATTTTGGAACATGTCTTACTCCAGTCAATGTCCTCACAATACCATCATGCATTCTAATTTTAACATTATCAACACCCACAACATCGCAGTTAGCGTTGTTCCCTAACTAGACTTTATCACTACCCATGCACTAATAAGTGATAAATCAGTTCCTATTTGGTGTAGCTGAAATAAACAACCAAAATCCATTATCCATCCGTCAAATGACGAATCCTCAGTGATAGACAAGACATAATCGACACCATCAGAATCATTCTCAACTACAGCTGCAATATTATCTGTAGACTCAACTCTAATTTCCTTACCATTTTCATATTTTAGCTTAAAACAGTCTCTTCTACGATGCCCACTATTGCCATAATTCCCATAGACAACTCTACCAGTCCTAGACTGACTCCATCTATTCATGTTCCTGCTAACACGAGTACTAGTTCTTCCTCTACTTTCACCTACTAAAGCAGTAGACACAGATTCACCAGAGTCTTTCCTACAAATATCTTCACTCAGAATCAAATCACGAACGTCATTAAATGTCAAATTTCTTGACCCAGAGGAATTACTAATAGCAGTAACAGTAGTATTCCAATTATTAGGCAATAAGAATAATAGAATCAACACACGTACCTCATCTTTAAAGTTAATCTCAACCGAACTCAATAGGTTAACGGCCTCATTGAATTTGTTCAGCTACTGACGTACCTTTGCCCATTTTTAAGTGAAATAGATGTCGCATCAAATAGACCTTATTGATCTCACGGGGTTTCTCATACATATTCGACAGGGCTTTCATCAGTCTCGCAATGGTTTTTTCCTTCATGATGTTAAATGCAACGTTACAAGCTAACGTCAGCCAAATAACACCCATCGCTTGTCTATCCAGCAATTCCCACTCGACATCTTTCATTGAGTCTGGTTTCTCCCCATATAAGGGTAAGTGCAAATTTCTTTGGTACAGATAATCTTCAATCTGCATCTTCCAGAAAGCAAAATCCTTCCCATTAAATTGGTCAATTCTCACATTTCCCTCTTCCATCGTTACCGATTCTCTTTACGTCAGCCAAACCGGGCTTTGATACCATTTGTTGCGTGGAATATGGACCAGCGAATCAGATAAAATAGTTGGAATGAAGGAAAATGAATTGGACACCGGATTTATGTGGTTCGGTCCGAATATCGGAACCTACGTTCACGGGGAGAACAGTATGGAATTCCACTATAAAGACAAACGATATACCGGAAATTACAATTACTCGAGTATTCAAATACACTATCAGTGTTTCTCGGCCCAAATTACACCCACATAATTCACACAGTGTTTAGTCCCTCACAATTCCTAGTGAAACCTCACTCAAGGAATTAAACAGATTCTACTCACAAGAATTTAACTGGCTAAAACACTCGAGTATAATTTATAACGAGAAGATCCCTCACCCAAGAGAACTCTCTGCACTTTTCTACAGTCTCAAAGCTCTCTCTCTCGGCCACCGAAACTTGGCTTGGCGCACTCTTCTCCGTTGGACATCTCTCTTGCAACATGCTAAAAGTCTTCTTCAGAGAAAGAAAGGACAAAGCAAGCCCACCATAATCCATGGGCGTCCATGCATGTGCATACATGAAAGGAGAGGAGAAAATGGACGTATGAAGCTTTCTTTCTTCTTCTCTCAAAGTGAACAATGATGGCTTTGGCAGAAGACAAGAAAGGGAACACCCATCCTTGCATACAGGTGGGCACCGTCCACTTTCCTCCATTCAAAAGTCCAACTTGTAGAAATGAGTGGAAGACAACAAAAGAAGCCACACATTAACCTCTTCACCCTTGTGGCTCATAAATGAAATCTGCATCCAATCTTCTTTTGACAATTTCGGCCAATTCACATGCGCTACTTTGACTTGCACGTGGTCGAGTTTACGTATTCTCGTCAGTTCGATTTCATTCGACGGGCTCAAACTCAAGATATATTTTCAACAAGGTCATGCCTATTATACGCGTGGACAACTGGATTCTATCTCTTTACTTTAAACACAACAAAGCAAAAATAAATTTAAAAAAAAAAAAAAAAAAAAACAATTCTTTCATTCATCTATCATTGCGAAGTTGTCTTTTTGGACATTTCGTAGTTTCAGATCCAAAGTTGTCATTTTATGTCACCAGTTCATTATAAATGTACCCCCACAATATGGACTTCAACGCACTAAGGGAAGCGAGAACTCAAGTACGTCAAGAAATGAAGCTTCTCCATTCAAATCTCTCTCATGTATTGATCTTCGTCCTTGCCGTCGTGGCTGCTTCGGCGATTGCCGAGGCTCAGGTGTGCAGGCATAGTGGCAAGCTCCGAGGGACTCGGGGCAAGTGCAATAGGGATAACGGTGCCGATTGCTGCAAGACAGGCGAGTTTTACACGACTTACAAATGCTCGCCTCCCGTGACGAAACGCACCAAGGCGACGTTGACCATAAACAGCTTCGAGAAGGGCGGGGATGGGGGCGGGCAATCTGCGTGCGACAGCCATTACCATTCTGACGACACGCCCATCGTGGCATTATCAACCGGGTGGTTCAATAATGGGAAGAGATGCTTCGAGGAGATAACTATCCATGGCAACGGGAGGAGCGTGAAGGCGAAGGTGGTCGACGAGTGCGACTCGACGATGGGGTGCGACAAGGAACATGATTTCCAGCCACCATGCCCGAACAATATTGTCGATGCGTCGAAAGCGGTGTGGAAGGCTTTGGGAGTTCCGCCGAGAGATTGGGGAAAGATGGAGATCTTCTGGTCAGAGGACTGATGGGATTTCTGAAGATTGGTTCATGAACTAGTACCTAAGAACTAGTGAGAAGAATTAGCAAGTTCTGTCTTTCCAAATTTCCATTATAAAACTCAATTAAGACTTGCCTATTTATCATGTAACGAATAAAATGATGTGTTTGAAGTGGGAGGGTCTATGAGTTTACCTTTATATTAACTTCTCTTCTGATTACAAGAGATAGGAACAGTTGATGTTCCTAATTCAATATGATGACTATCTGCAATTACTGCAACTCAATTACGAACTAGGACGCGGGACATATATAAATTCAACAGTAAGACATGGCATTAGGTGGAATTATTATTTTAATCTTAGCTTATAAAGCAAATGAGCTGAACAATTGGAGAAGAGATCAAACTACAAATTCAATGCTCGGGATTTGCTTTTTCTTACTTTTCTGTTCTTCCCGGAACTTTGAGTTCACTCTCCTCGTTGAAGGATTATTTTGACGGTAGCTTGTTAAAAGAACAAATAGTTTTTGAGCATACTCATACAACCAAGTACTTTGAAGCCTTCAGGCACGATGGCTTCGAACGGACCAGGTCAGGTTTTACGCCACATAGGGTGGTCATCTCAGATCACAGGAAGCGTAACCCACCAAACTGTAAAAAATTCAGTCGCATGTCCAATGCACTTGCCGCATTTTGGTTCTTGGACCAAATAAAAACAAACACAGCCATAGACAGTTGAATTTGGGAAGTCTAGCAAACTAATTCTAGTGAAAATAGAGGGAAGACAAACAGGAAAGAAAGAGCAAACAAAAATCAAGCAGCAGAAACCCAAATTGAGCATCAACTTTCCAATGCATTCCGTCTTCAGTTTAAACCGTGAATAGTTTGAGCAAACAGCACTAAGTAGAGCTAAAAGTACAAGATCTGGAATCCATTACAGAAGTCATAGTGAGGCCAATACCACACAAATGATAGACATGTTAGCACAATCTGCATAACTATTTCAAAAGTCTCAATAAAGCATGAGAATCGACTGTGCACACTGGCCTTTTCTGTCACCTTCATAAATTCCCAACAGCTTCTTATGTCTTCCTGCAGCATGTTGTGAAAATTGTTCCATTAGTGCCGTAAATGGATATTAATGTTTTCTCATGATTCAAGCATCTCTAGGAGACTGTCTTGTAAATCATTTTTATAAACAACATGACCCTTAAGCATCTAACGGAAACGGACATGATCCTTAAGCAGCTATACGGTGCCTCAATGATAAAATGAGATGTTGTGAGGCAATAACCATCTATAATCACCCTATTCTTATCTACCAGGAACTAGGCAAAGTTCCTCTGAATTTCATCCTTAAAGACTCCCCATTTTTCTGATTTCGGGAACTTATATATTGGCGCTGCCTTTTCCCAATTCACTTCAAACAGAAAGAAAAAGGAAGTTGAGTGCCAATTCCACGTTGCTGAAACAGCCCTCAGACCACAAATGTAGAGTTTGGAAAAGGAAGTAATTGTTCAAGAAGCTTGGTAAAGATAATTATGAGAACAGAAAGATACGAAGCGTTCAAGCTGCATCGGAATATAATGGAGCACTTACATTTTAGCAGTGGTCAAGCCATTGTAACTTAAAGGTTCGTCTAAACAAGGCTATATTGTCAGAAAATAAAGAGACCAGAGTTGCATGTAGACCTTATCAAAGATGGAAAGTTCTGACTTAAAAGCGAGTGCAAACGAATTCCTTCATGGTTTTGTCTTCATAAATGCGCAAGAGCCTCACTCCTGCAAGGTTCCATTACAGGCTTCGTAGCGTTTTGATGCCTCTCCTCTGCAATTTGAAGTTGTCGACAGCAAAATTTTTATACAAATCAGCTTAAAACTTTAATCTAGTCCAGTGGAGTCCTAAACACAATATACAAGAAAGTCGCTTTGCTTCTGACAGTTGCCACTTGCCTCTACCATGGATTGGCTCACATAGTCAGCCATCATAAGCTCACAAAATCACCTATTAAGGTCAAAACAATGTTTCGGCTACCAGCTACCTCCGACACTGTTGACCGGTGGACTGTTGTATTTATGAAATTGTGTGCTGTCTGATTTGGAGTGCAATGGTTCTGATTTGTGAGGAACCTCTTAAAATGACAGGGCATGGCTAAAATGGATGGTTCTTGGAGCTTCTTGACATAAGACATTCTGAAAGAGCCACTCATCAGCTGTTTCGGGAGTGGTAGATCTTGCAAAATTTTGCTTAGGTGTTGCCGGTCTGCTCCATGAACTGTTTGAATTCATTCGACAGAAATGATTACTGTCGTCTGCATGAAAATGGACAGCCTTCTTGTTAATGTAACTCTCTTCATCTTTAGAGTGAAGGGTTCCTCAATAATTGATGCCCCTATGTGTGAATCCATTCATATCTATTCGCATGTCAGTCGTCTTCATCAAACTTGGAACAACAAAGCTCCTATTGCAAATAAGACAGAAACGAGAGTTACTCACTATGCCCTGCCGCACATCAGAAGATTTGTCATCAGGTTGTCCTTTAAATGTTTTTTTCTGGATTCCTTGCAATCATCCGGATTTATGACTAAGCAGATGAGCCGGCTGAGGTGGAAATTCTCGCCGGGTCGATGTGAATCTCAACCATCGATGTAATGACCCCTACATAAACATTGTATCATCGTCTGGCGATCGTTAATGAACAGTTGGGTCCATACGTGACGGAGAAATACTAGGATGGACGCAGTCCACATGGACTAATCGACTCGTAGCTGTTGAATTATTGTGAGCCCCACCTAGAATCCGCGGTTGAAATTTAAGAGATTCCCCATTTGGCTGGCCAGTGGCCGTTTGAGATTCCAAGCTCGTTGAAAGAGGTCGATGAGATCAAGGTATGACTCCCTAGATTCCAGCTGCTCATCCTCAAGCTTTTGTTCCTTACCAGGTTCCCGGCCTCGCAAGGATCTCACGCTTGATCTTCCAAGGAGCGCAGAAAATCCTTCAACAGGAGAAGAGAACTCACTAATTAATGAATCCGTCATCTACCGGTTGCCTATAAAACCCACCATGAGGTCAAAACGCCTTTAAATTTTTATCAAAATGAACAACTGAATTCTCTCTCTCAAATTTAAACCCAAAAAAGAGAAGAAGAAATCTTTCGTTCATCTGACATTACAAAGTTGACTAATTAGATTTTACGTAGTTTTCAGCTCCAAAGAGGCGTCCTCTTATGTCACCAGTGCAATATGTATGTACCCCCTCGAAATAGACTTCAAGAAACCAAGGGAAGTGAGAACTCGATATATCAAGAAATGGCTTCACCATTCAACTCGCTCTAGCATATTTGATCTTCGTCCTTGCCGTGGTGGTCGCTTTGGCGATTGCCAAGGCTCAAGTATGCAGGCCTAGTGGCAAGGTCCAAGGGACTCAGGGCGAGTGCCACACCAGTAACGGTGCCGCGTGCTGCAAGAAAGGTGAGTTTTACACAACTTACAAATGCTCGCCGCCCGTGAGGAAACGCACCAAGGCGATATTGACCGTAAACAGCTTCGAGGACGGGTGGGGAACCAGGCATGCCTTCTAAGTGCGATAATCAGTACTATTCTGACGATATGCTGGTAGTGGCACTATCGACCGGGTGGTTCAATAAGGGGGAGAGATGCGACAAGGAGATAACCATCCATGGCAATGGGAGGAGCGTGAAGGTGAAGGTGGTCAATGAGTGCGACTCGACGATGGGGTGCAACGGGGATCATGATTTCCAGCCACCTTGCTCGAACAATATTGTCAATGCGTCGAAAGCGGTGTGGAAGGCTTTAGGCGTTCCCGAGAACGATCGGGGGGATATGGGGATCTTTTGGTCTGAGGACTGATGGCACTTCTGAAGATGGGTTCATCAACTGATTCCAAAGAACGTATGAGACGAATTAGCAAGTTGTGTCTTTCCAAATTCCCATATTACAACTCATAGAAATAAGACTTGCCTGTCCATCATTATGTAACGAATAAGGCGATGGGGGACTCAATGTAGTTGAAAAGAGAAAAGAATCGATGTGTTTGAAGCGGCGGGGTTTACGAGTTTACCTTCACATCACCATTTCTTCTGAGCACAAGAGATAGGAACAGCAAGAACTGAATTAGCACTAGCATTAAGGATGTATAGAAGTTCAACAGTGAGACATGGCATTTAGTGGAATTATCATCTCAATCTTAGGTTAGAAAGCAAATGAGATGAACGGTTAGAGAAGAGATCAAACTAGATTTTCAAGGTTCAGGCTTGCTTTTTCTCTTTTCATTTATTCACTGAACTTTGAGCTTACTCTCCTCATTGAACAATCACTTTTACAGTAGCTTCTAAAGGAAACAGAGTTCTCGAGCAAGCGGAATATGAGCAAACTCATACAACTAAATACTTTGAAAAGCCTTTGGGCATGATGGCATAAAATGGACCAGGTCGGTTTTTACGCTGCATAAGTTGGTCATCTTGAATCTTAAAAAAGTAACCCCTCAAACTCCATGAAGTTTAGTCAAATGTCCAAAGCACTTCTGAATTTTAGTTCTTCTACAATCCTAGATCGGTAAAAGCAAAGAACCTCAGAACCAAATAAAAGCAAACAGTCAGACAATTGGGGAAATCTAGCAAACTACTCCTAAACAAAATGAAGCAGCAGAACCCAAATTTACCTTCAGCAACGACTCAATTTAACTTCTACAACATGAACTGAATTAACAATAAACTGAATTAACAATAACAAAACAAAATTAGAGAAGAGCATTAGCTTTCACGATGCACTAGATATTCAGTTCAAACACACAAAAAATTCGATCAAACAATACCCAGTGGAGCTAATAATACGAGATCTGCTATCAATTACAGATTCACCCTAAGGCCAGAATCACGCATACTATACACATGCTAGCACAATATGCATAGATATTTCACATGTCTCAACAGTGCATGAGAATCGACTGCACACACAAGCCTTTTCTGACCTTCATGAAATTCCCAACAGCTTCTTTATGTCCTCCTGCAGCCACAGACATTGTTTCATTAGTTTAGTAAGTGGACATTAAAGTGTTTTCAGTACTCAAGCACATCTAGGAGACCATCTTGTCATTAAATATAGACCACATGATCCCAAAGCACCAATTGGAGAAAAACATGATCTGTAAGCAGGTATACCTCAATGGTAAGAGGAGATGTCGTTGGGTAATAACGATTGAAAATCACCCCATTCTGATCTACCAGGAACTTGGCAAAGTTCCACTGAATATCATCCTTGAACATTCCCCATTTCCCTGATTTCAGGAACTGATATAGTGGCGCTGCGTTTTCCCCATTCACTTCAATCTAACAAAAGAACAAGGAAGTCGCATGTTCATTCCTTGTTGCTCAACCATCCCTCAGATCACAAATGCAGAATTTGGAAAAGAAAGAAACTATTCAAGAATTTTGGTGGTGATAATTATGTGAACAAAGGAAACTAAGTGTTCAAGCAGCACCTTGAATATAATGAGGCATTTAAATCTTAGGGGAGGTCAAGCCATTGTAACTTAAATTTGTGTCTAAACAAGGCTTTCAGAAAGTAGAAGACCAAAAAAATTGCCTTTAGACCTTATCAAAGATGGGAAATTCTGACTTAAAGCGGGTGCAGACAAATTCCTTGATCTCATTGTTTGTTCCTGGTTCCTCATCACCAAACTGATTGCATGGGAAGGCCAGTATCTCCAAGCCTGCACCAATTCACTCATCAGGAAAACCCAAGGTCACTCAAGCATTACCTAATCACAATTTTGGTTCAGGATAATCAATTTCTATGCCACCAAACATCTAGTACCGTGACAACTCAAATGTGCATAGTAAAACTGGAAAGGAAATAGAGCTAACACAAGAAAAAAAGTTCATAATTTGCAAATGGAGTATTGCAAATTGGAGAATAGAAAGCATATATTAGGTCAATGAAGTGAGAATGAAGGACCAAACAAAGGCTGAGTATTGATCTTTCTATTCCTTTTTCCCCTTGCTGACATAAATATTAGCAGTAAATGTCACATTCCAAGATCTGCAGGTTAGATTTTTCTGGCCAGAGCCAGCTCTACAAAGTAAGATAATACTTCATTGAAAAGAGAAGTAGATGAAGAACATTCATACTTAAGAGCACCAGAAGTGTAGGCCATACGAAAAATATAACACTGGCAGTGATGTGAAAAAGTGTTAGAGAGTGGCTGATCAAGACCATGCTTACAATAAGATCATCCCTAAGACGATAACAGCTAGAGTGAGCACTATAAGTTAAGAGATCATTGTGAAAGTTTCCAACCAGTTTTAAAACCAAAGAATGGAAGATGCAAAGAATGAGAGGTTTGTCCACGAAAGTTGATGACAAAAACTCGGATCCACTCAACCAGTAAAGTAGTAACCCAGTTCTTTTCCATCCTCAGCACCATACTCCAGAGTATAGTTTTATACCAAGGATTAGAATTGACAAACCATTACTATAAAATTCCAACTTCTGCAGCCCTGGTGGATTAGTCACCTAAGGAAGAAGGGAACTCAAACGTAGAGGTTGAAGAGCTCACCTTTATCTTTGTACCTCTCATACAACTGGTTTAGCTCGGTATAGTTTGAGTTAGTCAATCCACTGCCAAAACCAAATGACAACTGAGTAAATATATTTACAGGGAAAATCTAGAGAATATCCATTTGGTGAGCTGTTGAAATGTAAAATGAAACTAAGCTATTAAATGCATCACATCTCCATAACAATATCTCCGAATTCAAAGGTTCATGCTACCAACAATCACCATGCACTCCCTTCTCTCCGTGTTTCTACAAAATCTATCTTCCTCAGATCCACTATCACATTTGTTTTCCTCAGTAAAACCTTGGTAATAAGAGATGGAACAAAGGGAAGAAAAACAAGGTGGATGAGGTATATACCATTTCGAGGCCACATTCACAATAAGCAAGACCTTCCCTCTATATTCACCCAGACTTACATCATTTCCCTTCTCATCCTGCATTTTAAAGAACTAAAAGCTTTAGACATTTATTACCTGAAGCAGCTCCATCAAGTTCACATATAATGGGAGAATGAAAAACATTATCTTCAGTCAGATGCCAGAAAGGTCACCTCCAATTGAACTAGTGCAGCAGGAAGAGACTGCGAAATGTCTATTTCTTAATGCATGTATCAAAATGAAGGAACAGGCCAAAAAGAGACCCTTTTAGAATGCGACATCTGAAAAGGGAAAGAAGCACGAAAGAACCTCCCGCCTTTCAGTTGGCCCCAAGATTGAACTCTTCGCAACCGTTTCTCACCAGTGACAACAAAAATGATTCAATATGATATATCAAGTATCCTCTGGCTCTCAACAACGACTGCCATGCAAAGTCAACTAGCTTTTCATCATCCATTCACATCAAAGATGCAATCTTTCAATGTTTCCAACAATAATTTTTCTTGGCCCAATTCAAGAATCCCAAACGAATGGGCCGATCCTCCAAAAGGGGACATTATCATCACCACTATTAAGCTCTTTACCGAAACAGTTCAGTTCAAGAATGAGCTCCACAAAGCTAGTGAACTTGCGAGAGAGTTTGTGTTCAGAGAACATTCAACTAGCTCTCAACAACTACCGCCATGCAAAGTCAACTAGCTTTTCATAACCCATTCAAGTCAAAGATGCAATCTTTCAATGTTTCCGACGATAATCACACTTGGTCCTATTTGAGAATCCCAAAAAAACGGCTGATCCACCAAAAGGGAACATTATCATCATCACTGTTCAGTTCTTTATCGAAACAGTTCGGTTCAAGAGCAAGCTTCGCAAAGCTAGAGAACTTGCGAAAGAGTTTGTGCCCAGAGAACATTCAACTAGCTCCCAACAAATACTGCCACGCAGAGTCAACTAGCTTTTCATCACCCATTCACACTAAAGATGCAATCTTTCAATGTTTCCGACAGTAATCATACTTGGGCCGATTCAAGAATCCTAAACAAACGGCCGATCCTCCAACAGGGAACATTCTCATCACCACTATTAAGCTCATCATCGAAACAGTTCGGTTCAAGAACAAGCTTCACAAAGCTAGTTGCGAAAGGGCTTGTGCCCAGAAAACATTCAGACTCGCAAAGCCAGACAAAGAAAGAACCCGACATCACGGAGTGATCCAGAAAAGGTTTGAAATTTCTCAGGTGGGTGATGAACTGATGGGACAAACCTTGACAGCGAGCTCGTAAATTGGTCGCGGGTCCTGCATCAGTTGGCTCGTCATCGCCTCTTCTTGTCCGAACTCAACGGGGCTCCCGGAACTTTTTGCCTATTTGAGGTGGGGCGAAGGGGAAAAAAGAACAATTACATAAAGCACCTACAAACTTTGCTAAATATGCATTTCGCACCTTGTTTTTTCGAATCTTTATACTTTACCATCTGTGATTTTACGGATGTATGATTTGTAATTTCAAAAATTGTCCAAAAAATTATAAACATATTACATGGTGATTATTCATTCTTGAATTTTGTGTTAATTTAATTTTAATTTTTTTGATAATTTGTCAATATAATCTTTCGAGTTAATTTTGACTATAAATTATTGATATGAACGCTAATTGATTTAAAAATGAAAAACTCATTTTAAAAATATATTTTAATTTTTTAAAATTTTCTTTTTTTTTTTTTCTTTTTGTGGTTGCCATGGTCACCAGCCGGACCATAGGCAAAAGAAAAAGAAAAGGAGATAAAAAAAGAAAAAAAATGAAGGTAAATTTCAAAAATATTTCAAAAAAGGAAAAATTGTCAACATCCGCACGTATGACGGCTAGCGGCCACCTGACATCCATATGTTTGTCTCTTTTGTAGTTGTACATTAAAACAACACCGCCCAAATGGGGATGGATTGCACCACGGCCTCGATGGGCACTTCCTTTCTAGCTTTCAACTTTGCTATTAACACGGTCTAGAATTCAAGCAAACATTTCTCTTTTGGACCTCCCCCAATCTGCAAAGGTATACCAATGCATTTGTCTATTTTGCAGTTGTAGATGATTGACGCAGAGAAAGTTACGCCGGAAAGAAATTATAAAAGATAGTGTTTATTTTGAATGAAGAAATGCAGACACTATCTTAAGCGCCCATTTGTAAGGAAGTCGTCATCTAGAAAATAATCAAATAACTGAAATCTAATAACAAAATTAATGAAAAGATATTGATAAAAGGGAAAGTGATTAAAATACAACTAGAAAATCTGAAATCTAATAACAAATTAAGGAAAACGTGTGAATTAAATATTGTAATCCATTTGTAATCTCAAAAAATCATACAATCTTCTTTGATTTGTGGAACCACCCGCTCATATAACGCTCCAATATTTCTTTAAAGGTATTTGTATGTTGTTCTACATCAATGATCCGTCATTGTTGCTAATAGGATTCTCATAGCAACTTTTAATAATAGATATGCGAAACTTGTTTAAGTTAATAGCGTGACTAAAAGCTTGATGTTATTGGTTAAATATGATAGCAAGATTTTCTATTCTCTCTCATGCATCCATCCAAAAAGTAAATTGAGTCGTTCATGGGTAAGTGCCGGACGTGTTGTCGTTTGGTCTAGGAGCCTTTGTCGTGACAAACAACTGACTCAACCTCTTCAGTTGTGTTCGCAAAATGACACTTTAATGTTGTATAGGACTCACCTAACCAAATAATAGGATATTTCACTTATTTAACAATATTCCTTATCATCTAAGTCATGTTAGTGTTCTTATAGGCATAGCTCCAAGTCTCATAATGCATGGATCTCAATCGTTATTTTGTCCTAAATATTCTTACTTAATCATTTTAAAGATATATTATTTGGGTGAGTGTGAAGTTTCTTTTTTATACATGTTTCAATATCAACATTTTAATCTTTTCTATACATGACACCTCTCCTAAAATCTTCAATATCAACATTTTAATCTTTTCTATACATAACACCTCTCCTAAAATCTTCCATATCAACATTTTAATCTTTTCTACATATAACACCTCTCCTAAAATCTTGAACTATCTTCTTCTTTCTATACGTACAACTTATTTGATTGTTATTCCCTCGTTAATTCATACTATAAATAATTTCACTTAATTATCGTCTACCAAAATTTTCGGATTCGTGTGCATATTTGCTCTATTGTTAAAAATGTGATTTCATTTTGTATGTGTTCATATTGTAATATGGAGTTATTGCTCTATCTCTCAAACTCCCCTCACCTTCCTTCCCCAAGAGCTTAGACTCCACTCACACAAATCGACCAGAAATCGAATCCGCCGGCTCAGATGAGCGGCTCTTGGTTTAGCTCTGCCTTTTAAGTGACACGGGGCTGAAGGATTGCGGATTCGGTCGGTTCAAACATAGGTTCAAAGAATTCGCTTACGGAAAATTTTTGCCGTCATAAGTTATACAGTAAGCATGATCATCCCAAATATGTCGTGCCCCAGATATTAAAGCTGTATTGCAGTTTCTTCTACTCCTAGCCTGAGCCGATCATGTAACTTCGCAGGGAAGAGAATGAAAACAGATGGAAAAACAGTGTTCTATTTGAAACTCGGTATTAAAACGTTACTAGCTGCAAGAACTGCAGCGTGATTGAACAACATCCATACATAAAAAAGTCTCCTCAAAAAATACTTCCAAATCAGATTCCATTATTATTAATCAACTAGAATCAGAAACTGTCCACTCTTCTGGAATTCAGTCGACTCCCAGCAGTTTCTTCACATCCTTCTGCAATCACAAGGGAAACAATCGGCATTACTCAGAAATGAACTCAAGGATTAGGAATATATGGCAAGTGAAACGGGCGCTCAGTTCCTTTTACCTCAAAACTTAGGGGTGAAGTTGTTGGAGCGTAACGGTTGACCACATTCCCCTCTTTGTCGACCAGGAACTTGGAGAAGTTCCACTTGATGCCGTCACCAAAGAACCCGCCTTTGCTAGACTTCAGGTGTTTGTACAATGGATCAGCATTAGCACCATTCACATCAACCTGTATAAAGTGCACATATATAATGTTGTTACTATCTTGCTCATCAGTAATGAGAGAGAGAAGAAGGCTTAAAAATCCACAATGTCTATCTAGTTATTTGTATGATTAAGATACTAGTCGTAACCAGTTCTACAATACCATGTTGGAGTTGGATCCAGCATCCTGACAGAAACTTTTACCAAGAAAACAAAAACAAATAAAAAAGTTTACCTTAGAAAAGATGGGGTATTCAGCCTTAAATCGAGTACAGGCAAATTCTTGGATCTGCTCGTTGGTCCCTGGTTCCTGAGATCCGAATTGGTTGCATGGAAAGGCCAGAATCTCCAGACCTGCATTGCAGTAAGGGAATAGAGTCATCTTCTTACATCTTCCCACCCAAATTTCATTTGTGCAAACCATTGATACTCCAGGGTAATGAATTGTTAGACAAAAGTAAGACATTGTTGGGTCTGATGCGGAAGGTTGAACAGATTGACATGTGACTTCATATCAAAGTAATAATGGAAGATCTGTCAGGGAACAAAAGTGACTGCAAATCCTTTACTCCGTTGGGCCACTTCTACTGTGCTTCACAATTTACAACAAAGGACGCCAAATGTGTATTCATTCATTGCAGAAGCCCTAATTTCACTAAAATCACAGTGTTCCATGAAGGAGCCATAAAGAAAGAAGACAGCAATTAGTCCTACTCCCGGGCAAAATAACAGCTACATTGGGACCAATGTAATAGCTTAGTCTGTGCCATCACTGTCTAGTGCATCAGAGCTAATTCAAATTGTGTGAAGAGGGAGAAACAAAACTAACATACCTTGATTTCTGTACTTCTCATAAAGCTTACTCAGCTCTGTGTAGTTTGAGTTTGTCAAGCCACTGCATCACAACAAGTGTGCGCGCACCAGTAAGAATCTTAACCAGAATCTCAAATCAAAGGAAATCATTTGGAAGGCCACAGCTTGCTCATGAAACATTGTTGGTCATTGTCATCTGTTGACAATGATCATACAGATTTTTGAAGCACCCGGGATAAAAGAACAGAAACACAAAATTGGCACTTGCACTAAATCTAGTCCACAAGTACAGGAACATAAATATGGTGAGATATGTTCTCATTAATCTTAGACCGAAAAGGAATATTGAACATCAATCAAACGATTACCATTGCGATGCAACATTGACGATCAGCAGGACTTTCCCCTTGTACTGGCTGAGATTGACATCATTCCCCGTTGCATCCTACAACAAAAGCAAACATGGAATCAACAGAAAGTCACATTAAGGATCGCAAAAAAACCAATTTGTGGTTACATGGAACAAACTTGATTAACAAACACAAACTCAACGGTAACATGACTCGAGGCGAAAAAGCTATTGCAGTTTGCGCTACGAACTGAGCACGGCCAATTTCACTAAACCTTCGCCAAACCCACCTATTTCTCTTCCTCAAACATCCAATAAAAATTTGAAAAGGGTACTTATCAGAAGATTATGTCAACGAGTTCTACAGAAATTCCTACTTTCGTTCCACTTCATAAATCCAGCACACGAACTTTTGGCCCGACTAATCCCACAAAACGACAAAGGCGAGACCTTTACGAGTTATTAGGAAAACCGACCCAAGCCCTCTCACGCATCCACGGGGAAAACACGAAAAAGGCGAGACCTTTACGAGTTATTAAGAAAACCGACCCAAGCCCTCTCACGCATCCACAGGGAAAACACGAAAAAGGCGAGACATTTACGAGTTATTAACAAAACCGACCCAAGCCCTCTCACGCATCCACAGGGAAAAAACGAAAAAGGCGAGACCTTTACGAGTTATTAAGAAAACCGGCCAAAACCCAGACCTTGACGTTAAAGTCGTGAACCGAGGCGTTCTGGGATTGGCTCGCCATCGCGCGACTCGATCTCGAAGCGCCGAACTCGGGTACCTTGCGGCTGCGATGAGGGGTAAAAGGAAATCCTTTTCCGGTCGGCGAAGATGACGCGAATCGAGGAGGGATCGGAACGGTCGGGTTCGGGTGGGAGGAGGAGGTGGGGAGATGCGAGGAAGAAGCTTTAATGGCGGAACTTGTTCGGAGCAGAAGACGAGCGGAAGAAGAACGGAGCATGTGATGGAGGAAACGTGGTGGAGCGAGGGCGTTATATATACATTTTCAGTCCGACCATGCGTACGAGGATTGCGTACGCGGTTGCACCGCGTGGCTTGCGATATAGGTTCCACGTAGATTGGTCTTGTCCAAGTGCTCACCTTTGCGTCGGCGGGCATTCTAGAAACTTGGAATTTCGTCAATGCACACGTAAGCCAATCCGGACGTTGGTTTGAGGAAAAATTCAAAATAAAAACTTAAAACGCTTTCATTTTTCCAAAAAAAAAGTTTGGAATGGATCTTATTTTAAATAAAGACTCGAATTACTCTTATTTTTTCAAATAAAGACTTAAAGTGAATCTTGTCTAAACTATATATATCAATTACTCACTAAATGTGAAGGGTGGTTTTGTCTTTTTAAAAATTTTAAAACTTTTCTTTCTTTCTTTCTTTCTTTTCAAATAAGCATCCTACCTCCTGAGGTCGTCACCCTATCGCTGGGCAGAGGCAAAGGTTGACAGGGGGAGGGCCGGCAACCCTGGTCGACCAAAGGTGAAGGTCGAGCAGGATGGAGTGCCCTCCCACCTATGTTTTTAATTTTCTTCTTCTCTTTTTAATTTTTTTAGTTTATAATCTAATTTAATTTAATTTAAATTGTATTTGGACGACACCCTCAATCGGCCGAAATTTTTTGTGGGCCAATGAGGCTAGGTTTTAGATTGAAATAGCCATAACCACTTTAGGCCATTCTTTAAGACTGATATGAGTATTATTTTTAAGTCTTTGTTTGAAAAGATGAGAACACTATGAGCTCTTATTTAAAATTTTTCCTTGATCTAATTATGATTCACATTTGGAATCAAATCTTGCTGTGGATTTCAATTTTAAAAGTGTTTTAGTTAATTAAACAATCAAATTAGAATAATTGGGTAATTGATGTCATGATATAATTCGGAACTCTCACTTATTTACAAGTCTCAACGTAAAATGCTTAAATCACCGCTATATCTTTTGTTATAAAAAAAAAAAAATTATAGAAAAGTGAGGTCATTGTGCATTCTACTCAGTGGCCATGTTAAGAGAGCAATGAAATTTCACGATATTAATTAGGCGAATTGATATATTCGATAGTTCTATTATATTTTTATTTAAGGTTAATACCCTAAAAAACTCCAAACTGGTATACCCGTGACAAATTTACCCCAAACTATTTTTTTAACCACCAAAAACCCCAAACTGGTACATATGTGACAAATCTACCATTCGTTAGCTTCCGTTCGATTTTGCCATTAATTTTGCTAACGTGGTTGTTGACGTGGCAAGCCATGTGGAAATTCACAAGTTTAATACCGTTAAAAACCCCAAATTGGTATATTTATGACAAATTTACCCCAAACTGGTATATTTATGACAAATTTACTCCAAGCAAGTATATTTACGAGAAATTTACTTTAAATTAATTTTTTCGATCATAAAAAACCTAAATGGGTACACGTGCGGCACATTTACCCTCTTTCAATTTTCCCAAATTTGATCGAGTTGTGATTACCAATCAATTTTATTTTCCGGATTATTTTCTACGTGGCATTAACCTTACTAAAACATGTAATATAAGATTAAAACAATATGAACTTTTGATAGCTACTTAATTTCATTCTATATTATTATGAAAATATTTAATGTGATCATTTCATTGATTCAAGTTAATGGAATTTGCTAATTTGGTTTCTAATTCGATACGTTTGAACGGTGGAAAAAAAATGCTATGCGTGGATTATTCACGTAAGATATTCAATTTAAATTAATCAATTGTGATCCTCATTGAGCCCTCATCGACCCTTTTTCTACAGCCAAAACAAGGGCCTGTAGCCCTTGTCTTTTTTTTTTTTCCTTTCCTTTTCCTTTTCCTTTTTTATTTTTTAGAGAAAAAAATAGCTTTTCTTTAATCTAATTTAATTAAGATGTTAGTTAAAAATTAGGATTTGAGCCTAAACGACATTGTTTTAATCTTATATTACATGTTTTAGTAAGGTTAATGCCACGTAGAAAATAATCCAGAAAATAAAATTGATTGGTAATTACAATTCGATCAAATTTGGGAAAATTGAAAGAGGGTAAATGTGCCGCACGTGTACCCATTTAGGTTTTTTATGATCGAAAAAATTAATTTAGAGTAAATTTCTCGTAAATATACTTGCTTGGGGTAAATTTGTTATAAATATACCAGTTTGGGATAAATTTGTCATAAATATACCAGTTTGGGGTTTTTAACGATATTAAACTTGTGAATTTCCACATGGCTTGCCACGTCAGCAACCACGTCAGCAAAATTAACGGCAAAATCGAACTGAAGCTAACGGAGGGTAGATTTGTCACATATGTACCAGTTTGGGGTTTTTGGTGGTCAAAAAAATAGTTTGGGGTTATCACAGGTGTATCAGTTTGGGGTTTTTTAGGGTATTAACTCTTTTATTTAATTGTAGCAAGTACTCGATAGTATTTTTAAGAGTGATCTGAAATTGCCTCATAAGGTATTTCCTACTTTTGGCTTGTAATGAAAAGATATTCAACCGTGAGATGTGCAATGATGTCAAGAGCCATACCATTTCCTGGCCGCTTGTTAGGTGGCCTTACTTTGGTTGCGGCTTCTAGAACATTTCAGTTCCCATGATTCAGGTTTGGAGTTAAATCCAATGGAAGAAGAACGCCTCCTGAATCCAATCCTGAGTATTAGTTCACGGACAATTTGTTTAAAACTTAAAATCAATTCATTTGGAAAGAGAATGTCATTTTCAGTTAATCGTCCTCTAATATAATATTCAAAGAGTGAATCGGGGTCATAATTTGATCGAATGTATTTGAAAATGACTTCTGGCTATGAAATTAAATCTTTTCACTCCGATTGGTTTAGTGATTAGGCCTCATATACAAAGGCAAAGTAAGTTATATATACTAGTTAAGATTATTAGTTAGCGGAAGGTCGGTTTAGAGGTAATATGAAAGGAAAGATGTTGCAATCAACTCGAGAAATAATCTCATCTTCCTTTGCATTTGCAAGATCTTTATCTTGTACAAACAAATAAACAAAAAGCTTAATGAATAACCCAAAACCACAAAATGATACCAAAAAAAAAAAAAAAATCGCTTTGTAACGTGTTAATGGAGTCAGCTATAGTCTTGTCATTCTCTCCAGCAGATTGTTCATCGTTATGGTGAAAGCATCCTGAAACTTGCTAAACCTCGAGTCCGAATCGCCGTAGACCAGACCTGGCAAGAGTTCGTACACGATGTAGCTCCTCATGTCCTCCCTCTCCTGCACGGGCACCTTCATTAGCCTCTCGACCACATTCACCTTCCTCTGCCTCACCTCCTCCTGGTCCACGAACACCGAGAACTTGCTGCGGTCCTCCGGCAAGTGCCACGGGTATTGGTAGTACGCCGTGAAAGGGTCGAACAGCACTGGAATGCAGCCTGCCACAAGGGAGTCGAATAGTGACTTCCTTGTCGGGCTGTCCCCGGGAGGCTGCAGGCAGAATTCAGACTCTGTGAAGAGCTCGATGACGGTCTCGGGGCCAGCGCACTGGCCGGAGCGGCAGTCCAGGAAGTGGCACTTCCTTTCGCCGGCTGAATTGCATTGGTCGATCAGCAACGTCCTTATGTTGTCGGGCAATTCAGGCCTTGTGGCCCCGGCAAAGCTCGTGAGGTGCTTGCGGCGCGAACCGATGATCCTCTGCTGCCAGGAGACGATGTCGTCATCCGAGTGCGGATGGAAGCTGGTGGGATGGGGGACAGCGACGTCGTATGGATGCCAAGGTTGGCGTTCAATCAGGATCTTGATCGGGTTCTGCATTTGATCAAGCTCTAGGAACTGATTCCCCCATTTGGAGCCTCTATATCTCCTGAAATCCCATGAGATCTTGCCCAGCACAAAAACATGATCTTTGCCAGAGTTTGTGAGCCATGGCCGCTGTTGCTGGAGCCATTTCATGAGCTCCAATGCCAATGCGTCCTTCACGTCATCTGTCGCATTCTTGAAGTGCCATCTCAGGATGTCCAAGCCACCATAGAATGGCACATAGAACAGCTTTGCCTCGTTCTCATTGTAGACCCTGCAAGGATGTTTCAGAACCCTGGAGTGAAAAATTGGCTCCAGAGAATACTGATGGGTCTGGTACCAGTTTTTGCCGAGCTTCGGTATCGGCTCGCCCATGGCGTCGTTTGTGAAGTATCTGCAGAAATCAGTCCAAGGAATCATGTCGTTGCACTGAGATACGAGGTCCTTGTTGAACTTTGGAGGCAAGTCGTACACGAATATCCCCCTCTCGTCACAATTCTGATTGTTCGAGTGCGAGATCCATGACCGCTGCATCTCTAGCTGCTCCTCCACTGACTTCATGGCAATCGCAACCTCATCATCTCGTGCATCATCAAAGGCGTTCTTGACAACTGCAACAGGCTGTACAGTCTCTTTTGTTTCTCTATTGATGGCGTCAGGCATAGCTTCGGTGGAAGTAGAGGAATTCCTGACCACGGGAAGGGAAATTTCGAAATTGGGCTGTGCACCTGCAGAGAGGCAGTAGAGGTTGTTGAGCTTGCGCGATGAAACGCAGACGTGGACCATGTTTCCCGATATGATAGTTGCCGAGGAGGACCACAAGAAGATGAGGACGAAGAGGAGAATCACAGCAGGGACTCTGAAAATGACTCTGCACAAGAGGCTGTTGAAGAAGCCACAGCAAGAGCCTTGTCTCTCTTCCACCTTCTTGGTTGCTCTGGTATTCTTCTTGGACACCGAGATCGCCATTGTTTTCCCGAGGGGACGAGGTGGTTGTGTTGCATAGCTTTCGTGAGCTTTCTTTGGCTTTCGGTTTTCTAGCGAATTGAGGCTGCTCTGTCTCTAGCCAGCGATCCTGAACATGGTGTGCACGTCCTGATTAAGGGTTATTTGAAGCTGCATGCACGTTTTCGAAAGAATGTTGTTGTTGAAATGTTCCCTGAATGGGTTGTCGAAAGCACCGTTGACGAATGCTGAGAAGAATATAAAACGGGTCAATCCTGCCGTTTAGCTAAATAATTAATTCCAGTATTATTGGCATAAATTTGGGTTTAAAAAACCACTTGAAAATACATTGAATTTGGATAGCTCCCAACCAACCAAGCTCAAACGTCGGTATCATCCAGTTTGGAACTCCAGAATATATTTCTTGAGGTGATGTCTTGGTCAATTCTCTTTGTTTTCTGCTCCTCTTTAGACAAAACTCGTGGTATCCTAACATACGGAATCTCCACTGGGCTAATTCACCATAAAGATAAGGATCTGGTGCCAGAGTTTGGCATGTAGACATGGCGATTTGTCACCGACCCAAAAAAAAAAAAGAAGACATGGTCATTTGTCCAATCTCTGACTTTGTTATGGGAAGATCAAGTAGGAAGAGCTCCTAAAGACCCAAAAGTTGTCTTGACTTTAATAAGCAAAGTTAACAAGTTCGAGGACTTAAAACATGCAAATTGAAAGTTTTAGAATTGAAGTACACGAATTTAACAAACTTATACTTGTCGTGGTTGACTTCACTCTTCCCATAGTCGAGTCATTGATGCATGTATGATTGATAAGAACAGTAGATGTGGATAATCTAGCTTGCCACGGCAAGCATGGGCGGCCGAGTGTAATATCTAACCAGAACAAAGTTCTCGATTACTATACGTCCGAAGCTGGTCCGCCCCAAACAGCTGAATCCAGTGATAGTCTTTAAGTTATTACCTAATAACAGAACTCAGGGCCGCAAGGCCACAATACAAGATTCACTCTGAAAAGAAAACTAGGATAAATTTAGATTTAGACAGGCCAGGACATCGGTTTTACATTTTTACAGCATGCTATCAGTTCTGGCTGGCAAGCGTCTGAAGAAGTTGATTGGAGCTGAAGGTAGCCTGTGACGGAACCTAGGATGCCTCATCATGTAAAATCCAGCCAATCCTGCCACCACCTGGAAGGGGGTTACGTACAATACGAGCGCAGCGACGAGGCAGAAAGTGACAAAGATGGCTGTAGCACGTGGATCCCGCCAGCTCAGCAAAGCCTGAAGCCGCTCTCCTTGTGTCGCCACATCACCGACCACGGTCTGAATCCTACCAGCCACACTTCTGAGCCGATCGTACCTCATCCTCACCAGATCCGGGCTGCGCGTGGTCGGGAATGTGTCGAATTCTTCGTCCAGCTCGTCAGGATGTACTGCTTCAGCTTGCGAGATCTTGGTGTTCATGTGGGGAGGGTACCTGGGGCGATACCTGAAATTCCATACTCCGATCAGAAACATGTACAGAAATGTAGTGGGCAGTATCAGCTCCGGGAAGCAGACGAGCATTGCGAAGAGCACGTGCACGAGCACAGTCGTAATGGGATTTCTCCACATACAAATATCCCCAAACCATTTTCCGACAGCAAATAATCCGGAGAAAACCGACATCAGACGGAAAAAGTTTGCTTTGCTCTTGCGCATACTCCAGAGGTGCGAGTCCACATCGGACATGTACTCCACCACCTCCTTCCGAAGTGGAGGCTCGGCCCTGCCAAGTCTCGCTGCCACTATGGTGACAGCTTGGTGGCGGAGCATGTCGAGCTGCATCACATTGAAGGGCCTCACATAATGCATCTTAGGTAAAAGCGGACGCGAATAAGTGCAAAGCATGTTCACTAAAGATGTGCACGAGAACCGTATTGCCAGATGCAACTCTCCCATCTTCTTTACTCCTGTAGGATGGAGCACTAGGAGTGGGTACGTGTGCGTGTAGACACGACCCGTCTCCAGGGTCGAAATGCGGATCCTCACTTTCCCAATTTTCAGGTCCTTGCTGCCATTTGCACCCTTTTCTCCGAGCTGGCTGTTATCGAATACACCTACCGTTAGAACTGTGGCTGGATCGAAAACCTCCCAAGTATACTGCTCATTATATTTCGGACACAGATTGTCGACTATGGTACGCGTGCGGACCCATTTGTGACCATACTTGGCAACACAATACGTATCAGACGTGCCCCTGCCGTCTCGTGTTTTCATAGGGTGAAGGCCCACGGCATTTAGAATTCCGAGTTCCAAAACACCAATTGATGGCTTCCATAACTGCTTAGCTGTGGGCCGTAGGTCGCTGCTATAATGGGTGGACTCATCAAGAACATGATATCCTCCGTCTAGACAAACTCGGAGATGGATCTTGCTCGAAAATTTCTCTTTCTTTATCTGATCCACATCCACGGCTATAGGCCTCTCTAGATTGAACCAACGAGTGTGGACGATCCGATCATCTGCACGCCTCTCCACCGACCCCAAAGGGATGATGACCCTCCCAAGGATCTCATCTTTGCCAGGGGCTACACGATCCTCAACTGAAAGGATCAGATGGTCTTCGAAAGGTTCGGCAGCAACGAACAAAAGATCCTCGTTCCACAAGGAATTGAAGCCTCGAGCCTGAACTGCCTTTGTCTTCGTTATCTGGTTCCCTATCTGAGCCTTAACGTAAACATCAGGGAAACGATTTTTCTCAGTCGGAACTAAGTCCTGGGCCTCCACGACATTAACCCTCACATACCACAACCGTGGTGCATGATAGACCTTTGAGCGTATCAGGGCCGAGACCATTGGCGTAGCATCAACAGGCGTTGCAGCATCAGAATGCCAAGCATCGGGAAATGCCTCGTCAGCCTGGGTGCCGATCCAAACTGCTAACATTAGCTCCCCCTTTATCTTCTCTCCCTTCTTGCTTTCAAGCCGGTACCACTCCGGTGCCAGGGGGCTATCTGGCGGGACCCTAAGAGGGACCTCATTAACATCGAACCGCACAATGCCCACAAAGTCGTCCTTGACCAGATCCTTGTCCTTGACGACAACATCTAGCACGGACGCTTGCATCCGCTCCCTTGAGAAGGCAAACACCTGGTTCCACTCCGGATTTTGCTTTTGCTCGAAGTGCCTAGTAATTCCCTTATAGTTCCCTACTCTCACCTCAACATATGGATCGATACTACCAGAAATGTCCATGGCCGGAAGCTCACGAGCCTTGACGACTCTCACATATAGAAAATGCATCTGCTCAACGAGATCATAAGTACTTGCTGTCTTGTCACCACGAATAACGCGGCCCCCCACAACTCTTCCCCCTCCTAGGTATGGGCTCGTCTCTTTCAAGGCATACTCAACTGGTTGGGACGATGCTGCAGAGTACATCCGGACCAGCTTGGGAGGGTGTGGTTCTGCTTTCATACGGTCGATGCTGTACTTTGGCCCGTGATCATGTTGAGGCACATGGTCCCTGTGAGGAGGTTCTGGCTCAGAGGCTTGCTGTTTCTGTTGATGATTCGTGTTCGGGAGGTGATGAAATGTGTGTCTCACCCCGCCTTTCTCAGCATGGCCCGTGTTAGAAACCATGTTAGGGACATTTGCACTCGGATCCTTTTGAGGGATGTCGGTTTCTGGCAGTGGGTTGGAAGACTTTATGTTCTGGTCGTTGGTGATGTACACTTTCAGGCCCAGCTCTCCCCTCACACGTGAAAAAATGCCCCGTTTTTCCAGTGGATAGTGAAACACAACAGCATCAGAGTAGGGAACGAAGGAAGTACCAGTAAGGCAAACCTTCCCGAGGAAGTTTCTGGTGTTGGTGGCCTTGATGGTGTTGTAGACGCAAGCGTCCAGAGTGAGGTAATGGAGATTGGAAGGGTCGGAGATGTTGAAGTAGAAGCTCTCGTTCCAGACAGGGCTGAGATCCTTTTCTTTAATGGTGGTCCGAAACTTCTGCCTGTCAAAAGACAGCTCCACAAATGCATTGGATGAACCTTGCCCATCTTTTGGCAAAAGGTCGTGAGCACTGACGACATCTACTCCTAGTTTTAGGCTACTCATCATCAAGATCACAGCCGCCTGCAAAGCAGAAAAAGTTTCAAGCAATTGCCTTGTGGTTTAACGACAGCATACTCATGGTAAAAGGACCAAAGACATCCAACCATTACAATTTTAAAAAGAAAGTACACAAACACAGAAAAAAATTGATAATAAAGTGATCTTGGAAGCACGAAATTTCAGTTCTGAGTAATACAAGTAAAAAAGAGATAATTATCATCTTCAGTGGAGGAAATCAAGTTGGACTTGACGGTATTCAATTGAGAGCAAGTTCTATATCAACGAATGTTTTCAAAGAGACCAAAGAGATAAACCTAGGCAGACACAAATGAATCTGCAAATAAGCATTCAACAAGAACACTCCTACAGAGTGCTGGAGGCAAGAGACGGAGGGGTGGCAGATGGGGTAACGGCTGTCTCTTTACAAGATCCAAATTCGTTTTAGCTAACTTTCAATAGTTTGCAAACTCAGTCAAAAATCAATAGTCAGAGAATAATACTATCCAGCATGTACATGATTAAGTAGCTGCCTACATGCATCTCCTGAATAAGCTACTACAATCTGAATCTGTCAAGGGCACACTGAACAAATCAAAGCCCTCTGACTCTGAGAATCAGATGGGAATCAGTGATTATCAAAACTCCAATCGACTGTTACCTCTAAAGCTCAGGTCAAGCAGTGAAAGAATCCAAGAAAAGTCTTTTTGTTGAAGAAGCGAGCTTTTGAATGGCAAAACACTGGTTGCACACACAACCCACTCCAGCAGTAGCTCCGATCTCTGAAACCAAGAAAGACAGACAAACCCAAGATCAAATCTCAATTCGGCAACACATCAATCGCCTAGCCATATATGCACGGAACATATGGCTTTTCAACTTACTGTTTCAATGGACACCAATTAAAAATTTATCACTGACATTGTAAGTCGAAGCTTTGGACATAGACAAAATAGAAACTCTTAAATAAATCAAGAGCAAGCATAATACTTAATTATAAACAAGCTAGAAGTTAGCACCCTGCCTTCTCAAATCAGCAGATTCAAAGGTAGAATGATAATTAGCACCATGAAAGAGCCCACAAGATCTCGTTCTTTTGTCTTGTACTGCATATTATATCGGTATCGCGGAAATAAAGAGAGATTGTAACTTGAAGTGATGAAAAAGTGCGCCGATTAAAATAATAGAGCAAAACAGAGTCAGCAGTTGTTTAGATGCATGTGATGTCTCCCTCGTAAAATGATCTGAAACCTTTAACAACGCCAAACGATGAGCCGAAAGAAAACGTAAAATAATCGAGAAAAAAAATTGAATCAAGTGCATTACACGACGACTTCAAAGATCCTGAAAGAGCGGTTAAGACACATGGCTTAAGGCGACTAATGCAAAGCATCATACCGGCATATGGTACACTGGGATCTGATAAAATATGCAACAAATTGCGCTAAGAAAAAATGTCTGACAGATTCACAGAAGGACAAAGAACGGAGAAAGAGAAAAACCCACGAAGCTCTGGATCATTTAACGATCTTTTCACAGAGAACCCACCGCAGAGACGAAGCACTCTTGATCTTTCAGAAGCCGTTTGTGCCGGTGTTTTCTTTTTTCTGGGAAAACAACCACATGTTTCTTTGGTAGGGCAAAAATTTAAAAGAGAAAACGAAGGGTGTGCACAGATAAAGACGTTGAAACGCTTGTTTGTCATTTATTGCAGGGGAGAGAGAGAGAGAGAGAGAGAGAGAGAGAGAGAGAGAAGGTCAAAAGGCTGAATTGCATTATCGTTTACGGAGCGCTCATAAAGAACTTTTCAAAGACTCGTGACTCACCAAAATGCAAATGCCATTGCTGAGATCTTTTCAAGTAGAATAGACCCTTTCCTTTCGGAATGGCCAGATCAAATTGTGCAAGTCAAGAACATACAATCGGACAAAAACAAAAAAGAAAACCACCTTTGAGCTGAACAAGCTACGTTTACGTGCATACACACGTCTTGGAGCTACTCTAAGAACAGGACACTGCGGCACGCGTTGTTGACAGGGTTGCTGAAGCAGTGATGCAGTGCAGGAAGGAGAGGAGAGGGCAAACCATACCGTTCATCAGCCAAAATGGGAACTTCAGAAGTGGAGAGAGAGCGAGAGAGAGAGAGATTTATGGATGGGCACTTGGAACGAAGAAAAAAACCAAATTTACAGCAGTGTCGCCACTACAAACCAAATTTACAGCAGTGTCGCCGCTACAATGATGATCCCATAAGGGAGAGGGAGAGGGAGAGAGAGAGAGAGAGAGAGAGAGGGTCATTCAAGGCCTGAGACTGACTGGTCTGGTCTCCTCCTGGCTCCACCAGTTTCCCCTGCTTCGCTTCACGAGGCAAGAAGCCCTGAAGTGTTAGCGTGCGGTTTGCCTCATTCTATTACCATGCACTTCGGTACCCTTTGGAATAGTAGGAGCAAAACCCATTTCAAAAATCTAATGAAACATGAATTTACTAAACAAGTTTAAACTTTTACTAAGCATACTCTACAGAGAAATTTTTTAATTTCAAGATACCGATTACATATAATGCAAGGAAAAAATTATATATTAAAAACTGTAAAATTTCTTATTTAATGATGAGTATATACTATGTATTTTTTTTAAAATAAAATTTCAACAAATGAAAGAACGATGAAACGTCACAATGATTACCGAAAACCATTTGCACATATTTGGAAGGCTAATGTGAATCTAGGTTATAACTACTTTTTTTTTTCTTTTCCTGATTTTAACCTAGGTTAATAGCAAGATTAGCTATGCAGGGTTGTTGATATAGGTACGTGACAAAATGCTTAATACAGCTACCTAATAAGAATTTTCTTAGAAAAAACGATTTGATTTTCTTTTTAAGATGATCAATAAACACTTTATGATTACAGTAGTGTCCTCGATATTGATTTCAAGAAATTATATTATCTAATTTTGAAAATAAAAAAGAAAATCTCACGTGCGACAATTGTTTGATATTCCAAAATGATTGAAGGCATGTTTAAAGATACGACGCATCACTGACACAATTGATATTTAATGAGCTGTACAGCATGACAAGAACCGAACCAAAAATGGGAACCTAAGCTACGAAACGAGCGCAATGAACTCCATTTCACAGAAAGATTGGAAAATTAGACGTCCGGCTCAATCAAACATCAATGCATCGGAAATTACGCGAGACGGTGTGAATGAGACCGCCCCGCACGATACCTACTTCTTTTCTTCTCCGGTGAACAGGAGTTAATGATGTGTAGTAAATGAGGAATGAATGCGAACGCTATGGCTATGGCTATGGCTAAGAGATCATGGGAGTCCGTAGCAGATTTTGGAGCATGGATTGGACTAAGTAATTAATACGTGGTACGTTCCACGCGGGGATGGAGTGTATTGTCCCTCTCACCCAGATAGAAGACAGGGCAGGGAGGAAACGCATGGGCTCCTCCACGTCTTTAGAGATAAAGTGCCATGCCCAGTGCCCACAACATCTCGGACGGTCGGTCTAACGATTCAAGACTTGATTTTCAGGTTGAGGATTATAGGCTGGATCCTTAATCTATCGTTGATCTCAAGGAAATCTCGTCTAGTGTGTCGAGGGCGGGCTTGGGTTTAGGTGTGTCAGTTGCGGTCGTCTCCGATTGCATATATTGGGGCTAAGGTGGCAAGCTTAGTGGGGGATTTATTAAAAAAAAAAATATTGTGCGGATGTCAATTTAATTATAAATCTTTAAAATAAGCGTATTGAGAGTTTTAAAACTTATCAACAAAATATAATCGAGTCCTAAAACTTTTAAAAATTGTAATTAAATACTAAAATTTGTCAAATTGATTAAATCAAGTAATTCATTTGATAATACTTTTTGAAAATTTTAAGACATAACCGCACTTTCATGATAAGTTTTAGGATTTGATTACACTTTCGTGACAAGTTGTATGATTTAACTGCAATTTCTTTAAAGTTTTAGGATTCATTTACATTTTTGTGACAAATTTAAGACTTCTAATACATTCCCTAAATCTTTTGAGGACTTGTTGATGTTGTTTTTTGATTAATTTTGGTCAAAACTTGTTAATGTGAATGCTGATTGCTTTACGTGATGCCGAAAATTTTTGCAACTTTTTGAAAAAAATTATGATTTTTTTATTATTCATTTTTTTATTATTTCTTTGTTGTTCTTTTTTTTCTTTTTTTTTCATCGTAGTGAGCGAGGGAGAGAGGCTAGGCAAGGCCAAGGATTCACTAGTAGCAAGTGAGGTGGCCCTCGCATAGATCTAGTGAGAGATTGCCACAATGAAAAAAAAAAAAAAAAAAATAAAAACTACATAAATTTTTTTTAGAAATTATAAAAGTTGCGTACTTAGTGCTAGCTGTTTTAGGTAAGCTGGTCAATGCTTGAGTTAAATATTTTCGACCAAAATTGTTTAAAATGTTAAGAATTAAATTGGTAAAGTTAAAAAGTTTAAAATTGATTGACATCTCCCCGACAAGCATCGGGCTTCATTTGGTAATTACCCTCAGGCTTGCCTAATTGGGGTTGTGTTTTGTTGGCGTCTTAAAGTAATCGCTTGAGTAGCAGGTGAGGTGGGAACCAAACCCGCTCAATACATTTCCTTATTGCAAAGAAAAGGTAGGTTAATGTCTTGTTATGGGTCAATCTTTGTTTTTTATCCTCTAATTTTTGCTCTTGTATGTATTGAGTCAATCTTGTTATGGGTCAATCTTTGTCATGAGTCCTTGGATCTTTAGCTTATCTAGTCAAGTCTTTTGGTTTGCGTGATCGGTGCAATCGAGCTCCTTTGGTCATTAAAAAATTTAATCATCATGCCGTGGCTGCTGATATGGTGCTTGTGATTTTCATCAAATGATATGTGATTAATCCTTATCTTAATTACAAGAGAGGTTTTACTATCAGCATATGGAGATTTTACTAACTTTAAAATTAGTGTTCCTATCTACCTTTTCAAGAGAGGTTCAAAGGGAATTGCCTTAAGCTATGGTCTCACTGGGATAGATCCTTGCAAAAGACGACAACAACTTAAAGGAGAAGGACTACTACACGAGTGAAAATCATCAAAATGAAAATTACATATGACTTGATGGAAATATCCTATTAAGATGACTATGCGATAGATATCGAATTCCATAGTGGGTCATGCCAAATAATTGTAGACTAATCCTAAATTATTTTACCATAAGTCCATTTAGATTGTGATTAATGTAATATTGTAATGTGATCCTTTATACTGATAGGGGCATTTTTGAAGAAATGACTTATTTTGTAGCAATTAAGTGAGAATTGCATCGATTGAGATCATTTCAAAAATTAAACTTCTACTTTATACATAGTTAATGAACGTGAGCCGACTTAAGAATCAATGTATAAGTGTGACTTAGTAATAACATTCATTCCATTCTCGAATTTTCTCATTGTCATTGTCAGAAAAAGCAAGACAAATTTAGTGCCCTAACTTCAAGTGAACAAAGAGTCTCTCTTTGTGGTGAGAGCTTTTCTCTACCTTTTGAGGTAGCTCCCTCAAATCCAAAACCCTAGCTAATCTTCTTTCTTCTTTCACTGAATCAGAAGATGGAAGAATCAATCACCCATATACCGCATAGCCCATTTCCCCCATAACCCAAACCAAATAACCCCTCTCCCCCCTCTTCGGTACGCCACCCGGGTTGCTGAAAAGAGCCTTCGATTCCAGCAATCATGGAGCCAAATGAAGAGGTAAGTGTCCGAATGGCATTGCTCTACAAAAGATTGGGAAAACTATGGTCAAACCAAGCCATAACAACAATAGATGATGTTATCTCAGCTAGCAAGGTAAGAGAATGTCAGCAAACCCTAATTGGGCAGCTATATCAGAATCCCAAAATCAACTTCCAAGCTTTCCAAAACACAATGTGTAGAGTATGGAAAGTAGAAAATGTAGACATCAATATGCTTGCCCCTGGTATCTATGCTTTTCATTTCGCTTCAGAAAGGGATAAAGAGCGACTAATTTCCATGGGCCCTTGGTCTTTTGCAAATCATCTATTACTCTTCAAACCATGGGCACCGAACACCCCTCCAGCATGCTAAAAGTTTGATACCTGTGCTTTTTGGGTCCATATTCATGGCTTACCAGCAGAATGGATCTCAGCAGAAATAGTGGATCGCATTGCAGGGGATATTGGGGAAGTAATAGAAGTCAAGATTGAGGCAAAAGGATATATGCCTTGTATGATAGGGAAAGCTAGAGTAGCTATTGACATGTCCTTGCTGTTGAAATCGGGAGCTATTTTCAGTAATAAAGGCACGAAAATCTGGCTCGACTTTAGATATGAACAACTACCACAATATTGCTACTCATGTGGTAGGTTGGGTCATTATGCACAGCATTGCGATGAAGTTCCATATCAGGAAGACCACTCTCTAAACAAAAAAGACATGCTGTTTGGCCCTTGGGTGAAGGCAAAAGTGAATGAATACAGCCCATTATGGGATGTGTATTATGGGACAACAATGGAGGATCTACTGGAGGAGATAAACACCCCTGAAATGCCAGCTAGTCAAGGAGAAATGGTTCTTTATGAAAAACAGAAGGGTGTTATCTCAAGCCATGCAAGCCCCATGGAGAGTGAAAAAGAAAGGAAGCTACTCAAGAAGAGATGCAATGGCACCAAATAGATGCAATCTTTGTACTCCTAGCTGATGACCAGCATATTTTACCAAAAAATACAAGCACGGGCTTTCTGACTAGTAATGGTGCAAATAGAAAAGGTAAGGGATAGAAACATACCGCTTAGAAAAAGCTGAAAAAATACTCACCCTATGAACCATAGGGGATAAGCAAGCTAGACCTTGATGGAACAACCTTATTGGATACTCCAGTTCTTACGGAGGAAGAAACACGACATTGGGCTTTGGTGGCTAGCCCTAATAAGCCACCATGTCATAGATGATGATAATGAGCTGGAATTGTCAAGGGTTGGGCACACCCTTGACATTCCAGGCTATTAGAGACCTAGTGGCTCAAGAGAGGCCTGCCGTTTTATTTCTAATGGAAACAAAGAACAAAGAGGAGGTATGTAAGAGACTACAACGTCGATTGTAATTTCAGCACAGTTTTATCATCAATCCAAGAGGTATTGTTGGGGGTTTGGCACTTATCTGGAATGACCAGGTATCTATCTCTATTATATCGAGCTCCATGCACTCCATACATATAAGCTGCACTAATGGAGAAACAAATCATAGTATGAGAGTGTCTTTTATTCATGCACCTATCGATTTCCAAGATAGGGCGAGATTGTGGGCTAATATAGCATTCATGTGAACTCTCACTCAGGAACCCTGGGTATGCTTTGGGGACTTTAATGAGGTGTTGTACGTATGGGAGAAAGTGGGGAAACGACCAGCTAAAAATTATAGAATGAAAGCTTTTCAGGAGTTCGTAGATCACAGTGGACTGATGAATATAGACAGCAAAGGCCGTGCTTATACTTGGGCTAATAATAGAGAGGGAGCTGAGTTTGTTAAGGAATGGCTGGATAGAGCATTATGTTATATCGAGTGGCGGGTGGAATTTCCTTCAGTGGAGGTCTTTGCCCTTCCGGCTATAGTCTCAGATCATAGTCCCTTGTTGGTGGATTTATTTCCTCAATTAGAACAACGGCAAAAGGAATTTAAATTTGAAGCTTACTGGATAGAGGATGAGGAATATGAGTAAATCATGCTGGACACATGGAGGGGGTTAGTTGAAAGGCTAGAAGGACTGTGCAGTAAACTCAAACAACTCACCATGAAACTCCATCCATGGAGTAAGAAAAAGTTTTTAAATGCCCGAAAGGCAATACAAAATTTAAAAGGGGAGATGCAGCAACTAACCATGTCGCGACTCGAACTCCGAGCACAAAAATCGGGTCCAGTTCCAGAGAGTCTAACTCATCGAAATCAGTTCGGTTTTGGGTCGAAATCTTGTCCATTTGATTTGAAATTCGAGTATGTTATATTAGAGGTTGTGAGGAACAACTTTCATGAAGGAATTGATTGGAAATTCGACCTCTAAAGGTAGGTAACAACCCTTGGAGTCATGGCAGGTCACAGGTTACAGAACCGTCCGAAATACTGTTCCGATGATGATGTTATTAAAATCGTCATATTTTCAATTTCTAAAAATTTTGAGAAAAATATATGTTATTATTTAGGATGTCCAAAACATTTCTTTAGAAGGAAATTTCTTAAAAATCGCACAAAGTTGTCCACGAAATTAGCAAAATATACATGTCTTAGAAACTGTTTCAGAAAACAGCCACTATTCAATTCAGAATCTCCCTCCACGACATTTGTTTTGCTCTATAAACCCTATCTAAACTTTTCTATGGCCATTATAACATCCCTAAGCAACATTCATCCACATATAACTTCATCTACATGGTTCATCTACATAAAAATCCCTAAAGAATGTATTCGGCCCCTAATCTAAGTTTAAGAGACAACTTACCTATTCACGACTAACGGCAGCTCTCGTTGGTGGTTGGACAGCAACACAGAGACTAGCCTTGAGCCTCTCGGTGATGGTGTTGAGCCAAAACCGTAGAGGAATGTGCTGTGGTGTGACGGCAACAGCAACACACTGATTTATAAATTTTTCAGTAGAGAGAACTAAATATGGATTTTGGTCGGTTGTGCAGTTCTTGTGAGGGTGAGGGGGTTTTTTCCTCACTCGAACTATTCGACCTATATATAAAAACCATGGTGGTAGGCGGTCGTCGTTTATGTGGGTCCAAGAATTTTTGGTAATGTCATGTTCACGCCTTGCTCTGTTTTGTTTCTTAGTCTCCGGTTTGTCGTTCAAGAGGGAGCAGAAATGGAAGTAGCACATTCAAGGGAAGAGAAAGCAACAGCTTGTACGTTGAAAGAGACAAGGGAGAAGAATAAAATAAGAGAAAGAAAGGAAAAAAGAAGAAGAAGTGGAAGTTGTCATTGTAAAATACAGTAGACGTTCATGCGTGGGTAAAGGATGGGAATGAGAGAGGAAAATGCTTGGAAGTTTCACTGAAATTTCCTTCAGCTTTTGGCCTATTTTTCCATGGAAATTTTGGCCACCTATCACCATCATAGGCCCCACAAAGTTTCCAACGTTGTCTCTTCTAAATGAGATGAAAGAAAGGTTGGAATCCATGTAGACTGCTGAATCCGAATTTGAAGTTGGTTTTCGTAATTTTTTCCCATGGAGATTGAATTCCTATCCCTATCAAGTGGTCCCTCTACTTTATGCATCATTATTTCACACAAATGGCATGGAAATTGAGGTGAAATTCATGGGGGCATGCCTTGTTACGAATTTTCCTTTCTTGTTGAGACTTTTTCCCCTTTCCTATTTGCCAAATTAACACTTAAGTTAATAGGATCAAGTCCCTTAGTAGTCACTTATAAATCCTCATTTAAACTTCTATAACTCTTTCTCCAATTATTTCATAATAAATGCCCAAAACCTATTTAAAAAGTGGCATTTCCTCTTTATTCTTTTAATTTGTTATTCTTGCCTCTTTTCCGTTAATAATTCCTATCGTCCACGAAATTTGGAAAGATGTAACAACATTACCCAGGATTAATTGTGACACGTGGAAATTTTTAATTTCTATAATCGGCATCATTTCGTCGGTTAATTTCAGTCAAATGTGATTTTAGCGCAACCTAAACTATTAGTTAGTTTTTGGGAATTTTTGGTGCACAGACCCGTGGTTGATTATTCTAGAGCCACAATGTACATCTTCGACGCATTGACGACTCTCGATTATCGTGAAAAATCTCGAGGTTTCAATTATGAGCACAGGGTACCAAAACAACAAAAAAATCGATTTAGCGCCGATCGACGAGAATTCTGTAATTAGATGGAATCACCCAAGCCTAATTTTATCTTTATTGAATCGACATATTTTCGATTTCTAATAGATTTTCGACTATGCCAAAATGATCCTTGTAGACTAACACGATCAAGCAGTCGATTTCTGGTCAAATTCTCAAGTCTGTTACATCAAAATCCTTTAATAACTTTCCCGATTAGTCTAGTTATCTTATGAGTGATCAGTTCATAGAATAGCGCTATAGACACGTGGATAAAAAGCCCGATTCATTTAATAGAAAACAGAAGCGGAAAATCAGACTGTCACAAACCAACTATCCAATGTTGAATTATGATAAAAATAGAATACAATGGCTGAATGATGAGATAGAATGGTTATGGTGACAAGAGGAAATTTATTGGGAGATGCGATACCGCATTCAACGGCTCAAATGAGCGGATAGAAATACTAAGTTTTTTCATGCAACAACAGTGCAAAGAAGACAGAGGAATAGAATCACTATGCTGAAAAACCCAAATGGAGATTGGACACGTGACTCGGGACAGATTAGATAGATGTCCACATCATTCTTTAAAGAACTCTACACCTCAGTGGGGGATCGAAACTTTCAGCTAGTTTTGGATCAGCTACCATGTTTGGTGACAAAAGAAATGAACCAAATACTAATTGGAGATTTCACACCCGAGAAAATCAAGCTTGCCACTTTCCAAATGGGAGCTTTAAAAGCATCGGGATCGGACGGACTGAATGAAATTTTCTTCCAACACCATTGGAATGAAATCAACTCAGATATCCATAAAGAAATTACCCAGTTTTGTGAATCTGGCCGCCTCAATCCAGAACTGAATAAAACTACAATTACCCTCATCCCAAAGGTCAAAAATCCAAAACAATTAAATCAATTCAGACCTATTAGCTTGTGTAATTTTGCTTACAAAATCATATCAAAAGTGCTGGCTAATAGGTTGAAAAAATACCTCCCCCAACTGATTACCATGGAATAAAGTGCCTTTGTCTAACGAAGGTTAATACAAGATAACGTGTTACTAGTGCAAGAAGTGCTTTATCAACTAAGAACATAACATCGATGAAGGAAATTCCAGGCAATCCTTAAACTCGATATGAAAAAAGCCTACGATCGAGTTGAGTGGATTTTTTAGAGGCTTGCATGGGAAAAATGGGCTTCTACGACATGTGAGTCTCTTGGGTAATCCAGTATGTTTCCACAGTCTCCTATAGTGTCAAAGTGAACGGGTAGCCTCTACCATATTTCAAACCCTCTCGAGGGCTACGGCAAGGTGACTTACTGTCCCGGGATAAGTACACTAATGGTGCCAAAAGTTGTGTACGGCACTCACTTTGGTGTCAAAAGTTTCCGCCGGATCACTTAAGTGCCAAATTGGAGAAAAAACGCTCACTTTGGTGCCACCGGCGAGAATTTCCGGCCAAAATGATTACGTGGCTTTTAAAAAAAAAAAAATCGATGGGGCCTCTAAACGACGTCATTTTCAGTCCTCCTTAAGAAAACGACGTCGTTTTGCCGTCCTACATGGATGGCTTCATGGAAACGACGCCGTTTAGCTCAATGGGGGTTGAAATTAGGGTTTTCGCCATTCGTCCGCCATTGTTCGTCCGCCATTGCTCAGCCACCGTCGCTCGGCCACCGTCCTCGGCCATCGTCGCTCGGCCACAGTCGCTCAGTCACCATTGTAATTGCTTGACCAGGTGAGCGAAGAGAAACTGAGATTGTTGCTCGAGCAAGAAGTTGCAGGAAAAATCGGAGGCGAGGGCGGAGGAGGAGGAAGAAGAAGAAGGGTCAGAAGTGCTGCTGGTGTGCTGCTGCTGGTGCGTTGTTGGCGTCGCTGCTGGTGTGTTGTCAGTGCTGCTGCTGCCCCCGTGCTGCTGCCATTGCTGGTGTGGGTCTTCAAGGAAGAAGAAGATGAAGACGGCATCGTTTTCTCTCAATTTGGAGATTAGGGTTTCGAAGTCGGGGGAAAAATGTCAAACGGCATCATTTTGGTGTTTGGATGCTGACTCAACTTTCCGACGAGCCACGTTGGCTTAAAAAATTAATAAAAAAAGGCCACGTCGGATTTCCGGCTAAGTTCATCGACGTTGGCACTTAAATGATCGTTTTTCAAAATTTTTGGCACTTAAGTGATCCGACGGAAACTTTTGGCACCAAAGTGAGCGCCGTACACAACTTTTGGCACCATTAGTGTACTTATCCCCACTGTCCCATATCTCTTCATTATAGTTTCAAATGTTCTATCCCAGTTGTTACATAAAGCTGTTGATGACCGTAGCATAAGAGGGATCAAACTTAACAGGGATTGCCCTACCCTATCCCACCTAATGTTCACGGATGATCTTATCCTATTCATGGATGGGAAACTTATAGAATGTCAGAATGTGGCTGCTGTTTTGAATCAATATTGTTTAGCATCTGGTCAAGCTATTAATTTAAATAAATCAGGGATATTTTTTAGTAGGGACTGCCCATTAGCCCTAAAACAAAGCTTGGCAACTGAGATGAGAGTCCTAGAACTTGAAAAAATAGGAAAGTATTTCAGAATTCCCTCGGACTGGGGTCGATCAAAGAATGAGATGTTTGCCTGGATTTTATTAAGAGTAAATGCAAAACTAGAGGGCTGGAAAGAGAAACTTATGTCCAAAGCAGGAAAAGAAATACTAATCAAAGTAGTGGTACAAGCTGTCCCGCAGTATGTCATGTCAGTCTTTAAAATCCCACTATCAATATGCCGGGCCATTGAAAGAAAAGTTGCAGATTTCTGGTGGAAAACTAATGATCAGCACAAAGGAGTCTACTGGAAAAGGTGAGAAGTGCTAAAGGACAGGAAAGAAAAAGGTGGGTTGGGATTCAGGGACTTGATTATATTCAACGAAGTTATGCTTGGTAAGCAAGCGTGGCGATTACTCCAACAGCCTGAAACTCTATGGGGCAAGGTCTTTAAAGGGCTATACTATCCAAATAGGAACTTTCTACAAGCAGCAAGTGGCAGTAACCCATCTTGGGGATGGCGGAGTTTAATAATTGGGAGGAATACGCTTATACCATTTTCCTGATGGATTATTGGCAATGGTGAGAAGGTTCAGATTCGTGAGGGTCGATGGCTACCTAAAGGTGTCATTGGAGGGCCAGCGAATAGGGGTGATCCTAAAATGGTGTCGGAATTGGTGGATGAAGTCCAAATGGCTTGGAAGGAAACCAGAATCAGGGAATTGTTTGATCAAAATACAGTGGAAGAAATCCTAGCACTTCCCCTAAGCAGAACAAGTCAGGAGGATACAATCATATGGACATCGACTAAAACAGGCACATATACAATTAGAAGTGCATATCATTACCAACAAGCCATACATCATAATCTAAAACAGAATGAGGCCTCCTCCTCATTCCAAATTCCGAAAACACTATGGCGTCGCATATGGCAGGCAAACACACAACCAAAATAGAAGCATTTCCTATGGCAACTATGTTATAATGCTTTACCAACAAGAGCTAACCTTCGGCGAAGATAGATTATTTCGGATGACCAGTGCCCGTTATGCCAAAGCCTCCCGGAAACAAGCAAACATCTATTCCTCCTCTGCCCATGGATGAAATTGGTATGTGAACACCCCTAAATTCAGATCTACATAAATCAACACCAAATCAACCGTATAGAGGAGTGGATCCTCGAATTTCAACACCTAACGATTCCCTTCGAGCTACTTACCTAGTTGATTTGGCAGATTTGGCGAGGAAGGAACGAACTTGTTTTCTGAAATCAGCGACCCAACTCGACGAATCTCCTTGAATCAGCCCTCGGCAAACACTAACATATCAGTAAGTGCATCTTCCGAAGAAGTAAAGGAAAAGGCCAAAAATCAGACTCACCTACTCAATGGAACCCTCTAGCTCGCGGTTTCTTCAAATGGAATGTAAATGGCTCATTTATCAGTGACACCAGAGAAGCCGCCGTCGCCGGAGTATGTAGGGATCATACGAGGACGCTGATCGCTGGGTTTGCTTGGTCGGTGAGAGCAGAATCGGCCATCCAAGTGGAAGCCGCAATTGTGGTCGAAACCCTAAGATGGCTGGAGAAGAACCCAAGTGCAGAACATGAAGACACGAACTGGGAAATTCAAACAGATCAGTTTGAGCTAGTGGAAGTGACAAGCCATCTTACAAATTAGCAAAGGGCGCGCACAGATCAGAGCTGGGAGAGTGCTATTGCTGGTCAAACAAGCTGGGAAATTAGGCCTTTGCTTTGTGAAGCCCACGACCTTTTAGCCAAAATTCGGCCTATCAAAATTACTCATCGTAGAAGAGATGCGAATGGAGCTGCTGACTGGGTTGTAAAAATCCAGAGAAACAACATTTTACTAGACAACTAGGTCCAATATCCCCCATCGAGTCTCTTGGACATTTTATGTTCGGATGTAGCTCATCTCAAAGATTATCAATGAAATCTAAGTATGTTTTTCGACCCAAAAAAAAAAAAAAAAAAAAAACCCTTTTACAGTCTCTCTAGACATCACTACCCCGTCACAATTTGAGTCTATAAGAGACGGAGCATACGTCATTGGTGTAAAGAAAATTCAAGAATCTTTCCATTACCGCCGAATGAAGCTGTTAATTTCTCAGTTTCCTAACCCTGCTCGTGGGCTTTCCCCTGTTTTCTGGTGTGTTGAAATTGTGTCTAACTTCACTCTGCAGAAAGACAAGCAGCAACCTCCCTAATCCACAAGATTTTTCCTTTTGACTCTTTTTCTCCTTCCATCGTTCCGGCACGCCGGGTACAACCAGAGTAGCAGCAGTAGAGTGTGGGGAAAGAGAGCGGCGAAGATTACCCTCAAGCTCTACGTAGGTCACGTGTCACAGCGATCGTGCCGTCATCATCTTCTGCGAGTCCGAATTTCCTGATTTCGTTTTGTCAACTCCGTCTTATGCTCACCATTGTTGATACCCTTCTTCTTCTTCTTCTTCTTCTTCTTTAAATTTCCGATTTTTAATTTGGTCTTGAACTCTCGTGATTTAGGGTCAATGGAATCGACTTCGAGGAGCTGAGGATAGTCCTCTCTAAGGGTCAACAGCTGCCCTCTGAATTTAGATGTGCGCTCCGAGTGCCGTGATTTGGTAGTCTTACTGGGTTCGAGCGCATTTTTGTTGATTCGCGTGAAATGGGCACTGCAAAGGTGCAATCATTTGCTAATCATTGGATGGCGATCAGACGCGACGGTATGGCCGTCCATGTTTAGACATTAGAAGCCATTAACATGTAGAAAGCCTAATGGGCTTCTAATGTCTCTACTTGTGTAAAATATGGACTTTGAAAAGTAAAAGGGAAAAAAAAAAAAAGAAAAGAAAGAAAGAGCAAAAGTGTTGAAAAGTCAAAAGAAAAGGGATAGGGGGCTTCAGCTCAATTATAAGGGAAGCAGCGTAAAGAGAGTGGGGAAGACAGAGCTTTTGGGAATGGAGGAAAGAGAGGAGAAAGAAGAGAAGAGATAGGAGAAAGAAGAAAGGGGGAAAAATTTCACACGCTCATGATTCGTGCGACTCAATTCCGTTTTGCACCGCTGGTAAGTGTTCATGCTCTTAGTTTATTCAATCGGAGTAGTTTCGGATTTAGGACTTGAAATTCAGAATTAATACAAATTCATGAAGCAAAATCCGATTTATGAGTCATTGAGCCATGTATATAGAGAAATGATAGTTTAGGGTGTCGTGAGGTGTAGGATTTTATGGATCTCGTGCTTACAGTTTGTTAGAGCAAAATTTTGAAATTCGTCACGTGTGCTAGTCTGTTCTGAATAATAACTTTCGGGCACGAATTTCAGGCAATTTCGATGAGGCTTTGAGGCAATTGAGTTGGGGTTGTTGTAATGGATCAAAATGGCTTTCCATGGACTGTGTGCTTGCTTGAAACGGGATTCTGTAGAGGAAGTTACGGTGTTAAGAAGTTTAGCGCGCGAGCTACACATAAAGAATAACAATAGGTTTCCGCTATGGGTGAGCGTTTTGTTGGCTTGTAAGTGTTGTTTTATCAACAAATAGACGTAGTGTAATCGAGTCATTCATTATAACATTGCTTTACTTGGTCTTTAAAAATCGTTTTTTCGCTATTTGTTAGAAATTCGAGTACGTGGGCTTAAATAATCATATATCATATTTAGTTGGTTTTTGACTTTTAGATGTGGGTGATACTATTTCTTCTTTATGTTTTAAACTCATGTTTTGAAAAACATTATGGATTAAATATGTTATGAGTTAATAAATAGCATCTTTTGTTGCATAAAACAAGATCAAGCCTTCAATGTTGTTTTGTTGTTTGAAAGGAAAAGTCGTTTTTTCACTTCAACTTGAATGATGCTTATAAATGATTTGCGAAACTTCTTATGAAATAACCTTGAAAAGTTCATGATTTATTAATATGGTTTTGAAAAGCGCTTTAGTAAGTAAATATCGATTGCTTGATTTGTGAGATAATTCTAATTTTGGTTGTGGAGTAATGGAGATTTGTGGTTGATGGTTCATACTTAGTGTCTTTGTGATCCCTGAGAGGTGTGTGGGTATGCGTATATTAATCTATGATATACTTGTGAGCCAAGCCATCGGCTAATAATAGGTAGAGACCTAACCTAGGAGGAATTTTGGTCTTTTTGTCACGGGCATTACTCATGATCATAGTTAGATATTTGAGCATGAGATTGGTTAATGAAGTGGACCATTGACGTGTGTTTTTATGAGATTGGCTAATGGGCTGGACTATTAGGGTTTGCTTTGTTATTATCATGGGTATTTATTATGTTAAAATAATAAATATCGCACTTTGATTTTGAGGGTTTGTTAAATTCCGGATTGTGGTGAAAGTGAGTTATGTTTGTATTTTAAACGTGCATAGTAATTGTTCGATTCCCTTAGAATAAATGTATTACTCACTGAGCCGTAATAGCTCACTCTTTTCATATACTTGCATTTACAGTAGCGAGTTGCAAGTAGGATGTGAAAGTTGCATTATCGGGGAGGGCTTTTGATAGTGGAGACTTTTTGGTATAAGTTAAGTATAGTTGGTCAGTTTGTAAGATAGTTTTTGATATATATTTGGTGGATTATAAAAAAACTCTGATATTGTAACCAAATGCCTTTTTTGTTATATATATATGAATGATTGAATTTTGGTTATGTTGAGAATGCGTGGTCTTGTTCTTGTCTTTGTTGAGTTGGGTGTGACAACTTATGCTAGTGATTGGAGTAGGTGAAAGAAAATCTTTGAATGTTATCTTAAAACCGTAAATGAAGCTTATACATTCATTGAATTTCAATTTAGTTTCTATGTGGAAGAAGTTCTTTCTTTGCTTTCTTTTGTTAGGAAAGCATAAATTTTGTTTTGACTCACACTATAAGTCTGGGAGTCTCCATGCCTCCTAAAGAATGATGATGGATACCTTGCCCATTTTCGCGTTATACTAGTCAGTTGATTGAGTATATATGACCGCACCATAAAGGAAGAAATATAGGAAGCAAGAAAAGATGAGATGCTTTTGTTGAAAAGCTTGTGAATATGGCTGATAAGCAATTATTAAATGAGATATTGAACGGGTAAAATCTCATACCCTCAACAAAATTTGTTTAGATGTTGAAACAAGTCATGGATGCGAAGAAAGGTGCCTTGAAAACATTGAAGTCGAGGTTGTGCTCCGAATAACCCCTAAATTCTGCCTATGATCAGACATTTGCCATTGTACTTTCAAGTTATCATGAGTTATTCAATGACACTCTACTTGGATATTATGACATATCTGTTGAAGTACTTGCTGTCTTGTCCTCCTCTTAGGAATGTGCTCGTCTCTTTCAAGGCATACTTGATCGGTTGGGACGGTGCTGCGATTACATCTGAACCAGCTTTGGAGGATGCGGTTCTACTTTCATATGGCCGATGCCGTACTTTGGCCCGTGATATGTTGAGGCACATGGTCCCTGTGAGGAATTTCTAGTTCAAGGGCTTGCTGTTTCTATTGCTGATGACTCTTGTTTGGGAGGTGGTAAAATGTGTCTTGAAAGTGCTAGTATGAACACCTAGAGGGGGTGAATAAGTGTGAAGAAAAATTTTCGCGAAAAGTAGTAAAAATATTTTGCTTTTGAAACTTAGTCTGAAGAACAACAGACTTTGAGCGAGTTTAGACTTTAACAGTTAAATAGAACTACGAACAAAATAAAGGAGTTTAGGGAAGAAAATAAGAACACATAATTTATAATGATTTGGCTTAAATCAAATCTACGTTCGCTCTCCCATGCTGATAGCCTTCTAGCTGATTTCCACTATGAATTAAAAGAGAATTTATAATCTTGCGATTTCGACTTCATAGTGAAGAGTCTTTGCTTTCTCACAAAATCACACTATAAGTCTCTCTCTCTTTTGAGTAAAACTTTGAGTACAGTATATGGAATAATAAGAAAATGGGAAGCTTCAGATTTTGGAATTTTTCTTTCACGCATTCTATTGAATGACTAGAGAGCCCTTATTAAATACTCATTTATGCCTTCTCGATCGTTGGCATTTTCCAAAAGAATTCTTCTAGTCAACCCGTTAGACATAATCGATCAAGAATATCTTGAGCCATTTAAAGATTGTGATGTAAGTCCGTCAATCTTGTTCGTTAATACAATCAGGATCTTGGTTTCCATAAGTATCTGTCACGACCTAATTTTTCCGGGTGCACCACCTAGCATTTAGGTTAATGGACTACTAAGCTTTAAACTTAGCTCGGGCCCTCCCAGGCCCATACCAATTCGCGACTTAGGGTTCAAGTTTTTAAACATGTAGATGAATTTTATCTAGGAGTCGCCACTAATCATTTTCCGGTAGGCTGATTAGATACCTAAGTAAAATAACGGATAATTATTTTACTCATACGAACCAGAGACTAAGAGTATGGGGACTTAGTTACATTAGACATCTCTAATGCCTTTTCGGTACCATTTCTTTTTATTTTTTGAAAATGTTTTATGCAGGCAGCTGATTTATTTTAACCTAAATTACTATCATGGAAAAGTGGTGACCACACGGGTGCTCATCCATTATTAAAACATTCAAATAAATAAATTGCATCACACAAAGCAAGCAATCTTTTTTCTTTTTTTTTTGGGTTTTCTTGAAAATTAGAATTCTTTTATAAAAATGCATTTCTTAACTAAATGACTTAATCTTATTAATATGCAAATTCTAATTAAATGGGCCTATTATGCAAACTAGTTATTATGCACCTCATGACCTAACTTCACTAATGAACAATTTCTGATTAAATGATCCTATTATGCAAACGAGTTAACATTCACCTAGTATTTTTGTATTTTTTTATTGAAATTCAGAATTAATAAAAACCTTAATTAAACTATCTAAAAAGGATAATTTTCTAATTTATTCTAGGAATTAATTTGACTTAAGCCCTATTCTGTCTTAGAAAATTATTTTTTTTTTTTTATTTTTTACTTTTTTATTAAAATGACAACTTTTCTAGAAATTATCTAGGCCCAATCTTAACCTATTTAAAAAAGGTTTCTAAAAAATATAATCCTAAAAAGGCAATCTTGATTTACTAAACCTAAAAATGCAATCATTATTTACTAAATCTAAAAATGCAATTTAATTTATTAAACCTACATGGCTAATGCAAGATTTTGATTTTTTTTTTTTGATTTTTTAGTTTTTTTAATGTTTTCCAAGATAAACAATTATCAAATAAGCATTACGTCTAAACAATCCAGATATTCAACCAATAAAGAATTAAAATAATCGAAAAAATAACCCGTTGTCTCACGGGCCAAATTAACGATTATTTTTAACCATAAATATCACAACAAATAAAAATAATTAAAAATCTGGTCCGAAGTCTTACGGACCAAATTAAATAATTATTGTGATTTAATAATTAAAATTCACCAAAAAAGCCCAAAAATTAATATAATTAAAAAAATAATCCGAGGTCTCTCGGATTAAATTAATAATTACAATAATTCCGGACGAAATCCTAAAGGATAATGTCTACAAAATTTATTGACATCAAATATTACAACTTAAATAAATAAACTAAAATGAGATAAGATAAAATAAATAAATAAAAAGAAAAAGCTAAACTACCTAAAGAAAAAGGGGGTTTGCTTTGCAACGTTAATGGGCGCCGGACTCACGGTGGCCGTCGTCGAGACTCCGGCGAAGGGACCGGCGAAGGTGCAGCGCCTGGCGTGGCTAACAGACGGCGGCGAAGAGGCTGGGCAGAGGCTCAAAGTCAGCGGAGGCGGGAGCACGGTCATCGGATCTCGATCGGAGGCGTCGCGATGGCTAATTAATAGCAGCTTTTGGAGTCACCGAGCGGTGCGAGCGCGGTGGTGGAGCCACGGACGTCGATAGTGCAAGCGCGGCCAAGGTGGCGGGAGCAGCGAAGGCAGCGAACAATGGTGTCGTGAGCTGCTGCAGGGGCGCGAGTCGGACCGTCCGGGTGGTGGGGGTGCGCAGCGGCCGGCGGAGCAACAACGGCAAGGGCAGTGCAGATGCGGTGGACCAACGCACGCGGACAGGGGGGCCACGTCGGGAGGAAGAAGATGACACTGTAGCTTCTTTTTTCTTTGCTGCACGTCCTTCTCCCTGCGGCACGTCTTCTCTGTCTTTTCTCTACACACGTCGAAATCAAAAGCCCACTTTTTCTTCCATTGACTTTATCCCTAGATAAAGAATAATGAAAATAGGAAAAGAAACCTCCACAAACGACAAAGATTTTGGCCTGTTTGGGTTGTTTTCTTTTCCTCAAATTTTTCCGCTCTCTCAATTCGCTCCCCACGAATTTTCTCTCAATTTTCGATTGAATTTCCTCCTGTCTCTCTCCAAATTTCTCTGAATTCCCCCATGGTTACGAAAAATGGACTTCTCTTTTATAATGATTCCGAACGGCCGCTTTGTATGGCATTTTCTGAGTTTCCATCTCCAGTCACATTAAATCAGAGCTATAAATCAGAGCATGATTTCGCAATCAGCTCGATTTTGCTCGGATTTCTTCCATTTTGCAAAAATTCTTGCCCCTAACTCACTTGATTTCAAAATTGTTTCTGCATTTAACAACGATCCGAATACTCATCGAATTTCAAACTTCCATGCATGAACAATCGATCAATTTCCCCATTTTTTCCATTTTTTCATTTATTTGTCCAAAATGCAATTTTATTTTTCCCAAATTAGGTGTCAACAGCTGCCCCTCTTTGAAGGTGAGCTCGTAGAGATTGCCTTCAAAGACAAATTGAGACCTAATTTTAGATCATGCACATGCACTAAATGACTCTTTTTGGTCGGAAAATGAATTCCATTTTTTAAATGCAATTTATAAGATGCAAATAATAAATGAGCCTATTTTGAAATGCACTAAATGGCTTTTTTTTTCATTTTTGTTTTTGTTTTGTTTTTATTTTTTTTGTTTGTTTTTTTGAAAATAAATCTTATTTTGAAATGAAATCTATATGATGCATGAAAATACTAATGTAAATGATAAAGAAATTTACCTAGAATTACTTACCTTTGAGGAGGATAGCATAACTCAAGATAAACTGGTGTTACATGTCTAGGACCCGTACCATTCTACGGTCGCCTAGAATAGTAACATGGCTTCACAAAAAAACTGCCTTCCTAGGACCCGTACTATTCTACGGTCGCCCAGTATGGCATTGTTTGGTTGTGTCTAAGACCCGTACCATTTTACGGTCGCCTAAACAAAAAAGGGTTTTCCAGGACCCGTACCATTCTACGGTCGCCTAAACAAAAAAAGGTTTTCCAGGACCCGTACCATTTTACGGTCGCCTAGTGCTGTCTAGGACCCGTACCATTCTACGATCGCCTGAATGATGAAATAAGTGTTGTATAGGACCCGTACCATTCTATGGTCGCCTAAACTGAGGTTTTGCTTGACTAGGACCCGTACTATTCTACGGTCGCCCAGTCTTGCAACAGAGATCACCTGACCAGGACCCGAACCATTCTTCGGTCGCCTTAATCAGATTGAATCTGGAGAAAAATCTTTAGGGGACAACTCCATCGAGTGTAAAGGACTTTGGGCTACGAAAGCACGCTAGGTCAATAAATGAATGGACACCGGGCTACGGAAGCACGCCAGGTCAATTAAAAGGGGCATCGGGCTACGGAAGCACGCCGAGTCAAGAATTGGACACCGGGCTACGAAAGCACGCCGGGTCAATGAAATGGGACACTGGGCTACGAAAGCACGCCGGGTCAATATAAAGGGACATCGGGCTACGGAAGCACACCGAGTCAAGAACTGGACACCGGGCTACGAAAGCACGCCGAGTCAATGAAATGGGACACTGGGCTACGAAAGCACGCCAGGTCAATATAAAGGACACCGGGCTACGGAAGCACACCGGGTCGATGAAAGGGACTCTGGGCTACGAAAGCACGCCAACTCAATGTAAATAACAGCTTGATCGAGTCAAGTGTCAATGCACTTGAGAGAGAATACCTGCGCAATGACAAGTATTTTGAGTATGGGTAGAGATATACTTACTTGGTGATATCTCTGATTCTTGGGGATATGTCTTCTGGAATCCTGTGGAGGTCTCTCACCTCTGGGTAGAAATGAATTTTGAAACATCGAGGATGCACCTCAAATGTTCGTGATGGTTTCTCATCTTCTAATATCATGAGGCATTCTGAAAGAAACCTGAATGTCAGGAGCTCTTAGGCCTGTCCGACATGATTAGAGCAAAAACTGATATGCATTTATCAAAGAGGTAGACAATTTGAGCTACTCTAGAATGCACATTTCAAAGTTCTATGGGTTTTCTTTCAATTTAATCAAGGTTTCTGCATAATGACTTTACCATATCTGCATCACCTAAGTTTCCACTGGAGAGAATTATCATCCAAGACAATTTTCATTCATGACATGAATTTCTTAAGAATACTAAATGAGAGACTTTCAGTTAGAAAGGACCTTCACTCACTCTCATTCAAAAGGGCTATTTTAAGAGAATCACTCAATCTCACTATCATCATACCAACAAAGGTCCAAGTATTCTCGCAAGCGGTACGACCTTACCAATCTGAGAGGTCTTTAATAGGAACCGTAATGGGGGCTTGGTCAATGGCTTAACAAAGGGACTCTTTGAGTCAAGGTTATTGAAAGAACAATTCTCTATTCACCTCCGGGTTTACAAGTCAAGAACCCTACAAAATGAGAAAGAAATAATCTTGCTCGCACTTCTTCGAGTGATGCTTATAAACATATGAATTCCTACGTTAATTTAAGTGCCCTAATCAGAAGAGACTTTGTAAGGGACGTAACATAGGCCGGGGTTCATGGGTCAAGAAATGAAAGGATCATTAGGCTCAAAATGTGTGTAAAGGGTGAGAGTTGATGATCATCTTGGCATTGCCACCAGTTTTTTTTACCATCGGGGATTGTCTTCATAATGCCCCCATTGATTGTAAAGACTCAACATTTGAGCTCTTTGAGTATTGTTTCATTGGGATTCAAACTTATCTCGACTCTCTTTTTTTTTCATCTATGGGCATTGGCCTTGCTTTTACCAGGCACACTGCTTTTTCATGCCCCTAGTTCTCATTCATTTTTTCTTTCACTTTTTTTTTTTCATGGGCATTAGCCTTGCTTTTACCAGGCACACTGCTTTTTTTATGCCCCTTAGTTCTATTTTGATTTCAATTCTTGCGCATGATGCATGCATCAAGCATTCATATTTTGAATGACGCTCAAACTTTCTAGGGTCTTCATCTGCCTTTTGCCTTGCCCCAGTGTGGGGGATGTCACCAACTGGGTCTACAGAAATGAAATTGCAGGCTCAAGTGGGCTATGCAAAGGATATAAGTGTATAGAATAGAGAAAGAAATGCTCTTCGCCATCCTAAGGCACTTAAATTACCACATGAATTCAATGTAATAGCACGACTTGAAGATTGATGCAAGTGAGAGCAAAAAAAAATTTCAATCCATTTTCTTCACCTTATGCTGCTGCCTTACCCTTCAATTTGCCCCGATGTGGGGTGGTTCTTGACAAGGATAATTTGAAAATAATTCCATAAGTGTATAAGGCTCAAAGGGGTTAAACAATGGATCATATGTAGTGTTTAGGATAGAGAAATGAATTGCCCCTCATCATTTCGGTCATCGTACCTTTGCGAGAGAACCCTTTACCTTGCAGATATGGAACTTCCTACACTCATCTCACAAGTGTATAAGTAAGGGACTGTGTATAGGATAGGGCTTGCCTTTCATCATCCCGATACGTTTCATTCAGCATTCTTAAGCATTGATGTCACTCCATTGAATTGTCTATTTTGACAAATCTCCACATGAAATTGGTGAACTAAATGGGTAAAATCACTATTAAAATTCTCTCTTTAAAAGAGTTCAACAACTTTAAGCATGAAAAGCTTTTGTAACTTCAAACAAACAGTTTAGCATACTCAAAAATTTTCTCATAAGTATGAAAAACATGATTGCAAGCATTCATTCAATGAATTGTCCCACGAAAGGACTGTCTTAGCAATGGGTGTCCTTGGATTCCCCCACACAAATTGATCAATCAAGGATGAAAAATCCAATCTTTGATTCGATGGCTTTTGCCCTTGCACAGAACAACGTGCATGAATAGGATAATATGTAACATCAAACTAAATGTACATGGAATATCCATTTTGGTTTGGATGGAGATTTTGTCTCAGTCGGGTCACTGCCAAAACCTGTCATGCCCTCGATTTGCCACCTGCAAGAAAAAGAATAGAGTATCATTTCCCAAAATTGATTATGTTCATGAACACAATGTATCCATTTCATCCAAGACGAGTGATTCTCTTTTGACTTGTTCCATCATTTTCTCATGGAAATGGCATCACACACAAATTGTGCCACACATCACACTTTGGAATCTAGATGATCTTCTTCTGACTTGTCCTCAGTTTCCTATTGATGTGCAAGGAAATTGCCTGGGACAAGTAGTGTTTAATGTCTTTCTTTATTCTTGGGAGATGTCATCAAGATCAGCTAGGAAATGGTCCTTTGCCCCCACGTCTATTTTTCCTCGGATGTATGTTCCCCAATCAACGGGTCCACTATCATTGGAAATTGACGCATTATTTTCAAACGCCTCTCTGTTATGCTCCTCATTGATCTTGTGATGCGAACCCTTCAGGTCAGAGACTCTTCATTCTAGATATATCACTAGTCTCTTCATGGTAGCATCAAATTCAGCTTCCTCAGGAAAATGAGATGACTCAAGAGTCCTCTTGGCTCTCTTCTTCGAGTTGCAGCTTCCCACTGAAGATAGAGTATCTATGTCATCACTGCACTTTTGCTTGACGAGACAAGCCACAGTAGCAGACAATTCGTTGACTTGACTTTGGAGGTATGCAATTCGCTTGTTCATATCATTGTTGATATCAATGATACGGTTCAACATCTCATTTTGATCCGCCATTTTAGCTTTCGACCGTGTACGGATAGGTGAGCGAGATTGCTCCATAATCACCTAAGAAAAAATAAATGGGAAAATGTAAGCATGAGGTGTACATAGAGAGCCAATCCATGACAATGATCTAATTGATTTTTTCTTCTTTTTTTTTTTTCTTTTTTATTTATTCATGAAAAGTCTATACAAGAAGGGAATTTCCTAAAAATGGATATCCTAGTAAAACCAAATTTCCTAGACATGACATAAAGACAAATTCTCCAAAGTTTTTTTTTTTTTTTTTTTTTTTTTCAAATGCATCATTCCCTAGCAATTTCTCATTTCATTTCTAATCAAATAAATGATTGACTAGATTGTCATGGACCGACCTAAAAATACGACAAAATAAATTGCATGGTATAGGGATGGAAGACTTACTTCACCAAGAAAAACCAATGGCAATCACATAGACACACGCATGAAATGTGAGGCTCAATTTCTACTCTAAATGGCTTAACAAAGTAGAGCTAAGATGATGATCTGACTGCTGCAGTCTCGCGTAACGTGTCGGGTTCCCCTAATTCCGGCTCAGTCGAATGGAATACCCAATAATCCCGCAGTCTCGCGGATATGGACAAACACATTTGACACCAAGAAAAACTTTCGAGGAAGAGAAGGTCAACCTCCATATAGTGGTCTCGCTTTGGAGGAAGTATCCTTCTCAACACCATCCTAGGCATCCTATCGCAGCCCAGGTCCGGCAGCAGGTTGTGTGTGCAATAGTGTAGTGCTAAAAGCAGTAAAACATGCACAACAGTTTAGATCAAACAATACTTCAATAGTTTGAATTCAAAACATTCATCCCTAACTTCAGCCTGCAAGACAAAGGTTAGCAATCATTACTCCCCTTATACCTCCAATCTGCAATAACATTTAACACATTAAATGTTAGGGACGTACCTGGGATCCTCGCTGCCAAACAAAATATTTTTTAAAAGAAAAATTGGCCTAAGTCCACTAAGTGTTTTAACACAAGTCCCCAGCGGAGTCGCCAAGTTGTTGCGACCTAATTTTTCCGGGTGCACCACCTAGAATTTAGGTTAATGGACTATTAAGCTTTAAACTTAGCTCGGGCCCTCCCAGACCCATACCAATTCGCGACTTAGGGTTCAAGTTTTTAAACATGTAGATGAATTTTATCTAGGAGTCGCCACTAATCATTTTCCGGTAGGCTGATTAGATACCTAAATAAAATAATGGGATAATTATTTTACTCATACGAACCAGAGACTAAGGGTACGGGGACTTGGTTACATTAGACATCTCTAATGCCCTTTCGGTACCATTTCTTTTTTTTTTTTTGAAAATGTTTTATGCAGACAGTTGATTTATTTTAACCTAAATTATTATCATGGAAAAGTGGTGACCACACGGGTGCTCATCCATTATTAAAATATTCAAATAAATAAATTGCATCACACAAAGCAAGCAATCTTTTTTTTTTTTTTTTTTTGGGTTTTCTTGAAAATTAGAATTCTTTTATAAAAATGCATTTCTTAACTAAATGACTTAATCTTATTAATATGCAAATTCTAATTAAATGGGCCTATTATGCAAACTAGTTGTTATGCACCTCATGACCTAACTTCACTAATGAACAATTTCTAATTAAATGATCCTATTATGCAAACGAGTTAACATTCACCTAGTATTTTTGTATTTTTTTTATTGAAATTCAGAATTAATAAAAACCTTAATTAAACTATCTAAAAAGGATAATTTTCTAATTTATTCTAGGAATTAATTTGACTTAAGCCCTATTCTGTCTTAGAAAATTATTTTTTTTTATTTTTTATTTTTTAATTAAAATGACAACTTTTCTAGAAATTATCTAGACCCAATCTTAACCTATTTAAAAAAGGTTTCTAAAAATATAATCCTAAAAAGGCAATCCTGATTTACTAAACCTAAAAATGCAATCATTATTTACTAAATCTAAAAATGCAATTTAATTTATTAAACCTACATGGCTAATGCAAGATTTTGATTTTTTTGATTTTTTAGTTTTTTTTAATGTTTTCCAAGATAAACAATTATCAAATAAGCATTACGTCTAAACAATCCAGATATTCAACCAATAAAGAATTAAAATAATTGAAAAAATAACCCGTTGTCTCACGGGCCAAATTAACGATTATTTTTAACCATAAATATCACAACAAATAAAAATAATTAAAAATCTGGTCCGAAGTCTTACGGACCAAATTAAATAATTATTGTGATTTAATAATTAAAATTCACCAAAAAAGCCCAAAAATTAATATAATTAAAAAAAAATCCGATGTCTCTCGGATTAAATTAATAATTACAATAATTCCGGACGAAATCCTAAAGGATAATGCCTACAAAATTTATTGACATCAAATATTACAACTTAAATAAATAAACTAAAATGAGATAAGATAAAATAAATAAATAAAAAGAAAAAGCTAAACTACCTAAAGAAAAAGGGGATTTGCTGCAGCGTTAATGGGCGCCGGACTCACGGTGGCCGTCGTCGAGACTCCGGCGAAGGGATCGGCGAAGGTGCAGCGCCTGGCGTGGCTAACAAACAGCGACGAAGAGGCTGGGCAGAGGCTTAACGTCAGCGGAGGCGGGAGCACGGTCGTCGGATCTCGATCGGAGGCGTCGCGATGGCGAATTAACAGCAGCTTTTGGAGTCACCGAGCGGTGCGAGCGCGGTGGTGGAGCCACGGACGTCGATAGTGCAAGCGCGGCCAAGGTGGCGGGAGCAGCGAAGGCAGCGAACAATGGCGTCGCGAGCTGCTGCAGGGGCGCGAGTCGGACCGTCCGGGTGGTGGGGTTGTGCAGCGGCCGGCGGAGCAACAACGGCAAGGGCAGTGCAGATGCGGTGGACCAACGCACGCGGACAGGGGGGCCACGTCGGGAGGAAGAAGATGACACTATAGCTTCTTTTTCTTTGCTGCACGTCCTTCTCCCTGCGGCACGTCTTCTCTGTCTTTTCTCTGCACACGTCGAAATCAAAAGCCCACTTTTTCTTCCATTGACTTTATCCCTAGATAAAGAATAATGAAAATAGGAAAAGAAACCTCCACAAACGACAAAGATTTTGGCCTGTTTGGGTTGTTTTCTTTTCCTCAAATTTTTCCGCTCTCTCAATTCGCTCCCCACGAATTTTCTCTCAATTTTTGATTGAATTTCCCCCTCTGTCTCTCTCCAAATTTCTCTGAATTCTGCCCCCCTGGTTACGAAAAATGGACTTCTCTTTTATAATGATTCCGAACGGCCGCTTTGTATGGCATTTTTTGAGTTTTCATCTCCAAATACATTAAATCGTAGCTATAAATCGAAGCATGATTTCGCAATCAGCTCGATTTTGCTCGGATTTCTTCCATTTTGCAAAAATTCTTGCCCCTAACTCACTTGATTTCAAAATTGTTTCTGCATTTAACAACGATCTGAATACTCATTAGAATTTCAAACTTCCATGCATGAACAATCAGATCAATTTCCCCATTTTTTCTATTTTTTCATTTATTTGTCCAAAATGCAATTTTATTTTTCCCAAATTAGGTGTCAACAGTATCTAAATTGATTCCAATAAAGATAACCAATCTTGTAGGTGTTGTTGTCAATCGGAATCTCATAAAAATTGAAGTTTTGAAGAAATAAAGATAATCTTGAGTCTGATTCCATCTTCGTTCTTCATCGCGCTCAATCTGGAATTTGTCAGAGTGGGTAGACTTCTTATCTAAAACAAACTTTGACATAAAAGTCTGGCAGTCTGCAGACTTTGACACAGAAGTCTGGAAATCTTCAGAATAAATTTTGGCTAAGTTTTGTCAACTTCAAAATATTAAACGAGTTTTTTCCAACATGTCTCACCCCAACTTTCTCAGCATGGCCCGTGTTGGAAACCGTGTTTGGGACATTTGCACTTGGATCCTTTTGAGGGACATCGGTCCCCGGCAGTGGGTTGGAAGACTTTATGTTCGGTCGTTGGTAATGTAAACTTTCAGGCCGAGGTCTCCCCTCACACGGGAAAAAATGCCACGTTTTTCCAGTGGATGGTGAAACACAACAGCGTCAGAGTAGGGAACGAAGGAAGTACCGGGAAGGGAAACCTTTCCGAGGAAGTTTTTGGAGTCGGTGGCCTTGATGGTTTTATAGACGTAAGCGACCAAAGTGAGGTGATGGAGAATGGGAGGGTCGGAGATGTCGAAGTAGAAGCTCTCGTTCCAAACGGGGTTGAGATCCTTTTCTTTAATGGTGGTCCGAAACTTCTGCCCGTCGAGAAAGAGCTCCACAAATGCACTGGCTGAACCTTGCCCATCTTTTGGCAGAAGATCGTGAGCACTGAGCACCGACAACATCTACTCCTAGTTCGAGGTTACTCATCTTCGAGATCACAGCCGCCTGCAAAGCAGAAAAAGTTTCAAGCAATCTCCTTTTGGTTTAACAACAGCATATTCACGGTAAGAGGACCAAAGACATTCAACCATTACGCTCCAAAAAAGAAAGCACACCGAAACACAGAAGAGAATAGATAAATAAGCATTCAACATGGAGAGAGAGATTATTATCATCCTCAGTGGAGGAAATCAAGTTATACTTGGCGGTGTTCAATTGAGAACAAGTTCGAGATCAACGAGTGTTTTCAAAGAGACCAAAGAGATAAACCTAGGCGCACACAAAAGAATCTGCAAATAAGCATTCAACATGATCATTCCTACAGAGCGCTGAAGGCAAGAGACAGAGGGATGGCGGACGGGGTAATGGCTGTCTCTTGACAAGATCCACATTCGTTTTAGCTAACTTTCGATAGTATGCAAACTCAGTCAAAAATCAATAGTCAGAGAATAATACTCTTCTGCACGTGCATCATTAAGTAGCTGCATACATGGATCTCCTGAATAAGCTATAACAATCTGGATCTGTCGGGACACTAAGATAAGACACGCTGAACAAATCAAAGCCTTCTGACTCTAAGAATCAGCTAGGAATCAGTGATTATAAAGACTACGATCGACTGTTACCTCTAAAGCTCAAGTCTAGTAGTGAAAGAATCCAAGAAGAGTCTTTCTGTTGAAGAAGCGAGCTTTTGAATAGCGAGACACTAGTTCACCCACAACCGACTCCAGTGGTAGCTCCAATTTCTGAAACCATGAAAGACAGAGAAACCCAAGATGAAATCTCAGTTCGACAACACATCAATCACCTAGCCATATATGCCCGGAATATATAGCTTTTCGACTTTCTTACTGTTGCAAGGGACACCAATTAAAATTTATCACTGGCATTGTAATTTGAAGCACCGGACATAGACAAAAGAGAAACTGTTATTTAAAAGGAGCAAGCACAATACTTAGTTATAAACAAGCTAGAAGTTAGCACCCTGCCTTCTCAAATCAGCAGAATCAAAGGTAGAATGATAACTAGCACCATGACAGAGCCCTCAAGATCTCTTCGTTTTCTGTCTTGTACTGCATGTTAAATTGGGATCGCGGAAAAAAAGAGAGATTGCGACTCGAAGTGATGAAAAAGTGAGCCGATTAAAATAAGAAAGCAAAACAGAGTCAACAGTTGTTTAGATGCATGTGATGTCTCCCTCGTAAAATGATCTGAAACCTTTAACAACGCCAAACAAGGAGCCACAAAAAAATTGTAAAATAATCGAAAATAATTGAGTTAAGTGCATTACACGACGAGTTCAAAGATCCTGAAAGAGCGGTTAAGACACATGACTTAAGGCGACTAATGCAAGCATTATACTGGCATATAATACATTGGGATCTGATAAAATATGCATTGAACTACGTGTTGAAAATATATACGGAGATTCCGATATCGATTATGTTTAGATATTATGATATCAATTACGGACAAATAGATTTGATTAATATGTGATTAGTCTAGAGAATAGGAAATTGTAATTTTTGTATACTATTTCCTTTTTTCTCTTCCGTTACTTTACATTATAAAGGAACCTTGTACGCGATACAATACAATACACTGAATATAATTTTTCATTTTCTCTCTCTCAATTTTTGCCATGGTATCGGAATCATCCTTCCTGGCCTAGCTTATGCACCATAAGAATTGACGTCAATTTCTTCTTTAAACATTGTTGCATCATGTAAAACGATTCAACAAACTAAATAGGAATTCAAATTATTTTATGATATCATGGCCAAAAACTCATCCGTTGAAGAAACACCCAATTCATCATCAACATAGATACAACCACAAGAGGAAGAGTAGATCCAGACTCCACCTTCTGATCAGAACCCTATTGTTTTTGAACCGTGGGTGAATCTGCAACCTCAAGTCCAATGGTACCCAATCCAAGGCCAATGGGCCATTGGACCGATGCCATGTGCCCAATACCCGTTTGGAGCTTCTGGTTTTGGGGCTCAGCCCAATAGAGATGAGCAAGCCCACTTACTGTCAGAGGTCGGCTCAAATAACGAATCGGGCGGGACAATTTCAAGTCAAACAATCGGATCTAGGTCAAGGCAAGGGACGAATCCCTACTCGACATATTCACCTACCTTTGTGCCGTTTCCTTTGATCGTTTGGCATCAGCAACCGTCTAGAGCCTGACGATCCCTCTAGTGTTGTTGGCAATGGACCTGAACTAAAACTGATCAAGATGCTACTTACCAGTCTAGAGAACTATAGTACATGGTCTTAGGATTTTTGGCAAGCCCTCATCACCAAGGACAAGGACGGCTTCCTCAACGGAGCTGTCCCATTCTCGACCAAAGAGTGACTTCAGTGGCAGTGGTAGAAATGCAATCAGCTGGTCTGTAGCTGGATCGTCAACTACATTACCTCCGATATCATGGCTAGGCTTCTACCAACTAAAGATGCACAAAGGTATTGGGAGAATATTAGGGAGATGTATGGTCATCTAGTTTGGGTGAAGCTTTTCACAATAACATAGGCGATCTCAGAACTGAAATAAGGAAATCTCATCGTCACCATCATCTTCAGTCGCCTCTCCGCTCTTTGGAACGTGCTCGAGGCGGCGAAAGAGTGGCTAGAGGATCCTATAAATACCCTAAGAGAGTACAAAGAAATTAAGGAAAGGAAAAAGGCCACATGATTCTTATTGATTCTCAACAATTCGCACTCTTCATTCCAATTTCAAATCTTGGCTATGGATCCTTCGCCACCACTCGGCCGGATCTACCAATTGGCTATCCAAGAGAAAAGCCAATAAATAGCCACGACCGAACATGGGCAAGTGGGTGATGGCGTGTCACTCATAGCATTTCCGGCGACATTTCCTTCTGGTAGCACCTAGGGAGAAAGGGGTAGAAAAGGAACCTCTGGAAACTCACCTCTGTAATTGCGACAATGAAGAAGGAGATGGGCATGCCTTACCCTAGATTGGGATGTGCGCGGGAGATCAGACAGCTAGGATTCGTGGACAGGATTAGACAATTGGGAGTTGTGCGTTGGATCGGACGGCTATTGATCTCCCATCTCTTTAGTTGAATCAGATGCTCCCCATCAAGCCACATCAGCCTTAGCATACAAAGGGTTCTATGGCTCCAAACATTCCACATCATCAGGGAAGATTAGTGAACAAAATTCAAAACTCAAAAAGGAGAATGAATTGGATGTTTATTACGTCTTAGCACGAAAATTTAATGGGCCCGCAGGCAATTACTCAAAGCAATATGACAATAATGTGCAAATTCTGGACCAATTGAAGACACAGGATCATAATGCTGCATTTTTAGGTATCTCTCTATACCAGGAGAATTCATTTTCAGTTGATGCATAGATAATTGATACATGGGCTAATGATCATATAATGTGCAATAAAGAATTCATATATTCGCAAAGGAACACAATCTGCTGTTTTAATTTTATTCCTAAATGATAATATCACCTATGTTACCAAAATTGACATTGTACAACTTGGTCCAAATTTTATCCTCAAGAATATCTTATATATTCCTGATTTTGAATTCAACCTCATTGTCTCTAGAGTTTGCAAGGATAATTCATGTTGTGCCATATTTAGTTTCGAAAATTATTTATTTTAGAACCTTTTGACTGGCAAGCTGATGGGCTTGGGTAAAGTTGAACAAGAGCTATACTTTTGGATTAATTCCTCGGAAGATTTAGATTTTTTGAATAAGAGCATTCATTGTAATGCGAGTAGCAAGAACAAAAATCTTCTTTTTCATCCATGGTTGGGTCATAGTGCAAGCTTTCCTTACCCAAAATGTCCAATATGCCCGATGGCTAAATGGTCTCAAAATTCCTTTCCAACTAGTGCATCTTGAGCTAGTGGAATTTTTTCTTGGTCCATATGGACATTTGGGGTCCTTATCATACCCCTCATTATGATGGATCTCGATTTTTACTTGCTATTGTTAATGATTATCGTGTGCTACTTAGGTATATCTTATGTAGTCAAAAGGTCAAACTTTCAATCACTATCACGATTTCTTTCCCTAATTAGGAATCAATTCAATAAGTTTGTGCAAAAAATTCGTATATATAATGATCGTGAATTTTTCACCTTTGATTGCAAAGAATTCCTGTCTTCTCATAGAATAATCCGCGACAGTACTTGCACTTACACTCCACAACAAAATGAAGTTATTGAGCTCAAGCACAAACATTCATTTGGAAGTAGCTCACACATGGAAATATCAAGCTTCTATTCCTAAGTCTTTTTGAGGAGATTGTGTGGTTATGGCTGCCTATTTAATTAATTGCATGCCAACTCAAATCCTTAGTGGTAAGACTCCTTTTGAAATGCTATACAATGGAAGACTAGCCAATGATCATCCTCAGGTTTTTAGATGTCTATATTATGCAACAAACGTGGGCCCTAGAAGCAAAATGGATCCTCAAGCAACTCAATGCGAGTTCATAGGATACCATTCCTTTCAAAAATGATATCAAGTTATGGATAATTCTACAAGAGAAATTTTCATTAGTAGGGATGTTATATTCCATAAAGACATGTTCCCTTCAAGGAAATAATAACTTCACTAGAATCGACCCCACCATCTTCAAAAAGAAGCGACCATTCTTATTTGAAGAAGATCTATCCATTACTTTGTCGTATTATTTTGTTACATTGGAGCCATCGACGGCAGAAGCTGTGTTAATGTTAGAAGAACTTCAAAGTACTATGAATGAATCACAAGAAGTGGATATTTCTCCTTCCTCATCAACCATGGCCACTTCAAAAATTTCTTCCTACTTCTCACCAGTACCTGAACAAATATCAACCTAGCAGCTTCGATATTCTCGATGGCACATTCGTCCACCCACATGGACCAAAGATTATATATGTTTTGCAATGAGTGCTCCAAGTACATATTATCCTTTATCATCGTATGTCTCTTTTACTTGGCTATCCCCTGAGCACATGAATTGCATTAGCCGAATATCGGAAGAAAATGAACCATCTTCTTTCACTGAAGCAGCATGTGATCCTTGATGGCAACGTGCAATGTGAGCTTAATGCTTTCATGAAGAACCACACTTGGGATATTGTTTTATTGCCTCCCCATTAGAAACTAATTGGTTGCAAATGAGTGTATAAAATCAAGTTCAAGGCAGATGGCTCTATTGAAAGATATAAGACTCATTTAGTTGTGAAAGGTTTAGCTAAAGAGAATGTTTCAATAAGTTTTTCACTTGTTGCAAAGGAAGTCACAATCCGCTCCTTCTTATCTGTTGTAGCCATTTAGAATTGGTTTTTGCAATAAATGGATGTCCATAATTCATTTCTTCATGGTTATCTAGATGAAGAAATTTATATGGATCTTCCTAAGGGCTTACGTAGATAAGGGGAGTCTTGAGTATGTCGCCAGCGTAAATCCCTATATGGATTGAAGCAAGCGTCTAGATAATGATATGTCAAGTTCACAGTTGCACTAACTAATGTAGGATTTAGCATTCCAAGCATGATTATGCTTTGTTTACACAAATCGAAAGGAATTCATCAATTTATTTATTGATATATGTTGATGTTATACTCATCATGGGAAATAATGAATATCATGTTATAAAATTCAAGGAGTATTTGCATTTCACCTTTCATATTAAAGACTTGGGATCTCTTAAATACTTCTTTGGCATTGAGATTGCTCAAAATGACCAAAGTTACAATACATGAGTATGATCAGGGATCTTCTTCATCTACTAAGGATATCTCACAAGCAGGATTATCTAGATACAAGTCTACAGTTATCCCAATCGAACAAGATACCAAAGTTACAATACATGAGTATGATCATGGATCTTCCTGATCTACTAAGGATGCATTACTCAAGGATCCATCAAAATATTAGTGACTTGTTGGCAAACTAATATATCTTACCATGATGAGACTTGACATATGCTATGCAGTGCAAATTTTCAATCAGTTTTTGCATAATCCAATATAATCCCACATGAATGCAGCTCTCAAGGTTATAAAATATTTAAAGAGGTGTCCAGGACTTGGCATATTCTTATCTCGTGATTGTAACATATAAATGACAGCTTTATGTGATATGGACTATGTTACTTGCGCAATGACCAGGAGGTCTATCATTGGTTTTTGCATCAAATTGAGAAATTCATTGATAAAATGGAAAACGAAGAAGCAATCGACCATATCATTATCATTAGCCGAATTGAAATATCGAGCCATAACGAAGATTATGTGTGAGATTGTTTGGATAGGAGGACTACTCTTGGATCTTGGAATACGGATCAAAGGACCCAGTAAATTGTTTTGCGATAATAATGCTACACTCAAATTAACAGCAAATCCAGTTGTTCATGAAAGGACAAAACAAATAAAGATTGATTGTCATTCATTTGAGAAAAAAAATCAAAGGAGTCCTCGTGACAAACTACGGAATAACTTGTAGACATTTTTACTAAGCCCACACATACTTATTAAGCAAGTTAGGTGTCCTTGATATATATAGACCACTAGCTTGAGGGAGAGTATTGGAAATATATCTAGAGATTCTGGCATCGATTATATTAAGATATTCTGATATCAATTATGGACAAATTGATTTGGTTAATCCGTGATTAGTCTAGAGAATAGGAAATTGTAATTCTTGTATATTATTTCATTTTTTCTCTTCCTTTTCTTTACATTATAAAGGAACCTTATACACAATACAACACAATATACTAAATATAATTTTTCACGTTCCTCTCTCAATTTCTGTGACTGCTTTATGAAAAAATGTCTGATAGATTCACAGGAGAGGAAAGAACGGAGAAAGGGAATAACCCACGAAGCTCTGGATCATTTCCCGATCTCTTCAAGACAACCCATCGCAGAGACAAAGCATTCTTGATTTTTCAGAAGCCATTTGCGCCGGTGTTCTCTCTTTTTTTTTTTTTTTTTTTTTTTTTTTTTTTTTTTTTTTTTTTTTTCTGGAAAAACAACCACATGTTTTTGTTTGGTGGGGCAAAAATTTAAAAGAGAAAACGGAGTATGCGCCCAAATAAAGACGTTGAAACGCTTGTTTGTCATTTATTGCGGGGGAGAGAGATGGGGAGAGAGAAGGTCAAAAGGTCGAATTGCATTATCGTTTATGGATCACTCATAAAGTAACTTTCCAAAGACACGTTACTCACCAAAATGCAAATTCCAGTGCTGAGATATTTTCAAGGAAAAACGGACCCTCTTTTTGGAATGGCAAGATCAAAATGTGCAAATCAAGAACACACACTCGGACAAAAAAAAAAAAAACAACTTTGAGCTGAACAAGCTATGTTTACGTGCATAAGTATAGGAGCTACTCCAAGAAGAGGACACTGCGGCACGCCTTGTTGACAGGGTTGCTGAAGCAGTGATGGAATGCAGGAAGGAGAGGGCAAACTATACCGTTCATCAGCCAAAATGGGAACTTCAAAGCGGAGAGAGAGAGAGAGAGAGAGAGAGAGAGAGAGAGAGAGAGAGTTACGGATGGGCACTTGGAACGAAGAAGAGAACCAAATTTACAGCAATGCAGCCACTACAATGATGGTCCCATAAGAGGGAGAGAGAGAGAGAGAGACTCGATTTGCCTCATTTCTTTTTTTTTTAGTCAGTCTTACTCTATACCTATTCTACACTCACTCTTGGACTTTTGCGCTCGCTCTTTGCGGGGACGTGGGAGTCGAAACCCACTCCCGAAACTTACGCGTCCTCACCCCATCCCTCCCTGAGAATGTGGGGGTTTGAACCCCTCACCTCCCCCTTCCATGTTGGAAGGGTGGCCACTGGGGCGAATCCCAGTAATTGTTTTGCCTCATTTCATTACCATGCACTTTGGTACCCTTTGTACTTTGGAATATTGGTAGCAAAACCCATTTCAAAAACTAATGAAACATGATCTTACTAAACAAGTTTTTAAACTTTTATAAGCATACTCTACAGATAAATTTTTTAATTTCAAGATACCGATCACATATAATACAAGAAAAAATTATATAGTAAAAACCGTAAAACTTTCTTATTTGATAACGAGTATATTTAGGGTATTTTTTTAAAACAAAATTCCAACAAATGAAAGAACGATGCACCGTATCATTGCGGCAGACAATTACCAAAAACCCGTCTTTGCACATATTTGGAAGGCTAATATGAATCTAGGTTATAACTATTTTTTTTTTCTGATTTTAACCTAGGTTAATAGTAAGATTAGCTTTACAGGGTTGTTGATATCGGTATGTGACAAAATGCTTAATACAGCTACCTAATAAATATTAACTTCTTAGAAAAAGCAATTTGATTTTCTTTTTAAGGTGATCGATAAACAAATTACGATTACAATACTACCAATTGTAACACTCTTGATATTGATTTCAATAAATTATCATATCTAGTTTTGAAAATATTTTTATAAAAGGTTTCACGTGCAACACTTCATATTTCACACTAATTGAAGGCATGTCTAAAGATACGACACATCACGACACAATTTATACTTAATGAGCTATACGACATGACAACAACCAAATCAAAATGGGAATCTAAGCTACGAGACGAACGTAGTGAACTCCGTTTCACAGAAAGATTGGAATATTAGACATCGGGTTCAATTAAACATCAATGCATCGGAAATTACGCAAGACGGTGCGAATGAGACTGACCCGCACGAAACCTATGTTTTCTGCTCCGAACCGGTGAACAGGAGTTACATGATGTGTAGTAAATGAGGAGCGAATGCGAACATTATGGCTAAGAGATCATGGGAGTCCGTAGCAGATTTTGGAGCATGGATTGGAATAAGTAATTAATACGTGGTGCGTCCCACGCAGGGAAGGAGAGTCATCGTCCCCCTCACCCAGATTGAAAATAGAGCAGAGGGGAAACGCACGGGCTTCTCCAAGTCTTTAGACATAAGGGCCATGCCCACCAGAACCCCGACAATCGGTCTAATAATTCATGACTTGATTTTCAAGTTGAGGGTTGTAGGCTAGATTCCTCAATCTGTTGTCGGTCTCAAAGGAAATCTCGTCTAGTGCGTGAAGGGCAGGCTTGAATTTAGGTGTGTCGGTTGTAGTCATCTCCAATTGCACATATTGGGACTGAGGTGACAAGTTTAGTGGGAGATTATTAGAAAAGAAAGTTTTGCATTTATTATATAGATATTAATTTAAATATGAGTTTTTTAATAATTTGTCAATATAGTCATTTTGATTAATTATAATTAGAAATCACTAATATAAATGCTAACTGTTATATGTGATGCCTATAAATTTTGAAATTTTTTAATAGAGAATTCTATTTTTTTTCTTATTTTTTTCTCTTTCTTTTTTTCATTGTAGCTGACGAGTGCAGTGAGAACTAGGTGAGGCCAAGGCTTTGCTGGCAGCAAGCGAGGTGGCCCTCACACAAATCTTGTGAGATTCCTACTCTAGTTCTCAGGGGGTGGGTCGATCCTTAATCTTGGGATTCTTGGATTAGTATTGTATGGATTGGTTATCGGTCCTAAAAGTTTATGATCGATCCAATCCAAACCAACCATAACTGTATATATTTATATATAGTATATAAAATATATTATATATATAGTATATATCTAATATATCATATATAAATCTTTTTAATATATTTTATAGAGAAAATCCTAAGTCAAATGGTATCAACAACATTAAATGGCTTTTCATGGTGGCCAAAATGACATAAATAATATTAAACAGCTCCTCACGGTACTTTCCTCAAGTGCTCATTCTCTTCTGTCTTTTTTGTTCTCTTAGTGTTCAATATGCCAAAATCAAAAGAAATAACTTCCCCACTCACTACTCGAGGCTCGCCCCTCAACTTCTCCGCTCACTACTCAACTTCCCATCTCATCCTATATCTTTATGCAGTGGTCTTAATTATTTTTATGATTTCTTACTTTTAGTAGGTATGAAATTTCTATTGTTGCCTTATCTTAAATTTATTGAATATGTACTGGTATTTATAGTTTATTTGCATAACGCCGTGTTATTGATGGATATGCAATTTAAAATTGTAGGTGTGCTTTTGCTGGAAGTACAAAAAATGAAACAAAACAATTATCGATTAGTCTTAGGTTAACTTTGAAATTGGACCAAACTCATTGGGTAGGTTCAGTCCTCGGTTCTAAGTTTAACAGGTCGGTTCTCGGTCCAAAAATTGAGGATTAATACTGTACGGGTTGATTTTAGGATTAGGAGATGGACTAGCCTAATTCGAACCATACTTATCCTTATTGTAAGCCCTCACTCACTTGCCACCTACCACAACGAAGGAAAAAAAGAATAAAATAACAAAAAATATAAAAATTTGAGAAAAGTTTATAAAAAATTACAAAAGCTGTCTTCTTCCTTAATCTCGAAATAAGTTGACAATCACCCAGTTAAACCCAACCCCCTCGGGGCGGCCGTTTGCGTGTGCATTCAGAGGAAGGAAGAGAAGAAACGAAGGAAGCAGAAGAGAGATAGGCTAACTTCACTCAGCAAAAGGACAAACGGCACCTGCCCACTCACAAAAATCTCTCCTTTTGGACTCTCTCTCCCCCTCCCTCCACTGCTCTTGCACGCCGGGCAGAAGCAGAGCAGCAGCAGAGAGCGGGGAAACAGAGCAGCGAAGATGACGCTCAAGGTCTACGCAGATCGCATGTCGCAGCCGTCTCGTGCCGTCATCATCTTCTGCAAGTACGAATTTCCCGGTTTCCTTTTGTCAAATCCGTCTTATACTCGCCACTGTCAATACCCTTCTTCTTCAACTTCTTCTGCTTCTTTAAATTCCCGATTTTTAATTTGGTCTTGAGCTCACGTGATTCAGGGTCAATGGAATCGACTTCGAGGAGGTGAAGATAGACCTCTCTAAGCGCCAGCATCGGTCCCCCGAATTCAAGGGTACGCCTCCGAGTACCGTGATTTGGTTCTTGTTGGGTTCGAGCGCTTTTTTGTTGATTCGCATGAAATGGGCACTGCAAAGATGCGATCTTTTTTTATAATCATCGGATGGCGACCAGGCGCGGCGGTATGCCTGTCCATGTTTGGACATTTAGAAGGGTTAATGGCTTCTGATGTCTCTACTCGTGCTAGTGATTGGAGTGGGTGGAAGGAAATCTTTGAGTGTTATCTTAAACTGGAAATGAAGCTTGGAAATTCATTGAATTCCAGTTGAATTTCTATGTAAAAGTGGTTCTATCTTTGCTTGCGCAAATTTTGTTCGACTCTCACTATAAGTTCGAAAGCCTTCACGCCTCCTAAAGATGGATGATAAATACATTGCCCATTTTTGCGTTGTACAAGTCAGCTGATTGAGCAGATATAATCGCACCATAAAGGAAGAAATATGGGAAGCAAGGAAAGATGAGATTCTTTTGTTGAATAGCTGGGTGAATATGACTGATAAGTGATAATTACATATGGGATGTTGACTGGGTAAAATCTCTTTCCCTCGACTAAGATTGTTGAGATGTTGAAACGAGTCATAGATGTGACGAAAGGTTCAAGGTTGTGCTCTGTTCTTCCTGATGGGTTTACAAGTTGCTTGTATCGTAGCCAGATGACCCCTAAATTCTGCCTAGGATCAGACATCTGCCCTTGTACTTTCCGGTTTATCATGAGTTATTAGATGACACCCTACCTGGATATCATCACATGTCTGTTTAATGGTAGATAGCTTTTCTGTAGACCGCTTTTCTTTCTTGGCTACAATTAACATAGTTGTTACTGCTGAGAAAAGCTTACGTTTGCACTTCTTTGTGGTTCATATTTTCAGATGTAAACCCAATGGGACAAGTTCCAGCTATTGTTGATGGGAGATTTAAGCTTTTTGAGAGGTACTGGAGTTATTTATCTTTCTGTTTGCTTTGTCAAGGTTGAAGTGAAAGAGTAAGACAATGAACCTTTTTTCTAATTTTCATAAGATTGCCTAAAATGAGGGGGCAAAAAAAAAAAAAAATACAGCATCTGAGTTACAGCATCTTAAGTAGTTCATTAGAAAATTAACACGCCTCCTAAATAGCTTCTTGGTTAGATGCGCTGAAGGCCCTAGGTTCATCATAAGTTTTTCTTTTTGACTTCAGCATTATTTATTCTAACTTGACATTAAGCGGCACTAATTCCCTCCATGACTCTACTGGACCATATTTATCCTGGATCGTAGGTGGTATATATGTGTGTGTTTTGCAAGCATCACTAATTGCAGTCAAGTGTGCATCTTTAATTCTAATTCCTCCTAAAGTTTTCTTTGGTGTGAACTGCTCCATATTGCTATTTGAGTACAACTGTATGGTTTTGTGGGGAAGGTGCTATGTACATCATGGTACATGCACACACCTTTAGAATTTCCTGTAATATTGTCAATGTGTCAGAATATTTTGAAGGAAAATGAAAGGTCATTCCTGATGCATTGGTGAACTTAGCAGCTGTGTTTTTGAGTTATTTTATACGTCTGTGGTGAATGCTCTTGAACAGATTTCTGACCAGTTTTCATCTTCTTCTGCATTAGAATGTATTTATTTGGCATTATATTTCACCGCAGATATTCCAGAGATTTATAATCTTTTGTTTCAACTTCATGTTTGCAGTCATGCTATTCTCATCTATCTTAGTTGTTCATTTCCTGGGGTTGCAGATCACTGGTAAGCACAGTAATCCTTTTTAATCTACTCAAAGCTTTTCAAACTGTAGGAAGTGCATGTTTGGAATTGGACTCAAATTAATGTTTAATCACTAGGTTCCTGCTGAGCAATCTTAAGCAATTTAAGCTTTTTCTGTGCTATTGCTCCTTCCTTCCATTGTACCAGGAAATTCTGGAATTAATGATTCAGGTTTCATGGTGAAAATGTAGAGCTTGTATTTTATATGTGGCGATACATTCAGTTCAATATGGAAATTCACTTTGCAATTATATTACTTCCTTTGCCATAGGATCATGTGTTCTTTCACTTGATGGATGATTATCATGTTCAAATACTTTTCACAATTTTTAATCTCTGCATTCTGCTGTTTCATAACTTGGAATCTTTCACAGGTACCCTGCTGATCTTTCCCGGAGAGCTAAGATACACTCAGCATTGGATTGGCACCATTCCAATTTACGACGGGGAGCAGGTTAAAAATGCTTTACATTTTTTAGATAATGTGGCACAGGATTGGCCCTTTAAACTTCAATCTGAATAACACAAACTGATGCCTTCTAGGTTAGTTTTTCAGTCTAATTCTTTTTTTTCTTTTTTTCTTTTTTTTGGGTCTGTAGTTTTTCAGTCCATTTGAAGCGAAAGAATGTACACTGATGCCATCTTATCATATTTCGTCAGTTTAGTTCATCCAACAATTTTGATGGGTATCAGATTAATTTTCAAAAGACAGGCAGCATCCCTGGAATTTTGCCAGAATTTGAAGGATGTCAGAGTATTCACCTAAGAAAAGTACCTTTTCTAGTGAAATAGGAGCTGAGCTAGTGTTAGATTGCCTTGATTTAGAATGTGATGATGCCTCTGAATTTTGTGATCTTGCAGAGCCATCCGAACGTAGAACATTTGACATGTAATATTTCTAAATTTGTTTTGCTTGTGTTGCAGCTCTTTGCGTATTGTGCAAAAAAACATTTCCTATAGTTTACGTGTATTGTTGCTTTAGACACCATAATCAAACATTACATAACTTTTCTTTGTTTCAGCTGCCTATGTACTGAATACTGCTCTGGCTCCGGCGCTTGGATTACCATTGAACCCAGCAGCTGCTGCTGAGGGCGAGAAACTTCTGTCCTCATCTTTGTTGAAGATAGAGTCTATCTGGCTCAAAGGCAATGGTCCATTTCTGCTAGGTGGCTTTCAGCCATCCATTGCTGATCTCAGCTTAGTATGTGAAATAATGCAACTAGAGGTGAGTTCAGCCCCAAACTTTTTTTTTTTTAATAATTACGGAAAAAAATCTGAAGGGAGACAGAACCTTGTGACAGAGTAGAAATTAAGGCATTATAAGGTCAATATTGAGTTAGAAGATGTAGGCGAAGAAAGCTAATCTAGCTATGGTTATTCTGCCTTCCTATGGTTATCAGCGACAAATTTATTGCATCACTTTTTGGACAAGAGGGCGGCTGCTTGCCTTCAGTGCATGTCATTCTTTCTTCCTTATGCTATCTCCTAACTTATGTATCAGCTGCTTGCCATCAGTACATTTCGTTTCTGGTAATAATTATGTAATCACTTCGGATTGAATATGGAATGTGCATACAATTATATGTAAACTAAGATTAAAATTAGTAAACGGAATTTAGCAAAACTAGTTTTGTGCTATGCTGTGCAGAAGATAGTTTGTCCTCAAGAAAAAAAATTTCAAGCAGTACCATATTGGTTGCATGAAGCTTTGGGTAGGCGCAGTTGCCCAGAGGATGCTGGTTTGCTAAGGAAGCTAATAATGCTGTTTTTAACTTCAGGTACTTGGTGACCAGGACCGTGATCGCATTCTAGCTCCCTACAAGAAAGTTCAAAAGTGGGTGGAAAGCACAAGAAAGGCGACGCAACCACACTTTGAGGAAGTACATCAAGTCCTAATGAAATTAAAGAAAGACTTCAAATGCAGCGATCAGCAGGAGGAAACACTGGGGCTGATTCGAGAGGGAAATTGTCTTCGAAAATGTGAGAACTTGTAACGATGTCCTTCTGAAATTAGGGTGACGATGCTTGGTTCTCCTCCAATGGTCTCTACCCCAGGATTAGGGGTGTTTGCTTTTAATAAATGGATGCAACGCTACGCTTCAATTGAATAAACCTCCAGAGTTGAAGCTCAGCTTACTGGCTACTGGCTGATTTCCATCCTGGAAACTATTTATGTTTTACATTAGGATAATTCCATTATTAAAGTTTGTTGTGAAAGTGCACATAAACTTTCAAATAGTGGAATCAAATCCTACGTACAGATGGATGAGTAAAAAAGGGGAAGTCTGCTACGTTGGAGAGCCAAAACTCTTGCTTCTGAAGCTAGAAGCTAATTAGAGTAAGGGCTGCCGTAAGCGAGAAGAAGGGAATGCATTTCTGGAATCTCAATGTTGCCGCATCAAAAGACGAGAACCCAAGGGCAATGGCTGACCCGTCGGTGGAGAGAAGCATTTCTGGCCCGGCAAAAAGAGTACTCATTCATAGATTGTCGCTTGGGTGGGATGTAAATCTATTTCATTTTCGAGGAGGACTAGGCAAATTAATTTAACGAAGTCTTCTCGTAACGAAAAAAAGTTAAGGTAAACTTTTTAATTATATTCTTAAAACACGGTAATAATGTGGTGCTTGATGGGTGTCGCATCAGAAATAAAATTGACATAAAAATCCAAAAAGGCTCACGTGAGGAGGCTGGGCCACCACTGCTTCCGCAACGCCGCCGCCACTACCACTAATCAGCCTCATCACTGGCAGCCACCAAGGTCTGGCCTTGTGGCAATCACGGTGGCTTCCAAGCTTCTACAAGCTCAGCCATGGCCGTGGCTTCAGCTTCCAGGCTTCTTCAAGCTTGCGGCCACGACCACTTGAGCTTTGTCAAGCTCAGCCATGGTTGCTCCAGTTCCCACGCTTCTGGCCACGAGCTTCGTTGAGCTTGCACCGCTTGAGTTAGCCACCCTAGCTCCAGTTTCCAGGCTACTTCAAGCTCGCCTCCATGACTGCTCAATTTTTGTCAAGCTTAGCCATGGCCACTTGAGCTTCCAAATGTGTCCGTGGAAATTAACCATGATGGAGGACGTAGTAATGGGTGGATTGGAATTGGGAGATCCAATAGCTGGAGCAGGTTCCAGAGCCGGGCGATGATGGTGGTGGACGGATTTAAGCGGCGAGGGACTAAGGAAGAAGAATATGCTAGAGTTTCAGATGCCACATCGACATCGCTCTTTAAAAAATAATAGAAAATGTCATATTTGCATTTGCCATCACTTAAGTTGGATGGACTTAAGGAAGGTACTTGATTGCACCAATTTATTAAATTTTAGTACTTGATTGCATCATTAAGAAGTTGAGTCGGAGATGTGCTATCCCATCATCCTACTCATGCTGATACTAAGAACGTATCTTTGAATGGATTTTCTTGGAAGAATATTTCCTTTCTACTGAAGGACTAATATGTAAATAATATCTACTTCGCTTGCATACTTCGAGTGATACTGTCAGGTAGCGCTTCATCACTTACTCATGCGCGTTCACTTGATTGGAATGGTCCTCGCGGTAAGTCATTCTGTCGCCATCCCATGCATTGGCAAAGAGATCAGTTCTTTTGGCCTCTTGTAGTTCTTCAACAGCAGGGAAGAACAAACAACACTGACAGAGGAGGCTGCCATTGCCACTCCAGCAAGCCAAGGTGGTAGCCGGAATCCTGTAAATGGGAAGAGAATCCCCGCTGCTATTGGCATTCCTATGACGTTGTAACCAAAGGCCCAGATGTAGTTCAAACGGATCCGGAAAAATGTTTTCCTGGAGAGATCGACGGCAGTTATCACATCTTCCAGATTATTCTTCATGAGGACGATGTCGGCAGCCTCGATTGCGATGTCCGTGCCAGCACCGATCGCCATTCCTACATCAGCTACTGCGAGTGCTGGCGAGTCATTGATCCCATCTCCTACCATTGCAACTGTATAACCTGAAGCCTGTCATTGTCACAGGTGAAATTGTATTAATAGTGTAACTAGCAACAGCTTTCTACTAGTTGCAGATGGCGAGTAGAGAATTGGAGCTTCATGTTGACTTTAAGTGGATCGAGACAATGGACATGGCTGATTGTTTATGGTTAAATGGATGTAGATGGTTTAAGTACCTGTAAGTCCTTGACTTTCTCGGCTTTCTGCTCCGGTTTGGCTTCTGCAATAACTGTTCCAATGCCGACCTCCTTGGCAATGGATTCAGCAGTGCCCAAGTTGTCACCTGTCACCATGATACTCATCACTTCCATAGACTTGAGAATGGAGATAACTTCACGTACACCCGGTTTTAATGGATCCGATATGGCCAACACTCCCGTCACCTCTCGGTCAAAGGACACTAGAATCCCAGTCCGAGCCATTTTTTCTGCTTGTGCTAGTATGTTCTCGGCATCCTCAGGAATATTCATGTTGTGTTGCAGCATCAAGCTCTTGTTTCCTATTAATATTTCTCTGTCCCTAACCATGGCCTTGACTCCATGGCCGGGGACAGAGACAAAGTCTCTTGCTTCTGGCCAGATAGATTTGTCCCCTTCTTCCCAGAATGTTTTGGCATGTTCGACAATGGCCTTGGCCAATGGGTGTTCACTGTTGACCTGACATTTATTCATTATTCCGACATGATAATCAGTTCCAAAGAAATCAGATAAAAAAAAAAAAAAAACTTTTGTGCGCAATATGTGAAGAACAAAGATGTCATTGATCTAATTGGTTAGTAAACCGATCTAAAAGAGTCTGGAGGTGGAAAGGCCACCTCAGTTGCAGCGATGAGCTCGTAAAATTGTTGTGGCTCCATGGTCTTCAAGAGTTTTGTGTTGACCACCATTGGTTTCCCCATTGTGAGTGTTCCTGTCTTGTCAAACACGACACAGTTCACCTAGGATAAAGCAGAACACAAGATTAAGATGGAGGAAGAATTCATGCCAAAGTTTGTTAGTATGGAAGGACGGAGGACACAGAACAGTCCATCTCTGCCACCTCTTCATTGGCCTACTTGAATGAAAAAGACACACATTTTCATCACAGCTTCGACCAGAAACGAGCTTACAAAGAGAATCAAGAAAAACAGGGGAAACTCTCTAATATAAGGCCAAATTGAGTTAAACCTGCTACAAAGGTTAAGCTGTTTAGACCGTGTATTTGTCCTATCACCCGTGGCTACATAAAAATCTTGTAAGCTAACCTTATGTGTATTTTCCAATGCTTGGCCTCCTTTGATCAGGACACCATGAGATGCACCGAGTCCAGTGCCGACCATCACTGCAGTCGGTGTTGCAAGGCCGAGGGCACACGGGCAGGCTATGACCATCACGGCTATTCCAAACTGTAAAGCGAGTTCGAAGCCGTTCATGGAAGCTGGAAGCCAAGATTGTGGATAGCCATGATACCTCCCCACAAAAAGCCAGGCAGTCCACGTAGATACTGAAAAGATAACGACCTGCATGAAAGACCATTTGCTCAGCGAGATTCTTTCCTTTCAATGGTTGCTGTAGGTGAAGGTGGTGTTATTTGGGTTCAAGTTGTTTTCATGGTTTGAGGTTGTTGGATCCATGCGAGGCTCAATTCATATATATAGTTCATAAGAGCGCAAAAGACAGGACACTTGCTTACCAAAGGCACAAAGTACTTGGAAATGTGATCGGCGAAATTCTGGATAGGAGCCTTGCCCATTTGAGCCGACTCGACCAGTCGAACAATCTGTGAAAGGGTAGTGGCTGATCCAACTTTTGTTACCATAATATGCAGGACTCCATTCTGATTCACCGTGCCTCCGATCACCACATCGCCCTTGGTCTTCATCACGGGTTTGGGTTCTCCTGTTATCATGCTTTCATTGACATGGCTTTGCCCCCAGATGACCAAGCCATCCGAGGCTACTTTTGCGCCTGGCATGATCTTTATCACATCGTTCTTCTCGATCAGCCGGGTATCAATTTCATGCTCATCAGTTACGTTGCCCTCCTCATCCATTGTTAAGAGAACTCCTGTTTCAGGTGCCAACTCCATAAGCTTGGCAATGGCTTCAGAAGTCTTTCCCTTGGCCAAAACCTCTAAATACTTCCCTAAGAGAATGACTGTGATAAGCATACAGCTTGTCTCAAAGAAATCCATGCACTTGAAACTTTGAGAGGTTGCTGATCTCAACAATGAGTAGACAGAGTATAAGTATGCGGCATTCGTCCCTAAAGCAATCAGAACATCCATGTTAGCAGAACCAAGGCGCAAAGCTTTGAAAGCTCCAATATAAAATCGCCATCCAATGATGAATTGTACTGGAGTGGACAGGACCCATCTCAAAGTTTCTCCAAAAGTCAGCATATTAACAACTTTAACATCTAATACGCTGTTAATCCAAGGAATATACATGAAAACCATAGAGGTCAAAAAGACAGGAACAGTGAACACTAAACTCCAGAGAAAGGATCTGAGGTATTGCTCGGTTTCTTCTTGCTTACGAGCTTCTCCTTCTCGTTCTCCTACAGGAGATACACTTGCCTTGAGATGGCCAGACCCTGTCAACTCAATCACTTTGATGAAGCTCCTGGGTCCTGTCAAATCTGCTTTATAGCATATGGAGATTTTACTCATTGCATGATCTGTATCCACAGATTGAACCCCCGGAAGTGCCTGGAGAGAACTTTGGATGATTTTCATTGTATAAGAAGGGTTATCTGTTTGGATGCCCTCAACTCTGAGCTGTATTTTGCTAGTATCTTTCCCTGAACTCACAAGAGAGGCCTCAAATCCAGCATCCTCGATGGCTTTGAGCAAGTTGTTGTAGCTTAAGATGCTTGAGTCGTAGTATACTTCTGCTTCTTCCGTTACTAAAGCCACATGGGCCTTATGCACGCCCCTGACCGCTTGTAAAGCTGATTCAACTGTGGAGGAACAAGAGGTACAAGTCATCCCATTGATGTGGATCCGGCATACCTGGACTGATCTCTCACTCATCTCCTGTTAAAATGTTTCAGATATGTTAATTCAGATGGAAAGACTGGAGAAGCAGAAAAAGCCAAAACAGTATGGGCTCTTCTCCAATTGTCATGTACTCATAAAAACGTTGCGGTATTCTACTAAAAGATTTGAGAACTTCTTGGAGTAGAACTCCAGAAGAAGCAGGATCGAACTAGTTAATACATTTTTCAAAAACATCCAGTGTAACATTTGCAGCTTTTGTCGTTCGTTACAAATGATTTCCTATATTAATGATCTGGAAATGCAAGATTGGTTGATGAATATTTCATTCCAAGTGGAAATTTTGTATTCACTAAACAATATGCTTTAGATGGTGCATCTGAATCGCTGCGACAGTTCAAAATATCAGCTGCGAAGTTAGTGCAATGCATCACGTGGAACAGGGAAAAACATCATCGCAACCGCACCAATAGCTACACTGCGGCATGGACTCAGGCCAACTTACTTCGACATCCACAACAGCTTCCCTGACTTTTGGAAGTTGCTCAACCGCTTTCGCCACTGATCCAGCACTTGCAGAGCTCCTCATTCTGGTTGCTGAAAACATTGCGTTCGCCTCTAGTCCTTCCGTTGGAATGCTATTGTCTCTTATGAGTCCATTCCACTTCAAATTCAAATACTATCTTTGTCTGCCTCTAGTTGTGTACAACCAGAACTCTTTTATATACACAATATTGCTCTTCACCCTCATCAATCGTGTCCACTTCAGCCCATGAAAAGAACACACAGACCGTAGCACTAAAAGAGAGATAAAAAGCAAAGATCGCGCAAGCATGAAATGATTCTGCTCAGTCTCGGTTTTTGGCCTGGACCCAAGTAAAGGGCATCTGCTTTTGTGCATGGCCTCTGCTTTTTCTCATTGCAAAGCGAAGAACTTTCTTTATGATCAAAGACAAAGCATTATTGCAGTTTTATATCTTGAGTAATGAACAGACGGTTTACAAGTGGCATAACTTTTAAGTTTTTAGTGCTTGTTGATGATGGTTGACAACGTTCACCACTAAGAATCCCACCGTGATTGATTTGCTCTTGTTTGGCCCATTAAAAAAAGGAATTCTTCTTTCTAGGACAATGTCTTTCTGTCCCTACATCAAGCAAAAGTCCCCTGATCTTCTGCTCTCATTAAACAAGTAACGTAAAAAATGGTTTCAACAAGTAACGTAAAAAATGGTTCAACAAGCAACTTAGGTGTCCCCGAATTGACAGTTGACAATTTATTTATGTTCAATTATCCTGATTTCTAGGACCTGATTATTAGGAATATTCAGTCATGATTCTTAGGTCTTGATTATTAGGAAATAGCTGTAAATAATTAGTTAGAAAATGATTTATTAGTATCCCTTAATTTTGTGGGATTATAACTATTTTTTTCAGATTTGTTTTCTCCTAGTTGGTACTTAGAATAGTCATATAAATAGCTTTGTAATCATGGTACAAAAATATGTAAGTGTTGACACTCAAAGTTGACCATACTATCATGTGTTAACCGTGAGGACAGAAGATATAATAAAAGTCAGGCGAAATCACATGAATATCATAAGAGGAGTATTAGTATATGATCAATTAGCGACGAGCTTAAGGATAAAGACTCAATAATCGACAGCAAAGCAAGGAGTCACCGCGTGTTCAATTGTTGAAATATAATGACAGATATTTGGTGTTTGCTCAAGTGATGCCGAAGGTAAGTTTTGGATGAGAACATTTGAAATATTCAGGAAAGCGCCAAAGGTGTGCACGGTTAAGGAGCGGTTGACATCTAAAGACCTAGCCATGAAATTGTTGTTGATAAATCAAGGAGCATCAGAGCACGATCAAAGTGATTGCAAAGGAATTGGGCAAGTTAATTGCAAAGAAAAAAGGAACGTGCATAAGGTTTGAAGTGGTTACTGGAAGATGAATAACCGTACAATGGTTTCCGTGCTTCTATATAAATACCATCAGTTATCCAACAAGAGAGTTCTCAATAAATCAATCAACATGTTATATCTTTATCTTTATATTTCCAATACTGCATTTTAGTTTTCATAACTATCACTCCTAGTTCCTTGTCGTTGATTAGATTTCAGCGTGTAACTATACTCTAGTGCTGTGCTGTTGATTAAGTTCTGGTGTTGTATCCTCTATACTAGTCCAACATCGTCAGTTAGATTCTAGCATTATATCCTGTATCTTGATATATTGCTGTTGATTAGATTCTAACATTGTATCAAGTTATCATCAAATTGTGTTGTCGATTAGATTCTGACATAATTTGAACTTGCTCTCAGGGATAATAAGTTCGTTGTCACGGTTGTACAGTGTGTTGGAGAAACAATAGAATTATCACAATTCTTTTCTCAAAATTCTTCAATTTATCTATAGACTGTTAACTTGATTTTGCAGGTAAGACTCACATGAACATCCGCTAGTTTCCTAATACCGTGGGCGGAGTACAGAATAGAACTCCTTTTAAAAAATCCTGACGTGTCTAGAGCAATCTGTAGTTGAATCTAAGCAAACAATATCTAGAAAAATCTCAGTGGATGCGAAAAATGGTTAGACGGACGTCAGGGAAGATTATGCACGGCCATCTCCATACGTAGCTTTCTGTCTGCTTGTTAAGAAATGACAGAATCCCATGATCACGCAATATGTATATAATCCATGTATAGACTTGTGTATGCTGGTCGATGTAAATATGTTGTAAAACCGATACCCCTGCAATGTCAATAGGTATCTTGTCGTTCAAGGTTCTTGGACTCAAGATTACGAGTCCGTTTGATTGCAGACTTGATAAGCGAAGCCGATCGTAGAGCACGAAACCTGCGGCATCTATGTCCGTTTAAGTTGCGTTCAAGGCACCCAACCGTTAGTATATGCGACATCTGTGTCCATTTAAGTTGCGTTCAAGGCATTCAAGGATAGTATATGGGGCTTGGTCCACAAACCAGAATGTATATCAATATATTCTAGTTCTCAGAACCTTCTCTTACAAGAACCCCAGAATGGGGGACTTTCCTGCCTAACCCTAGATTCCTAGAATATTTGAGAACATATTCTTGTTCTTAGAATATCATCTCAGAAGAAACCTGGATTATGGGAATGTATATGAATATATTCTTGTTCTTAGAACATTATCTTTCAAGAACCTCAAGATTGAGGAATTTCAGCCTAAACCTAGATTGCTAGACTGATCTTGTGGACCAACACGTATTTTTATAAATTTTGTTAATATAACAGTTATTTGACTATTATAAGAATGATAGCATGTTATGAGCCACAAATTCTTAAAGAAATGAACCTCACAATAATTTTTAATTTTTAATTTTTAATTTTTTATGACCCAAAATAAGTGATTATTTTCATGATCGGTTAAGCACAGTCATATAAGCATTTCTTTGTTTTTACCAAAGACCCACGTGAGTAATGGCCGTCACTAAGTTGATCCACTGGACTCAAGAAATTCACCAAAATGGAGGCTGAGATAGCTGGGCTTTAGCCTGTGGACTGCAAGCCTAGGTGACAAAAATAAAGGAACTTAAAATCCATCTAAGAGCAAACGAGACGAAGGAGACGACTTCGCAGATTAACATAACATAACATGGCCGAGGAAACACCCTACTAGAAAACACTCAGACCAGCACCGGTCTACGGATACGTTTGTTCATGCTAGCTCGATCTGCATATGTGTAACTGTACGAGGCAAAAGTGGCCGTGCTAATCTGGCGTTGAACCCACGTAGCATGTGCATGAAAATGAGGAGAATCTGGCGTTGAACCCACCCATGAAATTTTCGAAGGAGGCCATGCGAATGAAGCCCAGAGAGCAATTCAAAAGGCGCTATGCGGGGAAGGAAGCGAAAGGAGGAGCCTCAGAACAACAATGATGCGATGGGAACCACCAAGAGCGAGGCACCGAGGGCCACAAGGCTTCGTATTAAGGCTTAAGCACAAGAGCGTGGACCAGGAGCGATGGCTGATACAGATGGTTTATCAAGAAGTGCCAAGAAGCAATACGACAGAAGGCTAGAGATGGCAATAGTGTCAAAAGGAGACTCTGGCTTCTCTTGGTGCTTCACTTCAATGAGATTTACTAGGACGTGAATAATGGTGAGTGCGCCACGGTGGTGGGAGCTAATGAACAACGCAATCCAGGGATCGATGCTTCTCCATTGAGGAAGGGCTAATGGCATTTTAGTATGTGTTGGGAATTAAGCCCAAATAATTAATTCCTGGGTTAAGATTTGACAGAAAGAGAGAGAAGAGGAGATAATAATTAATTATGGAGAGAGCCGAGGAGGGTTTTTTATATTAACATCCATTGCCTTTGAGACAATCATTGAGAGAGAGTATGATGATTTGAACACTTGACTTGTGTTTTGATACCATATTTAAATAAATTATTTTGAAAAAAGACATTAAGATTTTGAAATTATACTCCATATGACACATTTATTACTACACCCAGTGTGACATCTATTTTAAATATCTTTTTGTAATACCAAGAATTTTAAATTTGTACCTTTATAATACATTTGTCTCGTGTCAATGTTCCATCAATGAGTACAATTAAAACTCTACTTACTTAGACGATAGAAGGGAAATGGTATCGATACGGTGCTCATATGACTTAAATGAACCAACAAAAGAAAAATGTCATTTTAGCTAGAAAATTATTTGATAAAATCTTGACATAGTGTAAAAATGGGGAAAATTACCAAAAAAATCCTAAACATATTGCAGTTTTTCCAATTCAGTCCTAAACTTATTTTTTTTGACCAATTAAGTCCTAAACCTTTTATAATTATTCTAGATCAGTCCATCCGGTCAAAATTGGCCGGCCGGCGCCGACGTGGCAGCCGGCGGCGCCCGGCGAGCGTTTTTTAATATTTTTTATTTTTAAAAATTTTTAAAAATTTTTTTTTTTTTTTTTTTTTTTTCCTCCCTCTTCCTCCCTCCTCCCTCCTCCTTCCTCCTCCTTCCTCCTCCGCTCCGGCGGGCGAGTCCCCGCCGCCTCGCCCGACGCGAGGGGATCCTCCTCGCTAGATCCGCCAGGGGGTCTCGCCGTCGGGGGTTCTCGCCGTCCGCGTCATCGTCGCGAGGGCTTGCCCGGCGCCCGAGACCCCCCACCGGATCCGGGGGGCTCGCCGTCCCCGGGGGGGGGGCTCGCCGTCGCGTCTGGCGAGGCCTCCCCTCCGGCGGGGGCTCGCCCCGGGAGCGAAGGAAGGAGGAGGGAGGAGGGAGGAAGAGGGAGGAGGGAAAAAAAGGAAAAAGGAAAAAAAAAATTAATAAAAAATTTTTAAAAAATAAAAAAATATTAAAAAACGCTCACCGGCGCCGGCCGGCTGCCACGTGCAATGCTAGCCGGCCAATTTTGGTCGGATGGACTGATCTAGAATAATTATAAAAGGTTTAGGACTTAATTGGTCAAAAAAATAAGTTTAGGACTGAATTGGACAAATTGCAATAGGTTTATGATTTTTTTGGTAATTTTCACTGTAAAAATGCCATGTGGATATAACTTTGGAATTTTTAATGTTATGATAAAAAGTTTAGGGTAAATTTGTTATAGTTAATATAATTTAAAATTTTTGATGTCTCAAAAAAAAAAAATTATGATAAATATGTCAAGGTAAACATAATTTTTCGAATTTGGTGGCTTTTTCTCTATTGTTTTTTCCTAAAAACTTACATAATTGGAACATGATCAACAATGCGTACGTACATAGTAAATCACTTAAAAAGTAGGGTCCATTAAATTACATATGATTACGTGTCGGGGTTGGGATGGTGACGTCCACCCAGAACGAGAAGAAGCAGCACGCCAGTACAATCTAGTCAGCTTGAGATTATCTATGGGGGTGCCTTTATCGCTCTGGTCCCAAAAATGTATGGTCTTCCAGGAAGAAACGAAGAATCTCCACTTTCTAATCCTAGCAGAGTGCGCATTTTGATTAATTATCTTTAATCACAAAGATGGGCTTGATACGCTTAGATGTTATCCCACGTCGATAAAGATTGTTCAGCAGGTGCGCCCACAATTTCATGTGGCTAATCTGGAATAGACAAAGATTGTCATTTATCGTCGAATACTTTTTTCATCAAGTGGACAGTTGATTTGGTCTTCTACTTTTTATAATGAGCAATGCTAAAATTGACCGTGGGGTATTTTGCCGATATTTAATCTTTTTTCTTGTGGCTTTGGTGATGGCAAGCTATGATGAGACCATGACCTAACTTACAATGAGTGCCACAACCCTCATTTGGTGGTCGAGGCTTGCTAAACCAATTCTAAAATTTAAAACGCAACTATAATTTATTAGGACTCGAACACTTTGAGGATCGTATTAGATCGATCGAGCACCAATTAAAGACCCCCACCTTTTGCCCTCCTCTCAGCTACTCATGTTGGTCATGCTCATCTTATCATCACCACATTAACAACGTTAATAGCTCTCTGATCATTGGTTTGATCTGCTTTAAATCTTGACCATCATCTGTTTCACTTCACTAGCTGCTTCATAGGGAATGTTGCAAAGCTTGCAAGGTGAAATTATAACACCTGAATTAGTTTCTAAAGGCGATTCACTAAACAATGTGAAATACCATAAAAACATAATGAGAACCGGTGGTCATAATCAAATTTTAACCATTGCCACCTCGTTTCATTTATACCACGGAGAGAGCTAAGAAAGGGAGGACTTTTTCAACTTTTGTTCTTTCCTGAAGAATATGCGCGGTACCTTATTCTTAGGTTGCAAAAGATAGATGTGATTCCGAGGCAGTAAACATGAAGTACTGTTCTAGAATTCAGTTCCCTTCTTATTTCAGTTTTAAAGTAGTGAAATATCCTTTCAAGTTCTATTTTTTCTTTTAAATTTCAGATAACTTGAGAATAAAGATACACTGGTTTTCTGGTTATTAATTTTATTGCTTTTTTTTTTTCCACTTAAATGAGAAGGTATATACTTGAGAAAAAAAATGAGAATGTATATATTATCGAATTTTCTATCCGCCATTGTTATGTCCGTCGTCTTCGCGTGTTATCTTCTCTTAGGTCTTCAGAATCTTTAATACATACTGATGAGCTAGCTACCAAAATGCATCGATTCTTCTTCGAAATCATCTCTCCCTAGTCAACGGCTTGGTTTTTTCCCCGTTTGAGTGTATTTACTTACGATAAAAATAAAGAAAAGGTTTTAACTCTCTCTCTCTCTCTCTCTCTCTCTCTCTCTCTCTCTCTCGTGATGAACTCCTATATATTCGCGTACACATGTTTGATTTTTTTTTTTTTGGCAGTAGTTGTTAACTATCAGCAGTAGATAAAAATATTTGAATTATAATTTGTATAAGAGACCACTAATCAATCAAAGAACATCATTTATTCATTTTACCTTCCTAGTCATCTTTATATTTTTAGTTCCTTTACATGACACAATCGTCTCCAGTTTCAGTATTTTTATTTTTTTTCATCATTTACGTTTTCAATCCAAGAATCAACAAAGGACCATCCACAGCCTTTATTGATTTACTCATTGATCAACACTTTGAAAGTTATTCCATCGATACTTTTTGACGAAACCGGTGAATATCCATTTATAAACTAGTGAATGTTGGTCAATAAAGATATCTATGAAACTAATACCTTAAGATTATTGTACAAAAAGTCATAATTTTATTGCATTTTTATCAATTCAGGTTCAAACTTTTTTACATCTTGCCCACCTTAGATGAGACTCGACGAGGGTCAGCCTCGCTCAGGTTAGATCTAGCGAGGTCAAGGTAGCCTCGCCGGACGATTCATACAACATGTTACCAAAGAAGCACCCTATCAAAATACACTTAAATTAGTGTCAATCTATACTGTGATTGGTTCCGTTTACGTATATCATTCACGTACAATATTTGTTCACGCCAATATGATCTACATATTGGTAATTGAACGTGGCAAAAGTGGTCATGCTAATCTTCTGTCCTGCAGACGACGCGAAAGTAGCACACTCAAGAAAATCAGTACAATCTGGCGCCGAACCACCCATGAAGCTTTCGAAAGAGCCCCCGCAAGTGAAGCCCAAATAGCAATACAAAACGGCACTAAATAGGGGGAAAAAGGGCAAAAGAAGGAGCCTAGGAACAACAACGACGCGAGGGAAGCCATCGAGAGCGAGGCAGTGAGGGTCATGAGGCTTCGAATTAAGACTTGAGCACAGGGACGGGCACCTGAAGTGATAAGTAGCACAGATAGGTGATCAAGAAGAGCCAAGAAGTAATGCAACAAAAGGCTAAAGATGGTAACAGAGGTGGTGATGGGATGGATGTGAAAAGGAGATTATGGCTTGCCCTGGTACTTCACTTCAATGAGATTCGCTAGGACTTGAATGATGAAGGTGAGAATGCCATGGTGGTGGAGACTAGTGAAGAAGGCAGGCCAAATTTCGATGCTTCTCCAACTAGGGAGGCCCAGTGGCATTTTAATGTGTTGGAAAGAAATCCAAATTATTAATTTATTAGGTTAAGATGAGACAGGAAGAGAGAGAAACAGGGGATGATAATAAATTTTGTGCTACAACTATATTTTTCTTCAAAACTCAAACACAACCCCCCCCCGCCCCAACACCATACAAAACGTTTTGGCTAAGAAGTGTGTCAAATTCCATCAAGTAAACAAAAAAAATCTAAACATATATAAACAGTTCCCATATGATTTCACTCTTGAACATAAATGTACTTTGTGATTTTCGTGCAAGTTGGACTTTGCATATGAGACATAGAATGTGGATGTAATTGTGTCATACAAACACCGAAAACCCACAATAATAAACAAACCATTTCCCTCAAAACCTTAAATAATTAAGAACGGAACGGGTCAACAATGTATATATAGCAAACTACTAAACACCCATTGCCTATGAGTGAATCATTGAGAATGAGTGTCGAGATTTGAACTATCTACTTGTATTCTAATATCATACTAAACAAATCGTTTTTCTGAAGAATTTGAACTATCAAGAAATGGATCGACAATGTACACCTGCACAGCATATTACCTAAAAAGTAGGGTCCTTTAGATAACGTGTGATCTTGGTCTTGGGATGGTCATGTCCAGAGAGAAGAAAAAGAAGCACGCCGATACGATTTTCTCAGCTTGAAATTTTCTAGTTGTCTTTATGCGCCTGGTCCCCACTTGACAAGAACGTTTTATAAAATTCTTGGACCCCCGAATTTGGAGTATCCTACTTTCATGCAATTCACAGGGTTCAACAAGCAATCGACATTTCATGATTAAGGGTGTAGTACTATTTGTAGTAGCGGTCCTTATATATCGTATTAACAATCGAAATATGGTCGAAAGAAAAAATCTCTATTTGACAGGGCTTCTTCCTATACCTATGAATTTCATTGGACCCAGAAATGATACATTGGAAGAATCTTTTGGTTCTTCCAATATCAATAGGTTGATTATTTCGCTCCTCTATCTTCCAAAAAGAAAAAAGATCTCTGAGAGCTGGTCCGTCAAATTACATATATTCTTCCAGGAAGAAACACAGAAGCTGAAACTTTCCTGTTCCCAGGAGCGTGTGTATGTAGTGAAGCCCGCTTTGTTGAAATTTCCCTTCTTTTCTTTAACCAACCCCGTACTATCAACCCCATTGAGAGTGGAAAGCAAGTCGACATCGATGAACTAGCTTTAATTACAGACGTGTACTCGAAATCATTAGATGCTATCCCAAGTTGATGAGATTGTTTCAAAGTTGCGCCCACAATTTCACATGACAAGTCTAAAATAGACAATGATGTTATTCATTAAATAATACTTTTCTTATCAAAGTAGGCACTTGATTTGGCTTTTATTTTTTGGGATGAAAGTAATAAAAATCTTAAAACCTATCGTAAAAGTATAATTAAGTTCTAACATTTTCAAAATTGCAATCAAATTTCTCTGTTAATTTAATGACGTGGCACCACCGTCAGCAATGGCCAAGAATGGCCAGCTCTTTCCCCTCACGGGGGAGAAGTTCAAATCCTGCAGGCGTTGTTAGGAATTCTTACCCGAGTCTTGTGGTGGTGGGTCCCGCAGCCGCTCCCCAGGCTTTCTTTCCGGCCGTCGCCACGAGGTTCCCGAGTCACAAAAAAAAAAAAAAAAAAAAATGACGTGGCTCCTTTTATTATTTTCTCTTTCTACGTGGTTGTCAACATAAAATCAAGTATAAATCAATGCACAAGATGGGGTAATATTTGCCCAAATTTTAATTTTGTTCGCTCTAAACTTAATTATATCTTAATTGCCAATGTGTTATGCTATTGAGAGAAATAGGTTGTGCTGGTATCTGCTTTGAGGTTTGGACCGTATCTCGCAATTGCCTAGAAATTCATCCTGAGCTTCGTGCCCCATTTTTCCACAATTGAAATAGGACGAGACTTTCACACCAGAATTTTATTCACAGTGGATTCTTATGTTGACTGACATCAAATTCAAATTTAACTCTTATGAACTTGTGCATCGGTAATTCCATTTTTAATGATTGGACAGAGGAGGTACGAGCTCTGGATAACGCATAGCATATGAAGGGAAACTTCCATACATTTGCAACCAAAACCGAGTGGTGGTAAAATGTTCCCTTCTATGGGAATGGGTTTAAGTTTAAACGTATAAATCTATGGAGTTTCCCACCACTTTACGTGGTAAAGTGGTGGGAAACTCCTCATGCGCAGCAGCCCGAGCCCAAGGACATAGCACGAGACGAGCTCCCACCAGAGTCCAAGGGGGCCCCGGCTCAACTCGAGGCTTATCAGGCTCTTGTTCGAAGGTGAAGAGGACAACATTCGCCGTCATTCCTTCAACACGTACCCAGAGGCCGGAAGCAGTGGGCCAGATCTGTTGTGAAAAATATGCACCGTACCTTATTCTTAGGTTGCAAAAGATACATGTGAAACATGAAGTACTCTTCTAGAAAATTGAGTTCTCTTCTTGTTTCATTTTGAAAGAAGTAGATATCGTTTTAAGTTCTATTTGCAGATAATTTCAGAATAAAGATAGGATGCTTTTCTGGTTATCATTTTGTTTACTTTTGTTTTCACTAAAATGAGCAAGGTATACTTATTGAATTTTCTGTCCGCCACAGTTTTGTCCTTAAAGATCCTCCATTTCGTAGCTCTCTCCATCGTTTTCTCGTCATCTTCTCTTCTGGTCTTCAGTTAACCATTCTTCAATACATACCGGAGAGCTAGCTGGTAAAATGCATTGGTTCTTCTACGAAATCATCTCTTCCCAGTCAAAGGCGTAAGTTCTTGAAACCCCTTGTGAACTTTCTTCTACTTTCTGAATCCATTTGTTCGGTTGGAGATTAAATCATCTACAGACGCAGAGTTTGTAGAGCTTCATGAGCTGCTTTGCATGGACTACTCTTGGTTTTCATCCATGTCTGCTTAAATCGGCTTACTGTGCAGCGGCAACTTTCTCGTTAGCTTGTGTGATGCTAAAAAAGGTGCTTGGTGCTATAGCGAGTGATTTTGCTAAGTGGAATTTTGAAAAAAATCTGATTTTTATTTGCTTGTCTTTTTGGTTTTTGACTCTGGCCGAAGAGATAGTCAGTTTGATGACTTGGGTGTGACTACAATCCATCTGGGGATTTTCTCAATTATAAGTGTATCTTACCCTCACTTTTCTCCGATTGTTTGAAACACCATTCGTCCTAATATCATAAATTAGTCTTACGGCGTGTTATATCACTGTAGTATTTACTAATGATGACCCCGTAATTTTGTTCGGCACACTCAGGTACCACAAACGAACCCAATCCATCTGGCAGAACAATTAAAAGTCTTCTCCCTCCCTCCCTCCCTCCCTCTTCCCTTCTTTTGTTTCTTCGGTGCTGTTAAATATCAGGGTTTAGTGATTCTCTGTTCATTCCTTACCACTTTAATGGGTAACATTTGCTGATCATGTTGTTCAAATCACTATGGCAATCAAAGACCTAGCCTAGGTAGCTGCTAAATTATACAGGTGGTGTCTGAAAAAAGCGGTTGGGTTCAGTCAAAAAGACCTTAGTCTGTTCACAAATCCTGTTTCATGACTTATCATATCTTTTGGTCTCAGCAGCAAAGACATCTTACTGGGATTTGGGAAAAACTTCATGTCTTGTTTGCTGACTTTAAGCTTTACCATTTAATTCCCTAAAAGTGAAACAGTTAAATAAAATCCACAGAGAAATATGTAAGTACTTTTTGGTTTTGAGATAATAGGGAAGAAATCCTCTAGATACTTCCCTAAGAGTATGACTAAGATAAGCATTCAACTCGTGTCAAAGAAATCCATGCTCTTGAAACTTTGAGAAGTCACAGGTCTCAGCAATGAGTAAACACAGTATAAATATGCAGCATTCATCCCTAAAGCGATCAGAACATCCATTTTAGAAGAAACGTGGTGCAGCACTTTGAAAACCCTCATAAAAACCCTCCCTCCAATGATGAATTGTACTGGAGTGGACAGGATTCATCTCAAATTTTCTCCAAAAGTCAACATGTTGACAACTTTGGCATCTTATACACAGTTAATCCTGGGAATATACATGACGACCATAAAAAAGATCTGCAGTATTACTCGGTTTCTTGTTACTTATGAACTTTCCTTTCTCGTTCTCCTTCAAGAGATATACTCGCCTTGAAATGGCCGGACCCCATTCACTCATTCACTTTGATGAGGTTCCCCAGTACTTTCAAATCTGCTTTACAGCATATGGAGATTTTATTCATTGCCTGCTCTGTATCCATGGATTGGACCTGTGAAGTGCCTGGAGAGAATTTTGGACGACTTTCATTGTACGAGAAGGGTTATCTGTTTGGATGCCCTCAACTTTGAGCTCTTGCTAATATCTTTTCCTGTACTGAAAAAAGTGGCCTCAAATCCCGTATGTTCAATGGCTTTGAGCAAGTAGTTGTAGTTTAAGATGCTCGAGTTGTAATAGACTTTTGTTTCATACATTAATAAAGCCACCTGGACCTTCCACACACTCCCAACCGCTAGTAAATCTGATTCAACTGTGGAAGAACAAGAGGTGCTAGTCATCCCATTGATGCGGATCCAACATACCTGGACTAATCTCTCACTCATCTCCTGTCAAAATCTTCAGAAATGTTCATTTAGGTGGAAAGACTGGAGAAGTCAAAAAGGCCAGAAGGCTGCGGCTCTTCCAGATATTATTACTTATGAAAACACTGCAGTATTCTACTAAAAGGTTTGACAACTTGTTGTAGTAGTAGGATTGAACTAGTTAAAACTTGTTCTCTAAAATATCCGGTAAAACATTTGCAGCTTTTGTTGCTAGCAATGAATGATTCTTCCGAGATTAATAATCTGACAACACAAGATTGGTTGTTATATATTTCACTCCCAGTAGAAATTTTGTGTTACTTATATTGTAATGCATCCTGCGGAACAGGAAAAAACATCATTGCAACTGCACCAAAAGCTACAGTGCAGAAAGGACTCAGACGAACTTACTTGGACATACACAACGGCTTCCTGGACTCCTGGAAGTCACTCAACCACTTTCGCCACCGATCCAGCACTTGCAGAGCTCCTCATTCTGATTGCTGAAAACATTGCGCTCACCTCTAATACTTCTGTTGGAATGCTTAAGTCTCTTATGAGTCAATGCCACTTCAAATTCAGATACTATCTTTATCTGCCTCTATTTGTGTCCCACCCAGTACTCTCCACCCAGTACTCTCATCTAGAGAATATGGCTCTTCCTCTATCAATCATGGCCACTTCAGCCCAAAAAATAGACTTTAGCGCTAAAAGAGAGATAAAAAGCAAAGAAGACGCAATCAGAAAATGATTTTGCTCGGTCTCAGTTTGTGTTCTGAACCAAAGAAAGCACATCTTTTGCTCATGATTGAAAGGACGAGAATTATTGCAGTTTTATATTTTGAGTAATGAACAGGCAAAACATGTACAGTTTTACAAGTGGCATAATTTAAGGTTTTTAGTGCTCATTGATAATGGTGTACAATGTTCATCACTAAGAATCCCACAGTGATCGAGTTGCTGGGCCTAAAAAAAAAGGAAAAAAAGGAATTCTTGTTTCTGGGACAATGTTTTTCTGTCCCTACATAAAGCAAAAGTCCTTTGATCTAGGCTGTTCTAAGAAAACGAGTGACTTCACTACAGCTCAGGCGTTCCCCGATTGATAGTGACACTTTATTTATCTATGGAATGTCAACTTAATTTCCTAGATAGATCTCATTCGTGGATCTGCCAATTTCCTAATACGCTGGTGGAAGATATATTAAAGCTTGACTGATGGCGTGCAGAATAAACACCTTCTAAAAAGCGTGATGAGTACAGGGTAAACTATAGCTCAATCTAATGCGCGATATCAAGCAAAATCTTAATGGATATGATTTGATTAAAAGACGCCATGAAAAGATTATGCATGGCCATTTCCATACGGGGTTTGTTCTCTCCTTGTTGAGAAATGACATGATCCATGATCACACAATGAATAGGGTGTACATGCATTTATAGACTTGTGTATGTTGGTTGATGTTAATATTTCGAAGACTAATGCTCCTGTAATATCAATGCGTATCTCATTGTTGAGTCCTTAGACTAGAGATTGTAAAATCCATTTTATTGCAGACCAATAGGTGAAGCCAATCGTGGAGCATGAAACTGGCATATTTGTCCATTGAAGAGGTGTTCAAGGTTAAGTCCAAGTGTAGTATGTTTGGACTGGTCTACAGAATTCTTGTTCTCAGAATTTTATGTAACAACTTCAAGGAACCCCATAGTTGGGGAATATTTTTGCCTGAACCTGGATTATCAGAATATTTAACAACATATTCTTGTCCTTAGAATTGTATCTTACAGAAAAAAAAAAAAAAAAACAGGATTATCAAGACGAATAACAGTATGTTCTTGTTCTTGATTTTACAATTACAAGAACTCCAAAATTGAGAGTTTCTTGCCTAAAACCTGGATTTGTGGACTGAGTGCAATCACAATTCTAGATTTTGTGAGACTGACAAGTGTGCCCACCAAAGATCCCAGAAAGCAATAGGTGCGATTAATTTGGTATACCAGACTTTTATATAGGCAAGAAATTCCCCTCTCCGGAGGTGAGGGCGCTGGGCGTTAGCCCATGGTACAATTCAAGGTAACTAAGAAGAGGAAATTAAAACCTGAAAAAGCGCAAAGACAGCAAATACTAGGTTAGACCGATTATTTCATAATGATTTTCCCCTAATAGTGCAAATGAGACGAAGGAGACGACGTTGCAGATTCACATAACACATGACCAAGGAAACACCCTACTAGAAAACACTGACCAGCACCGGTCTACGTAGACATTTGTTCACGCTAGCACAATCTGCATATGGGTAACTGTCTGAGGCAAAAGTGACTCTGCTAATCTTTTGCCGTGCAGCCGACGCCGACGGAGCATCTCCACGAAAATGAGCACAATCTGGCGTTGAACCCACCCATGAAACTTTCCAAGGAGGCCATGCAAGTGAAGGCCAGAGAGGAATACAAACGGCGCTATACAGGGAAGGAAGCGAAAGGAGGAGCCTTGGAACAACATAGATGCGAGGCAAACCACTGTGAGCGAGGCAGCGAGGGCCATTAGGCTACGTATTAAGGCTTGAGCGCAAGAACGTGGGCCTGGAGTGATGGCTGATACAGATGGTCGATCAAGAAGTGCCAAGAAGCAATACGATAGAAGGCTAAAGATGGCAATGAAGGTGGTAATGGGTTGGGTGTCAAAAGGAGACTCTGGCTTGCCTTGGAACTTCACTTCAATGAGATTCACAAGGACTTGAATAATGAAGGTGAGAGTGCCATGGTGGTGGGAACTAGTGAACAACGCAGGCCAAGTTTCGATGCTTCTCCATCGAGGAAGGCCTAGTGGCATTTTAGTATGTGTCGGGAAGAAAACGCAAATAATTAATTCGTTGGTTAAGATTTGACAGACAGAGAAGAGGAGATAATAATTAATTAAGGAGAGAGCTGAGGCGGGTTTTATATATGGAGACCCGTCTCCTTTAAGCGAATTATTGAGAGAGAGAGAGAGAGAGAGAGAGAGAGAGAGAGAGAGAGAGTATCAGTGTCATGATTTGGACTCTAAACTTATGTTTTGATATCATATTAAACAAATTATTCTAGAAAAATGACATCAAGAAAATTATGCTTTTTTTGACACATTTATCACTATATCCATTATAATATATTTACATTAAACTTTATTTTATGATACAAAAAACTTCAAATTTATAACATATATACCCTCTGTTGATGTTCCATCAATAAGCACCATTAAAAATCTATCTACTTGGATGATAGAAGGTTAATGATGTTGACATAGTGTCCATATGACCAAAGTGAAATAAAAACGATATTATTATAATACCTAAAAAATGAAATCTTGACAAAGTATAAATATGCCATATTGATATAACTTTGGATTTTTTAACGTTACAGTAAAAAGTTTAGGGTAATGTATCATAATTAACATAAATTAAGGTTTTCGATGTCCGAAAGAATTTAAAATAAATCTGCCACAATAAATATAATTTCGATTTTTTTTATGGCTTTTTCTCTATTGTTTTTCCTAAAAACTCAAATAATTGGAAAACGACCAACAATGGATACGTACACAATTTTTTCTTCAAAAGTAAGATCCATTCAATGACGAAAGATCATGCGTAGGGGTTGGGATGGTGATGTCCGCACAGAACAACAAGAAGCACGCCACTACAGCCTTCTCAGCTTGAGATTTTCTATGGGTGTTGAGCCGATCTTAAAAAGTATGGTCTTCCAGGAGGAAACGAAGAAGTTCCGCTCTCCGTTCCTGGTATAGTGCGTATGCAGGGGGAAATTTCCTTTCGTTTCTTTAACTACCCCCTTTGAAAGTCAAAAGTAAGTGCTCGTTGATTTACTAGCTTTAATCCCAAACATGGGGTTGATAATCTAAGATGTTATCTCGGTTTGATAAGATTATTTTGCAGGTGTCCCCACAACTTCACATGGCTGATCTAGAATAGATAAAGATTGTCATTCATCAACGAATACTTTTCTCATCGATGAGGCATTTGATTTGGTCTTCTACTTTTTGCAATGGATGATGTCAAAATTCACTGTTGTGTGTTTAGCCAATATTTTTTTTTTTTTTTTTTTTATGTGCGTTTGGTGGTGGAGTTATGATGGGACCACAACCCAACTCACACTAATTGTCACAACCCTCATTCGATTGCAGAGACTTGCCAAATAAGACCCTAAACCGACTCCAAAATTTAGAACACAACTGTAATTTATTAGGATTCAAAACACTTCGACAATCAAGTTAGATTGAATCCTTTTTTTATATTGGAAACCAAACACGTTTCCATGCAAGAGTGTACCAAAAGGGGGAACATATGTGGCTTGACTTTTCCTTTCCTCAACTTTATGTGACCATTTACTACCAAAGTTCATATAAATGAGTCATCAGACATCTCTATGGTCTAATTTGCATTACTCTGATGAATTAATAACACAGTTTTAAAGTAAACCTCCTCTCCAATCCTTCCACCCCGCTTTGGAAATGTTTTTCTTGGCTTATCAAGCTTCAATTAATAAACCCCACCTTTTCCCCTTCTCTCAGCTACTCATGTTAGTCATGCTCATCTTACTAACAACACATCAACGACGTTAATCATTGGTTTAACGTGCTCCAAATCTTGACTCACATCTGTTTTTACTTCACTAGTTGCTTCATAGGAAATGTCGCCAAGCTTACAAGGCGACACTATAATGCTAGAGATACCAGATTTTTTTCTTAAAGTCCATTCACTATACGGTGTGGAATACTATAAAAAAATAATGAAAATCAGTGGTCATAGTCAAATTTTAACCATAATCACCTCGTTTCATTTATAACCCGGAGAGAGAGCTAAGAAATGGAGGATTTTTTCAACTTCTGTTCCTTCGTGAAAAATATGCCCGGTACCATATTCTCAGGTTGCAAAAGATATATGATTTCAAGCCAGTTAATATGAAGTACTCTTCTAGTAAATTAAGTTCCCTTCTTATTTCAGTTTGAAAGTAGTGAAATATCCTTTCAAGTTCTTTTTTTCTTTTGATTTTCAGATTTTGAGAATAAAGATAGACTGGTTTTCTGGTTATTAATTTTGTTACTTTTGTTTTCACTTAAATGAGAACGTATATATTATCAAATTTTCTATCCGCCATTGTTTTGCATATGATTTTCATTCTTGAAATTATTTATTTTCATGCAAGTTGCCATGAGATTTCATTCCTGGACATAAATACATTTTGTAATTTTCGTGTAAGTTGGACTTTGCACGTAAGATAAATAGACACCAAGAGGCATAGGAAAATAGGAAAAGTAGAATCACCCATAATGATAAACAAACCATTTCTTCTAAAACCTTAAATTGTTAGGAATGGATCGGCAATGCATATATAGCAAACTACTAAATGCCCGTGCTGATAAGTGAATCATTAAGAGAGAGTGTCAGGATTTGAACTATTGACCTTTATTCTAATACCATACTAAACAAATGGTTTTTCAGGGGAATTTGAACTATCAAGAAACGGATCGACCATGTACACTTGCACTGCACATTACCTAAAAGGTAGGGTCCATTAGATTACATGTGAACTTGGGTTTGGGATGGTCATGTCCAGACAGAAGAAAAAGAAGCACGCTGATACGATTTTCTGAGCTTGAGATTTTCTAGGTGTCTTTGTGCCTCTGGTCCCCCACTTAAAGTTTGGGGTCCGTCCAATTACATGGGGTCTTCCAGGAAGAAACACGGAGTTTGAAAATTTTCCGTTCCTAGGAGTGTGTGTATGTAGTGAAGCCCGCTTTGTTGAAATTTCCCTTCTTTTCTTTAACTAACCCCGCACTGTCAACCCCATTGGCAAGCAAGTCGACGTTGATGAGCTAGCTTTAATTGAGATGTGTACTCGAAATTATTAGATGCCATCCCAAGTTGATGAGTTTGTTCCTAAGTTGCTCCTACAATTTCACATGGGAAATCTAAAACAAACAAAATTGTCATTTGTCAGCTAATACACCTCTTATCAAGTGGGCATTTGGTTTGTTCTTTATTTTTGAGATAGGTGTACTGGAAATCCTAAAACTGTAAAAACATAATTGAATTCTAAAATTTTTAAAAAATATAATCAACTTCTCCATTAATTTTGTCCAATTTAGCTTATGAAAAACAATGACATGGCTTCTTCTTCTTCTTTTTTTTGGTCGGTGACATGGCTTCTTCTATTATCTTCTCTTTCTACATGGCTGTCAACATAAAATCAAGCATGAATCAATGCACAAAACAACTCGTATTTGCCCAAAAATCTTGATTTTTCCTCTCAAAACTTTATAAACTCTCCGTTGTACTGCGCTCTCCAAGTGTGCTTGTTCCCCTCTTCTTTTTTACCATGGCAAGTCTTTGTGTAAATCCTAACCGCGAATAGGTTGTGATGGTATCTGCTTTGAGGTTTGGACTGTATCTCGTAATTGCCTGGAAATTCATCCTTTGTTTCGTGCCCCAGTTTTCCACAACTGAAATAGAGCCACGGGAGACGTTCACAAAGGAATTTGATCCACAGTGGATTCTTGTGTTGACTGACATCAAATTCGGACTCGACACTTGTGAACTTATGCATAGTTCTTTTTTAATGATGGGACAGTGAAGATACGAGCTCTGGGTAAGGTTGCTTTCTGGTTGCTTATCAAGGGAAACTTCCATAGATTTGCACCCAGAACCGAGCGGTGGTAATATGTTCCCTTATATGGGATTGGGTTTAGGTTTACACGTAAAAATCTATGGAGTTTCCCTTCACTTTACCTGGTAAAGTGGTGGGAAACTCCTCATGCGCAGCATCCCGAAATAAAGGACGTAGCACGAGATGAGCTTCCACCAGAGTCTAAGGAATCCCTAGCTCAACTCGAAGCTTATCAGGCTCTTGTTCGAAGGTGAAGAGGATAAAATTCGCCATCCTTCCTTCAACGCGTACCCATCGAAAGGGGAGACTGGAAGCAGTGTGCAGGGGTCACATTGAGGTCACCTCGTCACTGGCAAGTCCAGCGAGCCTCGCCAGACGCTGGCCGAAGCCGCCTTTGACTCCGAAGTGAGCATGTACACTTACATAGAGAGAGATAACCCACCAAGGCTGCGGCAATCGTAGGCCTTGCCATCGGTCAGGGAGGGCTGCACGCGTGCCTAGATTGTGAAGAGGGTATGGCCCTCGCATCAGATCTTCTGCGAGCGAGGGACTCACTGCATAATGTTGGTGACGGGGCGACCCTCGCCCACTGGCCCAGATCCCTTGCCCACTTGCCTAAATTTATTTGTGAGCAAGGGACCCTCGATTCTAATTTGTTGGCATCGACTATGACCCTAGCCCACTCACCCAGATCTGTCGCGAGTGAGGGACCCTAGCTGCTCGTCTGACGCTGGTGCTGGCCGCAACCCTAACCCACTCGTGCAGACCTGTTGTGAGTCCCCAACTTACTTACAACAAGTGCCACAACTCTTGTGGATGGCTGTTGATGTTGACAACCCTATAAGGTTGCTAAATGAGACCAAAAATCAATTCTAAAATCCAAAATCCGACCATGATTCATTAGGATTCAAGCACCTTGAGGATCGAATTAAACCAAAGCTTGCAGGGCGATATTATAATGGTAGAGATGCCCGAATTGTTTTCTAAAGTCAATTACGCTAAATGGTGTGGAATACTATAAAACCATAATGAAAACCAGGGGTCATAATCAAATTTTAACTATTACCCATCTCGTTTCATTTATAACACGGGAGAGAGCTAAGAAATGGAGGATATTTGCAACTTTCGTTCTTTCCTAAAGAATATGCACGGTACCTTATTCTCAGGTTGCAAAAGATACATGTGATTCCAAGCCAGTAAACATGAAGTACTCTTCTAGAAAATTGAGTTATCTTCTTGCTTCAGTTTAATGAATATCGTTTCAAGTTCTATTTGCAGATAATTTCAGAAAAGCTACGCAGGTGCGGCATGGACTCAGACCAACTTACGTCGACCCCCACTATGGCTTCCTGGACACCTGGAGTCGCTCAACCGCTTGATCCAGCGCTTGCAGAGCTCCTCATTCCGGTCACTGAAAACATTTTGCTCGCTTCTAATCCTTCTGTTGGAATGCTAGTCTCTTATGAGTCAATTGCACTTCAAAGTCGGATACTATCTTTATCTGCCTCTACTTGTGTCCCAACCAGTGACTCTTATATAGGAGAGATTGCTCTTCAGCCCTTAAAAAAAGAACAAATAGACCTAACACTAAAAAGAGAGAAAAAGCAAAGAACACGCGGTCATAAAATAGTTTCGCCCGTACTCCGTTTTCAGCTTTCGATTGAAAGGACAAGCATTATTGCAGTATTATATTTGAAGTGACGAACAGGCAAATCATGTACAGTTTACAAGTGGCATAACTTTAAGTTTTTAGTGCTCGTTGATATTGGTTGACAGTGTTCATCGCCAAGAATCCCCCCGTGATCGATTTGCTCCGTTTGGTCCATAGAAAAGGGAATTTATGTTTCGGGGACAATGACTTTCTGTCCATACATTAAGCAAAAATCCCATTATCTTCTGTTTTCAGAAAACAAGTATTTTCACTAAATTTTGGAAAATGATTCTATAAGCAACTAGAGTGTTCCCAGATTGACAATTGACGATTTATCTACGGAATGTGAACTTGATTTTCTGTACACATGCCATTTTCATAACACGATTAGTGGAAGCTATAACCCGTGATCACAAAATGGAAGGGGTATACATTCATTTATAGACTTGTGTATGTTGGTCGATGTGAATATTTGGAAAACTAATGCCCCTGCAGTATCAATGCGCATCTCATTATTAAGTCCTTAGACTAGAGATTGTAAAATCCATTTTATTGCAGACCAATAGGTGAAGCAAATCATAGAGCATGAAAGTGGCATCTATGTCGATTGAAGAGGCGTTCAAGGTTAAGTCCAATTGTAGTATGTTTGGCTTGGTCTACAGAAATCTTTTTCTCGGAATTTTATGTTACAGGGACCTCATAATTGGGGAATTATTTTTGCCTAAACCTGGATTTTCAGAATAATTAACAGTATATTCATGTCTTTAGAAATGTATCTTACAAAAAACCTGGTTTATCAGGATGAATAACAGTATGTTCATGTTCTTAGAATTTTATATTACAAGCAGAACTGTAAAATTGAGAATTTCTTGCCTAAACCTAGATTTGCGGACCGAGTGCATTCACAATTGTTGATCTTATGGGGCTAACAAATGTGCTCACCAAAAACCCTAGTGAGCAATGGTTGTGATTAATCTGGTCTACCTAGAATTAGGACTAGGCAAGAAATTCTTGGCGACCTGGTCATTAGCACCTATTACAACCCAAGGTAACTAAGAAAAGGAAATTAAAACCCCACAAGGGTGCGATGACAACAAATACTAGGTAGGTCTTTTCCCCTACTAATGCAAAAGATACGGAGGAGACAACGTTGCGAATTCACACCACACATGACCAAGGAAACACCCTACCATAAAGTACTTAAACCACCATCGGTCTCCACTGTAATTGATTCCGTCCACCTATATCGGTCAACTTAGGCCTTTGTTCGTGCCGTCTGCATTTGGGTAACCATACGAGGCAAAAGTGGCCGTGGTAATCTTCTGCTGTGCAGCCGAAACGGACGTAGCAAGTCCATGAAAAAGAGCGCAATCTGGCATTGAACCCGCCCAGGAAGTTTTCGAAGGAGACCAAGCAAGTGAAGCCCAGAGAGCAATACAAATGGCACTATAAAGTCGCGTTTGATAATCATGCTGCTCCTAAGAACAATTCTTAAACATTTTAAGCTGTTTGGTAATTGTCCAAAAATTTTATTTTGAAATAGAATTACGTTTGGTACCGTCCTGAAAATTTATAACCCAAATTATTTTCTTTTAATTTTTTAAATAATTTTATTACTTTTTTCTTCTTTTTTTTTTTTTTTTTTTCCTTCTCTTCTTCTTCTTCTTCTTCAAGGTTTGTTAGTTACTGACCTTGAGATGACCAACAACTAGCTAGACGAGGGCTGGCGACCTCGGTGGAGCGTTGCCGACCCTCGGGGAGGCCATCCCTTGTCAACCGAGCCTTGGCTGGGTGAGCGGCCGGCCCAGCCTTGCCCAGATTTGGCAAGGCTAAGCTCGTCCAACCTCCAATGGGGCTCAATCTCGCCAGGATGTAGGCCAAGCCTCGCTGGTGGCTAGGGGAGGTCCGGGCGAGGCCGGCCAGGCCACTGTCGAGGCCGGCCAGGCCACTGGCGAGGCTTTGGCAAGCTCGCTAGATCTCACATAACTAGTCGTTGGTGACCACCAACAGTGGACGGTGGCAGCAACAGCGACAGTGATTGAAGAAAAAGAAAGAGGAGAAGAACAAGAATAAGAAGAAAGAAGAGAAAAAAGAAAAATTATGTTGACTTGATAGAAAAATTGTTTTTGTAAACAAAAAATCAACTCTTTTTTACTTTTCGATTTTATTTTAAATCTACTTTCGGAAACAAAAGTATAGAAATTTATTCTCGAAAACAAAAATTTTATCAAACGAATTTTTATCTCAAATCTATTCTCCGAAATGAAAGAGTAGAAATTTTTACTATTTAGCCGGTTGTCCAACACGAACACGTCCTAAAAGGAAGAAAGTGAAAGGAGCCCCGGGACGACAACAGTGCGAGGGAAACCAACGAGAGTGAGGCAGCGAGGGTCATGAGGCTTCGTACCAAGACCTCACCACAAGGACGTGAACCAGGAGTGACGGCTGATACGGATGGTTGACCAAGAAGTGCCAAGAAGCAAGACGACGGAAGGCCAAAAACGGCAACGGAGGTGGTGACTGGATGGGTGCCAGAAGTAGACTGGCTTTCCTTTGTACTTCACTTCAATGAGATTCGCCAGGACTGGAATGATGAAGGTTGAGAGTACCATGGTGGTGGTAACTAACCGTCGGATATTTTAGCACTTTTGAAATATTAAAAGTTATTAATTTTTGTAATGATTTTTTACATCATCAATTTATAATGATTGTCGTCTGACATTGATATAAAATGGCTTTGTGACATTTTATAACAGTTATTTAACGGTCATGTAATGATCTTATAATGGTTTATAACGTAAGATTTATTTTATAATAATTATGTAACGGTCATCTTTTTTGATAAATTTCAATTTATTGTAATTGTTTCTCAACAACTCTCTTTTTCTTATACCTATAAATTGCTTCTTCGAGCATAATTGGAAAGTGATATTGATATTTCAAAATCAAAATATCTTTGTTTCTTTATTCCTATTTTCATTATATATTTTTCTTTTCATTATTGGATTATACACATGTTTCTCTTTAATATTTAGCGCGGAATATAGAAGAAAGTCTGTTATATCTTGAAAGAATAATCGCTAGAGCCTTATGCACTGAGTTTTGTATTCTTAGGAATTGAATTATCCTTAAAGATAATGCTTGCATGTCTAAGATAATTCATTTTAATTTCTAATCTGTTTTAATGTATTTACAATAATAATAATAATAATTACTATTTTCTGTATTCTAATATTTTTCCAACACTAATAAACAAGGCAGGCCAAGTTTCGATGCTTCTCCATTGAGGAACGCCTAGTGGCATTTCGCCATGTGTTGGGAAGGAGCCCAAAAAATTAATTCGTTGGTTAAACTTTGACAAGAAGAGATGGAAAAGAGATAACATTTAACTAAGGAGGGAGCCAAGAAGGGGTCTACATATCAACATCCATCGCCTGTAAGCGAATCATCGAGAGAGATCGTTAGAATTTGATATTTTGGTATGTGGTCTGATATTATATTATATAAATCGATTTTCCTGAAGATTTGGACTGTACATACGTAACGTATTATTTAAATAATCGGGTGCATTGAATTACATATGATCTTATGTTGAGTTAGGGATGTTCATGTCCCGACAGACCAAAAAGGAGTATGCGAATACAGTTTTCTCTGCTCGAAATTTTCTACAGTTTTTCCCTTCAGTAATATCGTGTAAAAATCGTCATTCAATAGCAAGTATTTTTCTTTTTTTTTCTTTTTTATCAAATGAGCATATTTAATCTTTAGTTTTAATATTGGGTAATATGGGACTTGGGCAAATACCCACTTCCCATCTTTCAAATCATAAAAATGGACTTGATTTTTTTTTTTTTATCAATCACACCTCATTCTCAAACTTTTACCTTATCTTTTTGCATGGGCAAGTCGATTTTAAAACTAAATGGTTATAATTCAAATACCCACTTCCCTCTTTCAAATTGAAAAAATATTCTTGGACTTGATTTATTAAACGGTATGGTATACTATGAACGCGTAATGATAGCTAGTGGTCATGATCGACTTTCAACTATCGCCACCTCCATTAATTGTAGGATTTTTCAACATTTGTTCCTTATTCGAAAAGTGTGCGAGGTTCCTTATTCTCGGTTCGCACAAGATACACGATTCCAAGCCAACAAAACATGAAGAACCTCTTTCTTACAACACTAGAGTGCCTATGCTTTACAAAAAATTTAAAATTCTATAAATATCTTTTAAAAATTAATTAATTATATCGTGTAGAAAAATTAATTAACAAAAAGTGTTCATTATTGATAATAATTTATACCCATCTATTTTTGTGGGCTATAAAAATATTTTTTACAACTTCTCCAAATTATAAATTTTTAATGAAACAAAAAGAACTCTATTTCGTTTTTTTTCCTTAAATTTAATTTTAGATAATTTGAGAATAAAGATAAGACTGGTTTTCCGGTTATAATTTGTCTACTTTTATTTTCCCTAAAAATGAGAAGGCTCATATATTATAGAATTTTGCATCCCCCATTGTTTTCTCCGAAAAAATCTTCCATTGGGTTCATGGATCATTGGACGAGCTCGAGTTTTTATGTTTAAATAGCGGATTGCGACCAGACTTAAGAGTGCTATAAAGCACCGGAGGGTCATATGATCTCCGGTTATTTACGACAGATCGTCGGTCAAAAAAAAAAAAAAAAAAATCCTTCATTTCGCAGCTCTCTCTGTCGTTCTCGCTTGTCGTCTTCTCTTCCGGACGTCCAAATTCCAATTGAAAACTCTTCAACTGATGAGTGATGAGCCAACTACTGAACTGCATTTGATTCTTCTTCGAAATCCTCTCTTCCTTGTCAACGGCGTAAGTTCTTGAAATCCCTCTCACTCCCCCACCACCCCCACCCCCAACTTCTTCCCTCCACTGAATTTTTTCTGCTTTCTAAATCCGTATGCTCGGCCTGAGCTCAAATCATGTCTGGACGCGGAGTTTGTGGAGCTCCATGGGCTCGTTTCGCGTGGATGGCTCTTGGGTTTTTATCCACGTCTGATAAAGTCGGCTTCTTGTTTAGCGGCAACTCTTTTCTGGGTAGCTTATGTGATGTAAAAAGACCTGCTTGATGTTGGTAGATTGATTTTGCTCAGTCGGGTTTTGGAAAAATCCGATTTTTCTTCAATTTGTCTTGTGGGGCTTTGACTGTGGCCAATGCTATAGTCAGTTTGGTTGCTTGCGTGTGATTACAATCCATCTGGGGAATTTCTACGGCATAAGTGTGTTGTTCTCTTCCCTCCTTTTTTCACCAATCCATCTGGCAAAAAAAATTAGTCTTCTCGTCTCTCTCTCTCTCTCTCTCATGTTATTTTTCTGCTGTTAAATATCAGAGTTTAGTGATTCTCTGTTCAATCTCATCAGTTTGGTGGGTAATATTTGCTGCTCAAATAGTTCAAATCACTGTGGCAATCAAACAGAGGTTTAGCCTAGCAAGCCCCTGATTGTGCTGGCAATGTCTGAACACATCAGTTGGGTCCAGTCAAAATAACCTTACTTTGAAATCCTGTTTCATGACTCAACATATCCTTTTGATCTCAGCTGCAAAGAGATCTTACCGGGATTTGGGAAGAACTTCATTTCTTGTTTGCTGACTTTGAGCTGTATATATCTTTTTCCCTAAAAGTGAAACGGTGAGATGAAAATCCAGTGGGAGATACATTTTTGGTTGTCAGATAAAATGTGTGCAAAGCTATGTTGAGATTTGAGTTTCTTCACCAGTGCTCGTTGAAATTTTTAACTCTATTTAGAGAAATTACAGAGTAAAGTGGTTGCTTCATGATGGACGCAAGTATCAAAGAAAGGAAGTATGCTGCTGATATTTCCTCCATAAGAGAAGCACACGTACGCATCGGCTCATTCATACACAAGACTCCTGTTATCACTTCAGAATCTCTTAATGCAATGTGCAACAGAAGTTTATACTTCAAGTGCGAATGCTTTCAGAAGGGGTGAGAAGTTCATAAGTGAAGTGCCTTACTCATAGTATACATGTTTCTCCATTTTGTTCATGTTCAGATTTTGCTTTGGCCAAAGAAAAAAAAATGTTCAGATTTTGCTCAACAAGCATTCCCTTTTCTTTGGCATGAGTTGTTGGCTAGAACCATAGGCATTTTTCTTTTACAGTCAGTTTAATCTGGGGTCTTCAAAATCACAGTGGGGCATTTAAGTTTAGAGGTGCTTGCAATGCCATATATTCCCTTGATGATGCTCAGGCAGTGAAAGGGGTTGTTACACACAGCAGGTAAGTTTGGCATTTGATGATGTTCTAGACTCTTACTTTTCTGACTCATGCTTTAACTATCCCCAAGTTCTTCGAGTTTAGTGGAAACCATGCTGCAGCAATATCCTTAGCTGCAAAATCACGAGGGATCCCGGCATATGTAGTAATACCAAAAAATGCACCAAAATGCAAAGTCAATAATGTCATTCGCTATGATGGTCAAGTTATCTGGAGTGAGGCCACGATGAAGTCGAGGGAAGACACTGCTTCAAAGGTGTCGCGAGAAACTGGAGCAGTTCTGATTCATCCATACAATGACAAACGGATAATAAGGTATCGCATTCACTGTATATGTTTTTCTCTCCCTTTTCTATAATGACATCATCCAAAGTCTAAAAGCTGTGGACTAAAGGAATTGGTAATCTAGGACTTGTAATTTTCTTAATGAATGCTTTCAGAATAATACAAAAACCTAAATTGCAAATGAGAGGCGAGACTGCATTGCCATTAAGCTTAAGTGAATTTAGACCCTTCCTCTTCTTGCCCTTTTCCATTTCGATTCTTTCAGCTTCCACATTCAACTCTGAAATTCCTTCTAGATGTGGTTCATGACTGGAATTTCAATGGCAGATATTATCATGTAATTTTGTTCTGATTTATCCAGTGGACAGGGAACAATATCTGTGGAACTACTGGAGCAGGCCCCACAAATAGACACTATCATTGTTCCAATTAGTGGTTTGTCTGATAGCCTTTCCCAAGTCCAATATTCTGGTCCTGCATAGTAGTCATCCTCATTCAGTGATGCTCTTCACTGAAAAAAATCAATTTTAAAATTATTGCAGGAGGTGGTTTGATTTCGGGAGTGGCATTGGCCGCCAAATCAATGAACCCAAGAATTCGAGTTTTGGCTGCAGAACCTAGAGGGGCGAATGATGCAGCACAATCTAAAGCAGCTGGAAGGATTATAACTTTGCCCGAGACCAACACCATTGCTGATGGGCTTCGAGCTTCTCTAGGAGAACTTACATGGTAAGTTTCATCCTGAAATTATTATAGTCCTCAGAAAAAACGCATGTATTTGATATTTCCTAATAGTCAGTTCTCAATGACTTAATATATTTTTGGTGCTTCTATGTGTAAGTTTGACACAACTTGACAAAGAATTGCATGCTATGAGGCTGAACTGACCTTTTCCTTGGACCAACTGATTTATGTGCTTCTCGATTTCGTGTGATTTCCTGTTCATCTTTTGGTGGAGCAGGCCTGTAGTACGTGATTTAGTCGATGATGTCATAGTTGTGGACGATACGGACATCGTGGAAGCAATGAGACTTTGCTATGAAATTCTGAAAGTGGCGGTGGAGCCAAGTGGAGCCATTGGTCTTGCGGCTGTTCGATCAGAAAGCTTTATGAGTAATCCTGCTTGGAAGGATTGTAACCATATAGGGATCATCCTTTCAGGAGGTAATGTTGATTTGGGTGTGCTTTGGGACTCGTACAGAAATTGAGGGGAATGGTAAACTAGTAATATGTGCTCTTAAGGTATCTACCTCTATCCGGCAACAAAGATTTTCCTCTTGATTACTCAGTTACATCAATGCAGAAATATTGTTCTGTTCTGATACACAACCAGGGATTGTAATTTCCAGTTCTTTACATATGGGAGAAACTGTTCCATTTCATTTATCATCTGTAAACTTGTGAAATTTGTAACAGCATCAATGCAACACTTCTTTCAATTACCGGTGTAGTTTGTGATGTGTGCCCTTGTTTTTGTTGTCAATGCCGTACAAGAAACAGCGTCCGGTTTACGGAGGGGGCAGAGTACGTTAACAGCACTGCTCTTCCTTCCCGTTGACTTAATCCGCAATCCGGATTGTCTTTGCTCACGTCTCATAGCGCATGAGACAGTAACCTTGATCAAGAGGCATTGGTACACTTTCTTCCTCGCAATCAGTTGATAGCCCCCACATCTGCCATGCTCTCCAATTTGTCTCTAGTGCATGGCACAATCTATTCTTCTTTTTTTTTTTTTTTTTTTTTTTTTTTGAGCTAGGAATGATACAATCTATTCGATATAAAAAAACGTCAATGAATCATAGTAATCCGTGGATTTACTGAAGGTTACTTGGGCAACCATTTATTCCAAAAGTTTGTAACACTCCCCTTCACATAAAGGTCGATTTGATGACGAAAGCCTTAAATAAGCAAACCTAATGTTTGTGGGCAAAAGTTTTTTGGAAACCCCGTTGCATATAATGAAAGGGGAACCCTTAGGTAGATGAAAAAGGAGGTGGGAGGAATCCAACTCGAGACCTGGCTCTAATAACAACATATGTGCAAATTGTTAAGAGTATGATGCAGAATATATTTTTTTAGACTTCAGCAGTTTAATGTCAATATATAAAAGCACATAAAAGAAAGCAGCAAGGTTTAATTTGCGAGCATCATCATCTATGCATAGAACCTAATATTATTAAAACCAATATGGTAGTCAAGTCTTTTAGGAACGACTGTTACTTGCATCTTCTTTGATTATACCTTAGTTTTAGCAGTTGCAAAGCAGGTGGATAAGCTTGGCCTCACTTAAAGCGCATGTGATAATTGAGTCGTTTAGCGCTCGTTTAGTTCGCTTGTTATTGAATCGTCAACAAAGGAATCCCATTCCACCAAATGACTCAGTCATTGTCTCTCGATGGTGTTCCTTGCTGAGAAATGCTTCAATGTTAACAAGTGTTCATGATGCAGATGGGCTGCACGCTGAAGCAAACGATGGCATGGCGGACGCTGGGCTATTGCAGGCGTTCTTGTGCAATTCTGCACAAACACCCTCGTGTATCTATCGAGGCCATGCCCAGTCCACATTGAATATTGGTCGACATGTGTGAGACTTCAATCAGCTTCTTAAGGGATTCATTTCCAATTATGAATGAATGTTATTCTATCAAGGACACTGAACTCGAACTCTCTCAAATGCACTCTTACGTCAAGAACACCAAACGTGGACCAAATGTGACACTGGCGGTGGGCAGAAGAAACGTTCCTTGGGAATTCGATGTCTCTGAATTGTACAGGGGCTGAGAGGCATCAAAGTTTGAGCTCAGTGGAAGTTGGTAATGCCCGGGAATTGCCCTTGATTTCAAGCTCAGCGATAGCATCTATCCTCTTGTTACATGTTGCTATGCACTTGCCTCAAGTGCAGAAAATGATATTGACTCGAGCTCAACGAAAAAGAGCACAAGAAGATAGAAAAAAGCAAGCAAATAACCAGCTGATTCCATCATTTGTTTCCTGCAGTGCTGGTGCGCGGGAGCTCCTGGACTGCACACACACGGAAGCTTTGAGAGCCTGGAAATTAGATGTCGGAAACCAGCCATGAAGAATTGAAGCCTTGGGAATGATATGAGGTTCACTGCAAGCTTATCAAGGTCTGGATGAGCTGGCCAGGGAAGCAAAAGGAGTACGTTAACTCACTCATCTTGGCCAGAATTTAGTTGGTTCAGGTTTCCAATAGATCACGAGAGGAAACTAGATAATTATGAATCGAAAGGCAAATCAGAGCGCAAGTCATGTTCTCTTCCAAACCAGTTTGGGGAAATGAGATGTCATTCAATCCCGAGACGTTATTGGTACCATGGAAGTGATGACACATATCGCTGACTGATGTTGGCCTAATAGAATAGCATCATTTTCTCGCAACCATCGATTTATCATCCTGCATTCTGATCATTGCTACAGAATTTCTGTACACCGGGATGACATTGGAGGAGACATTAGAAGGCAAAATGACATCGATCCCCTTAGCAATATGGGAGAGAACATGGTCTGACCTCTAATATCCCAAGTTGAAAGATGCCATTCTTTCCCATTGATCCTACACTGAAACCCCAACCAAAAGCTTCGGACTCTTCATACCCACCAAATTGACTCTCCCTGGAGAGGTCAGAAAGTAAAATTAAATTTGAGCCTAAGCCAACGATTATATTGGGGAAGAAGCTCAAGACATCCTAATCCATTGGTTGTAGCTTCAGAATTGTACCCATCAATAAATGGTACACAAGGAGTATACTGTCAAGCTCAACACTCTTTGTTTTTTCTTCTAGCACTCGAAACATTTACATGAACCAGTAAGAAAATTGAGAGATGAGGTATCAATGACGAGTATTACACTTATATGTTCCGGATTTACAGTATGTTAGCTTTTCAGTTCAAACTTCAGCTCTGCTATGATGAAAGCGCAAGCTCAGCCCATGCCAAAGACGACGACTTCAGCTCAGCAGAAAAAGATGTGTCAATCCGGGTCTCCAACATGGAGCTTATTTCTTGCATCGAAGGCCGCTTGGTAGTATCTGGATTTAGGCATAAGTTCACCACCTCGCACACCGCTTTAAGGTCCTCATACTGGAAATGTTTCAACTCAGGGTCAACCACATAAGACATTACTTCTGGCAGTTCGAGATATTCCTTAGCCTGCAGAGAAAAGAAATTAATTGCAAAGATCATTTGAAGTCTCCCATGACCCTTCAATATATTTTCAATACGGAAGTTCATGTCAAAGAAATGAGTTTCATAAGACTACTTACCCAATTTACCAAGCTCCCTTTGTCCTTGCAGTATGGAGGTCTTCCGCTCACTATTTCCAGCAGAAGTACCCCAAAAGCATAGATATTTCCCTGAATATCCTCATGGCGTCCTTCTAAGGAATTGGGAAGAACACAAATTGAGCCCTGACTGTCAATAGATCCCGAATGCTTTTCTGATCTTGCAAGAATCGCCTTCCAACTCTCGAAATCGACAAGCTGCAGTTGAAATTAGCATACAACTTTTTCTCAAAACAAAACCCCTAGGTTTTGCACATTTCTATTTCTCCACCAGTACTTTAACTGATACTAAAGACCAAACAATGTAAGGCTCAGAAACAGCAAAGCAGAGGAAAACTTGGTTGTCATATTTATTAATTTCAAGGTGCCTGCTAAAAGGAGTGATGAATTTTATAGAATATCCTCTTCAATTTTTTGTTTTCCATCTGTCTTGACTCATTTTAGGTATTCAATCACATTTTATAGGAAATCCATATTCACAAAGCAGCTGAATCTTTCATTGTCTCTGTGTGATATGTAATGATTTAGGCACTAGCATACCTTGGGGTAAAAATCTTCTGTTAGATATACGGCACTGGAATTCAACTCAGATATAGTAAAGGGTGGGTCAAGCTCATGAAGATACTTCAACCCACGAGCAATGCCTAAGACTATTTTCATACGCCGTGTCCAAGATAATTGGCAGCCTTCTCCATCTGCATTAGTATTACAGTTAAAAATGGGAGGTGAAAAAACACTCCAAGGCCAATGCGTGCTTTGAACAGGATGGTCATTTCACTTACAATGAAGGTGTTCATAAAGTGTCCCATTGGATGCATACTCAAAAACAAGCATCCGTGTGAAAGGCGTACTTTCCTTGCAGTAGCCCAATAATCTTCCTGTATTATCATGATTTAGTCTAGCTAAATCTGCCACCTGGATGAAAACATAACATAATCTTTAACATGGGTTTTCTGTACTCATAATCTCAACTCTAAGTTTTCTAGTTTTGAAGCTGAAGTTCCATGTAGGGATGAGGAACTGATTACCTCTCTTTGGAAGTAGAGTTCTAGATAACCTGTCCAATGCTCTTCTTTGATGCAAAGCGATATTACAGCAATCTCAGGACCGCCTTTAATATTGCCCTTGTAAACCAAACTATCTGGCGATGACCCAATAATATTGCTGAAGTCTTCACAAGCTACTTCTAGCTCTTGTCTGCTAAATCTCATTACATCCTTCAACGCATCAGAATCTGCGGCAAAACCAACGTAAATTTTAAGTAGGTACATTTTTGAAATACCAGGGAAATGCACTGAACATAGTAAAGGCTGACTTCTGACCTACGTATACAGAAATATGGTCCTTCTCACTAGCCGATTTCTTCCAGGGAATGATGATGGATGGCTTGCTATTGCATCTCTGAAGAGCAGTCAGAAGAGCAATCAGAAACAGAGTCCCCACCATAGTTCCCGTCACAATCTCTAAAGCCAATAACCAGTGAGGTCTTGATGTTCTCTGATGTTTGACTTTATCTTCGGCAGACTGATGTTTTGGACTGCCACCCGAATGGCTTTTGCCAGGTGGAGAAGTACCTAAGCAGCAGATACTGTTAATAATGAAACAAGAACCAGTAGCAAAAGGTTGATTTTTTTTCTTTCCCTTAAGTAAAGATCAATCTACCAGGAATAGGATATAACACTTCAAAATAAACCACAAAAAATCAGCGATAGCATACTTGTCTTATATAAATCACGATAGCACATCAAACCAAAATTTAGCATAACCTACATATGACCACATTACAGAAATTAAAGACAACTTAATTTTCATTGACACCACAGGGGAAAAAGAAGAATGAACATCAAACATACCACACTGTGCACTGGAACGCTGCCTGGGATCTTTATTTTGAAGGCAATTTCCTTGAAAGCTCACACTGCAAGACTGAGTGAGTGAAAAAGGAGGTACAAAGAAAAAAGAAAGCAGACAAGAAAAAGCAAATATAAGGCACCTTGGAAGATACTCCAGGCATTTTGGTATGCCCCCAACCAAAAAATTAAATGAAAAATCTGCCTTCTTCAACTGGGATAAGCGACATAAGCCGCTTGAATTTGCATTTGAGGCATACCTGACAAAAGCGGCAGCACAAAGGCATCAATATAGAGGATAAAGCCCCCAAATCACCATAACCCCATTAAAAGAACTTAGTTAACAATATATTGGGCTTGCATTAGCATGGTCATCTCTGAGCTGTAACTTTACTGGTAAAGGGTCACTAAGGACATCAGTTCATTTTCCATAAGCTTGAAAATTGCAATTACTGTTCTATTGCTCCATCATTTTTAAAGTTTCAAACCAGGGCATAAAAATATTCTAAGGACAATTTCCTTGATCTCCACCTTCAGCTAACAAATTGCCCACGTACAGTCTATCTGACATGGGCTATGATTGGAAAGTCTTTTAATTTAGTTCAAAAGGCAGGTTGAATATTGAGAAATTATATTGTGCAGAGGCACAAAAGGTGGGGGCATGAATCCTTATCCAGAGGTGCTAAACTACTGAAATCAGAGAAAGCATCTCGGGCAAGGATCATCTCCTTACATGCCCTGTACATTTGATGTGATATTGATGCTGCTTTCGGCAGGAACATTTCCTTGGAGCTTATTCCTGTCCAGCAGAAGTTCCTGGAGATACTTTAAATTTCCAAGTTCTTGAGGCAGCGTGCCAGTCAGGCCGTTGGACTCTAGATTTCTGCACATACAGAGCAAACAATGAACAGAAAATGAGAATGTATCATCTATATTCTATAACTGTTCTTCACAGACAATTAAAGAACCCCTCATACATTCTAATAAGATTTGTCAGATTCCCTATCTCAGGAGGTATTGTGCCTGATAATTGATTCATCCCCAAATCCAGGACTTTAAGGCTCTTCAACATTCCAACTTCTTTTGGAATTGTGCCGATCAGGTTGTTACTGTGCAAAATTCTGCATGCCACAAGCGCACAGAGAGTAAGCTTTGCTTATGTGAAACAGGTTTCATAGAATTGACAACAACATAAGTGTATTGCATGACGTCTTGAAAACAACAACATACAATTCCTGTAAGTAGGTGAGGTGACCGAGATCTGGCGTAAGGAACCCCTTCAAACCCGAATTCGAAATGTTTCTGCAAAAAACAGAGATTGCATATAAAAATGTGCAACAAGAACATTCCTTCTGCCGGCACTGTAAGCAATCTAGGGGCAAAAGGTGTGATGCATTCTCAATTACTAGACAATGGAGAAAAGTCTAGATCAAAACTTACATTTTGAGCACATGGTTCCGAGCGGCCGAACAAGAGATGCCGGACCAGTCACAAGGATCTGCATCTAGGGCATTCCAGTTGGACAAAGCCATATTGGGGTCCTCATAGATGGCCTCCTTGAAAGTAATTAGTGCCCAACCTACTCAAAAACCAGAAAGCAACACACGATTTAGCACAGAAAATTGAAAATACACTAACCACAACATCGGAGCTAGACAAAAGGTCCAAGACATTCTTTAATTAAGATCCCAGTAGGATAGCAGTGCTATCTTGGTGACTGAGAAGTAAAGCTCACAGAGAGAGCAATCAAGTTCTTGATCTCAAATTTCTCTTCTCATCCATTGCATCAGAATATCAATTGCAATATTTGATTTTTCTTGATAAAAATAAATCAACACAACACAGAATCAGAGTACCCAAAGTTCCACACAGTCCAGATTCTTTTTAACATTTGAACACTGTTCAAGAGCTTTTGACTAAACAAGATCTGTGGATCAGATAAGAGAGCGATCTACATTAAACAGCACGTACCTTCGTATGGCGCAAAAGAATCGCAAGTCACCAGCAGAACTCCAAAAACAACAAACAGAGTCCCAACTGCACCGACTGCTCTCATTTCTTCACAAATCTCTACACTAAAACAACCCGCTGTCGCTCAAGAAACCCCAAACAAGATCACGCCAACCCAGCAAAGAAAACAAGAAACCCGGGTGGAAAAAGCCCCCCAGATTCTCTCAAGATGGGGTTAGAAAGAAAAAGCTCAAAAGACAAAAAACCAAAAGATGAAGCCACTATCTGTTAGGTCCTAAAGCTGCAATCCCCCAGGCAGAGGAGAAGAAAGAAGGAGAGCTTCGGCGCAGCCAGCAAAGAAGACCCGGAGAGAGAGTTCGAATCCAAGATTTGGTAACTACCCACCAAACCCAGGCGACCAAGAATGTGCACTGACAAAATGCAGGAGATGGACTTGGGAGTTAAAAGGGAGGGAGGAGTACACTTACACACCCAGATGTGGGGTAGAGAGAGAAACACAACAGAGAGAGAAAGGGAAAGAGAAAGAGAGACTTGGATTCAAAGAGAGGTTTTTGTTGCTCGCTCGCAGGCAGTACAGAGATTTGAAGCATGGGGAAAAGGAGCAAAGTCGCGGAGATGATGTTGATGGGGACCCCCCCTTCCCCTCCGGAACACAAAAGAACAAAATGAGTGAAAGTGAGAGAGAGCGTGTTGCTTCTTGCTACGCGTACAAGCTTTGCTTTCGGAAGGGGAGATCGAAGAAGGGTATCGGACGAGGAAAAAAGACGGGTTCTTTTTTTTTTCCAGGCCAGTGTCGCGTTGGCATGTGCATGGAAAGCTGGGAGCTTTGATTTTAGTTTGCACTCTCCCTCGACTAATAAAAATGATTGCTTTCGATAAGGATTTGTTTGACCCGAAAAAAGAAAATGAGGATTTGGAATTTGTTTAATTTTGGGAGGTTGAATTTCGATGTTGGTTGGCGAGAGAGATTTGTTATCTACCGCGAGATTTTGAGTGTCCGGTCGGGAAGGGCACGGAAGAGCACTAGTTTGAATATTTTCTCTTAGGAACCTGCAAAACGAATTGTCCTAATTAAAGATGGCTCGGATTAGATCGGATTGGCCAATTTAGTGTAGTTCCCGAAACAAAACGAATTATCTGAATTAAGGATCACTTGGATCAGATCGGATCGGCCAATCTAGTGCAGTTCCCAAAAGTATTGATCCAATTCCCAATTCCTAAAAATGGAATCAGTGTTCGAACGGTCCAATTCCTAACTTTAAAAAAGAACCGGACTGGACCGACTAAATATACTATTTTATTTTATTATTTCTTTTATAAAATTAGTAAAATGTGAAGTAAACACTATCTCAATCCAATTCTAAATAGTGGAAAAAAATAATGGAAAAAATAAGTGATCAATTCCATTGGACCAAATTGATGGTTCAATCCGATTTTTGATAATTGGACCAATTGATCCGGTCCTCGATTCTGACTTTTTGGAACCGATTTGATTCTCAATTTTCACCTTGGAATCGGACCGAACCGAAAATCGATCGTCCCCATCTTTTTTCCACTAATTTTATTTATTTTATCTATGCTTTGGAAGGGATTAATTATGGTGAAAAATATACCGATCGTCTTCTCAACCATGATCAATTGAGTGAAAATGCTTCTCGATCTTCTGGTCAGTATGCAGCATGATAACTTGAATTCCGGGTGAGCGCGTGATATTGGGTCGTCACGCATGAAAAATGGAGTTACCAAATCAAATGCGATAGGAGTTTTTTATTTGGTGTGGAATGCGATAGGAGATGAAGTAAGGCAAAGACGCCTGGAGTTGGTAGTAACTCGATGGAAGTGGGTGGTAAGTTGATGGTGAGATAAGAAGAGAAGAAAAGTCAAATTATAATCACGACCTTTTTTATTCCCCTTGATTTTATTAGGATAAGTGCATTAAAAATCCTAAAATTTGTTAAAATGTAATTAAGTCCTAAAAATTTCAAAAAATATAATCAAATCTAAAAAATAATCAAATCCTAAAATTTATTAACATTTTCAATTTGTCGAGTTGAAAGAGTCAATGGAAATATTATAATGTGGTCTCTAACTTTTAATTTGTGTAATGTAATCCTTGAACAATTTGTATATGTTCAACATAGTCCATAAACTATAAGAAAATGTTCAATGTAGTCAATTAATTTAAAACCATATATTATATTGAACATTTTCATATAGTTCAGAAACTATATTGAATATATACCAAATGTACATAGATTATATTGAACAAATTAAAAATTCAAGAATTGCATTACACATTGAACTAAAACTAAAGTTTATGGATCACAATGAAGAAATTAAAACTTTAGGGATCAAATTACACATTGAGTTAAAATTCAAGGATTATTTATGTCCATTTTCCATCTACATCCATAGCCTTCTTGCTAACATGCCATTAGTTCTATACAGGGTAAATGAGTGAGAGAAAGATATTTTGCCCGTTATATATTAACCTGGATACATCACATACATGTTTTTTTTTTTTTTTTTTTTTTTTTTTTTTTTTGATCTCAATCATCATATACATGTTCTCATCAGTTTTATGAGTATCATGTATATGAACTGTTTTTAACCCACCTGCATTCGGAAAGTCTATGGTTCGCATGCCAAGCGTTTCGATTTTACATGCTCAATTACCCGTGATGCCCACAATAATGCGCGGCGGTCAATTCTCGACTAATCTGATCGGATGAAAAGTCCTTCGAGAGACCCCAGTGGAGCCATAGAGTAATATTCATCTGATTTTTGGACCTCTTTTGCTTTGATTGCTGCGTTACTTTTTTGAAAGCTTCTAGCGAGTCAAATTTGTGATGCCGAAGTCACAGGGAAAGTCAAAGTTCAAATTCATCCTAACTAATGAAAAAAGCTCATTAGCTGGCAAATTAAAAAAGAGCCTTCTTATATGATTTTTCCAGTGGCCCCACGGCCAAAGCAGGGGCGTCGTTCTCGTCCCCGACCATGTTAATTTAAACAGGGAGCATTAGTCTTATTTAATCATGGCCATTATGGTGTTTCATTTCTCTGATTGATGTCGCGGGCACGAGACAGCCCACAATAATCCAAAGAAGAGTTCACAGGGTTTTGTCGACCCTGATGAAGGATCTTGTCTTCATCCTTCGGTCCTTTCCTTCGTAGCTGTAGAACCGTTGTCTTTTCCTTTACTGTAGTAATATAAATCCGTTCATTTCTGATTGGGGCCAACATGGAGAGACTTTCAAAATCCTACCAGACATTGTCGGGCAGATGAATCCAAGTCAACATAATTTTTCGGGTCGGCCTTGTTCTTATGGAGGTTCATGAGCCTGCCGACCAGTGTAGGAAAATTTTAATTACAATCGCCCTTTGCAAGGACTGCTTAACTCAGACATATAGTTCCAGGACCCTTTCATTTCTTTTTTATTTCTAAAGTTGGAGATTTAATCATAAATCCCTACGCAAAAAATCTGTATTAGGTGAGTGATGATGATCTAGCCAGTATGGCTATGTCATCGAATGACCATTTTGAGTAGGTAGTAGGTTTAGATATCTTTAATGGTAGTCCCAACAAATCAGTGTGTACACGGGGACAATTTGAATTGTTATCGTATGACTTGTGAGTGTTTTATCAATGTTGCTAAAGCTCTATGAGGACCATGAAAATATTTGTTGTATGCAATACAATTGCCACTAGATGGCTGGCCTAATGATATGAATATGGAAGGATGTAACATGGCAAGTTTCGAGTTCAAATCTTGAATTTGTAGTCCTTGGGCTCCATTTTCACTTAGCTTAAATGTCTAGTATAGTTTTTCTAAGACACTGTTTATATCTAACTCGGCACACATAAATTGAATTATTGTAGCAAATCCAATTCGAATGTTGCTAACACAAATTCAATTCGGATCATAACCATCTTTGCTAATTCAAATGACTTTACAGACATTTGTCTCTCAACTCTTCTCACGCTAGGACAAATGACAAAGAAATCCTCTAGGGTTGGTTGTTTGGGGACTCTTCCATACTCAAGTCAGTGCTAAGCTAATCTTGAAGTAAGTATATTTAGAGCAAGTTGAGACAAAGTCATCACCAAATGTAATTCATCTTGCCTCAATGCATTGTTTCCATTCTATATAAAGGGGTTCCTTATTTTTGAAGGTTTGGATGGGAGGGTTGTTTGAGTACGTATGTGACATCTCCCAATTAACTAAGCTTTTGTCAAATTTTGTGATATCATCTTTTGACGTATAAATATGCATTTTTCCTAAAACTCACTTATCTTGATATTGACTTTGGAGTTTCATGCCCTTATGTCAAAATGTGACTCTCCTGAGTTAATTCTAGTTTCGCTCATAATTCAAGACCGCTCTCTTCCTATACGTTTTTTACCTGTTTACTTGGTAAATACTATTTGTTACCAATGGTAACTTAGTACATTGATAATTTGGTAATGCACTATACAACCTGACCCGGACCCCGATCCTGACCCGGACTAGTTAGAGAGAGTCTCCGGCATTCGCGCCTGCAATCATGTGCCGCATTCCAGCGGAGTGCACCACCCTCTATTCATTGATGGCTCACGAGATTTTGGGTCCCCTCCACCTTAGCCTTTTTCTCGTCAAAATCTCACGAGACAGTATTTTGTCAACTCAGCACAAAAATACATTTACCCAAAAATGAAAAAAGAAATCTAAATTACCATAATTACTAATGGGGTGCGCCTGTCTCGCGAGAAATTAAATATCGAAAAAATATTTTTTAAAAATAATTATTGATTCACTTATAAAATTGGATCAATAAAAAATTATTTACCATTTACATAAACATTAGGCTATGAATTATTATTGATAACAATTTATTTATTTATCATTTTTAAGAATATATTTTTAAATTATGCATTTTGCATATCTGAGATTTTTTTATAATAGCCCGTCGGTTTCGTGGAACAAACATGAGAGTCAATTCAAGACATTGATTGGGCATGACACCTTCAATGCTATTATAGACTAGGTGCACTTTTGCATTAGTGCCTAATCGTATTATATTTTCTGGTGTTGCTGGTTATACTGTTCTCGTGTCATTACATTTCTAATTTATACCCATGTTGCCCATGTTGGCCATGTTCAATTTAAAAAAATAATAATAAGGATAAATATGTACGGAGTTCAATCATTGAGAGAGTTTATAGATTACAATCAAAGCTAGTTAGTGTAGGGAAGAAATTTCAAACGATCTTTTTTTTTTTTTTTTATCCTGAGTTTATGTTAGAATATATATTTTATGAGCCAAATAAGGAGGAAAGTGAAATTCGGAAGACCCGAATATGAGATCACATTTGTTGGGGATGATAATTTGAACATCCGTTATGTCTTGTGTGCTAGTCTCTACATGCATATCGGTTTTCAACGCAAGATCAACCTCAGGGCTTAATCATATTTTTAAAAAAAAAAAAAAAAAAGCACTGTTTTATGAAAAATTAGAACAACCCCTCCTCTCATTCTTGTGTCAAAATTGAAAAGAATTCTCAAATAATCTCCACCCACCTCAATATAAAATTAAACCGTCCCATCATTAAATCTAGTGTGATGATGAATAAGAAGTACATATCTTTCTAGCTAACGCAACTTGTATTTTAAAATAAAGGAGTCTGATGTTGTGTGGGAGGGCAGGTTAATTGAATATGTGGTCCAATTCATGGGGTGCGCAATTTTATAAATATATAATCATCCCCACACTATTTTAATGCCCTATGATTGCCTTTTCTGTTTTGTCACAAACTCGATGACTTTTGCATGAGGCAGAGGCGACAAAGGACAATGGGGAAATTTGTTTAGACAGGAAGGGTCCATGCCGACTATACTTCCAAGCAAGACATTATAGAGCTTGGAGTATATTTTAAGGAAGAAGGAACTAATGATTCCCAACATGCGATGTGATTCAGTGAGGTCCAACGTCGGTGAGCTCAGGCACGTGTCGGGTCCTTGGTGGTCCAGAAGATGAGATGGGAAATAAGATATTTTGGTCTCTATTTAATGCGTGGGTTAGCTAGGTGTGAGCCATCATATGCTGTAATTATGTCATTAACAAGTCATAATTTTAACAAGGAGGAAAATATGGGTCATAAATGAGGAAAAAAAAGCCTTAAATTCAAAAAAAAAAAAAAAAAAAAAGAGAGAAAAAAGAGACAGAGAGAGATAAGATAGAAGTTGGGGCCTATGCGGCTGAGAGTTTCAACGATTTTGATGTTGCGTCCTAGGGGAAGACCATTAAATTCATGTGGAACAGGTTCGATTGTCTTCTTGTATCTTGTTGTGAACAAGTCCCATGTGCTTTCTTTCATTGAGATAGGACCCTCCCTTTTGTGCTTTTGGGGACCTTTTTTTGTTAGGTCTCTACATTTAACTCGCTCCCATTGACCGAGGGGTGTCGTCGGACTGAGTTGGTCGAGTCATATGCTGCCAGGGCCAAGCATGACATGACTAGCATGTGTAGTGCTTGAAGCTCGACTAAAACTCGATTGGATATCAATTTTCCCACTCAATCTTGAATGACTAGAAAGTGAAGAGATTCAAGATCTATTTCTAAATTACAATTAACTTATAAACATAATTTGAGCTTGAATCTAATGAGCTTGAATCTAATGCAAATTTAAATATATCGTGTCTATTTTTATATGCATCAAATGTTTCTAAAATTAATAACAAGTGCTTGACCAAGCTTGCAAGCTTATCAAGATAAATATGAATAAGCTCAAGCTCGACAGAACAATATACTCACATAGCTCGAGCTCGAGCTCGACTTGAGATTAGGCAAGTGGATATCGAGTAGTCATTGAGTTGGACTCAAGCCACTCGAGTGGCTTCACTTGGTTTCACCCTTACCATTGATCCATCTTTGGTATTTTCAATTTTTTTCCCACCCTCTTTTACATAATTCTCATCATGTTATGAATTATAATTGAATGAATGAATGAATGAGGGGGCCGAACTAACAATCATGTTAGAATGCAAGGTCGCTTGATTTTCAATTGTGAAATTTGATGCCACGCTGCATTAACCATATATAGCAGTCAAAATAAAAGAAAAGAGGATTCGCAAGAATCAAATCTGACGCTTCCTAATTGCAGTTAGTTGGACAGATCTCGATAAAATAGAGATGATCCTGTCAACTTCGCCTTCCCCACACTATAAAACTTGTGATAAAAAGTGATTAGCGAGCTATGATGGGTCATCCACTGTCCTTTCTCTAATTATGCATCTGTTCCGCTAAAGCTGAGGATTAGGTCAGCTATCTTCTTCAGTAACATAGTTGATTCAAGATCAAGAAACTCCAACGGCTTGTTAATAATTGAACATGGCATAAAAGCGAGAGTACATAATTTGGTGAAGAGAGATGTAAACCCAGGAGCCTAATTTTTCCCTAGATACATAGGTTTGTGCTTATATCAGATCTTAGCATTTCATTTTCATCGTCATGAGCCGTGTTTTCTCGAGGAGTCGCTTTTTACTAGGCTGCCTTGTTTTCGTGAAAGTCGAACATACATGTAACGACGGTTTTTCCGTGACAGTAATTATCAAATCGCCTCATTTTTCACCACTCCTTAAAAATAGTGGATTAAAATTCCAATTTGATTAAAATTCCAATTTATATTGAATTTCAGTAAGATCAAAGTTTTAAAAGTTCAAGAATGAAATAAAAAGGAGATTAGAACACGAGATGTTTATTCATATATATATATATATTTATATTCCTTTTTTTTTTTTTTGGGTAAATTGGCCTACATCTGGGAGGGACATTAACATCGTACTAAGAAAACGCTTTAAGTTGGTCAAGGGAAAGCATTCAAAAGCAGTTTGATGTCCACATCGCTCCATCGGGGCAGAATGTTCATCAGTCGGTCGCTCGAAGACAGAGATCGAGGAACAACAACAGTAGCTCAGCTCAGACCAAACACTCTTCGTTTTGTACAAGAAACTGAGCCACATCATTGGGTTTGTTGCTACGTCTTCAGCAACAGGTCAAATCTTTTCTTCTCGCACCATTTTTTTTTAATTCAATATTTCTATAAAATCAATAATTTAAAAACCAAAATTTATTAATTAAAGCATAATGAGAAAATGATATTAATGGTCTATGAACTTGGATTCAATGTGTCATGTCATTTTTAAACTTTCAATTTGTTCAATATAATCCATAAATTTTGATCATCCTTAAAATTCAAAATATTTTCATATGGTGTGAGGATTACATTGAACATTTACTAATAATTATTGGACCGCATTGAATAAATTAAAAGCTTAGGGCTTAGATTGTACATTGGGCCAACGACCACCTTGCACAAATTTAAAATTAAGGGATGATATTATACATCAATCAAAATTCAACAAGCATTTGTACTATTATCCCAAGCATGGACAATGTCCTTGAGATAGTAACTTCTTTAAGTGAATATGGTAATGGTCAAGAAATTATAGAGAAAAAACCTTATAAAACATGATAGAGTACCGATAGATAGGAATAGTTTTTCGAATAAAAGGCAAATTTAAGGGAAATTATCCATTTAGTCATAAACCTATTGTATTAATCTCGGTTCAATCCTAAACTTTCCATTTTTGCCACTTTAGTGCTAAATATTTTAGCAAAATATTAATGTAGACCTCTGGACCAATTGTCGCTGAAAATTGTTAACATAGTGGCATGTCCTATAGGATAGCTGGTGTGAATAGACCACCACGGCAGCAATTTCCAGCAATTTCCAGCTATAATTGACCAAGATGATTATATTAAAATTTCATGTAAATGTATAGGGCTGTATTAACAAAATTGAAAATTTTATGACTGAATTGACATTTGTACAATATGTTTAGGACTGACTAAGTAATTTTACCGACCAATTTAGGTATCTTATCTATGTTCCCTTATTAGTGGCTATTTATTCTCAAAGTTTGTTAAATGGAAAAACAAATTCTAATCAAGATAGACGCTCCCTAAAAACCTCTATTGAGTTCATAAACCATTTTGAAAAATTATGAGCACGACCAAAATTTTGATCGTAGAACTAAATAGGTGCATAATATCTATATATTTCATTCAATGTTTATAAATAAATCAAAAGGGAAGGGCGCAATTCGTTCTATTTTATTTTCATCATTTTCTGCGGTTCTCTCTTTTCTGTTCTCTTCTTCTACATGCAAACAGTTAATTTCAAACAGTCCTTACAAATGAACTAAATACTAGTCCAGAGACTAGGCCTCCTAGCTAGACACTCCATGTGCATGGGGAAAATAATTATGTCATAGGCATTGGACCGATCTAAGAGGGCAAAAATAATTTTGACATGATATGCCTTAGGAAAGAGGAAAGTCACTTCTTAAATGCCAAGGGAGATATGGAGCCTTACTTGACAAAAACGACTCTCTCAAACCCTAATACACATAGATTTGGTTGTGAAGCTTCCTTTCGTTCCTAATGACACTACCTATTTCGTGGATTAGGCGCACATGCCTTGTAACCCTCTAAGCTCATCCTAACCTACAATAGACTAGTGGCATGGCGGCAACACGCGGTGTAGTAGTTAGATGGGGACATGATTTGATCTATTAAAGCTCTAATACTCCTTTCACGCATAAGACCGAGGCATAGAAGTGAATTGTAGTTAAGAGCTAAATAAGGGAATTATTGTCTAAAAAGTTTTAAACCTAATGTATGATAGTCAACTCAATTTTAAACCTTTTAATTGTGTCACTTTAGTATTGAATTTTTGACGACTTGTCAATGTAGTTATTCTAGTTAATTCGGCTGGAAATTGCTCATGTGATGGTTTAATAATCGCTAACCCTACTACGTGGAACGTCTAACGCTCATGCGGATCAATTCTTTTCCTTCTTTTTTACCTTCTCTTTTTTCCTTTTTTCTTTCTTTGTTTCCCTCTACTAGTTGCTAGGCCTTGGCGATAGCCAGTAGAGGTCGCTCGGATCTAGCAAGGCGAGGTTCACCCTCGCAAAAGGTTGGCAAGGGATGCTCTTGCTAGAACTGATACAGCGACCATCATTATCGCCAATGCTTGCACAATTGGCAGAAATAAATTGGAAAAAAAAATGAAAAGAGAAATAAATAAAAAGAATTCAAAAATCAAGACAATTTATTAAATTGCAAAAATAGTCAATGCTAACGTCTGTTGTGTCAAATAAGATGCCGACATCTATATGTTAGTGATTTTTTCATTAACATTGGCCGAATAATTATATTGACAAATCATTAAAATGTTTAGGACTAAATAGACACATTTAAAAAATTTAGGATTGCATTAGCCGTCGTACAATAGGTTTATGATTTATTGAATAATTTTCCCACTAAACGAAGGATATGACAATGCTCAAATACACTGAATCCCTAGCTTTGATACCATACAAATTTTATTAGACTGTTACCGAGTATTTTGAAAACTTTAACTACTGAATGAATGTATAATTTAATATTTTCTTTTGATCGATGAAGAGGATGTTCACGTCAAAAATGACAAGGCCTATACTTGTGGTTTAATATCTAGATTACAATGTACTTGAACTAAGACTTAGTTTGTTAAATGACATGCAATATTGCAGCATGGCCGTGTTAATCGAAAGTTTATCTATTTTAGGACACATGGAAACAAAATAATATCGAGATGAGGTTTTGAGATTGAGAAAAATATGTTTGATTCGTCATGCCAAGCAACTACCCAATTATGAGAACCGTGATTTTCACGAATACCCGTTGAGATTGTGACATGTTCAAGATTGAAATTTATTTACTATGCATAGTAAAATATCTCATTCTTATATATTTGGGAAAATTTCAATTAAAGGTCTAGAGTGGAACCATTTTCTCAAAAAAGGACCTAAAATGGATATTGTCTCAAATAAGGACCTAAAGTGATCAAATTAGTTTCAAATAAGGGCCTCAACTTAAAAGCCAACCAAATCTTATTTGCATCTAGGAATATTTTCGTCTAAAGACTTTTTTTCCTTCTTTTTTTTTTTTTAATTTATTTTCTCCTCCTCTTTCTTTTTTTCATCATCATCGTGCCTTTGCCTTTTTTCACTCTTTAGATCGCATTCTCGAAAGTCCATCTCTATCTTCCTTGTTGAATTAGCCATCAATGCCCTCAACCTCATTTGTCATTGCTCTCAAGAGCAATTCCAGTACCTCTGTTGAAATATAGAGGTCAATCCAAGCCTAGATCGAGCACGAGTGGACCAAGATGTGACACTCGGCTCAATTCGATCCCCACATCTTGTGGTTGTGGTCAAGCACGAAGCATGATGAGGTGTAAGCCATTAGCTTGCTGCCCTCGTTGTCGTCGATGCTTGAATTCAAATCGATGCTCACGCAGGCTATGGTCGATCTTAGCGAGGAGAAGTCAAATTGAAGTACCTAAGCCAAATTTATTAGAGGTTTTTGAGGAATCTCTGTGATACTCATGTGCATTGATTTGTTTAGTGAAATACGTGGTTTTGAGAATTTTTGAGCAATTTTGCACTTTTTTCATTTTGTTATTTTCTCTCAAATCTGTGTAGATAATATTTCAAGGTTAGAAAGGTAACTTTGTTTGAACATGTGTAGACCAAAGTCATTTGTTTTCTAGATTAAGTGCTGTCTGATTCGAATCACCACCAAATGTGAATATCTTTAATCACGGATCAGAATGATTTGGCGGCCTTTGAAAATAACCAGCATGCACGACACAATTGGACCCTCTCAAGAAGCCACATATTCCACCTAAATGCAAGCTGTATTTATGAATGTTATGAATTATCCAACTTGGACCCAATAAAACATTCCCAAGAAGCTACAAGTGAAAGTTATCATGGCATAGGTAATTTTATCGGCGGGAAGAACATGAAACTGTTACTTTAATTGCCATTATAAGTTTTTACAAGTAAATTGAATAAAAACAAAACCCATTGATGAATATTTCTTGATTCTCAAGTTTATTATCGTCATCGGAGAAGGTGAGCAGTGGCGAATAACTTAAAAACCAACTTATGCTGAAATTGATGAGTTCTTGGGTGAGGATGCAAAATTGCATGATGTAGAGCATGCCCTTTGACGTTTACTGATGGGGAGGTTGCAGAACTGAAGCACACAATTTGCAGTTTTGCAAAACTGCATAACTTCTTGAATATCTTTTTGTTTTCTTCTTTTCCTAAAATTTTCAAATTGTTTTGCACCTGTGCAAGCTCGTGCATGAGGAGTCTGATGCATTTATCAAGAAGGAGGTGAGCAAGATTAAAAAAAGAAAGAAAATAAAAACAAAAAGGAAAAAAAAAAAGTCTTTAGACGAAAATACCCCTAGTCAAATAAGATTTGACTGGCTTTCAAGTTGAAAACCCTTATTTGAGACTAAATTGATCACTTCAGGCCCTTATTTGATATAATGTCTACTTTAGACCATTTTTTGAGAAAACGGTTCCACTTCAGGCCCTTAATTGAAATTTTCCCTATATATTTTAGGCATTTCTCTTTAGCGAAAGTAACTTTACAACCGATAATCAAAAGGCAAGGAAACAAAAATGAGTTATCCAAAATATTGATAACGGAAAAAAGGTGTGCAATCATTGCGCCGAGGAAAACACTGCAAAAGTTATTTGCACGGATATATGTTATTTTTGTTTTTTGGGGTCGGTGCATGGATATATGTTGACATTTCGTGAAAATGATGATACATATTTATATCGATGTCGAATTCCCGAAAAAAAAAAAAAAAAAAAAGTACCACAATCAATGCCATGAACGGTCAAGAGCAAGGCCTACGGAGTTCGGCCGAAAATTTGATTAATGAGAACTGTCCTTGCGTTGTTTTCCGATCTTCGAATACAAGGGGGAAAAAAGCACCTGTAGAGAGCTTCCCACCAGTCAAAATTGAGCTTTTGACATGGTAAGAGCTTCCCACCAGTCAAAATTGAGCTTTTGACATTGTAAACAAACATGGTATAAATATATGCTAGGCACAGAAACTTATGTTGAAAGGGGCAAAACATTTCATTGAATTGAAGGAGATTTCTGTGTTATGAGTAAATAGTTCATTTAAATCAAAGATATTTCTTTATTAAATAAGATTAATAATTCTCGGCATATTCGTTAACAAGATTCATATGAAAATTGGGGTGAATTATTTTCAACCCCTTATAATAAAAGACACTTCCTTTTATTGTGTAATGACCAAAGTACCCTTCTATCTTCTTCCTCCAACATGCTTCAACTTTGTATTGACATGTCTCTCTTGAGCACCTCCGCTTCATGTGAAAAAATTTGCTACCCAGCCACCCACCTTCGTCCTATCATCACTTTGCAGTCCTCTCTCTCTCTCTCTCTCTCTCTCTCTCTCTCTCGCGTTTGCTTGGTCATCTCCCTCGATCTATTTATCTCACCATGTCTCAGCTTAGTTGTCCTTTTGTTGTTGATGAGTTGTTGATGGCCCGTGGCCGACATTGGAGCTCGACTCTCACACATCAAGAGTAGGGAGGGAGGAAGCGAGAGGGAGAGATAGACTATGTACAATCGACAAGTAATATGATGGGCAAAATGGTTATAATCAGGAGGTGGGTATAACCAACAAGTGGCTGCAACTTAGAGGTAGGTATAATTGGCAAGTGGGTATAACTTACACATGGCTAATATCACTTAGGTCTAGTTTCATTATTTTCACATTTTTCGCATCCAATATTCTACCACATGTCATGGAAATTAATCAAACGCATCTTAAATATGTAAGATTTTATTGAGAAAAGTTAAATCATGATAATATCTCAACACGCCATTATTGAGGCTTGCTTACAGTTATCATTAATTTCGAACTAAATTAACAAACATTAATCAACTAAGTCAAGAGTACAAAGTAGATCAACCTAACTTAACCCCTAGAGTTTTCACTTACCTTGAACAAAAGTTGGACAACTCAAAGCTTTAACCACCTACAAAGCAAGATAATTAAGAATAAAGATTAACGACTTTCAATCTTTTAACAAAATTAATTTAAGAAAAGAGAATAAAGTCCACCAAATCACCTTGTAAACTCTTGAAATGTGAAATTTTGAAGCTTCAACATGACAATAATGGAATCCCCGCCTTCTTTTGAAAGATTAGAAAGTGAAAATATAAGAAAAAAGTGACGGAATATCTCATTTTCTTCACAAGAACAAGTTGGAGTAATTTTGAGACTTAAAGAGGTAAGAAGAGACAACCATAGGACCAAAGGGAATGAATTAAGAAGACTACTCAAGAATTACTAAGAGATAAGAACAAGTAACTAAGGTAAAAAGAAATGATGACATTATGTTAAAAATGCTACATGGGAAGCGTGAAAGATGTATTCCAGTTGGAAAATTACAAGTAGGATAATCGTAGGGTCCATCCAATGGTACAATTAAGGGGATGAAAGAAAGTTACAAGAGATAAGAACAAATAATTGAGGTTAAAAGTAATGATGGCTCGATATAAAAAACACTTTGTTGAAATTGAGTGAGAAAAGTAAAAATTAGAAAGTGACAAATAATCCATTTCAAATTAGATATTTTGTTAAGTGACCAAGATATCTAGTAATTCGATGTATAAATAAGGACACCAATATCATTTTTAAATTATGATAAGTCTGAAATATATTTTGAATCTACTAAAATTATTAGTGAACAAGATCAGATGTCAGGAAAATCTCAGCATATCAATTCCTTTATATAACAAATATGGCACTACCGTCACTCTACCCTATTAAAGTACATGTCAACATCTATCAATTTAACCCTAACACATTAGACTTTGGGCGATGATGGCTATGGAAATTCATGTTTTGTACATTTTGCACCTCATCAAATTAATGACCCAACTGAGATTCCCTACGTGCCATCCAAAACTCCATGCTAAATAATACTCAACTTTATAACCCAAACATTATTACTGATTTGGATGTCACATCGGCAGGGAAGAGCGGGCCACAATGGTGGGGTGAGAGGAGGTAGCCCCGTTCACTAGCAAAGACTTCACCTGATGGAGGCAATGAGCGGTTGGGCAGTGGCTGAGGGGGAGGGGAAAGAAGTCAGGACTATAAATGATAATGGACATTACTTTTGATTGTTCCTTTCGAATCGCATCCAGTTCAAAGTGAGATTCATATCGGATAACGATGTATTTGGATTGTCGTTGATCTCTATCTCACTTTCCATCTTCATCTTTCCAGTGTAAGCTTTGCTTGATCAAAAGGAAGGTATAGTGGAATGCAAGCAAAAGTTGTCGCCTTTAAATTGTTGCGTGACCTTTCTTTCAGGGTAAGTAAAAGATGTGAGCGCTAAGCTGTTTCAGCTGTGCAAGCCAAGAGGCGGTCAACCAAGCGAAAAACAGAAAGAAAAGGTTTGCAAAGACATTAAGATAACGAAGAAACAGCCATTGGAAATGAGTGCGCGTGTTGAAAAGAGGATACAGGAGGGATTAGAGGGTGATTTGATCGCTGCCCAATAAAATGAATGTTTTAGCCTTATTGAGATGGAAATAGTCCGCCTCTAAAAACTATACACGTGATCTCGATAATGACAGTAGAAATGAATTAAAAGCTGCGCCAGGAATCAAGCTGCTGACCACCTCCTCCCCGCTGCCACCTGGACTGGCCATTGTTCCCAAGCTATGGGTTTCTAGTGTGTGTAGTTATCTAGTCAAATACTCTTCGTAGCTACGACGCGATGCCAAAAAAATACAGTTTGATTTACAGAGTCAGTCTCTTGCTCCGTTTACAAGACAAGAATCCGATTATGCACATGTACCCAACTAAGCTGATCTGTTCTGAGACTTTTGCCAGAACTCATTTTCCCATCTCTCCACCCTCCTGATTGCACTGGCACTTTTCCTCCACGTGGCATCGACCAATTTGGGCTCGTATGGTGGAGGCATGGTGCATGGGCCTGTAGCAGATGGGCTCATGGTCAATGACTCCACCATGAACTCCTTCTCCGTCCCACCTGCAGGGCAAGCCATTAGCTCAGAGCAGACCTCCACTGCTCCTTCTGGGACCTCTGGCTCAAACCTGAGAAGCTTGGCGTATTCATTCATCAGTTGAAACATGTAGTCGTATACATTGCTCATCTTCACTTGCTCTTGGATGAAGTCACTTGAAGCCTTCCCTATCTCTCGTGCCTATGCAAGTCCATCGAGAATTGCGCCCGTAAGGCCAACACGCTTATCAAGGAATTCAATTGTAGCTGCTAGAGAAAACGTTTACCTTTTGCTTGTGGCTATTGCCCCAGTCCACGGCGAATTTGAGGGATCGGCACTTGTCCTCAGTTCTGATGGGCCAGTAGTGCTGCAAGGGTTTGAGGCTCCTGGTGAAGAAATCATAGAACTGAGGCGTCACCAGTAGAGTCGTGGAATCACAGGCCAGGATGTACTTCTCACTGACCGACCACGCATACCCTTCTATGTAGATCTTGAATCTAGCCACAACATGTTCATTCGTAAGTTCAGATCTCTAACATACCAAGTAAAGTAAAGCTGTTTTTGCTTATGGAAAATATACGGTTGGTGTTGCTGAGAGCTTGATCATCACCTGTGTGTGCATTGGCGTGCTAGGTCTGAGTTCTTGTATCCTTGTTGTGATTCAAGGATCCAATCCTACAAAATTACCGTATATTCAAGCATGAAGTTCCCAAGTTCACAAACTCAAAGTGACCGAGCAGTTAGAATTGGTTGGTGAAACAAGCTAATGATATACGCGAAAGCTGTTCATGATTATAGTCAAAGAAGGATAGAGTGGATTCTACAGGCTTGAATGTCGAAACCCTAGAAGTTCCCATGTCATTCTTAGTTGAAGGAGTTACAACAACTTCCTACATTTGTAATCTGACTTCACACATGGATAGGAACTGTTCTTCAGTAATCCATTGTTCATAGTAAATATATACCTGGATGAACAAGCGAGCATTCCAATCTTGGGTCTCAGAAACGTTGCACTTGAGGAGGTCTCTTCTGGATTCAACCACGAAGGGGTTTCCTTTCCAATATGCGTGCGGTTCTCTTTCTATCCATTTCTTCCTCTCATTCCCTTGTTTCAGCTCCATCTGCAGCCTCTCCCATGGCTTTATATTAATCTCAGCCCTTCATAAATTCCGAGGAAAATAAAATAAAAAACTCAGTACAGATATATATATATGTTCATGTATAATATGTGCAATTATTTGGTAGTAACTAGATGAGAAATATCAATTTCCTCCCAATCCTAATCAAACATTTCTTCTAATAAGAAAAAAGTGAGAAGAAGACAACTAGCACAGCTACCCTCATTACTTGCAACCATATAGATCACATCATGCTATGGGATCTATCAAGCATCGGTTAGACAATTTACGCTATTATAGTAACTTTTCCAAAGTCCATCTTCGCATTATGAAAAGACACATTTTATGATCCCAACGATTAATGTACGGTCATATTCGATTTTTTCAATCGACATCTTTAAAACAATATCTGTGCATTCCTAGTAATATGCTCTCTCGAGCCGAAAAGCAAAAGAGGCCATGGAAAAAGACAAGGCATCAAATGACCTCAACCGGTAGGTGCCCTGTCGCTAGCACGAGGGACCGAAACCCCAAGTAAAATTCATTTCGTATCTCAAATAATTCTCTCCCGCATTCTTCAAAGGTAACTTTTTTTTTTTTTTTTTTTTTTAAACCCAATCGAAGTACTTTCTTTAACTTATCGACTCGTGGGCTAAATTTAACAAGTACAACTGGAAAACTACCGTCATTATTGATCCAAATTCCGTATGTTCTAATGATCGTCTTCATAACATGAGCCGACTCTGTGCAAGCATTTCTCCGATTTTAGATTCCTGTACTAAAGATTGAATCAAAAGACAGACCAAAAATGACGAGGAATGTTAATCAATTACATACCAGCCCCAGAAGGACCAATCCGGGAAGACGATGTCCATCGTCCATCGATCCCCGCAATACCGGAACAAGGGTGGCGGGCTTGTCCCATTCTTCCCCCGGTAGTGCCGCGACTGAATCACCGGCCGGTCGTCGCAGTCAAACATGAGCTCCAAATCGGGTATTTGACCGGGATACCTCCTCAGCAATTGCAAAATACCCCACACGGTGAACATGTCCCTAGTTTGTATTGACTTCCTATACTTTTCCACATAAGCTTTACCTTTGATGATCACTAGGCGAAAATGGGCGGTCGGTTTCGCCCTCTCCACCATGTCCCTCGTGATTCCTGAGTCCTTCCACGGACGCAGATCTTCGTGGATCCACCGGAAATAATCTGGGCAATCGGGTTCGGTTGATGGGTCTTGCGGCGAAAACGACGTCGGATAGTTTGTTGGGCAGGTTTGGGTCTGGTTTCCGGAGCTGCAATTCAGTGGGAATTCGAGCTTCTTCGGTTGGAGATTAAGCTGGTTCTTATCCGAGATGACTATACTTTGATTACTTGGATTACCCGCAGAGATTGTAGACTGAAAGAAAGGAAAATTTCATTAGACAATTGTCCAGCAAAAATAGACAAGTATGGAGTTTGATGTTCCAACGTTTACAGTATGTACAATTAATATAGATATACTAATCTGCTTGCTCGCCAAAATTATTTTGAAATTAACCATGACTTCTTCAACAAGCCTAGAATCAGAAATTCGATAAAGAAAGAATGAGAAAAGAAAGTGAAGAATTGTAGCGCAAAAGACACCGGAAAGTTTAAGATCGAATTATATAAAGTAGCTAGAAGCGATACGAGGCAACTAGAAATTACGTTGTCAATCTTCAAAGTGGAGTTGAAAGCAAGAGCAGCAAGGATCAACAAGAATAGCAACAAGGAAGGAACCACAGAGGAGGGTCCTTTCTTAAGTGGAGGACGCCAAATCGCCGTCCTTCTGGCGAAGCGACTCACGAGGCCCGTGCTCCGCAAGACGGTGCTCGGTAATCTTTGCATGGCGTGCGTTTGATTTCTTGAGGATTTTGTGATTCACTGGCTATGGGATGAGAGAGAGAGAGAGAGAGAGAGAGAGAGAGAGAGAGAGAGAGAGGGCATGTACAGAGAGCCCAGTTTCTTGCTGAAGCTAGTGTTTCGCCTTGGAATAGTTGGCTTAATTATTGGTTGGGATGGGCAGGGTTGTGCTTTTGAGTGGCAAGTTGGAGAAAGCGTGGGATTGCATCTGCCTAGTCCTCATTATTTTTTTGTCACTTCGATTGATGATTCGCATGTGATACTTTTCCTTCTTTGATTATTAATTACTGGTGGAGGCTAGTCTGGTTTTCAAAGAATGAGAAGTCAAGCACATGCCCTACAGTACTAGGGAAACTCTAGACGCATGATTCCCCCCTAGACATTCAACAAATGTACAAAGAAATGGGGGGCTTCTATTTATTCTCGGTCCCACAAAGAAGAATGATTAGCGAAGGAGCGGCCCTTATCTTGGTTGGATTCCATGTCAACCGTCCACAATATTAAGATTGACAAAACGGTAAAAATAATACTTAAATTTTCTTTTAATATGCAATGTGATTTCTAAACTTTTAATTTATTTAATGTGGTTTCTAAACTTTAGCCTAATGTGCGATATTAATTATGAATTTTTAATTTGTTCAATGTGGTTCATGAATTTTTGATGCATATTTAGCCTAGTTCCTAAATTATATGAAAGTGTTTAATGTTGTTCCTGAACTTAAATTAATGGAAAGATTATATTGAATATTTTTATATAGTATATGGGTTAGTTTAAACATTTAACAAAAGTTTAGGGAACATATTGTATAAATTAAAAGTTCAAGGGTAATATTACACATTGGGCTAAAGTTAAGGGTGGTATTAAATAAATTAAAAGTTTATGGATTATATTACATATCAGGTCAAATCTCAAATATTATTTATGTCATCATCCCTATTAAGACTTGTCCAATGTGTCACACAGTTGATTTGGAAATTATTGAAGAACTCACCTCATTTTAGCAACTACCTCTACCCCCCCAAGTTTAGCCATTGCATTCCATCGTCACCTTGATTCTCACCCTTGCCACATTAGTCTTGTAGCTACCTAAAATGACGGAGGACCACATCTCTCTGTCTCTCTCTCCCCCTACTTCCTTGAAGGACCTCAATACATTGTCAAGCTCAACCTCTCTTGATAGACCGTGTCTCTTGGGGAGTGGGGCTATGATGTCGGAAGAGGAGAATGGCGTCTAATTGAGATGTTTGTTTTTGGAAGGTGGAGCAATTTAGAAAAATTAAAAGGATAATTTGGGGAAAAAAGGATGATTTTGTGAATGAGTCTAGAATGTTGAATGACAAGAGATGCAATATTTTGGTATTAGATCCTGTATTTATTAATTAAAGGAAACAATGCAGCATCTAGCTACCCAGTCAGATACTTCATTTTAGTACAAGGGGTTGTTACCTTGTATTTTCAGCATAAGTCAGTGGCTAACCCTCCAACGTGTGGGCCATCCACTGGGCCTTGCACCTTTTGGGCCCTTTAGGGTCACAAAACATTCACAAGACATAACATATTTAGAAATTGGGCTTGGCTTTGAAATTGGCCCTCAGTAGGACATTGGCCCAATCCATTATTATCCTCATCCTTCCAAGTTAATTCCAGTAGGGCAAGAATAGAACTTTGAACATTTTTTTTCCCACCTGTCTGCAAAAGGCGTTGAAAAATATTTCCTAACGAAAGAAAAGAATTGTAATTTTGTTTAGATAAGAAATGCATATAAGTTATTTTAAAAAAGAAGAAGAAAAATTCAACTAAATGAGATTTTTGTCAACTCTATCCCATTAATTGTGACTTTTCCTTATCATTCCAATAGCTCTTGTCCCTGTTGAACAAGTGAATTATTTCAGCTGGTGCAGCTTATAAAAATTTAAATTGTTTGAAAATTGAGATTATTAGTTGAGCAAGCTTTCGGAAACAACGCAAGGGAAACAAACATGCATTCATTCATTGACAAATTGCATTTTATTGCAAGCAGGGTTACCGGCTACTGATTATCACCTTGGTAAGTTATTACCTCACTAACTAGCTAATGTGAGACAACTATTTTAGATACACCAAGGAGGGTAAAAGGAACTTTGTCCTAGCACCCTTTGATCGTATAGTAAGAGTATCTTTTTATGCCAAATCCAAAAGAAAGTACTAACTCATATCTCAGGATAGATAACTTTACTTTTTAAACGACAAAAAAATAAAAATGATGCACAAAGTTTTGTTTGAGGGAAGAAAATATCCGTCGACTTGCACCCTTCTAACAAAAATGAGGTTATTTTTTAAATGACCCTAAAAAGGTATGGAGTTTTCTCCGAGGGACAAAAACATCCACTATTGACTTTCTTCCATTCAACTATGTTTATTTGGCACTTTCAAAGCTAATGACAATGATGTGACATGTTAATTAAGTGAAAGAGTGCTGTTCCACTTTGATTATGATGGATTATTTGCTAAATTCATTGCAAAATCCATGACTTGTCACCCCAATTTGCAAATTCCAAACACTAATTGAACTTCATGATTTGCTCAAACTACACAAATTAGCAGCAAAACGATGATTTGAAATCCAAATTTGCAAACTCGGTTGAGGGCAAAATTCCTAGCCGTTTAATCTGTGAATTCAATTTGGAATTAAACTCTCTTTGGTCTTTTTGTTATTTGAAATTAAACTCCCCAAAAACGGATTCTTCAAACCCCTGGTCTTTTTGTTATTTGAAATTAATGACCCCGACAATTTGCCTTGAAGGGAGTAGAGCACTTTTGAGAGAAAGAGAGCAAATTACACCTTTCTTGTTAAAAAGTCCATGGTGCCCTGTTGGCTTAGCTGATTTGTCCATTGTACTCATCACCGCCGTTAGCCATGTCGGATGCTACATAAGATTTTTGTGAGGAAAAGGTAACGGTCCATATTTTTGTCGCTTGAGTGAAAGTTTGCACTGTTCTCTTAGATTGTATGAAAAGCGAAATTATTTTTGCCCAGCGATTCATGCTTTTTTTCAAACCCCTCATCTGACCATTCTTAATACGCGTTACACGGCCATCCACTTATATAGAAGATCTTTGAGTTTACCCAAAATGAAATTAAAAAATTTCACAGAAACTTGCAGACCAGTTCTTCAAGTCGTGGATCAATTAAACGTGCATCATCTCCACATGGGAACAAATCCTAGCATTACATTTTCGTCTGTGGCACGTTCTTGCTGAGTCATTTCACCATCATGCTCGCTGTCCAGCTATTGATAATAACAATCTATTCTAGAGCGCACTACTTTGATCAAATCTCTAATGTAGGAGCCGCCACACATGCTCGCCATGAAAACCAAAACCGACGACCACGCTCCGCGTGCAGAAAAGATTGGGCAACAAAAAAATTGAATTAAGCCAAGCAGCAAGCTCCAATATTAAACTGATTGATCTGGGCAGAGCCGACTCGAACCCGTCAATTCCAGGAGGGTGACAAGGCGACATTGAATCAGTGACAATGGTTTTTTTTTTTTTTCTTTTTTGGCTTGGAAGTATGAAAAGAAAAGAGATAATCAATAGAAGAGTTGGAATAAGGGGCATGAGTTATGCTTCTTCCAAAAGCGGTGAGGCCAGCACGTTGACCTCCTCTCCATATTCAGCCCTCAAAGGTTTCTAGGAACAGACGTCTTCTCACATCATGTTCTCCTATAAGCTTATAAACTATGCGATCCTATTCCCCCCAGCACAAACCCTCAGTTCGCCTCGTGTCTCTTGCGTGTCGACCTTTGCAGCACCCTCGCCGCGAGCCTTCGATGGTACAAGAACGTGACAGGCTATCTTGCTTTCTCTTCTTCTAGCAATTTTCCTTCTCTAGACGAGTGGTTATCGATTCGATGCCAGTAGTATAGTCTTGCGTCCCTCTGGTCATGAAAACCAGAGAGAATCAATTCTTGATACGAAATCATTTCTGTTTGTAAGCAATGTTACGTATCTAAATTTGTTTTATTTTTATTTTTATTTTTTTAGGAAAGTGGTTGTCAAGCTCTTGACTATGCACGATGAGAAGACGAAGCAGAAAGCCATTGAAGCTGTTGCAGATGTTTATGGTACTAATAGGAGATCCTTACTCATGTAAATTACCAAAGAAAAATCATCTATGTTGTTCATGCAAGAAGAATGCCTCAATGCATATGAATATTTGGTGCAAAATCGATTTTGAGCTTTAAGTTCAGTTGTAATTGAGCTTCTTTTTGTTCCCTTGAAACCAATCTTTCAGGGGTTGATTTCATAGCAGCGGATTTGAAGGAGCAAAAGCTGACTGCGGTAGGTGACATGGACTCCATGGCTGTAGCAAAGAAGCTGAAGAAAATTGGAAAAGTGGACATACTGTCCGTTGGCCCAGCTAGCGAAGAAAAGGAGGAAGATAAAAAGGAGGAGAATAAAGATGGCGACAAGAAATAAAATTAAAAACACAGCATCCTCTTCAATTCATTTTAGTATTTCTAATTATTTAGACATAGGGAGAGCTACTGTGACATGCATTTGTCTGTTGTCCTACGTTTACAGAAGATAAAAGAGGAATGTGCAATTACTCGTGAATGAAGAATTATGCAGCATTTTTTGTGGCTCCATCTTTACTCAAGGAAAATTTTCAAATAAGGGTTGAAGTGCCCCTATTTTCTTAAATAATGGTCTGAAATGGACATTATTTAAAATAATGGTCCGAAATATTCTCATTTTCTCAAATAAGGGCTTGAAGTGGATTTTAATTTAATTAAGGGTATGAAGTGTCCATACCGGTTTTGAAAAAGGACCTGAACTCACCGACTATCATGGGTAATTAAGGGTATGAAGTGTCCATACCAATAGACAAGAATGAATAATTGAGGTTAAAAGTAATGATGGCTCAATGTAAAAAATAGTTTGTTGAAATTGAGTGAGAAGTGTAAAAATTAGAAAGTGACAAATAGCCCATTCCAAAGTAAATATATTGTTAAATGACCAAGATATCGAGTAATTCAGTACATAAATAAGGAAACTAATGTCAATTTTAAATTATGAGAAGTCCCATATATATTTTGAACCTACTAAAATTATTAGTGAAAAATATCAAATGTCAAGAAAATCTCAACATATCAATTCTTTTATACAACTAATATGGCAATATCATCACTCTACATTATTAAAGTATATGTCAACATCTATCAATTTAACCCTAACCCGTTAGACTTTGGGCGACGACGACTGTGGAAATTTATGTTTCATACCTCCCGCATCTCACAAAATTAATGACCCTATTGAGATTCCCTACGTCCCATTCAAAACTCCAAGCTAAATAATATTCAACTTTATAAATCCAAATATTATTATCGATCTGGATATCACATCGGTGAAGAGCTCGGCCACAACAGTGGGGTGAGAGGAGGTAGCCCCCTTTTTTTTTTTCGGTCAATAAGGTAGCCCCCTTCACTAGCAACAACTTTACCCGATGAAGGCAATGAGGTTGTGCAGTGGCAGGGGAGGAGGGGAAAGAAATTAGGACTAGAAATGATAATGGACATTACATTTCATTGTTCCTTTTGGATCGCATCCATTTCAAAGTGAGATTCATGTTGGATAAAGATGTATTTGGATAGTCGTTGATCTCTATCTCACTTTCCATCTTCATCTTTTCGGTGTAGGCTTTGCTTGATCCAAAGGAAGGTATAGTGGAATGCGAACAAAAGTTGTCGCCTTTGAATTGTTGTGTAACCTTTCTTTCAGGGTAAGTAAAAGACGCGAGTGCTAAGTTGTTTCAGCTGTGCAAGCCAAGAGGCAGCCAACCACACCGGAAGAAAAAAGAAAGAAAGAAAAGAGTTGCGAAGACATTAAGATAAAGAAGAAACAGATAATTGAAAAGAGTGCGCGAGTGTTGAAGAGAGGAGACAGGATGGATTAGAAGGTGACTTGATCGCTGGCCATAAAATGAGTGTTTTTAGCCATATTGAGATGGGAACAGTCCGCCTCTAAAAACTATACACATGATCTCCATAATGATAGTAGAAATCAATGAGGGTGCGTTTGATAACATTTATGTTTAAAAATTGTTTTTAGGAACAGAAATAGAAAAAAGTATTTCTATTTCAGGGAATAATTTTTGAACAAAAAACGCGTTTGATACATCTCTGTTCTAGAAATATAAAAAGAACGAAACACGTTTGGTAAATTTATATAATTTTTTTATTTCTTTTAGTTTTTAATATTTTTAATTTTTTTCTATTTTCTTTCTTCTTTTTCTTATTTTCTTATTTATTTTTTCATTTTTTTCTTTTTTCTTCTTTTGGCCGGTCGTCGGCCTCGGCCATGGCCGGCGATCGGCTGATGAGGGCTGGCAGCCTCGCCCAACCACAGCGAGGCTCGCAGGCCCCAGGCGAGGCTGACTTGGCAGTGGCCCGCCAAGGTCGAGCCTCGTCGGCCGCTGGGCGAGCTCGCCCTCGTCGGATTTGGGCGAGATCGAGCTCGCCCAGGCCGGCGCGAGGCCAAGCCTCGCCAGGGGCCGGTGACGCTGGGCCTCACCGGTGGCTAGCGACGCTTCGGCAAGGTCGCCGATCCTTGACGGTGTCGTCGGCCTTGGACAGCTTGGTCGCCAGCCATGGCTGAGGCAGGCGACCGGCCAAAGAAAAAAGAAAGAAAAAAGAAGAAGAAAAAAGAGAGAAGAAAATGGAGGAGAGAGAAAAATTATTCTTAAATTTTGTTCTAGAAATAAGAAACAAAATTTTTTTGTTTCTTGTTTCTGTTCCAAATGTGTTTTTGGAAACAAAAAAATAGATTTGGAACAAAAACGCAAACAAACGCGTTTCTGTTCTTTTTTTGTTCCCTAAAACAAAAAACAAAAAATCTGTTTAAAAACAGAAATAAGAAATAAAAACAAACGCAGCCTTAAAAGCTGCACCAGGAGTCAAGCTGCTGAACACCTCGTTCCAGCTGCCACATGGACTGGCCATTGCTCCCAAGCTATCGGTTTCTAGTGTATGTAGTTATCTAGTCAAATTCTCTTTGTAGCTAGGACACGATTATGCACATGTGCCCTACTAAGCTGATCTGTTGGGAGACTTTCGCCAGAACTCATTTTCCCATCTTTCCACCCTCCCGATTGCCCTGGCACTTTTCCTCCACATGGCATCGACCAATTTGGGCTCGTATGGTGGGGGCATGGTGCATGGGCCTGTAGCCGATGGGCTCATGGTCAGTGACTCCACCATGAACTCCCTCTCCGTCCCACCTGCAGGGCAAGCCACGAGCTCGGAGCAGACCTCCACTGCTCCTTCTGGGACCTCTGGTTTGAATCTGAGAAGCTTGGCGTATTCATTCACCAGATGAAGCATGTAATCGTACACATTGCTCATCTTCACTTGCTCTTGGATGAAGTCACTTGAAGCCTTCCCTATCTCTTGTGCCTATCCAAGTCCATCGAGGAGAGTTAGGCCAACAGGTTTATCATGGAATTCAATTGTAGCTGCCAGAGAAATTGTTTACCTTTTGCTTGTGGCTATTGCCCCAGTCCACGGCGAATTTGAGGGATCGACACTTGTCCTCGGTCCTGATGGGCCAGTAGTGCTGCAAGGGGTTGAGGCTCCTGGTGAAGAAATCGTAGAACTGAGGCTTTACCAGTAGAGTCGTGGAATCACAAGACAGGATGTACTTGTCGCTGACTGACCACGCATGCCCTTCTATGTAGATCTTGAATCTAGCCACAACATGTTCATTCGTAAGTTAAAATATCTAACATACCAAGTGAGGCTGTTTTAGCTTATGGAAATGATACGGTTGATGATGCTGAGAGCTTAATCATCACCTGTGTGTGCATTGGCTTGCTAGGTCTGAGTTCTTGAATCCTTGTTGTGAGTCAAGGGTCCAATCCTGCAAAATTACCGTGCATTCATGCATGAAGTTCCTAAGTTTACAAACTCAAAGAGGCTGAGTAGTAAGAATTGGTTGGTGAAACAAGCTAACAATATACTCGAAAGCTGTTCGTGATTATAGTCAAATAAGGATAGAGTGGATTCTGCAGGCTTGAAAGTCAAAACCTTATAATCATTCTTAGTTGAAGGAGTTACAACAACTTCCTACATTTGTAATCTGACTTCACACATGGAAAGGAACTGTTGTTCAGTAATCCATTGTTCATAGTAAATATATACCTGGATGAACAAGCGAGCATTCCAATCTTGGGTCTCAGAAACGTTGCACTTGAGGAGGTCTCTTCTGGTTTCAGCCACGAAGGGGTTCCCTTTCCAATATGCGTGCGGTTCTCTTTCTATCCATTTCTTCCTCTCATTCCCTTGTTTCAGCTCCATCTGCAGCCTCTCCCATGGCTTTATATTGATCTCAGCCCTTCTTAAATTCCAAGGAATATAGAAAAACTCAGTACAGATATATATACTCACGTATAATACGTGAGATTTTTTGGTAATAATTAGAAGAGTAATATCAATTTCCTCCGGATCCAAAAAAAAAACAATTTCTTTTAATAGGAAAAAGGTGAGGAGGCAACCGGCACAACTACCCTCATTAGTTGTAACTATATATATATATATATATATATCTTATTATGCTATGGGATCTCTAGAGCCTCGGTTAGACAATTTATACACTTACAGTAACTTTTCGAAAGTCTGTTTTCGCATTATGAACCAACTCCATGCAAGCATTTCTCCGATTTTAGATTCCCGTACTAAAGATTGAATCAAAAGACAGACCAAAAATGACGAGGAATGATAATCAATTACATACCAACCCCAGAAGGACCAATCCGGGAAGACTATGTCCATCGTCCATCGATCCCCGCAATACCGGAACAACGGTGGTGGGCTCGTCCCATTCTTCCCCTGGTAGTGCCGTGACTGGATCACCGGCCGGTCATTGCAGTCAAACATAAGCTCTAAATCGGGTATTCGACCAGGATACCTCCTCAGCAATTGCAAAATACCCCATATGGTGAACTTGTCCCTAGTTTGTATTGACTTCCTATACTTCTCCACATAAGCTTTGCCATTGATGATCACTAGGCGAAAATGGGCAGTCCGTTTCGCCCTCTCGACCATGTTCCTCGTGATTCCTGAGTCCTTCCACGGACGCAGATCTTCGTGGATCCACCGGAAATAATCTGGGCAATTGGGTTCGGTTGATGGGTCTTGCGGTGAAAACGACGTCGGATAGTTTGTTGGGCAGGTTTGGGTCTGGTTTTCGGAGCTGCAATTCAGTGGGAATTCGAGCTTCTTCGGTTGGAGACTAAGCTGGTTCTTATCCGAGATGACTATACTTTGATTACTTGGATTACCCGCAGAGATTATAGACTGAAACTAAGAAAAATTTCATTAGACAATCGTCCAGCAAAAATAGACATGTATGTAGTTTGAAGTTCCAATATTTACAGTATATACAATTAATATAGATATACTAATCGCTCACTTCCTAAAAGTACTTCAAAATTAATTGCGACTTTCTCAATAAGCCTGGAACCAGAAATTCGACAAAGAAAGTATGAGAAAAGAAAGTGAACAATTGGAGTGCAAAAGATACCAAAAAGTTTAAGATTGAGTTAGATAAAGTAGCTAGGATCGATACATAGTAACTAGAAACACCAAAAGAAAGAATGAGAAATTACCATATCAATCTTCAAAGTGAAGTTGAAAGCAAGAGCAACGAGGATCAACAAGAAGAACAACAACAAAGGAACCACAGAGGAGGGTCCCTTCTTAAGCGGAGGACGCCAAAACGCCATCCTTCCAGCTAAGAGACTGGCGAGGCCCGTGGTCCGCAAGACGGTGCTTGGTAATCTTTGCATGGTGTGCGTCTGATTTCTTGAGGATTTTGTGATTCACTGGCTATGGGATGAGAGAGAGAGAGAGCAGCAGCAGCAGCAGCAGCCCAATTTCTTGCTGAAGCTTGTGTTTCGCTTTGGATAGTTGACTTAATTTTTCGTTGGGATGGGCAGAACTGTGCTTTTGAATGGCAAGTTGGAGAAAGCGTAGGATCGCATCTTCTTAGTCCATCATCATTTTTTTCTCTTCGATTGATGACTCGCTTGTGATATTTTTACTTCTCTGATTTTTTATTACTGGTGGAACTTGGCCTGGTTTTCAAGATATGAGAAGTCAAGCACATGCCCTACAGAACACGTAAACTCTGGAGGCATGATTCCCCACTAGACATTCGGCAAATGTATAAAGAAATGGGGGTTTCATCTGTTTTTGGTTCCACGGAGAAGCATGATTAGCGAAGGAGCGGTCCTTTCATTGGTTGGATTCCAAGTCAACCGTACAATTTACAGAAATAATTTTTCAAATTTGATTAAATTTGCATTGTGATCCTTTGATTTTTAATTTATTCGAAATTATCCCTAAATTTTAAGCCAATATATAATATCATCCTTGAACTTTCAATATGTTCAATGTGATTTCTTACTTTTTGGTACATATTTAAAACTAGTCCCTAAATTACATGAAAGTGCTCAATATTATCCTTGAATTTAAATTAATGGACAGAAAATAATATATATTTTTATATATCATAGAAAATAGTTTAAACATTTAACAAAAGTTTAAACATCATATCGAATAAATTAAAAGTTGAGGGACGACATTGTAAATTAGGCTAAAGTTCAAGGATCACATTAAGTAAATTAAAATTTTCACATTATATATTGGATCGAAGTTTAAAGACCATTTTTTGTCATTACCCCTATTAAGACTTGTTTAATGTGTTGCACAATTGATTGGAAAATTATTAAAAAAAAAAAAAAAAAAAAAAAAACTCTCCTTATTTTAGCAATTGCCTTTGCCTCACTACGTCCAGCCATTGCATTCCATCTCACCTCGACTCTCACCTCTGGAGATGATCGGTTCTAGGATGGGTAGGTTCTACACTTGAAACTCGAAACCTATCCTATTATAATTGATTATTCTTTTTTTGGACAATGTATTCTACCTTGTTCGTATTGCAACCTGTTTTGGAACCTACTCTGTTTTTCTGATCCGATTTCAAGATCTAACCTGTTTGCATTAGATCTTATTTAGCAAGCACTTGATATTATATACGGCTTCGAATTTTACATAAATATGCAAGAAAATAACAATGTAATCCTCCTAGTTTGTATTGAAATATTAAGCACGAATAATCAGTAAGTATATAAACTTTTTTACTAAACGAAAAATTAAAGATCCACAAAACTAATATCATACATAAACATTACAAAGCAAAACAAAAATCCTAACATTGCATAAACATTAGCATCAAACATAGATCTAATGTTAGTCTCATTCCCATAATTACTACATGAAGCTATTCGTTTATCTAAAATGGTTAACAAATTTTTAGTACAAACATAACTCCCTCCAAAAGTGAAATCAGGTGAGCCACTCCACGTGGTACAAAATGTCTAACAAAGACTTGCAATTCATACATAAAGAAAAATCAACAAGACCGGGTGAGTTAAGATCATGCGAAGAGAGAGACTAGGAGGGAGGGAGGGGGGGAGAGAGAGAGTTGACTAAGTGAGTTAATTTTTTTTTTTTTTTTAACCTTAGTAAAAACAAATTCCAAAACCGATTTGGGTGGGCTTTTCCTTGAAATCGAAAGCCAGACCAAATCCAGCCGATTCTCAAAAAATGAAACCAATTCTCGGACTAGGTCAAATAGGAACCTACTCCTGGAACTACTTTCCAGGCAGTCTAGATTGATTTTTGAGTAAACCCGGTTTGGTTGCACACCCTACTCACCTCTACCACATTAGTCTTGTAACTACCTGCAATGATGGTGGAGGACCACATCTCTCTCCCCCTCTCCCTCTGCGTTTCCTCAAAGGTTCTCAATGCATTGTTGAGCTCTACCTTTCTTGGCAAAGACGTCTCTTGAGGGGTACAGCTATGATGGTGGAAGAGGCAAATGGCAATTAGATTTGGGTTAAGGTGTTAGGATCATTCTAATTAAAATGTTTGTTTTTGAAAGGTGGAGCAATTTAGAAAAATTACAGGGATTATTTGGGGAAAAATGGATGATTTTGTAAATAATTTTAGAATGTTGAATGATGAGAGATGCAATATTTTAGTATTAACCCCTGTATTTATTAAATAAAGGAAACAATGAAGCATCTGGCTACCCAATCAGATACTTCATTTTAGCACAAGCGGTTTTTACCTTGCATTTTTAGTACAAGTGAGTGGCTAACTCTCCAAGTGTGGGCCATCCACCCTAGGCCTTGCCCATTTTGGGCCCTTTAGGGTCACACAATATTCACAAGACATAACATACTTAGGAATTGGGCTTGGCTTTGCAATTGGCTTTCAGTAAAGCATTGGCCCGATCAAATTTATCCTCATCAATATGCTATTGCTTCCAAGTAAATTCCAGTAGGGTGATGAAAGAGCATTTTTTTTTTTTTTTTTGCTTTCATTCTTCTGCAAAAGGCGGTGAAAAATATTTCCTAAGGAATGAAAAGAATTGTAATTTTGTTTAGTTAATGAAATGTCTATCAGTTATTTCAAAAAAGAAGAAGAAACATTAAACTGAATGAGTTTTTTGTTAACACTTTCCCATTAAATCTGATTTTTCCTCATCATTCCAATAGCTCTAGTCCCTGTTGAGCAAGTGGATTATTTCAACCGGTCCATCTTATAAAAATTTAAATTTTTTGAGAAATGAGTAAGCTTTAAGAAACAGTGCAAGGGAAACAAAAATGCATTTGTTTGTTGACGAACTGCATTAATTTGTAAGTAGGGTGACGAGCTATTGATCATCGCCATGATAAGTTATTACCTCGCCAACTAGCTAATCAGACGCAAGAAAATTATTTTAGATGCAACAAGGAGGGTAAAAAGAACTTTGTCTTAGCAACTTTTGATCACATAGTAACAATATTTTTATAGACCAAATCCCAAAGGATATACCAACTTATACCTGAGGACAGATAACTCTACTTTTTAAACCTAAAAAAAAAAAAAAAAAAAAAAAGCACAAAACTTTGCTCAAGAGAAGAAAATATCCATCGACTTGTACCCTCGGAACTAGAAAACATCACTTTTCATACAACCCTAAAAGAGTACGAGTTTTTCTTTGAGGGGCAAAAACTTCCACTATTGACTTTCTTCCATTGAACTACATTTATTTGGCATTTTTGTGGCTAATGTCAGTGATGTGACATGTCAATTAAGTGAAACAGCGCTATTTCACTTTGATTATAATGGATTATTTGCTAAGTTTATTGCAAAATCCGTGACTTGTCACCCTAATTTGTAGATTTCAAACACTAATCAAACTTCACAATTTACTTGAACTCCACAAATCAGCTCCAAAACGATGATCTGAAATCCAAATTTGCAAACTTGGTTTGGGAGAAACATCCTAGCCATTTAATATGTGAATTCAATTTGGAATTAGATTCTGTGGTCTCTTTGTTATTTGAAAGTAATGAGCCACCACCTCACTCAAATTATATCATTTTTTTAAAAACATCCATGGTGCCCTGTTAGCTTAGCTGATTTGTCCATTGTACTCGTCACCATTGTTAGCCACGTTGGATGCTACATAAAATTTTTGTGAGGAAAAGATAATGGTGTAGAAAATTTATTCATATAAACAATTAATCAATCAAGAAAAACAGATCTATATATGATTGTAAAACACCGATATCAATGAATACAACGGAATTAAAGTGTACCTGTTTAAGCCATTGCTTCACTTGAAAAAAGTAGATCACTTTGATATCAGGTATCTATTGCCAGATCTTTCTCTCTATGACCTATTTCAGTATAGTAGCTTTCAATGGAATTAAAACAAGTGATAGGTATAACTTATCCTTTTATAGGCTAGAGAGGGGACCTAGCAAACCCTAATCAATAGCGTGTCAACTGGGCCCTTCCCATTATGGGCTTTAGTTAAATACAATTGTTTACACTTTACTGCTCAACTAAACCCGTTATCAATAGATGCCAATACCCAATTTAATCAAATTACTGTAGGATTCAACAAATATTAGAATATTCATTAACTCGATTACTTAAAATAGAAAATTAATTAATTAATGTAAGTCCATATTACAGGAAATTTCCAACCTTCTCCCACTTGGGCTACATTAATTAACTTATTTTATTCTGAAAAAAATTTTATATTGAAAATGACACTAGTGGGTTAATAACTGAAAATTTTGTTTTATGTGGCCACAACTTTAAAAAATAATATTCCAATAATGGCATCTCAAAACCAATCCAATCCTATATAACCTCAGTATAGGACTATGGAGATTAATGTGTTAAAAAAATACCACAACACATGATCTTCTATAATCACATATAATAAGTATTATATTTTCATGGATCATGGGCCTAGTAATATAGTAAGAAATAGTGCTAACATGTGATCGTAATATTCACTATTTTTTATTGGTCCTCAATGCAATTTCTCAACAACATGAAACTACATTAACGCAATTTTTAAACAACGTGAAATTGCACGACTATGTCATAATCCAACATGAGATCTCATAATCGGTGACATCCAGTCATCTTTAAATTAAAATTTGTTTGAAGATATTGTTTCATATTTCCATTTCCCAGTCAATAGGAGAAATATAACAATAGAATCAATAATAATAATAATAATTGAAAATAAATGCTTTAATAGACATCATAAAAGCATTATTAGTCTGCATATATCTATAATATCCAGAAATACAAATTATATAACTCCCACTAACAAAAGAAATCAAAAGAATCTAAGACACCCATATTCTTTACATGTTCTTTAAATAAAATGGATCGTAAGTCTTTTGGTAGAGGATCAGCCAATGTTGACTCAGTTATGATATTTTCAATCACAATATCTCCCCTTTTGACCAAGTCCTTAACAGTATAATATTTGATCTCCATGTGTTTGGACCCATTGTTGATCTTGTCATGCTTAGAATAAAACACAACTGTAGTGTTATCATAGTAGATCACCATAGGTCTAGCAATAGAGTCCACAACTCACAATTCTAAGATCAAATTTCTAAGCCAAACCGCTTGAATTGACGCGCTGTAGTACACTACAAACTCAGCATATATTGTCGAGTTCGTAATCAAGGTTTGCTTTGTGCTCTTCCAAGAAATAGCACCTTCAGCCATCATAAAAATATATCTAGAAGTCGATTTTCTATCATCTGAACAACTAGCAAAACAACATATGAATATCCGATCACTTTTAGGTCATCAACTTTGTTATACATAAGCATGAAGTCCTTTGTTTGTTGCAGATATCTCATCACCTTCTTAGCTGCAACCCAATGTTCTTGACCTAGATTTGATAGATATCTTCCAAGAGTACTCACAGCAAAAGCAATATCAGGTCTGGTACATACTTGTGCATACATAAGACTACTAATTGCCCTAGCATATGGAACATTCTTCATGACTTCTTTTTCAACATCATTCTTGGGGCATTGTTCTATACTCAATTTATCTCCTTTCACAACAGGAGCATCACCTGACTTGTAGGTCTGCATATTAAATCTTTTCAAGACACGATCTATATAACTTTTCTAAGATAACCCCATAACCTTCTTAGATCTGTCACATGAATCTCAATTCCTAGAACAAAAGAAGCTTCCCCAAGATCTTTCATATCAAACTTTGTAGATAGAAATTTTTTTTTTTGTATCATTCAATAGATCAACATTACTGCTAGCAAGTAAAATGTCATTTACATAAAATATTAAGAAAACATATTTACTCCCACTTACTTTCATGTAGATGCATTGATCAAACTTATTTTCTTCAAAACCAAATGATCTCACAACTTTGTGAAATTTTAAGTACCACTGACGTGATGCTTGTTTGAGACCATAGATGAACATTTGAAATTTGCACACCATATGCTCCTTTCCAGCTTCTTTAAAGCCTTCAATTTGTTGCATATATACTTCTTCATCCAGATCTTCATTTAGAAAAGCTGTCTTAAAATCCATTTGATGAAGCTATAAGTCAAAATGAGCTACCAATGCCATGATTATTCGAAAAGAGTCTTTAGTGGACATTGGGGAAAATACTTCAGTATAATCAATGCCTTCTCTCTACGTGTACCCTTTTGCGACTAACCTTACCTTGAATCTCTCTATGTTGCATTTATTGTCTTTCTTAGTTTTGAATACCCATTTGCGGCCGATTGGTTTATGCCCATCAGGTAAATCAAAAAGTTTCCATACTTGATTAGTTGACATGGAAATCATTTCATCCTTCATCGCTCCTAAACATTTATCTACCTGATCACTACTAAGTGCTTCTTTGAAAGTTGTCGGATCAACTATATTTCCAATGTCAAAATCAGCTTATCTAAGATAGACATGATAATCATTTAGAGGTGTTGGTCTTCTTTGTCGTTGTGATCTTCGCACAGACATTTCTGGAGCTGCATCATTCGTCTGGGGAATTTCATTTGTGGTAGGAGGATCTACCAACATATTTCCAGGATCAGCATTTTGTTGAACTTCTACTCAGCACGGCTCCCGCATAGAATCATCATGCAAGATGGGCAATGGAATAGAGACCGTTTTGTTTGGTTCTTCCCTTTCGAGAGATTGAGAAGAACTCTTTTCAGCAACATCTAATTCCAGGAATTTGGCAGTTTGAGATTCAATGATTCTAGTGCCGCGAGTAGGACAATAGAACCTATACCCTTTTGAATGATCAGGGTATCCAATAAAGTAACATCCAGTAGTCCTAGATTCGATCTTCTTTTGAGAGGGATCATAAATTTTCACCTCTGCAGGACAACCCAAACTCGAAAATGATTCAAGCTTGGTTTCCTCCCTGTCCATGATTCAAAAGGTGTTTTCGGCACCGATTTACTAGGTACACAATTCAATATATAAGTTGCTATTTTAATTGTATCACCCCATAGGTATTCGGGCAAGTTAGAACTACCCATCATACTTCATTTCATCTCCATGAGTGTGCAATTGCGCCATTCATCTACACCATTATGTTCAAGACTTCCAGGTATTATATATTGAGCAACAATACCACAATCTTGCAAATATTTTGCTAACAGTCCCTTTTGCTGTCCAGTCTCAGTATATCGCCTATAATATTCACCACCGCGATCAGACTTGACAATCTTAATAATTTTTCCTAATTGTTTTTCTCAACTTCAATACAAAACACTTTGAACATTTCAAGAGCATCAGTCTTCTCCTGAAGTAGATAAACATAACAATAACGGGAGAAATCATCAATGAAAGTGATGAAGTACTTATTTCCACACAAAGTGGTTGAGTATGGCCTACTAATATTAGTATGAATTATTTCAAATAGATTTTGACTGCGAGTAGTGCCTTTCTTCTTGGTTTTAGTTAATTTTCCCCTCACACAATCAATGTAAGTCTCAATATCATTTGAGTCAAGAGGGAGAAGAATATCAACCTTGATAAGTCGCTTTACCATTTCTTTGGAGATATGCCCTAATCGCTTATGCCATAACAATGAAGATCTTTCTTTAATTAAAGATCTTTTAACAACATTATTTTCGACATTGAAAGAGCAATATGGTCTATCCGGATATAAGGATAATCGATATAATCCATCGGATAAAACACAATTCCCAATAATTCTGGAATCATAACTCGAATCCACTCTCTTATTCGCAAAATGAAAATAATATCCAGCTTCGTCAAGCGAAGAAAGAGATACTAAGTTTCTCCTAAAACTAGGAACATAAAAAGTATTGTTAACACAAACTGAAAACCAAAATCTAAATTCAAAACAACTGTCTTTATGCGCTCCACATCAACTCTAGCATTGTTTCCAACTTTAAGCTTTGACTCCCTCAGACTTGGATTCCTTAGATTTGGAGTAAAGAACACCCCAAGTGCCATAACTTGGCACGGGGGGACACTTAAGTACCATAACTTTTTTTTGGTACACTTAAGTGCCACTTTTTTTTTAAATGGAACACTTAAGTGCCAATATCGGAGTAAAATGGAACACTTAAGTGCCACTTCGGCGAAAATCCGGCCAAACGGCCGACGTGGCAATTTTCCGGCGATGGAGGTCCAAAACGGCGTCGTTTTTGCATGCCGACGTGGCAAAAAAAAAAATGCAAAAACGACGCCGTTTCGCGTCCGAAGTGTAAAAATAATAAAAAATAATTAAATTAAATTAAAAATTAATTTTAATTAAAAATACTCTAAAATTTTAAAATTAAAAAAAAAAAAGGGGGACGAAGGGGGCGGGCGGCTCGGGGCCGAGCCCTCGCCGCCGCCGCCCCCGCCGTCGCCGGAAGGGCCGGCGACGGAGGGGGTAGGGTCGGCCGGGGTCGCCGCCCTTGCCGGCCCGGGAGGGCCGCGAGCCCTCGGGCGGCGAGGGCCGCGAGCACTCGCCGCGATCCGGCGAGGGCTGCGGGCCCTCGCCGCCCCCGCCGTCGCCGGGAAGGGCCGGCGACGGAGGGGGAGGGTCGGCCGGGTCGCCGACCGGGCCCGACGACCCGGCCGACCCTACCCCTCCGTCGCCGGCCCTTCCCGGACGGCGGGAGGCGGCGGCGGCGAGGGCTCAGCCCTCGCCGCCCGCCCCTTCGTCCCTTTTTTTTTTTTTTTTTTTTTTTTTTTTTTTTTTTTTTTTAAATTTTAGAGTATTTTTATTTAAAATTAATTTTTAATTTAATTTAATTATTTTTTTATTATGCAAACAAGTCGTTTTTGCTGAGTCGGCGCCGACTCGCTCTCCCGGCGAACCACGCAAGCATTAAAAAATAATAAACACGTGCCACGTAGGATTTCCGGCAAGGTCGCCGAGGTGGCACTTAAGTGTCCCATTTGAAAAAAAGTGGCACTTAAGTGTACCGAAAAAAAGTTATGGCACTTAAATGTCCCCCCTTGCCAAGTTATGGCACTCCAGATGTCCCAAACTCCTTAGATTTGTGAGACCCTATAAGGTAATAGTCACATGAACAGTAGCACCATAATCAAACCACCAAGAATCCATAAGAACATCAATTAGATTTGATTCAAAACACACCAACAACTCACCTTGATGGCTTTCTTTTCTTGTTTTTAGCCAAGCTTGGAACTTATAGCAATTGGCTCTCTTGTGACCCTGCTTCTTGTAGTGAAAATACTTGAAATCCTTATCTCCATTTCTCACATAATTTCCATTTTTCTCGAAGTCTTGCCCTTTCTTTGAACCATGAGCATTTGATCCTTTAGGCTTCAATTTGCTTCTAGATGAACTTAATTTGGCATTGACAGTTAAATGGGCGGACTCATACTTTTCCTTTTTTAACTTCTCTTCCTCAATCACACACTTGGTAATCAAGGAACTAACGCTCCATATCTCATTTTGAGCACTATAAGCAGTCTTAATCTGGCTAAATTCAGCTGGTAGAACATTTAAGGCATGATGCACAATATAATTTTCAGAAAGGACAATTTCAAAGGCCTTAAGTTTGGATTGAATGTGGACCATCTTCAGTATAAATTCTCTAACATCCATAGCAACATCATACCTCATATTCGTTAACTTAGTCAGTAAATTCCTAGCTTTAGCCTTATCTGAGACTCTATATCTCTCTCTCACTGCTTCAAGGAACTGTCTGGCATTTGTATTTTCTGGCAAACCACTAATGAAATGCTCAGCAATGGACCTCTCCATAGTAATGAGGCTCAATCGGTTAGATTTTTCCCATCTAGCATAATGGGCTTTTTGATCTGCAATACTTTGATCATTGGGCCTATCAGGTTTATTCTCATGTAGAGCAAAGTCCATATCAACGATGCCCAGAGCAAACTCTATGTCTTACTTCCATCTCTTAAAGTTTGATCCAGTTAACATTTGAACCATGACATTGTTGTTATTTACAGCAAATGTAACTGTTTGTCACACATAACGCGATAAGATCAATTATGGGCAATAAGTATTTCAACAAAAATAATTAGTACATTATAAACTCCCCTTTGGAATAGTGTATAATGCACAATTATTTTTCACAGTATGAAGTTTATAAAATAACAACAAGGAGAATTACATATAATTTTTAAGGATCTATTCTCTTTGGGTAGACAAATCCTTTAAATCATACATCTCCATAATATCAACATAAAGGGAAATTACATATAATTTTCAAAACATTTATCCCTTTTGGGCAGATGAATATTTTTTAATTATACATCCCCATCTTTTAAATATAGGGATTAAACTTCATACTATTTTTCAAATTAATATATACAATAACTCCCTTTGGGCGAGTAATTGTATATATTAATCTTTATCAATAGGGAACTCCAAAATTTATGCCCAAAATTCATCAAACAATATGAAACACTTCACAACATATGTTTCCAATGATCATATTGCAATTTTCAAAAACAATTTTTTGCCACAAAATTTTTTATTTTATTTTATATTATTATTATTATTATTATTATTATTTTTTTTTTTTTTTTTTTAAATATTTTGGACTCTTGCGGGCCTAGGACCTGCAAGCAACCCTAATCGGACCGCGGGCCAGACCCACGAGTCCTAAACCCTCACGCAGCCCATTAGAATATTTATTCTTATTTTGCTTTTGGGCTGTTTAAATGGCCCATGAAATTAAATTAAAAAATATGGGCTAAGCCCTTTACTTTTGGGCTCTGGGTTCTGGGCGTGAGCCCAGAACCTTTATGTTTCTTTAATAAAGGTCCTGGTCTACACTCAGCACCTTAAACAATTAAAAAAAAGGAAAGGATGGGCTTATGCCCATCCATTGGTCCGGCTCGGTTGGAGGGTCTTCTTCAACCTTCAGCCGGGTCCCGAAGTTGCAAAAAAATCGAGTCGCACGACCCGGTTTCAACCCGAAGCTCCAAAAACACATATTAACATGATTTTTGATGAAATTTTCTCATAGGTTTTCCATATAACATCAATATAATTAACTAGATTGAATTAAACGAAGAAAAACCAACTAAATCTACCACATGCAAGCTTCGAAGTTTCGGACTAAAGCTCCCATGGACGAATTTCGAATTTCTTAAATTTAAGCCCTAAACTCAATTTAATACAACAAAAGATACTAAAACAAATATATAACAATACTCATGTAACGATTTGCAACGAACATCAATCAATTGCATGTAATTTGAAAATTCTATAACTTTTTCATGCATAAGCCCTAGAATTTCAAATTTCAAATTCTCTCTCAATTCTCCACGAAATTATGCAAATTATATATGGTTTGAAAGATCTTAACATGTAGAATAAAAGCCCTATGGTTTCAGGATCAATCAAGCAAAAACTCCAAATGAAAAAATTACAACAATATTCGATCAAAAAAGAAAGTTTCGAATTTGTCCATAAAAATAAAAATTTGGGTTCTACAATCATATATAATTAGCTCTGATACCACATGTAGAAAATTTATTAATATAAACAACTAATCAATCAAGAAAAATGGATTTATATATGATTGTAAAACACTTATATCAATAAACACAACGGAATTAAAGCGTACCTATTTGAGCCATTGCTTCACTTGAAAAAAAAAATAGATCACTTTGATGATTAGGGATTTATTTGAATGCCAGATCTTTCTCTTTATGACCTATTTTAGTATAGTAGTTTTCAATAGGATTAAAGTAACTGATAGATATAACCTATCCTTTTATAGGCTAGAGAGGGGACCTAGCAAACCCTAATCAATAGCGTGTTAACTGGGTCATTCCCATTACGGACTTTAATTAAACATAATTGCCTACACTTTGCTGTTCAACTAGGCCCGTTATCAATAGATGTCAATACCCAATTTAATCAGATCACTGTGGGGTTCAACAAATATTGGAATATCCATTAACCCGATTATTTAAAATAGAAAATCAATTATCTAATATAAGCCCATATTATATGAAATTTTCAACAAATGGTCCATATTTTCGTCGCTTGAGTAAAAGTTTGCACTATTCTCTTAAATTGTATGAAAAGCTGCCCAGCAATCCATGCTTTTTTCACCCCCTCATTTGGCCAATCTTAATACGCGTTACACGGCCAACGTAGAAGATCTTTATTGTGACATCCCGAATTTTGGGCCCTAAATTCGACTGGATAAATAGGGCCGGGTTCGTTCAATCGAAGCCGGGGTTGTGAAATTGAGGAATATGAGGGATTTTTGGATGAAGAAAATAATCAATTTGATAAGTGAGACATCAATTGATTTTATGGGAGTCAATTTGAATTGAATCAAGAGAAATTATAAGGTTCGCCTTTGGTCGTACTTTTGGAATTTAAATTGGTCCTATGGACAAGCCAAGATGTGAATTAAAGTGTAGTGACATTGGATTAATTTTTATGGATTTCAATTGGACTTAATTGAAAGAAGAATTGAAGGAATTGAGTTGCGCAAAATTTGGACCCCGGCGGAAAAATTAATTGCACCTATTGAAGAGAGTAGTGGAGGAATTGAAGTAGTGGACCATGACATCAGCAAGTGATGTCATGGTGGGCCACTAGAGGAATAAAAGAAAAAGGAAAAGGAAAAGAAAGGGGGAGAGAGAGAAGAGGTGGGGCCCACCTGTCATCCCCAACCTCAAGCTAGAGAGAGAAAGGGGGGAAGAAAAGAAAAGAGAAGGGGAGGGAGAGGAGCAGCCGTCAAACAGCAGCCCCCCCCGTCACGCGCCGCCCGTCTGTCGCCGCGTCGCCGCGCCACCGCCGTGCCTTCGCCTCGCCCCCGCACACGCCGCAGCCCCCCGCCTCCACCCGCGCGCGTGCGCGCAGCCCAGCCCCCGCGTCCCCGCCTCAGCCAGCCGCGTCCAGCCGCCTGTCGTCCTCCGCCAGCCGCCGTGCCACCGCCACAAGCCGCCGCCGTGAGCCGCCAGCCCTCCTCCACCGTTCCTCCGCCCGAAACCACCCCGAATCCCCCCATTTTCGGCCTCAAATCGCAGCCACCAGATCTGGAAATTTGTGGGTATGGCAGCCCCTCTCGGGCCCGTTTTGGCCGCCTTCCCGGCCCCGGATGCTAGGCCCGCTTTGGAGTTTATCGATCCCGGCGTCACGCTCGTCGTTTTGAGCTAAACGGCGCGTTAATCGGGTGAGTTACCTCACTAATCCTTAATTAGCCGGTTAATTATGCCCTAAGTGTGTTTAATTTGAATTAAGTGTGTTTAGGTGGTTAGATTAGATTATTTTAATATAAGTTGGATTAATAAAATTGGATTAAGTTAATTTGGGTTTAATTAGGGTTAAAAGTGATTTGTTTAATGTTAAGTGTGATGTGACATATTAGAATTTAATTTAGATTTATTTAAATTGGTTCAAAATTCGGATAAATAAAATAATATTAAAATATTCCGAAATTAATTAATTATTATAAAAAAAAACGGAAAAATTTATTTTTAGCCCCTTGCTCGAATTTCGTGCCGATCGTTGCTGTGATGTTAGAATTTTAATTTGATGCTTGATTTGTAACGAATTGAGTGTGATTGCGTAAATTAGGGGTTATGTGTAGAAATTTCAATAGTAGGAATTGATGGGGATTTGGCCGTGATTGACCGCCTATTAGAAGCCGTGCCTATTGAGACCGTGATGAACCGCCTAGGAAAGGCCATGCCGAGTGGGGCCGTGATGCCACTAGTTGTTGAACCGCCTAGGAAAGGCCGTGCCGAGTGGGGCCGTGATGCCACTAGTTGTGAACCGCCTATGAGAGGCCGTGCCGAGTGGGGCCGTGATGCCACTAGTTGTTTGACCGCCTATGAGAGGCCGTGATGCCACTAGTTGTTAACCGCCTGTGAGAGGCCGTGTCGAGTGGGGCCGTGATGCCACTAGTGTTGAACCACCTTTTCGAAGGTCGTGCCACGTGGGGCCGTGATACCACCGATTGTTGAGTCGACCCTTAGGGTCGTGATTGGGAGCAGTGATTGATTTGATTGAATGACATGTAATCGGCCGAGCCGATTGATCGCCGAGACGATCCAAGTGGTTGATTGATTGATGATGTGATTGTGATTGTTTATTTAATGCTTTTTGAATGTTATTTCTAACCCTAATAGGGGCTTATTTTCTTTCTAGGGGCTTAGGAGGGGTGAACTTGCTGAGACAATGTCTCACCCGTTGTGGGAAACACATTTCGGGCCGCGGATGAGGATTCCAGCGGAGTCGGGTGGACTGCTCGGTGAAGTTGGGCAAGGAGTGCGAGCCAAGAAGATGGATGATTGAATCGATTAGTAGTCATAGGACTGTTTCCTTCTTTTGGTGGGCCGATCCCTAGTGTATAGACTCCGACCTATTTCGGCTGCATGTAAACCTTGTTGGATTTTATGATTATATGTGGTTTGTATTAAATTGATTTTTGTTCCTGCTATCCTATCCCGTATTTAATTTGTCAGGGGATTTTCAATACGTTTCGCATGCGCTTAAATAAATTAAATTGGGTTGGCGACACTACCTGGGAATGTCGCATTATCACGACCATGGCGGGTTGTTCACGTGTCTCGGGGTTCGGGGCGTGACATTTATGTTCGCCGAAAATGGAATCAATAAAAAATTCACAGAAACTCGCAGACCATTTCTTCAAGTCGTGGATCAATTAAACAAGCAACTTCTCCACATGGGAACAAATTCTAGCATCAGATTTTCATCTGTGGCACGTTCTTGCTGAGTCCTTTCACCATCATGTTCGCTGTCTAGCGATTGAACACCCAGCATTTTCACATTGACAAATCACAAAACTAATAACAATCTATTCTAGAGCGCACTACTTTGATTAAACCTGTAATGTAGGAGCCGCCACACATGCTCGCCATGAAAACCAAAACCGACAACCACGCTCGGCGTGCAGAAAAGATTGGGCAACAAAAAAATTGAATTAAGCCAAGCAGCAAGCTCCAATATTAAACTGATTGATCTGGGCAGAGCCAACTCGAACCCGTCAATTCCAAGAGGGTAACAAGGCGACATTGAATCAGTGACAATGGTTTTTTTTTTTTTTTGGCTTGGAAGTATGAAAAGAAAAGAGATAATCAATAGAAGAGTTGGAATAATGGGCATGAGTTATGCTTCTTGCAAAAGCGGTGAGGCCAGCACGTTGACCTCCTCTCAAGATTTAGCCCTCAAAGATTTCCATGAACAACCGTCTTCTCACATCATATTCACCTATAAGACTATAAACTATATGATCCTATGCCCCCCTCAGCACAAACCCTCGGTTTGCTTCGTGTCCCTCGTGTTTCGACCTTCGCAGCACCCTCGCTGTGAGCCTTCGATGGCACAAGTACGTGACAGGCTCTCATGTTTTCTCTTCATCTAGCACTTTTCCTTCCCTAGACGAGTTGTTATCAAGTCAATGCCAGTAGTATAGTCATGCCTCCCTCTGGTCACGAAAACCGGAGAGATTCAATTCTTCATACCAAGTCATTTCTGTTTGTAAGCAAAGTTTTCCTGAACGAATCAGAATTTGTTTTATCTTTTTATAGAAAATGGTTGTCAGGCTCTTGACTATGAACGGTGAGAAGACGAAGCAAAAAGCCATCAAAGCCGTCGCAGATGTTTATGGTACTAATAAGAGTTCATCATGTAAATTACCAAAGAAACTCATCTGTGTTGTTCATGCAAGAAGAATGCCTCAAAACATATGAATATGTAGTGCGACATCAAATTTGAGCCTTGAGTTCAGTTGGAATTTGTCGCGACCTCATTTTTCGACGCCCGCAATTAAGTACGAGCGTCAATGGATGCTAATGATTCGGCTAAATTTATTAGGCCTTGACTATCCCAAATCCACCAAATCACGACTTAATAGTCCAAGTTGTTTAACATGTAAGTTAATTTTAAAACGGAGTCGCCACTAATCGATTTGGGATGGGTTGATTAGAAACCCAAGTGAAGTATTGGGAGAAATACTTACTTTTGCATATCCAGAGATATTAGGATCGGGAACTTGATTACACTATCTAATCACTAATGCCCTTTTGGTACCTAATCTTGTTTAAATCTTAAGGTTTTTTTGGATGTTTGAGGGATTTTCCATGCATCTTGTGGAGGAAAAACATTTTTTTGGGTCTTTTTCTATTTTGAACATAAAAGGGATTTTTTGGATTTTTTGGTATTTTATGGAAAATACAAGTCTTTGTGGCTTTTTATGAATTTTTGGCTTTTTTTTTTGGGAAAATATGAGATTTTTTTGATTTTTTGGAAAATAAAATATTTATTTATTATTTTTTATTATTTTTGAAAATAAATTATTTTTTATTTTTGATTTTTGATTTTTTTGAAAAAAAAATTATTTATTTATTTTTATTTTTTAAACTATTATTTTATATTAAAATAATATTTAAAAAATCGACTCGGAGTCGAATCGCGGGTTGGGTCCGACCTAGGTCGTTGACTGAAACGCGGACGGGCTACCCGTGTTGCGGGCCCGACTCGGATTTTTTCTTTTTTTCTTTAATCGTAGCCCAACAAACCATCGACCCGGCCCATGCTTGTTCAGCCCAATTTGCTCAAGAAACCCTACCCGGATCCGACCTAACTCCAACCTGGATTCCGATAGCTCCCTAATGCGCGAAACCCTACTCGGCTCACGGCCTAGCCCGACACGGCTGTCGACCCAGCTTGCTTGATGGAAACCTTAGGGCGCCGGGTCACACGTCCGACCCAGCTGACCCAATTTTCGGAGGAACCCTAGAGGTTGGCATTCGCGGCGCCGAGAGGGAGGAAGCGGTGGCGTCACCCGGTGCTGACTTGATGGCGGCGACACGGTGGTGGCGGTGCTCCATGCAGTGTGTCGCGACCCCTTTTTTTCGAGGGCGCCCGGCCGGATTGGGTACGAGCGCCTAAAGGAGGCTAATGGCTCGGCTGGGTTTAATTAAAGTCTGGACTCTCCCAAGTCCGCCAATTCACGACTTTAAAATATTTGATTTGTAAATTGATTTTTTAAAACGGAGTCGCCACTAATCAATTTGGGGTAGGCTGATTAGAAACCTAAGCAAAGTATCGGGAGAAATACTTGCTCCCGTGCAATCGAGAAATTAGGATCGGGGACTTGATTACACTAGTTAATCACTAATGCCCTTTCGGTACCTAATCTTGTTTAAACTCTAAGGTTTTTGGATGTTTGGGGATTTTCCATGCATTTTAGGAAAAATCACATTTTTTTGGTATTTTCCTCATTTTTTGGACATAAAAGGGATTTTTGGATATTTTGGGGTATTTTCTGAGAAAATACAAGTATTTTTGGCTTTTATGAAAATTTTGGGCTTTTTATGAATTTTGGCATTTTTTGGAATTTTTGACATTTTTGGATTTTTTTGGAAAATATTAAAATATTAAATATTTTTGGGTATTTTGGAAAATAATATATTTTTGTTTTTTTCTGAATATTTTCGAAAATAAATGATTTTTGTTTTGATTTTTGATTTTTGGGAAAATAAAACATTTTTTAAAACACTTTTGATTTTCTTGATTTTTTTAAATGATTTTTGAATATATTTTGAAAATAAAATACTTTTAAATTAAAATAAAAAGATTATTTAAAATATTAAAAAGCGACCTGGGTCGGATCCATGGGTCGGATCCGCCCCGCCGGCCCGAAACGCGGACGGGGGTCGCGTTTTGGGAAAGAAGGCGCCGAAACGACATCGGGTTGGGCGTGGGTGTGTCCGGCCCGACATGACGAGCGGCGACCCATTCCTGTCAAAACGACGGCGTTTCCACTCCTTCGGAAAAACGGCGTCGTAGCCTTCCAACCCGAAGACCTGGGTCCCGGGGCGAAACCCTACCCGGATCCGACCCGGCTTTTCGACCCGACTCCCCGCAAAGCGCAAAACGACGCCGTCTCGGGGAAGCCGACCCGACCCGACCCTCGGCCGAAACGACGCCGTTCCTTCGGCGACCCTACCCGGATCCGACCGCTTGCGACCCGACTCCGAACCCCTCCTTTAAACGCGAAACCCTAGCCGGTTCCCGATCCGGGTCCGACCCGAGACCGGATCGCGACCCGAAATCGGGAACCCTAGGGTTTCGATTTGGGGCTGGCTTGGGGGAATTTCGCGACGGCGACGGGACCGGGACGACGGCGTTGTGGTACGGTGAAGCTTCGACGGCGGCAAAGACCACGGTGGGGTTACCCGGCTACGGTGGCGACGCGGTGGTTACGATGGTGGTGAGGGTTTCGGCCTCTCTCTCTCTCTCTCTCTCCCTCTCTCTCTCTCTCTCTCTCTCTCTCGCTTCGGCCGGCCTTAGATCCGGCGCCGCTCCCTCGGCCCCCTTTCGAAGTCTCTCGGATGGGGAGATTCGAGGATCTGCGACCCAGATCCTTGCCGCCGCTTCCGCCCGTGCTGAAACCGAAGGGGGAGGGGGGTATTTATAGGCGACGGACGGCCGGTCGGCGAGGGTTCGGCCGGGGTGGATGTCGCGGCTTCCACCGGCCGAACCGGCGTCCCATCGGCCGTCAGGCTTATCCGACCACGCACCTGCCCTCTGCTCGCCGTACTCGCCGCTCCTTCAATCCCGCGCACGCCATCGCCCGCTCCGCTTTCTCTCCGGCGGTCGCGCGGCTGCTCGCGCGTGCACCGCACGCGATTTCAGGCGAGGAAGGAGGTGCCCGCGGGTCGGGTGCCGGGCCGGGCTGACCCGCGGGTTTTGGGCCGTGGGGCCCCCTTGGGCCATTTTTATCGTTTTTTCTGTTTTTTTCTTCATTTTTCCGTTTTTTATTTTTCTTTCCGGTTTTTTTGGTTTTTTTCTGCTTTTTACCAAAATAAAATAAAATAAACTAAATAAAAACAGTAATAATAAAATTAATTAAAAACCTAAAAATAAAAAGTAAAAATTAGGCGTCAACAGCTGCTCCTCTTTGAATGTGAGCTCGCAGAGGTTGCATTCAAAGACAAACTGATGCCTAATTTTTACCCAGTGTGGACAGCAGATTATCTATTATACTAAGACAGATAAGAAGATACCTGGAGTTACTTACCGGAAATGGGTAAGATAGGGTGTGAACCCTGGGTTTTGGCAAGTATCAAGGCGTCATCTTACCTGGTGATATGAGGAGGTTGCTTTTCCAGACTCGAACCATTCTTCGGTCGCCCGTTAAAACAATGGATAATTTGTCTAGGACCCGAACCTTTCTTCGCGCCTTGACGGAAATTACTTCTCCAGACCCGAACCATTCTTCGGTTGCCTGTTGGAGCAATCAGGGGGGGTCTCGGACTCGAACCATTCTTCGGTCATCGTGACGGGAAATCACTTCTCCAGTACCCGAACCATTCTTCGGTCGCCTGTCGGAGCAATTAGAGGGGTGTCTCGGACTCGAACCATTCTTCGGTCGCCGTGACGGGAAATTACTTCTTCAGGACCTGAACCATTCTTCGGTCGCCTGTTGGAGCAATTAGAGGGGTGTCTCGAACCCGAACCATTCTTCGGTCGCCGTGACGGGAAATTACTCCTTCAGGACCCGAACCATTCTTCGGTCGCTGTTGGAGCAATTAGAGGGTGTCTCGGACCCGAACCATTCTTCGGTCGCCGTGACGGGAGATTACTTCTCCAGGACCTGAACCATTCTTCGGTCGCCTGTTGGAGCAATCAAGGGGTGTCTCGGACCCGAACCATTCTTCGGTCACCGTGATGGGAGATGCGCCGACCTTTCTCAGGGCATTTCATTTGGGGGGTGTTTGACTTCTGTCAGGGACACCAGTTGATACCTGACCATTCTCAGGAGATGCGCCGACCTTTCTCAGGGCATCTGTTTTTGGGGGGTGTTTGACTTCTGTCAGGGACACCATTTGAGACCCGACCTTTCTCGGGGGATGCGCCGACCTTTCTTAGGCATCTTCTCTAGGGGGTGTGTGACCTCTGTCAGGGACACCTGTTGAGACCCGACCTTTCTCGGGGTTGCGCCGACCTTTCTCGGGACATCTTCTCGGGGGTGTGTGACCTCTGTCGGGGACACCCGATGAGACCCGACCTTTCTCGGGGATGCGCCGACCTTTCTCGGGGGCATCTTCTTTGGGGGTGTGTGACCTCTGTCAGAGACACCTGTTGAGACCCGACCTTTCTCGAGGGATGCGCCGACCTTTCTCAGGGCATCTTTTCTGGGGGGTGTGTGACCTCTGTCAGGGACACTTGTTGAGACTCGAACTTTCTCGGGGGATATGTTTTGGAAGGTGCCTGGACATTCACAGAGATATTAAAGAGTACATGGATATTCACAAGTACTAACCTGATGGATATTTGAGCCTTGGCAAGGTCGTTATAAGCATTGAAGGGGTACTTGGATGATCACAAGTACGAGTTTTTAGGGATACTCGGACATTCACAAGTATCGAAAGGGGTATTTGATAATTGAAGACATAGAGAGCATACCTTAGGTATTTGTGAAGGTCTCTTTCTTTCTAGGAGTAGGGAATATCGAGGATGTACCTGAGATATTCGCGGAAGCTTCTTACCTCTTGGGAGTTGGGAATATCGAGGACATGCCTCGCATATTCATGAAGGTCTCTCACCTCCTGGTAAAGGGGATGTCGAGGACGTACCTTGGACATTCATGAAGGTCTCTCACCTCCTGGTAGTTGGGAATACCGAGGACACGCCTTGGGTATTCATGAAGGTCTCTCACCTCCTGGTAAAGGGAATATCGAGGACGTACCTTGGATATTCATGAAGGTCTCTCACCTCCTGGTAAAGGGAATATCGGGGACGTACCTTGGATATTCATGAAGGTCTCTCACCTCCTGGTAAAGGGAATGTCGAGGATGTACCTTGGACATTCATGAAGGTCTCTCACCTCCTGGTAATGGGAATATTGAGGACATGCCTCGCATATTCATGAAGGTCTCTCACCTCCTGGTAAAAGGGAATATCGAGGACGTACCTTGGATATTCATGAAGGCCTCCCGCCTCCTGGAACTTGAGAATGCCGAGGATGTACCTCGGATATTGGTGAAGGCCTCCCGCCTTCTGGAAATTGGGAACACCGAGGGCGTGCCTGAGATGTTCCTGAAGGCCTCCCGCCTCCTGGAATTTTAGAATGCCGAGGACATACCTCGGATATTGGGGAAGGCCTCCCGCCTTCTGGAACTTGGGGAACATCGAGGGCTTACCTGAGATGTTTGTGAAGGCCTCCCGCCTCCTGGAAATTGGGAACACCGAGGCGTACCTGAGATGTTCCTGAAGGCCTCCCGCCTCCTGGAATTTTAGAATGCCGAGGACGTACCTCGGATATTGGCGAAGGTATCTCGCCTTCTGGAAATTGGGAACACCGAGGGCGTGCCTGAGATGTTCATGAAGGCCTCCCGCCTCCTAGAACTTGGGGAACATCGAGGGCTTACCTGAGATGTTCGTGAAGGCCTCCCGCCTCCTGGAACTTGGGGAAGGCGAGGGTATACCACGGCTATTCGTGAAGGCCTCCCGCCTTCTGGATGTTGGGGAACATCGAGGACGTACCTGAGATGTTCATGAAGGCCTCCCACCTTCTGGATATTGGGGAACATCGAGGACGTACCTGAGATGTTCATGAAGGTTGCTACCTTCTGGCAATTTTAGATACAACGCGAGGCTTACCTGGATGGCCGTGGGTACGCAGGTGTACACAGTAGAGGAATATTTGGATGAACACAAATATTTAACAATATGATCGGGGATCACTTAACTGGTCCAAGCGTAAGAAAAAATACCTGGGTAATTGCAGGCGCATGATGTGGGGGAATGCTTGAGAGCTTGCTAGCATCCAATGTCGTGATTTTGAGGACAACTCTAACAGGTCGAGTGTCATAAAAAAGGGGTACTCGAACAGTGGTCGGTACTTAAAGATGAGAGGATACTTTGACAGTCACAAGCACCTGAACTTTAATGACAGCATGAATAGGTCGAGTGTCAACAGTGGAGCACTTAAGTAGTGGCGGACATTCGAAAACAGGGGGATGCTTGGGTAATTGCAGATGTCGATATTTGAGGGACAAATCAAGCAAGTTGAGCATCGGTACCTAGACAGTGGTAGGTACTTAAAGATAAAGGGATACTTGGTTAGTCACAAGTATCAATACTTTGGGGACAACTTGCTCAAGCTAAGTGTCAATAATAAGGAGTACTCAGTGAATGGGGGGTACTCAAAGATTATCAAATATAAAGCTCTGGGGAACAGGAATGGGAATATGCTTCCTGGTGACATCTCTAATTTTTATAAGTATGCCTACTATTCACACGATATGCAGATGTGTATGCAATGATTGTATATGCTGTAAACTTGTAAATCATAATGTGATTTATGCATGATGACCTTGTCAGTTCTGCATCTTTTGAATTCCATTGGGGAAGATTTTGAAAGACAACTTTTGTTTTAGAATGTAGATGTCTTGAGTATGCCAGATGAGGGACTTTCAGTCTGAAAGGACTTTCCACTCACTCTCATGGGAAAGGCTGTTTTATCCTGACCATTGATGCAGGATTTATAAGGATCACACTATCTTACTATCATCATGTCAGCAGGGGTCTGAGTATTCTCGCAAATGATACGACTTTACCAACGTGAGAGGTCTTTTTTTTTTTTTTTTTTTTTTTTGAGTTGTGATGAAGGCTTGGCCAACGGCTCATTAAAGGAGACCAATAAGGTCATGGTTTTGTAGGAAAGATGTGGTATGGTCATCTCCGGGTTTGCAAGTCGAGGATCCTGTGAAAAGGGATAGAATAATCTTGCTCCTACTTCTTCGAGCGATACTTATAAACATATGAAATCCTACATTAATCGAAGTGCCCCTAGTTTGAAGAGACTTTTTACAATAGGACGCTGCGTAGGCTTGACTCTTGTGACAGCTGGTGATCATCTTGGCATTTGTCACCGATCTTTCCTCTTACAGTCTGGTGAAGGTTCCATGGATCTCGATGGCAACTTCTCTTGGGGATGCAAATGATTGCATTTTTCTTTGGGGCATCGGCCTTGCTTTTACCAGGCACTCTGCTTTTTTATGCCCCCAATTCTCTTTTCAAAATTTTTTTATTTCATGGCCATTGACCTTACTTTTACCAGGTACACTGCCCTTTTTTATGCCCCAGGTTTTTGTCTTTGTTGCTTGGGGAACTGGTCTTGACGAGTTCAAGTGCATGCCTTCACCAGACTTTGTTGAGTCTTCATCATTTGCTGGCTCTTTTGATTATGCTTTGCTTGGATGACAGCTTCCGCTTTGCCTCTTTGTGAGGGTGATTTTACAGACTTAATGCAAGTGCATAAAGGAAGAATCGCTCTTCATGACTCTAGGGCACTTAAATTAATGCGAGTGTTCATATGCAATAAAGACACTCAAAGATTGATGCAAGTGCAAGCAAGAGAATTTCTATTCCTTTTCTCACCTTGTGCTGCTAACTTGCCTTTGGCTTGCCCCAGTGTGGGGTGGTTCTTTTGATGGGGGGATAAGATGGAAATATGGCCAGTGTATGGGGCTCAAGGTGGGTGATGGAATGCCTCCCACTGTTTTGGTTATCGTACCATTCACGTGAGAACTCTTTACCCTGTAGTCATGGAATTTTCTGCACCTATCTCATAAGTGTATAGATGGGGGGACTGTGTATGGGATACGGCTTGCCTGTCATCATTCTGACGTGCCTCATCCAGCATGCTCAATTAGTCTTGTATTCTTTACTTGGCTGTCTGTTCTAATAATCCTTCGATAGAATCAAAGATTTAGACAGACGAAATCATCATGCACAATTCACATGGAAAAAGGCATGCAGTATATGATGTGAAAGAGTTTTGTGTTTTTCAAAAATGAATGAATGGCTTTTTATTCAAGAAAGACTATTAATAGCTTGAATGGTATTCACAAATGTGTTGAAATTTGAGCATCAAAAGATGCTTTTTACAGATGGGTGTTAATAAAATGCTCCTATTGGTTAGGGACATGACACATGCATGATCAGCTGGGGATTGGGGATCTGATCAGGAATTCCTATTCTTGCTTTTTGCAGAAAGGAAGCCGTGGATGTGGCTCAAACAATTGGGTCTAGATTTAAGCGACTTGAGGCTTTGAGAGCTCTCTGTCATCTGTTTTGGTGACATTTGAGATGCCATTCTGTTTGGCAAGTTTATCAGAGTCTGACAAAACTTTCATTGATCTATTTTCCGTATCTTAGACGGTTAGGTGATCCTGTAAAAGACAAGAGGGGGTATGTTAGTCACGAATCTCTTTTCAGAAGTCAAACAATTGGAAGCAATACAACATTACTCTTTACTGGTTTGCAGATAATCGGGTGGACGAGGGGGACACGAAGTCTCGTGCTTCCTATTTCGTCAGGTCGATCATTGGCTTGTGAATGACACATCCCTTTACGAAGCCAGGTGTGCTTGATGCAAGTCATTTCTGCACCCTAGCTTGGCTAGCACTGATTTATCAAATCTAACCTTTGAGTTTGGTCCTTGAGTTGTGAAGTTTCCTGTCAAATAGGGAAAACATGTCAAAAACGGGTTCAGATAGTAGGGGTATTGGAAACGATACCAGATTACCCTTTCCCAGAGCTTGTCTGTGCTAGCTCTTGAGGATGCTTGAATGTTGAGGATGGCCTATTTATCTTGGCACGGTTCGGTGTTTCCTCCCGTTGGCCTTCCTCGCATGCGTGACTACTAGTCGTTTTTAACGCCTTCCTTCTGTGGAATTTCTCCTTCTGTCTTTGGCTCCACCCTCGGTGGCAACTACTTTTGGAAGAGATTGCCTCCGGAGTGGAGCTTCTGGATTTCAGAGTCACTGTCTAACGCGTAGGGTCATAGATTGCCTTGACTGTCTGGATTTTCTTCTTGTTGACAGTAATCACTTTTAAGGGTAGAGAAGGAATTTCTTCCTCATGCTCCTAAGTCTGTTGGAGCCGTGGCATCTGGCTGTGTCGCGTGACGGGATAGTCCCTTCATCTGGGAGGGAGCTGGTCATAGATGCCTTGGTTTCAACTCTATGCCTGTACCTATTACGTTTCATCTTTTGTATCTTGCGACCGAGGATTCTTTTCATTATTTCTCTTTTGAAGCCCTTTTTCTTCCGTCTTGAATTATAGCAGTATTGGGCAAAGTCATGCTCCTCAAGCTTCTATGGAATTTGTGATAGGCAATCAGAAATCTCAAGTTATCTGATGGCAACTCCTCCTTGGGGGAAAACATGCCTCTAGGGTGTGCCTTTTGGATTTTGAAGTCACCGTCCCGGGCATGGGCTACAGATCGCCTTGACTGCCTGGATTTTCTCCCTGTTGACAGTAGCTGCTTTAGAGGAGTTTCTTCCTCGTGCTTCTGGGTTTGTCAAAGCTGTGATGTCCGACTGATCGGGCATGTTGTGCGGCAAGGTGATCCTTCGGCTATGGAGGGAATTGGGCGGGAGCGAGACATGTCATGGATGCCTGGACTTTAACTCTATACCTGTACCTATTATGCTTCATCCTTTGCATCCTGTCAATAGAAGGGAGGTTTTGTTATTTTCAATGTCATGTTAGGGGATGAGACTTACCCTTTTTGAAACAGGGATGATCTTCTCCATTTGCCCCCATTTTCTTGGAACAATGTCTTCATGTTTTGACCTGTCCACATGATGTGCTGATTTCAGATGCTTTCTATCACATGATATTTTGAGACATAAAGTGGGAGACAAACATGCTTTCATTTGTTATCTCATTTTGACAAAAGCTTTTGGTAATGAAATACTTTTTATTTTCAAAACATTTTTTTGGGGAGAAAAAAAAAGCATGAGGAAGCCCCCCCTCGCATTCTCCTTGGACGTCATTTTCTTTTCGTGGCTGGATAACATCGCTGAGCAAGTTTGGAATACTTCCTCATGTTTTTCAAAACAAAGTACTTGGAACTTATACATCGAGTTCTTGGAATGAGAAAATACAATGCTAGCACACTAGACATAATAAGAAACATGACATAAAAACAAGTAAAACCCATGACAACTCCTGTGTAAGGGAATGCTTTGGTATGGCCAGTCTTGAAGCTAAGCATCCTTGGATTCCTTGTCTTCAGCAGATTCGAAGTACTCGCATGCGATAACTACTTCGTTGAAGCTGCGGAAGTGCAACCCGCGCAGCCAACAGCGACAGTCGCAGGGCAGGGCTTCTATAAACTGTTTTGTCAACTCTCCTTCGGTCAGCTCAGGGTGGATTTGCATTATGGGAGTCCTCCATCTCTCGGCATATGTTCGGAAATTCTCCATCGGTCTTCTTTTAAAGTGGGCCGAGTCCTCGCACGGTAGCTCGGTTCCGATCTGGCTTTGGTACTGATGTAGAAATGCGGAAGTCAGCTCGCTCCAATCCTCTATGAGATGGATATTTGCTGTGAAGAACCACTGTAAGGCAGATCCTGTAAGGGTTTCTTGAAACGCCGGAGTTATGAGCATTGCTGGACCGTAATACCGACTCATTTCTTCGTAAAGATACTGCAAGTGAGCCACGGGGCAAGTCGTGCCATTGTACTTGTGGAGGTTGGGTACCCACATCTCTATGGGGGTTAAGATCCTATGAGGGTGAGACTGGCCTGATAGGTCTTGGTTGGGCCACTGATTTTCCCACTGCATACCCATTGTAGCGTCGAATTCTTCTTCTTCAGGAACATGGGACTCTACTGAGATTACTCCATTGCTTTCTTCGGAGTTAAAATCACTGAGGGAGGATGGGGCATTTACGCTATTCTCACAATCGGGCGACGAGCTTAGCACTTCGTCGGGATTGTAGCGGATAAAGACGTATTCCTCCCCTTCTGACGGGCCTTCATCTTCGGATGAGAGTAGGAAACAGTTATAGGATGAACTGTCAGTCTGACTGTTGAAATAGCACTGGTAGTCCTTGGGATGGTATTCTAGAGGCGGGAAATCTTCAGGATTATACTCCAGGGGATGGCTGCCTTCTGAGTTGTATTCTTGGGAATGCTCGGAGCTCTAGTACTGTAGCTCGTTGTCGGACGACGTATTAATCTGGCTAGGCTTTCTTTTCTTGGTCCCTGGTCCGGCTCTTTTGAGTAAGGCTCTATGTTTGGCTATCTCTGCTTTGTTAAGGGAAGTGAGAGATATTGAGGTTTCGCTGTCTGAGTCACTTTCCAGGTTGATAGGGGTTGGTATTCTTTGGACTCGGGCTCTTGGAGTAAGCTTGGGAGTTGCTTTGTCATGCCCCAGGCCTCGAACAGTTCCCGAACCCGTGATTTCGTACAAAGGTTCCTTGCCTTTCCTAGTGGGGAACTTTTCGGTAGCCGGATGTCGTTCAACTGTCCATTTATCATGCAAGGCTTCATCGCTACGCTTCTTTCCCCTGTCTCAACAATTAGTGGCCTCTCTGCTCCACGGTCGTTAGTTCTTTGTAGGGTAGGGCTATGTCGTGGCCAATGTCATATTCTTGGTAAAAGACATGGATTAGTTCCTTCCAGGTTTTGAGAGGATTAATCTTTCTGATGATGTACCATCGCAGAGCAGGACTGGATAGGCTTGACTGATATGATTGAATCATCTTTCGGACCAGGTAGGCCTGTAGGTAGGTTCCTGGGCGGGGGGCATCAGCATACCCTTCGCACTCAGGCGCTTTGAATTTTTCAGGGATTTTGAAGTTGAAGTAGTCAGATAAGTCGACGGGATTCTGCCCCTGTAGTTGGTTTAACTTCTCCATGATCTTTCTAAATTGTTCATGGTGTTGACTAGTTTTTAGCATATCTATAGGGGTCACGACGGTGTTAATTACAGAGTTGGGTTCATTTTGAGTGGACTTCATCTGTCTCGAGAGCTGTTGAAGGGCGATGGACATTTGCCCTACGCCATCTTCAATGTGGGCGAGGCGATTTTGCACTTCATCTTGATCTGATCCTATTATGAGGGGCCAATCGCGGGCGGCCGATGGCTGATGATTCATGATCACCTGATTTGAAAGCGATGAATGAGCACAAGGTAGACAAAGATTGACCCATGGCAATGATCCACTACTTTCATTTAAAAGAGGGTGTTTATAGATTCATGACGTCTAGGAATTGAAATGACAGAACCAAATACTAGACACTTAAAGACAAGTCCCTAGACAATGGGACTAAGTTTTTAAAGCAAATTAGGGAAACACGACTATATATGCGACAGGGGGTCTTGTGACGACTGCTCGCTTCCTTGGACTGTCTCTGAGCCAGGTGACTGGCCTACTTCTTGTATCATTCGTATAAGGTCTGCTGGTTCGAGTAGGTCATTCTCTCTGATGGACCGAGGGACCGATGGCTTGTGGTTCTTTGAGATGTGATAATGGTGGATATAGGCCGCAGAAGTGTGGTGAGCTTTTTCTTCTCCTTTGAGTCCTTCAGGTATCACAATCCTTTTGCGATGGCATCTATCCCATATTTCTTCACAAGTAGAGATTTCATATGTGTAATCATTGCTTGTATTGAAGAGGAACGGAGGAATCTTCTTCCTAGAAGGTGGCGGGATTTCTTGGAGGGCTCCGAACTGTCGCGCCACTCGAAATGGATAGTAGGGTACGGCGCCAGTCCAGCCAAGCAAGGGAATTGGATGGGTGCGTCTGTAGGCAAAGTGAGCCCTCTTTTCATGGAACCAACCAGCACACCACCGGAATGTCTCGGAGCTGGATCTCTCAGAAATCGACCCAATGTAAACTGGTTTGATTAGGAATGCAAGATCCTAAAGCCATGAATTTTTGTAATGGATGCTCAGAAGTGTTTGTTTCAGACGATCGCATGATGCCCCGGTATTCACTCAAGTGAGAAAAGAACCGGACTTGTAATATTTCCTGGAGAGGCCCGCATGATTTTTTTCGTGTTGTCTTTAAAACGGTTGAAGGATAGGAAAGTTTCAGCTAAAATCATGTTGACATAATTGGCTTCCCCCAAAATTTGATTGACGATCCAAACCATTTTAGGACTTATGGTATTTCTTTGGTGAGGGAAAATGATGAGCCCGAAAAATGCTAGGAGGAAAATTTCGCCTTTTTTAGCCATGGGCTGATTTTGAAAACATTCATGATTTTGAAAACAATCATTCAAGAATTCAAAAGGGCAGTTATTATCGTTGTTCTCGAGAATTTGTCTCATAACATGAATTTCAGCTCCTAAAAACCGTGCCGGCCCGCGCCATGGGAGGGCGCCCGTCGATGGCCCGACCAGCTCTTTCCCAAGGGGCATTCTAGTGATGATACCGTATTCTTCTAGGGTCGGGTTAGTTCAAACTCCGCCGAACATAAAGGTGAGAGTCCTTGGGCACCGTAAAATGTGCAATGCCTTGTATGACTTCGGGCGAACAATTATTCTTATCAATGAAAGGAGGTGGCCGAGCTTGTCCTTCACGAACTCCTGGGCAGGCTGATCCAACTGACCCCACCATCTGAAAAGTTCCGCCTTGGGAGTAGGAATAAACTGGATGTCATCTTCCCCCATCGCATATAAATCAAGGTTGTGGAAATTTTATCCTACATTGCCATGGGCCAAAAGACTAAGTGAAAAGTAAATAAATTACTTTGCTTTTAAGTAAAATGACAAGCACAAAGACATGCACATGAGACGTGCGGCTCGATTTCTACCTCAGAAGGCTTGGTGAAATTAAAAGGGCATCTGCCGGTCGTAGTCTCGCGTTAGCAGCATACCCTCTTAACCTCGGCTAAGAAATTCGGGGAAAAGAAGGGCAACCTCTACATGGCGCTCGCTTTCGAGGCCGTATCCTTCTTAACACCATCCTAAAAATCCTATGGCGGCCCGGGTCCGGCGGCCGGGTTGTGTGTGCCATGTGTAGTGTTTAAAACAGTAAATCATGCACGGCGTTTATAATCACAAGACAATTTAATTTAAGCAAAGCTTAAAATAAACTTCTAAATAATTGACCTGTAAAAAGAAAAAAAACCTAAGTCAATAAATAATTTAAACCAGATAAATATGGCCTAAGTCCTCAAAGTCCCCAGTGGAGTCGCCAAGCTGTCGCGACCCCTTTTTTTCGGGGGCGCCCGGTCGGATCGGGTACGAGCGCCTAAAGGAGGCTAATGGCTCGGCTGGGTTTAATTAAAGCCTAGACTCTCCCAAGTACGCCAATTCACGACTTTAAAATATTTTATTTGTAAATTGATTTTTTAAAACGGAGTCACCACTAATCAATTTGGGGTAGGCTGATTAGAAACCTAAGCAAAGTATCGGGATAAATACTTGCTCTGCGCAACCAGAGAAATTAGGATCGGGGACTTGATTACACTAGTTAATCACTAATGCCCTTTCGGTACCTAATCTTGTTTAAACTCTAAGGTTTTTGGATGTTTGGGGATTTTCCATGCATTTTAGGAAAAATCACATTTTTTGGTATTTTCCTCATTTTTGGACATAAAAGGGATTTTTGGATATTTTGGGGTATTTTCTGAGAAAATACAAGTATTTTTGGCTTTTATGAAAATTTTGGGCTTTTTATGAATTTTGGCATTTTTTGGAATTTTTGACATTTTTGGATTTTTTTGGAAAATATTAAAATATTAAATATTTTTGGGTATTTTGGAAAATAATATATTTTTGTTTTTTCTGAATATTTTCAAAAATAAATGATTTTTGTTTTGATTTTTGATTTTTGGGAAAATAAAACATTTTTTTAAAACACTTTTGATTTTCTTGATTTTTTTTAAATGATTTTTGAATATATTTTGAAAATAAAATACTTTTAAATTAAAATAAAAAGATTATTTAAAATATTAAAAAGCGACCCGGGTCGGATCCATGGGTCGGATCCGCCCGGGTTGGCCCAAAATGCGGACGGGGGTCGCGTTTTGGGGAAAGAAGGCGCCCAACGACGTCGGGTCGGGCGTGGGTGTGTCCGGCCCGACCCGACGAGCTGGCGACCCGTTCCCCGTCAAAACGACGGCGTTTCCACTCCTTCGGAAAAATGGCGTCGTAGCCTTCCAACTCGAAGACCCGGGTCCCGAGGCGAAACCCTACCCGGATCCGACCCGGCTTTTCGACCCGACTCCCCGCAAAGCGCAAAACGACGCCGTCTCAGGGGAAGCCGACCCGACCCGACCCTCAGCGAAACGACGCCGTTCCTTCGGCGACCCTACCCGGATCCGACCCGCTTGCGACCCGACTCCGAACCGCTCCTTTATACGCGAAACCCTACCCGGTTCCCGATCCGGGTCCGACCCGGAGACCCGGATCGCGACCCGAAATTGGGAACCCTAGGGTTTCGATTTGGGGCTGGCTTGGGGGAATTTCGCGACGGCAACGGCGACTGGGACGACGGCGGCGGTGGTGAGGGGAAGCTTCGACGGCGGCAAGCACCAAAGTGGGGGTACTGCTACGGCGGCGACGCGGTGGTTACGACGGTGGTGAGGGTTTCGGCCTCTCTCTCTCTCTCTCTCTCTCTCTCTCTCTCTCTCTCTCTCTCTGCAACTCCCTCTCTCTCTCTCTCTGCTTCGGCCAGCCTTAGATCCGGCGCCGCCTCGGCCCCCTTTCGAAGTCTCTCTCTCTTTTGCTTCGGCCAGCCTTAGATCCGAGAAGCTCTCCTCGGCCCCCTTTCAAGTCTCGGATGGGGAGATTCGAGGATCTGCGACCCAGATCCTTGCCGCTTCCGCCCGTGCTTTGAAACCGAAGGGGGAGGGGGTATTTATAGGCGACGGACGGCCGGTCGGCGAGGGTTCGGCCGGGGTGGATGTCGCGGCTTCCACCGGCCGAACCGGCGTCCCCATCGGCCGTCCCATCGCTTATCCGGCCACGCACCCGCCCTTCCCCGCCATACTCGCCGCTCCTTCAATCCCGCGCACGCCATCGCCTACTCGCTTTCTCTCCGGCGTCGCCGCGGCTGCTGCTCGCGCGTGCACCGCACGCGATTTCGGGCGAGGAAGGAGGTGCCCGCGGGTCGGGTGTCGGGCCGGGCTGACCCGCGGGTTTTGGGCCGTGGGGCCCCCTTGGGCCGTTTTTACCGTTTTTTCTATTTTTTCTTCATTTTTCCGTTTTTTATTTTTCTTTCCGGTTTTTTTCTAGTTTTTACCAAAATAAAATGAAATAAACTAAATAAAAATAGTAATAATAAAATTAATTAAAAACCTAAAAATAAAAAGTAAAAATTAGGCGTCAACACAGTGGTGACTGAGGCATCGGTGATTGGAGCAGCGACGATAAGCAGCAACGGTGGGGGTGATGGCTAGGGTCGAGATGCAGAGGGGAATGACGGATTAGGCGTGACTGGTGGTGGCGGTCAGCACCTACTATTACCTGTTCTACGGTTGTGGCGCGACAAGGCGGCGGATGGAGGCGGGTGACGACGACGGAGCAGCGACGGCGACCCTTCAACTTCCAGATCTGCGTGGCACAGTGGTGGATCTATCGCGGCAATGGCTTTGGGCGGGACATGAGCGAGCCTTAGGGGTGACGACATTGGGACTTGGTTGAGGCGACGATGTCGAGGGGAATGGCGGCACGGCTCGGCACAATGTCTGAAGCGACTGTCACAACAAGAACCCTAGATCTGGACTTTGGCCGACTCTCTCCTTCGGCTGACCTTGGATCTCTGGCTGCTCGTCCTCGGGCCTCCCCTAAAGTCTCTCAGTGGGAGGTTCGAGGTGTGTAGCTCTCGATCCTTCTTGGTGTGCCTTTCGCCGTCGTCAGGAGGGGCCTATTTATAGGCGAGGGGGCGGCTGGTCGACGGAACTTCGATCGTCGATCCTTGCTCGCCGAGCGGCCTCCACCGCTCGAACCGACGTCCCATCCATTGAGGTGGCTCTAGTTAGGCTGTGTCTTCGATCGTACGTAGCGGAGTACATCACCACCGTCCTCTCCTCCCCTCCGGCATCGCACGCGTCCGGTCTCCGGCGCATGCTGCTCAGGGAAGAAGACAAGGGGTAGAAAGGGGGCCCGGGCTGGAGGAGAAGGAGATTGGGCCATAAGCTGCTAAATTTTTTTGTTTTTTGTTTTTTGTTTTTTGTTGTTTTTGTTGTTTTTTATTATCCAAAGAAAGGAAAATAATAAAAATATCTAATTAATTAAAAAAAACCTAATTAAAATTTAGGCGTCAACAGAATTAAGCTTCCTTTTGTTCCCTTGAAACCAATCTTTCAAGAGTAGATTCCATAACTGCGGATTTGAAGGAGCAAACGCTGACTGTGATAGGTGACATGGACTCCATGGCTGCAGCAAAGAAGCTGAAGAAAATTGGAATAGTGGATATACTATCCGTTGGCCCAGATACAGAAGAAGAAAAGGAAGAAAAAAAGAGGAGAATAAAGATGGTGAAAAGAAATTAAAAAAAAAAAAAAAAACACATCATCCTCTTCAATTCATTTCAGCATTTCTAATTATTTAGACATAGGGAGAGCCACTGTGACATGCATTTTTTTGTTGTCGTATGTTTACAAAAACCAAAAAAGGAATGTGCAATTACCCGTGAATGATGTATTATGCAGCATTTTTAGCGACTACATATTTATTCAAGTGAAAATTTTAAATAAGGGTCCAAAATGTCTCTATTTTCTTAAATAAAAATTTGAAGTGAACATTATTTAAAATAAGGATTTGAAGTGCTCTCATTTTCTCAAATAAAGACTTGAAGTAGATTGTATTTCAAATAAGGACATAAGGTGTCCATACCAATCTCAAAAAAGTACCTGAACTCATCGGCTATCAAGGGCAATTTTGTCTTTTAAGATTTTTAAATTTTACCTTTCTTCCTTCTTTTTTTCTTTTCGTAAAAAAATATAAAAACTTTTAGAAAAAGGAAAACATAGACCGGAGGGACCACTATGGCCGATGCCCCATCGTTAGTGGGGCGGTGGCAAAGGCCAACGAGGTTGCTATGCCTGGGTGAGGTCGGCGACCCTCATCGACCAAAGGCGAGGGCCATAAGCGGGAGAGGGCGGGCAACCCTCGCCACCTATGAGGTATTAGTCATAGGCACCTGTGTTTTTCCTTGTTTTTCTTTTTTTTTTTTAAAGTTTTTTTGTTTAATTTAGTTTAAATTTAACTTGTGTTCAGACGAAAATATCCCCGATTGTCGAATAGGTTAGGCCCTTATTTGAAAAAGTTATAATTACTTTAAGCTTTTTTTTTTGTACTGATATGGTAACTTTAGGCTCTTATTTGAAATAAGGTCTATTTCGGATTTTTATTTGAGAAAACGAAAGTATTTTGGGCCGTAATTTGGAATTTTCCTTTTACTCTAATTTTTTTTTCTATAACACCTTACAGTTAAGGGGTATGTATATATATATATATAAAAAAAGGAAACAACAAAGTATTAAATAATATCACCCGTATTTAATAATATCTCTAATATCCATAAATATACTAGCATCATCTTTGTTGTCATGAGGATCGACTTCTTCATCCAAGTCCAAATGTTGTTCGATGGAATTCCCCGGCCATTGCCGCATGCACTCTGTCAGATCTCGCTTCTCCATATCAAGTTGTCAGTCTTCAAACTCATCTGAGTAATTGCAACGGGGGAGGGTGGCGGGCAAGGTCAAGGGTGCACGCACTGGCGGTGGGGAGAGAGAAAAGGGGAGAGTAAAGAGGTGGGGCGTCTATGCTGCTGTCGTAATAAGTCAGTATTTCTATCATTTTGACACTCGAGGACATGCCTCAAGCCGATGTAGGGGCAATCTCTTTAATACACGATGTTCTTCAATCTCAATTATCCAAAAAAACTTGGCACATCCAATTTACTCTCAATTGGATCATCTACACTTTCCGGTGATGTTCTTTGCCTCATACATTGAATAGAACTTTCCGTTGCCAAATGTTGCAGATAATACTTCGGCTCTTAGCCTATTGCCACCGGCTCTCCTCCTTTTTATTCTATAGCAGGTTGCTTCCATCTATCTCCTGATGCTATTGTAAATCAGGAGCGTCCTGCAATAAAAATGTCTTAATTGAGTACTGCTTAGCCGTCGGATGGTCACTATTATACGAATGTTCTTAAACCAACTGTAAAAAGTAGTCCAACAATATACATCAAACATATTTTTTAACCACGACTTCCGCTTGTGAGCTGAGCTCTATGCATGAAATTCAGAAAACCACAAACAACTGAACAGAATAGGATCAGATTTAGGGAATAGAAAGCTAAATGGCTGGAGAATGATCAATCTGATGAGAACCGCTGCAGCATCTGGCGTTAGGGTTTTATAAGGTGGTGCAAATCGAAATAGAAGGAAGATTAATATACTAAATCTCAGCAAATCTTATCTTAGTAAATATTTGTCACGCGATATAACTAATATGGCCCTAAATATCAGTAAATATATAGCAGAATAATACCCCCACAAATTTGAAAGACTACCGTGTGATTAATATGTGACTCATGATGGAAAGAGCGTCACATTGAAAAACTGCCCAGCAACATAAGGGCGAAAAGGAGAATCTCGCTTTTGATATAGACCTCAATGGGTATAAGCTCAATGGTAGAACGCCCCTCCAATAATTGCGTTGTTATAATCTAAAGGATTTACATTGATATAATTTACACCATTAACATTTTGAGGATCACTACACAATCTTCTTTCATCCATAGCGGGTAACTTAAAAGACAGACAGAAAAGGCATTCTAAATGGTCAGTATAAGCTCAATGGTAGAACGCCCCTCCAATAATTGCGTTGTTATAATCGAAAGGATTTACATTGATATAATTTATACCATTAACATTTTGAGGATCACTACACAATCTTCTTTCATCCATAGCGGGTAACTTAAAAGACAGACAGAAAAGGCATCCTAAATGGTCAGTACCTTATTCATGTGTACTACTAAGTTTCCAGTAAAGCAAGTATTCCTATATCTTTGATCGGTAACGTTAATTGGTGTTGAGTAACTTTTCTACTTAACATAAAGTAATTTTGAACATCTCTCTTGTTTCCTCCGCTAAGTGAGCAAGTCTTCTACTAAGATCAACCAGAAGCAGGAGAACGCCTCCTACAAATCCAGGCTATTTAAATCACAAGTAACGTTTAGACTTCGCACCCCGACTGATTTTCATATGAAGTTTTGCACTGCTCATTCCAAGAAAGCATGTCAATCCTCCCCTCCAATCTGAACAACAAGGGCCACCTCAACCTGATAAACTTAAGCTCGCGGCGGCATAGAATTACCCAAAATTATAGTATTGGTCCCTATCGTGACGCGTGGTAGGTCAGATGCTACCCTATCATCGGGGGTTGGACGAATATATCATGTGCTCGATAAGTTTGATCATTCTTTTTTCTCATTTTTTGTAAGGGACGAGTTCGGCAAAACGTGACTCCAACCTGTACAAAATTCAAGATGTCCATCTGTATGAATTCAAAAATGTCCCGCTTGCATATATAGATTATAAGCACATTGCGAGATATATCACCTATATAATTAAAAGCCCCCCCGGGAACCACATTAATGATAAGAAATATACAAAAGAAAAATCTTCTCGTCAACCAAGATCTCAATTTATTTATCTATGTATATAGTTTTTCTGAGTATTCTCATATTATGAGGTTGAAAGGAAATAGATGCACGAGGTGTGCTATTCCTTGACGAAATCGCTAGAAGTATAATAATGTGGCAAAGAGATCATCTGAGTCATTTGGCTTTGATACAATGAATGAAACTGCAAACACTCTTTTATTTTTTTAGTTCTCTATTTTATATTTAGTTGCTTGATCTATTTACTTATTTTTGTTGCTCAAGAAGGTATTGGACCGTGCCCGATTGATATATGTTGGCTATTTGAAGAGAACAATAAAATACTGGCCTGTGATGTCTCTCGGGAATAATTCAGTTAATATAATGAGGAAGAAGAGTATGATGTGTTGTCGTGGGGTATAAGGAGAAAAGATAAGCATGGACCGAAGACGAAGGCGTGCGCATTGGGTTATTTGCAGACAAACGTGTTTTTTTATTTGAAAAAAAAAATATAATGTTTTTTATTTGAAAAAATATATATATATATATATATATATATTATTTGCGCAAAAAATAATAATTGCATAAACCTCATTCATTTTTTATTTTTATTTTCTGATTCTATATATGTGATAACTATGTTAGTCATCATATTATTAATCATTAGATTGATATGATGGTTTGCTTGCATGACGTCATTTCGACAATTGGCATTTAATATCAACGTAACGGTTCTTATCTAGTCGTGGAATTTATATTATTAATTTGAAACCAGTAACAAGACAAAGTTATTGAACACTGATTTCATTGTAATCTTTATAGTTTGGCTTGGAATTGAGTTGGGTTGAGAGTTTTCCTAACCGATAAATTTGCTGCTCGAGAACCCCGAAAATCCCTACTAGCTCCTTGAAAAATGCAACACATGCCTTACGGGCCAAATAATAGTTGCGCCAATGGAAAATCATGAAGAGGAACCCAGATCCGGGCATGTTAGCATACTGATCTAGAGCCACTCAATCTCAGTGAAAAAACTTAGTAAGCCGTACAGATGAGACCCCTATGAGTACATTAACTCCCGTAACGCTTTGCATCTCGCACACGTCACTCTTGCATTCTAACAATCATTCTTATAATCATATGGATAGGCTTGTCCGTGAATCATCTGCTTTAAACATGAATTGACGTCGCTGCAGATTAAACTATGTATTTGGTTTCTTACCTTGAATTTTTGGTGTTTTAGTCAGGTGGACAAATTCAGTGTTAAACATCTTAAATATGAAAAGATGCGAAACGTGATTCTTATCTCGACTGCCAGTGATTTATTGTACTTTAGGTTTGATCGAGTCACGACTTGAGCAGCACATATCCGACAAGACATTCTAAAACAATGCTGACTTATAGAACAGTGAACCACGTGTAGAAAAAGACCAATGAGGTTCAAACGCTGTTGGCCTTTGGATTCCAATAGCGATGAGATCGAACTCAAGCTTCCCCTTATGGTAGTGGTAAAGACTTCATTAATCATTATGTATCGAATCGGAGAGAGGAGAGAGAGAAAGAGAGATGGTTATGGAGGGTGGCGTGAGCGGTGGAAAATACATGAACTGTGAGATTAAGGTCAAGCTACTTCCCTCTCTTTAACTCAACTTTAGTGAAGTATTCAACTCGCGCGATCGATTTTTTTTTTTTCCTAATGCACATCCTTATATTATATATATATAAAAAAAAAGGAAAGGTTTTGAAAAAATAAATTAATTGAAATACCAATTTGAGCAATGATAATAACTTTGTCATGTGTTAAGCCAAAATGATCTACAGACATTTTGAATATATACATACATACATATATATATAAATATATATATTTTTCAAGCTAAAAGCACATGAAGCACTGGATGTTTAATCCATAATGTTACACTGATAGATAGGTCTCCTCAGATCTCAAACTGACACGGAACATTGAAGTTGTGTTGGGCGCAAATAAGCCACAACATAATAGCCCAAGTGAGGCTGCCACATTTCACCTTTCAAGAAAAAGATTTACGGTGGACTTATAAGAAGAAAATACATAAGATTCAACAGCCCTAGAGAATACCGGGGGTCAAGAACACAATAGACATAAAAGAAGGGGCCAAGAATAAAACTCATGTATGAAATTATTAGACAAATGGTTTCCTTTAAAAGGTTAAATTTTTAGGAAACGGTCGATTATGTAAATATAGTATACTTCTTAGTACTGACTATCGAATGAGTTTGTATCTTGAAGATCAGTTTCAATCCGCTGAACTAAATCACTATAATGAGACTGACAACGGACCATTTTCCGAAGGATAGAAGAATTTTACTACTTGCCTCATTGTCGGTGGCTTAACAAATCAACGGTTCTAAAATAACCGGACAGTCGTGTTCTTAATGCTGAAGAGATAATGCATGGCAGTCATCGACTTAGGAGGCTTATCGATAAAGTCGATTCGCGTCACATTCGGCCCCTGCTCGCACACTTGAGCGTGGCCAGATTCTCTATCTGGATAAGCCCCCTACTCATTAAACAAGAAAAAGGTCAGATCTGAAAGCAGACAATGCATATAAGACCCAAAGTAAAAAGCACAAAAGTGCTAAAGTAATGTTTTGTTATGTTTGTTATATTGTTCTCCGTCACCAGTGTCCTCAACAGCCTCTGCATAGTGACAAGTCCAGCTTCATTATCCGCTGAACTTTTAGACTCCACAGATCCAGAAGGTCAACAATTGGGTCACCATTAGAATACTCTCATGATTGAATAAACAAAAGCGTTGAGCTCCATAATTTTTGCATACATACCATAAACGTGAGGCCTCAAGCACGTTCATCGCTTTAGTACCATCGTCTCCGGAGTATTTAAACCCGAAACAGTGCCTCCTCCTCCTATCATTTCTGAACCACTTGAAAAGGGTCGTAAGAGTTCTCACAGAAAAACAAAGTTCAGTGGATGAGATGGCCAAGATTCATTCTGTAGTGCCGATTGCTACATCTGAGGCTTCTTGTTCTCCATATATGACTCCAGAGAGAGAAGATTTTACGGTGTGGATGAAGTCACTAATCATGCAAGGAAATGGATGCACCATCTTCAATCAGAATGGCGAGATCGTTTACCGTATAGATAACTACGAAAAGAAGGGAAACAGAAAAGTTTTTCTCATGGATTTACGTGGAAAAGTTCTCTTCACTATAATTCAAAAGGTACAGGCTATGTTTCTTTTCACTTACAAGTCGACTAGATAACTTCAATTACCATGTGAACTATAGGACTGTGGGCTAATGACGAATGTCAATGCAGAAACTTCGAGTTTTTGGGCGCTGGGAGGGCTACAAATGTGACGAACAAGATGTGAACAATGGAAAACTTTGGTTTCGCGCAAAAAAAGGTTGTTCCATCTTTAAAAGTAGATTGTCCTGCCAGGTTTCTGTGCACTGTGGTAAGGCTCAGACATTCTTTAACATAGAGAGTGTGGCTGGTAAATCAGAGTTCAGAATAGTCGACAGAACAGGAGGTCTGATTGCAGAGGTTAGCTTCTTCCAACATATGAACATCTTAATCTAAGTCCAGCTGCTTCTTATTCTTTTAAACTTACACCGTGCCTTTCTTTGGTGATTTTCAGGGAAAGAGGAAGCAGTCATCTTCTGAAGTATACCTAGGAGATGACGTTTTGACTTTGGCTGTGGAGCCTGAAGTTGATCATTCCCTTGTCATGGCTCTTGTCGCCGTTTACGGATCAATGCATCGGAGAATGTGATCTAGTTTTGAAATAGCAAGATTGGTGAGTCCACCGGACTATGCCTTCCTTTCTTTTTTCTTTTTCTTTTTTTTTTTTCGGTCCTTTGAGCAGTCTTGTTGCCCAAAACTACACGAGCAAGGTAGAGTTTTCTCGTAGAATACTGTACATTTTGTTATGCACAAGAAGTGGAAAATATGAAGATGAGTCACGCTTCTGATCTCTCAGCAGATACAGTCTCTATTACTTTTAACTTTAGGAACCTCGTAATAAGATCATCTAATTCATACATCATTGCAGAAATCTCCTGAAGACAAGATATTCTCTTCGTTCAGCAACATTCCCTGCTTAAAAATTTGTGCTGTCTTTTGAAATTTCAAATAGAAACAGGAGTGGCATTCCCTACTTAATTGGCCTGTCTGATTTGAACGACAAGAAATTTCAAGCTAGTGCTTAACATGACTGTTCTCATTAAGGCGACGACTCTGCAGACTGAAAAAACAATAGTTACACCGTAGAGCAGAAAAAAAAAAAAAAAAAACAAAAATCATTATAATTATTATTTTTTTGATACCGACAGATTCAGCAAAACGTGACCCAACCTGTACAAATTCCACTTGTCTATCTTTATGAATACAAATATTCCGCCTGCAGATATAAATATAAGCACATTACATAATATTATCATGAATATAATTAAGCAACACGAGAGTCTTCAATGATAAGAAATATACAGGGGAAATATCAGCTCGTCAACCATGATCTCCATTCATTCATTCATTCATTCATTTATTTTTTTTCTGAGTATTCTCATTTTATAGAGAGAAGCAGATCCACGAGTGCTATTCCTTTGTGACAAGTGTAATAACGTTGCAAAGAGATTATCCGAGTCATCTGGCTTTGATATAACAAATGAAGTCGAAAAGTCAATTGTTTTAGTTTAGTTGCTTGATCGATTTATATATTTTGTTGCTCAATAAGATAGCGGAGCGTGCACGATTTATAAATGTTGATTTAATAAGAGAAACTAAGAAGCTGGCTTTTGATGTCTCTTGGGAATAATTCATTTAGTATAATGAGGAAGCGGGTATTATGTATTCTTATGGGGCATGAGAAGAAAAAAAATTGGCATATTTTGTGATTTTTTGGATGTGAAAAGCATCTATGTTATCATACTAGGAATGATAAGAGTGATCCGATGGTACTTGTATTGCATGTTATTGCCATTTGATAATTTAGCATCAAAATCACGCTTCTTATTTGTACGCGGAATTTACGTCAATGATTTGAAACCAATAAGAAGATGAAGATAATGGCATTGGTTTCATTGTGATCTTTATAGTTTGGTTTGGATTTCTATCGAGAGTTTTCCTAATTGATAAGTTTATTATTGGGATCAAGTATTGTCTTAATCGAGAACCTTGAGAGTCCCTACTAGCTACTTGTAAAATGCAATTCCTGCCTTCACTTTTTGTTGCCTCTCTCAGATCACACCAACGGAAGACCAGAGAGCCAAATCCGAATCTATTAACATACTCATCTAGAGTGCTCAATTTCACTATAGAACTTATTTAGCCGGTAAGACAAGACACTTATGAGTACATTAACTACTCCTCTTTAAGCACTAATTATCATATCTAAATTGGAAAAATTATCAAAAAGTCATAAACTTATTGTAATTATGGGTTAATACTCTGAAAAATCCTAAACTGGTACACCTGTGACAAATCTACCCCAAACTATTTTTTTGACCACAAAAAACCCCAAACTTGTATACCTTTGACAAATTTACCCTAAACTGGTACACTTGTAACAAATTTACCCTCTGTTAGTTTTAGTTAAATTTTCTTGTTAAATTATAAAGTTAAATGACATGTGACGATTGACCGGTATACCAATTTGGGATTTTACACTTTATTTGTCATAGTTTACAATTTTTGTGATTTTTTTGTGGTATTAATCTAATTTAGCAGGGGGTATATTAGTCACAAATTTACCAGTTTGGGATTTATTTTAGTCGAATAAATTAGTTTGGGGTAAATTTGTCATAAATGTACCAGTTTAGGGTTTTTTTATAGTTAGTCGGGGTAAATTTGTCACAAGTGTACCAGTTTGGGATTTTTCATGGTCAAAAAAATACTTTGGGGTAAATTTGTCATAAGTGTACCAGTTTGGGGTTTTTTAAGGTATCAACCCTTGTAATTATGTCAATTTGGTCATCAACTTTTTTTTGTCAACTAAGTCCTCAACATTTTACATTTGTGCGAATTCATTCTATTCAACTAATTTTAGGAGGTTATGATAAAAAAAAAAAAAAAAAAACTAATTTTAGGAGGTTGACACCGACATGTCATCTTATGTGACGCTATTGGCATCGACGTGGATAATTTTTAATAATATTATATTATATTTTAATTTTTTAATTAATTAATTTTATTTTATTTTTCCTTTTTTTTTTTTTCTTTCTTTTTTTTTTTCCCCTTCCCTTCCCTTTCTTTATCTGCAGCCAGTTGCCGGCTCTATTACACTTCACATCTCGCACGTCATTTGTGCACTCCACAAGCATACTTATAATCATATAGATAGGATTCTCCATCAATTATCAACTATAAACATGTGAGTAATGTCAACTGCATATTTGGTTTCTACCTCGAATTTTTTGTGTTTCTTAATCAGGTGGATATATCTAGTGTTAACATCTAAAGGATGATATGAAACGTGACTCTTATCTTATCAGGCGAGTTCTTTAATTTGGGTTGATCAAGTCCTAAACTTGAGCAGCACATATCGGACCGTCAAGGAATGATACTAAAAACATTGCTGACCTAGACAACAGTGAACCAAATATAGAGAGAGAGAGAAAAAAAAAAAAAACATCCGACGAGATTCAAACGCTTTTGGCCTTTGCGCTTTGAGATTCCCAAGTGATGAGGTCGAACTCAAGCCTCCCATTTGTTTAAGTTCCACAAGAGAGAGAAGAATATTTCCGAATATTCACGTAGTCTTGAATATCGTAAATATTCACATGGAAGTTCAAGATGAAAACAAAATGATTTACTTCTGAGGCTTGTCGGCAAAGTGGATTCGCGTCACATTTGGCCCCCGCATGCATACTCAAGCACGAAAAAGATCAGATCTGAAAGCAGACAAATGCATATAAAACTCAAAGCAAAGAGCACAAAAGTGTTATAGTAATGTTTGTACATTAGTTAGTTGTTCTCTGTCACCAATGTCATCAACAGCCTCTGCCTAATTTAATGACAAGTCCAACCTCATTTTCCTGCTGAACTATTAGACTTCCCAGATCCAGAAGGTCAACAATGGAGTAACCATTATAATACTCACATATATTGTATAAACAAAGCGTTGAGCTCCATAATTTATACATACATATCATAAAAATGAAGCCTCAACCGCGTTTGTTGCTTGAGAACCGTCTTCTCAAAGAGTAGTTAAACCCGAAAATGGCCCTCTTCCTCCTATCATTTCCGGAACACTCAAAAGGGTGTATAAGTTCTGATAGAAAAACAAAGTTCAGCGGATGAGATGACCGAGGTTCATTCTTTAGTGCCAAGTGCCACAGCTGATGCTTCTTGTTCTCCATTTATGACTCCAAAGAGAGAAACCTTCACGGCGTGGATGAAATCCCTCATCATGCGAGGAAATGGATGCATTGTTTTCAATCAGAATGGCAAGATCGTTTATTGTATAGATAGGAATAATGGCACAACTAATCTTTGAACTTTGGCCCATGTGCATTATGGTCCCTGAATTTTTAATATGTCTAATATGGTTACTAAACTTATCCAAACGTGTAATATGGTCTTTGAACAATTCATTGATTCGATATGATTTATGAATTTTTTGTACGTGTTCAATTTAGTCCCTAAAAATAAAAGTAAAAAAGTCACGAAAAACCCCAAACTTTGCCCCGAATGACACATTTACCCCAAACTTTTTTTTGTGCCATGAAAAACCCCAAACTTTCTAAACCGTGACATTTACCCCATAAGGGCATTTTTGTCTTTTTAATTTCTTTTTTTTTTTTTTTTTCTTCTTCTTCCCTTCGCTGGCCATGGCAGAGGGAAGCCGGCGCCAGCAAGGGTCGCCCTCGCCAGCATGGGGTGAGGGCGGCCCTCGCCGGCGTCGGGCGAGGGCTGCCCGACGCCGGATCGGCGAGGGAGGCCCTCGCCCGACGCCCGTGAGGGCTGCCCGACGCCGGCAAGGGCCGCCCGACACTGACGAGTGCCACCCTCGCCCCATGCCGGCGAGGGCAACCCTTGTCGGCGCCGGCTTCCCTCCGCCATGGCCGCCATGGCGGAGGGAAGAAGAAAAAAAAAAAGAAGAAAAAAAAAAAAAAAATTTTAAAAATGAAAAGACCAAAATGCCCTCCAATTTTGGGGTAAATGTGTCACACTTGAAAGTTCGGGGTTTTTGGTGTCGCAAAAAAAGTTTGGGGTAAATGTGTCACGGTTTGGAAAGTTTGGGGTTTTTGACGGCACAAAAAAAAAGTTTGGGGTAAATGTGTCACTCGGGGCAAAATTTGGGGTTTTTCGTGACTTTTTCCCAAAATAAAATGTATAATATTGTTCTTTCACTAATTCAATTTTAGTAATAAAATTGAAAATTTCCATATAACTCATAAACTAAATTTAACATGTATCAAAAGTCTAGAAATATCATCAAGCAATCTAAAAGTTCAAGAATCATATTGTACATTAAGCCAAAATTCAAAAACCACACTAACAAATTAAAATTTTAGGGTGCGCATGACAAGCACCTATTTCTGTTCCAGAAATAGTTTTTCTATTTTAGAAACAATTTGGAATAAAAATCCGTTTGGTAAAATTATTTCACTTTTCTATTTCTGAAATAGATTCTTGTTCCGAAATAGGTTTGGATTAAAAATCAAAATAAAAATTTTCTATTTTTTTTTTAATTTATGGAACAAATAAGAAATAAAAAAAAAAAAAATTTCATCATTCATCGTCGTCGCCGCCGCCCACCAATTGCCTCTCGGTCGTCGGCCCGCCACGCCGCCCGCTGGGTCGGTTGCGCCGCCGTCCACCGCCGCCGATCGTCGGTCGCTACTGCCGCCGACCACACCACACCGCCAAGCCCGGTTCCGGCCACCGACGGCCGCCGCAGTCGCCGGCCGCCGCCGCCGCCCACGCGCGCCACCACCGCCGCGCGCCGCCGTTATCCGAAAGAAAGAAATTTTGTGTCATCATCAAACGAATTTCTATTTTTAGAGTAGAAATTTTGTGTTGTTATCAAACGGTTATTTTTACTTAGAAACTCATCCAGAATTAGAAATAGAAAAATCTATTTCTGTTCCAGAAACTATTTCTGAAACAGAAATGATTTCATGCGCGCCCCTTAGAGACTACATTACATATAGGGTCAAAATTTATAGATTACTTGTGTCATTTTTCCTCACGGATAACTACAAAAAGAAATGTAGCAGAAAAGTTTTTTCTCATTGATATACGCTGCTGGAAAGCTCTCTCCGCTATAATTCAAAGGGTATAGGCTATGTTTTCTTTCACTTACAAGTCGACTGGATAACTTCACTTACCCTGTATGAACTACAGTACCGAGGCTAATGGCTAATGTTAATGCAGAAACTTCGTGTTGTCGGGCATTGGGAGGGCTACAAATGCAGCGAACGGGGTGCAAATGATGGAAAACTTTGGTTTTGCGTCAAAAAAGGTTGTTCCATCTTTAAACGGAGATTGTCCTGCCAAGTTTCTGTGCACTGCAGTAAGGCTCAGACATTCTTTAACACAGAATGCGGCTGGTAAATCAGAGTTCAGAATAGTCGACAGAACAGGAGGTCTAACTGCAAAGGTTAGCCTCTTCATAGTCCAGGTACTTCATATTCTCTTGAACTAATACAGTGCCTCTCTTTGGTGATTTTCCAGGGAAAGAGGAAGCAGTCGTCTTCTGGAGTATACTTATGAGATGATGTTTTAACTTTGGCTGTGGAGCCTGGAGTTGATCTTCCCCAGTCGTGGCTCTTGTCACTGTTTACAGATTCATCAGAGAATGCGATCTAATCTTGGCATGGTGAGAGCAGCGAGTCCCCCACGCTATTCGTTCCATTTTTTTTTTTTTTTTTTTGGGGGGGGATTAATGAGCAGTCTTTTTCCCTAATAAAACACCAGCAAGGCAGAGTGTTCTTGTAGAATACTGTACATTTCATAACAACACAAGAAGTGAAAATATGAAAATGAGTCACGCTTGTGATCTCTCAGCATATACACTATTTCTTATACTTTTAACTCAAGCCAACTGGTAATATCATCTAATTTCGTACAACATAGCTGACACTCCTGAAGACAAGATATTTTCTTCATTCAGACATTTTAAGCTGTCTTTTTAAAATGCAAACAGGAATATGAGAGGCATTCCCTAATACCTTGACTTGTCTCTGATCTGAACGCCAACAAAATTTCAAAATAGTGCTTAACATGACTGTTTTCATTAGGGTGATGACTGCACACCGAAAAATAACAGATGAACTGTAGAGCAGAAACAAACAGGAAAAGCCTCACATAGTTTATGAGTAGATGGGGCATGAAAAGATTAGTACTTCAGTTTTTGCAGCAATCTACTAGCTTAGAATTTAGATATGTCCTCCGTGTTGTGCCAGTAGCTTCAACCATAACAATTTATTGTAAAAGATGATAGTCTCAAAATTTGCGGTTTAAAAAACCTCTGATACTAATACACATACAAGACTCCAATTAATATGAACTCTGATTAGTAATTACCACTTTTTCTCGCTTCCTGGCAAAGCTTAGAAGTGTTTTAATATAGGGGCTCGTGCAGTTTTTGAGATCAGAACAACAGGAGTGAAGCAGAAATGATACGTGATAGAGTAAAAACAAAAAAAAACATAGATTGATCATTACTTCTCATGAAAAATACAAACAGTACCCCTATAATAAGTTTGCATGGATAGACACGCCCAACAAATTATGTATGAACAAAAGAGTTAACCCTGAAAGAAAACTTAACAAATGAAAAACCTATCTAATGATGTATAATGCCAATCAGAGAAGCCAGCACTAAGAATAGGTATCATAGGTTTACTCTTATTGACCCTGATGGATCATTTCTGGATTCTCAATGTTCATCCCCGTGCCTATACTGTACAATGTGCCTATCCATCTTTCTGTGAAATGAGAAAAAAAATAAATCAATTCTTCTTGGAGTTTTTTAGGTTGCGCAGAGTCATGACGAGCTGTTGCCTTTCACCTTCAACCTCCGCAAACATGAGACTCATCTCGGAATATTTCTCCTGCAGTTCCTTTAATTCACTTTCCATTAATTGATTCCTCTCCTTCATTGATTCCAGTTCTTTTGACAGATAACTAACATTGTCCTGTGTATTATTTGCTGCATTTTTCTTCACTTCTTTGTCCAGCAAGGCTTCATCATTTCTGGGGCATAGAAAAGTAAAGAATGTAACAAATTTATTTGTACTAATTTTCCACTTTTTCGCCTTTTTTCCAACTACTGAATAACATAAAAAGAGTTGGCAGGGATATGGAGTTTGCTGCATGAATTCAGACCTGTTATGCAAGTTTCCATTTTCCGTGGATAAGCATGATTCTTCGGGTGAAACATTTTTTGAAGTGATTCCTCCAGTAGCTTCGGCCACCTGGATTTGTAATGTAAACACTATAAGAGTAGAGTACAGCATGATCCTCATGAAGCTAAACCAATCTATAAAGCAGTTCTGTAATCAAGTCCAGTCATATCATGGTTCAAGAAATTCTAAGCGGGATGAGAAAGAAGCTATATTTATTTTAGTGTCGTGAGCAAACTTAATTACAGAACTGCATCTTTTTCTCCTTTTGAATTTGGTGGTATACTTTCATTAGCAAACTTAACTTTGTATGACATGAGGTGTGGAAACCTAATGAAATGTCTCCTTCATCATTTTTTTAGACAAGTGAAAAAAACAAATTCTGAGCTAACATTTATGAACAATAGATAGTTAAGTCATACATATAATGGCTACCTTGTTACATGGGTAAAAGTGGTTGAGTTCGTCCAATCTACTTTCCAACTCTTCAATTTTGCTTTTGAAACTGTTTTCCTTCTCCAGAAAAGAATTCGCCGATTCTTCCAAAACAGCTTCTTTCATCTTTATTTGACCCTGTCAGAAGCTACTGTAAGTAAAAGATACACTGCATCGCCTCATTCTGAGTAATTATTGTCATCAGAAGTAAACAATCATTCAATCAAACTCTTGATGTTATAAAAGGTGATCAAAATGTTTGAAGCCCTAGAGAATGACAGTGACTACAGTGAAAAAAAAAAAAAAAAAAAACATCAACCAAATGCGAAGGGTACAAAATTTACCTCTAACAACTTCAGTTTTTCCCTGAGATTTGAGACCTCTTTATTGCTGCTAGCAAGTGGAACTACTTTATTGTTTCTTGTAGCATTCTTTGTTCCCTCGGAAATAGCTGCACGGCCATTGCTTTCCTTGACTCTTTTCTCAATGACCAGCAAGGCTTTGTCCTTATTTTCCAGGTCTCCCTTTAGCTGGAATATTTGATTTCTCAGATTCTCCTTCTCTAACTTGTCCTCTATGAGCAAATTTTTTAAATCCTTACACTGAACTCTCAGTGTTTTGAGCTCTGTTTCTAATTTGCAGATCGTAATATCCTTTTCATCCTTCAAATGCCTCAAGCGTTTCAATTCCACAAGTGAATCCTCCAACTCTTTCTCCACCAAAGCTATTGCACTCACCAGTTCATTTCTTTCCACATTTCCTCTCTGAACCGCCAGCTCTGCCTCTGTGATTGATTTCTTCAGCTGTCTCAGCTCTTCCTTCAAATCATCTTCCTGTCCTGCTTGGTTAGAGAGGAGATTATTCTCTGCATTGAGCCTTGTGATCTCAGCTTTGAGTGTCATTATCTCATGGAGTAGATTCTCTGTAACTTCCTTCTCGTGCTTCTTACAATCTTCGAGTTGCTTGGACTTTTCATCAATCTCCAAAGCCATCTTGTTGATCTGATTTTTTTTCTCCCCTGTTTGATCAGAAAGTTCAGCAAGTTTTATTTCATATGAATTCTTGACTAACTGTAACTCTGTATTGGCTTTCTGGAGCATCTCATCAAGTTGAATTTTCTGCATCCTCAGCTCCCCAGCTTCCGTGAGGGCTCTCATGGCCACTTTCTCATTCGCGGTAAAAGTTGAAGCCATTTGCTCAGATAACCTTCTGAACTCCCCCTGGAGCCTCTCTGCAGTATTAACGTTCTTCTTTTTCATTGTTTGCAAAGCTCTCTCTGCTTGGATGGCTCTTTGCTCCTGTTCCACCTTGGCACGAGTTATGACCTCCAGATTGGCTTCAAACTCTCTTGCTTGTTTCTCCAGCTCTTCTTCCAAGCTCTTCATGTGAGCACGAAGTTCATCAATGGTGGTTACAGATTCAGTCAAGTCTTCAGACTGCTTTTTGAGTTCATTTTCCAAGCTCTGAATCTTGTTTTCTAATTCGTGCATATTTCGAAAACGCAAGCCGTCGCACTGCATCTTTAGCTGTTCCTGCAATTGGCTTTGCTCCAACTTGTAGGAAATTTCGTGATTTTTCTGCTTCAATATCTCGTAATCAAGTGCAATCTGCTCCATCTGCATTTCCAGTTCATCTCTATCTCTCCTGTAGATCTCTATTTCACTATTGAGGTCTATGATCTTCTGCTCCATCAGATACATTTCTTTGGCATCTCTGTGCTCTTTAACAATCTCTTCTAATGCTTTTTGATCTTCATCTTCATCTGTTTCACATCTCGAAGCACCTTCGCTTGGAAATTCCTTATTTTCATATGATCCTGATTTGCCAGAACGATTGCCCATTTCCTGATTCTTCTGCTCCAGCATTTCATCCAAATCTTTTATGGCAAGAATCAATTCTTCATTCGATTCCTGGGTTTTCTGCAATTGCAACCGGAGGTTTGCATTAAGGTTTTTCTCATGATCCAGTTCTTCTCTAACTTCTTCTAGGAGAGCTCGCAGATCCCCGTCCTCACACTCCAATTTCTTCTTCACTGTTGACCTGTGTAAGGACTTAAATTTCTCACATTGCAATTTTAATGCATCTCTCTCCTCCTTCAAGCAAACTATTTCTCGAGAGAGATCTTGACTCCTTTTACTCTTCTTCACAATTTGCTTCCTGAGAGTCTGCAACTCTAACTCCGACATATCCACCTGCCTAGCCATCACTACTAGCTCGTTTCTGAGTTTCTCTATCTCAGAATCTGAAGCCTTCTCCAACTTCCCCTCCAGATTGGCGTCTGACATATCAGCAACCACCGCGTGACCCAAACTGGCAGACCAACCCCATTTCTGTCCATGAGGCAGTAATACATTGCTCATGGAGGATTGGAATCCATTAGATTTGTATGGAACGATAGCATTGCTAACACTATGTTCCCGAGGCGTGTTCAGTCCTGAGCTGCTCTCAGAGCTAGAAACAGTTAAGTCTGATCCGCTTGAGGCTCTGAAGCTACCATTCAATTCGGCATTTTGAGTGATGATGCTCTTATTAACTGTCACATCCTACGATTAAGAAAAAGTTGAAGTTAACATCATTCATTTGCCTTGCTCCATGAAAAGGCTCAAACTTAATGTCGTTCTCTCTCTATACTTTATGAAAAATAGAAATTGAATCTGAAAATTGCTTTATATAGGTAGGATGAGAAAGGAACATACTTCTGCAGAACTATTCTTGGTGTTCTCATTGCTCTCGTCTTTGTCACCATTGCTTAAATGGGATCTCAAGCTATTGTCCTGCAATTTAACTTTTGTATCTTCATTTTCTTCCACCTCTCTGCAAAGGCACTTTGCAAACGTCATGAATACAGAAATCAAAGTCAAGCTTCACTAACATAGGCAGTCATAATGAAAATCAGCAATGATGCTGGTATTCACCTGTTGTCAACATTTTCCTGCAGCCTCTGAATTGAAACCTGTTAAAAATCAGAAGAAGTTTTCTCGGTAAGCGAAGTTCTGCCAACAAACAAAAGGGGGAGAGAGAGAGAGAGAGAGAGAGAGAGAGAGAGAGAAAGAGAGAGGCTAACATGCAATACAGCGCCAATGCTCGAATTCTTTAAAGGGAGGGAAACAGAGGAAGCCTTGGTCGCCTCAGCATAATCTGCAAAATCTACCGAAGCTTCACCGATGAAACCAGATTTTGCAGCTCCCTGCAACAACCCTCCACATTTAATTGATTCTAACATACAATTCCCCTAACAAAAGCCCCCAACATCGACAGAAATATATCAACTGAAATTCACAGCAATTCATTACCGTGGACACGATAAATTGGTAGATCTTTTCATTTATTTTCCCAGTTTTGGGATCTCGAGCGAATTTAACCGTCTCATAAACCGGATTGGCCCATTGGCATCTCCCCTCTCTGATTGTGGCTTTCTCCAATTTCAATGTCGGTTTCCCCACATCACCGGGAACCACAGACACCATTAATGCATCCGCATTTAGTTGTGCCACCTGAAATGAAATTCGAAATTCAAACACATTGATCTCAAACAGCATCCATCACCTTCCTATTCACAAATTGCAATCCGTCTGCCGACAGATTCAAGAAAACACCAAGAAAAGGATAAAATCAGAGAGACTTCTAATTGTTGAATTGCTGCGGTTTCAGTAGGCCAGACAGTTCCTGCTTTCTCAAAATCCCAAGAATCGACTCCTTCAAGATTCGAAAATAATAAAAAAAAACTTCTGCTGTTATGGCACTTTCTGGGGAATTACAGATTTACGACCGACCCGACTCAGCTCATACTATAATAACGGAGAAAACGGGACCAACGTTCACAATGCCGAAGAAGAAAGCTAAGCTGGTTCTTCAAACTCCTTTCATACAAAGGCAGAGAAAAAATAAACTGAACTCTTTCAAGTACCTGGGTCGCATGAAACTGCAGCTTGAACACGGCCTTGACCCTGTTCTTCTCGCTCCTCCATCTCACCGGCTTGAACATCCTTCCTTACTCCCTCCGGCGCTGCCCCCGGACGTTCACTGGAGCTCCGGCGAGAGCCACCGGAGATCCACCATTTTGCTCTGTTTCACCGATTCCTCGTTCTCGGCGCTTGAGAATTGACCGTTATCCGAGTACTAGCTCATTGGGCAGATTGAGATGCAGAGCACAGTGTCCCTGGATTTGCACAGAGAAAGAGAGAGAAAGAGAGAGAGAGGGTGAAATGTGAATGGATGAATCCAAGGAGCAGATCTGATGTGCTCTGCTCTGGCGTCCGGAGAGAGTGAGAGAGCTCGTGCTCTGCTGCAATGTGGCTAGCTCCCCTGCTAAACAGCAAGCTCCTTTGGAAAGACGACACTTTCTTATTCTGCTTTTTACTCTTTTAATTATTCGGTTCAATTGACTCTTTTTTTTTTTCTTTTTTTTTTTCCAATAATTGTTAGATCAAGGGAAATCAAAAAGAAAAAAGAAATTATGGGGAAAATGGCTGGAGGAGAAGCTTCTCTGGGATTTAATGCAATAAAATAATAAAATTAGAAATAATATATAAAAAAAAAAAAAAAGAGTAAAAAACAACTACTCGTATGGTTGGAGAGAGAAGTGATGAATTATTTAACTGGGGCAACTAATCTTGGTCAGCACGGACGGTATCTTCATCGTGGTTCACAAGACGATTTTGCCCCTATGGTACACCGATGAGTTACGTAGATTTTTTTTTATTTTTTTTTTTTCATGTTTTTTGTTAAATTTCACATCTTGTCCTTATAGGCTACAGCCACCATGCTGTCGGTTCACTGTGATTTTCTTTTGGATCTGAGTTCACTCCATTTAAAGAGACAAGAAATTGCACTTGGAGTGCAGTATGCATGTCATGTTTTTATAAAGATTGCCCACACTTCAAAGATTTCTCACTAATTTATGTTACCCAATTAGGACTTTCGGTTTTTCTTTCTTTTATTTTCTTGTTTTTATTTTTATTTCTATTTTGGGTTTTTTTGGTAGCTAGACTAGAGTGCAGTAGAGGGATTGGATCATGTTGAAAAGAAGGGAGAGTTTATTTAATTATTTAAGGAGAGTTTGATGTAGTAAGATAATGATTTTTTGTCAATAAATTAGATGTTTCTTCACAGATGACAGAGGGGATCGTGAGAGCCCGGGGTTAGGTAAGCTGCTTGATTTGGGTAGTTAAGGTACCAACTTGGTGAATTTTGATATTGCTTCTGAAGGACTAGCTATTAACCTAAATGAAATATTTTGTTCCATTATTTGGCTGCAAAAAGAAAAAAATTATATGCTTTTCAGAGGGTGAGCCCTCATGTACAATAGAATACATGATATTATCAATTTAGTCATTTTGAACTTTAGGAATGTGATATAATAGTAAATTAAGAGAAGAAAATAATTGTCTTAATTCGAAAACATTCTCTATGTACTATTATCTACATATAGCATATAGAGCGAGCGATAGTAGATGATTGCATTTATTGGATTCTCTTTTAATTGGTTTTTTAGAGTGCTGTCTTTTGGGAAAGTGGTCTTTCGTAAACATGCCCCACAACTCCTTTATGTACATATTTCATCATGTACTTCCTTTTGTTGGGTAGAGCAATTGGCATAATTTCTTCTCTTTTTCTGGGGTTATTTTTTTTGTTTTTATTTTTTATTTTTTTATCTTGTCACCCTTGCCGTGCGATTGCAGGTAAATAAATGTTCCTTCCCTAGCAACCAGATTACAAATATGCAATTATAAGATGAATATTTTTTGATAACTTCAATCGCCCTCGCGGTAGATAAGAAAAATGTTCACCCGCCTGATAGCAAAAATTCGTGAGATGAAAAGGACAATCCACAACAGAATATGCAAACTGAACAATCTTCGATGAGAATTTTCCAACGTATTGATAATTTCAATATAATTAAAACTGCAACAGGGATTGTCATTTCATGTTGGGATGGGAACTGAGGATCTAACATCAATCTTACACAAAATTAATGTCGGTTTGTTCTTTTAATTTTAGGATTTTTAAGTTCCTATATTTGCCTGCCGACAGAAATTTTTAAGATGATGAAGAAGGAAAGATGAGCGCACAAGAAAAACCACCAATTAGTTTGACCAAAAAATTTAGGTTTAATGATTGATGACTTTTCATTAGAATATCATGTCCATGAGAATGACATTTTAACAAATGGAATTCCACTCCAGCCTACGGTTTTAGCCAATTACGTAGGACAAGATATAATCATCACTGACCCACGGTCTCCAAGCACTATTCATCTTGTATTTATTTATTTTTTAGACTATACTTTCTATTTTATTTTGGGTAGGCCATGGAGGGCTGTATCCCAGTACCTTTAAAGTCCACACAATTTTCAGATAGGGACATTACGAATTCGTCCTCGAAGGTTTTTTTTTTTTTTTTTTTTTTGCCCCTCTCGTCCTCGAAATTCAAAGCCTGGCATTTTCATGATGGACCAACCGACAGCATATACCAATTGAACACATTCTCTTTATTACTGTACAAAAAAGTATCTACATGCACTCTCAGTATAAATGGCCAAGACATCATATTCAATGGCGGACTAGATAAGGAAGCGCCATTGGTACATATGTGCGGGTGTGAGAGACTGATATGACTATAAGAATTAGGACGTGCTAATGACTTGATTGATAATGAAATTATCTCGACATATCATTTTGCAAAGGAATTCGAGGATAATAATATTGGGATCTTGTTAAAGAGTATCTTCGAGACACTTGTCAAGTATAACTAATGAGGACTCATGCAATTTTCATAATATTAATTATGCACATGATGAAGAAGATCAGTGCATTGAAAATTGCAATACTTCCTTATTTAGCTGTTTATTTTCTAACATTATTTTTTATGTAATTTGAATCTCTGTCACCAATTTATGATATTTTATGTGACATATATGTCACCGGTGTATTAATGACTTAACTTGTTGATTCAAATTGGAACCATTTGGCTGACATTCTCTCACGTATGCACCTTAATAGTGACCGTTTGGCTTAGAACAGATTTCTAAGTTTATAATCACAGTAAAAAAAAAATAAAAAATAAAAAATAACCAAGATAAGCAAGGGAGAACCTTTGATATGAACGACCGTTGTGAAATTTTGTGATCTTTTGAGTGAACTTATTGTAAACGAATGTTCCCTGTGCAATCCCCAATGGAGTCGGACAAAAGCAATGAAACAAAGACCAACCATTTCTCAAATAATTTAGTTTCGCCCCCACCCATCTTTATTTTTATCATATAATCATATTTAAGATCTTAGGTAATACACACCAGACAAGACAAGAAAATCATTAAAAATCTCTTGGTGCAACAAACTCCTGCGTCTTCACGTACTGGGCCTATACGTTTTTGTCTTTCTGCAACAAATCTGCAGAGTTTGAATCGTCAAGCATATGCTCTTGGATATAAAATACAAGCGTGCATGCCGCAGGCCTGTATCTGCTCTTTGCTTCACCTGCCGTTTGGTATGAAACCGTATAGTATGGGAGAAGAATAAGGACTTTAGGGTGAGGTGAGCTGCGGGAAAGAACTGTGGTCCTGCTCAATGGTGGATGCAGAAACTTCAATTAAAGAGACGAGATTGAAGAAAATAATCGCGATGCCCTAGGTCGAGTTAGAGAGATTTTGTATGAAATTTCGTAGGTCATATTAGATGTTCAGTTGGAAAAAATCACATCGAGCAGCAAGCATAACCAATGACGCACGGCGAGTCGGTGGCCACCGCCTGCTAGCCCCTCGATCCGTCCATGATCTTTGACGTTTCTAAGGAAAGAATCAAAGGGGTCAAACCATGAGCTGCGTGTTGATGTGATATTGTAATTTAAGCGGCCGAGGAAGACTTACGGATCAAATAATTTGGCAAAGTAATTTTCAATTCTACGGTGAAATTTAAGAATTGCCAAGTTAAAAAATCCAAGACAGTGCTTCGCTTTTGTCATATTTTTACTCCTTACACAAGCACATACGTCAACAATCAAACAATGTATGTCCGGACACATTTAGTCGGAACAGATAATAATCTAATTGAGATTGATCACATGAATTGTATTGTGATCATCCATCCTCTTATCTTACTAAATCTTTTCTGACTTGGGTCCTGCGGTATTTTTCTTTTCAAATTCTTCATTATCATGTACGTTCGTAGTCACCATGTATATTAATAAAATACCATATACGACATGTTCCTCCATCTAGATCTAACACCAAAGATCTGCTAAAAATAATTTATAATCAACAAATCCTAGCTTGGAAAATGGGATTCTTTCTCTCCACGCGAGATTAACCAAACTCAGGGGCGGTGTGATCTTCCTCCTTCCTTCCTCCTTCCTTGTTTCTCCCTCCCTTCTTGCGAAGCTGTATTACTTGGCTTTAAAGAGGATCATGGGTTGGGCGTGAGAAAGAGAGAGAGAGAGAGAGAGAGAGAGAGAGCAAGCGAGGACGAGTCGTGAAGAGTCCACGTGAGCCGAGGCGTGCGCGTGGGGCAGCGAGTCGGGTCACCAACCACGTCCCCTTTTGTGTCCAGGAAGCATTAAACTCGGTGTGCATGGAGTGGATAAAGCACTGTGCTCTTCGGTAACATGAGAGTCCCTGTCGATGAGGGGTGTCTCACTTTATCTGTTTGTTTTTATTTTCATGAGGAGGCCATTGGGTTGTCGCTTTATTTTTTTTTTTCAGTTCGCAAGCTTTATTCAACTGCCAACCTAACCGAACTTTCCGACGAGGGTCCATTCTTGATCTGCTTTATAGCGTGGAGAGGGCGCAGGTCTTGTCCTTTTGAACAGCTTCCTCCACAAAATGAGTGGCAATGCATAGCCGATTTGTGTGACTTCATGGTGTACTGTTGCATTCATCGTGGCTTAGGAATTTTGTGCAGTCCGAAATTTCCTTTTCTGACGGCCTCTCGAGATGCCTCCTCCTATTTCTTCGACCTCACTTATTAAATCGCTTTGGTGTGTGCCATATATCTGTTTTTAAAGTAATAATATCAAAAAACCTCTCTCTCTCTCTCTCTCTCTCTCTCTGCGCGCTGGCGTGGTCACCATTGCTTGACACCACCACCCTCTAGCAAAGCCATTACTAGCCACGGAGACAACCATCCCCACCATCTTTGCTATTGTTTCTCTCTTGCTCCCTTGGATTCTCACTCATCTCCCTTTTCTCGCGCTTTTACTATTAGCTTGTGTTTCATTCTCTATCCCAAAAAGATGTCCGATTAGGTTCATTTTGAGCTTTAGAAAATGCTAATGATGCTTAGTTGACCTGATTGAAAAACCCTAAAAAGGACGAGTAGATATGGACAAGTGATGTGCATTCAACAACGTGTGTTATAGGCTAGCAAAATCGTGCACCACTGGTCAAGAGATAATTACCAAAAAAGTTATAAATTTATCATACTTGTGCCAATTCAGTCTCATACATTTTAATTTATCAATTTAATTGTAATTTTCTTTTATTTTGCCAATTGAGTATATCTATCTATTTTTTATTGGAAATTGATAAAATTGTGTTATGTGATATTGCTAATGTTGACATTAACTTTTTAGTAATATCTTAGTAATTTATGGTCTTATTTTATAATTTTTTATTTCTTTTTTTTTTTAAAAAGAGCAACGGTTTTAAATATAATTGAAAGCTGAGTTTCTAGACGATGTCAATTAGTTTCACTTTTTGAAGCAGAATTTGTTAGGAATCATTAAGGCAAATTACATGTCACATATACATTCAGCTCACAAGATTTCCATGTATATATATACATATATATATATATATATATATATATATTAAAGATTCTAAGATTTCAAATGATGACATAATTTTTTCATCTAAAGAGGCTTTAAATTATTAAAGACGCTCACTCAATATCAAGAAGGGATCACGCAAGCCTATAATCTACTTCCGAAACTCCGATCCACTCGATATGATGCATTCTAATCAGATCCCTATATAGGCAATGATGATCCCTCTTTCTACCCCACAGTGCCTCGTTCCATCTTTGCCGTGAGACCCACTTTGTTTGGAACATTACACATGCTTCCTTGGACCCATAAAAGCATGCGTTTCTGGCAGAACAAAGGTCGATATCGCATCGATGTGTGTTGGGGAAGTGTGCAAATCGGCAATTTGGTAATTACGAGAGATCGCTGTGTCTGCGTTGAAGGTCCAGAAGCCCGCCAAAATGGTGGGAAGTGATGAGGTGGCTTCACGTGTACACTTCATCATTGCGCATAGAATTCCTCATAAAGAGAGAAAAAAAGTTGTTCCGTATATCTTTCGCTAAGGTGAGCACGGGCCACTTGTCTTCCCCAAATCATTAAGACATTAGGATCACAAGTCAATTGGGAATTGATCGATAACCCTTTCCGAGGGCCTACAATATTTCCTGATTAGACATGCAATGATATACTTAGCTCATAATGCATGTGACTGCAGTGTACTCACGGACTGCAACTTCCAACACCTTGAATATTTGGGCCTGTGCCTGAGCTAGACCTAGTTGTTTGGTGAAACTAAGGTCTGCTGTTCTCTTTGTTACTTGCCACTCAAGAGTTAACTGGGTGGTTGACGGCTCGATTTGAATGTGGTAAATCCTTTATTCTTTTGTTTTTACAATGCAGCAAATTTTATGTTTGTATCATAATATGTTCCATGTACAGTAATCTTGGAATTCACGCCCATAGAGTATTTATTACTTTGATCACAACACCCTACTGATGCAGTCGGAAGTGCATTAATGCAATCGAACCCCACATACCTAATTACCATGTAAAGACATAGTCTGTATCACCAATACTCAACATTTATAGTAGGACACACACATACAAGGTCATATGGTTGGGTCTCTTCATGGTGAGTGCATTAAGATAATATGACTTCAGAGCAGTACATATTTTTTCTTTTCTATTTTTTGGGCTAATCCAATGGTTGGCAACTGTGGTGTACTTGGAGAATAAAATAAGAGGAAAAATTTCTCACCATAAAGATTGTTCTGATGTGATTAATTAGGAGTGACAAGATTGGAGGTAAGAAGATGGTCATCATCATTAGGAAACCTTTCCTACTCTCTCATGAGATGGACACCTAATCAACTTTCTTTGTCCATCGTTTTGATTATCCCATCTCAACTAAGAGCTCACTGGTCCATTTGATACCTGAAAGATGGTAGGTCTTGTTAATAATGACGCAATCATACATATGTTGCAAGCGAAAATAGAAGGGGACATTACAAAAGGATAAGAACATATTGAGAAATCATATTCTAATCATCAAGCATTAATGATTTTTTTTATTACACTTGTTAAAAATACGACTAGAAATCTTTGATTATCCTTGACCCAGATCTAATAGAGAGTCATGAAAGGCCAAAGGCCTCTCAATACATCTCAAAGGCACACTTGTCAAATCGGCCTAAAGTAACGTCATCATGCACCATCATAGGCTTTAGTCACGTGAGCAATGGTTCTTATTCCCCTAGGCTACTCTCTCTTCATCTTTCTACAAAACATGATATCACCTCGTGTATAAAGTCGTAAAAGCATCATTAAATTAAGCCATTAGCTGAATAATTATATTTATATAAAGGGGAAAGAAAAGGGAGAAAGATGGCATCTACAATGATGAGGCTGCAAGAACGTCCCCACACACACACAGCATGAGAGGCAACAGAAAGTGCACATGTGATGCGAAAGTGGGTCGACCCCATCGCATCGCCAATTGTAGATAACAGCTTTTTAGGGAGACAACCAAGGGAAAAAAACATCACTTCTCGAGATTTGTCTTTCGCCTCTTATTTCGTAAAGTGAGAGCAATATGGAGGAGATCTGCTTCGAGCTGCCTATGGAAAAGATGGGAGAGGAGTCACGTGCTAGGACAGCCAAAAAATGAACAGGACTCGCGTGATCAAAGTTATGGAAGCACATTGCTGGGGTCTTTAAGTCTCTAAGAAAAGGATTGCTTCTTGGGGCAAGAGTTATGAGGTTTGCTTTGCTCCAACAAGAGGCAAATTAACCATTGTTTGTTAAATCGATTTCATTTATTGTGTCCTTGTGTCAATTTTCAAGTGTTCTATGTGTATCCAAGCAGAGTCTCAATTGCAAATTATGTACAATAAGATTACTTTTTACCTCTTAAAATGGGGAAAAATACCAAAAAAGTCTTAAACCTATTATATTGGTATCAATTCAGTTATAAATTTTTCAATTGGACTAACTCAGTCATAAACCTTATAATATTGGTACCAATTTAGTTCATCCGACCAATTTTGGCCTGCCGGCGCTGATGTGGACGTTGGCTGGTGGCCGGATACTGACGTGACAATTTTTATGATTTTTTAGTGATTTTTTAATGATTTTTTTTCCAATTTATTATTATTATTTATTTTTTTCTTTTTTCTTTTCTACCTTCTTCTTCCTAGCCGGAGGCTCACCGACCACTGGGTGAGGGCTGCAAAGCCGTTGCCTGCTGCCAGCGAGGGTCGCAGCCCTCACCTGGCCTCTTCTAGGGCCGCCGGTGAGGCGGCTTCACCCGACTGCGTGAGGCCAGCCTCGCTCGCAGCTGGCGAGGCCATGGCGGCCATCGCCAGGGCAGAGGTGAGGGCTGTGAAGCCCTTGTTAGCCGCCGACGAGGGTCGTAGCCCTCGCTCAGCCTCAACCAAGGCTGCGTGCGAGGCGACTTAGCCCAGATCTGGGCCAAGCCAGCCTCGCCCTAGCCTTGGCCCGGGCGAAGGTAGCCATCGCCAGCACGCCGACCATGGCAGTGGCCCAGCCACTGGTGAGGATTGGGCTTGTCAGGCCACCGTTGGGCGACACCGACCTGGTAGTGGCCCGACCTGCTTGCCAAAATTTGGCGAGGTTGAGTTCACTAGCTATAGTGAGGATCAGGTCAACGAGTTTCACTGTGGCTCGACGTCGCCGGGGGTTGGCACCGCTCCAACGAGGTCATCGGCCATGGCCAAGGCTGGCGACCAACCAAAATGTATAAGAAGAAAAGGAAAGAGAAGAAAAAGAAAAAATTAGATTCGATTCTAGGAATTGTTCCTAAGAACAAAAAACAACATTTTTTTTACTTTTTGATTCGGTTCTAATCTATTTCTAGGAACAAAAGGATAGATTTTTGTTCCTGTAAACAAAAATTTTATCAAATCAGTTTCTGCTCTTTTTTTAATTTTCAGGACATAAGAATAGAATCAGTTGTTCCATTGATGGTTACCAAACATGACCTAAGAGTAACAAGTTTGAGAAGAGGGGTGTCAGAACTTGAATAAGTGATTTGTGCTCTGATACCGAACGACCTTTCTCGCTAATCATTTCCTTGGTAAGAGAAATTCCTTGGAATTTGTTTTCCTGTTCATTAATCAGTTCTTGGGGTTCATGACATGAAGTGAAGCAGGTGGTTTTAGGATCTAGTTAATCGACTCGAGTTTTGGGCCCATTGAGTTTTCAAGTCCGAAACGCTAATCACTTCGGCTGAGCGAGCCTTAATGGGGCATGAAAGATTAATCTTCTTTGGGCCTTAGTTCGGGTCGATGCAGCCTGAGAAAGTCATCAACACAAGGAATCATAAAAATTTCAGGCATTCTCTGTACTGAAAAATACAAGAATCAAGCTTCTAGCTCCTATAACTTGCTTAAGAGAATTTCGAGGCATTTTCCTTTGTAGCAATAGTTTATTGCATATTACTCGTTCATCATGACAAATGTCATGCTTATCGTATCGATCACATTGAAAATGATAATAATAATTACGTTACATTTTTATCTGGAGGTAATTGAATTGGTTTTTATTAAGTCCACTGACGGTGTAAGAAATAACTTGCACCCACCGTTGGAATACTGATATGTGGAAGAATTTGGTTATAAATTAACTCCAAATACACACGTGGCAGATAGTAATATTCCTAATATGCCTTTCGTGACCATAGTTGACTATTGCCTATGAGCACCTCCAACATCAATGACCCACAATCCGCACCAACCGTCATTGACTACCACCTACGGCCTCTTACCTCCACTGTTGGTGACGCCCATTGAACCAAACTCGCATTACATTGGTTTCACATTTTTCCAAAAATTGGAGCGAAAGATAAATTGTTCTTAGAAGAGTGGTTTTACTAAGGGTGAAGTGTTAAAAAAGTCCTAAATTTCTTGCATTTGTGCCAATTTAGCGCTAAATCTTTTTTTTGTCAATTTAATCTTAAACCTTTTTACGTTGTGTCAATTTAGTCATTTCCAGCCAATTTTGATTGGATTTTGCTAACTGGATGCCGGCCGACTGACGTAACCTCATCGACATTGACGTAGACAACTTTTAATGATATTTTAATAATTTGGAATTTTTTCTCTTTTCCCTTTTCTTTTCTTTTTATTTTTTATTTTTTCCTTCTTCTCCTCCTTCCTCCAGCAGGTCGTTAGACCTTAGCGATCGGCCAGAGGTGACGGCTGGCGAGGTCGACCTGGCCTTGCTGGGCACCTCACTAGTGCCCGCGAGGGTGAGCCCCGCCAACCCGGCATGAGGCCGCCCTTGCGACCTCAAGCTAGCCTCGCACTGGGCTGGTGGGGCTCGCCCTCGTCGGCCATGGGCAAGGCTTGACGCTTGCCAGATTCGGCCATCTGGTGAGGGTCGAGCCTTGCCACTTAGGCCTCGAGAGCAGCCTCTTGTCGGGCGAGCAAGGCTCGCCTTTCTTGGGATCTCGGCTAGGGTTGAGTCTCACCCATGGCGGCGCCGGCCGAGTGAGCCTTGCCGCCTAGCGTAAGGCCGCCCCGTGGGCATTGGCAAGGTGGCCGGACGTCGCCTCGGCCCGGAGGAAGGAGGCGGAGAAGGAAAAAAAAAAAAAAAAAAAAAAATTCAAAAATAATAAAATATTATTAAAAGTTGTCCATGTTAATATTAATGAGGCCATGTTAGCCAACCAACATCCAGTCAGCAAAATCCGGCCAAAATTGGCTGGAATGGACTAAATTGACATAACGTAAAAATGTTTAGAACTAAATTAGCATTAAAAAGATTTATGTTTAAATTGGCACAAAGGTAAAAAGGTTTATGATTTTTTTAACACTTTTCCCGTTTTACTAACGCTTGCATAACTGAATTGTCCACCCAAATAAGGGAAAAGTAATTTTCATGAAAAGTCCTGATATTTAGTGAAATCCGAAGTATACTTCTTGCTTTTAAAATCAAAGTAATTTTCGTGAAAGCTCCCTATATTTAGTGAAATTCGAAGTATACTTCTTACTTTTAAATCTTTTCTGGACCCTTGTGGCAGAGATTTGTGGTCGGGTTGGTCAAATTATGCCTCAGAGGGTGGACCCTTCCATGTCAATCTTCGTCTTTTTTTTCCAATTTAATTCAGGGGTTGACCCCATTTCACCGTAAAAAAGAATCCACCCTCCGGGGGCCGACCCATTATTGAAGTATAAAGATGCCCATGCATTTTGGCCTCTTAGACAAAAATATTGCTGGAGGGAATAGAAGTTTCCAGGTATCACTGTGAGAGAAAAAGGGGCTCAGGCAACTCCAAAGTTTGCCGCTTTTGTCGCCTTTGGGAAAAGGAGTAAGGTTTTTGTGACATGGATACCTGGTTGCGTTTGCTCCGTCGCCTCTACTTGCGATGATAAAATAGGTGTGTCGTATTCAAAGGTGACAGTACTAATTATTTGTTGCCATGGGACCAGTCAAAGGGACTAAAAATTTTGCGTGTTTATCTGATCCATGGCAAAAAAATTCGTCACCTTGCGTCAAGATTCACACAAAAGGCGACAAGTGTAGCTTTGACACATTTTTCATCATGTTAGGTTTATTTTTCAAGCTATGCATGGAGAAAAACATTTTTATTTTCTTCACCTTCCACGTCATTCATTTGTTTTTACTCGAATTGAGTATAGTTATTTGTTTTTTATTATATCAATATATGACGATTGTGTTATGAAATTCATATCACAACATCAATTATTAATAAGCTCGACAAAAAAATTTTCATTACATTAAATATAATAATGTCCTGACAACATAATTAAAAGGTAAATCAAATCAGACATTACAAGTATGTAAATCCAGCCATAGTTGTCTTGACGTATGACAACATAATGATAAGGCAAAAAATCAGACATATCAAGTAATTAAATTCTTCTTGGTGCCAATCCCACTTCGATCTAGACCCTGTCGCGCCTAACTTTTTCGGGATTTTAAACAACATGCAAACCCGAGCTCTCCCAAGCTAATCGTTAGGCACAACAAAAATTTTACGATTGAAATATCTACCAACCTAAACAAGACAGAGTCGCCACTAGCTTATATTGGAGGCAAGCTAGAAACCTAATCGAGGGTTGGGAGATTCCTCGATTCCTACGCAATCGAGGTCTAAGCTCGGGGACTTGGATTACGTTAGTATTTTTTTACCAACGCCCTTTCGGTACCTAATGGTTTATTGTGTGTTTTTTATTGTGTCCATGCATTTTTACATTTTCGGGATCGTCAATTATGTGATCATGCGTGGTGGGTTTGGTTTCATTTTTTTCTATTCCTAAAAGAAAAGGAAAACAATCAATAAGCATGCTGTCGAAAGACAGGTAAACAAACAATCTAAAGAAAAGGATAAACCTAAGCATGCAATTCTAGAAGAAGGCATCAAAGGAAAAAGCCAATCGAAGCACAATTGAAAAGCAGAAATGAGCAATCATGATAAAGCGAGCATTTAAACATGCAATTCTAAAAAAGGTATAAAGGAAAGCATGGTAAAGGAAAAGTAAAAGACCCGCAACTCGTCGGGTTTTATACAATCTCAAGAACCCGAAACATATATCGGGAAAAATAAAAGAAAGAAAAAATACAATTGTGATGGTCGGAATGGACATCGACCTTTCCTCCATCCTCTTCGTGTCTTCTTCATCTTCAAAATCCTATTCTAAGTCTAGACTAAAGAATTGAAACTAAATGCATAAAAGTAAAATTAGGCGTCACAAAATGTCAACAAAATAGTCAAGCTAAGAACTTATATATAATCGAATTCTAAAGAAAGTGTGTATTATTTTCAGCACATCAATCATTCATTTCAAAACAAAGAGCAGCTAATCATAGGAAGACAGCAAAAGGCATAGCAAAAACAACAAGACCAGCAAAATAAAAAAAAGACAGTAAAGCTGAAACGTCAAAACAGTAAACAGCAGAGTTGAAACCATGAAACAGCAAGCATCGGGCGAAGCAGTGACGCAACACAGCGAAATAGCAGAGCGAAGCATTGAGGCTTCAAGACAGCAAAAACAGCAACGTGGTGACAGAATATACATATGGAGTCTATAGAATATCGCACACAGAGACAATATTTAACTAACTTGAAGATTTCACATATTAAAGATATATGTCTGAAGAGCAACCTTTACTCGACTACCACTCTAAAACATACACCCAAACAATCAAATTTACGAGGACAGGGCATGCATTTCCAAAATATCGCAAACATATGAACACACGATGCCAGAACTCACTACGGGGTTATGCTCGGCAATCAAATTGATTCTCGTCACTTAATCATATTTGGCAAACAAACCTTTATATGTATAGTAATTATTCATTCACAGAAATGACTTAGTATAACAGATATCACGTTACACAGATTAAGTAAGTGAACATAACATTTCCTCATCCAAATCATTAGGCAGAAAAATCTGATCTGCTAGGTGAGTTCGAACAAACATGATATGGAGAATTCAATAACAAAGCAAGATACGAATGCTAGGCGATAATATGGATCAAAAATTTGCCATGAAACTAATCTGACAATTCCTTAGCCGACATACTCGATCGAATCAAACTTAGTTACAATCTCATTTTCGATTACCAAAATTCATCACAACAGGGTATATGACATTTAGATTAAGAAATTCAAGTGCGCCTATATGACAAAATCAATATACTAAGCAAGCATAGAGAAACACTCAATCAGAATTTGAATTGAAACACGTATTGACTTAGTTCAAGGATTTCATCATATGGATACTAGGTGTTTCGGCCAGAGAGGTATAAATGCGAGATGAGACAGACATGATTCGGATTTATTATGAAAACATTTATACATCGCAAACTTCCATCAAATATTCAATTCCTACTCAATAAAGCAGAAGAAAATAAAAATGATTGCAACCTAGGGTTTCGGATTTTTTTTTTTTTACCTTGAAAAATAAAGCCGAAACCCCTAAATTCGGAGAAATCTGAACTCTAGCACTTCAATCCCTGAATATGATCTCGCAATGAAGAAAATAGTTAGGTTCGTTCGTCGATGGTCTTCGTGAAAATAGAATCGCCCGCCAATGATCCTCACGGGAGTTGATCCGTCCATCGACGCCTCGGCCGATAAGAAAAAGAAGGGTCGAATTAGATCTAAGAATATCTAAAAAAAAAAAAAAAGGAAATCGAACGAAATAGGAAAATCAAAATCCCTAAAAATGAAATGATCGAATCGACGAAATAGAAATGGGACTTACCGATTCGATTTTCTAGGGTTTCCGAGGGAGGGGGAAGATCGCGGCTGGTTAGTCTCCAAAGAGCGACCGATCCGTCGTCATCGTCGTCGTCGCCATGACTGCCATCGCCTCCGAAAGCTCTAGATCCGCCACCGAAGTCTCTCGTCACCACCGATCTAACCAGATCTAGTCGCCGGGAGACCAAACCTACCAAGAACGAACCGGGAACCCTAAATCCCCAATTTCAGACTCCGATTTAGGGTTTTGGCCGAGAAAAGGGCTAGATCTAGGAGAGAATCGGAAGAGAAAAGAGAAGATCCGTGTTTCTGGGGGTCGATTTTGTATAAATCCCTTTGAAAAACCCTAGATCCAAGCTTCGATCTAGGGTTTTCTCCGGTGGAATTGGAGGCGACGGAGATCGAGAGGGAAGAGGGAGACCAGAGAGATGAGAGAAAGTGATGGAAAAGAGAGAGAGACGCGTCCGAACCCCCCCCGTCGCGAGCCCTAATCTTTTCTATTTATATTTTCCATTTTTTAATTTTTTAATTTTTTAATTTTTAATTTTTTTTTTTTTCGTTTTTATTTCGTCAATTTAATTCTTCTATTTTCTAATTTCCGACTTTTTAATTTTCCATTTTTTATTTTCTTTGATTTCGACCTTCTTCTCTTTTTTTTTTTTTCGATTTTTCTATTTTGATTTTCTTCTTCTTTTTCTTTTCTTTTTTTTTTTCATTTTTATTTTATTATAATTCAAACATAATTTTTATTAAATTTTAGGTGTCAACAGACCCTTGACTACGATAGAAGATATAAATTAATCCAACGGCTTTTGATCATGCTTAAATAATAAACTAAGCACACAAAATTACAAGGTCCGACCGACCGATTTACAACCGTGACCCCACATCTAGGTTGTGGTGGTGACGGCCCCATATGAGGTCGCATATGGCAGCTTGCAAGGGTCGACTGGTTAATGACCATGATCCCACATACCGGTTGCGGTTGCAAGGGCCCCGTATGAGGTCACAGACGGAAGCTTGCAAGGGTCGGCTAGTTCACAACCATGACTTTAAATTAGGGTTATGGCCGTGACGGCCCCAAATCAGGTCGTGGTCACGGCCAAAGCCGAGACTGCAACCATATTTGAGGGCTTTCATTGATTGACGACCTAAACATGGGGGCCGCAGCGATGGCCATCAACATTTTTTTTTTTAATAAAAAAACAAAGGATATGAAAACTCACGAATGGGCCGTGGCGATGACGGGCCGCATGACGAAACCATGATCTTGCCACGTTTGATCCAACCTAAGGTAATGAATTTCCGTGCTTGTTGCCATAAGCGCAAAGGTATCTAAACTTTGATTGATCAACAGCAACGAAGTACGAATTTTTTTCTCTAAAATTGACTCAAGACGATGAAACTTTGAATTTGTCGCCTTAGGGTATGACATAAGGCGAGAAACTTAATTATTTGCCGCCTTTGGTCAAGCCTAAGGGGATAAACTTAATAATTTGTTGCCTTTGGTCGATACTGAGGAAACAAAGAACTCTACTTTTGTCGCCTTTTTATGATCTTTATAATCTCAAAGTGTTTTTCTCTGGTGGAAAATGAATTATTCACTTTCATTTTTTAATAATTCAGGAGCATGAGTGCAGAGTTTCAACTATCCGAAATTATTCATCTTTGCAAATGTAAATTCCAATATTCAACGGGGCTAAATTGCCATGAATGGGCAAGCCCTTCATCTGAGAAGATTTACAACACCGAAAGGGAGGATTTCATCCCACTCTTAGCAAACACAAATTACATGAACCACGACAGAACCCATAAATAAGAACAATCAAAGAGGCCAAGCACAAAGAACAACAAACCTGATTTGAGTTAGGTGCTGCCTTCGGAAAATCGTAGAAAATTCGAATTGTAAAGGGCGAAGGCATGCGTATAGCTGTTAACCAATCGTGATTAAGGATTGTCTATGTCGGACATGCTAATAATAATTTATTTGGTGAAAGCTACCTTAAGCCATAAAGAAATACCTCCTTCTCGTATGGAATTCCTTTAGCCAATGCTGAAATTGTAAACGCTGTACAATTAGGCCAGATCTCGCCAGATCTCAACGAATCTCATACGCATAAAGCTTTCGATATTACCTTTTAGATGACCGCATTTGCAGTTGACACTTTTCGCCTTGACGCATTAGGGATACATAAATCAATGACCAACACGAAATAATGGAGAGCTTTGTCTTTCCCGTTTGACTATCTCCCTATTTAATCATTCTTGTGTTTTCCAAGTGAAAGCACCATGCGCGGAAGCATATGCTCGTCTTTAGCGACTATTCTTCGTGCTTAAGTTAGAGGAGGACTTTTCAAATGGATGAAGAAGTCTTAGGTGAAGTCACGCATGAGCAAATCGTGCTGGTTCACCATCTGGAAGATGGGTACGGGTTGGATGGAAAAATATGAAATCTATTGTGAAGTTCTTCTTTCGATATTAATCCGAACGCCATCGGAAATAGTGAGTTTCTCTTGATATTCATGGAATTAATTATCGATTAGGGCTCTTTTCCACCTGTATTATGGAGAATATTATATATATATAATTCGATTTGTATCTCTAGTGATGCATGATTTTCTGCCTAGCTTCAGACATAATTTTCTTCCTTTAGTTAAGAAACAAAGGCAAATCAACTTAATCGACGTATCAGTATTGTAACGCCCTAAGTCTCCACTGTACACATATTATCCGCTTTGGACACTAAGTTCTCATAGTTTTATTCTTTTCAGGACAGCTTATACTACCTTAAGAAAATGCGTGTATACAGTTAGAGGGCTCATTATCTTATAAGGTAACCCATAACTTCCTTCCTTAGCGATGTAGGATAAAAAACGTGTCCCTTCCCTACGCATATCGAGGGGATCGAGTTGCAGACGCGCTGCCATCCCTCCTCCATGCGCATCGCCACATGCACATCGAGGGATTGAGTTGTGGACGCACTGCATCCCTCCTCCTTGCGCACTGCCGCTTGGAAGCACAGTGTCGCGCACTACCTCACACACATCGGGGATTGAGGCCCATTCCCTATGCACATCGAGGGACTGAGGCGTGGACACACTGCCATCCCCACATCGTCCACCATCCCTCCTTCCTGCACACTGTTGCCTAGGAGCACTGCCATCCCTCCTCCCTGCGCATTGTCGCACGCACATCAGGGGACCAAGGCGTGAACACACCACCATTCCTCCTCCCTACACACCACCGCTTGGGAGGACACACTGCCATCCCTCCTCCCTGCACACTACCGCAGCACATCCGGGGATTGAGTGCGGATGCACCTTCTCCTTGCATATCGTCGGCTTTGATATCACTTGTAATGCTCTGAGTCTTCACTACACATATTGTCCATTTTGGACACCAAGTCCTCACAATTATGTTATTCTTATGACAGCACATACTACCCTAACAAAATGTGTGTATACAGTTGGAGGGCCCCTTGCCTTATAAGGTGGCCCAAAACTCTCTCTCTAGGTGATGTAGGACAAGAGATGTGCCCCCTCCCTGTGCACATTTGGGGACCGAGGAGCGGACTCACCACTATCCTCCTCCCTATGCACCACCGCCTGGGCCATTACAAGTATCATCGACAATAAGTATTAGTTGTCGTTAATGGTACAATTTACAAACAATGGACAGATTTACGCAAGAAAGTGACGTTGCTACAGGGAGGTCTTGGCATGTTATTAACCTGTGAATAGCCGGTAGAATATAATAGGAGGTCGTTTGTAATTTGATACTGAACAGTAATGCTTAGGTACTTTCGAGGTGCAGGGCTGTCGCCAAAAGTTTCCATCGCGGTCGAAATTCAAAAGTGAATCAGTGGAAACTAAGAACCTCAAATTGGCAAATAAAAAAATGCGAGTTTTGAGAAACGTCTTCCCTAATTGATTATTTCATTATGATGTCCGTTGTTCACTGTGAAAAACGCCATGGTAAAGAGCATTCTTTTGGCCTTTTGCTATGGTCTAGAGCCAACAAAATAATGCCATGTGTTGTCTTGGTTTTAATAGATTTAAGCATTAATCAAGATTAGAGATTGTTACTTGTATGATCATTCTTTTTTTGGTTACAAAGCAAGACGAGCACGCTTCGAGTAGGTTCATTACTTGCTCGCGAAATGTTACTTTCACCTTTTAGACGATAAAGGAAGTGAACCGAGTTCAAGCAAATGGTTAGTTTTTAGATGGATTGTGCTTTAGTAGGCTTACTAAACGAAATTGTATTGGGAACTTAATTCCTAGGAAATCATCTTCTTGATGTTTAAAGAAAAAGTTGACTGATAAGTTTAAAGGGATTAGTTCAAGTGATATTGTTATGGAAAAGGAAAGCACTTTGATTTTCTTTCTTGAGAAGCATGAAAACATCTCATTATCCTCGTGTATAATCTCTTGGAGTCAAGTCTTGATGAGGTAATTCCTTATATTTTTACCTCTAATTTGACTATTACTCTCTCTGTAATCGACTTTATGATCGTATCTACACGGTCCATGTGAAGCAGGCTCAATTTGGATAATTAACGTTTTGGAAGGTCACCGTTGTACATGGAGCATCTACTTAATTGGCACTAGTGTGTAAACCGAGCGAGGCTATACTTGGGGGCGTGATGGACTTGGGAGTTCATGATCATAGCTGAAGGGATGCTTATTATATATGGCAATGAAGGGTCGGAAGTTTAGTATCTTTCTTTGTTGTCGACGAGTGAAACAATAAATAAATTGATTTAAGACTTTTATTTGCTCAAAGAATATCACGGTAAGGAAATTCAGGATTTGTTCAATATAGCTTACGTGCGTCATCATCTCTCTTCGGAAAACTATAAAAAAAAATAAATCAAATTGGACATAACTAAGATAGGAATTCAAAGAAGTTTTTCCTTTGAGGCAAACAGAGGGTTCTCTCCTTAAAAAAAAAAGGAAGAAGAGGCTTTTACTATGATTGGCTGCCTTTTTCTCGTTCCAAAATGAATTTCTCAAAGTAATACTTTCATGTAATGAGGATAGTTGCTGGGATAAATAATATGTTGTACCCATGTTTTTGTCGAAACTTTCCTCTTTTGGCTACTTTAACATTGTTAGAAATTTATCTCTCTTGTTGAAAAGAGCCCAACGTTACCTATACATACATATATATACATAAATACATATATATGTATATATATATACTAGACAAACATGTAGATACAATCAGTGCCGAAACACCCTTTGCATGATCATAGTCGATTATATTAAATTAATGACATGTAGACTTCATTTGAGAATAGATTAAGCTTAAGTAAATGGAGAGAAATGGCTTGCGCTTGTAGAAATATAGAAACGAGCTAATGATCGGACTCTGACAAGCGAGCTATTTTCATTTGATATTCAAGGTACCTAAGTAAAATCATTTTTATCCAAAAAGGGAAAAGATAAGAGATGGAAAATGACCCACCATCAGAAAATTTCCGAACACGTATGTGAAACCTGTTCAAATAAGATTTTCAGCCGGCCTTGGCTGGCTAGCCGGCCATAGTGATATCTCCAGTTTTTCTCACGCATGACCACTTCTCCTTATAAAAGCCTCCATGGTTCTCTCCATTTTCACTCACCAATCGCTTCTCTTCGTCTTCCTTCGCGTCATTCTTTCAAAGTGGCTTCAAAGCAGTCATCTCTCCGTTCTCTTTGAACCTACAAACGATTATTCGCGGTTCGTCTCTCCAATCCTAACAACCTTCCGCGCCATACAACATCACGCGTGCATATCGCAATCAGTCCGAGCAACGAGAGCAGTCGATATGAGGCAACCCGGCGTGTATTCAGGGATGCTGTCTGGAATCTCCGGCAAAACCGGGCCTCACTCTCTGCCCCTTGCGAGGATCAAGAAGATCATGAAGAAGTCCGGCGATGACGTCAAGATGATCTCCGGCGAGGCACCGATCGTGTTCTCCAAGGCCTGCGAGCTGTTCATCGAGGAACTCACCAGGCGGTCTTGGATGATGACCATGCAAGGCAAGAAGAGGACGCTTCATAAGGACGACGTGGCTTCGGCGGTCGCGGCGACCGACATCTTCGATTTCCTTGTCAACTTGGTTTCGGAGCCTCCGAACACCGACGAGGACGCTGCGGGAGGAACTAACATTATCGAGCATTAATCTCGGAGTGAGTTTAGTTTCCCACCATTGACATGGTAATGGAGATTCTTAAATAGGTCGGACGTATATGGGAAACTGTGTTTTGTTGGATATATAATTATGTATCAAGTAGAACAAGCCGAAAGAGCTTTATTTAACCTATAAGAGGCTTCTTGCTTGGAAAGAGAGATTCCTGTCTGAATCTTTTGTTCTATTCATGCGCTCATTGTGGTCTACCTACATAAATTATGTCATGCTAAGCTTGCTCTTAAATCAGCATCGGATAAAGTCAAACTAACTCGTTTTTCCTCATTTTTTTGGTTTACCTTTTATCATCCTCACTCCACGAAATAAATTATGCATTTGTTGGCATGTTAGTTTTCGACCACTTTGTATCTGACGTCACAAAATTTGTGCGGCTTATCATAATCCTATCAAAATTTGTGGCCTCGAGTGGTATTCTCTAGTCATGAAAAATGTCGTATGCAGTTCTCCCTTTCGCCCAACTTATTATATATGGTTAGAAATTGAATAAGTTGCGCCAAAGTCTCTTTCTTTTCTTTCTAGTCTCAAACTTCTACTACCTTTGAATCCTTTATCTTTTAGCGATTATCTGCCACCGGTCGAAGAATACTTTAAGGAAAAAACTCAATGGGGAACGTGCCTTTATCCCCCCTAATGTCACTACATACATATCGATCTTCCTCGTCTTTCGTATGATAAAAACATGTGTTGTATACGTATATGGATATTCCAGTAATTTCACCTTCTTTAAATCATGACACACTGCCAAAGCGTAGGTAGGATAACCGTGTCATGATCATAGGAGCACATGTGGTCAATCGAATAAACAACACGGCACATACAGTAGTCCCTTGGAGGTAAGATGCTTCGAACATATGGGCAAAAGGCCAAAAGTTAGGGATCTCGGTCGGCTGTTTCTAGCCCTTTCCTTATTCCATTCACCAGAGTCTTGAATTGCTGCCCACAACACCGAGAACGAAAGGGAACAGATCTTATGATTCGTATTAGAGTCTTGAATTGCTGCCCCCAACACCAAGAACGAAAGGGAACAGATGCTATGATTCGTATTATACGGGACTTCAGACTTCCATTCTAGGATCAACTTCTTTTCCTTGAGGATGGAAATGAAAGTGAAGCTAAAAGATTCACCAGGACAATTTATGCATCCTAATGTCACCTACGACATGCAACAGGGAAAAAGAAGAAGAAGAAAGGGTTTTGCTAGTATAACGGTCATTGGGTGAAAATAACAGTTTATTGTGAGCTACAAATTCTTAAAAAAGTGGGTGCCACGATAATTTATAATTATTTGTGATTTGATTTTTTGTGGTCCAGAGTAGACTGTTATTTTCATAGTAATTAAAGACTGTCACGCAATCATTTTTCTAAGAGAAACTCTCACCTTAAAATAAGATTTGCTAACTCGAAAACACGTTAAATAACACATGGGAAAAGTGTTAAAGAAGTCCTAAACATTTTGCATTTGTGCCAATTTAGTTCTAAAGTTATTTCCGCCTAATTTTAATCGGATTTTACTGACTAGGCGCCGATCGGCTGACATGGCACGATCGGCGGCACGACGTGGATAATTTTTAATAATATTATAATACTTTTTGAATTTTTATTTTATTTTATTTTTCATTGTTGGGCAACGAGGCTCGCCCTCGCCGGATCTCGGCGAGGCCGGCTCGAGGTCGCCCTCGTCGCTTCGGCGAGGGCTCGAGCCTCAACAATGGCTAGCGAGATTGACCTCAACCTCGTCAGTTGTTGCTTCTTGCGGGTCTTCAAGGTCTGGTAATCGGTTGGAGGAAGGAGGAGGAGAAAGAAAAAGAAAAAAAAGAAAAAAAAAATAAAAGAAAATAAAAAATTTAAAAATATTAAAATATTATTAAAAGTTGTCCATGTTAGTGCCGATTGTGCCATATCAGTCGACCGGTGCCCAATTAGCAAAATCTAGCCAAAATTAGCTGAAAATGGCTGAATTAGCACAAAGTGAAAATGTTTAGGATTAAATTGGCACCAATAAAAAGTTTAGGTCTAAATTGACATAAATGCAAAATATTTATGACTTCTTTGACACTTTTTCAAATAAACATTGACATAGTAATCCACGCTAGAAAAGTGCATGCGATGTGGAGATACACAAAACCAAAGGACTATAGGCAATGGATTTTGAAAGTTCAAAAATTAGATTGGACAACAAAAAAAATTTCAAGGACCACATTAAATAAAAGAAAAAAGTTTAGAGATTACTCGTGTCACTGTTCCAAAGAAAAAATAAAATATACATTCAAGTCACCACGTTGAATGGATTTCCATTCTTGGGAAAATTTATTGTTATATTTTCAGTAACACAATCGATGAGAAATTATTCAATGAACCTACATAGCACATATAACATCAGATCTACTGGATCTCTCGTGCACCCATAAGGGTCCATCATTTTCGATGGTCCATACACTAATTTCTCGTGCATCGCAATAGTTAATTAGTATCACACCGAGGGAGATAAATATAGTAAATAATCCACGCCAATTAAAATGGTAGGTATTTGTTTAGTAATACAAGAATCAAGCTCTCATTGTCAAATTAAGAAGCGGACGAATTTCAGATCTAATCATTAATAATGCCAAAACTGCCAATACCAAACGGGATACATGATCAGTGCCTCGGTGGTACGTTAGCGGGTTGTCACTACTCTGAGAAAGCGCTCACTCACCGCTCTATTTTCTACATTACTATACTAGTATTACAATGGTATATATACCGTACATACGTACTTTGCACCATAAAAACCAAGCAATGCACCGTCTTTAGCTTCAGGATGGAACACCTTCATTAAGCAGAGAAGCAGCTAAAAACAATGCTCTCGCCGGGAACAGGCGAGGCCAAGAACTGGTCGCTATCGAACCTAGGAACCCTGGTTTGCCTTGCCGTCATCTGACCTCTCGTCTGGTCAGCTCCGCCGGATGCTCCGGCTCCCGTGTCCGGCTTCTTTCCGGTGGCCGACGCCCTCCTCTCCATCCTCCGCCTCACCACGTACTCCTCGGGAATGAACACGTCCATTAGGGTCGCTTGCTTCTGTCGACCCGGCAGTAGATGTTGATGGGGGTATGAGTACTTAGCTTTTGCGACGAGGGTTTGGGTCGAGTGAAATGCTAGTGAAGAGGAGAGTGGTATCTATAGGAAAGGGGGAGGGAGAGGGAGAGCGAGGGAGAGAGAGTTTTACAATGGGCGAGGAGGACCCATGTTTTGGGGGCTAAACAATTAGCGACAGGGATATCAAGGTGGTGACTGCCAATGGTTTTTCTTTCTGCCTTCCTGGGAGTGCGTTTTTTCCCTCGCTTTTGTCTCGCGAAAGAAAGCTTTGAGGAGGTTTGACGGAAAGAGAGGGAAGACATGTGTAAAGGTATGTGTAAACTAGTTTATTGCTGGACAAGTGTTGGGATGAACAGGAAAAGTTCCTGGTTTTTTCAGTCTGCCTGCCTCCTGTTTGAATAAGTCAGATCAGATATTCCTTTTTGCCAGGTTCACCCCGAGAAGGATCCGCTTTTTTCTCCAGCTAGAAATGGTTATACCATTTGTGTAAATGTGATTTTCTACCAGCCTAATTGATTTATTTTCTTACAAAAAGTAAGCCGTTCAAATTGGTATTAAGACATAACTAGTGATTATTACATCATCATTGGTATTTCGAAACTAGTGACAAGCGCAATTTAATTTACAGGGATAGGATAATAGGAAAAACATATATTATATAGTTCTAAGAACTAGGATATATGAAATTTACTAGTAGTTTCATATATCTCTTCAACACTACACCAAGAACCAAATGACTAGGGAAATCGACAGTCCTCGCCAATCCCGACCTCGTTCCATCATGACATCGGGCATTAGATTCTATGGTTAAGAGGTTGGGGGTAGCAAAAGCCATCATAACTTGAGTAAATGCCTCACCATGATCCAATCTCTTCTAGTTCTTACCTTCTGAACGACTGAGATTTGACAAAGTCATGTGAGACGGGCGGACGAGAAAGTGAAAAAACGTGAAAAAACGTGAAAAAACGTGAATGGCTTTAGTGTGGGAGATACTGCCCCCAACACCATTTTCCCCATCTAAAGAGCGTTGGTGGATAACTCAGTACATAGAATCTCGAAAAACGAAGTTTGTCCTTTACCTTTGTCGGCAGGAAAATTAAGTCGCATAACCCGAGAAGAAGATTAACAAATTCCTAATCGATTACTGGGTTGATTGTCAGCGCACATGGGGGGCAAATCTACAAGTCTTGGTGGCATGTGATGTCTTGGCCTGGCACGGCCAGGCGATAAGACTAGGTCACATTTTGTGTTGGTAAAGTACGAGGCATTTCACTGTTTGGTCGGTTCGCATGTCATTGACCAGACAGCAGAAGATAAGTTTTCGATTGATGGCTAATTTGCACTTTCGAACTTCTTACAATATGACGAATAACAGGAAATGCTTTTCAGATAGCTTGGTTCTTCCTGTTTTTTCAGTGATTTCGTGTTTATCAGGAGACTACTCTTGGAAAATTATGCGGAATTAGAAAAAGATTGCCCGAAGAAGATATTTGGGCGATGAGATATTATCTTCCGACGAGCTCCATGTGTCCACTTATTCATGCATCTTTTGTTGCGAGAGCAGACGGGTGGGCAATCACCAGCAAATTGACCGGAAAATGACTGATGTGCGTCAGTCGGAACCGAGGAATGAAACTAAAAGTCAAGACCGCAATTGAAGTATCAAAGTTTGATAATTATCGGTGAAAATTACACTCTTCATTCGATCGATTCGTATTATGGATTCTATATGAAACACTTATATCAATGTCATTCAGTCGGTGTTGCTAACAAAAAAGTCATGATCCATCAACAAAGAAACCTTACAAAAGTGCTTGTCTAATTAACCAAGATTAGGGTTTGCTTAGCAAACAATTAAGCTAGGCTCAAGTGACGCATCTCCTTCCTCAGATCCACATCCTAGCTATAGGAATTTGATGAAACTTCATTTCATTCTACACTGAAGCGTTATGTGTGGAGCCTGTCGTCAGGAGAAGCTTCCCTTTCATGCATGCACCAACTTAAGATTTAAATGAACTCCTCTCTCTTTTTCATCACATCAATGTTTGGTGAAACCCTGGAGTTAGCAATTACATCAATTCAATTCCCAGACTCTTGATCTTTTCATTTTTAAATGACCCAAATTCGGCAAATTCCAACCAACATGCCTCATTGTTCCCAGATTAAAGATACAGTTTGCATTTAATTACATCCAGGCCTTGCTCAAATTTTAAGTCTATTATATCTTCTTTTCGCGTGTACCGGTGGCTAAGTTGAAGGATTACGTGATGGAAGAGGAGGTGGAGAAGAAAGCTGGTCGATCTGAAGCACCAAAAGCTCCTCCAGAACCAGAGAACGGAGCTGAGGAGAAGATCGTTATATCTGCTCCCAGCAAGAGGGTCGCTTTTGCGGCTGATAAGGGTGATCTGCTCTCTAATTTTCTCTGCAGAAATTCTAGCTATTTTGCGTACATTCATCTGCATCTTTTTTTTTTCTTTGTGGGTTCGTTTTGGATTGAAAACAAAAGAAATCGAGGTCGAGTTTGGCATAATTGGCACCGTCAAAACTTTAGAAATTTTTAACTCGTGAGAAAAACATTTTAATGTCAAATATCTATCAGATATAGCATCTTATTAGTAATAATTGGACCACGTCTCTAGAGGCCAGGAACCATTAGTTTTAGATTTTCATCATTCTAGGTTCAGGCTTATCATGATCTGCACATTTATCCATCTAACTATACTTGTCAGTTGTCAGATAATCAATTTAACATGGTATTAGAATAGAAAATCCCATATTCAAAATCAACGTTGACGATACATTTTTGCGCCAGCGTGCAATAACGCCTCTATTTTACTAACTTAACCTGATAATTACAATGGAAAGACCATTGATCTGTTGATTAAATGGACTGGTAAGGGTTCCCTGCAATTTTGTAAATTCTATCATCTGGTTCTCGGTGTTTTCCTCACCCAATTGAGTTTCTTGCAACAGAGATTATAAATACTGTTGAGAATGGCTCAGGAGAACAAACAGAGAGAGGTATGACCAAGCAGACTAGTGGTGATCTGTAGTTATTCATTGTTATCTGATCAAGCATTGTCTTTTGGGCTAAGTCATTGTAAGATCATCAGACTAGGAATTTGACTTTGTTACTATGGTTCTTTAGATGCTGTGCTTGCCCAAGTGGAAGCAGAGAAGAGGCTGGCTTTGATCAGAGCTTGGGAAGAGAGTGAAAAATCCCAAGCTGAGAGCAAGTAAGAGACTCTTCACATGTGATTGTCCCCTCTATATGCATTTGAGTCTTGGTTGATTTGAATAAGATCTTGAAACAGGGCATACAAGAAGCTAGCCATCACTGGGTCCTGGGAGAACACCCAGATAGCTTCTGTTGAGGCTCAGATAAAACAAATCGAGGTAAGCGGAATTCCAACCGTGTTTGAAAATGTACTCAAGACATCTCGGTTCTCTCTAGACCACTGTCTGAGCTGTATGAGTGGATCGGAACTTGAAGTCCGATTCTCACTGTTTCATAATTTGATTTGTTGAGGAGGGTCTAGATTAATGCTGATGTGATTTGTTCTTCACAAATGATAGGAGGAGATAGAAAAGAAGAAGGCCGAGCAGGCGGAGAAAATGAAGATCAAACTAGTTGAAATTCACAAGGAAGCGGAAGTAAAGAAGGCAACAATTGAAGCGAAACAACGCGAAGACATCATCAAGGTACAAGAGGCAGCTGTGAAGTTCCGCACCACGGGTTATATACCAAGGAAGCTCCTCAGATGCTTCAGCGGCTGAGTTTCCTCGACCAAAACTGATTCAAGAAAAATGTATTTTTGAAAGTACAAGCATGCTCACGTTCTCCTTTCGCGATCCGAGGCTTTGTGAGGACTTTCTGCTTGTAAAGTTAAAAATGTGTGAACAATTTTGCTTGAACAGGTTTGAAGATTTGTAATACAGGCTTGTGAAATCTTGTATCATATGATACATAAGAGCTCGAGACTCGAGAGTTATCAAACATCAACCAGGATAGGTTCATAGGAACGACATTTTTTTCCTTAAATGACGACTCTTCGCTTGGCTTGTGGTGTTGCTGCTGTGGAATATGCTCCATCTCTTGCTGGGGCATGTTTCTTTTCTGGGCTCGAATCGAATTTCACATGGTTGGACGACAAAAGAAGCAATTGAATTTAAAAAAAAAGGGAAAAAGCAAAACGAAATGAACCGCAAGGAAAACAAATGGCCCTCGACAGCACAGAAATGGAAGGAAGTGAATAGACCATCTCCTCTAAATTTATGCAGGTCAGACCAGGTCAGCATATTTGATTTAGATCATCATGGGCAACGGCAGGTTCCAAAATAGAAGGACCCTCAAACAAGTGTCCATATTTCACGGTCAGAAATTCATGACTCCTCCCAAACCCATTAACCTATCTTCCAAGCTGTATGACGCCGGAGGTGAAAACGATTGAGTTCTGTTGTCTGAAAAACCTCCGAAATTTGAAGGCGATGTTCTCGTGTTCGATAGAGTAACGCTGCATTATTTCAACGGAAACTCCCAGCACGGGTTAGGATCAAACGATGGGGTTCAGCGGGACGCAGGATAAATGCAAGGCTTGTGATAAGACCGTGCATCTCATTGAGTTGGTATCCGCCGATGGAGTCCCTTATCACAAGACCTGCTTCAAATGCAGTCACTGCAATGGCAAATTAGTGGTATAAATCCCCATCTTTTTAGATGTTCTTCTTTGCTGTTTGCATGCGAAATCAATCCCATCCCTTTGTAACCATTGCTGAAATCCTGCGTGCGTGGAAATTATAGGCGCTTCGTGTTGTTTATTTGTCTGATCACAATGGTTAGAGGACCGTGATCCAGCCGGAAATGTATTGATTTATTGTGCACGATTCATTTCTCAGATAAGCAGTTTCTCTACAATGGATGGAGTCTTGTACTGCAAGCCTCATTTCGAGCAGCTCTTCAAGGAGACAGGAAGCTACAGCAAGAAATTCCATCAATGTGAGATCTCTTCGTTTCGACAAAACTCAAAACATCAATCGTCGCTGCGTTTCTTCACTTATCTAACAATCTCTTTTGCTGGGTACGTCCGTTATATCGACCGCAACCAGCGGGAAAGTCTTCTAATCAGAAACAGAATCCGCTGGTAATCAACTCTCGAATCTCTCTAAAAACCCATCCATCTAATCATGCATCGTCATATTGTGTATTCATGTGCTGTTGTCCTGTCACCTTCAGTCTAGGACTCCGAGCAAGCTTTCGCAAAGGTTCTCCGGCACCCAAGACAAATGCGCATTGTGCCTGAAGACCGCTTATCCGCTCGAAAAGGTTAGCATCGATTGCACCACATTCGCTTTTGATAATCGATTCATTAAGATAACATCCGAGGTCACATGTCGCCGGAGTGGTTCTACAGCTGACGGTGGAGGGAGAGTCGTACCACAAGTCCTGCTTCAGGTGCTCTCATGGAGGCTGCTTCTTGACCCCATCCACCTATGCTGCTCTGGATGGCATCTTGTACTGCAAGCCCCACTTTTCTCAGCTCTTCAAGGAGAAAGGCAGCTACAACCACCTCAACAAGATTTCCTCCATGAAGAGGGACGCGGCATTGCCGCTCGCCCAGCCGAAGGAGCAAGCCGGTGCGCCCAATCAAGAGCCGCCGAAGGCGCCAGAGTCAGGACCCGAGGACAAGCCTAAGTCGGAACAGAAACAGTAGCCGTCGGCCTTGAAAATGATGAAGTCATAGCGATGGCTAAATTCAGAGCTTTTCAGTTTTCATGATGCACTTGAATTTGAGCTTAACCTTGTTTTCATGTTCTTGTAATCAAATTTGAGATCTTTCTACAACCCTTCTCTGACCTCTCCTATGTCTGCATTTTTTGCTGTTCATGAAAATGCCTGATGGCCCATGATAGATGTGCAAAAACATAGATTTGAGAAAATGGTGGACAATTCATATATGAACCCGAGTCGACCATATGGGAAAAAGGCAACTCAATAACTTATTTTCTAATTTTCTGTTTTCAAAAGGAAATTTAGACAAAAATCCGTTTGATAATATAATTTTTAATTCAGAAATATATTTGTAATAAAACTAAAAAGTAATAAAATGAAGTATAAAAACACTTCTCATCATTCGTACTCATTATTGGTTGGGCCACCCAGCCGTCATATAGGAGAAATAAATTTTGTGTCTTTACGAAATGAAATTTCATTTCGAGAACGAATTTTATGTTATTATCAAACGAATGAGTATTTTTTAAAAAAATTTATATAATAAATAAAAATAAAAACAGTTGTTTTTATTAGACATTGATTTCTGAAATAAAATTATTATTGTGACTACGAAAATTTGTGAATTGATGCTGCCCGTCCAAAAAATTCAATCCATGCAAAGCAATGTCATTGCCTCCAAGCTGAATAACCCTGAAAAAGAAAATGGAAAAAAAAAAAAAAAAAAACAAGGCACGTGACGTGGCATTGTTCCATTCTAGAGAAGATAAAACCCATCTTCCTCCTAAACCCGTTGTGTCCCCAGAATCTCCAGAATCTTCATCTCTGAAACGGCTCCCATCTTCACGTCCTTCCACTTTCTCTCTCCAGTTCGAATCGGAACGCCCGTTTTCCTTGCTTCGAATCGCTGCGGCGGCGGCGGCGGCGACGGCGGCGACGGCGATGAGTTTGCCTTGACCTTCGATTCGTCGCGCAGCAATGGAGGCCTCTGCTCTGACCACCGTCGCCAGCATCGCCACCTCGGCGCGCAACGGCGGCAAGTCATTCGTTGCTGGCTACGGTCCGTTTCCACACCGGAGGAAGAGCTTCCGGTTGCGGAGGAGATTCGAGAGGCTCACGGTCCTTGCCTCCAATGAAGAGCCGAAGCTCAATGAGTGGGACCAGATGGAGCTCAAGTTCGGCCGCATGCTTGGCGAAGATCCGAAATTGACTATGGCCAAGGTCACTCCTCTCTCGTATCGTGCATGTAGGAATTTAATTAAATTTTGAGACTTCCAAGTTTTCGGACGATAGCAAATGAGGGAGAGGTGGCCTGACTTGTACTGTTTTGTATTGTTTTGACGTGCTAGCAAGGAAAGTTGAAACATTTTAATTACATGGTTGATGATAGGATTGAAAAGACTGTGTTGTGGAAATTGGTACTGTCTGAACTAATTGAAAGAATTAGCTTACCATCCTTAAGATTGCATGGGGTGATTATGCAATTAAGTTATTAAACTTCTAATTGGCAAATACATGTGTGGTGAGTTTATTGGAGAGAACTGGATTTTGGTTTTTCAGATATTGGGGAAGAAAGCAAATCCAGATGCTTCTTATCTTGAAATTGAGAAATCATTCTACAAGAAAAAGGGTGATGTCAAGGAGGTGCCATTTGAAGGGACGGACAAGGGAAAGTCATCCGGCTCTTTAGATGGTTTGAATTTGGTTCGGCCTGTCCCGAAAAAAGGCGTGAAATTCCAGAGCGATAAGCCAACGGCATCAGAACTGCGGAGGCCGACACCATCGGTTGAGAAGTCTAAAGATAGTCCGAAGAGTAGCATTCCTGATGTCATATTGAGAAAGCCGACTGTGTTTAATGAGGATGATGTTGAAGATAAGCCATCGAAGTTGAGAATTAAGCGAAACTTGTCACTACGAATGAGCAACCAGCAGGCGATGAAGGAGAGATTCAGTGACATGACATTGTTGAGAAAGCCTGAACCAACTAATGTCAATAGTGATCTTTCCAGAGAAGTAGTACCTACAAATGACTCCGGATCTTTACATGGTGAAAATAGTGAACTGCATATGCAAAATGAGGAGATAAACATTGAATTAAATGATTTTACACAAATAAAGAAGCCCGAGGCTGTGACTGATAGGCATGGACAAGTTGACTATGCAGAAGCTCTTTCCACAGAGGAGAAAGATTTGCACTCTGTATCTGGGGAGGCAAGTGCAACTAGAGGAGAATTTGAAGCATCTACAACAAGTGCTGATGTACCTCTCTCTAGAATTGAACCAAAGGATAATTTTGTCTTAGGTGAAGATCTAGATTCTTTTTTTTTGACTTTTCTATGCTGCAATAAGTGAATTAATATGATAATTGTTCTTTCAAGGATCACAGCTGCATGGGCAGAACCATGCTGATTCTGGTGTCAATTTTGGTCCGACAGCCGCACTACAGGGGAAACCAAACAGGTGTCTTAAATTGGTTCCAAATACTTCACTTTAGTGAGTTTACTGCTTTGAAATCAGAATTGTTTTGAATGATGACATTTTGAGTGTAGAATGGTTGAACATGTTGGAGGAATCTCAAACAGTGACAGAATGGAGACACCAACCCCAACATTTGACAGCCACACTGATGATTTTAAACTTGGGACTGTCTCTACCCCTGAAGTTGAGGTAATATGTCATAAATAATTGACACTTTCTTCTGGCAAGTGAGAGTTCCCTACAAAAAATTGGCTATTCTGTTTGGCTGTAGGACCATGAAGATGCTGATTGGACCCGAGCTGAACATTTGGTTAGGACGGGAGAAAGAGAAGAAGTGGAGTTACTAAGCTCTAGCACCAGAGGTTTTGTTGTAAGTACATTAGCAGACACCTTTGTGCTTCTTGTGCTGATTTGCTGCTTTGCTGAGTCAAATTGCAGACCAGCATGTAGTGACGCTTTTGTTTTTATTTGCTTGTGTTGATCATCCTGAAATTGGTTTAATAACTGCAGGTGTCTTTTGGTTCATTGATAGGATTTTTGCCATACCGCAGTCTTGCCCACAGGTGGAAGTTCTTAGCATTTGAATCATGGCTAAGTCAGAATGGATTAGACCCATCAAAGTACCGGCAAAACCATGGAGTTATAGGAAGTTATGATGTTATGGACAAAAGTAGTTCTACCGGCAGACATCTAGATCCAGAAGCCGTTCCACCAATAAGCAAAGGAATCTCACCAGATATGAAATTGGAAGATCTTCTTAGGATTTACGACCAAGAGAAGCTCAAGTTTTTGTCTTCATTTGTTGGACAGGTATGAAGGAGTCTGATTTAGTATCAATGCATTGGGAATTTCCACTGTTGCTGTTGTTACTTTACATGTCGAATAACTGTTCTCCTATAACCTTAAAATGCAGAAAATCAAGGTTAATGTGGTAGCAGCTGACAGAAAGTTTAGAAAGCTATTCTTTTCTGTGAAGCCCAAAGAAAAGGAGGCAATCATTGAGAAGAAAAGAAGTCTCATGGTAAGGCAAAGATATGAAAAATCAAATTCGTTATCTGTTGGCCATATATCTTCCCTGAATTGAATATGAGACTTAACACGTGTCATGTGATATGCTGCACAAATAAATGATATACCTGTCATATATGCTTCAAAGGTCTTTCTTGGTTGTCACACAAGTTTGGTTTTCTAACCATTTTGCTTTGAACAACGGTTAAAATAATTGATTTCTGGCATACGAGAATTATCTAGATGGACAATGTGGACAATTTTTTTTAAAAAAAAATAATATATGGGATAAGATCCTTGAGTGTTACCAGGGGATGGACAATTTTTTTAATGCGCGGTTCATGTGATTTGGTGTTCGGTATTTCAGTGTGGTGGCCGGTGCTAATTGTGTTGTGTGGACAGTGCTAGTGTCCCAAATATGACATCCATGAGTTGAGAATATTCATGTGGGTAGTCTAGTAAAGATTGTTGGTTTCAGTCTTCAGTTCCAGAGTGACCATTGCTACTGGTCGTGTATATGTTGAAAGGGGATTGCTCCTCTTTCATTTGCTCCAGTAATTTGCTATCCTTGGTTATACTTGATTGATCAAAGTATATCTTGATGAAATGTCCCAAATATGACAATCATGAGTTCAGAATTATATTGCAGTTAGTCTAGTAAAGATTGTTGGTTTCAGTCTTCAGTTCCTGATTGACCAATGCGACTGGTGGTGTATAATTGCCCCAGTAGTTTGCTTTCCTTGGTTATAATTGAGTGATCAAAGTAAATCTTGAAGAAATGTTGGTTCAGTCCTTGACATGGGAGAATTGGTCAATAAGGCCTTGGTACTGTTTTCTGTTGCAGGCCAAACTTCGCATTGGGGACGTTGTCAAATGTTGTATTAAGAAGATCACATACTTTGGTATTTTCGTGGAGGTAGGTTAATCTGATTATTCTACCTCGAAAGAGAGCTCTTTCAACTTTCTATGTTTGGTGATATTTGTACTGAATCCAAGTGACTTTACGGTACAAAATCAGATCTTTTTGCCATTGGGAGTTTTGGGTGCTCTTTTCATACTATATGAGGCTGCCATAGCAAAATAGGTGTTTGAATGTAACTCCTTGAATTTGTCTATGTAGGTTGAAGGTGTGCCTGCACTAATTCACCAGACAGAAGTGTCATGGGATGCTACTTTGGATCCTATGTCCCATTTTAAAATTGGTCAGGTACTTTACAATTTATTTAGGGATGAAACCTTTTTTTCTTCATGGTCATATTCTGCAGAAATCTAGACTGTGACTCTAATAGATGCATTGTCTTGAAAAACTCGTATATTTGATATGTGGAGTGTTTGAGTTTGCCAATTTTCCATCACTTGCTGCCTGAGCTGTTCTGTGTATATGGTTATGCATATTCTCTTATTCGTCTAATATTTTTGACTAGTACTCTTTCATTGTGGGTCCTTTTGGCTTTCTGACTTCTCAAGAAGATCAATTTGAAATCAGGTTGTGGAGGCCAAAGTTCATCAACTGGATTTCGCACTTGAACGTATTTTCTTGTCACTGAAGGAAATTATGGTAATTTAGTTCAAGATTTAGGTGTAAAATGCAAAAAATTTTGAATTGGTCATCATGACGATTGTGTTTCCTATGGCAGCCTGATCCGCTGATTGAGGCCTTGGAGTCAGTGGTAGGTGATGGCAAATCCTTCGATGGCAACCTGGAAGCTACGCAAGCAGAATCCGAGGTTTCTGCAATCATCCTTTAATTGGAATCTATTTTTGCATATTGAACTATGTGGCTCTCATGAGCACTGGTTGGTGTGGCTTACGAATGTTTATAGAGTGGTGGTTCTAAACAACTCAGAAATAGGACAATGACAGCAAAGTAGTTCTTCTATCTGTGAACTGTGTTAAATTAGGTGGTTTACTTGATTCCTTCTTAAAATGTTGAAGAAAGCAATGTGTCTGATGATACTTAACCTAGTTGATTGCCTTTTCCAATTTTGCATCACTTTGGACAGATGGTGTTTATTTTGTTTTCGTGTACATGCAATTAGACAAATTGAAAATTGTGTCTACATGATAATACTAGAACATATGGACTTGAACTATTCATTGCTTGCTTTATATTTAAACAGTGGGTTGAAGTGGAGTCGCTTATCAAGGAGCTGCAACGGATTGAAGGAGTGCAGAGTGTGTCAAAAGGTCGTTTTTTCTTGAGCCCGGGTTTGGCTCCGACATTCCAGGTGTGCCTACATGAATGTTTAGTTCCTATTTGATGCAAGGTTTTAGTTCCTATTACCATAGCTCTCCATCTTCATAGAGATACTCAAACTCATAGCATAATGGTCATTGTTTGTTGCGCAGCAATTATGGTATATGATGATGCACAACAAATTCATGAGTCCATATGATTTTCATGTTTTTTGTATTCGAGCAAACCCTAAGACTCTAGCTTCTGTAGGACTAACTAGATTTTAGATGCTTGAATCTTTTTTCTGATTTCCAAAGACAGAGTCCTTTTTCTTGTGTTTTCACTCTTTTAGTATATGCTGTAAAGTAACGGCAGCAGCAGCAGCAGATCTATGCATGAATACACGCATAATTTTTTTTTTTTTAATGTTCTATTTGCATATGTGAAAGGAGGTTTATACTATAGACACTTTTGATGAAAGCACACGTCAATGCGTTGTACACTCATTTGTTTTTTTTGGCCAACTGCATATTAAACACTTCCATTGTTTGCATGCTGGCTGTTCTCATGCCTTTCTTTCGATGAAACTCCTACTTTAAGACAATAAAAGGATGTCATTCGTGGTTATGACTCATGCGTGATATCTTTGCGATATGTCCCATGATGCAGGTTTATATGGCGTCCATGTTTGAAAATCAATACAAATTACTGGCTCGATCTGGAAACAAAGTACAGGAGGTATGAGTTGAATTATGTTCCCTCGTTCTTTGACTAATGTCAGATCTTTGGGTGAAGCGTCACAAACATGAACTCTGAATGTTATGTAGGTAATAGTTGAAGCATTGTTGGACAAAGAAGAAATGAAATCCATGATTTTGATGTGCACCAACCGAGTCGAGTAGCTCGCTCATCCTTTCTCCTAAGTACATTGCAATCACGCTGATGGTAAATATCATTCATCTGGTAAGTGTATCCAACGAAATACTAGCAGAAACGGGCATATGAACTTGGAAATGCACTTTCAGTCGGATGCAGCTGTTCAAGACGAGTTTTTGCCGTCTGTCTGGTTGCGAGGTATTGGGGATTAGATACGTTTTTCAAATCCGTTTGATGGCGTATAGAATCTTCAAATTCTTCAAATTTCGAAGAATCCATATCAGGTTCACACTGGAAGATCAAATTTGTAATGTATTCTCTTTGAGAGCGATGTCTAGTTGAAAAGATTGGCAAAATGGTCTCATTTGGATCCATTGAAGGAGCCGGGTTCATTTGTCGTTCCCATACATCTTCACAGAATTAAGGGCTTAATGCTTCCCATTCAAGTTTCAGCCTCCTCATCAGCTCCAGCTTTACTTATTTGCGAAATAGTCATCTTCGTGTCTAATCCGGCGATCCCCGAGCTGCACTTGCCTCTGGAGACTATAAGGGCTATAGTTCGCCACCTCCTCGTGAGCCATTCCAGATGCACGTGTGGCAGTCTTATTCCGCATTCCCTGAGAAACATGTTACACGCGCCGTGGCCATCATAGTCGCGGTCGGCAAGTTTAGAACGCCATAGACATGTTGATGCTCACATGCAGCAGATTGCATGACCTAGGAAATGGTATTTTACATGGAAAGCTCGGGTTGATATGAGACTGATGGCTTATGTCTTTTTCTGTTTTCATCTCGATTGTGTGGCTTGGAACTCCAGATCAGCAATTAAATTGGTGTGCGGACGTACAATTCCACTTCAAAAAGAAATTTGTCATTGTGGTCAAAATGACTGTAACCCAAATTGAACAATTTTTATCTTGTGTAGTGCTAGATCATTTCATAACTCGTACCAACGTAGCTCGACAATTATTCTCCGCTCTCCTCACACTCTGACATATTCACTCTTTCCAATCTCAATGAAATAAAGAAAATTGTCCAAAAAGTCTTAGATTTATTGTACTTTTATTAATTCAATAATAAATCATTCAATTTTATCAATTTAGTTTTAAGCCTTTTCATTTCTTGCTAATTGAGTTTATTCAGTCAATTTTGGTTGGAATTCACTAATGTGACACAATTAGTGTTGACGTGGATAAAATTTATTAATTTTTAAATATTTTTTGAATTTTAAAGTTGCTTTTTATTTTTTTGCCTTTTCTTCCTTTGACTATTGCCTAGCATTTGATGACCGGCCAGAGGCTACAACCAGCGAGAGTTGCCTCACTGATATCTGGCGAGGGGTGACCTTGCCATCACTGGGCGAGGGGAGACCTCGCCATCCCCTTACCAAATCCGATGAGATCGAGCCTCGTTAGAAATTGGCAGGGTCACCCACGTTGAAGGCTAGGGAGGGTGACCTCATCAGCTGTGAGTGAGGATTGCCCTTGCTAGATCCGATGAGGGCGAGCCTTGCCCAAGGCCAAGGAGGTTGTCCCTCGCCTAAGACTAGTGAGGTCGACCCTCGTTGGCCTTTGGTGAGGGTGAGCCTCGCCCAAGGCTGGCGAGGCCGACCCTCACCAGTCATAGCCTTTGGCTGATCATTAGAGGCTGGACAATTGGCCATAGAAAGAAAGAAAAAACATAAAAATAATTATAAAAAAATTAGAGAAAACATGAAGAAATTAATAAAATTAGTGTACGTCAAGACCGACTATGCTATATAGGACGGTCGGCGTTCACATCAATAAAGTTCGGCCAAAATTGATTGAATGGACTTAATTGACAAAAGATGCAAATGTTTAGCACTAAATTAGTAAAATTCAAATGTTTAAAACTAAATTAGCAAAAGTGTAGTAGGTCTGAAACTTTTTGGATAATTTATCCCAGTGAAATAACTATAATGCAGTTTAGAAGCTCCTACCAATAAACAGAACGAAAAAAATAAAAAAATAAAATGAAGCTTTAGGGTTTAAACGGGCATAGCCTCTCACTACTCGTTCAAATCCTGATCAAAAGGTCAATACCACTGTCCGATTAAAGAGCACGCCGGAAGGTCCGAAATCGGCATTAAAGCCACTAGAACAGGACCTCTCGCGCCTTCCTCGACAGGCAAAAACCTCGTTTTGTGGTTTGGGTCGGTCTTGACGAAACTGGGGGACACTGCATTGACGGCGATACCGGGGTATTTCTTCCCCAAAACTCATGTAAGCATTGAGAGCTCCTCATTTGAAATTCTCGCCAGGAATGAACTAATTTCAAGAAGGATAAGATGAACAAATCTTTCATGAGAGAATACCGGAACATACGTTGTAAATTAAATATATTTTTTTATATATACATGATAAATTATCATTTTTATGACTATTTCAATCAAATTAATTCGAATCAAATACATAAATAAATAAATTAATAAAAATGAAAATAACTTAGAATGAATTTACATTAAAATCATTAATTTGCTATTTGTTAATATCATTCGTCATTTCTATTTAATAGTTTCAAAAAACTTAGAGGAAAATAAACTAACAATTCATATTATGGACTCAAGCGTCAAAGTACGTTGGAAGAGGAGATAAAACAAACGTGGGAGGGTGAATTGAGTGTCATGAGAACTGAGAGACAGAAGAGAAGATTAAATTTTTCTTATTTTCTCATTTATCCATTTTATTTATTTATTTATTTTACATATTTACATTTTGACTCCTTAGTTATTGAAAATTTTTAAAATTAACTCCATGCATATTGGAATCATATGTCGAAATTCCGGACTCGAGGGTTGGGAGAGTTGACTAGGTATTAGATTTTTTGACACGTGTTGATTAAGTGTTGAAGAGTGTCGAAGAGTGTCTGAATACGTATTAAAGTATTTGATATAACATAAAGGCTCCCAGAGTTTGTCGGTACTTTCTAGACTCAAGACAGGACCATGCTTGGCGAGCCTTATCTTCCTTCTTCTTCTATGCTTGCATGCATTTTTTTCCCATACAAGGAAACCAGCAACGACGATGACGATGAAGTTCAAGGCGTTTCTCACAGGGAATGGTGTGGCTCTCCTCAAGAAGTAGCTCTTGCCCACGGCCCAAGCATAGCCTAGCAAGGCTGACCCTTGCCTTGGCCGATGGTCAATGACTGGGTACTGATAAAATTAAAAGGAAAACAAAATGGAAATAATTAAAAAAATTCAAAAAAATATAAAAAAAAATTAATGTCAACATTAGTTGTGTCACGTAAGATGGCTAGTGTCTAGTGAGTGATTTTAGCCCTAAATTGGTGGGATGGGCTAAATTGGTGCCCGTGTAAAAATATTTATGGTTAAATTGATTCAATTGAAAAATTTATAATTGAATTAATACTAATGCAATAGGTTTAGAACATTTTTTTTTTTTTTTTTTGTATTTTTTCTCGATTTTGAGATTGAAGAGGAAAGGAATGGAGAAATCTCAAATGGAAAGGCGTCAATTGATTGACAGTATTGTGAATTCTGATATAACTCATTCACCTCCCTCTAGTGTATTGATATAATGTATCTTACGTTTGTATGTAGCTTAGATAGGTCATGTTAATATGCATTCATCCTGTGCACTGTCGAATATGATTACAAGATCGAATGGCATCGCGTGAACACGGACTGATATCTGCGCACGATGGGATGTCAGTGCTATGTGGGTTGACATGTTTCGCTATGGAGTCACCTCTTGAACTTCGTTAGGACAGTGCTAGGTGAGAGCCATCTTTGAAACTCTATGGGGCCATCATCGAATAGTATCTATACGATACATCGTTATTTGCAGACTTCTGATCCCTAGAAGAGACGGTGAATTACTTGCTTAGTCGGTGATGTGCTTACTCGACATCGAGGCTGATTCGTCAACAATGTTGGTAGCTGAGTCGATTTCAATTTGTTGTACAAAGTATAAAGTCAAACCATGGAACGCGTTCGAGATATGAATATGAATTTTGTAGAGTAGAATATTAGTCACTCAAAATTCATTGGATTGAAAAATTTTCAGCAAAAACTACAATCGCTTTCTCACTTACCATGATAAACACAAATGAAGTGAAAAACAAAGAATTACCTAAAAAGACCTAAACCTATTATACTTATATCAGTTTAGTTCTAAACTTTTCAATTTGACTAATTATTTCTAAGCGTTTTGATAATTTGCCAATATGATCCATCTAGCTGGAAATTATCGACATGGACACTGTCATTTTGACTGAAAATATTGACATGAATGTCGTTGTCCTACTTGGTATAGCCGGTGTTAACATAGACAATTTTTTTTTTTTTTTTTTCCAATTTTTGAATACGTTTCCAAATTTTTAATATTTTTTTCTTTTCTATTTCCACTGTGGCCGACGAGGGTTGCTAGAGCTCGCGGGCTACCAAGGAGGGTGACAGCCCTTACTTCCAATCTACTACTGCCAATTATACTAAAAACTTAAGCTATTAGCTGAATACGTGGTTTATTATTTAAATATTCTAATATATCCTCACATACTTAGTCGGGTCTTTTTGGAAATTTAATTGGAAAGGTAAATAGGAGCTTAGAAGATTCAAACTCAAAACCTCCTAACTCCGATACCATGTGACATTCTGTGGGATCACAACCAACTATTCTAAAAGTTTAAATTATTAAATGAAGACATGGTTTATCATTTAAATATTCTAACACATATTTCGCCACCTCCTTACGAGCCATTCCAAATGCACGTGTGGCAGCCCTATTCCCCAAGAAACGAGTCACCCATGCTGTGGCCATTGCAATTGGCATCGGCGAGTTTAAGAACACCACAGGCTTGTTGATGCTCACTCGCAGCTGATGGCATGAACTAAGAAATGGTATGTACATGGAAAGCTCGGGTTGATATGAATCGTTATATTTGGACGGATAGCTTTATCTTTTTCTGTTTTCATCCCGATCGTGGCTTGAGACCCCAGATTAGTAATTAAATTAGTTTGCGGACATACGATTCCATTTCAAGGACAAATTGTCATCCCATTCGTAGTCCAAATGACTGTAAAAGATTAGACCCAAATTGAACAATTTTATCTTGTAGTACAGTGCTAAATCATTCCAGTACCAACATCGCACATTTTATTCTCCTTCTCGCTGTCCCCCCACTCTTTGACATATTCACTCTCTCCAATCTCAGTGAAATAATTATAATGCGCTTTAGAAGCTCCTACCAATAAGCAGAACAAAAAAATACAGTAGAGCACAGCTTTAGAGTTTAAATGGACATAGCCTTTCTGCACCACTCATCCAAATCTTGATCAAAAGGTCGATACCACCGTCCGATTAAAGAACACGCCAGAAGGTCCTCCTTTTGGCATAAAGCCGCCTTAACAAGACTTCTCGTGCCTTCCTCAACTGGCAAAAGCCCAGCGTTATAGTTTAGGTCGGCCTTGAGGAAACCAGGGTTCACGGCATTGATGGTGATATCGGGGTATTTCTTCGCCAAAACTCGTGTAAGCATTGAGAGATGCCTTAGAGACGATGTAAGCAGATAAAATGATGGGCCAGCCTCCAGTTTCCACTGTACCTTCCTTCATATCCTTCAAGAGTCTCACTACCAAACCGTCCACTTTCTCTTCCGTGAGGCTATTGACGTCATTGAGCTCCTCTTTGATATTTTTGCCAGGAATGAACTAATTTCAAACAAAATAAGATGAACAAATCTTTCATGAGAGACTATGCAAGTAGTAAGAAGGTATGACAAAAGACGATAGTGTCAATCCCCATCGTCGTTCCATTAAATAGCTAGAAGATATAATATGTTCATTACGTGTGGCTTTCTCGATCAAAAATACGAAAAGCTTCATTTAAGGATTACAGTAATTAAGTATGTGCGAGATTTTGTAGGACAATTGTCAACAATTGTTCGATCAACAATATGAAAGCTTCATTTGCGAATTACACTAGTTAAGTATATGTGAGATTTTGTAGAATCATTACCAACTATTTTAAAAGTTTATGTTATTAGATGAAAGTATGGTTTATTGTTTAAACATTTTAACACTTCCCCTTGTACATAGGTTGGATTTTGCCTTTAGCTTAAAGCGTCGAAATATTCGATTAGAGAGAAAAATGGGGGCATAGAAGATTTAAACTTAGAACCTCATAGCTCTGATATCATATGAAATTTTGTGAGACTATTGAAATTGTTAAATAAATGCGTGATTTATTATTTAAATATTCTAATAGTAGATACCTGAAGCTGAACAAGGGCAGTGGACACATTAACTACTTTCGCCGAATTCAATTGCTAAGAAGAGGTACAAGAGCAGCAGTTACTTGTTTGCTTCCATAGTAGTTTTATTTTTTATTTTTTTGGACGAAGCTTCCATAGTAGTTAGTTCTCAGACATTTTTATGCTGATTCATACGTCTCCTCAATGACTCTTTCATTGATTTGGCTTGTGGACCTTTAATCTGCAAGAAGGTTACGCGACAAAGACAATAGTGTTTACTAGTTTAAGCCTTTTCCTTTCCATGAGTAAAAGGAAAAAACGAAAAATGATGGATGCCCCCAAACACCTATGCTAGAAGACATATATTCATGTCAAGTAACGAATTAGTTAACATCCAAACTAACATTTTTCAGTTTACATTTTTGTGACTTTCGATCAAAAGATAGGGGGATAAGTTGACTGGAAGTCCTAAAATTTGTTACAAAAGTGTAATTAAGTTCTAAAACTTATAAAAAGTGCAATCAAATCCCAAAACTTATCGAATAGGTACAATTAAGTCCTAAAGTTAAACATCATCAATCTATTTAACGGAAAATACTATCGTGGCAATTTTAAATTAATTTGCCTCATAGGTGGCTTTTTTTTTTATTGTTTTCTTTTTTAAATCTTATTTAAATCAGATGAAAAAACTAAAAAAAGCTAACAGTTTATTTAAAAAAAGCCAATATTGAAGAGAGAGAGAGGGGGGAGGAGAAGGGCAAGGCAAGACGCCGGTGGGCACCGTCGCCACTGCATTAGTCGAGGGTGGCTGGCCCTCCCCAGCTTGAGGCCTTGCCTTGTTGGTCCTAGGCATGGGTCGGTGACCCCTACTGGCCGGTGCAAGGGCGCCCAGCTCTGGGAACCCACCCAAATCTAGGCAACACTGGCTGTTGCTTGGAGTTGACAAGTCTCACCAACCCCTGGCGAGGCCTTGTTGGTCCTAAGCGAGTGTCGACAATCCTCGCTAAGCCTAGGCGAGCACCAACGTCACCTTGATCTGGGCATCTGAGCATGAGCTCGAGCCTAATGAGGGTCGCTAGGGCCAACGAGGCCTCGCTCGGGACTGGCAAGGGTTGGTCACCTTTGCCCATGGTCAATGGAGGTTGTTGGCCCCTCCGACAATAGGTGGCAGTAGTAGTAGCGCCTACCAGCGTGGCCTTGCCCTATCCTTCACCTCTTTCTTTCTCTCTTAGTTTTAAAAAAAAAAAAAAAAAATTAGCTTTTTTTTAAAAGAATTTTAATATGGATATTAAAAAGAAAACAATAAAAAATGCCAACTAGGAGAGAGAAATTAATTTACAATTGCCATGTCAACATTTCCGTTAGATAAATTGATGGTGTTAATTTTAGGACTTGATTGTACCAATTTGATTTTATGACTCAGTTACAATTTCATGATAGGTTTTAAGATTTCTGATAAACTTATCCCAAAGTTAGGCTATAATCAAACGGTGGGCAAATGTGTATTGAGGCCAGTATCTAGGAAAGTAAAAAGGGGCGTGCAAAAAGCATGAACATTGTATATGTTCTATAAATCACATCACAAAAATAGCGTGAAAAATGCATATCACAGTAGTATTGCCGATTTGAGAAAACTCACTATATCTGCTTACAAAACCAAGTCCTTTCTCATATATGTAGCTCAGAATATGCCCACATTATTCACCTGGAAGGCCACTGTTCTTTTATGGCTCTTTTCTCAATCTATGGAAGGGAGATCAAATAGTGTGTTTAATGAGTAGGTAGAACTAGTTGAACAATTCTTGGATGATGATGATCTTGGCATATTAATAGCATGGTTGTGCATTGTTACAGTGGACATGTCCATGCATGCTAAAGAACCTATTAGACACAGTAAACTATCACGACCTGAATGGATAAAAGAGATTGTTTATGGACATTCGAGAGAAATGATTAGCAAGTATTTCAATATAGTGTTGAAAGTAATTCTCAAACTCTCCAAAGAGATTATCAGACCACCGTCCTTCAATGTCGTCCCACAGGAAATTTTTATGGATCCAATGTATGATTTTCATATTAATTTTGCACCATCAAATACATGTATCACAGGATTGCATAGGTACTATGGATGGCACTCATATAAATGCTATCGTCCCTATATCTCAACATATCCCATTTAGAGACAGGAAATGGATTACCATCTAGAATGTGCTATGTATTTATTCGTTTGATATGAAATTTACTTTTGTGTAAACTGGGTGAGAATGATCTACCAACGATTGTCGAGTGCTTTCGGTAACACTCGAGACTCCTCAACTGCAATTTCCTCAACCACCAATCGATATTTACTTTATTTATAAAAAAAATTATTTATGATTATATTATGATTGCATATTGTAACAAACTTATATATGCCATGTTATAGAGAAATACTATGTGATAGATTCTAGTTATGCAGTACTTATGGGATTTTTAACTCTCTTTTAAAGGTGAATGGTATCATCTGAACGATTATAGAGGGAATGGGAGATGGCCAAGAACTGCAAGAGAATTATTCAACCATAAACACTCTTCACTAAAAAATGTCATTGAAAGGTCATTTGGGGCATTAAAGAATCGCTTCACCATTTTGAGACACATGCCTCCATTTACAATTCGAAAGCAATCACTTATTGTAATTGCATATTGTGCTCTCCATAATTAAATTCGCGACCAAGATAGGATGGACAAAAACTTTTTCCTATGTGGAGATCCGAAATACCCATTTGGACCTAGAGAGGTGGAGGTTGCAAATGATACATTGCATGAGCAGCCAATTAGGATAAACATGCTTAGGAAAAGTATTGCAAATAAAATGGTAAGAGATTACAATATGCCTAAAATTTCATAACTTTGTGTTTCTGAATTTTGTAATATTGTTTTAAAGTACTAACTCATCAAAGTCAATCTGATGAAGTTGAACTATGGACTACATTACTTTATTATTGTGATGTCATGTATGGTGGATCAATGTAGAGATCTATAAGATACCCTTTTTTATGCTATCTCTTGTTGTACGAGCTTTACTTATAATATTATGCTTTACAAAATTTTCTTCCAAATATATACACATCACCATGTTCACCATGTTTCCTTCACTCACCATGAACAAAATTAAATTGATGAGTGCCCTATGAGAATGATAATTAAATACCAAGTTTACACTCCTCTAAAAAAAGCACTTGAAAAAAAATATTTGAATAGAAATTTTATACAGTTATCAAACGGATTTTTATTTTTATTTTTTTTATTTCAAGAATAGAAATCTTGTGCAGTTATCAAACGTATTCTTTTGCTTAGAAATTATTCACCAAAATAGAATAAAAAAATCATTTTTGATAAAAAATTATTTACAGAAACAGAATGATTATTAAATGCGCCTTTAGTTATCTGTAGGGGGAAACATTGTGTTTCTCCGTCTAGCCAGAAGAAAAAGAAAAAGAAAAATATAAAACGTCATCGCATGCGTCATAGTTTAATCTTTCGCCATTGATAAGCAATTTAACGTGGGAAAAGCTTAGCTGACCGTCCTCAGTCAACGGAGGAACGGTCAGCTAAGGACTGCACACCGTCCTTCACTTTTAAATTTTTTTTTTCTAAATCTTTTTCAAGAAATAATTAGTGAGAGTTCTACTAATAAAAAATTAGAAGTAAAAAATGAACTATTAAAGTGATAATTTTTTATATTTGTGCACATAAGACTCAAGACCATCCTCGTAAAATCAATTTTTTATTAGTAGGATTCCAGTTGACCCCAATATTTCGCCACCTCGTCGCAAGCCATTCATCGAGAAACACGTCACACATGTCGTGGCCCTCCCAATCAGTGTCGGGAGTTTTTTTTTGGCCATAATCAGTGTCGGGAGTTTGAGAACACCATAGGCTTGTTGATTCTCACTCGCAGCTGATGGCATGACCTAGGAAACGGTATGTACATGGAAAGCTCAGGTTTGCATTTGGATGGATAGCTTTTTCTGTTGTCATCCCGATCGCGGCTTGAGACCCCAGATTAGTAATTAAATTGGTTTGCGGACGTACAATTCCATTTCAAGAACAAATTGTCATCCCATTCACGGTCAAAATGACTGTAAAAGATTAGATCCAAATTGAACAATTTCATCTTGTATAGGGACAAATCATTCGAAAACTCGTACCAACATAACTGACATTTATTTGCCTTCTCGCCCTCCCCCCACTCTTTAACGTATTCATTCTGTCCAATATCGGTGAAATAACTGAAATACGGTTTAGAAGCTCCTACAATGAACAGAACGAAAAATACAATAGAACGTAGCTTTAGGGTTTAAACGGACATAGCCTCTCTGCACTAATCGTTCAAATCTCGATCAAAAGGTTGATAATACCGTCCGATCAAAGAACATGCCGGAAGGTCCTTCTTTCGGCATTAAAGCCACCATAACGGGACCTCTTGCACCTTCCTCGACTGGTAAAAACCCCGTGTAGTGGTTAAAGTCGGTTTTAGTAAAACCGGGATTCACAGCATTGACGGCGATACCGGGGTATTTCTTCGCGAAAATTCTTGTGTACGCATTGAGAGCTGCCTTGGAGACGATGTAAGCTGAGAGAATGATAGGCCAGCCTCCAGTTTCCACCGTACCTTTCTTCATATCCTTCAAGAATCTCACTACCAAACCATCCACTTTCTCTTCCGTGAGGCTATCGACGTCATTCAACTCCTCCTTGATATTCTCACCAGGAATATACTAATTTCAAGCAAAATAAGATGAGCAAGTCTTTGATGAGAGAATATGCAAGTAGTAATAAGGTTACATGACAAAGACAATAGTGTCAATCACCTTTGTCATTCCATTAAATAGCTAGAAGATACAATAAGTTGATTGTGTGTGGTTTTCTCAATTGACAATATGAAAAGCTTCATTTGTGAATTACACTAATTAGCATATGAGAGATTTTGTGAGACTATTGCTAACTTTTCTAAAAATTTAAGTTATTAGATGAATACGTGGTTTATTATTTATATATTCTAACACTCCCCCCTCACACGTATGCTGAACTTTGGCTTTAGCCTAAATCATGGGAGTATTCGATTAGGGAGGCAAATAGAGGTCTGGAAGATTCAAACTCAAACCTCTTAATTCCGATACCATGTAAGATTTTACGAGATCCCTATAATTTTTAGATGAAAACGTAGTACATACCTGAAGTTGGCCAAGGGACGAGGAGACATTGACTACTTTTGCCAGATTCGATTGCTGAAGAAGAGGTAGAAGAGCAGCAGTTACTTGTTTGATTCCATAGTAGTTTGTCCTTAGACAATGTTCTGCTGATTCATACGTCTCCTCAAAGAACTCTTTCATCGATTTGGCCTCCGGACCTTTAATCTACGATAAGGTTACATAAAAAAGACGATAGTAATTACCTCTTAAAACCTCTTACTTTTCGTGATTAAAAGGGAAAAATGAAAAATAATGGATGCCCCAAACGTCTATGCTAGAAGAACTATATTCATGTCAGAAAAGAATTGGTTAGCATCCAAACTAACATTTTTAAGTTTGGATGTTAGTGACTTCCGATCAAAAGCTAGGCTATTATCAAATGGTGGACATATGTGTATTGAGGCTAGTAATCAGGAAAGTGAAAAAAGTGACGTGAGATACACATAAACGCTGTATATGCTCTATAAATTACATCACAAAATAACATGAAAAATGTATATCATAGTAGTATTTGCCGATTTGGGAAAACTCACTTTATCTGCTGTCAAAACCAAGTCCTTTTTCAAAAATGTAGCTCCGGTTATGCCTGCATTATTCACCTGCAAGGCCACTGTTCTTTTATGGCTCTTTTCTCAATCTATTTGTAACATAATATAACAAGTGACATATGAATAGATCATACCAAAATATCAAGTTTTCCGAACCGAGCCTCGACAAAATCCGCCAAAGAACGGACACTGGTCCCATCGACCACGTTGAGCGGATGAAAGACCACGTTGGAGATCCCGATACTCGCGAGCTTCTTGATAGCCTCATTCCCTCTATTCGCATCTCTTGCGGTCAATACAACGAAGACTCCATTTGAAGCGAGTAGCTTGCATATCTCGAATCCGATCCCTTTATTCGCACCCGTCACCACTGCAACCCTATCAAAGTGAACATGAAAATGGGAACCAGACACAAGTGTTAGCTTTTTCTCCCTGAAATATATCATATCGAACTCGTTCCGATAATTTCTCGTGAGTAGTGGAAGCGAGTAGTACCTGTCCATTTGATGAAGAGCTTGAAATGTTAAAATCTGCCCTTTCTTTTCCTCTTACAAAGATTCTCAAGGTGGTGGCTCTGCTCTTCTGCTGTGGCTTGTTGAATGCATATTTAAGTATAAATAGGGGGTAAAAACATCACGTTTCTATCTAGCCAGAAAAAAGAACAAAAAGTAAACAGATAATACGTCAGCCTGTGCGTCGTGGGTTAATGTTTGGTCATTGATCACGCAATTTGACGTATGCCGCGACGTATCCTCGTCTGTCGTAATTAAGGTGCTGATGACTTTCTTTGAATGAGCAAATAGCAAAGAAATATTGGCCTTGGAAGTGTAAATCATAGAACAAGTCAACCTTCTCTCAATAGTACCTCTTGAATATTACAAACTATCTTGTTAATAACATATATGAACGAGGTATGACTTATCTCGTCAAACATAGCTTTCCACATCAAGTAGTTGGCTAGTGGCTATTTATTTCTTGTCCTTCTTGAGCCGGTGCCCTACTTTGTCCCATCATCGACACCCATCTTCAATCGATCTTAAATATATTATACGAATGTCATTTCAATCCTAAACTTTTTAATTTTATCAATGTAATCCTAAACCTTTGTGTAAAAATCAAATGTAGTACTTTTGCTCAATTTTTGCTGAAATTTTTTGACATGGCGGTGTGTGACATAAGACGACTGGCAATGACCAATCATCATGCCAGCAATTTTCAAAAACTAGATATAGTTACTGTGTCACAATTAACGGATAAAGACTAATTTGGTGATTTTAGTTTGTTGTGTAGATTTTTTCTTTGATGATAAGAGGTCATGGATAAATAGGAAAAGATTGACATAACGGCTTAGTGCATGGAAATGCGTAGGACATCTGCCATGCTTGCATGCTAAGATCCTGGCTTGTGGAAAAGAGAAGATAGAGGATGAGAGGATTAATTTGAGAGAGAAGACCCAGAGGGATTCTGGGAACGAAAAATCTCAAACACAAATGCGACCATCAGTCGACAGTTTGTGAATTTTAACAGTACTCGTTCACCCCCCCTCTATCGTATCGACATAATGTATTTTATGTTTGTACGTAAATTAGATAGGTCATGCCAATAGGTATTCATCCCATGTATTATCGAATATGATAAGATGACCGAATGACATCATGTAAACATGGACAGATATCTCCGCATAATGGGATGTAAGTGTTATATGAAATAACATCCTTCGCTATAGGAATCACCTCTTAAATCTTGTTAGGACAAAGAATTAGGTGAGAGCCATCTTTGGAACTCGGGATAGCCACCCCTAGAATTTTATTGGTTCTGTCAAAGGAAAGAAATCCTTATAGCATTGATCATGGAACTGCTATGATTCCTCCACGATTTGGTCATCAAGTCAAATCATTTTCTTCCAAGAGTACACCTACAATCCCCTTATGACTTGCTCCTCAAGACAGATCATTCTCTAAATATTGTATCCAACAAAATCACGTTTCTTGTGAACCTAGTGCTTAGCCTATATATATTCATTGTGTTGTGTAGCAATAAGTGTATAGAAGATATTCTCTTAAAATATACAGAAAATACAAGGCAACGTTGTGCTTGAATCTTCTTCTTCTATTCAGCCCTCTTTTACCATTTTAACAGGTTCTACCATGACCGTATACCGGAGGAGTTAACCGAAGGGTAAACATCATCGGATAGTATCTATATGATACATTGTTATTTGCAAACTTCCAATCCTCAGAAGAAGAGATGGTGATGCTTAGTTGGTAATTTGCGTTGAGGCTGATTCACCAGCAATGCTGGCTCGGAGTCAATTTCGAGGCATTGCAGAAAGTATTAAGTCAAATTGTGAAACGTGTTCAAGATATAAAGATGAATTTCGTAGAGTAGAATATTGATCATTCCGAATTCATCAGTTGAAATTTTTGAGCAAAAAGTACAATCGCTTTCTCGCTGACCATGATAAACACAAATGAAATGAAAAAGGGAAAATTATAAAAAGAAAACCTAAATCTATTGTATTTATGCCAATTTGATATTAAGCTTTTCAATTTGACTAATTTAGTCCAAATCCTTTTAACAATTTGTCAATATAATCCATTCAATCAATTTGATAGGAAATCAGTAAAGTGAACATTGGCCATCTTGTGTGGCGTATGGTTAATGCTAACGCGAATAATTTTTTAATATATTTTTATTATTTATTAATTTTTTCCTCTTTTCTTTGCTTTTCTTTTTCTTCTTTATTTTTTCACTATAGCTGACGAGGGTCTCTGAACCTTGCTGGCCGCCGGGGAGGATCACAGCCCTTATTTCCAGTCAACCACCATATCTCACCACCTCCTCGCAAAGCCACTCTAGGATGCAAGCGTGGCAGTCCTATTCCATAAGCAACACGTCACACGTGTCGTGGCTGTCGCAGTCGGCATCGGCATGGCCAAGGCAAGTTTGAGCACTATAGGCTTGTTGATGCTCAATTACAGCTGACGGCATGAGCTAAAATTGGGATGTACGCAGAAAGCTCGGGTTGATATGAATCATCGTGTTCGAACGGATAGCTTATATCTTTTTTTCTCTTTTCATTCCGATTGTTGCTTGAGACCCCAGAACAGTAATTAAATTGGTTTGCGGATGTACAATTCCATTTCGAGAACAAATTGTCATTCCATACGTGGTCAAAAAGAGTGTAAAAGATTAAACCCAAATGAGCAAATTTATCTTGTATAGTGCTACATTATTCCAGAAGTCGTACCAACATAACTCCCATTTATTCTCTTTTGGCATAGTCACTCTCTCCAATCTCAGTGATATAACTGTAATGCGGTTTAGAAGCTCCTACCAAGAAACAGAATTAAAAATACAGTAGAACATAGCTTTAGGGTTTAAACGGACACAGCCTCTGTACCCTACTCATCCAAATCTTGATCAAAAGGTTGATACCACTGTCCGATCAAAGAACACGCCAGAAGGTCCTTCTTTTGGCATTAAAGCCACTGTAACGGGACCTCTCGCGCCTTCCTCAACCGGCAAAAACCCCGTGTTGTGGTTTAGGTCAGTCTTGACGAAACCGGGGCTCACGGCATTGATGGCAATACCAGGGTATTTCTTTGCCAAAACTCTTGTGTAAGCATTGAGAGTTGCCTTGGACACGATGTAAGCGGATGCAATGATCGGCCAGCCTCCGGTTTCCACTGTTCCCTCTTTCATATCCTTTAAAAATCTCGTCACCAAACCGTCCACTTTCTCTTCCGTGAGGCTATCAACGTCATTGAGCTCCTCTTTGATATTCTCGCCAGGAATGAACTAATTTCAAGCAAAATAAGATGACCAAATCTTTCATGAGAGAATATGCAAATAAGTAACAAGTTTACATGACAAAGACAATAGTGTCAATCTCTTTCATCATTCCGTTAAACAGCTAGAAGATATAATAAGTTGATTATATGTGGTTTGCTCGATCAACAATATGAAAAACTTCATTTGTGTAATTACACTAATGAAGTACATACCTCAAGCTGGCCAACAGTAGAGGAGACATTGATCACTCTTGCTGAATTCGATTGCTGAAGAAGAGGTAGATGAGCAGCAGTTACTTGTTTGACTCCATAGTAGTTAGTCCTCAGACATTTTTCTGCTAATTCATACGTCTCCTCAATGAACTCCTTCGTTGATCTGGCGTTTGGACCTTTAATCTGCAATAAGGTTACATGACAAAGGCAATAGTGTTTACCACTTTAAGCTTCTCAATTCCGATGAATAAAAAGGAAAAAAAGAATAAATATTGTTTGCCCCAAACATCTGTGCTAGTTTCAAGGAAAATAAAAAGGTGGTCTAAGATACGCATAAACGTCGGACATAATCTGTAAATCACCTCACAAAAGTAACATGGAAATTGTATTTCGTAGTACTACTGCCAAGTTGAGAAAACTCACTTTATCTACCGTCAAAACCAAGTCTTTTTTCATGACTGTAATCGGCGGCGCAGCGGAAACGGATCGAAATATTTTGCAATTATATCGGGAGCTATAGAAATCGATCGAAATAAAACGAGAAACAATAAAAGGCACCAGAAATTTATGTGATTCGATCCGAATATCGGAACCTACGTCCACGGGGAGAGCCAGCAAAACAATCCACTATAAATCGGAGAATTACAGGATTACAATCACTCAATGCACTCAAGTGTTTCCTAGCCCTACTTTATACCCGATACCCACGGTGTTTAACAAAATAACTCAGTGGACTTGACTCCGCACAAATCTCTCTGAGCTCACGTCTCTCGCTCTCGGTCTCTCAAGCTCTTTTCTTTTCACTCTCTCTGCCGAGCTCTCTTCTTTCGCTATTCTTCATCTTCGGACGTCTTCTCCTTCTATAGGGAGAAGGGCAGAAACAAGACAAAAGAAATGAAAGTAAATGGCCTCATTAAATGCAGCACAGGCGCCCCACAAGACAATCCCGCAATCGGCACTGAACGCCCACCTTATTTGTAGGCATGCGTAGGACGGATCGTGCATGTGCATGGGCGCGCATTAATGAGGCAGAAGAGGATCAACAAATGTGTGCTTTTGTTACTCTTTCTTCATTCTGCCATCCCACTTTCTTTATCAATAATAAAATAATATAAGTCCACAAAAGATGACCAAGCAGAGAGGAGGATTTGGCTTCTACGAGAGAGGCTTCGGTAGCAGCAAATGTTGACCAATATTTCTCCATGCATGCACATAGCCATGTGCATGCATTTAATGAGGTTGAAGACAATTCGCACGATCGTCTCTTCAAAATTCACGCTGACAAGTGAGAAAGAGCCACAAAAAATCAACACGCGCATTTGTGGCCTCCATTTCCAACGAGAAGAGCTGGATCCTTTGCGGCTCCTATCATGCAGCTTTCGGTGGCTTCTTTCTTCTGCGCATACACGTGGAGAGATCTGATTAATGCTGGAACAAAATTCTAAAACATCACAAAGTCTCCCCTGAACTTTGTTTATTTGGCCAGACTTGTGCGTATTTGTCTAACGGGCTCAAACTCGAGACATAATTTAACAAAAATCAAGTCTTTTTTCATGACTGTAACTCCGGTTATGCCTGCATTATTCACCTGCAACGCCATTGTTCTTTTATGGCTCCTTTCTCAATCTATTTGAAAGACGATATACAAAGCGACATACAAATAAATTTTACCAAGATATTGAGTTTTCCGAACCGGGCCTTGATGAAATCCACAAGAGAATAGACATTCGTCCCATCGACCACGTCAAGAGGATGAAAGACCACGTTGGAGATCCCAATACTCGCAAGCTTCTCGATAGCGTCATCTCCTTTATTTACATCTCTGGCGGTTAATACGACAAAGACTCCATTTGAAGCTAGTTGCTTACATATCTCGAATCCGATCCCTTTATTCGCATCCGTCACGACTGCAATCCTTCAGAAATTAAGACAAAAGGGAGGAAAAGATAAAAAAGGTTAGCATTTAAATCGAAATATATCATATCGAACTGGTCTTGGAGATTCATCAAGAGTAACGAAGCAAGTAGTACCTGTCCATTTGATGAAGAGCTTGAAATGTTAAAATCTTTCTCTGTTTTTCTTCTCCAGTGGTTTTGGAAGGTGGTGGCTCTTCTGCTGTGGCTTGTTGATTCCGTATTTATGGGTGGTAAGAAACATCATTTTTTTCTCTATCTAGGCAAAAAAGAAGAAGCAGGAAATAGAGAAAACGTCAGCCAGTACGTCGTTGAAAGATTATAACGTGAGTATCCTCGTCATTCGTTGAAGATTAAAACGTAAGTATCCTCGTCATTCTTATCTAAGCAGTAAGAGGTGATGACATCCTTTGAAGGAATAAATGGAAAAAATGGGCCTTTAAAGTGATGAAGAGTATTATATTACGACCAAAAAAAAAAAAAGAAGTGATAAGAGTATTATAGAACAAGTCAATGCTATCCCTTTAATATTATGAATTATTTGGTAATAAGATATGCGGGCGAGGTTTTAACTCATCTTGTGTCTACCTAGCGGACGAATGGCTATCTATTTCTTGTCATTTGCCCTTCTTTGTCCAATCATAAGTACCCACCTAAAGCGCGACAATTTAAAATCTGGGCTAGCGATGTTGCTACGTCTCGATTAACGAACAGGACTAAATTTGGTGATTTTAGTTTTTAAGTTAGTTTTTTTTTTTCCTCTCTCTCTCTCACTCTCTTTTCCTTCTTTATTTTTTTTTTTTTATTTTATTTTATTCTCTTCTTTTTCTTTTTTCTTTTTCCATTTTCTTTTTCCTTTTCCCCTTTGTTGGCCATCACTAGGCCTTGTTGGTAATTGGCAACTTGTCGGCCATAGGCGAGGTACACCCAGGCCTTGGCTGTCAAGGGCAAGCCTTCGCCAAATTGGGTAAGGGTTTGCCCTCGCCAACCCAAGTGAGGAATAGAATTTCTATGATTAATAGAATTTTAGAATGGAATATGATTCCAAATTCAAATTCTTTTGAATTCTATTTCATTTCTATTTCACTTTCTTTCAAAAATAAAAACAGAAAGAAAATAGGTTGGCAAGAGAAAAAAGGAAAAAGAAAAATTAATAAATATTTCAAATAAACCTTAAAATATTATTAAGAATTATTCATATTAATATCAGTCATGCCACATAGGACGGTCAATGTTCATGTTAGTAATTTTTTTTCCAAAATTGGCATAATTGACTTAATTAGTAAAATATGAAAATGTATAAAACTCAATTGTCACAATTAAAAAATTAAAAACTAATAAATTTAAGACTTTTTAGACAATTTATCCCTAGTTGTTGCATAAATTGCACTATAGCGACAACAATACAAAAAAGCCATATAAGCAGTCATGTCAACTTGTTATTGCTTTGGCAATCCAATGAGAGGTTCTTTTTGTGTCTATTCACCAAACTCCGGTTGACTTCGAAGTCAAGTCAACTTGAGTTTGAGAATACCTTAAAGATCATTAAGATATTTCTCTTAATTTTGCATCTCTTAAAGATTATGTATATATATCTCTCTTGGGTATGCATATGCCTTATTGATTACAATTAATATCATAATATCTTGTTAACATCCCCTCAAAATCAGGGTGACCTAAAAGAAGTCAACTGGAGTTTGATGAAAAGATCTGAAAACAATTAGTAAATCGGCTGGCATGTGCGAGCGAAAACAAGCTGATGTGGGTGCTTACATGGCTGTTACGTGTTACTGTATTTGCTGTGCACGCTGTGCAGTATTAGGCTATCGTGGCTATGATGCAGACTAGTCGACAACAAATAGGCCGACGTGGCTACGGACACGGCGGTTAAGGATCAACCTTGAGAGAGGGATACCAGTAAAAAAGAGAGTGACATGAGATTTGATTAGTGCGTTCTAAGGGTATGCACTCAAATGTGCATCAGATGCACTCAAAATACCAGGATAAGAATTATGCGAAAGAAAGAATTGTGTAATTTAAGTATCTTTCTGTATTATGATGAGAAGTACATGAGCTTCTTCATAGGTTTGATGCTCACTCGCAGCTGATGGCATGTCCTAGGAAATAATACGTACATGGAAAGCTCGGATTTATATGAAACATTGTATTCGACATGGAAATTGACCTGAGTTGCACCACCCGGAACAAATTAATTACGCATTTCAGACGGACAACTCAAATCTTGTTCTGTTTTCATCGGAATTGCCTTTCCAGACCACTAGATCAGTGATTAAATCGGTTTCCGGACTGTAGAATTCCATTTCGAGAACAAATGATCATTCCATACCTTAATGAGAATGATTGATTAAATAGATTAAATAAAATCATGTCTAGATTAAATAGAATCATATCGTATTTTATAGTGCCAAATCATTCCACTCTTCGACAACTTCGCTCTCTCCAATCTTAGTAAGACAACTATAATGTGGTTTAGAAACTCCTACCAGTGAACAGAGGGAAAAATACAAAAGAACATAGTTTTAGGGTTTAAATGGACTATGGCCTCTCCGAACCACCAAACCAAATCTGGATCAAAAGGTCGATACTACCGTACGGTCGAAGAATGTGCCGGAAGGTCCGTCTTTTGGCAATAGAGCCACTGTAACGGGACCCCTGGCGCCTTCCTCGACAGGCAAAAACCCTGTGTTGCGGTTTAGGTCGGTCTTGACGAAGCCGGGATTCACGGCATTGATGGCGATTCCACGATATTTCTTCGCCAAAACTCTTGTGTAAGCATTGAGAGTTGCCTTCGAGACGAGGTAAGCAGATAAGACAATAGGCCAGCCTCCGGTTTCCAACTTGTCCTCCTTCATATCCTTTAGAAATCTCTCCACCAAACCATCCACTTTCTCTTCCGTGAGGCTATCGATGTCATTGAGCTCCTTTTTGATATTCTCGCCGGGGATGTACTAATTTAAAGAAGGATAAAATGAGCAAATCTTGTCATGAGGAACTATGCAATTGACTAATAACTTAAAGGAATTAACGAGCATTCCTGGATTATTCGATTTGCTATGCCTATAATTAGGAAGTCGTTAAACATCAACCAACCTTATAAACTGTTAGTTATTTTATATTCCTCGTGTTTGATACTTCAAATTTGCCTCACTTATCAGATATTTTCTTTCACGTCATGAGTTTCAGTTAATCTCCTTATTTTCAGAATTTCTTCATTGGATGAAACAAGATGATACAATAAATTGATTATGTATGGTTTCTCGATCAACAACATGAAAATTCATTTGCTTATGACACCAATTAAGTACATACCTGAAGCTGGCCAAGAGAAGAGGAGACATTAACTACTTTTGCCGAATTCGATTGTTGAAGAAGAGGTAGAAGAGCAACAGTTACTTGTTTGATTCCATAGTAGTTAGTCCTCAAACACTTTTCTGCTGATTCATACGTCTCCTCAATGAACTCTTTCATCGATTTGGCCTGCGGACCTTTCAGCTGCAATAAGATTACATGAAACAAGACGATCGTATTAACCAGTTTAAGCTTCTTAATATCAATAATAAAAAGGGAGAAAAGGGGCAGGAAAAAAAAAAAAAAGAGGATGCCCCTTATAATATGCCACAAGGAATGGTCGGCAAATGTGTATAAAGCTAGTAGCTAAGAAAAATGAAAAAGCTACGTGAGATACGCTTTAATGCTCTGGGTGTTCTATAAATCACCTCAATAAAAAATTGTGAGAAATGTATTGCACAGTAGTATTGCCGATTTGAGAAAACTCACATCATTTGCATTCATAACCATGTCTTTTTTCATGATTGTAGCCCCGGTCATGCCTGCATTATTCACCTGCAGCGTCATTGTTCTTTTATGGCTCTTTTCTCAATCTATTTGAAGCATAACATTAACAAGTGACCTATGAATACATTTTACCAAAATATCGAGTTTCCCGAATCGAGCCTTGATGAATTCCGCCAGCGAATTGACGCTGGTCCCGTTGACCACATCAAGTGGATGAAAGACCACATTGGAGATCCCAATACTTGTGAGCTTCTCGATAGCCTCATTTCCTCTATTCACATCTCTAGCGGTTAATACAACAAAGACTCCATTTGAAGCTAGTTGCTTGCATATCTCAAATCCAATCCCTTTATTCGCACCAGTAATGACCGCGATCCTATGAAAATTAAAGAAGAACGAGAACAAAATAGAAGGGTAAGTATTTATGATGAAACATATCATATTGAACTGGTCACGATGATTCATCAAGAAGTAGTGGAAGCGAGTAGTACCTGTCCATTTGATGAAGAGCCTGAAATGTTAAGATCTCCCTCTGTTTTTCTTTTCCAAAGGTTTTGGAGGGTGGTGGCTCTTCTGCTGTGGCTTGCTGATTCTGTATTTATAGGTGGTAAGAAACATCATTTTTGGTCCATCTGGCCAGGAAAAAAAAAAAAAGAAAAAGAAAACAGTAAACAGAGAAAACGTCAGCCAGTACGTCGCAGGTTTATGCGTGGTCGTTAGTTGGCGGTCGTTGAAGATTATAACGTAACTAGCCTCGTCATTCTTATCTAAGTGGTGATAACATCCTTCGAAGGAGTAAATGGCAAAAATCAGCCTTTGGAGTGATAAGAGTATCATAGAGCAAGTCAATGTTATCTCTTTAATATTATAAATTATCCGGTAATAAGATATGGGGGCGAGGTTTTAATTTATCTTGTGTCTACCTAGCGGACGAGTGGCTATTTATTTCTTGTCATTTGCGCTTCTTTGTCCAATCATAAGTACACAACCAAAGCGCGACAATTTAAAATCTGGATTAGTGATGTTGTTGGGTCTCGATTAACAGACAAGACTAAATTTGGTGATTTTAATTTGTAAGCTAGTTTTTTTTTCTCTCTCTCTCTCTTCCTTCTTTACTTTTTCTTTTCTTTTCTTTTCCCTTATTTTCTTTTTTTTTTTTTTTTCATTTTCTTTTTTCCCTTTTCCCTCTACTAGCCATCGCTAGGCCTTGTCAATAATTGATGACCCACCAGCCTCAAGCTAGGTACACTAGGCCTTCGCCAAATTGGACGAGGGTTTGCCCTCGCCAACCTAGGTGAGGGAAAGAATTTCTATAATTAATAGAATTTTAGAATGGAGTACAATTCCAAACTCTAATTCTTTTGAATTCTAATTCATTTCTATTTTACTTTCTTTCAAAAATAAAAATAGAAAGAAAATAAGTTGGCAAGAGAAAAAGGAAAAAGAAAAATAATAGGGTTAATACCTTGAAAAACCCCAAACTGGTACACTTGTGACAAATTTACCCCAAATTATTTTTTTGACCATGAAATACCCCAAACTGGTACACCTGTGACAAATTTACCCCGACTAACTATAAAAAACCCTAAACTAGTATATTTATGACAAATTTACCCCAAACTAATTTATTCGACCAAAAAAAACCCCAAACTGATAAATTTGTGACTAATATACCCCATGCTAAATTAGATTAATACCACAAAAAAATCACAAAAATTGTAAACTGTGACAAATAGAGTGTAAAATCCCAAATTGGTATATCGGTCAATTGTCACGTGTCATTTAACTTTACTAAAACTAACAGAGGGTAAATTTGTCACAAGTGTACCAGTTTAGGGTAAATTTGTCAAAGGTATACAAGTTTGGGGTTTTTGGTGGTCAAAAAAATAGTTTGGGGTAAATTTGTCACAGGTGTACCAGTTTGGGATTTTTCAAGGCATTAACCCAAAATAATAATAATAATTTCAAATACTTTCAAAAATTATCCATGTTAATGTTGGTCATGCCACATACGGCGACCGGCGTTTACCCTAGCAATTTTTTTACCAAAATTGGTGTAATTGGTTCAATTAACAAAATGTAAAAATATTTAAAATTCAATTGACACAATTAAAACGTTTAAGACTAATAGATTTAAAACTTTTTAGATAATTTTCTCCTTGCATAATTTGCACTGTAGCCACAACAATACAAAAAAGCCAAATAAGCAGTCGCATCCGCTTGTTATTGCTTTGGCAATCCTGTGAGAGGGTCTTTTGTGTCTCTCCTCCAAAATCCAATTGACTTCGAAGTCAAGTCAACTTGAGTTTGAGAAGATATTAAAGATCCTTAAGATATTCCTTTAATTTTGCATATCTCTTAAAGATTATGCATATATCTCTCTTATTATGTATATCCCTGATTGGCTATAATTAATATCATAATATCTTGTTAATATCTCCTCAAAATCAAGGTGACTAAGAAGAAATCAACTGGAGTTTGATGAAAAGATTTGAAAATGATTGGTGGATTAGTGAGGCAATTTGGTGTTTGAAGAGAGAACCGGCTGGCATGTGCAGGCGACAACAAGCTGATGTGGGTGCTTACATGGTTGTTATGCGTTACCATAATAGTCGTGCAATCTGTGCAGAATTAGGCCGTCATGGCTACGATGCAGACTACGCGACAACAAAATAGGCTGACATGGCTGCGGACACGACGAACAATGTTAAGGATCAACCATGAGAGAGGGATACTAGTAAAAAAGAGTGACATGAGATTTGAGAAGTGCGCTGTCTGGGTATGCACTCCAATGTACATCAGAAGCACTCAAAGCATCAAGATAAGAATTATGAGAAAGAAAGGATTGTGTAATTTAAGTACGTTTCTGTATTATGATGAAAAGTACATGAGCTTATTCGTAGGTTTGATGCTCACTCATAGCTGATGGCATGACCTAGGAAATTGTATATACATGGAAAGCTCGGATTTATATGAGAAATTGTATTCAGCATGAAAGTTGACCTGAGTTGCATCACTTGGAACAAGCTAATTCCGTAATTCAGACGGACAACTCAAATCTTGTTCTGTTTTTATTGGAATTTCCTTTCTAGACCACCAGAGTGATTAAATTGGTTTCTAGATTGTAGGATTCCATTTCGAGAACAAATTATCATTTCATACCTTAGTAAGAATGACTGCTTAAATAGATTAAATAAAAATAATATCTTATTTTATAGTGCTAAATCATTCCACTCTTTGACAACTTCACTCTCTCCAATCTTATGGCCCATTTGATTCAACTTTTGGGAAATGCAAAGCCATTTCCCTAAGTATCTTTGAGTGAATGGGCATTTTGTGAAGGCAAGTATGTTTGGTTGTGTATATTTTGCAAAGTAATTTTAAGATGAAAAGAAAAAGGAAAAAAAGAAAAGGAAGGAGGAGATGCAACTAGAGAGGGGAAAATCGTAGGGAAGCAACTAGTGGCGGTGGCCTAGGTCGCGCAACACAGCCGATTGAGGCCGCGTGACCGCAGGCGTCATTTTCCCTACCGCCGCCTAAGGCCACGCGACCTCAAGCGTCACAACCCAAGCGATGCCTGAGGCCGAGGCATGACGTAATTCACCAAAAAGCTAACTCAGCAAATAAATGCAAAAACAACATTATTTTGGCGCAGATTTGAATTTTAATATAAAACTTAATTAAATTAAATGTAAAAAAATTAAAAATTTATAAAAAAAATGAAGGAAAAAGATGAACAGTTAGAGGCGACTGAGGGCTGAGCCATCAGCCGTCGCCACCTCCGCACCATCGCCAAGAAGGACCAGCGACAGTGAGGGGAGGGTTGGATAGGGTCACCGGGCCCTAGAGCCCTCAACCACCTCCAATTGTTCATCTTCTTCCCTCCTTTTTTTTCTTTTAAAAAAAATTTGTTTTAAATTTACTTTAATTAAGTTTGATATTAATAATTTATCCACGTCAGCAGTAAAATAACATTATTTTTGCATTTATCTAACCACCTCAGCGTGTAAAACAACGTCGTTTTATACTTATTTCGTCAGAAAATCGTCAGGTAATCATTTTGGGCTAATGTTTTGGCCGTTGGTACTTAATTAATATATTTTGCTCCAATTTTAACAATAAAGTATAACTTTCCTAACTTTTGGTACTTAAATGTCCTCCATGTCAAGTTTTGGCATTCTAAGCATTCGGCACTCCCAAATTGTGCTTAAAATCTCCATCAAAATCACAGGTCGGCCTAGATTTGAACTCAAATCAGCGTGACTCATGAACTACCCAAATTCACACCCTTAAAACTAATACATTAAAGACTTTAAGCAAAATACAATCGACCCAAATGAAAGTACACGACGTGTACCTTCAAACGAGTTATTGACCCAAAAAAAAAAAAAAATGCAACAAACGTCTTGGAGAATGATCAACCATACGCTCGAACCAACCTCTCCAAGTAGGCTGTGCGAATAGTCCATGCTGGCCAGTCGTGTACCAGTCATGGCCCTACGTGGATCTGCTCAGGACGCCTGAAATTTGAATCTCTTGCAAACATTTCAACAAACTGTTTATGTGCATTGAGAACATTGACTCTAGTCACGATTTCGAAGTAAATTTTTCGACTTAAAATGACACTGAAACAACGATATGATCATGAATCATCGAGAAAAACTTTGTATTTGCAGTGGTTTACGCATGGCTAATACGAGTGCATCTTGGCATTGTATCTCGACAACGAAGGGCAGAACAAGGGAGGATGAAATTACCTGGTTTATCTACTATGCCAGGACCAGTATGAGAACACAAATCAGCGACTGGACCCTTCATAATTGTCTACGAACAGGTCGATTTTCCGACAAATTTTACTCTCTTCGGATTTCCTCAGCCAAAGAACAGAGCCGAACAGGGTATATCGGACGATTCGAACTCACCTTGCTGGAGAGGGACATTTTTACCTGCAATTATGGGTCAATCCAACTCAGGAGGTTCCAGACATGCCGCCTGTGCTGATGGGTGTCGGGGATGGAGCTTCAGGCGAAACCGAATCACTTCAACCGCACCCGGCCGAGAAACAGAACAAAACACAGCAAAGACGACTGCGACGGAAATCGATGGCGACCGCGGTTTGCGGTGACGACGAGGGGGAGTAGAGGACTGACGATGGCAAGACCTCCGGAATAGTTACTGGAAATTGCAAGGAAACCAGGGTATGGACGGTAGAGACTGGACTGGGTGCTTGTCGAGGCTGCAGGTGTGTTAACCAGGGATGGTGAATGGCAGCAAGTGGTGGAACGTGGCTATGCGGTGGTTGATGGTGGCTGTGTGCAGTGGACTCGGTGATGAATGTTCGTGGTCGAGGGTCTGCCCCGTCTGAAGCGAATTCTATTAGAAGGCAATAGGCAAGAGTAAAGGAAGAAGTTTTAGAGAGAATAGGCCAAGCTGAGGAAATTTTCTGTGTATTTCTCTCGTGTAATGAGATGTGTACAATGTAATACAGATATAATACAAATTTCCTATGAATAAAGAATTAATTGATTTGTTCTATCAATCTAGATCTAGATGCAATAATTAATTTACAAATAAGAGTAAATCATGATCAATTATGATTAATCATGATCAATCAAGATCGAGATTGATTTGGCCAGATCCGATCTGCATATCTTCCAACACTCCCCCTCAAGCTGATGGCTTATAGATGTCTAAGACGCCTAGCTTGTTTAGTAGATATGCATTTTGCCTTTGACACAAGGGCTTAGTGAATAAATCTGCCGGCTGCTCTGCCGTTCCGATGCCTCTTGTTTCAATTGTTCCTTCCTGAATCTTTTCTCGTGTGAAGTGACAATCCACCTCTATATGCTTGGTCCTTTCATACACTATAGGATTTGATGCGAGTTTGAGAGCTGCATCATTATCACAATATAGTCTTGTGGGTCCTTGCACTTCTACTCCGAGATCCTTGAGCAATCCTCGGATCCAAACTATCTGACAAGTGGTCTTGGCCATAGCTCGATACTCGCCTCGGCCGAGGATAAAGACACGGTTGCTTGTTTCTTGGTCTTCCAAGATAATAGGGACTCCCCGCTTTATGCAATATCCAAAGGATGGATCTTCGAGTAATTGGACATGTTGCATAATCTGCATCACAATAAGCCATCATTTTCATATCACACCTTTTAGAGAGGAGTATCCCGAGCCCTGAACATCTCTTTAAGTATTTGACAACCTTTAAAGCTGCATCCAAATGAGAACGCTTTGGTTGATGCATAAACTGGCTAAGTGTCTGAACTGCATAAGATATATCAGGTCTAGTCATTGTCGTATATAAGTTTCCCAACAAGTCTCTCGGTAGCCCGATGGATCACCGAGAAGAGGATCATCATTTCGAGATATTCCTTTGTCATATTCTGCAAAGTGGTTAATCTGGCATTCTGCTCTATAGGAATCACAGCTGGCTTGCATCCTGATAGACCTGCTTCTGATATAATCTCTAGGACAAATTTCCGTTGACTAAGGGAAATTCCCTTGTCAGATCGGGCAATTTCAATTCCAAGGAAATATTTGGGTGCTCCTAAGTCTTTGATCTAAACAACAAGTGGTCTTGGAGTTCGTCCCTTAAGGATTCTGGTAGGCATTCTATTAATGAGATAAGTTGCTGTGGTGATGCATTCACCCCAAAATTTGTCTGGTATTGATGCCTGAAATTTGATGGCACGAGTGACTTCCAAAGAAATGACGATGTTTCCTTTCAACTACTCCATTTTGTTGTGAAGAGTAGACACATGAGCTTTCATGCTGAATTCCATGGGAATTGAACAACAGGGAGCATTCATGACTAAAAATTCCTTTCCATTGTCAGTGCGAATCCGCTGGATGGATTTCCTGAACTGAGTCTTAGACAGTAGAATGAAATTTTGCAGGCGAGAATAAACCTGTTGTTTAGATTGCATGAGAAAAACCCATGTTGCCCAAGAATGATCATCTACTATCGTAAGAAAATAATGGGAGCCGTCATGATTAGCTGTATGATAAGGTCCCCAGATATCCACATGAATCAATGCAAATAACTGACTAGCCTTTGAAGTGCTAGAAGGAAAAGGGGTGCGTGATTGCTTGGCAAGAGGGCAAATTGAACATTCAGAGTATGGAAAAACAGCACTGTGGCCCAATCTCATATGCATTGTAGTATTGCTATCATTGGCAAGTGAATTACATAATGAGCTTTTATTTAAGGAATTGCATGAATAATTCAAATCACTCTTCCAGTAATAGAGTCCTTCAAAGAGATTACCCGAGCCTATCGTTCTCCCAGTCGAAAGGGCCTGAAAGAGACATCTGTCAGAGTTGAATATCACTTGGCATGAGTTGTCTTTGCATACTTTAGATATAGATATGAGGTTGAACTGGAATTCTGTGACATATAGCACATTCTGTAGGACAATCTGATGACTGAGATTCACTGTTCCTGACACTCTGACATAAGTCACATGTCCATTGGGCAATTGTACAAAGATAGAAAATTCAAATGTTTATTTAAATTTGTAAATAATCATTTGTCACGTATAATATGATCGTAGGCCCCGAGTCTATAATCCATTCTTTTCTAGAAATAGAATTAATAAGACAATGGGAGATACCTGAGAAACTGCCCCCTTTATTTGAGATATCCATTTTTTGCATAAGTTGCTGAAGTTGGCCGTATGTGATTGGCTTATCAATTCTGGGCCCGGCCGGTCCACTGACTTGATATGCTGTGGAAATTTTTTTTCTCCTTTTCTCTAGGCTTTCCATGCAATTTCCAACAGCTGTCAATGGTGTGATTAGAACGTTTGCAATAATCACAAAAAAATTTACCCTTTCCTTTAAAATTTTTTGCAAAATTTTTGGATGACGTGGCAAAAATCTGGCCGTCCATCCCTTTCATGGAGATTTGATCTCCACCGTCTGATCCAGGCGCTGCCCTGATACCATGATAGCCGTCCGATCTTCGCGCGTGTTCTGGACCGTCAGATCTGCGCGAGTAATTTGAGCCGCTCGATCCTCGGATATGATCTAATCTGCTCGATTCACGCAGATAATCCAAGCCGTTGGATCCCTGCATGAAATCTGGGCCATTCATTGGGTCCTTTTTAAACCCGCTGCCTTCGACTCCAAAGAAACCCTAGTGGGTTTCGTTTTTCTCCTCTCTCCCGAGCTAGGGTTAGGGTTTTCCCTTCCCTTCGAGCGGCGAGAGCGATGTTGTCACTGTTCTTCATGGTTGTGGCTCTCTGGGCTTCCTCCTGCATCGCCAGTTGGAAGATACGCCCAATCAATGGCATCGGATCCATGGCAAGGATCTGTGATCGAAAGGTAACGTATGATTCATTGAGAATCAATAGGAATCTCGTCGCCTTTTCTCTCTCTTTGATCTTCTTGTACTATTTGAGGGTCGATTCTGGCCCTTCGAGCTGTTCTTCTATAGCCTCGAGTTGATTCCAGAGAGACGATAGCCTGTTGAAGCAGGCCGTGACCGTCGAGTTTCCCTGTTTCAAATCACTGATTTCCTGCATGAGGTTAAAAATTTTTGCCTGATCCATTTTCCCGTACATTTCATGGACGTTTTCCCACATGGTTTTCGCATCCTCTGTGGGTAGAAGCCCAGCTGCGACCTCTGGCGATATGCTATTTCCGATCCATGTACGGACAAGTTGATTGCATTTTCGCTAGTGTCGGGCTAGGCGTTCATCCGAGGGAATCGGGATTGTCCCGTCGAGAAATCCATCTTTATCCTTGGTCACTAATGCCCACCGGAGCTCCTGGGACCATTTCGAGTATGTTTCAGGTCCGGTCAATTGCTGGTGTATCAGTCGAAGCTCCGGTCCATCGGCGTTGGAGACGTACAAGGGATCCCCGATTTCTGGTCGCCCGGTGAACGCCGTCGCTGAAACGGGTAAGAAACTGGGTGCGAAATTCGGGTAGGGATTCGTCCCTTGACCCGATTCGCCCGACCCGACCGATAAGTATCCGGGTACGAAATTCGGGTAGGGATTTGTCCCTTGACCCGATTCGCCCGACCCGATTGGAAGCCTTGCATTTTCACTTCTCGGGTATGCATTTTCTCCCGTACCCGATTCTTGTGCTCTGCCCGTCTGTTCCATCCCGATGGTCGGGCTTGCCCCATTTGTGGCTGGTGAGCCCCCATCGTGGCTTTGGTGACCCACGAACACCGGCAATGATGGATTCGGGCTTGCCCCGAGATAAAGTGGATATGGGATCCACTAGTATGGTTGACCATTGTGGGTTGCCCCAATTGGAACTGAGCCGGCGTGGGTCGCCATTGTTAAGGCAAAGGTAAGATGAGTTGTGGTTGTGGTTCTGTGGCTGGTGAATTTGCAGGGGGATTCCTGGTCTGCGAAGACGGAGGACTTCTTCCTTCATTGGCTCTGTCTTCAGCGGTTGGATTGGAATTCCGGGAGAGGCCATGGTGAGTTGGAATGATCTTCTTTCCTTCGAGAGTATTCCTGATGCCGAGAAAATGTTGTATTGTAGGTGTCGAAGAATTTTCTTCGATGAAGACTTGATGCGGAAGCAAAACAGAGATCAACACTGCTCTGATACCATGTTAGATTTTGTGGGACCACTACCAACTATTCTAAAAGCTTAAGCTGTTAGATGAAGGCGTGGTTTATTATTTAAACATTCTAACACTCCCCCTCACACTTAGTCTGGTCTTTTGCCTAGTACTAAGTGTGGAAATTTAATTGGGGAGGCAAATAGGGGCCTGGAAGATTCGAACTCAGGACCTCCTAGCTCTAATACCATGTTAGAAGGCAATGGGCAAGAGTAAAGGAAGAAGTTTCAGAGAGAATAGGCCAAGCTGAGGAAATTTTCTGTGTATTTCTCTCGTGTAATAAGATGTGTACAATGTAATACAAATATAATACAAATTTCCTATGAATAAAGAATTAATTGATTTGTTCTATCAATCTAGATCTAGATGCAATAATTAATTTACAAATAAGAGTAAATCATGATCAATTATGATTAATCATGATCAATCAAGATCGAGATTGATTTGGCCAGATCCGATCTGCAAATCTTCCAACAAATTCCCCCACTTTGGGCTCGGTGTGCCGAGGGACTTTGAGCGCTCTCTTCACTCCCTGCCCTTTTGTCCTGCCCATGCCTCTTATCCTCTATTCTTTTTCTCTTCCATATGCCAAGCAACACTCCCATCCGCTGCTATTCCTCTGCTCCTCTCAACGTTTGGTCTCAGCTCATGCCCAGGTCTCTTCCTATCCCTTGACTTTTGCTATGTTTTGTGGGTTGCCCAATGCTTGTTAATTTCCAAATCCTGTCTGTTTTCTTTCCTTGTGTTTCCTCTCTTCTCTTCTGATCTTTTTTTTATGTGACTTTCAAGCTTCCTACACACTCCAACGAACTTTCTGTTCTCTATGCCATTCACGCTCGGTCAGCCCATTTCTTCCTCGATTTTCTAATGAGCCCTGCCCTATTTTTCACTTTACTTCTACTTATTATTATTTTTTATTTCTTTTTTTTTTAAATAGATTACGTAGGAACAATGCCATTTTAGAAATTGTACTAAATGCCTAGACAATTCAAAATGCATGAACTCGGCTTGAAATATTTTTGGCAGGAAAACAAGTTCCAAATTGTTTTGAAAGTATGTAGAATGATCTTGGAGTAGAATGATCTTGGAGCCTTAGGGCCTGTTTTGTTTATGTTTCTAATTTTTGTTTCTAAACAAAATTTCTATTTTTTTGTTTCTTGGAACAAAAAAAGAACCAAAACACGTTTGTTTGCATTTCTTTCCCAAATCTATTTTTTTGTTTCCGTAAATATATTTGGAACAGAAATAAAAAAAAGAAAAACATGTTTCTTGTTTTTGGAACAAATTTTAAGAACAACTTTTCTCTCTCCTCTCTTTCTTTTCTCTCTTTTTTTTTCCTTCTTCTTTTCTTTTTCTATTTTCTTTGGCCGGTCGCCGATCTCGACCATGGCCGACGATCGGCTGTCGAGGGCTGGCAACGCCATCAAGGGCTGGTGACCTCACTGGAGCATCGCCGGCCCCTCGGCCTCGCCTTGGTTAGGCGAGCTCGAGCTTGCCCAGCCATGGCGAGGCTCGCCCAGCCATCGACGAGGCTCAGCCTTGCCGGGCGGTGGCCCGGCGACTCGACCTAGCGGTGGCCTGGCGACGCGAAGCCTCGCCCCGCAGAGCCTTGCCGTGGCTAGGCGAGGCCGCCGGCCAAGAGGAGGGAAAAAGAAAAAAGAAAAAATAAGAAAAATATTTAAAAATAAAAAAAAAAACAAAAAAATAATACAAACTTGCCAAACGTGTTTCTATTTTTTTTTTATATTTTTGGAACAAATTTACCAAACTCATTTTTTTTGTTCAAAAATTGTTTCCCAGAATAGAAATACTTGTTTCTATTTCTGTTCCCTTGAACAATTTTTAAACAGAAACACAAACAAACGCACCCTTAATCGTTCACCTTCTTTAATGTTTTGCTACATTGTATTTATGTCTATATATAAATCAGATCAGTTGTGCTATATCCATCTAGTGTGATATCAAATATGACATGTGACCAAGTAAGACTCGTGCATAGAATATGGATTGATACCTATGCTCGATGAGAACTAAGTGTATGTGTGGATAAATTACTTTATTACAGAAGCTACCTCTTGAATCTTGTCAAGACTTGAATCCACCTCTAGAATCTTACCAGGCGTTAAAATTTTGGCGACCCATTTAGTCATTTATTACATTAAAAAATCAGGGATTAATTTTTAAGCGCTAATAATAATAATAATAATAATAATAATAATAATAATAATAATAATAATAATAATTACATAGCATATAATTTTAGGTGCATTCATTTTATTTATTTATTACATTCGCATTGGATCGACAATGGTGAACGAACTTGAACGAATGGTTTTAAGCTACGAAGGTATTCTATTCTTCAATGTGATATTTCTTTATTTCAAACAAAAAATGAATATTTTCGTCATATATTTGGGGGAAATTCATAATTGGAACAAGACCAAAAGAAATATTGTGTCAACATTCATTGAAGAGCATGGAAGGAATATTTGACCAACAAAGTAAGGAAAAATCAAGAAAGGAGATTGGTGCATTTGTATGGCGGTTGAGAAAGAAAAAAAGGCAAATTCAATGGGATTTTCCCATTATTCGAGGGAAATATTCAGCAATAACTCAAAGGGAAGTGAGAGATTCACATACTAATAGGGGATGAGCATAATATTGAAAATATCAATCAGTGGATTTCATTCCCGCCAGCCCAGGATATCTCTTGCCTTTTTACAAACAGGATTGACACATAAATAAGAAGGAAGAGACGATCGTACAATGGGGGGCACACATTAAGACACGGCCATTCATAGTTCGAGAGCTTAAAGAGAACGTAAAAAGAGAACTAGACTGAGAGAGGAGAAGAACAAGGAAGGAGATCACGGCCAAAACCCCACGGCCGCGATTTCCTTGGCTCCGCCAGCTGTGACCTTAAAGGACAACGCCAGGCCAAGCAAACGAAGACGAAGCCGCTGCTGCCTTATTCGCTTGTGATGACAAGCTGCATCCGTTCCGATCGACAGTCGAGCGATGATCACATCGAGAAGCTGCTGCCCCTCTGCCGCTGCGCCGAGATTCGCCATTTTGTGTACTGACGCCCACCAACGATTTCGGCGAGTCAGTCCAACAAACCTGATACAGCTAGCAGTATCAGCCGATCCCGAGCGCCACTTGCACTCTTGCCTAGTCCCATCGTAACGCTTACATGGAGACCTCTGGGCCTAACTCGCTCTGCAATTCCAGTCACCGTGCCGATCTTTCCTTCATGGTTCAGTCGCTCTTGCTGTCAAACAGATCCCAAAAGCTAACTTGCCGCATCTTCAAGATTTAGAAATTAGTGTTGTTAGTTCACCCAATACCATTGATTTTAGCCTTGCATTATCACATATCTCGGTTGAATCTCCCTGCAAATTTTCCAGACAATTTCTTGATCAGCCCGAAGTCCAAGCGGTGGATTTGTACTCTTTTGGATTTTGTCCATATCCTCCAAAGGTAGATTAGACAACACCGAGCCAAGCACCATCGGGAATCCCTTCGCGACGCCGGCTCTTTTCTGTTTTTGCAGGACACTGGAGTGTCTTGGCGGTTGTTCTCTCACAAGTGCGCTGCGTCACAACCGCCGTTCGTGAGCCGTCCGTGGACAAATTCTGATTTGGAGGCATATCCATAAATTTGATTTTCCAACGAGGCACCGATGCCGAACCATCCTGTTCGTCCATGAGTCGCAAAGACCCGAGCCTCGCCGAGCATCACCATATCGCATCGCGAGTAGCCGTTCAAAGTGCAAATTTGGAAGTGCATTCGGTAATTAGGTAAAAAAAAAAAAAAATCTCATCTTAATTTGATTTAAACATCATATTGCCTAGATTGATGAGATTGATATCTAGTTTAAACCTTTTGGGTAAGAGGTTTAATATTCATTGGGTTATTTGTCTAATTCGCAACCACACATCGGTCTTTTATTCTATCTATAAGGCTTTAGATGAAATAATTAATCAAATGGGAATAAAATTAATATTTTCATCTTCAAGGCTTAAGATCAATTTATTGATTTTATTAGCGAGAAAATTAAGTTTGATTTAGATATTGTTCCCTGATTATGGTATCTTTGATTATTTTGAATGGTTTATTATCTTGATTGCTTTATCTATCCTGAAATGTGTTAGATTAGGTCCACATTAGAATATTGCATGCTTTAGGGTAATTTGCACATTTGGACTAAGCATTTTATTTATTCTGAATTTTTGAAATGAAAAATACCAAAAACATGAATTTAGGATGTTAGACTTTCGTTTCATTAATTTAAATTGCATGTTTAATTATTTGACAATTTTAATTTCGAATTTTATAAAAAAGGAAAAAAAGAATAAAAAACAAACAAAAAAGAAAGCCTAAAATTATGGCATTCTTTGCAGGTCATTGCATGTTAGGATAAAATTGCACATAGTTTAATTCCAGATAATATTTTCGAATTTATTATAAGTTTAGATATCTTTTTAGGTAGATTGCAATAGGGATTTCTAAAATGTGATAACATCCTAGTTTAAATTAGGGTTTGGCCTAACCTAATTCCTAATAAAAATTGAATGATATTACAATCTTGATAGACATCTTTTCGTGCAATTTTCTAATTTCGAATTTCATGAAAAATACAAAAAAAAAATCATCTTAGGATAAATTAGTTCCGTTCTTTAGGATAGATTGCACATTTATTAAGAAAACACAAAAAATGTTATGTGCATGTCATCTAGGATCATTTCATGAAATGCATGTTATTTAGTGATCGTCTTTAGGTCCATTTAATTAGGAATTGCATGCCATTAGAATTAGGTCATTTAGTTATATTGTATTGCATAAAGCATGATTCAAATTAATTAAATGAAAAAGAAAGAAAAAATAAATTGCGTGTTAATTAGAAATCATATTTAGGATTGTCAATGTGAATTTTATTCTAACATTGCAAATGCTTTCGTTGCTACGAGGTAAGTTTAGCAAGTTATTCATTGTTTATCTAGGTGTTAAATTGGTGATTTGTACACCCACATGATCACTTCACATGTTAGGGAAATAGACTTAAAATCAATTCAAGTTGCCTACAAAAATATTTTTTTAAAAAAAATAAATAAAAGAATGGTACCGAAAGGGTATTAGAGAAATCTAGTGTAACTAAGTCCTCATACCTAAAGTCTCTGGTTTGTAGGAGTAAAATAATTCTTCCATTATTTTACTTAGGTATCTAATCGATCTATCATAAACCGATTAGTGGCGATTCCTAGATAAAATCTATTTGCATATTAAGAAATTTAAACTTAAGTAGCAATTTGGTATGGGTTTAGGAGAGCCTGAGTTAAGTCTAGGCTTAACAAATCCATTAGCCTAATTTAGGTGGTGCACTCAAAATTTAGGTCGCGATACCAGGATGACCACTTGGGTATATCGGTGGGGTCAACTATGTGGTGCGCATTATCGAATAGCATCTCTTTGATAAATTATCATTTAGTATTTCTGATCCTTAGAAGAAGTGGTGAATCTCTTGCTTAGTTGGTGATTTGCTTACTCAGAAGAGGTGTTGGCAAGCTAGCCTAGATTGGGAATGGGACATCGAGGTTATGAGATAGGAGTGCGGAACAAAAATTGAGTGGATTTCGAGGGGTTCCACGAAGTATAAAGTCAAGGGGGCTACCCATTATAAAGGGAACCCGCGAGAAAGTGTTGGAGATATAATTTTGTGGACTGGATATTAATCGTTTAAGGGAAAATTACACAAAGACTTTGAACTTTAACCCACTGTGTGATGTCGTCCTCGCATTTTTAATTTATTTAATGTGATCTTTAAACATGATCTAATATATAATATGATTTTTGATTATTTAAATATTTTCATATAATTTAGGGATTACATTGAATATTTAGAGATGGTTTAAGAACCACATTAAACAAATTCAAAACTCCCAGTAGCCACCCTTCCAACATGAAAGGGGGAGGTGAGGGGTTCAAACCCCCACATTCTCAGGGAGGGATGGGGTAGGGACGCGCAAATTTCAAGAGTGAGTTTCAACGCCCACGCCCTGCAAGAGGTAGGGCAAAAGTCTAAGAGTGAGTATAGAATAGGTATAGAGTAGGACTGACAAAAAAAAAAAAAATTCAAAACTCATAGATGACATCATGCCGCAAACAAGCACGCCTGGCAATTGGATTCAAAGAGTATTTACTCGCACACCTTTTTGCCATAGCAATCGGAGTCGGCAAGTTCGAAATTACTGATTGGATTTAGATATTCATACCAATAAAGAGAAGGGAAAATACGAAAGAACATAGGTTTAGGGTTTAAACTGACATAGCCTCTCTGCACCACTCATCCAAATCTTAATCAAAAGCTCCATTCTACTGTACGATTAAAGAACACGCCGGAAGGTCCATCTTTTGGCATTAGAGCCACCGTAACGGGACCTCTTGCACCTTCCTCGACTGGCGACCCAATGTTGTGGCTTAGGTCAGTCTTGATGTAACCGGGATGCACAGCATTGATGGCTATCCCGGGGTATTTCTTCGCCATAACTCTTGTGTAAGCATTGAGAGCTACCTTCGAGACGATGTAAGCAGATAAAAGGATCGGCCAGCCTCCGCTTTCCACTGCACCCTCCTTCATATCCTTCAGAAACCGTGCGACCAAACTGTCCACTTTCTCTTCCGTGAGGCTATCGATGTCATTGAGCTCCTCTTTGATATTCTTGCCGGGGATATACTGATTTCAACAGACGAAGATGAACAAATCTTGTCAGGATGGAACACGCCAGTAACAAATCTCGTTGTGAGCTTCAATCAATCTCCTAATGTTCAGAATTTCGTCATTGCATTGAACGACAACATGATATAATCGAGTGCACACCTTAAGCTGGCCAACGGAAGAGGAGACGTTGACTACTTTTGGCAAGTTCGATTGTTGAAGAAGAGGTAGAAGAGCAGCAGTCACTTGTTTGATTCCATAGTAGTTAGTCCTAAGACATTTTTCTGCTGATTCATACGTCTCCTCAAAGAACTCCTTCATCAATTTGGCCTCCGGACCTCTAATCTGCAATAAGGTTACATGGAAAAGACCAACGGTGTTAACCAATTTAAGCTATCCTAATTTCGATAAATGAAAGGGAAGAAAGGAAGAATAAACGATTGCCCCAAACATTGCGCGAGGAGGAATATTTTCATGTCAAGAAAAGAACAAAATAACGTTCAAACTAACATTTTCGAACTTGCATGTTGATGTACGCTTTGCTGGTATATGTTCTATGAATTATGTCATAAAAATTTATATGAAAAATGTATTCCGTAGTTGTAGTTTGAGAAGACTCACCATATCTTCCGTCAAAACTTTGTCCTCTTTCATGAATGTAGCTCCGGTTATGCCCGCGTTATTCACCTGCAAGGCGAATTGTGCTTTTATGGCTCTTTCATCAATCTAGTTGAAACATAGTACAAGTGATCTATGCATAGATGTTACCAAAATATCGAGTTTTCCGAACTGAGCCTTGACGAAATCCGCCAGCGAACTGGCGCTGGCCCCGTCCACCACATCAAGCGGATGAAAGGCCACATTGGAGATCCCAATGCTCGTGAGCCTCTCAATAGCCTCATTCCCTCTATTAACGTCTCTCGCAGTCAATACAACGAAGACTCCATTTGAAGCTAGCTGCTTGCATATCTCTAGTCCAATCCCTTTATTTGCCCCCGTCACCACTGCAACCCTATGAAAGTGAACACAAAAATGGGAACCAGACACAAGGATTAGCTTTTTTACCCTGAAATATATCATATCGAACTTGTTCCAATAATTTCTCATGAGTAGTGGAAGCGAGTAGTACCTGTCCATTTGATGAAGAGCTTGAAATGTTAAAATCTGCCCTTTCTTTTCCTCTTACAAAGATTCTCAAGGTGGTGGCTCTGCATATCTAAGTATATATAGGGGGTAAAAACATCACGTTTCTCTATCTAGCCCGAAAAAAGAACAAAAAGTAAACAGATAATACGTGAGCCTGTGCGTCGTGGGTTAATGTTTGGTCATTGATCACGCAATTTGACGTATGCCGCGACGTATCTTCGTCTTTCTTAATTAAGGTGCTGATGACTTTCTTTGAATGAGCAAATAGCAAAGAAATATTGGCCTTGGAAGTGTAAATCATAGAACAAGTCAACCTTCTCTCAATAGTACCTCTTGAATATTACAAATTATCTTGTTAATAATATATGTCAATGAGGTATGACTTATCTCGTCAAACATAGCTTTCCACATCAAGTAGTTGGCTAGTGGCTATTTATTTCCTGTCCTTCTTGAGGCAGTGCCCTACTTTGTCCCATCATCGACACCCATCTTTAATCAATCTTAAATATATTATACAAATGTCATTTCAATCCTAAATTTTTTAATTTTATCAATGTAGTCCTAAACCTTTGTGTAAAAATCAAATATAGTACTTTTGCTCAATTTTTGCTGAAATTTTTTGACATGGCGGTATGTGACATAAGACGACCGGCAATGACCAATCATCATGCCAGCAATTTTCAAAAACTAGATATAGTTACCGCGTCACAATTAACGGACAAAGACTAATTTGGTGATTTTAGTTTGTTCCGTAGATTTTTTCTTGGATGATAAGAGGTCATGAATAAATAGGAACAGATTGACATAACGGCTTAGTGCATGGAAATGCGTAGGACATCTGCCATGCTTGCATGCTAAGATCCTGGCTTGTGGAAGAGAGAAGATAGAGGATGAGAGGATGAATTTGAGAGAGAAGACCCAGAGGGATTCTGGGAACGAAAAATCTCAAACACAAATGCGTCCATCAGTCGACAATTTGTGAATTTTAACAGTACTCATTCACCCCCCCTATTGTATCGACATAATGTATTTTATGTTTGTACGTAAATTAGATAGGTCATGCTAATAGGTATTCATCCCATGTATTATCGAACAAGACTAAATTTGGTGATTTTAGTTTTTAAGCTAGTTTTTTTTTTTTTCTCTTTCTCACTCTCTTTTCCTTTTTTTATTTTTTTATTTTTATTTTATTTTATTCTCTTCCTTTTCTTTTTTCTTTTTCCATTTCCTTTTTGCTTTTCCCCTCTGTTGGCCATCACTAGGCCTTGTTGGTAATTGGCAACTTGTTGGCCATAGGCGAGGTACACCCAGGGCTTGGCTGTTAAGGGCAAGCCTTCGCCAAATTGGGCTAGGGTTTGCCCTCGCCAACCCAAGTGAGGAATAGAATTTCTATAATTAATAGAATTTTAGAATGGAATATGATTCCAAATTCAAATTCTTTTGAATTCTATTTCATTTCTATTTCACTTTCTTTCAAAAATAAAAATAGAAAGAAAATAGGTTGGCAAGAGAAAAAGGAAAAATAAAAAATTAATAAATATTGCAAATAAACCTTAAAATATTATTAAAAATTGTCCATATTAATATCGATCATACCACACAAGACGGTCAATGTTCACGTTAGTGATTTTTTTTCCAAAATTGGCATAATTGACTTAATTAGTAAAATGTGAAAATGTATAAAACTCAATTGTCACAATTAAAAAATTAAAAATTAATAGATTTAAGACTTTTTAAACAATTTATCCATTGTTGTTGCATAATTTGCACTATAGCTACAACAATACAAAAAAGTCATATAAGCAGTCATTTCAACTTGTTATTGCTTTGGCAATCCTGTGAGAGGTTCTTTTTGTGTCTATTCTCCAAACTCTGGTTGGCTTTGAAGTCAAGTCAACTTGAGTTTAAGAAGACATTAAAGACCATTAAGATATTTTTCTTAATTTTGCATCTCTTAAAGATTATGTATATATCTCTCTTGGTTATGCATATGCCTTAGTGACTATAATTAATATCATAATATTTCATTAACATCCCCTCAAAATCAGGGTGACCTAAAAGAAGTCAACTGGAGTTTAATGAAAAGATCTGAAAACAATTAGTAAATTAGTAAGGTGTTTTGGTGTTTGAAATGAGAATCGGCTGGCAGGTGCAAGCGAAAACAAGCTGATGTGGGTGCTTACATGGCTGTTACGTGTTACTGTACTTGCTGTGCACGCTGTGCAGTATTAGACTATCGTGGCTATGATGCAGACTACGCGACAACAAAATAGACCGACGTGGCTACGGACACGGCGGTTAAGGATCAACCTTGAGAGAGGGATACCAGTAAAAAAGAGTGACATGAGATTTGAAGAGTGCGTTCTATGGGAATGCACTCAAATGTGCATCAGATGCACTCGAAATACCAAGATAAGAATTATGCGAAAGAAAGAATTGTGAAATTTAAGTATCTTTCAGTATTATGATGAAAAGTACATGAGCTTATTCATAGGTTTGATGCTCACTCGCAGCCGATGGCATGTCCTAAGAAATAATACGTACATGGAAAGCTCGGATTTATATGAAACATTGTATTCGACATGGAAGTTGACCTGAGCTGCACCACTCAGAACAAATTAATTTCGTAATTCAGATGGACAACTCAAATCTTGTTCTGTTTTCATGGGAATTGCCTTTCCAGACCACTAGATCAGTGATTAAATCGGTTTCCGGACTGTAGAATTCCATTTCAAGAACAAATGATCATTCCATATCTTAATAAGAATGATTGATTAAATAGATTAAATAGAATCATGTCTAGATTAAATAGAATCATATCGTATTTTATAGTGCCAAATCATTCCACTCTTCGACAACTTCACTCTCTCCAATCTTAGTAAGACAACTATAATGTGGTTTAGAAACTCCTACCAATGAACAGAAGGAAAAATACAAAAGAACATAGTTTTAGGGTTTAAATGGACTATGGCCTCTCTGAACCACTAAACCAAATCTGGATCAAAAGGTCGATACTACCGTACGATTGAAGAATGTGCCGGAAGGTCCTTCTTTTGGCAATAGAGCCACTGTAACGGGACCCCTGGCGCCTTCCTCGACAGGCAAAAGCCCTGTGTTGCGGTTTAGGTCAGTCTTGACGAAGCCGGGATTCACGGCATTGATGGCGATTCCACAATATTTCTTTGCCAAAACTCTTGTGTAAGCATTGAGAGTTGCCTTTGAGACGAGATAAGCGGATAAGACAATAGGCCAGCCTCCGGTTTCCAACTTGTCCTCCTTCATTTCCTTCAGAAATCTCTCCACCAAACCATCCACTTTGTCTTCTTTGAGGCTATCGATGTCATTGAGCTCCTTTTTGATATTCTCGCCGGGGATGTACTAATTTTTTTTTTTTTTTTTTTTTTTTTTTTGGTTTGAAAGGCGGAATATATTCAACAAGAGAAAATATTACAACCCGCCGCTATAACGTCTGCACAAATAAGGCTAGTAAGCTGAAAAGGGGAAAAAACAACCCAACTACGAAAAGAAGAGGAATCCAAACGGGCCTTGGAAGCCCAATCGGCGACCGCATTTGCCTCTCGTCTGCAAAACCCAAAGGAGAGATTCGCGAACGAGTCGAGCAGCAACGCCGCCTCAGCAAACAAGGCTCGATCCCTCCAAGGTGGAGGCTTTCGCAGATTCAATGTTTCCAACAAGCACAGATTGTCAGATTCAACGAAGATCTGCACGTCTTGAAGACCCTGTGAGATCAGATGCCTGAGAGCCAAAGAAAGGGCCTGAACTTCCACTTAAAGCGCTAAAGACGCCGCGACCACCATGGAAAAACCATCGGTAAGAAAACCGCGATGATCCCTGCAAATATAAGCCGTTTGACCTTCCTTGCTGCCTGGTACATAAGATCCATCAACATTTACTTTGATTGTGCCAGGATGAGGGGGTTTCCAGAGGAGATCACCAGACGAAAACAGATTTTTCCAGTTGTCACTCGTTAGAGCAGCTAAACGATCAACACGAGACTGAGAGAGAGCAAGGTCAACCACCATTAAAGGATTAAGAGGGCATCTTCTAAAAAGGTAACCATTTCGAGCTTTCCATATCTGCCATAGTATATTCGAAATGAGCACCAGCCGATCTGATCTGTTTTTGTGGCCAATGATGGATAATAACCATGCGTCCAATCGCCGAACATTGTTGGGGGAGATGGAGATCCCAATCCGAGGATGAGACCACACTCGTTGAGTCCAATCACAAAGTAAAAAGATATGTTCCACTGTCTCTGGAGCATTTTTGTTACATATTACACAATAAGGGCTGCTAATGATCTTCCCGTGATGCGGGTTGTCCCTAGATGCAATTGAGTTCGTACGCATGACACCAAAGAAAGTTACGGATCTTTGGGGCTGAAGGCATTTTCCGAGTAAGCGCCATAGTGAGGTAGGAATCGATATGAGGATGAAGCACTATTTTCTTTACGAACCGTTGATCTCTCGTCGAATAATCGATATGCTGATTTCACAAGTATAGTTTCCTTGAGAATTGGCTAACCAGATAAGTTCATCTTTAGTGCAGGTAGGCCTAATCTGAATTGCTAAAATCTGTTGGATGGTCTGCAAGTCGAAACATTGATGTAGTAAATTAACTTTCCATGAACTTGTTGACTGATCAATGAGATCAGCTACGAGTAGGGGTTCTTCTTGGGCCCTTGGTCCACAAATGATGCCCGATGGGAGCCATCGATCCTCCCTTATTTTGATAGAAACTCCGTCACCAACTGACCAACAAACATAATCCATAATGGCATCTCTTCCACACAGCAAGCTCTGCCAGCCCCAAGATGGGTGAGAGCCTTTAACAGCCTTAAAAAAGGAAGAAGAGGGAAAATACAATCCTTTAAACAACCTCCCCCACAGAGAATTAGGCTGCTGAAATAGACGCCATGCTTGCTTACGAAGCATGGCTTTGTTAAAACTCACCAACTCCTTAAAGCCCAAACCACCTACTTCCTTTCTATCTTGCATAACCTTCCAACTTTGCCAATGAATACCTGACTTGTTGGAATCATTACTCCGCCAGAACTTAGCCATATATTTCTCAACAGTTTTACATAGAGAGATAGGAATTTTAAACATGGACATTGCATAATGAGAGATAGCTTGAATCACTGATTTTAGCAATATTTCCTTTCCACCTTTCGAAATCATCTTCTCTTTCCATCCCTCTAATCTGAACTGAATTTTACTCATGAGCCATGAAAACATATCTTTTTTAGATCGACCCCAATCAGTAGGAAGTCCTAAATACTTACCACACCTTTGAAGAACTGGTACTCTCAATTCATTTGCAAGATTCTCCTTCAAAGAGTTTGGACAATAAGAGCTAAAAAGAATCCCTAACTTGTTGCGGTTAACAGCTTGTCCAGTGGCCATAGAATACTGATTTAATAAGTTGGATAGATATTGGCATTCCAAGAGAGTACCATTTAAGAAAAACACAGCATCATCCGCAAAGAAAAGATGTGATAACACAGGACACCTACTATTCAAAAGAATACCCTTAAGACAGCCCATATCAACAGCATTTCTAATGAGATAGGATAATAAATTGGCCATGAGAATAAACAGGTATGGGGATAAAGGGTCTCCCTGCCTTAGCCCTCTAGTGGGTCGGAATTGAGGTAGATAATCTCCATTCATTTTAATGCAGAAAGTATTGGTAGAAACACATTGCATCACCAAGTACCCAGTGAGAATTAAAACCTAACCTAAGTAGGTAATCTTGCAAGAAATCCCACTCTACACGGTCATAGGCTTTCCTCATATCAAGTTTTAGTACGGCTTGAAAATGGTGTTTCCTCCTTCTTGATTTGATCTGATGGATAATTTCCTGCACCACTAAGATATTGTCCTGAATCTGACGGCCTGCCACAAAAGCACATTGCTCCTCAGAGATTAATGTAGTCAGCATAGGTTTAAGCCTATTAGCTAGCACCTTTGAAATAATCTTGTAGGCATAAGTGCATAAACTAATAGGACGATAATGATCCAGACTCTCAGGATTAGGAACTTTAGGGATTAATGCAATAGCCGTTCTATTCAACTGATGAGGAAGAGAGGCCGAATGAAAAAAACTGTTGAACTGATTGAAACAGATCTTCTTTTATAATATCCCAATAATTCTGATAGAACAAGCCATTTAAGCCATCAGGCCCAGGGGCTTTTGAAGCACCTAACTGAAAAGTAGCTACCCTGACTTCATCCATGGTGACTGGTGCTATAAGGGCTGCATTCATAGCTGGAGTGACCACTTCTGGCACAGTTGTAACACTTGTTGATAATTCCGCGGGCCAGAGGTAGTATACATTTGATAAAAGTAAGAGGTAGTCATCTCCTTTAGCCTATCAGGATCCCGAACCCATTCTCCATTCTCACCACATAACAAAGTAATCTTGTTACGTTGTCCTCGTTGAACTGTGGTAGCATGAAAAAACTTAGTATTATGATCCCCCCATCTTAGCCAATTTATCCTCGACCGCATTGCCCAAAACTGCTCTTCTCTCTGCCACGCTTGCTGAATTTTCTCTTTCAAAGCCTGAATTTGTAAGAAAAGCTCTGGCGCATTATCCTGATTCATTAAACTCTGCAGCTGCTGTTCTAATTCAGTGGCCTGGTACCGATTGTGCATAAACTTTCGACGACTCCAACAGGACAAAGCAGAAATCACTTCCTACAATTTTACAAGGAGCGGGGAGTTACACACTGAAGGGGAGTTCCAAGAACTTTCTATGACTGATCTGCATTCAGAATCCTCATTCCAAAAGGCTTCGAAGGTAAAGTGTCTCTTTCGACGAGTCCTATTTATATTTGATTCAATTACCAAAGGACTATGATCAGATCCTAATGCAGGGAGTACAAAGACCTGAGCATTTGGGAAGGATGTTCTCCACTCAACATTACAAAGAGCCCTGTCCAGACGCTCCTGGACTAAAGCTTCTCCTTCTCGTTGATTTGACCACGTAAAAGAGCAGCCATGAGATGGTAGGTCTAGGAGACAACAATCATTAACAACTGCTCTAAAAGAAGAGATACGGTAAGAATCAGCAGCTCGAGTACCCCTTTTCTCCCATCTATTTAAAATTTCATTAAAATCCCCTAAGCACACCCATGGTAAAGAGTTAACTGAACTGATTTCCCGCAGTTGTTGCCAAAAAACCTGACGAGCTTGAAACACAGCAGGGGCATGGAGACAGGTAATTCTCATAATTCTATTTTCAGTAGTATCCTTGCAAGTAAAGTCAAACATGTGGTGAGAAGAACTAATATCCGAAAGCTGCAGAGAATCATTCCAAAATAAAGCTAACCCTCCTGCACGACCGACAAGAGTAATCACCAGGAGATTCAAAAAATGCAAGGTACGCTTCAAACTATTCACAACCAGGTCATTATTCTTAGTTTCCATCAAAAAAACCAAATCGGGCTTTTCCCTTGCTACAAGGGTCTTTAGAGTTAGAACTGTCAGGGGATTGCCCAACCCCTGACAGTTCCAACTAAGGATCTTCATCTTTGATTTGATGGCTGTTCAGGGCCAGCCACCGACGCCCATGGAGTAGCTTTACCTGCCTCAACAATTGGCGCATCAAGCAACATAGATTCATCATAGTCTGTTTGAGGAAAACCAGGTAAGTCATATGGAGCATATCTTCTTGGTTTCTTAGAAGGTCCAATCTTACTACTCTGTCGAAGACCTTTAACCTTTTTCTTAGGAATTGATGATTGAAACTGCACCCCTTTTTGCTTGAGCTCAGCAAGAATAATAGCAGTTGTTGTGGATGTGGCAGACTTCGAAGCTGAGCCTGAGTCAAGATTCCTGTCTCTAGGAGGGGAAGGATTATGTGGTTGTGGCTGGATAACAATGCCAGGTACAGGTGGGGGCAACAAAGGGATATGAGGAGCATTATTAGGAGGGGTTTCAGGTACTGCTTCCTCCTATTCTTCCTCCATATCTGACTATTCATAATAAAATCGCCAATAGGGACTGTACTGCTGCACCTCTACTTTTAACCAGGGCCCATAGGGTGTTGAATGAGGTTCCAGAAACATATTTTCTTGATATGATACCCAGGGGCAAGACTCAGCATAATTGGCCAAACGACCACATGAATAACAGTAGTGAGGTAACCGCTCATATCGAAAATCCAGCCATCGTGTTCTGTTCTTCCACTTGATTAATCTCCCTGCCTTTAGAGGTTGAGATAGGTCAAACTCAATTTTTGCCCTTCCTGCCCGCAGGGTAGTACCAGTTACAAAGTCCGACTGGACTTGAAGCACCTTTCCCACCGTGCTAACAGCCCTCCTAATCAGCTCCTCAATGTAGCATTCCAGTGGAAGTCCCACTATCTGAACCGAGAATGGGCATGAATCGAAATTGTAGCAATGCAAGGGAGTATTCTCCACCCATGGTTTAAAAATGATTAGATGCCCTGAAAATTGCCACGGACCATTATCTAACACTCTCTGTTTCTCTGCTTGAGTTCGAAATTTTGCTAAGTAAAAGCCTCTCTCTCGTTGCAGAATATCAACATGCTCAGTTCTCCATGCCCTCTTCAAAGCAACTTGAAAACCTTGGAAATTAAAGGCAGGGTTCGAGGGGATCTTACCGACCAACATTAACTTGCACTCTTCAAGAGCCGCAGGTGAGGGTTCTACTTGCCATTCATCAATCTCCTTTTCAGAACACAAACGGCCCAATTTGTGACAGAGAGCCGCAACTCTGGCAGCATCAGGGTCCCTCGATTGAGACATATTCACTCCAGTGCAACACCTCAGACGATTGAAGATAAAATTGGAAAGGGGAACAACCCAGAGACGACTGATGACATGCAAAGAGAAATTTCCCGAAGAGACAGTAGCAAAACCCAGAAGAGCCTGATGACATGCAAAAGTGCTGATAAGGCCAAGGCGATAATCTTCAAGAACCCAGCAGCGTAACCCAGAGGAAAACTAAAGACATGTAAAAGGGAACAGCATATGGGGTTGAAGAAGAGAAAGTTAGGCAAAGACAGCCATTGACGAAGCCAACAGAATCAAGACTTAAGATGAGATAGGAAGAAGCGAAAGAAAAAACTACCCAGCTGGTAGAGAAGCTCGACAAAACGAGAGCATTTTTAACCCTGTGGGGATGTACTAATTTAAAGAAGGATAAAATGAGCAAATCTTGTCATGAGGAACTATGCAATTGACTAATGACTTAGAGGAATTAACGAGCATTCCTGGATTATTCGATTTGCTATGCCTATAATTAGGAAGTCGTTAAACATCAACCAACACTTATAAAATGTTAGTTCTTTAATATTCCTCGTGTTTGATACTTTAAATCTGCCTCACTTATTAGATATTTTCTTTCACGTCAATCTCCTTATTTTCAGAATTTCGTCATTGGATGAAACAATATGATACAATAAATTGATTATGTATGGTTTCTCGATCAACAACATGAAAATTCATTTGCTTATGACACCAATTAAATACATACCTGAAGCTGGCCAAGGGAAGAGGAGACATTAACTACTTTTGCCGAATTCGATTGTTGAAGAAGAGGTAGAAGAGCAGCAGTTACTTGTTGGATTCCATAGTAGTTAGTCCCCAAACACTTTTCTGCTGATTCATACGTCTCCTCAATGAACGCTTTCATCGATTTGGCCTGCGGACCTTTCAGCTGCAATAAGATTACATGAAACAAGACGATCGTATTAACCAATTTAAGCTTCTTAATATCGATAATTAAAAGGGAGAGAAGGGGAAGGAAAAAAAAAAAAAAAAAAAAAAAAAAGAGGATGCCCCTTATAATATGCCACAAGGAATGGTGGGCAAATGTGTATAAAGCTAGTAGCTAAGAAAAATGAAAAAGCTACGTGAGATACGCTTTAATGCTCCGTGTGTTCTATAAAATCGCCTCAATAAAAAATTGTGTGAGAAATGTATTGCGCAGTAGTATTGCCGATTTGAGAAAACTCACATCATTTGCATTCATAGCCATGTCTTTTTTCATGATTGTAGCCCCGGCCATGCCTGCATTATTCACCTGCAGCGTCATTGTTCTTTTATAGCTCTTTTCTCAATCTATTTGAAGCATAACATTAACAAGTGACCTATGAATACATTTTACCAAAATATCGAGTTTCCCGAATCGAGCCTTGATGAATTCCGCCAGCGAATTGACGCTGGTCCTATTGACCACGTCAAGCGGATGAAAGACCACACTGGAGATCCCAATGCTTGTGAGCTTCTCGATAGCCTCATTTCCTCTATTCACATCTCTGGCGGTTAATACAACAAAGACTCTGAAAGAAGGTGAAGGAGATGACAGGAATTGGAAGGGAAAATCTAAGTGAGGGAAAATTTTCTTCTGTTTTCAGTATATTCATGTAATGTACAGAACGTGTATTATAGTACATGTTGTATGTAAACAAAAGGAAACAAAATAATATACAAAATCGGATCCAATATTAATTGATCTTGACTTGTGCAATAATATCCCAATGATTTGGTTGAATATCCTTGCGTATCTTCAACACTCCCCCTCAAGCTGGTGGCTTGTAGATATCCAAGACACCTAGCTTGCTCAAAAGATATGCATGCTGTCTCTAACATAAGGGCTTGGTAAAGACATCTGCTGGTTGTTCTTCTGTTCCAATCCCTTGTATCTTAATCATCCCTTGTTGGATCTTTTCTCGAGTGAAGTGACAGTCTACTTCTATGTGCTTGGTTCTCTCGTGCACAATAGGATTCGACGCGAGCTTGATGGCTGCATCATTGTCACAAAACAATCCAGTCGGTCCCTCAACCTGTACTCCAAGATCTTGAAGCAATCCCTGTAACCATACTATTTCACAAGTTGTCTTGGCCATGGCACGATACTCTTCCTCTGCCGAAGATAGAGAAACAGTCGGTTGCTTCTTCGTCTTCCATGAGAGTAAGGAGTTCCCCAGTTTGACGCAGAAACCAGTTATGGATCTTCTGCTCATCGGACAGGTTACATAATCTGTAATATATGGGCTTTTAAAAAGAAAGAAAGAAAGAAAGAAAGAAAGAAAGAAAATAAAAGGAAAAGAAAGAGTTGAAGAGTCAAAAAGGGAGGCTGAAGGAGAGTGGAGAAGCTTCGGCTGGGCTATAAAAAGAGAGAAAGAGGGAGAGAAAGAAAGAGAAGCACGAGCAGAAACAGGGACCGAGAGAAACAGGGGAGAAAAGAGAAAGAAGAGAAAGGAAAAAGGGAAGAAAAGTTGGCGCGCACGTGATCCGGACACCTCATCAAGCTGACTCAAGTGTGTTTTGCAACGCCGGTAAGAAATTGAAGCCTTTAATCATCTACTTGAAGCAATCGCCACATTTAGGGCTCGAAATTCGGATTTCTTGGATATTTGTGTGTCAAAACCCGATTTTTGAGTCGTTGAGCTGCATATTTTTGTAGAAATGATACTTTGGGATGTTGTGAAGCTATGGCATCTTACAGATCGTGATTTGAGCTTGCGGTTTGTCCGGAACAAAATTTTGAAGTTGGGGGCGCGTTCTGGTACTGTAGCGAACAGCAGCTTTGGGTCTTTTTTTTTGTTGTTTTCGGTACTATTTTGGGGCGGCTGAGTTAGGGTTGTTGTTGTACGTTAAGAGAGCTTTCTAAAGACTATAAAATGGCTTGAAACGGATTTTTGTGGAGGAAGTTATGGCGTGTCAAAGTTGGCGCATGGGCTGCGCATAGCGGAAAACAAGGGGTTTATGTTAAATGCGAGCTTTTGTTGCGCATAGGTGTCGTTTTATCGACAAATAGGCCTAGTATAGGTGAGTCGTTATAAGAATATCCCTTTTTACTCGGCCTTTTGATATTATTTTTCCGTTAATTGTTGGGGATCCGAGTGCGTTGGCTCAAATAACCACATAGGTTGATTTTCGACTTTCCTAGGTGAGTGGTGCTATCTCTCATAAGAATTTATAAGCTCATGTTTTTAAAATGATAAATGATTGATATTTTATGAGTTATAAATAAGTATATTTGTTGCATAAAATTCGGATTACTGTGTTTTGGTATTTAAGAATAGTGTGAGAATTTTTAGTGGAAATATATTTCTATTTGATGAACGAAGTTGAGAAATATTACATATTTTCAGTTTGTGAAACCATTTCACGAAAAGTTCGACTTTGAGATGAGTTATGGAAGGTTATATTGACATTGATTTGTGATGAACTTTTTGAAATGTATTTGATTTGAAATTGATTTATGAGACGAGTCTTGAAAATTATTTGAGAATGTTTTATGAAAGGTATTTTTGGCAGATGAGTTAAGTTGCAAAACCTTTTGGGGATATATGAAATGATTTATGGATTTGGTTTGAGAATTATGGATGGTGTTGTTTTGGATTGATGTGGATGCTCAATATCGCTGTGAGCCCAACAAGAGGCTTGTGAGTATGTGCATACTATTCTAGGATATCCTTGTGGGCCGAGCCACCAGTTAATAATAGGTGAAGACCTTGCCAAGGGGGGAATCTTGGTTGCCTCGTCACCAGGCGTTGTATCGTGACCATGGTTTAATATTGAGCAACGGATTGGTCAATGGAGTGGACCATCAACATGTCATATGAGTTGGGTCGATGGAATGGACCATCGACGTGTAATCTGAGATTAATCGATGGAATGGACCATCGACGTGTAGTTTGAGTTTAGTCGATGGAATGGACCATCGACGTGTAATTTGAGATTAGTCGTTGGAAAGAACCATCGACGTGTAATTTCATTGGATTATCAATGTGTGGTTTGATGAGATTAATCAATGGAATAGACCATTGATGCATGTTTTATGAGATTGACCAATGGGTTAGACCATTGGCATTTACCTATTATTATCTTGAATATTTTTGCTTTGAACATATTGTGTTAAAGTAAGAAAAGTTATAATTTGGCATTGAAGGGTTGTTAAACTTCTGGGTTTGGTGTGATATGAGATTAACCAATAGAATGGACCATTGGCGTGTGAATTAATGAGATTAATCAGTGGATTAGACCTTTGATGTTTATTTCGATGTTATTATGAAATGATTATTTTTGCTATAAATATAGCTATGTTGAAGCGTATGAAACTTATTATTTTTACTGTATGTTTGTTATATCCTGGATTTGGGTTAAAAGAGTTGTGGTTTGGTTTTGTAAATATGCATAATGGGTGCTCGATCCGCTTAGAAGAGATGCACTACTCACTGAGCTGTGGTTGCTCACCCCTCTATTTTCCAATCTTTTTCAGATTTCTCAACTAACGATGAATAGGTACGAGAGCGAAATGGATATGGGGACTTTTAAAAGTTGGATTTTGGGAGCTCTGAGGCTGCGTCCTTTGAGTGGAAGGACGGCCGTGTCATCCCCCATTCTTGATGGTTTTGGGGTGTGATATCTTGTGGTATCAGAGCTTAGGTTATGATCTTTTGGGTGTAAATTTTATGGGACGTTGTGAGGGTATGTTAGTTTTAGTGCGTTAGTCTTTGTTATGTATTATGATGTAAGTCTTTTCTTTTTTTGGGTGGAAACTCATCCAGCAATGTTTAAAGTTGTGGAACACCTTGGGGTACTATGAAGATCATTGTGACTTGAAGGGTCATAATGTGATAAAGGAGTAAAGCCTTGATGTGCCAAGTGTGATAAAGGAGGATGTTATCGTGGTAGAAGTGTTGAGTTTAAGGATAAGAAGTGTTGGCCCTCGAGTCTTCAATCGAGAGAGAGAGTGACTCGTGGTACCATGCTTTGCTTGTTGGACGATCAATTTTTGAGTGTGCATTTAATAGAAGAGTTGGTGGTGAAAACTTCATATTAGGATCGTATATAATTGGAATCCCTGAAGACAGCACTTGCAAGCTAACCTTTTTGAAACTCCCCAGGCAAATAATGAAGCTGCATAATAGATTTGTGTCCCGGGTATAGTGGCATGACTATCGAAAATGAAGCAACCAAAGATTCGGGGAACAATGAAACTACCATATCAAGGAGCCTCGAGGTGGCAGCGACAATGGCAAAGAGCCCTGCTATGAATGAGAATAAACAAGATTCCAACAATAGTAAAAGAGATGAAAAAGGGAACTCTATTCTATTCCTTAAGCTATTCTTATTTGCAGATTCTACTGATATGCTATTGATAGTTGTTGGGATGATAGGCGTAGTGGGGAATGGCCTTTTCTTTACCACTTATGATCACCTTGTTTGGAAAATCGGTCAATACATTCGGCTACAGTTAGGCTAATAATGATATTGTTGCTCTTGTGTCTAAGGTTAAACCTTTGCAAATATGGACTTTATAAATTGTAAAGTCATTTCTTGAAAAGGAAGTTTTTATGTTGAGATTGTGAAATCTTCAGATTCCTTTTAAGTTGATCTAGTGCTTAGGTGTGGTGCGGCAGCATTTCTTTAGGTGTCTTGGTGGATGGTCACCGACAAGTAACCGGCTGCAAGAATAAGAGGTCTTTATTTAAATTATATTGAGACAAAATGTCACATTCTTTTACAAATAGACTAACACCGGAGAGTTGGCCAAGAGAATGTGGGCAACACAGTTCTCATCTCGGACGCTTGGGTGAAAACATGGGAATGTTCATATAGCTCAGGTTGACATTTGTTGGAGGCTTTGTGATGGCATTTATCAAGGGGTGGCTATTGACTCGGGTTATGCTTTTCATGATTCCTCTACTAGTACTGTGACTAGAGTCATGTCTTCGTCATCTCAAGATGGCATCCTGCGAGCAAAGGCTTATGTAAAGGTAGCAAATTTTGTTGAACAAACAAGTGGTTCAACTAAAATGGTTACATCATTTACCAGGGAAACGAGCAATCGCAGATTACAGCAAATTCTTTGTGAATGCATACAAACGAAGTGTCCACCGAAGCCTACTAAATCTTGGAGGAGTCATGATCATCATTTTTAGTGTTTTTACTTTGGCAATATGATACAACACGAAGTTGATGTTAGACAAGAGATATAACAGCAACGCAGTGACTGTTGTGATCATGGCAATATTGATTGGTTCCATGTCTCTTAGGTAGGCTTCTTCATACATTAGTGCATTTGCTATTGATTGAGTTGCTGTATAGAAGATGTCCGAGACCATCCGTGGGAAGTCGGAGATCGATTCTTTTGACACTAAGGGAAAGAAACTAGATGAATTCAATGAGACATTGAGTTGGTGGATGTTTGTTTTGGTTATGCCGCTAGGCCCAATGAGCAAACATTCAATGGGTTCTCTCTTAGCATCCCGAGTTGCACAACTGCCATGCTAGTGGGACGAAGTGGAAGTAGGACGTCCATAGTGATCAGTTTGTTAGAGAGACCCTTCGACCACAAGCCAGTGAAGTACTTATCAATTGTATTAACTTTAAAGAATTTCATCTTAAAAGGATCAAGAGCAAACTTGAGCTTGTTAATTAGAAGCCTGTGTTATTCGTGTGCAGCCTCAAGGACAATATTGTATATGGAAAGGGAGGCACCATATGTGAGATCAAAGCTACTATAGAACTTGCAAATGGCATGCCTACTGATAAGGTCAATTGCTACCCTGTCATGGATTTTCTATGTAAGGAGAAGGGATGAAGAAGTGAGGGAGATGCTGCAGAAAATGGTAAGGGTGGTAAATTATTACCAAACCAAGATTACTTATGATCATTTGGTCAATGTGCTTGTCAAGTATAGTCATGGAGACGAGGCTCTTGAATTTTGAGGGAAGCGAAACAGAGAGGTTTCCAATTGACAAAGTGGAACATAGTGCCATAATTCATTTATTTTGTAAGGAGGGGAATCTAGCAAAGCAAAGGAAATAGTGAACGAGATGTCCTTGAAGGGTTGTATCCCAAATGTGTGACATATACCATAATTATCGTTGAGTTTTGTCGAGCAAGTAAAGTAGATCGAGCTAGAGAGCTGCTTAAATAGATGGAAAGGTATGGCTGCAAACCGAACACTCGATCCACTTAGAAGAGATGCATTACTCATTGAGCCGTGGTTGCTCACGCCTCTATTTTCCAATCTTTTTCAGGTTTCTCAACTAATGATGAATAGGTACGAAAGCGAAATGGATATGGGGACTTTTAAGAGTTGGATTTTGGGAGCTTTGAGGCTGCGTCCTTTGAGTGGAAGGACGGCCGTGTCATCCCCCATTCTTGATGGTTTTGGGGTGTGACATAATCCGCATCACAGTATGTAGTCATTCTCATGTCGCATTTTCTAGAAAGAAGAATTCTGAGCCCTGGACAACTCTTCAAGTACTTCACCACTTTAAGTGCTGCATTCATATGAGATTCCTTTGGCTGGTGCATGAACTGGCTGAGCGTCTGAACTGCATAACTTATATCTGGTCTGGTCATGGTCAAATATATGAGCTTTTCAACGAGCTTCCGGTATCTCAATGGATCCTTGAGTATGGGATCAGTTTGTTGAGATAAACCAGCATCATAGTCCACCGTAGTCAGTTTGATATTTTGCTCGATTGGAATTACAGCTGGCTTACATCCCGATAGACCTGCTTCCGATATAATCTCCAGTGCAAATTTCCTCTGGCTGAGAGAAATTCCTTGGTCTGAACGTGCAATTTCAATTCCAAGGAAGTATTTTGGCGATCCAAGATCCTTAATATGGAATGTAGAGTGCAAATAGTCTTTGAACTCCTTGATAGCTATCTTATCATTACCCATAATAAGTATATCATCTACATATACCATTAAGTAGATAGATGACATACCTTTAGTCCATGTGAAAATAGCATAATCAAACTTGGACTGTTGAAAACCAGTAGCAATCAATGAATCGGCAAACTTTGCATACCACTGCCTTGAGGCTTGTTTGAGTCCATACAAGGATTTGCGGAGACGACATACTTTATTCTCTCCCTGTCTCCGTAAGCCTTGTGGCACTTCCATATAAATTTCTTCATCTAAATCGCCATGTAGGAACGCATTGTGAACATCCATTTGATGCAATTACCAGTCCTGAAATGCGGCTACCAAAAGAAATGAGAGAACGGTAACATCTTTGGCTACAGGAGAGAAAGTTTCGTGGTAGCCGAAACCTTCCCATTGTGTGAAGCCCTTTGCCACTAATCGAGCTTTGTATCTCTCAACAGATCTGTATGCACGATATTTAATTTTGTACACCCATTTGCATCCAATCGCCTTACGTTTTGTAGGCAGGGTGACAAGATCCCATGTATGATTATCTATCAAGGCCGTCAATTCTGCTTCCATAGCCTTCTGCCAGCGCGGATCAGTACTCGCCTCTTCAAAACTCGATGGTTCTTATTCATCGAAGATGCGAGTGATACAACATCTATGTTCTGGAGAAAGTCTATCAAAGGAAACAAATGAGGCAACTAGGAATAGAATACCTGGTGACTTCTTCACTCCGCATATGTAGTCTTTTGTCCAGGTTGGTGGACGTGTGCTACATCCGGATCTCCTTGGCATGTTTTCCTTTGGTGGTGAGTTATTATCTGAATCACCAACAGTACTCGAAGCTGGGGATTCAACTTCCTCCTGGTGTTGTGTTGTCACCTCAGGTATAGGTGTCATATCCATAAGCGCTGTAGTAGATGGCTTTGATATCTGCTGATGAACGATATAAAACATAGTTTGGATCTTCCACAGTCTCCTCCGTCTGAATAGAATGAAATTGATCGCCTTGATCTGTGTCAAATGTAGATGTGGCAAAAGGAAAGGAATTCTCCTGAAACGAAACATCCCGGCTAACCATAAATTCTCCTGTGGAAGGATCAAAAACTCGTATCCCTTCTATAGGCTGGGATATCCCATAAAAATGCAGCGACGAGCACGAGGTCCCATTTTATCTCTAGGATTGACGATGGTGGCGTAGCAAAGACACCCAAAAATCTTCAAGTGTGCCAGATCTGGTTTCTTTCCATAAAGCAACTCAAAGGGTGTTTGCCCACCAAGAAGTTTACTTGGCATGCGGTTTATCAAATAAGCTGCAGTTAAAACACAATCGCCCCAAAAATTGTCTGGAACAGAGGCTTGGAATTTCAAAGCCTGCGCCACTTCTAATAGATGACGATGCTTTCATTCTACCATCCCATTTGTTGTGGTGTGTAGACACATGTGCTCTCATGCAGTATCCCATATGATGAGAAAAGGGCAGCGCATTCATGATTGAAGAATTCACTTCCATTGTCTGTCCATATTTTCCAGACATTCTTCCCAAATTGGGTCTTTGACAAGGAAAAAAAAGTCCTTAGATGAGACAAAACTTGACTCTTACTTTGCATGAGAAAGAGCCATGTGGCTCTGGAATGATCGTCTACGATTGTGAGGAAAAAACAAGACCCGTCATGGTTTAGTGTATGGTATGGCCCCCAGACATCGACATGCAACAAGGAAAAAACATCATTTACGCGATTTTGACTTAGTGGAAAAGGTGTTCGCGATTGTTTCGCAAGTGGACAAATAGGACATTGGAGATAAGGAATAGAGGAGCTGTGACCCAATCTTGAGTGCAAAAGGAAATTCTTATCATTGGTAGTCAGATTACACAATGATTTATTACAAGAGAGTAAATCAAGATTTTTGGGTAAATTTCTCCAAAAAAATAATCCTTCAGAGAGGTTATCCCAGCATTGAAAAATACTTGGCATGAATTTTCTTGACAAGCTTTGGACACAGAAATAAGGTTAAATTGGAAATTCGGAACGTAAAGAACATTTTTTAGGGTAATTTGTGAGTTAAGAGTAACTGTCCCAGTTAGGGTGACATGAGTGATATTGCCATTTGGCATATGCACAGTAATAGGATTAGCTATATCTTCATGAATATCAGAAAATAATACCTTATAACGTGAAATATGATCACTCGCTCCCAAGTCAATAATCCAAGCATTTCTGGATATACTATTTGTCAGGCAATAAGAAATACCTATAAAACTACTCCCCCTTTTTGGAATTTCCAATTTTTGCAAAGCCTGCATCAATTGTTGATATTCTCCATGTGTGATGGGCTAGTTGACATCTGTGGATGATGTGGACTGGTAAGCTGCTGCTGAAATTTCCTTTCCTTTTCTTTCAGGTCTCTCGTGTAACTTCCAGCAATTATCAATAGTGTGGTGGGGCCTTTTGCAATAATCACAAATTAACTTCCCTCTATTTTTAAGATTTGGCCCATTCGGCCCACCCACCCCATAACCCTTCGCAAAATTTGGACCGCTAGATCCTTTTAAGTTGGGCGCATCTCCATCGTCGAGATCAAGCTAGTACCGCGCTCCTTTCTCACCGTCAAAATCGCTGGAGACAATCTTGACCGTCCATCGAGCCCTTAAAAGGCCCCCTCGGCTCCACGAACCCTAGCGCCCCCTTTTGCTCTCCGAACCCTAGCGACGTTCCTTCTCTCCCTTTGGCTAGGGTTTCCTGCCCCTTTTCGATTTTCGCCGCCGGTGCTAGGGCTTCGGAGATCTTGTCGTTGGTTGCAGTGAGCCTTTGGTTCTCCTCCTGCACTGCGAGCTGAAAGATGCAGCTAATTGGGGGTGCTTGTTCCATCACCAGAATCTACGATTTGAAGTGAAGTTAAGAATCATTAAGAATCAACAGGAATCGAGTCGCTTTTTCGCGGTCCTTTATTGCTTTGTACTATTGGAGCGTTGCCTCTAGTCCTTCAAGTTTCTCCTCCGCCGCATCTAGCTCGTTCTAGAGAGCAGATAGCTTGTTGAAGCATGTCGTCACTGACATGTTTCCTTGCTTGAGTTCACTGAGGGCTTGGTGCAGTGAAAAAATTTTTGCTCTGCCGAGCTTTCCGTACATTTCTTGAATGTTTTGCCAAATTGTTCTTGAATCCTCCATGGGGTGTAAACCTGCTGCGATTTCTGGGCTAATGCAATTACTTATCCATGTTCTTACTAATTGGTTGCACTTTCTCCATTGTCTCACCATCTTCTCATCAGTCGAAATCGGGACAGTCCCGTCGATGAAACCTTCTTTATCTTTTGTGACGAGTGCTCTGCGAAATTCTCGTGTCCGGCTCGAGTAATTTTCAGGTCCTGTGAGAGGGTGACTAATAAGTCGCAACTCGGGCCCGTCGAAATTTGAGACATACAAGGTGTCGCCGGGTTCTGGGCAACCCATGGTGGCGGCCAAAGGAATCAGCAAGAAACCAGCTGGAAAACTCGAGTAAGGGCTTGTCTGTTGACCCTGAGACTCGGCTTGCAAATCGCCTAACCCATTAGGGTTTTCGCCCACATTAGACGACCCAATTGCTTCTGAGCGGTCCGCCCCGTTCGCAGCTGGTGGACTATTTGGAGTCTGATTTCCTGAGAATGACGCATTTGGATTTCCTCCATAATATATCGGCATTGGTACCCACTGGTAGGAGGTCCCCGAATGGGGATACCCTAGATTGGGTTGCCATGGAAAAATTTGCCCCGAATGGCTGATCAGTCCGACCTATGATGTTACGCACTTGATCTTGTGCTTCTGAGGTCGCTGGATCCACAGGTAATTGAGGTAGATTGGCAGCCATGACGGTAAGAAGATCTCCCTCTTTTCTTTTCCTTCGTCTGATTCAATATGATTCCCTCAAGGTGCTGATTCTTGCGCCGAAGTGCTAACGCGTTTTGCAAGTCAGCTAGATTTTTCCGATAGATGATCAGAAGACCAGAAGAGGATGAAACAAAGCAGAAGAAGCAGATTAACGATACGTGACCCGCTTTGATACCATGAAAGAAGGTGAAGGAGACAACAGGAATTGGAAGGGAAAATCTAAGTGAGGGAAAATTTTCTTCTGTTTTCAGTATATTCATGTAATGTACAGAACGTGTATTATAGTACATGTTGTATGTAAACAAAAGGAAACAAAAACCACCCGCCGTGGTGGTTCCGCTGGATAGGCTTCAGACTTCCTTTCGCTGAGAGGTCTGGAGTTCGAAACCCCTGCGATGCAAGTTGCAGGGAGGCTGGCGTGAAACATTGGTGACTTACCCGGTGGCATGTGTGTGGTGGCTAGCACGTGTCGCCCCTAGTGGTTTATCTGCCGTGCGGGGTTCCCTGGGTCATCAAAAAAAAAACAAAAGGAAACAAAATAATATACAAAATCAGATCTGATATTAATTGATCTTGACTTGTGCAATAATATCTCAATGATTTGGTTGAATATCCTTGCGTATCTTCAACAGACTCCATTTGAAGCTAGTTGCTTGCATATCTCAAATCCAATCCGTTTATTCGCACCAGTAACGACCGCAATCCTATGAAAATTAAAGAAGAATGAGAACAAAATAGAAGGGTTAGCATTTACGCTGAAATATATCATATCGAACTGGTCATGATGATTCATCAAGAAGTAGTGGAAGCGAATAGTACCTATCCATTTGATGAAGAGCCTGAAATGTTAAGATCTCCCTCTGTTTTTCTTTTCCAAAGGTTTTGGAGAGTGGTGGCTCTTCTGCTGTGGCTTGCTGATTCCGTATTTATAGGTGGTAAAAAAACATCATTTTTGGTCCATCTAGCCAGGAAAAAAAAAAGAAGACAGGAAACAGAGAAAACATCAGCCAGTACGTCGCAGGTTCATGCGTGGTCGTTGGTTGGCGGTCGTTGAAGATTATGACGTAACTATCCTCGTCATTCTTATCTAAGCGGTGAAGACATCCTTCGAAGGAGTAAATGGCAAAAATCAGCCGTTGGAGTGATAAGAGTATTATAGAGCAAGTCAATGCTATCTCTTTAATATTATGAATTATCTGGTAATAAGATATGGGGGCGAGGTTTTAATTTATCTTGTGTCTACCTAGCGGACAAGTGGCTATTTATTTCTGGTCATTTGTCCTTCTTTGTCCAATCATAAGTACACTACCAAAGCGCGACAATTTAAAATCTGGATTAGTGATGTCACTGGGTCTCGATTAACGAACAAAACTAAATTTGGTGATTTTAATTTGTAAAGCTAGTTTTTTCTCTCTCTTCCTTCTTTACCTTTTCTTTTCTTTTCTCTTTTTTCATTTTTTTTTTATTTTTTCCCTTTTCCCTCTACTAACCATCGCTAGGTCTTGTCAATAACCTGTGACCCACCAGCCTCAAGCTCGGTACACTAGGCCTTCGCCAAATTGGGGGAGGGTTTGCCCTCGCCAACCTAGGTGAGGGAAAGAATTTCTATAATTAATAGAATTTTAGAATGGAGTATGATTCCAAACTCTAATTCTTTTGAATTCTAATTCATTTATATTTTACTTTCTTTCAAAAATAAAAATAGAAAGAAAATAGATTGACAAGGGAAAAAAAGGAAAAATAAAAAAATAAAAATTTCAAATACTATTAAAAATTGTCCATATTAATGTTGGTCATGCCACATAGGATGATCGGTGTTTATCCTAACAATTTTTTACCAAAACTGGTGTAATTGATTCAATTGACAAAGTGTAAAAATATTTAAAACTCAATTAACACAATTAAAACTTTTAAGACCGATTGATTTAAAACTTTTTAGATAATTTTCTCCTTGTTATTGCATAATTTGCACTGTAGCCACAACAATACAAGAAAGCCAAATAAGCAGTCGCATTAGCTTGTTATCGCTTTGGCAATCCTATGAGAGGGTCTTTTGTGTCTCTCCTCCAAAATCCAATTGACTTCGAAGTCAAGTCAACTTGAGTTTGAGAGACATTAAAGATCATTAAGATATTTCCTTTAATTTTATATATATCTTAAAGATTAGGGTTAATACCCTGAAAAATCCTAAACTAGTACACCTGTAACAAATTTACCTCAAACTAATTTTTTGACCATGAAAAGCCCTAAACTGATATACCTGTGACAAATTTACCCCGACTAACAAAAAAAAAAAATCTAAACCGGTACATTTATGACAAATTTACCCTAAATTAATTTATTCGACCGCAAAAAACTCCAAACTGGTAAATTTGTAATAAATATACCCTTCGCTAAATTAGATTAACACAAAAAAAATCAAAAAAAATATAAACTATAACAAACGGAGCATAAAATCCCAAATTGGTATATTAATCAACTGTCACGTGTCATTTAACTTAATAATTTGACAATAAAATTTAATAAAAACTAATATAGGGTAAAATTATTACAGATTTACCAGTTTGGGGTAAATTTGTTAAAGGTATACCAATTTGGGATTTTTGGTGGTCAAAACAATAGTTTGGGGTAAATTTGTCACAGGTGTATCAGTTTGGAGTTTTTCAGGGTATTAACCCTAAAGACTATGCATATATCTCTCTCATTACGTATATACCTGATTGGCTATAATTAATATCATAATATCTTGTTAACATCTCCTCAAAATCAAGGTGACTCAAAAGAAATCAACTGGAGTTTGATGAAAAGATTTGAAAATGATTGGTGGATTAGTGAGGCAATTTGGTGTTTGAAGAGAGAACCGGCTGGCATGTGCAAGCGACAACAAGGTGATGTGGGTGCTTACATGGTTGTCATGCGTTACCATAAGAGTCGTGCAATCTGTGCAAAATTAGGCCGTCGTGGCTACGATGCAGACTACGCGACAACAAAATAGGCTGACATGGCTGCGGACACGACGAACAATGTTAAGGATCAACCTTGACACGAGGATAGAACAAAAAGGGATTAGCACTTGTTTTGAGATATATCATGTCAAACCGGTATCGACAATCCATCAAGAAGAAGTGGAAGGAAGGAATACCTGTCCATTTAATGAAGAGGTTGAACTGTTTAACCTCTATCGTTTTTCCTTTCCCAAAAGGGTTTTGGAGGGTGGTGGCTCTTCATCTGGGGCCTGTCGAGTGCATATTTACAGGGAAAGGAAGGAGGAAAAAAAATTCATTTCGGTCTGACTAGCCAAATGAAAAAAAAAAAAAAAAAAAATGGAAGCAGAGAAAGCATCAGCCAGTGCGTCGATATTTGGTCATTGATCGCGCAATTTCTAACGTGTGCGTGATGTATCCTAGTCATTCTTATCTGAAGTGGTGATGGCTTCCTTTGAAGGAGTACGCGAGCAAAAAGACATCAGTCAAACCACGAGAAAGGGGCTCGAGAGACACAAGGACCGATTTTGTGGAATAGGGGTATTGATCATTCAAAATTCACCCCACTGCTAATTTTCAGAAAAAGGCGTACAATCGCTGTCTCACTAACTAATCATGAAAAACAAATGAAATTGAAAGGACATCAACATGGCGGGAAAAATACGTGGAAGGACGTCCTTCGCTCCAATTGAGGTATGAATATATGTTTTATATATTTGTGATCTATCATTATCAATTAGTCAGATAGTAGATTGAAAATTGAAGTCGACAGGAATGATGAATTTCGCCACACCACTAGCAGAACAAACCATCTAACAATTTACAAAGCAAGAAAGAAAAAAAGGATTTTCGTTTGATCATTCAAGACCGCCAGATTAGTCGGTTGACTTTGTACCTCTAGAATGCCAGTTAAGAACAAGATTATGTCGTTCCATTTTCATGCCTAATTGAAACTAAATAAACGAACCAGAAAAAAGGGGAAAAGGGGGCTCCGGTCTTAATCAAAGCGTTAATGTAGCAGCGTGATTAAATAACATGCTAGACAAAACGTCTTTTGGTAGTAGAGACTCTATGACGGGGCCTCAAGCACTTTCCTCGATAGTCGAAAACCCTTTATCGCTATTAAAATCAGTATATACCTAGCGTGGATTGATCGTGTTAAGGGCGGTTCCAGGGCATTTTTCAGCCAGGAACCTTTATTAAGCATTTAGACCTGCCTTTGGGAGAATGTAGGCTATTGGAGTTATTGGCCGGCCAGCCTATGGTTTTCCATCGCATCCTCCTCCACGTCCTTTAAAAATCCCTCCACCAAATTTCGATTTTGTTTTCCGTTCGGTCATTGATGTTGCTGAGCTCCTTCGTGATACTCTCGTTGGGAATATATTGATGGCATAAGGAAATAAAAAAGAAAAACTCATCGGCATTTCCTAGATTTTACACCTTTAAAATTAACAGAGAACTGGTGTGGAGCAAAATATTGATTTTGTCAATAAAAAGGATCAAGTGTTACAACATTGTGCCATCACTTATGACAAAAACCAGGCTGCGAGAAAGTCCACTTGAGAGTAGATAATGCGTAGATATCGTTACCGAGGAAAGTTTAATTTTCCAGAGAAAATTTATTTTTAAGGAGGAACAACAAGTGGGCCAATGAAGAAAGAAAAAAGCTTCTGTCAGATTCTCCAAACCCTATTTAAAGCCCATGAAGCTACCTCTCAGCCCACTTTCCTCAGCCCATTCTCCTATTCCCTTCTGCAAACTGGTTCAAAGGAAATATAAAGAGCAGCAGAGAGAGAGAGAGAGAAGTCGGCAACCAACAAGGAAAAAGAAGAGAAAAATAGAAGAGAGTGGAAATTCAACAGAGACGAACAAGGGGGTTTCGGTTCGTTCACGCTTCCGAGATCTTGACAGGCCGGATTACTTGCCTGTCAAAGCGTTTGGTAAGATTTCGAAGCTTTGATTCATCCAATTAAAAAGATTTCCTTCGTTAAGCTGAGCTATAGTTTCGGATCAGCATGGATTTGAGGTTGCTGGGTCAATTCAACAGGTTATTGAACTGTTAAATCATGTGATAGAAAAACTTGAGTGTGTCGTGAAACCGTAGAATTTCCCGGATGGCAACTTGGACTTCCCGTTTGAGAGAGATGGAATTTTCAAGTTCTCGGAAATTGCTGGACATTAACTGTGACCGACAGTGTTTGGGTGAGAGGAGATACGGGTCTTCTGATGGACCTTGAAAGAAGCATTATTTTAATTGTAAACTCATTTGAAACGGAACTTGGTGGAAAGCGAGTATGATACGTTGAAATTCACCGCGCGAGATAAGCTTGCTACCCCGTTTGGTGGGCAAGTTCATTGCTTGTGGCCCTCCTTAGAGGACAAAAAGTCAGCTTATTAAAAAAGGCTGAGCATTTCTCAAACTGATTTTTCGCATTTTGAAAGATGAACGGCATAATTCACCAGCTTTATTTACATAACCCTTTTATAGAAGGGCATGTGCTCAAGGATCCTGTCAATATTTTATCTTCAAACAAGCTGGCCTTCGAATATTTTATGGGAGTCTACCGATGATCGTGGTTAACTCAACCGCAGAGATTAGACCGAATAAAATTTCAATTGATCTAAAATAAGCCCAAATGATTGCGAAGCAGGCTGATGAAGTTGGGACCATTTACTTATGTGGCAACGTCGTGGGACCATGATTTTGCACTATATTTAAAATACTAAGGTCCTTTTACTTCGTGGTAAATTACAATCTCAAGCAGTGGTTTTCACCAGAATTGCAGAATTGCGCTGAACTTTTCCACCCTTTATTCCCTTAAGGACATGCATGCTACTGTAAGCATTCAATCCAGACTAGACAAGGTGAGCAGAAGCGTACTCTCTCGCATAAAAGCACTGGCATTTCTCAAGGTGATCCCCGGTGTACTGTATCTAAAGGACTGAAAGCTAACCCAATAATCATTGGATTTCAGTAAATGCATAATCTTCATATCTACCCCTTCAACCCTTAAGTTGGACCTCAGCCGCAGCGCAAGTCGAATGTACATTATAAGTTGCCCGACACCAAAAAATAATAATAATAATAATAATAATAATAATAATAATAATAATAATAATAATAATAGAAATCATTTTGGTATCGTCAATTAATTTTTTTATTCCTAAAAACAGAAATGTAATCAGAAAATAGATTTGAAATAGAAATAAGAAATTAAAAAAAAAAAATTATTTTTTTATTCTTGAAAACAATTTCTGAAACGAGGTGATTTTATTCTTTTTCCTTCTTTTTCTTCCTCTTCTAGCTGGTTGACGGGCCTTGGTGTGGGCTGATGATCGGCCAGTGAGAGGAGGAAGAAGAAGGGAAGGAAAAAAAAATAGAAAAAAATCAAAATAATTAGAAAAATATCAGAAAATTATTTAAAAACTAAAAAAAAATCAATGTCACAAAAAAATTTAAGGGCCGCACCAAATATTTTTCTGTTCTTCTTTTATTCCAAGAATAAAATTTTTAAGATCGTATTAAACGAATTCTTCTACTTAAAAATTCGTCTAGAAAATAGAGATGAAAATAACTCTCTCTCTAAACAAAAATTGTTTCTGAAGATAGATTTGTTGCTAAACACATCCTAACTCATCGTTGTAGCCCAAATAAAAAGATCAATCTTTCGATAGTTCAATCTCGACTCAAATCATCAATGGACAACCACATCTTTTATCAATAGCGCACTCTGGTAATATCATCGGTCAACTTTGGTGCACCCTGCTAATTCAAACTCCTTCGGTCCGGTTGATGAAGTGAAATGAAACGAAAGACTTTGTTGCAGCCGACCTCTCCAATAATACCTCTCCAATAATGTCACAAAATCAGGGTTTAGTCAAAAAGTCCTCTTGTTTAACAGTGGACTTCGAAGTACCATCCGAGATATAAGCCAAAAGGGTGGCTGTGGCAGCTTCCTTCACCACATCTTCCAAGGCTTGCAACATTTGCCTTGGACTGATGTACCTATAATTGCAGTCAATTAATGCCGGGACCATTGCGTCTCACGCAGGCAACCCAAGAATTCCAATAGAATGAGAATATAATCCTAAACTAATGATTTATGACATTGACTAATGACCCCTACGCCTAAAATTCCACCACCGATATGTTATTTTATCTATATTTCTACACCTAAACCTCCCTGCATAAGAATGTTCATATCGAGTTTAATATGCCCCCGTTGCAATCAATTGTCATTCTATGCCCTCTAAAGGGGGTTAAAATGTAGCTCTCGCTTACTATTTTATATGCGCAAATTGCCATACGGTTGGTCCCAGTAAAGAAAGAAAGGAAAAAAAAAAAAAGAGTACCTTCCGTCACATGCATGCATGACGACCTCGACAGAGCAATTCTCTGTCGATTCAGCTACAGTATTAGCACATCTGAAGCTTGATCATACGCAGAGACTAGTGACGGACTAGAGTGGACTAGAGTGGACTAGAGTAGGTGTCTTTCGGCGACGGACATGCTACAAGTCCCCGATACATCGGCGTTGCAAAACTAAGAAGTGGATTAGCCTGTCTAAGCGAGTGATTACTCATCTTTAAACAACCAGATGTTTCCAAGGTAAACTAGACCGATTGGGAGTCCCTTTTGTTGGTTTCGGTTCACGTTTCCAATAGAGAGAGAGAGAGAGAGAGAGAGAGAGAGAGAGTCGAGTTTTACTTTCGATTACATGGAGATGACTAAGAACGAAGACTAATGAAAGCTCCAAGTTGAATAACAGTGGCGTGCTGAAGGCTCCTGGACTTGATGTCCATGACATCGACGCATGGGAGCTTAGTCCACACGTTCATTCTTAGAGTACCACGCAATTAATATAAAATATACGTGAATTGCCGAGTACCTGTGTACGTTTATAAGAACCAAAGACCGTATAAATGATGTGCTTGAGATGAGGTAATTATACATGTGTGAGATTAACAAATGACCAGCCAGGTTGCTTGAGAAATTTATTCTTACGCACATAGAAACCTATCTTTTTGCCTAAGGATTGCCATCCTTCACTTTTTATTTCCCGCTTGATCTAATTCTTACGGTCTAAGGGATTGTTCATGTGAAAGAATCGGAAGACCGTGTATTTCCTTTTTATTGACTTGGAGACACTCCCGATTCGATAACTCCAACCCTTTCCACAACCACTAATTCAATTTTCTGTTGGGCTATTCAATCTATTTCCTTGCACGACACCACCTTATCAAAGAATAGTGTGACACGCGTCCGTAAGGAACTTAATTGGTCCTCCAATCAAGATAGTAACAACATATCAATTTTCACTATCAAATCCGAAACTGGCTCCATTTGGATACAACAATAAAAAGTCAACGACCCAGCAACCCCAATCGGAACTCAAGTGATTGTACAAGGACCAAATTAACCTCAAGATCAACACTCATGTTCGACAAAGTAATGATCTAGTTAATCTCTACCCTAGCTCTACTGCATGTTAATCTAGACACTCCTTCAACACCTCTGAATCACCATAACCAAGAGAGAGTGCATCAAAAATTTGGAGCTCAAGGCTAATTTTGAATGTTAAGATTTGCCAATCAAGGAATCTTTCACAAAAACTCAGATTAAAACCAAAGAATGAGGTTGTTTATGTCATTTTGGAAAGGGATGATTTCAAATTATTAGTTTTGGCTTCTTCTGCACCACAGGTCGCTGCACCTTATATTTAAGAGCTCAGAAACTGCCTGCGTTAGGGAAACAGACTCAGATAGACCACCTTCTCAAAAAAAAACCATTCCATTCTCTCTATTCTCACCAATATTCATTGTATTCATGAAAACACCAGGCACTAGGTTGGCGTTTCTGTTGTTAACGACCATGTTAATCATCGCTCAGCTCTCCAGTTGCCGCACTATCCAGAGAACAGGTGATGAATCACATAGATCCTTGACAGCTAAGTTCTTTCCGAAGTATGCACAGCAAGTCTCAACAAAAGCCTTCAAAGACAACAACAGCAAAGATGAGATCGACCCAGTTTATGGAGTTTCCAAGAGAGAAGTTCCCGGGGGACCAAATCCGCTTCACAACTAATCTCTCTCTAAGACGTGTTGGTCATACAAAGTTTTGCAGATAATAGCTATCTTTTCTCTTCATTTGTAAACTTCTTCAGGGTGTGATGTATATTGTTTGATAGATACACTTTTGAAAAGGAATGTAAGTGTGTGTATTTCACTAGAAACGTGCAACTGTATCAAACAGAGATTGCAAAGCAATATATGCAGTTAAAACCGATTATAACTTAGCCGCCTGAGCCCTTACTTCAGAAGGGCTGCATATGATCCAGCAAAAACAGTGGTTGACATTCCCGTTGTGCTAATACCTACAAAAATAAATTGTCTTCCGAAAACATATAGGCAGCAAAAAGATGGAAAAATGATGAAGGTCAAGCATTGGAGGGAAAAAAAAAAAAACAAAGAGAAGAGGCGGACTAAAATTATAATACATGACTAACCAACTTGATTCATAGACATACATGTGTTAGCCATTAAAGTATACTATCAGCTAATAAAGTTAAAAGTAAGCACTTCAAAAAAACAGCAAATAATTTACTGCACTATCTCATATTGCTAGTAGTAGCCAGAAGGTGGGGTGCCACCTTCTTATCTAGTTCCAAATTTCATCTAAGAACAGAAGGCACTATATTTTTGTAAAGAGCTCATTGTGCTCATTTTAGCGGTGAAAGAAAAAATTTGGATGCATCTAAGGGTGTTAAATTCCATGGTCAACAGGATAGTCGGAATGGAAAGATTGAACAGATGCAACTTCCATCTGACAAATTTTTCCCCGTCAGCACGTGGAGAAGAATTAATAGAATAGGAAGAGAGGCATCGCATCAGGCAGCCAAGGACTGCGAATGTCCATGAGTCTATCGTGCAGCACATACGTGCAAAAGGATGAGAAAGACATTCATTGGCTCTTCAAATCAAATTTGGGTCCAATGAGTAATGAGGATTAGGAGACAGCTGCCTAAAAAACAAAAGGGAAAAAAATACATCCGTGTACGCAACACCATTTTCTCCATCAAGATCTTTTAGAATGAGATAGGTTGACTTTTCAATTACCAAGAACACATGTGACAAATTAGCTAAGAGAAGGAGACAAAAAACCCCACGGTGAGAGCAGTTCTTCATAAAAAAGAATATCAAATCCACTCATTGTAGGTTGAGGCAACAGAAAAAGACGAACATATAAGAATTATAATGGTGAGAAGCAATGAGAAAAGTACCGGTATCAAGTAACAAAGTTATTCAAGATTGTCATGCAGAGGCACATGCACATGGAGACACGTAGATATGCCTAACTAATAGCAAGTGAATTTGCATAAATACGCCACAGAGAAGCCAGTGAAGGGAAGAAAATACTGGGCTGAAAGGAAAAAAGGTAGAGGCAGTGTACTCACCTGGATGCTTTCTTTTAGAGAAGTGGAATAGCTCCAATCCAAAAGTAATTTGGAAGCTGGCACGGGAGCATTTTGCCTTCAAAGTTCAACGTTTAAACGATAAGGAATGAATCTGCAAATCTTTTTCAAATGACTCCAAGCTACATAAGTTCAGTGCCCACAGGATCAATTGAAAAATGAATGGAAAGCGTTTTCCTAGTGATTGGCTGGAATTTGGAGCTCCAGATCTGTATGAAAATACAAAGTCAAAGTCTTGCAATCCTTGCCACTTGCAAATAGCAAAGTCTCAAAATCAAAAATTTTACTTTTCAGCAAACAGGGACTGGGAAAACAGGTGCAGAAAGACAAGAATGAGAAGGACGGCTGCTGGTCAAGATGGGAATAATTGAACATCATTTGCTTCTCCTGAGGGAAAAGGGTCGGGCAGTACTTGCGTGTAACTCTAAACTCCTGGCGAAAACTAATGAACAAATGTCTAGAGATACCATTGAGACATGCTGTCAGAAAACCATTATTCTAAGTCGAGTTCCTTACATGTTTGTACTCTGTGCTCCCAACAAATATTTTGAAGGCCTCAACTGCAAAAGAATAAAGTGAAAACACAATTAGCACAATTCTGAAAGGCAGTTTCATGCCATCTGACAAGAAAGAAAGCCAAATGAGAGCTCACTTGAACGGAATCTTATCACAACGCCATGTGTGTACTTCATATTACTGGTGGAATTGAAATTCAACCCTGAAAGTTAAAATCAATGAAAATGATGGTTACTGAGACCCGGGTGCAATAATTTTCTGCTAAAAGGTAAAAGAGTACTGAGAGCACCAATGACGTACTTCAGTTGACAGCTATTTAGGCTCCATTTTAGAGACTGAAAAGACCAATAAAACCGAATGAAGCGATATTATGCACAAGGTTCAGTTCAAAGACCGCACCTTGAGAAACTTGGACTATCAAGGATGGTGACTCCATGGCTATTCTATGCAGAGAACACATTGCATCTTCTGCAAGTTCACCAAGCGCGTCATCCTTTAACTCAACCAACAAAACAAATTCCTCGCCATAATTGAACTCCTGTTTCAAAAAGTTATTTGGACTCCTTCACGAATTAAAAATTTGGATAGTAAAGACAACAATATTTGTCTACCCAAAAGAGAATTAAAGAGGATTGCCAAAACGTTAAATGATCAAACTCTGTGCTAGGGATCTTTCTACCTCTCCTTTCCTAAATATAGAAAGCATATCGTCTTCTACTTCAGACTCGTAATCAACATTAAGTAGTTCCTGTAGATAAAAAAGAAAAAAGATAAGTTGAATAGTGCAAAATTTACTATCACCAGATATAATGACCGAAAGCAGTATAGGCACCAGGTATTGGTGGTCAGTCATATGCAGGGTCATACATGGCAGTAAGGCATCACATGCTTCTGAAGAACTCCCAAATAGAAAGGGTTCTCATAGAACTTTAATAGGTCCCCCTTCCTCTGGAAGCGCATAAAAACAGCATGCGTGTATCTTTCCGGATTATCATCATCGATACGTCCTACAGGAGTTACCGTGATGCATATGTTAGCATAGGAAGTATGTGAAATGTCAATAGGCAACCACGCATGAAACAGTCTACGCAACTTGGAGCAAAAACATTTTAAGACTACTAGTAGTCACAAAATACAAAATGACTTAAGTAGCTATTAAGAAGCTTCAAGCAAACATTAGGTGAATGCAGCAAAGTGCCCGGGGCACTTCTGCATCAGCTAGATCGTGGAAGAGGAACTGACCTAATGATATTGCAACAATGCCACCCGTTCGATATTGGGATGTATACAGATAATCCAGCATATCCTTCTCTTCCTCATCAGTTAGGTTATCCTTAGCTTTTAGCAAACATATGTGCTCCACAACATCTCTGGGAAGAATGAAACATGACCAGTAAATAAAATGCCACAGCCAATTCATACAGTTATAGTGATAGTACTGGAAGTGTAGGTAAGAGTTTCAACTAAATCATTGAAGGTACACACAAGCAAGTATGCCCTTCGTGTCAAAAAGTAGGTTGTCTAACCACAATGGTGGGTATTTAATTGTCATTAGATCCTTCATATGGTATACTGATTGAAACGTATCACTTACCAGTAATCAATAGAGAATTTTCAAACACTTTTGTCATATGTAAGTGACATGCAAAATATTTGATGATGTTGATATGGTCAAGTGAAAAACAAGAAGCAGAGCTTAAAATCACATACCACCCAATGTTTTTCAGTTGAACACGTCACTTAAACAGTTAAAATGTGAGATTACATCTTCAAAAACTTTTCAACAAAGTGATTACTCCAAGTGAGAAGGGGAAAAACCAGTATTGACCTGCAATCTAGTTGAAATTTTAAATGGTGAGGAAGGAGCACCAACCCTAAATACATAACCATTGGCCAAACTATATCACACAGAAGAAGAGGACTACCAACCATACGGTACTGCTATTTTTTTTTTTATAGCCTAAGAACAAGCCCTGATGGAAGAGAAACCGCATGTACCTCCCGCATACTTTGAAGCAAATTTCTTTCTTCTCTTAAGAGACATGTTCCGGCATATAGACAAAAGCAATTTCTATCGAATATTGTTAACAATTTTACAGACAAAGGTACTACAGAAAGGGAAGGTACAGCCATTTCCGCATCGAACACGCCTAACTCACTCTACCAAACTCGTTGCTCCAAAACAGAGTAGCATGATAATGTTTAGAAGAAGCGGCGGGACAGGGGCAGCAATTATGCATTATAGTTCATAAATTGCAAATGTACTATTTCCATATCTCCACCCCATTCTCCGTGCACGCCCTCCATCCACTTAATCTTCACGTTGCAACTAGATAACCTAGAAAAGGCAACTAGGAGCTAAACATGAAAATGAGTTACAAAAGAGTATGAAGAGCAACTGCACATCGCCAAGAGACAACTAACGGTAATGTACCTCTTCCTCTGCCCGTCCGCATTCGACTGACTATCCCCGCACGCCGAAATCCTCGTCCGGGCATTTTCTCTCCGCACAAAACAGGCGCCCGCTACTCCAATCGCTCCCCTAACTAGAATTACGCAACACAACACACGAAGTCAGAGTCGATCAAAAGAACCCGGACGTTGTCCGGAACCGCGCGAAAGCACCAACGCAGTCCCTTAACTCGGTTTTCTGAATAAACCCCCGAAAACAACCCCGTCCAAGCAGCAACACTCCACGTCAGGAGCTCAGGCTCACCGTTGAACGATCCGAATCGCGATGACGCGGGGCCCCGGCGGCGGCGGCGGTTGGGGAGGAACGAGAGGCGAGCCAGAACAGAGCTCCAGCCGGGAGCTTGGATGAGCATGGCTGCTATTGGCTCGACGGAGAGAGAAGCAGCAAACGAGTGGACGAGGAAATAAACGGCCGATTTTAAAGAGCGGTTGGAGGATTGGCGCCTTGTTTTATAATTATTTATATGTTGACATTGCGTGAAACCGTGCAGAAGGATGATTAGGCGATGGTCACGCTCCATCGTCTCGTGATGTCGATTTACACCATTTTCTTCCCATCCTTTCTCCCCGACTTACTTCTCTTTATATTACTATTATAAGGAACCCGGATTAGTGTCCACAGTGTCTCAATCTTCATTAACATCCAAATTAACCTGAACCCGGATTAGTGTTGTCGAAGACGTACCAGGGAACATGAACGGGTTCACCACGTGTTGTTTTTCTCATCGAGAATCGATATTTTCGAGTTGAGATATAAATGGCGGCGAGCATCTAGAAAACCATCCGAAAGCTTAGGTTCTCCAATTATTCCTTTGACTTCTTCAAATGGCTGTGTTTTCAAGCCTTGGGCCAAATACTGAGAGATGGGAATGTCCCTCACATGTCCTACAATTTGTAAGACGAAGTCGCAGTGGCTCGTGAACCGAACCTTAGTCAAACGAGGACGTCGGATAACTTAAGACTGTGCATGCTAATGACGCAGAGAGACAGGACAATCATTACAAGCTACGAGTGCTTTCTGTGTATACTGCCACTCACTTATTCATCAGGAATCCGTAGAAGCAAAAAGCGCTTAGTAGACAAATGTGGCTGATGTTTTGCTATTGATCTTCTGTTGATCTGATCGGGTCCTAATCCTCGGTTCTTTTAGCCTCCTCCAAACTTGGATGGATGAATCTGACTTTAAGAACTCTGCGACTGTATAATTCAGATTATGGTCGAGATCAATGATCCAAAACAAGCACGCGGTGAGTACAACAATCAAAGATACACAGGGAAAAAGATCGTCGTCCATGCAATCCTCTGGTATTTGTTTTCTGAGGACAGGTTCTGCGTCTCCGTCCTTCAGGAACCTCTGAGATTCTCAAAGAGTTCCGGAAGATGAACGTTGGTGAGCTTCGTCCTCTTGCTGATCTCATGCTTCTTCTTCTTGACCTTGGGCTTCTGCGAAATCCCATGGATTTGGGCCGCAAGCCTTCTCTGCGTTGTGTTTGTTGATGGTTTCATCCCATTCTTCTGGAGATCCTTCTCGATGTCAATCATGTCCCGCGGTAATTCGATACTCCGAAATAGTTGCTTCAGATCGTCATCTACTTTTATGGGCACTTTGGGATCGTTAGGGTAGGCAATATCCTCCTGAGAGTCGAAGTTCGATAGGAGCCATACTTGACCAGCAGCTTTCAAGGCCTGTATACATATACACCATAGAAATCAAGACGCATAAAAAAGAACTCCATTTGTCATTTCTGGCCCAAAACAAAAACGAAAATCATATACTTTTTAAGCCTCACTGTATACTGAACGCTTAACCAGTGGACGTCCCCACAACGATTAATGTAGAAACTAAAACTAAACAACAATAGAGACTGAACAAATTAATTCAGATTATGATAAGAACCTCCTCATTATACCAGTATTGCTGACAACCGAAGACATTAACTTTTCCAATGACAACAGGAAATTTAGGTAAAACGTGAAACACTGTCTCACCAGTTGATGGTTGTGTTCTGATGTAATAAGTGCATGTGCGTTATTGGGTCCAATAGTCAACTACAACAACTAGCCAATCAATTTCAAACAGCAAGAATGACATGGCAGGAACTCCAACATTCATTTAGCAGCCATTTCAGTTTATTACCCTGTAAATATAGAACATTACATGAAATGCAAAAAACTAATCATAAACCCCAGCAACAATCAAGTGGCAAGCTACAAAGACTAAACAGTACTCTCAAGAACATATTTCTAAGCCCACTTTCAGATAAACCTATTGCGTGCTAGCCTAGCAAACTAACTTCAGCTGCCTTTTATCCTAGTTGTTTAACTAGAAAAAGGAAAACCAGACTTGAGGCACAGTAAGGAAAGGAGAACACGATCAACAAGTAGATGTACCATTAAGTCCTCCATCACTGTTGGGTATGCATCCTTAAGGTCAATGACAGCAATGCCCTCCGTGTAGCTTCTTACCAACTTCAGTAGCTGATTCTTGTCCTTCACATCATGCTTTGACTGAGGCGATTCAAAAACCAAAACCAAACTATCACCTCAAGAAAGCACAGTATATATTTAAACAACAGAGGAGCTTCCCAGGAAAATGTACCTTGTAAGAAAACCGCTGGCCATCATAGTGTACCTTCGGGTTATTTGCCAAACTGTCAAAGACAGCTTTATTGGAAAGCATATCGACATAACATGCTTCATTTATCTGCTCTGGTGTAAGTGCCATCCTTGTCTGGAAACATTCATTTCAATTAGTGAAGAGCGTTCAGATAGTATGTACTCAAGGTCTCAGATCTAAGCATTGTTTGGTAATGTTTTACCAAACTTGAGGAGTCATTATGGAGGGAGATGGGCTACAACAAGGAAAAACACGAAGGGGGCAGCCAAAAAATATAAAAAATGACAAGAAGCATAACAGCAAAAAAAGAATTAGATGAGAGATACTTTTGCCATTGAAGGAAAACGCAATCTAATTTGGAAGGTCAAGACTCAAAACATCTGGAAGTATGCGCAGCAGGTGGGCAAAATTGCTTGTCAATAATCCCATTATTAAACCCAGACAACTTTGGAGGACCACCTCCATTCAATGAGATGGCACTCAATAAAGGTGCTCAATTTGCCCATGGCTGTTGTTTGACACCTGAACTACTAAAGACTGCCCAAGTCCTCTATCAAACCGATAAAATTCACTGCTCCAGGAAAATCACGCACCTTATCGTAAAGGCGCATTCATCATTCAAACGATACATACCATCACACAACATTTAAAAAATATTTCACCAATTTTCCAATCAATGATTAATGGACCTCTAAGTCCAACTAATGACAAATACATCAAGCATCCTACCCTAGGTCAAGTAAATCAATTACAGAGCCAAGCCAACCGTTCCAAAACCTATTCAATTTGTTGTACGTGTCAATAATCATTAGTAGCCAATAGAAGAGTGATAAAAGACAACTATCACTCGAATGTGACCACAATGGAGTACACATACAAATCCATGCTCCTGCACACACGCACGCACACAGAGAGAGAGAAAGAGAGAGCAGTTTAGATTACCTCAAACAACACGTCGATGACGCGCTTCATCTGAGCTCCTACAGGCGCTTTGCGTATACCATTGATATATTTAAGTCTTTCCGTATCATCCGAGAACTTGACGGCGGGCACCGGAGCTCGGGCAGGGGCTGCAGGCATGGGCTTCGCCGGAGTCCTCACGCTTCCTGCTCTGGAAGACGCGATGCTGCTGAGAGTGGACTGACACTTCTCCTGCTGCTTCTTGAATCTATTCAACTGTTCTTGCAGCGCCATGGTTGTCTAACGAGTCGTCGATCCCACGTCCGATGTGTGCAAACCTCTCCCAAATTCAATGCCCGGCACAAATGAATCTGTGCCGAAATGGGTAGGTAAGTCAGCAATCAAGCGTCTCACAGCGAGAACAGCTCAAGCTATAAGCATGACGAGCAACATCACGGAAGCTCAGCCCAAATACTTTCGACTCGAGAAACTAAACCAATCAAAGCACCAAGAGAAGCAACAACAACAACAGCAGCGAAATCGGCAAAGTTCACGTCTTTCCACCTCAGCACGATCGGTCGACTAATCGAGCGAAGCAACTCCGACAACAACCGCGGGCGATTAGCGGAAAATCACTCGACGACCGCATCGCGAGGACCGATCAAAGCCGCAACAATCAGATCGAAATAAAAGCGTACGCGGACAGACGACGACGATTGGGGACGATTGGGGACGATTGAGGACTGATCGGAGCTGCGATCGAGATGGAGAAACCGGATTACGCACCTGCAATCCCTCTCGATCGAGAAGAGGGGAGGGATGGACGGACGAGGTTTTCCTCTTTTCGGCTCCGAATCGGTTCTTGCGGTGGCCAGACGGAGGGGTCCACGTTTCTCCGTTCTGCGCTCTGCTTTCTTCTGGACCTGGATTTATCGAAGGAGCAGGTGGTAGATGGGCCGACTAGGGAGGCCGAATCTTTTAAGCCGACTCTGATTAGGAGTTACTTGTTACATAAGTTTTTTTTTTTTTTTTTTCCATTATTGTCATATAATAAGATTAATATCACGAAAAATCTCAAAATTATATATTTTTAAACAAATTTTGTCCCGAATTTATTTTTGACCATCAAAAAATCTAAATTGATAAATTTGTAATAAATTTATCTTTTATTAATTTATGTTAAATTTTACCATCGATTACTAATTTAAATTATACATGACAATTAACGTTTGTACAATTTAGGAATAATTATACCAATTTGTAGTATTAATTTAATTTAACGGAAATTAAAAAATAATAAATTTATCATAAATGTACTAGCTTGAATTTTTTATGGTCAAAAATTAATTTAAGGTAAATTTATTATAAATATACCAATTTTTTGTGGTATTAATCATATTTTTTTCTTTATTGTCATATAATAAAGTTAATATCATGAAAAATCTCAAATTAATACATCTTTGAACGAATTTTATCCCGAATTCATTTTTGATCACAAAAAAAAATCCTAAATTAATAAATCTATGATAAATTTATCCTTTTTTAATTCTTGTTAAATTTTACAGTCAAATTACTAAATTAAATGATACATGACAATTGACGGATATACTAGTTTAGGAGTAAATATACCAATTTGTAGTATTAATTTAATTTAACGGAAATTAATAAAGAGTAAATTTATCACATATATATCAATTTTGGATTTTTTGTAATCAAAAATTAATTTAAGATTTAAGATTCTTTACCAAAAAAATTAATTTAAGATAAATTTATCATTAATATGCCAATTTTAAGTTTTTTTTTGTATGAGCAGTGTATATAACCATATATTATATAAGCAGTGTATCATGAATAAAATTTGATTATTTTAATACTTTTTTATCGCCCCACTACAAATTATAATATTCTCAAATAGTATTGAAATTGTCTTCTATCTTGCGTAATGTATTGGGTTGTCGTAATTTAATGACAAAACGCATAATAATTCTTCTTTTTTCCACATCATTTAATTACAACAATTATTCCTTCATACATATCAATAATGCAAATCAAGAAAAGCTAGCTCCATAACCACCGCAACCCCGCCCCCCGCCCCAGAAAAACAAAAAAGAAGAAAGGGTATCCTATGTAACTGCTAACTAGGAATAGCTTCGACTGTGTTTTCTCCATGTCAAAAATGATCATATAATTGTGAATATGTAAATCGTATTTTACTGGTATTTACATTCAAGTCGAATTGTAATTGTAAAAATATTAATCTTAATTTTTTTTAATGATTATAATGATAAATAATAAAAACCATTAAATTTTCAATCATTCTAATTGAGTATCGAGTATTGATTATATTTTCAATCATTCTAATTGAGTATCGAGTAAAATTAATTAATAAACAATTATTTTTAACGCATTAACTACTAAGATATATTTTTAGCATAGAACTTTTTTTCAAAAACATATAACCAGCTATAAAAAATAAAAATAAAAAAATTTCGATTTTAAGACATCAAACCGTACATCAGAACTTATAATCATAAGGGAAATAAATTGTACAAAACTATAATAAATATTTTCAAACGATTATGTTGTAATATGAGAGAATGAATAAAATCGATAAAGGGTTATTTTACATACTTGTTTAAAACGAAACAAAGATATAATTGTAGGTTTGCGTTCACCCTATTTTTTTTTTTTGCAATAGAGTTTTCAGCTTCACTCAATTAGTAACTCCAATCGTAAAAGAAAATATGATCGTAACTCTCTGTTCTTTCTTTTGTTTTTTTCTTTTTCCGCTTTTTCCCTCAACAATATGATCCTAACTCAAAATTTCTTCCTCAAATTTAGATCTCTATCTACAAAGCTGAATCCATGTTAGCGCTAAACTTCCTTCTTTTTTGACTTGGTTTCTGCTAACCGCACCTGTGTCAATTCATCGAAACCGAAGTCAAAATCTCAATTAAAAAGGCAAGTATACATTGCAAAAAGGTCCCACCTCCATATAAGAGTTACGAAGAACGGTGACATTGAAATATCAGGAAAAAACACTACAAATTTCATAACTTTTCGTACAATGTTAATTTGAGTATTATAACTTCTTCTTTTTCTCGATTATTTAAATGCCATAACTTATATACGGCGTTCAATTCATTGTCGTAACTTCTTTTTTCCGCTCATTTGAGTATTATATAACTTTTTAATTGATTACTTGAATGTCATTACTTTTTAAAGACATTCACCACAAGTGTTATATCACGTCGGATTTCGTAAACTTTTTTAAAAAATTTTGGTATTTATATAATTGATTAAAAGTTATGGCACTCAAGTGAACATTTTTTTAGAAGTTATGACACTTGAATGATCTAAAACAAAAGTTATGGCACTCATTTGAGTGTCATGCAAAAGTTATGATACTTACAATATTTTTATCTCCTGAAATGTCTGCTTCAACCATGTATTAACACATTGCCTTTGTTCGTTTTTGTCTCTTGAGAAGGGTTGTAGGGATACTTCTGATCGATCTTATCCATGCTAAAAAGAAAACTGGTTAATCTTATTTGAAAAGTTGGGTATATAAGAGCAAGTTCTCACGGAAGTCACCCCCAGCAATACTGATCGTTTCGTTGGTCTTCTCAACTCTCTCTCCACTCTCCTATACGTTCAGCATCATCATCCATGCAAGTTATATCTTCTACTTTCAGCGACACGGCTTCGCCGAAAACCCTTCCGCCGGAGCTCTCGCTTCCAAACATCTTCCAAGGGAAAACAAGACTTACCTCCTCGGGCAAAACACGACCACATAATGGGTCAAGTCACCGGGACGAGTTGCGCTTCTGGTGCCGTCTGCAGGGTATGTCCTAGCATCGGGGCACATGTTCTTCAAACATTCAGAATAATTCGTCGGGCTGCACTTGCCCGTGGCGCAACAATACTTGTCGGTCTTGAACACTGCGCACGGGTTATTGCACCCGCGGGGGGCCTTCAGTTCGTTCGGGCACCGGCCCTCACCCGTGCGCTCAAGCGTAAAGCACCCAGACCGCGCCGACAACTCGATGGGATAATTTGGATGGGGATGTTGAACCCGTCGTTTAGGGAGATATGGAAGAGGTCCGCTTGGAGGTGCACTTGGTCCGAATTGTACCAAACCCGGGTGTTGGGGGGCGCCCAATCCTTTGCACTGGAGGACGCCCCCGCAATCCCCGGTCTGGCAATGGCCCTGGCCCCTAGCATCGAAGCTGCAGTCCATGCGGCCCGAGATGCGGGCGTAAGAGGTGTCCCGGGGAAGGTCAAGGGTCCATACCTGCCCGTGGTCAAGGCAACAGCCTCCGCCTGGGACGGCGGCGGCCTAGATGGTTTAGGGGCAGTTGCTGCCGATGAAGATGGTGGTGGAGTGGGAGGGAGTGACGAAGAGGCCTAGAAGGACGGAGAGGAGGGTGAGGGACATATCTTCCGGTGGGGAGGAGTTAGCTCTAACTTGGTGTTGTAAATGAAGATGAATGGGTGGATTCTCAAGGGGGATTTATTCATAGAAAACATCACAAGCCATGCTTCAATGATATAAATCCTTGAAGGGCTAAACTAAGTTGCGGCTTTTGTCTTCATGTAACTGAAGACAGGTGGTGTCCATTACTTCATAAAAGTTAGAATCGGCTAAACAGAGGTGGGTTCATTTATAGAGAATTTTTTTCACGTGTTCTATCGGTGAATATTTTAAATAGAGTATGATTTCTCTCACGCTTTATTGCGTGCGTGTAATCGAGGCATATAGTAATATATCTGTTGGATAAGGACAGTGTCCAAATAAAATTCTTACACGACATCAAAAGTCAAAGTTCCATGGTGACGAAGGGGACAATATTTTGATGCTTATAGAAGATTCTAGATAAATTCACACTATAAACTTTTGTATGTTTCGGAAGGTACTTTTGTGAAGAATGTCGAGATCAATTTCAAAGAAAGTAGATGATGAATTAAGTGATGCGACTCATCATTATGATGTGTTGCACATGATTTCATTTATTTAACGTCCATTTATAGTATGCCGAATATACTAATGCAATGTATAACAAGACTTGAATACAATGTTGGTATACTTTAAAATTAGATTTTTCGCATGCATGATCAGTGTCTAATAAGAAATAGGTGCATGTTGATTTTAGCAAGAGAAAGGAAATAAAAATTTAAAAGATAAGGCATGCATTGTATGTATGTACGTACGTACATACGTACACAGGAGAGTTTACAGGTAATTACTTAAAGATATCAAATTTTCATTTGCATAATTTCAAGTTTTATTTTTTGGGTCGGAATATAATATCTTGCTTACTCTTTACTTTTTATATATGGAAGATAAGGGTATTTAAATCAGTTATGGGTGGACGCCAAATTCGAAAGTTGGGTATGTATAGTGTATCTGTAGAAGTATAGATGCGATAGATTGTGATAGATCATTAAAATAAGTGCGTCAAATCGAACTCCTAATAACCCGTAACGTCACTTCATGCAAATCTAGAAAAGCTGTTTCTTAGCCCCTACAGAGAATGGATTAATTAGTACATGATACTAAAGTATAATATTATCAAATAATACCGAGATTGTCTTGCTTTTTTAGCTAATCCACGTAATGTGTGGCAATTGTCTAACGACTATGCCACATTTGGTTCGCAATAATAACTCTTCTATTCCCAGATTATTCTTCATGGAACGATAGCTCCTTCATTCGGTTCAAAAATGCTAGTCAAGAAAAGTTGTTCCTTAAACCACTCAAGGACGATGTCGTCGGGACGCTTCGGCTGGTCAGGGCGCTCCCTTTGACGTCGCTCGCGCACTTTGAGTGGCCTACACAGCAGCGGCGACCACTCGGCCTGTGTTCTAGGGAGATGCGGAGAAGTACATATCGTCAAGTCGGTTCAGCACATACTCGACCCGGGTTTTGGGGGACGCACCCAGCTCTTCGCACTGGACGATGCCCTCGCAATCGCCAGTCCAGCAACTGGCCCGGCCACTAATATTGGAGTCCCAGCGTGTGTAGCCCGAGAATCCGGGCCTCAGAGATGCTATCGGGGAAGCCGAGGAGGCGGCTGAGGGGCGGTCATTGCGGACGGTGAAGATGGTGGAGTGAGAGGGGTGTGAAGTAGAGGGCTAAGACGGAGGAGAGGGCGAGGGACAATCTTATTGGGGGGAGAGGCTTTAATTTTGGGTTGTGATGTAAGATGAATGGTGCTTTTTAAATGAATGGATTCTTAAGGCGGGGTCCCTTTATAGAAAATATCGCTAATGTGCTTCAAAAAAGAGTCTTATAAAGGCTAAACTAACGAGGGTTTTTTGGCTGCACGTGAACGAAGGCACGTATTAGTTTTTTCAAAACGTTTGGGGCAGCTACTTGATGGCTTTGGCAACATGCTCATGCTATGGACCAAGTCGGACATATCGCTTTTTGACAAGGAACAGTGGATTTGAATGACATCCTTAAGCTTGTTTATCGAAGGATATGACCCTAATTACGTTTATTCTTGAGTATTAGTTATTGGTATACTTATAGAATGAGCTTATATAATAGGATCAAGATCGTAGTTATTGTCTGTCATCATGATAAGTCTTTAATTTGTTTAATTTTCCAAGAAAAAAATTTGTAATGTGTTGTCTCAGTGAATATTTTGATTTCTAGGACTAATGTTTCCATTACAACAAATAAAAATTGGGACTTGGTTTCAATGTATCTTGTACATATGTGGACAAGGACAGCCTACAAAATAAAATTCTGACCAGACTTCCAAGTCAAATGTCTGTCCCTCCATAACTTGATAGTGAGTCTTAATCAACTCGTCGAGTCCCCTAACTTGAAAAAGCAATTATTTTTTAAAATTCAGGTGATCCATTGACAGTATTAGATAGAATTGATGATAATATGGAGCAGAAACAAGAGGAAGACTTACTTGCATTATTATTATTATCATCTTCATTACAAATCATCGACTATACTATTATTTAGAGGTGCGGACCCCTAGAGTGCCATAACTTGGCAGAAATTGACACTTAAGTGCCATAACTTACGAAAGGTACACTTAAGTGCCAAAATCGGAGTAAAATGGATCATTTGAGTGTCAATCCGGCCAAAATCCGGCCAAATTGTACACGTGGCATTTTTCCAACGAAGTAAGCCCAAAACAACGTTGTTTTGCACGTTGACATGGCCAAATAATGCAAAAACGGCGTTCTTTTGAGCTGACGTGGTAAAAAATATATAAAAATTAAATAAATTTAATTTAAAATTAAATTTAGTTAAAATATTTAAAAATAATAATTTTAATATTTTTTTTTTAAAAAACAAAAAACAAAACAAAAAAAAAAAAAAAAAAAAGGAAATGGAGGAAGCGGTTGAGGGCTCGGCCCTTAGCCGTCGCCGCCACCTCCCCGCCGTCGCCGGGAAGGGCCGGTGAACGGCGAGTGGAGGGTCGGCCGAGGTCGCCGAGCCCTAGGCCGGGGCCAACAACCCCCCGGCCGACCAACGACGAGGACTCGCGAGCCCTCACCCCGATCTAGGGTGGGTCGCGGCCTTCACCCCGCATCCGGCGAGGGACGGCAGCCCTTGGCCAGGCGGAGAAGGGTCGACGACCCTCGCCGGATTTAGGCGAGGGTCACCCAGATCTATGGCAATGGCAAGGGCTCGCGGTGTTAGAGACATAAAGGGAATATCAGCTCTTCAACCTATGGCTAAAGAAACACTTGATGTTCAACAAAGCAAAGAGGCCGTGGATTGCCAAGATGGCTGATCAAGATCAATGGTGCAAATATGTACAATGAAGATGACATGGATCGCCAAGCTGAAGGAAGACATGGATCGCCAAGCTGAAGGAAGAAGATTAGTCAAAGAACTGTTATGACTTCTGTTATTTAGTTAGTTAGGCTTGGTGTCTTTTGTTTTCTTCTGTTAACTATCAAAACAGAAGTTGTTGTGGCGTTTACTCTGATTGTATATATAGATAGATAGAAGAGGAGTGATGATATCGAAGATTAAAAGCAACACATTGTACACTGATATACTAATATACAGAGAGAGAGAGAGAGAGAGAGAGAGAGAGAGAGAGAGAGAGAGAGAGAAAGTGAGAAAGAGGGAAAACAGAGGAAGTAGAACGAGTATACTGGCTGTATGTACAAAGTACTCGAATTCTGATGAATATACAAGAATATTCCCGGAAACTGATTCTATGTCTTCTAGTACTTTGATTATGTGATATAGTTCATGTTCTTAGCTTTCACACGCGGCCCTCGCACAGATCCGGCAAGGGTCGACGGCCCTCGCCCGGCTGGTTCGGGGGCCGCCACCTACCCGGCGAGGGTCACCGACCCTCGCCGGATTTGGACAAGGGCGTGGCCCTCGCCGGATCTGGGTGAGGGCCGCGACCCTCGCCCGATCTAGGGGAATCGCGAGCCCTCGCCGTCGGTCGACTGGGGTTGCCGGCCCCTAGCCAGGGCCCAATGACCCTGACCGACCCTCCACTCGCCGTCGCCGCCCTTCCCAACCTCAACCGCCTCCCCCTTTCCTTTTTTTTTTTTTTTTTTTTTTAATTTTTAATTTTTTTAATATTAAAATTATTATTTTAAAATATTTTAACTAAATTTAATTTTATTTATTTATTTTTATATATTTTTTTACCACGTCAACCCAAAACAACACCGTTTTTGCATTATTTGGCCACGTCAGCATGCAAAACGACGTCATTTTGGGTTTGCTTTGTCGGAAAATTAACACATCAATATTTTGGCCGGAGTGGCACTTAAGTGATTTGTTTTTTTTCGAATGTGGCACTTAAGTGTATCTTTCGTAAGTTATGACACTTAAGTGTCCTTTGTGTCAAGTTATGGCACTTGAAGTGTTCTTATATCCTATTATTTAAGTAGTGAAGAGTACAACGATTTATAAATTGTGCTCATGAGCTACTTTATTAACCCCCATCATTATTCTTATTCTACGTAAAGTCTTTCTCCTCTAGGGGCAAAAGGTGACCTTATAGTTGGTACCACTTGGGCAAGTGAATGTGCTGGATGGATCATCTTGAGGATAGATGTAAGCATCCGGGCAATTAGTCTTGAAGAATTGGAAGTACTAGTCGGGCCACAGCTCCCTCGAACAAGGGTGCAACAATACTCGACGGTCTTGAACACTGTGCACGGGTCGTTGCAGCCACTGAGCGCCTTCAACTGCGCCGCGCACTGGCGTTGATGTCAGCCGCGCACCTGATCCCACGGCATGCACCAGTGGTGGGGCTGAAGTCCATCGGGATGTTGAATCCGTCGATGAGCGATATGTCCACGGTGTCCACGGGCTGGTTCAGGGTGAACTCGTCCGGGGTGTTGGGCGGGCTTCCCCAGCCCTGGCAATCCAGGAGCCGGTTGCAATCGCTGCTCTCGCATCGGCCCTGGCCGTTGGCGTCAATGTTGCAGTTGGTCCGGCCCCATATGCGGGCCATTTTCGTGTCGGGGGCCACAGTCAAGGACCATGTCTGGCCTTGGTCAAGCCGGCGCCCGCCCCCGGGCGACGCGGCAGCCCAGACGGTGTACGTGCATTGGTTGACAATGTCAAAAGTAGCTGCATGGGTGGAAGTGAGGAAGAGGGTCAACAACAGGGACAAGGTTAGGGACACTGGCGTGAGGATGGAACTCGTCTTGTTTCTTGAAGAAGAGACCTTTTCTGATTGAACTCTACTTGGTGATTATTTGATCCGCAAGGATGGTTTATATAGATTGATGTTGAAAGAAGATATGATTGAAGATCCAAATCTGATTGAAGATTTGTATTAATAGGAGATGTGATTATTTTAGGACTAGAAAGATTAGAAGAGATAATTTTAGACTAGAAAGATTAGAAGAATTTATTTCCTCTTTTATTGATTCTTTCTTGTACGATATATACATCCTTGTAATAGATACAAAAATCAATGAAGTACATACAATTTCCCACATAATTCTTTCGCTCGGTATTCCTTTTGCTCAGATTTGTGACAATTGAGAAGGCAGAGATTTGGCGTAAGGAATGGGGAAATTGACGCTTATTTTCTGGACGAACTTTCTCCATTTCAAAGAAGACGATCGATTCAAATGGAGGACAAAACGTGAGTCAATAAATGGATACACGTCTCTCTTGCAGTGATTGCGCAATGACTGAGGACTCGAGATCAAGAGGACTTTCTCTCGGATTGATCTATTGGTGATTGACTGTTAGGCATATGTTAGTAATACAAAATAGAAACCAAGCAGCCACACAGCATCTATATTTCAGGCTAATCTACTCACTCGTGAAACTTGTCAACATCGACTAGTGGATCCTGCGTACGTGTCCAATCTACAGCTGTTCAACATCGTCCATCGGATTTGAGCACAACAAGATTGTTTTGGTTTTGCTCATGGCACTACAGACGTGGCCCTTACTTTTTCTAATAAATTTTTAGGATTTAAATGCATGAAAGAATAAGTTTTATGACTATAGTCACGGCATACCGACTTCCACATTATATGTGAAACTTAGAGTAATGTACAATATCAAGTCGTCACTTTCGTAAGTCTATGACCCTCCCTTTTTCTAATGAGGTGTATGGATTTAAACACATGAAAGAGTAAGTTTTACAACTAAAGTTGTGACTTATCAAGTTCCACGATAAATGTGACACCTAGACTAAAGTGCAACGCCAAATGGTCAATTTTGCAAGTGATAACTTAGTCTTCTAGGGAGTTGGCCCCAATGAACAGGTCAAATCATGATAGATGGTATCCAAACATGCCCTCTGACAGGTGTGTGGTTCATAAATGAACTCGGCCAATACTTGATTTGACTAGGGTGGGGAGAGATCATCGACATGAGAGAGCTCATGTAGAGTAAAACTCTTGTTAGGCTTATTGCAAAAGGGACGGGAATGGATCAGACCACCAAGCTCATAGCGGAGGGGGCACAAATCGACCAAATTAGACATCAAATAGGAGGGAATCTGCGAAATCCCAAATTTCACATTGGATGGAAGATTTCTTATTATGAGATATGAGTTAACACCTACTCCAAAATTGTCATTATGATTACTGAGAATATTCATTTGACATGAACAAATCATTTATAAAAATAGACTCCCGGTCTCATTGCCCTTTTTTTGCACCTTCTAGAGAACACACACATAAGGACGACCCAAAACGATTAAATACTAAAGAGCGAGAAGTTTCTAACTTTCTATCATGGGATCGAAAAATTCAAAAGCAGACACCGCATTGAGACCTTCGTTTAGTCAAGTCAAGAGCAAGTCAAACGCATAGATGTCATAGAAACTCCTTTGAATAATACTTGATCGAATTCAAGTCGGGCAATTAAAATTTGTCGGCCCCGTTAATCGTGGCGTCTCCATCGGGTTTCAACATGTTTGTAGTCTTCAAAAACTCCTTTGAAAAATACTTGATCGAATTCAAGTCGGGCAAGTAAAATTTGTCAGCCCCATTAATCGTGGCGTCTCCATCGGGTTTCAACATGTTTGTAGTCTTCACCCTTTATCCTCAGCAACTTTTTTAGGTCGAGATTGAATTTCATTTCAATAGATAGATCTAATTTCTTTTGTGCTTTTTCAGAAGCCCTACCAGGGCCAAAAAAAAAAAAAAGCCCTACCGGAGGTTTTTTTTTTAACTTGAAAAAAATTAATAGTTACCGAAATAATCTTCGGGGCCGAATCACAATAGAGTAATTCATCGTATATCTCCCTAAATCCTAATCTTTTGAGGTGAACTGTGCCTTGTCTTTGGTGCACAGATGGTTGATTCGGAATCGTTACCCGAATACATAGCAAGGAAAGACGGACCAAAAAATATGACAGACATAATGGAATTATAGAACTTTACTTCCAAACTTTTTTCAGAAAAATGATAAAGCATTGTCTTAGAAGATTTTGTTATTCTCTAAGATTGACACGCATGACTCTAGAATTTACAAGGAATCAATCTGTCCTTCCAAAATATTATTTTTCTTTCGCTCCCCACTCAGTTTGCTTCCAACCAGGATTTGATCCTGTCTTATTCAGTACCATGAGTTTTGTTCCACCAAAAAAAAAGTCAAAAAAAATAAAAAAAATAAAAGCCCATTAGTTTTGATGAGTTCTAATGTTGTAAATTAACAATTATTGAAAGGGTATTTCTAAATAAGAGCATGAAGTATCTTCATTTTCTCAAATAAGGGTCCGAAATAGATATTGTTTCAAATAAGGGCCCGGAGTACTATCATTTTATCAAATAAAAGCTTGAAATTGACATTGTTTCAAATAAAGAAGTTAAGTGATCATATTAATCTCAAATAAAGACTTAAACCCACCCCCGTGAAGGATAATTTCATCTTTCTAAAAATTATTCTTTTTTTTTATTTTTTTATAATTTTTATAAAACCAAAACTTTAAAAAAATGAAAAAATAAAAAGGGAAAACATAGGCAGGACGCCGCCAGTGGCCTCCATCCCATCACCAATGGGGCGCTGACGTTGGCCAATAAGGTTGTCAGCGCCTGAACAAGGGCCAGCAACACATGCTGACCAGAGGCGAAGGCCTACGGGAGAGGGCAGTGACCCTCTCCCAAATCTAGGAGAGGGTCGCTTGTCCTTGCCCCCATCTAGGTGAGGGTTGCTATGTCAAATCTCACCACCTAGGTCTCGGGGCGCTTGGTGAGCATCAGCAACCCTCGCCCAAATCTAGAAAAGAGTTGCCGTCGAGCCAAGCTAATTTTTTATTATTATTATTGGGGGGGGTAGTCGTTGACCCTCACCTAGGCACCAACGACTCCATTGGCCGTTGTCACTACCCAACCAACGATGGGCGGCGAGCCGGTGAGGCTACACTCTTATTTAAAATAGTCATAATCACTTTACGACCTTCTTTGAAATTGATATAACCAATTCAGACCATTATTTGAAACAAGTTTATTTTAAACCCTTATTTGAGAAGATGAGGGTATTTCAAACCCTTAAACTTCATTCAAAATATTTTCTTAGAAGATTTTGTTATTTTCTCTCAAATTTATTTACATAAATACATCTAATGTCAATGTCGTATAATAATAATTAGGAATTTTACAACCATGGAGTTTCTATATTTTGGGAGAATCACCAAAAAAATCTTAAACATATTGCAATTGTGTCAATTTAGTCTTGAACTTTCTTTTTGGCCAATTCAATCATAAACCTTTTGTATTTGTGTTAGTTGAGTTCATCTGACCGGCATGGACATGGTACTGCCGGTACTAACATGACATTTTTAAAATAATTTTTTGATAATTTTTTGAATTTCTTGTAATTTTTTTCTTTTTTTCTCTTTTCTTTTCTTTAATTTTCCCCCTTCCCCTTCCCTTGGAGCTGACAAGGGTCACTAGCCAACCCTCGTTAACCACAAGCTAGGGTTGAGACGCCCTTGCCCAAAGCCGACAAGGGCCAACACTCCATCACCCAGTGCCGATGAGGGCAATGAAAACCCCGCTCGATCTGGGCGAGCCCTTACTTGCCCGATCTGGTCGGGCGAGGGTAGATCGAGTGAGGGCATCCTAGCCCACGCTTATGGCCGGCATGGCCAGCTCTAAGGGAAGGGGAAGGGGAAAGGGGAAAAAAATATAAAAATTCAAAAAATTATTAAAATATAATTTTAAAATGTCACATCAGCACTAGCAAGTGTTGCGTCAATGCTCATTAGCAAATATTGGCCGGATGGATGTAACTTGCATAAATGCAGAAAGTTCAAAACTAAATTGGCCAAAAAAAAATAAATTTATAACTGAAATGACACAATTGTAATAAATTTAAGACTTTTTTTAAATAATTCTCCTTATTTTTAAGAAAAATAATATAAACTAAACTTTTGCCCTCAGTTTGTTCAAATAGGATTGACAAATAATTTATGGTCAAGTTACATATTTCAATTTTACACAGCTAAAAAATTTTGGGCTTGTGCAATGCATGGGGATGCTATTGACAAAACTTAAAAATACGCTTAGCTCAATCTACGTATCAATAATGGTTGCAGTTTAGGGAAGAATCTCCCCTAGATAGAAATGCCATCTAAGTATATGTAGAAACGCTGTATGAACAGCAAGATTATATATTTCTGAAATGCAATTTTATATACTCGATCTGCCACATTAATTATGTGCGCAATTTACGGGAGAATCTTCCCCAAATAGACTACCATCTCAGTATAAGCAGTGACACTATCCGTATACTCATAAGCCAAATTCTTTTGGGCTGCTTTTTAGGTCCTGCAAATGCCAAATTGTGCTCCTCACATCGAATACATTCCTTACATTTGAAATATATGTTTTGCATTACCTCGACCTAAAAAGACTGGCTTGCCCTAGTACACATCCAAAATCTACATACAACCCCCTCTCCCACTCTCTATCTCTTCATAAGGGGGGAAATTACCAAAAAGTTCTAAAATTATTGTGCTTGTGTCAATTCAATCATAAACCTTTTAAATTAACCAATTTAGTCATAAACTTTATGGTGATTTGTTAATTTAGTTATAAACCTTTCAATTATGCTAATTTAGTCATTACAGCCAATTTTGACCGGAAATCACTAATGTGGTAGTCAACACGGGTCATCCTATATGGCACAGGCGGCACTTAAGTGAATAATTTTTTTCTTTCTCCTCTTCTTTTTTTTTCTTCTTATATTTTTTATTTCCTTTTTTTTCAATTGGGCCGGCAAGGTACCCAATCAACCCTTACTTGGTCTAGGCCAAGCCATTGTGGCCCTCACCTTAATTTGGCTGAGGGCCACAATGCGCTCGCTAGCCTAGGGTTACCAAAAATGAAAATAAGAAAATAATAATAAACTTTAATAAAAATTTAAAAAATAAAAATAAAAATTATTCGCGTCAATACAGATCATGTCATGTAAAATAGTTGATGTTGACTAAACCATTATATCGGCGATTTCCAATTAAATGTTGAATGACTAAATTGGCAAATCATTATAAGGTTCGAACTAAATCAGGAGAAATGTTAAAAAAGTCATAAACCTTTTGTATTTGTGTCAATTTAGTCCTAAACATTTTTTTAGTGCCAATTTAATTTTAAACATTTTTACGTTGTGTCAATTCACTTCTTTTCGGCCAATTTTGGCTAGATTTTGCTGACTGGATGCCGGCCGGTTGACGTGGCATGATCGGCGGTGACGTTGACAACTTTTAATAATATTATAATATTTTTTTTTTTTTCTTTTTTCTTTTTCTTTTTCTTTTTTCCTTCTCTTCCTCCTTCCTCCAGCCGCCACCACCGCAAGCGAGACAAAAAGAGAAAGCAAAGACATCGCACGGGTGTGCATGGTCCGGGTGGGCGGTTCCCAACCTTGAACCGGGAACTACCCGTTAAGGACCGGTTCCGAAAAATTGAAATCGGGATCCACCCGTTAGTTACATGGATCCACCCGAGAACCGAACCGCCGGTCTGATCTGATTCCTGGATAGATCCATGGAATCGGTTTTACAATAATAATAATATCATTTTCTCGAAAGCTCCGATCTTGACGGGAAACAACTTTGGTTTTCGACCAAAATTGTTGGGTCTTCGTCGCCTGACCTACTCTTCTTCTCGTCCTCCAGCAGCCCTGCTTCTTCACGTGCTTACTTTTTGCCCACCAATTGCTTGACGTTTTGTCCAGGTGCACTTTGGACTTTTGAGCTTCAGCGTCTCTCCATTTGGTTCGCTTTGGACATTTTTCCCACTTTAATTAATTTTTTTAAGTATTTGATTTGGGTTTGTAAATTTGTAATTTCATTTTCTTTAATATTAAAAAGTAATATATTATTTTATATAATCGGTCCGGTCCTAGTGGACGGGTGGATGGATCTGCCCATGGTACCGGGAACTGGACCGGTACCCACCGGTTCCCATAAATTGGAACCGGGAACCGGACCGGTTCCCTCAAGAACCACTAGTTCCGGGCGATTCCAAGCGGTCCGAGCGGGTCTCGATTCTTTTACACACCCCTAGACATCAGCGCACATTTAATAAAAGGAAAAGACCACCAAAAATCCCAAACTTTACCCAAAGTGACAAATTTACCCCAAACTTTATTTTTTACATGAAAAACCCCAAATTTTGTCAACTGTGACACATTTATCTCAAACTTTTTTTGTGACACAAAAAATCTTAAACTTATATCTGTGTGACACATTTACCCTAAACTATAAGGTATTTTCCTCTTTTATTTTTTAAATTTTTTTTATTCTTCTTCTTTCTTCCCTCCGCCACCATGGCCGGCGGAGGGAAGAGAGAAGAAGAAAAAAGGAAAAGAAAATGGAAAAATTAAAAAAAAAAAAGACGAAAATGCTCTTGGTGGGGTAAATATATCACGGTTAGCAAAGTTTGGGGTTTTTCATGTTACAAAAAAAAAAAAGTTTGAGATAAATTTGTCACTTTGGGCAAAATTTAAGGTTTTTGGTGGCATTTTCCCTTTAATAAATATGACTATCGAGTACGATAGTAACCGTGATACATGAGAGATAATGATTGCTTTATTTGGTAATAGAAATTTGTTGTGAAAATAATGTTACGAATTGAAACTTTGCAATTGAGTTAAGAGAGAGAGAAAATCGATAGAGAAATAAAATGAGATATAACAGAGGTCACGAGAAATTTATGTGATTCAATCCGAATGTCGAAACTTATATACATAGATAGAGTTAACCGTCACTAATTCATAAATAAATCAGAAAATTATATTATTGTAATCGTCTACACGTTCAAATGTTTTTCAACTCTCAATTACACGATTCGCCCCAGTGGCCACCCTTCCAACATGGAAGGGGGAGGTGAGGGGTTCAAACCCCCACCTTCTCAGGGAGGGATGGGGTGGGAACGTGCAAGTTTCAGGAGTGGGTTTCGAGTAGAATAGGTATAGAGTATGACTAACAAAAAAAAAAAAAAAACTCTCAATTACACCAAAATCCAAATTGTTTAAGAAGAAGAAAAACAACTTGATTAGATGTAAAACTCAAACTCCGGGTTCAGAGCTCCCTTTTGTTCGAAAAAAAAGAGTCCCTTCTGTTTAGTCAAATGAAAGAAAGCATAAAGGGCCAAAGGGACTATTACATTTCAGATTGCCCTTAAATACTTTCTCTCATTTTCACTCTCTCCCTCTTTCCTCCTCCCTTACTCTCCTGTCATGCGTACATCACCAGCGTCGCCAACCCTCGTCACTTCAATTCACCAACAACACGAAAGGTTCCGTTCACTGCATTCTCTTCTTCTTCGAATCCTCTCAGCTTCGAGGCCTATCTTGATCGGTCGCTCTCCTAGGCCAACATGTCTCCGTTCATCTCCCTTTCCCTTCTTCACAATCTCAAATTTTCCCTCTCATCGCACGATTTCTCGCTCCTGAGCTTACTCTTTCTCCTCTCGAGCGCTTTCGCAATTGGCTTTTGGGCATGGCGACGTTTCGCAGAGAAGAAGAACTCGCCGCCACTGCCACCGGGACCGGCCAGTCTCCCCCTCGTCGGGAACCTGCCCTTCCTCGACCCGGAGCTCCACACCTACTTCGCAACCCTCGCGATGACGTACGGCCCCATCCTGAAGCTCCAGCTTGGCAAGAAGCTCGGTATCGTCGTGACGTCCCCAGCCACCGCCCGCGAGGTGCTCAAGGATAACGACGTCACGTTCGCCAACCGCGACGTGCCCATCGCTGGGAGGGCCGCGTTCTACGGCGGGTCAGACATCGTGTGGAATCCATACGGGCCCGAGTGGAGGATGTTCCGGAAGGTGTGCGGCCTCAAGATGCTGAGCAACCACACGCTGGACTCCGTCTACGAGCTCCGGCGGAGGGAAGTCCGAAGGACCGTGGGGTACTTCCTGCTCCGGGCCGGGTCGCCCGTGAACGTTGGGGAGCAGATGTTCTTGACGGTGCTTAACGTGATCACGAGCATGCTGTGGGGTGGGACGGCGCGGGGCGAGGAGAGAGAGAGCTTGGGTGCTGATTTCAGGCAGGTTAGTGACGAGGACGATCGGATAGGATTTCTCTCATTTCTTTCTTTTTTCTTTTTTCTTTTTAAAGTCAAATCTCGCATTTCTTTTTCAATATGATAGATTCAGCACCTTGTCTGCATAAACAAAACTTCATGACAAACAGCTCCTGTCGATCATTCGATTGAGTCTTTAAGGCCCTGTTTGTTTGTGTTCTTTTTTTTTTATCATAAATATAATTTTTATTTTTTTGTTTCGAGGAACAAAAATACAAACAGAAACGCGTTTATTTGTATTTTTGTTTCATATCTATTTTTTTATTATCGGAAACAAATTTGGAACATAAATAAAATATAAGAAAAACTTATTTCTTATTCTTGGAACACTTCCAGAAATAATTTTTCTCTTTCCTTTTTTTTTTTCTCTTTCTTTTCTTCTTTTTTCTTTGGATAGTCACCGACCTTAGCCATAGTTGGCAACCAGCCGTCGAGGTTTGGCGACCTTGCCGAAGCGTCGTTGGCCCTCAGCGAGGCCGAGTGTTGCCGGCCCCAGGTGAGGCTTGGGCCACCACCAGGTTGGCATCGCCTAGTGGTGGCCCAACAAGGCCGAGCCTAACCGATGGTTGGGAGAGCTCAGCCTCGCCCAACCAAGGCTTGGCCGAGCCTCACCGGGCCGGGCGAGGCCACCGGCCCTTGTCGGTTGGTCATCGACCATGGCCGAGGCCTACAATCGGCCAAAAGGTAAAAAAAAAAAAAAAAAAAAGGAAAAAGGAAAAATAAAATAAAAATATTTAAAAAATAAAAGAAACAAAAAAATTATACAAGTTCACCAAACGTGTTTCTGTTCTTTTTTTATTCCAAGAACAAATTTACCAAACGCGTTCTTTTATTCAAAAATTGTTCCCCGAAACAAAAATAATTTTTTTTATTTCTGTTCCCTAAAACAATTTTTTAACAGAAACGTTACCAAACGCACTATAAGTATGTTAATCTAACCAAATGTTGTCTTTGAAAAATTATTTTTTATATTGACCATATATGCTCTGACTCTTGTCTTATCAACAAAGAAGAAATTGCGACTTCCTCTTATTTCGTATTAAAGGTGATCACTTTGAGACTTCAAGGTTGTGCTAAACTTAACTTTATGGACCGAACCATGATAGAACGTAACTGTAACTCTTCAAATTATGCCGAATTGAGTTCATAATTTATCGACATCACTAAAGTTCGCTCGGAAGTGCTCTTCATGTTTATAAAGGTCGGGCAATAGGCAAACCACTAAGCTAGTTAGTCATCAAGATCCATGATTGTTCCTATTTCATATTCATATATCAAAATTATCTGTTTAATTGTCTAGTTTTCTTTTATATAAGTTCAAAATATATAATCAGTCTAAATGTTTACATTTTGTCTAGGGATAATTGCACATGAAATCTTAAACTTTTCCTTGTGGGACACCAATCCCATATTTCTTTTGCGTCTCATTAATACCTCAAACTTGCACCAGTTACCCAAAAAAATTTTGTTAAACTTTCGTCTGTAAGTGCCATTAAAAATTCAACATGACAACATGTTGCTAGGCAAATGGACCTGACATGGCAATGGACACACGTTGCCATGTTGGCCAAGAGGATAGCCACGCCCAATCTTTAATGATTATGACGCCGTCACGATGTAATTTTTAATGGCCATATGGATGAAAGGAATTTCTTGGTCATTGATACAAATTTGAGAGTTTTGGTGAAACAAAAAAATTTGGATTACCAGCACCCAACGAGGGAAAAGTTTTACTACTTTCGGTGGAATTATCGCAATTTTTTTTTTTTTTGGCCGGCAGCCTAGACGTAAAGATTGAGTAAATATAAAAAAATTTATACCATTAATTTTAAAATTTCTTTCTGGATTTTCCGTCCCTCAACAGGCGGTGTCAAATCTTACAAAACTTCTTGGGAGGCCAAACATTTCGGACTTTTATCCGAGTCTGGCTCGATTTGATTTACAAGGGATAGAGAGGCAGACGAAGGGTTTGGCGAAGCGGTTTGATGGAATATTTCAGAAGATGATTGAGCAGAGGTTAAAGATGCAGAGAGAAAATGGAAGCGAGTCCTTGGACGGTGGCGAGAAGAACAAAGATTTCTTGCAGTTTCTATTGAACTTGAAGGATGAGGAAGATGCCCAGGTTCAGCTAACCATGACTGGCCTCAAAGCTCTGCTCATGGTGGGTTTTTCTTAGTCTCCTTCTTATAATATTGGCGCCTACTTCTTAATTTTTAATCTTTTGTTTTTTTTAATGAGAATACATGATGGAAACCGATCTAATAAATGAAATGGTTGAACGCACATAATTATTAGAGTCATATTAATATAAGAGAGATTTTACGCGGATCACAATAACTAGTTTGTTTAAATGATGATCATTAGTTTGTCATATTACTTCGTAAATTGATTATAAAATTATCTTAATGGTAACATTTCTAGACCGCATTCGATGGGCTTAAACCTTTTATTTTATACAAAGTGGACCTCCGATGATAATCAATTTTCCATTCTTAAGCTAAAAATTAAGATGCATAGGGATTGATGTTGATATCTTAAATAATTACTCACCGCTCCTCTTCAAATTCTGTAATGTGGAAGTTTCAAGCAGTAGCTGAACTCATTAATTGTACATACCAGTTTAATTTCGGCCCTGAGGAGGACTCAAAGGAAAAGATAGAAATGACTAAGCACAATAATTAAGAGTGGTTGAATTGGTTATTTTAGGAGAAACTGACGTTGGCAATGTCCGACTTGACTTCTTTGCCTAGGTTCACTTAGCGATATTGCTATACCCTCTCTCTCCTAAAAGTCCAAACCCTGAACTTTTTCCACCCAAGAGTAATAATTTTCGACACCATGCTAGAACACATTTCAAATATGGCATGATATGGGTAATAATTTACTGAGAAACGGTTGAATTTGATATGAATTTGGTGCAATTTATTCAAAATTGATACTATCTGACATGTTTAGTTCATATGGAATATAAACGATTTTTCCATCATACAAAATCAAATTTTCAACTGCATAAATCGATATGAATCTAACAACATGCAGTAACATGAATCACCCTATCCGTTAAACCTTCGATAGTGTTTCTCTGTTGTATCTTTGGTGTCAAATTGTTAAAAAGGCTTGAATTTGGAGCGTGACATCGCTGATGACATTTTATAAAAGACAATTTGATGCATCTAGACTTTACTGCTATTTGTCGTAAGCTGTGTTCAACAAATAACAACAAAAGAAATAAATGAAAAAACGTGGCTTTTTACCTTTGAAAAATTAGATTCCTAATCCCAACTCTTGCTTGCTTTCAAATCTTCTTCGTGACTTAAATTTCTTTTGAGGACGATCCATTGAAAATTACATGCAATTGAATTATTTTCACAGGACATGTTGGTTGGTGGAACAGACTCATCCTCCAACACAATCGAGTTTGCCATGGCTGAGATCATGAATAAACCCAAAGTTCTGCGGAAAATCCAGCAAGAATTGGAAACTGTGGTAGGCAGAGGCAACGTAGTAGAAGAATCTCACATCCCTAGATTGCCTTACTTACAAGCTATCATGAAAGAGTCGCTGAGATTGCACCCGCCAGTTCCCCTGCTGATCCCGCACTGCCCGAGCGCGACATGCACCGTCGGAGGCTACACTGTCCCGAAGGGCTCTCGGGTCTTCATCAACGTGTGGGCAATACACAGGGACCCTTTGATTTGGAGGGACCCGTTAGAGTTCGATCCTGAGAGGTTCTTGCACAGTGAGGGCAATTACAATGAGCACAACTTCACTTACTTCCCTTTCGGGTCTGGGAGAAGAATGTGCGTGGGAATATTGATGGCGGAGAGGATGGTGCTATACTCGCTCGCCACGCTCCTGCACTCCTTTGATTGGAAGCTGCCCGAGGGGGAGAAGATGGATCTAACAGAGCAGTTTGGGGTCGTCATGAAGAAGAAAAAGCCTCTAATGGCTGTTCCGTCGCCGAGGTTCTCTGATTCTCGGCTTTATGAATGAGATACAAGTGGAATGCGTAATATGCCTGTCGCATCTTGATATGATTTCTTTATATAAGCTTATTTGTCTGCCTATCTTGATATGGTCTATTAAACTTCAGTCGATGTGATTTTATTTGATCAAGTTTATATGTTTGCAGTATCAAATGTTTTTAAAGTAATAGAAAAGTCGCATTATGTACTTTCTATCCACTATCCATCGATAATTTCGCCGTTGACATGCAATGTTCGGACAATATGATGCCTGTGCATCTCTGATTCATCTGTAAAATGTAAGCAACAAAAGATTCTCGTTTGTGGGTGTGCATATGATGGTGAGCAGGATCTTTCTGTTCCTTTTTGTCTCCTTATTTATCTTTTTTTTTGCCCTTAATTGCCTAGGCAGGCGTTGCCTTTTTTTTTTTTTTTTTTTTTTTTTGGAAATAGCCCAGAAAACCCACATAAAAAGTTCCTGAGGCCCAGTCCCCTTATTGCATACATGATTATTGGTTGTTCTTGAGACGATGAGTGCGACTATCACGTGTTAAACTTAAGGTATTCTATATATATTTGCGTTGACAAACTCGAAAAAAGAAAACCAAATGTTGGAGAAGCAGCTTTTATCTGACTTTTTACCGGAGAAATGGAGGGACAGAAAAGCCTCTTAAATAAGAAAAAGCTAAAGATAAATTACTTCTTGATATAGGTCTTGACTCACAAGCTATGAGTAGAGTTCATTAAGAGAGTCAATCCGTTGTCCATATCTTCCTTAATTTGATTGATCTTTCAATCAAAGTGTTTTAATACAAAAAAGCATTTACGCGAGGCGATGATCCATTCAACATATCACATAGAGGAAATACCTTAGATCCCATGCTTCCGGTGGCATTTTTATGTTCAACCCCCGCCCAGTATGTACTTTACTGTGAACATAAGCTTCTCCATCCTATAATTTCATGTTTGACTTGTCGCATCTCACATTTAGAGCAATTTTAAAGGCCATACTTATTATGTCTTGACTGGTGTTTGGCTTGGGCCCATTGCATTTTAGATAAGGACAATTTACATCCATCCTAAAAAATTAGTTGAAATGAAAGTTCGAATATCATTTCATATTGCGCAAACTAAATTGATAATGAATGTGAATTTTCGAACGATGACCTACAAGTTGGATACCTCCGGTGAATTAATGTTCAACAATTAAGTGGTTTACCACCTACCTGGGTGGCACAGTTGGCTTTGGGCCTCCTCCCCCTCACGAAGGGAAGGGGTTCGAAACCCCAGCGCGTCGCAGGGTGACTTACCTAGTGGCACGTGTGTTGTGGCTAACACGTGTCGCCCCCAGTGGTTTACTCTCAGCATCCGGTCGTGCGAGGTTCCCTAAGTCACAAAAAAAAAAAAAAAAAAAAAAAAAAAAACAATTAAGTGGTTTCCAAATGTGTATGAGCGCAATTATAAAAGTGAAGAAGAATGGACTTTCGGGTAATTCACATCTGGCTTTTTTTTTTTGGGTAAAGATTCACATCTGGCTTGTTTAACCATTATAAACCCTTTATTTTATTGCCTTTTACATCCATTTTAGTTAAACAAATTCCTATAATATATTTGGAAAAATTGTCCACAAAATCCTAAACCTATTGCATCTTTGCTAATTCAATTTAAACATTTAAGACACATTTGGTAACACTTTTGTTCTCAGGAATAATTTCTTATCAGAAATTATTCTTTTTTATTCTGTTCCCAAGAATAATTTCTAAACATTTTAAGCCCTTTAGTAACTATCCAAAATTTCAATTCTCGGAATAAAATTGCATTTGGTACCATGCTCAAAAATTCTACTCCAAATCATTTTCTTTTAATTTTTAAATAATTTCATTACTTTTTCTTCTTTTTTTTTTCTTTCTTTTTCCTTTTCTTTCTCCTATTCTTTTTCTTCAAGTCGTCGATCGCTAACAAGCCAGATGAGGGCTGGTGACTTCACTAAAGCATCACCGGCCCTCGGCGAGGCCGACCCTCGTCGGCTGAGCCTCGTTGGCAGTTGGGCAAGGCTCAGCTGAGCCTCACCAAGGCTGGGTGAGCCTCGCCCAGTCAAGCGAGCCTCACCGGTGGCTAGGAGAGGCCCGAGCGAGGCTTGCCTCGCCGAACCGATTGCTGGCAACTAGTGGCGGTGGGCGGTGGATGGCAGACGCCAACTGCGGTGATGGCAAAGAAATGAAGAAAAGAAAAGGGAAGAAGAACAGGAAAAAGAAAAGAAAAAGAGAAAATAGGTTCTTGATTTTAGAATTGTTCCCAAAAATAATAATCAACTTTTTTGTTTATTCTTGATTCTGTTCCAAATGTATTTTCGGAAACAAAGAAATAGCAATTTGTCCCCAGGAATTAAAATTTTACCAAACTCGATTTTATTTCAAATCTACTTTCAGGAACAAAAGAATAGAAATTAGCACTATTTCGCCGGTTACTAAACAGGCCCTTAAATTTTGCCAATTGAGTCATACAAATTTTTTATATTTTGTCAATTAAGTTCATCTAATCAGGATTGATTAGAAATTGCCAATATGGATGCCAAAAATCCATGCTGAACATAAATTGATTTTTTCATTGTATAAAATCGAAGTTAAATTTTCAATCGCACGAGAAGACACGAGCATGAAAATGTGCAATAAGAATTGCCATCTTTGTCGCCCTCTTAGCAGTTTTTTCAACTCTATTTGGTGTCAAATCATTGACTAGTGAAATTCTCGATCCTCACTATTTCGTTTAATTTTGCGAGTGCAAAATGGCACTAAAGCTTGAATTCGGGGTGTGATTTCACTCCTAACCATAAGCAAAAGATAACTTGATGGGTGTAGGCTTACTACTATTTGCCCAAAATTTAGTTCAGCAGTTGACAATGGAAATAAATAAATGGAAGAAACTTCGCTTTTTACCCTAACGTAATTAATTGCCTAATTCTAACTCTGGCTTGCTATTAAAATTTTCTCCATGACTTCATTTTCTCTTGTGGAAGGTGCATCGAAAATCGAATTGAATCGGATTATTTTGACAGGACCTGGTGCTTGGTGAAATTGACACATCCTCCAAGATAGTTGAGTTTGCTATGGCCGAAATCATAAACCATCCTAGCATTTTGAGAAAAATTCAGCAAGAATTGGAAACAGTGGTCGCCAAAGACAACATGGTAAAAGAATCTCACCGGTGTTTATTTATCGGTCGTGAAGAAGAAAAAGCCTCTAATGGCTATTCCTTCACTGAGGTTCTTTGATCCTCGGCTTTATGAAGAAGCACCGGTGCACGTTGGTAGGGAACAGAATGAAGGGAAAAAAATGCATATACCTATCTTCATGTGGTGTCAAACCCTTATCTATGCGGTTTTATTTTATCACAGTTAGATGCTGCGATGATAAATGTTTTACCATCAAAAAATTGTTACTATCCATAGCTGCTTTTGACATGCGATGTTCGAAGAATATAATGCATGGCATCTCAAATTCATTTATAGGATGTAAGTAACACGAATTTTATTTGATCACTTGCACTCTAGCTTTTGGTTTATTGTTTTTAACCATATATCTACTAGTGTTATAAAGATGGGTATTTCACATATAATTGCATTGAAAAACTAAAAACACAAACGAAATGATGGAGCAGCCGCTTCTTTATTTTAAGATATGGCATTCGAATTTGTCATTAGTATTGTTATTTGAGAGGTCCTTTGTCCCTCTACTTTTATTGAACTAACTTGTCAAAGTCTAACAGAAATTGATTGACAATACTCTTTAGTCTAAATAATGTTAAACCGATCTGATGTTGATATTTATTTTAGTGGCATACATAAAATCAAAATATCTGTGTAGTCATGGCAAGTAATATCAACCATTTTTACATAAGGTTTTGTTAATAAGTTTTCTCGAAATAGTTGCTAGACAACATCTGAATTTTAGTCACCGTTTAAGTTACCATTTTTATTATAAAAATGTAAAAACTTATAAAAAAAGTAAAAAGTAAAAAAAATAATAATATAAAATAAAATGATAAAATGAAAATGAATGAAACGGTATAAAAATAACATGAAGTCGCGTGGGCCGGACACGCCGACCCGCTTAGCAATTTTCGGCCCTTTCGAATGCTGGACCCAACTTCCCATTTATCTTCCTTCTTTTGGTCCACTTCTCTCCCGCTTTCGTTGAGCCCATCTTTTGTATTCTCTTTGGCCCATCTTCCCCTCTTTTATTTGTGCTTAGCCCATTGTCCTTTATTTCCTTAAGCCCCAATATTTCAACCCAAGAAGAAAGAAACGAGGTCGGCTCTCCTCTTTCCCTCCGGCACGCGATCGCATGTAGAACGTGTGTTGCTGACGGCAGTCAGCCGGTCATTGGACCTCGACCTCGACCTCGACCTCGCCGGCCATCGCCTCTAGCCGGTCGCCGAGGTCCAACACCGGCTGGAGGAAGGAGGAGGAGAAGGAAAAAGAATAATAAAAATAATAAAAATAAAAATTCAAAATTCAAAATTCAAAAATATTAAAATATTATTCAAAGTTGTCCACGTCAACGCTGATCAGACTATGTTAGTTAGCCGACGTCCAATCAATAAAATCTAACAAAAATTGACTAGAAAAGACTGAATTGGCACAACATAAAAAGGTTTAGAACTAAATTGGCAAAAAAAAATGTTTATGACTAAATTGGCACAAATATAAAAGGTTTAGGACTTTTTAACACTTTTCCCAAACTAAATCGGCTAAATTAAAATATTGAGAAATGAATTAGTATAAATGCAATAGGTTTAACATTTTTCAAGAGAATTTTCCTCTTCAAAAGGTGTCTAATACATCCTAATCAATCTTATATATGCTCGTAAGATAACAGGCAAAACAAGATCAACAATGGCATCTACTGGTTTATAAATCATCGACGATAGTATTATTTAAGTAGTGAAGAGTACAACGATTTATAAATTGTGCTCATGAGCTACTTTATTAATCCCCCCTCATTATTCTTATTCTACGTAAAGTCTTTCTCCTCTAGGGGCAGAAGGTGACCTTATAGTTGGTACCACTTGGGCAAGTGAATGTGCTGGATGGATCATCTTGAGGATAGCTATAAGCATCCGGGCAATTAGTCTTGAAGAATTGGGAGTAAGTAGTCGGGCCACAGCTCCCTCGAACAGGGGTGCAACAATACTCGACGGTCTTGAACACTGTGCACGGGTTGTTGCAGCCGCCGGGCACCTTCAACTGCGCCGGGCACTGGCCGTTGATGTCAGCCGCGCACCTGATCCCGCGGCATGCACCAGTGGTGGGGCTGAAGTCCATCGGGATGTTGAATCCGTCGACGAGCGATATGTCCACGGTGTCCTTGGAGTCCAGGGTGAACTCGGCCAGGGTGTTGGGTGGGCTTCCCCAGCCCTGGCAATCCAGGAGCCGGTTGCAGTCGCCGGTCTCGCACTGGCCCTGGCCGTTGGTGTCAAAGTTGCAGTTGGTCCGGCCCCATATGCGGGCCATTTTCGTGCCGGGGGCCACAGTCAAGGGCCATGTCTGGCCAGGGTCAAGCCGGCGCCCGCCCCCGGGCGACGCAGCGGCCCAGACGGTGTATGTGCATTGGTTGACTATGTCAAAAGTAGCTGCATGGGTGGAAGTGAGAAAGAGGGTCAACAAAAGGGCCAAGGTTAGGGACACTGGCGTGAGGATGGAACTCATCTTGGTTCTTGAAGAAGAGATCTTTTCTGATTGAGCTCCACTTGATGGTTTTTTTTTCATCCGCAAGGAGGGGTTTATATAGATTGAGAAGGCAGAGATTTGGCGTAAGGAATGGGGAAATTGACGCTTATTTCCTGGACGAATTTTCTCCAATTCAAAGAAGACGATCGATTCAAATGGAGGACAAAACGTGAGTCAATAAATGGATACACGGATCTTCTGCGGTGATTGCGAAAGGACTGAGGACCCAAGAGATCAAGAGGACTTTCTCTCGGATGGATCTACTGGTGATTGACTGTTAGGCACATGTCAGTAATAGAAACTACAAACCAAGCAACCACACAGCATCTATATTTCAGGCTAATCCACTCACTCGTGATTATGTCCATTAAAAACTTATCGACGCTCTTGTCTGTCATTAGATCTGACCTTGTCAACATCGACTAGTGGATTTTGCGTACGTGTCCATTCTACAGCTGTTCAACATCGTCCATCGGATTTGACCACAACAAGATTGTTTTGGTTTTGCTCACGGCACTATAGGCATGGCCCTTACTTTTTCTAATGAATTTTAAGGATTTAAATGCATGAAAGAATAGTCGCCGCGTACTAACTTCCACATCACTTAGACTAATGTACAACCTCAAATGGTCACTCTCGTAAGTCTACGACCCTTCCTTTTTCTAATGAGGTTTAATGATTTAAATGCGTGAAAGAGTAAGTTTTACAACTAAAGTTGTGACTTACCAAGTTCCACAATAAATGTGAAACTTAGACTAGAGTGCAACGCCAGATGGTCGCTTTCGCAAGTGATAACCTAGTCTTTTAGGGAGTTGGCCCCAGTGAACGGGCCAAATCATGATAGATGGTATCCAAGGATGCCCTCTGACAGGTGTGTGGTTCCTGAATGAACTCGGCCAATACTTGATTTGACTAGGGTGGGGAGAGACCATCGACATGAGAGAGCTCATGTAAAGTAAAACTCTTGTTAGGCTCATAGCAAAAGGGACGGGAATGGATCAGACCGCCAAGCTCATAGCGGAGGGGGCACAAATTTACCAAATCAGACATCAAATAGGAGGGAATATGCGACATCCAAATTTCACATTGGATGGAAGATTTCTTATTATGGGATATGAGTTAACACCCACTCCAAAATAGTCATTATGATTATTGAGAATATTCATTTAAGACATAAACAAATCATTTATAAAAAATAGACTCCCGGTCTCATTGCCCTTTTTTCGCACCTTCTAGAGAACACACACATAAGGAACGACCCAAAACGATTAAATACTAAAGAGCGAGGAGTTTCTATCACGGGATCGAAAAATTCAAAAGCGGACACCGCATTGAGGCCTTCGTTCAGTCAAGTCATAGACCAAGTCAAACGCATGGATGTCATAAAAGCTCCTTTTGAAAAATACTTGATCGAATTCAAGTCGGGCACATAAAATTTGTCGGCCCCATTAATCGTGGCGTCTTCATCGGATTTCAACATGTTTGTAGTCTTCATCCTTTATCCTCAGCAATTTTTTTTTAGGTCGAGATTGAATTTCATTTCACCAAATAGATATAATTTCTTTTGGGCTTTTTCAGAAGCCCTTCCGGAGGTTTTTCTTTTTCTTTTTTTTTTTAATTTGAAAAAGATCAATAGTTTTCGAAATAATCTTCGGGGCCGAATCACAATAGAGTAATTCATCGTATATCTCCCTAAATCCTAATCTTTGGAGGTGAACTGTGCCTTGTCTTTGGTGCACAGATGGTCGATTCGGAATCGTTACCCGAATACATAGCAAGGAAAGACGGACCAAAAAATATGACAGACATAATGGAATTATAGAACTTTACTTCCAAACTTTTTTCAGAAAAATGATAAAGCATTGTCTTAGAAGATTTTGTTATTCTCTGAGATAGACACGCGTGACCCTAGAATTTACAAGGAATCGATATCTCCTCCCAAAAGATTATTTTTCTTTGGCTCCCCACTCACTTTGCTTCCAACCTGGATTTGATCCTGTCTTATTCAGTACAATGAGTTTTGTTCCACACGAAAAAAAAAAAAAAAAAAAAAAAAAAAAAAAAAGCCCAGTAGTTTCAATGAGTTTTAATGTTGTAAATTAACAATTATTGCAAGGGAAAATTCTAAATAAGAGTCTAAAGTTCCTTCATTTTTTCAAATAATGATCTGAGGAAAATATTATTTCAAATAAGAATCCGAAATGTCATTATTTTTTCAAATAAGAATTTAAAATGGACATTATTTCAAATAAATGAGTGAAGTGACCATATTAGTCTCATATAAGGGCTTAAACTCCTCGGTTGTGAATAATAATTGTCTTTTTAAAATTTTTCCTTTTTCTTTATTTTTTGTTAAAAAAACTAAATAAAACTAAAACTTTTTAAAAAAATAAAAATGAAAAAAAGGGAAAACACAAGCAAGATGCTGCATGTGGCCTCCGTCTCATTGTCAATGGAGCGGTGGCAATGACCAGCAGGGTCGTCAACACCCGTACAAGGGCTAGCAATCCCCGCCGACCAAAGGCGAGGGCGTACAGGGAGGGGGCAGCGACCCTCTTCTAGATCTAGGCGAGGGTCACCTACCCTCACCCAAATGGGTGAGGGTTGCTAGCTTGGCAACCTTCACCTAGGGCCACCAAACCTCACCACCCAAGTCTAGGGGTGTTGGGTGAGCATTGGTGACCTTTGCCAGATTCGAGAGAGTTGCCACTAGCCCCCAACTTTGCTTTTTTTTTTTTTTTTTCCCTTTTGGGGAGTGGGGAGTGGGGTGTTGGGGGGGGTGTGGTGGCCAACCCTCACCTAGGTGCCAACGACCCCATTGGCCATTGCCATCGCCGCCGACCCACTAGCGATGGGACGGCGAGCCGGCAAGACTACACCCTTATTTGAAATAATAATAATCACTTCAGGCTCTTCTTTAAAACGGATATACCCGATTCAAACTCTTATTTGAAATAAGTTTACTTTAGACTCTTATTTGAGAAAATGAGGATATTTCAAGCCCTTATTTGGAATTTTCTTTTATTTAAATATTAGCATTTTTTGCTGCATTTCCTTCAAAATATTTTCTTAGAAGATTTTATTATTTTCTCTCAAATTTATTTGCATAAATATATCTAAAGTCATATATCGACAATTAGGAATATTACAATTACCATGGAGTTTTTATATTTTGGGAGAATTACCAAATATATATATAACCATATTACAATTGTGGCAATTCAGTCTAGAACTTTTTTTTTTTTGGCCAATTCAATTTTAAACATTTTGCATTTGTGCTAGTTGAGTCCATCCGACTGACGTTGACATGGTATTGCTGGTACTAACGTGGCATTTTTAAAATAATTATTTGATAATTTTTTGAATTTCTTATCATTTTTTTTCTTTTTTTCTCTTTTCTTTTCTTTTCTTCAATTTTTCCCTCTTCCCCTTCCCTTGAGCCAACAAAGGTCACTAGCCGACCCTCATCAACCATAGGCGAGGGCTAGGACGCCCTTGCCCAAACCCGACAAGGGCCGGGACTCGCTTGCCTAGTGCCAGTGAGGGCCATGAGAGCCTCGCTTGATTTGGGCAAGCAAGGGCTCACTCAATCTGGTTGAGCGAGGGCGGATCGGGTGGGGGCATCCTAGCCCTTGCCTATGACCAACATGGCTAGCTCTAAGGGAAGGGGAAGGAGAAGGGGGAAAATTAAAGAAAAGAAAAAATTATAAAAATTCAAAAAAATTATTAAAGTATTTTTTAAAATGCCACATTAGCATCAGCAGTGTTGCGTCAATGCCGATCAACCAAAATTGACCGGATGGACTTAACTAGCATAAATGCAAAAAGTACAAAATTGAAGTGGCCAACAAAATGAGTTTATAACTAAATTGACACAATTATAATAGGTTTAAGGCTTTTCTTTTTGGTAATTCTCCCTATTTTTTAGAAAAAAAATAATATAAAATAAACTTCTGCCCTTAGTTTGTTCAAATAGGATGCAATCTAGCAAATAATTTATGGTCAAGTTACATATTTCAATTTTACACAGCTAAAAAATTTCAAGCTCGTGAATGCATGGGGATGCTATTGATAAATCTCATACATATGCTTAGCTCAATCTACGTATCAATAGTGGGTGCACTTTAGGGAAGAATCTCCCCTAGATAGAAATGCCATCTAAGTATATGTAGAAACCCTGTACGAATAGCAACATCATATATTTTTGAAATGCAATTTTATATATTCAATCTGCCACATTAATTATGCGTGCAATTTGCGGGAGAATGTTCCCCAAATAGACTACCATCTCAGTATAAGCAGTGACACTATACGTATACTCATAAGCCAAATTCTTTTGGGCTGCTTTTTAGGTCCCCGCAAATGCCAAATTGTGCTCCCCACATCAAATACATTCTTTACATTCGAAATATATGTTTTGCATTACCTCGACCTAAAAAGACTAGTTTGTCCCTATGCAACCCCCTCTCCCACTCTCTATATCTTCCTAGGGGAGAAATTACCGAAAAAGTTTTAAAATTATTATTTTTGTACCAATTCAATCATAAACCTTTCAAATTAACCAATTTAATCCTAAACTTTATGGCAATTTGTTACTTTAGTCATGAACCTTTCAATTATGCTAATTTAATCATTACAACCAATTTTAATCAGAAATCGCCAATGTGGCGGTTTAGGAGTAAAGAACAGCGTAAGTGCCATAACTTGGCACGGGGGGACACTTAAGTGCCATAACTTCAAAACGGTACACTTGAGTGCCAGTTTCGAAATTAAATGGGACACTTAAGTGCCACTCCGGCGACAATCCAGCTAAACGGCTAACGTGGCGATTTTCCGACGACGGAGGCCTAAAACGGCATCGTTTTGCACGCCGACGTGGCAAGAAAACACAAAAATGACGCCGTTTTGTCGCCGACGTGTAAAAAATAATATATAAATTAATTAAATTAAATTAAAACTTAATTTTATTTAAAATATTCTAAAAAATTTAAAAAAAAAAAATCGGAAAAATCTAAAAAAGGGGGAGGCCGAAGGGGGCGGGCGAGGGCTGAGCCCTCGCCGCCGCCGCCTCCCCGCCGTCGCCGGAAGGGCCGGCGACGGAGGGGGAGGGTTGGCCGGGGTCACCGCCCCCGGCCGACCGCGGCGAGGGCCGCCGCCCTCGCCGACCGCGACGAGGGCCCGCGAGCCCTCACCTAAGGCCGCAGGACCTCGCCGCCGGTCGGTCGGGGGCCGGCGACCCCGGCCGACCTTCCCCTCCGTCGTCGGCCCTTCCCGACGACGGCGGGAGGCGGCGAGGGCCCACAGCCCTCACCGGATGGGCAAGGGCCGCGACCCTCGCCCTGATCTAGGCGAGGGCTCGCGGGCCCTCGCCATGATTCGGCGAGGGCTGGCGGCCCTCGCCGCCGATCGGCGGGGCCGGCGACCCCACCGACCCTCCCCCTTCGTCGCCGGCCCTTCCCGACGACGGCGGGAGGCGGCGGCGGCGAGGGCTCGCCCCTCGCCCGCCCCCCTTCGGCCTCCCCCTTTTTTTTTTAATTTTCTAGATTTTTCCGATTTTTTTAAACTTTTTTTAATTTTTTTAATTTTTTAGAATATTTTAAATAAAATTAAGTTTTAATTTAATTTAATTAATTTTTATATTATTTTTTACACGTCGCCGACAAAACCGCGTCGTTTTGCGTTTTCTCGCCACGTCGCCGTGCAAAACGACGCCGTTTTGGGCCTTCGTCGCCGTAAAATCGCCACGTCACCCGTTGGCCGGATTTTCGCCGGAGTGGCACTTAAGTGTCCCATTTTACTCCGATATTGGCACTCAAATGTACCGTTTTGAAGTTATGGCACTTAAATGTCCCCCCGTGCCAAGTTATGGCACTCTAGGTGTCCCAAACTCGGCGGTTTAGTCGCACGAGTCACCCTACATGGCACGAGCAGCACTTAAATGAATAATTTTTTTCTAGTTTTTCTTTTTCCTCTTCTTCTTTTTTTTTCTTCTCATATTTTTTCTTCCTTTTAAAAAAAAAAAAAAAAAAAAAAACTTTTGCTAGGTAGATACCCAATCGACCCTTGCTTGTTTTAGGCCAAGCCATTGTAGCCCTCACCTAAATTTGGCTGAGGGCCACAATGTGCTTGCTAGCCTAGGGTTACAAAAAAAGAAAAAATAATAATAAAATAATAAAATTTAATAAAAAATATAAATAAAAATTATTCACGTCAGTACCGATTATGTTATGTAAAATAATTAATGTTGACTAAACCATCATATTGGCAATTTCCAATCAAAATTAGGTTGAATGACTAAATTGGCAAATTATTATAAGGTTCAAAACTAAATCGGCCAAATTAAAAGATTTAGAAATGAATTAGTACATATGCAATAGGTTTAACATTTTTCGTGAGAATTTTCCCCTTCAAAAAGTGCCTAATACATTCTGATTGATCTTATCCATGCTCGTAAGACAACTTGGTTTTCTTATTTGAAAACTGAGGTCGCATTTCTTATAGATACATACATAATGAAACAACACAACATAGGAACTACTTCTCGACACACACATAATAAAACAACACAAGAACTACTTCTCGAGGAAATCACGACCGGCAACACCGAACGTTGCTCTTCTCGAGAGCATCATCATTTATTTGAATTATATATTCTCTGTTTGGCCACACGATTTAGCCAAAGCCTTCATTCTGAGCTCTCGCTTCCGAACATCTCCAAGGGGAAATAAGACGACCCCATCGGGCAAAACACGACCCTATAATCGGTCGACCCGCTCGAACAAGTGAACGTGCTGGAGGGATCATCTTGAGGGTAACTGTAAGCGTCGGGGCACTTGTTCTTAAAAAATTTGGAAAAATTGGTCGGACCACACTTGCCTTTGGTGCAGCAATACTCATCGGTCTTGAACACCGTGCACGGGTTGTTGCACCCGCCGGGGGCCTTCAATTGGTTAGGGCACTGGCCCTTGACATCACTTGTGCACTTGATTTGCCTACACTTGTGTTGCGACGACGGCCTGGTGGGGCTAAATTCCATGGGGATGTTGAACCCGTCGACTAGGGAGATGTCGTAGAAGTCCAGGTTGCCGAACTGGTTCAGCGCGTACTCGGCCAGGGTGTTGGGGGGCACGCCCCATCCTGTGCACTGAAGGACGTTCCCGCAGTCGCCGGTCTGGCAATGGCCCCGCCCACTGGCATCGAAGTTGCAGTTGGTGCGGCCCCAGATCCGGGCCATGGAGGTGCCCGCAGGAACGTTGAGGGTCCAAGTCTGGCCGCGGTCGAGGCGACGGCCACCGCCAGGGGAGGCAGCCGCCCAGACGGTGTAGGGGCAGTTGTTGCGGACAGTGAAAGTGGTGGAGTGGGAGGGTGCGAAGAAGAGGGCTAGGAGGACGGTGAGGAGGGCGAGGGCCATTTTCGGGGGAGCACTAGTTAGCTCTGATTTGTGTTGTGATTGAAGATGTGCAGTGCTTTCTAACAGAACGGATCACTAAGGGGGTTTATAAAGAAAATATTGCTAGCATGCTTTTATAATAGATCCTATAAAGGCTAAACTAAAGTGGTTTTTCTTTGGCTTCACGTAAATGAAGGCAGGTGTCCGCTATTTCATAAAGTTAGAGGCGGCTACTTGATGGCTTCGGCATCTTGATCTTGAAGGTGGACCAAGTCGGATAGATCACTTTTTGACAAGGAACAGTTGATTTGGATGGCTTCCATAAGCTTGTTTGTTGAAGGTTAATGAATTTATATAATAGGATTAAGGTCATTGTCACAGGGTCACCCGGATAAGCCCTAAAGTTTAAATAGATCTCCAAGAAAATTTTGCCATGTGTTTTAGCATTGAATATTTCGGTTTCCACGACTAATGTTTCCATTACAATAAGTAATTTGGGAGTTTATGATTTCTCTTACACATTATCGGATAAACTAACGCATATGGGGATAAGGACAGTCTACAGGATAACAATTCTGACACGAAATGTCGATGGTGATAGAGGGGATGAAGCTTCGTGCTGAGGGGATATTCTAGGCATCAAAACCGGCGTGTGTTCCGGAAGGCATTTTTATTGAGAAATATCTAAGCATGTCATGATTGATTTAAAAAAAAAAAAAAAAACTGATATATAAAGCGATGCGGCACATTATTATTGTGTTTTCCATATGGTCCCCTTATATTCTACCAAAGTGTACCAATCAATATCATGAATAATAAGATTTGCCTACAAAATTGGTATACTAAGGATTTAGATTTTTCGCACTGCATGTGCCCGATAAGAGATGGATGGATATTGCTTTTGGTAGGGGAATAGAGAAATGATTCTCGAAAGCAAGGCATACAATATGAAAGTAGGACATTTTTTAGGTAACTGTTTAGAGATATCAAATTTTCACCTACATAATATCTAATTCACTTTTTAAATTTTAAATATAGAAGATAAGGGTATTTTAATCGGTTGATTGATGGACATCAAATTTGAAAGTTAACTTTATAAATAGTATAGATGTACTGACTGTGATTGAATGTTTAAATAAGCAATTCAATTCCAATAAGAAAAATTGTCCAAAATGTTACAAACTCCATTTTTGTCAATTTAGTCATAAACTCTTTAATAGTGCCAATTTAGTCCTAAGGATTTTCACGTTTAGCTGATTGAGTCCACTTGACCAAAACTCATTGACGTGTACATAGGTCATCATTTTTATTAATATCCTAATTTCTTTTTTCATTTTTTTCCCTTTTTTTTTTCTTTCCTTCTATCTCTTGTCAATCACCAAGCATTAGTGACTATCGTGACTTACCCCTTAAGGAGGGGAATAGTTGGTTTAGGAGTTATGCCTAAAAAATGGACTTAAAGGCCCATGATTTAGACACGGGCCCTCTCAAGTTTATACCTCACGTGAAGTCGAGTTTCCAAAGTGACGCTATGAGAATTTTTTTAAAAAGAGTCATCACAAGCCTATAAACCAAGTGTGGCATGAGAAGTGTGCTTTACTTCTTACGCAACCAGAGAATCTAGGGTTGGAGATTTGATTACACTAATAAATTAGTTAGTATCCTTTCAATACCTAATATTGTTCATTGTCATGCAATTTGGATTAATATTATACCTATTCACTAACACGTGATATAATCATGCAAGTATGCAATCATTAACATGATAATAATCAATATAGGAATGCATTAAATAAATAGCAAGGTAAAGCAGGCATTTAACGCTAATAAATAAGAAAGATGCCATTATTAACGAAGCCAAAGGTAAACGACAACTAATATATTAAAAGCACGCAATCTATTGATAGCTCGTCTTTAAAAAAAAAAGAAACAATGAAACCCTATTGCAAAGCCCTAAGGTTATGTTTAGTCTTCCGGATTTCTAATCAAGATAGGATTGGATAAAATAATATATAAAATATAGAGAATTTTGTTATATTATGTTTATTGTTTGATAATTGTAATAATAAAATTGAAAATATTCACACCATATTACATGTATTGTTTGGTATATAGATGGTAAAAATCTTTTTGTACCATTCTTGTCTACTTTATTTTTATTTCTTTTTTATTTTATTTTTTTCTCTATTTTTTAATTAATTTTTTTTAATTTCTTTCTTTCGCTTCCATCATTCTCTAATAAAATTTTATTAAATAGAAAATTGTACTTATATACCTAAAATATGTAGTAAATATGCATTTATATATTGAATTTATATTATAAGATAGAATTTAATTTGAATATATAAATAAAAATAAGATTACGTTAAAATATTTTTTTTATTTTTTGTTATTTCGAATATCTTATATTAGGATTCAAATATTATTTATAATGAAATATAACTTTAATTTAATTTTTTATTTGAGAAAAAAATTTCCTATTATAAATATTAGAAATCTTATCCATCTTTATCTTACATTTCCCATGAAATAATTTTACTGTCTATATCCCATTTATATATGATATTATCTTATTTTGAGCATACACCGAACGTAGAATATGATAAATTTTATCCTATCATAAATTTTATCATAATCGCCAGACGCAATCTAAGAGTTTGTTCAATTTTGAGCACAATTTTTTATCAAAAAATTTTCACTTTTTTTTATACTAAACTAGTTCTAAACCAAAATTAACACGAAAAATCTAATGAAACTACTCAAAGTCTAATTTCTAAAGATTCTTTATTTTTTTTATAGCTTTTTCCAAATATTTCTGATTTTTTGAATTTTTTTAAACTAAAAAAAGAAAAAGAAAAAGGAAGCCATGGGTTGGGTTAAAGGATCCGGCCCGAATTGGCTCTTTCGACAAAGCAAGCCCAAATTTCCTATTTCACTTTTAAATGATCTAAGCCCAAAACTAAAGCCAGCCCCACACGCTTAGTCCAGATTCACAAAACTTCTAATCCATGTTTTTATTCTTTTACTATTCCATGTTTACTTTTTATTTTCCCTTTCTTATTTCTTTTCTTTTTCTTATCCGTCCCCTCGCCTTCGCCGAACATGGGTCATCTTCCTTGCTGCTCCCCTGCTCACTTCTCATGAACATCTGCACTCACGTCATGCCCGGAGCAGAGCAAATCAACATATTCACTCATCCTAAGCAAAAGCCGGCAAAATTAAAACTAAAACTCCATCGTCCTTACTGAAGATGCAGAACTGAACGCTTCTCGTTTGTCCACCATCCATTCTCACCCTCCACAAAAATCAAGGTTGGTTACCGTCCATCACCGGAACGATGAACGCAAAACACACCACGCACACGAAAGTAACCGTAACAAAGAACAGAAGCGAGTCATCGCAACAATGACCTATAGAAACCAACAAGATGTGAACAAAGGGATCTACGGTTTCAGCGAGAAGGACATAAATTTCATGGGTATCACAGAGACATTTCATCTAACACTCGGTGGGCGTCGACTGGAGGGCAAGCGATAACTCCACCGGGACATCAAAAGGCGGCCGAGATAGAAACAGACAACCAAGCAGGGTCCAGAGGCAACAAAACGCAGCACCGCCGGGGTCGGAACTCAATCGAACCGAAGAATCGCGAGCCCCGGTCCGGCGGCCCGAAAATGGAGCGACGCGCAGCGCGCCTATGCTCTCGGGTGATGGGGCCCTACCCGGCTCGGCAACGTCGGACAGCAGATGGGCCCGGGACGGATCGAGCCGTGGCCTACAGCCTTGTGTCGTCGAGACGGGATCCTCGGGTCAAAAAAGGCGTTGAACTCCAGAAAGACAGACTTACTGGAAGAACGAGCGCCGGGAAGCGGGGGGTCTCGAGCGCGGCTGAGCTTCTCTCTTGCTCTATACCCTCTCTCAAATCTCGACTTCTCGCTCCACTCTCACTCTTAATCGTTCTGTCAACCTTTCTCTCTCTCTCTCCGGACCTCGAATCTCGTCCGCTGATCTCTCTCCCCTCCCCTTCCCCCCGCGAACGAACCCCCCAAAACCCATTGCTCTCTTCCTTTTAAGCTTAGCCAGCGACAGGCTCTCATGGCTTCTGCCACCGCCAGCCCGTTGAGGCCGGCTCGATCCCCGACCCTAGGATCACGTTGCGACCTATTGCCGTCTCCTCTGTACCTCCATCACACTTCCTTTTTTGCAGAGCGTGCGAGCGGCGTGAAGGGAGGAAGGCCACAAGGCATGCGGACCGGGCCGAGAAAGGAAGAGGGTCGGGCCCGAGCCCCGGGGGGAAGGAAAAAAGGACAAGAAGAAGGGGCCGGGCAGGCCCAGCCCTGGCCCGGCCCCCTACGTTTTTTAAAATAAAAAATAAAAAACAATATTTTTTAATTAATTAATTCTTTTGATAAATTTTAATACTAGTAATGCAGATGCCCCTAATGTCCTTATGCTATGCAATTTAATAAAAAAAAAATTGTTAGGGGTTAAAAAAATTAACTCATCATTTTCTATGTAATTAATTTTTAAATAAAAGAGTAAAATCTAGGTGTTAACAGAGACTAACTCAATACAAAGGCTAGCAAGGTCGACTTGTGGACCTTTGGCAAAGCTCATCTCCACCAGCTATTGACAAGGGCAAACCTCGCCATCTTCCTTGCCTTACCACTAACGAGGTCAAGCCTCATTGACCTGAGCCTTTGGCAGTTGTCAATCACAATTAAGGCTTGGCAACCAGTTAAAAGAAGAAGGGAAGGGGAAAAAAAGAAGGAATATAAAAAGGGAAAATTAAAAATTAAAAAATTTGAAAAATCATTATTAAAATTATCCACATCGGCATCAATAATACCACGTTAGGGATTTCAAGCCAAAATTTGTCGAAGAAACTCAATTGGCAAATTGTGAATTTAGAACTTAATTAGCACAACAAAAATGTTTATGATTAAATTGACAAAAGTGTAATAGGTTTAGAATTTTGTGGATTATTTTTTTTCCATTGTCCAATGACATTTTATAACATTATTTCATATAAACTTTATAATTCTGACTCATTAAAAATAGTATTTCTCTTTAGATATACCCAACAATACTTGGTGAATGCACGAACATAGATGCTAGCAACATTCACAATTAACATAAAACAATCAATTGACACTTTCAAAATATTGAAATACTTTTCTCCATCATTGACAAATCTATTGTGGAGATATGTGGGCTAACTCTAATAGTCTATTTCGGTCACATATAAAAAATAAAAATAAAAAAGTAAAATTCACTTAAATATAAATTTCTATAAAAATTTTTCGTTGCACATGTTTCGACTTACCTATTAATGAACTTGCACCATCAAGGCCATGGCTGAGTTCAAATGATGATCTTCTATCTAGAAAAAGAAAAATTGATCAGTTAAATTATTTGGTCAAAAAAATTGACGTGCATGAAAAAAATTAAATTAGTTAGCATCAAGGTTGAAAAGTGAAAAAGAAAGTGATTATATTTCATAAGTTGAGGTATTTGAAATCTAAAGTTACGATAATCCAATTGTCGACCACCCGAAACTAAATAAATAATCAAGACAAAAGGCTGGCCAGGAAGGCTAAAGGAAATTTATCTTCACTAGAATTTAGATTCATCGTGATCATTTCATAAAACACGAACCGATATTGAGTCATGACCAACTTGTCAAATCCCCTAAATTGCAAAGGCAATCTCTTTCATTTAGAGGAAAATCTCACAGCATACCAAAGAACTGAAAATAATATGGGGTATAAACGGGAGGAATTTTAACTTGTGTTTCGTATCAATCGTCACCAAAGCTATTAAAGTAGTGAAGAGTAAAAATCCTATAAATTGAGCTCATGAGCTACTTTCATTGATTCCCCAACATTATTCTTATTCTACGTAAAATTTTGGCCCTCATGGGCAAAATGTGACCGTATAGTTGGTGCCTGTTGGGCAACTGAAGGCTGCGGAGTCATCCAGTGGGTAGCTGTAAGTGTCTGGGCACCTATCCTTGAAGAATTGGGAGAACTCGGTCGAGCCACAGCTCTTGGCCCCACCGGTGCAACAATACTCGGCTGTGTTGAACACTGTCCACGGATTGTTGCGCCCAACAGGGGCCTTCAGCTCCTTTGGGCACTGGCTGTTGATGTCATCTGAGCACTTGATCCCCCTGCACGCACCCGTGGTGGGCCTCAGGTGCATCGGAAGGTTGAACCCGTCGACGAGCGATATGTCCAGAATGTCCAGTTTGTTGACCGTGTCCAAGGCAAACTCGACCATGGTGTTGGGCGGGCTCCCCCAGCTCCGGCAATCCAAGAGTCGGTTGCAATCGCCGGTCTCACACTGGCCCCGGCCATTGGCATCGAAGCTGCAGTTGGTCCGGCCCCATATGCGTGCTGGTGCTGTGCCTGGGGCGTAGCGCAGGGACGATAAAATGCCGGCGAACTTTCCCAGCGAAATTCCCCAGAAATTTCAGAGCAGACGAATCGTTTCAAATGGGGGACCAACCACGACTCAACGAATGGATGTACGCGTCTTTCGCTGGGGCTGCGTAACGACCGAGGACTAGAGAGATCGAGAGATGAACTTCTCTCAGTTTGATTTAGTCAAAGCACACGTTATCAGTAGAAATTAGAAACCCGTGACCGCACGGCCTCGCCCTTTCGGGATCGTCTACCTACCCATGACCATGTGCGCCAAAAATTTACCGACGCTCTTGTCAGTCGTCGAATTTAAGCTCGTCAACGTCGACCATTGGATCTTGCATCTGTGCCCGAACAAAAAATTGTCAACCTCGTCTTTCGAATTTGAACGCGGCAAATTTGCTTTGATTTGATTATGTGCATGCAAAATTTACCCGGCGTTCTTATTAGTCGTCAAATTTAAGCTTGTCACGGTCAACGATTGAATCTTGGGTAGCTGTCCAACCCTGGAAATCCAGGGGCTGGTTGCAGCCGCCAGTCTAGAACTAGCCCTGGCCATTGGCGTGAAAGTTGCAATTGGTCCGGCCCCATATGCGTGCCATGTTCATGCTTGGGGCCACGATCAAGGGTCCCCTCTAGCCAGGGTCGAGCCGGCACCCGCCACCACGTGATGCGGCGGCCCAAACGGTGTATGTGCATTGGTTGACAATGTCAAAAGTAGCTGCATGTGAGGAAGCGAGGAAGAGGGTCAACAAAAGCGGCAAGTTTAGGTACATGGGCTTGGGGATTGAGTTCATCTTGGTTCTTTGACCACTTGACCGCAACACAAGTGTTAAGACTCGTTAACCACTGGGATTCGTCCCACTGATCACCCTTCCAACATGGAAGGGGGAGGTGTGGAGTTCAAACCCCAATCTTCTCGGGGAGGGAAAGGGGTGGGGACGCGCAAGCTTTCGAAGTGGGTTTCGACGCCCATGCCCCTGTAAGAGCGGGGGGCAAAAGTCCGAGGTGAGTGTAGAATAGGTATAAAGTAGACCGACTAAAAAAAAAAAAAAAAGTGTTAAAGACTCGTTTGAAGAAGAGACTTTTTTTTTTAATATATATATATATATATATATATATATATATATATATATATATGGAGATCTGCTTGTTAATAATTTCGATTCACGAAGAGGGATTTATATAGATTGTGGAGGCTGCCATTTGGCGCAAGGAACGGGGAAATTGATGATTAATTGCTAGTCAAATTTCACATAAATTTGAAAAATATTGATCAATGAATATATACACGTGTCTTTTGAGTGACTACATAAGTACTATGGATTAAAGAGATCAAGAGAAACTTCTCTCAAATTGATTTTTTAGAGATGATTCTTGTTTTTTGGGTCTGTTTTTTAGTGATGATTGTCAAAGACGTAATTAATAGAAACTAGAGACTAGCAATCACAATCACAAGGCCTCAATCTTTCAGAATGATCTATTTATCCCTGATTTTGTGCATGGAAAACTTGCCCAACGCTTTTGTTAGTTATTAGATTTAAACTGATCAACGTCATTCGTTGGATCTTATTCGTCTGATCAGTTGACAAATTTGTTAGGTTTTTTTTTTTTTTTTTTTTTGGTTGCCTTTTTTAGAGCTTGGGAGTCAAACCCCAAACCTAAAACTAAACATTCCCACTACACTCAATTCTCTTTATCAATGGGCTGCATGCCCCATGGGTGCCCCTTCAAATTTGAGCATGATAAATTTGCCTTGGTTTTACTCATGGCACCCTGGACTCAGCCCTTCCTTTTCCTAATAAAATGACCGCTAAGGATTGATAGTATTCATCACATCCATTTAGAGGATACAGTATTGAGTATACTTCACATCAACACCGCCATGTTAATTATCTATCTTTGTTAGGTACGATTTGTCAATATATTAGATGGACTTTGTGAACAGCCAAATAACAAATGTTTGCAATTTTCCCTCATGTTATATGTAATTAATTCATTGAAAATCAAAACATTTCATTAATAATATATGATAAACGAATACCTTGTTGTGCACACACTCATTGACATGACCCGTATTGGAATATCCATAGAAACATACAAAAATCATAGATGTATATGCATTTAAGCGAGTTAAATTGCCTAGGATTTTGTTAAAAAGTGCCTTATGAACAATTATTAAGTGTGCTTGGATTCTTTTTACCACCCGCCGTGGTGGCTCCGCTGGATAGGCTTCAGGCTTCCTTTCGCTAAGAGGTCCGGAGTTCGAAACCCCGCGACGCAAGTTGCGGGGAGGCTGGCGTGAGACATTGGTGACTTACCCGGTGGCATGTGTGTGGTGGCTAGCACGTGTCGCCCTGGTGGTTTATCTCCGCCGCCGGCCGTGCGGGGGTTCCCTGGGTCATCAAAAAAAAAAAAAAAAAAAAAAAAAAAAATTATTAAGCAATACCACCCGCCGTGGTGGCTCCACTGGATAGGCTTCAGCTTCCTTTCGCCGGGAGGTCCGGTTCGAAGCCCCGCGACGCAAGTTGCGGGGAGGTTGGCGTGAGACATTGGTGACTTACCCGGTGGCATGTGTGTGGTGGCTAGAACGTGTCGCCCTGGTGGTTTATCTCCGCCGCCGGCCGTGCGGGGTTCCCCGGATCATCAAAAAAAAAAAAAAAAAAAAAAACAATTATTAAGCAATCAAATAAGAAATTTTTGTTATTTCGAATGCACTAACTGACCTCATGATATGCACAATCACAGTTTTCAAAATTGAATATTTCCTTGTACTATTCTTACGATATGCACAACCAATGCTTTGAAAGCACTCATTAACAAGAGCAAATCATCTAATATACTTCGTTGATTAATTCCAGATGCCTCCCAATAAAATTTAGCAATATTATTTTTCTTTTAGCCACATCAGAAATATCAATTAATTAAACTCGAGTAATCTGTTTGGCTGTAAAATTACAAGGTACTTGACCAAGAAGCACTTGGCCTGACCTGGTGGTAGTCGTGGCAGCCCTCACAACCACCAGGCAAGGGTCGCTTGGCCCTTGGATGGCAATTGCGAGGGTCGCCATGGCCACCAAGCTAGGGCAAGTGGACCCTCCCTCATGTGAAGTGGCGATTTGTCGCCTTTGTGTTACAGTTTGTGACAAGTTTCAAGATATACAGGGGAAAAAAAGAAACTGTTTTAGGACTAAAGTTGTGATATCTTAAGTCTTGCATAAAATGTAAGAAACCCTGTTCAGTGATATGTAATCTAACAACCACCCAAGAAATATCACCACATGTGTGATTACTCAAATTACTTCTTTTGAGGGTTTGGCACATGTGGAAAGGGTGGGATCATTACAAATAGTGAGCTGGTCCTTCTCCTATACGTGTGTGGGTTATGGACGAACCAGGACAGTCCTGATTTAATGAGGGTGGGGAAAGATTGTCCAGGCAAAAAGATTCAAACAAAGTTTATGATAAAGGGGGTAGGAATGGACTAGACCATATATCAAATAAGAGAACCATCACTGGATAATCAGGGCCTAAGTAGTACTGACACCGTCACGCTACACGACACACCAGTGCGTCGTTTCTTAAAAAATAAAGAATTCCGACACGTCAATACACATTATATATTAAAATTATATATTTATATATAGATGATAAATTATCATTTTCATGATTATTTTAATCAAATTAATTTCATTCAAATTCACATATAAATTAAATAAAAAAAGCCTAAAATGAATTCATGTTAAAAACATCAATCCACTATTTGTTAATATCATTCATTGTTTCAATATGACAAATTCAACTCCACTCCTCTAATCTATAAAACTTGGAGGGAAAAAACAAGCAATGACATTTTAGACTCGTGTCAAAGTGTATTGAAAGAGTGGAGAAAAGAACAAACTTGGAGAGTAAATTGTGTGTCATGAGAATTAAGAGTTGGAAGAGAAGAGAAGACTAAGTTTTTCTTCTTTGCCCCGTTATTATTTTTATTATTTTTTAATTTCTTACATCTTTACATTTTGACCTTTATTTATTGAAAATTTTTAAAATTGATCTCATGCATGTCCGAATTCCGACATGCATCGGAATTCCAAACTTACATGTCGGAGAGTGTCAAGAGAGTTGATTAGGTATCGGACTTTCCAACACTTATTTACCAAATATTGGGAGAATTGATCAGGAGTTGGATTTTTCAATATCTATTTATCGAATATCAAAGAATGTCGGGAGAGTTGACCACATGTCGGATTTTCCAATATTTGTTGATTGAGTGTTGAAGAATGTCAGAAAATGTTGTCCAACATAATACGAAAGTTTTCAGAGAGTGTTGGTACTTCCTAAATCAGGGTCAACACTGACAAAGACATCAGTTATTTAAGTGAGAGAGTTTGGGACATCCCAAGTCTCATATCAAATGGGAAAGGTATGTCAAGTGATATTAGCTAACGGTTGCTCTAAAATGGTCACCATTTTATGTAATTACTCAAAGTAAAATCTTAGCTCCTATGAAAGTGTCGAATCGGGATGCCCGATCCTTCCTTTGCACCTTCGACAGAGTAAACACATGAGGAACGACCCAAAACAATTCAAGTATCAAAGAACGAGGAGCTTCCCGATTACTGTGATCTAAACATTCAAAAGCATGACATCACTCCGAGACCTTGGTTTACTCGAGTCAAGACTTAAGTCAAATTCACAAATTTTATGATTAACTTTCGGGAAGACTCTTTGGAAAAGTATATGAATAACTTTCGGTCGAGCACGTAAATTTGACTATCCCGTTAATCGTGCCGTTTGGATCGGGTTTCGACATGTCTATAGTCTTCACCTGTATTCCCCCCAATTCCTTATAAGGAGATTGAATTTAATTTCACTAAATATATTTGAATTTTTCTAGCTTTTTCACAAGCCCTACCAAAAATTTAAAATATCAATAGTTACAGAAATAATCTTTTGGGCCAAATCACGAGAAAGTAGTTCATCGTATATCCCCTAAATCCTAATCTTAAAATAAGAATTAAGTGACCCATGCTGATCGGATTTTGAGGTGAACTTTGCATTTGGTACGCAGATGCTTGATTCAAAATGTTATCCGACTAATACAGTAAGTAAAACGGGAAAAAGAAGAGGGGGAAGGGGAGGAAAAAAAAAGCGAGGGGGAGGGGGACATGATAGAATGACAGAAATTTAATTACGAACTTTTTCAGTAAAATAATAGAGAGTATCGTCTATTTTTTCTACCATACTTATATTTGCTCGTCTTAATTTCATAGTAAAGTGGATTCCGGTTTGATTGGTTAACTAGTCCTTTGACAATGCTTGTAAAGACTAATTATCATAGCTGAGTAAAAACCAGTTCGCCTAAGTATAATAGCTGCCCGTAATTGCAAGGGCCATGCAAGCTCCTTGGACTTGAGCTCCGGATCGAAGCTCGGCTATCGTGGCCAGATTAAAGTCACCCGGCCTCAATCTGGCATTGAGTCTACGACGAGAGACGCGGTGCGCAGTGGAGAGGCAGGCTATTGTCCCATTTTCTTTTTTTTTTTTTTTTTTTTTGGAGGTCTATTTATATTCTGCTAAGTATATCAATTAATGGTGTCTATAGTAACACTTGTCTACGAAGTTTTTATCCAAGGAAGTAGATTTTTTGCTCGCACTTCATACGCGCCTGATGAGAGATAGATGCATATTGCTTTTTGTTAGAGAATAGACATATGAATAGTGAAGCATGCGCTACATGAAAGTAAGAGATTATTTAGGTGATAGTTTAGAGATATTGACTTTTTATTTATATAATAGTCTAATTTGCTCTTTGCTTTTTATGTATGGAAGATAAGGCTATTTTAATTAGTTGATGGGTGGACACAGAATGTAAAAAGTTAGCTTTATATATGGTATAGATGTGATGGACTGTGATTGAATATTTAAATAAGTTTGTCAATTTGAACGCCCCATAACAATTTAAAACATCTCTTCATGTAAAATTAGTCTCAGTACCAATAGTATTTCTCTTCGAGTATGCCCAACATTGCTCTTTAAGATGCACGAGCATAAAAGGTAGCAACACTCACAATCATCATATGATAATCAATTGACACTTTCAAAATATTGGCGTTATGTTCTACATCATTTGTCATTGTTGTAACAAAGAAATCATTATATAGGCTTAAATCTAACAATCTATTCCGATCACATATTAAAAAAATAGTGATACACACATAAGTATAAATTTTTTACTGGGTGAATGCATGGCGTTTAACTTCGTCTATATATAGAATAAGTATATTTAACATAGTTCAATGTGTAAGCATAACATGTGCATGTCTTGACATAATTATTAAAAAAAAAAAAAAAAGACTTGAACCATCAAATTTTTCGCTTGGAGATGGCTCAATTCGAATCATGATATGCTCTAAAAGAGATAGATGATCTACTAAATTATTTGGCCGAAACAATTGAAATGCATCAAAAAAGTGTATTAATTAACATGAGTGTTAAATATTGAAAATGGAAATACCTGGTTTTCGTTAATTGAGGAATTTGAATCTTCAAGTTATGATATTCCATTTGTCATCCACCTATAATCAAATAATAATCAAGAAGAAAGGCTGGCTAGGAAGGTTAAAGGAATTTTTTTTTTCACTAGGATTTGGAATCGTGATCATTTCATGAAATACGAATAAATATTGAGTCATGACCAACTTATCCAATCTCCTAAATTGCAAAGGCGATCTCCTTCATTTAGAGGATATAATGACAGCATACCATAGAATTGATAATAATATGAAGGTAGAAACAAAAGGAAGCCTAATTTGCATTATGATTATTATTGTCTCATTCATATAAATTATTACCAATGCTATTAATAAAGTAGCAAAGAGCATGACCCTATAAATTGAGCTCATGGGCTAATTTCATTTATTTCCCAACATTATTCTTATTCTACGTAAAATTTTGGCCCTCATGGGCAAAATGTGACCTTATAGTTGGTACCGCCCGGGCAAGTGAAGGTCGCTGGTACATCTAGTGGGTAGGTGTAAGCATCCGGACACTTATCCTTGAAGAATTGGGAGTAAGTGGTCGAGCCACAGCTCACGGACTTATTGTTGCAACAGTACTCTGGTGTTGAACACTGTGCACGGATTGTTGCACCCACCGGGGGCCTTCAACTTGTCTGGACACTGGCCATTGATGTCATCTGAGCACCTGATTCCTCTGCACGAGCCCGTGATGGGCCTCAAGAGCATCGGAAGGTTGAACCCATTGACGAGCGAAATGTCCAGGAAGTCCGAATAGCCGAACAAGGCGAACTCAACAAGGGTGTTGGGCGGGCTCCCGAAGCCCGAGCAATCCAATTGTTGGTCACAGTCGCCGGTCTGGCACCGGCCTTGGCCGTTGGCGTCGAAGGTGCAATTGGTCCGGCCCCATATGCGCCCCGAGGATGTGTTCTGGGCCACGAATAGGACCCATGTCTGGCCAGGGTCGAGCCGTTGCCCACCGCCAGGTGATGCCGCGGCCCAAACAGTGTATGTGCAGTGATTGACAATCACGAAAGTAGCTGCATGTGTGGGAGTGAGGAGGAGGGTAAGCCAAACGGACAAGATTAGGGACGGAGGCAGAAGGAATGAGCTCATCTTGGTTCTTGAACGCTTGACCGGGACACGAGTGCTAGAAACGCTTGAAGAAGAGACATTTTTCCCATTGAGCATCCCCTTGCTGATGATTTTGATTCGCAGAGAGGGGGTCTATGTAGATTGAGGAGGCAGAGGTTTGCCACAAGGAATGAAGAAATCGACGATAAAATGCCAGCGAACTTTCACGGAAATTCCAGAGCAGACTCAAATGGGGGACAAAACACGAGTCAATGAATGGATTTACGCGTCTTTCGGTGGCTGCGTAGGGACTGGGGACTGGAGAGATCAAGAGAGGAACTTCTCTCAGTTTGAATTAGTCAAAGTGCGTGTTAACAATGGAAACTAGAAACCCATGACCACACGGCATCGCTCTTTCGGGCTCGTCTACCCACCCATGACTATGTGTGCCAAAAATTTACCGACGCTCTTGTCGGTCGTTGGATATAAGCTCGTTGAAGTCGACCAGTGGATCTTGCATTGGTGTCCGATCTAAAACTTGTCAATGTCGTGTTTCGAATTTGAACACTGTGAGTTTGCTTTGATTTGATTATGTGCATGCAAAATTTATCCGGCATTCTTATTAGTCGTCAAATCTAAGTTTGTCACAGTCGACTATTGGATCTTGTGTAGGTGTCCAATCTAAAACTTATCAACGTCAAATGTGAAGTATGTGAAGATTGATTTAAAAAAAAAAAAAAATTGACATATAAAGTGATGCGGCGCATTATTGTCATGTTTTGCATATAGTCAACTTATAATCTGGCAGTCTACCGTGTGTACCAAACTTGGGCTGGAGAGGCTTGCCTTGGGCCAAAAAGGTTGATCTAACCAGCCCTCGCCTTTGGAGTTGTTGGTCATCGCCAAGACCCAACGACTGGCTAGAGGAAAAATAGAATGGAAAAAAAAACATTAATGAAAAAAAGGAAAAAGAAAATAATCAAAAAAAATATTAATATATTAGTAAAAATTTATCCACATGTCGCTTGTATCACGTAACAATTTCAAGTTAAAATTGGTCAAATAAATTCAATTGGTAAAACGTAAAAAAAAATTAGAACTCAATTGATGCAATTACAAGGTTTAAGACTTAATTGGTAAAAATATAATATAAAACTTTTTTGGACAGTATTCCCTATTGTCCAATAACAATTTATAACATCACTTCATATAAACTTTATAATTTCAACTCAGTAAAAGAAAATATCTCTTCAAATATACCCAATAATTCTTGGTGAATGCACAAACATAAATGCTAGTAACATTCACGCTTACCATATAATAATCAATTGACACTTTCAAAATATTGAAATTCTTTTCTCCGTCATTGACATATCTATAGTGGAGAAATCATAATGTATGCTATGCTCTAAAATTCCATTTCGATCACATATATATAATTAAAAGGAAAAGGGAGACTTCACTTAAATATAAATTTCTACACAATTTTTACATTGCACATATTTCGACATACCTGTCAAATGAACATGCACCATCAAATTTTTCAACCGGCGATATGGCTGAGTTCATATGATGATCTTCTATATAGAAAAAAAAAAAAAATCGATCTACTAAATTATTTGGCCTTTGGCCAAAAAATTAAAGTGCATGAAAAAAATTAAATTAATTAACATCAAGGTTAACAAGTGAAAAAAAAAAGTTTATTTTCCGTAAGCTGAGCTGTTTGAAACTTCAAGTTGTGATAATCAAATTGTTGTCCACCTAAAACTGAATAATAATCAAGACAAAATGGTGGCTGGAAAGGTCAAAGGAAATTTATTTTACGGATTTTTCATTTCATCGTGACCATTTTATGAAATGCAAACAGATATAATAACATTATTTAATAAAACTGATAATAATTCGGAGCTGAAACAAGAGGAAGACTTACTTGCGTTATGATTATTATTGTAGTCGTATAAATCGTCACCGGTGGTTTTATTTAGGAAGTGAGTGGTACAACCCTTTAAATTGTGCTCATATGCTACTTCATTAATTCTCGCACATTATTCTTATTCTGTGGATATTAACATATCAAATCTCTCATGGGCAAAATGTGACCTTAGAGTTGGTACCGCTTGGCCAAGTGAATGTGGCTGTTGGATCACATTGTGGGTAGCTGTAAGCATCCGGGTAACTATTTTTGAAGAATTGGGAGTAAGTAGTCGGGCCACGGCTGCCAAGCCCATCGGTACAACAATACTCGTTGGTCTTGAACACCTAGGTTGTTGCAGCCACCGTGGGCCTTCAGCCCCGCCAGGCACTGGCCATTGAGATATCAACTGCGCACCTGATCCCGCGGCACGCACCAGCAGTGGGGTTGAAGTCCATTGTAAAAATCCGTCCACGAGCGATATGTCCAGGAAGGCCTGATTGTTGGGCTGGTTCAGGGCGAACTCGGCCGAGGTGTTGGGCGGGCTCCCCCAACCCTGGAAATCCAGGTGCCGGTTGCAGCCGCCGGTCTAGAACTAGCCCTGGCCATTGGCGTGAAAGTTGCAATTGGTCCGGCCCCATATGTGCGCCATGTTCATGCCCGGGGCCACGATCAAGGGCCCCATCTAGCCAGGGTCGAGCCAGCGCCCGCCACCAGGTGATGCGGTGGCCCAAACGGTGTATGTGCATTGGTTTTTTTTTTTTGAACATCTATGTGCATTGGTTGACAATGTCAAAAGTAGCTGCATGCGAGGAAGCGAGGAAGAGGGTCAACAAAAGCGGGAAGATTAGGGACGTGGGCCTGGGGATTGAGCTTATCTTGGTTCTTGACCACTTGACCGCAACACAAGTGTTAAGACTCGTTTGAAGAAGAGACCTTTTTCTTTTGTCATGGAGATCTGCCTGTTGATTATTTCGATTCACGAAGAAGGGTTAATATAGATTGAGGAGGCTGCGATTTGGGGGAAATTGACGATTAATTTCTAGTCGAATTTCACATAAATTTCAAAAGTGTCAATTGATTCAAATATGGGACAAAACATGTGTCGATCAATGAATATATACACGTGTCTTTTGAGTGACTATGTAAGTACTATGGATTAAAGAGATCAAGAGAAACTTCTCTCAAATTGATTTTTTAGCTGTGATTTTTGTTTTTTGGGTTTGTTTTTAGCTATGATTGTCAAAGACGTAATTAATAGAAACTAGAGATCAGCAATCGCAATCGCAATCACAGTCGCCAATCTAGCACCAGCCTTGGCCGTTGGCATTGAAGGTGCAATTGGTCCGGCCCCATATGCAACCCGAGGTCGTATTTAGGGCACGATAGGACCCACATCTAGCTAGGGTCAAGCCGGCACACACCCCCAGGTGATGCCACAGCCCAAACTGTGTATGTGCATTGGTTGACAACCACAAAAGTAGCTGCATGTGTGGGAGTGAGGAAGAGGGTAAGCAAAAGGAACAAGATTAGGGACAGAGGCGCAAGGATTGAGCTCATCATCTTGGTTCTTGAACACCTAACCGGGACACGAGTGCTAGAACCGTTTGAAGAAGAGACATTTTTTCCACTGAGCTCCACTTGCTGATTATTTTGATTCGCAGGGAGGGGGTCCATGTAGACTGAGGAGGCAGAGGTTTGGCGCTAGGAATTAAATGCCAGCGAACTTTCGAGGAAATTTCAGAGCAGACGATGGTTTCAAATGGGTGACTAAACACGAGTCAACGAATGGATATACGCGTCTTTCGCGGTGGCTGCGTGAGGACCGAGGACTAGAGAGATCGAGAGAGGAACTTCTCAGTTCGATTTAGTCAAAGCACATGTTGTCAATAGAAACTAGAAACCCGTGACCACACGGCATCAATTTTTCGGGCTCATCTTCCCACCCCTGACTACGTGCGCCAAAAATTTAACTCCGCTCTTGTCAGTCGTCGGATTCAAGGTTGTCGACGTCGGACCATTGAATCTTGCGTCAGTGCAAGATCTAAAAAATGTCAATGTCGAGACTTTCGAATTTAAACGCAGCAAGTTCTCTTTGATTTGATTATGTGCATGGAATATTTGAAAAGATTTCAAATTTAAAACTTCATATTCGTTATCATTGATCATGTTAATAACTGCTCTCAATACACTTTTATGCTTGTTTAATTTAGATTAATCAGATTTTGAATTTAGTAATTGCACATTAGACGAGAACGTTCCATACATTATCAAATACACAATTTTCTTAATTGATTTTTTTATAATGAGTAACACTGAAGTACTTGAAAAAGAAAAAATCACGCTAAAAATAGTTACACATATTTTTGGTGCATCCTGAAAACAGTGGCAAACTGAAAATGCGGAAATTGATTTTCAAGTAAGATTGACGACACAAATAATTTATTTATTTTTAGTTTGCTTTACAAGGGATCTTTAACAACAACAAAAAAAAATCCTGATGGAATTAAAATTATATTCACAATGTCTATCTATTAAATTCTCATTTTTCATTCAACTCAATGTCGACTAAAAACTACTTTTTTATTGAGTGAATTTTAGTTCCGACTTATTGTTTCTTTGCAGAATTTACAATGGATGAACTTTGAATTCTTTTAATCCTAAGCACCAGGAATGTTCATAACATGTATATAAATGTTGACACGTAATTACTTTTTGTTGCGCGAATTTTACTTATGACTCTTTTTTTTTTTTTTTTTTAAATCTTACGGTGCATGCACTTTGAAATTTTTGAATCTGGAGCACTTGAAATTTTCATAAATATGTATAAACGTTCACACCTAAGTTCACAGATTTTTTTTTTCATAATTTTCAGAAATTTGAAGTAGATATAAAATTTTGGCAAAAAAAAAAAAAAAAAAAGTTACTTTGACTTCGTCCAATCAAACACCCCTTAAACAGATTGCTTCCCCAAATAGATTTCACCTCCAAACATGGTCTTTGACACCGCATATTGAGATCAGTTTTCCGTGGACAAAACAACGACCCAATCAAATGGTGGAGTAGTGATCGATATTAGGATGTTTGAAAAAAGACAACCATTCTACGTGCGTGTCCTTGTTTGAATACCCATGTAAAGTTTCAATCTTAGTCCAGTCATATAGCACTAAGATTGCTCAAAATTTCTCATGTAGCAGAATCAATAAAGTCGGCCCATCGTGAACATATTTTCCCTAGTTGGACGACATTGACTAAGTCTTGTGGATTTTATGTGTGTGGCGAATAATTCCTCTTTCCGTCATGAATCACTATTATAGGTGCTCTCATTGCCTTTTATATACCGAATTATCAAGAAATGTCAACATAGACTTTTTTTTCCTACGTAAATTTGTAATAACAAACTGTTTCTTAAGAATTATCCATAACAAATGAGACATAATACTCTAATTTGCAGTAGATTTATTATTCTCCTTACAAAGAGTAGTTCTTTTGGCACTCTCCACTCATTTGCTTCTCATTAGGGTTTGTACTTGCCTCAATCAATCAATACTATTACTCGTGTTCAACCAAAAAACATAAAAGTATTAGTTCTTACAGCATAAGTTTTGATGAGTTTTAATGCTGCAAATTAGCAATTATTGATGATCCTAACATTTTCTGTAGCTCTTCCCATAAAGTATTTATTTTTTTGGAACATTTTAATTATTTTCTCTCAATATCTCATTAAAGGATTGCCTTTAAAAGTGAGACGTGGAACTCTAATGTACAATAGATTAATTTGCAAGACCCTCCACTCAATTTGCATTTACCTAGGATCTGTGCCTGTCTCATTCAACACCATGAGCGTTGTTCGAATTCGTGCTATGAAAATGATATCTCGCAAACGATAAAGTTGGCGATAAACGTAAATTATCTTCAAACGAAGTCGGTGGTTTACTCTTCCAAATGCAAATAGAGCAAGTGGTAAAAACCCATCTTTACACGAGTGCGGCCTAAAGCCTTAATTATTTATCTACAAACGATAGTCTCTTTTATCCAAGTGTCGCCCTCGCTTTGCACGCTCTCGATTCCAACATCCCAAGAAGAAAAAGGCGAGATAGCTATGGACAACCCAAAGAAAAGGGAATACTAAACAGTCATATATATTGCTCGATTAAGAGCGTACATAGATGTTCATTTATTCAACTCCTTAAACATTTGTTCTTGCCTCAGCTGCATACATAGAGGAGCTTGAGGCAATACACTCATGCAAGTACACTAGCTCAAACTAACTTGAGCACCATTATTTCGGCATAGGGTCTCCTATGGAGTATTCCCTACGATTCCGCTCTTACTTCAAGGGCAGAACACAACCCTATAATTGGTTCCACCAGGGCAAGTGAAAGTGCTGGTTTGGTCATCCTTAGGGTAACTGTAAGCATCGGGGCACCTATCCTTGAAGAACTTGGAGAAAGTCGTGGGCCCGCAGCTTCCGGAGTTGCAGCAGTACCGGTCGGTCTTGAATACGGTGCAGGGGTTGTTGCAACCGCCGGGCGCCTTCAGCTGGGCAGGGCACTGGCCATTGATGTCGGCCGTGCACTTGATCCCACGAGTGCACCCATTGGAGGTCGGGCTGAAGTCCATGGGGACGTTGAAGCCGTCGACCAGGGAGATGTCAAAGAAGTCCTTGCCGCCGAACTGGTTCAGCGCATACTCGGCCAGGGTGTTTGGGGGCTGCCCGTAGGATTTGCACTCACGGACGCCGCCACAGTCGCCAGTTTGGCACTTGCCCTTCCCAGCCGCATCAAATTGGCACTTAGTCCGGGCCCAGATACGGGCTTGTTTCGTACCGGGGCTCACATTCAGGCTCCAGGACTGGCCTCGGTCAAGCCGTCGGCCGCCTCCTGGGACCGCCGCAGCCCAAACCGTGTAGGGGCAATTGTTCCTAATATTGAAAGTGGCAGCATTGGCGCAAGTGAGGAAGAGGGAGAGCAAGAGGACGGAGGAAATGCAAATGGCATGGGAGCGAGCCATGCTTGGGGTTTGCTCGGAACTTGGGTTTGTGTGATCTCTTTATGCGATAGTACTTGTGTAGTAGCTTGGTGGGTAATGAAGAAACGCACGAGGGTTTATATAGGGGCGAGCATGGCTAGGGATTGGCGGAGAGAGGCCAACAGGTGTCTCTACATGATTAGTTGATCGAATATTAGATGAGGTTTGATAATGCTGTCCTTGGCTTGGCTCCAAGTCAAGTCAAGAACGAAGATAAAGCCTCCACAATGCACAGAGGAGTTTTCTTACCGTGCGAGTGCTTGAGAGCTTTATCATCAGGGAGCGGCTAAAGGGTTTGGCAATTATCCAGCATTCAGGCCCTTCTGCTTAGAAATTTCAACCAGTCTTTGCTATAAAACAATGAGCTCACTGCTTAGAAATTTCAACCAGTCTTTGCTATAAAACAATGAGCTCAATATCTGAAAATGAGGAAAAGGGAGAAGGAGCTGAGCAGAGAGAATTAGCAGGTGAACTTCTGCAAGACAAGTATGTGAGTTGCAGAGTACCTTTTTAAATATAAGTATCTACGTGTTATTTGATGATTACATGCATTAATGTTAATACTTTAAAACGAAAATCTTGATGTTATCCCCTGATGCAATTTCACTATATTGATCAAATTGGTATTTCGAGTTTTGAATTGATAGAGATTATATACTTCTTTATCATACATTTGTCCATATTAAAGTCCTATTGAGAAATCTCTCTCTACTCATGAGTCAATCGTATCAATCTCATGAACTTTATGTAAGAGCTTGATTTAGGAGTTATCAGTGAGCATGAAAAGTCACATGATAATTTAAAATAGAATATACAAAAAAAAAAAGTTTTGTAATTGACGTGGTAATAAAATTTGCTACTCTTTTGGTGGTCTTAACTTCAAGCCCCATTGAAGTTAAATCGTAAATTCACTGGGCCGATATTGAGGGAATGTGCCCTTAAGATCACCTAGGGAGTCAGACATCTCGTTAAGGTACATGAAAACTAACTTGGACACCACTTGATCGCGCTACAACAAAAAAAATCACTATATATGGTCATTTCAAGTATATTCATTCATTTTGAACTTGGTATTATTTAATTATATATATTTCCCAAATTTATTATTATCTAGATATTCTTTAATTCCCTTTTTTAAATATTAAATAAAATTTCAGTTTCTCCATCGAGCGGCGATCACTCTCCAATATCACAAAAAGATTGAATTCTTCTAGACAAAATAAACTTTATAAGTGGTAAATCACTTTAAAGTTATTTTCGCTTAGTTCTTTTCTTTTCTTTTTTTTTGGGTCTTTCGATGATACTATCGGGGGGGAATTATTCTTGGGGGATCAATATTCACCATCAAGAAGAGTCCACAAACGTTATTGTCAAAGTCTTGACTAAGAAAACACGATGCAGAAAAAATCAAAAGCAGAAGAAAGAGGCGCAGGGCAATCCCGTGCTTACGCTTGTTAATCTCACAGGACAAGTCGCGCTCCTATCCTAGACAAGAACCCTGTCAGAGGGAAACAGATAGGATATTGAATGGAAAGGTGAAGAAGAGTGGTCGAGCGGAGCACCCGATAGGACTACTATTCCTGAGGAATCCAGAGAGGTACGATTTCGACTGGTGGCATCACACGAGCACCAATCCATGCGCGGTGAGCACATTATGTCGGTCCACGCGAGAATTTGCATTTAAGGACGTATTTATTTCGTGAAAAATCGTGAAAAATAAATAATTTTAATAAAATATTTTTTCGAAAATGATCATTTTTACCGCTTATAAAAATAAATAAATGACATTTTTACCGTTTATGAAAATATTTAGAAATAATTACTGTTAAAAATAAACATATCTTTTATTGATTAATTATTTTAAGCGATATACGTAATTATTTTTAAGAAAATATTTTTCAAACCATTTGATTTTTACAAAATAAATAGAGCCTTATTTCCTTTATTTCTTTTCTTTCTTTTTGTGGTTTTTCTTTTCAATATTAGGGTGAATCTCCGGGACATAAATCTTGTACCTAAGAGTGGATGAAAGAAGACTATTTTCATATTGGATTTAAAGTCAATGAAGAAGCTTTGTGAGCAAAAGTCACCTTTGGCTGAACACCGGATGAGGAAACTTTGTTATTATTCTTGTACCACCAAAGTATAACTTTAAATCTTCTTGTGGAACGAATACTTTAATCACAATGGCACAACTAATGACATTAAATTAACGTCAGCGAAATCCGTTACTAGAATGGTAAAAAAGAATAACAATGAACGTTTTATAAAACGTATAGAATCCATTGAGTTGGGAAAAAATATTTTTAATCTTGTATAAGAGTACAACGACCGCTAATGATATAATCCCAAACCCATTCGATGCACCGAATGAATTCACTTATTCAAGTCAAATAACCAGTTTTTTTCTCTCTAAATTTGTTTGTTTTCTTTTACACCCTTGATTTTGTGTTCTAGGAAATAAGTGGGCAAACTAAGCGGGTTTTAAACAAGACCACGATTCTCACTGGATGCCCGATACATGAGAAGACATATACTTTAATGCTTCTCCATGTCCAACTATGCCTTAACCCCAAGAGACAGAAAGGCTTCATTCTATCCTATAGGAAAACCTTATCTTAAGAAAGCGATTTGAATTGAAAGCGAAACAGTTCTTGAGAGCATCGGCATCCAATGGCTTTATCCCTAAGGAATCAACATGCATACCTTTCAAAAATCAATTTAAAAATTTAAATTGAAAAATAAAGGGATATCATACGTATATAAGAGTGTATGAGTCCTCTAAAAAGGTGATGTGAGATAATTTTAAGACATATGATTTCAACTTACGACTAGTCAGCGTGATGACAACATTATGTCAATTCAATAATTAGCATGGCAGCTTTTACAATTGTTTTCAATTTTAAAAATAAAAAATTGAAAAAAAGATATTAAAATATTAGTAAAAACAATGACCAGTGTCCATGTCAACAATTTTTTGCCAAATGAACTCCATTAGCTAAACGTAAAAATCCTTAGTACTAAATTGGTACTATTAAAGGGTTAATGACTGAATTAATAAAAATGAATTTTGTGATGTTTTGGACAATTTTTCCCATTGGAATTGACTCGCTTATTTAAATATTCAATCACATTCACCATAACAGATGGTTCTTCCTTGGAATTAGGAATTGGACTACTCGGACACCAATTCCACTTTTAGAAATTGAGAACCAAACCAATACTTCTTGAAACCGGACTAAACCGGCCAATTTGATCCCGTCCGAACGATTTCTGATTTGGGCAGTGCGTTTTGCACATCCGTAGCTATAACTCATTATGATACGAGGATCTGTCTCTCGGTAAACCATATGACAGCCGATCTCGTTTCTTGTTAGTAGCCTTTCTAATCCGTGATTATAAGGGTATCTAGAGTAGGCCCAATTACTGGATGGACTTGAGCGAGCTGAATTTGAACTTTGCCCAACGAAGAAAGCAATGCAAAAAGGCTTGGTGGCCTTAGACCGATCGGCCGAAGATCGATATCCAAGCTCACCCAACTGCCCCGCGAACCCGTTGGGTCCGTCCATCGCAAGTCCCCAATTAGGTCCAATTTTGTCTCTAATTATTCTTGGGGGATCAATATTCACCATCAAGAAGAGTCCACAAACGTTATTGTCAAAGTCTTGACTAAGAAAACACGATGCAGAAAAAATCAAAAGCAGAAGAAAGAGGCGCAGGGCAATCCCGTGCTTACGCTTGTTAATCTCACAGGACAAGTCGCGCTCCTATCCTAGACAAGAACCCTGTCAGAGGGAAACAGATAGGATATTGAATGGAAAGGTGAAGAAGAGTGGTCGAGCGGAGCACCCGATAGGACTACTATTCCTGAGGAATCCAGAGAGGTACGATTTCGACTGGTGGCATCACACGAGCACCAATTCATGCGCGGTGAGCACATTATGTCGGTCCACGCGAGAATTTGCATTTAAGGACGTATTTATTTCGTGAAAAATCGTGAAAAATAAATAATTTTAATAAAATATTTTTTCGAAAATGATCATTTTTACCGCTTATAAAAATAAATAAATGACATTTTTACCGTTTATGAAAATATTTAGAAATAATTACTGTTAAAAATAAACATATCTTTTATTGATTAATTATTTTAAGCGATATACGTAATTATTTTTAAGAAAATATTTTTCAAACCATTTGATTTTTACAAAATAAATAGAGCCTTATTTCCTTTATTTCTTTTCTTTCTTTTTGTGGTTTTTCTTTTCAATATTAGGGTGAATCTCCGGGACATAAATCTTGTACCTAAGAGTGGATGAAAGAAGACTATTTTCATATTGGATTTAAAGTCAATGAAGAAGCTTTGTGAGCAAAAGTCACCTTTGGCTGAACACCGGATGAGGAAACTTTGTTATTATTCTTGTACCACCAAAGTATAACTTTAAATCTTCTTGTGGAACGAATACTTTAATCACAATGGCACAACTAATGACATTAAATTAACGTCAGCGAAATCCGTTACTAGAATGGTAAAAAAGAATAACAATGAACGTTTTATAAAACGTATAGAATCCATTGAGTTGGGAAAAAAATATTTTTAATCTTGTATAAGAGTACAACGACCGCTAATGATATAATCCCAAACCCATTCGATGCACCGAATGAATTCACTTATTCAAGTCAAATAACCAGTTTTTTTCTCTCTAAATTTGTTTGTTTTCTTTTACACCCTTGATTTTGTGTTCTAGGAAATAAGTGGGCAAACTAAGCGGGTTTTAAACAAGACCACGATTCTCACTGGATGCCCGATACATGAGAAGACATATACTTTAATGCTTCTCCATGTCCAACTATGCCTTAACCCCAAGAGACAGAAAGGCTTCATTCTATCCTATAGGAAAACCTTATCTTAAGAAAGCGATTTGAATTGAAAGCGAAACAGTTCTTGAGAGCATCGGCATCCAATGGCTTTATCCCTAAGGAATCAACATGCATACCTTTCAAAAATCAATTTAAAAATTTAAATTGAAAAATAAAGGGATATCATACGTATATAAGAGTGTATGAGTCCTCTAAAAAGGTGATGTGAGATAATTTTAAGACATATGATTTCAACTTACGACTAGTCAGCGTGATGACAACATTATGTCAATTCAATAATTAGCATGGCAGCTTTTACAATTGTTTTCAATTTTAAAAATAAAAAATTGAAAAAAGATATTAAAATATTAGTAAAAACAATGACCAGTGTCCATGTCAACAATTTTTTGCCAAATGAACTCCATTAGCTAAACGTAAAAATCCTTAGTACTAAATTGGTACTATTAAAGGGTTAATGACTGAATTAATAAAAATGAATTTTGTGATGTTTTGGACAATTTTTCCCATTGGAATTGACTCGCTTATTTAAATATTCAATCACATTCACCATAACAGATGGTTCTTCCTTGGAATTAGGAATTGGACTACTCGGACACCAATTCCACTTTTAGAAATTGAGAACCAAACCAATACTTCTTGAAACTGGACTAAACTGGCCAATTTGATCCCGTCCGAACGATTTCTGATTTGGGCAGTGCGTTTTGCACATCCGTAGCTATAACTCATTATGATACGAGGATCTGTCTCTCGATAAACCATATGACAGCCGATCTCGTTTCTTGTTAGTAGCCTTTCTAATCCGTGATTATAAGGGTATCTAGAGTAGGCCCAATTACTGGATGGACTTGAGCGAGCTGAATTTGAACTTTGCCCAACGAAGAAAGCAATGCAAAAGGCTTGGTGGCCTTAGACCGATCGGCCGAAGATCGATATCCAAGCTCACCCAACTGCCCCGCGAACCCGTTGGGTCCGTCCATCGCAAGTCCCCAATTAGGTCCAATTTTGTCTCTAAAACCAAATTAAACCCATGCACATATCATTTACGTATTACCGATTAGTGTGTAATATACAAACACGCATATATATACTTCATAAAATTTCTTGGTCGACTTTAGACCGAACATGAACATTTTTTTCTCGTTGCACATGTCTCGACATACCTATAAAATGAACTTGTACCATTAAGGCCATGGCTGAGTTCAAATGGTGATCTTTTATATAGAAAAAGAAAAATTGATCTGCTAAATTTTTTGGCCAAAAAAATTGAAGTTCGTGATAAAAAAAATATAATTAATTAGCATCAGGTTTATAAGGTGAAAAAAAAAAATGCCTATATTTCGTAAGTTGAGGTATTTGAAACTTCAAGTTACGATAATCCAATTGTCGTCCATCCGAAACTGAATAAATAATCAAAACAAAAGGCTGGCTGGAAGGCTAAAGGAAATTTATCTTCACTAGTATTTAGATTCATCGAGATCATTTCATCAAACACAAACCACTATTCGATCATGATCAACTTGTCAAATCTCCTAAATGGCAAAGGCAATCTCTTTCATTTAGAGGATATTCTTATAGCATACCAAAGAATTGAAAATAATACGGGGTATAAACGAGAGGAATTTAACTTGCGTTTCGTATAAATCGTCACCAAAGCTATTAAAGTAGTGAAGGGCAAAAACCCTATAAATTGAGCTCATGAGCTACTTTCATTAATTCGCCAACAATATTTTTACTCTACGTAAAATTTTGGCCCTTGTGGGCAAAATGTGACCATATAGTTGGTGTTAGAATATTTAAATAATAAACAACACATTCATCTAATAGTTTAAGCTTTTAAAACAGTTGACAGTTGTCCCACAAAATCTCATATGGTATCAGGGCTAGGAGGTCCTGAGTTTGAATCTTCTGGGCCCCTATTTGCCTCCCTAATTAAATTTCCACGCTTAGTATTAAGCAAAAGACCAGACTAAGCGTGAGAGGGAGTGTTAAAATATTTAAATAATAAACCATACTTTCATCTAACAGCTTAAACTTTTAGAACAGTTGACAGTGATCCCACAAAATCTCACAGTTGATGCCACTTGAGCAAGTGAAGGTTGCTGGATCATCTCGTGGGTAGCTAAAAGCATCCGGGCACCTATCCTTGAAGAATTGAGAGAAGTCAGTAGAGCCACAGCTCTCGGACGCATTGTTGCAACAAAACTCGGTGGTCTTGAACACTGTGCACGGATCGTTGCACCCCCCCAGGGGCCTTCAGCGCCTCTGGGCACTGGCTGTTGATGTCATCTGAGCACTTGATCTCCCCGCACGCACCGGTGGTGGGCCTCAAGTGCATGGGGATGTGGAAACCGTTGACAAGCGATATGTCCAGGACGTCCCAACCGTTCTGGCTCAAGTTGAACTCTGCGACGGTGCTGGGCGGGCTACCGGAGCTTGAGCATTGCAAGAGTTGGTTGCAGTCGCCAGTCTCGCACTGGCCCCGGCCGTTGGTGTCGAAGATGCAATTGGTCCAGCCCCATATGCGCCCCGTGGTTATGCCCGCGCGCACGGATAGGACCCACGTCTGGCCAGGGTCAAGCCGGCGCCCGCCACCAGGTGTTGCCGCGGCCCAAACAGTGTATGTGCATTGGTTGACAACCCTAAAAGTAGCTGCATCTGTGGAAGTGAGGAAGAGAGTCAGTAGAAGGAACGAGATTAGGGACGGAGGCCGAGGACTGAGCTCATATAGGTTCTTGAACACTTGACCGGGACTCAAGTGCTAGAACCGCTTGAAGAAGAGCCATTTTTTCCATTGAACTCCCCTTGCTGATTATTTTGACTCACAGAGAGGGGTCTATGTAGATTGAGGAACCATAGATTTGGCGTAAGGAATGGGGAAATCGACGATAAAATGCCAGTGAACTCCCAGAAATTTCTGAGCAGACGATCGTGTCAAATGGGGGACAAACCACGAGTCAACGAATGGATATACGTGCCTTTCGCGGAGGCCGCGTAAGGACCGAGGACTAAAGAGATCGAGAGAGGAACTTCTCTCAGTTTGGTTTAGTCAAAGCACATGTCATCGATAGAAACTAGAAACCCGTGACCACACGGCATCACTCTTTCGGGTTCGTCTTCCCACCCACCACTACGTGCGCCAAAAATTTAACTCCGCTCTTGTCGGTCGTCGGATTCAAGGTTCATTGAATCTTGCGTCGGTGTCCGATCTAAAAAATGTCAATGTTGAGTCTTTCGAATTTGAACGCGGCAAGTTCCTTTTGATTTGATTATATGCATGGAAAATTTACCCGGCATTCTTGTTAGTCGTCAGATTTTGTTGTCACAGTCCACTATAGATCTTGCATGGATGTCCGATCTAAAACTTGTCAACGTAAAATGTGAACGCAGTAAATATGCTTTGGTTTTGTTCATGGCGAAGTAGATTGAGCCCTTCCTTTTCCTAAAGATATGATCACTGAGAATAGATAATAATCAACATGTCCATTTAAAGGATAAAGTACCGAATACATTTGACGTCAACGACGCCATGTTAATTATTTATCTTTGTTAGGTATAATTTGTCAATATTTCATAAGGATTTTGTCAAAACCCAACTAAAGAATATTTGTTATTTTCAAAGCACCATCCCTCTTGTGTCATGTGTAATAAATATATTGAAAATAGTCAAAAAAAAAAAAAAAAAACTTTTCTTACTAGATGTGATAAACGAGTGACCTAGTGAGCGCATTCATTGACAAGATCCATACTAGAATACCCATATGAACTTGTGCAGCCACATAAATCTTAGACGTACTTACTCATAAGTTGGTTTAATTGTCTAGGGTTCTATGCAAAAGTGATTCGAGAGCAATAATTAAATAATCAAAGAAGTAAATATTGAGATTTTGAATGCACTACCTAGTCTAACGATACGCACAATCACCATTAATTGATGCTTTATTAGCAAATTAGGCTTCCTTTTATTTAATTAGAACAACCACAAAAGAAAAGAACAACTCAAAATAAATCAAGCTCCATTTGTTTTATGAAAAATGAATAATCAAATATTTTTTTAAAATAATTATTTGTATCATTTATAATAATTAGTTAATATACAATGTTTTGAACATCAACAATAATTTATGTCTAAATAATTTTGTCGACGATAAAATATTTGTTGTTAATTCAATTTATTTATTTATTTTGTGATTTAAGCAACATTTGTTTAAAGCCTCAAGAGTAGACATCACTTTGAGACCTTTGTTTAGTCAAGACAAGACTAAGTCAAACTCTCATATGTAACGAAACTCCTTGGAAAAATATTTGATTTAACTTTCAGTCAAGCACGTAAAATTTGATTCTCCCGTTAGTCGCGGCATCTCGGTCGGGTTTCAACATGTTTTTTAGTCCTCACCCTTATTCCCTACATAATTTTAGGTCGAGGTTGAATTGACTATTATCAAAATAGATCTTTTTTTTTGGCTTTTTTTTTTTTTCTGAAACCCCCCCGCAGAAAAATTTAAAAAGATTAATAGATGCAGAAATAATCTCTGCGGCCAAATCACAGTAAAAACGCACAAAAGAAGACAAAAAAATGGTTATTTTATCACAAAAAAATTATTATGGAGATTATTTCAAACCTTTTTTCAGAAAATAATAGAGAGCATCGTCTATTTCCATACTTACATTTATAAGGGCAGAACACAACCCCATAGTTGGTTCTAGCGGGGCAGGTGAAAGTACTGGTTGAATCATCCTTAGGGTAACTGTAAGCATTGGGGCACCTGTCCTTAAAGAACTTGGAGAAATCCGTGGGTCCGCAGCTTTCGGAGGTGCAACAGTACTCATCGGTCTTGAACACGGGGCAGGGGTTGTTGCAACCGCCGGGCGCCTTCAGCTGGGCAGGACACTGGCCAATGATGTCGGCCGTGCACTCAATCCCACGATTGCACCCATTGGATGTCGGGCTGAAGTCCATGGGGACGTTGAAGCCGTCGACCAGGGAGATGTCAAAGAAGTCCTTGTCACCGAAGTTCAGCGCATACTCGGCCAGGGAGTTCGGGGCCTGGCCGTAGGATGTGCACTCGCGGACGCCGCACAGTCGCCAGTCTGGCACTTGCCCTTCCCAGCCGCATTAAACTGGCAGTTAGTCCGAGCCCAGATACGGCCCATTTTCGTGCCAGGACTGACGTATAGGCTTTAGGACTGGCCTGGGTCGAGCCGTCAGCCACCTCCTGGGACTGCTGCAGCCCAAACCGTGTAGAGGCAACTATTCCAAATTTCAAACGTGGCAGAAATGGCGCAAGTGAGGAAGAGGGCAAGCAAGAGGACGGAGGAAATGCAAACGGCATGGGAGCGAGCCATGCTTGGGGTTTGCTGAGAATTAGGGTTTGTGCGATTTCTCTAAGTGATAGTGCCTGTAGAGTAGTTTGGTGGGTAATGAAGAAATACATGAGGGTTTATATGGGGGTGAGATTGGCTAAGGACTGTTGGAGAGAGGCCAACAGGTGTTCCTACAAGACTTGCTGATTGAATATTAGACGCGCTTTGATAACGTTGCCCTTGGCTTGGCTCGAAGACAAGTAGACGAGTCAAGAACGAAGATAAAGCCTCCACCATGCACAGACTAGTGAGAAAGTGACGCGTCAGTGTGCGCCAAGTCAGCGTGCACCCCGACCAATGATAAAGTGACACGTGGCTCCATGTGTGCGCGATGGCCCCACTGGTTTTCTGTACAAAATATATTAATTTCCCTTTTTTATTTAAAAATTTACGGCTCTTAATAGAAGGGGTGAGCATGGTCCGAGTTGGATCAATCCGCCCCCTAACCCTAGGACCAATCCGCACAGTACTGATCCTCAATTTTTGAAACCGAGAATCGACCTTATTGAGTTTAAGACTAAAGACTGAACCATCCCAATGGATTCGGTCCGATCCAGAGTCAACTCAAGACCAATTGATATTTTTTATTTTTTATTTTTTATATTCTTTAAAAAAGCGATTGAGAACCGAACTGACTCAATGGTTCGGTCTGGTTTTAGGATTAATCCAAGATCAATCAATAATTTTTTTTATTTCATTTTTTGTACTCCTTGAAAAAGTAATTGAGGACCGAATTGACTTAATTGGTTCAATCCGGTTTTAGGGTCAACATAGGACCAATCAATAATTTTTTATTTAATTTTTTTTACTCTTTGAAAAGGCAACCAATGATCATACCGGCCCAATGGGTTCAATAATGAGCGAGATCAACTAAGAAAGGCAAGCGATCAGGGTCAAGTGGGGTGAACATTGAATAGAATGAGTATCGAATGACGAGCGAAAAGCAACAAGCCGAGCGAGCATCGAGTGGCGAGCAACATGAGTGACCCAAAGTGAGTGAGGCGAGTGTCAAGTGGTGAGCGGAGAAGTTGTTTCTTTTGATTTTGGCAAATTGAAGACTAAGAGAACAAATATGACAGAAAAGAACGAATACTAGAGGATGATACCATAATGAGTTGTTTATGTCTTTTTGGATGCCGTGAGAACTCCTTACAAAAACATTTTCCTCATTCGTAATTATGAATATTGACGCTGTAAAAAACATTAAAAATATAAGTTTTTAAAGAACAATGTAAAATTACTTGAACTCCATACTAAAGAGCTACTTAATATTGTTGACGTCGTTTATTTTAAGATTTTTTCTATATAAAAAAATTATAAGTAATATTATATATATATAGTCATCGTTGATCTGGGTTGGACTGACCCAAAACTCTTAGGACTGGGGATCAACCCACACAGTGCTGGTTTAGGAATTCTAGGACCAAAGATCGACCCAATCTCCCTGGAAACTGGGCCAATCCAAGGTCGGTCCAGGTTGATCCCGATGCTTACCCCTACTTAGTAGACTTGGTGCTGCTCTTTTCTCTCCCCTCTTTTTTGAAGTAGGCCTGCACGCATTAATGGCGCTTTCTCGCTTCTCCTTTCTGAAGAATGGATACCTCCACGCTGCAGCTTCCCTTCCCTCCTTTCTTTCCTTTTCAATTCAAAATTGTGGGTGAGAATTTGCTCTCTAAGTTGCTTTGCTTCTCCAGCCGGCTCCGGGGTTAGGCCATCTTCGCTCTTTGGCCCAAAGCACATTGCTCCTCCACCTTGCTCTGGCGCTGGCGTCGTTCGGAAAGCTGGATGAGGAGGTTAGAGGGAAGGGGGTGGATGCATCGATGAGGATGGTGGGGTCGATGGCGGTGGTGGGGAATGAGGAGGATGTGGTCGCGAACTATAGGGATTCGCAAGCAGTGTTGTGTCGTGGCGATGTGGCCGTGCCCTTGTCTATCGATCACAAGGTGAGCTCTCGCTTCGTGTTTGTTCATTTTCATCGAAGCTATGGAGCTCAGGGGATCTAATCTTGTTCTTCTTCCCCCAAAAAGACACTTCATTTATTCAAACATTTTGTCAAAAATCTTGATCTACAAGTCTTATCCTTTTTGTCAAATTCTTGTCGTTTTTGGGTTATACTTCCAAAAGATCACTTGGTATTCTTTCAAAGGTGCTTAATTTATTAGGTTGACTTTGGGGTCATGCTTCGTAGGGTGGACATCCTATGATTAGGGGAACTTGCTATGCTCTAGCATTCTCCGTTTTTTGTTCACGGTTATGTAGACAAGCTGAAGCCCATCTTGCCCTGTTGGTTTAATCAGTGAACTAGAATTCGTCCTTGTGATCTTTTGTGGTCAACCACGCATGGTTCATTCTACAATTCTTTGATAGAACATTGCTGAAATCACTTCAAGTCGCCACAAACGGGTGATAGCTAGCGGTGCCCCATCGCAATATGGCATGTTACTAGGTTGATAAATGAACACAAACCTTTTAAAGCTCTTGCCAATACTTTTGTACCATCTCTTCTTCAATGACATGTTTGTTTTCTGATATTGAAACAGTAACAAGGTCTTCAGCCAGTGAAAGCGAGTAAAGTCACTTCATATTGAAATTGTACAATTTGAAACATGGGAAGATTTTCCTGAGCAACATCTTTAGAGCATTTGTCACAATAGATACTCAATTAGTTGTCGATGCTAGATCGGTAGCAGAATAAATTACTTGAGCTAAAGTGAAAATAGTAACGTCCTGTCATGTGTCATACCTTGAGTTAAATATCTTGGATTTCGATTAAAATGGCTTACTAACTCCCTTGAATAGCCTAACAGGGCTGATGAGAAGGAGAGAGTGGAAGTAGCCAGCGGAAGGGTCATACATTGGAATGGATCCTGTGCCCTAGGCGTGCTTGCTACATCGACATCAATAGGTATGTTGAACTTTGTCAATCAAATGGCTGTAATGACAGACTTTATTCAATACTTTTATGCGTGTAATGTTGGTTTCCAATTGCACTGATTACTTCAGCAAGTGCTGAGTAAGTCGAATATTTGGTTAGCATTAATACTATTATGGTGCCAAACCTCTATGCTTGAAGGGAACATAGTAAATCACATAGATTCTAGATTGGCAACAAGTTGTTTGACTGCACCTTAGAATTGGTAACTGCAGCCTTTCGACATGTACTGAAACAATGCCGAGGGCGAATTACAAACAGGGATCAATAACCAACACCTCTCATGTGATAAAGGCTAGTAACACACCTAGAGGGGGTGAATAGGTGTTTATAATTTTCTTTTGAAACTTTTAACCCGAATCACTCAACTTGAAATAAAATCATAGTATAAAGAATTAAAACTAAACACTAAGCAATTTTAAATTGTGTAGCAATAAAATAAAGAGATTAAGGTAAGAAGATTTAAACATAGAAGTTTATAGTGGTTCGGCTTAATCCAAGCCTACGTCCACTTTCCACGCTGACAGCCCACTAGCTGAATTCACTATGTAGCAAATAAGATTTGTACAGCTTATGATCTAGACTTCTTCAGTAGGAAGTCTTGGCTGTTGCTCACACAAATCCTCACTGTATGTTTCTCTCCTTTTGTACACAACTATTACTCAAGAAATTTGAGAACAAGGAGCTTCAGAGGTTCAGACTTTGAAATTTTCTATCAGCGCACTACTTCGAACAACAATAACTCCACCTTTAAATACTCCCTCGTGCTTTCATAGTCGTTAGCACCTTCCAAAGGAGTTCATCCAATCTACCCGTTGGAATGAATCAATTAAGGTGATCTTCGAGCTATCGAATATATGTGGAAGATAGCTCGTCAATCATGTTCGCTCATACAATCAGGATCTTGAGTTTTCATAAGTAGAACCTTCCAAATTTTGCTTGTTTTTCAACGCATATTCAAATTGAGATAAATCTTAATGAGAATAACCAAATAATTTTCGAGCTAAGTTCAGCCAGGGATCTTCCATGAAATAGAACGAATTATAGAAGATATTATCCAATCTTTAAAATCCTAAACCGTTAGATTGAAAAGCTGTCAACTTGGGCAGACTCTGAAAATTGAGTCTGACTATCTTCAGACTTTGATTGAGTCTAGAGATCTTTAGACTAAAACATTTAGGTCTTGAACTCTTCAGACTTAAGCGATTGGGTCTTAGACTCTTCAGACCAAACTGACGAAGATGTTTTGTTAGCTTCAAAACACTAAGGGATTTTTCTTTAACAATCTCCTCCTTTTTGATGGTGACAAAATATCTCAGCAAATTTGAAAATTCTTGACCTGCAAAGAAAACTTATACATAATTTGAGAAATAATTTATATTACTTCTGCAACCACAAAAAATATGTTAGTCCTGCAAATGATTATCCTCAAAGGTATAATGTAAACCTGCAAGTTCAAAGGTCCAAACAAAATCATTAATAGCATCAGTGATAAGAGTTCAAACACGCCATCAGTCCAAAGTCTTAAGACAAAACCACAAAAAAATCCAAATGTCCAAATGAAAGCGAAATAAGTCCAAATAGGAAAATGAAATCTGCAGCACTCTCCCCCTTTTTGTCACATCAAAAGGAGGTAGAAGATTAATGAAAATTGATGAAGGAGATGATGAAAATCAGGTCTGTTTTGGGATTCGAACAAGCTGATATTCTCCCAATGAGTTAACTGTCTTCTCGAGGCTAGCAAAGGCTTCCTTCAAAGATTCCAAATTAGCACCCTCCATGTTTGACCGAACTTGAAGTTTGACGGCATTAATTTGGTCCTGCCTAGATACGGAAGTAGCCAAGAGTGCTTTCTTCAAATCTCGCATTTCGTAATCGATCCCATAAATTTGCTTCTTAAGATCCATCATAATATCCATCAGCTTTGAAAAATCAACTGATGATCATTTCCAGTACTTGGACCTGCAGACTCTGTTCTTTGAGTCTGGAAGCTTGGGGGTTTATTTCTAGCCCTTTGACCTGCTGTAGGAGAAGATACCTTAATTTCTGGAAAATGTGATGAATACACATCTTCTGCATCTGCACCAAATCTACTAACATCACTTGTAATGAATGGTGATGAAGTATCTTTAGCTTCAGCAACTCCTCCTATCTTGGTGCCAGTAGGTGGAGTGGAGTATTCTTCGCCATGCTCTACTTCTTCTTCTGCAGAGTGATGTTGTCCAGCCTCTTCTCTAGATGGTGGTACTGCAGTGGATGGCTCAAGGGATTCTTCGAATTCCTCTTGTGCCTTTATTTCCTTCTCATGTTCTTTTCTTCTCATCCTCTCCTCTTCTTCTCTTGCTTCCTCTTCTCTTCTTCTCTCGTCTCTTTTCTCCGTCTCACCTTCTCTTCTCACTTGCTCTTCTCTGCTGTCTCTGTTGAAGAAAAATCCCTTGGAGTTTTGAAGTTGACAAAACAGCCTCGAGAGTTAAGGTCTGAAGAATCCAAGACTCAGTCGGTTAAGTCTAAAGATTTCAAGTCTCAAAGGTTTTACGTCGACGGATAGTCAAGACCCAAAGTTCGATCCCAAGTTTTTCCATCGAAGACTATTAAGACCCGCTTTCCGTCGAAGACCTTTAAGACCCAAATCAAAGTTTGAAGACAGTTTGCAATTTTGACAGGCTGGCAACAGGTTACTCTTATGGCTAAGGAAAGTGAGATTTGGATTTTATATTTCCTAATCTTAACCATAGAGTATCTCTAGCTGTGATCGTGAACTTGGAAGATTTATTCTTCGGATTTTATCCGTCGAAGATCAAGTTTATTTTTGGAAGAATCTAATTTTGGGAACTCAAGATCCTGATTGTATGGGCGAACGGGATTGACGAGCTGCTTGTCTACTTACATTTTCGGTGACAAGGAGATCACTTAAATTGATTCAGTCCAACGGGTTGATTGGATGAATTCTTGGTAAGTGCCAACGGGTATGGAGGCACGGAAGCTATTTAAGGTGGATCGATGTTGCTCGGAAAAAGAGAGACTGAGTAGAAAAATCTCGATGTTAGAATCTCTGAAATCACTTGATCTCTAAAATCCTTCATGTTCATACTGTGTATCAAAGAGAGTGAGATATAGTGCAAAAACAGTAGGAAGCTGTAGGAGAGACTGTCTATTGAAGAAGTCTAGTTCGTGAACTGTAACATCTCTCAAATTGCTACATAGTGATACAGCCAATTGGCTGCCAGCGTGGAGAGTGGATGTAGGCTTGGAATAAGCTGAACCACTATAAACCTCGTGTCAATTCTCTCTTACCCTATCTTATTTATTTTATAATTGCATGATCTATCTATTGTGATGCATTAGCTATATTAAATTGTCCTTTGATTAAAGATTCGAAAGAAAATTCCGCAATCACCTATTCACCCCCCCTCTAGGTGGATTCACTAGCCAATATCAATTGGTATCAGAGCTTGGTTGCTTATTTATTGGAAGTGTTTATTATTTCTAAAGCAAAAGATCTATGGCTAGTGTTTTGGCTCCAGATTTAATTGAAGGTCAAAGCAATACCAGACCACCCTACTTCGATGGAAAAGAGTACAACGTATGGAAAAACAAGATGAAGGCATTCCTAAGATCCAAAGATCCTATGGAGTGAGATGTAGTGGAGAATGGAATTACTCCTAAAGCTGTATCTATCACAGGGAAAGAATTACCTGATGAAGTGGGAACGACGCACACCGATATCTCAAAGAGACAAGCCCTTGATGCAAAGGCTATCTACTCTCTTTATTGTGCATTATCTCCTACTGAATATAATAGAATTTCATCTTGTGAAACAGCCAAAGAAGTTTGGGACAGATTGCACGTCACCTATGAAGGAACAGATCGAGTTAAAGAAACCAAGATCAATATCCTTCTTGGTCAATATGAAGCCTTCAAAATGAAGCCAGGAGAATCCATCACGGATATGTTCAGTCGATTTACAAAAATTGTAAACGGCTTGGCATACCAAGGACAGCCAATCTCAGGACCTATGAAGGTCAATAAACTGTTGAGAGGGCTCTCCAAAGATTGGAATCACGTCAAGACATCTATAAGAGAAACACAAAGGATCATGCCTCTTTCGGTAGATGAATTGGTCGGAACACTTCAATCTTATGAAGTCGAGCAATTCAATGAGGAATTTGACACAAAAGGTAAGAAGTCAATTGCTTTAAAATCTAATGATGATTCGATGTTCTGATTCGAAGAAAACTTGGATGATGAAGAATTGGCACTTCTGATTAGAAAATTCATAAGGTTAAATAGAAAAGGAAGAAGGTTCAATGGAAAGAGACAAAACAATCAAAGATTTCAAAAGAGATCAAATGAAGAAGAAGATACCAGCAAAGAAGTTGTTTGCTTTGAATGCAAGAAGAAGGGATACATTAGACCCAACTGTCCCTTACTGAAGAAAAAGAAAGGGAAACCTGAAAAGTTCAAGAAAGCACTCAAAGCTAAAACATGGAGTGACACTGAATGTGAGGAGAGTGATGAAGAGTATGCAAACATATGTCTTATGGCAAACTCAGACTCAGACTCAGACTCAGACTCAGATTCAGACTCAGACTCAAACAGCGGTATCAAGGTTAGAAATTTAAAAATTCCTACCAAAGTATCAAAATACATTGAAGAACTTTGTCTCAGTCTTAAAGGCTCTCTTAAAAGGATTTCTGAACTAAAAAGGGAAAATTCCAAACTGAAACAACAAGAAAATATTTTAATTGAGAAAGTTGAAAATCTAGACAAGTCTCTTGCTGTTTCGAAAGAAAATGAGAATGAACTTTCAAAAGTAAATGCTTGCTTGAAAGAAGATTTATTGAAAGTCTCAAAGAAATTTTCAATGGATTCTGAAAAGTTGGATAAAATTCTTTCTATTCAAAGACTTTACTTTAATAAATCTGGTCTATGAATGACACATGAAACTGTTCCTTTGATTGATTTCCCAAAGGTAAAGGAAAGAATTAGGAATAGGCCAACAAAAACTTTTTATAAAGATCATTTCCAAAAGGTTTTTGTAAAGCTTGTTGGTAGAAATGCTCTTACATGTTCAAAATGCAAAAGTATAGAACATTTTGAAAAAGAATGTCCCAAAGTTTAGAGACTTGTTAAGAAGAGCTGGGCAAAGACTGTTTATGCTACTAACAATGATGGACCCAAGAAGATTTGGGTACCAAAGAAGACTTGAGTCTTTCTTTTAAATGCAGGTCACCTTCAAGAAGAAAATCAAGTGGTATTTGGATAGTGGATGTTCAAGACACATGACAGGAGACTCAAATTGTTTTACAAAACTCTCTCATGTAAAAGGAGGAAATGTTTCTTTTGGTGGCAACAATAAAGGAAAAATTGTTGGTCAAGGAACTGTGAAGATAGGAAACCTCACAATCAACAATGTCTCTCTTGTTGAAGGGTTGAATTACAATCTATTGAATATTAGTCAACTATGCGATACTAGATACAGAATCAACTTTCAAGAAGACACATGTTCTGAAACAAGCAAAGATCTCCCACAATCCTTTACTGGAAGAAGACATGGAAACATTTATCTGCTGGATGTAAAGTCTGACAGTCCACAATGCTTGATATCAATTCAAGATGAAGCCAACCTTTGGCATAGGAAGCTTGGACATGTCAACCTGAAGCAAATCGCAAAAGTGTCATCCAAAAAGCTTGTTCGAGGACTTCCTAACTTTAAGTATCAAAAGCATGAATTATGCACTCCTTGTGTACTTGGAAAACAGGTTAGAAATTCCTATAAGTCTATAAATCAAGTATCCACTAATCGTGTTTTGCAGCTATTACACATGGATTTATTCGGGCCAACAAGAATTCAAAGTATTGGAGGTAAAAGATATTGTTTGGTTATAGTTGATGATTATTCTCGTTTTACTTTGGTATTCTTTCTTGCAAATAAATTTGATGCATTGACTTATTTTACTAAATTTGCAAAGAAAATTCAAATTAAAAAAAGTTATGCGATTTCAAGTATTAAAACCGACCATGGTGGAGAATTTGAAAATCATGATTTTGCTAAATACTGTGATGACTATGGTATTCAACATAATTTTTCATCCCCTTACACTCCACAACAAAATGGAGTTGTAGAAAGGAAAAATCGTTCTTTGCAAGAAATGGCAAGAACTCTTTTGATCGAAAGTAATATTTCACCTCATTTTTGGGCTGAAACTACTTCTACTGCTTGCTATATCATAAATAGAATCTTTCTAAGACCTATATTAGAAAAGACACCATATGAACTGCTCAAAGGTAAGAAACCAATTGTTTAATATTTTCATGTATTTGGTTGTAAATGTTTTATCCTAAAGAATTCAAGTGATCGAATTGGTAAGTTTGAAGAAAAATCAGATGAAGGAATCTTCCTTGGCTATTCAATGACAAGCAAAGCTTTCAGAGTCTTCAACAAACGAACTCAAACTGTGGAAGAATCCATGAATGTGAAGTTTGAAGACTCAGTACAAAATCGGACTCAACCTGAAGATTTTGAGTCTGGCCAAGTGTCCACAAATTCTCTTGAAGAAAATCAAGCCTCATACACTCAGCCACAAACTAATTCAGAAGTTTCAACTGAAGAAGAGCTTCATCAAACTGATAAACCAACTACAAATTGGAAGCAGAAATCAAGTCACTCGGCAGATCTCATTATTGGCAATATTAATGAAGGGGTTCGTACAAGATCTAAAAAGCGTGAAGAATCTAGTGCTCTTGCACTCATTTCTGAGATCGAACCTAAGAATATAGAAGATGCATTGAAAGATGAAAGCTGGATTGAAGCAATGCAAGAGGAACTGAATCAATTCAAAATCAACAATGTTTGGGAGCTAGTTCCTAAACCAAAAGGTAAATCAATTATTGGTACCAAATGGGTTTTCAGGAACAAGCTTGATCAACAAGGAAAAGTGGTAAGGAACAAAGCAAGACTTGTAGCAAAAGGTTACACACAAGAAGAAGGCATCGATTATGATGAAACATATGCTCCGATAGCAAGGTTAGAAGCTATAAGATTACTTCTTGCTGTTGCTTGTTTTAAGAATTTCAGGTTATTCCAAATGGACGTGAAAAGTGCATTATTGAATGGAATTATCCAAGAAGAAGTCTATGTGGAACAACCACCAGGATTTGAAGATCCTGGAAGTCCAAACCATGTTTTCAAATGGAAGAAAGTTTTATATGGATCAAAACAGGCACCTCGAGCATGGTATGAAAGGTTAAGCAACTTCTTAATTCAAAATGGCTTCTCTAAAGATAAAGTAGATACTATTTTATTTATAAAAAGAGAAGGCAAGGATTTCATACTTGTTCAAATTTATGTTGATGATATTATTTTTTGATCTTCTAATGAGAAACTTTGCAAGAATTTTTCAAAGTGTATGCAGAATGAATTTGAGATGAGCATGATGGGAGAACTAAACTTCTTTTTGGGACTTCAAGTCAACCAATCAAGTGAAGGAACTTTTATCCATCAAGAGAAGTATACAAAAGACCTTATCAAGAAGTTTGGAATGGAGAATTGCAAGAAAACAGAAACTCCTATGTCAAGCTCATCAAAGCTGGATAAAGACGAATAAGGAAAGAGTGTAGACCAAAAACTATACAGGAGTATAATCGGGTCACTTCTTTACCTTACAGCTTCTAGACCTGATATTTTGTTTAGTGTTTGCATATGTGGTAGATTTCAATCTGATCCTAAAGAATCTCATATGACAGCGGCTAAGCACATTATTAAATATGTTGCAACTACATCTAAGCTAGGTCTGTGGTATTCCAAACAAGGAGTTTTTACTCTCCTTGGATATTCTAATGCTAACTTTGCTGGTTGTAGAATGGATAGAAAAAGTACTACAGGTACATGTCAACTATTGGGAAACAGAATGGTGTCTTGGTTCTCAAGAAAACAAAGTACCGTGGCTCTTTCAACCGCTGAAGCAGAGTACATAGCTCTTGGAAGTTGCTGCTCTCAAATCCTATGGATGCAACAACAATTGAGAGACTTTGGAGTTGAGGAAACAAGTACAGAAATCAAATGTGACAACACAAATGCAATTAACCTCACAAAAAATCCAATACTTCACTCAAGAGCAAAGCACATTGAAATCAAGCATCATTTCATTCGAGATCATGTTCAAAGTGGAGATGTGGTAATTCAGCATGTAAACTCAAAGAATCAATTAGCAGATATATTTACAAAGCCCCTGGAAAAGACTCATTTCGAATCAATTCGCTCAAGACTGAATATTGTAAAATTTGAAGAGGTTCAGACTCAAAATTAAAGTCTTGAAAAGTTCAAACTCAATGCAAGATCTGAAGGCAGTTCAGACTCAAAGCAAGGTCTGAAGACGTTTCAAACTCAACGTAAAGTCTGATGGCACTCAGACTTAAGGTAAAGTCTGAAAAGAGTTCAGACTCAGAGGTAAAGTCTGAACGACTATCAGACTCTGTATTTCTAGTCTTTTTACGTATTTTAATTTCCTCGTATTCTCTATTTTATTTTATTTTTGGTAATTACTTTTTGAATTTTCGAAATCTCTTCTTACTCATTGTTCGACACGCAATTATGGCAGTTTATATTTTCAAAAGGCGGTTTTCTTTTTTCGGAATTACGGTTTATTTTTAGCAGTTTTCCCTTTACTTTTTGGCGACGATTCATATTCCCGTGTTATTTTCTTTCACTATTTATACTCTCGAATCGTCACTTTTCATCCGCAACTACTCTTTTGCAATCCATCCTCATACTCTTTCGCTTTCAAAACCCTAAAAAGATTGCATTTACCGTTCCTGTTTCATCCCTTTCTCATCACAAAGATTCCATTTTTCTTCATGAACAAGTTGAATCTTTGCTTGCTCTCCAAGTATGTCGTCTCGCAAGTCTTCTAGAATCGCCAACAGGGGTCCACAGAGACAGCCAAAGGGTCCTACAAGGGTGGACCTAACGGAAGAAGATTCTCATCAACGAGAAGCAGAAAGCCAGCACCTTGAGGAAGAGATTACAGAAGCAAAACCAGTAAGAACACTCAAACCGAATGTTGCTTATGATCTTTACAAAAGGCTTAAGGATGGAAAGGTAAGCCTAAAGACGATTGAGGAATATTTGAAGGAGAGAGGGTTTAAAAGCGAGTATTTGTTTTTGATGGAGATGGAGAGGTTGAATGTCGTTGTGAAAGGAACAGCACAAAGGGCGCTGGAGAATATTTCGAGTAATCCACTTGAGAATACTCCTGCTGAGACCCTAGATGATGATGAAAGACTTTTCTCTCAATTTGAGCCGCAATTTGGTGTGGCTGCTAATATTGTTTGTCCTTCGGGAAGTCTGTTTCGGTCGAAGGAGTATGAGTGAGTATATGTGAAGCTGTTAAAGAGGAGCGTGGTCAATCCGAGAAGCGTGGATTTTGACTTCCTAGATTCATTGAAGATTAATTTAAGAGGGAAGTTTGCTAGGCTACAATTGGAGAATTTCTGCACGGATATGACAGAGGCCTATTCTGAACTCACGGCTTACTTTTACTCGAATTTGTCTTTTTTGGATGCAAATCGGTTGTCCTTTTTCTTTCATGGACAAGGACTATATAGTTGATGTTGACTTGCTGGCTGACATTATTGGTGTGGAAAGGAGGAGCTTCCAACCAATCAAAGTTTCTACAGCCTATGCAACTTTGGAGATTGTACGAGACAGGACTGTTGAAGGCAAGATATCCTATACTAGGATGAATGCCACAAATGTGCTGTTGCATAAAATAGTCATCAACTATATCTGACCAAAGACGACTTCGAAGACCGACGTCTCCAAAATAGAAGCCAAGCTGATGTTCGCCATCAACAAAGGCAGACCCTTTTCTCTCCCACACGTTATACTTTTCCACATGTACAGGACAATGGTTAAGGATAGGGGTCTATTGCCTTACTCATCAATCATCACCAAATTGTTCAGGCACTTCGGTATACAAATTCCTGCACCTTTATGCCTGACCAAATTAAGTCTGATGCTCATTGGGTAGAAGATGGTGATGAAGATGAAGCTTCCAGAGCTGAATGTTGCACTGGAAAGGCTGAGGGAGGAGACAGCTGCGAAGGAGATCCCTACTGCTTCATCAAAAAGAATGGGCAAAGAGCCCATGGCTGAGAAGAAACGAAGAAAAATCATCCTGCAAGATGAAGAGGATGAGGATGATGCCATGACTCTGTCCGCTCTCTCAAGATTGAGGAGCCCTGTTAGTTTGAGAACAGAGGCTGGAGAGAGAGCAACGAAAGAAGTAGAAGAGAGGGAAGTTGAGAAACAGAGGAAGAGAGAAGAGGAAAGGAAGAGAAGAGAGGAAGAAAGGAAAAGAAAAGCAGAGGAAGAGAAAAGAGAAGCAGAAGAGGAGGAGAGAAGAAGAGAGGAACAGAGAGAAGAAGAAGAGAGACAGAGGAAAGCTGAAGAAGAAGAAGAAAGAAGGAAAGAAGAAGAGGAAGAATTGAGAAGAGAAGAAAAAGAAAGAAGAAAGAAGGATGAGGAAGAAAGCAAATTGCAGGAGGATATGGCTACGGGATTAGAGCCATCATTTGTTTGGGGAAGAGACCGAGAAACATCCAAGTGCTGATATGGATGTTGGCGATGAATATTCTACTCCACCCACTGGCATCAATACAGAGGGAGTTGCTGCAGAACAGGGGACTATATCGCCACTACACTTTAGTGATGTGAGTAGATCGGGTGCTGATCCTGAAGAGGTTTATGCATATCATTTCCCAGAACATGAGGAATCCTCACCTATCAAGAAGGAAAGGGCTGAGAAAAAAGCTCCTAGTTTCCAAACTCAATCTGCCGGTCCAAGTGGAAGTAATGCAAATTCGGCAGCCTTTACACAGCTGTTGGATATCATGTTGGACTTGAAAAAGCAGGTTTTTGGGATGGACTTCGAGCTAAGGCATTTGAAAAAGGCGCTGCTGAGTACTTCAGTGAACATGCAAGATCAGATCAATGCACTAAGAGCTCAAGTTGAATCGAATCAGACCAGTGCAAAGTTAGCTTCAGTGAAGGAAAATCTTGCAAAACTTGAGAAGACAGTCCAGGAGCTCAGCAAGTTTCACCTTGTTCGTTTCCCTACAGGCCCCTAAATCTTTTCAAAATCTTCCTACATTCACTCTACCTCTCTGATGGGACAAAAAGGGAGAGAGTTGCAGATTTGATTGCAGTTTGATTGCAGATTTTGAAGATTTGAAGTTTTTTTTTAAGCTTTAAGTTTCTTTTATTTGAAGTTTATTTTATTGCTTAGACTGTTTTCGTTTTGGATTTTTGTTGGGTTGTTTATTTGAACTTCTATGACTTTATGCTGATTTGATGTTTGGATCTAGACTTATGGATTTGCATTGCAGGATCATTATATTTGTGAGGATATTTGTTATTGAACTAACATTCTATTTTGCAGAAATAATCCTCAAAGTATATATGAGTTTTTCTTGCAGGTTCTTAAAATTGGCAAATCTGCTGAGGGTTTTGTCACCATCAAAAAGGGGGAGATTGTTGAAGAAAAATCCCTTGGAGTTTTGAAGTTGACAAAACAGCCTCGAGAGTTAAGGTCTGAAGAATCCAAGACTTAGTCGGTTAAGTCTGAAGATTTCAAGTCTCAAAGGTTTTCCGTCTGACAGACAGTCAAGACCCAAAGTTCGGTCTAAAGTTTTTCCGTCTGAAGACTATTAAGACCCAGTTTCCGTCTGAAGACCTTTAAGACCCAAATCAAAGTTTGAAGACAGTTTGCGATTTTGACAGGCTGGCAACAGGTTACTCTTATGGCTAAGGAAAGTGAGATTTGGATTTTATATTTCCTAATCTTAACCATGGAGTATCTCTAGCTGTGATCGTAAACTTGGAAGATTTATCCTTCGGATTTTATCTGTCGAAGATCAAGTTTATTTTTGGAAGAATCTAATTTTGGGAACTCAAGATCCTGATTGTATGGGCGAACAGGATTGACGAGCTGCTGTCTACTTATATTTTCGGCGACAAGGAGATCACTTAAATTGATTCAGTCCAACAGGTTGATTGGATGAATTCTTGATAAGTGCCAACGGGTATGGAGGCACAGAAGCTATTTAAGGTGGATCGATGTTGCTCGGAAAAAGAGAGACTGAGTAGAAAAATCTCGATGTTAGAATCTCTGAAATCACTTGATCTCTAAAATCCTTCATGTTCATATTGTGTATCAAAAAGAGTGAGATATAGTGCAAAAACAGTAGGAAGCTGTAGGAGAGACTGTCTATTGAAGAAGTCTAGTTCGTGAACTGTAACATCTCTCAAATTGCTACATAGTGATTATAGCCAGTTGGCTACCAGCGTGGAGAGTGGACGTAGGTTTAGAATAAGCCGAACCACTATAAACCTCGTGTCAATTCTCTCTTACCCTATCTCATTTATTTTATAATTGCATGATCTATCTATTGTGATGCATTAGCTATATTAAATTGTCCTTTGATTAAAGATTCGAAAGAAAATTCCGCGATCACCTATTCACCCCCCCTCTAGGTGGATTCACTAGCCAATATCAGTCTCGAAAACTAACAAAGCTTTTTAAACCTCTTAAAGCTGCAAGGGTCATGGCATCATCAACATCTTCATCATCTTCATCTTGTAAGATGATTTTTCTTCTTTTCTTTTCAGGAGCAGCAATGGGCTCCTTGCCTTTCTTCTTTGCAGCAGTAGCAGATTCTTTTGAGGTGGTTTTCTCTTTCAATCCCTCAAGAGCCTTGTTCAGTTCTCTTAGCTTCATCTTCATAACCATCTTATAGCCAACGAGCATGAGAGCATAATTAGTCAGACACAGAGGAGCAGGAATTTGAATCTTACAGTGCCTGAACAGATGAGTGACCAGAGAGGAGTAAGGAAGTTGATCCTTGTCCTTAACCACAATCCTGTACATGTGGAATAGGATAGTGTGTGGGAGAGAGAATCTAACTCTTTCACTGAGAGCAAACATCAGCTTTGCCTCTGTCTTCGAAACATCAATTTTTGACGTCGACTTGGGCCTGAGATAGTTGATAACAATCTTGTGGCGCAATACCTTAGAGGCATTCATCCTTGTATAGGATATCTTGCCCCCTAGGCTTCTGTCACGAACTATCTCCAATGTAGCATATGCAATGGACACTTTAATCGGTTGGAAACTCCTTCTTTCCACCCCGATTATGTCAGCAAGAGTGTCAACATTCACAACATACTCCCTATCCTTAAAAGTAAATGAAAATCTATTCCCATCCAAAAATGATAGATTCGAATAGAAATAAGCAGTCAATTTAGGATAAGCGATTGTCGAATCAGTGCAAAAAGTCTCAAGCTGTAATTGAGAAAATTATTCTCTAAGATTGATCTTAATCGAATCAAGAAAGTCAAAATCCACGCTTCTGGGGTTCATGACCTCCCTTTTCAGGAGTTTCGAATAGACTCGCTCCTGTTCCTTAGAGTGAAAAATGCTTCCCTCGGGGCAAACAAATTAACAACAATCCCCATCTTTGGTTGGAATTGAGTGAACAGCCTCTCATCATCATCTAAAGGCTGATTTGCAGTTCCAAACCGCAGATCACTTGGTATATTCTCAAAAGTACTCATTCACTTCTCCTTCTTTAACCACCCCCAACTTCTCCATCTCACGTAGAAAAATGGTTTCGTTTCTATAACCCCTTTCTTTTAGAAAACCATCAATTAAGTTCAACTTTGTTCCTCACTCCTTCAATTTCTTGTAGAGAGAATAAGCGAGTTTTGGTCTTAGGGTTCTTACCGGTTCAACTTCCTCAATGACTTCTTCTTCTTGTCGTTGTTGACTTGCTTGTTCCTTTTGCGAGGAGTCTTCTTCCTCGGTGAGGTCCACTCGAGTAGGTCCCTCAAATCTTTTTTGTGGTCCCTTGCTAGCCAGCCTTGACGATTTCCTTGAAGACATCTTTAACTTGAAGGGAGAAAAGACAGATTGTCCACAAAAAGATGAGATTTTTATAGAGTAAACAAAAGGAAACGGGATCGCAAGTGGATTTTTTTTTTTTTTTAACTTCTAGGGTTTCGAAAGGGAGTGAGAAAGGCGATTGTTGAATGTGAAAGACGAAGACAACGATTCAGAGGTATAAATAGTAGGAACAAAAAGAGGATACTGAACCGTTGCAAAGGAAAGTGAAAACTGCCAAAATTAAAAAAAAAATTATCATTTTTTTAAAAGAAAACTGCCATAAATGAAAATTTAAATAAAATACATATCTCAATATTCCAAAAATAAATATAAATCTATTATGGCATATTTAAAAACTTTCTCGACGTAATTCTCGAATTAAAAGTCCTTCAAACTTTGCGTCTGAGTCTGAACACTTCAAGACTTTACCTTTAGAGTCTGAACACTTTCAGACCTTTAGACTTTACCTTTGATTCTGAACATCCTCATACTTTATGATGTTCAATCTTGAGCGAATGGATTCAAATTGACTTTTCTCTAGTGGCTTTGTAAAAATGTCCGCCAGTTGGTTCTTTGAATCGATGAACTAAATCACCACTTCTCCACTTTGAACATGATCTCTAATAAAATGATGCTTAATTTCAATGTGCTTTGCCCTTGAATGAAGTATTGAATTCTTTGTAAGATTGATAGCGCTGGTATTGTCGTATTTGATTTCTGTGCATGATTCTTCAACTCCAAAATCTTTCAGTTGTTGTTGCATCCATAATATTTGAGAACAGCAACTTCCAAAAGCTATATACTCTGCTTCAGCTGTTGAAAGAGCTACGATACTCTGTTTTCTTGAGAACCAAGATACCAACCTGTTTCCCAAGAATTGACATGTACCTAAAGTACTCTTCCTGTCCACTTTGCATCCGGCTAAGTCAGCATCAGAATATCCAAGGAGTATAAAGTCTCATTCTTTGGAATACCATAGACCTAGCTTAAAGGTAGTTGCAACATATTTGATAATACGCTTCACAGTAGTCATGTGAGATTCTTTAGGATTTGATTGAAATCTAGCATAAATACAAACGCTAAACAAAATATCAGGCCTAGGTGCAATAAGGTAAATAAGTGAACCAATTATACTCCTGTATAGCTTTTGGTCTACACTTTTTCCTTCTTCATCTTTGTCCAACTTCGATAAATTTGACATTGGAGTTTTTGTCTTGCAATTCTCCATTCTATATTTTTTGATGAGATCTCTTGCATATTTTTCTTGGTGAATGAAAGTTCCTTCTTTGGATTGTTTAACTTGTAGTCCTAGAAAGAAGTTTAACTCACCCATCATGCTCATTTCAAATTCATCCTACATACATCTTGAAAATTTCTTGCATAGATTTTCATTAGAAGAGCCAAAAATTATGTCATCAACATAAATCTGAACAAGTATAAAATCTTTTCCTTCTCTTTTAATGAATAAAGTATTGTCTACTTTACTTTTAGCAAAGTCATTTTGAATTAAAAAATTACTCAGTCTTTCATACCATGCTTGGGGTGCTTGCTTTAATCCATATAACGCATTCTTTAACTTGAAGACAAAATTTGGTTTCCTTGGATCTTCAAAACTAGGTGGTTGTTCCACATAGACTTCTTCTTGGATAATTCCATTTAAAAATGCACTCTTCACGTCCATTTGGAATAACCTGAAATTTTTTAAACAAGCAAAAGCAAGAAGTAATCTGATTGCTTCTAACCTTGCCACTGGAGCGTAGGTTTCATCATAGTCGATTCCTTCTTCTTGTGTATAACCTTGTGCTACGAGTCTTGCTTTGCTTCTCACCATCTTTCCTTGTTGATCTAGCTTGTTCCTGAAAACCCATTTAGTTCCAATAATTGACTTACTTTTTGGTTTAGGAACAAGTTCCCAAACATTATTGATTCTGAATTGATTCAATTCTTCTTGCATAGCTTTAATCCAGCTTTCATCAATCAAGGTTTCTTATATTGTCTTGGGTTCGATTTCTAAAACAAGTGCTAGAGCACTAGACTCTTCACGCCTTTTGGATCTTGTACGAATCCCTTCATCAATGTTACCAATGATGAGATCTGCAGGGTGACTAGATTTGTGTTTCCAATTGTTGATTGGTTTGTCAGTTTTCTGAGTCTTTGTTTCAGTTGTAGCTACTGATTTAGTTGGCTGTTGAACATCAGAAGCTTGATTTTCTTTGGGGGAATTTGTAGGAACTTGCACAGATTCATATTCTTCAAGTTGAGTTTGATTGATATGATTCTGTATTGAGTCTTCAAACTTCACATTCAAGAATTCTTCCACAGTCTGAGTCTTTTTGTTGAATACTCTGTAAGCTTTGCTTGACATTGAGTAACCAAGGAAAATTCCTTCATCTGATTTTTTATCAAACTTACCAATTCGATCATTTGCATTATTTAAAATAAAGTATTTGCAACCAAATACATAAAAGTAAGAGACAATTGGTTTCTTTCCTTTGAACAATTTATAAGGAGTTTTCTCCAAAATAGGTCTTACAAAAATTCTGTTAATAATATAACAAACAGTTGAAGTTGTTTCAGCTTAAAAACGAGGAGAAATATTATTTTCAATTAAAAGAGTTTCTTGCCATTTCTTGTAATGAACGATTTTTTCTTTCCACAACTCCATTTTATTGTGGAGTGTATGGAGATGAAAAATTATGCTAAAAACCAAAATCATCACAGAAATTAGCAAAATCTTGATTTTCAAATTCACCTCCATGATTAGTACGAATACTTGTTATAGCATAACCTTTTTTATTTTGAACTTTCTTAGCAAACTTAGTGAAATAAGACAATGCTTCAGTTTTTTTTTTAAAGAAAGAATACCCAAGTAAAACGAGAATAGTCATCTACTATTACCAAACAATACATTTTTTCTCCAATGTATTGTGTTCTCCTTAGTCCAAACAAATCCATGTGCAAAAGCTGTAAAACACGTTTAGTTAATACCTGATTCATAGATTTGAAAGAGTTTCTAACCTGTTTTCCTAGTACGTAGGATGTGCAAAGATCATGTTTTTGATACTTCAGGTTAGGTAGTCCTCAGACTAACTTCTTGGATGATACTTTTGCGATTTGCTTCATGTTGATATGTCCAAGCTTTCTATGCCGAAGAATAGCTTCGTCTTGAATGGATATCAAGCATTGAGAACTATCAAACTTTATATCCAGTAAATAGATATTTCTATGTCTTCGTCCAGTGAATGATTGAGAAAGATCTTTGCTTATTCCAGAACACGTATCTTCTTGAAAGTTGATCTTATATCCAGTGTCAAACAGCTGACTGATACTGAGAAGATTATAATTTAAACCTTCAACTAGAGATACATTGTTCATTGTGAGATTTCCTATCTTCACGATTCCAACCAACAATTTTTCCTTTATTGTTGCCACCAAAAGATACACTTCCCCCTTTTACTTGTGAAAGATTTGTGAAACAAGTTGAATCTCCTGTCATGTGTCTTGAGCAGCCACTATCCAAGTACCATTTGATCTTCTTCTTGATAGTAACCAGCAGTTAAATGAAGAACTCAAACTTTCTTTGGTACCCATATTTTCTTGGGTCCAACATTGTTAGTACCAAACACAGTCTTTGCCCAATCTCTCTTAATAGGTTTCCAAACTTTGGAACATTCCTTCTCAAAATGTTCTAAGCTGTTACACTTTGAGCACTTGAGAGCACTTCGCCCAATAGGTTTTACAAAAACCTTTTGAAAGTGATTCTTGTAAAAAGACTTTTTGGGTCTATTTTTTATTCTTTCCTTTACCTTTGGAAAATCAATCAAGGGAATAGTTTCTGATGTCATTCCCAGGCCAGACTTATTAAAATATGGTCTTTGGATTGAAAGAATTTTATCTAACTTTTCAGATCCTATTGAAAACTTTTTAGTAACTTTCAAAATGTCTTCTTTCAAGCAAATATTTTCTTTTGAAAGAATAGATTCATTTTCTTTTGATTCAGCAAAACATTTGTTTAAGTTTTCAACTTTTTCAATCAAAACCTTTTCCTACTGTCTTAGTTTGGAATTCTCCCTTTTTAATTCAGAAATCCTTTTGAGATAGGCTTTAAGGCTAAAACAAAGTTCATCTATATATTTCGAGACTTTAGTAGGAATTTTTAAATTTCTAATCTTGACCTCACTATCTGAGTCTGAATCTGAATCTGATTCTGAATCTGAGTCTGATTTTGAATCTGAGTCTGACTTTACCATAAGACAGATGTTGGCATAACCTTCATCACTGTCTTCACATTCTGTGTCGCTCCATGTTTCAGCTTTGAGAGCCTTCTTGAATTTTTCTATTTTTCCTTTCTTTTTCTTTAGCAAGGGGCGGTTGGGTCTAATGTGTCCCTTTTTCTTACATTTGAAGCAAACAACATCATTGTTGGTTTCATCTTCTTCATTTGATTTCTTTTGAAATCTTTGATTGCTCTGTCTCTTCCTATTGAACCTTCTTCCTTTTCTGTTTAACTTTCTAAACTTTCTTATCAAGAGTGCTAACTCTTCATCATCCAAGTCATCTTTTAAATCTGTATCATCAGAATCTTCATTAGATTTTAAAGCAATTGCCTTCTTACCTTTGGGATCTATATCCTCATTGAATTGCTCGACTTCATATGATTGAAGTGTGCCAACCAATTCGTCTACAAAAAGAGGCATGATCCTTTGTGTTTCTCTTATGGAAGTCTTTACGTGATTCCAATCTTTGGAGAGTCCTCTCAGCAGCTTATTGACCTTCATTGGTCCTGAGATTGGTTGACCCTAATATGCTAAGCCATTTACAATTTCTGTAAAATGACTAAACACGTTAGTAATAGATTCTCCTGGCTTCATCTTGAAGACTTCATACTGTCCAAGAAGGATATTGATCTTTGTTTCTTTAACTCGATTGGTTCCTTCATAAGTGACATGCAACCTATTCCAGACTTCTTTAGTTGTTTCAAAAGATGAGATTCTATTATACTCAGTATGAGATAAAACACAGTATAGAGAATAAATAACTTTAGCATCAAGGGCTTGTCTCTTCGTTATTTCGATTTGTGACAGTCCTCCTCCATCTGCTATTTCTTTTCCTGTGGATGATATAGCTTTAGGAATAATCCCTTTTTCTACTACGTCCCATTCCAGAGGGTCCTTTGATCTTAGGAATGTCTTTATCTTGTTCTTCCATACATTATATTCCTTCCCATCGAAGTAAGGTGGTCTGGTATTGCTTTGGCCTTCAATCAAACCTGGAGCCAAAATACTAGCCATAGATCTTTAGCTTAGGAAGTATAAACACTTCCAACAATCAAGCACACAAGCTCTGATACCAATTGATAAAGGCTAGTAAGCACACCTAGGGGGGGTGAATAGATGTTTATAATTTTCTTTTGAAACTTTTAACCTAAATCACTCAACTTGAAATAAAATCAGAGTATAACGACTTAAAACTAAACACTTAAGCAATTTTAAATCATGCAGCAATAAAATAAAGAGATTAAGGTAAGAAGATTTGAACATAGAAGTTTATAGTGGTTTGGTTTAATCCAAGCCTACGTCCACTCTCCACGCTGACAACCCACTAGCTGAATTCACTATGTAGCAAATGAGATTTGTACAGCTTATGATCTAGACTTCTTCAGTTGAAAGTCTTGGCTGTTGCTCACACAAATCCTCACTGTATGTTTCTCTCATTTTGTACACAACTATTACTCAAGAAATTTGAGAACAAGGAGCTTCAGAGGTTCAGACTTTGAAATTTTCTATCAGCGCACTACTTCGAACAACAATAACTCCACCTTTAAATACTCCCTCGTGCTTTCATAGCCGTTAGCACCTTCCAAAGGAGTTCATCCAATCTACCCGTTGGAATGAATCAATTAAGGTGATCTTCAAGCTGTCGAATATATGTGGAAGATAGCTCGTCAATCATGTTCGCCCATACAATCAGAATCTTGAGTTTACATAAGTGAAACCTTCCAAATTTTGCTTGTTCTTCAACGGATATTCAAATTGAGATAAATCTTGATGAGAATAACCAAATAATTTTCGAGCTAAGTTCAAGTAGAGATCTTCCATGAAATAGAACGAATCATAGAAGATATTATCCAATCTTTAAAATCCTAAACCGTTAGATTGAAAAGCTGTCAACTTGGGCAAACTCTAAAAATTGAGTCTAACTATCTTCATACTTTGATTAAGTTTAGAGATCTTCAGACTGAAATATTTGGATCTTGAACTCTTCAGACTTAAGCGATTGGGTCTTGGACTCTTCAGACCAAACTGACGAAGATGTTTTGTTAACTTCAAAACACTAAGGGATTTTTCTTCAACATCATAAATAAGTTTTAGGCGAAGACTGGCTTTTTCTTTTGTACATGTGCCATTGTGTGGTGTCTGCATATGATGGCAGCGTTTATTTGCTGTAGGAGACTATTATTTGAAACAATACGTGATGGCTGAGCTAGAGGTCACAGTAAGCAAGAGAACAGAGTTGGATGACTTTGTCGTGATAAAAAGCGATGGGTTATAGGATGCACTCTCTGATGAGGTTGCCTGCCAACTCTTGAAGAGATATCTCGACGGACATATAAAGAGGAGGTTCCCTAAGGAGCTGAGAGGAAGTAATGCCGCTAAGGTGGCTGTGGTGCTAGCCGAACTGGCCGTGGCTTGAGGTAGCCAAGACAATATCAGTGTGATTGTGGTCGAGCTAAAGAAACCAAACTAGTAAAATGTAAATAGGTACTCTGCAATTAAGAACGTTTCTTTATGGTTAGTGTTGGGCTAATCAATGTTCATCTTGTATAATGACTTCAACTTGGTATTAAAATGCCAAATCCTTCATATCATTGCTTCATGGTCCTTCATGTCATTGCTTCATGGTGTTTTTCCTTTTTCTTTTCTTTGGTAAAGAGAGTGGTGTTTTTCCTTTATACCTCAAATGATGAACTTTTTTCCCAAGATTGACAATTACAACATCAACATTGTGTTGGAGACTGCTGAAGCTCTACTTGTGACAGACACTATCTCTATATCTGTCCATTAGGTGGAGTCCACTTGAGCTTACTACTTTGCGATAATATGCCAGTCTTGTTCAATTGATAAACTTGAGAATGTCGAGTTTGGGGTACAGGTGGTTCCCAACTAGAAAAGATTATGAAAATAGATTGTGGAGACCCAACCTTACTTTCCGGTATACAGACCCTCTGCGTGCATAATGAAAAAAGAAAGTAAAGAAGAGTGTAGGAAATTCAAGAACAAAGCAACATGGGAAGAGCACTCTCCAAATGAGCAAAAGTAAACTTTCATACCTTAAATTCTTCAAAAACCGAACAGACACAACTCTTTTGCAGAGGGCTATATCCTAATAAACACAGAAATTGTTGCAAAGCTTTTTGAAAACACAATCACAAGAAGGAAAAGTTCAAGAAACAAAAAGGACTCCGTGGACTATAAGGAAGCCCTTTCTTTTCTCACTTCTCAGCCAACCATTCTTCGATGTGGCACATCTCAATCTCTTCCTCTTTTAACTGGCAAAGTCGAGGGGAACGGATGAGCACTCGTTTTATAATGTCTCTTCACTCCTTTTGTCCTCCAATCCTCACCCTTATTTAGCTTGGAAGTAGGTTCTGACATCATGAAGCAGAGATGAAAATTTTCAGAAAGAAAGAAAGCGAGAACTTTCCAAAGGCCGTATTCAACAGGTATTGCTGCACAATCCTTTACATCCCTGAAACCTAGAAAAACTGTGCAATTACTTATGAAGCTGGAGTATCTTCCTATGCCATAGTGTAGCTTGAGATGGAGATGTCCGCTTGAGGCGAAGCATGGATGTACACAAACTCAAGGCTCTTCCCTGAATGTAAGGATTCGATCCAAGGTAACACATATGAGTCACCGGACCTGGTTAGTCCCCACAGAGGACTGTAGAGCTTGGAGATCGACAGGTTTGACATATTTCAGCATCTTGTCCAACTTGTTGGTCACCACCGTCGAGTATCCGTGGTAAGTTCTCCCGCAGGGAGGGGGTCCATGTAGATTGAGGAGGCAGAGGTTTGGCGCAAGGAATTACATGCCAGCGAACTTTCAAGGAAATTTCAGAGCAGACGATGGTTTCAAACGGGTGGCAAAACACGAGTCAACGAATGCATATACGCGTCTTTCGCGGTGTCTGCGTAAGGACCGAGGACTAGAGAGATCGAGAGAGGAACTTCTCAGTTCGATTTAGTCAAAGCACATGTTGTCAATAGAAACTAGAAATCCGTGACCACACGGCATCAATTTTTCGGGCTCATCTTCCCACCCATGACTACGTGCGCCAAAAATATAACTCCGCTCTTGTCGGTCGTGGGATTCAAGGTTGTCGACGTCGGACCACTCAGTGCAAGATCTAAAAAATGTCAATGTCGAGACTTTCGAATTTAAACGCAGCAAGTTCTCTTGATTTGATTATGTACATGGCAAATTTACCCGGCATTCTTGTTAGTTGTCAGATTGTTTTGTCACAGTTGACTATTAGATCTTGCGTAGTGTCCGATATAAAACTTGTCAACGTCGAATATGAACGCGGTAAATATGCTTTAGTTTTGCTAATGGCGAAGTAAATTGAGCCCTTCCTTTCCCTAATGATATGATCACTGAGAATAGATAATAATCAACATGTCCATTTAAATGATAAAAAACCGAATACATTTTACATCAACTACACCATGTTAATTATTTAACTTTTTTAGGTATAATTTGCTGATATTTCATATAGATTTTGTTAAAACCCAACTAAAAAATGTTTGTTATTTTCAAAGCACCATCCCTTTTGTGTCATGTGTAATCAATATATTGAAAGTCAAAAAAAAAAAATTCTTATTAGATTTGATAAATGAGTGACCCGGTGAACGCATTCATTGAAAAGATCCACACTAGAGTACCCATATAAACTTGTGCAGCCACATAAATCATAGACGTACTTACTCATTAGTTGGTTTAATCGTCTAGGGTTCTATGAAAAAGTGTTCCGAGAGCACTAATTAGATAATCAAATAAGTAAATATTGCGATTTCAAATGCACTAACTAGTCTTACGATATGCACAATCACCATTAATTGATTAGAAAATTAGTAAATATTGCTTTATTAGAAAATTAGGCTTCCTTTTATTTAATTTTATGTTAGGTACTCTTGTTGCACCTTCTAGAAAACAACTACAAAAGAAAAGAACAACTCAAAACGATTAAGGCTCCATTATAATTGAAAAATATATATTTTTTAAAAATGACTGTTTGTATTATTTAATATTATAAGTCAATATTTAATGTTTTGAACATCAATAATAATTTATGTCTAGATAATTTCGTAAACGGTAAAAATATTTTTGTTAATTCAAATTTTTTTTTTTTTGTGTGTGATTCAAGCAATCATTTGCTTAAAACCTTGAAAGCAGACATCACTGTGAGACCTTTGTTTTGTCAAGACAAGACTCAGTCAAACTCGCAGATGTAATGAAAGTCCTTGGAAAAATATTGGATTTGACTTTCACTCAAGTGCGTAAAATTCGATTCTCTCGTAAATCGCGGCGTTTCGATCGGGTTTCTACATGTTTTTTAGTCTTCACCCTTATTCCCTGCATATTTTTTGGTCGAGATTGAATTGACTATTATCAAAATAGATCTCATTTCTTTTCGCTTTTTTTTTTTTTTTTCCTGAAACACCTCCGCAGAAAAATCTTAAAAAGATCAATAGCTACAGAAATAATCTCTGGGGCCAAATCACAATAAAAACGCACAAAAGAAGACAAAAAGAAAAGGTTAGGTTATTACGGAAAAAGTTTGTAATAGAGATTATTACAAACTTTTCTTCGGAAAATAATAGAGAGCATCGTCTATTTCCATACTTACATTGCACGTCTTAATGTAATAGTTTTTCACTCTATACCATTAGATTTCAACAATATTTAAGAAAAAAATTAGAATAATTTGTAGTAGAGTAAGAAAACCTTCATTTAAAGTCATCCACCTCTTCCGAAAGAATCCAGATTCCATACATATGAAGTTTAATACCATGTCTTATATATATATATTTTTTATCTGTTACGGGATTAATGAGGCCGTGCTTGGAATATTTGAAAAGATTTCAAATTTAAAACTTCATATTCGTTATCACTTATCGTGTTAATAACTGCTCTCGACACACTTTTATGCTTGTTTAATTTAGATTAATCAGATTTTGAATTTAGTAATTGCACATTAGACAAGAACGTTCCATACATTATAAAATACATAATTTTCTTAATTGATTTTTTATAATGAGTAACACTGAAGTACTTGAAAAAAAAAATCACGCTAAAAATAGTTATACATATTTTTGGTGCATCCTGAAAACAGTGGCAAACTGAAAATGCGGAAATTGATTTTCAAGTAAGATTGACGACACAAATAATTTAATTTAATTTATTTTGTTTTACAAGGGATCTTTAACAAAAAAAACCTGATGGAATTAAAATTATATTCACAATGTCTATCTATTAAATTCTCATTTTTCATTCAACTCAATGTCAACTAAAATCCTTTTTATTGTTTCTTTGCAGAAATTACAATGGATGAACTTTGACTTATTTTAATCTTAAACACCAGGAATGTTCATAACATGTATATAAATGTTGACACGTAATTACTTTTTGTTGCGCGAATTTTACTTATGACTCTTTTTTTTTAAGGGAAAAAACCACCAAAAACCTCAAACTTTGTCTAAAGTGATAGATTTACCCCAAATTTTTTTTTTGACGTAAAAAATCCCAAACTTTTCAAACCGTGATACATTTACCCCATCAAGGGCATTTTTTATCTTTTTCTTTGTTTTTTTTTTTTTTTTTTTTTTTTTTTCTTCTTCCCTCTGCTTGCCATGGCGAAGGGAAGCCAACGTCCGACAAGGGCGGCCCTCGCCCAACACAGGTGAAGCGGCTCTCGCTGGTGAAGGGCAAGGGCTTGGCGAGGGATGCCCTCGCCAGACTCGGGCGAGGGGTGCCCTCGCCGGCGTCGGGTGAGGACCTCCCTCACCGGATCTGGGCGAGGGCGCGAGGGAGGCCCTTGCCCAACCCAGCCAAGGGCCACCCTCGCCCAACGCCGTGGAGGGAAGCCGCCCTCGTCAGCACCGGCTTCCCTCCGCTTGCCAATCGAAGGAAGAGAGAAGAAAAAAAATTTAAAAAGGTAGAAATACCAAAATGTCCTATAGTTTTGGGGGTAAATGTGTCACACGATAGAAGTTCAGGGTTTTTTGTGTCACAAAAAAAAAAAGCTTGGGGTAAATGTGTCACAATTAACAAAGTTCAAGGTTTTTCACATCACAAAAAAAAAAAAAGTTTGGGATAAATTTGTCATTTTGGGCAAAATTTGAGATTTTTCGTGATTTTTTCCCTTTTTTTTTTTAATCTTACGGTGCATGCACTTTGAAATTTTTGAATCTTGAGCACTTGAAATTTTCATAAATATGTATAAACTTTCACACCTAAGTTCACTGATTTTTTTTTCATAATTTTCAGAAATTTGAAGTAGATATAAAATTTTGGCAAAAAAAAAAAAAAAGTTACTTTGACTTCGTCCAATCAAACACCCCTTAAACAGATTGCTTCACCAAATAGATTTCACCTGCAAACATGGTCTTTGACACCGCATATTGAGATCAGTTTTCCATGGACAAAACAACGATCCAATCAAATGGTGGAGTAGTGATCGATATTAGGATGTTTGAAAAAAGACAACCACCTTCTACGTGCGTGTCCTTGTTTGAATACCCATGTAAAGTTTCAATCTTAGTCCAGTCATATAGCACTAAGATTGCTCAAAATTTCTCATGTAGCAGAATCAATAAAGTCGGCCCATCGTGAACATATTTTCCCTAGTTGGACGACATTGACTAAGTCTTGTGGATTTTATGTGTGTGGCGAATAATTCCTCTTTCCATCATGAATCACTATTATAGGTGCTCTCATTGCCTTTTATATACCGAATTATCAAGAAATGTCAACATAGACTTTTTTTTCCTACGTAAATTTGTAATAACAAACTCTTTCTTAAGAATTATCCCTAACAAATGACACATAATACTCTAATTTGCAGTAGATTTATTATTCTCCTTACAAAGAGTATTCCTTTTTGCACTCTCCACTCATTTGCTTCCCATTAGGGTTTGTACTTGCCTCAATCAATCAATACTATTACTTGTGTTCAACCAAAAAACATAAAAGTATTAGTTCTTATAGCATAAGTTTTGATGAGTGTTAATGTTGCAAATTAGCAATTATTAATGATCCTAACATTTTCTGTAGCTCTTCCCATAAAGTATTTATTTTTTTGGAACATTTTAGTTATATTCTCTCAATATCTCCTTAAAGGATTGCCTTTAAAAGTGAGACGTGGAACTCTAATGTACAATAGATTAATTTGCAAGACCCTCCACTCAATTTGCATTTACCTAGGATCTGTGCCTGTCTCATTCAACACCATGAGCGTTGTTCGAATACGTGCTATGAAAATGATATCTCGCAAACGATAAAGTTGGCGATACACGTAAATTATCTTCAAACGAAGTCGGTGGTTTACTCTTCCGAATGCAAGTAGAGCAAGTGGTAAAACCTATCTTTCCACGAGTGCGGCCTAAAGCCTTTATTATTTATCTACAAACAATAGTCTCGTTTATCCAAGTGTCGCCCTCGCTCTGCACGCTCTCGATTCCAACATCCCAAGTATAAAAAGGCAAGATAGCTATGGACAACCCAAAGAAAAGGAAATACTAAAGAGTCATAAAAATTGCTCGATTAAGAGCGTATATAGATGTTCATTTATTCAACTCCTTAAACTTTTGTTCTTGCCTCAGCTGCATACATAGAGGAGCTTGAGGCAATACACTCAAGCAAGTACACTAGCTCAAACTAACTTGAGCACCATTATTTTGGCATAGTCTCCTATAGAGTATTCCCTACGATTCCGTTCTTACTTCAAGGGCAGAACACAACCCTATAGTTGGTTCCAGCAGGGCAAGTGAAAGTACTGGTTGGATCATCCTTAGGGTAACTGTAAGCATCGGGGCACCTATCCTTGAAGAACTTGGAGAAATTCGTGGGCCCGCAGCTTCCGGAGTTGCAGCAATACTGGTCGGTCTTGAACACGGTGCAGGGGTTGTTGCAACCGCCGGGCGCCTTCAGTTGGGCAGGGCACTGGCCATTGATGTCAGCCGTGCACTTGATCCCACGTGTGCACCCATTGGATGTCGGGCTGAAGTCCATGGGGACGTTGAAGCCGTCGACCAGGGAGATGTCAAAGAAGTCCTTGCCGCCAAACTGGTTCAGCGCGTACTCGGCCAGGGTGTTCGGCGGCTGGCCGAAGGATGTGCACTCACGGACACCACCACAGTCGCCAGTCTGGCACTTGCCCTTCCCGGCCGCATCAAACTGGCAGTTAGTCCGGGCCCAGATACGAGCTTGTTTTGTGCCAGGGCTCACATTCAGGCTCCAGGATTGGCCTCGGTCGAGCCGTCGGCCACCTCCTGGGACTGCCGCGGCCCAGACCGTGTAGGGGCAATTGTTCCTAATCTCAAACGTGGCAGCATTGGCGCAAGTGAGGAAGAGGGAGAGCAAGAGGACGGAGGAAATACAAATGGCATGGGAGCGAGCCATGCTTGGGGTTTGCTCAGAATTAGGGCTTGTGTGATTTCTCTAAGTGATAGTGCTTGTGGAGTAGTTTGGTGGGTAATGAAGAAATGCATGAGGGTTTATATAGGGGCGAGAGTGGCTGGGATCGGTGGGGAGAGGCCAACAGGTGTTTCTACATGATTAGCTGATTGACTATTAGATGGGGTTTGATAATGTTGTCCTTGGCTTGGCTAGAAGACAAGTCAAGAATGAAGTTAAAGCCTCAACGATGCGCAGAGGCTTATCTGTACTCGATCGACAATTTTTACCATTGCAAAGTTACAAGTTTTTTCCTGCAGACCAGGGGAGTTTTCTTACCACGCGAGTGCCTGAGAACTTTATCATCGGGGAGCGGCTAATGGGTTTGGCATGTATCCACCATTTAGCCCTTCTACTTAGAAATTTCAAACTATCTGTGCTATAAAACAATGAGTTCAGAATCTGAAGATGAGGAAAAGCGAAAAGGAACTGAACAGAGAGAATTAGCAGGTGAACTCCTGCGAGAAAAGTACGTGACCTACAGCCTAAGTCTCTGAATGTAAGTATCTACAAGTTATTTAATAATTACATGCATTAATGTTAATACTTTAAAATGAAAATCTTGATGTTTTCCCTGCAATTTCATCATGTTGAACATGTAGAATATTTAAATAATAAATTACCCCTCATTTAACAACTTAAGTTTTTAGAACGGTTGACTATCATCCCACAAAATTTTACATGACATCAGAGCTATAGGTCATGAGTTCGAATCTTTTTAAGTTCATTCACTTTCCCAATTAAATTCTCACATTTAGTACTTGGCAAGGTTATCAGAAAACTTTTAAAACAATTAGCTATAGTTCGTCGAAATCTCACACATCACATGGATATTTCAAGTTTTGAATTGCTAGAGATTATACACTTATGGTGAAGCTATGTGCTTTTTTATCTTACATGTCACTCCATGCCAAAACCCTATTGAGAAATCTCTCTCTAGTGTGGGATTATTGAGAACAATGAGGTTGTGCGTCAATCAGACTTGTTTAATAAAGTTTGTGGAAGAACTAAGTTTGGGAGTTATCCGTGAGCATAAAAATAGACACAATAATTCAAAAGAGCATATACAGAAAAAAAAATTAAAATCATTAGCCCACATGGTAAGGAATTTGCTGTTCTTTTCGTGGTCTTGGCTTCAAGCCCAATTGAGAGCTTTTCAAAAGTTAAATGTTAAATCACCGAGCCAATATTGGGGGAACGTGCCTTTAAGATCACCTAGAGAATTGGATGTCAAGTCGAGATGCGTGAAAATTAGCTCGGACAGTACTTGACCCCAGTACAACAAAAAATCACTATATATAATTATGTTAAATATGGTTAGTCATTTTCAGCTCAATATATATATCCTTTTTATTATTATCTAGATATTATTTAATTTCCCCTTTCGAGATATTAAATAAAATTTAGCTTTCTCCATCGAGCAATAATCACTTTCCATTATTGCAAAAAAGATCGAACTCTCCTAGATAAATTAAAATTCACAAATGGTAAATCCCTTGAAGGTTATCTTCTTTTTTTCTTAATTTTTTCGTCTTTTGATGATACTATTTGGGAGGGAATTATTCTTGGGGGATCAAAATTCACCATCGAGAAGAGTCCACAAACGTTATTGTCAAAGTCTTGACTAAGAAAAATGCACCGCAGAAAAATTCAAAAGAGGAAGAAGGAGGTTCGATCGCGTGCTTACACTTGTTAATGTCATCGGACAAGTTGGGTTCCTCTCCTGGACAGGAACCTTATTATAGGGAAACGGATTTTGAATGGAAAGCTGAAGAAAAGTCGTGGAGGGGAGCATCCGGTAAGATTTTTCCTGAGGAATCAAAGATACATACGATTTCGACTTGTGGCATCACAATAAGCACCAATCCATGCGCGATGGGCGCATCATGCCGGTAGAATAATTAGCACGAGAGCATTTACATTTAGAGTACATTTATTTTATGAAAAATAAATAATTTGAATAATATTTTTTTCAAAATGATCATTTCTTGTAAAAATGAAAAAATGATATATATTTTCATCGTTCATAAAAATATTACTATTTTTAATATAAATATTTTCGTTGACTAATTATTTTAAACGATATAAGTTGTTACTTTTTTAAGCCATTCATTTTTTTCAAAATAAAGAGAGTTTTAGTTCCTTTGTTTCTTTTCTTTATTTTTTTGGTTTTTCTTTTCGATATTAGGGTGAATCCCAAACGATACTTCCTATACCTAGGGGTAGATTAAAAAAAACTATTTTCATGTTGGGTTCAAAGTCCATGAAGAAGCTTTGTCAGCAAAAGTCACCTTTGGCCGCATATCGGATGAAGACACTCTGTTGTTATTCTTGTACCACCAAAGTATGACTGGAAATCTTATTCGCAATGACATAACTAATGACATTAAGTTCACGTTAGCAAAATCCGTCACTAGAATGGTGTCAAGAAGAAAATTGATGAACGTTTTTTAACAAGTATAGGATCCAATTTAAGTATAAGGAAAGGTCTTTTTTGATTTCAATAAGAGTACAAAGACCGCTGATGATATTATCCCAAACCCATTTAGTGCACGGAAAGAATTCGCCGATTCGATTGGGATAACAAGATTTTTTTTTTTTTTTTGAATTGTTCTCTTTTACACCCTTAATTTTAGCGTTCTAGAAAATAAGTGGGTAAACTACAAGAATTTTAGGCAAGAGCACAAGTCTCGCTGGATGCCCAACACCTGTGAAGACGTTTCAACTTCAATGTGCTCCAAGTCCACCTATGCCTAACCCCAAGAGATAGAAAGGCTTCATCCTATCGTCAAGGAAAACCTTACCCGAGGAAAGCGATTTGAATTGAAAGCTACACAAGAGTCATCCGATAGGTTTATCCCTTAGGAATCAACATACATACTATTAAAAAATTCAATCTAAAAGTTTAAATAAATAAATAAAGAGATATCACATATATATAAAGAGCATATGAATCCCATCGAAAGGTGCTTCGAGATATTTTAACACACATGATTTCGACTCGTGACTAGCCATCCATGATATATTATATTGATTCAATAATTAGCACCAGAGCTTTTGCACTTGTTTTCTCTCATTATCTCTCGGATTGTTTTCTTTTTCTTTTTATTTCTTTTTTGTTTTGAGACTTTGGTGAATCCCGTGGGATAATTGTACCTAAGAGTAGATAAAAAGAAAAATTGTTCATGCTGTGTCTAAAGTCGATCAAGAAACTTTATTATAAAGTCACCTTTGGCCGCATATCGTCCAGACACACACACACACACATATATATACACACACTATAGTCACTAGATTATTATACATACGTGATGTGTGCAATTTGGTGTCCGAGACAAAGTTGGACCTAATCGGGGACTTGTGATTGACGGACTCGACAGGGTCGCAAGGCAATTAGGTGGTTTTGGATGCTGATTTTCGGCCCGATCAGTCTAGGCCACCAAGCCTTTTTTGGTTTGCTTTTTTTGTTCGACAAAGCTCAAATTCAGCCCGCCCAAGTCCATCCAGTAATTGGACCTACTCTAGACACCCCTGTCATCACGGATTGAAAAGGCTAGTAATAAGAGACAAGATGGGCTGTCCTACGATTTACCGAGAGGTGAATTCTCGGATCATAACGATCGTGACTTCTCGCACCTCTTCGTATGCTCTATGCTCGACGGACGATATTTATGTATTTATTTTCATGAGATGACCAAGCGCTCTCGAAAGGTCCTCGAAGCGCCCAAAACAAGGCCTTTTGGCCCGGTGGTGAGTACTTACCTTGGACGGAGAAAAGGCAATGATAATTGCTATCATATCCATATCTAGTGGTTAGATAAAAAGTGTAGCATTCTAGCCGGAATTTACCAAAAATATTTTAAATCTATTGTATTTATGGCAATTTAGTTCCAAGCCTTTCAATTTAATTAACTTAGTCCTACATAGTTTCACTATCTGATAATTTAATCTTAAACTTTTCAATTGTATCAATTAAGTCGTAAATTCTTTGACAATTTGTCAATTTAGTTTTTTCAACTAATTTTGGTAGAAAATCATAAATAAGCACATTCTAGTTAATGCCAATTGTCCTATATTGCATAATCAACAAGACATGGTCAATTTTTGTAATTTTTTTAATAAAAATTTTGTAAATTTTTTACTTTTTTTACTTTCTCTTTTTTTCTTTCCCTCTATTTTCCTCCATCGGTAGCCAGACCTTAGCAATGGTCGATGAAGGTCACTAAGCTCTAGCGAGGCCACCCCTCGCCAGATTCAGCGAGAGTTGGGCAAGGGCCTTAGGCAACCTTGTCTCATCTAACCTTCGCCTATGGCTAGCAATGGTTCATATGCCCTTGTCCAAAGGAAAAAATAGGGAAAGGGAATGAAATCTGAAAAATATATATATAAATCATCCACATCAATGGTAACTAGATTGCCATGTTAACAATTTTTGGCCAAAAGTAGCTCAAATGGCTAAAATGACAAATAGTCAAAAAAATTTAGCAAAAAATTCAAATGGGAACGTAAGGTGTCCTCTTTTTTCTCAAAAGAGGACATGAAGTGAAGTTTTTCTTAAATAAGGATCCAAAATAATCATTTAGTCTAAAAAAAACTGACTCACCGATTGGCAAATAGATGCATCTCTGATGCGTATTCCGATGGCCTAGTTTATGGGTTTTTTTGTCCAAAAAATGTTCTTCTTTTGTTTTCCTTTTCCCCTATTCATCTTCTTCTTGATCCCACCCATGGTTGTCCTTATTCATCATCTTCATCTTCTTTTTGATCCCACCCATGGTTGTCCCTATTCATCATCTTCGTCTTCTTCTTTTGTGGATGCTAATCAGGAACTATCGTGTCCATCTGCCTTCTCTCTTTTCTTCTTTTTTGTTTCCCAATGTCCGTTAGCAATTGGTGGCAAAGGCTAGCGAGGGCTCGGTACCCCTCGCCAACAACTGGAAAGGGCCAACAAGGGCTTCGCCAGCCTCACCGACTGCTAGTAAGGGCTAACAAGGGCCTACAAGCCCTTGCATTCAGCCAGCGGGGGCTCAACGGTCCTGGCCAACCGTTAGTAAGGCCATCCTCGCTAGATCTAGGGAGGGTTTAGGGAGGGTTGGCCTACAACACCTCACGCAGGACCAGCGAAGGCTCGATGGACATCAAGCTTGATAGCCTACAAGCCCTTGCCTGCTACCGACAATGGGCATCGAGCCCTAGCCGACCGCAAGTGAGGCCACCCTCACTAAAGCCTTTGCTCGCAGCCAGCCAGGGCCGTCAAGCCCTCATTAGCTATGAGTGAAGGCTTGCAAGCTCTCATTGATGGCCGTGAGGGACGGTCTCCTCGAACTCCACCCGCCGCCCCACCAACAACCTCATCTTCTGCCAGGACTACGACTAGGACGCCCACACTACCTTCTTCATCCCTACTTCCCACCACCGCTCCCAGATTGACAGCTTCTCCGGCTGCCCCTCTGTCCTCAAGCACCTCTCTATAGGACCTCAATTTGGATGACTTTGCTCTAATGCTTAACAAAGAAGGAGATTTTTTTTTTTTTTAATAAAGAAGATGAAGTGCAAAAAAAATTTATTAATGCTTTTGGATGAAAATACCCCTGACCAAGCCACCAGAATATGCATTGGAGATGTATTTATTCACCGACCGATGAGTCAAGCCTTTATTTGAGACTAAGAGGCCATTTGTTAAAATTTGTTTCTGTTCCTCGAAAAAACTTTTTTTGTTCTTTTGTTCCGGGAAACAAAAAAAAAAATAGAAACCTGTTTGGTAAAATTTTTGTTTCTGGGAATTGATTTGGAACAGAGATAAGAAGTAAAAAAAAGTAGTTTCTTGTTCCCTGGAACAATTTCTATAATCTATTTTTCTCTCTCTTCTCTCTTCTTCTCTTTTATTCTTCTCTTTCTTTTGTTCTTCTTCTTCTTCTTCCTTTTGGCCAGCCTTGGTCATGGCCGATGTCGACGACCGACCCGACGAGGGCCGACGACCTCGTCAAAGCGTCGCTAGCCCCCGGGGACACTAAGGCTCGGCGACCCGAGCCTCACCGTGGCCACGCGAGGCTCGGCCTTGCCTTGGTTGGGTGGGAGGCCGAGCCTCGAACAACCGCGTTGAAGCTCAGCCTCCCCAACCAGCGCAAGGCTAGGCCTCGCCAGGCTAGGGCAAGGTCGACCTCACGCCGCCTAAGCAAGGCCGAGGCTCGCCAGTGGCTTGGTGAGACTCGCTCGCCAAGCTAGCCTTCGGCAAGCTCAACAGCCCTCGCCCTGGCTTGGTGAGGCTCCGGTAAGCTCGCCAAACCTTGCCCAGCCGATTGTAGCTAGCGACCTGCCAAAGAGAAAAGGCAAAAGGAAAAGGGAAAAAGGGAAAAAAAATAAATAAAATATAATAAAAGAATTTTAAAAAATAAAAGAAATAAAATAATACAAAAATCTTACCAAACGTATTTCTATCCCGGGAGTAGAAATTTTAGGAAGTTACCAAACACGTTCTTTTTCTCAAAAATTGTTCCTAATAATAGAATCAGAAAAATCATTTCTCATCAAAAATTATTTCCCGAAATAAAATGGTTACTAAACATGCCCTGAATGACTACTTCAGGTCCTTTTTTGAGACAAGCTCTATCTCAAGTCTTCTTTTGAGAAAATGAAGGCACTTCAGGTCCTTATTTGAAATTTTTTCAAAAGCTTATAATTAAATTTGTAAGATGTTAAAATATTTAGGACTTAATTAACACAATTGAAATACTTGAGATTAAATTAGTATAAATGTAATAGGTTTATTACTAAGTTGACTAAATTAAAATATTTAAAACTGAATTAGCACAAGTGCAATTGTTTAGAACTTTCTCGATAATTTTATTCCAAGCATTTATCCAGAAATATACACGCTCGCTTTTGGCATTAGCAGCTCCTTGTATCTGCTCTTGGTGTCACGAGTAAAAGTCCATAATAAGAAAACACGCGACCATGAAAAAGAAGAGAGGAGGAGGCAAGACGCCTACGCACGTTACCGTTTGCTTCCGCAAAACTTGGGCCTGTTTGGTAAAACTGAAAGTTAATTTGAAAATTTAATATTGTATTTTAAATGCTCACCATTTTAATTGCTCAAATTGCAAACAAAATGCTTTTTGAAAGAATTTTATTTTTTCTTACCAAATACGGAATTCTGAATATATTGGCAAGTTTTACGCTTTTGGTAATGAATATCCAAAGGCAACACCTTGTTTGCTATTTATTTGCTACTTAGATGTATTTTTTATCGAATGAATTAAAAAAACTGCATCATTAGTTAGCGAATTCGGTAATTTTTTTCTGTTAAGTGAATCTTTGAAGTCAAAACTAGTTATTCGCAGGTATTGAAGGTATTAATCTTTAAAAAAAAAATTAGAGTTATGAAACAAGTCTGATTCCGATACCGTTTTCGTTTATTTATTTAATTTTTTGAGTAAATTTTCTTTTTCCATGCGACACAAGTGAATTCGAATCCGTAGTCTTTGCATGCAAGTTCTTCTAGTGATCGAGATTTTGCATTGAAAAATGTTTTTCATCATTGGTTCCGATTAGTTGAGCTCCATCGAAGTTCGCCTCGCTAAATCTATACTGAGGAAACGCTCTGGAGATGATGCTGGTCCTAATTGTTCGAAAACGAGATTGTCACCGAGCCTCGGCCATAGATGACAAGCGGAAATAGACCCACCCAAGGTGGCCATGTGAAATCTTACGTAATTTATTCATCTCATTATAATTTGCCAACATGCCCCTTGATCGGTTAAGCTTTATCAATAAAGGGTTGAGCAAAAATACCCATATAAAAGAGGATAATAAAAAAATGAAATTCACGGTGACATATTCTGATGACGTGTTACTCCATCGTTCCAAAAGTGAAACTTTATAGTAGATATTTTGTATAATCAAATAAAGTTAGAATTTTATCAAATGGACAATTATATTTAGTATTTAGAAATAATCAAAACACTTTCCAGAATTACTCCTATTGAATTTTTTAATAATTTTTATTCTCCTTTTTCTTTTCTTTTTCATTCCTTTTCCTTTTTTTCTTCTTCCTCCTTCGTCGTTGCCAGCCTCAACGACGATCGTGATAGGCCAATGGCAAGGGTTGGCGATGGCTAACCTAGCCGGCCTCAAGCGAGGTAGATCTCACCAATGCCTCGCTGGTATTGTCGATGGACTTGCACACTATTTGCTTTGTGCGAGCCGTTTCTGGTAAGGGAATTAGGGTTTCATTTTGCTTGGTTTCGCAAGGAGATAAGGAAGGAATGCAATGGTGAGGATGGCAATCGGCAAGGCTTGAGCTTGTCAGCCTCACAGTGGTGCTCAAGCTCGCCGCCGCGACCGGCGATTGCAGAGGAGGAAGAAGGAAAATGGAAAAAGAAGATAAAAGGAAAAAAAGATAAAATAAAAATTATGTAAAAATTTGATTCTTTTTTTGGCTCGAGATAAAATCATGAGATTGTAATCATTTTCCAAATGAGATCCAAATACCAAAAAACATTTTTGGTCATATATCATCAAACAAATGAAAGATAACTATTTTCCTAAAATGTAATTTTCTGAAAAATATTATTCTTTATCATGAAATTTCCCAAACAAACGCACCTAAGAAATAGATAGACTTCACATTAGTATAAATTTTTACAGGGTGAATGCATGGCGGTTAACTCTGTCCATATATAGAATATCTAATACATTTCAATGGTAAGCATAACATGTGCACGTCTTGACATACCTATAAAAACAATCTTGTACAATTAAAGTTTTGGTTTGGAGATGGCGGGATTCAAATTATGATATGCTTTAGAGAGAAAGATGATCTACTCGATTATTTGGCCAAAACAAATTTTTTTTTTTGATGACCCAGAGAACCCCGCACGGCCGGCAGCCGGAGATAAACCACTGGGGGCGACACGTGCTAGCCATCACACGCATGCCACCGGGTTCACCAATGTCTCACGCCAGCCTCCCTGCAACTTGCGTCGCAGGGGTTTCGAACTCCAGACCTCTCAGCGAAAGGAAGTCTAAAGTTTATCCAGCGGAGCCACCACGGCGGGTGGAAATGCATCAAAAAAGTGAATTAATCAACATGAGGGTTAAATATTGAAAATGAAAATATCTGTTTTTCATAAATTGAGGAACTTGAGTTTTCAAGTTATGACATTCAATATGCCGTCCACCTATAATCGAATAATAATCATCACAAAAGGCAGGCCGGGAAGGTTAAAGAAAATTTGTATTCACCAAGATTTGGATTCATCGTGGTCATTTCATCAAACACGAACTAATATTGAGTCATCATCAACTTATCAAGTCTCCTAAATTGCAAGGGCAATCTCTTTCATTTAGAGGATATAATGACAGTATACCATAGAATTGATAATAATAGGAGGTAGAAACAAGAGGAATCCTAACTTACATTATGATTATCTAGTCTCGTTTGTATAAATCGTTAATAATGCTATTACTTAAGCAGTGAAGGGTCATGAGCTACTTTCATTTATTCCCCAACATTCTTCTTATTCTATGTAATATTTTGGCCGTCAAGGCCAAAATGTGACCTTATAGTTGGTACCACCTGGGCAAGTGAGGGAAAATTACCTAAAAAGTCCTAAACCTATTGTAATTATTCCAATTCAGTCCTAAACTTATTTTTTTGACCAATTGAGTCCTAAACCTTTTACAACTATTCCAGATCAGTCCATCCGGCCAAAAATGGCCGGCCAAATACGTGACGTGGCAACCGGCCGGCACCGGCGATATTTTTCTAATAATATTTTATTTTTTTAAAATATTTTATTAATTTTTTATTAATTTTCTATTAGTTTTTTTCCTTTTTCCTTTTTTTTTTTTCCCTCTCCCTCCCTCCTCCTCCTCTCCTCCTTCTTCCACAGGCTCCGGCGACCGCCGGGGGGAGGGCTGGCCGGTCGCCGGACTGAGGCGATCGGCGGTGCGAGCCCTCGCCGTCGCCGGGTTTGGCGACGCGAGCCCCGCCTGATCTGGTGAGGGCTCGCCTCGCCAGTCGACGTGCCCCTAGCGACGGCGGGGCGAGCCCTCGTCGAATCTGGCGAGGGCTCGCCTCGCCCGGCGACCGCGAGGTGAGCCCTCGCCAGATCCAGCGAGAGGGGCTCGCCAACGGTCCAGGAGGTCGACAGAGGCGGCGGGGATGAGGCAGGAGTCGAGGAGGCCGAGGATGCCGTCACAGATCTTGGAGAGCTCGGCCTCGATCTTGGCGCGGTAGTCGCGGATCGTGTCGACGCACGACGGCTTCGGTGAGTGGGTGAAGCGCGAGCGGAGCGGAGGCAACGCGGACTGAGGTGCGGCTCGCTGTTGGCGGGTGTTTGGGCAAGGACGGCGTTCGCGGCGGCTGCAGATCGCACGGGCTTCGCAGGTGAGGAGGAGTCGCGGGTTGGTGACGAGCGGAGATGCAGATCACTGAAGGAGGAGCGCTGGGTTGAGGTGAGCGCCGAGCGAGGGACTGCACGGCGAGCCCCCGTGCTCCCCGCCGGATTTGGCGAGCTCCCCGCCGGATCCGGCGAGGGCTCGCCTCGCGCGGCGACCGCGGGCGAGCTCTCGCCGATCCGGCGAGGGGGCTCGCCGTCGGTCGCCCGGGGCGAGCCCTCCCGGATCCGGCGAGGAGGCCTCGCCCTGGCCGGAGCCAAAGGAAGGAGGAGGGAGGAGGGAGGGAGAGGAAGGAAGGAAAAAAAAAAAAAGGAAAAAGGAAAAAAATTTAAAAAAAATTTAAAAAAATAGTAAAAAATGCTCGCCGGCCAGCCAGGCCATGTCATGTCAGCGCCGGCCGGCCAAGTTGGGCCGGATGGACTAATCTGGAATAATTGTAAAAGGTTTAGGACTCAATTGGTCAAAAAAATAAGTTTAGGACTGAATTGGAAAAATTGCAATAGGTTTAGGACTTTTTAGGTAATTTTCCTGGCAAGTGAAGATTGCTGAATCATCTCGTGGGTAGCTCTAAGCATCTGGGCACCTACCCTTGAAGAATTGGGAGTAAATGGTTGAGCCACAGCTCTCAGGCTTCTTGCAACTGATGGGTTTTTTATAAAACATGTTGGGTCAAACCCATCCCATCTGCCCATGTTGGGACAAACTCCACCCATAAGAGAATGGCCCATAATAGAGAGGGCACTTATTTTTATGTAAAATAAATTGCTTTACAAAAAAAAAAAGGTTAAAAAGAGAAAATAGAACGAATACTCGTCAAGTTTTCGTTGTTGATGAATTCTCTCTTGAGAAAGGAATTCAAAGACTTCAATCGACTCCTCTTGAGATTGCAACAGTATTTAATCTATGGAAAATAAGGTATATCCACCTTATTGGTATGCCTTACATCATTGTTATAAGTATCCTTGGGCCTGTTTCGGTATCTATTTTTTAGCGTTTGATAGTTCGAGTATCCGTTTTTATTAGGAATATGTTTTCATCAACAACAATACTCGTTGATCTTGAACACTGTGCACGGGTTCTTGCGCCCACCAGGGACCTTCAGCTCCTTTGGGCACTGACCGTTGATGTCATCTGAGCACCTGATCCTGCCGCACGCACCCGTGGTGGGCCTCAAGTGCATCGGAAGGTTGAACCCTAGGGCGAGCGATATGTCCAGGAAGTCCAAATCATTGTACTAGTTCAAGGCGAACATAGCGAGGGTGCTGGGTGGGCTCCCCATGCCCGAGCAGTCCAACAGTTGGTTGCAATCATCGGTCTAGCACTGGTTCCAGTTGTTGGCATCGAAGATGCAATTGGTCCGCGGCCCCATATGCGCCCCTAGGTTGTGTTCGAGGCCACGGGTAGGACATGTGAAATCAATATATTGAAAAATGAAAAAAATAATCTTTTTATTAGATGTGCTAATCATGCGTTCTAATGAAATTACTCGTTGACAAGATTCATACTAAAATCTCCATAGAAACCTAAGCACCCATATAAATCATTGACATGCTTAGTTTAATTGTCTAGGTTTCTAATGAAAAAGTGTTTTGAGATCATTTATTAAATAATCAAATAAGAAGGTGTTGCGATTTTGAATGCACTAACTAGTCTTACGATATGCACAATCACTGTTCATTGATGCGTTACAAGAAAGTTAGGCTTCTTTTAATTTTATTTTATGGTAGGTCCCTTGTTGCACCTTCAAGAGAATAGCCACCAAAAAAAAAAAAAAAAAGAACGACCCAAAACAAATAAAAGTTACATTTATTTTGTAGAAAATGAATGATTTAGAATACATTTTCTTAAATATGATTATTTGTACGATTTATAACGATTAAAATAATTTTATTAATGACAAGAATAATTTTTTTGTTCATTATTTTTTTTTCCTTACAAAGCTGCCTCACATGCGACCCCCAAGCCTTGGTTTGATCTAAGCAAGGCCACCGGTGAGCCTCCCCTAATGGTTGGCGAGCCTCACTAGAGCGTTGTTAGGCACTATAAGGGGAAGAAGAAGAACAGTAGTGAAGGAAGAATAATAATATGGGAAGAAAGGAAAAAATAAAAGGAAAAAATAAATAAGAATTTTGAAAAAAAAATTGAAAATTTGCCCCATCAACGTATACCAGACGGCTAGCACTTATCAGTGACTACATTAGCACCGGCCAGCCAAATGTGATCAAATGGATCGAATTGACACAATTGCAAAATATTTAGGATTAAATTGGCCAAAAAAGTTTATGACTAAATTGGCACAATTGCAATAAGTTTAGAATTTTTTGATAATTTTCTCAATTAAATAGTGTAGAGTAGTTGATATTAGGACGTTTAAAAAAGGCGACGACCTTCTAGATGGGTCTCATTATTTGGATACCCATGTAAAAGTGTCCAATCTTAGTTTAGTCATGGAGCACTAACATTGCTCAAAATTTCCCATGCAGCAGAAGTGAGAATGTCAGTCCATTACGAACATCTTTCCCTCGTTGGACGACATTGACCGAGTCTTGTGGATTTTATGTGTTCGTCTGGCGAATATTCCTCTTTCCATCTTGATTCACTATTATAGGTGCTCTCATTGTCTTTTTATCTACTGAATTATCGAGAAGTGTCAACGTACACTTTTTTTCTATATAAATACGTAATAACAAACTCTTTCTTAAGAATTATATCTAAAAATGATGCATAATACTCTAATTTGCAATAGATTCATTATTCTCCTTATAGACAGTATTTCTTTTTGCACTATACTCACGTTGCTTCCCATTAGGATCTGCACTTCCCTCATTCAATACTATTAGTTGTGTTCAACGAAAGAAATTATTGATGAGTTTTAATGTTGCAAATTAGCAATTACTGATGCTCCTAACATTTCTGTAGCTCTTCCCGTATAGTAATTTTTTTTAGAATATTTCTATTATTTGCTCTCTATATATTCCTTACGGATTGCCTTTGAAAGTGAGACGGGGGACTATAATCTGCAAGAGATTGATCATTCTCCTTGCAATTGCACCCCCCACTCAATTTGCATTCACCTAGGATTTGTGCCCGTCTGATTCAACACCATGAGCTTTGTTGAAACCTAAAAAAGAAAAACAGTTTAAATTAAATTTTAATATTCCAAATTATCAAAATTCTAATATCTTCAGTAACTCTTTGTATGAAGTATTTTCTTCGAAGGTTTTTACTATTCTATAAAAGCGATACACAGGACACTAATTTGCAAGGGATTAATCATTCTTCTTACCTAGGAAGCACGGACACGTTGTCCGTGCTTCCGTGTCGTGTCCGACACGTGTCGAGCGTGTCGAACACGTCGACACGCTCGGACACGGTCGGACACGCGTTGACCGTGTGTCCGATTTTTCGACACGCGGTCAACTTTTCTCGAGACGCGTGTCCGGAAGACTCCGGATGGAGGCGAGGAAGGGGGAGGGAGCAGAGGCCGCAAGCGACGGCGAGAGACGGTCGGAGAGAGGAAGAGAAGAGGAAGGGATCGGGGCCCAAGGGGGCGGCGGCGGCGGCGGCGGCGGCGACGGCATCTCCTCCTCCTCGGCGTTGCGTCCGCTCCATCGTCGGAAGCTGAGAAACGATACGAGGTGTGAAAGAGGGGAGCGAGGTCTGCTGTCTGCGTGTTTTTCTTGGTCCCGTGTTTTTTGTGCGAGCGGTAGAAGGGGGAAAACAAAGGGTCGCTAGGGTTTGTGATAAGGGAATAAAAAATAATAAAAAGAGGGGGACGGATGGCGTGTCTTTTGAGTTTTGGGGGAGGGGAAGTGAGGCTGACAGCCTGTCTATCAATGGTTTTGGGAGGGAAAAAAGTAAAATAAGTTTGGGGTGGAGGGAAATGGACAAATGAAAAAAAGAGTGGATTTGGGGATTTATTGTTATAGAAAAATTAAATAAATGAAATTGAAAAATAATTTCGAAAAGTAAAAGTATTGAATTTTGAATAATGATAAATTTTGATTATTCTAAAAAATCATGAATTTATTTAAATAAATTGATTCTAATTTCTTATTAATTATTAGTTTTATCAATAACTTTTGTTAAAATTAAAAATATGTTTCGCATTAATTATGAATATATCTTTCGAATTTCAAATGAATTGATTTATTAATATTATTAGTGTAAATTTATTATAGGCTTTTTTAATTAATTAATTATTTATAAATTTGAATCAAATTAATTAAAAATAAAAATATTCATTTAATATTCAACGTATCGCAACGTGTCGGAATTCTCTATTTTTTAGAAATGATGTGTCGACGTGTCATGTCGTATCGAACACTCGTGTCGTGTCGCGTGTCGATGCTACCTAGCTTCTTACAATGAGTAATTTTCTTGCACTCTCCACTCAATTTGCTTTCACCTATAACTTGTGCTTGCCTCATTCATTACCATGAATTTTCTTTTGGAACCACCGGGATTCGCCCCCAAAGTGGCCACCCTTCCAACATGGAAGGGGGAGGTGAGGGGTTCAAACCCCCACCTTCTCGAGGAGGATGGGGTGGGGACGCGCAAGTTTCGGGAGTGGGTTTCGACGCCCACGCCCGCAAGAGCGGGGCAAAAGTCCGAGAGTGAGTGTAGAATAGGTATAGAGTAGGACTGACCAAAAAAAAAAATTTCTTTTGGACAAAGAACATTATCTTTAATGAGTTTTAATGTTGCAAATTAATAGTTATAGAATATTCCAACATTCTTTTTTAACTTTTTCTAGAAAGTCTTTTCTTAGATTATTTTTAGTATGTTCTCTCAATATTACGATAATATTGTTGATTACATACTAATTTCTATATGCCATATAACAACGATAATCAGGAATTTTCTAATCGTCATGGAGTCCCTATATTTTAAAATATGTAATGCGAACAAACAATTTCTTCATATTTTGTACAAAAAAGGATATTTATATGAAATGCGAGATAATTAAAGAATAATTTTTAATCAAATACAAATGCCAATTTTAAACAAATGTAAAAAAAATTCAAGACCGCGTAATGCACACGTACTTTGCTAGTTAATCTTATACAGCCGTATACTACAGCAAGATTAGCTCAATCTACCAAATCAATAATGGGTGCAATTGATGAGAGAATCTTCCCTAAATAGAGTACCATCTCCATATACTAGCAACATTATATACATAGTTGCGTTATTGATGTGCAAAATACAGTCTCATACATCCGTATTTACTATCCACGCCATGTCAAATTTACGGGAGAATATTCCCCAGATAGACTACCATCTCAGTACACAGTAATATGATAACCCCGACAACAATGAGCCGCCGCCTGACGTCAGCTCCACCTCAACCACCCGTCGCCTGCCTCACCTCAGCAGCATAAGCGCAACCCCGCCACCGACGCTCTCAACGCCATCCTCTCCTCGCGTCCCTTTCTCTGACTGTGCAAACCCGCTCGAGGTTTACTATGGCACGGCCATGCGTACTCAGCCTGAGCTTGCTGCGCACACCGTGCGAGCTCGACCTCCAGCTCACGAGGGTCACAGTCGGGCACAAGCTCCGTTGCAAAGCTCAGTCATGGCAGACAGATCAAGGTAGCCCGATGTTGATCTGGCCTTGAGGCGGCGACGGACTCTTGAGGAGAGAAGGCGGCGTGCACGGTGAAGAGGCAGTGCGTGCTTGTTAGGTGAGTGTTGAAGAGAAGAGAGAGAGAAGTGTAGGATTTTTATTATTATTTTTTTTTTTTTTTGAGGTGGAGGCAACTTGAGAAAGAGCACGATGACTTAGTAAATAATGGGTTGTTGGGAAATGTAATGTGAGCATGGTAGTTTTGAAATATGAAAAAGGGTATTTGAAATGAAGAATAAAAGTACGAGAGTGAAATTTGCAATTTTTCCAAATAAATATTAAGATCGAACGTGTGCTATCAAAATGATATCCTTCAAAAGATAAGGTTGGCAATATAATTAATTTATCCTAAAATGAATTTGGTGCTTTGATCTTCCAAATGCAAGTAGGGCAAGTGGTAAAACCCAACTTTTCACGTGTACGGCCTGGACCCCTTATTATTTATCCACAAACAACGGTCTTTTTTCCAGGTGTCTCCCTCGCTCTGCACGCTCTCGGTTCCAACATCCCAACTAGAAAAATGGGAGGTAGCTATTAAATTATATCTTGAGTTTGAATCCATATATGATGTCCGATCTGCGCAAAACAATTCCATGTTAAAACGAGAAAGCACGTCCATAAAGCATTTAATGAGAAATGGTGCGTGGTAGGAGTTGAAAGGATCCCGCCCTAAAATATGAGCTGCACGTTGGAAATGAAGGCCACAATCCATGTGTTGACTTTTATGGCCATTCTCATTTGTGAGCGTGAAATTATTCTGATGAGTTGAACGTCCGAATTTTTCAAACTCATTAAATGCATGCACATGGCCATGTGCATGCATGTTCATAGAAATTGGTAAGCACTTTCTGCTTCAGAAGCCTATCTTGTAGGCGCCGAATCCTCTCTCTCTTCTTGGTCATCTTTTGTGAACTTCTCGTCTTTTTTATTGATAAATGAAGAAAGAGGGAAGGCAAAAGCTATTCTCCTCGTCCCGGTGCATGATGGTCATACGCTCACAAGCCATCATTAATTGCATGGAGGCACTTTCAAGATCGGCACCATGTTGACATTTCTAGAGTACAATTTTATTTTGTTTCCTTCCCTTCCACTGATAAAAGTAGAGAGCTTCTGAGGATGAGGACACAATGAGAGGAAAGAGCTCGAGAGAGAGTGAGAGTCATGAGCTCAGAGAGGTTTGTGCGGCGTCGAGTCCATTAAATTGAGTCGTTGAATATCGTGAGTATTGGGTATAAAGTAGGGCTGGGAAACACTTGAGTGCATGAATGATTGTAATCTTGTAATTCTCCGATTTATAATGGATTATTTTGCTGACTCTTCCCATGGACGTAGGTTTCAATATTTAGACTGAACCACGTAAATTTTTTATGTCCTTTTATCGTTCTTCATTTTAATTTTGTCGATTTCTATAGCTCCCGATATAATTGGAAAATTTTGATCTGCTTCCGCTGCGCCACCGATTGCAACAATAGCTATGTTCAACCCTAAGAAAAGGAAATACTGAAAAGACATATAAATTGCTGATTAAGAGCGTATATAGATGTTCATTTTTTTAACTCCTTAGACTTTTGTTCTACGTTGCCTCAGCTGCATACATAGAGGAGCTTGAGGCAATACACTTATGCAAGTACAATGGCTCAGAGTAACTCGAGCACCATTATTTTGACATAGAGTCTCCTATGGAGTATTCCCTACGATTCCGCTCTTACTTCAAGGACAGAACACAACCCTATAGTTGGTTCCACCAGGGCAGGTGAAAGTGCTGGTTTGATCATCCTTAGGGTAACTGTAAGCATCGGGGCACCTATCCTTGAAGAACTTGGAGAAAGTCGTGGGCCCGCAGCTTCCGGAGTTGCAGCAGTACTGGTCGGTCTTGAACACGGTGCAGGGGTTGTTGCAACCGCCGGGCGCCTTCAGCTGGGCAGGGCACTGGCCATTGATGTCGGCTGTGCACTTGATCCCACGGGTGCACCCATTGGAGGTCGGGCTGAAGTCCATGGGGACGTTGAAGCCGTCGACCAGGGAGATGTCAAAGAAGTCCTTGCCGCCGAACTGGTTCAGCGCATACTCAGCCAGGGTGTTTGGGGGCTGGCCATAGGATGTGCACTCACGGACGCCGCCACAGTCGCCAGTCTGGCACTTGCCCTTCCCGGCCACATCAAATTGGCAATTAGTCCGGGCCCAGATACGGGCTTGTCTCGTACCGGGGCTCACGTTCAGGCTCCAAGACTGGCCTCGGTCAAGCCGTCGGCCACCTCCTGGGACCGCCGCAGCCCAGACCGTGTAGGGGCAATTGTTCCTAATATCGAAAGTGGCAGCATTGGCGCAAGTGAGGAAGAGGGAGAGCAAGAGGACGGAGGAAATGCAAATGGCATGGGAGCGAGCCATGCTTCGGTTTTGCTCAGAACTTGGGTTTGTGTGATCTCTTTATGCGATAGTACATGTGTAGTAGCTTGGTGGGTAATGAAGAAATGCACGAGGGTTTATATAGGGGCGAGCGTGGCTAGGGATTGGCGGACAGAGGCCAACAGGTGTCTCTACCTGATTAGTTGATCGAATATTAGATAAGGTTTGATAATGCTGTCCTTGGCTTGGCTCCATGTCAAGTCAAGAACGAAGATAAAGCCTCCACAATGCAAAGAGGCTCATCTGTAACCGGCCAACAATTTTTACCATTGCAAAGATACAAGTTTTTGCTGCAGACCAGAGGAGTTTTCTTACCGTGCGAGTGCTTGAGAGCTTTATCATCAGGGAGCGGCTAATGGGTTTGGCAATCATCCATCATTCAGGCCCTTCTGCTTAGAAATTTCAACCAGTCTTTGCTATAAAACAATGAGCTCAATATCTGAAAATGAGGAAAAGGGATTAGGAGCTGAGCAGAGAGAATTAGTAGGTGAACTTCTGCAAGAGAAGTATGTGAGTTGCAGCGTGCCTTTTTCAATATAAGTATCTACGTGTTATTTGATAATTACATGCATTAATGTTAATACTTTAAAACAAAAATCTTGATGTTGTCCCCTGATGTAATTTCACTATGTCAATCAAATTGGTATTTCGAGTTTTGAATTGCTAGAGATTATATACTTCTTTATCATGCATGTGTCCATACTAAAGCCCTATTGAGAAATCTCTCTCTAACGTGGGATTGTTGGAGATAACGAAGTCATGTGTCAATCGTATCAATCTCATGAACTTTATGGAAGAGCTTGATTTAGGAGTTATTAGTGAGCATAAAAAGTCACATGATAATTCAAAATAGAATATACAAAAAAAAAAAAAGTTGTAATTGACATTGTAATAAAATTTGCTACTCTTTTGATGGTCTCAACTTCAAGCCCCATTGAAGTTAAATCCTAAATTCACTGGGCCGATATTGAGGGAATATGCCCTTAAGATCACCCAAGGAGTCGGATGTCTCATTAAGGTACATGAAAACTAACTCGGACACTACTTGATCCCGCTATAACCAAAAAAATCACTATATATGGTCATTTCAAGTATATTCATTCATTTTGAACTCGGTGTTATTTAATTATATATATTTCTCAAATTTATGATTATCTAGATATTCTTTAATTTCCTTTTTTGAAATATTAAATAAAATCTAAGTTTCTTTGTCAGGCGGTGATCACTCTCTAATATCACAAAAAGATTGAATTCTCCTAGACAAAATAAATGTTATAAGTGGCAAATCACTTGAAAGTTATTTTCGCTTAGTTCTTTTCTTTTCTTTTTTTGGGGTCTTTCGATGATACTATTGGGGAGGGAATTATTCTTGGGGGATCGATAGTCACCATCAAGAAGAGTCCACAAACGTTATTGTCAAAGTCTTGACTAAGTAAACACGACGCAGAAAAAATCAAAAGCAGAAGAAAGAGGTGCAGTGCAATCACGTGCTTACGCTTGTTAATCTCACAGGACAAGTCGCGCTTCTATCCTAGACAAGAACCTTGTCAGAGGGAAACAGAGATTGAATGGAAAGGGGAAGAAAAGTGGTCGACGGGAGGGGAGCACCCGATAGGACTACTATTCCTGAGGAATCAAGAGAGGTACGATTTCGACTGGTGGCATCACAGCGAGCACCAATCCATCCGCGGCGAGCACATTATGTCGGTCCAATAGTTAGCACGCGAGCATTTGCATTTAAGGACGTATTTATTTAATGAAAAATAAATAATTTAAACGAAATATTTTTTTCGAGAATGATCGTTTCTACCACTTATAAAAATAAATAAATGACATTTTTACCATTCATGAAAATACTTAGAAATAATTATTGTTAAAAATAAATATATTTTTCATTGACAAATTATTTTAAGTGATATAAATAATTATTTTTAAGAAAATATTTTTCAAACCATTTGATTTTCACAAAACAAATGAAGCCTTATTTCCTTTATTTCTTTTCTTTCTTTTTGTGGTTTTTCTTTTCGATATTAGGGTGAATCCCCGGGGCATAAATCTTGTACCTAAGAGTGGATGAAAGAAGACTATTTTCATGTTGGATTTAAAGTCGATGAAGAAGCTTTGTGAGCAAAAGTCACCTTTGGCTGAACACCGGATGAAGAAACTTTGTTATCATTCTTGTACCACCAAAGTATGACTTTAAATCTTATTGTGGAATGAATAGTTTAATCACAATGGCACAACTAATGACATTAAATTAACATCAGCGAAATCCGTTACTAGAATGGTAAAAAAGAATTAACGATGAACGTTTTATAAAAGGTATAGAATCCATTGAGTTGGGAAAAAAAATATTTTTAATCTTGTATAAGAGTACAAAGATCGTTGATGATATAACCCCAAAACCATTCGATGCACAGAAGGATTTCACTTATTTGAGTCGGATAACCAGTTTTTTTCTCTCTAAATTTGTTTATTTTCTTTTACACCCTTGATTTTGCGTTCTAGGAAATAAGTGGGCAAAGTACACGGATTTTAAACAAGACCACGATTCTTGCTCGATGCTCGATACATGTGAAGACGTAAGAGGTGTTTGGGAACTACTTTGCAAGGGGCTTTGGGGGGATGCTAGCATTTGCAAGGCTGAAAGCCCAAGGCAGGTCCTAGGCTGCTTTGTGCTTTCAGCATTCTCAAAATACCTTGTCACTATATACTGTTCATCTTCTTCTCCAGCAGCATGGACAGCTTGAGAGGTCAGCGATGGACTTAGTTGAGGTCGGCGAGGTTGCGGCGACCATCACCGGCTAGTCATGCGACCCCAGCAAGTCACGGTGACCGCTCGCAAGTCCTAGTGACCACCTGCGAGTTGCATCACTGCAACCCAACTTTGGGTTGCATGACCTCAGGCGCGACCCAGATCTGGGTCACCGGAGGTCGCATGACCTCGCGGCGACTAGCGCGACCCGGATCTCGTTGTCGCAAGGTCGCGCGATCTCAAGCACGACCCGGATCCGGGTTGTCGGAGGTCACCGCACCTGAGGTCGTGCGACCTCGCGGCGACCGACGCTACCCAGATCTGGTTGCCGCGAGGTCGCGCAACCTCAGGCGCAACCCAAATCTGGGTTGCTGGAGGTCGCGTGACCTCGCGACGACCGGCACGACCCAAATTTGGTCATTGTGAGGTCGCATGACCTCTGACGATCAGATTTGGTCACGATGAGGTCGCATGACCTCAAGCGCGACCCAAATCTGGTCGCCGAAGGTCGCGCGACCTCACCGTGACCAAATCTAGTCGCTGCGAGGTCACACGACCTTCGGCGACCAAATCCAGGTCGTGCAGTCATCACAAGGTCGTCCAACCCTAGGCGGCCCTTGCCGGTCGTCTCCGGGGGCTACTTGAGGCCGCCGACAGTCGCCTGCCTCTCATTGGCGAACTCTTTTATTTTTTTAATTTTTTTTATTTTTTTTATTAATCACCAAGTCCTTTGTAAATGTAGTCTTTTCAAACACTATTTTTTCCAAAACTACTGCAAAATGAACTTTCAAAATACAATTTACCAAACATTGTTTGCATTTTGGAAAGCTTCTTTAACTCAAAAGCCTTTGTATTTTTTTCAAAGGCTTTTCCCAAAGCCCTTCCCAAACGCACATACTTTAATGTTTCTTCATGTCCAACTATGCCTAACCCAAGAGACAGAAAGGCTTCATTCTATCCTACAGGAAAACCTTATCCTAAGAAAGCGATTTGGATTGAAAGCGAAACAGTTCTTGAGAGCATCGGCATCCAATGGGTTTATCCTTAAGGAATCAACATGCATACCTTTCAAAAATCAATTTAAAAATTTAAATTGAAAAATAAAGGGATATCATATGTACATAAGAGTGTATGAATCCTCTTAAAAAGGTGATGTGAGATAATTTTAATACATATGATTTCAACTTATGACTAGTCAGAGTGATGACAACAATATGTCAATTCAATAATTAGCACGGCAGCTTTTGCACATGTTTTCAATTTTAAAAATAAAAAATTGAAAAAATATATTAAAATATTAGTAAAAACAATGACCTATGTCCATGTCAACAATTTTTTGCCAAATGAACTCCATTAGCTAAACGTAAAAATTCTTAGTACTAAATTGGCACTATAAAAGGGTTTATGACTGAATTAATAAAAATGAATTTTGTGACTTTTTGGACAATTTTCCCCATTGGGATTGACTCGCTTATTTAAATTTTCAATCACATTCACCACACCAGATGGTTTTTCCTTGAAATTAGGAATTAGACTACTCAGACACCAGTTCCACTTTTAAGAACCTAAAACCAAACCGATACTTCTTGAAATTGGACTAAACCAGCCAATTTAATCCAATCCGAACAGTTTCTGATTTAGGCAGTCTATTTTACACATCCGTAGCTATAACTTATTATGATACGAGGATCTGTCTCTCGGTAAACCGTAGGACAACCCATCTCGTTTCTTATTACTAGCCTTTGCAATCCGTGATTACAATGGTATCTAGAGTAGGCCCAATTACTAGATGGACTTGAGCGAGCTGAACTTGAACTTTGCCCAACGAAGAAAGCAATGCAAAAAGGCTTGGTGGCCTTAGACCGATCGGCCGAAGATTGATATCCAAGCTCACCCAACTGCCCCGCGAACCAGTCGGGGCCGTCCATCGCAAGTCCCCGATTATATCCAATTTTGTCTCTAAAACCAAATTAAACCCATGCACACATCATTTACGTATTACCAATTAGTGTGTAATACACAAACACGCATATATATACTTCATAAACTTTCTTGATCAACTTTAGACTGAACATGAACATTTTTTTTTCGGTCATCAGGCCTCAACAACTAACTCAAGGCAAGGGCCGACAAGGTCGACCTTGTTGGCCTTTGACAAAGCTCACCTCCACTAGCTACTAACGAGGGTGAGCCTCGCCATTTTTTTCCATTGTCCAATAACAATTTATAACATCATTTCATATCAACTTTATAATTCCGACATTAAAATAGTATTTCTCTTAGATACACCCAACAATACCTTGTGAATTCACGAACATAAATGCTAGCAACATTCACAATTAATGTATAACAATCAATTGACACTTTCAAATATTGAAATTCTTTTCTCTATCATTGACAAATCTACTGTGGAGAGATCATTGTGTAGGCTAGCTCTAATAGTCTATTTCGGTCTCATATATATATATATATATATATATATATATATATATATATATATATATATATATGTAGACTTCACTTAAATATAAATTTCTACACAACTTTTTCGTTGCACATGTTTCGACATACCTATAAAATGAACTTGCACCATTAAGGCCATGGCTGAGTTCAAATGGTGATCTTTTATATAGAAAAAGAAAAATCGATCCGCTAAATTTTTTGGCCAAAAAAATTGAAGTTCGTGAAAAAAAAATTAATTAATTAGCATCAGGGTTATAAAGTGAAAAAGAAAATGTCTATCTTTCGTAAGTTGAGGTATGTGAAACTTCAAGTTACAATAATCCAATTGTCGTCCATCTGAAACTGAATAAATAATCAAAACAAAAGGCTGGCTGGAAGGCTAAAGGAAATTTATCTTCACTAAGATTTAGATTCATCGTGATCATTTAATCAAACACAAACCACTATTGAGTCATGACCAACTTGTCAAATCTCCTAAATGGCAAAGGCAATCTCTTTCATTTAGACGCTATTCTTATATATACCAAAGAATTGAAAATAATACGGGGTATAAACGAGAGGATTTTAATTTACGTTTCGTATAAATCGTCACCAAAGCTATTAAAGTAGTGAAGGGCAAAAACCCTATAAATTGAGCTCATGAGCTACTTTCATTAATTCGCCAACATTTTTTTTACTCTACGTAAAATTTTGGCCCTCATGGGCAAAATGTGACCGTATAGTTGGTACCACCTGGGCAATTGAAGGTTGCTGGATCATCTAGTGGGTAGCTAAAAGCATCCGGGCACCTATCCTTGAAGAATTGGGAGTAAGCAGTAGAGCCACAGCTCTCGGACGCATTGTTGCAACAATACTCGGTGGTCTTGAACACTGTGCACGGATCTTTGCACCCCCCAGGGGCCTTCAGCGCCTCTGGGCACTGGCTGTTGATGTCATCTGAGCACTTGATCCCCCTGCACGCACCCGTGGTGGGCCTCAAGTGCATGGGGATGTTGAAACCGTTGACAAGCGATATGTCCAGGACGTCCCAACCGTTCTGGCTCAAGTTAAACTCTGCGACGGTGCTGGGCGGGCTACCGGAGCTTGAGCATTGCAAGAGTTGGTTGCAGTCTCCGGTCTCGCACTGGCCCTGGCCGTTGGCGTTGAAGCTGCAATTGGTCCGGCCCCATATGCGCCCCGCGGTTGTGCCCACGCCCACGCCCATGGATAGGACCCACGTCTGGCCAGGGTCAAGCCTGCGCCCGCCACCAGGTGTCGCCGCGGCCCAAACAGTGTATGTGCATTGGTTGACAACCCTAAAAGTAGCCGCATCTGTAGCTGCATATGGGGAAGTGAGGAAGAGGGTCAGCAGAAGGGACGAGATTAGGGACGGAGGCCGAGGATTGAGATCATATTGGTTCTCGAACACTAGACCGGGACACGAGTGCTAGAACCCTTTGAAGAAGAGCCATTTTTTCCATTGAGCTTCCCTCGCTGATTATTTTGACTCCCAGAGAGGGGTCTATGTAGATTGAGGAACCATAGACTTGGCGTAAGGAATGGGGAAATCGACGATAAAATGCCAGTGAACTTTCCCAGAAATTTCTGAGCAGACGATCGTGTCAAATGGGGGACAAACCACGAGTCAATGAATGGATATACGCGCCTTTCGCGGAGGCCGCGTAAGGACTGAGGACTAAAGAGATCGAGAGAGGAACTTCTCTCAGTTTGATTTAGTCAAAGCACATGTCATCGATAGAAACTAGAAAACCGTGACCACACGGCATCACTCTTTCGGGTTCGTCTTCCCACCCACCACTACGTGCCCCAAAAATTTAACTCCGCTCTTGTCGGTCGTCGGATTCAAGGTTCATTGAATCTTGCGTCGGTGTCCGATCTAAAAAGGGTCAATGTCGAGTCTTTCGAATTTGAACGCGGCAAGTTCCCTTTGATTTGATTATATGTATGGAAAATTTACCCGGCATTCTTGTTAGTCGTCAGATTTTTTTGTCACAGTCGACTATAGATCTTGCGTGGATGTCCGATCTAAAACTTGTCAACGTAAAATGTGAACGCAGAAAATATGCTTTGGTTTTGTTCATGGCGAAGTAGATTGAGCCCTTCCTTTCCCTAATGACATGATCACTGAGAATAGATAATAATCAGCATGTCCATTTAAAAGATAAAATATTGAATACACTTTTACGTCAATGACGTCATGTTAATTATTTATTTTTGTTAGGTATAATTTATTGATATTTCATGAGGATTTTGTCAAAACCCAACTAAAGAATGTTTGTTATTTTCAAAGCATCATCCCTCTTGTGATATGTGTAATCAATATATTAAAAAAAGAAAAAAATAATAATTCTTGTTAGATGTGATAAACAAGTGACCTAGTGAGTGCACTCATTGACAAGATCCAAACTAGAATACCCATATAAACTTGTGCAGCCACATAAATCATAGACGTACTTACTCATAAGTTAGTTTAATTGTCTAGGGTTCTATGCAAAAGTGTTCCGAGATCAATAATTAAATAATCAAATAAGTAAATATTGCGATTTTGAATGCACTACCTAGTCTTACAATATGCACAATCACCACTAATTGATGCTTCATTAGAAAATTAGGCTTCCTTTTATTTAATTTTATGCTAGGTCCTCTTGTTGCACCTTCTAGAGAACAACCACAAAAGACAAGAATGATTAAAAACGATTAAGGCTCCATTTAATTTATGAAAAATGAATAACTGAGAAAATATTTTTTTAGAAATAATTATCTGTATCATTTCAAATAATTAGTTAATATACAATGTTTTGAACATCAATAATAATTTATGTCTATATAATTTTTTAGACGATAAAATATTTGTTGTTGATTCAATTTTTTTTTTTTTGGGGTGATTTAAGCAATCATTTATTTGAAACCTCGAATGCAAAAATCACTTTGAGACCTTCGTTTAGTCAAGACAAGACTAAGTCAAACTCACAGATGTAATGAAACTCCTTGGAAAAATATTTGATTTAACTTTCAGTCAAGCATGTAAAATTCGATTCTCCTGTTAATCATGACATCTAGGTCGGGTTTCAACATGATTTTTAGTCTTCACCCTTATTCCCTGCATATTTTTAGGTCGAGATTGAATCGACTATTATCAAAATAGATATAATTTCTTTTCGCTTTTTTTTTTTTTTTCCTGAAACCCCTACAAAGAAAAATCTTAAAAAGATTAATAGCTGCAGAAATAATCTCTGGGCCCAAATCACGGAAAAAACGCACAAAAGAAGACAAAAAAAAAAAAAAGGTTAGTTCATCACAAAAAAGTTTGTAATAGAGATTATTTCAAACTTTTGTGAGAAAATAATAGAGAGCATCGTCTATTTCCATACTTACATTTGTAAGGGCAGAACACAACCCTATAGTTGGTTCCACTAGGGCAGGTGAAAGTGCTGGTTTGATCATCCTTAGGGTAACTGTAAGCATCGGGGCACCTATCCTTGAAGAACTTGGAGAAAGTCGTGGGCCCGCAGCTTCCGGAGTTGCAGCAGTACTGGTCGGTCTTGAACACGGTGCAGGGGTTGTTGCAACCGCCGGGCGCCTTCAGCTGGGCAGGGCACTGGCCATTGATGTCGGCTGTGCACTTGATCCCACGGGTGCACCCATTGGAGGTCGGGCTGAAGTCCATGGGGACGTTGAAGCCGTCGACCAGGGAGATGTCAAAGAAGTCCTTGCCGCCGAACTGGTTCAGCGCATACTCAGCCAGGGTGTTTGGGGGCTGGCCGTAGGATATGCACTCACGGACGCCGCCACAGTCGCCAGTCTGGCACTTGCCCTTCCCGGCCGCATCAAATTGGCAGTTAGTCCGGGCCCAGATACGGGCTTGTTTCGTACCGGGGCTCACGTTCAGGCTCCAGGACTGGCCTCGGTCAAGCCGTCGGCCACCTCCTGGGACTGCCGCAGCCCAGACCGTGTAGGGGCAATTGTTCCTAATATCGAAAGTGGCAGCATTGGCGCAAGTGAGGAAGAGGGAGAGCAAGAGGACGGAGGAAATGCAAATGGCATGGGAGCGAGCCATGCTTCGGTTTTGCTCAGAACTTGGGTTTGTGCGATTTCTCTAAGTGATAGTGCTTGTGGAGTAGTTTGGTGGGTAATGAAGAAATACATGAGGGTTTGGGCCGTAAATTTTTAAATAAAAAAGGGAAAATAATATATTTTGTGCAGAAAGCCAGTGGGGCCATCGCGCACACGTGGAGCCACGCGTCACTTTATCATTGGTCGGGGTGCACGCTGACTTGGTACACGCTGACGCGTCACTTTCTCATTGGTCTGTGCATCGTGGAGGCTTTATCTTCGTTCTTGACTCGTCTACTCGCCTTCGCGCCAAGCCAAGGACAACGTTATCGAACCGCGTCTAATTTTTTTTTTTTTTTTTTTTTTTGGTCAGAACCGCGTCTAATATTCAATCAGCTGACCTTGTAGGAACACCTGTTGGCCTCTCTCCAACAATCCTTACCCACTCTCGCCCCCATATACTGACTTGCTGCTGCTTTTTTGGAGTAGGCCTGCACGCATTAATGGCGCTTTCTCGCTTCTCCTTTCTGAAGAGTGGCTACCCCACGCTGCAGCCCTCCTTTCTTTCCTTTTCAGTTCAAAATTGTGGGTGAGAATTCGCTCTCTAAGTTGCTTTGCTTCTCCGGCCGGCTCCGGGGCTGGGTCATCTCCGCTCTCTGGCCCAAAGCACGTTGCTCCTCCACCTTGCTCCGGCGCTGGCGTCGTTCGGAAAGGTGGACGAGGAGGTTGGAGGGAAGGGGGTGGACGCATCAATGAGGACGGTGGGGTCGACGGCGGCGGTGGGGAATGAGGAGGATGTGGTCTCGAACCGCAGGGATTCGCGAGCAGTGTTGTGTCGTGGCGATGTGGCCGTGCCCTTGTCTGTTGATCACAAGGTGAGCTCTCGCTTCGTGTTTGTTCGTTTCCATCGAAGCTGTGGAGCTCAGGGGATCTAATCTTGTTCTTCTTCCCCCCAAAAGACACTTCATTTATTCAGACATTTTGCCAGAAATCTTGATCTACAAGTCTTATCCTTTTTGTCTACTTCGTGTCGTTTCTGGGTTGTACTTCCAAAAGATCACTTGGTGTTCTTTCAAAGGTGCTTAATTTTTCTTATGGTGTTGGTTTTATATGAAAGCACGTGCAAGATATTCCTCGAATGTCTTATTCAGATTAGGTTGACTTCGGGGTCGTGCTTCGCAAGATGGACATCCTATGATTAGGGGAACTTGCAAAGCTCTGGCATTCTCTTTTTTTTGTTCATGGTTATTTAGACAGGCTGAAGCCCATCTTGCCCTGTTGGTTTAATCGGTGAACTAGAATTCATCCCTGTGATCTTTTGTGGTCAGCCACGCATTGTTTATTGTGCAATTCTTTGATAGAACACTGCTGAAATCACTTCAAGTCGCCATGGACGGGTGATGGCTAGCGGTGCCCCATCGCAATATGGCATGTTACCAGGTTGATAAATGAACACAAACCTTTTAAAGCTCTTGCCAATACTTTTGTACCGTCTCTTTTTCAATGACATGTCTGTTTTCTGATACTGAAACAGTAACAAGGTCTTCAGCCAGTGAAAGCGAGTAAAGTCACTTCATATTCAAATGGTACAGTTTGAAACGTGGGAAGATTTTCATGAGCAAACATCTTTAGAGCATTTGTCACAATAGAAACTCGATTAGTTGCCGATGCTAGATCGGTAGCAGAATAAATTACTTGAGCTAAAGTGTAATTAGTTACGTCCTGTCATGTGTCATACCTTTAAGTTAAATCTCTTGGATTTCGATCAAAATGGCTTACTAACTCGCTTGAATAGCCTGACAGGCCTGATGATAAGGAGAGAGTGGAAGCAGCCAGCAGAAGGATCATAGATTGGAATGGATCCGGTGCCCTAGGCGTGCTTGCTACATCGAGGTCAATAGGTATGTTGAACTTCATCATTCAAATGGCTGTAATGAGAGACTTTATTCGATGCTTTTATGCATGTAATGTTGGTTTCCAATTGCACTGATTACTTCAGCAAGTGCTGAGTAAGTCGAATATGTGGTTAGTAAGTCGAATATGTGGTTAGCATTAATACCATTGTGGTGCCAAACCTCTATGCTTGAAGGGAACATAGTGAATTATTTAGATTCTAGATTGGTAACAAGTTGTTTGAGTGCACCTTAGAATTGGTAACTGCAGCCTTTCGACATGTATTGAAACAATGCTGAGGGCGAATTACAAACAGGGATCAATAACCAACACCTCTCATGCATAAGTTTTAGGTGGAGACTGGCTTTTTCTTTTGTACATGTGCCATTGTGTGGTGTCTGTATCTGATAGCGGCGTTTATTTGCTGCAGGGGACTATTATTTGAAACAATACGTGATGGCTGAGCCAGAGGTCACAGTAAGCAAGAGAACAGAGTTGGACGACTTCGTCGTGATAACAAGCGACGGGTTATAGGATGCACTCTTTGATGAGGTTGCCCACTAGCTCTTGAAGAGATGTCTCGACGGACATATAAAGAGGAGGTTCCCTGAGGAGCTGAGAGGAAGTAACGCTGCTGAGGTGGCTGCGGTGCTAGCCGAACTGGCCGTGGCTCGAGGTAGCCAAGACAATATCAGTGTGATTGTGGTCGAGCTGAAGAAACCAAACTAGTAAAATGTAAATAGTTACTCTGCAATTTAGAACGTTTCTTTATGGCTAGTGTTGGGCTAATCGATGTTCATCTTCTATAATGACTTCAACTTGGTATTAAAATGCTAGATCCTTCGTGTCATTGGTTTGTGGTGTTTATCGTTTATACCTCAAATGATTGACTTTTTTCTCAAGATTGACAATTGCAACATCAACATTGTGTTGGAGACTGCTGAATCTCTACTTGTGATAGATACTATCTCTATATCCGTCCATTAGGTGGAGTCAACTTAAGCTTGCTACTTTGCAATGATGTGCCAAATCTTGTATATAGATCCTCCACGGCCATAATGAAAAAGGAAAGTAAAGAGGAGTGGAGGAAATTCATGAACAAAGCAACATGGGAAGAGCGCTCTCCAAATGAGCAAAAGTAGACTTTCATACCTTAAATTCTTTAAAAACCGAATAGACCCAACTCTTTTGCAGAAGGCTATATCCTAATAAACACAGAAATTGTTGTAAAGCTTTTTAAAAACACAATCACAAGAAGGAAAAGTTCAAGAAACATTATGGACTCCACGAACTATAAGGAAGGCCTTTCTTTTCTCACTTCTCAGCAAGCCATTCCACATATCAGACTCTTTCTCTTTTAACCGGCAAACTTGAGGGGAAAGAGGATGAGCACTCGTTTTATAACGTCTCTTCACTACTTTTGTCCTCCGTTCCTCACCTTTATTTAGCTTAGAAGCAGGTTCCGATATCATAAAGCGGAGACGAAAATTTTCAAAAAGAAAGAAAGTGAGAACTTTCCGAGGCCGTATCTAACAGATATTGCTGCACAATCCTTTACATCCCTGAAACCTAGAAAAACTGTGCAATTACTTATGAAGTCAGAGTATCTTTCTATGCCATAGTGGAGCATGAGATGGAGATGTCTGCTTGAGGCGAAGCGTGGATGTACACAAACTCAAGGCTCTTCCTTGAAGGTAAGGATTGGATCCAAGGGAACATGTATGAGTCGCCGGACTTGGTTAGTCCCCACAGAGGACCGTAGAGCTTGGAGATTGACAGGTTGACATATTTTAGCGTCTTGTCCAACTTGTTCGTCACCACCGTCGAGTATCTGTGGTAAGTTCTCCCGTTGACAGTCCGTGACGCCCTTAGCTTTTGCTCATTGGAAGCTCTTATTGGAACCAAGAAGGCGACAGCAGATGAGTGAGGTAATAGAATCTCAGAATTAATCAAAGAAAACAGGGGAAGGTGGAGGAAATTGTGCCAGAAGCGGGACTTAGCTTGGCCATGGATACTTTCGGCGCAGGAACAACCACTCCATTGAATAGAAACCCATCCATCAGATGCTGAAATATGTCAAGACATTGCTTTTATCCGAAATAACAGCAATTTTCAAAGATCAAATACCTGGAAGGAGCCGACTGTAACCGCCGTGACCACCACTCAACCAGGCTAATATGCCAAGGAGTCGAACGTTGTTGTAAGTAGCAGGCCCCATTTGCTTGTAATTGTCTCTTTGATCAGCAAAGTTATCATATGCATCGAGGCCACCAACGACAGCACCAGTGAGGAGATTGGGTTTGTTCGCTTTCCGGCTAAACCAGGTGGCATAACCGCCTCAGCAGCTCGCGAAGGACGAATCCTCCTCGAGGGACACGATTGAAGCCGCCCGGTGATGGACCCGCCCTTGCGTAGTTGTTCCCGTACCCAACCATGTAGCTTGTGGCTCTGGGGTTGTCTCCCAGGATATAGTCCACCTGCATATGTTCGACATTCATGGCCAGAATATTATTCCATTATATCTTGAAGCTAAGGAAAGAAATCGAGAATTTCCGAGCACAAACATCGAATTGTCACGTTATCCTCGACTAACTGATTGTATCAGTGACTTGGACACAATCAGAAAGATTGTATTACCTGAGATTGTATCAGTGACTTGGACACAATCGAGAATTCTGATGGTTGAATGCTACCGGATGAGCATTGCATGCTTTTGCCTGAGGAAGAACAAGGAAGGTACAAGTCATTGCGATCAGCTAAAATATAACAGTAACAGGGAAGAACAAGGAAGGCGTATGATCCCTTCCACAAAAAGCTCGAGAGGGGTCAACAGAGAATGGACTTTAAAACTGTTCGTCATAGAAGCCACTGCAGTAAGTCACCCCAAGCATGAAGATGGCTGGTCAAATCCATCATTTGATAGTGGAAAATTAGGATAAAGTTCGAGAGGCCTCGATTAGTCATCGATTGTATCTTCTTCAACATCGTCAACATCTACGAAACAAAACCAGGACATCAAGGTCTGCACATAATTGACTTGCACGTTTTCACTCCTTTCAACTCCCATCGATCCAGCATATTGACGTACACTTCAATATTGTTCTTTTACCATTGCCCCAGCATTCTTGATCTATCGATCCAGCATATTGATGTACACTTCAACACCAAGTAAACTAGTTCCATGCAATTATTTGCAATCAAATACATGGGCAGAAAAATGGTCGAGCCCAAAGTACCGGGGACGTAGCCAAAGCTCTTAAGGCGTTCCTCAAGCTGAACGAGGTCGCTCTAGTTCTTCTCGAAAACCTCGTTGCACTAACCCAACAGAAGGAATTCAGGAAAAAAAAAAAAAAAAAAAAGAGCGAAACATCGCGATTAACGGGATTCAACGATTGAATTGACTATTATCAAAATAGATTGACTATTATCAAAATAGATCTCATTTCTTTTCGCTTTATTCTTGAATACCTCGTTGTACAAAGACCAACGATGATATAATCCCAAATTCAATTCAAGTCAAATAATCAATTTTTTTTTCTAAATTAGTTTTCTTTTACACCCTTGATTTTGTGCTCTAGGAAATAAGTGGGCAAACTATGCGGATTTTAAACAAGACCACGAGTCTCGCTAGATACCCGACACATGTGAAGACGTATCAACTTCAATGCTTCTCCTTGTCCAACTATGCCTAACCCCAAGAGATAGAAAGGCTTCGTTCTATCCTACAGGAAAACCTTATCCTAAGAAAGCAATTTGAATTGAAAGCGAAGCAGTTGTTGAGAGCATTGGCATCCAATGGGTTTATCCCTAAGGAACCAACATGCATACCGTTCAAAAATCAATTTAAAAATTTAAATAAGAGTGTATGAATCCTCTAAAAAGGTTATGTGAGATAATTTTAATAATTTCAACTCATGACTAGTCAATATGATGACAACATTATGTCAATTCAAGAATTAGCACGGTAGCTTTTGCTCTCTCTCTCTCTCTCTCTCAGGTTGTTATTTTTTTCATTTTCTTTTTTTCTTTATTGCTTTATATATTGGTGAATCCCTGGAAATAATTATTGTACCTAAGTGTAGATAAGAAAGAGAGTTCATGTTCTGTCTAAAATCGATCAAGAAACTTTGTTATAAAGTCATCTTTGGCTGCATATCCTCCCTATGTGTGTGTGTGTGTGTGTGTTGAGCAGTAACACGTAAATGATGTGTGCATGGGTTTAATTTGGTATTAGAGACAAAATTGGACCTAATCGTGGACTTATGATTGACGGAGCCCATAGATTCGCCCGGCAATTGGGTGAGCTTGGATATCAATCTTCGGCCGATCGGTCTAGGCCACCAAGCCTTTTTGCTTTGCTTTTTTTTTTTGTTCGGCCAAGCTCAAATTCAGCCCGCCCAAGTCCATCCAGTAATTGGGCCTCATGTAGACACCCCTGCAATCACGGATTGAAAAGGCTAGAGATAAGAAACGATATGGGCTGTCTTAATTTATGACCATGCGCTCTCGAAAAGTCCTCGAAGCGCCCAAGAAACGAGGCCTTTTGGCCCGGTGGTGGGTACTTACTAAGGACGGTGATAAATGCTATCGTGTCTATATCTAGTGGTTAGATAAACGTATGGCATTCTAGCTGGGAAATTACCAAAAAAGTTTTAGATCTATTGTACTTATGCCAATTTAGTTTTAAATCTTTCAATTTAACTACTTTAGTCATAAAATTTTTAAGTATTTGTTAATTTAGTCTTAAACTTTTTAATAGTATCAGTTAAATCGCAAATGTTTTGATAATTTATCAATTTAGTTTTTTCAACTAATTTTGATAGAGAATCATAGAGGTGTGTGGTCTAGTCAATGCCAATTGTCCTACATGGCATGATTAGCACTAACATCATCGATTTTTGTAATATTTTTTTCCCTTTTTTCTTTATTTTCCTCCATCGATCGTCAAACCTCAATGATGGCTAGCGAAAGCCACTAGGCTCTAGTGAGGCCACCCCTCACCAGATCTAGTGAGAGTTGGCAAGGGCCTTAGGCAACCTCAACGAGGGTTGGGATGCCCTCATCCTATAAAAAAAGGGAAAGGGAACAAAATCTAAAAATTAAAAAAATAATAATAATCCATAAAATTCATCCATGTCAATGCCAATTATACCAACTAAGATTACCAATGCTAACTAAACCACCGTATTAATGATTCTTGGCCTAAGTAGTCGAAAATGATTAAATTAACAAATTATCAAAATGTTTATGATTAAATTGGTAAAATGTCAAAAAATTTAGAATTTAATTGGTACAATTGAAAGACTTGAGATTAAATTAGCACAAGTGTAATGGGTTTATGACTAAATTAACCAAGTTGAGATATTTAAAACTAAATCGATACAAGTACAATATTTTTAGGACTTTCTCAACAATTTTATTCAAAGAATTTGTCTAGAAATACACGCGCTTGCCTTTGGCATTAGCACCTCTTTATATCTATTTTTTGTGTCACGAGTAAAAGTCCATAATAAGAAAACACACGACCATAAAAAAAGAAAGAAAGGCAAGACACCAACGCACGTTACCGTTTGCTTCCGCAAAACTTGGCCCTGTCTGGTATAACTGAAAATTAATTGTTGAAATTTAATATTGTATTTTAAATGTTCAGCATTTTAAGTGCTCAAATTGAAAAAAAAAAAAAATTGCTTTCTGAAAGAATTTTTTTCTTACCAAATACGGAATTCTGAATATATTGGCAAGTTTTACGCTTGTGGTAATGAATATCCAAAGGCAGGACTGTGTTTGCTATTTAGACGCCTCTTTTATCGAATGAATTTAAAAAAAAAAAAAAAAAACTGCATTACTAGTTAGCGAATTCGGTAATTTTTTTATTAATTGAATCTTTGAAGGTCAAAAGTAGTTATTCGAAGGTATTGAAGGTATTAATTTTTAAAAATTGTTAGAGTTATGAAACAAGTCTGATTCCATGATCGTTTTCATTTATCTATATAATTTTTTGAGTAAATTTTTTTTTCTATACAGCACAAATGAATTAAAATCCGTAAGTCTTTGCATGCAGGTTTTTCTAGTAATCAAAGATTTGGCATTGAAAAATGTTTTTCATCATTGGTTCCGATCAGTCGGGCTCCATCGAAGTTTGCCTCGCTAAATCTAGTATAGATTAAGGAAACGCATTGGGGATGATGCCCGCCTTAATCGGCCCATAAATGACAAGTGGGAATAGAATCACCAAAAGAGGCTAAAGTGAAATCTCAAGTAATTTATTCATCTCATTATAATTTGTTGGCATGCCCTTCGATCGGTTAATTTTTATCAATAAAGGGTTAAGGAAAAAAAAAAGATGCGTATAAAAGAAAATAATACAAAAATGAAATTCACGGTGACACATTCTCATATCGTATTTAATCTATCATTTCTAAAGCGAAATTTCATATTGGATATTTCATGTAATTAAATGATGTTTGAATTGTTATTTCGTCAAAATGGATAATTATATCCAATATCTATTATTAATTTAAGAATTATATTTAATAAATTAAAAAGTACCAAATAAACAAAATTGACATTAGAGTGTGCCCAAAATTTAATAATCGTTTGCCCCCACCACCTCGCGACGGCTTCAACTCCCCCATGTTTTCGCACTCTTTCTTCTTCCTCCTTCTGCGTCTCCCGCAAGCTTCTACTTTTACTCTCTCTCTCTCTCTCTCTCTCCCCACTAAGCTTCGCAGAGAAGCTGATGGAAAGATCGGTTTTTTGAACCCCGAAACACCTCCGATTTCTCCCGCTGAACTCCACACCTCCCTCTGCACATATATACACGGGCTTTCCCGACGCTCTCTGCGATCACGCATCCCCCATTTTCCAGCGACGATCTCTAGCTGTTTCGCGTGGTTTCGCCAGCTCGGCTTCGGCGTTCCCCCCTTGTCGGCCGCCGTCCGTTCTCGGAAACCCCGAGGAATTCTCTCTTAGAGGTCCGTCTTCATTTTCGTCCGGGAACGTGTTGCGGCTTTTCGGTTTTTTTGTTCTTTCGTTTTTGGGTAATGCTCGGCTCTGTTTCGCGTGTTTTTCCTTACCCACGACGACGTGGAGGCGGTAGCGGAAGCAACTCGAGGTGAAGTTTGACGTGTTGCCCGCGAGTTGGGTTTTCTCGTTGGGTCTTGATCCTTAAGTGGTGCAATGGGTAGAATCTTGTTGCTGCTGCTTCTGCCGGAATCCTTAGTATCTTCGTTGTCGTGTTCGCGTGCTTCGCTTTCGTGAGCGGATAAATCTGTATGTGTTAGTTAAGCAGTAGATGTTAATGGCAAAGCCTTGGAGGTTGACACGTGTCGAAGGAGTCGGGGAAAGATGATCACTTGGACTGAATTGCGATCTCCTGTTTGCGTTGGCGCTGATTTTGTGCTCTTGGGAACTTTGGGTGATTACGCATGATTGGTTTTTCGTCAGTTCTTGTTTCCTTTGACGTGTCATTTGTCCTGATCTCATGCTGATTTACTTTGTCGTGCCTTCTTTTTTTGGTTAGCATGGTGAGAGTTAAGGAGGAATACGATGTGGTGGCGGCGAGTCCTTCATTTTTCAACGGCAGCTGCGACTCGTATCCTAAGAAATCACTGTCCACTTTATCGTACAGTTCCAGGTTTTACTCTGCTTTTAAAGTTCCGAGGCCTTATATCAGTCCCACCTCTTGTTTTGGTAATCGTTCAGTAATGTAGCAAGTTCAAAATCTTCCGACTGCAGTTATGATTAAGTTAATTAGACATTAATATTTAAAATCAGCATGCAATAAAAATTGAGGTGCATACTTGTGACTTATTTGCATCAGCATGATATAACCCATTGTTCAATTACAGGGGAACATAAGTCGTTTGTTCAGAAGCATATTAGATCAACTACTTTTCTGCATCTTGAATGAATTGCGCTTGATGTTCCCTTTTAATGCGGCATTTGATTTGACTTTAGGAGGGCAATTGGTCCAATTAGGCATTCAACAGGAGGAAGATGGACAAAGGAAGAGGTTAGTTTGGAACAGCTACATTTTGATTCTTCTGTATGTTAAGATGTGTTGATTGAAAAGCCTTTTACTATAGATGATAAGACCAATTAGGCACATAAATCTTAGGATGGGAATGCCAGTCGTGCATATTCAAGCAGATTGGGCTACTCTGTTGTTACTGTAAAGGGTTTAATTCCCTCCAACTTTCATATGAGAGCAGAACATACTTCTTTCTCAGAATTTTCCCGTTCAACTGTGTATTGCCATGCAATCCGGAAGAGTTCTGAAGTTTTCTAACTCCAGCTACATTGCAATTTGAATGAGCAGGACAGATTTCTTATTGCAGCGGTGCAGAGGTTCAATTGCAAGAATTGGAAGACAATAGGTCGGTGCGACTCTTTCCTCCATCTCCCTCAATATTTACTTGATTTTTTGCACAAAGAATTGCCAGTTCTTTATTATGGTGGAGTAGGACCATCGAGAGATTCGTAATTGGCCATTCATCATCAGGACTAGATTAAGCATATTATGATGGTGTCATTAAGCATGATAGCTTCAACATATTCAGACGAGTTTGTGAATTCCTGCTGTGCTAAGTGGAGATTTCTTGTTCAGGAATCAAGCACTTCCAAATAACTACGACATGTTCCAATGTTTTCCAGTAATATGGTTGACAGAAATAGATTTGTGAAGTAAATGATGTGGTGATTCCATTCCATATACATAAGTTTGCACTCAGCAAAAGGCTGATGCTTTGGTTGTTTTCATGTGTTACCAGCTGCATGTGTTCCTGGTAAGACAGATAGTCAGTGCTTGCATCGCTGGCGAAAGGTTCTAGATCCTCGTCTCATTAAAGGGTCTTGGATAAAGGGGGTAATGTCAAAAATCTGAGCCTTTAGTAGTTTGTTGTTATGATACTGTGTACTGTCAGGGAAAGCAAAATGATTTGCTTCCTCTTTCTGTTTCAGGAAGATGATCTTTTAATCAATTCAGTTAAGAGATATGGCTGCAAATGGTCACTGATTGCAAAAACCTTTCCTGGTCGCACAGGCAAGCAGTGCCGAGAAAGGTGAGCTGTCACTTTCTCTAGTGAATGAACAGCATGTATATTGGAACTGTATACCCCTGATATTGGCACTCTTCGGTTTAATTTTCCTTTTACCAGATTGAGACTCTTTATTGAAAAATGTAAATATGTAGCTGTTATTCTTAATTAATTATACATAAGTTTGTGTTCTTGTTATAGAGTATTAGTGACTAAGGAGCTACTGACTGTAGGTGGACTAATCATCTCAATCCTTCAGTAAAGAAGGTTGCCTGGACAGCAGAAGAGGAATCCATTCTTGCTCACTGGCACCATATTTATGGTAACAAGTGGGCACAAATAGCAAAATTTCTTCCTGGAAGGTACATATAAAAAACTTGAAGACAATTAATGATTACCACTGGCCGGCCCCCCAATGTTCTTCCAATCTTTTTCTTTAAAAGAAAAACACTACTTTGAGATGATAAAAAATCAAATGGTTGGCTGATTTTTTCAGTGTTACTTTGATAACACTTAAATGGTATTTAAAATGCAACTGGTTAGAAGCTCGATAATTCTAATTTAGTCAAGTTCTGATGACCCAAGTAGTGTAATTTCTTGTCCTTGTTTTGCTCTCATCTCAGCTGTTGGTTGGAGTTTTGTTGCATTTGCTCTTGGTCCTTTTGGACAATGACATGATGTGGCCATTGTTTTCCGTTTTTTTCCCCAATATCTACACATATCTAGTGCCTATTGGAACATCAGGATCTGATGAATACCCCCTCCCCTTCCATATCTTGAATTGTTCAGTTAACTTTATGCATGCCCTGTCTAAGGGTCGCCAAAAAGATTATGAGGTATTGATATCTTTTCACACTGGCAGGACGGACAATGCAATTAAGAACCATTGGAACTGCTCAATGAAGAAGAGATTGGGTTCATGGTCAACTGGCTGTATAATGGAAATGTCTGATGCTAGCTCTGAATTTTGCAGTCCAGAGGTTAAGGCAGATTGCTTGACGGTTAAGTTGGAGCGACAAAGTGCAGATGAAATTACTTCTGTTGATCAGAGAATGCATCTGGACTTGAATAGAAGTTGTTTCACTGACTTCACTTCTGAATATTCTCATGGTGGTATCATGGAATCGGAAACGGTAGATTGTTGTATATCAACTCCTTGGCATTCAACAGCAGGGGCAAATAGCAGAGCATGTCCGACTGCCAATCCATTTCGTGTGGCCACTGGTTTTTCGGGAGATGCTGATAGTGGTTCTTATATTTCAGTTTCCTCACTGGCTGATCCTTCAAGCATCGGTGCATGTTCAACCATTGAGTTAACTCCTAGTCCTGTCAAAGTCAATCTTTCTGTTGCTTCGCAAAGTTTTGAATCTCCTAAAAGGAGAAGAGTAGGTGCTACAAATACAAAATGTGGCGATGATCCTGAATATTTTTGTTCGACTCTCTCAAAATCCACAGATATGGACTTCACTGGTGCTGATAAGGGAAACAATGTCAGTGATATGTTATCATCGGCACTTCAGCTGAGAGATCCAGTCACTTTGGTTGCAAATAATGGTTTCACAGGTATGGAGAAACAATGTGGCCCATCAAGGACTTCAAATTACCTTTCCACTCCCCCTAACTCGGTGAGTAGTGTTAGTGTCAAAAGTTGGAGTCCAGCGTTGACTTTGAGGAAGTTGGCTATGACCTACGAGCATACTCCCTCCATCATCAGGAGGCGATGCTCAAAGAAATCAGGTGATGCTTCTTACTCGGGCTCTGCTAGCACGCCAGCATTGATGTTATCAAATTCTCAAGAGAAGGAAGGTGGTAGTGTGGATTTTCTGCATGTGGAACGAGGTCTTCTCTTGAATCATCATAATGCTAGAATTTCCACCGCTGCTAAATGTCTGGAGAGACGCCTAGAACATGCCTTTGACATGGAAATGGATACAGCCATTCTGTGAACGTGGGTGTTGGCACATGCCTTTGACATGGAAATGTATACAGCCATTCTGTGAACGTGGGGGTCAATGCCAACAGCGCATTCCCTGGAGATAAGTGAGCAAATCAATGATGTTTCATCAGTACTGAGCATTTCTATCATGTCAATAAGCTCCAGGACGAGGCCTAGACAAGAAGATAGTTATTTCGCTGATAGTATCTTCATCTGCATCCATTTTGTAGCTTACTTTGCTCCATGAACTTGTTCGCTATTACTCTGATTCTTGGTGATGACAATGGCACAGCCATGTGTATAATGTGGCCGTGTTTACTTCAATTGAAACAAGTACATACAAAAAAGATTTTCCCTCTTTACTGCTATAACTTCGAGATTGCATGTACTGGCAATTTGTAAATGATGACAGTTCAGCTCTGTAAGGAATAAGCAGTAGGAAAATCTTTGCTTCCACGGTTCTTTAGGCCCACTCTTTGGTATAATGACTTGATTCCATGGTTTGTTTCCTGTGAAATGTATTTTTCTTGATCATCTGTCGCGGTTTCCCTTGTTTTATGTTGATGCACACTCAACTTCTACGTGGCCTCGGCAGGCTGACAAGCTCATGAGACGCTAACCATCGTTTGAATGTCCTGGACATGTTTTGTCTTGGACACCTTACTTGGCAGATCCAAGGTTGGACAAGCCTAGCCACAAATTCCTCGCAATGAAGGGTGTTGGGGTTTGGACATAGTTGTTTTAAAGTCTTGGGTATCTTACAGTAGACTCCTCAGGCCCGACACCATCCCCAGTGCGGTCCGGCATCGGGCTAATCATTTTTCAAGGGCATAGCCCTTCTCAGCTGGCTTCCTCCATCGATCAAAACTAATGGCGATGGCTTCCTATTTCAAAGCGACAAATAGTTAAGTAGTCTGGAGACTCTTGTTACGTACACTAAAAGGAATTTAAAAAAGAAGAAGGAAAGAGTTGACCATATAGACACTGTGGGATGGTCTCCCAGATAAAACCTAAAACACACATGCACTACAGTGATTCTCCATCTGTGTGCTGCTGGAAAATTGAATATAAATCCAACACACCCAGTTGTCGATCTACAGCTGTACGAAGTAATTTGAAGCAATGTCACCCATTTCGCACTTATTACCTAACCCCATGTGTGTGTGGGGTCCATCTCGTCCTTGTCCATAGTACGACTGTCGGCTCAATACCCCTCCTTGAAAAGCGGGAGTTCCAGGTGGAGCCTTTACCAAAGATGAAGAGGACGTGAATTTTTCAGAGTTTCTTTTTGCACAGTTTCTTTCACTGCAAGGGTATTTTTAAGAATAGAGTCACTTGTCCTCTGTTTCTAAGATGAAAGGAACTTGCAGGGGAATCAGGAGAATGATCAAGGGTGCTTTAGCCGACGAAATGATGGAAGTATCACGGGCAAAGAATGTAACCCTGCTGCCAACGGTCATCGTCGAACATCACTTGCTTTGTCCTAAAATGCCCCATTGAAGAAGCTGTCCTCCTTGTCATCATTAATTCGGTGGTTGAGCCTTCCAAAATTTTTAACTCCTCGGTACTTTGATTCGATGCCGTCCCCTATTTGTACACTTTGTGGTTTGCACATATTTTGGAGATTATTGGATATGTCGTGTTTTGATATTAAAAAAGAAAAAGAAAAGGAAATATGTTATATAATTTATGCATGTATATTAAATAAGTCAAAATACTATTTTTTTTTTCCTCTCCTTCCTAGGAGTAACTTCTACGGTTTGAATTGAGTACTCCCAAAGCTAACCCTTTTCTTCTCTATTGAAAAATGAGAACCATCATCACTTTGAGGGATTCCCGAGGCATATTGTTGCCTAGATGATGCACAAATCTCTTCTCGGCAATTTGATGAATATACTTCTTGGCATCTGACCTCACTTTATTTCTTCTATTGCTTGACCCTTCCATGTGGAGTGGGCTTTTTAAAACTTTTTGGTCGCTTTTCCTCTTGAATACGAACGACGTTGATTTGAAGATAAATACGGGATACTTAGAAGTTATAAAAATCTAGTAGAAATAGCAATATAAATCGAATATTTTGTGATTGCCCGACAAAAAGTGATTGGATTTAAGTTTTAAAATGCAACATCTACAAATTTCATAAATCGGTATGTTTATGGTAATAATAATTATCCGGCAGACAGAGGGCAGAGAAACTTTCCCATCAAATTAGTGAAGTAATCCAAAAATGGAAGAAAAAGAAATCCGATATCCTATTTCTTATATTCTTAAAGGAAAGCGAAAACGACCCTTTCATTGGATAATGATAAGATAAGACATTATCGTCAGCTACACTCGTCCCAGCGACGACTTTTCCAGCTCAGAAAATTACCTTAAACGCGCCTCCTATCTTTGGGCCAAATCACTCGATCTGTTAGTCATTTTTTCGCCATTCTTGCTTTTCCACGAGCGCAAGAAAGGGGGGAAGAAGGAAAAAAGTGGGGGGATAAAGAAGGAATGATTAGGAGGAAGAAACCGAAGATAGAAAAAGCGCGCGAATGGATTCATCCTCTAGCTGACTTGACTCCGTCGAGAAGGCTACAAAAAGCCGTAAGCTTGACGGGAATGGATCCTCCGTCTCTCTCTCTCTCTCTCTCTCTGAGGCATGCGTTTTGTACTTATCCCATACACGCGCAGGATATGCTTCCTTGATTTGCTCAACCTCTCATCCCCCTCCCCTCCCCACTTTGCTTGCCAGCTTCCATAAAGGACACGCATTCCGCTGCCCTGTTTCTTGGTGCCTCCTCCCCTGCTTCGCTGAAGAAGAAAAGACCAAGACTTTACCGAATCGACGAGATGGGTTCGCATGAAAAGACCGTTCTCGTCACCGGCGGGGCTGGTTTCATCGGCACGCACACCGTGGTGCAGCTCCTGAATGATGGGTTCAGGGTCTCCATCATCGACAACTTTGACAACTCTGTCCCCGAGGCCGTCGACCGAGTGCGAGAGCTTGTGGGTCCCGAGCTCTCGGAGAGGCTGGAATTCCACTTGGTACTTATGTTTTTTGGATTTTTGGTTCTGTTTCGAGGTTTGGTGAATTGGGTTGTTTGTTTGTTTGTCTGTTGAGGAAGGGAAGTGTGGGGATTGAGTGGAATTTGTAGCTACTGGCGTTGGGTTTTGTGTTTCACCGAGGATCATGTTATCTGGAATTAGAACAGAGGTTAAAGAGGGCGAGTCGAAGTGAAAGGTGAAAACTTTTTTCCTGACTGCCTATCAATGCTATGTGGGGTAAATTCTGCCTGTCTGTTCTAGATACTTCATTGGGATTGGGGAATTTATTGGTGTAGATGTACATGAATGTACCATTCGTTCAGTTTAAGCTTATGAGGTCCGCAGGATGGATTGTTCCTACTCCTTTTGCTTGCTGATGATCTAGAGGTTATTGCAGGGTGATCTCAGAAATAAGCAGGATTTGGAGGATCTATTCTCTCAGACCAGGTATGCACACCGTCCTTGATACTTGCTCTCATCTTTGTCCTTGTCCAATGGCCTCATTGGTTCTCTGTAAATTCAGGGTGATTAAACCCTTCCTTTATTCTTATTTTTCAATGAAGCAGCTTTGATGCTGTGATCCACTTTGCGGGGCTTAAAGCCGTTGGGGAAAGTGTAGCAAATCCTCGAAGATATTTTGACAACAATTTGATTGGGACCATAAATCTTTACGAGGTCATGGCAAAGTACAACTGTAAGAAGGTCTGTTTGGCTTCTTTAGCATATGGATACTTGTTATTGTTGCCTCAGCTGCTTGCTTTGACATACGGAAATACAATCCCTATAATTAAATGAAGCAAATGAATTGCTGACTGTGCCTTAAAAGCCCCATGCAGAACAGAAGTGACTGATTTAATGTGCTTTGATTCATGACTGTATGTCCGATGGCATTTTACCCATCATCAAGAAAAGTTGGCCTCCATGAAACTTAGAAGGGCAATTCCACTTCTCCTTTTATAAGATGCACTCTTGTTTCATGTCTTAATGTTCTCATAAGGCGCATGCATAGACTTATCTTTCTTATGTGATAGGATATGAAAGCTTCCATATACTGTGATAGGATATGAAACTTTCATATACTCTGTTAGGATATTTGTTAAAGAAGAGCTTTGATTAATTTTTTTTTGTCTTTCCCTTATGTCATTTTTTGGTCCATGCTTTTAGCTGAGTTTGCTGACTTATATAGCATTTTCCAGTTTTTTACAATGAAGAAATCATTGTCTCCCCGTTCTAGTGTTGCATTAGAAGGGAACAACTTTTTTATCTGCTATATCCTCTCCATGGCTCTCGTATAACAGTAATGTTTTTGGGTCATATAGATGGTTTTCTCATCATCTGCAACTGTGTATGGTCAACCTGAAACGATACCTTGTGTTGAGGATTTTCAATTGATGGCCATGAATCCTTATGGGAGGACAAAGGTGTGCTCTTTTGGTCAGACTTTGTCCTTTTTGTGCGGATACAATTTTGTTTTCTGCATGCTGAATATGGCTTCTATTTTTTTGACCCCTTTTGTGCACTTGCTTCTTGATAGCTTTTCCTTGAAGAAATTGCTCGGGACATTCAAAAGGCTGAACCTGAATGGAGAATTATATTGTTAAGATACTTCAACCCAGTTGGGGCTCATCAGAGTGGCAGAATAGGCGAAGACCCTAAGGGTATTCCAAACAATCTCATGCCTTACATCCAACAGGTGGCTGTTGGCAGACTGCCTGAACTTAATGTGTATGGTCATGATTATCCGACAAGGGATGGCACTGCAGTACGTGAACATCTCTTCTCAGTCTATTATTCATCTTCAACAAATCATTGACCTAATTTCATTGTTCCTTCTAAGTATGCACCTACTCACACCAAAGTAACTTGCTTTTAATCAACAGATCAGAGACTACATCCATGTCATGGACTTGGCAGATGGTCACATTGCAGCTTTAAAGAAGCTTTTTGCAACAGAAGACATAGGTGATCTTTAGATGTTCTTCTTGTTTTAATCTTGTGGAGCAATAGTTTGACATTGTGTTCCAATAACATTCAAGTCTCTACCTATATTTCTAATTAAATAATTTAAGTATATTTTGTCATTGCTGGAGACTAAGTTATATAGTTTGGTATTCTCTTGATTATTTTCATAGGTTGTACTGCGTACAACTTGGGGACTGGATGTGGTACTTCGGTCCTTGAAATGGTTGCAGCATTTGAGAAGGCCTCTGGCAAGGTAAGCTTCCTCTAGGATCTAATCCATAGGTCCTTCTAGGTTCTTACTCATTGACACTTTTCCTGTTTGCTTACAGGAAATTCCCATTAAACTGTGTCCACGGAGACCAGGAGATGCTACGGAGGTTTACGCCTCCACTGAGAAAGCAGAAAAAGAACTTGGCTGGAAGTATGTCCTATCTCCTATCTGTTTTTTCAGCAGTCATTGACTTGATCTCTCTCCTTTCCATTTTTCATATGGCCACTTAAAAATGGATTCATGTGATTTACTTGATCAAGCAAATGATTATTTACAATCTGTTTCATTAGAAACTTCTTGTCCTAATATTACTTGTGATGTTTTGTGGCTGACAGTCATTTCCTCTTCAATACTCTCGATAAGTGATTTTTTCCTATTCGTCTAAGAATCCATTAACAAGAGATACTAACCAGTAACAACCTATGCTCCACGAGGATATTATTCCTCTTGGTCATGCTCTGTTCTTTCTTCCGTATAGCTGTTTACAAACTCATAGATCAAGTTCTTCCATACCTTTTACCTAACTGTAAATTTCTACCATTTATGATGCGGGTGGTCTCAGATAAACACAATTTTCGTGGATTTCTAGATCAGTTGACAATTAAATTTTCCTAAGTTGGTCTGTCCAGCTGTCGAGGTGCTAAAGTAATTAATCATAGAATAGGGAATAGGTCGTCTGGTTTCCTCTCCCTTTGGATCCTAGTCTCGACGATACAAAAATTTTACATCAAGATTGCCTCCATTTATTTCCATTAGGGAAAATTCATAGAGATTGCTTTTCCTGATGAACTCAGTAATGTTTAAGATGTAGACAGAGTGAGAAATCGAAGGTTATATTCTGACTGCCTATTGTTTCCTCTCCTATTTTTCAGGGCCAAGTATGGTGTGGAGGAGATGTGCCGGGACCAATGGAACTGGGGAAGCAACAATCCATGGGGCTATCAGTCCGAGCCTTGAACAATTTACAGCTCGTGATATACCATTTAGCCATTTTCCTTCTTTAGAGTTCACCAAAGAGGTGAATTCGATGTTGTTGGCAAATAACACTTGAATAGGAGTAAGAACCGAATCACTTTTTGAAATTTCAGTATGGTTACATAGAACTTACAATTTTCCCATTCCATCAGCGGAGATTGCGGGTGTTCTGTCTTACCTTGAAAATAAGAATGAAATTGAATATGCCCCAAAGAAAGAGTACGATTTTTGCCTTCTAGCTATTACTTGCACGGCTGTTTGAACACGAGCTCGTTAGCATGTTTGGCATGAGATGCACTCGAAGGTTTGGTGCTCCAAACGACGACTGATGAGATTTGATTAATCCCAAATTGTATACGTTCTAGTATCCAATGACTCAGATGACAGATGGTCAAGCCATCCTCTTGTTACTTGCTTATTGCTTGCTGATGGCAAGTGTGCCGTTCTTTATTAGTACTGTAATATAAAATGAGGATGGCTGGTCAATAAAAAATAGTTGACGTGAAGCATGTTTCGTCGGGTGTCACCTGCCTCATCTTCCTGTAATTGGTGGACGTAAGAGAAATATTATCTCCTCCACGGCATGCACGGATGAAAAAAAGACTAAAATGACAGACAAAATAAGGGGTCTAAAAGAGCCAATTTTTTTCTCAGAAGATGCGGAGAGATTTTTGCATGTGACAGAGTTTGATGGAGCTTGGAATTCTGAAGGCACTTTCTTCGAAGTTCTAAGGAAATTGTTAGCTGTTACGCTGAGATGAGGACAGGCTGACGCTAACATGAAGCTCATGCTAAGTCAACTCTATGGTCTAGAGGGCCCCATCCCCAACATCTTAGTTGAAGTTTGAGGAACCTTCATTGCAAGAACGGGGCAGTTGAAAGGAATCAACCAATCAAGAGCTCTCTTTGAAGGATGCCATGGTGATTGCTTCTCCATCAATGGCCGGCACATCTCCTGCTGCTTTCGCCCAGCAGCTCCCGACGCCTTCACCGTTCGCGTTCTCAGTCACCTCTACCCGGTGGAGCACGGCGCCACCGATTGAGCTCTCTAGTCTCTTCCTCCGGTTCATGGCACTGCTTCTGTCTTTCGTCTCAGCTCTTATGCTGACAACCCCGCCAAAGAAGAGAGGTCAATCTCCTTCCAGCTTCAGCCAGCTTCCTGAATTGATGTAAGAAGAACTCTCTCAAAGTGCTATAAAAATTTGTATGGAAAGAGTTTGCAGCTTATTCGTCGCAGAACCTGTTGCTGAGTCCGCATTTCACTCCTTTTCATGCGCTGAAGGCTACAAGATGCTCACAATTTTTCCCCCCATTGCTTCCTCGCAGGTATTGCTTCATCATAACCGTTGTGGCTTTCGTTTACTCAGCCTTTCAGCTCTTCAAAGGTGTCTGTGATATTTCCTATAGGGGGATTCTAATCTCAGACAGGTTCTCGGACTACCTTAGCTTCATCCTTGATCAGGTAATGGACATTTGTTGACAGGTCTCAGTCAGTTTCTTACTTTTGCTTCACTCCGTCAACAAACCTGCGTTTCTTAGTTTCCAATTGGCAATTTTAAGGCCGACATCTTACTGCATGATGCAGCTGGTGGCTTACCTTCTCATTTCGAGTTCTTCATTGGGGGTACAAGCAATTCAACAGACAGAAAGGGCAACACCACTCTGGAGAGCATCTGTTATATCCATTAGCATGTCTTTTGTAGTCTTCCTGATCACAGCAACCTGTGCTCTGTTGTCGGGTTACAAGCTTTGTAAGAGAATTATTTGGTGATGCTTTTTGGTATTTGTGTTGCGTTGGATGGAACAGAATAGTCTGCTCGTGGATGAATTGAGGTCTGACCTCTTGAAGCAACTCTGTTTTTGGTAGACAATTAATAATAAAGGCATCCACAACGGTCTAGGCAATTCCAGAGGATCATTAGCATATATAATCACCAATTAGTAATAAGTATTACATACCAGCAAGAAAATAACCACATAAATTGTCAGTCAGACTGAAGCTGTCAGTCAAATGCTCACGAAGTAATCAGAAAATTATCAGAATTAGTAAATTAGCCATAAAAGCAGTCAATCCATCCTATATTTCCATTTGAAGATAATATCATTCAACTAACACATTTCAAAATTGTGCTATGAAACGGTGTGCATCACTTTTAGTAGACAAAAGAAGGGGACCTGTGAACCATTACAATTTCCAAAAGACTATCTGCTAAGCTTGTAGGGGAAAAATTATCGTATGTGCTCCAGAGTCCTCTCTTCCTCCCCTGTCATGACAAGCTTGCCCTCTACAAAGTCACAAGCAGGAATCTGAACCCCGAGTTGCTTCTGCAGTTTCTTGACAACGAATACTTCAGGCTCCTCACATATCGAAACCACAGTACCTTTCCTACCAAGCCGCCCTGTGCGGCCAGCGCGATGAGCATAGTGGATGGAGTCTGTTGGTAAGTCCAGATTAACCACAAGATCGCATTCAGCTACGTCCAAACCCCTTGCTGAAAGCTCATTTGTCACCAGCACACGCAAATCACCATTCTTGAATTTCTTTAAAGTTGTTGATCTAGCAAGCTTACCCAGAGCACCATGCAACTCTGCAGCATCAATGCCACGGGCCTCTAGCTTAAAAACAGCATCTTTCAGCTGCTTAGTGTTGTTCATGAAAGCAATCACGGACTTGGCATCGAGCGCATGGACGCACCTTCTCATTGTGTCAATCTTATGCTGTAGCTTTGTGACACAGTAATAGTGTTTCAAAGAGGGAGGTAGACTTGTAACAGCTGGTTGACCCTGCAAATTTGAGGTTTTACTTGAAGTTAACGAAGGCTTTGACAGATTGACAGGTTCGGATATTGGGGCCGAATCAAGCGTCATGACTTTTTCTGCTTGCACAAGCAGCGGATAGTTTCCCCAGCTCCTAGCGGCCCTTATGACAGAAAATGGCACAGTTGCAGAAACCAATATAGTCTGACGTTCTGCCCGCCTTACCGTTGGACCTTTGGGCTCTCGTACATCCATGCCAGATCTTCTCCCTACATGTTCCAATATTCGATGCATATCCTCCCGGAAGTTAAATGAAAGAAGTTCGTCGACTTCATCCAAGACCAAGAAACGACAATTATGGGTGTGAAGCTTTCCGGCAGCACTTATTTCCGCAATCCGCCCCGGTGTACCGACAACAATAGCTGGCTTATTTTTCTTCAGAGCTTCTTCTTGCCTAGAACGATTTGCACCCCCCACAAGCTGCTGAACAACTTTCTTATCAGAAGGTCCCAAGAGCTTCTCGACCTCCCTCACGATCTGCATTCCTAGCTCCCTAGATGGAGCTATGATAACAGCCTCGATCTCCATTTTCTTCCCCTGCTCATCCTTGCAATCAGGAGATTTCCTCCTTAGCGGACCTACTTCAGAAAGTATGGGGAGGAGATACGCCAATGTTTTTCCTGAACCAGTGTAAGACTGAATGACAACATCGTGGTTCTTAAGAATGGTCGGAATTGCAGCAGCTTGAACATCAGTTGGAACCTTGAACCCTTCAGCCTCCAACCTTTCTAACAATAACGTTGGCAAGCCAAGCTCTGAAAATGATTTCGCATTAAATGGACCAAGTCCTAATTCAAGTGGTTTTCTAGTAGCAACTGACTTGAACTTTTTGCTACTAAGAGGCTGCACTTCACCCATTTTTTCTTTTGTAGAAGAAGTTTCAAACTTAATTTTGTTATTTTTTCCCCTGTTTGTTTTACCAGTGTCAATCTTAGGATCAAGGCTTGCGAGAGTAAGGGGTCCTTGGTTACTTTCAACATGACGGAGCAATTGTCCACTGCCATGAAAGCAAGCAGCCTTAGAAAGAGAGGATAGCTTTTGGCAGGGCGAGGACAGTAGCAGCAGCCGTGTCGATGATAACATTGGCATCTTCAACAAAACCATCCCTCTGATAATTATATGAACTTTGGAAAACCAACCTCAAGAAACATGTAAAACTCAATCCCTACTTAACTTCCCTCAAGCACTACAGGCAGGCTGACATGGGAAATACTTAATCTTCAAAGATGAAAAAGGAGATACAGAACCAATACATCTTTGGGTCTTCAGAAGAGCGTTTAGTAAACTGCAATAAAACAAAAGGAATAGTTTAGAATGTCTGCTGGCAATGAGGTCACACCGATGCTAGCATTACTGTCAATATGAGAACAGTGCGACTCCGATCATAGAACCCCCGATTCGCATCTTGACCAACATGTAAATGGGCCAAAGAACTAAAACATGCATATCATTGGACAAATGGTGGCTGACCCATCTTCTAAAAGATACATGCCCGTGTAATACAAAAGAACACGCCTTGGCGTCGTGCTTTAAGAGATTGACATCCCACCGCCAGTTCAAAGCACACGATACCCGCACTTCTCACGCCTTAGAACACAAACCTTCCTTCATTGTCTCTGAGACATTTCCTCGAACACCATGAGGGCGTGACAGTTACGCGGCAGTTAACGAACCTAAGACGTTAGCCCACCCAACTTGCGAACCAAACAACTAGCCCCATGACGTTTCGACTCCCCAGAATTCTAACCCGCCGGCGAAAAACGAAAGCAAACGAAAACAGTTCCATCAGTCGAACTTCAAGGACTCCATCTCGTGAGCATGAGAAAGAGAGAAAGCAATACAAGAGATCGAAGGCGGAACACGGAACGAATTGAGCTCCAGCGCGGGGCATGCACATGTGTTAGGAACGAACCTGCGGTGGCGGTGGGTGCTGTGCGATTTCGTCGGTCCAGGCTACGATGGAGGAGAAGATATGCAGTGCGGGTCGTGCTGCAGCGGGTGCAGACGAAGGGCCTGGACGGTGGGCCTGGACGTCGGTTGGACATAAAAATGTTTAGCAACATTTTTTTATTTTTCTCAATTTCCGTTCTTGAAACCAAAAGAGAATATAAATCCACTTAGTAACGTGTATTAATTTTTTTAATTTCCAAAATAAAAAGTAGTCGGGTAATACATTTAGAATAGAAACAAGTAAGTTCTTATTCCTAGAAATAATTTCTAAAAATAAGTTGTTTTTTTTTTTTTTCTTTTTTGCCGCTGGATGCCGCTACCACTGCTGTCAGTCGCAACTGTCCAAGAAGTAATCGTCAACCTAGTGGAATAAATCAACCGTCAAGATAGTGGAGTTAAAGAAACTGTCAAAGTAATGTAGTCAATATAACTGTCAATGTACCTGTTTATAATTTCTGTTTATAACCTCCATTTATAATATTTAGGATTAATAACCTAAAAAACCCCCCCAAATTAGTACACCTATGATAAATATATCAAAAACTAATTTTTTTATTATGAAAAACTCCAAATTGGTATGCATATGACAATTTTACCCCAGGTGATCACAAAAAACCCATAAATTGATACAGTTATGACAAATTCACCCAAAACTAATTTGTTCAACTACTACAAACTCCAAATTGGTATATCTGTGACAAACAAACCATCTATTAAATTGGATTAATAACACAAAAAATCATAAAAATGGTACAATTGTAACAAGCAAATAATAAAATCACAAACTAGTATATCAATTCACTGTCAAGTGTCATTAAACTCGATAATTTGATAGTAAAATTTAATGAAAACTAATAGAGGATAAATTTGTCACAAATGTACTAGTGTAGGATAAATTTGTTAAAGGTATACCAATTTTAGGTTTTTGGTGATCAAAAAATTAGTTTTTGGTAAATTTGTCATAAGTGTACTAGTTTGGAGCTTTTCAAGATATTAACCCTAACTTTTATTTGGGACTTCCTTTTGTAACCTTTGTTTATAACCGTAAGTTTTAGCCACATTGTACTCTAGAGAGGCCTCCTCGCCCAAATCAAACAAATTTACTATTTTTTAGTCTTTTATTTTCCCGCAATGTATTTTCACTTTCTCGACTCACGTCATCGATTAAATTTAGGTATATCTTTTTACTGTTGCCTCTAAATTTGCGTTGTCGATCAAATTCTAACATGATGTCTTTACATTCTCAAGCTTTGTTATTGATTAAATTTTGGTAGGGTTTATCTACGTCTAGTTTGATTGCAACAATTACACTTTCCAAACATGTCGTTGATTAAATTCCGGAACGGTTTGCAATTATATAGTTATTTCTAAAGCAAAGCTATTGATTTCGTCATTGGCTTGGATATTTCTATCTGGAGTTGGCGCAAAACCCATTTCCTTTGATAAAAACCGAAGAATCACTTCCGGTTAAATAAATTTCGTCGTGGAAAAAAATTCCAGCAAAACACTATTGCAAAAATCATGTGTTAAAATTTACTTAAACGGAACAATCTTAATTGCTACAAAGATCAAAAGTAAAAAGGTAATAAGAAGATAACATATCTTTTGTGTCGATTCAGAAAAGGGATTTAAATGAAAATATTTTATATAATTTAGGCAATAGTGCAAACATTTTGTCTAAGAATTTTTTTATATATGAAAACTTATGTTTAGTGAATAGTGTCAAATGACTTATTTAACTTTGTTATTAAAAGTTGAGAGGTTAGATTGGACAAATTAAAAATTTAAGAATTACATTGGATACTTTCGAGTAATTTGATGTCATGTTGAACGAATTAAAAATCAAATGATAACATTACATATTAGGTCAAACTTTAGGGGTTATAAGTGACAACTTTTCAGATTTCAGAGATAGTGTCGTGTAAGTTACCAAGCACGCGTGCAGTGACACGTCGAATCTCCGATCAAATTATTGAGATTCAAGTTAAAATTTGTATTTTCCTACCAGATAAAGAAGAGCTGGACCAAAATCAGGACGCAGGCTAGAGTCCAAATCGAATGCTTGGACTAGAGGTAGACGGGTCATCGCATCCTCGGGAAAACTATAGCTATTTCAAAATTAGGTAATTAAAATATACTGAGTAAGTTCTTTGTAATTAAAACATGCTGATTGGAAATACACCCACACATATATTCTCGTAGATATCGATGTAGATAATAACGCCATCCACCTCACGCCAAGCGGACATTTGATTATTCATTTACTTTCCGTCCTCTAGTCCAAAGTTACACGTCGCACCACCACCGTCAGACACCACTCCATTGAAAACCCCCCAGCCCCGACCCCCACCCCATCTGCCCTCCCTCCGATCTACCTTTCAAGAAATCGTTATCCCCCACCCACCGTCAGTCAGACGCCACTCCAGTTGGAACCTTGAATGCTTCAGCCTCCAACCTTTCTGACAATAATGTTGGCAAGCCAAGCTCAGAAAATGATTTCGCATTAAATGAGCCAAGTCCTGATTCACGTGGTTTTCTGGTAGCCACTGACTTGAATTCATTGCTACTAAGGGGCGCATGTTCCAGAAATAGTTTTTGGAACAGAAATAGATTTTTCTATTCCTATTTCTAAAAAAGTTTCTAAGTAAAAATAACCGTTTGATAACGACATAAAATTTCTTTCTTTCGAACGGCGGCAGATCGACGGATAGCAGTGACGGACGGCAGCGGACTGGCGGATAGCAGCGACGGACGGCAGCGGGTGACCGGCGACCGATGGCGGCGACGGCAGTGACGGTGGTGGCAGTAGCGGTCGGCGACCAACGCCGACAACGGTAGCAGCGGTCGGCGACCAACGCCGGTCGGCAACTTGCGGTGGCGGAGGCAAGCGGCGATCGGTTGTGGCGGTGGCGGCCGGCGGCGATGTACAATAAAAATTTTTTTTTTTCTCATTTCGTTCCAGAAATAGAAAAGTAAAAAAATTTTATTTTTGATTCCTACTCCAAACCTATTTCTGGAATAAGAATCTATTTCAGAAATAGAAAAGTGAAATAATTTTACCAAATGAATTTCTATTCCGAAACAATGCGGAATAGAAAACTATTTCTGAATGCAAAATAGCTGCATGTCATGCACCCCCTAAGAAGCTGCACTTCATCCATTTTTAATTTTCTAGAAGAAGTTTCAAACTTAATTTTGTTATTTTTGCCCCTGTTTGTTTTACCAGTGTCAATCTTAGGATCAAGGCTTGCGAGAGGAGGTCCTTGGTTACTTTCAACATGACGGAGCAATTGTCCACTCCCATGAAAGCAAGCAGCCTTAGAAAAAGAGGCTAGCTTTTGGCAGGGTGAGGACAGTAGCAGCAGCCGTGTCGATGATAACATCAGCATCTTCTACAAAACCATCCCTCTGATAATTATATGAACTTTGGAAAACCAACCTCAAGAAGCATGTAAAACTCAATCCCTGCTCAACTTCCCCCAAGCACTAGAGGCTGACGTGGGAACACCTTAATCTTTAAAGATGAAAAAGGAGATACAGAACCAATACATATTTGAGACCTTGGGACGGTTATCGTTGACGAACCTTTAGGGCAAACTAACTTTTGGGTCTTCGCAAGAACGATTAGTGAACTGCAATAAAACAAAAAGAATAGTTTAGAATGTCTGCTGACAATAAGGTCATGCCGATGCTAGCGTTAGTGTCGACGTGAGAACAGTGCAACTCTCTTACCGAAGGTCGGATTCTGAATTTCACGACAAAAAGATGATCATAGACCCCCTGATTCACATCTTGACCAACACGTAAATGGGCCAAGGAGAAAAAACTAAAACATGCATATCATTGGACACATCACACATGGTGGCTGATCCAAACTTCTAAATCTAAAAGAAGCATGCTGTACAAACGGACACGCCTTAGCGTCGTGCTTTAAGAGATTGGCATCCCACCGCCAGCAAAAAGCACACAATACCTGTCCTAATCACGCCTTAGAACCCAAACCTTCGTTCGCTGTCTTTGAGACATTTCCTCGAACCCCATGAGGGCGTGACAGTTCCGCAGCAGTCAACGAACCTAAGAATTTAGCCCCCAAGTGGCCCCGCGATGTTTCGACTCCCCAGAATTCTAACCCGCCAGCGGAAAACGAAACCAAACGAAAACAGTTCCAACAGTCGAAGTTCAAGGACTCCATCTCATGAACATGAAGAAGGGAGAAAGCAATACAAGAGAACGAAGACACAACACAGAATGAATTGAGCTCCAGCGCGGGCATTCACGTGTGTTAGGAACGAACCTGCGGTGGTGGTGGGTGCCATTCGCTTTCGTCGATGCAGGTTACGATGGAGGAGAAGATATGCGGTGCGGGACGTGCTGCAGCGGGTGCGGACGCTGGGCCTGGACGTCGGTCCGACCTAATCTCATGGAATTGCGACCGCCTAGAGCCCAAAAAGAACAGGATAGAAAAACACCAAAAACTATAGCGATCACTTTTGAATTTGGCATTTGCAATTTAACTCGTTTTTTTTTTTAATCTTTCATATGTTAGTATTTGGATAATTGTATTCCTAATTTTGCTTATAAACATGCATAATGACTACTTGATTTGCTTCAAAAATATTTTCATTAAGTGTGCACGCATCATTCATCTAAATTTTTTATTTTCTGTTTCGGATTTTACGACTACCGATGAATAGGACAATGAAGTTTTCGATAAGGGGGTTTTTGGTGGCGAAATTTTGGTTAAAGTTGAAATAGTTATACAATATGTTTAATTTAGGGATTTTGGCAGTGGGATTTTGATATTAATTTATATTATACTGCATGTGATAAAACAGTAAGTTAGTCATAGAATTGGAGTCCTATGGTCCACAAATACATGCATTTGATGTTGATGTGGGTAACGCTACGTGTCGTTGCTCGCTTGTTTATAGAATTAGGATGTGATGGATTCTGCACACCTTCATTCGATATCACTAATCGGCTTGAGAAGCAATTGAAAACAGGCAGGTGGAATTGGGTCTACGGGTTTGCTTGTTCAAGGGGGTTGCTTTTTATGAGGAAAAAGGTTTCTAATCGAAGACTTCATAAAAAACAGATGGGTGGAATTAAGTTCGCTTGTTGAAATTTAAAAAGTGATGTCTATCCTTGCCATGTCTATAAAAAATCTCTCTCTCTCTCTCTCTCTGTCTTTTTCAAGAAGAGCGTACTAACCTAGTACCTTTATATCGTGTCACCGTTCCAGTAGCTTTGATTCTTTAAACTCTGTACGGCTCTCGTGAGAGGCACGTCATCCGAAGGTTAGGACGATGTGGGCAACGGTAGTATTGGCCACAATTCTAGAGGGGTGACCAATTTACTATTGTAGGCTGTCAATGGCAACCGTAGAAGCATCAACCAATGCGTTGGCACTTGCGGTCGAGGATGATCGGTAGGCTTATTATAGCGGCTCATGGTTCACCCACTAAAGATGAGCTATCTCATCATAGGAAAAAGAAAGGAGTAAAATAATTATAAGAGCATATTTGTTTGAGGAAAAATTGTATGATAATGGACAATACTTTTCTAGAATTTCTTCAAAACACGTCTTCTCCCTTTCGGGTTGAAGAATTCGTTTTCCTAACTTTGAGTATGCATATTTTCAGTGTATTTCGTTAAGAAAAGGGAAAAAATCACTAAAAACCCCGAACTTTACCCCGAGTGAAACATTTACCCCAAACTTTTTTTTGTGCCGTGAAAAACCCCAAACTTTCCAAACGCGACACATTTACCCCATAAGGGCATTTTTGTCTTTTTAGTTTCTGTTTTTCTTTTTTTTTTTTCTTTTTTTCTTTTTCTTCCCTCCGCCGCCATGGCAACGCCGGCGGAGGGAGCGCCGCCGGCGAGGGTCGCCCTCGCCGGCATGGGGCGAGGGCGACCCTCGCCGGCTTCGGGCGACCCTCGCCGGCGTCGGGCGAGGGCGGCCCGACGCCGATCTGGCGAGGGAGGCCCTCGCCGGTGTCCCCGGTGAGGGCCGCCCTCGCCGACGCCGGCGAGGGCTTCCCTCGCCCGGATCTGCGCGTCGAGCGGCCCTCACGCCACGCCCGAGGGCCGCCGACGCCGGCGAGGGCCGCCCTCGCCCCATGCCGGCGAGGGCGACCCTCGCCGGCGCGGGCTCCCTCCGCCATGGCCGACGGGGGGAAGAAGAAGAAGAAAAAAAAGAAAAAAAAAATTTAAAATGAAAAGACCAAAATGCCCTCCAATTTTGGGATAAATGTGTCACACTTGGAAAGTTCGGGATTTTTGGTGTCGCAAAAAAAGTTTGGGGTAAATGTGTCACGTTTGGAAAGTTTGGGGTTTTTCACGGCACAAAAAAAGTTTGGGGTAAATGTTTCACTCGGGGTAAAGTTTGGGGTTTTTGGTGGTTTTTTCCCTTAAGAAAACTAATTAAAGTTCTTTTGCTCAAATAAACACACCGAACATCGATTTTATAGTAAAGGAAGTTAAGAATATTATGGAAAACTGAATTGGAGAATTTTTTTTTATGTATTTTGATGCATGTTGAAAAAAATACATAAGTCTATTTATAAGTTATATTAGATAACTATCTAAGATAATATATATCAATTAATATATGCAAAATTAAAGGAAAATATATGTACAATTTTGAAAGATATGGGGAATCAACAAAATTATCAAAAAATCTCTAATATAGGAAATTATCTTAGAGAAATCCCCAGCTACCTCTAACATTTGCTTAAACTCAAAGTGATCAAAACAATTTGAGTTTGAAATTAAGTCAAACAGTGACATGGAAACTTATTTATCCAAAAATTAGCATGGCTTGGCAATAAGGCAACCGATGGCAGAGCGTGAGGCGGCGTTCAAGGAGAAACTTTAGGCTACAGCTCATCTAAGGGCGGCGAGTTTGATGGTGATGTCGACTTGTTAAAACGACTTGTGAAAAATTAAGAATCAAAGGGGAAAAACAAGCGGCCGATACAACTTGCGAAATAGCACGAGCGACACGGCCAATATGACTAGCGTCATAAGCATCAAGTGGCCTATACCTAGCTTGTACAGCTAGCATTGAAAGAAAAGCCCTCTCTATGAGAAAGGTATGATTGGGCAATGCAGTCAGTGCGATATAGGTGTGCAATAGAAACTGCCCGAATTGAGAATCACTCAAATCAACTGATTTTGGGCAGTTCCTATGAGTGGTGATCCAGTTCGTGGCTCCTATTCTTGGAATCAGTAACCGGTTAGTACGGTTCTTGGTTTCAGGGTGGGAACCGGACCGGACAAAACAAATAGGGCTAATGTCACTATATTGCTCCACTGTTGTGCATGTAGATAGAATGTTTTGGCCTATGGGTCGAAAAACAACCCTTATCAAAACAAAATGGTCTTTGGTTCGATATCATTTTGCCTCTCCACCAATTAGCCAGGACACATGCGGTATTACGGGAAATAAAAGTTGAATGGTAGTCATGTATAGTGCCTTTGTTTGGATCGAATGCAAACTGATTGTGGAGGTCCTCTAAAAATGCTTGTGCAAAGTGGTTGTCTTACAGTAACAACATGCCTTCGTTGTCTATGCTCGAGAGAACAAGATGCTACCTGAATACATGCGCTTTCTTGCATTAGTTATCAAATGAATGGATCGAGTCCACCAGACCAGACTGGTCGGTCAGTCTGATTCCCAATTCTTGGACTGGCTGGTCCAATCCTTAATCCTTGAAATCGGGAACCGGTCTTCTCGGTCCGGTTCCTAAATCCACGTCGAAACCGAGCCGGATCGAGATCCGATCACTCCTATGGTGCGGTTGACATCGAAACACAACCATTGTGGACTAGACTCTACTAAGTGCTTCCTCGAATGAACACTACTAAGCAGCAAGATTACCAACAACAAGTTGAAAATTGAAATGACAGAAGAATGTGATATTCTCTTCACTATCTAGTGAGGAGTACATAAAGCCTCTATTTATAAGCTTTCCATGATGGTGTTCAGAAGTAACAAAATATTAGATACACAAAATCTCTAACATTGAAAATCATTCTAGAGAAATCGCTATCTCTAATAAAAGGGTAGGAGCTTTCGTACAAGATAGAAGACCGGATGAATCACGATATTTGTAAGCGATGAACGCTTGCTACGACTTCTGCGTACGCGGTTTTCTGTCATCTTTCTTACTCCTTTGCAGATGGAAGTTGCCGCGATCTTCTGGATAATACAGGCGATGGAGCATGCGTTGACGGGTTAAAGTCACTTCGACTCAGCACGTTGACTCCCCTTGACCGTAGTCACCCAATCACCACTTTCCCTCACAGCGATGAGCCACTCACATTACTCCAACGAAAAAGACGACAGCACCATTGGTCCTCTCCTCAAGCGACCCCAAGGTCCACGTCCTTAATCTTTCGAGCTGTCCATCGCGATTGGCACTTTCTCCACGGAAAGAGGCCGACATGTTCCGCAATTGACAAGATGATGGTGCTCAATTGGGGGAAAATGATCCAAAATATATCGGACTTATCGCTCGGCGGCTAATTTAGTCACAAACCTTTCAAATTGACCAGTTTAATAATAAATCTTGTGATGATTTGTCATTATAGTCCCGACCAATTTTAACCCAAAAATTATTGATATGAATATCGGCCGTCAGATGTGACGTGACTAAGGTTGATTGGACCGCCACATCAACTATTTCTAATAAAAATTGACCGGAAGACTAAATTAACAAATTGTTAAAATATTTAAGACCCATTGATTGAATTGAAATGCTTGTGACTAAATTGATTCCCACGCAATAAGTTTAACGCTTTTTGGATTATTATTTCTTGAAACTAGTGATTGGCTTGGGTATTTATATGGAAGATACTCTCGGTGTAATCTTTTGATTTAATTAGTGTTTTGAGTTTTGTACGCGAACGCAGTGACGAAATTGAAAAGCTCGAGATTCTTTCACGAAAAGGACATGTGGTTGTTTCCCACCATACGCACTAAGTGCTAATAGATCTGGGAATCGAGAGTGTTTGCCCGGAACATTTCCATCTGCACGGTGGTGGATATATAAAACTTATCGATGAGGCAGATCGAAGCAGGACAAAGAAAAAAAAGTTTTAAAAATTGACTTTGCAATCCTATTCATGAAAAGAAGATTTCCACTGATATTTGGTTGAGTTTCCACGGCGCTTGGCCATTCCACGTACGGACAGGTCGGCTCGCTTGGAAGCCGAAAGCAAGCCCTAGCTCCAGCAACTCCTCAAGGACGATGTACCAAGGTTCTGTTCTAATGCCTCACTGACTTTTTCATCCCCGAGAGAGTTTCCTCTCTTGGTGTGGCGAGATTTGACTGTCGATAAGCAAGGTAGATAATTGTTAAAGAATGATAATTTCTTAAGTTAAGAAGCCGAGAATAATTAACGTTGAACTCGACAATCCACTTTTGGCATATCTTTGTGAAACGCTTAGTCTTATAATTATAGGAATAAGAATTTGATACAACTCTCGAGTTTCCACTTTTACTATTCGTTTGCATAAAAAAAGTCCAATTTCGATTATTATCGACACTTGATGAACTTAACTAGCGAGAGTAAAGTTTGGTTATTTATGAATAGTATTATCGGCAACTTGAAGAATTGACAATATGATGAATCGGTAACTCAAAAGAATCGATAAAAAGTGGAGTCGACAATCTCATATGCAACTGTCCAAGAAGTAATCGTCAACCCAGTGAAATAAATCAACCGTTAAGGTAGTTGAGTTGAAGAAATAGTCAATGTAGTGGAGTCAATATAACTGTTGATGTAACTATTTGTAATCTCTCTTTATAACATCCCTTTGTAACTTTTGTTTGGAACTTCCCTTAACCTTTGTTGATAACTATAAGCTTGCCAAGGCTCGATCTCACCAAAGCCTCACCTAGTCTCTGGTGAGGCTCAGCCTCGCCCAATCAATATGAGGCCAGACCTTGCCCAACAAGTAGCTGGTGGTTGATAAGGAGGACGAAGAAGAGAGAAGGAAAGAAAAGGAAAAGAAGAAAGAAAAGAAGAAGAATATTTGGCTTAATTCTAGAATTTGTTCATAAAAATAAGAAGCAACTTTTTTCCAAATCTATTCCTAAGGAAAAATAAAGGATTTTATTTCCGAGAACAAAAAATTTATCAAATGAATTTCTACTCATTTTTTATTCTGAGGAACGAAAGAGTAGAATCATACACTATTTTGAATGTTACCAAATAGGCCCATAAAATCTCCCATGAAATTATTGGGATTCAAGTTAAAATTAATGTTTATCTACAAGGAGTTGGACTAGAATCGGGACGCAGTGTTGAAAGTGGAAATCAAATGCTTGGACTAGAGGAACGGGAGTCATCCCATGTGCCGACTAAGTAAGTTCTTTGCAATTTTCTAATATTCAATCTTCTAAATTATAGATTGGAAACATATACATATACATATACATACACATACACATATACTTATATTCATACATACATACATACATACATACATACATACATACATACATACATACATACATACATACATACATATATATATATATATATATATATATATATATATATATATATATATAGACGCACATATGTATAAATATTTTCGTAGATATCGATGTAGATAATAACCCCATACACCTCATGCCAAGTGGACAATTTGATTATTCATTTTTGGTAACGTTTCTGTTCAAAAATTGTTCATGGGAATAAAAATAGGAAAAACTATTTCTGTTTCGGGAAATAATTTTTTAAAAAAAGAACGAGTTTGATAACTATACAAAATTTATGTTCTGAAATAGAAAAAGAACATAAACATTTTTGGTAAATTTGTATAAATTTTTTTATTTCTTTTAATTCTTTAGTATCTTTCCTTTTTTTCTCTCTCTCTCTCTCTCTCTCTCTCTCTGGCTAGTTGTTGGCCACGGCGTTGGGTGACGTTCGGCGAGCTTGTTGGAGCCTCGAATAGCCAGGGTGAGGCCCAGCAAGCTTGCTAGAGGCCAACCTGGCCCCGGCGAGCCTTGCCAGGCCACCGGCGAGCCTCGGCCTTGCCCAGGCGACGCAAGGTTGACCTCGCCTTGGCCTAGCGAGGCTTGGCCTTGTGCCGGCTAAGGAGGCCAAGCCTCGCTGTGGCTGTGCAAGGCTCGGGCCAACGAGCATTGTCATGGCTCGGCCTCTCCTGGGGCCAGTGACGCTTCAGTGAGGTCATCGACCCTCGTTTGGCCGGTTGCTGACGCCGATCATGGTCAAGGTCGGTGACCGGCAAAAGGAATAAGAAGAAGAAGAAAAGAAGAAAGATAAAAAAGAAGAAGAAAAATGAGAAGAAAAAAAAAGTATTTATCGGAAATGTTTCCGAAATAAGAAATAAGTTTTATCTACTTCGTACTTTTGTTCTAAATCTGCTCGGGAATAAAAAAAATAGACTTTTATTTTCGGGAATAAAAAAATAGACTTTTATTTCTGAAAATAAAAGTGTAAACAAACATATTTTTATTCTTTTTTTTTTTTAATCCAAGAATCCTTGTAAGCCGGCGGTTAAACCCTGAGGATAACATGGTAGATAGGTAAGTCATCAAGCGACGTACTGAGGATTTGAACTTCTCCCTTTCATGAGGGGGAGAGAGCCGAAGGTGACGTAGCTAGGTACGCTGCTACGCCACCGCGGCGCATTTCTGTTCTTTTTTTAATTCTTCAAAATAAAAGTTTGTGTTCTGGAAAGTGAAACAGTTTTAAACAAACCCACCCTTACTTTCCGCCGGGGCGTACTCTGGTCCAAAGTGACTGAGTCACAGTCACGCCACCGTCAGACACCACTTGCCAAAAAAAAAAAAAAAAAAAAAAAAAAAAAACACCCCCACCCCGACTCTACTAACCCATCTGCCCCCTCTCCGATCTACTTCTCAAGAAAATCATTATCCCCCACCCACGTTCGTCGCCGCTCTCGATGGTGCCGAAAATCCTCCCTCCTCCGCCGCCCACCGATCCCTCCTCCTCCTCCTCCTCGAACCGCGCCCAAGGTCCCGCCGCCGGATCGAGATCCGCCTCCACATGACGAGCGACCGGACGCAGGCTGGCCCAGTCTCCGTCGAGATCACCGTCATATCCGCCCAAGGCCTCAGGAACCCCACCCTCAACGCCCTCTTCTCCCGTCGCCTCAAGCCCTACGCCACCCTCGCCGTCCCCCCCGCCGCCGCCGCCGCCGCCGCCGCCGCGCCCCCGCCCGCGAAGCCGCCGCGCCCCGCCCACGTCACCGGCGTCGACTGCCGGGGGGGCACCGACCCGACGTGGAACGAGAAGTTCCGCCTCCCCGTGGACCCCGGCTTCTTCGCCGACCTCCGCTCCTCCGTGTACCTCGACGTCCGGGCCCGGCGGTTCGCCGGCGGCGAGGCCGTGCTGGGGTGGTGCCGGATCCCCGCCGGGGACATCATCTCGCCGGAGGCGGCGGCGGCGGCGGGATCCGTCGTGTTCCTGAGCTACCGGCTGAGGGACAGGGACGGGACGAGGGGCCACGGCACGGTGAACGTCTCGGTCAGGGTCGTGGTCGAGCAAGGGCGGGGTGCGACGTGGGCCGGCTGCGGGGACGCGTGGCGGACGGTCATTGGCTTGCCGGTTGCGTCCGTTTGCGGATGATCGGAGACCCTCGAAGTGTGAGTGCGCCCCACCAGCCTGATCGACGGTCAGGATGGGGTCAGTGATTTGATTTTTTTTTTTTATTCCTCTCCTTTTCCCGTGAAGACGATGAGTTGGTTTCGCTCGTGATGGAGGGTTGTCTTTTCGTCAATTCTTTTTGGTTTTATATTACTTTTGTAGAGAATTTACCTTGCGAGAGGAATTGCCATGAAAGAACTTCGTTGTACTTGTAATTCGTGCTTTATAAATTTTGTATTGGAAAATGACATAAAAATTTTCAAGTACAAAAATTGTGGTTTAAGGTTGACACAACATCAATCATTCATAGCATACTAAGATAATTAACTTGATATTTTGATGCATCATATTCCTTGTTATTTACTGTATCTCAAGTACATACGTATGAGGCCCTTTAATTTTGGATAAACTGTGAATTAATCTAATGATAATATTTTTTTTTTTGGATTTTATCATTTTAATTTATAACTTATTTACTAAATATAATTAATTCATATAATGACTCAGTCCATCATATGTGGATAAAAAATGGGTCTATAACGCATTTTGATAAGGGTAAAGTTGGACTTGGTTTGGTTTTGGGGAAATTCTTTGGGAAGATGTAAAGGTCTTTAAGTTAAAATGATTTTTTTTTTTTTTCGAAATGCAAGTATTGGTAAATTTTACTTTAAGAGTACATTAGAAAATAATTTTATTTTAAATGATGCTTCGAAAAATCACATTTTGGATTTTTGATTTTTTAAGAAAAACTCAAACCAGTGAAAAACTCAACGGGAGGCGGGCAGCCAACAAGGCCAAATGCGGCTACCAACAAGTTAGACTTGGGATCAGTAGGGTCCTACGAACTTAAGTGACCATTGCTTGGCTTATGCTATGTAGCTTGGTCACACAAACCTAGGTGTCGTCACTTGGTTCATGGCTTAGGTCATGCTAACCCAAGTGGTCATCACTTGATATGTGCGACCTAGGCGATGGCCATCTAAATTCACATGACCCAAGCCGTGTTGTCTAGGGGTGCGCACAACCCCTTGCGAAGGTCACCTTGGGTTGCGAAACCTCAAGTCGCATCACTTGGGTCCAACAGTTGCCTTAGGTTAGTGACGTTTGGAGAGGTTGTGGATGCCAAATTTGACTTGTTCGCAACTAGATTTGGCCTCGCCAAGGCTTGAACCCTGCCAACACTATCATGTGAGTTAATGACATTTTTGGAATTATGAAAATTTAGTGACATTTTTGGAATTATGAAAATTTAGTGAGGAGAAAGTTCGAAGAAAAAAATTTATTTATATTCCATAAAAGATTAAAGTAATTTTGAATCCTTGCCTTTGAAAATATAATTACATCATCCCAAAGCTCTCTAAAGAATATGCCCAATGGCATTTGTCTTTCGCCGAAGGGACTTCGGAGAGCAAAGCTCTTTGAGAAAGCAGTTCCCAAACTAAGCCTAGACACGTGTAATTTATGTATTTAACGTACTACTATACTAATAGGATGTGACATCTTAATTGATGTAGGAATTTTTTTTTATTACAAAGATGTTACAAATACAATAAAGAAATAATGAAGAGTTAGGAGGTACTGAGACAAAGGTATATAATAGATAGCAAATTGAGTGGAGAATGTATGAAAAATTACCTGAAAGATCAATCCTTCGTAAATAAGAGCTCCATATGTTAACCTTAATGGCAACCCTTAAGAAGATGTGTTATTATATATTTATGTAAGATAGGCTTTTATGGAAAAGTTCTGCATCAACATTTGATTATTTTACCACCCACCTGGGTGGCGCAGTTGCTTTGGGCGCCTCCTCCTCACGAAGAGGAGGGGTTCGAAACCCCGCCAAGCCGTCGCATGGTGACTTACCCAGTGGCACGTGTGTGGTGGCTGGGCTAAGACGTGTCGCCCCCAGTGGTTTACTCCCGTCATCCGTGCGGGGTTCCCTAGGTCACAAAAAAAAAAAAAAAAAAAAACATTTGATTATTTTACATCCTTCATCAGTGTAACATTTTTATTGTTAAATGAATGACATGTGTACTTTGAGATATTTATGAAACCGAATTAATCTACATGTAAACTATCTAAGAAAAATCCATATTTTAAACTAATAATTTGTTTGCACTTTCAGAAATTATTTTTATGATATAAAAATTTTATCCATTACTGTAAAAGGTAACACTGATTGTCTTTGGTAAATACCGGCTCTTTGTGAGGGGAAAATGCCACAGCTTTAAGATGTTTGAGTATTCATAGAGTTCATAGCATGCCCTGAATTAAAGAAAAAAAAATATAATTAGTAACATCACATTCCAAAAAAAAAAAAAAAAAAACAATACAAATTAATTTCGGGACGGGTCAATTCTTGAGTAAGATTTTGAAGAATTTTATATAAGAACTGTTTCGTGATACTTAAATTTGGAAACTAGATCGGGTCTCTCGGAACCAACCTAAAATTGAACCGACACGTTTCGGGAGCCGCCAAGTTGTTGTCGAATACCAGCTCCACCTTTTTGCAACTTTAAACTAATTTCAACCGATATGATCATTGATTTAGGAAAATTTTGTCATGTCGACAACCTGTAACATTGTTGACTAAGTGTGGTTGTGGCCCAAGCTGTATTTATTCCTCACGGAAAAATGAACATCTAGGTTGGAGTTTCCTAAGTATCTACCAAGCGTAACGGACTAGATATGGAATCAAGAGAATATTGAATTTCTTGAAGAAGACTTTATACTTTTTGAGCCGTAAGCTTAATACATGACATTTATTTCTATTAACCAGAATTTTTCTTCTTTGAAGAAATAGAGCGTATGCGAGAGCAAACGCAGTAGCTCGGCGCCTATTTAGTTTATTCAATTTTCCGAGTCTAACACCCAAAATAGGGCTGGAAATCACTATGTAATCCTGAGATGTTACCCGTATTTACGGAAGATAATATTGAAGTACAAGCCCAGAAAATCAGTATGCACAGGCATAACTAGATGAAAAGCAATCTATTGAATGCGTCAAGATATGCTATGGTCACTGTCATAACACATTAAATCAACACATCATCTTGTCGGCCCGACAAAGAAAGGTAACAACCCCTCATTTTTCACGTTTCAAGTGGTCTCCAGACTTTTACGCTTCTATTCGGAACCTTGTCCAATTGGATGTACACATCCTCCCGAAAGGATTTACAACAAGCATCTGATATTTTAATCGTACCATCATCGAAAATGGCGAAGGCCGACGGCTTCTTGAACCATAAGACACGGTAAAAATCCAGGCATCAACATGTACAGAGAAGGAGAGGTTGGAAAATATACTAGGACAGACAGACCGCACGGGACGTTACTATTACTACAAAGTAACCACGACGATGGAAAAGACAGCCCACAACTTGTGTCCTTCAACATGCTCCAGGACTCGAATTCTCTTGAACCAGAAGTTCAGGAATATGTAGTTCTGCGCCAGGCACTCGGGCCTTCTACACTTCCTCCGAACCATTGTTGGTACTCTTCAAGATGTTATACTTGCAGAGTGGGCACGTAGCATTTATGTATAGCCATTTATCTACACAGGTACAATGAAAATGATGACGGCATGGAAGTTCCCTCAGATCGACCCCGTCCTCGTAAGCCGAAAGGCAAATGCAACATTCCTACAGTTAGCACAGACACCAATTTCAATCGTGCAGGAACACAATGGCGTTTCAGTGGGTTCTACATCGACCGAGGGATGGCAAAAGTCATGGAAGGAACAATTTTTATTTTCACTAAGGGCCTGTTTGTTAAATAAAATTTTTGTTCCTTGGAACAAAAATTTCTATTCTTTTGTTCCAAGGAACGAAAAAAGAATATAAACATGTTTGGTAAAACCTTTGTTCCTGGGAATAAATTTAATACAGAAACAAGAAGTAGAAAAAAAAGTAACTTCTTATTCCCAGCAACAATTTCTAGAATCAATTTTTCTATCTCTTATTTTTTCTTCTTCTCTTTCTTTTCTTCTTCTTCTTCTTCCTTTTGGCCGGTTGCCGGCCTTGGCCATGGCTAGCACCACCGACTGGCCAGACGAGGGCTGGAGACCTTGCCGGAGTGTCGCCAGCCCCCGGAGACACCGAGCCATGGCGAGGCTCGGCCTCAAACAAATCTGGCGAGGCCGAGGTTTGCCAGGGCCAAGCTAGCCTCCGGCAAGCACGCCAGACGTCGCCCATCCAATCGCCGGCCACGGCGGTGGCCGATGACAGGCCAAAGAGAAAAAAAAAAAGGAAAAAATAAGAAAAAATAATAAAAGTTAAAAAATTAAAAGAAATAAAAAATCTAAGAATTTTACCAAAAGTATTTCTATCCCAGGAATAGAAATTTTGATAAGTTACTAAACGTGTTCTTTTGCTCGAGAGATTGTTCCCGACAACATAAACACAAAAATTATTTCTCATCAAAAATTGTTTCCCGGAACAAAATAATTACCAAAGGTGCCCCAATTATCAGGTAAAAAGTTTCTAACATATTGATATCTAATACTTTTATACCAATACTAATAGAAATTGCATCAGTTAATTTTGAAAAAATAAAGGGAAAAAAGAGATTCAATGGAACTCAGGAGAAAATTGGACTACTTACTGCATCATCTTGCGATAGGTAATGTTCAGTAGGTGATTCTTTGGTGCCACATTCAGTCATTATGCCTCCAAGAGGTCCCTCCACATCAGAGATATGTTTCTCACCGTCACCAATTTTCCGGAATTTGAACTTGGGCAGTTGGTCAATATCTTCTTTAGATGCTCCTTCCTGTATTGACATGAAGTGGGAATATCAGTGCCAACATAGTCCAAGCTGCCTGCCAAAACCAAAACCCCAAAGATCTCTAAAGTACTAAAACATGCACATGAAATCATTGACACAATTCTTCATATGCATGAAATATGCATGGTTGCAACATCATGAATTGCATTCATCAATTAATAGGACACATAGTAAGAATACAAATAAAGATCCAATGCCACTCATCATTGCTCGCCTAGACAAAGGAAGTCAAATAACTTAGCAGGAATGGAGGAGGGTAACGTGAGGATACTGGTTTTTCTAAGTCTGTTCCAGTATACACAATGGAAGATCCTGCTTCTCTAAGCTTATCTCTTTGTGCTTCTACCCGATGTATGCTACTCAACAAATTACCTGTATTGTTAGCAAATAATAGCTTTTATATCAGCTTGTACAGAGTTCCTGATAGCCCTCCTATGGAGTAGACTTTTTCTCTAGTATAATTTATTAGCAAGCAACAAAGGGATCTGTAGAACTAATCTAAAAAAGAGTACATTTCAAAGTTTGGATTATAAAAATCCACCAAAGAAGTACAAGCCTCAGAAAAATGTTAGGTAAAAGTACATTTTTATATCACCAAAATGACTTGACCACAACATGAACCAGTGACATAGGACCGTGATTTCATCACACTGTAAAAGGGATCATAATCAAAACAGGCAGCATCCTGTTAAAGGGATATATTTCTTCGACATAATCCAAACGCGATGAAAAGTCTGTAACATGATCCACACAAATACCTCGTGTCTCCTCATTCACCACTCCTCAACAACAACCTACCTAAAGTTTTTCCAGGAATTAATTAAACATATTGACGTCATACTAAACACACACGACATATAAGGTACGGAAACTAACTATAGAATGATAATCCCCACCTAAATCCACAGAACTGAAATTATAAAGAAGGAAACAATTTTTTCCTTTCTAAAGACCACAATAGTCCAATACTGGTGTATTAAGAATTATAGCTTGGGTCCACATGTTTACGTTAGCCTGAATATGCATATAAAAAGTAGAAAAGCAAACAATATCTGCTCGACTAGCTCGACACTGAAAATAGACTCAACTAGCTTATCATTGAATATCTAACTGACTAGCTCAGCATTAATTCTCCAGGGGAAAAAGCAGCAATTATTTCCTGTAAACTACCTGCTCATCATCAGCATCTAACTTATGATGTTTCTCATAGTTTTTCCATGAATTTGTTGATTATCATAGCACCTTCCGTGACATGGCTGCATCTAAATTGACACCATCAAATGACAAGAACAACCCAATCCTCGTAAAGAGACATTTACCATGTCAATGATTATCAAATCCTAAAAAGAACATTGCATCCTTCAATTACAACCCAAAAGAAAAGAATACTTAGTGAAGGCAAGCCAAACTTTTTGCAACACGAGGTGTAAAGACTGAAGACACTCTGTAGGGCCTCTGCACCTCCAAAAGCTAGCTTCAGGTGGACAGCATTTGGCTACATGCCTCGCAGCAAATTTTCAAGAGAGGATAGAAACAACTGTGAAAGTCAGCTATATATGCCAGCCAACCAACCAATTCTGTTATCAGTACCTTTTTTCCTTTTGGCCTTTAAGAAGATGGTAGATTATCACACCATCACAAACTTTAATTACTCGAAAGTGGCAAATAATACTAGTTCCTGTTAGGGTTCCAACATTAAATTGCTAATACAAAATGCCCAGCATGGTTGGGCATGTGACCCAGAAAGTTGAGACATAGTGAAAAATCAAATGGTCAAGAAATGAAATTCTTATCCCTAGCAAGAATCGAGACGTACCTGGTCTGTCACAGCATAAAGAAGTGCAATAATACAGGGGAGGCAGCAACACACAGCTATGCCAATGACACATGCCAGGGCAACACAGAAGACTACAAAGAACACGTCGAACCCTAAAAAGATGATGCAAAGCCTGTGCATAACAAGGTAGAAGAAAGTTAAATTTTCTCATTAGAGCTGTCGTTTTAATCATCGCAACAAAAGAGTCGAGACGAACCAATATAGCTGAGGAGCATCATGTGCTAAAGTTTGGCCACCCGCTGAAACCCAGTAGAAACCAATGATCCACCAAATGAAGGAAAACATAGTGTTCGCTGATTCCAAATGCTTCGCTACACTACTGAAATTACATGAAAGGATGAGGAGTGTCAACAAAGCCCTGCAATATCACACTAGAATAAAATGTACAAAGTGATCAACGAAGGGCACTTAGCAAGCAGAACACCTTGCACTATCTCCCTGAAAGCAACCGACTATGATCACATTCACCCATACATTCAGACTTTATCCAAAAGAGAGTAAATCAACCAATGGTCATAAAATCATTGCACTGCATTACCATAATCAGAACTAGATAGCAGCCTGATACGCATAAGAAAACTAAGTTTCGGTAGCAAAGGCATGATTTTTGCCTATAGTCCAACTTCAATATTTTTTTCATGTGCTAATATGCAGATTTGAAATTATGCTAATAACCCCCTATAATATTGATGATAGTCCAACTTCAAAACACCCAAGAAGGAAATCTGGCTCCTTACTGCTCTACACTGCCCATCATTCGTTTCATTTCACGTACACTCTTTCAGCAGAAACATTGACATCAAACCAGCTGGCTAATAAAAAACAAAATCAGGAACAACTCTCAAAAATGGAATCAAAACACATAAATCAAGCTCAAAAAACCCAACTGAACATTGACACCAAAAAAAAAAAAAAAAAGTCCACCAACTACCTTCTTCCCTCCTCGCTAAACTGAGCCAACGACACGTACTCCCTCGGCGAATCCGCTCGAGATCCCCCGGAATTCTCCTCCTCGAGGGAGCTATCGGATCGCGTCGACTGCGGGCGCAACCGCCACCGCCGCTGCCTCCTCCTGTACTCGTCCACCACGCAAGCCACGTGCAGAACACACTGCAACCCGTAACCCACGATCCACACCCTCAGCGGCATCGTGGGGTTCTCGCCCCGGCTCACGATCAGGACCCCCACGGCCACCGCGACGAACGCGAAGTTCCAGAGCACGTCGAGCACCACCACGGGCTTCGAGTAGGCCCAGTCGCTCTGCCGCTCCTCGAGCTGCTCCGCCGCGGACTCCCGGACCAGCATCGACGGCTCGCGCATCATCCGCCGGCTGCTGGCGCGGCGCAGGAACCGCGCCGCCTCGCGCAGGCCCTGGCCGCCGGCGCCCGCCCCCCCGCGGCGGCCCCCCCCGGGGCGGCGCCCGGGGCTCGAATTCGAGGGGTCGTCGCGGGAGCTGCCGGAGCGGGACAGGAGCGGGGTGACGTCGACGGTGACGTCGTCGGAGGATCGGGCCGGCGATTGGGCGGCGGCGGCGGCGGCGATGCCGTTGCCGTTGGCGGTCGATGCCATCTTCTCCTCCTTCCTTCGTCTCGCAAGCTACCGGATCGGGGCGGCGTCTTCTCTCGGTTCTGGCGGGTACCCACTAAGCCATGGGAGGAGGAGAAGCGGAAAGTTGCGATCTTGGGCGGTGAATCTTCCCAAAAATGAAGATGGAGCAGGAGGAGGAGGAGGAGGCGAGGAGAGAGATTGGATCAAGGAATGGAGATTTGTCTCCGTGCCTTTTCTCTCTCTCTATCTCTCTCTCTCTCTCTTCTGTCCGTTCGCGGGGGGTGACGTGTACGATGATGGAGGGGACGGCGTGGACGTCGACCGTCGACTGTGATGAACGCTCGGTGGCCCGAGAATAACCGCTTTGTACATGCCGCCCCTTGCGTCGCCCCTGCTTTTTTTTTTTTTTTTTCTCAATTCTTCTTTTTTGGGGACTTCTTTTGTTGATGGGACAGAAATAATTTCTCGAAACCGAGCAGCTTTTGTCGTCGATAGGGCAAGATTCGGACCGTCCTCCGTTTCGTACCGTTCTCTTTTCCCCACGGATCTTTTGAATAAGTTCCATGTATGGCACTCTCTTTTTTTTTTTTGGGTCAAAATATGTACACCACTCGAACTGATGTATAGTATGAATTCTTTTTCGAGCGTGCTGCTTTATGACATGTCGTGCGGATAATTTAATAGGCACGATTTATACGAAAGTAGAAATGAAATATTCTCGTCAACCAAAAATCATGATACCTAAAAAGCTGTCCACATGTTTTAGCGAATTTTTTTAATGAAATTCCACTTGGGGTAAAATGCGCTGATCCAAAATTGAACTTTGGGCCGGCTTTGATTCGGAACAAGATAGGAAATTCGGGGAGGTTCGGATGGATTCGAGCTGAACCCTTTTGGGGGTCAAAACATAATTTAACAGAAGTTAGAGGGGGCAACAGCAAATAACTGGAAAGAGAGGGAGCTCCCGGCTTTTTGGTCTTTTTACAAGCTCTGCCGCGCCGGTGACTATTTTCCCTCCAAATCTCAGAGCGAGAGCGAGAGAGAGAGAGAGAGCGGCGGCGGAGATGGCTTCCTCCTCCTCCTCGTCCGGCGCCGGAGCGGGGCACTTCGACATGCCGTGGGTGGAGAAATACCGGCCGAGCAAGGTCGCCGACATCGTGGGCAACGAGGACGCCGTCTCCAGGCTGCAGGTCATCGCTCGCGACGGCAACATGCCCAACCTCATCCTGTCCGTACGTCCCTCGCCTCCTCGCTTCTCTTCCGTTTCCCGCTCGAGTTTGCATTGGCTGCGTTTGCTCGGATCTTTTTCTGCTGCGCGCGGCCCTAATTTCTCTCGCTTTTCATGGTCTGTGGGCGGAGAACTGAGATGGGTAAATGCGGTGCTGTAGGTGCTTGTGAAAATTCCCGATGAAATCTGCCTTCTTGACCTCCTTTTAGTCTTCTTCGGAAATCCTAGAATCGCCTTTCTGACTTGAAGTTCTGGGTCGGGTATTCGGCAAATGCACCTTTCGATTGGCAGTAGGTTGTTTAGTTAATAAAGGCGTCTTCTTTCAGTCGAGTGCTTTCTCCATGCCTGCTTAGGTTAGACAATAGGGTGTCGATTATCTGTTGGTTTGCGGAAGCTGGATTTTTCACTTCGGTTTTCCCTGCAATACCCTTGTGGAACGGCATGATAAGCTGTGATTTTTCGGTTGTGAAGTCCTTGCGCATTGTGCTCTTCTTGCTCGTGTTGAAGAATGCTCGTGATGTACTTCTGACTGCATCTCCATGTACTTTCAGGGTCCTCCTGGGACTGGTAAAACTACGAGTATACTGGCTCTTGCGCATGAACTGCTTGGACCGAACTATAAAGAGGCGGTGTTGGAGCTGAATGCATCTGATGATAGGCAAGGATTTGTACTTCAAGCCTGTAACATTTCGATCTGCTGTATTTGCATGAAGTAATCGTCTTGTGACTTATCTATTCAGGGGAATAGACACTGTAAGGAACAAAATTAAGATGTTTGCCCAAAAGAAAGTAACTCTTCCTCCTGGGAGGCATAAGATAGTGATATTGGATGAAGCTGACAGGTATGACATCTCACCTGATTAATAGCCATACCTTATTTAGCTGATTATTTGACTGATCATTCGATGACTGTAGAAGTTTTTCTTTTACCCTATACTATGATCTTTTTCCTTTGTCTTATCATACTTCTTGGTTCTTTGCCTTGTTGCACTTATGAAGTATAATTCTTATACATCTTGCATTTTTGGGTTGTTTATTGGGGGCACTTTTGCTTCCTGGCCAATTTCTTTTCAAAATCAGCATGACTTCTGGAGCACAACAGGCTTTGAGGCGGACAATGGAAATATATTCAAACACCACTCGCTTTGCTCTTGCATGCAATACATCTGCGAAGATCATTGAGCCTATTCAGAGTAGATGTGCTCTTGTTCGCTTTTCACGATTATCTGACCAAGAAATACTTGGGCGTCTCATGGTGGTGATTGAAGCAGAAAAGGTAAATGAATATGTTATGGATACTTGTCTCAATCCTACATCTATAGATAAGCTTAACTAATCATTGCAGTGGAAGTTCAATACTATCACTCTCTTAGTTCTTGGATTTGCCATAGCCAAAGTGATTCTTCTGTTGATGACAGAATTGAAACCATCAAATACTTGTTTTTAACCTAACATTAAGTCTGAAAATCTACTTTCCAAGCCAGGTAAACTGATATATATTTGTTGTTGGACATTCCAAACTCTGCTGAAGTTTACTAGTTCCAATGCACCCTTATAAGATGTTATCCTTTGAAGTGGACAAGGTGTTGAAGTGGAAGCTTTCTGTGGCTTAATTTGGACGTTGAGATACATATTGCATGTAGTCTAATCTCTTCGAGAACTGCTTCTATTTCGAATTAAAGGTGAATGCTCCCCACTTCAGGTTTAGCAGTGATACCATGACCACAAGTTGCTTGAAGTATTTCTGAGAAAAGTCAACTGCACTTACTACTTTGTGGTTAGAAGCATGTGGACTGAGAATATTTGCAAACATATTGTCCTTGAACAGCTTCCTTCTAAGCCTTTATTAGGGATAAATGTATCAGAAGTCCTAAAACTTATTGCGGACATGCAATCAATTAGTAAAACTTTCAAATAATGTAACCAAGTCCTTAAATTTTGCTAGAAAGTGCAATAAGGGATTTCACTAACTATCTAATTTAAGTGATGGAAAATTCTAACTTGACATTTTTAAATATTTTCAAGGACATGTGATACTGATGTGGTGTCAAATAGGCACCACATCAGTAAAAAAATGATGAGCACAAAAAAAAAAGCCAAAATAAAAGGAGCCAAATTTAGAAGACAAAGAAAAATAGAAATTGAAGGGAGAGATGCATGCAATGGTGGGGTGTTTGAAGGGGTGGTCACCTCTGCCATCAACCCTCGTGTCATGCATGGGTGGCAAGTGCTGGTGGCGCAACTACTTGCCACCACCAAGTGAGGGTATGCCAGCTGTCACTTCGGCACTGCAGGGCTGTGCAGTGGAAACACTACCTCCGCCGTGACCTCAAGCATGGCAACTTCACAGTGAAGAAGACGAGCTCATCATCAATCTCCACAGAATGCTCAACCTCCTCCATAAATTTCAAATCTTTTCTTGATTTGCCTTTTGTTTTTCTTTGAAAATTCTTACTTAAACAATTTTTATCATTCCGGTTTCTTGCCATTCTTGCCAAGCTTTGAATTCTCGTTCAAACAAATATTCTTTCTCAAGACTGAACATAACATTCCCACCAATTTCATTTTCATTATCTTTCACAAGTACAACAGTGAAAACTACTAAGACATCAAGAAGCTCGAGCACAAGATAGTGCCTTTCAAGGAAGACAACCACTGCCCAAGAGCAGTGGCACCATCATTGATTAGGACATAAGCCATCATGTGAACCCTTGCCCACCCCTGTGCAGGGCCTTCCAGTGCTTGCCGAGATTTGGGTAGGGGCAAGCAGGCATAGTGAGGACAAGCGAGCCCTCGCCCTTGCCAGTGGTTGGGCAAGGGTCACCTATGCTCACATCCCTCCACACTAACCTGCTGCTCTCATTGAAGAAACAACCCCACAACACCTCCCGCACCCCCCCCAAAAAAAAAAAAAAAACCATGGCCCCCTTCTCCTTCTCCTCTCAGAACCCAGCAGTCAGCCTTTAGTTTTCTTTTTTGTATTTAAGTGTTCTTTCTACCCCTATTTTTGGGCTTTTTCAGACGTGGCAGATAAGACTCCACTTGGTCTGAAAAACAACTAAAAAAGTCACGGCAACATTTTTTGTCTGTCAAATGGATGGACTTGACTGATTGCACGGATTGCTAAGTTGGTCCTGTTGTGATTTCTCTTGCATAACAATGGTTGCTCTGTTTTGGTTATAATTCCATCATTTTTTATTTTTTAGCTGCTATTTTGGTGAATATATAATTTAACAGCAATGGTACTAAATGAAGGTAGCCTATGTTCCCGAAGGCCTTGAGGCTATCATTTTCACTGCTGATGGTGACATGAGGCAGGCGCTTAATAACTTGCAAGCAACATACAGTGGGTTCCGGTTTGTCAACCAGGAAAATGTTTTCAAGGTTATAATACAACTTTAGAATTATCACATCTGTGACATCAGCCCCTGTCAAGAATTGATAAATAATTCATCATGCATTTGTTTTTCAGGTTTGTGATCAGCCACATCCATTGCATGTCAAGAATATGGTTCGCAATGTCCTAGATGGGAAGTTTGATGATGCTTGTGCTGGTCTGAAGCAACTTTATGATCTGGGCTATTCCCCTACAGACATAATTACTACACTATTTCGTATCATAAAGAATTATGACATGGCTGAATATCTGAAGTTGGAATTCATGAAGGTCTCTCTTGTGCAGTTAAGTGTTCCAGCAGTACATGAAGGTTCTTGATTTCTTATACTTTGCACTTTTGGATGCAGGAAACTGGCTTTGCGCATATGAGAATCTGTGATGGTGTTGGTTCATATCTTCAGTTATGCGGTCTTTTGGCTAAGCTAGCTGTGGTCCGTGAGACTGCTAAAGCAGCTTGAGGATGTGGAGCTGCAACATCTCTTTAGCCGGGCTCATCCTTCGTGACTCCTGTGAGTGTAAGGATGCGTTTGATTTCATTATTAGGTTCCTGCAGATGAGGATTTGAAAGAGTGGTGTTAATTTACGTCCCCCAACTTGAGTTTTGAAACCCAGTGCATCTCTTGGTGATGCATAAGGTCCCCACTTAGTTGAAAGCATGGAGTAGGGTTTTCTTCTGGAGACTCGTGCAACAGTTCTTGTACAAATGGTGTCATCTCTTTGTTTTTCCCCAATTTGAAGTTTTTTGCAATTAGGGTTTTGATTCCCTTACTGATCATTGCCATCCCTAAACTCATTGTGCGCACCTTGCACCATTTGATCCTGGTTGAATTACGGGATGGTGTCTCTATCGACGGATTAGTACTTGACCTATAGCGACAAGGATTTTCTTGGTAAATTGCAGAATCAGTACTCAAGTAGAAGCACCAAATATGTGGAACGGGAATACATGAGCAACCTCTGACACAGTAGAGTGAACTCAATTGTGGACCAGACTTGATTTGCTGTCCTTCGAACGGACGAAGTATTGCGATTCTCTCTCAGCTTTCATCTATGGAAAGTTCTGATTTATGTCATCGTTCAGTGTTCAGGGCATGAATAACTGATACTGCATCCATTTCTATCAAGGCGCATTGTCAAATGGCTAATTTGAATTTGATCTCTTAAAGCTCATATTTCGGTCGCGAAAGCATTGGTAGGTTCTTATATATTGAGCAAATCATGCAATCCAGTTTCGATCACAGTCCCTTGGCGGACTGCCGTGACCGTCGATTCCAGTTCATGTGGACGGTTGGACCCCGTTCCTTCTGGCTTAGGCTTAACCCAACCATCTCGTGGCTTGCTCGAGCGGTCGGTACATGGTATGCTCTGTTTCGGCAACTGGCCTTTCACATGCCTTAGACGTGGTTTAGACTTTAACACATTGGATTAGTTTGGATGTAGTGATTAGAAGGAAGAAGAAAAGAAAGAATGCATAATGATTAAATACCATTTTATGTACATATAAACAGATGCAAAAATAGGGCATGAGGTAAATACATCTGTTTATTATTACACAAATTCCTCCTAATCCTTCCATATTTAGATTGATTTGGAGAGATTTCAAAGGTGCATAAATTTAACCGGGGTAGTTCTTCCTAGTATCTTTCTTTCCATCTAAACACGAATATGTCTTTAGCATAGTGCAAATTGATATGCTATGGCATCAAGGGGATAGTCTAATTCGTAAATGATCAATGGCCTATATAATTAACTTCGATTTTATAGATTATGATTCAGTATGCCAAGGTGCATTGAAATTGAATCCATAAATTGATAATAAATAAACTCAAATCGAACCCGTAAGTGAATTGTTTAAATTGGAATTTTGTTAATTTCCAATTTCTTTTCCACAATACATCATCTATAAGCAATTTAGAGGCATATAGTCTAGTGGTATATCCTATAAAGTTTGTAGGAAAATTAAATTATTCCTACCCCGCTTCCAAAACATATCAAATCTCCGTCGCTCCTACTAGGAGCAAAATTGACACTTTGGACCGATTTCAAAAGATGATAATCACATCCGTTTAACTTAAATTCACCTTGCTATCTTTGTTATTAGAAATTTCATCTATTACCTAAGATAATAAAAATGCAAGTAACTGAACACGTCTAATTAATCGGCCCATAGAAAAAGTTTCTAGTTCAAGTTAGGATTGAATTCAAGACGAGTGGGTGGGCCGAATCACGTCTTGGGGAGGTCTCCCTAACGGGCCCAATTCGGCGGGATCATCGAGCGACGGCGTCGTTTCATCGGGAACGAACTTCGAGTCTTCTGCTTGGGGGATTGCATTTAAAGCTGGCGCATTGGGAATTAGGGTTTCTCCATTTTCAGCGGACGCGCCGAGACCCCAAGCTCCAGCCACCCTCCCTCCGCTCGCCATGGTCCTCAAGTGCGTTCTTCCCTCTCTCTCTCTCTCTCTCTCCCTCTCTCTCGCTCGCTCGCTGCGATGCGTATCATCGTGTGATTTGCCCGCCGGCGTCGTTGCTTGATGCCGGAGCGTTTCGTTTCGGGTCGGAGGTCGCACGCGGATTATAAAGCTCGCGCCTTTGGCGCGGCAATCCGTTTTCTTTTTGTTCCTTCTTGCGTTTTCTTTTTTGGATTTTGGAGTGTCTTGTTCGTGGGAGTTTGGAGAGATCTCTGAATTGCAGAATCTGCGAAGGATTTGAGCAAACTCGAGGCTTGAGCTTGCGGACTGTTTTGCTATTACAATGACAGTAAGAACACGATGGGGTCGGGGTTTGCCGAATGAATAAGATGTATCCGATGTGCCGGGCGGCAGGAGTTGGAACGAATTTTTCGGACCTGATTGGTTTTGGATCTTCAGCTGTATATGGTGTACAAAGTTGGCAGTTCAATGCTTGCGTGGCTTTATTACATGGATGGATATTGCATTCCTGGCTGTTGTCGAAGTGTATGAGTTGGGACCGTGGCGGCGATGGGTGTTAGTCTTGTGTGATGATGATTCTTGAGTGTTTGATCTGTAGTTTAGTATTGACCCTTGTGTGTGTAATCGGAAGTGGGTGTTCCATCTCTTGATACTTGCTGCTACAATATTGGTAGCTTGTTAATGCATTTCTTTGCGATTGCAAGATTCGTTGTTCTTGATACAGTTTCTTTCCCCTTATTATATACTTATTTATTTATTTTATATTCTAGGACTGAACTCTGCCGCTTTAGCGGTGCCAAGATTTACCCCGGCAAGGGAATCAGATTCATCCGCTCAGATTCCCAGGTGAGGTTTTGAACGGCTCTCTCTGTGACGGGCTTGTTGGTCATTGTGTCTTACGCGAGTTGTCTCCTCTGCTTTGCCTGTGTAGGTTTTCCTTTTTGCCAATTCTAAATGCAAGAGGTACTTCCACAACCGCCTGAAGCCTTCGAAGCTTACATGGACAGCCATGTACAGGAAGCAACACAAGAAGGTGGAGAATTGGCCAGAAGGCTTTTTAGTGCAGCTGTTTTGCTTAACCTGAATGGTTTACTGTATATGGTTCTCAGGGTTGCAACAATTTGACACTTTCTATTAATTGCATTTGCAGGATATTGCTGCAGAGGCTGTGAAGAAGAAGCGCCGCGCCACTAAGAAGCCTTACTCGAGGTCTATTGTTGGTGCCACCTTGGAAGTTATTCAGAAGAAAAGGGCTGAGAAGCCGGAAGTCCGTGATGCTGCACGTGAGGCTGCTCTCAGGTATGAGCCCTTGTCCTGTCAGTCACCGTTGAGGTTTTTGCTGTCTTCGCTCGCTAACACCCTGCTTTGCATGATGATTCCCTGGATCGCAGGGAAATTAAGGAGAGGATCAAAAAGACAAAGGATGAGAAGAAGGCGAAGAAAGCTGAGACAGTGGCCAAGACGCAAAAGGCCCAATCCAAGGGGAGCATGCCTAAAGGTGCTGCACCGAAGGGCCCCAAGCTTGGAGGTGGTGGTGGAAAACGATAAATTCGTTTGCCCTGCTTTCTTGTAATCCAGTACCATCCAGCGTCTACAGTTTAGATAATTTGTTTCAATTTCTGTTTGGATCAACTCACATATTTTACTGAGGATTTTTTGTCAGATTCAGTTTGATTTTGTTTAATGCATATCAGTTCAGAGTTTGTTGATCACGCTGTGCTTTTGCAATTCCACATCCTATAAGCAGTTGGCAATTCGGTTCCAGTTCTGATGACTACATCGGATCTTTTTACATAAGTTTCTCCTTAATTTCTTTTGAGAACTAGAGCTGTCTTTGTGCAGAAGATTGTTTTGCCCGTTGTATGTGAATTGGGTTTTTTTTGTGACGATGAACGAGCAGTGCCATCACTTTGCTAATCGTGTCATGAGTGAAGTATGTACCTTTTGTGAATACTTCTCTCAAAATTTTACTTGAGTTCTTGCAAAGAAGTATATGTTGGAAAAGGCCTAGCTCTTTTATGGTGGCTGCAGTTATTTCTTGTTCCTTTTTCCCCCTTTAACTATGGTCTAAGAATCAATTATCTTGGATCTAAAAGATTAAGGCCACTTTGGAAATTTGGACTTCTCAAGGAATGGTATATGTTCTTGGATATGTATTGGCAACTTTACTAGAAGAAAGCAATATGCATTTGCGCTTTGGAAATGGGGAAATGGTTGATTTGTTGTTTGTTCGAGTCTTATCAATCCTTACCAACTGTGAAATGGCGAGTCAGGCTCGGGGCGAAAGTTACATAGCCGGACGGACTGATGATTGTCTTGAATCGAGCACAAGCCTCTGACATCTTCGAACCGATCGAAGGCGGAACAACTTGTTTAGTTCCTAGTTTCAGCTTAGTCAGTTGGTCCTTCCTAGCACCATTTTCAGACCCAATTAGATGCGTTTTAGCTGGCCAAAAGAGCCAATTGATTTTGTGCATTCATGCGTTTCGGCTTTACAAAGTGCCTCTTAAGTAAGCGAGGTTGGGATTTTCAATTCAGGAATCAGAAGGTCACGCATTTGAATTTTATTAATTATGTGCAAATTGCTTTGGGGTGCAGACCAAAAGCATAGATATGTAAAATGGTCTACTTCATGGGCTTCCAGTTGCTCAAGTTTCCACGCTAATGAATTAGAATTAAATCAGTAGGGTTTGCTATAGTGGCTACCCTTCTAACATAGAAGGGGGAGGTGAGGGTTTAGGGTGGGGACGATTAAGTTTCAGGAGTGGGCTTCGACTCTCACACCCTGCAGAGCAAAAGTTTGAGAGTGAGTTTTAGAATAGGAATAGCGTAGGATTGACCAAAAAAAAAAAAAGAATTACAAAAAGAAAATGTCTCTTATGTGTAGAAGTATAAGATTGTGAAAAGACATCAAATATGACATCCTTCCTTGTGGTGTACGCGCTTGTGTGCTCATAATAGAGAGAGACGTAACCTTCTTATAGATCATTGAAGTGAATGATGATAAGGCATTTGGTGATTGTTCTTATTACATTTATGGTGTGTTTGTTTTGTGAAAATGAGTCATTTTGAAAAAAATTTCTATAAATGATCATTTGAATCGCTTTCAAAAATAGGAGAATGAAAAATATTTCCATCGTTCACGAAATATGTTTAGACATAAATTGTTGTCGATGATAATAACATTTTTTATTAACTAAAAATTTCAAACAATCTATGTGATTTTTTTAAAGAAGATATCCAAATCATTAAATTTACGCGAAATAAACAAAATCTTAATTTTGGGCTAATTTCATGCTCGTAAACAAGCTTCAAATGACACGGACTGTCCTAATATCGGTGGTCGGTGGTCGGTGGACGGTGGTCGGTAGCTAGTGCAGCGTAGATAGAGCATAAGAAACAGAGCAAAAAGGAAGAAGTACCATCTCTCTAAAATTAATCCATCTCCAGTCCATCATCTATGTATAAATGTGCTCTCTGTCATAGTATATGCTTTAAAAAAAGCGTTCTTTGCTTCTTAGGTGGTGCCGCGAGACTATAATTCTTCCCAGAAGGATACTACTAAGACTCGAGCGAGAAAGTCGCTCATGATTCTTGCGATGTATAAAACCTCCACTTATATATGGTCCAATCTTAATGCGTGAACAACCCGCTAGGATCGCACTGGTTCTTTTGTTCGCAGCTCGAAAGCTAGAGAATGAAAGAGGAAGAGGAGGGAAAGTGTCGAGCTCGAACCGAGATCTCGGGAGAGGAACCGAACGGAGTGCTGGAGGCGGCGAAGTGAAATGTGTGCTGATCATACACGCGGATGAATCCGATTTGGGCGGTGAGTGGACCCTGTGGTTGGTCCCCGTGTTCGTCCTCGCCAATTCCGCTGCTTTCGCCGCCGCCATGTATTTCAACCTTCGCGTCGGCGGGAGGTCATGGTCATGGGACTATGGCGGCCGCGAGGCGAAATCATGGTGGAGGATCTCCCCTTCAATGTGAGTTCTGACTCATTGATTCCTTCCCTTTCTTTTTCTCCTAGTATTGATGATTGAAATTGTCACACCTCGATTCACAAGAAAAATGACATGACACGACCGTCCTTTCACCAAAGGACGAACCTCAACATAACCATAATTCAACCCGATATCAACATACATACATACATACATACATACATACATACATATATACATACATATATATATATATATATATATATATATATATATATATACAAAAAAGATATTTGGTTACAATCCACCGAATCAAAGCATATATTTTCTGCAAAGATTAACTTATAAACTTATCAATTATGCACAAGTCATACCAAAAAATTTCCATCACAAAAGTCCTCCCTATCTACTCGGGACTCGCTGAAGAACCTGAAAAACGAGTATGAAAGAGCAGTGAGCTATCACGACTCAGTGAGTAACACATTTTTTCTAAGCGGATCGAGAAATCACTATACACATTTAAAAACACAATTGTAACTTACTTTATCATAATATATAGTCACAACTCAAATACCAAATATACTAATGGTCCAGTCCATTAGTTAATCTCATAAAACATGTATCAATAGTCTATTCCATTGATTAATCTTATTAAATCACAACAATGGTCCATTCCATCGACCAAACTCAAATCACATGTCAATGGTCTACTCTATTGATCAATTTATGCTCAAATGTCTAACCATGGTCACGTGTAACGTCTGTGACAAGACGACTAAGATTCCCCCTTGGCAAGATCTCCACCTATTATTAACTGGTGGCTCGGCCCACAAGGATCCTAAACTAGTATTCGCATATCCACACACCCCTTAGGGTTTACAGAGACATTGAGTACCAACTACCAATCATAATATCTAGTAATCTAACATTAGAAGGAAAGTCATATCACAACTCAAAATTTGATATATAAATATCAAAGCATTCTCCAAAACATTTCAAGATTATTTCATGAAGAATTTCACAAATCATTTTTCAAATAACCATTCAAATCGAAGTCAAAATATAATTCCATTCGAATGATAAAAATGGCACTAATAGCTCGATCATATTTTATGCAACAAAATATACTTTTGATCAAGTCATAGACCATGTTTCTCAAAATATGAGTTTAAAATACAAAGAAGAAATAGTGTTATTCACCTAGGAAAAGCCAAAAATCAACTACGACGCATACTCGAATCACGCACTCAGATCCCTAACAATTAATGGAAAAACAATATCAAAAGGCCGAGTAAAAAGTGATATTCTTATAATGCCTCGCCTATATTAGGCCTATTTGTCGATAAAACGACACGTATACACCACAAAAGCTCACATTTAGCAAAACCCATCATTTTCCGCTAGGTGCAGCCCATGCGCCAACTTTGTCACGTCATAACTTCCTTTACAAAATTTCGTTTCAAGCCATTTTACAGTCTTTAGAAAGCTCTCTTAACGTACGACAACAACCCCAACTTAGCCACCCCAAAACAGTACTGAAAACAACAAAAAAAATAGGCTCGAAGCTACTGTTCGCTACAGTTCCAGATTGCTCCCCCAACTTTAAAATTTTGTTTCAAACATACTATAAGCTCAAATCATGACTCGTAAGATGCTATAGCTTCACAACATCCCAAAGCACCATTTCTACAAAAATATACAGCTTAACGACTCAAAAATCGAGTTTCGCCACACAAATATCCAAGAAATCCGAATTTCAAGCCCTAATTACGGTGATCGCTTCAAGTAAGTGATTAAAGGCTTCGATTTCTTACCGGCATTGCAAAATACACTTGAGTCGGCTTTACGAGGCGTCCGTATCACTGAGTGCGCCAAAATTTTTCCCTTTTTCCCTTTTTGCCCGTGCTCCTCTTTCTCTCCCTCTCTCTCTTTTTAAAACCCAGCGGAAGCTTCCTCCACTCTCCTTCAGCTTCTTTGTTGACTTTTCAACCCTTTATTGTTCTTTTATTTATTTTTATTTTTAAAGCCCATATATTACAGAAATTCTTAAGCCATCTCCATTTTTATCCCTTTTCTGGGGTTCCTGTCAGTAAGATTGTATAAGATGGGGGCAGCGGAGTGGTACAAGGTTGTGTACCAGGAACAAGGTTGGAGAATGATCACTTCTATGTGGTTGCATGCCCACCTCGTTCATGTATTCGCAAAAAACTTGACCTTGGTCAGGTTCGGTCTTGGCCTCGAACGGTGATTTGGTTTCGGTATATGTTTCACTTTTCTTTTGCTTCTCTGCTTCTGAGCTATTTCATGCCGTATTAAATTGACTGGATTTGATCGGAATTTCTTCTTATTGGGTTGGCGCTGGAGGTGCGAGCGGAAACGATCTACCTGTTATCCGGATTCAGCAGAAGCATTCTGTCTCTACTTTTCATTCAGGAAGGAATGGCAGTCGGTGCTTCCAGTGCCATTTTTGGAGTCATCGGCGCGAGTATATCCAAGCTTGTCGGTAACTCGACCCTCCATGCCGACAAGGTCAACGAACCTGAAATCACCTTCTGCTAAGTTTCCGTTCCTGTGCTGACATGATACGCTGACTTGCTTTTGTGTTATGATTTTGCACTGCGTAATTTAACGTTGAAGCGCTTGTTTTACTGTGTTACATTTTGATTTTTCAGGGTGCTTCTCTGTTCATGCTGATCGGCGTGACAGCAATTACTTTAGGACTCGCACTATTCCTTTCATTCGTAGATAGTTTCGGCCCCATCGGAGGGCTATTGACCGGATTCCTTCTGGGCTTCGTCCTCCTCGCCCGTCCCCAGCAAGGGTGGGCGAACCGCCAAGACAGCAGCAACAATCCACGTGCCAGTAAGCCTAAGTACAGCACGTACCAATACATGCTAGGGCTTCTCGGTCTAGTTCTACTGATCATCGGGTAAGTCGAAACTTCTAACGATTACATGTCAATGTTACGTGGTATGGTGATTTCTTAAATTCGATTTTCTTTTTCGTGTTTTCAGGGAATTTTGTTTCAGATTCACAGTTGAATTGGTGATGCTGTATAAAGGAGAGTGCGTACGATCACTGCAGTTGGTGCCGTTCCCTGACATGCGTGCCTACTACAAAACACCAGTGTGATGACTGAGCAAGATGGAACTTGCCGACGTTCGTGTTCTCTTTATCATCATCACTTCTTGCCATTCGATAGTAAAATAAGTCGAGCTAGTCATGAAGAGAATGCAGAACAGACATGCGCGAACTCCCTGTACCCCATAATGTACTGAGAAGCTGTCGCTTGGTTGATACTACGAGCTCTCTCGTTTATGTGGACTTTTTCATTCTCTATCTGTAAGAAAAATTCGTGGAGGAAGGAGTCGTTCCTACACCTCCCACTTCAGCTAGCAATGCAATAATCAATTGTAGGCATGCTTTGGTGGCAGAAGCTTTCTTCATGACGATGGTCAATAGATCATTTCCAAGAATTAATAAATTAATCCAGAAGAAGCAGTCCTACCCCACCATATCTTGGATGGTTTCAAAGTCTACGGTGGAAATACTTTGATATACTATTTCTTTTCTTTTCTCCCCGGAAAAAATTGCAAAATACCAACGAGAGCTGGATTGAGATCCTCTGCATTTAGTTTTCTCCACAAACAGGAATTTCCATATATAGCGTCTTGAGGGTCGGGTTTGGATTCTACAGGCCGTGGACGGCAACATTGTATTTCGATGAGTCGGGGCTATCCAATGTTTTTTTATTGAACTTATTCGTTGAGATCAGGTAAATACATCCCAATTACTCGTATAGGTTTCCAAGTAATTTCCAAAATTAAAGCAAGGAAGAAGGTGTTAGATTTCCAAGTAAGTTCCAATGACGTGTGTTCATGCACTTTGCCTGCACACCGCGTAAACGCGGTCAACTCTAAAGCTTATCCCTCGATTATATATAGCACGAAGACGCCGCCTTGGCCTATACCTGTTCCAATCTCTCTCTCTCTCTCTCTCCCTCCCTGCTACAGTTGAATCTTCCAGCACTAATTCAAGAAATCTTTCTCCCTCTTTGCCCAGCACTCCCCCTTCTCACGTCCATTCACGTACTCAACCATAAGTGTTTCTTCGAGCATTATTCCTAGAGAAAGAGAAACGAAAGAGAGCCGCCATGTCGAGCTCAAACCGAGATCTTGAGCAAGGAACCGAAAAGAAGAGACCCCAGAAAGCGGACGGCGATCACTATGCTGCGGCTGCAACGGCAACGTACATGGAAGAGGACAGCGAGTGGACTGTGTGGTTGATCCCCATGTTCATCTTCACCAACGTCGTGGTCTTCGTCGCCATCATGTACATCAACAACTGCCCCGAGAAGAGCTCACGCGTCTACGGCAGCTGCGTCGCCAAGTTCCTCGGCAGGGTCTCGTTTCAGCCTCTCAAGGAGAATCCTCTCTTCGGTCCATCTTCTTCTACGTAAGCACACAAGTTATCTGAGTTTCTTCTTTCTTTGTACTGTTCCGACTTTCTCTGATATAATGTTGAACCAAGACATTTTAATGTTGTTTGGGGCTGGTCCCTTGGCATTTCTGAAACTTCCATGGCGGCTTCTATTTGCGTGTAATGAAGCAGTTTGGTGATGTTCTGGGAATTGAAATGGTCGTACCACTCGTAACCGTTGACTCCTTATTAAATTGCAATTCTTGGAGTTTCATATCAAACAGAACGTCACTCCCCCAGCTTACAATAGAAAACATCAATGTCAACTTTTGATGAAATACACGTCTAATGATTTGTGCCTAATTAGGCTTGCTCAGTCATAAGGGCAACTATCTGTTTCAAAACTTTCAATCCAGAGAATGGATCAGATTATATATTAATTATCTCAGGGGTTTTCTGGCAGGAGAACTCTTGTAATTATATCTGCAAAAGAATACCATGAACGCGGCAAACCATGAATGAGTAGCTGTGTAGTTATTTGGCAAGCATTAGATAATTCAAGGGAGTTATTGTTTCGACTTAGTCTAACAGTAGAACTCTGCTTTGAATGTCACTCAAAAGCACAAGTTTCATAACAATATCTGCAACACGATTGGCTCTCTTCACCACATGGTCCATCATTCACCATGTCGATGCAGTTCGTTTTCGTGATTCAAGAATTTGCTGGAGCAGAAGATTTGTTACATTTTATGTATGACTAGTTACTCATTATTTGTGATGCATTTATTCTGAAGCAATCTTTGTTGCTACTTGTGTGCAGATTGGACAAGATGGGGGCCCTGGACTGGCACAAGATAGTGCACCAAAAACAGGGATGGAGACTGATCACCTGTATGTGGTTGCACGCTGGTGTCATTCATCTGCTCACGAACATGTTTTGCTTGGCCTTCGTCGGCTTCCGCCTTGAGCAGCAATTCGGCTTTGGTAAATCCGAAAAATTGAAATTTCTCGACTTGCATGGGTTTTTTAGTCTTGTTTTAGGACTTGAAAAAGGATGATATGTCTTCATATTCTCATGCTGAATTTTTGACATTTACATTTCGTGTGGCTATGCCATGATGATTTGGGCAGCGCGAGTGGCAACGATCTACCTATTATCTGGATTCGGTGGAAGCATTCTCTCTTCGTTTTTCATTCAGAACCAAATATCAGTTGGCGCCTCCGGTGCTCTCTTTGGCCTTGTAGGAGCGATGGTTTCCGAGCTCATCACTAACTGGACCATCTACACCAACAAGGTCAACAAAATCACTAATGATTATTTTCAGAATCGATCACTGAACTATGAATTCTTTAAATCTCAATGCTCTTCGGTGCTTGATTTTTGCAGGGTGCAGCTCTGTTCATGCTGCTCATCATAATAGCACTCAATTTAGCACTCGGAGTCCTTCCACACGTAGACAACTTTGCCCACATCGGCGGGCTAGCGACGGGCTTCCTTCTCGGCTTCATCCTCCTCATTCGCCCCCAGTTTGGGTGGGTGGATCGGCACTACCTTGGAGCGGAGGCTCGTTCCAAGAAGTCGAAGTACAAGGCTTACCAATATGCGCTGTGGCTTCTCGCCCTTGTTCTATTGATCACTGGGTGAGTCAACATTAATAATAAGTGTGGTGTTTTATCAAACTTTGGACAAGAATGCCTTGTGTTACTTTCGACGTCGGAAACGAAAATCACTAACTCTTTTTTTTTTTTTTTTTGGTTTTGGTAATTTCGTTGCAGATTCATAGTCGGGCTGGTGATGCTGTTTAAAGGAGAGTCCGTGAATGGTCATTGCCGGTGGTGCCATTATCTGACCTGCGTGCCAACATCAAAATGGCACTGCGAGAACTGATGAAACCTGCAGATGAACTCCCCATTCCTTGTCAACGATCTCACATGTTCACCATTTATTTTTCTTCCTCCCATGAATGTTCACCATATGTGGATTCGATTTGATTAGGATGCAAAATTTGTCATGTAAATGCTCAGATACAGAACTTGTGTACACAATAAGGTTTCTCGGAAAACAACGAACTATACCATCATTTTGATGTTACTAACCCTCCTTTCTCCGCCCCTCAGCCTTACTCTTGGCCGTGGAAATAGCTATATCACTGTGTTGAAATCATTGCAACATATACACGTTCAAGCCGGGCAAAAATTTCTTGCAGGCATTGGGAGAAGGGAGAGAGAGAGAGAATTGTCCAAGGTTCATCTACAAACATCAACCAATGGCACAGTCCTATCTTCACATTAATCGCTGCTGTCATAGTTGCAAAAGCCCCTTAATCTAACATGAGAAACAATTCATGAGGATTTGACGGGGCTTTAGCTTCCAACGGAGGATGTCATTTGTGAGAACTCGTGGTTCCGTGAATCTGCAGTGGCATTTGACCACTCTCCACTGACATTAAATTCCGGTTTTTGTCACACATGGGGCAAGACATCTTTCCTCCACAGTGGCAAGGAATTGGAGACTCTCGAGGTACACCTTGACCTGGCCCGGTTGCAAGAAGACGATAAAGGTGATTTGGATAGGGAGCTCGAATCGAAAATTAAGCAGCAGATTGCTTTTAGTTTGAGAGCGTGAAGGAATGTATTGGCATCAATGATCTAGAATGAATTGGCTCAATCATGGTGACAAGAACGCAAAACTCTTCTGTTCCAGTGGTCCTAGAGATTGGGAGGGGGGTGGTTGACCGGATTCCTTGCTCTGTCACTGAAGAGATGAACTTGCTTTGGTTGGTGATGATTCTGCAGAAGAAATCAAGGCAGCAATAAGATCAGTTGCTGATGGTTCCTGGGAGAACATCCTATCCTATGAAATTTACTACGATGAGTCTTGTGATTGGTCTAGGCGGTTCGGTCCGGTTCTCATAGTGAACCGGACCCGGTGCTCATGTTTACTTCTAGGCCCATCCATCAAGGACAGCGGGCTAAAAGCCTAGTTTACTCAACCGGTTTTGAGTTTTCTAACTTTTTTTTCTCTTTCCACCTTGCTGCGTGGAAAATAAAAATGGAATAATTACACAAATGGCTCATGAACCTCAGCTCAATGCGCAACATAATCTATGAAATTTTAATTTCTTTGATGTGATCTCTAAATTTTAAGCTAATACACAATGTCATTTTGAATTTTTGATTTATTTAATGTGATATCTAAACTTTTGATAAATATTCTATTTAATTCATAAATTATATAAAAACGTTTGTTATTATCTTTTCATTGATCCAAATTCAAGGTTAATATTCAATATTTTCATATAATCATGTGACTAAATTGAATAAATTTAAAAAGTTTAGAGATAACATTAAAAAAAAAAATCAAAAATCCAAGGACCGTATTATATATTAAACTAAAATTCAAAAAATATATCAACCGCATTTCGGACACTTGTCATTGTGATTTTCCTGATAAAAACGAAACCTTTTATTCCCGCCAAAAAAACCGCCGTCCTCCGCCACGCGCCCCAAGCGGTTTCCATTTCGTTCTCGCAGTGGAAGAATCCACCGGCTTTCCTCTCCTTCGCTCATCGTCGCCATCGAACCCCCTCCGTCGACTCCGCAACACCGACGATCGACCGGCCCTCCGCGCTCTCCGGTCCGGAGTATAATGGCGATCAGGCTCGCCGGCGCGGCGGCGGCGGCGGCGGCGGCGGCGCCGCTGCTCCTGCTCGTGCTCCTCCTCCACTGCCTGCGCGGGCCGACGGCGGTGGTGTCCGCGGTCGAGATCCTCTCCAAATCGAAGCTCGACCGGTGCCAGAAGTCCTCCGCCTCCGGCGGCGACCTCAACTGCACCAAGAAGATCGTGCTCGACCTGGCCGTCCCCAGTGGTTCCGTAAGTCGTCGTCGCGTGTTGCGAAATGCTTGCCCTAACGGTTGCAGGAACCGATTTTTCCTTTCATTTTTCTGCTTCCTCAGTTTCCGCTTGCGCGAGTTTGCGCTTGATAGAAACAGTTGCGTTCCTTTTTTTGTGATTGAAGGAGAGTTTCTGAAATTAATTGGCAACGGGGCATGGGATTGTGTGAACCTGTAATGCTATTTTTATTATGTGCAAAATTGAAATTTGGCCTCGTTGCTTATTTGATCGGCTCCGGGGGGGATTTCAGAGTGGAGGGGACGCCTCGCTAGTCGCGGAAATAGTAGAGGTCGAAGAGAACTCGACAAGCAAGATGCAAACTTTGCGGATTCCTCCTGTGCTGACAATCAACAAGTCTGCCGCATATGCTCTCTACGAGCTTACGTACATAAGAGTATGGAACCTCTCTGATCGTTGTGCTGTATGTAGCGAGATTTTTCCTTCTCAGATATCTTTCTAACTTCTATTAGTCCCCTGACTTTATGGTGTCCTGCATTATTGATCATGGTATCTTGGTATATTGTAATATCAGTATGAATGTTTATCCCTACAACAGACAATAGAGGTTAGGGATTTCCCTAGTGTTTTTACTTGAAGTTGCTTTTATTGTCCTTAAGAAGCAATTGACGAGCAAACGTGCTTTTAATGCCTTCCACGCGTGAAATTCTTGGTGAGACAAGTTTACTGCAGGATATGTGCCTTTGCTTTATCATACTTCCTTTTGGCTGGACACACATAAATTTTTCCATTATTCTTCTCGTTCATATCATCTTTTTATGTGTAGTGAAGGTTATGTTCATGTATTAAATGTACTATGTATGACATTTTTCAGGATGTTCCGTACAAGCCACAAGAATATTTTGTGAAGACACGCAAATGTGAGCCAGATGCTGATTCAAAAGTTGTCAAAATATGTGAGAGGCAAGAGCTCTCTCTCTCTCTCTCTCTCTCTCTCTCTGTGACTCTTCAGCTTCTGACACCATGATCTAGTTTTGGATTGCATTGGACAAGGTCAATGGTCTCCTTCTGCTACTTCTCATAGTGTTTTCTTTTTCTTGTTGGCCACAGAATACTTGGTTAAAGCAAATGTGGAAGAAATCATTTGCAGGGTTTTAGCAACACTTATGATTTTGAATTTTCGTTACCTAAACATTGAGAAAGTTTTACATGCTTGCGTACATCTAAGGCTGTCATGATATAGCACCATATTTAGCAACCTGCACTATGGTGTATCTTACTTTACATACAAATACAACTTTGTCACGCATAATGGTTCTCAGTATATTCATTCAATAGTCTATGCCTCAGGTTGCGGGATGCCGATGGTCATATTATTGAGCATACTCAGGTGTCTTTTTCCATCGCCTTTCTTCATTTATCCCTTTGAGTCATCATAGTATTCTTTCTTCTTTTTTAATTATTGGGCTTCCTTATATGTTTTACCAGATAATCCCATATCCTCCTCCAGTTTTAGCTTGATTGCCTAAGATTGTGCACTCACACATGGAAATTTGTTTGGAACGACCAATACAAACAGCACAAATGCTTGTGGATGTTGGATTTATTCATGCTTAATCTCACTCCTGACTTGTTCATTTTAAAATTAGTATTGGAACTCTAGAAATCTCTTAGCACAGGATTCTATTTTGTGTTGATTTTTGTTATATTTTAGTTTGTTTTCTGAAGACAGTTATAAATATTATCTTGTGTGAAATGCCAGTTAAGAAGTACGGATTATGTTTATTGATATGTCCCTCTTTATTTATATTGTGCATCTTTCTTCTCAATTGTTGGCGTGTCTTATGTAATTGTTGTTTATCTCAGCCAATCTGTTGCCCTTGTGGGCCCCAGCGGCGCGTCCCATCATCATGCGGAAACATCTGTAATTGCTGTTACATAGCTTTTCATTTTCTGATGCATCTTTATATTCTAACACTTCATTTCTCTCTTTTGTTGATTCAACAATCAGTTGACAAAATGCTTAAAGGAAAGGCTAATACTGCTCATTGCCTCAGATTTCCAGGTGAATGGTATGGCTGCATGTGCCTTCCCCCAAGTGAAAAATTATTGAACACTCCTTTCCTAGTGCAGACGCTCCCTATAACCAAATGTAGTGGACCGTGGAGAAAACTGCTAGTGATTGTGATCATTTTCTATATCTATACTGTCTTCCAAGGAAAAATTAAAATTGGTGTCCATTCTTGAATTGTCTAGAACAATTCCTCCCTTTTTCTCTCACAACTGCATTCTCTTTTGTTTGGACAGAGGAAATGGATGGGGAAAGAAATAATTTAATTGCTTTCATCTCTTTCCAATTTAATATAAGTAGTTCTTAGTGCAGGTTTTGTAATGCACATACAATATGCCTATAGAGTTGATTATTGGTAAGAACTGACATTGCAAAGTTCACTGAAATTAACATAAATAGACAGATGAAGTTGCTTCTGTTAATTCCAATCATATGGGCAATATGCTAGTTGTACTTCTGTGGATTTCCTTGCTATCCTCTCTTATTCAGTCTATCATTACTCAGATTATAACTAGAAACTGTTTTCTGGTGAAGGTTCCATGTTTTTGGCATTGGACAACGATCACTAGGATTCAGTGTCCGGATTGAAGTGAAAACAGGAACAAAAATTTCGGTATGATTTTGCTTCATATTGTTTGCAGCCTTTTGTCTCAAGGAAATTTTAGCTGATATAAAACAATTTACTATTCAACTTTTTGTTTCGTTATAATCTTCCTAGTTCCCTTAAAAATTTGTAATTTATAACATCAGAATCTCACTTAGTTTCATGCTTGAATGCGGGATTACTAGCATTATATGTATGTCATGGAACTGTTTGGAGTAATTGGCTAGGGCAATGAAGCCCTGTAATTTCTTGTTTCTAGCCACAGCTAATGTATTTGTTGCTTTCAGTCCATAATATCCATTTCTTTATAAGTTTAAATCTTCCGATAATCAGTACCCTCTGTTGGTTTGTCAAAGTTTGAATCTCTTTGAGAGTCCACTTTAGATGGATTTGCTGAAAATTCTTCCCACTGTTTTCTTTCTCTGGCCCACAGGAGGTGGTTGTAGGTCCAGAAAACAGAAGTGCTATATCTGGCGATAACTTTTTAAGGGTGAACCTTATTGGAGATTTCGCTGGGTACACAAATATTCCGTCATTTGAGGATTTTTACCTCGTCATTCCAAGGCAGGTATGTCTCACATTTATTTGATTCTTCTAGTATTGATAGACTTGGATTTTTTCTACTCAAAGAAATAAAACTGCAGATTCTCTATCCTTTTCACTCAGTGTATATTGGAACCATAATGACTTCTTGCATGATGTTCAATAAATTGATATTATCTGATATGCATGATTGTGAATGCATTGAGAAGGACCACACTGTTTCTTGTCATCATTTATGTTTATTTTAGTCACATTTCAATTTCCCAGATAATACATCATATTGCTTTAATTAATCTTTTCATCAGTACTACTTTTTGCATGTAAATTGGAACTTCAAATAGATGAGTTTAGAAGAGGCAAGGTGGGTATCTACCCCTCATCATTGTTTACTGGTCAATTTTTTTTCTTCAGCCCAACGTGTTTACATCTCATTTTAATGTGTGCATGACTTAGATGGATCTGTCTTTGTTTATAAATAGACTGAGACAAAGACATGCATAGAAATGGAATTGCTTCAAGTATACAGGTGGATGGTAATATCAATCATTTGTTGTGTTGGAATAAACAGCAATTTGTTGGTCAATATTTATATCCAAGGTTTTTGAAGAATTTGAATGGGAAGTTCAGAATACATCTGATCTTCAAACATGAAATCGAAAAGGAAAAATAAAAATAACAAGATCGACATTGGATAGCATCTTAGGTTCGACCTATCTTTCTTTCAGAGCATGCACATACACTTCTGTACGGCAGTGTAAGTCAGTACCCAAATTGTAAATCGCCCCATTAATCAGCCTGTTATTTATCCTGAGACATTTTCTTGTTGTCTTAAAGAGTGGACCTGGTCAACCGCAGAATTTAGGGATGAATTTTTCTATGTGGATGCTGCTTGAGAGGGTCAGATTTACCTTGGATGGCATTGAATGCAACAAGATCGGCATCAGTTATGAGGCTTTCAATGGGCAACCAAATTTTTGTGCCTCACCTTTTGGAAGTTGCTTGCATAATCAACTGTGGAATTTCTGGGATGTTAGTCATTTCTACCCTTTCAGCTATAGTCTCAGAATTTATTTAATTTAGAGCTTTTGACACACGATACTATATTGCAGGCGACGTTTGAATTGCTGCACCTGCATCCTTATAGGGATATCTAGATATTATTGTGTTATCTTCTACAATCAAATGTGAATTTGGTAGATTTGCATAAGCATAATAGTTCTTTCGCCCTTCTACAAATTGTGTTCTATATCTGTCTTGTTAATTTGTTCACATCTTCTGCTTAATTATAATTACTACTCACTACTTGTAACATCACCTCTCACAAAGAAGTTGACAGATATTGAGTGGTGTGTTATCCTGTGGCATGATTTGAAGCAGCTCTTTTTTCTTTTTCTTTTTCCTTTTTTTCCTTTAATGAAAGGCTGACCAGAATAGAATCGGGAGAAATCAGTTGCCGCTGTATGGTGTTGAAGGAAGATTTGAAAGGATAAATCAGCATCCAGTAAGGTTTTATTGAAGAATTAGGATACGTTCTTTAATTTCTGTTGTTGACAACCTTCATTTGGATGCAGAATGCAGGGAGTCATTCTTTCTCCATAGGAGTCACTGAAGTTCTTAACACAAACCTTTTGATAGAATTAAGAGCTGATGACATTGAATATGTATATCAGAGGTTGACCTTATTTCTGCCGTTATATTTTTTTCACTTGCTTTGGTGAACCTAAGTATTGCCTGGTGACAGTCACTTGCATACATTCAATTAGCATCTTATCGTGTTGGTTCATAGCTTTTTGAAAAAACTATATATGTTCAATCTGGCTTGGCATTTTAAGGTTCTTTATATGACCCAATGGCTATTATGTACAAGTTTTAGTTTTTCAAAGTGGAGATTGCAGTTACTGATTCTGCAGATCCTCTGTTGGGATTTCTTGGTATAGTTAGAATAGTTAGAATATGGAAAAGCCGTTGTCCTTGTCATTTTTTAACATTTCCTGTCATGTTTATCCAGTATCCTATAAAATGTGTACTTTTCCAATCTAGTACTTGAGACAATAGAGGTGAAATTAAGTAAAGCCAAACAATTTTCAGCCATTTATGTTACTTAAGTAATTATTACGTGAATAACTGATTTGTACCTTTCCTGTCTGTAGGAGCCCTGGAAAAATCTTAAGTGTCACTGTTCCGACATTTGAAGCCTTGACTCAATTTGGAGTCGCTACAATCACAACAAAGAATACTGGTGAACTTGAAGCCTCATACAGCTTAACGGTACCCTCAAAAATCAGAAATTTTTACTGTATATATACATCATTTTGTCATTAGTGATCACACTTCAGTGTATACCTCAAGTTCTGCCAGGCACTTGACTGGTTCTTTTTATTTGTTATGTTATTCACGTACCTACAATTTTAGTGAGTTACATAACACTGGAATTATGAAGCTTTTTTGTGGCAATAGCCAGCATTTTGCTAATGGAAGGACTCGTGGTGTGATTTCTACAGAATTTGAAGCATTTTCTTTTGTCGATGCTATGGTTCGGCTTGATGCGTTATGAACATCAATTCTTGGGTGCATTGTTGTTGTTCTCTTATTAATATTAGTCTGTTCCCCCTTCATGCTTGTAGCTGTAGCATAGAGGCTACTAGACTAGATATTCCTCTTTCCAGATATGGTTATAATATATGTTCTCTTCTTTGAAATAATCATGATTAACTAATTGGAAGTTGTGGAAAGGAGTCACTTTTTGGTGGTAGGATATATAACACCTTAGTTTGTCTATGTAATGAACCACTGCAATGTGGAAGAAAGGGATAGTCTTTATTCTTCATCTATCAAATTCTTGTCCCACCTTTTAGTGAGTAAAAGTTGAGGAGTTTTCAGTCATAATTGTCAAATAAATTATTCTAGAAAGAAACAACTTGCATAGAATGGAATGCGGTAACTCAATTACTCTTTGTAGCTTATGATCTCAGACTGAATTTGGATAGTGCATCCTAGTTTAAATATCCATACTGCATATACAATTGGCTGTTGTAGGAAACTACTTAATTCTCCTCTTTGACAAACTACTTCCTCCGGCAGTTTGATTGCAACAGTGGTGTCACCCTCACAGAGGTAATTTTCTTTTAACTGATGTCTTTTGAATATTTAGCTTGACAATGAGTAAAAGACTTTATTTTGATGACACAGGAACAATTTTTCATTATGAAGCCAAGTGAAATTTTGACTAGATCATTTAAATTGTACCCAACAACAGATCAGGCAGCAAAATATGTATGTGCAGGTATCAGTTACCGTGCTCAATGCTTAGTAGGGAAACTCAAATAGAGTAAATAATGGGGATTTGATAGTATAGCTTCCTGTGTGTTTTTTACTGCAGCTATTCTTAAGGATTCTGATTTCAGTGAGGTTGATCGAGCAGAATGCCAATTTAGTACTACAGCTACTGTTCTTGACAATGGATCACAGGTGATGTTTAGTTCAAAGTCATGCTCTTTAAGTCACATAAAATCACTGATGAATGGCATCCTTGAAAGGATTGTTTGGATAAAAAGTTCTGTTATTGGAAATAGAGGACTCAATGATACTAGCTGTAAAATTCACTTCTGTTATTAAGAGTCTTGAATCAATGACTTCTTTGCAGATTACACCATTTCAACAACCAAAGACAGGTACAAGTGGGTTTTTTGATTCCATCAAGGGCTTTTGGAGCAAATTATGGGCAGGTGTAATCGATTTCATCACTGGACAAAGTTGCAGGTTAATTTAACATTGTAGCATCTGTCAGGCGTGAAATATGTATTGTCTACACATTCCTCGCATATCTTCAGTTCAGTCAATCAATGATTTATTTGACACTTCTTTTGGGCTTGAAGAAAATGTCTGTCCTCTCTTCTGGCATGTTTTTGCTATGTCAAGATGTTCATAGCATCAATTTGGTGTAAAATCTTACAATTTTTTCTTCTGAAGGATGATAGAAATGTCATTGGAACAAGGAGGGGAGAGAACGATAGTATTAGGTTTGACACAGAGAATACATTCAGTGTAGAGAAACATGTGTAGAATACAATTAATGCGTCCAGTGTGTTGTATGTTCGTGATAGTATAACATGGAGTGGAATTGAATTTGCTGCTCTTGTGTTTCAGAAATTTCATGAAAAATGGATAAAAACACAGCCCTTGGGAATAGAGTATGTGAGTGAAAAGATGTGAAGGATAAAAGTAGCTAAATATAATTAGAAATCGTACAAGGCGAAGTGCATGATTGCACATTGTTATCTTGTGGAATTCTGCTGTTTATGTTCAGTAAATCTGTTATTACTACATACCATGCAGTCTCTGCCTTTCGACTGGGATTCTACTTTGCATGTAAGCCTGCTTTAGAATGGTTGTATATGTACTACTGATGTATGGCCTTGTTGACAGGAGGGAATGCTCAGGTTTTTTTGACTTCAGATGCCACATACAGTATATATGCATGAGCTGGGTCTTGATGTTTGGTCTACTTTTAGCGACGATTCCAACAGGTGAATCCACTTTTAATCTTGATAGGTAAGTTTGATTGCCATTATAAGATAATAGTGCAATGAAATAACCACATATGGTACTCCAGTTCTCGTGTTGCTTTGGCTGCTGCATCAGAAAGGACTCTTCGACCCCCTTTATGATTGGTGGGAAGATCTTTTTCAAGATGACAGTCAGATTGTCCCAGGTGCGCGAAGACGTGGAATTGATGCTAAATATCCGCATATGCACCGTAGGAAGCACTATAGCAAGGGGATGATGTACCACAAGCATAGTCCTTCCCACAAACGAAGCGTCCATCACCGTCATGAACACAGGCATCCAGATAGGGAGCCTGAGTATTATTATTATCTTCACCATGTTCACAAGGATAATTTCAAGCCTGGTCATGGAAAGAATTCAGGTTTTGCACAGGAGAGTGCTTTGGATAGTTTAGAGGATGACAGAATTGGACACAGAAAGCATAGAAAAGAAAGAGGGTCTTCTGGCAGAACCTCTGAACTGAGACATCATGCTGACAACCGGCAACATGAACACAAGAGATACAGCCATGGTCTACAGGATCAGACATGGTTGAGCCCGCATCACAAGAGAAGAGAGTGATGAGTCAAATATGTGAGCATTGACTCCGGGGTGTTTTCAAGCTCACTCAGAGAGATGGCTATTTTTGACTGATTCACTTTCTATAGTGGAATATATGTTGTACTAGACAGACCAGAGGAATAGAATCTTCTGAGGAATTCTTTGATGTAAAATGAACATGGAAGGTTCCGCAAAGATATAATGTAGACATATACTTTTTATGCACTGTTCTTGTGTTTTTGCGGTCAGTTGGTTACATTTTGTAACTCTTCAACTTTACAATTCCATTCAAGTTTTCACCCTTATCGGACATGCTGAGACAAGTAAAGGCAAAATTTTGTACTTTTTCTTGGGCAAAATTGTTGCGTGCTTTTTGATTCTGGAAAGATTTTCCACTGGCTTCATGCATCTTGAAGTATCTTGTTGACAACTGTTCCTTCTCTAGCTTGTCAACAGCCATTTTGATTGCTAGGCATCAAGCTGCGATACTTTTGCTTGCTGCTGAAACAAGACCATTGTTCTGGTTGCTGTTGATCAGGTTTGGCTATCTAGATGTACTTTAGTTTTCCCTTTTTGCGACTCTTTCTCCCAGATTCGAATATGAAAGCCATCTGGAAATTGTAAACCCGGTGTGCGGACAGTATTGCCTCCTTTAATTGCTTGCCACCTAAAAAGTTCATTAACAACATGGTTACTCTCACCATACGGGAGGCTCATTTTTCACTCTTTGACACTTGACTGTATTACCTGTTTTTTGTCACTAGGCAATGGAGAAAAACCGCCATCTGAACCTTTGTGAAGTCAGTCCCAACACAGAATCTCATACCCCCACCAAAAGCCATAAATTGTTTAGATGCAACGTGTACATCCATCCCCTGTATGTATTAATTCTTAGTTAAAATTGGCAAATGATGAAGATTCCAAGAGATTTATTTTCTGCTGTTCTTTCTTTTTCTTTTTTTTGCTTGTATGGATTCATTATCTGTTTGCAGGTGAAGAAGAACAGAGAATTATGTGACCAACCTCCCATCTCCATGGATTAAATGTCAGAGGATCTTCATATTTTGCTGGATTTAAGTGTATGGCTGGTGGACAAACCATAACAGCCCAACCTTCTGGTATGGTGTAGCCTGTCACCAAATAAAGGAACTTGTCAACATAGATTGTTCTTTCTTGTCTTACATAAACTTGTGTTAGATGAGTATCATTTCAACGTACCTTTGAATTGAATTTGTCTCAGTGCTTTCCGGAAGATTCCTGGAACTATATTTGCGAGCCTGACTGTTTCATTTATCACCTGCAAGTGGACTTTAGCAGTAAGAAAGCTGTCTTGTGCATGTATCATCTGTGTAGAACTTTAAGGTAAATAAAAGGTCTTGCTCACCTGAAATGTAAATGTCATTGATTTGTACTCCTTCCAGGTCAGTGCAGAATCAGCATCTTCCCTTTTCCTTATGATGGCCTCGTGTTCTTCCTGAGATATATCTGAGTGTTTAGAGGATGTTGGCGAAACAAATTGTTTGGCTTGTTTCTGATACGAAGTACCAAAATCGTAGTCCGATTTTACTAACCGTCAATCTCTTCAGTGCCGTGGGGTTCTCTAAAAGAAACTTCATGGCTAATGTCAGAGCAAGGGAAGTAGTCTCAAAGCTGGCAAATAGCAACACAAACATTAAATCCAATGCGATTGCCTCTGTAAGAATTGTTCCCTCCTTCTGAAGTTCTTCAAGCACATAATCAAAAAAATCATTTTGTTGTTTCCTGGGCATCATCCTTCTTTCTTGTAGCAGGTTCTTCAGCATCCTCATTGCCCTTTTCCTTCCCTTTAGAATTAGGAAAAGTTTGGACCAAAATTTTTGTTAAACTTAGTTTGGTAAAGTGTGTTATGGAAAGTAATTCTGTCATTGCCAATAGGGCAAGAGTGCGAACAGAACAATAGCTTGTTATAATTGACGGGTAGCTTTCTGCTGGTTTTACCTACCTGTAAGCAGTTGTGATAGGCGGTACCAGGAATGTCCAATGGAAAGGAAATCAATCCTCGTATGAATGAGACAAAGCTTTCCCTGAGATTTTCTGAAGAGCTCTCTGAATCGTAGCTTATTAACTTCTTTGCTGTCAGATGGAATATCATCTGCAATGGTGTCAATTTTGTCAGTTACACAGATATATTATCTTGCAGCAAACGGTGATTGAATAAAAAGAATGGTTGCTCTGAAATTTACACTTGCTGTTTCTTCTTTTACTTCAATCGTGTGCTGACATGACCACTGCTGTAATCTTCCGTGTGCAGTCTTCTCAACTTCCGGGAGCATCTTTTGGAGGCTTGCAGGGCCAAAGAGACTCAGCACCATATTTTTGAGGTATTTGTACATGAAACCATGGAGCGAACCCACATTTTGTCGGCCGAAAACCTCTGTGAAGGTGTCTGGGTACCAGCTCTGGAACAGGTTTCCCTCTTGTTGGAAGATAAAGTAATTGAGATCCGGATCCGTCGATACTATGACTGGCCGTCCCACCAAACTTGTCCTGAATATTGGTCCATATCTGAAAAACAACAAAACAAAATCAAGATAAAAGCATTTACCATTAGAGAAGGATGAGTAGAAGGATGGACAACTTTCGATATAAGTAAATGGCTTGTTATCAAAGTCTTACTTCTTCATTCTCTCTTTGATGAATGGAGAGATATCATGAGAAGTGTTTGGAGAGAAGAATTGGAGGGTCTCGCCGAGGAGTGGCAAGCCCATCGAGCCCGGCGGAAGTTTTCCATTGCATCTAGGATTCCTCCACCGATAAATCCAGCACACGATGCCAATGATAACCAAAGCTCCAAGAGAGTCGAACCACATTTCCTTGAAGAGTATTGGGTACAATCTATAGAATGCACGATGGTGATGTTGGTGTAGCAGAAATGGAATGGTCAGTCTGCAAGGTTGGCAAAGAAAAGAACAAGCGCGCAACATGTCTGCCATTAACCATGAGATCTTCTTATATAGGCATTGCCAGAACCCACAACTAGCAAGGAAACCAATTATTAAAACTGTGACCTTAATATTTTTATGACATCAAGCTGTACCAGTATTTGTAGATGTCTACATATCTGACACTATTCTGTTCAAATGACCACTAATTTTTCATTCGTCAACGGCTGGTATATGTATATAATAATGTTCATTCTTCAAGGAACTTGGCATGGCTAGGAAGCTTTCGGGATGCTTCCCACCCCCCTCCTCTCTTTCTCTGTCTCTCTGGGTGGAGTTTCTTTATTTAATTTTTTTTTCTTCTTTGAGTTTTTGGGTTCATGGTAAACATTAGGTGAAGCCAAAAAGGGCATGATTCAGGGTCTTGCTAGATTTGTGAGGATGAAGCTTTGGAGCACCTGAAGTGGGATATATAAATATAAAAGAATCTATGATGATCTGATATCAATCTTCTATAGCACTAAGAAGTAACTTCAGTGGATTTCACCAACTCCCTCAAATCCATTCGGGTATCTTTGTTAAGTCCTCGAATAGCTGTATACGTGTGATCCGAAAAGAAAAAAGAATTTGGAGGTGACCACTCCCTGCAACATTCAAATGTGACGTAAGCACGAACGGCTGGCATTTTTCCAATATATTTAAGACATCCTGTCTCAACCTAATCTTTTGAGAATCATAATTTCACAACATCAATGGATTTTACCATCGGCGAAGTTTTGAGTTGTTTTTTTGTTGTCAACCCAATGTAACATTACATCTCACAATGCAAGATCGTCATCCTAATCATTTGAGAAGCTCGGAATTGGTTCGCTACAGATGCGTGGCATGTAGCCAAGCTTCCACTTCCAATTGCAATTTCAAGGGTTGTAAATTTAAAAAAAAAAAACTGCTCTGTACTGTACTGCAATATGCTAGGGCATCTTTTGAAGCATAGAGTAGTTTCCAAAAAAACAGTGTAAACCCTAAATTTACGCATAGAGCCGTGCTCCATTGCAAACCCCATTGAGCCACGGACTTGACCAGACATTGCAATGAGTACTCCAATCTCTAGGTAGGCTCGCTGTGTTCCATGACCCACCATTTTCCCCATCGTTATCTGCAATGTTTTTTTCTTTTCTTTTTTTTTTTTAAATGCATTCGCAGTAAATCCTGGACAAAAGTTTCGCCATGCGAAGAGCCCCTCAAGAAAAGAAAAGGAAAAAGAAAGAGAGTTTTCAGGCTCGCGAAGCTTAAAAGGAAGAAAACACGAAGGTGGGGTTCCCAAAACTTCGTCCCAAATCACGGGTCTTGCAAATCCTTTTGACTGTCCTATGCAAGTTTACTGGACACGAGACTCACGAGCTCAGTTTAATCTAGGAAAGCAAGTGAACCGAGCATGGTTCGAGAAACTTTCTTGATCTTGCGTATTCGAGTTCATTGAAATAAAAAGCCTATCGTATCCTTTTGACAACATCATGTGTGCAGACCTCCTAGAGCACCCGACTAATCTCATCGCATCACTACATCCCTCTCCGTTCCTCTCATTCATTGAATATACCCCCATCTGATCTTTCTAATTCCCTTAGATAAATATATTCTTGCTGATGCAGTTCTTACTCCGTGTCATTAGCTGTCGAATGTAACAACAACGAGACAAACGAACAGCTTTACGTACAACCTTACATTGCACTATTATAAATTCCCTAATTCAGCCGTGTATGATCATCACAGCCACTGGTTTTTTCCTGGACGGTGCATCATAACACCTCAAAAGTGTATATTTTCGGTGATTATTCTTTTCCCAATTGGGATATCTTGCCTGCTGCGTAAGGTGGGGAGATACATGGCTGATAATAACTTTTATTTTCATGAACTGTGATGAAACGGATAGCTGAACTGCTCGGCAAAGGCTAGGAAATTGGGTCCTCTGAGTGGATTCATAGCAAAGCACAGCTCGATGCCCAATATATATATTTTTAAATGGTTTTATTTTATTAGTATGTTTGCCTTTTCTAACGCTTGGATGAACACAACGGTTGCTAGGTGGTCAATTCGCTTTTCTCTAGACCCTGAAAATATGATGGTTTGAATGGGAAAAGGAACTACTGTCTCCGGTCCTACATGTCTTCGTTGCTCACCGCCACAATTATTGTGCAGCACACGTGCAACAGAGGATTGCTGATGGATGTCGCCTAATGGGTACGAGGGTTTTCCGATGGGACACAACAATCGATTCCAAATGCATTAGCATTTATCGAATAATACCGACCCGGAGTTTTGGGAATGTGAGATGATTAGGAATACGGTGATTCAATTTGGTAGGTTTTAACTGTTCAGGAGGCGATCAACTCTTTTTTAAAGATATACTTACATATTATTCTAACAACGACAAGAGATGATACAAACTACCAGCGATACTCTTAAGATAAAATAAGCAGGTGTTTGATGTAAATGGTAAATATAATTCACCTTTTGCCGGTGTTAAGGGCATCCATCATATCATATGTTGTGTTTGCTTAATGGCAAACAAGTCATGTAGTCCTACATCCAATAATTGGTATGCAATCCAAGGGAACCGTGAGCGTTTTCCTAGGGAATGCACGATCGCTTCGTAATCACTTGCTAGCAAAATCTTAAACCTTCCTTTATCACGTGGAATTGCTCTTATTGTGGAGGACATAAAACTAAGCTTTCGGGGGCAAAAAGTTTTCCTTCTTTTGAAGACCTTTTTGACCTACGTTATCGAAATGAAATTGGCTTTCATGGCTACGCAAGTGGCTAAGGGCTAATTCAATTGCACAAGCATGGCTGTTGGCCATCGCTGTGGGCCGTGTAGCATATGGCTAATCATACTTGGATTTTCTTAATTGTGGATTAGTGTGCTTTAGTGGCCTTGTGTGATGATTATATATGCTTATGAACCATCATAGCAGATGTCCCCAAATCCTTTTTTACCACCGAGCATGATAGCTAGACGTAGTGGTAAGGTGGCCGTAGTCTTCCACGATATCATAAATTCGAGTTATGTTATGAGTAAACCTCTATCCTCCTCCATGTGCTTTGGGCATTTTACTGTACCTCATGAAGAGAGACTTTTTGAGTTCTAACCCACTCCTAATGCTACAGTGATAGATTGATCAACCCTTTATCCTTCGGATTTCAAATAGACTGATTACAACTATAGTTAAAATCTAATAGTCGCTAACTAGCACGAAACTCTTATGGTAATATCTAGAGGTTAGCTGTGTTGGTCACTCCTTTCCACTCTTTCATTACTTAAGACCGAAAAAGTAAGATTTGGCTTAGGGTACGGCGAGATTGGGAGTGAGATGACAAATGTTACACGATAACTTGAATAAGACAAGATGCACAACATACATCCCGATTGGTCCTCGAGCAAGTGGAGTACAATAGAGATGAGTAGGGATCCTATTAGGCGCACTTGAGAGAAAGTTATTAGTGAGATCAGGATCTTTTATTAGATGCTTAGTCATGGACTAACATGGTAGTCTCACAACTGAAGAAGAGATTTGTTCTGTACACGCTTTGCGAGTCCCTACAAACTTTATGGTTGAAAGACGAATCCCTCTAGGAAGACGGAAAAACAGATCAAACCATAAGATCAATTAACAGTCACAAATACTGTCAAAACAGGAAGTAATTTTCAGCATCTTGCATGTAAACTCTCGAGAAGTACTCATGCAAAAGAGCAGCTCACATGATCTAGGATCGTTTCATAAGAGAAAAGGACATGAGTATATCAGAAGCGGAGCAGGAGTGCGGCAGCATTAGAGAGCCCTAGATTAAAATAATTTTCAGGCAGTTAATGAAGTGATAATAAATAATCCAAATATACAGAAAGGTCACGATTGAGACCAGTGGAAAACTTAGGTCACAAGTCATTTTTTGGCCAAATAATAGTCGGAACCATGTTCGGCTCTTGCTGTGATTACGCGTACCTGGACCCCTATCAATTTAATTTTTCAAGCATATAGTAAACTTAGGCTTGCTAAGTAATAAATACGAAGGAATTAGAAAAATAATAATAATTGCACCCATCCCTAAGAGAGCTCTCCCAATGCCGATCGGCTGGAGATAAACATTACTTTAATAAGCAAGCGTGCACTCTATTAACTTACCTGTGGTCATGCTTAACTCGATTGTTGTGTGAAGTTCCCCTCTCTAATGACTTCCCATTTTTCTAAATTTTTTTGGTTGAATCTTGGAACGTTTTATTATAATCTTTGAATTTGGTTTTAAGGGAAGATACAGATATAATGAATTGCTGAACATATCTTGTTACAGTGGAAGCTTACTCATTTGTGTTCCCATCTTTCATTTGCAACACGTGGAAGATCGAGGGACGCACCTTTGAGCATAAGTAAAATGTCCAATAAAATGGCAAATTTATAACTAAACTCAACGCATGGAAGTCGGCTTTCGAAATCGTATCGGCTGACGTAATTGGTTGAGTGTTTGGGTAATTCTAGGTACCTGGATCTCTATACACGAGCCCTTGAATTATTAAAAAAGGCGTAATATTTCTATTACTTTTCATGCGAAGGAGATGGTTCTTATGATTCCATGAGCCTCTTAATGCTATGCGCTTCAAGGGATTGAGGTTTTATTCATGAAAACCAAACGCGTATGGGATTAACCTTACTAACTCGAGCTCTTAAGTTAAGCCTTTTCCAATGTAAGAGCAGAATTTCAACTTATTGTGTGGCCTTCTTCATCTAATTTGCATGTCATACCTAAAACAAACGTCCAAATTATCTCACACCATTGTTTTTATGAAATTGAAGCTGGACTTAGACTCTGCTAGTTTTGTGAGAAAATGAAAAGTTAAAAAAAAAAAAATGATCATTTGTATTATTTGAAATAATCAATTGATTCATAATTTTTTTTATCAATAATAATTTATATTTAAGCATTTTTGTGGTGATGAAGACATTTCTCGTCCTTCATTTTTTATAAACAATAAAAAATTGATCATTTTCAGAAAAACTTTGTTCAAGTTAATCATTTTTCTGTGAAATAAATGTAACCTTAATATGCATTGTATCGATCTTATCAAATTATATCTTGTCTTTTAGACTGGTTTCTAAAGTACTATAATTCACGACTAATATGTCCGTAACGATAGAATGTTCAAAGTGTTTCATCTAGAGAAATCTTTGTTCATTACTAAAGCTTTAGGTAACGTAAAAGGTGACTATTGGCAAGTGCGTGTGTCTTTGTATATACAGTCTAAAGTCACTATTTTATGTTGTTGAAAATGCGACAAATAGAATCATAAACATCTCGAGAAGATAAAACAAGGGGTAAGATTTAATGAGGTATCTTTTTCCTATCTAATGTACAATTATTATGAGCGCCTGGCACTCGCAGTTTCAGCAGTTTCAGCTCATGTGCATCCCAAGATCAACACAACTTCCCATCAGATGACTTCCATATTGACAGCTTTTGACTATGACTAAACAATTTAGCTCGTCAAACGAAGCAAGGTCTACACATGTCATTGATGACCCAGTTAAAGACAATACGATAAGTTCGTGGGGAAAAGGATCTTTATTGGCAATGATCGGTTCCTTAATAGGTCGATGACCAATCTATAATAAAAATAGGGCTACCCTATTTTGGACCTAACCAATCGGCCATGAATCGGCATATTCCCAATTCTATCCAGAAATTAAAGATCTACTTCTTCTTTGTTCGTAAAAATAAAATGATATATCAAGCATGCCAATTTAATCTTTAGATACAAGAACTTCCCTTATTCTAGTTGCTTTATGGATAGATATTCATGCTGGAGTCCATGATTAGAAAGTCAATTCACCTAAGACAAGAAAATTGTCGAAAATATTCTAAACCTATTACATTTTTATAAATTCAATTTTAAATATTTCAATTTTGCCAATTAAGTTATAAACATTTCACATTTTGCGAATTGAATCCGTCCAACCAATATTTGCTGGAAGTCTCTAACGTGGATGTCAATCATCCTATACAGCACAATCGGCTATGACGTGAACAAATTTTAATAACTTTTTACTCTTTTTTCTTCCTTTTTTCGATAGCCGGACAGGTTGGCCTTGCTTGGGCAAGGGCAAGAGCCGGCCATGGCTCAATTTTTTAGAAGGCTCGATGACAAGTTGCTTATGCAAAGTCGATTGGAGGAGGAGTCAAAGATCTGGAGGCGTGGCCATGGCTGTTGAGCTCACCGAGGCATCAACGGCCACGAGCTCAGCAAGTGCGGAGGAGGAAGGTTGAGCTCACAAGAGGGGACTCCGACAGCAGCGACATGGCATTGCCATTCGGTGGAGGTTGTAATTGAGAGTCGATGGGTCTCATCTCAGGCTAGGATAGCCTTGCCCAGGCCAAATCTAGCAAAGGTCGACCTCTAATATTCGGGTGAAATCAACCTAATTCTTTTTTATACGATTTTTTACACGTCATGCACGGCATTGGCGTCTTAGGAGAGATAATAAACATGCTAAGACTGTTTTGTAAGTTAATTCAGAGACTAACGAATGACGATATGTAAGACATTTAAAAAAGCAAGTCATGTTAACTCCCAGTGAAAATACGTCTACTGCATTTTTCTCGACCCATTTCCAACATCAATTTCGGTGCAGTCAGCCCTACTTTTCGCATAGACACGATCTATAAAGCAGAGAAAAGTAAAAGAAGGAAGCTAGACCTTGATCACAAAGGCGACTAACTAAGATATTCAAACAGCTTAATGGATTTGCCTGCTAGCTAGTTTCATATGGATGGCATTTCATTGCCCTAAGAAAGTGTTTCTATGTTGTTGTAATTGCTCTAATTGCTCTCACTAAGGCATGTTAAAGTATCCCAAAAGCTAGGAAATGGAGAAAATCTCGATCTCTCTCCCTCTTCCTTTGACGAGATTGTTGGTCTTTCGCTCGCAAAATCACTGTGCAGAAGAGAAAATCCCCTACGTGATTGCATGTCAGTTGCATGCTATGCGTCCATTAATAGGGTTGGAATAACATCAATTTTCTGGGTAGACTTCGAATCGTCGGTCAATGAGTTTCTGCCACGCCATTTCTCGTTGAAGCAACCTTAAACATGTTCTTTCTTTTCTTTTCTTTTTTTCTTTTCAACACTACAGTATTAGTTGGAAAAAAAACAGAGACAAAACATAAGATAAAAGAACACCATTGACAAAGATTGTGGAAGGCCCAATAAGACAACCTAGCTTAAGACCCTAATCCTTTCGAAATGTTATTTAATTTTCTGCTCTAGCAAACAAAGTGATTCTTATTTAATTGAGTAGGCATGCGTTGGAACATGACCCTACTAGTTTGACTGTACATGTTATTTTATATTAGGTTAGTATGGACCATCTTGTCGCTTTGGATTTCCGTCGTTGAATAAGAAATGGAGCATTTGACTTTTGAGAGGGATTGAGTTTAATATTACTCTGTCTTTGATAAATGTTGGTTGTTAACATGAAAAATACTTGCGGTGAGTTTCCTTTTGGTTATTTGTTCCCAGCTAACTCGAAGTGTAATCAACAAATGAATCATCTTTTCAAGCTTGATCTATTATGTTCAACTCAGTAAAAGTACTTTACATACTTGACTTAGGTCAAGTATATCCAAAAACCATAACTGTATGAGCTCAAGCCGAACTCGAAGTCGAAGTTAAACTTCAAAGATTCAAAATGCAATAGAGTAAATCAAGCTGATATGCTATCCATGTTTTGAAGTGAATGCAATAGAGTAAATCGAGGTCTTCAGATAATTAAGGTTTTTCCATATGGGTGCCCCAGTTTGCATGGCTTAGTAAGGATACCTTTTGGGAATGCATGTGGCCAACCTACACTTGGGCCGAGCCCTGTGATAGCAATTCAGGTCCATAGAGAAAAAGTTGTTAACTGGACAAGGCCGTGAAAATTTTGTGGGTACTCTTACACCCCGCATTATATTGGGCTTTCTTTAGGGTGAAATACAACTTTCTTTTACATCTCCTTAAGCATCAAACTAATCCTCGCTATTGTCTCTTTCACATGCGTTCAAGGACGCACAAGACACAAGTCTATACTTCTTGGTGTGGCTTTGGAGAGTGCAATAATTTAATGATCCTAACACGACTTTTGAATGAGAGGCTTAACCCAAAAACTTAAACTGATAAATAAAGGGAGACCATATGTATATAAGAGCAAATTAACCCCATTGTTTTAAGAAAAACAAAACAAAATCATTGTCAAGTTATGTGTAATTTCAACGAGAAAAATGAATGCATTTGTCATTTGAGCAACTTGTCAAATTATTTGGATGAAATGAATATGCGAGTTCGTTAGGCGAAACCCATAAAAAGCTTTCTCTTGACTCACTTCCAACTTATACTATTCAAATGGAGGAGTTCTGTCTTTCAAATCTAAAATTAATGTAGGAAAAATTGGTAAGGGTCAAAATTAAGAGATTATTCTAAGGAAGATAAAATTATATTTTTGGATTTCAATAGACAATTTTATTTGTGTTGATGAAATTAGGAGATCAATGCCTCTTCCAAGTCCCTTGGATCCGTCCATTCATATGCGATCTTGATTTATTTCCATTGTGATTGTGAGATAGTGCTGTTAAGTTATTAGACCCGATGAAGTCTCATCTAATGCTAGTCTTCTTTTCATCTCCATCCATGCCTCACTTAACATATTACTATAGCTCTAATGTCATCCGTGCCTTCCGGCTAACGATAATAACAATACAAATCTCTTGTCCATGACCATGATTTAAACTCATAATCTCATTCTTACTAAATTTTTCTTTTGTACTTATAAAGCGTGGCTTCACTTTGGATTCACACGGTTCTATCCTCTTTATCTTCTCTTCTCCAATGCTAGTAGTTTAAAGAAAGATGTAGAAGGGCGAAAAAAGTTAAAAATTTGGTGACCAATGAAGAGTAATTTCATGGGACTCCTTAGTCAAAAGGGCCCCACTAATCCTCCTTATATCGTCAAAGCAAAAGTTTTTTTCCTAACGGTGGCTCACGAGCAGCCACGTGCCCCTTCATTTTCAATTATGCACTTAAAAAGCAAAAAAGAGAAAAAAATATTTGAAAAAAGAAAAAAAGAATTATAATAATTGGGACGACGAAATTTCCGAACGTAAAAGGCAAAAGCGAGAAAAGTAAAAAAGAAAAGATAAAAAATAAAGAAAAGATAAGAAAAAGCAGACAAGCACACACACCCACAATTACGAGCTCAACGGTCGAGTGAACGTGACGTGGCATCGTCCTGCCCCGGCCAGGGGAGACAGGCACGTGCTCCCCACGTGCGCCCGTGACCCCCGGGAAACCACCCCCCCACGTTCCGTACACCAACTCCTCTCCTCCCTCCAACGGTCACATTCCACCGACCACGCCCAACGGTCACTTGGACTCTCGCCCTCCGCCGTCGGATCCGGGATCCAACGGCCCAGGACGCGGGGTCCCTTCCTTTGCGGGGCGTAGTGGGAGGGGGGAAGGAAGGTGGGGGGGACTTTTTCCTCGAACGCCATGCCGCCACCCTCTTTTCTTCCTCTTCTTCATCCCCTCCCCCGACCAGCAGGAGCAGAGCATTGCATCACCATCGCCATCATTATCCACTTTTTCAATGCCCCCTGGTAAATCAAATCAACACCAGACCCCATGAGTTGAAAAAATGCAATAATCACGGACGCACTCACACTCACACACACACACACACCCCCACACACCTGGCAGGCAGCAGCAGCAGCAGCCATTAACAAACCACCAGCACCAGCACCAGCACCCCCACCCCCCCCTCCTGGCACAGCAGCAACGCCAGTGTCTCCCTCCCCAGTAGTATATAAAAACGCGGGCCTCACACGGTTTGTGGTTCTTTTGGGTAGTGAGGGTCGAGGGAGGTGTACGTTGTCGTTGCCTGTGGAATGCCGTGTTCGGGCGTGTCTAGGGAGTGGTCGGTTTGGGGGGTTCCTGGGTTCCGTGTTTGATTGAGAGGGTGCCTGTGTTTTTCGTTTTGCTGTGGCATGGACGTTGTCTTCTGTCCAAATGCTAAGATGGGTCAGGTGCTGATGAAGGTTTTCGGGTTCCTGTTCGAGAAAGTTTTCGTCTTTAGCTCGATTCGCGTGTGGGGATTCAACCTTGAGGGAGGATCACTGCTCCTGCCGATGAGCTCTTCTTGAAATCTGCGGAATCCGATGACATTTTTCGGGTAGGTTTTCTTGTTAGTTCCCGATTCTTTCATTCTTTCTTTTTTCTTGACTTAGGGGGTGGTGTGAATTCTTTGGTGTGTGCCATTGGCATTTTGGGTTGTGGGCAAATTCTTTGGGTTGGTATAGGAGCACTCGATACTCATACACAGTTTTCTTTCACCTTGTTCACTCATCGGATTCCTATTTCTTCTGCTGTTTCACACACATTCACATAGTCACACAGACCTATACACCAGCAAAGTTTACGTGAAAATCCATAGCTGACCAAAAAAGAAAAAAAAAAGAAAGAAATAAAGAAAAGAAGCACCGTTCAGAGTGTTGTTAGAAACAGACAGAGATAGGAGTAGAAAGGGAAGAAAGAAGACAGGAGGGTGGATCGAAGCTGAAAATCACAGAAATATTGGAAGGTGATACAAGAGGATGTTGGCTGGGTGCTCAAGTTCTACCTTGTTGTCACCGAGGCATCGATTGAGGAGTGAATCATCTGCAGTCGCACAGTTCCAAGCTTGCCATTTCCAGTTGCCTTCGATGAGCACCCAGAGACTGGACTTGCCATGTAGTTTCTCCAGGAAAGAGAACTCAAGACCTCAGTCCCTCAGGCCAGTCTCACTCTCTGTGGAGAAAACATCCATTGAAGCAACCACCACCACTTGTTCTCTCAAGCAGCACATCAGGCTGCCTCCATTGGCAACCACTTCTCAGGGATCGATTGAAGGTAGGAGAGAGGTCAAAGGGGAGTTCTGGGAGAGAGGGAAGAGCTTGAAGAGGTTTGCAGATCGCAGTTCTGTGGATGAGTCCTATGTCAGCAGGGCTAAGAGGAAAAGGCATGGCAATTCGAATGAGAAACCTGATTATGTTGGGGAAGGGGGTGAGAACCTGAGCTTAGGCCAATTGAGCGGAGGCAGCTTCTGGTTCCAGCCAAGTTTCAGTGCCTCTCCAATCCCTTTCTCCATCACATGTTCCCAGGATGATGAGGAAAGAGTTTGTTTCGTTCCGAGCGAGGTTGTCTCCTCCCCTATGCTGCCGTCGAACAATCCTTGGGTGGAATCCATCGTGACCAAGATCACAGACCTAGGCGAGAAAGACGTCGAGATCAGCCACGGGCCGGTGAAAGAGGATTCGGGTTCAAGCGCTTCATCAGACAGTCAGAGCTTGGCGCTTAGGCTTAATGAAAACATGTCGGAGCATGAAGCAGGGAATGGTTCAGGGAATCCATATCCACATGAAGGTTTTAGTATGGAAGCCAGCGAGGAGAATCACCACGGAGAGCACCATGAATTTGAGCTCGTTAGCCTGCTTACAGCATGCGTAGAGGCGATTGGGTCCAAGAATATTCCGGCGATTAACCACTTCATTGCTAAGTTGGGGGATCATGCCTCCCCGAGGGGACCCACTATAAGTCGCGTGATCGCTTACTATACTGAGGCTTTAGCGCTACGAGTCACGAGGCTGTGGCCTCATGTTTTTCACATCACCACCCCTCGGGAAGTTGATCGGGTGGATGAGGACTCGGGGACGGCATTGCGGCTTTTGAACCAGGTTAGCCCTATCCCCAAGTTCATCCATTTCACATCGAATGAGATACTGTTGAGAGCATTTGAAGGGAAAGACAGGGTTCACATCATAGATTTCGACATCAAGCAAGGACTTCAGTGGCCTAGTTTGTTTCAGAGTCTAGCCTCTCGGTCCAATCCTCCTAGCCATGTAAGGATTACCGGCATAGGTGAGTCTAAGCAGGAACTAGTTGAAACAGGGGACCGACTGGCGGTATTCGCTGGCTCGTTCAACCTTCCTTTTGAGTTTCACCCAGTTGTGGATCGGCTGGAAGACGTGAGGCTGTGGATGCTTCATGTAAAGGAGGGAGAGAGTGTCGCCGTGAACTGTGTTTGCCAATTGCACAAGACGCTTTATGATGGCAGTGGAGGAGCACTCAGGGACTTTCTCAGATTGATACGAAGCACGAACCCAGTTGTTCTCCTGATGGCAGAGCAAGAAGCCCATCATAATACCAGCAGCTTGGAAGTGAGGGTCATCAATTCGTTGAGATACTATTCGGCATTGTTTGACTCAATTCATTCGAGCCTTCCGCTAGAGAGCGCAGCCAGGGTTAAGATAGAGGAGATGTTCGCCCGGGAAATCAGAAATATTGTCGCTTGTGAAGGAAGCGACAGATTGGAAAGGCACCAGAGTTTCGACGAGTGGAGGAAATTGATGGAGCAGGGAGCATTCCGTTGCTTGGAAACCACCGAAAGAGAGAAAATTCAAAGCCAGATGCTGTTGAAGATGTACGACGTTGATGAGGATTTTATTGTCAGTGAGCACGGGCAAGATCAAGCAGCACTTACTCTGAGTTGGCAGGATCAGCCTCTTTATACAGTCTCAGCATGGGTACCTGCTGATGTTGCGGGCAGCTCTTCCTCCTTTTCTCAGCCGAATTGATCTCCATGTCTTATCACCATGCAAACCATTAACTTCCATTCTTTCCGCACATAGATGACTGTGAAATTCTTTGTAGGTAGAGGAAGACTCGTCATTCTTTCATTCTTTTGCTGCAGATAAGATTTGTCTTCGGGATAGGAGCATTATATGAGTAGCTCAATACTGATCAAAGTTCATTCGTTGTAGAAATTCTGGGTTCACATTGTTAGTTGTTTGGTGTCATTTTGTGTTGATTATTTTGATTCTTTATGTACGATGAAATTCTTTTGCATTGTGTCAATCAATTTGCTCTAGTCAAGAGTCATGAGTCTGTAATTTTCAAAGTACTGTTTTCAGTGGAATTATTCTTTTGTGCTTATCTTGTGAATCTGAGGTTAGTGTTATGGTTGATCGTCTTGTTTGATCACTGCAATTTTGGGACGAGTTTACCTACGAAACTTCAACAATCAAGGTTATAGTTGCACATTAAAATGTCTCGACTACTGAGTTCCTCTGAAATTTACATGGACGACAAAGACAGCCTCCTTTTTACTTTTACATGTATACAGGAAGGCAGGCTGATTATATCTTAGGAAGTGGAGATTTGGCATCACACATAGCCGAAACAACATTATGCTGGTCCTCATTTTCTAACTTTAGGAATCAGGAATAAAGGCTGTGCTTTCTGCAAAGTTATGCCTAATTTTTCTGTCATATCTAACTTGCTAAGTTCGGTTCCATGGGGAAGTGTCCAATCAAAGAACTTTAACCAGGGAAGCGAGAACTAAGGGAACTTGCTTAGCAGCCATCGGCAGTCCAGGGCATATTCTTCTTCCAGCGCCAAAAGGTAAAAACTCGAAGTGTTTGCCTTTGAAGTCCAAGGACGACTGCACGAACCGTTCTGGGTTGAACTCTAATGGATCTTTCCAAATTGTAGGGTCTCTCCCAGTCGCCCATACGTTGACTAGTACTTGAGAGTTCTTAGGGATGAAGTAATTCATCAGACTGCATGCTCGAGGAGCACGGTGAGGGAGGAGCAATGGTGCTGGTGGGTGCAGCCTCAGTGTCTCTTTGACACAAGCTTCCATGTATTTGAGTTTGGATAGGTCGGATTCTTTTGGTTTGTCTTGGCTGATTTCTTTTGCAAGTTCTTCTCGAACTTTATCCATGGACTCTGGGTTTTTTATCAGCTCTGTCATTGCCCATTCAACTGTAGTGCTACTAGAGTCTGTTCCGGCAGTGAAAAGCTCCTGCAACATAGAGCAGAATCAACTCAATACATTGCTCATGCTGAATAGACTCTAAAACTGGAAACGTGGTACTCTGACAATAAACAAGCATGCCAAAGATAATCCCATTATCATTTGACAAACAAGCGAAGCTTCAAACAATGCCTATTCACAGCTAGTCCTTCGATCATCATTTTTTCAGTCAGAAATAATGTCGGAAATTGATTTGTGATTCTTTAGTTATTTAGCAAGAAGTAGTTCTCTCTTTTTTTCGGATCTTATACAGGTAGCTCCTTAAGTAATTTATGATATGACTGTTGACGACTGAAGCAGAACCTATAGAAAGAGACTATCTACATTGTGTTGCAAAGTGCTCAAAGGTATACTATAACGTTGAATGTTTATGAAGGGTTATAGGGTGTAACCTTATTCTTCTTATCACATCAAACACTCCACAAAATAACAAATTTTTAATATGGCCCTTGAGTCTCAAGATTTTCCTATTCAATACTTGTTAATTTCTTTGGTAATTTGGAACTAAACAACAGGATAAGAGGCTTCAGATATCTCAAAGTAGAAAACTGCAGCTCATATGTATTTTTTTTTTCCTTTTAGGTCCCTATAAAGCTCTTACCATGTACAGTTGGTTGATTATTTCATCGGTGAAGTCGTTTTCAATGAGAACGTCCAAGAAGTCTGATTGTGCTGCTTCATCGCCCTCTTTTGCTTTCCAATTGCGCCGTTCTTCGATAATGGCTGTCCACATTTCGTTCATCTTCACTGTCAGCTCCTTCGATTTCCTCTGTAGACCCTGGAGATCCAACCCGCTTAAGATTGGATAAAGATCTGATATATTCGGCATAGCAGACACCTCCATCATCTGCCTGACAAGATTTTTCACCTCTCCATCCACCGTCCCATTCTTAAACTCGATAAAGTCTTTCGAGACAAGAATGTTGCTCAGCATGTTGAATACAGCGGCAAAAACAACTTCTCCAATATTCACTACGTCACCCTCTTTCGAACTGATCAGTTCAACCATCTCCATGACCTTTTTCTCTCGAACATGTCTCTGAGACTCCATGGCGCTCCTTGAGAAAAGCTCAGTTTTACATATTGTGCGCAAATATTTCCACCCAATCCCGCATTTCGGAGACCATCCAAGTGATATATAACTGAGCTTCGATCTCTCAGCTGGCATCACATGAGGGACATATCGAGCGGACAACAAACGATCCTTCTCTTTAAGAATTTCCTCGGCAACAGCTGGGGATGACCCCACGATCACGAGCTGAGTGCCAAGCTTCAAGGATATGAGAGGGCCATATACTTTGGCGAATTCCGATAGAGTAACATGAGGCATCTGCCCTAGCTGCATAAAATTGCCTAGGATTGGCCATGGACGGGGTCCTGGTGGGAGAGGCAGCGGTGGTGATTTAACAAGTGGTCGAGCCTTGAATTGATTATGAATAAAGAGGAGGATGATCAGAGAAACATAGAGGGGAAGGAGAGGATTGTTGATTCCTTCAGTTAAGTCGGTAAGAGCCACGAGTTTACGGTACATCATGATTCATTTGCTCTATTGAACAGATGAATTTAGCCAAGGAAAAGAACTGAACAGATGGGATTTCTGGGATCTCAATTATATATAGATGATGCAACTTTTTATTTAGACACAAGTCTTTTGTCAATAAAATTGTTGTACCAGACAAATGCATGTTTGCATTGCACAAGCTAACGCTTCTGCAACGTGCTACTGTTCCAGAGATAATATATTATTCTCAAACGCCTACCTCGACGTTTAAAGAACAATTGTTTAATGATCATCACTCTATTTGCAATCCCCAAAATTTGCTTCATCGTTCTTTCAGTATTTTTAAAACCACCTGAAAATTGAAAACTAGTCATTGATAATACTTGTGAAGAAGGGCGGCGAATATGTTTGTTTGGAAGTGAGAGAGAAACATTTTGCGGGCGAAACCAGACAAATGAAGAGGAGAAATTCTTGAATTTAATGATATTAGGTATAACATCCACTTTGACAGGCTGCTTAAACAATGGATATGACAATTGGGATGAATATGCAGGAACCTTCCAAGCAATTTCCCAGGCCCAATCAGCTTGAAATATGTTATTGGTTCTGTACTCTTAGTCCACATGAACAAGAAGAGTACTGTCCACAGAGAGAGAGAGAGAGAGAGAGAGAGAGAGAGAGAGAGAGAGGGTGTAAAGATGATATCATGCAGCGTGCGGACTTGGAGTCATCGAAGCAATCAAATGTTCATGTTTCTGAACTAGGCGCGCATGTTTTTGTTGTTAAACACGCAAGAATAGACAGCTTTTTCGTTTGATTGTCGAGAGTAGTAAGCTGCGATGTGATATGAGCATATACCATAAGCTTAGGGATAATGACATTCATTTCTCTCAAAAGTATTCAATGATCGATAAAAGGAACTGAAAATTTGACCTCGACACAAGGCAAAAAAAAAAAAAAATCTAACCTAAGAACTCGCGGATGTTTGCTTGTATATAGCTTCCAAAGTATGCTAAGAACCTGAGATCCCATGATAGACCATCTCTCAAATAATCCTGAATTTGGAATACTCATTTTACTGACCTCGATGATTCTAGTGCTCTAAATGAACAAAAAATATGCATATATGCTTTGGGTTGCGCTTCACATGATATATGTATATATTTGACAAAACTCTCTCTGATTTGGTCTTTTTGCTATGAAATAGAACATCTAAATGCAGGTACTAGTACCGTACATGATTCAAAGCAATTTGCCCTACCAGGTAGCAACCGAAACAAGGAAATTTCCCGTTCTGTTTTGGTTCCACATGTCCAAACTGTTCACAGCGTGCATATCCTCGCCATGAACAGGAGACTCTTCCCAACTTTTGACACTGTTTGGCGGTTGCACTCTCTCTTTCCGTAGATGTCATTGTTTTATCGAGGCACTCTATTGAATTCAATAAACTTAGACAAGGAAGTCGGTAATTTCTCCAAACGCATCAATTCATCGTCCAATATCAACAAAACCGACAAGGTTTCGCAGTAACACCTTTTTTCAGTAAAGATAAGATCCAAATTGTAACTTCACTGGCTCCGCTAAACCTAACGCATCACTTTCTCAATTGATTAATTACTCACCTAACATGAACGGCAAGCCTTCCACTCTTTCCTCTTAGCTGGCAAAATACGGTCTAGTTAAAGCCTACTCCCCCACTTGGACCACGTTGTGCGCATGAGGATTTTGGTTTCTTCTTTCGACGTTTCCTGTTTCCGGGGGACTGCTTACATCACATTTTCAACCAGTACATGGGTAAACTTATTCTGTATCAATGAAAACGATTTATAAATAACTTATCCTCTACAACATCTCACGCAACAGCTTTCAGATGACGATGCCTCCAGGCACGAGATGCTCGAATCGGACTAAAAGGGGAGAAAAAAAAGGAAAAGGAAAAACAACGCTCCAGACAACTGTTGGGCCAGCAACCACTTGAAACTAAACCAATGACATAAAAGTAAGCAGATAAACTTGCAAACGTTAGCTTTCTTGGGGGGTATTGCCGGATCTGCGATAAGGCACATATCTGTGCTCTTTTGCAGCATTTTTCCTTCTCTTTTTCTCCATAAAGGCGTCCACCTTTCCAGACGCCTGATCATATCAGCAAAAAAATGTTAATAGCTGCAAGTCAATGTACCAGTTATGACCTCAAAGCAAGAAGGATAACCTTTTGAGGACAGGGAAAAAAAATAATACCTTGAGAGTATTATACTTCTCAATAAGCCTTCTTTTACGAATCTCCGCTGCAAGAATCAGACAAAAATTCAAAATCCTGATATATTCAGATCTAGAACTAACCACATACGTAGCAAGATCCAAAGACAGACGCTGACAATCTAGTTTTAAAAGCACGTATAGCATAAGAATGACCACATCCACGAAAGACAACAAGATGATGTGCCTTTTTGGACAAAAGAAAGATGATGATGCCACATATTCAGGGTACTTTTTTTATGTGCATGTGTCCCCCGCCACCCCGGTCAATGTCCATTGTGAACCTAAACCACTAGCCTCCATCACCCCCACAATTTTATGGACCCTTTGTGCCACCTTCCGGCACCATTGTGCATCTTCCTCCAATGCAATCATCGATGAAGTAGCTCATGACACTGTTATGTATCTCAAAGCATCACCATGGGCATTTAAACCAACATTAATACGCGTTCTGATTAAACTTTCCAAGGACATGGGGGGGACGGTTAATCTGCAAGAGAAATTCCCAAAGAACCAGCTTTGTGTACTCGTTTTAAGGCGTGTTGAACTTGAATCAGCTTGATAGTCAACATTAACAATAATATCACGCCTTCCCTAATTCCAGACACAAAATTCCCTGTCATAAGGGGGCAAATCTGCACACAGATCATGAGAGAGTCTGAAGACCTACATTTTTTAAGGTAAAATGGTTTTTTCCCTTGCTTTGCAGCTTCTCTCTCTTTCTTTTTGTGCTCAGCAAGAATTGCAGCCTCTGTTTGCTTTCCTGTCTCTGACTTCAATTGCTTGTCCTGTTAGTTCAGCATATGAAGGGAAAAGAATAAACAGGGTGCCCCAGAAAATGGTATTACTGCAACATTATATTTCCGCATTTAATAAAGGACTCACGATCCAGGCAATTCGACTTTTCAATTCATCAATGGCATCTGGGTCATTTGATTTCTTTAACTGCTTCTGTAATTCCTGCATGTCCAGAGGACCAGTTTATCAGATGAAATAAAGACATCGCACAACTGACAATTTCATCTAAAATGTCTGTTAAATTCTACCTTTCTTTCTGCAGGAAGCTCATTCTCATAAAGAAAACCATATCTCTTCTTGAACCTATAGCACAGAAATGCTTGTGAAGATATTATATAGCATTACTCAAAGCAATATAAAGCACTGAGAAAGTAAGATGGCCAATACTAATGAAAGCATGACACACGAATATGATCGTAAGATCGTTGGGACAGAGTATAGAGTCTATTTCAAATTCTACATGCCAAACGTACTTGAGTTACAACTAAAAATTATTCAAATTTTTCTTATTCTTACGTTTTTTACAGAAACTAAAACAAGAAATAGGGCGATCCTGCTACATCTTTGTATAAAAATTCCATTGCTTGTTAATTATGCAAAAAAGGATTGGTATTTTCTCACTAAGGATCACATATCGGACTTCCTTGAACTCTGGAAATGCATCCACTACATGATTCAGCCCCAGAAGAAAGTCTAAGCATATGTATCAGAAGACACCAAGTGACCTTGTTCAGAATGCATCTATAGCAATAATTTGTCTCACAAGGAAAGATTTAATTTCCTCTATATGCCATCCTGCAAGAATCCTTTTCAGTCCCAAGCTAAGTCATAACAATATTGGAAACCATCCACAAGTTCATTCCACGCTGCAATTAGGCAATCAATCAGTTCTGCTTTTATGCTTCATCACATTCTACATAAACTATAGACACAACAAAAAACACCCGCAAAGGATGGTGCAAAATAGCAACTGAATCATATGAAAAATGTAGGATTTAATATTGAATGTGAAGAAACAGCATAATAATCCACACCAACTGGGTGGTCAACACTAACAAATAAGCAAATAATTTTCAAGTATTCTTGCTTATCAAAACCAAAACAATTCCTGGCAAACTATGGTCATTGATGCAGATGAATGAATCACTCAGTTACGATGACCTTATTAACAGCAAGATGCCTTTCTACAAAATTTCTGGATAAGCAAAATTAAATTTTTCTAATTTGAGGAACAAGTTTCATGTAACACATCAAAAGAGGAAAAGAGGTAATGCAGGCTTACCCCTCCACATTCAATGTACCACATAGAGATTCAAAACGAGGATCCCTTGCAACCTGAAAATAACATAATTTAACCTAGTCAAATAGCATGAACAACTGCATAAACTAACATACACAAGAACAAACTATACATTGGCATTGCAAGAAAGACTATAAACTTAAAGCTATAAAAGCTCAAAATGTTCTATCAACCCCTCTGTGTAATGTGAGTGTAGCTACTAGGTGATAAATGCTCATTTAGACGACCCAAAAGCTAAGATCACACCACGAAAAGCAAATGCATGAGGTTAATAAGAAGATGGCACAAAAACCAAAAGGAAATCATAAAGGAGACGAACTTAAGCCATAAAGAATTAGCAACTATATCAGGATTGGTATTAAAGGGCTGCAGGAGCAAATGCATTTATACAATTCATAAGCATCTCAACGAATGAGTAGCAAGGACATAGCTTAGTGCAATATACAAGGATGACAAAGAACAAAAGCTGACCTTCTTAGGAGCCTGGATGACCTCTCTAAATCTCCCGACAGGCTTCTTCCAACTAGCTTCCATTGGCCTGAAAAAATAACTTGAGTCAACATCTGTGATACACTCGATGCACACAAACATAACACAAAACACTCCATATACTAGAAATACCTGTTTTTGTTAGCCCTCTTGGGCTTTTTCTCTTCATTGGGTTTTTTGTACACCGAATGAGAACCATCAGATCGAGCCTTCTGCAATTCCTCAAATGTGACATCTGCCAACTCACGCTCTATCTCCCCCTCCTGATAAAATTGAAAGCAATTTATTTCCTAGCTCCAGAAGATTGAAAAAAACAGAAGAAGATTGGCCCAGAATTAACAGTTACTTCATATATGTATTATCACACATGCGCAGGCAGTCATTTCAGCTTACTAACATCTTCTGAGGTAGACAATTCGCTTTCTTCGCTATCAACAAACTTTGTTTTGCTTGAAGTCACCGCTCTATCATCACGGCTAGGCTTCCTCATTTCAGTCTTTTTACTGGTTTTCCCCTATAATTCGAGCCACAGGCACTAATGTAAGGCTTCTGCAACAGACATAGAGTAACCATATTAACCCATTGAAGATTATGTCATGACAACTGAAGTTTTAATAATCTGAAGTTGATTAGCCAATAGCTCACTTATCTGACATATTACCCTATCGCCATCCAACAATGACAATAAGATCGGAAGCACAATAGCAAAACAACATGATTTCTAAAAGGATGAGAAGGCTGCACTTAAATTTTGGACAAATATCTACATACAGGCTCAAAGCCTTAAGGCAAGGTAATTTCTTCTGACCCTAGAAATATGACCAACGTAATCAGTAAATCCTTGTAGTTTCAATATGCAGGTGTCTTTCCATAACTACTAGCCTCATTATCATACGATGTCCAACTTGATGGTTTCCTGTAATCGATCAAGAGATGCGGCAAATATGACTGCAGTATTAGGTAAAGACGAAACACATCACTGACCCATGACTTTTCAATGCGAAATGAACGATGAACTCAAACAAAGGCACAAGCCCCCTTCACACAGGTCGACAAACTTTCACGGTGCATTAAAAAAAAAAAAATCTCTTTTTTCAGTGAAAAGATGTTTCAAAGCATAATCTTTGCGCTTTAAAAGCATAATTTTTGCGCTTTAACACATCGTTTCGTGTTTTGATTTTTCTTTTTTTTTTACCCCTAGCACAACCGACAGGATTTTTTTTTTCCCGAATGACAAACTCCACAAAGCCCCTGAAAACCAGCTACGCACACAGTTGAAAACCCCTCGTTTCGTCGCGATGATCGGTCGCTACATCTTCTTGATGAGCAACAAATCAGGATACCAACGTCGACGCGAACCCAATGCAGCTTAATTCCAACATCCCCGTGACGAGAGGGCAGTACAAAGAGCGAATAGAAAGTCCCCCGCCCGCACCAACTGAGAAATATCCCCCTCGTCCTCACATGAATCCAGTGACTATTCATTAGCTCACGACCTCGTACTAGCAGCATATCGTCGACGAATCCGAGGAAAAGCGAAGCAGAACACCAACCTGGAACTTCGAGCTTCGGCGCGACGAGGATGAAGACGAAAGTGAGAGAGAGAGAGAGAGAGAGAGGCCACTGTATCGGAATTCAGGGGCCGCCAATCTGATTATTAGGGCTTCGTTTAGTACATTTATCGGGTCAGGCCCGACATGAATTTGGACCTGACCCATTGACAAGCCCGTTTCAAATTGAGCCTAATGCAGATTAAAATATTGAAAATTTCAAATATTGTTTAGGAGTGATCGGTTTCTTGACCTAGAAATTGGCTGCGCATGACAAAATTTCTGAAACAGAAATTGATTTCTGGCTAGAAATTGATTTCTCAATTTCTATTTCCCGGCCAAGTTTCTGAGTAAAGAAATCCGTTTGATAACGACTCAAAATTTCTATTTCTGAAACAGAAATCCGTTTGATAACAGAATAAAAATTTCTATTTCTATGGAGCCAGTCCTTGCCTTTGCAAGATCACGGCATGGAGAGTTGGACTGTGGAGACACACAAGCTCGGCGACCAAACAACAAAACCAAAATCTCTCTTTGAAATTCGTATGACAGATCATCAAGAACATTAAAATTGAGAAGTTCACAGCATCTAGGTTCCACTCCGTCGCCCAAGATCCCAAGAGCATACAAGACAAGCAATTTGAGGCAATTTGCACAAACAACATTTTTCAATCATTGCAACCTATAGGACACAAACAAATTCAGCATATTCATGACGCAACCGAACCGCGTCCAACACGAAAATACACTCGAGCACTTCTCGCCAAATACCATTTTCAATCCAGAGGAGCTCAAACTCCAAAAATCCCCATCACAAACAGCTCACAGCACGCCAGCAATTCCAGCCACCTAAACCCTAAACCGAAACATACCATTTTCAATCCAGAGGAGCTCAAACTCCAAAAATCCCCATCACAAACAGCTCACAGCACGCCAACAATTCCAGCCGCCTAAACCCTAAATCGAAACATACCATTTTCAATCCAGAGGAGCTCAAACTCCAAAAATCCCCATCACAAACAGCTCACAGCACGCCAACAATTCCAGCCGCCTAAACCCTAAATCGAAACATGATAAGAGAGGCGAGAAGGGAAGATCGATCGAACCTCGTGATGGGGGAAGTTCCAGAGAAGACCGCGAGACGAGCGACGGCGAGATGAGCGGGACGACTGGACGACTGGACGACTGGACGGTCTTCAAACGGCGACGGCGAGGCGAGACGAGCGGGACGACTGGACGGTCTTCGAACGGCGACGGCGAGGCGAGACGAGCGGGACGACTGGACGGTCTTCGAACGGCGACGGCGAGACAAGCGACGATCTGACTGGAGAGAGGATGGCGACGGCGAGACGAGCGATGATCTGACCGGAGAGAGGACGGTGACGGCGATTGGAGGTGCGGATCCGAGAGCGGAAATGGGATGCGGACAGAGGAGGCGGGCTCGACGGGACAACCGGAGGACGGGCTGAGGACGGTGACGGCAAGATGAACGGCGATCTGACCGGCAACAGGACGGCGATGGCGTCGGAGTCGATGGCGCTAGGGTTTTGGTTGAACTGAGGAGAGGAAGAAAAGCAAGGCAAAGTGAGGAGGAGGAGTCGTAAGGGAAAGGGTAAAAGTGAGGAGGAGGAGATGTGAACGAAGAAGATAAAAAAATTTAAAAAAATTTAAAAAAAAAGTAAAATAATTTCTGTTTCTATTTCATAAATTAGAGAAGCTAAAAATTTTTAACTTTTGATTTCTCCTCCAAATCAATTTCTGAAATAGAAATCTGTTTCAGAAATTGAAAAATCAAATTACGTTACTAAATGGATTTCTGTTCCAAACCTGTTCCGGAAAACAGAAATCAGGAGAAAAATAGTTCCTGAAATTTTGTCATGCAGCTCCTGAACCGCCTCCTGTTCTTGAACCCATTCGGAGAATTGGACCAGTGTTTGGTGGAGGTGTCAATGGGACAGGTCGGTCCGAGTTTCAATGTTACCCAACTCTAATCATAAGGGTCGTGTGTTTTGTCTAATCTGATACAATTTAAAAATCGGATCAAGTTGCACCAACTTAAGGAAAACTAGGGGCCAGCCCAAAATACTCCAAATTTTCAAGTAGGGTAGGGTCAGGTTGGGCTTCTTTTACATTCTTAATGTTGAGTTTTATGGTGGGTCCATGGAACCAGCTATGATGTAGGCTTTTATGTTTTTTGGATCGTATTGTCCTAAGGTGGTTGCACATGCAATTTCACTAAGGAATACAAAAGATCAGATTTTACAATTAAAATAATAATCAGAAGACTTTAAAAGAGCAACAAAGAAATGGAGCGCGAGTTGTCAATGAGATGTTTAGGCATAAATTATTTTTGATAATTAAAATATTTTTCTTTGACTAATTTGTCCTAAGCGATATAGGCATTTTTTTTTTCAGTTACTTATTTTCAATAATTTTTCCCTTTTTGTTTTGGTGAAAAGGGACATATAGTATGGGAGAGGGGCTAATGGAATTCAAGAGTTAGGTTTTGAAACATATATATATATAAGCCATCATTGTTGGGCAACCGATTTGACTTAATTGAACTATTTTTTATATTGCACCTTTGGCGAATGCAACAAAACGGCGCCCGAGCTTTTCCTCTCTACTTTTCCTCATCTATGACTTGAAACTCTATTGGAAAACTTATATAGCTATTGGTGTAAATAAGTTACATGTGATATTATCATCCTTTTTATTTATTTATAATTTCCAAACCTCAGTTTTCTTTTTAGAAAATTCCAACACGATACAAAAACACACTAAATTCTGCGACCATATTATTTTATTTTATATATCAACAACAAAATGTTATAGAATACAATTAGTTTTGGAATAATATCAATAGCCTAAAAAATTGCAATTTATATCCCACAGCTGGTTTAGGCTTGAATTATATCCTTGGATTTATTTCTTTAAATGAATCAAACAATCTTTAATTTGCTCATCTTTCTAAAATTGCTGTTGTGCTAACAAAACTCTTTCTTAAATCTTGGATCTTTTGCCAAACATATGTCTAAGTGCGTTCCTCAACTCTCTCTCTCTCTCTCTCAATCAAGATTGATTGACAAATGGACGAGGAGCTTGCTTAGTTATCACCGTTCACCTTCCAATGATCCTTACCTAGGCAAGTGATATGATTACCTTTCGCTTTCAAGCTATGCCCCTTTTTACTTTCCTAGGATTGGACGGTGCGCCTTCTCACGCCACGTTCTTCTCGACCAGCTTCTGACATCTGGGATTCCTTCATTCCGTCGAATCTCATCATTGCCCGGAGTTCCTTTCTTCTCCTGTAATCATCCTTTGACCAAACTATTTCCGGGGCCATTCACCGTCTTGACGTAGAGCGCACCGCAAGGATGTCTTCGCGGGTCGAGAGAAGAAGCAGCAGCAGAAGCTCGGGCCATGGCAGGCAGGATGATCCAGCTCGAGAAGGTGGCGATGAGTGGGAGGTCAGGCCAGGAGGCATGTTGGTGCAGACGAGGGCGAGTTCTGAGGCAGAACACCGGAATCAAGCTCAGGCCTCCAACATCAGAGTCAAAGTCAAACATGGCCCTGCATGTCACGAGGTTCTCATCAGCCCTCAGGCCAGCTTTGGTGAGTGAAATTTCCCTTCTCTGGAATCCTTCGTTTGGATGCAAAATCCGGGTCTTCGGTTTCTTGAACTAAGGAAAGGTTTTGGATTTGTTTTTAGAATAAGTTTTCTTTTCCTCTTTTTTATTTTTTGGTGATTATAGGGGAATTGAAGAAAAAGTTGGCAGAGCCAACGGGGTTGCATCATGAGGACCAGAAATTGATATACAAGAAGAAAGAGAGAGGCTCGAAACAATATCTGGATGTAGCAGGAGTGAAAGACGGATCAAAAATTGTTCTGGTCGAGGACGTTTTAGGCCGCGAAAGGCGCTGCCTTGAGATGCTGAAGAAGGTGAAGATAGAGAAGGCTTCAAAGACATTGGAAGGAAACAGCTCGGAACTTGACAGAATGAGTGAGAAGGTAATTTGCAATTCAAAGGATTGTCCTTATTAGAAGATATAGATACTGATCATCTGTTTTTTTTCTTTTATGAGATTTTACAGGTATTGGCTTTGAAAAAGGTGGCTTCCGAAGGTGGGAAAGTCGAAAGTATGGATGTCGAGAAGCTTACCAATGCCTTGATGAAGCTATACATTAAATTGGATTCACTAGTGGTTCAGGGAGAACTGAATTCACAGAAAAGATTGCAGGTGCGTCCGTTAAATTCTTTTCTTGTGATGGTCATTTGCCTTTTGGTAATGGAATCTGCCCCCCATCCAAGCCTCCCTAGTCATTCCCCAATTTTGAACACCATAGTATACGTTGATTTATCGAGGGTCTAATTTTCTGCTCATTTGCTGTTCAACTATTGAAGGTGAGGAAAATTCAGGAGCACATAGAAATGCTAGATGCACTGAAACTGAAGAGTCCGCTCGGACAAGCCATGAAACCGACGAACACAAAGCAGGCCAAGAAGAAGCAAGTGAGATTTGAAGGCCTGACACCAGGGACGCATCAAACGCCAAGAAATTCCGATCCAGTGGTAGTAACCACCAGGTGGGAGACCTTTGAATGATGTGAAGATTTGGAAGCTCTCATTTCTGTGGCCCTTGAAGTTCATGACTCATCTGAGGCCAATTATAGCAGTGGTTCAGGAATAATGCAATACATCTTCTTCCTCTTTATCAGTTTCATCAAGTAGTTCATCTTCATATGTTGATGTACCTGAAATTAATACAGATCAAATGGATTCGATCAGTTCTGTCTAATTCGATCCCGCTTCGCAAAGTCGAGAGATGATCATTGGCTGCAAAGGAATTTCTTGGATAAAACCTGTAATGGAACAGTTACAGCTTCCCAGTTTGAATTATCTGTACTTGATCCGGGGCAGGTATGAGGGACAAAAGAGCTGACCTCAAATGAGATTCTTTAGAGGCCTGTAAGTTAGCCAGTCACAACTAGAATGGGACAGCCGAGTGCTTCTTCACGAGGCTTGTTCGTGTCAAGTACAGTGCTTCAATCAGCACGAATAATTTAATTGCTTATTTCTTTTTTCCATTCAATTTTTCGCCATCTGTAACGGTACCAAATGAATAAGACAGGCGTGTTCGTGTCAAGTACAGTGCTTCAATCAGCACGAATAATTTAATTGCTTATTTCTTTTTCCATTCAATTTTTCGCCATCTGTAACAGGTACCAAATGAATAAGACAGGCTTGTTAGAGTTTAGGATAATGTTTCCCTGGTGGTTGCGAGGTTGCAACAGGAAAAGGAGTCGATAGAAGATGTTCCTTCGGAACTTAATTAAAGCCAAGAAGATAACAATGGAAGGCAAGATCGGTTGACTTTTGGGGGGATGTAGGTGGTTGTAGTGATCTTAGATCACCAGAAAGCAAGCAGTATTCCATCCATCTTTATCAAAAACCACTTGAATTATGCGAGGAGCTGATCGAACAAACTCGAAATTGATCCAAGTGACACTCGATGATTGCCGGACCATTCGATGGGCAAAGCTATCTCGAGCATCGGTACGAATTCAATCCGGAGTAGATGCTATTGCAATTGACCTTTTCCAGTGTATAACTGGGTACGAATTTAAAAAGACCTCGGCAATATTTCATGGAGTCAATTGTCCATGTGATCTAACTTAAACCAGCAGATTCTGACTGCAGCTTACAACCAAAATGAATGGAGAACTTGTTTATGTAAAAAGACAATGAGGGGGGAGAAGTGATGAGGATCAAGATCTGGAGACTGATTGTGCAAGACAAAGTCAAAATGGCTACTTCTTAACTGGCCATTGTCTATTCATCTGATGCACGATGCGGCTACTTTACGTTTTCTATACCCCTTTTCGGCTTGGCAGGTAGAAGTGTCTCCATCTTCCGGCCCGGCCCGTATTTTTGCTCTGTTTGTGTATTTTCTTGGTTTTCTCAACCCAAACAAAAGAACATCTTTTACGGCTCGGCCCGGTGCAGACAGATTATTTTAATTCTATGTCAAACGTGGCCTATCTATGCCTGTCACTCTTTTGTCAACCCGACCAGTGCCCGGCCCGATATGTCCAAGTACATCGACCCTCGTAATAGAGGCGAGCGGATCCGAGTTCAACCCAAGAACGGGCTGGTTCGTGATGGTGGCTCCGATGTCGATCCAGATCATAGGACATGAACGTAAAAGATAAAAAGGATAAAAAAAAATAAAGAAAGCCATTTTGACAGTAATTGCATCTCAGGAGTGGTTTTGATCCAATCTCATTTCAATTGGCTCAATGTTTATATTCACCATTTAGTTAAGGGAATCGTCTCTCTTACCTATTTGATTGTTGATATTTGCTTGTTGTATGAGTTTGATTGCCGATGGACAGGTAGACATATGTGCTCAAGACTTCAGAAGAGGAACGAGATTGCCTGAACAAATTTTTTCAAAACGAGAAAAATAAACCAGCTTTGTGTGTTAGATAGATCTCTAGTGTGATCAAATCCCCAGATTCAAATTGCTTGTTCATAGAAATAAATCCACCTCCCTTGTTTTATTTGGCTCCTAACCAACCTTTAATAGGTTAATGGTGGCTCCCAAAGTAAGAACAATATTCATAATTAATAAGAAATCAAGTTGTGCTCATAGAGTTGGGAAAAACCCGAGTCAAGGGGAAGCGACACCTCGTGAGAGGGGCCGTATGCGCTCGCTTGGCAATTCATCAAATTCCTTCGACGAATTTTTATTTCGCCTCTAGAAGGTAATGGTGACGGGGATGCGTGTTGGTATTGGCAGGCCTCCTTGGCAGACTCAATTCAATGATTAGAAAAAGACATGCTTTGCGAAGGATTTTGACCAAATTAAAACCTAATTGTTGGATTTAGAGACGGTCGCGCGCTTGCCGTCGATTAAAACACGTTTTAATCAGGAGAATTAATGAAACAAATGAAGGGACATTTGGGTGAATTCATGCTGTCCACATTTTTGTGTGCGTCGGCATGCGCCCAGTTTTGTGGTTGATTCGTCAAGTTTTCGGGCTTATCGGTCTTCACATTTTCATGTTTAATTAATTTCATGTGAAGTATAGTTCTTTTAGGTAATATACACACGCATATAGCATATTAGTAATTTTAGATTACATTTTCATTAAAAAAATCATAACAATATAAATAGATTTACTCTCTTTGAATTGCATTGCATTTTCAATTGCGTGACTTTTGTATTCTATATTCATGTTAATGAGAAAATTATTAAAACGGTCATAAACATATTGCAATTTTTCCAATTCAATCATAAACCTTTATTTTTGGCCAAGTCAGTCATAAATCTTTTATAATTATGCTGATTAAGTCCATTTGACCATTTTTGACCGGCCGGTAGTGACGTGGAGACCGGTCAATACGACGTGGATAATTGTTTAATAATATTTTATTTTTAAAAATTTTTGAATTTTTTCTTTTTATTTTTCTTTCTTTTTTTTCTCCTACTTCCTCCTCCCTCCTCCCTCCTCCCTCCTTCCTCTAGCCGACAAGCTACAGGCAAGCATCGGCAAGGTTGGCCTCACCAACCAATGGCAAGGCTCACCTTCACTAGTCAACGGGGAGGGCAAGCCTCACCCAACAACAGCAAGGTCGCCCTCACCATGTTTGGTGAAGGCCCCTGCCTACCTCTAGCCTAGGTGAGCCTTGCTGGCCATGGGCAGGTCACGGCCTCATTAGATTTGGCAAGAGTTGCCAGTGGCTGGACGAGACTTGCCCTCGCCAAAGGCTGACAGGTCGAAGGCCACAACCTCACACAGTCTTTAGCGAGGACTACCAATGGTTGGGCGAGGGCGACGCCACGACCTACCCATAGTCGGTAAGGCTTGCCTAGGGCAGAGGTAGGCAAGGCCTTGCCCAACCATGGCAAGGCCACAACCTGTCCATGACCAGCGAGGCCCACCTAGGCCAAATGCAAGCAGGGCCTTGCCTAACCATGGCGAGGGTAGCCTCACCATCGCTAGTTAAGGCTTACCCTCACTAGTGACCGGTGGGGGCAAGCCTCACCATCGGCTGATGTGACTGAGAGGAAGGAAGGAAGGAGGAAGAAAGAGGGGGGAGAAAAAAAAAGGGAAAAAAAAAGAAAATTTTTAAATTTTTAAATTTTTTAAATAAAATATTATTAAAAATTTGTCCACGTTAGTGTAAGCTAGATTGAATTGGTTAGAAAAAGTTTAAGATTGAATTGCCCAAAAAAAAATTGTTTATGACTAAATTGAAAAATTTGCAATAGGTTTAAGACTGTTTTGATAACTTTCCTCACGTTAATTGGCTCAATTTGTGAAAGTTTTTTTTTTATTTAATACATTATTTACATAAGGGTAAATTCAAAATAAGGGCCCGAAGTATTCTCATTTTCTCAAATAATGGTCTGAAGTGAACCTTATTTCAAATAAGAGCTTGAAGTGTCAATACCGGTATCAAAGAATGACCTAAAGTAGTTATGATTATTCCAAATAAGGGCTTCACCTTGCCGATTCGCATAGCCGATCATGGGTATTTTCATCCAAATACAAATTAAATTAAATCAGATTATAAGTAAAAAATTTAAAAAGAAAAAAGAAAACATAGGCAAGAGGGCCTGTGGTCGTCGCCTCATCGCCGATGGAGCGGCAATGAAGGTCGATGGGGTCACCAACGCCTGGGGAGGGCCAATGACCTTGGCCGACCAAAGGCAAGGGCCATTAGGCCTATGTAATGACCGACGACCCTCGCCTAGATCTGGGAAAGGGTTGCCACCCTCTCCCTTTTTTATCAGGGCTAGTCGACCAGGGTTGTTGGCCCTCCACCAGCCTCCCGCTCATTTTTTTTAAAAGAAAAAAAAGGAAAATTTAAAAAGACGAAATTGTCCTTCACATTTGGTGAGTTCAGGCCCTTTTCTAAAACTGATATATGCACTTCAGTTCTTAATTTGAAACAATATCAACTTCAAATCTTTATTTGAAAAAATAAGGGTACTTCATACCCTTATTTGAAATTTTTCCTTTATATAGCACATGACATTTGAATATTTACTTTTTGTTCATGTATAACTCACAAGGTCCCATCTCGATTTTTACAAAAAGGCGATAATTAATTTTGGCGGATACAGCTCGGCTTATTTTTCTTTACCGCATTCTACTTGCTTTGTCATCATTATGCCTTGCTTGAACATTGTCTTGTTTAAATTTTGCTATATGAGTACCATTGCATGATCATTTAGATTTACATGTTTTACAAAAAGTATAAAAGAGCAAAAAAAAAAAAAGAGAGATCTCATGAAATGTTTTTTGAGTTAATATCCTGAAAAACTCTAAACTGGCACACATATGACAAATTTACCCCAAACTATTTTTTTGACCACCAAAAACTCCAAACCGTTATACCTTTGACAAATTTATCCCAAACCGGTACACTTATAACAAATTTACCCTATATTAGTTTTCATTAAATGACATGTATCAATTTGGGATTTTATGCTCTTTTTGTCATAGTCTACAATTTTTGTGATTTTTTTGTGATATTAATCCAATTTAGTGGAGGGTATATTTGTCACAAATTTACCCGCTTGAGGTTTTTTGCGGTCAAATAAATTAGTTTTTGGTAAATTTGTCATAAATGAACCAGTTTATGGTTTTTTATGGTCAGTCAAGGTAAATTTGTCACAAGTATACTAGTTTGGGATTTTCATGGTCAAAAAAATAATTTTGGGTAAATTTGTCATTAATGTACCGGTTTGAAGTTTTTCAGGATATTAACCATTTTCTTAAAAGAGAAAATGTACCGAATAGTGGCTCAAATCTCTGATTCATGGAAGTAAGACAAGCACCTGCATCTTACCCAACCTCTAATTAGCCCATAATAGATTAGTGGCAAATCTAAAGAAAAAACAAGTCGCATAGTAATTTGAGTGTAAACCAAGCTCCTGAAATGGGTTAAATACATTTTAGGTAGACCATTTTCAACCAAACTCTAACCTAAGCTAACTAATGTCGAGGAAGCATTTTTTGGTCATATGTTGTAATAGTGATTCCACCAGCAAGGTGTGTATGTTAAAGTGAAGCCTGCGAAACTCAAACTCCTCAAAAATTAAACCAGAAAGCAACATCTCCATCACATTTAGCTCTGCAAATTATAGCCACAAGGCAAGTAGATTCATCCAATGATATATGAGGTGGGATTCAAGAACTACACTATTAAGAGTTCAATTTTAGTCCAAGTTCATGTGACAAGTTGTTAAAAGCATAATTAAGGAATTGATTTGTAAATCATATTATTCCAGAAGAATGTACCACATTGGAAATGAGACATTTGCACTGCAAAGATGATTTCTCCCTCTGAATCAAACGTCTCAAGAGCTTCACAACATCAAGAAGGTTTTCTTCTCAAATGGGCAGAATGGATGTTCAACCTCCACCGAACTCCCGTGTCATTTGTCAGCCACACAGTCACCTCGACAATGAAAAACGCTTGTTTGGACTTTGCAAGAAGTTTTTAAGGAAGTAACGTCAACCAGGAGGTGGATTGAAAAGATGGTTAAAGTTGCCGCATAAAGGGTTAAAGACTCGTTCGGCGGAAAGAACAATGCAGGGATGACACCAAATGTTTTGAGAAAGCACTTCTATTGGCTATGGCCTGAAGTTCAATAAGTAGAAGAAAAATCTGGTTCTATTTTGCCGGACATCTTTAGTTGGTGGCGAATTTCATTACACTAGCAGAGTTAAAATTATGAGAAGATCGAGTTTCGCTCTCTATTATGGACCGGTTAGGTCTTTGAATTCAAATTTTTGGGGACAAAATCGGAGAAAAATTGATCGCCAATCCAGCCAAAATGCCGACGTGGCAATTTTCCGATGAAGGAAGTGCAAAACGACGCCGTTTTGATGCGACATAGTAAAAAAATTAATATAAAAATTAATTAAATTAAATTTAAAACTAAATTTATTTAAAACATATAAAAATATAATAAAAATATTTAAAAAGGGGGGGCGGCTAAGGATTGAGCCCTCGTCGCCGCTAGAAGAGCCGACGGCGAAGGGGGAGGCCGGGGGCGACGACCTTGACTGACTGGCAATGAGGAGGCAACGATAGCGAGGGCTCGGCCTTCGCCACCTGCCCCCCCCCTCCTTTTTTTTAATTTTTAAATATTTTATTGTATTGTCTAGCCACGTCGGCGTACAAAACGACGCCATTTTGCACTTGCTTCTCCACAATATCGCCACATCAGTATTTTGGCCAGATTGACATTTAAGTAATCTATTTTGCTCCGATTTTGGCACTTAAGTGTCACTTCCAAACTTTTGGCATTTAAGTGTCCCTCCATACTAAAGTTTTGGCACTCCAGGTGTCCGTATCTCATTTTTTAGTATCGCATCAGCCTTTTTCTAACAAGTGCGATTTTTTCAAAATGCAGTCAAATGGCTTGATGAGCTTTATTATTAAAAGAATCGGGAAAACAATCACATTTTCTCCTCTTTATCCAACCCTAGGTTCGTCCATCACGTTGTCATGCTCATCAGCCCAAACATAAACCCAATTACAACAATGGTTGAAAAACCTGTGATGCCCTGGTCTTAAGATCACTACCATCACCAGTGGATTGTCGTGCTCGATAATCACCTTTGCTTTCTCCACATTTTATCCATCAGCTCCAGGTATTTTGTCAATCAACATGAACGGATGGCCCTTTTTCTCAGATGCGCGCTAGCACTATGCTTTGAGAAAATGATGCAAGGGCATTTATAGGAAAATATTTCAACCTTACATGCCAGTTGCATTGATATTGAACTACCCATGTTTCGTTTTAGAGGGAATGATTGCTACGTACTTGAAACGCAGCAATCTTTGTAACAAGGCAGGTAAGGATAGGATTTGCAAGCAAACATGGTTCTCCGTTCTCTAGAGAAGATGTAGGAAGTCTAGCAGGATGGTAATTACCCATTTCGAGTTTGCTTTATAAGCAGTGAAAAGTCACCTCTCCTTGGTAAATTAAGCATGCAATCCAGAGCAATCTCCCTCGTTCAATTTTGGGTATCCATTTGAGAGAAGGAAGGTAATGATCCTGCCACATTAAGCATAGGAAAAAACTTGATTGTTTTGCTATAGTAATTTATATGATGGGTATTCATCTAAATTCCATGATTTATTTCTGCAAAAGGAGAGCATTTTCTACTAATGAGGAAGTCAAATTGGATATTATATTAACATACATAGGTATGTGCCTTTCTGATGTATTTTCTATTAATGACCTTCCTTGTTATCCATCATATTATTGTGGTAGACACAGAAATGGTGAATATTGGAGTCAAAGCGTAGTATTAGCATGCAACAACGATAAAGCCATCTAATCTCGTATGCAAAGGGGGGAGAGAGATTTTGGCGCGCAACCATCCTTCCTCTCTACCCTTAAATTTAGTGCGAGTTTTTCTATTTCAACTTACTCTTCCGTTGTGATTGAATGAGAATGGACAAAAGAATCGTGAGATTGACGTAGGGGATAAGGATGGCTATATTTTTGGAAGCGGACTTCAAGTGAATATGAAATGCATAAAGTAATCAAGCTATCCTGAAAATCTACAAATTTTCCTTGAAATTTTAGACTTGAGAGATGCATATACAGAAAAAATAAAATAGTATGAATACTCTCAATAAACAAAAAATAATAATAATCGATTTAATCATATTACTAATTAAATGATTACTTTTGTAGATGAAGCCGAGTATTTTTTAGGGGCTTTTTTGTCTCTTCCATTAGATTTGTTTTTAGGTTAAAAGTTACATCTTTATATTAGTGAAAGCAAGTTGCTAGCCATCAAGACACCAAAAAGAGAAAATAGAGAGGCACAAAAAAGAGAAAAGAAAAAAAACGAGTTTTTTTATTTGTGAGGGTTCTCAATTTCTTTGTGCTATGATCTTGAGAGAATATCATCGTTGTATTTCAATTTTCTTTGAAGTTTAGTAAATTTGCAGATTATCTCTATGATATAGGCTAGTGAATCCACCTAGAGGGGGGTGAATAGGTGATTATGGAATTCTTTTAGAATCTTTTGCTGAAATATACTTTAATATGAAAATCACATCAGAAATAAATAGATCATACATCCATAAAACAAGTAAAGGGGGGTAAGAGAAAATTGACACAAGGATTATAGTGGTTCGGCTTATTGCAAGCCTACGTCCACTCTCCACGCTGGCAGCCAACTGGCTGTAATCACTATGTAGCAAATGAAAGCTGTTATAATTCACGAGCTAGACTTCTTCAGTAAAAAGTCTCTTCTACAGCTTCTTGCTGTTTCGCACTATAAGCGACTCTTTTTGATACACAATTTTGAGCATAAGAGATTTTGAGAACAAGAGATATCAGAGGTTCTAACTTCGAAATTTTTCTATTGGTTCTCTCATTACTTTCGAACAACTCCGACCCATCTTAAATAACCTTCGTGCCTCCATACCCGTTAGCACTTTTCAAGAATTCATCCAATCAACCCGTTGGACTGAATCAATTTAAGTGATCTTCACGTTGTCGGAAATATAAGTAGAAAATAGCTCGTCAATCCTGCTCGCACATACAATCAGGATCTTAAGTTTCTAAAATTAGATCCTTCCAAAAATACGCTTGATCTTCAACGGATAAAATCCGAAGAAAAAAATCTTCCGAGCTCACAATCACAGCTAGAGATATTCCATGGATAAGTTAGGGAATATAATATCCAAATCCTAATTTCCTTAACCATAAAGATAACCTGTTGTCAGCCTGGCAAAATCGCAAACTGTCTTCAGACTTTGATTTGGGTCTAGAGATCTTCAGACCGTAACTCTGGGTCTGACTGTCTTCAGATGGAAAACTTCAGACCGTAACTTTGGGTCTGACTGTCTTTAGACGAAAAACACTTGGGTCTTGAACTCTTCAGACTTAACCCACTGAGTCTTGGAATCTTCAGACTTTACTGACGATGTTGTTTTGTTAACCTCAAAACTTACAAGGGATTTTTCTTCAACACTCTACATGGAGACATAACTCAGGTCTGGATGAACTTTGATAACAAAATTTTTGACGTGTTCTTCTGATTCTGTTATTTTATTATTATATTATGTCAAGTGGATTGTTTGCTTGCAGCATTTTTTTTTCTGAAATTAACGTGCGATTTCGTAACAACTAGTATGAGAGCTTGAGTTGGCTAATCAAAAATATCGAGAGTTTTTCGATGATGTTCAATTGAAATCAAATAGAATGGCAGAAGACAAAATCGAAATCGATAAGTACAACAGGCAAGATTTCAAATGGTGAAAACTCCAAATTGAGGATTATCTTTATTAAAAAGATCTCTATGCACCACTTGAGAGTTGGAAACCTGAGATGGCGAAACTAGATCCAATAGCAGAAGCTGGATGGAAAATTATTGATCGAAAAGCATTAAGCGATTCATTTAGGGTTGACGAGAAAGACAAGGTACCACATCATGAAAGCAAAAACTGCAAAAGAAGTCATAAATATGCTAACGAATATTATGAGAAGCCGTCCACATTAAATGAAGTATTTTTTTTCTGAAGAAACTTGTTTTTTTTTTTTTTTCAGTCCTACTATATACCTATTCTACACTCATTCTCAGACTTTTGCCCTGCCTCTTGCAGGGCGTGAGCGTCGAAACCCACTTCTGAAACTTACGCGTCCCCACCCCATCCCTCCCTGATGTTGGAAGGGTAGCCACTGGAGCGAATTCCAGTGGTTTCTGAAGAAACTTGTTAATATGAAGTTATCTGATAGAGATTCGTTGGCGGAGCATATTAATAGTTTCATGCATGTCACGGGTTAGTTAGAATCCGCAAACATAAATTTGGATGAAGCTTCAAACTTTATTATTTTTATATCCCCTTCTAGAAAACTGTAACACCGCAGTGCAAGGAATTTCTAGCACTATAAAGGATAATTTTACTCAGGATGATGCTATGAGCCGTATCATGGATGAAGAGATTTAAAGAAAAGTCTGAAGTGGAGATAATTTTTCGGCTTCCACATCTTCAACTGCACTAGCAATGAAGAACTGTGAAAAAAGTAAAAGTAAAGGAAAATTCAGTAGGCGTAACAGGTCACAATCAAAGAATAAGAGACAAGTTGCAAAAGATGAGTGTTGGTTTTGTCACCAAACCGGACACCGGAAATTTCAGTGTTAAGCCCACAAAAAGAAGAAGTAAGATGAGAATCAAGGAGCTAATGTAGCTAGCAATGAACCTTTACTAGATTACTTGTGTTTATCTGCAAGGTTTGACTTGACGAAAAATAAGTGGTTTGTTGATTCCAATACTTCTTTCCATTGTATCTTGCAAAGAGACATATTTGATGATCATGCCAATGGAGATTTCGAGCAAGTGGTTGTACGAAACGACCACATGTACCCGATTGTTACAAAATGAACTGTGACTGTGAACATCTCAAGTGGAGGACGTCTAATTTTGCGTGAAACAAGACATAATCCAGAATTAAAGAAAATTTTGATTTCAACTAGTAAATTTAAACCAGAAGGTTTGATGACAACCTTTGGATGCGGAGAGTGAAAGAAAACCTCAGGATCAAGAGTAATAGCAAAATAAAAACGTGCGGGTACACTTTACCTTCTCCAAGGAGATAATATCAGTGATATTATTGCAACTACTATAGTTACAAGTAATCTGTCTACTCTTTGGCATTATTATTTGGGACATCTTGATGAAAAAGGTGTAAAACAATCAGACCAGAAGAAATCACCATTGGGTTTGCAAAAGATGGAGTTAGATTTTTGTGAGAGTTGCATTTATGGAAAACAAAAGGCTGTTGGTTTTCAATTGAATGGGCAACTATTTGGGGATTTGCTCAAGAACTCTCTTATGGTTGTAAGAGATATTTTATCACCTTCATCAATAATGTAACAAGGAAGACTTGAGTCTATTTCTTAGAGAAAAAATCAAAAGCACTCAGGATATTTAAAATGTGGAAGAGCATGGTAGAAAAAGAGATAGATTATCATATTAAAACTTTGATGTATGATAATGGTGGTGAATACACAAGTAAGGAATCTACAGAATATTTGAGCCGAAAAGGCATATACGGGTTGAAAATTATTTCTGGAACTCCTCAAGAAATTGGTGTAGCCAAGAGGATGAACAAGACTATTCTAGAACGTGCGAGATGCATAAGGCTACACGCAGGTCTCTCACTACACTTATGGCTGCTATGGTTGATGCGACTGTTTATTTTATCAAATGCGTCTATCTAGTACGTTGGATGGAGAATCACTACAAGAGCGGTGATTAGGTAAAAAGATCAATTATTCACATCTAAAAGTATTTAGTTGTTTTGCATATGCTTTGATTGACAGGAAGGTTAGGAAGAAGCTTGATGCTAAATCTCATAAGTGCGTCTTTATCGAATACGATAGCAATAAGTATGGCTATAGGCTTTAGGATTATGATAATAACAAAGTCATCCGTAGTTGGAATGTAGTATTCCATGAAGAAAAGATGTGAAGGATTGTCAGACAAAACATGAGAAGGTAGTAGAACCGGAATATGTTGAGCTGAACATCATGTCCATGAGGATGGTTCTAGTATAGCAGAGTGCACTTGAAGGAAAAATTCAAGATGAGAGTATGATCAGTGAGGATGCACTTCAAGAGGAACACAGTGATTTGGAGTAGACAAACAGCCCTAAAGTACCTATCTTAAGGAGGTCTACACGTGTGAGAAAGCCAAAGGTAATTTTTGATCCATCAACTAATATTGTTCTAAGACATGTCTTATATACAGATTTGGGAGAACCAAAAACTTATGATGAGGCAAAGAAAGATATATCTCACTTACAGTGAGAGCGTATTATGAAAGACTAAATGAGCTCGTTACTTCAGAACAAAACTTAAGAGTTGACCAAATTGCCCATAGGTAAAAATGTTTTGTGAAATAAGTGAGTGTATAGAATTAAGAATGAAGTAAATAGTAGTATCAAATACATGGCGAGACTTGTGGTCAAGGGCTTTTTTCAAAAAGAAGAAATCCACTACTCCAAGATATTTTCACCTGTAGTGAAAATGACATCAATCAGAGTTATGTTAAGTATGGTTGTAGTGGAGGAATTTTATCTTGAGCAATTAGATGTGAAAACAAAGTTTTTACATAGTGACTTATATAAAGAATTCTACATAGCACAACCTAAGAATTTTAAAGTTAAAGGTAAAGAACAATGGTATGTTGCTTGAAGAAAAACTTATATGGCTTGAAACAAGTTCCATGGCAATGGTACCAAAAGTTTGATGGTTTCATGGAAGAAAAATGATTTACACATTGTGAGTCTAATCATTGTGTTTATTTTCACAAGTATGACAACGGTGATATCATATATCTCCTTTTGTATATGTATGAGATGCTAATGGCTATCTCCAATATGAAGAGAATTATAAAAGTGGAGAAGGTGTTATCATTGCAGTTTGCTATGAAAGACTTGGGAGAGGCTCAAAATATTTTAGGAATGAAAATCATCAAGGACAAGAAAAATAAGAAATTATGGCTATCGCAGGAAGACTACATGAAAAGGGTGTTAAAGAGATTTGACATGGACAATGCAAAACCAGTTACGATTCCTCTAGCGAGTCACTTCAAACTTTCCAAGGATATGTGTCCAAGCACTCAAGTTTTGAAAGATGAAATGGCGGTAGTTCCATATGCACTAGCAGTGGGAAGTTTGATGTATGCCATGATAAGCACGAGACTAGGAATTACACGGGCAGCAGGAGTTGTGAATTGATATATGCGAAACCCATGTAAAGAACATTGGAATGTAGTAAAATTGATATTGAGATATCTTGTAGGCACATCAAATTACTTTCTTTATTATGGCGGTACATCTCTAGAGTTAAAGGATTATGTAGACACGGACCACTGAAGAGATCAAGATAGTGATAAGAGCACAACTGTGTTAAATTAATGTCTCGAGTTTGAATTCGGATAACGATTTGTTAAACCGAATTTGTCGATAAAGATTTCCCAAGTAGATTTCAAATTGGATGAAGAAGCCTTTATTTTCTTGGACTCCTTAAAGCTGCGCAAAAGAGGAAATAATTAAAAGAAAGGTAAGGTTTCTTGTCTGTTACCTCTGCAGCGCCATTATGTGAAGGAAGAATAAGACCGTGGGGCCCAAAGTCAAAGTTGTTGACTTTGGGCATACCTACAATGATAAAATAGGAATTTTCCCCTTTGGAGTGAAGCTGCCGAAGTCCTCTGCACCTTTTTTAGCGTGAAGTCTTCTACACACGTAAGAAGCCAAACATGGTGGTGGGCCTAGGTCAAACTTTGACCTGGGCACACGTATAAAAACAAAAGTAAGAAGCAGGTCTTCTTTTCCTTCGGGTAAAAAGCCGTCGAAGCCTACGTAGAAGAAGCCGCGAGCTGCTGCACGTACAAACCAAGTGAAAAAAGGAGCCGTGCGTAGGAGCACGTAGAAGCCACGCGAAGCTGTAATTAGAGCGTTTTGTTTCGAATTTGAACGAGTGGTAATTTTGTGCCATGAGTTTATGTTTAAGTGAGTTGTTTATCTAAACACTTTGGGTTTAGGGTTAAATCTACGTGTGGGAAACACTCGAGTGTGTGAGCGATTATAAACTCTGATTCTCCGATTATAGTGAATTATTTGCTTCTGGCTCTCCCCGTGGACGTAGGTACCGATACTCAGACCGAATCACGTATATTTATGGTATCCTTATTATTTTTCATTTATTTCTCTAGCGACTTCGCGTTGACATAAATTGTAAGATCCTATTGTTTCCGCGTATTATATTGCAACAATTGGTATTAGAACTCAAGGTTGGGATTGGATTTCTTGATTGTGATTTGGAGCTTTTGCTTGTCTGATTATTATCTAAAAATTTTGTTATTGCAATTATGTCTGAGAAGAAATCTGAAATTGAGAAGTTTAATGGGAGCAATAACTTTGTGTTATGGAGTATCAAGATGCGAGCTTTATTGACAACCCAAGGTTTGGTCAAGGCACTGGATGGTGAAGATAAGTTGCCTATTATAATGAAAGCCTTAGAGAGGGTAGAGCTACTGGAAAAAGCAAAGAGCACAATCCTGTTAAATTTGTTAGATGAGGTTTTAATAGAGGTTAATGAGAAAAAGGATGCTGCAACATTATGGGCAAAATTTCAAGCACTCTATGTGAAGAATGGTTTGAACAATCGCTTGTACATGTTGAAGAAGATGTTTCAATTTAGATATACTGAAGGTATGTCTATCAAAACCCACCTAGATGAATTTAGTAAACTCATGATAGATTTGAAGAACGTTAGTAAAATACTTGATGATGAAGAATAAAGCATGATGTTGTTAGCCTCTTTACCGGAGTTGTGGGAGCACTTTATTAATTCATTGTTGCAGGGGCGTACTACAATTACCTTAGAAGAGGTACAGTCTGTCTTATTCTCTAAGGAGTGGCGGTGAAAGTTGTGAGATAACAGTCTGGCGCAAGGAGTAGTGCAAGCACTGATAATTCAGGGTAGAGAACAATATCGATGGCCTAGTAGCAGTAGAGGTAAAAGCATATTGAAATCATGCCATAGAAAGTCCAAAGGATGAGTAAATTGTTTTGAATGTCATGAGGAGGGGCACATCAAGAGAGATTATCCAAAGCGGAAGAATAAAGTTGATAGACAAAATGCTACAAGCAGTGTGGCAAACGTTGCCGAGGGGAGCAATAGTGATGCAGAAGCTATTTTATGTGTGACTACTACTTCGTCAGGAGATGAATGGGTACTAGATTCGGGGTAATCTTATCATATGATACCTCATAAGAACTGGTTTACTACTTACCGGATTGCAGATGGTGGTAGAGTTCTTTCGGGGAATAATGCAATCTGTAAGGTTGTGGGGATAAGGACAATTTGAATCCGGATGCATGATGGGGTGGTGTGCACATTAATAGACGTGAGGCATGTATCTGAGCTCAAGAAGAACCTTATTTCTCTGGGGACACTCGATGACATCGGGCGTAAGTACACTGCTAACAATGGAGTACTGAAAATTTCTCAAGGTGCCATGATAGTGATGAAGAAGAAGAAAGTGAATACTCTCTATCATCTACTGGGAGAGACCATGACCGGAACCACTGCAGTTTCATCAAGTGAGTCAGACTCTAACTTAACTCAGTTATGGCATATGTGCTTAGGGCACATGATTGAGGCAGGTATGATGATGCTAAGTGAAAGGGGGTTGTTAAAAGGTCAAAAAATAGGAAAGCTAGACTTATGTGAGCACTGCATCTTTGGAAAGTAGCACCGAGTTAAGTTTACTACAACTATACATTCAACCAAATGACCAGTTGAATATTCATTCAAATGTCTAGGGCTCGTCTTCGATTCCTTTGAAAGGAGGTGCCCGATATATAATGACATTTATCAACGATTATTTGAGGAAGGTATGGGTATACTTTCTGAAGCACAAGTATGATGTTTTTGATCGGTTCGAGAAATTTAAGGCATTGATTAAGAAGCAGTCAAATAAACAAATAAAGTGCCTGAGAACCGATAATGACATGAAGCTCTGTGGTAAAGATTTTATCGAGTTTTGCGAGAAAGAAGGTATTGTGAGAAACCGCACAGTACCTAGGACACCACAGCAGAATGGTATGACAGAACGGAAGAACAAAACTTTGCTTGAGCGAGCTCGATGCATGCTTTCGCATGCAGGACTTAGCAAGGAATTTTGGGTCAAGCGGTAAACATGGCATGTTACCTAGTTAATCGATCTCCATTATCCGCTATCAAGTGGAAGACTCCTGAAGAAGTATGGTCAGGGAAACCTGTTGATTATTTCGGATTACATATATTTGTATGTCTTGCTTATGCTCATGCGAGTGATGGTAAGCTTGAGCCAAAGGCGAAGAAGTGCATATTTCTGGGTTATGCACATGGGGTGAAAGGTTACCGGCTGTGGTGCACCGATCCCAGATCACCCAATTTTCTGATCAGCAGAGATGTGATTTTCGACGAGATCGCAATGCTTCAACAAAAGAGTTATGAGACACAACTAGCAGAGAAGACAGATCATGGTGTCATTAGTGAGGCGAAACTTCAGGTGGAGACTCCGGAGACCTTGAAAGTAACTGAAGTTGAAACTACAGATGAAGCCACAGTTCCTGAAGTTGGTGATAGTGAACAACTAGTAAAGCCACAACACACTATAGCCGTAGATAGACAGAGAAGGCAAATTAAATCACCGGTACATTATGGTTATACAGATATTGCTTATGCATTAATCGTAAGTGATGAGGTGGAGACAGATGAGCCTTCGTCTTACTCTAAGGCGATGACTAGTTTAGAGTTGTCGCAGTAGCTAAGCGCTATGAGTGAAGAGATGGAATCACTCCATCGAAATTAGACATCAAAGCTGGTCAAAGTACCCAAGAGTCAAAAGATTGTCAGAAGTAAATTGGTCTTTAAACGGAAAGAGGGCATTCCCGATGTTGAGGCAACGAGGTATAAAGCGAGACTTGTGGTGAAGGGATATACACAGCGTGAGGGCATTAGCTACAGTGAGGTGTTCTCATGTGGTAAGACATACTTCAATTCGTGTTTTACTTGCGTTAGTTGCTTCACAGGATCTCGAATTAGAGCAACTAGATGTGAAAGCTGTGTTTCTTCACGGTGAGTTGGAGGAGCAGATTTACATAAGGCAGCTAGAGGAATTTATCATTTCAGGTAAGGAAGATCATATTTACTTGTTGAAGAAATCTTTGTATGGGCTGAAACAGTCTCTAAGGCAGTGGTATAAACATTTTGATACTTTCATGACTAGTCAAGACTATTCAAAAAGTCATATAGATAACTATGTTTACTTTAGGAGATTGGAGAATGGTTCTTTGATTTATCTACTTTTATATGTTGATGATATGCTAATAGCAACTAAGAATATGTCTGATATCGATGTGCTAAAGATACGATTAAATGCTGAATTTGAAATGAAAGATTTAGGTGTTACAAAGAAAATTTTGGGTATGCAGATTTTGCGTAATAGGACTACAGGAGTTTTATGTCTATCTCAAAAAAAAAAATATTGAGAAGATTGTGGCACGTTTTAATATACAATCGGCAAAATCTGTAAGTACACCTTTAGCAAAGGACTTTAAACTTTTAGATAAATTATCACCGCAGACTGAGGAGGAGGTGGAGCATATGTCCCATGTTCCTTATTCTAGTGCCATGGACAATATTATGCATGCTATAGTGTGCACTAGACCTAATATTTCATAAGCCGTGAGCGTGGTTAGTCACTATATGAAGCATCATGGTAAAGCTCATTGGAATTCTCAGATATTTGAAGGGACAACAGACGTGATTATAGTGTACCGGAGGGACAATAATGACAGTGAGGCCACCGATTTTGTGGATTCAGATCACGCCGGTGACTTAGATAATTGCATATCTTTGGCAGGATACGTGTTTACGCTAGTGAGTGGTGCAGTTAGTTGGAAATCGTCCTTATAGGATCGCATTACATTGTCTTCGACTAAAGTAGAGTACATGGCACTAACTTTTGTAGCAAATGAGACAATATGGTTACAAGGTTTGCTCTCAGACTTTATATTAGAACAAAAAAGTGTGGATATACACTGTGATAACCAAGGTGCGATATATTTGGTATATAATCCAATTTATCACGAGCGAACGAAGTATATCAACATCATGTACCACTTCATCCGAGATGTCTTAGCTAAGGGTGATGTTATTGTCAAAAAGATTGCTACAGCAGATAACCCGACAGATACGATGACTAAGTCTATTCCTTTGGCGAAGTTCAAGTTTTGCTTGAGCTCTATTAGCATCTGTGGAGAGTGAGCGCTCGTCAAGGCATTGGGAGAGCAACATAGATAATAAGCACCATAACTTGGCTTCAAATGTCGAGCCAAGGTGGAGAATTGTTAAATTAATGTCTCGAATTTAAATTCGAATAATGATTTGTTAAATCGAATTTGTTGATAAAGATTTCTCAAGTAGATTTGAAATTGGATGAAGCCTTGGACTCCTTAAAGTTGCACATAAGAGGAAATAAAATTTAAAAAAAAAAAAAAAAAGGTTTCTTTTCTGTCATCTCTGCAGCGCCATTATGTGAAGGAAGAATAAGACCATGGGGCCTAGAGTCAAAGTTGTTGGGCACACCTACAATGATAAAATAGGAATTTTCCCCTTTGGAGTGAAGCTGCCGAAGTCCTCTGCACCTTTTTTGCCGTGAAGTCCTCTGCACGCGTAAGAAGCCAAACGTGGTGGTGGGCCCAGGTCAAACTTTGACCTGGGCACACGTGCAAAAATAGAAATAAGAATCAAGTCTTCTTTTCCTTCGGGTAAGAAGCCACCAAAGCCTACGTAGAAAAAGCCGTGAGCTGTTGCACGTACAAGCCAAGTGAAAGAAGGAGCCGCGCATAGGAGCACGTAGAAGCCACGCGAAGTCGTAAGTAGAGCGTTTTGTTTCGAGCTTGAACACGTGGTAATTTTGAGTTGTGAGTTTATGTTCAAGTGAGTTGTTTATCTAAACACTTTGAGTCTAGAGTTAAATCTAGGTATGGGAAACACTCGAGCGTGTAAGCGATTATAAACTCTGATTCTCCGATTATAGTGGATTATTTACTGCTGGCTCTCCCTATGGATGTAAGTACCGATACTCAGACCGAACGACGTAAATTTCTAATGTCCTTATTATTTCTTGTTTATTTTTTTGGCGATTTCGCATTGACGTAAATTACAAGATCTTGTCATTTCCGCGTATTATATTACAACACACTGGATATGTCTTTATAGTCGCAAGTACAGTAGTGAACTAGGTATCTCAAATACAGAAAGTAGTGGCTTTATTGACAACAAAAGCGGAATACAAGCCTCCAAGGAAATCATATGGTTACAAAACTACATGGAGAAGCTACATTGAAAACAGACAATCGGTACACTATGGAGTGATAGTCAAAGTGTAGTGTATTTAGTAAAGAACGTAGCTTATCACTCAAGGACTAGACATATCAAGAAGCGCTACCACTTTATGAGGTCAATATTGAAAGATAATAAGTTAAAATTATAGAAGATTGACAACTCGAAAAATCCAGTTGACATGTTGACCAAGGTAGTAAACAGAGAGAAGCATATTTTATATACTACTATCATTGGTATTACTTCATGTTGATTGATGAGGAGTATTGTAGAGGCACGAGTTTTTCAGTTACTAATTTTTTAAGAAGATGGATGTAAAGTTGCTTGGTGCATTGGGTATATTTATCTTCAAGTAGGAGATTGTTATAGATAAAGCCAAATATTTTATAAGGATTTTTTTGTCTTTTCCATTAGATTTGCTTTTAGGTTAAAAGCTACACCTTTATATGAGTAAAAGTAAGATGTTAGCCGTCAAGACGCCCAAAAAAAAAATAGAAAGGCAAGAAAAAAGAGAAGGAAAAGGTGAGTTTTTTATTTATAAGGTTGTCAATCTCTTTATGTCCTAATTTTGAGAGAAAATCATCGTTGTATTCCAATTTTCTTCGAAGTCTAGTAGGTTTGTAGTGTGCCTCTGCATGGAGACATACCCCAAGTCTGGGTGAACTTCAATAACAAATTTTCTAACATGTTCTTCCGATTCTGTTATTTTATTATTATATTTTGTCCCAGTGGATTGTTTACTTGTGATATTTTTTCTGGAATTGCCGTATGATTTTGTAACAATTACACCCAAAAGGTCCTTAATGCTGATCGGCCATACTATCTTTTATTTAGGTAATAGAAGGGGGAACGACTAATCAGTCGTAGAACACTAATCTATGATTAACCTGAATAACTTCTCTCCCCTTGCTGAGGACTAAGTCTACCATGGAAACTTACAGTGATCGTCACCCATTGCTTTACAGACGATGACGAAACTACAATTTGTGACTGGGCCAAGGGAAAAAGCGTTGGCCATCACTGCTGATTGGAATCAAAGTGAGCAATTGGATTCGATTGCGACTCCTTTCGTTGAGGTCCTCAATGCCAAAGCAGGGTGGAACAGAGTAAATCCCGTTTTCCTTCCGCCACCTACATTGGCGATAATGATGAACAGCCAGTTACCTCTAAGATGACTAATAAATGTCATAGATCAATCTTCAGCGAGTGCTTTCTCTCATATTCTCAACTCTCTCTCTCTAAATAATGTCCACGGAAAAGAGAAATCGAAGCAATCTGATGAAGATCCTCCCCCATGATCAAGAGTGAAAAGGGACACCTATAATCATTGACAATGGAGGTCAGCGATGATCACTTCAATCGGCGAGAGAGGTTTCGTTCTCTGCCCATAAAGGGGGGAAAAAAGGAATTTCCTCCGTCCCTCTCCGTGAAAATGGTCTCGCCGCAATCAGTTAGAACCACAGTTGTTAAAGGGAAATTTTAGGTTGGTCATGTGAGTGAAAGCCAAAGAGAAAATTGATTCCATTGACAACGTCACCCTTTGCCTTGCCTCCTTCATGCCTAATTCAGTTTCGCTCACTATTCATGCGCGCAACTGAGGTATCTTGTTTCCATGCTTCAAATTGGGACCCGGAATTTTATTTTTCTTTTGTACCGGAGGAATCGCCTCAGCAGGTAGCCAAAGCGTAAACCCCCAGGTGCTACGTAAGCGAGAGGACCCACCACCCCTGATAGCACACTTAAGAAATCAAGTAACTCCACCAGCCCCTTGCGTTGCAAGGACTTCAAACTTCTCATCTCTCTCACGAAGGATCACAGAAGCCTACCCAGCGGAGTCACCATGACCGGTGGTCGGGACCCAGAATTTTGATTCAAGCATAACCGCACTTGCGGCAAAGCAAAACAAATGCGCTGAGCAAAACTTGAGTTTGATTGACTCTGACTCCATTGTTGAAATAAAAAAAATCCTTAAAATTGTTGGTAAAATATGACTTTGAATTGGGTAACACAATAAAGTCGGATTTTCGAATTAGATAGAACAAGTAAGTTGGACTTTGAGACGTGATATCATTTAAATTTCTTTTAGAATTTATTTGTCCCATAACGTTGCTAATTGTTACTGGTAAATTTCCTCCAGCATATAATAAAATCTCAAATGAAAATACTATATAGTAATTCTAGTAATAACTCCAATCTCTTTTATGGGAAACAATTAGAAACAATGACTATATATTCTTTTGAAAGAAAATGAAAATGGAAGAAGAAGATTGCAATTGAACAAACACGTTCAGTTATTTATAGCAAAAACAAGAAGTTATATCCAGCTAGATACATTCGGTAATTTATAACAAAAACAAGAAATTATATTCGAACAGACATAACCTTTCAAGAATCAAGAAATTATGTCTAAATAGGTATAAACTCTAAAATAACCATTAAAAAATAAAATTCGGAATTAAATAAATAAATAATAAAAAGTAATCATAACCCCTCTAAACAGTCCCTCTGTTTCAATAGGATGCTATGGTTATTTTTTATAAAAATAAATCCGAATTTTTCAATAAATAAAAAATAATGATTATTGGTTAGTGTCAAATCTCATCCACATACTTACTAATATATTTTTGATGTGAAACAAGATACATCTTAGTTTGTTTGACAAAAAACTATTGGCAAGCTTCGCTTTGCCTAACTCAGCGAGCTTGAGCTTGCCCAAGGCTAGATTCAGCAAGTTGAGCGAGGCTCAAGCCTCGCTAGAGCCTCGTTGACATCTAGCAACCTCGGACGAGGCTCAAGCCTTGCCCAGCTTGCCCAATCCGCCTCAGGTGAGCCCGAGCTTGCATCAAGCGAGCTGCGAGCTTGGTAGCCTCAACGAAGCTCAAGCTTATTGGATCAATCGAGCCTTGAGTTTATCGACCCATGTCTTGGCCAATTGTCGGGCAATCGCCCACCATCAAGGCATGTGAGGGTAGACAAAGGAGGAGGAAGAAGGAGGAAGGAGAAGAGAAAAGAAGAGGAAAAAAAATAAAATTACATTTTTTAAAAAATTAAAAAATAATTACAAGTTCAATTTTTAAAAAAAATATTATAAAAAATTAAAATTAATTATTTGGTTGATTAAAAATTTTAAATTCAATTTTTATCTTATAATTTTTCCTAGAAAATCACATCAAATACCGAACAATGGATATTTTCTACTTCATTTTCAAGTCTTAGCCGAACACCGAAAATATCATCATTTTCCTGAAAAAATAACTTTTTGAAAAATATTTTTCGAAAATATGATATTTTTTGCAAAATAAATGGAATCTTAGATTTATTATTATTTTTTGCACGAGGAGAACGAGTCAATTTGCTAATGTAATATGTCCAAAATAATATTCTAGTTATACTCATTTGATAAATTGACAATTTTTTACTGGTCTATGCAAATAAAGAATGGTGGAGATCGTGGTTTGTGTTCAAGGACAAACCGAAGCACGGGAGAACCTATCATCAGGGATAAAGAATGATGGTCTCTACTTCAACGAAAGATAGAAATGCTGACTCCGGATATGTGGATAATTTGATGTGTGTCGAGCTTTTCAAGACAAATTTAAAGAAATGTAACGTGAGATACAACAGATTATAGAACTTCATATATTAGCCGTTTACTTTCACGTGTCTAGTACCATTCCCAATAAGACCAGACAAAAGATCTAAGACGTGAGTAAATCCATGCTGCACGAGTAGAATTCGTTTTTGGCAAGACAATGAAGAATCAAACTCTACCATCTCAAAACGACTACTGTCTTTTCCTAAATGACTTTTGGGCTGGCACGTGGAAGGGGCACGGTTTGGTTTCCTTAACCCAAGCAGAAAACATCTTTCCACAGCTTGGGCCGGTAGGGACAGATTATTTTGGTTCCACGTCAAACGTGGATTGATTATACCGGTAACTCTTTCGTCGGCCCAACCTGTGGCCAGCCTGATTATGTCCGAGAACCATTGCCGACACGGGTGAGCGATGGTCAAAGTTCAGTTCGGATCGCACTAGTTTGCTGTGGTTGTTCCGATCCCGACCTAAATCCAAACCGTACCATATTATGATACCTCATGATTCGAACTTCACAAATGATTCAAACTTTAATTGAGATCTAGCTTTTGTTAAGATTTTACGCAATTCACATCGAAAAGTTCATATGATTGAGACACGAATACATTTGGACATATTTTACGGTAGAAATATGTCTATGTTGATATTTAGGATAGTTATGAGTAGAAGGGCGGCAAAGATCAACCAGCCTCACCAACTCTCTCTGGGCATTACAGCGGGCCCCTATATTTCCTTAAAAGATGTACGATATTAGGCACAACTACTCCTCATTTCATCCCATATATTCAAAGGTCGGAGTGCTCGTCATTGCACTTGACCAAAACATTAGTGGCCAAGGTATTCTCTACACCAGGCACGTGGCCATTAGGCAAAACAACAAAAACTATTCAGAGGTTCGCTCATGTAATAAATCAAACTCCTGACTTCGTAAAAGAAACGTGTCCTAAACTTCAAAGTTTTAATATTTTTTCTTTATGCCCACCATTCAAATGGGGGTGGAACTTAGGGCCGCAAGTGGTAATTAGTCTCATGGTCAAATAGCCGGCAGCTTCCTTTCGCGCCTGTATTTTTGAATGCTAATCTGGAGAGATCGTCAAAGTGGCTCCCAGAAAGGAAACAGCCATCTCTGAAGTTCCGACATTCTGATTATTCTACGGTTCGGAAAATTCAAATCGGATAAATATATATTTTAGGAAAAATTCCCGATTTGATGGCATATACTACGTGAGAAAAAAAATGCCTTTTCTCAGTATACAAATATAATTCATTTATCACATGTTTGATGGCGATGGTTGGATTCTTATTTTGTCCGCAATAACTTTCTATTCTCTCTCTTTGCGAATTGTCTTTGGATTGAGCAATTTTCGTCAAAAGACACTAATAGAAACACCAACTCTGATTTTCAAAATCAAGGGGCTTGAACTTGAAAGTGCAAACGAAGTCACGAGATCAATCGTACATTTCGGCTACAATCAACCCTTGATTGATGAGCAAATTGGCGCACGGCAGCCCAAGGCCTTGCCCTCTTTTATCTAACCTTGAACTTGAAAATGCAAGTGAACTCACAAGATTAGTCACACATTTCGGTTACGGTCAATCAGTGATTGTCAAGTGAGGCAGCTCATGGCAACCCAATGACTCGTGTCATCATCTAATTTTGAACTCGCGTCTATTAGAGATATCGATAGACTACTCATGCATTAATTTGTTCTAGATTAAGCTCTAATCAATGACCGGTTAGCTCTATTGCTTTGGGGAGCTTGCCTTGAATAAAGCGTCGTGTGCATACCTCACCCTATTTATGCTTTGTATCACGAATCGATTAATAAATAGAAAAGGAGAAAGGCTTTTCTTTTCAGTCAATTAGAAACAAATAACTAATACTAGTAGTAATGAGATTATCCTAAGGCACGTGTCCGAATATACGCAAAGCCATACGAGAATGTCAAACTTTGACCATCTGTAAGATGGAATTCGTCTTCGTCCTCCGTAGAGTGTATACTTATCCGAAACTTCTGCAACGTCTGTCAACTTTGAAGAATTTAACTTTCAACCTATACCTAACACAAAAGGGTCAAAAAATAAATTTTATAATAAAAAAAAAGAGGAGAATTCATTGGATTTAATTGGTCTGCCTGCACCGCCAAAACAGGTAGGTGCAGAGAGGGATTTATTTCACGTGCTCACCACAGATTATCTAATCTAAAACAAACATCAGAGGTCAAATCGAGGAGGAAAAAAGTAATAATTAAGAATAATACACCGAAGATGTTTCAAAACTAACAACAAGGAAGGCACCAGAAGAAGAGTCGACAGATGAAGACGAGAAAAGGACAGATTTCCGAGCCTCGAGAATCGTTGGGGCGGCTTCCAGCGCACGATGCCGTGTTGAAGTCAAGACTGCATCGTTGAAACGTAATATTTATCTAGAAAGACCCCGTTTGTATTTAAAAAAAAAAATTACATATCTACTTCGTGTTGATATTTCAAATATTTGGTGATCTTGAACTTCTCTCATTCTAAAAATTAATTTAAATGATGAGATTTTCTCTCACACTTATAAATTAACCTTCAATCCATTCTACAACCGATGTTAAGCCTAAAATTGAAGCCGCAACAATTCGTATCTCTCACGTGCAACTATTGGGCCTAAATTTGTTGGCAACTTGGACTTTCAGGTTTTCGATCTCTCTCACCCTAAAAGCTAGTTATGATTTTTTCTCCCACACTTAAAAAGTGACCACTAGCTCCTTTCATAAAGGATGTGAAAGGATGTGAGATAACCTCAACAATCTCCTCTCACACATCAAACCTGGGTCAACCTCAACGATTCATAATTCTCCCGTGTAGCTGTTGGGTCCAGATGTGTTGACAACCTAAGCTCTAAGACCAATAATAGATGATTTTAGGCCTTTCTTACCTCAAAAACTAACTCAAAATGTGAGACTTTCTATCACACTTATAAACTGACCATCGACCACCAATCTCTTCCACAACCCGTAAGTCTCTTATGTGAGAGTTGGATTCATACTTGTTGACAAACTCTTATCAATAATGGGTAGTTTTTTACTTCTCTCGTTCCAAAAGCTAGCTCAAAGGATATCACACTCATAGACCAATCATTAGCCATGTCCACCACTAATAAGAGATAACCCCAACATCAAATGTTTCGGATAGAAATATTAAAGTTGCATGAATCCGGCAATACTCTGATCTAGCAAAGAATAAAAACAAATAAAAATCACTTCAAATAGGAAGCCGATCCTCCCTTTCAACTTATAATTCTGAAAAGTTTCTTGTATTGTCTCCCATACTCTAAGTAGCACCGACACTAACACATGACACACGACACGATATGTTGATATGTTGTTTCTCGAAAATATAAAATTTCAACACGTTGGGACACGTTGTATATTAAATGTATATTTTCATATATATATGATAAACTATCATTTTTATGATTATTTTAATCAAATTAATTTGATTCAAATTCACAAATAAATAAATAATAAAAGAGTCTATAATGAATTTATACTAAAAACATTAATCGATTATTTGTTAATATCATTAATTGTTTCAATTTGACAAATTCAATTCCATTTCAATAATCCATAAAACTTGATGGAGAAAAAAGTAAGCAATTCACGTTACGGACTCGCATATTAGAGTGTGTCGGAAAAGAAGATAAAAAAAACTTGAGAAGTGAATTGTGTGTCACGAGAAGTGAAAGCCAGCAGAAAAGAGAATACTTTGTTTTTCTTCTTTCTCCTTTTATTATTTTCATTATTTCATTACTTTACATAATTACATTTTAACCCATCATTTATGGAAAATTTTTAAAATTGACCACATGCGTGTCGGAATTCTGAATATTGATATTGAATTTTAGAACTTAATTATCGAAAAATATCGAAAAAGTTAACTAAATATCGAATTTTCCAACAACCGTTGACCGAATATCAAAGAATGTTGAAGAGTATCGGAGAGTATCAAACACGTGTCAAAATGTCCAACTTAACACGATTAAATTACACGTCAAATTTTTGTATTTTTGCCATCGTGTGACTTTTATACTTGACAAAACTAAATAGAGGAAACATATGCACTAAATAAAATAAAATAAAGAAATAAATAATTTTTGGAGAAAATTACTCAACTAGTCTTAGACCTATTATAGGAATATTAATCAAATTCTAAACTTTTTCATTTTTCCAGTTTAGTCCTAAATCTCTACGAAATTTTAATGTAGCCCTTCCAATCAAATTTCGCGGGAAAATGCTAATGTAACAGTCAAGTCATCGCCATCTTACGTGACACGCCGACATGTCAACGGTTTCTAATGAAAATTAGGCGAAAGGCTCACGTTAGAAGTTTGCACTGAGATTAAGGACTAAATTGATAAAATGGAATACTTTATGATTGAATTGATATCGTATAAATTGGTTTAAGATTAATTGGACAACTTTTTCCGACAACAGGCTGTCTCTCTTGCTTAAAAGTGACACTTTGAGTAATTTGCGGGACCAATGATGGTGAGGATCCAACACGTCAAATTTGACACAAGCACATGTGAACGCAAAAATAGCCATTGAACCTGGTTCGATATATTCCCCACATTATGATACCACCTACCAAGAAACCTTCGAAAATCACTCTTCGGGGACCACATTCGGTAGCACCGTCGAGCGATGGGACCCCCACTTAAGTCATAGAATGCAACGAGAGAGTTCGAACTCTCGACCTTGGTGATGAGGGAGAGCACTCACATCATCTGCGCTATCAATGGGTGAGTAGAACATCACCCTTTCTCAAAGAACAGGTTGAATATCTATGCATTTTTTCCTTTCTCTTCTTTTACCCGACAGCTGTCTAATATGTCCACCAGTAATTATTTAAGATATATATATATATATATATATATATATATATATATATTTATTTCCTATGACGAAGACAACTGTCGTGGCTTCATCGAATTGAATATGGAGCAGTAAATCCGTGGATTTGTACGGATCTGATGTCGACGACGGTCGAAAATTGCGACTTGATAGTCATCCTCATTTTTCTAAGTCCAACACATGCTGACATAAACTGGGGGCAAAGATAATTAAGGAAGAGAAAACCTTTAGACGCTTCATTACGCGAGTGTAGGCAAGATTGGCTCCTCTTTCTTGCACACGTGGATCACCTACCACTAACGATCCCATCATCTCAAGGACAAACAAGTTATTTACACTTCGTTTATTTTGCTTAATAATTATTATTTATGTCGTTTGAAATGATTATTCAGTAATTATTTTTGTAATTATCAATAACAACTTATGTATAAATATTTTCATGAGTGGTCAAATTTTTTTTCTACCATTAAGTTTGTACAAGATATAAATGTAGTCATGACAACATTACGTGAACAAAAGAAGTACATGGAGTTAAGAAGCTCTTGAACTTGGCTCCCCCTAATTGGAAGATGTAGCAACTATTTGAATATTATTAAGTCGACTAGTAGTGGAAAATCCTCATCCATTCACTATGACCAATGGAGAGACTTAGCTTTTATAACCGATCAATAGATACTTGTTATTAGGCTCAATTTTTTTTTTTTTTTTTTTTTGTCAGTTCTACTTTACTCATACTCTAATACTCATCCTCAGACTTTTACCTTACTTCTCTACAGGGCGGGGTAGTTAAAATTCTTTCCTAAAACTAAATCGTCCACACCCCAACCCCCGGCGAACCTAAGGATTTGAATCCTCCACCTATCTCTTTCCATGTGAGAAGGGTGGCAAATCTCAGTGGTTATTAGGCTCATTAAAATAAATCAAACCCATTTTTCAACCCATATTTGATGGACTAAGCTATTATATGCGTTAGTCATATTCAATAAATGAGTCATACATGGGTTGAAAATAGTAGAGTTCAAATAATGTGAGTGTTAAATGGGTTCACGACTTATTTAGTTTCAACCGATGACTCTCTCTTGCTCTTGCTTACTCCGTGCACTCACCTCAGTTTGAGTATAAGTTTTCCTAGATTAAATTAAATATAGAAGTGTTTTAATAATATGAGTCGGATATGTATCGCTAGATTTGTATTATATAAAAATGAATCAAACCATATTAAATGGGTCAATTTGGATATGATCATTTTCAACTTGACACAATCCTGACCCAATCCACCCGTTTAATGGAGTCTATTTGTTACGTAGGGGTGAAATTGAGTCAAGCAACTAGTGAGTAGTTGGCAACTTAGGCAAATGATTATGGGAGGTCAACTTGCCCTGATTTCAAGTCGAGTTCAAGCTACTTCATTATCTTGTTGAGTTGAGCTCGAACTTGCTCGTGGACAAGTCTATAAATTTTTTTTTTCTAGTAGGGGTAAAATTGGGTGTGATTATTTTGGTAACTAATATACAATATTATATTTCAAAAATATGTTGAGTTTGTACATTATGTATGTTTTGTTTATCTATAATAACAACATTTTCATGACTCAAAAATTTTATTAAGATTTATCAATTTGTGGGGGAAAATGAAAATGAATATATTTACTGTGGATTTGGTATCGTATTCTCTAAGCAAATTAATGGTGGCAAAAGCTATATTTTAGATCAAATTAGTGTACCATAATTCGAATACCATAACTATTTAAAATTTTATATTCAAGTTCGTCCTGAAGCTTGCGAATCCTCAAATCGACAGGCTCACGAGTTTAATAGAATTTCTATTGCTATTTTTTTAAACAATGTTAACAGTCATAAAATAAAAAATAAAAAAGTAAACTCAAAATTCGTTAGAATAATATTATGCACCCACATTATACCAACTATTTAAGATCAAGAACAAGCTCGACACCGTTATAAATTGATTGTAATCAAGTTGAGTTGAATGAAGCTTAAGCATCTCAGTTTCTTATTCGAGTAAAAATTTTAATAATCAGTTGAGCTCCAGTAAAGTTTCGCGGACCAAGCATACCATCAAGCTTGAGTTTAACATTATATCGATTCAACCCGAGCACATCCCTAAACGTGTCATCAACGGTGCATTTGGAATGAAAAAGCCACATCAGTCACTAGATGTCATTACGTAGTATTAGGTTCTTTAAAATCGGGCTATATGTCAATATACTAAATGAAGTTTATTAAGCATTAAAATAACTAATTGACAGACCATATTAGACGCTTATTAACAACGTGATGTACTCAAGTCCCGTATCAAATGAGAGATGACCGCCTCAAATGAACACTTCCGAGTGCTTTTTAACACTAAGCCCACATCGATTGAACCAAATCGGTGCAATTATTAAATCGGTGCAATTATTGGCCTCGTAATTTAATAATATTTCGATCCTATATATTATTAAGGAGTCCCCCAAATTCAGATAACTGCAAGCTAAAAAACAGAACGTGAAACACCGGACATTTGCCTCAACAGAATTCTGTCTGTACCCAAAGTGACTAAGTGCATGTTTTACTATTACATCCATGTGATGAGCCAGAAGAAAAGGCAACTAGCCAGACAGCAAAAGAGACTACATGTCTCCCTAATCTAGAGATGAAATTGGAAAATAATTTCATTTCTATTTCACTAAGCAAAATTTCGAGTTACCAATCAAACAATGTCCGACCGTTACTCTCTCACTTCTCCCCAAACACATTAAGTTGGTCCACAATCTGTCGATTTCGAGAGCCAATATCATCGAATCCACTAATTCTATGGTCGCGCCCAGATTTTTTGTACCAAAAAATAATGGTGGTTAGTCGATGATCTACCCCTAAATTCTTTTTCTCTTTATGGCAATAACCTTGACGTCTCATCTTCTTCGTCGTCCTCATTAGAACTCCAACATTGACTTGCGCTATCATGCTGATCGTGATCGCCATCTACGGTGGTCGCATTTTCTCTAGTGAGTTCTTGGGCTCTCCGTGCCTCGCCTTCCCAGTCGGTCCGTACCAAGACAAGCAGCATGGTCACGACGCACGAGCCCTGCGCCGCCAATAGCCCGAGCCACAGCCCTTTGAAGTCGAACCCGGCGAAGAAACTCAGCCACACGGCGATTGGCATGCCGACCAGATAGAAGCAACCCAAGTTGATGTGCGCCCCCATCTTCGGCCTCGCAGTCCCTCTGAGAACGCCGCACCCCGTCGTCTGCGGGCAGTTCCCAAGCTCGCACAGCCCTATAATGGGCAAGACCATGGAGGTCAAGGCCACAATGTCAGCATCCTGTGTGAACATCCTCGCCCACGTGTGCCTCACCATCGTAGTGAACACCAAAGCAGCGAACCCCAACACAAAGCTAAAAGCGAGCCCCACGTTCATCGCCAGCCTTGCCTTGTCGGGCTGGCCCGCCCCGAGCTCATTCCCGACCCTCGTCGACACGCTGAAGCTCAGTGAGGACGGGAAGATGTATATCAGCGCGGTTGTCTGGATCAAAACCCCCATGGAGGCAACGGTGGCTCGGGGATTCAGCAGATACCCGCATAGCAAGATCATGATCTCGTACCACCACCACTCAAGGCAGACTGAGATGCAGCTAGGGACCGCCAAGTCCGCGAGGGACTTGAACCCCTTGAGGCATTCCCACGAGAACCCGCCCCACGTCTTCTCATGCACGCCGGAGATTAGTACGTAAAGCATCAGCGACGCCACGAGATTGATATTGGTCAAGACGGCAGCGAGCGCAACGCCTTTGATCCCGAGGCCGAGCACATTGACGAGGAGGTAATTGATAAGGACGTGGAGGATAATAGCCTGAGCAGCGCAGAAGGTGAGCGGCATTGTAATGGACTGTGAGCGGAGGTATATGCGCAGTGGGTGCAAGAGCGACTGCGCGGCAAGGTCAGGGAGCGACCAGAGGATGTACAGCTGAGCTTGAGACGAGATGTCATCTCGTTGCCCAAAATACAGGAGGATTGGCTTCATGTTGAGCCACAGGACAGAGATGGGGATGGAAGTTAGGAGGAGCAAAAGGATAGTCCTCTGCATGGTGAGGCCAAGAACCTTGTACCGGCCAGCCCCGAAGGCCTGGCCACAGATGGGCTCCATACCCATGGCGAGGCCAGAGAGGACAGAGTAGCCCGTGATGTTGGCGAAGCCGATGGCAAGGGACCCGCCAGCGAGGGCGAGGTCGCCGAGGCGGCCGAGGAAGAACATCGAGATGGCCGAGCGGGCGTAGATCAGGAGGCCGGTCAAGACCATCGGGAGGGCTATCGCAGACACGGAGCGGCCCTCCCTGAGCAGGAGTGCGAGGCCGGTCTTGCCGGGATCCTCTGCACTAGGATCTTCTTGATCCCTCCACCGCGGCGATGTCGAGTCTTTGGGGACCAGGGGTTCCAACATGTTGGGCTCGCCTTTAGTCTGATCTGGTCGGAAACGAGGAATGTTTGTCTGCTGAGGGACAGCGGGTGGAGGAGGAGGAGGAGGGATTGTATGTCTGTTTTTGTAAGCGAGAGAGAGAGAGAGAGAGAGAGAGAGAGAGAGTCTTCAGGATGGTGAAAGAGCGAGGCCAGATTTATAGAGCAGGGACGTGCAGGGGATTCGCCTAGGACGTGTATTTTTCGGAAATTCGTAAATGGCATAATTATGACTTTTCTAATTACAAAACTCCAAGAGAAAAAAAAAAAAAAAAAGGAAAAGGAAAAGATCGGTAGGAGTTTTGACAGGATCAATGCTCCCCGTTCACACTGAAAGTCCTTTCGGACGATTTGACCGGCCACGTCACCCCCGTCGTCTTCTTGAAAAAAAAAACAAAATAAGTATTTCGGACGAGATTGACTTCTTTTTTATTTATTTTCATCTATCAAATGCACACTTCTAATTCCATTCGCGCATTGAAGTCATGAAGAACGTTTTCGAAGGCCTCACAGCCACTTCCACATGTTCCGCATATTTAAGAATTTCTGGGGCCGTTCTTGCTGGACATGCTGGGACCATATACTCCGTACCGAGGAATACGAAGACGTAATTTTCAGTGCGTCTGAACCCGAATTGGCCCTAATCGGCAGGATTCCAAGAACAAACGCCATCGAAAAACAGCGGTAGCTGCCGGAATTGAGAAGAGCGGGATTAAACTTTATACAAGGAAAAGCCCGGTAGTGCTCGACCAAGTAAAGAACATTCTCGGCCAGTTCCGAAATTGTGGTTCGTGCTTCGTGAGACAGAGATGGAGACCGCCACTTGTTGGGATTATTTGAGCAAGTTCATTGTACCAGGAGAGGGGGGATGTTGTCGTGGATTCGTACGTTTCTATATTCGAAAGTTGTGGACCTCTTAAAAGTAAAATTTAAAGATATTCCTAGGAGTAATGGAAGAAAAACTCTCTCTCCAGTTAAAAGAGACAGAGCGTACAGGTATCGACACGTTAAAATAAGCAATACATCCAAACAGAGCACTGAATTATCGAATTATAATCCATGTTAAAAGCTTACTCCCTACTAATTAGACATGTGCTTGGCACAATTCGAAAATAATATTATGCGGTTCGTGCTTCGAGACAGGGATGGAGACCGTCACCTTTTAGGATTATTCGAGTAAGTTCATTGTACCAGGAGAGGGGGGATGTTTGTCGCGGATTCGTAAGTTTCGATATTCGTAAATTGGACGTGGGCGCATGGTGTCTACGATTTGGACGCGAGTAGCTTTGATTTATTTGTATTTTTTTTTTTTTTTTGGGTCCCTTTAGCTCTGATTATAGTAAGGGGAGTGGGGTGGATTAAGAAAGAAAATACTTTGTCGCACTTCTAGTATCTTGATTAACGTATGGGCATGCGGCGCTTCGAGAACACCTAAATATTCTGGTGCGCACGGCGCCATTTGAAAAGGGTTGCAAACAAACATTTAGAGAATGTACGCTAATTCCGATCAATTTAACCATTGGAGTGGCCACCCTTCCAACATGGAAGGAGAAGGTGAGGGGTTCAAACCCCCACCTCCTCAGGGAGAGATGGGATGGGAACGCGCAAGTTTCAGGAGTGGGTTTCGACGCCCATGCCCTGCAAGAGACAGGGCAAAAGTTTGAGAGTGAGTGTAGAATAGGTATAGAGTAGGACTGATAAAAAAAAAATTCCAATCAATTTCTAATGCACAGACCAGATATAACTTTTTTTTTTTTCGCACCCATCAATCTTTAGAAAGATTGCATAGGACAAAGGGGCCCTCTATGTAATTATCCCACTGCCTTTTGGTAATTTTTATAGGACCTTAGCTTAACATAATTGAACAGCAACATAAGCATTTTTTATTCGTCCCCCATGTCGACCTATGTTTAGTTTGTTCCTAGGTCAATATTTTAAGCGCAATTTGGGAGCCGCACCAGCCATATGTCTTCTGTCTTCGTTTCAAATTTCGCATAATGCTACAGAAATGTCCTATTTTATGTGAGTATTTAAAGCCCACCATCTCCAAAGTGGGAATAATTGATACATACCAAGTTGAGGTCTAATCTACAACTAGCTAGAGACTCACAACGCCTCTCTACGGTACGATGTACATCTTGATCGCAAGTTGCCCAACAGATTATTAGGGTTTAGTCATGAGGGCCCAATTTGAATATTATTGGGGCCAGATAGGGGATCATAGTGATCCTTCCAACTTTTAGGCGTCTTCTTAGTGCTCACATGATGTATTGAGATTGGGAAAATAATCCAAAAAGCTCTAAATTTATTGTACTTTCATCAATTCAATCATAAATCTTGTAAATTTACCATTTAAGTTCTAAATAATTTCATATTTTTTTAGTTGATTCCATCCAGTCAATTTTAGTAAGAAATTGTAGATGTAGATGTTGGCTGTCCAACATGACACCACTCGCGTTGACAATGATAAATTTTTAAAATTTTTTCAAATTTTCAAAAATTTTATTATTTTTTATTTAAATTTTCTCTTTTCTTTTTCTTTTTCCTTTTGTTTTCTAACCCTAGGCCAATAAGGGCATCACCACCCTCGCTAGCCATAAGCGAGGGCCACAACTCTCGCCCTGTGACCCATGCCCTTTAACTGGCGAGGGCGAGGGCGAGCACAAGGGTGAGGGCGAGGGCCTCCACACCCTCATCAACAAAAAAGTGAGGGTCACAATCCTTGCTTGGATCTAGGCGAGGGTCTGGAAGCGCTCACCTAAAGCAATGAGAGCTATGACATCGTCGCCCAAATTAGGCCACCAGTGACCTTGCCAACTGAGGGTTACAAAAAGAAAAGAAAAAGAAGATAAAATTAATTAAAAAAATCAAAAAACTTATTAAATATTAGTAAAAATTGTCTACTTTAGCACCAACGGTATCACATAAGATGGCCAATGTCCACGTCAATGATTTGCACCTAAAATTGATTTTATGAGCTTCATTGACAAAATGTAAAAATATTTAAGAATCAATTGATAAAATTAAAAGATTTATAACTGAATTCGCGATTCGATTCCTGATTCCAAGGGGGAATCAGACTAGACCAAACCAAGTAAATATACTAATTAGTAAAATATGAACTAAACACTATCTCAGTCCAGTTCTAAGTAATGGAAAAAAATAAGTGATTGATTCTATTGGACCAAATCGAAACTAGACCAGACCAAGCCATCGGTCCAATCCCCAATTCCGGTTTTTGGGAACTAGTCCTCCTGGTCGAATTTCAACTTGGACTCGGAATTGATCATCCCTAATGGATGGAGAAGTCATGAGTATATATAATGAGGAGGGGGGAAAGGCCTATAGGCCATTTACAGTATGCACTGTAATAGGTGCATCAGTCACATATCATTATTAGAATACCTACCTAAGCTGACCATCCATCCACATCAAATTATCACACCAAATGTGCTAAGCTCAATATAAATGGACCAAATAATTGTATTTGACTATCAAGTGATGTCACGCGCACTTCATAAACTCCACAAAAACATGTTTTTTCTTGAAACAAAATATTTTGTGATTAATACTATCCTCCATTTACAAAAATCTCCATCGTGGATATCATTAAGGTGGTATTTAGGGATCATAGAGCTCCACTTATTAAGATCAAATTTTGAAAATATAATCAAACAATGTAAAACTATTATCAAAACTAGTCTCTCTTTCTATGATTTGTGCTTCGGTTCTTGTCATTATGAGTGTGGACTCAACATATTCCTTCCTTTCCTTTTTGTTGGGGATTATCAGCTACTTCTAGCTTTCCCTCACGACTTCCTTTCTAAATTTCGACAATTGATGAAAAAAGATTCTATTTTCATAGCTATTTTCTGGACGTAACCTATCCATTTTTGTACCGCTTTAAGCAACTTCAAGTGTTTCATGCTAAATAATATTTTAAGAGTTGCGTGTATGTAAAAAGCTTATGAAAAACCATAGATTAAAGAGTAGAAGTCATCTCAGATAGTGTCTGATTTTTCTGGCAATAAGGAGAAATTGCGTGTGAAACGCAAAGTTATAGAAATTATAAATTAAATCACATGCTCATTTTTAGGTAAAACCAATTTGTTGCACTTGTAGTCCCATCATATGAGAATTAGTCTGCACGTCCAAGTGGCAAAGTTGGTCTAAAGTGAACGTGCTTTGCATTGACTTTCCAGTAATCAGCAAGTTGGACAAGAATTCTGCACTTCTGGTTTTTTTTTTTTTTTCAATGGCGTGGATGAATTCAATTTTTCTTGCAACTTCTGTTTTTTTTTTCTAAATAGTTTAACGTGGTCGGACTAAGTATCGCAAAGACTCAATTAGAGAATTTGTGAAAAATGGAAAAGTGCTAAAGTATATGAACGACAAATCATAAAAGCGAGAGCTGTCTCTCTGCATGCCTCACATTTGTTTCAAGTTGCGACTCGTGCTTATCATCTTGCCTCCGCCAGTGGGAAAACGATGCGAATGAAACAGTTCCAGCCGGAAATAAATTGGATCTCTATCTACCCCGAAAAGAAATCAGAAATACAGCTGGAAACCCTCACCAGGATAAATCCAAATTCACCGGCGCCAACAATCATATCGATCGAGCCTTTCAGTCGACTTAAAGCCTAAACAGAAGGTTTGACTGGACTTTGCGGTAAGTGGGAATCGTTTGTGAACTCGAAAATTAGGACAAAGAAAAGATCCTTCTACACACATAAACGCGTAAAGAATAAGGAAAGAAGATCCGGGTGAAGCTTCCATGGTTTGCGACAATTCAAAAAGGTGGGAGACGAGCAATTAATGTCAATTTCGTCGACTGTGGCTTTTTCCGGATATGAGTTTCGGAAACGCTCCTGACTCCACTGCTGACTCGTAATGAAGGACTCGGTGAATCAATTAGCGATCACCATCTCCACCCCCAAGGCACCGCCCCCCCCCGTCCCGATCACGACGACTTCGAACCGGTGCGCCCTCTCTTTGCCAGCTCGTCTGCATCGACCTTCGTGGGAAGCCTCGCTCGGATCCGGGGTCCGCGAACCGGGTGCATCATAACCGTTGATCGCTCGAGCCGCACCCCCCCGATCCGTGCGGACCCGGGTCCACGATTCGAGCAGCTGCAACGGAGCGATTGGCGGGTCATTTTTTTAACGAGTCTTTCATACGCACTGTCGATAACTTTAGGTAGCTCGTGCTCTGCGCTGTGCGCTACGTTCTTTTTCACTTTCTTGCGTCTTAGTGTCAATAGTCAAAATCGGCTAAAACAAAATTTGTGGGCGTTAGAGCATTGAGGGCAGTGATTGTCGTCTTAATCATCTGGACAGTGACACCCGTTCACACATGAGAAAATGGAAAGAGAGCTAAAAGCTGGTAAGGTTTCTGGAAGCCCTAATTCTCGCTTTTATAATTTACTCCCAAGTGGTCGCAGAATTTTGTGATGAAGACGTATAATTTTTTTTTTTTAAAAGCCAAGTCTTTGAACGTGCGAGGACCGTCAATAGCTTATCCCTGAGACTTGAGAGCAACACCGCTGATGTATTAGCGTATACCCTCGTGTTTCAGTTATGAATTTTTTAAAAGGAATTAGACGGTCAAAGGCCGTTTTGTGATCGTGAATTGTGCGCCCGCGAGATAGCATTTGTAGTGTAGAATTATATGGTTGTAGGTAAAGCGAATTGTGTGAAAAGAAATTATACACCTGAAATTTTCATCGAAGGTCTTTATCAACTTTTATGCATCTCGACTCGTCCACTTTTCTGGGCGACCTTAACGGGCACACTCCTCCACATCGGCCTAGTGATATTCAAGGCCTTAGCCGTAGAAGACCGGAGATTTCATATTAATGAGATATACATCTTTGTTTGGTTATGCAAACGCCCTATTGACCCGTTCACTTGCCCTTCTTTCTGCAAGTGTTTGCATAGTATCAAAATTGACTTTGAATGTGTCAAAACGCGTTCACTTCTTTTGCAACATGCTTTTATAGATAGTGACTTTGATATATACTTTTTCGATGGTAGATAGCATGGAATCTCCAAACCCTCTGTTGGAGCAAGATCCATGACGAATCGCCTTATCAGCCATGCATTAGATAAGGTTCTGCTTATGTGGTCTCTAACATAGTCTCCAAGTTTACTTGCAATAATTGGTATACTATGGTTTGAGTAAGACATTAGCCACATCATAATAAAGAGTTCCGGCCACCTCACTGGCTCTAGAGTTTGCTAAATTTCTTAAGAAAATACAAAACAAAATTCTCCATCCTCGCTATCTTTTTCTCTTTTTTTGTCTTTTTTCCTTGCAAAAGAAGAAAAACTCATTTTGTTGCGCCCCTAAGTTGGATTAACGTTGAATGAGCAACACAGAATCGCGAATGATGGGATGCGAGAATTTGACTGTTCCCGGTAGTTAGAGAATGTTGACCTTGGAACTAAAAAAGAACGACGGAGCTAGACTATCTACCAGGCTATAATGAAAATCTCCACAAAACTATGGTCGGCTTAATAATTTATCGAAAGTTTGCTCTTTTGACTCCTTTTTTTCCAGTAAGATATTTTCAGCACTAATTCTAAGCTAATCCGCGTGATTCTTTTCCCAAAGTGCACACTAAATGTGGTTGCTACTTCACCTCCAACAGAAGCTATTACCAACTTTTTCTATGTAGGATAGAAGAGAATCAATCTTTATTTATGCTCCATTTGTTTCGTGGAAAATAAAGATTTGGAAAATATTTTCTTAAAAAACGATCACACCTATTGCTCACAAAAATGAATGAACAAATGAGAGAAAAATATTTTTCATCATCCGCAAAGTAATTAAAGCGATTATTTTTGAAAAATATATATATTTTCTAAATCATTAATTTTTTTGCAAAATAAACAGAACCATTGAAATAAATATAAATTGATAGCAGATCAAAGGGCGGTGATTTGACAATAATATTCAAATGGCACGTCATTTTCAATACCAAATAAATTCAGTATTATGATCCTAACCCGAGATATATTTAATTCCTAGTGCCTCTCCTCCGTATATTCTGAAAATTGAAGATAACATTTTCAGTTAACCTAGGCATAGTGGGGGTCATATGCTCTAGGAAAAGCAGAGCCGAAAGTCAAAAAAAAAAAAAAAAAAAAAAAGGCGAATGATTTTAATAGTGAAAACATGTGCACAACAGAAGACTTAACCTAACTATTGTCCTTTGAAATTATCGCTTGAAGAGAGGAAACACCGACCGCACCAATCGTACTTAGAGAGCACTGAGAGGAAGTACTGAACCATATGTCTAATTAAATCTCAACAGGATATGACAAACAAACCGAGGGCGCAAAAGAATGTATGGAAAGTTCATCGTGATCATTTCGAATCTCGCGAGCTCCAGTTATGGAGGAAGTTTGATCTCTAATAGATGCTTCAATTCGGTAAAACCAACTAAGTGCTAGACTATATGCCCCAAAATATCATTATCCACTTCGAAACAAATTGGCGGATGCTTGTCTTATTACAAGATCCACAATATGTTTGATCTTTTGGAGTATCATGGAGGACAACACATATTTAGGTGGACCGTCTATCTTATAACGTATGTTGGTGATAATGATCCGTCGGTTATCGATCGAGAGCCAGGTTTCTAAATCATTTAGTTTTTAGTGCAGCCACCACTCATAAAGCTACCGTGTGGATTCTTTTAGGGATTTGCACTACATTGAAATATTGAGGCTTCATGAGATTTGCTTTGCAGGAACTTGTGCGCCAAACGGATGATATTTAACTTTTCGCCTCTCCTATTTAGTTTGCTATGGGGGACCAGACGATATTGAAAGTGCACCGGCTCATGGGGACGGGCAGGCTGAGCCGAGCACGCGCCTTGACCTAACTTCGTACTCGAGCTAGTCGGACTGGGTTTACGCCTATTTTGACCGTCGGGCCAAACAAGCCACCGAGCCATGATTAGGCCTAATAACTAGGACCAAGGGCTATGTACAAAGGCCTAAAACATTAGTCCAGCATCTCAGGAACATGATAGAAGCCCATTCTGTCAGTTGACCCGATCATATACTTCAAGAGACAAACGCTCTCTTCTTGATTGAGGCTAGAGGCCTCTCCTTGCTTCACTCAAAAGTCAAATGGTTTTACCCATTTACAAGACCTAAAGAAGGGAGGCTACATAATAATGGGTTTCTTGTCTCCCCTGAGAAGTCGAGGCATATCAAAGTATGCTCTGCATGGACCCCCAAAATAATCAAAATTTTGTAGGGCCAAGGGTCGGTTCTAGATTGATCTTAGATGATTACACCCATTGAAGAAATCTATTTCAGAGATTTCAATAGACTATATTCTAATTCCATCGCTGCATTTGCCTTGAGTTTTCTAACGCTAGAAAGGCTCGTGGTAGGGCCATTATCGAGCATCTAGCTAGCTATAATTTAAGACTATAAGACTATCGAAGCCGCCATATTTATATCGAGTTTTATGTGGTTAACCTCCTCCTAAGACTCGACAAAAAGTTGACTCTAAGTCCCTCTAACTATATATACTTGGGGATGTGTTTAGGTTGAGTTGGGCCGCACTTGCTCCAAACTAGAGGCCCGGACCAATGCCCTATATGAGCTAATCAGATCTTTAGCTGTTAGTTAAACAACTATTTTAAGCTTATATTTGTCTTGTAGCACGCATCTTGCATTAAGAATCTCCAAGTACGTGACTCGGTATCTGATGCTTCAATGCTGAGACTCAATGTTGTGAATACAATACACAAACAGTTTGAGATGCATTCGTGCGTAATGTATGGCGATAACGATGGGCATTGAGAGACATTGACTCACTACAATTAAAGGGCCTCGCTTCATAAACATTATTCCTTAAAATAAAGTAAATTTCGCTCAAATCAAATATATAATCAAGGTCAATACGCAAGTTATATACTCGACCATCTCAAGAAATCCCATGTCAATTCCTCTTTCCCTTTCAACCCCCAAAAAAAAAAAAAAAAAAAAAAGTAGTTCCCTTTGCCTTTCTCTTTTTCCCTTCTCTCCTCAAGTATCGAAACAAAGGCAGAAGTCAAGATGTGGTTTTGGGCGAGTAGGTGAGTCGATGGGAGCAAGAGAGTGGACCCAAAAGCAGTTGCTATAGTTAGGACTAAGCTACTTCTTTTAAGCACCCATGTGGTGATTGAGTGCCACATCATAGTCCCTAGGTCAAGAAAACAGTTCATGGGTTTGGCTTGGGCCCTAACCTACTTCTCGCTACCAACACACCCAACCTTTAGGTGCTCAAAACCAATAATAGGAACTATCCAATTTATGCCTATATAAAGTGGTTTCGATGTAGCATGTACATATGTTTAGTCTCAAACTCAATCATGTGGTGGATTGACCAGACTCTATGTTTAGCAATACACGATTTTTTTACCAGTCCTTCCAGTCCCTTGATGACCAAGCCATGCTAATTCAGGCAATATCTTGACCTGGATCGAGCAATAATATCCTGGGCAGTGCTCTCGAATCTGGGTCATCATTGCACTGGTTCTCCACATGAAGGGCAAGGGAGGGGACACTGTCTGAGCTTCTCTTGATGACATGTCTGCGCCGATGCATGTGCTTCTGATCCATCCGGGGGCTCGAGATAACAGAGCAGTTTAATCGAGAAAGATAGCCCCCGAGCTCAATTGTTTAGTTACCATCACTAACCGGCCTAGTTACTTTGAAGCCTAGCCGCAGCTGCTTTTGGAACAGGGAAAACCCTTGAAATGAACCAATGAGCACTAGGTAAAGAGAGGCATGTCGATTACGGAATTATTAGGCATTATTAAATATGATCCGGCCGGATCCGACCAGTGAAGGATCTTGTGATTTTTCATTCGCCACTAATGGAGTACTCGTTTTCTTTCGCAAGTGGTAGTAAATCAATGACCCGCCTGTCTCACAATTCATGAAGTGACTAACCAATCATGTCCATGCCGCAAGAGAGGTGATAAGCGTATTTTTTTAATTAGGTGATTCGCAGTCATAATTGCGGAAGTAGTGTGATTACGTTATGACCTGTTGGAGTTATCAATATTGTGCGCGGTTATGAATGCCATTCTAATTGGCCACCATGAACAGAGGAGGCTCTCGCCGATCAGCCCGTAACTTGTGATCACAATCATATCCAACATATCCGCTATATGCACAGTGGCATCACAACTCCTTTGCGGGCTTCTTACCAAGAAATCGATGCATTCTATTAAAGACGACCCGTCGTATAAATTGTTTTGGATAAGTAAATCAATCATGATCCAATATTAATCCCCTCAAAATTATTAGCGAAAACTCATCGGTTCGTGTCAAAGGAACGGCCCCATATCATTTGACTTCCTTATAAAAGTACACGAACGGATGAGTTGTGGTCCAAGGTGTGATGCTGACCAAAACACACTCACATAAAGATTTCAACCCTAAATTCGAATGTCTTAATATCTTTCATGTTAAATTGGTTCTTCGATACCAACTGTTCTAATGACGACACTTCTCCCTCCCCTCCTCCCCCTCGGGCCCCTCTCTCTCTCTCTCTCTATCTCAAGAATAAAACAGCAAGCGAGATGACAATTAACTGAATTATGCTTGCCAGTGAATTCAATCCATAATTTAACTGTTGAGTGGTCTCCCCTATACCATGAGCGATTTGGTATTGAGTTGACATATTCTTGACACTAAATAGAGAGAACCAAGCGCTAAGGATGACCCTAGCGGGGTTCCACCGCGCTCTAGTCATCGAGCACCCACCAAGAATTTGACAAAAACCGTACCTTCCCCTCACTGTGTAAAAAAAAAAATCAAAACCGCGGCTTTATACGATATAAGATAATCACGTAATACAATCAATCGATACAGGGAGGACGATCGAAAGGAACCCCCACAAAATGGGTGCCCGGCGGATTACAGCTAATCCCCCGTATCGAACTCGATCCTAAAATGTGTGCTCAATGCGCGTGCCGCTCACTATCGGGGCCGTCGTCCTTCCAATCGCCCACGATGCAAAGAACCCGCACCAAGAAAGAAACACACATACACATCACTCGGCAAATCAAGTTCTTTCAGAAAAGGCAAATCAAATAGGGAGAAATAAAACTAGGGAAAGAAACATGTGAGAAAAAAGCTTAAGGAGGACTGGTTAGCTTTCTGAGTGACTGGGCGTCACGATTTGGGGAGTGTCCCGCGAATTCCCCACGCTTTTAATTGCCCTTTTTGACTAACAACAACATAAATATATAACATATATATAGGTATATATATGGATATAAATATATTCACCTTCCATCACTTGACCTACCCTCTCCATGTCATCCCTTTCCTGATCTCTGTCCTCCTCCCCTTCTCTCGCTCTCTCGCGGTCGCTCTATCTCCCTCTCTCCTTCTACCTTAATTATATCCATATGTCGGACCCTAGTTCTCCTAAGGATGAGGCCCATGTGGTCCAATCATCAGCGGAGCTAGACCCTCCACCGCCGCAGCCGCTTCCGTCGCCATCACCGCCGCCGCCCCCTCCTCTTGCACTGCACGCGCTAGACCAAACCCTGCATTCCCTTCCCGTTTACGCGGGCGATGCTCCGTCCCCTAAGGGCAAATCCCCCTCCCCCAGGCATCTGCAGAGGTCGTCCCCGAGGAGCGGCCCCTCCGGCTCCGCCTCCTCCGGCGGGAAGCACCCGTTCTACCGTGGCATCCGGAGCCGGAGCGGCAAGTGGGTGTCGGAGATCCGGGAGCCACGCAAGACGACCCGCGTGTGGCTGGGCACCTACCCCACCCCGGAGATGGCCGCTGCCGCCTACGACGTGGCTGCCCTCGCCCTCAAAGGCGGGGAGGCTGTCCTCAACTTCCCGCACTTGGTGAAGTCGTACCCGGTCCCAGCATCCACCGCTCCCACTGACGTGCGGAGGGCGGCAGCGGCCGCCGCCGCATCGAGGAAGGCAGAAACGAGTGGCGGCACCGATGATACGGCATTGTTAGGTCAGGAAGGCGATGAGGGCAAGACTAGGAAAGATCATCGTCCTGATCAAAGCTCAAAACCACCGGAAGCCGAATTCATCGACGAAGAGGCACTGTTCGATATGCCAAACTTGTTGGTGGACATGGCGGAGGGAATGATGGTGTCGCCGCCGAGAATAAGCTCGCCCCCCTCGGACGACTCGCCTGACAACTCGGACATGGAAAGCTTGTGGAGCTACCCTTAAAATTGTTTCCCCAATTGCGTGTTTCAAAAACTTCCTCAACCAAATTAAACATCTCCAACGACGCGAAAAATTTCACAGATGATTAAGAGGGCTTGTGAGTGTGTGTGTGTGTGTGTGTGTGTATGTCTGTGTGTGTGTGTGTGTGTATGGACAAAAACGACAGTGATCAATTTTCAATACTAGATAGCCAGAACATGACTGTTCCTGGAAACTACATTGAGCAAAAGAGGTGGGGAAGAAAAAGGAGAAAAATTACAGGGCATGCGAGACATTGTCGCAGTGCAGTGATAAATTTTGATGGTAGCAGCTGAAGGAGGAAGCTTTCAAAGCAAAGTTAAAGAGCTAGGGTTTGGGTTTGGCCTTTTATGAACATTTTCTTTTGCAGTAGCTTGTGCTGCTTTGCAGTTCTCTCTCTCTCTCTCTCTCTCTCTCTCTCTCTCTTATTTTTCTTCCTTTACATTTGCGGCTATAATATTCCGAACTGGTTTCCTCGCTGAACTTTTCTTCTTTCCTCATGCGGAATTATAAATGTTTGCTGCTGGTGATGACGATCGTATGTCTGCCTTCTGAGTGCGACCCATGTGTGTTTTTCAAGAGAACGCTCGTGGAAGCTTCATGGGAAACTAGAATCTTGTCTGGATGAAGACGTGAAGAACTTTGATTTATTTTTCATGGAACAAAGAACCAATTCAAGAATAGCAATTTAACACTAGTTCATACAGAGAGAAACGATGTCGCCTAATTGGGTTCTGGGTGTTCTCTCTCTCGCTCGCGCACGGAATGGAAGAGAACAATACGAACGTGACGACGAAATTTTGCATTCTCTCCGGAATTTGGGAACCATCATGAGTCAAATCTCTCAAGAATGGTCCCATTAGACCATGAAAAAACATTAAGAGTCCTTTTTTCATTAAAAGAATGGATGTAGGGATGTCAGGGAGTGAGATTTAAACGATGCATATAATGTCCTGATCATCAATGATTGAACTTTTCTCTCATCGTTTGTCTAAGAAGACGTCGCGGCGGATTTCTCTCCAACCTTTCTTTTCCACCTCTCTTTGGGTATGTTATTATGAAGCTTTTATCTTCTCCCCCACACCCCAGAATTTCTCTGGGTCTTTTCAGGGACTCGTGCTAATAATGGTAAGTTAGCTCATCTTTAAGACCAACTTGCAATATGGCAAGATTAATTATTAACTTTACCTTGAAATTGTCGCAACTTTATGATCAAAAACTTAAATCAGTTGACCCAAAGCAAAATGCGGAAGATTGATCATCATAATCCCCTTCCTCTTTTCATCCGATGTTGGTACTCCTCAGACAGAAATGGAAGAGGATCATCGACACCTTTCTTGGGATTCATAAACCACAATTCATCTCTGACACGTTCAACTTCTTATGTTGAACCTGATGATCATGAGTCGCTGGAGAAAAACATTCAAACGAGGACCTACACGAAGCAAGTTCTTTCTTTCTATTTTTCCTTTTTGCTCCAGTCTTTTCATGGAGACAAAAAACATCTTCCTCTCTTACTTTAGTAGGCCCTCATGGAAACGTGCACAGCACTCCGCTTGTGGTGTTGTTCTTTATTTTCTTTCGGGCAAAAGAAAAAGAAAAAGGGCCTGTCGAAAAATTGACTCCTGTTTTCGTCTAGACATGCAAATCACAAGAAGGGGTCGTATATACGGGTATATTCTGCACGTAGAGAGAGCTCATCGAAGAGTCTGAAATGATCAGCAACTCGTTCCCCCTCTTGGCCAAAAGAAAGGATCCGCATGTTGACAAATAACTGTTCCATTGACCAGAAATATTCTTTACCCTCTTGCTCAAATGAACTACGAAGTCAGAGGTTCTTGTATGACAGATCCCAACTTGTGAGCTTCACAAATGATTGAAGCAAAGAGAGACGCCCCGATAATATGCCTGATTTTCTTGATTTTAAAGCCAAGGCTACACTACGTATATTTTACTGTAAAGGTGATAAGGTGATACCTGCCCTCGATTTGAATATAATCAGATTCATTGAGATGGAAAGTATGTAAAAGTATATGCGTTGAACAATTCACGATATTATCATCACATAAAGTGCTCATTAAAGCTAGAGATAAAAAGTTAAAGGATCGACATATGAGTTCAAGAACAAGTCCAGACCAAAACTCGTAAACAATCCGTGCACTATGTAAAATTATTTATGATCCTTCCTCACAGAGTGCAAACGGAAGAAAAGCGTATGAGACAATCTTGTCTCGCGTGAGGAATAGAAAAAAATTAGAGAAATAAGTCAAGACATAAGAGTGATTTCATACTTAATGACCCAAAAGTAGTGATATTGACTTAATACGGTGTAAAGGAGTTGTACCGAATCAATACATTGTACTACTGAAATCTCACCAGGGTTCCATAGTCAAATATCGGACGCAAGCCTTGATTTAGTTTGATCTCCCAAGCTTTATTCAACCCAATTTGATTGGATTTTCCATGAAGAAGAAAATGTAAATGTGCCCTTTTGAGTATAAAGAGAAATGTCCAGGCTCCTCATCTCCATAATGTCAATTCGCTTTTGGCTTTGCGATTTTAGAGTCGTGCCGATTTCAAAATCTTTGGAACACTCCAAACAGTTGTAAACCTCCTGCGACGACGAGAAAAGGAATTTGAATTTCGGCCGGTAGTTTTCATATTCCCTGTCCGGTTGCGGGGAAATACAGTTTCGGCACATTTCTGAAGGCGGGTGGAAAAGACGGTCGCAGGTCGGCCGAGGAACTGGTGGCGATGGGGCCTCTCGGAGGTTGACAAAAAGTCGTTGGACGCCTTTATATGTTGCCTTTGTTTTCTAATGAGTACCGTCATACTATTCAAGAAATCAAAAAAGGCAAGGCCTTTTTGTCTGACGAGGCATGATAAATACATACATTTCTTGCGGCCAAAATCTTCATTTCGCTTTGAATCATTATATGAGGTTTGACCGTGGAGAGACCGCCAACCTGGCCGACATCGTCCTCTTTCTCTCTCTCTAACTGTACGACGGGCGCCGTTCTCTAGTAGTCTAAAACTTTTAAAACAAACGGCCGCGCGTCAAACTAATCCGAGTGCTGAAGTCAGAAATGTCAAAAGTTCGGCGGCATACCCCTCCATTGTTGGAGCAGATTTTCAAGCATCAGGAATTTGCAAATCAGAACTTAAAGTCATCTATTCATATATTAAGGACATCGTGTAAACGGTTATGAATCAATATCAAAGGTTTAGACTTAACCGGTTCATGATCTTATAAGGTGGAGCCTCTTTGTTTGTGCACTTAAATTATAAAATGAAAAATTCGACTTCATATTTTGAATTTTGAGATTTTGAACTTCATAGGTGTGTACGATTGTAAATTGTTATGAGTTAATATGAAAGGTTTAGATTTAACCGATTCATAATCTTACAAGATGAGACCTCTAGTTCACACATTTAGATTATAAAAAGAAAAATTCGACTTCATACTTTGAATTTTGAGATTTTGAACTTCATAAGTGCGTACGATATTTTGAAGCTTATTCACATCAGGCTAATCATACATTAAAAAACTATGAAAGATGTACATGTCTTATAGTTAAAATTGAGTGTCATTGCTTTTTATATTTGAGTATAATTAATTCACTTTATATAATGGAATAGGTGTGATTAATAATCTTTCGGATATTGAAAGATTACGTAATTCATGATCATGCGTGAATAATCGTCAGAAAACAATGTCTCGGAAGCCGCTACGGAGCAAAATAAGTTTTATTTTCTCACAACCAACAACCGTTATATAATTAAAATGATCAGTAGGATCAACTGTATATCTGTGTGATTGGCCAGAACTTCTTGGTATTTTAATATTCTTTCAAGAGCAACCAACTTGCTAGGGTTTTAATTGTGCTTTTTCTATACGGGGAGCGCTGCTTTCGATGTACAAAAGGCTGTTTTGTTTATGTCTCTCAAGCAGATTCTACTTTCCAGAAAAGGAGATAAAGAAGATCACGTTGCCTTCGATTTGTCGAATTGATTAATTTGAGGCATACCCTATTTAGAGCAATCGAAGATACCGCCTCACCTGCCATTGACCCACATATAGACATCCCGTAGAGAGGGACAGAGAGAGTATTGCTTCGTCATTAAGCAGCGAGCGCTTAATCTAATCAGCTGCGAGTTCTTTAATTAGTATCTCGTCAGAATCCGGCTGAGCACATGCGTTGTCGACCTAAAGGTTCAACCTAGGGCAAAGTGCGTCTCCGGTTTTAACCTACCTTATCATGCAGCATCTGGTGGATACGAGAAAGAATGAGACTTCAGCCAGGACGCCAAATTGAATCGATGTACCTCATGTCTGCGACCACGTATGCGTCGTCACCATCAAATGTCCCAGTGCGTGTACCCTCATAGTACCAATATTATTGCTGGCAATAGTAATTGGCGTGGACCATCAGGACTCATGAAGACTGACAAGGTAAGAAAATGGAAACTCCAGTCTTTTCATGGAATCTAAAACGTGGATGCCCGGATTGGCATACGAAATGTCGTCAAACAAAGAAATTATGCAGTTGGGTTTGGTTCCCTGGGGATCTAAGTTGCTCAAGAGCTTTCAATTGCGTGAGTGCTTGCACCAAAATTTGGTCAGGTCGTCCATGTGGAAAAACATGGGACTAAAGTGTGGAGTATTAAGTACGTGACCCACAGTCGATGACAGCGAGAATTATTGTGGATATTAGCATACATCGATGACCATTATTGACCGGTTACGATAAATGATGACAAATGGTTAACAATAGTCGACAAAACTATCGATTAATAGAGTCCACAGATTATCGGTTAAGGGAGTAGAAAGTTGAACGCATAAAGAGCATCAAGATGTGGTTATAAAAGTTACTAGAGAATAGAACAACTAGCACGGGATTTTAAAGGAACAACCATTTGAAGACAAAATCATGGCATCATGAGAGTATGGGTACAAAACTTTTGGAGATGAGGGAACATGACTATAAGTACAGATGTTTAATGGAGACTGCACACAAACAAACGAATTTACTATCTTTCAATAATCTTTAACTTTCCTGCATTATACTTTCAATTTCCAAACTCATGTCGTCAATTATATTCTAACGTGTTTTTTAATTATAATTTTCAAATTCGCATCATCGATAAAATTTCAATATATATCTTTATCTTGAGTGTTGCACCATCAATTAAATTACGATGTTATATCTTTGTGTGCTCAAGTATTTTTGATGATAGATTCAGAAAAAAATTGCATTTGTATATTTTATTTGAAATAAAGTTATTATTATTTCTTGTCCATCTGCAATATTTTATATTTGGAATCGTCACAAAAGTTATTTCCTATAATAATACAAAAAACGATTTTCAGTAAAAAAAAAATATTTCGTCGTGGTATTCAATTTCAGAATAAGTCAAAGCTTCTGACATGATAAGAACTAGGGTTTCCCGTCTTTTATACGACTAACATTCATAAAGAAACGAATTCTATTGTCCCACAGAAAAGGTAAATAAACTAATCCTTAAGTGACCAGATCGTGTGAATTCAGTGTTGGAGAACATCCATCGATATCGTGTGAGAACACGAGCGTGTATTACGGCTGGTGGGGCATGCTATCGAATCTCTTTTCGATTTTTTTCTTTTTTTTTTTTGAGTTATACAAACAAGAAAGTGATGCGATTTTCAAAAAAAGAAATACAAAACGGTACTGCTGATATAAAAACGATAAGTTTAAAAGATGAAAAGACACAAACTTCCTTCCCTCTGGTCTTGCAGGGCCCCTCCTCGGGGGCAAGATGATAGGGGGGTTTCAAAAGTTCAAAACCGGACGAGTGGACCACCAAAGGTGTCTCCCGGCCCCCTCAATTATCCAAATCATTATTGCTCATTTGGTTTCCCCCTCGTTTAGCATGATTATACAAGTATAATTGAGCATTAAACGTAAATATGTACGTATACATTCTTTGTTCCTAGACAAATAAACCATTTCACCAAATGTTCACTTATTAGACAGGAGGCTATTGCTATGCACATTTTGCAGCTAAGTAGCTCGCTATACTCAGATAATACCGAGTCAGTTTACAGAAGAATTTGACAAACTTATGTGATTATATATGTTAATGGAAGCAGCTAAGAGGAATCTCTATCACACTCCTTTATAAATCAATATATAGTGTATAATGTATCAGTCTTAGCGTTTCTAGCTAGCACTATTCAAATTTAAGATAGAAACTACGATTATTTTGAAAGAGGCACTTTTGCTTTCATTTTTAAGGTTCATGGCAAGGATCTTGCAGTTGTATGCCTTACAGTTGCTTTTAGAAAATTGTGTAGTATTGAGATGCACATGCAAGTTTTATTAAAAGAAAAGTCCCAAATTGAGAAATTTTTGTGGTTTTGCATGGTTAATCTATCCAAGTTAGCCATTAAATATTAACTTAAATTTTTTAATGAATATGATTCCAATTGGGGGAAAGCATTAGATTTCTATTGCATGCTCCAACAATAGCTATCACAGCTAACGATGGATTGGTGGACCCCCAATCTGTTCCTATGTTTGGTGAATATCTTAATGAAGGAATCCCATGACCAACAAATTCACAACGAATTCAAGCTAAGATATGTTGATGCAAAAATACACCCAAATCAAAGGAGAGACTATTAAGATGTACATGTGTTATGCTAAAAAAAAGGTCTCATATCACACAAAATTTAAACTTTTGAGTGAATATAGATCCAATCAGAAATTTTGACTAATTTAGACTTTGGATATGAAATTTAAACTTTTGAGTGAATGTAATGTTGACTGATTCAGAATTTGGCTTTCTCTCGGCAATCTCTTCTAGGTAAAAGCATCAGTTTTCTATTGCACGATCCCACCATGTTGCTCACTTGTAAAATGTCAATGTCTTTAAAAAAGAGTGTGCCATCAACCACATGATGTGTTTATACAGCAAAATAGACCCCTGTTAGAGTATGGGTCCCCTACGCCTATGACTAGCTTGGACCAATCCGAGTAGCACTAGCCGTTAAACTGTCCTTAACTGCCTAAATCCAGTACAACAAGTAGACTGCAAACTAAAATCATGGACATAATATAGATGCGGATGTGGTTAAGATGATGATATAGAAACTTGTCCTGCACGTTGATGTGTATGTGAGGAAAAAGAAAGATAGCAAGCATCTTGATTCTATCTGCTCCCTAGTCAAGTGGCTCACATTATTCATTCATATCCACCAAATTTCTTGGACAACCCCAATCACGAGAGACAAAAAGACGATTTTTTAGGGCAAAAGGAAGGAGGGAGGGAGGGAGGGGGAGGGAGGGAGAGAACATTATCATAGCTTAAAAGTACATTTTCGAAAGAAAGCAAATTTTGTCCGTACCCTTTTTTATGGGAACGATGAAAAAGGCCTACTCGATTTAGCCAATATCAAGAAGTTTCTGAATCTGATCATGTCAACATATGAGTTCCATCTGCATTAGCCGCGAGCAAGATTGACTGACCAACAAAGATTTGACTGATTCAATCAATTTTGCCGAAGGTCAATCGAGCGCCAAGACCAATTTGAATACACGATCATTGAGGCTCATGCAGAATCATTCTGAACTTGGAGAAAAGCAATCTTCCTTTATTTTCCTCACCTTCAGTCAAAAGACTGAGAATCTTTTAAAAGGAGGAGCATGATGGGGCAATCTTGGTTATGAAACTTTTCCCCAATTAAGCTTCAATTAGCCAAGGACGAGAGGAGTCATTATTGTAATTGAATTCACTGTCATTACCATTGGAATAGTCGATTGCGTTGTTAAAAGTTACCTGAATTCAGCATTATTGTACCTTTGGGATTCAACATTGATTTGAATGCTTTTTGGCATTCTAGAATTTACTCAATAACTTGAGAGAAAGGATGTTGGACCCCTTTGGTACCGCCCATAACATAAATAATTGCTGTGGTCGTCCTTTTTAATGCGTCCAGAACCAAATTGTCACGGCTACATGCAATTTAAGATGTGCTGCTGACTATTTTGACCAAAACTTGTCATTGTCAAACCCTAAGTACTATACTGATCAAGACCTAAATATAATATAGACCCGGAAAATCTTAAATAGGATTCACATGTATTCTACATGGTTTTGGAGAAAATAAAAAAAGGAATTTCTAAAGGTCCATTTGTTTCATGAGAAATATGCTATCAGAAAACATTTTCCTCATTTTGAGGTATTTAGGTTGCTTTAGAAAATGAGTCAACAAAATATTCAAACTTAAACTCAGAAAAATGACTTCATCTTTCAAAATTAGAAATCTTCCCATATACAATTAGACCTCAATGCTTGGACTTTAGACTTTGGTGCTTGGGCATAGGGACCCTGATGATAATGGCCAGTCCATAGCAGTTGGGCCTACAGGAGGCTAAACCCGATTCTCTTGAGGTTCGGCCTGAGACGCCAATGGCCGTGCCCAAGTTCCAAGTGGCCGCACTTGGGATCAATCCCCACGTCCAAGACGCCGATGCTCAATCTTGTGTCCACCAATACTGAGCCTAAGTCCTCGACACCTATGCTTGGGTTCCTAGTAGTTGGCCTAAGAAACCCTAGCTACCACGGTCAAGTTTGCGTCCTTATAGGTTGAGGTGTAGTCCGTTATGCTCGAGTTGGGGTTCTCGACACTTGGGCTCGAGGCCTGAGGCGGTTGAGCTTGGGTTCCTTAACTTTAGGCCCAAGTCCTTAGCACTCTTGTTCAAGTCTTCAACAAGAGTGCCAAAGTCCCATGCTTGTAGGCCCGAGTCCCTTACATGTGGGCCCGAGACCCCGACAGTCGAGTTCAAGTCCCCCGTGGCTAAGTCTAGTGTGACATCTGGAAAATTCCTACATTTATTAATACATAAGAATTTGGTTGCGATCAATTAATATGACTGTTATGTTTTAGGATGAGTTAGAAATTTACTAAGTTAATTATTTACTTATGTTTGGAAAATTTTGCCAAATGCTTTGACAAGTTCAAAATTAAATTATTAACTTATGTTTGGAAATTTTTGCTAAACATTTTGACAAGTTCAAAATATTTCTCAGATTTATCAATATTTAAAACAGACCCTTTTGATTGGAACCTCTCTACTCTTTGATTCAATGATTTCAACCTATGAGCATTTAATTCTCTAATCATGGTTAACCCATCTCCTCTTTTATTTTTCATTATGGCCGTATATAAAATTAAGAGGTAGAGAATTTCCAACATAATGCCCAATTTCATTACTTCACCAATCACTCTCTTCTTTCTTTTCAACTTTCACTTTCAATTTCAAAAGTAAAAGCAAAAGATTTCACACGCTTATTATATTTAAGTCTTGAGTTTGCTTCTAGGTTTGAATGAGGTAAACTCATTTATTTCTTCTACTCCTCATAAATGGAATTGTTGTTTTCAAGACAAAAATCATTGATTTTGGTTTTGTTTTACTTTAAAAAAAGGACTAAGGCTTTGTCTTACTCAAGCTATTATTGAGGTAAATGACAACTCTAGATGCTAAGTTAGGTTATTCTAATGAGTATCTAACTTAGTTGCTTAATGGGTGTTTACTTTAAGTGGGTTTTATGAGCATGTGTGAAAAATTGGTGATAGCATGTTGGGTTTTTCACTTGTGTGAATTTTGATTATGGTATGTTGAGTTATGTATTGATAATAGGTATGAGCTAATTCTTTTGATGGTTGTTGGTATTTTGGTGAATAAAGAGTGTAAAAAGAGCAAAAAATTTATGAAGTTACCAATTCCAACGGGTTACCGAAAATGGCAGTTACCGATTATTGATTATGACAAGTCACTTAATATAGCAGTTACTAATTACCAATTATGGCAAGTTACCGAGAATATTAGTTACCAATTACCAATTATAGTGGTTTACCTAATCGGGAAAGTTATCAATAATAAAAAAATAAAAAATTAATATTTTTTTTAAAAAAAATCATTTTCTCATGCTTTCCGTTTTATGGATGTTTTAGTCATTCATTTTTTTTAGCATGATTATTTAACAATTATTTATCCATTTTATTTAGGGAAAATATGTATGGAATGTTGATATGGAATATGTTGAATTGGTGATGGTTAAGTCAAACGATATAGTGCATTGAGAGCTAATGTTGATCATCTTCATGTGCATTAATGTTGCATAATAACATTGAATATTGAAAAGGAAAAGTATCATTGTCCACATGAGGGTAGCCATGTTGCCTCATGTGTCAAGATATCTTAGGGAGTGTTTCGAAATGCCCCGCATCTGAGATTATATATGAGTATGGCAAGATGGCCCGTGAGTGGATCTTGTGAGATGTCTCGAAGTTGAGATACCCTGAGTATAAGAATACTCGAGAGTGTTTGGGAGGTGGAGTAAATAAGATTATACATGCTCATGAATATACATTTATGCATGTTGATAAAGTACCAAAGGATACTAAAAAAGCTATATGACATACGTGTGCATTGAATGGATAATACCACTATGACATTCGGATTTTCACTAGACAAAATAGCAAGCCCTAAATGTTTGACGGTCCACGCTACGTTAGCGAGCTCGCCGTCGGACTACACCATTCACGTCCTCACGGTGTCGTCAACTAGTGACCCCATTTCCACTTCATCCGAGGACGCGTCTACATCACCAAGCTGCCACGTCCTTTACAACAGTCTTGAATTTTTCCCCATTATTGCCAATGAAAACTTCTAAATCATCCTCCATCATTTGAGGATTCTTGAACCATCCCTCTCCGCCACATTTGCTACAAAAGGGATAAGGGTCAAGCTAGCCAAGGGATGGAAGAAATAGTCAATAATTGTTGCTGCACAAGATAGGGACTATGGCGGTGGAAGGGGCAGCCAATGAATGAGAGAGAGGGGGGGCTACTTTTTACTGGGAACACACGCCACTCCTCTTCATTTTTAGTCCACCGCCAAAGTCCCCAAGCCCCCCTCCTCACTTTATTCTCTCAGCCTAGTTGCTGCCAACAAACCAGCAGCCGAAGAGACAAACAGCTTCAATGTCTTCATTGCTCGCCCTTAGAAGAACATCGGGCCAGCAGCAAGCCATCTCCGTCGACTCGAGACCGTCGTACACGAGAACCCGAGGCAAGTGGATGCCCTCCATTCTATTCTATATTGATCGTTTGTCGTGCGACGAGAATAATTTCGTAGAAATCCAAGAACGTTGTTGAGATTTTCGTTAAATTGAAGTTTCGACTACATTATTTGTTTAACCGAAAGTTTTGATTATGTTACATAGCTATGTTGTCGAGTTCAAAATAGTCGAGCTCGTGGTTAGGTCATAGAGATATGGATAGTTGATATTTGGCACATGCGAGGGTCAGAACGGCAAAAGCTTTGAAGGAAAGCCGTGATTGGGCTGAGGGCAGGTTCGGTTCTAGCCCAACCCAGAAATTTATTAATTTTTTACCGACTTATGTGGTGTAAATTTCATGGGGTGTTCTCCATGAGAGTTGTTCCTTATTGACTGTTCTACGACATAATTTAATTTCAGAATTCTTGGAATTCATATGACAAAAACATATCTGAAAAACTTCAAGATTCAAAATCTGTTTTTGGATCGCTGGACCAACCTGTTTCTACTTTTCATTTTCTACAGATTTCTCGATCCAGAATTATAAAATATGTTCTTCACAAAAGTTGTAGATAACATCTCAAGATACCACATATTAAATTTTCATAATTTTTCGGTCTCATTTGATTAGTGTGATATTTATTTTTCTACTCAATTTTGTTCTAGAGATTTTGACTGTTTTAAGCCCAGCTTGCAGAAATTATTTACAACTGTGTGAACTGAACCGGATTTCAAGTTCTTCGCAAAAGATGTTCCTTTAGGTCTTATCCACCTCATACTAAAGTTTCATAATTTTTGAAGACCGATTACTTAGACAATAGCCATTGACTCTAAAGACATGCGGGACACCTTATGAGTCTAGATTAGGCCTAGGATGTGGGACCTCCCCCATGGTTCACTTAATATCTATATGGATGAGTTTGTATTATTCTAAGGAATGAAAACGAATGATGATCCATTAGATGCATGCTTGAATCTCTGAATGCTGCATCATAATGTGAATGTGTGACTGAGAATGTCGTCAGTCCTTGGGATGACGATACCTTAGGTTGTAGTAAGGATGCCTAGGGGGTAACTGGGTTCCTCCAAATGCCCGGAGGGTGTAATGCAGTTCCCCGAAATGCCTCGCGATGCCGGATGGGTGTGAGATGCCCAAAGGGTAACAAGGTTCCCCGGAAGATCATGGCCGCATGAAAATATATTGATCATGACTTTGGTATTTATGAATCGAACTATTGGTCATTTGCTAGGAAAAGTTATGACTTATATTGATCAATCATGTAATTTGAAAAGGTTCTCAGGCAAGCTACTGTGCATGTCATTTACGAAACTTTCTATTGAGACTTTCTTTGTCATACACTATATAGCACCGACACGGACACGTGACACGCGACACGACACGACACGACACGACACGTCGACACGTCATTTCTTAAAAATAGAAAATTTTGACATGTTCCGACACATTATATATTAAATATATTTTTATATATAAATACATAAATAAATAATAATAAAAATAACCTAGAATTAATTTGCACGAAAAAATATTAAATAATATTATTCATTATTTTAATTTGTTACAATAATACACAAAACTTAGAGGAAAAAACATTGTTTAAAGAAAAATGCTGAAATGATATTTTTAAATTTATTTATTTATCATATATAGCATTTTTTTATTACTTCTTTCATAGTAAAAGACTTTTAAAAAAATAAAAAAATTCTAAAAAACAAAACTGAAAAAAAAAATTGACCCCGTGCATGTATATTTATAGCAATTTTATTACTTCTTTTATTACTTCTTTTATGTATATTTATATTTTGACCCCTCAAGTATTAGAAATTTTTAAAATTGACCCCGTGCGTGTCGGAATCGCGTGTCGGAATTTTGGACTCGCGTGTCGGAGCGTGTCGGAAAGAGTTGACCACGTGTCGGATTTTTCGACACTCGTTGACCGCGTGTCGGGATGTGTCAGAGCGTGTTGGACACGTGTTGGAGTGTCGGACACGACACGAAAGCTTCCGGAGAGTGTCCGTGCTACATAGGTCATACAGTGATCGATTTGTATGGTATAGGCCGGTGGACCTTCTACTTGCTTGGTTGTTGACTTCATCTTTTCAGATAATTAGAATGTCGATCCCACTTGCCTCCTCAATGATTCGCTCCGAGGTGCCAGTGAACTTCACTTGGGAGGAGGATAGGTTCGTAGGCCCTGATTTTCCTAATACTGTATTATTTCAGATCAAGTTGAATATGGTCATTCATGTAGAACCCTCGACGGGGCAGGTTACTCTTGAGTTCGTCGGGATGTATGCTTGCGTTAACGAATGTACGATGGGTCCACTCCCATTGTCCTCTGAAGGGTTAGGAGGCAAAGACAGCCTAGCAACATAGGAAGGAGGTAAGAGGGGACAAAATTTTTGGAGCTCGGAAGATTTTGATGACATCAAGGGCCACTATTAGGCGAAACTTGTACAGTTAGGTGGGGAGGGGTAATTGACCTAGAGTCCAGTATGGTCAATTCAGTACTGACTTTTTGTACTTCCTCATAGCACTCCACCTATCATCTAATGTACATGTATAAATAAATAAGAAATGAAGTTGCCCTATTTATAGAAAATCGCGTATACCCCATAATTCTCTTTAATCCCTCACGCTTCCTCATGCTTTAGAAAATTAAAATGAAGAAGATATTAGCGATAGTAGTTCTACAGTAGTCGTGACGTGCTCGAATCGTCACAACCATACATTCGTGTAAGGTATTTGCAAAAAAGGTAAGGTGTATACTTATGCATTGACCATATTGCTTCAAATGTTTGTGATTATTATGCTATGGTAGGTGCAAAGGTGAACTCCTACTTTAGATTTAGAGATATCACTTATTAGGTTTCAGTTCATTCTTTTATTTTTCAGACACGTAAGATGACTCTTCCACCACCACTGCTTTTTAAAGCCCTGGCACATATAGAGTATGAGTGTGAGGAGGTTGTGTTGTGTAATATGATTTTTACATATATCAAGTGTATTATTACAATATGGATTGACGTAGGACTTGTTGAGTGAATTACCCATCGATATGTAACCCGGTAGCACTTAGAGGTTTTGATGGTCCTCCTAGTTACATTGTCAAGAAGCCATCATTGTGGGAGGTTATCAATCCTTAGATGTTAGGTTGATGTTGTACAATTTGCAAAATGCAGCCAAACATGGGACAATCATTTTTATTAAAACTAAGTTCCTTGAAAAATAATTTCCAGCAAAGTTCATCTTTGGTCAAATAAATAAACGGAACCTAAATTTAAAAAATTTTGACTAAAAGGAATTTCTTAACTTTTCTTAAAAAGATTCATCTACCCTCGAAAGTTTAAGCGATTAGGAGATAAGTCCACAATGTATCCATCCAGCATATTACGTAACTTCCCCCTTCACTAATCACCCGGACAAGATAACCAGGGGACAGAAAAATCCCGAAGATGGAAGCGAGATCCATCGGCCTGGGCATCGGCGATCTCCGCTTCCGGGATCTCTAAAAACTTTGCCGAACGCAATAACCGACCAAAAAAAAAAAGTTAAAAACTAAAAAGTGGAAAGAAATAAAAAAGAAAAGAAAGGGACATGGAATCCTGAGCTTGACTAACCTTTGGGAAACACATTTGACAATTGCTTTCTTCGCTCGGTCTCCCGTGCGGACCCGGAACCGGCAAAACGTGAAAAAGAATTCGGAACGCTCGAACTTTCAAAACCGTGTCTCTTTTAGCCGGCCCAGCGAAGCCGGGGTCGATGGTCATGGTCCCCCTGCTCAAATTCTAAGGGCGGCCGCGAAGTAAAACCCCCGTGGGGCGTGGCGGTTACTCCCAGCCCCCGGGCAGTGCCGCCGTACACGCGCAGTCAACGCTGCTAAGCAACCACCCCCCCAGTCCCACCCGGCTTTTTGACGGTTCCGGGGCTCCGCTCCGTCTCTCTCTCTCTATCTCTCTCTCTCTCTCTCTGGGCTCGGAGCTCCCGTTCACACTTCCGTTCCGTCCTCGTCCCCAACCCCACGCAGCGCGCGCCAGACGGTACGGGGTGCTGACGTCACTCCCCTACCCCAAATGGCCCAGCCGAATTCCTGGTACTCACGCTCTCTGCCCACGGGGGAATCGCACGGACGCCAGGCCCCGCCTCATTTAATTTCCAAAGCTGATGAGATTTTTATTTTATTTTTTTATTGTTACTTGCCTTTCCTTCCTAATTACGAAATACATGCCGGGTGTGAAAAGTTAAATTTTTTGGCGCGTGAAAAAAGGATAATATTTTTTATTTTTTTTGTGATGAGAGGAAATTCATATTTTGAAAAACATTTTCGTAAAAATGATTAGTTATAGTGTTTGGAATAATTGGCCAACAAAAGTGTTTCGCTACAAATACCATTTTATGCATATATATTTTTGTGCATAATGAAAATATTTTTCATTTATTCATTTTTGTAAGCGATGCAAGCGATCATTTTTAAAAGAATTTTATCGACACCATCTATTTTTAGCGAAATAAATGAAGTATAAATAGCAATAATTTTTTACTTAGCCTAATTGATTTTTTTCCAACGCAATGACACATCTAATTTTCTAGACACGATGCCACATCTAGATAGTGGTCGCATGCAGCAGTTGCAAAACTACGAGGAAAATACAAGACTAGCATAGGAATGATGGTGGGCATCAAAATTGATTCACCGAATGAAACGAACCTAGTCCCACTTGATTGTTGGAAAATCATCATTTGTTCGAAGGCATAGTTCTGGCAAATAACTTGATCAACTAATTTCATGGTATGCCTGACCTTAACTTTAGCATATTGTGCAATTGGAATTAAAGTGTAATAATCCATTTACAATTGCGAAGTTCACAGGAATTCAATAATCACAATAAATTTTATTGTCAAGGCATAGTTGGGATTTCTAATATTATAAAAAATAAATTTTTGGCACGTGTATCACCGTCGTCATAATTTATGATTTTTTATGAATTTTTTCCTAAAAATTATTCACCGAAGTCCCACGAGCATCCCAATCCACAAAAATATCGATTACGCGGCTAAAACGTTTTTTTAATTGATCATTGGATAAATTCCAGAAACTTTCGGCAACGAAAAACCCAGAATTTAAAAATAATTAACCACGTGATATTCTCCAGGTGGGAAAAGACGAACCCGATCTTTCACCGTCACCTCATTGGTCCAGCACGAGCGGGGGACAGCAAGTGAGTCACTTTCGCGCGGTTCCGTCCGACCAATCAATCAGTCCCTCTCGTCAGGATCCCAGCTGGGCCGCGACACGCGCAAACCACACGTGTTGCTTCTGGCGGGTGCCTCGCCACGTCGCCACTAGGAAAGCACGTGGTAAATGCCCGAGCTGCTCCCGCTGCGCTCCATAGCTAAGCAAAGGACCGATCGAAACCACTAAGCAACTGACGGAATGAAGGGAGCAATCGTTGTTTATCCGCTGGAAGAACCGTGGGCTCCAGCCTGGCAGTTCCTAAATATCCCCGAACCGATCCCGCGTGCGTGTGCAGTGCGTGCCACGTGCCGGCTCCTCAATCCCCCCCGCGCAAAACCTATAAATACTCTCGCCCCTCTGTCCTTTCGCGGCTCAACGACCCAGCGAAAGAGACCGAACCCGAGACCCGAAACAAGCTTCGAACTTTCTTGATCCCTTCTTCGATGGACGTCTGGGGGCGATTCTTGGATCCCGCCGCCGCCGGCCCGTCCTCCCCTTCCTTCTCTGGCTCGTCCCAGCGGCGCGCCCACTCCGACGAGGAGATCGCGCTCGCCTCCAGCAACCCGAAGAAGCGGGCCGGGCGGGTGGTGTTCAAGGAGACCCGCCACCCCGTGTACCGCGGGGTCCGGCGCAGGAACAACGGCAAGTGGGTGTGCGAGCTCCGGGAGCCCAACAAGAAGACCCGGATATGGCTCGGGACGTACCCGACCCCCGAGATGGCCGCCCGGGCCCACGACGTGGCCGTGCTGGCGCTCCGCGGGCGGGGCGCGTGCCTCAACTTCGCGGACTCGGCATGGCGGCTCCGGGTGCCGGAGTCCCAGGACGCGGCGGAGATACGGGTAGCAGCGGCAGAGGCGGCGAGGGCGTTCGGCAGTGGGGAAGCAGGGGAGGAAGTGGAGGAGGCCAAGGGGGCAGGCGGTGGCGGCGAAGAGATCAGTGCGAAGGATTCCGAGGACGGCGACGTGGTCATGAACAGTTTGAGCTCGCCGGAGAACCCATTTTGTATGGACGAAGAGGCGGTGGTTGGCTGGGATTTGGATTCTTCGGAACGGTGGATGGAAGGGCCGTTGCTGTCTCCGCCGCCGGCGGAGAGGTTTCGCGTGAACTGGGAAGAGGTGGAGAGCGATCATACGGATGTGTGTTTGTGGAGCTACTCCTTATAAGCGACAGACGAGAAAATAGTCGAGATAGTGTGGTTTTCCTTGAAATTTTGTATTTGATCAATGTCCGGGATTTGTATATTAGAATTATTTTGAAGCAAATTTATAGAATTGTCGTAGCAAAGATAGGAAGAGACCAGTTCGTGACAAAACCAGACATTCTATATGTCTGGGTACTATATAAATTGGCAGACGTGGCAAATATTTTTTGTCGTCGTGTCATTAGAACTGTGTTTAGTGAAATTAAAGTGCATGAATATTTACATTGTGAAAAAAATGATTGACATTTGTGGGTGATTTTCTTAATTTTTTTTCCTTTTTTTAATTAAAGCTGATATGGCATAAACTCGTCGAATAAAAAATGATTTTCTGAGAATGCAACGGGGGTGCCTCAAAGAGGAAAGAAGTTGAACGGTGAACGGGCAACAGAGCAAAACCGAAAAGGTAAGCAGTTCATTCGTGAAAAATTGCTAGATCTTATAATTAATGCGGCGGTGTAAGACTGTCGATAATAACATCGTGTTATAGTTACGATGCTTATTAAATAACCTTTTCTTATATAATAATTAACAACTTTTACAATAAATATTCCCTATCTCACATGTACATATGTAATCTTCTTTATTTTTATTTATTTCTTCTTCCTGGGTTCAGTTTTGGACTTTGGGTTGGGCTGAACAGTTACTTCACCAACTTCTTGTAGCTTTAAGGCCTGATGGTCCTCATCTTGTTCTTACAGGCCTTAAAGCTTGCTTCCTTAGTGATCTCCTTTGCTTTTCCTTCCCCTTCCTTTCGTTCTTCTGTTTGGAGGATGTTTTATGTTATGAAGAGCGTGATTTCGAAGGGAATCTCAATATCAGAATTTGGTTCAAGAAGTACATGGAATGCTCATGTTTTTTTGTTGAGATGCATTAGGGAAATAGGATATGACATAATGGGTATAATCATAAATTTAAATGGCTGAGCATATTGGTCAATTGATTTCGCCTATACCTCACTTTTCGAAATTGAACCTTCCTCCTTATATCTTATGCTCACTTACAATTTTTCCTAGATTAATTTGCATTTAAACTTCAATCTCTCTAAGCATAGATTTAGCTTTAGTTTTCAGTACACCTACTCTCTCATCTTACGTGTAATGACTATTCTATCATTCTTTATTCAACATGATTTAAGAAGTGACCATGGGAACGCGTTAATAGAATCTCTTGTACAACAAATTTTCTAGTTTTTTATTGGGATAAGTGCATTGGAAGTCATAAAATTTGTTATGAAAATGCAATTAAGTCCTAAAACTTTCAAAAAGTGCAATTAAGTCCTAAAACTTGTCACAAAGTGCAATTAAGTCCTAAAACTTTCAAAAGTGCAATCAAGTCCTAAAACTTATCAAAATTGTTCAATTTAAGTCCTTCCATTGATTGCACTTTTAGAAAATTTTAGGACTTGGTTGCACTTTTGAGACAAGTTTTAGGACTTGATTGCACTTTCGAGACAAGTTTTAGGATTTTATTGAACCTTTTGAAAGTTTTAGGACTTTATTGAACTTTGTAATAAATTTTAGGACTTAATTATACTTTTTGAAAGTTTTAGGACTTAATTGCATTTTCATGATAAGTTTTAGGACTTCTAATGCACTTATCCCTTTTTTATTTGAAGATTGGATAAGGTAGATCTAATTATGAGCATGGCCGCCAACAAGTCTAACTAGTTCTGCCTAGTCCACATACCCTTGAAGTGTAATCAGGCCCAACTTGATTGGGCTCGGGCTGAAAAAGTCATCCTTCTTCGCTTTTTTTTATTTTTTATTTTTTTGTAACAATAGTCTCGATCGAACCTGATCCGGCTTGGTCCATCCATCATCGCCGGCTAAATGGAGGTTTTCCCACGCCTTGTCTTTTCATTTCTCACTCAAAGCGAGAAGTCAATGTTTTGCGATGTACTCTCTCGGTAACCCCCTCGTTCCATTGGCGTATCTCGCCATCTCCCAGTTGTCCTTTCTTCTCTCGGATGAAAGAAGGGACGAATCCCGAAAGCAGAGGGGGGCCCCTCTTTTCCAATTGACTTCGTCCACGACTGCACATCGCAACTCGCAGCGAAGTGAATTTTTTTGACGACGCTCTTTGAGATCGAGAGCGGCCCTTTCCATCATCACGAAGACCCGTGCCTGGGACGCTTTCTCAACCCGCTTCTCAACCGCATTTTCAGCGCTTATAAATTCCATGAATCATTATCATTCTGCATCCGCAGCTTTTCATTGGATTGCTCTTGCCGCTGGACCAATCCAGCCGCACCCACATGTACCTGATAAGGTCAACGCCGATTGTAAGGCACATGTCCGCGCCGTTTTCGAGGTTATTTTAAATGGGAGATCCTGTGATTTAAACATGAAGCTTGATAAATTTAAATCAAGGGTTTCAATGAAGACTTCAGGATTATTCCCTTCAATAAATAAAGAAGCAACATCATCTTTCTATTGATCACTCAAAGAATAGGATTTAATTGAGATTTGTTTCTCGAGAGTACTAAAGGCTACCATGATTACTCAATGAAATTTCTCTAAAAGTCCCACCAATGATCGGGTTAAGTAAAATTTATATTCATATTAAGGTTGTTGTCTACAATCAATCTCTCTCTCTCTCTCCCATCCATATTTAACACTTATTCTTACAATATTGTGAGAATTTAATTCATAAATAAGTTTTTACTTCCATGTAATTCGCAATTCAAAACATTAATTTTCATTAGAGAGAGGATTTAACCACGTCTTTTTTCGCACATGAATACCGGTATTCGTTAAATATATACTAAGGTCGGCATACTATAAACAGAACCATACATCACACATAGTATTGTTTGATTGGAAAGGTTTTACGCCTTGTATAGAAACCTAGCTTTTTTCTTAAGAAAAGACTACACCGGTCTTCATGCCCAAGATTGATGCTGCTACCACCGTATAGATTTCATTGGAGGAGAGATTAGGACGATTAATCTCGAAATTAGCGATCGACAAATAAGAAATTAAGCTTTCGTGAGAAGTTAGCAATGCTGGGTAGACGTGTTTATATCCTAATATTTAATCTCCTGAGATATTTTTGCCATTACATCCTTTTTATATTAATTCATTCATCGCAAATTCCCATGTTGCTTTGACCTAGGTGCTAACGAAAGACCGAGACGTAATATTTTCTTTGTCTCGCCCAAAACATTACCGACCAAATCGCACGGCCGTGTAAGGCACTTTCAGTTATTGTCTCCGGAGGGGGTACTAATTTTAGAATATGTGCGACTCTAATGGTTAATTTATGGAACATAAATCTCGTGCTCCTCTTTGGCCAAAAAAAAAAAAAAAAAAAAAAAAATCTCGTGCTCCTCTCATGATTTTTGTGCAAGTCTTACTCAGTGAGGCATTGCGAGCATGCATGCAGGCACTGCATCTAGAATATCACGTTCTCTTTGTTGATCGATGGAGTAAAATATGCAGAGAATTCGCGCGGATACAGGAAATTTTTGGGTTGAACGAACGGTCTTGCACATTTAGACTTTCAAATGACATGAATTGGCATGTTTCGAATGAACATCTAGTCTGCCGTGATGAATAAAACGTAATTATTAATGGAACGAATAGTTTGATAATAATAGATAGAATGGACTAACTCGCATCAAATTGACAAAGCTTTTGTGATGATTAGATAATACATACAATGGATCTGGAATATACGATGCATAGGTATTTCATTTGATTTTGTTTTCCCTAACTGACCATGAACTGGGATTTCTTAGAAATGGAATTCGAATATCACAAATTTCAATTGATAGACGAAGCAAAAGCGGCTAATCATTCACGAAAGCCATCGGATATTTTAGTTTGTGCAACATCGATGAGGGGACACAATGCTTGAGATGGGATTAGCTCTTTTGGGGGCATACGCCGGTCGGGTGATGAGGCATTTTCCATGGTTGATTATAGTCATCTCGGTAAATGAGGGAGAGATAACTAGTAATCAATCCACATGTACAAAATTCTTCAACGCTCATTATGGAAGATTGCATTGAATTCATTTAGGACTAAATCAATGATAATAAAAGACTCAAGAAATGATGTCCAAATAGCAAAATTGTCATTCATTGCGACAGTCATAGTTCTATCCAAATAGTATATAATAATATTTTTCATGAGCTTACCAATTATATGGAAATTGATTGTCGTTTTATTTGGTATTATGTAGGCAATAGCACTTTTCGACTCATCTCTAATTCATTTCTTGACTAGATTGCCGACATCTTCGCTTGGACACATCCACCTTGCCTCTTTTTTGGATCTTTTTTTTCAAATTCCAATTGATCTCTTTCACGTCACCTTAAGTTTGATGGGATATTAGATTAAACTGCAATTACTATTTAGTGCTTGTGTACTATAGAAGACCCCTCCGAATGAATTAAACAAAGTATGTTATCTTTCAATTCCTATAGCATAGTTATAGTTCTCGGATATTTTGTCATAGATTAAGTTCTGAAGTGTATCGTAATTGCAGCTTTCAAGTTTTCGTTGTCAATTAAATTATGACATTATATTATTAACTGGACAACCGTGAGATTAGGTACAGTGTAGTGATTAAATTCAGTTTTTCCTAAGACGGTTGTATATAATAGATGGAAATGATTGACTCATAATCAGTAATTTAGCAATGATTTGATAAAGGTTTTCGATTTGAATCCTCTTTTCGCCTTTAACCGGCAATAGACCGTGAATTCTTAGAGAGGGAATGGAACATCACGATTTCCAATCGATAAAGCATTCACGAAAGCCATCGGATTTCCTTATTTCGTGCAGCATCAATCAACGAGAAGACAGCGCTCGTGATCGGATCCGCTCCTTTCGGGGGGCAATCCGCAGTCGGGTGATAAAGCATCTTCGATCATAATTAGTAATCAATACACATGCGCAAATATTCTTCGAGGCTTTTAACGAAGGACTTAACTTTGACCAATCGATATTTGACTAAGGACTCAACCAGTGACTAAGAACTCATTACATGGTATTAGGTGAAAAAGATTCACGAAACATAACATGATCAGGCGAAACAGGCAATTGGCCAAATCGATTGGGATTTACGAACCCCACTCCTCGGTCACGTCCGAGTCTCCGATTGCCCATCGATTTTGAGATATTTCGATTCGTCCGTCGCTCCGCCTTCGCACTAACTCTCGCTGGGCGGGATAGCGTGTTTGCCCAAAGTGAAAATTCAGAATGATTGTGTGCATGTGTTTTGGGGCAACGGGACACCGCATTAAGGGCAACCGGGGAGAGCACGTGGAGTGTCAAATTGCCAAGGCTCGTGAACAAAGGCACCGCCACAAAAGGAGAGACGCTCCCGAGCGAGAGAGTAAGTACCAAGTTGAAGAGGAACGCACGAACGCACCGTGCAAGCCACGATCCCAGAGAGGCTCCCCCCCACTCCTCGTGAATTGAAGTTCTCTTTCAATGCAAACCTTCTTTTTTTTTTTTTTTTTTTTTTTTTTTTTTTTTTGGTCAGCTTTTTCTTTTTACGGTGCTTTGATTGAGAGAGGGGAATGGAGGAAACGAGAGATGGGTATGAGTAATTTAAGAAGATTTGAACTTTTGTGTAGGAAGAGATTGAAGGGAAAATGTGACGATTTTTCTTTGCCCGCCCCGATTTATCCCCCGGTCTCTCCCTCTCTCTCTCCCAAACAAGGCATTAGAGCAAGCTATGGCCTGATGAGTAAGGAAGAGGACCGTTAGATGGTGGGTGAGATCAGATTTGGGCTAAACGAAAATGGTCTCGCTCAAATTGACACATTTATATGCTACACTAATCTACTTACTCACACCCAATCCGTACATAACCCAACTCATTGAAAATCCATCTCCACCAAGTTAATCCACTTTAAACTCTTCATTTGTATAGGTTTATTTGGATAAATTGCTATATCGACTGCGAGATGCTAAAGAATCCTCTGTCTCTCTCTCTATGAGTAAGGAATAGGGCCGTCAAATGAATTTGTCGGGTCAAATTTAAATTGGTCAAAAATGATCAAATTCAAATTGACTCGTTTATATGCTATATGAATTTAGTGACTCATGGTCATTAATTAAATACTTTCATATTTAATCAAACATATGAAAATTCATATTCGTCTACTTAACCCACTTTAAACTCTTCACGTGTATATGTTACTTGGATAAATTGCTATTTCTTCTGTGGACTTTTGATTACGAATCAATGTTGAAATCAGTAGGTTTTACCTAGAATTAGCCAACCTTTTCTCCTCATTTTTCCCTATATAATTTGCATGGAGAAGGTACAATATCCATTAGAGATAATTTATTTGAGCATGGGATTGATCAATCTACTAGAAATTCGACTATGCAAGTCTTCTTAATCATTTTTGCTAATCATGCGCATGAGAAAATTGCATATAATTATTAATAGTGTGCATGAGCAATGTACATGACTTATAGAAAAAGTATTACGCGTTCAATAGTCTCGCACACATCGAACATTTGTAGACATATGCGTCTTTGTCAACTGTCGCATAAGCTTAACCATGCATAAAATAAACTGGTAGCACCAATCACCAAGTTCTATTTTAGAGAAAAAAAGTTTGGAGAGGAGACAAGAAAGATTCCAAGGATAAAATCTTAAATGAAGGAAACAAAAGACCTGGCTCTGGCTGGTTGACTTAAGTCGATTGCCATGGAGGCGTAACATGCCGGAATTATTCAACAAATAGTACATTATTCACCTTTAAAAAAAAAGGAAATTAGAAAAAGATAAAGACATCGCACGACGACATCTAAGTCGAATAAGGCCAAATCATGCATACCTTGAAAAAATCGCCCAATTAGTCCTCAATGTATTGTGCATATTGCCAATTTTGTCTTACATTTTTATATTTTGCCAACTTCAAATCCCTGCGTGAAAGTGCAATGTAGTCCATCTGAATAATTTTCACCAGAAATTATTGACTTGGCGATCTACCAATTGTCAACCATCTTATAAGGCATGTTGCCATGTCAAGGACCACATTGAAATATTGCATAACTGTTAGAGACTAAATTAGTAAAATTAAAATAATAAGACCGAACCAACATCCATATAATAAATTCAAAACGATGGATCATTTTTTCCCACATGTCTTAGTCAATGGGTATTATTTGAATAATTAAGCACATCTATGAAAATCAACTTGCATTGAATTGGTCATAAGTGAAAAACTGGCCTACGTTTAGGCATCAATCATTCAATTTGCACTATTTTATCCCCTTCAAGTGGGGTTAAGCTTGAACGAAAGACCCATCCTAGCTGTCTCTCTAATAAAACATTGGAAGTTTAGCCCCAAATCTAGCTTCCGCCAATTCTTCAACTAACCTTGCTTCATGACTCAAAAGTAGGAACAATTAATGTTTTCAGATTTGTTATCGAAATCTCTTTTTATGAATTATCTTCTTATCCATATACGGACAATAAAATTAAGCATATCGTGATGGGAAAGTACTCGAACCAAAGTAAAAATCAGATTATACATTTCAATTTCGATCGCTTCATTTATATATTTGAATTTTCTGGGCCGAATTTTAGAAACATAAAACGGGCTAATTTCAAATAATAAGCATTTGACCATATTTCGTTTTTTAATGTCGTTTTTTTGTCATTTACCGACTCGCTGGACGAATGGCGTTCCGTTTCTGCTGGACACGCTTCCCCACCTGCTACTTGCCAAACCACGGGATTTTTTTCCCGAGAAAATTACTGCGAGGAAATCGCGATTTTCATGGAAAGTTTCGAAAGTTTTCCTCACCGAGAAATTTCATATAAACCCGCTTCACTGGCAGGCTGATGCATCGAGCGCCAATCCCCTCTCTCTCTCTCTCTCTCTCTCTCTCTCTCTCTACTTTCTTGCTCTTTCTTGAGTTTGAATCTTCCTCGCTCGTGCTCTCCCTCGAGAAGAATTCGTAACGCCCAAAAAGCAGATCACCGCAAAAGCGTCTCTCAGATGGCGGAGTGAGAAGGCGGCGAGGAGGAGCAAGTACTCGCGCTTTACGCGTCTCTCTCGCTCGTTATACTTTCCGAGCTCGCGTAGCGATCGCTCGCTCGCTAGCTCCCGTCTTTTCGCGGCGTCGACCGGCTCCCTTTCGGCGTGCATGCGAGTTCGAACAAGCAACGCCGATTCTTCTGCCGCCGCTGTCCCTTTGGTTCGCGCGTGATTTGATTCGGGGCGAGGGAATCGAGAGAGAGTTGGGGGAGGGAGATGAAGGGCGAGGATCAGGCGCGGTCGCTGTTCGGGATTTCGCTCTCCGATCGCCCCAGGTGGCAGCAGTTCCTCATCTGCTCGGCCGGGTTCTTCTTCGGCTACCTCGTCAACGGCATCTGCGAGGTGCGTTTTACTCGTTCGTCGCCTAGATGATTTTTCGTGATCGCCGGCGCCGTTTGTCGATTTGTCGAGGCTGTTTCCGAATGACTTTTTTTTTTTTTAATTTATTTATTGTTCGACTAGCTTTTTTGCCGGAATTGTTAGGAGTCTGGTTGGTAGGACTCTTTGGAGCGTGAAAATGATGTTCGAGTCTTAAATTTTGCAGTTCGAGAAGTTCTCTGAATTGTGCGCGGATTGCGAAAAGCATGTCTTTCCGTAAGCTCGTTGAGTGCGGTAGAGCCCATAAAAACGTGCGGCGTTCGTGTTTTGATGGACCGTTCTTTAGGATTCACTTTGACATTACTGTTCTATTGATCTCTGTCGCTTTGTTTTTACTCAATCGGAGACGAGTTTGATAGTTTTTTAGTTCGAAACGAAGAATCGATGTCTTCATGGATATCTTTAATGCCTTCTACCATTCTTCTCCTATTTGCAGGAGTACGTTTATAATCGGCTCCAATTCAGGTGTGTGCTCTGCTGCACATGGTCTGCAAATCTGGCTTTAAGCTCTTTCCCTTACGGGTTATTGACTTGTATTTTTGTTTGGTCTTTCAGCTATGGTTGGTATTTCACCTTCGTACAAGGATTCGTGTACCTGGTACTCATATACTTTCAGGGTTTCACCACCAAGCATATGGTGAACCCATGGAAAACGTATGTGAAGCTCTCTGCTGTGCTCATGGGTTCCCATGGATTGACCAAGGGATCTTTGGCTTTTCTCAATTATCCTGCCCAGATCATGTTCAAATCCACAAAGGTAAGTTGCCATCTCTATCTTTCCTTGGATTTGGTCTTGAGCTTGACTAATACTCGGATGATTTTTTAGTTAGTATATTCCTGCTTTCAGTTGAATTTTATCGCAAAAACGTAGGAATTCTAAGTGATTTATACTTGTTTCCCCTGTTATTGTCAATGAATAGGTTCTGCCAGTCATGGTAATGGGAGCATTTATCCCTGGCTTGAGGAGAAAGTACCCAGCTCACGAGTATATATCAGCTCTGCTTCTAGTAGTTGGTCTGATTCTGTTCACCTTAGCAGATGCTCAGACTTCTCCGAATTTCAGCATGATTGGTGTTTTGATGATCACTGGAGCTTTAATCTTTGATTCATTTCTTGGAAATTTGCAAGAAGCAATATTTACCTTGAATCCTGATACCACACAGGTGCTGAGTTACATTATCAGTTTCCTTTTGATGCTTCTTGGTTATGAGGTAATAGATTGTTTAGTTTCCTCATCGTGAGTTGTGTTACTTCTTTCGCAGATGGAGATGTTATTTTGTTCGACAGTAGTCGGCTTGCCTTTCCTTGTTCCACCAATGATCCTTACAGGGGAGTTGGTTAAGGCTTGGAATTCATGTTATCAGGTGAGGGGAAAATTTTTTCTTTCTGTTATGCATTATACAAAGTACAAATCTTATCTAGCATCACGTATCTATTCTATCTTCAGAATTTTTTCTGTTTGCATTTTGCTTAAGTATTGTTAAGTCATTGAGCTCAGACATAATGTGCCCACCATGCCCAACTACCAGCTAAAAAAATTTCCTGTCAGTTGACTATTCTATTCTGCTCTATATTATATTAATGTTGATCATACATTCCCCAGACTTGGTACGGTAAGGCTATTTGATAGACATAGGTTGAGCACTAAGAGTCGTATTAAATTATTTGAGATCCAGAGCATCAATAAATATTTTCAAAAGGGACCAGTAACTTGTGCATTGAGATGACGCACCTCTGGCAAGATAGATGAAGGGGACAGAAAATCCGCAACTTGCCCACAGAAAATGGAGAAATAATATTGGAAAGAGAACGAGGTGTAAATTTGATTGGCTATCTTCTAGTCTTTAACGTGTTGTCTATGTTGACTGCATCTAAATACTTATTTTGCAGGTTATTTCCAGCTTATTCATTTTGACTCACTCTTTGTTGTCTGTAACCAATTGCAGCACCCATACGTGTATGGGGTGTTAATTTTTGAAGCCATGGCCACATTTGTTGGACAAGTCTCTGTTTTATCACTCATAGCCATCTTCGGGGCTGCAACTACTGCAATGGTAAATACTTATACCACATTCATTTCAGAAAGTTTGGACTTCTTACAATTGAACTTTTTTGCCTTTTTTTTTTTTTTTTTTTTTGGGTGGGGTTAGAATGATTAGTTAGTTTGTACTTCTGTAATTGCCACTTCCACAGCCATGCGGCTTTAGTCAGTTAGTAGACTAAGGATCGTTGGAATTTTCTGGATTTGCACCAGAGATGGGTTTCCTGAAAACTCTAACAAGATCATAAATGGCAGTGTGCATTTATCTGAATGATCAGCTAATGCTTTTGGTTAATCTAAACGCAGATAACAACTGCCAGGAAGGCTGTCACTCTCTTGTTGTCATACTTGATATTTACAAAGCCATTGACGGAGCAACACGGAACGGGGCTTCTGCTCATAGCCATGGGGATCATATTGAAGATGTTGCCAGAAAACAAACAACCTTCCAGGGGTACAATGGCAAATATTGGTTCTAAGCATGAGAAATCTCCACACCGAGGACAGAGCAAACTTGTTGACAATGGGGAAGCTGAAGAAGAAGGAAGGCCTTTAGTATGATTGAAGGTGGCCTATGTTCTTTTCCTCTTGCCCTTGTTTTATGTTCTTTTCGCAACTTTTCACTCTATTTTCCCTTAGCTTGCAAGGTCACATGTCACAGCTAAAGTAAGAAAAAGATATACCTGATAGGGCTAGAGAGTGCTGCCTGGACATCTTCATTGTCGATAGATCTGTAGTTTCAAAGTCTTCTCAGTGATTATGCATCCGCCAAGCGGAGAGATCTTTACAGCATCTTGCCGAGGAAGGCAATGGTTAGTACTAGAAAGCAAAGGGGGCACTCATATAGCAGTGTTTTGTCACATGGATGCTCTCTTTTGGGATGTTCCTAATTGTGAATGAAGAGGGTCCGTTTATTTTTCTCTTCTGGCAGTGTCATTGTCGATGATGTACATAATTTGGGTGCCTTGTTGAACAGATTGTGCTTTCCTTTTAAGTCAATTTAATAAGTTCACCTCTTATATTACCCTCATCGAGATTACAGCAGTTCTTTCTAGTTGAGCTATCCGGATATATCAATGGAATCGTTTTAACGACTTTTGCTAATTTTCCCACTCAAATACGATATTATGTCTCTTTAGTCATGTTAAGATTCTTGTTATCGATTAATCCTGGGCACTTGGGAAATTTAATGCTTAATTTTTCAAAGCATCACTTGAGCATTCTCGTAGCATAATTATTCTTTGGGCTTCGCCTGGTCCCGGTTGGTTACATCATGAGAGGCTGGAGAATCAATTAGCTCACGTCCGTAATCCTCGCCAATATGAGTAAGATCTCACTCATTTGGAGGATAACCAATTTCGAAACCATAGTGGCTTTCTAGTCCATTCCATGAGCACGGATCCAAGCTTCTCTAACACATAGCGAGAACCAAGAATTGTCCTCTATCCAACAATTCGGTTAAATTCGGTTACCTGGTTCGCTAGTGGTCAGTCGAAGTCATTTGCATCTGAGAACTGCTTTATTAATGCTCTCAGCTTCAGAGCCCATGTGGTTCCTAGAAGAAACATGGGGTGTTTCGAAAAGTCGACCATTGGCATTGACATGTTGGTACGCACCAACCTTCCTGGCAAGGTATGGGCAAGAGACTGTAAGAGTTTTCCTCTAATGTGGACTAAATTAATTGACATTGTTATTTATCGTTTAATGTTTACTGTTTTACGAGTTTTGGTCTAAGCTGAGATAGAAGGTTTCTTAATTAGTCTAATATGGGATTGGTTAGTATGAGCCGACTTGAGCCTGGCCCGTAATAAGGGGGACTGGCTAGAAACTCTATAAATAGTGCTCAAGTCTCTCTTCTAATCATAATCTCACATATCCTCACCTAAAGGGCGTTATTCTAACGCTAATCGTGAGGGGTCGTCTCATTGAGCCAGTAACTCAGAGAGTAATAGAGGAGAAGGATTTGATGCGTGGATAAACCCCTGGTGCGTTAATTTTCTACTCTTGGGTGTGTGTTCTTGTTCTAGTTATGGAGATCTTGGGGTTGCGCAATTTGCGTCCCACAGAGATTACCACTTCTGGGTGCTACCTAGGCCATTTCCAGCCAAGCCAAAGCCAACCCTAGTACACGAGCTCATGCTCAAGGTGGTCCAAGGAAAAGTACCAAAATAGTCCTAAATATTTTATATTTGTACTAATTCAGTCATAAATTTTTCAATATGACTAATTTAGTCCTAAACCTTTTTATATTAATATCAATTCAATACATCCAACTAATTCAAGTCGAAAATTACTAACGCGATTTGTAGACGGTCTTATGTGACGCCATGTGGACAAAATTTATATTTTTTAATATATTTTTTTTTCAGATTTTTTAAATTATTATTTTTTTTTTTTTTTCTTTCTTCTTTTTCTTTTTTTTTTTCTTCATTTCCTTATCCCTTGGCCGTCGCCGGCCAAGGGATAAGGAAATATCAAACCTTAATAACTCGGAATGGCAGACGGACGACGCATACCTAATTTCTTTTGAGGGCATCGAATATTAGAATGGCATCTTGTGATTTCTTGTCTAGTTCTACGTGCCTATTTTGATGTAGACTTTATTGGAGATTTCAGTTATCAAGTATTTCGCAAAAAGATTTAGGACTTTCGGAATATTCTTTTATTTCAATCGCCCTGTCAAAATACATCGACCGAGCCCATCCCCATCCCAGCCCGACGACTGGTGGGTCGGCCCAGCACATATACGGGAAGTAGGCTGGGCCCGGCCCACGATCATCTCTACTCCGTATAAGTATACGTACAGGGTCGTCCACGGGGGGCGGCCGATACGACGCCACAAGCGGCGGAAGTGGGTCCCGCGGGGGTCGGGCCCACCGCACTCGGACAAAGTGAGCCACCCACGTGGCCCGGGCGGGGGCTTGCCCCTCCAATGCCGAAGACGAACCGATCGCGCGGCCCCAATTGAATTTCAACTTCACCACCTCATCCGACGGCCACGAACGGCGCGCAATTTTCCCTTTTTTTTTTTTTCGTAATACTCTCTCTCTCCCCCTGTCAGGCTGCTCCAATTTCACTTCCGGTGTGAACAGAGGAGAATCGCAAGGTTTGCTGCCATTTTTTGACGAACGGAACCCTAATTGATCGCCACCTCGTCCCCCGTCGCCCTTTTCTCCGGCGCTCGATAATCTCCTCCTCCGGCAGCGGCGGCGGAATGATGAGCAGGAAGCGCCTCGCCCGGTTGGCCTCCAATCCCGACGCCGCCGACTCCGCGGTGAGTTCCCCTCTCGGCTCCCCGAAGAAGAACCGAGGGGAAAAAAACCTAACTTTGCTTCGGCCCAGCTCCGAGCTCTTCGTCCCGTCTTTCATTCGTTGCTGCTTTGGTGTCACGCTCGCCGGCGGTACCGGCCGGTGGAGCATTTGCATTGGCTACGTCTTTGTTAGGGGTGGAAAGGCGCTACCTTATACTGTTCCCGAGTTCGTTGGGGAAAGCAAATCGTGGGTCCAGCTCTGGAGGTGTTTCGGTTTTCGTTTCCTTCGGGCGCTTGCGGATGAAGTTGCTCGAGCTCTTATTGTGTAGTTCGGGAATCGTTTGTCGTCGCGCGGCAGTTGAGTCGGTTTTTTGTCCGGAGTTGAGCTTGAGCTGGCCGATTTGAGCTTGTGCATTCTGGACGGCGAGCCGTGGATGAAAGCTGATTTAGCTCTTAGGCCTTTTTTCGCTGTTCGTATGGAACAATAATTTATTTGGGAATTGAGTGTGTTATTGGGAACGCGGAAGAATTTTCTGCATTATCTGCTCTTAGTAAGTCCAGAAACGGAAGCGATGTGCTGTTGCAATTTGGGGAGTTATTATTGTGCGAGGGAGTTTAGGAAGTGAGGTGGTGATAAGGGGAGATGTACGTTTGAACATGGGGGTTGTTGCTTACTATTGGTTCTTCTTTAATTCAATGCAGTTTTGGAATAAAAGAGTAATGGCTGGATCAACTATTGATGACCATAGGGCTGAACCATCTCAGCAGCAGTTCACGGTGACGCCACCACTCAATATGCACCGGGCGGAGTCATCTCAACAGCACGTGAGAGCTCTCAATACCCAGTTTGCAAGGTCCGTGTTGATTATTTCTGGTTTCTCCATAGACATAAGTCTGACTGACTTATTCTTCAATTGACCGGGTGGCAGATGCCCTGTGGAGGCTCTCTAATGTTTTATTTTGCTGAATAACATTGTTTTCCCCCATTAATTTGGGACTGTAGTGCATTTTACCTTTACTTTGTGCTGATGCCTTTTGTTCTGAATAGTTGGGTGCAAACACAGTTGAAGAATCATCCCGATGAGCTTTGGGACGATGGCGTCCACGACTACTTAAGTCATGCTTCAAGCATAATGGTACTATTTCCTCACTTCACTTTATGGTATGGTGATAGATCGGTATGTTTTGTGGGAAGACGTGAAGTGCTACTATATGGTGTTGTACTTGAGCCTTGAAGCATTTGCCCTGGCCATTAGTTTATGGTAAATCAGCAAATATCTGTATTCCACTTGTGTTTTTTATCCTTGAATAGTTGTATGGAAGTTTCTCTGAAAATTGGAGCTTTTGGAGAATATATTGGCATGAATTATAATGCTTTTCTGCGGTATCTAGGTGCTTCCACTTTGAGAACTGTGTATTGAAATAATTGAAAGTTGCAACTCCAGTACTTAAATTTGTGTTTTATTGGGTAGACAAATGCTGGTCATCAGTTTATCCAAGATGGTGTTCCTTCTAATCCTTTTGCAAAGGATTGACTTTTCAGACATGCTTGCTTACGCTAGAAGTGATATGTTTTATCTTTTAAGCCGGCTGCTTTTGAAATTCTGGTTATAGGCCCAAATTGGAGAGTGTGTTTATTATCTAATTACACTCTGAGATTTCCATAAAGCAAGTTGTGTCGACATGCTTGGATCTACCTTGGTCATTTCAATGAATATATTATTGCTATCCATCAGTAAGTTCCTTTAGAAACTTCACTGGAGGCCAGCCAATGTGGACCTTTCATGTTGAATATTTACTTGGAATAATAACTAAGGAAGGATCAGTCTTCTTTTAATTGATTTTACCTCTTCTTCTTTTTTTAATGTATGCTGCACTCATGCCAACTAGATGCATTTTGGCCCCATGCTTGCTTTTGTAAACTAATCATCATGCTAGAAAAAAGGATGATCAGAAGGGAGATTTATTCCCTTGAAGTATTCTGAGCATAATATACTTTACTTGTTTATTTGCTGCATGATGTGAACATCTCTTTCTGTGCATGCATCACACATGGTCGTAGATGCAGGTTCTGTGACGTCTGGTTCATCTTAAGTGTTTCTGTGGCTGGAGAATGAGAAGTAGTATGTACTGTGTGAAGACAATTAATGGATTTGTCAACTTTGTTTAAGTTGTTTTCTCTAGTTAAAATGCAGTTTGTCACTTAGCTTGATGCAGAACTGCTGATGATGTGTTCTGGCCATGAAATCAATCCTTACCATGCTGTGATACTTGTTGGTTTATACTGTTGTTGTAGGAGAAATTCAGTGATGTTGTCCACTGGCTCAAAGCAAATAGTTTAAAAGGGGAGAATTCGTCTACTGCAGGACCTCATACTGCTGAAAAGAAACTGATAGCTGAAGATAAATTCAAAATGGCAAATCCGTCTTTGGACAAGGTGAATGCCAATCCAACAAGTACAACTTTAAGCTTTTCTAGTCCATGGAGCTTTGGAGCATCTTCTAGTAGTCAAGCCAGTACTGGATTGTTCAGCTCTGGAATGCAGCCAGTACCAGAAATTAAAGATAGTAAGATACAACCATCTCAGGAGAAGCCTGCCTTTACTCCATCCAGTAATAATACGAGTTTTGTGAGCCCATGGAGCTCAGGGATATTCTCCAGCAGCCAGACGCCAGCCTTTTCTGGTATGTACTGTTGTTTGTGGACATGTTAATACGCGCACTTCTGGATAGGTCCCTTAATCTTGGCAATTATTTTGGGGAGTACGTACACAATTTTCCATCTTCTAGAATGTAATGACTAAGAGAAATTCCAGTTACAATGATTTCAAAACATTTGATGGTTTCATCAACAATACTTGGCAATATACTCCATCTGATATGGTCTTTGGAACACAAGTTGCATTGCATCCCCCAACTTCAGAGGAAGGCTATTTTTGGGACTGACCACGCTAATATGGTGCTAAGGAAATTTTAGATGTAGGAACAAACTTTAGGATATAACTTAACTGTACGTCCTTATTTTTCTCTTTTAAGGACATTGATATATTCATCCTTGGTTTGTTATTTACGTCAGGATCCCAAAGTTCTACTCCTGCAAATGCTGATGCTGCTAATGATAAAGATGGTGGTAAGAAAAATCTTGACTTTATTTGCAAATTCTCATAGGTTATTCAGAAATGTGCTAAATTGTCCCATAGCATGGTAACGCAAGTTCTGATGCTGTACTTAGTTTAAGATGGCTTAGTTCATAAAAAACTAACTCTTATGTTAGAATTTCCTAGAATTGGTATTGTGAATGGTAGTATTCATTTATGCATATAAGTTTTATGTTCATCTTTGATGATAAAGCAGATTCTTTTAGTATGCTTGCTTAGTGCGACTGGGCCCATAGAGTTAGAAACCTAGAAGCATATCGATACCAAGTAGAACTAGACAATCTTTATCATGTATTGCACAAAACTAACATGCGATCGATGTTGTTATTTCTCCTTGTCAACAGAAGATGAGTTGGAGCAGCCTAGCAGCCCATCCGTGAAAAAATCAGAGGAAAAGGGAATTGTGGTTGTCCATGAAGTTAAGTGCAAGCTTTATGTAAAGGTGAGTGTCTGCTTAAAGCTATTTGATATTAATTCATTGCATGGAACCACTTCATTTTGGATCATCTTCTATTCATGGTGCTTATTGATTACTCATTTGTTTGTGTTTTTGGCTTTTGGCCTTGTCTTGGGATGGCTGTAGCCATTTATGACAAGTGTCTATTGAAAGTAGTGTGATCATCTCTTGCTTGAATAGGTCTTGGCTTGTTCCCTCTATGACTTTGTGATGGCTTGAACACTGACAGATTTCATCCTACTTTGGTTAGATGGATGGCTTTATATTTTCTTGCTAAGAACACAACTCTGTAGTTTTGCTGTTGGAATCTCCAGTGCATTTTCTTTTATGGATGTCTTTTAAGTCTGGCCGAGATACTTTATGCTACAAGAAAAATATGGTCAGGATGAATTATAGCATTTGAATAAGCTTATGTTGCTCAAAAAAAGAAGGGGCTGGATGAGAACACATAACTAGTCTTTAGATAAATAGGTAAACTTGCTTAGTAGTGCTGGTTTTGGGCTGAAACTTTCAGGTTAGTAATCAGCTGATGAACTGTGACTCTTGACTTTACCACCTGGAAATTATCTCATTTAAGTGTTGCAATCACTGATACGGGTGACATGTAAGTGATTTGATGGATGTATCAATACCCAAACTATATGCTCTGCATAATGCTGAGCACTGACAAGCAATGCAAGCTTGGATCGCTTGTTCTGTCCCCTGATCACTTTACACTATTGGCAGTAGAATTTGATGGGGCCGATTTCATGGGCAGTGTCATGCTCCAACTGTAATTTTTTATGACAACTACTTGGGAATTTTGTACAACTTCCTCACTTTTATTCACTTTCACCATAGCAGTGCTACCTTTGAATGCAAATTGGAGTTGAAAACAAGTTCCACATTACCAACAAATGTATTATACCAGTAAATGCTGAAATGGTTCCTCAAGTCTTGGCATATCTAACAAAATTTATGCATAATGGATTACCTTGGCCAGATTTGATTAGAATAGCTGATTTCATGATATGAGTGCATGTCTAAAACTTGGGACATGTTCTCATAAACATTAACAATGCTCACTCTTGACATGTCTAGTCCACCGATCCTGCTGATAAGGATGCATGGAAAGATAAAGGTGCAGGGCAGCTTTCCATCAAATGCAAAGAAGGCATAAGCAAGGGAACAAAAGAATCCAAACCAACAATTGTGGTTCGGAATGATGTAGGTGTTTTCACTTCTCACATGTTTTGTTTTCTAAGCTGTCTGAAATGATATTGCGGAATGCCCGTGCCGAGTATCGCTGGACCATATGCATCATAATCTCCTGTACTTGTTGTGTATTTTTTTAATCTTTTCTTGTTTACTGCAGGTGGGAAAGGTGTTACTTAATGCTTTGATATATCCAGGCATCAAGACAAACTCTCAAAAAAATTCAATTGTTGCCATATTCCATACTGCGGTACTACATTTTTCCTGTTGCATACATGAACAGTCTCAAGTTCTGCATAATTCTTGGTTATAGGACAACCCTCGATAGTCTATTTTGCACCTCCTATCTTGGATAGTTACAGAAATGAGTCCTCAAATTTCCAGTGATTCCAGCCAATTTTTTCTAATTTATTGTTTCAGTGTGCTGGTGAACATCATCTGGCGTAGTTCACATCAGTTTGCCATTTGTGCTTGTAGGATGATGGAGGCAGCAACGAAAATGTTGTGGCGCGCACCTTCTTGATCAGGACTAAGACACAAGAGGATCGCAATAAATTGGCGACGGCAATCCAAGAATATGCCCCTACTTCGTGACAGCTACTGCATGTACCAATATATATTTTGATTTACTCGGGAAAGTTGCATAATGTCCCCACTGTTCTCAGTTCCTTTCATTTTGACCCCCTGAAACTTGCAATTATTGCACATTGAGACTGTGCTGTCGACTCTTTTAGCATCAAATAGCGAGTAGAGCCAATTTTTTTATTGCGAAGTTATCATTATCAGTAGCCATGCTTGTGGTTGTCCGAGGAGAAATTTAGAACTAAGTTTTTCGAATTGGGTAGAATGAAAATTTGAAGTGGAAAATTTCGAACTAAGCTTTTCGTCCCGAGGAGGGGAGCAACTTTGAAATTATGGGTTGTTTTCTTTTTCTTTTTCCTTCGCTTGTTTTTTAATTTTTCCTTCGCCTTTGGTCCCCTGAAAATAGCACTTGTTTGTACAATATGTAAACTAGAGGCGTCAACGGGCTGATTCGGTTTGAATATTCAGTTAATCCGAATCGAATCATTTCGGTGTACATTTATGATTTAAATCGAATATAATCCAAATCAAAGAAAAGAGGCAACTTTCAGTTTGATTGGTTAACCAAACGGGAATTGAAAATGTTAAATTTTCATTATCTAAACTTGAACCGAAACTGATAATAAAATGTCTGAAATTGTTTCCATTCGGGTTAGGTTTCAGTTCAGTTTTCGAGTTCAACTCTTAACACCTTCGATATAAATGTCATGTAATGCGGTGAGATTTTTTTTTTTTTTTTTTTTTTTTTTAAATTATATACTTCACTATCGAAATGCGATATTTTATTTTACAAATAATTCTTGAAATCTCATGTATTGTGTATCAAGAATAATCGGCTCAAATTAGAAAATAGTGAGAGTCAATTGCCAATGATCAAGAAGTTTTCAATTGTAACTTACTCAAATAGATAATTATTTTTCAAATGACTCAAGTTTCTCATGTTATTAATACCTCATCAAGCTTAATTTACAAATCATGTTATGGCTCTTGTTGCTAAAATTTCTTTTTATAGAAATGAGGCATAGTTAATTCTAAATAACACAATCTCAAATTGCGAACCATACTAAATCGAAGAAAAATGTTTTAATAATACTTATAATGATTTTTTTTATTTTTTTTGAGCGAGGGATGTAGAGTGCTTTTAATGACGATCATATATATAAATCGGGCAGATTATACCCAATCGCGTTTGTAGTCCAACGGTTAGGATAATTGCCTTCCAAGCAATAGACCCGGGTTCGACTCCCGGCAAACGCATTTTTTTAGGGGTTACTAAATCAATGGATTTTGTCGTACTTGCTGTAACTTCTGTAGTCGAAAGTTATCTCAAAGGCTTTTTCCAAGTCAAAAGTTGTCTCATCCTAATCCTCTAATCTATTTTAATCACTATGCTTAAAGTAGATGAGGGCCCATTTGGTTCAAATACAAACATTTTTGGGGTAAATGAGTTTTTCAAATTGTTATAATGTTTGATAAATTGCAACTTTAAATAGTATTGGAAAATAATTTTGGCGTAAATGCCATTTGATAAAATCCACATTTATAAAAGGTTTTTGCTAATTTTTTTTAAAAGTTTAAAAATTAAATCCTATGAAGTCGTTGGCCAACCGCCGGCGACCAAATCTGGCCACCAAAGAACCTCCTTTGAGGTCACTCAAGGTAACCTAAAGTTGTGTAAATCAGGTGATGTCATTGGAGATCACACACTCAAGAGGTGTCACCTGAGTCGCAGGTCACGTCAACCTAGGCAGTGGTTGTCCTCGACAACCCTAAGCGGCAGTGGTGGTCACTGGAGAAGCCTCACTCTTGGGAAATGAATCAGGGAAGACGAATAGTCGTGGATGAATAGGGAAGAATATAAACATTGACGGATGAACAATGGATTTGCATTTTCAAAATGCTGAAAACCTAAAGTAAGTCCTTACCTTCATTGGACTTTAATTATTCAAAATGCTCGCATTTGACCAAGGGAGTCTGAAAAACACTTGTCATATGCTTGTTTTTTTCCACAAAATCCCTTGTGAAAACTGAACCAAACGGGACCACAAAAATAGAAATACCCCATTTTGTTATAGTCAGAACGATTCATTCCCTGTTCATTTAGCACTGAAGCCATCATAGAGACAAGACTTGATGTAGCGTGTGACAAGTAGTGAATTATTCTTTAATAGCCAATTGGGCCGACACGAGCGTATCACCAACACTAAAATCTTCTTAATATCGGTAATAAATGGTTGGAAAATTAGAGATGTCCCATTTTTGTCATAATCATAGCAATTCATTACCCGTTCATTTAGCACTAAAGCCATCATTGAGTCAACACTTGATGTGGCGTATGACGAGCAATGAGTTATTTTCTAATAGCCAATTAGGTTGACATGTGTATTACCAACACTAAGATCTTCTGAATGTCGGTAGTATGCTGATCAAACGTAAAAAATATCCCGTTTTGTCATAATCATAACAATTTATTCTCTATTCATTTAGCACCAAAGCCATCATCGAGTCAACATCTGATGTGGCATGTGACGAGCAATGAATTATTTCCTCGCAGCCAATTGGGCCGACATGAGTGTATCATGAGCATTAAGATCTTGTGAATGTCGGTAGTAAGCCACCATAAAACCTGTTAAAGTTTCACGTGGCTTGACATCTCACTGTCAAGCCTTGAACCAAAAAGAGTTCAAAAAGACCCTTCAATTTATCGCCTAAACTGTCTTGTCTTAATTCTTTAATTTATCATTGTGCTTAAAGTGGACAGAGGATAAGAGATACCCCATTTTGTCATAATCATAACAATTCATTACCTGTTCATTTAGCACTGAAGCCATGGTCGAGTTGACACTTGATGTGGCATGTGACGAGCAATGAATTATTTTCTAATAGCCAATTGAGCCGACATGAGCGTATCACCAGCACTAAGATCTTCTGAATGTCGATAGTATGCTGATGAAAAATTAAACATATCCCATTTTATCATAATCGTAACAATTCATTCCCTATTCATTTAGCACCTAACACATCATCAAGTCAACATCTGATGTGGTGTGTGACAAGCAATGAATTATCTTCCAGTATCCAGTTGGGCCGACATGAGCGTATCATGAGCACTAAGATCTTGTGAATGTCCGTAGTAAGCCACCACAAAACCTGTTAAAGTTTCACTTGGTTGTAGTAAGCCACCACAAAACCTGTTAAAGTTTCACTTGGCTTGACATCTCACTGTCAAGCCTTGAACTAGAAAGAGTTCAAAAAGACTCTTCAATTTATCGCCTAAATTGTCTTGTCTTAATTCTTTAACTTATCATTGTGCTTAAAGTGAACAGAGAATAAGAGATACCCCGATTCATTACCCGTTCATTTAGCACTGAAGCCATAGTCAAGTCGACACTTGATGTGGCATTTGACGAGCAATGAATTATTTTCAAATAGCCAATTGAGCTGACATGAGCATATCACCAGCACTAAGACCTTCTGAATGTCGGTAGTATGCTGATGGAAAATTAAAAATATCCCATTTTATCATAATCAAAACAATTCATTCCCTATTCACTTAGCACCAAACACATCATCAAGTCAACATCTGATGTGGTGTGTGACAAGCAATGGATTATTTTCCAGTATCCAGTTGGGCCGACATGAGCATATCACGAGCACTAAGATTTTGTGAATGTCGGTAATAAGCCGCCACAAAACCTGTTAAAGTTTCACGTGGCTTGACATCTCACTGTCAAGCCTTGAACCAGAAAGAGTTCAAAAGGACTCTTCAATTTATCGCCTAAATTGTCTTGTCTTAATTCTTTAACTTATCATTGTACTTAAAGTGAACAGAGAATAAGAGATACACCAATTCATTTAGCACTGAAGCCATATTTGAGTCGGCACTTGATGTGGCATTTGACAAGCAATGAATTATTTTCAAATAGCCAATTGAGCTGACATGAGCATATCACCAGCACTAAGACCTTCTGAATGTCGGTAGTATGCTGATGGAAAATTAAAAATATCCCATTTTATCATAATCAAAACAATTCATTCCCTATTCATTTAGCACCAAACACATCATCAAGTCAACATCTGATGTGGTGTGTGACAAGCAATGGATTATTTTCCAGTATCCAGTTGGGCCGACATGAGCATATCACGAGCACTAAGATTTTGTGAATGTCGGTAATAAGCCGCCACAAAACCTGTTAAAGTTTCACGTGGCTTGACATCTCACTGTCAAGCCTTGAACCGAAAGAGTTCAAAAGGACTCTTCAATTTATCGCCTAAATTGTCTTGTCTTAATTCTTTAACTTATCATTGTACTTAAAGTGAACAGAGAATAAGAGATACACCAATTCATTACCCGTTCATTTAGCACTGAAGCCATATTCGAGTCGGCACTTGATGTGGCATTTGACAAGCAATGAATTATTTTCAAATAGCCAATTGAGCCGACATGAGCATATCACTAGCACTAAGATCTTTTGAATGTCGATAATATGCTGATGGAAAATTAAGGATATCCTATTTTACCATAATCATAACAATTCATTCCCTATTCATTTAGCACCGAACACATCATCAAGTCAACATCTGATGTGGTGTGTGACAAGCAATGAATTATTTTCCAGTATCCAGTTGGGCCAACATGAGCGTATCACAAGCACTAAGATCTTCTGTACGCTGTCGTAAGCCACGGGAAAACCTGTTAATGTTTAACATAGCTTGACATCGCACTTTCAAGCTTTGAACCAGAAAGAGTTCAAAAGGACTCTTCAATTCATCGCCAAAGCTGTCTTGTCTTAATTCTTTAATTTATCACTGTGCTTAAAGTGGACGGAGAATCAAAGATACCTTGTTTTATTATAGACATAACAATTCATTCCCCGTTCATTTAGCACCAAAGCCATCATTGAATCAATATCTAATGTGGTTCGTAACGAGCAGTTAATTATTGTCTAATAGCCAATTGGGCCGACATGAGTGTACCACGAGTACCAAGATCTTTTGAATATCGGTAGTAAGCTGCAGACAAATCCATCAAAGTTTCACATAGCTTGACATCTCACCATCAAGCTCTGAGCCAAAAAGAGTTCAAAAAGACTCTTCAATTTATCACCTAGGTACACAGTTAGAGAAAGCCATCTAATGTATTTCTACAGACATACATAAGCCCTCCGCGAGTCCGCGTATCCACTCAAACTTCTTCATTAGTAACTACAATCTACATATCATCCAAGTGAACTTCTACCATCACTCAAATGTCAAATAGGCATGAGCACTTCGACCCAAAAAAAAAAAAAAAAAAAAAAATAGGCATAAGCACAATCTAGCCAAACATGGTTATCCAAAGTTCCCCACTCAAATCGAAAAAATTCTCGGACTCCTCAGGTCGTAGCGACGTCGCCGTCAAGCTCAACGGTGTCTCATTTCGTGTCATTAAATGCCAGCACACACGACTGGACCCTTGCGTGTCACCATTACTACGTAGTTCGGGTCTGCTAGCAAACGAGCGATAATCTAAGAGAGGAAGCAGTTGGAATGTGCGTGCAAGATGCCCATCGAATGACTGATTCAGCCACCACAAAATCAATTTGATCATGCTCGCCAAACCCGATCGTGTGATTCCTTTTACTGTGTTTTCCTAATACCCTGGATCCACCAGTCCCAGCTCTCCTAGTTTCCAACCTCTGCTCCGCTTCTACATCATGTTTACCCAAAACGGAAGAATCCGGCAGTATTAATGGTTTGGCAAAGCCTGATTCTGCATTCACAAACAAGGGGGAATATTAAGTTTCTGTGAATATTGAGAAAGGGCAAATTCCCACGAGCGTAAAGAGAGAAAAAGTGCCCGTACCTCCATTGCTCACAGTAGTAATTGACATGTTGGTTTGACATTCCAACAGATCATTCCGTTGTTCAGCAGCAGGACCGAGACCGAGACCCAGCCCAAAGAAAGTAAAACTTGGCATTGATGGAACACTTGAAGGGAACCTTGGGCCGGAAGGACTTGATTTAGAGGCACTAGTGAAAGAAAACCCCTCAATTGAAGATGTGGAACATTCATCACTGACTAGGTAAGAAGAGAAAGATGACTTGCACGTGAATGCTGGTGATTGCTCCACGGAATTTGCACCAACGGCATGTGATTCATAGCTGAAGCTATAATCCTGAACTCTAGCGATAAATGGTGTAGAAAAAGAACTTCCACCCACTTCCAGCATTTCCTGACCTAGATTGCCTCGTGTGCTCGGTTCTTGAACGCCTTGTTCACAGAGTTCCATCCAGGGATGATCTGTAAAATACCACAGTCGAGGAAAGAATTACCTCTACTCTTGAGTGTCAGAAGAATGTAACAGTCGTTAAACTAATAGACTCTAATAAATTGATAAAAATGAATGGACATTTGGAGTTCTGTCAATGCATGAGCATATTGGAGAATCAAAGGAAAGAAGCATTTAATACGCCCACATATTTTCCCCTTCAGTTCAAAATTTTCTCTATTCAGTTCAAGAATTCCTTTGAGGAAACAAGCATTTGATATATTAAGTTCAAAGACTTTTCAATTTATACCACAATTCGAAAAGCACGAAAATAGAAGAACTCATCTGTTGGCGATAGAAAGTTTGCATGGAAAAGATCAAAATTGGAAAGCAAGCTTCCTCTTTTACAAGGCAAAGATTTCTGTAGCATGACTCGTGATATTTATTCTCACAGTATCATTCAAAGATCTTTAAGACTTCGCCTGCCCCATTCGAATTATACGTTTTTGAACGAAATTGTTTTTGCTTCATAAGATGCCATCTAATTTCAACTCTTCTACTTTACTATCACAGAAAGGACAAACATATTTTTTTCTTTCAACTAACGGCTGATGTCATATTCAAGGAATGTCGTAACAAGTCGCAACTCTATCAGTCGAAACTTATGCCGAGTATTTCCAAATGTCTATATTTATGCTTTATAAGAATGCAAAAAACACACATATCACAGCAGGCCCCACTGTTAAAGAACAGATATATGGCCATCATACCTATGACCTCTGCTGCTGTGAGTCTCTTGGTCGGATCTAATTGAAGCATTCCGGCAATCAAATCCTTTGCCAATGAAGATATGCCTTCCCAATGACTGGCAGGAAACCGCAAATTTGCTGCTCTAACAGCCTCGAATATTTTTGACCTAGTCTTTCCCCAGAATGGGGGCACACCACTGAGTAATATGTACAAGATAACGCCAGCGCTCCACACATCAGCAGCCTGACTATAACCTCCCACGAGCACCTCTGGAGCTATGTAAAATGGACTACCAACAGTGCCATGCAGTCTCTGTCCTGCTAAAACATAAGATTAGAATTATCAATAAGGGGGGCAAAAGAGCAACAAAAAGATGAGACCAAGGACAAAATCCATGGAAGCTGAAAGCTCTTACCTGGCCGAATATAGGTTGCAAGGCCAAAATCCGCTAATTTAATAGGAGAAGATGAGGATGTCGAAACCAATAGGATGTTTTCTGGCTTCAGATCTCTATGGACAATGCCATTATCATGACAATACTTAATCACTTGCATCAACTGCTTAAAAAGAACACGAGCCTCCATCTCGGAGAAGCTCCCATGTTTCTCAAGCCGATGAAAAAGCTCCCCTCCTACACATAATTCCATCAATAAATGCACAGATTCTTCCTCCTCATAGACCGCCTTGAGATTTACGACATTCGGGTGCCCGGATAGCCTGCTCATTATCTCAATCTCCAGCTTCACGCTTCGCACATCATCCGGCGTGACCAATCTATCTCTGGCGATGGACTTGCAAGCCAGAACCTCGCCAGTAAACCTATCAGAACACGCCCTGATAACGCCGAATTGCCCCCACCCTAACTGTTCTTCGAGAACATACCGGTCTTTCAGACAAGCAACTTGACTCGATTCCATGATCGTCTCGGTAAGGCTACTGACCTTGTAACATTTGCGGAGTTGGACTGAAGAATTACTAAAGCTGGTGCCGCCATCACTACTTGCTATTTCCATACAGCAGAAAGATCTACTTAACACTAAGGTCAACGCACAAACGTTTCGGCGACACTACGCACTTCAAATGAAAGAAATCCAGAAGAAGCGCCTCACTCCACAAAAATCGAGCTCCTCCTGCAAGTCGCGCCGTCGTGCTCAGGCAAGATCGCCGACAACCGAGTTCAGTCAAGAGCTTCAGAGCCAGAATGAACTCGGCCACGAGCAGCGCCCGCCGAATTCAAACGATATGCTGAAATTCTCGGTTTTGGAATCGTGAAACGGAAAGGAACTGCAGAAAATCTCGTCATTCCATCTTCAACTCCATTGACCGAAGGAGCCGAAAACAGAAGTGAACCGAAATTGAGACGCGCAAGGAAATCTCCGAATCGACTTCGACTTCGACGAAATCAAACTGCCGAGCAGAACTGGGACTGTGATTTCCGCGCACCAAGAAAGAAACAAATCAGTCGACCGAGAACTACAAGACGCCAAACTCGCCGTGCCGGCGCGGCGGTTGGCGGCGGACGAAGCGGACAAGACGACGCGAAGTAGCAGCGCGACTCGAAGACAAAGCAGAGAATCAGAGATCACTCAAGACACGACCATATCCCATGAACATCCGACGCAGCCGCGACGGCGACGCATCGGACGCGAGAAATCCAGAGACTGACCTGACCTGCTCCGAGGACGGCGGCGCCGGAGAGACAATGTCGAACGGAGTCCGCCGCGAATCAAACTCTCCTTCTCTCTCTACCGCACCATTTCTCTCTCTCTCTCTCTCTCTCTCTCTCTCTCTAAGCTGCTCCTGCTCCTCCTCCTCCTCCTCGCGACCGGAAACCGGAACACCGGGTTCGGTATCGGCGCACCGAGGCGACGGAGAGAGCCGGGGAAAAGTTGAACAGCGCAGCCGTAGAACGGAAGGGACAGTAGGAACGAGGGACGCGGACTGACACGTGTACATCGAGGGCAGCGTTAGTTGTCGCTGACGCGGTCATCCGAATCCCGCGGAGAAATTCTCATCTAGGCTCGAGTTTCGTCGATCAATCGCGTGAATCACAGCCGTTGATTCTGAGTGTATATATGCCGTAGCTCACTTGGAGCTTATAACACCATGACTACGGTTCGTCGAACCTACTCAAATTAGGTCCAATGAAGAATCACATCTTCAATTCAAACGTAATCGATTGGGTGAATTACAATAATTAATTTCGTACATATATATGATGACTCGTATGAAATTTATAATATCTGTAATTATAGTTCATTGAGCTTATTGAACTTAGGTTGAATCGAGAGATTCTGAATTTTTTTTTTTGATCGAAAGAAAAATACCATTTATAAGTCTCAATTATACTGGAGAGATACATAAAAAAAATTTTAAATGCTGACAAATCCTGAAACTCAGTGGCAACATATAATTGTGGGGGAGCCTCATCCCATCCCAAATGACGATATGACAGCAGCGTGTGAGGACAAAATGAGCTTTCATTCGATGGGGAGACGGCAATTGGATTTCTTTCTGGTGGGAATATTTTATGAGATCTTTCTTTGGGTTTGGGAAGAATATATGTTGGCGGATGGGGACACACAACGGCATAATTACGGGGAGCAATCCCAGTGGAGGGTCCCTGAGATGGAATAGGATATCAAACAAAATTGTCCGTGACATGTTGATTGGATATCTTACCATCATTCAACGAATTCGATTTTCGGAATTGTTTGAGGAGATTGTAATTTCTATTTTCGTGAGAAGTCACTCTTAGGAAGGGCAAAATTCATTATGACATCACCATTCTATATTTCATAAGATACAGATGCGTGAAGTGGAAAAGATATCTAAAATGTTTGTACAACACTCAATTCAGTCATAATTTTTTTAATTATGATAATTTAATTATAAATTATCTAATCCTATATATTTTAACGATTTTTCAATTTAGTCCGATCAAGAAAAAAATGAAAGAGAAAAGGAAAAAAATTAAAAAATTAAAAAATTTTATTCACATCAACGCTAGCTATACAATAAAAATAACTGCCATTGATTAAATTATCACATCGATGATTCTCGGATTAAATTAATTGGAATGATTAAATTAGTAAATTGTCGAATGATTTAGTATTAAATTGTGGCACAAATTAAAAGGTTTAGTATTATATAATATAATAAATTGGAGATTTTTTAGGATAATTTTTCCTGCATGGCTGATTTATATATATTATCTGGACAGATGAGGGTGAAAGAAAGTGGTGGGACCCGGAAGCTGAGTTATTTTATTATTTTTTTTTTTATCCAGACCCGGAAGCTGATTGTGTCACCATGATAATCCAATTAGGTGATGGTGGCCGTGGGGGTCCTCCTGAAGAACTGGGTTTGCGCCACGTGGACTTGTTTGGGTGGACACATGTATTTTTTTGTGATGTCTGCTCCATCCGCTGGGAGACGATTCATGTGCGTCCGTTGAATTCTAGCCTTTAGATCATGTAACGCGCTATGCGAAATTCATGATATCGAAGGCTCGTCTGCATCGGGTTCAGATATACCACGATCGTATAAGGAAGTTTCATTTCATTTGTGGCGAATGAAATTCGTGCGCCTTAATTAATTAATGAGCCCATGGGAGAGAGGAGGGAACTCGGAATTAAAGGCAGATTCCAGCTGCAATGAGCTGGTACGCGTCCATGGACACCGCCCGTTCCCTGTAAAGTACGCCAATCATGCATTGGAAGAACAAAAAAAATGACCAAATAATGTTAGACATTGGCCATTGCGGGAACAAGTCTTAAATAAGGTCCGGTGTCAAGACTGTCGTTTTTCTTGGAAAAGAAAAAGTTGTGAGCGATTGGCTTAATGATGTGGAAAATGTTTCTTAAAAATTGATCACTTGTTCTCTGAAAATAATTAGTTATTGAAAAATAGTTATATTATCGATAACAACACGAAAATATTTTTCGTCCCTTCTTTTTCTTAAGTAATTTAAGCGATCATTTTTAAGAAAATATTTTTAAATAATACATTTTATACTAAACAAACAGGAGCTTATTATTTAGTAGGAGAATTCCCTCCCCCAGCATCCCCCCCCAAAAAAAAAAAAAAAAAAAAATTGTAGTTACCAAACCCACCCATTACACAGAAAATAGACGAAAGAATAGATTGTACACACAATTTTCGGGCCAAGCTGCCAAGGGCTCAACCGGGCAGGTCATATGGAAAAGCACCACTCGGGCCTGTGGGCTTCCGGGCCCATGGGCAAATTTAAGTTAAGGCGAGTCTCTGGGTTCGTACACGCCTACTTATGATGGATCTGCCACGACGGGCTCGTCCTCACGAGGGAATAGTTATGACTAAAACTCTGCATCTCATGGCGAGTGTGAAGCTTCCATGTAGCGCAAGAATTCGAGGAGTAATTGATACCGACAACATCACTTTCCATCTCGAAACCATTGATATTGACAAAATAAACTTCCATGCACATCGAATCGAATAGGGATCACAAAAAAGCCCAATGGGCCAAAGCTTCCGGTGATCCAAGCCCATTCGCTCGCCCTCCCCGCTTATTCTTCTCTTCTTGTTTCCAGCAGACAACAGAAGGTGCGGATGTCCTGGCAAAGGAGAAAGGGAAACAAGACAACATGCGACGTGAAGAGAAATCACTTTCATGGGCGGCTTTTCAAACCCCATGTTTTGAGGCCCTTTTCTCAATATGGCCGAGCGAGCAGATTCTAACCAATCCGGCACGTGGTGACAGGCCCAAAAGACCCCGTCCACATTGTCCGGTCTAAAACTATTAATTTCTTAGGATTCCATCCTTTCTTTCTTTCTTTTCTTCCTTGTGGGGTTGTAGCTTTTGTCATCTAAGGTTCAGAGAGCATAAGATGTCTTTAATTCGTACTAGGGAAATTAGGTCCGGGTTGGCTTGCCCAATTCACTGCGCCACTCCGTGCTGCTGACATGCCGAAAATGGCCATGGAATTAAATGTTGCCTACTTGAGTCGCCATATGCACGAGCCTTGATGTGGACTGAGGCTGGAAAAAAGGGTAAAATCTACGGCTTCGCGTGTGCACTTCTCCAGGTGCAATGTTACGATGGTTCGTGTAACCTGGTGTAAAAGAAATCGGGGAAAAAGACACCGCGCAGGAATGCTTTTTTCGTAATAGAGAAATTTACCCATAGCTTGAGAACAAGCCTCACGATAAGGAATGGAACCCAACACCTACACCGGCTCTTTCATATGAAAGCTTGTACGTTTGAAGAGTCTTTCACTTACGATAAGATGATAGGAACCCGATTTTCCAAAGGAATAATTAGACTCATTTTTTAGGAAAGTTTCATTCACACTCTTGATCAGCAGCATCCGAGGTAAATTAGGCCTTTCACACGATTGCGACACTTAGAAATGCAACCCATCATAATTAAAACACAAAACTAGATAGGACTCATATTGCTCATATCATGTCATTGATAGGTTGTGGTACATTGGTCTTGCAATAAACATCGAACACTTTCTCCTGTCTCGAGGTGATGGCCCCATCCGTATGGATCCTTGGTACATAAGACTTTTGTCTCGTGGTCTCGTATGCATTGTCGGCATTTTCAAAATCGAATCTTGCTTTCCACGCACTTAACCAGTTTTGTGAGGGAAAAAAAAGCAAAACACTATGTGTCGGTCGACCAAATGTCGGTGAACAGTAACTTCTGATAGATGGTGCAGGTAATTCGTTCCGCGCTAATAACTATTCTATTTGCGTTAGCGACTTTGTAAAGTGGTTTAGGGAAAAATGATCAAGTCAATGTAATATGCACTTGCACTTGTAATGGCGGCCGGATAGGGAAAAAAGGCTGTGTAGAAAAAGGTTGATATAACACAAGTAGTGATGAATGCCCTTGTGTTGTGGATCCGAAAAGCAAAAGTAAAGAGGCTGATTTGAGGTGCGGATCTTCCCCATCACCGGCCTTTCTTTGATCTTCAAGTACTTTCCTCTCCAATTGCTTTCTCACCATACTCCTTTTCTTGAAAGATTTTTCCTTTTTTGACCTTTCTGGATATGATATTTGGTGAAAGTGGATGAATAACCTCATCCACTAAAAGAGAAAAGGAGATACGGATGATATCTACCATACCAATAGCGGATGGTTGACAGATATCACCATCAAAAATCCCAAACAACACTTCTATATAGCATTTACTCTAACCTAATTTCATATCGTAAAACACGCTAAATTGATACTTCGTGACAAATCTATCCTCATTTAGCTCAAAGAGTGAGAAACAACTTGGATGATCAACATGTGAAAAATTCAACATAAATGAGTCTCCTAAGTCAAATTTGAAGAAAACAAATAATGATTGGGAAATTTGCTGTCAAATTTCGAAAATCCTATAATTTCCTGAATTTACCATAATAGTTAGTAGATTTGTCATAAGTATACTAATTTATAACTTTTCTGTAATACGAAAATTAGTTGAAGGTAAACGAGGCACGATTCTATCAATTTGGGGTATTTTTTGTTGTGTTAAGCCCTAAATCAAAACACAAAATCGCGGGTTTGGTAAATTTATTAGGGGTTTTTAAGAAGAACAGTTGAGCGATGCTAATGGTGCGCGTGAGATGTTTAATCAGGCCGAATCATGAGAAACGTTGCCAATCCAAGGTAATAAATCCAAAAGAGCAGACAACTTTTTAGCATTCTCCCGAAGAAAGCGATGCATGGAAAGGTCGCCTTCACATTTAACTTTGGACTCAGTCCCCATCCCCATCTCTTCTTTCAAATCTTATCATTGTATCGCGGAAAGGCCCCTTTCACCATATAATTGATTCTTTTTCTCTCCTTTTTTTTTTCTTTTGTGGTTTTGATGAGATTCTAAATGATTTTTCTGCCGCCCGCACCGTCCCGACCGCCGCTGTCCAGCGGCGGGTGGGGGCTAAGCAGTCTCAATTTCAGGAGCTGAAAAGTTGGGCCTAATCTTTCTTTCACGTGCTCCACTCACTCATAAAAGTAGCATTATATATATATATATATAACAGAGACTATGACTATGAGTCTATGGTGCCTCTTAATTATGTAAATAATTAAATACGTCTAAATTCGTTCCAAAATATTTACGCACTTTACGGAAATGATTAATTCATTCAAAATCACAGTATCGTCAATTGACTATTTAACGAGTACCCATTTTCAAGTATTCGTCCACCGCGTTCTTTTTGACACGGTTCTCGAGTGCTATACATTATTTGCGGTTTTTAGCGTAATGAACTTTTTTTCATATCATGTATAGTAAAAATAGGGGTAAAATTAATACATTCATAATAAATTTACTATTATTTAATTTCTATTAAATTATATTAATACTATGAATAACTATAAACTAATATATATGTGATAAATTGAGGATAAAACTCCAAAATTAATATACCCATCAACTGTTATGTGTCGTTTAATTCAGTATTTTCAAAATAAAATTTAATGAAAACTAATGAAAAGTAAATTTAACACTCGTGTATTGTACAGTGTGTCAATTTGAGATTTTTCATGGTATTAATCACAATAATAATTTTATCTTAATTTTTCCTCTCACTTTTATGACATCATAATAGCTTCTTCTTTTTTTCCAATTATTTGACGTTGTTGTCGGAATTCTGATTTTTTGATTGGCCCAAAAGGAACTCGTGACTTTACATAGATTAAATAATGAATCCTCTCTCTCTCTCTCTCTCTCTCTCTCTCTCTCTCTCTCTCTATTATTCTTGGGTTTGGGTCCTAGGGGTGGGGTGGGGCCGGTGGGATCGGAAAAAGGGGGCAACTTTTGTTTGGCATAAAGTGATGGAGAAAGCTCCGATTACAAGGCGAGCGACGACAAATTTCCCCCCCGTGCTTTTAGTCTATCGAAGCTATTTTGCGGGTATAATTTATAGCTCCCTTGAATTTGCCAATTTACTCGGTTTTCCATCTTTTCGACGCACCATTTTCAACGCCAATGATAATCTACATGGACTCTTTTTATTATTATCATTAAGCTCTAGCCCCACTTGATTAGAAATTCGGACACCCTTAATTCAAAGGTCTTATCCAAGCCCCATTAGGTATAATTTTATCTTAATTGGACAACCAGAAATAGTAACATGAGTTTTCGAGCTTTGTATGCTTGGATTAATCAATATTTTCATGACATGCGAATCATGTGGACTCTCTAGTCTTTTTTTGCACGAATTTTTTTGATGGGATGTGATCAAAAACCCTTTGCTGTACGTGAATAATGTGTAATTTTTACCTCTGGCGTCGAAAAAAATTATCTTAACTTTTGTGCCACGTTCAATTTATTATTCACGAGTAATCTAGAGCATTCTAAGGTTCAATACGAGAGTTGAGGAACTATATAGAATTGTATTGTAGAGGCTTCCTTATTGTATTCGAGTTTACAATTGTTAAAGAGGATGGATCTTTATTACAAATGGAGGCATGAGTTGTAGGGCCCTACGTTTTGCAATGTTGCATTACATTATACCACGTGCACGTGCATAGAGACATAGCACATTTTGATTTGTCTAAACTTTCATCAATAACAACTCGCAGTTGAAAATATCTATTATTCGAAAACAACAAAAATAAAAAGTATCCATCACAACCTTTTTGATGAGTATGTGATCTCTTAGCTTGAGTCCTGAATATAATATTGCTCTCGTATGATGTCGTGGAAGATCGAACTTGCATCTTGTGCTTGATCCTTGATTTCTCTTTTAAGCCTTGTCGATCTTGAGGAAATTATTAGAGAAAAAAACATCACCGGGATATAATAATAATAATAATAAAATAAAACTTTGCACGATTATTTTGGAACACAGTTAGTTATCTATTATGTCAGTCGGTCAGAAGGCACTCAATTCGTGGTGCTACTGCTACCGTACTGTATCACACCTGATATGAAACGTCGCAGCTAGGATTTACCAGTCCTCTCCTCGCGCAGATTTAGTTGTGATTCATAAATGAATTCTGGCAGCATTCAGTGCGTAGTTCCAAGATTGCTACGGGCCAAGAAAATTTAAATCAGGTGTTTCTCTTTTGTATTTATTTATTTTTTTGGTAAGGTTCTCTTTTGTATTTATTTGCCTCGAAAGAAAAATATAATTTTGAGTCCCTCCCCCCTTTTTTTTTTTTATTTTATTTTTTTTTTTCACCAGAGAACCCCGCACTACTTGGATGCGCTTCCCTCCCATTTTTTATTTATTTATCGGAATGCAACATATCGAAATATACCACCACCTGCAGATGCCGCGATGGTTTGGACTCTCTTCTCCTAACGCAATTAGAGAAATTCGAATCCCCTCACGGTTGCTGGGGATTCTTAAGTGTGGTGTTGGGATGGTGAGTCATCCGCTAGCGTCATCCCAAGTTTACTTTCCAAATTTCGGTCCATGCGGGAATTCCCTGGATCACAAAAAAAAACATATCGAAATACGTAATTTTTAACACGACAAAATTATCTTAAATACTTACTTGCAAAGTTTTCGATGGGTGGTCCAATATATTTTTCGTTATCATACACTGAAGATCCCAATCACTTGATATAACGGGTGTCACGTGAATAGAAAATAATTGATAAGTCACTTTTATTTCTATAGTATAGGAAACAATCATGTATCATTTGACTTTAATATGATATCACATATTGTCGGCAGCATTTCTAATCACAATCTATGTTCAAACTATGAAAATTTATTTGCAATAGACTAACTCCATCTATGTCGGCAAATTTCAAAAGAGCATTCAAATGGAGGTCCTTTGAATGGGTCTTTGCTTAAGCAGCACAATTGCAAAGCTCTTCTCCATTCAATGTGAACACTCAATTATCTTCGCATTTCCCATCGAAACATAGTATCCACACATTTTTTATTGGCTACAATGCCACGATACTTTGTGTCTCGACATAGCTCAATTGGCGCTTGTGGGTCCAAGGATGCACATGACAAAATTTTTGGAATAAAAATCAATTTATATTTTATGAACAAGTTTATGAGCAAAGAAACACATTTAATATTATAATTCAAAATTTATATTTCTATAATCAAAATTCGTTTGGTAAGAATGAAATTTATATTTCCAGGAGTGGTGACGATCGACGTTCGATGGCCGAAGTCCAACGTCCGACAACTAGCAATGAGTGGCCAAAGTTCGGAGTTCGATGTCCGGAGTTTGGCATCCAGCGGTCGGTGGCCAACATCTGGCATCCGACATCCAAAGTTCGGCATCCGACGTCTAAAGTTTGACATTCGACATCTGACGTCCGGCGTTCGACTAGCTGGCTCCAACGTCCGGCGTCCAACTAGCCGGTGAGTCCAACATTTGATGTCCAAAGTCGATGTCCAAAGTCTGATAGTCGTTGGCTGGCAACCACTGGCCAACAGCCGAAGTTTGGCGGGCGGCTGACATCCAACAACCGATGACAAGTAATAGACGATCGGCGGCGAACGTCTAGTGGTCGGCGGTGGGCCTCCGACGTCCAACGGTTGGTGATGAGCACCAATGACCGACGGGCATTTGACGGTTGACCATCGACAACAGGCGATTGGAGTTCGGTGGCCAGCGATCGACGGCAGGCAGTTAATAAGCAGCAACAAGTGGCAAGCGTGTAGCGTTCCATGGGCGGTTGGTGGGCAATGGGCGATAATAAGAGTGAACAATGAAAAAAATTGATTTCTTATTTATGATCGAGAAATTAAAAAAAAAAAAAAAAAACTAAAAGTTTTAATTTCTAATTTCTACTTCAAATATATTTCTTGAATAAAAATCTATTTAGAAATATAAAAATTAAATTACATTATTAAATAGATTTCTATTCCAAACTTATTACTGAGAACGGAAAAATAGACAAATCGATAAATAGAGATGTTGTCATGTGCGCTTTAAGTGTCTGTGAGGAATTTTCAAGTGGGGAAAGCCTTCAAGGTGGGTTTTACTTTAGTCTTGGTACAGCAAGATTTATCGATTTTTTTTTTCCGATAACTCATTATTTAGCAAGATTTCTCTAAAAAGTGAAAAGAAATTTTTATCAAAGAATAGTCCCACCTCGGTCTGAAGTACCTAAATTTTCATTGCCAGATAACCATATAATTTAGAGAGAGATGATCACAGCACTGCATCGGAAAGATCGGGAAAGATAAGAGGTGTCAATTATGCCCTGAACGAAGTGCAGAAAATGTTCCCTATATCTCCGCTGTGTTGCAGAACCTACTCCTTTAAGAATATTTTATTCTTCATATTTATCTGATTCGGATTATTTAATATATTAAATATTAAGAAGGACCGCCTTTCGGACGGGCCGGGCCGGGCCGGGCTTCGGGTTAGGCACCATGCGGCCGAACGAGAAAACTACAACAGGCCCGAAAGCGGGGCATATTCGGGCTCGTGAAATTCGTTCCGGGCCGGGCCGGGCTTTTGGTTTCCATTTTTTTTTTTTTTTTTGAATTGCGATTTTGCTATCCAGTTTTGACAATAAGGATCACGATATATTGTCATCAGAAAAATAAGATCCGTATCTCCTTTCACCTATCGGATAAGATGTATTTGCAAATTACGTGTGGATCATCAAGGTAAGAAAAAAGAGGAGCGTGGTGCACATTGGAATTGGGAACGCAACTCGGTTCGTCAAATTCTCGTGAAGGAAAAAGGGAACTTTCAGGAGGGATTAAATGATAGTTGACCGGCTAATTGCACAGAAATAAATGATCTCGAACGTTGCTGATCCTTCAGAGCGAAGCTAACTAGCATGAATTTGCAGCCAAATTTAAGGCAGGCAAATCCCAAAATTGGGCATTACTTGACGGCAATACTGATTAAATAATTCATTAAATTTTTTAAGAAACATTTTAAAATTTAACAGTCTTCATGAAAAGTTAGTGCTGGAGCAAATATGGAGCGGTGAAAAGGCAAGTGTAGAACATGCAAAAAGCGCCCGAAAAGAGGAGGATTTGGGGGGGAGAGCTTTGCTGCCTCCTACGAGATCATAGCTGCAGATTCTCATAGATTGCAGCCCTCAATGTTATCATTGAGTTAAATTTTTATTTTCGGGCGATCCCTTTTTATTATCCAGGAGGACGTGGAGCTTTCTGACGGACCACCTTATGATAAAAGTTTATGCAAAGTACAAAAGAATATCGAGAAAATCAGAGAGGATTTTGACTGCCCCCCGCCCCTCCCGCCCGGGGAAATTGCATATATTCCGAAACTTTGGATTATGCTCGATTTGCTTATTGATAGAAAAAAAAAAAAAAAAAAGTTCCCACCCCACAATAGGAAAAGGGAAAACGGACCGATGCAATTTGCTTTGTGCAACAGTAGCTATGCGTTTGGAATATGAATATGATGTATTTTTTTTTTTAAATCAAGAATAAAGAACTTTTGAGAAATAAGGTTCGAGAGAATGATATGCACAAAAAGTTATCTTGGAATCTTTCTATTTTATGGAAATAATTCAAAAAACGGCCGAATCCTTTAAAGTTTTATTATCATGCGAATGCATATACAAATTTTAAAAAGAATCGTAATTATACGATAGTGAATATGTAAGTAGATTTATTTTATAATCGTATTTAAAAGAATGAAAATGCAGTTTTTTTAAGTCTCCAACGCCTTTTCAAATTAAAATTGAACTTCATTTTATCTTTCGATGATTCAAATTATTGTTTTCTTACGACAATTTGATATGATAAAGAGGATTTTGACTACTTCGTAATTGCATATATTCTAAAACTTTCAATTATGCTTGGTTTTCTTATTGATAAAAAAAAATTTGGTCCCACCCCACAATAGGAAAAGGGAAAATAGACCGATGCAAGTTCTTTGCTTTGTGCAATAATAGCTATACATTAGAAAATGAATATGATGTTATTTTTCTGGGAAAATGATTCAAAATAAAAATCGAGAAACAAAAGGTTCAAGAGAATGATGTGCATGAAAGTTACCCTCGAATCTTTCTATTTTATGGAGAGAATTCAGGAAAGGGTCGAATCCTTTCAACTTACGTTATTATCCAAATGTGCATAGATTTTTAAAGATGAATCGTAATTACACAAATAGTAACTATTTCCAATGCATTTTCCAAATAAAGTTAAACTTTATTTTCTTATACGATGATTCGAATTATTGTTTCCTTCACAGATCAAGTTTTTTTTAATATTATCATCTTTACCAAAAAAAAAGTTTTTTAATATTATCTCTTTCTCAACACTTTGATATTTATTTAGATTTTTTCCCCTTTTTGCTAATTTAAAATAAATGGAGAATGGGCCCCCCTCATTCTTATGATCCGGACGGCGAACAAAATTGGTCTATATTTCAAATTCGATTCTTTGTCTGCTAACATTTTTTAAGATAATGAATGACTGTGGGCAAGTTGAGTCAAAGCGGTCATGAAGCTCGTGTGTACATTTTACGCAACTCAAACAACCTTTTTTTTCGACAAAAAAAAATACTTTTTGCCTTTTTTTATTATTATTTTCGGCAAACATAAATAAAAAGGACCCTGAAAATATCTCTTAGCACAAAAATGAAGAAGACAGAAATTAAGTCCCAAGTTTTCGCCAAGCCCCAAGCCCCAAGCCCCTCGTGCTTTGACATTTATGTCCTTCTCCTGTGTTTTTTCTCGGCCTGGCCTGTCGGAAGTACGTCCTTTTCTCCCTTTGCCCTTTCGGAAATTTGTCGGGTCGACATCAGCCTGGTGCCGTGAGTTTACTTTTTTTTTTTTTTTTTTCTCATTTTCATCTTGCGACAACTTCTAATTTTTAAATTAGTCGATAATTACGTTTCAATCTAAAATGACTTGAAATTGATCGGTGCCTATTGTTCTCCTTGATTACTTGCTTGCGATCCGCCCCTAATTTTATGCGGAATGAATAAAATAGAGCGCTGAAATATAAAAATAATCATTTATTGAACCATTCAAGTGAGATTTTAATGAAATCAATAACAATCATTCATATGTGAATGGAACAATAAATGTGTTTACATGTAATAGTTAAGGACTGCGATCAATGATTTATAGATCTAAGACGATTAAGCTAATCAAGCTATGGTCAAATTATCTGTTTTAAAGCACGAGAAACCCACACAAAATGTAAATTCTTAATGAGGAATTATTTCAAAAAAAGGTATTTGATCATATTAATTCCTTCTCTTTTAAAAATAACCAAAAGAAGAAACTAAGTTGGAAGAGTTTCATAATATCTCCTTCCTTTGGTTTCTTTTTAGTTTTTTTCGCTTTGTTTAGTTCAACATTACATACAACCTAATTACCATTTTCTATCACACGTATTTATTTTGGAGAAAGTGTATAAACTTATTGTAACGTACATGTATAAATTAAATTATAAACTTTTTAATTGTACCAACTTAGTTTCAATCATTTACGCAAAATTTCAATGTAATTATTTCACTTAATCTTCGTTAGACAATGACTAACGTGATTGCATGTCCCGTAACCATTTGTGCCTAAGACTGATTATGTAATTTTCTCCATTCATTTCACGAACGCATGGCATTTTGTCTGCATGGTTGTAATTGATGATTAACCCCATAGTTACCATATCTAGCATGTAACAACTCAGGCTTCATTAATTACATTAAAAATTTACTATATCTAGCATATAACAACTCACGTTTCATTAATTACATTAAAAATTTCCAATTCGAAGTCTTGTTTTGAGAGTTAATACATTAATCGAGCTCCAAATATGTATCATCGATATAAATTTTGACATGACTTATTTTCTCCGAGCATATGTTATAATATGTCGAATATTCGATATAACCATCTTAATTTAGAAATTCAAGCTTCATAACTTACGCTCCCTACATTAGATTAAAGAGAAGAGAAAATTTAATTAATTCCGAGATTACGAGTTTTCTCATGCGAGCAGCCCAGCGCTTTTTGGGGGGGAAAATCTCGGGAATGCCGACGCAAATCAATCTCGCTCGCGTGGCCCGTACGGCGGCCCTTCCGACTCAGCCAACGAAAAGTCTACCTCTTCGAAAAGTCCCCTTTTTTTTTTTTTTTTTTAGAGTCTTCGAAAAAAGTCTTTCAACTGCTAAAGAAAGAACCGGAAAAAAGAAAAAAAAGATTCAAACACAAAAAAAAAAAAAAAAAAAAAGAGAGAGAGAGAGAGAGAGAAGAAGGTAAAAGGCGAGGGTCACCACCGGGAGTAGCCGGTGTCGGGGCAATCGCGTAATTCGGGGCCAACACGAGGGGCGATCGTTGTATCTTCATCTGACAAGAAGCGACACGCCCCCGAGAATTAAAAGAAAATAAAAATAGGGGTGGAGGTAAAAAAAAAAAGGAAAAAAAAAAAAACACCGCCCCTGTTCCGGCTCCCCATCGAACCGGGCGCTGTCGTCTCGTCCTCGGGGACCCGGGAAACGAAGCGGCGGCGTCGGAGAATACTCTCTCTCCCTCTCTCTCTCTCTAAAAGCTCTGTAAAAACTCTCTCGTGGCGGAAATGAACGAAAAGCGATATGAACGTGCTATTTTCAAATCGATAGATAACCCGATCATTGTTGCCGCGAATCGGCTTAAAGAGTTTAAATAGGCCAGGAAACCATTTCCGCTAAAGAGTTGTCTATTGCGATATACGAGAGGAACGGAGAAAAACTCGTGATTGGTGTGGAGGGGAAGATCTGTTTATGATATAGTTCACGAAAATCTCAACAAAAAGAGGTGATAGTCTGATCTATCAATGGCCAATCAGGGATAAATATAGGTCCTTTAATGAATCCCCTAGAGAAGGATAGGGGAATACCTTTACTCTTTTCGCATTCTCTCGTGTCGTCTCGTCTCCTCTCCCCACCCGGTTCGCAAAACCCAAAACCCCCAATCGCTCTCGTCTCCCCTCCCCCTCCCTTTCTTTCAGAGTTTCGGACCCCGATTTTGCTCGTTATTTGCGGTTTTGCCTTGCAAAGCCGTGTGTCCTTTATAGCCCAGTCCCCGCAGTTTCGGCAGCACGAGCTCCCTCTCTCCTCCCTCCTCCCTCCTCCCTCCCCCCTGCTGCTCGCTCGTCTCTGTCCTGCTGCTGCTGCTGCTGCGGCCTGCTCTGGCTCGCGCGGCCTGCCAATGCGGGGTCGCTAGCGGGAGCTGCATTGGTTCGGCGAAGCGAGTGAACGCCTTCACATGTGCGTTCTTCCTCCCTTTCTAAGCTGTTGATGATTGCGATATCGGAGTTTGGTCGTTTCTGGCCGCGATCTCGTCACGTGGTGATCGCAAAGTTTGCTTTTTTAAGAGGCTTTGTTCTTTTTTTTTTTTTTTTTTTTTTGTTTCTTTCGTGGTTTTCCTCTTTTTCTTGCTCGGCGCTCTTCCTTCTTTTTTGTGTTTTGCTTCTTTTTGGGCGTGATCATGTAGGATCGCGCGAGGTTTTCGCGGCGTGGAGAGTTTTGGGGACGGTCGCGACGGTCGTTGGACTGGGTCAATTGGGCGCCCTGCATGGGAGATTCGGGGTTCGCCGCTTTGCATGTTGTGCTGGTGCGGTGGGGGATTTTCTGTGGGCGAGCTGCGGATAGTGTCGCGGCGTGGGCAGGGTTTCCCGCGCCGTGATGGAGTTAAACCGAGATGATACACACCTGTTGCGGGAAATTTTCGCGGGAAATTATCGGCTCACGAGGTGATTGGGGTTTGCTTCTTGGGCGTGAAATTAAACAGTCTGTTAGTGATGGTGGTTATGCTCTTGGTGCGCTCGATTGACCTGTTGATTGGCCGCAATGCCGCATTGCCGTTGTCTCCTTGTTATAGATGATTGTTCCTGCAGAATGAGAGTTCTTTGAAGAGGGTGCTTGTACTTTGTGCAGGGACCAACATACGTGATTTGTTGCTTGTAGTCAATTGGTCAATACCTGATCAAAACCACTCTTTTAAATGACATTTTTCCAGCAAGTGAGATTGTTGTTTGTGGACAAGTTTCTGATTTTTTATAGTCGACAATTCATGAATACATGAGTTAGTGATATGGGTCATGTGATGGTAAATACGAGAACTCTTATCCACGAGAACCTGTCCCTGGCGGGTTCTGTCCCTTTGTATGTGCATCTTAAGATTACAATTTTAGTTACATTGATCACATGGTCAAGACAACTTACGGAGATGATGTATTTTGGATGGAGCTGCCTTTCTGACTTGACGTGCGTTTGAATCTTGCCCTCACTGGAGTGTTTTGCACTTTGATGAGTTCGGATGAGAGACATGTACTGGATTTGCTTTCAGAGAGCCTTTACACGTTTTTTGTATTTATATTGGATGATAGGCTATTGTAACGGTAGTGTGAAAATTGAGAATCTTTGATTACTCGAGGTTGTTCTCGAAGGAAATTGAGAATGTTACATTGTCTACCTTGTGATACCAGTTTCCTTGTTTTGTTTTCTTTCCTTTATAGTTAAATTTAAACTTATGATTTTTGCTCAATCAATCACATGCTTGAAAACAAGATGAGGGTTTTTTTCTTTTTTTTTTTTTTTGGGAGAAAGAGTTTCTCTTCTCCTTTAAGTGATTGGCTAATATGACTTTTCCTCTTCAAATTGCCTTTCACAGGATTTACTCTTTTCTTCTTCCCTTGATAAGGAACATTTGAAAGGTAAATGAAAACGCTTTAATGATCAGCTGTTTATGGATATTAAGCTGCCGATATTTCTCATTGGATGTGTTTCAAGTGCTCGGCGGCTTGGTCAATATCATGCATCCCAAAGATGATAAACTTCATTTCAGTGGAAAAAGGATCTAGGGTGGGAAACTTCACCATCTGTATAAAAATTGCCCAAAACACTCTCGTTGATGCATTTGCACTTCTCGTGGAGCTGGTCTTAAGTCTTTTCATTGGTGACAATTCGTCACATTCTTCATATATCAAAGACATGTTATGACACCCTTTAGGAGATGCACCTAAACTTTTGCCATTTTTCTCATATCCAAATGCTCTCAATTTAGGAAATAGTGAGTCTTTCAGATTTAGGAAGCTGCAATGCCTCTAGGTCAGATTGGTCTAAGTAATGGTTCTCAATATGTTACTGTTGAATTTAACCTGAAACTCTACAGGTGATTCGTGGGAATATATATGGCAGAATGGCTAGGTTTTACTTAAATCACAGCTAATTCTATTTTCTGTTTGTCATTTTGGCATTCACATGGTGAATGAAATGCTTGGATTATTGTGGAATTTTTTGCATGAATGCAAATATTCCTTGCGGTGGCTTATCTGATCTGTCCTTTTTCCTTCTCAAATTTATTTACTCACTTTGGCAGGTAGTTAGCACAGAGATTGCGCTGCTCCAGCAGAAACAGAGGAGCAGCCTTGCTTTTACTAGAAGAAGGGCTTTACCAACTAATTGGACAGGCGGATTTTGTTTCAAGAAGCTCTCAGATTTGGATAAATCGTGCTTTCAATTGTAAGCCAATAAATTTAACTGCCCGTCAAAATTATAAACTAATTGGACGAGCGATATTTTTTGTTAAGATGCTCTCCTGTTTAGATAAATTGTACTTTGAACTGCAAGTTAACAACTTTAATTATCTGTCAGAACCGTCTTTCTATCTGGAATTTTTGACGTGTGCTAGGTCATTCAACGTGTTTCATGAATGACTGTCACCATGGATATCCTAGCACATCTTCCATGCCTGTAAGGAAGCTTGCTTTATACAGTAGGCATTTTTGCTCAGGTGTTTTGGTTATACTGACCCTATATGATTATGAGCACTATCTTCATATCCCATTATTCTCCACTTTTTTGCCAATTATTTATGTCCTCACTTTTCTTTTTAGTTGCTTCATCCACTGTCAAACCTGTTGGGGAACAATGTGTCTGTTCTACTTCCTCTGTTCTTGAATATTTTGACCGTCTTAACTACAAGGCTGTCCAATTAATCGACAAAAAGATCTAGTTTGTGATGAAGTCACTCCACATCTTTATTCAGCATATCATGGTGCATCTTTCAGTTGGCATTGTTCTCTCCCTAAGCTGTTTACTTCGTAAACTATGAGGTTGAACAATTTAGGGCCCAACAATCTCACTTTTTTCCTATTTGGCCAGACCCAACAATCTACTTTGGAAGAGCCAAAATTTCACGATGAAGGCAGTTCAGCCTTCTATTCAACAGATCATGATGCATATCTTTATTATTTATTTATTTATTTATTTTTTATTTTTGTCTTCTTGAAGATTTCACATTCTAAAGTACAAGGTTTTACAATTGGGTGGACAAAATAACTAATTTGCAAGAGCCACAATTCTGTGCTGAAGTTACTACACTCATTTATTCAGGACTGCTTTATTAGTGAAATGTCGAGTTACATTAATGAGCCTCAAACTTCATGAATTTTCCATTTTGTGTCATTCATTTTGTCTGATCAATCTTCATGGATGCCTTTTCAGTCTTGAAACCTACCCCAAACTTGAAAGTAAAATTGCCTTTTCCAATCAAGTGCAGATACTTACCGCCCTTATTCTTGGTTTTCATGTATACTAACTGCAGGTGTGGTTCTTTCTCTTTCTGATTAGCGAAGGAGCTTTTATTGCACAAATGACAATTTTTTTCCTGGTTATTGCAGCTTGATTGATTATGTGTAGAGACAAATATATTCAGAAGACAATTTGAGTTCATTTAGAGTCATTGCTTTCTTTACTTATCCTTTGGTATTAGAGTTGTGGTCTCTAAAGTTTTTGCGCATCAGTCTAGTCCATATTTTAGCCAGGTAAAAATTTAACCGTCTTATTATGTGATGGGCACATCATTGTTCTGTACATAGTGATTTGGCTATTAGTTCCATACTTGATCCAATCTCAAATTCTACTGTGCGCTCTCTTTTACATGATAAATGATGTAAAGTCCATTACTCATGTATATATTTCTTCTTCAATATATTTCACATCTGTAAAGTCCATTACTCATGTATATATTCTTCTTCAATATATTTCTCTTAATTAAATGACACGAAAGCAATCATGCACTCATGAAGTGCGTGTGTGAGCGCTAGTTTATTATAAGTGATCTAATAACTTGTCATGCCAAACTTTTCCTCTTAAGAATGTTATAAATAAATGTAGCTTATTGTAGGTGTGAATCCAATGGACAATGATTTCTGTGAGGAGCAGCAAGTTCCTTCTGCTGTTTTGACAGGAGTAGTCTTCAATGTTCTAAGTAGCAGAGAAGTGGTAAATTTTCATCTTGTCCTAATATTCCTTCATCTGCAACCCTTCAACTGCATATTTATGCTGAAGTTGGAATGCATTAAATGGACTTTGGAAAGCTTTTAGTAATTAATGCTGCATGATTTAGCTACTTTGAAAATTTCTGTGTATACGATAGTGACTATTCTTCCAAGTAACTTTGAGATTCGACACATTTATTGGGTGTGTGGCACATATTCTTGACCTGCATATCAGTCGACGTGAAAAGTTGAACTTAAAAGTATGAGACCTCGAGACTGCCTGAGTTGACAGGTTAGAAACTTGCATGGCTGACTAAAGTTTGGCAACATTCATGAAAAGATCTACACGAATTTCTGATTACCAAATTTATGACATAACAACATTGTAGGAAAAAATACTGACAACTGGAGTCATATAGAGGGAATGAAATAAATAGAGAGAACGCAAAAGACAAGGCATATTCCAAAGATATCCAATGTCACTTGTTTTCTTTAACAGGTTTGTCACAGATAGAGAGCTCAAACAACGTCTCTAGTGAAAAAGTATCGACATTTTTATCACCTAGCTATTTCAGAATGTTCACAATCACAAATAGGTGTTAGTGCTCTTTCTTCCTTGAGAAGTGTCCTTGTGATGGCAAGGATCTCATGATTTGCTAGTGACTTGTTTGCCACCGAAATATATTTATGGCACTATAGTAAAGAACCTGTGGTAATAATATTTCTTTCTGATATGGCCAATTTTCGTAGAAATTCTGATAACACAAAACATTAACATTTAAAAAAGTGACAAAAACATGAAAAAGATGGGTCACATTTTGTCCAGCTTTCAATAAAGAAAACATGGTTGGAGTTTTATGTTGGTCGCAGATTAAACAAAGACAAACCTCTATATGCATTTGATTTTTCTGGCATGGTTTGCATTCGGCAATCGTTAATAGCTTCTGGCACGTCCTGTTTAGTCCTTCATTCTTCAGGCTATGAATGCATCCATGTCGTTCTTTCCTGCCTCTTTCACTTTTGTCTTGGAGGAAATTGCTTACTATATTTTACAAATTTTCTGTTGCTATTCTAATGAGCGTTCTTTTAGCCTTTATGTTAGTAGTGAACTTTGTCTTTATTTTGAGCCTGTTTGTTTTTCTTTTCCCTTCAAATTCATTTACTTGTTGGCCAAGCCCACTCAATGGATAAGGCTTCTTGTGTCGTCGTAGTCATCGTTGCTTGATTACTTGTCTTGCCAATCCTTTCTGTGCCTATGATCTGCCATTAGCAGACAACGCACAAATATTGGACAACAGACATGCCTTGTGCAGTCAATCTAGCATTAGTTCTGGATATAATATGTTCTAGGTTGACATTTAGATATTTTGGCCAACTTTGCCTTCTCAAACAATTTACACACTGATACTATGACAGGAGAAGATATCTTCGATAACAATTGAGTCTGTCAGTGAGGTCAGTGACTCTAGATTGGGACTCCCAAACTCCTCTGGTCAGTGCTCCACTTGTGGCGCCAAAGACTTGAAACAGTGTGAAGGTAATGATGCATACAGATCAATGAAACTTTCTAAGTTTAGTGCCCCTTTCCTCTCTGTATCCTTTTTTTTTTCCTGTTGAACGGTGAATCATGATTAATCATCAGGTCATTTCGGATCTATCAAGTTGCCATGTACAATACTTCACCCGTATTTTCTGTCTGAAGTTGCTAAGTTGCTGAATAAGATTTGCCCAGGTTGTAAATCTGTTCGGCAAGATCTACGGGTTAAGGTCAGGTACCTCATCTTGCTGCTGTCCATACAGATGTATTTGGTAGAGTTAAATCTATACGTAACTAAAAATATTTTCCTGTTGTTGCCTGCAATTCCTTTTCCTTGTCTTGTTTGCTCAGCATTGGGGCAACTTAAGGAATGAAAATTTCTGACTGAAAAATCTACTAGATGAAGAACCGTCTGTGGACACAATCACAATTAATTAAACTCAAAGACCGGTGTAAGGTTTGGATTGGTCTGATCTACTGTCTCAAATATCTTTCTGGATAAGCACCTACATCTTTGTCCTGTTAGATTTATTTTGTCTTCAGCAGGACGAGTAGGTCCCCCTTCCTTATTCTTTTCATTGGCTTGAACAGTTAAAAGGATTGCGGGATAATATGATAAATGTAGTGTTTCATGATCATGTGAACAGTCTGCACTGCTTTAGACATTGGCATGTTTTAAATATCGGATTGCAAAATCCGCCAGGCTATGTTTCTTCTTGGAAAGAAGCTGAGGAGGTTAAGAAACCCCTTTGTGCATTGGAATTTGAATGTTGAAATTATACCCCCATTTCTGTCCAAAACTAGTGGTTGGGATTGGTAAATTGTTTTATTACTTCCTATGTACCATACATCATGAAACCCAATGCCGTTATCTCGTGACTCTTCTCTAGTTTTGTTTTCTGTACTCTGGGTTTATGATTAGATTTTTTTTCTAGGACATTCTTTCTCAACTTTAGCTTGGACAATGTGAAGTGCATTGTAATCAGGCTGTTCATTTTTGGTGTTTTTATATAAACCCAAATGTCTTTGTGACTTGCTTCCTCGAACTTGTCATGCAAAACATTATGCTTTCTCTTGTTAACGTTTTATCTCTTGAGCTTTATGCCTTTTCTCTCTGCTAATGCTTCACCTGTTTCACTTTGTACATTAATTTTCCAGAAGAGTAGTCCGGGTCAAGTACATCATGGGACTAGGGGTTGCAAATACTGTCTTGTAAGTTAATTTATATTTCTATAATATTCTTGTTCCAAATGAGGCCTTCATAATTTGGTGGTAACTATTTGTGCGTTGAGCAGCCTACTCAAGTAGATTATTATCCGCCTATGAAGTTCAAAGTGTCATCTAAGGATCGTTTCAGAAGAACTGCCATCATTGTAGAAGTAGATGAAAGTTTTCGAAATACTCAAAAGAAGCTAAACAGGAGGATTTGGCCCTCTGATTACTGGGACTTTATCCCAAAAAGTCCGGAACAAGAAGAAAGTTCTCTGAAACCAAACAGAAGGGTATTATCGCATGCTCAGGTAGCTCATCCTCTATAGGTTGTCTGAATTTGTTGTTATTTCTTATACGAAACTGAGAGTGAGACATTCATTTGAAAAAATATTTGTTAGACATCATCAAGTGTTGTATGTGCCAGCACTCTAAGCCATATTCTTGGCACTATTCAAGTTACGTTGCAAATGAAATTAATTGGTTTCAATTAACAGTAACTACAGGTTCTTTTCAGAGGATGCTATTTTAAATCTTTCCAAGCGAAGGGAAATGAGGGAGAGACGTATTATGATTTGTACTGCTTTTAATAGGAATTGAGCAGAATGATACTAATATTGGCTGACATAATTTTTCTGCCTCATGCCCCGTCTCCTTATTCTCTTACTTTATCATGCTTAGTGAATCTCTTTCCATCTATTTATAATACACTGCTCTCTCACACACGCACTGTTACAATTTGATTATTGTCTTGGTAGTTAGCTTGATGCACTCTTGATACACTTCTTCCTTTTCAGGTTTATCACTTATTGAATGGCGTTGATCCTACTTTCATTAGAAAGTTTATCTCAAGACAAGATTCTCTTTTTCTCAACTGTTTCCCTGTAACACCAAATGGTCATCGTGTGACTGAAGCCACTCATGCATTTTCTCATGGACAGCGGCTGGTCCTTGTAAGTCCTGTTCTGTCTAGAAAAAGAAGCAAGAGTGGATCTTAATCTCACAATGAATGCTTAGTTGCGTACCCACTTAGGGAATAGTCTTGTTATTGCTGCTTTCTTTCTTAATTTGATTTAATATGGCTGGTTAGCCTGCTAAGTGTTGATTTATTGTTCTTTTCCCTGTAAATTTCTTTCAGGATGACCGAACGAGGGTATACAAGAAACTTGTCGATTTTAGGGGGACGGCTAATGAGTTGGGCTCACGCGTCCTTGAGTGTCTTAAAGTTTCTAAGGCAAGCTCTGCAATCTTCTGTTAAGACTTTCGAGAATGGTTAAGCTCTATGCTTACTGGTTTATTTTCAAACAGCTGAACCCAGACAAGTTATCGAATACCGAATCTGCTTTTGCCCAGAACAGAAAGAGCAGGGACTTGGATTTCACTTCTTCTGGTTTGAGATGGATGAAAGACGTTGTTCTTGGGAAGCGGAGTGATTACTGTTTTCGGATGGTTGTGACTGGTAATCCAAACATCAAGCTCAGTGAAATTGGTGTACCATGTCATATTGCAGAGAGATTGCAAGTATCTGAGACTTTGAATAAGTGGAACTGCGAAAAGTTAAATGCTGTCTGCAGTTTACTGCTGCTTGAAAAGGGTGGCATGCTTGTTCGGAGAAAAGGGCGTCTTGTGCGTATCAGTCACATGAAAGAACTTCTTTTTGGAGACACTATATACAGGCCATTAAGTGACGGAGACATGGTTTTGGTGAATAGGCCTCCATCTATTCACCAGCACTCTCATCTCGCATTATCTGCCAAGGTTCTACCCATAGCCTCAGCTCTATCTATAAATCCGTTATGCTGTTCCCCTCTTCGCGGAGATTTTGATGGGGACTGCATCCATGGATATATTCCGCAATCAGTGGATGCTAGAGTAGAGCTAAAAGAGCTGGTTGGTGTGGATAGGCAGTTGTATAATGGACAAAGTGGCAGGAACCTTCTTTCTCTTGGTCAGGATAGTCTAGTTGCTGCTCACTTGATATTGGAGGATAGTGTTTGCTTCAACCGCTTTGATATCCAACAACTTAAAATGTTGTGCCCCAATGATTTGCTTCCTCCAGTACCTTCAGTTGAGGGTGGAATGTGGACTGGGAAGCAATTATTCCAGATGCTCTTGCCTAGAGGATTTGAGTGGTCTTCGTCTTCGAATGACATTGAAATTAGCAATGGGGAAATTGTCTTTTCAGAAGGATCTGCTTGGCTTCGAGATGCTAATGACAATCTCTTTCAGAGGCTTATCACTTTTTGTCAGAGTAGGGTACTTAACATTTTGCATGCTGCTCAAGAAGTTCTTTGCGAGTGGTTGTCCATGAGGGGTTTTAGCGTTTCATTATCGGATTTGTACCTTGCATCTGATTCATTCTCACGGGAAAATATGATTGAGGAGATTAGTTGTGGTTTGCAAGAAGCAGATGAAACATGCAATATCAAACAGTTTATGGTGGATTCTTCACGGGACTTCCTCGCTGAAAATGGTGAAGAAATAAATGCTATGGCCTTCAATTCAGAACGGTTGTGTTATGAGAAGCAGAAATCCCCTGCCCTTAGTCAGGCATCTGTCGATGCTTTTAAACGAGTCTTTCGAGACATACAAAGTTTGGCATACAATTATGCTAGCAAGGACAATTCCATGATCTCTATGTTTAAATCTGGAAGTAAGGGTAATCTGCTAAAAATTGCTCAACACAGTATGTGCGTTGGCCTGCAACATTCTCTGGTTCCACTGTCTTTTGACATACCTCATCAACTTTCCAATGCTTCTTATAATAGCCATAAGGAAAGGAATATAGATTGTACACATGATTTTCCATTTCCTCAGTCTTTCATCCCATTTGCAGTAGTCAAGAACTCCTTTCTTTCCGGTTTGAATCCGTTAGAGTGTTTCGTGCATTCTGTCACAAATCGAGCTAGTTCCTTCAGTGAGAATGCTGAAGTCCCTGGAACCTTACACCGGAAGCTCATGTTTTTCATGCGTGATCTATATGTTTCCTATGATGGCACAGTTAGAAGTGCTTATGGCAATCAACTCATAGAGTTTTCTTATGGCATTGAGAAGCTATCATCTACTCCCTGCAGCCACAAAGACAGTCTCTCCTGTGAGAATGCAAAATCTGGAGAAGGGATGGGAGGCCAACCTGTTGGTTCAATGTCTGCCTGTGCCATTTCTGAAGCTGCATATAGTGCTCTAGATCAGCCAATCAGTCTCCTTGAAACGTCGCCATTGTTAAATTTGAAGGTAACTTCTATCCACCTACGTATTCATTTACAGACCTATGAGGTGACTTCTGGTACTTTATTGCGGACTGAAGTTGCTTCTATTTTTTGTTTGCAATTCAATTGTTTCACATTTTGGTTTTGTAAATGTTGCATATTATTGCTGAGGCAGTGGTTTGTTATTGTTGGAAAGCTTCAGATTCTGTCTTTATTATTCTTTTCCATAGATCATGGATTGCAAACACTCTGTTTTCCCCAAAGCCGGCAGTGGGAATGCATGTTCCTTTTTGTGGTACACTAGCAATTTGGATAATTAAAATCAGAACTCTAATTTTACTTGGCATATTGTATGTGCTGTCATTTTTTTATTTATTTGCAGTACATAATTAAAGAAAAGTTTTTAACTGTAGCTAGTAAACTAGTCCAAAGAAATAGTCTTTTTTTTAATAAAAAAAAATTATATAGCTGAGGCATGTATATATAAAGTTAGCAGATAAGTTAGCAATTATGTTGAATTAGTGAATGACTGCCTTTGATTCCACATGTTCTTTTCAATCATACCTGTTTGCAACAAAAAAGAAAATTTGTCTTTTTTCCAACTAAGAGATTTGTTTGTCTTTTTTCCAACTGAGAGATTTGCTGAAGCTTAACTCTAACATACTGCACTTTAGACATGCTGTGTTTACCTTGTTTCAAATGCTGGAGAAATCCAGACTCCTCAAACTTTCATCTGATACGGTTTCGTGACCTAGGAGTTATGATGGGCAAAGGGTTCACTAGTATATTTCTGGAATTGTGCCTTCACCCTTTTGAACTTTGTTGATGTCTTTTCTCTTGCTTCACTTATATGTTTCTGTTAGTCCATGGCTTGTGTTGTGTTTATCTCGTTCTGAAGAGAGGAGTCAGCTTTTATGATTTTATGATCATCCTGGGAACTAGGGGTGTAAATGGTTCGGTTCGGTTCGGTTTTTTTGAAAAACCGAACCGAACCGAACCGTTATAAAAATTCCCAAACCGAATAGAATAAGACCCGAACCGATTACGAACCGAACCGAAATTTCGGTTCGGTTCGGTTTTTCGGTTTTCAACTTTTGTTTTTTTATTTTTTGTTTTTTGTTTTTGTTTTTTTTTTTTTTTTTTTTTTGGGGGATGGCTTACCATAAATATAGAATAGGGATCAAATTCTTCTTCCTTTTTTTTTTTTTTTTTTTGGTTCTTTCGGGTTTTGACTTAGATATTGCGAGACGCAGGACCTAGACTATATATCGATATCAATATTAGTTGTGTAATATAGACTAGAAATGAAGGGGAGACCTATTTATGAGAAAACATAGAACCAGTAGAGGAATCGGACAGAGAAAGATTGAACTAAGTGGGTCCTGCGTCTGATTGAAGAACCGATCATCAACCCGGAAAGGAGGATTTCACTGAGAACCGGAGACATGAATGAAAAACATCAAGTGCACAAAATATGCATCAAACCTGAACGGAAGTGGAGACAGATTTCTCGAACAGGGAATCGAGAAACAGCCCCGGATCAGAACAAAGACCAGATCTTTTTCGCGAATAACAAAGGTTTGCAAGCGATCGGACAAATGGGTTTTGTGTAAAGATCCCGAAAGATCGAAGTTTCAGCTGCCAAGAAGCTAAACTTAGCTCAGACGAAGAACCACACAAGACAGGGTGCTGCCCAGAGAAACAGAGGAAAGCAGAGCAAGGGACTCTATCGAGGTCAAACCAGCAGAACCTCAGGACAGAACTGTGGAGAGGGACGGAGAGGCAGAGAAAGAGAGTTAGATCTAAGAGGGACTCAAGAAGGAGGAGAAAGGAAGGAATTGAAGACGGAAACGAAGGGTGATCTTATAGAGAAACGAGCGGGCGATGAAGCGGAGGAAAGCGCAAGGAAGGGGGAATAAAGGAAAGGGTGCATCGGAATCTCCACGGAAGAAAAATGAAGACGGTTCTTGTTTGGCAAGGAGGCGACTGGCCATGTGAGGTGGAGACGAAATTTCCGCAAGAATCCAAGTCCATGAAAACCGAACCAGTAAAAAAATTAGATTTGATTTTATCAGTTCGTGGTTCGGTTTTCGGTTCGGTTAACCGATAAAAACCGAACCGGTAAAAAAATTTTCGGTTTTTGATGAAAACCGAACCGAAAACCGAACCGAACCAAACCGATCGAAGTTTTCGGTTCGGTTCGGTTCGATTCGCGGTTCGGTTCGGTTTTTGGTTCGGGTCTTGACAGCCCTACTGGGAACTTACCAGTAAATGCTATGATTGACATACAAATGCTTTGTCTTGTAATTGAGATTTATGTTTTCATGTGTTTGCACCCTCTTTGTGCTCTACAGTTGATTACTTGTTCTTATAAAATCTCTGCAAAATATACTGGCATTACTTGTAAGAGTTTGAGGAGAGGACTGTGCAGGTTATATTCATTACTATTCCGATGCATCATGCATGATTTGTGTGGTACAGTCCTTATTGAATTTCTCAATAGAAGAACTTGAACACTTTTCCCAGTCACAAAGAAACAGGTAAGTTTTTTGAGATGCTGGTGGGGGTTGAGGAATATGTTAATCTGTCTTTCTTACATATAAGTGAAAATTGAATGCCGAAAGTGGTAGGTGAGATTTATGTGATCAGATATTTTCACTTGGTTGTCTATAAGAGATGCCTAACCAATTCTCGTATTGGTATACCATGCAGAATGTGCTAGAGTCTGGTACCAAGAAAAGCAACTCGTGTCAAACAATGTCATTATTTCTCTCTAAGCAGCTTGCTAAATATAGGCATGGTTTAGAATATGGAGCCCTTGCAGTTAAAGATTATCTGGAGAGAATGTTCTTTTCAGACATAGTGTCAACCACAATGATTATGTGAGCATATATAAACTTTGTGTTTTTAATATTATTCCATTATTCTTTGCTGACTTTGAGCATAGTCATAACCTTCTTTACGATAGAAACTGATGTGCATTGGTTATCAGTTTCTCCCCAAAGAATTATGACCGGAATTTGAGTCCATGGGTGTGCCATTTCCATATAAGAAAGGTAACCAGTTAAGGAAGTCCTTTCTTTTCCAATTTACATCAGGCTCTGCTCTCTTACACAAATATGCACCCACTGCAGGACATTATAAAAAGGAGAGGATTAATACTTCATTCTGTCATTGGTTCTCTTAAGAGGAGATGTCATGCTTTCTTGAAGGAATTAAGAGTTGACCTTCCCCCGCTGCAGATAACTACCAAGTAAGCCATTCTGGGGATTAATACTACTGCTTACTGGGTTGGGTGCAGGAGTTGGTCTTCATGTGTAAGAATTCACTTGCCTACATAAAGTACGCGTGGTGATACTTTCTCATTAGTCAGTGACTACCTTCTCCCTTTTTCTGCTTGTTGTGCAAACCTGCTCATATATGGTACCCACTTGTAAGAAAAATTTAGAGTAATAATTTAGTTTCTCATTCTTAAATGACAAATCATGTGGACCATGAGGTGCTATATTTTCCATTTCCATGTTGCTTTTTTAACTATAATTAATGTTTGACCAATTAAATCCTATGTAGCATTTGAATATACACGTGTTGCCCTTTTGATTTGCATGAACTCTGTAACTCTAGAACAGCATCAGTCGCAATTTTATGTTCTTAGCTGCCCATGATGCGATGGCTGTCACACTATTTGCAAAAGCTGCAGCACGTAAGGTGCTTTGTATATTTTGTTTGTGTTACTACCTAGTGTTGTTTAAGCTCTTGAAAAGGAGATATGGAATGAGTTCTACTTTGATGTACTTCCGAGTTCCCATATCTATCCTATTGATTGGTATTCCTTCCATGATTTTGGATAAATCCTATGAATTCAGTATGCCTGGACTTATCAGTATAGCCTCTTATATATTTGCAATGACTTTGCAAAAGTGAATTATTGGTTCTGGGATTTTCCCATATATCATGTTTCCACTGTGAGATTTGACTATCTGTTAAACACAATTTCCTGTGACTTGGTAACGTATTTGCTGATGCAGTGATTGTTCATTAACTGGCGAAGAAAGGGAAGATGCAGCTAATATCTTTTGCATCACACTCACCATGGTTGAAGAATCGAAGAAAGTTGCCACACAACCCACTCTTTTGAAAAAACTTCAAGAACACGTGATACCTTGCCTTCTGGAAACAGTTATCAAAGGTTATCTACGAACTTTATTTTTGTTTCAATGTGGCTCTTATGCACGCAGGAATTAACTTTGCCGTAAAAAACACTGCATTGGCATATGATATTGGCTGCCGTAATACATATCTTACTTGTATAGGAGCAAGGAGTTTATGTGATGAATACACCATGTGGCAATCATGACATGGTATAATTGACCAAATCACCATTGCTTGTGTGCCATGAATCTCATCCTACTTGGCGTCATGTGCTCATGCACCTCACTTTTGATTGGTCAGTTAAACCACGTGTCACTACCACATAGCCTATCCGTCACTGGCGATATTTTCTCCCTGCATAGGCCACCCGTGGGGACAAGTTTAAAGCATATATTTGCTGTTGTAATCAGAACATCATTATACTTATTCAATCAGATGAAAGTAATGCCATGGGCAACATCAAATAGAAACTGGGAAATATAACATGAATAGTGCATGTAAGTGTCAGTTAATATATGCTAAGTGGGAAATAGACTCCTTGTAAAGTGAGTCATTTGTAACACGATATGAGAATACGATGTGCTTTATTTTGTCACTACAAACTAGAAATGCCATTGATCTAAACTGTCGCATTGTTGCCATAATTATGATGAAAAAAGACTGACATGTTAAATGGTGTTTAGCAGGAGTAAAAGGAAGGATAAAGTCAGAGTAAACAAAAAATAGAAATGCAGCTAATCCATTGTTACTCTACTCTCGAGAGCACTGCACAACTTTGTATAGATCCAGATATGGTATTTATACTTCAGCATCAGGCTAAACCCTAGCCAATGCCTAAAGTTGAGTGTTAGAATTTTTAAATGACACTCCACTCTTAAAACTGGTAACTTTATACCCCACGAAACAAAAAGAAAAAATGAAAAAAAACTGGTGCTCATTCTCTTTGTAGTAATTCTGTAATTTCTGAAGTTTCAGTACTTAATGATGGTTCACTGTTTATAAAGTAAACAGAAACGTACGTGATACATAACATGGGGAGATATTATGAAGTTGCTCCAGTAATCATTGCTAGGCACAACCATGCTAACACACTCAATGCCCCTTGACACATTGTCTCAGTACAAATGTACATAGGCACTATAATACCTTTCACCTAGAAATTCCACCGCTTACATGTGGTTTGAAAAATTCTTAGTTGAGTTTATGTGATCAATAACTTCTTTGTATCACTGTTAAAACTGAATGGCTCACTCGTTCTTCAGGATTCATGGAGATTAAGAAGGTAGATATCTTATGGAGTGAAAGCGGCAAGTTAAGCAAATCTAAGCCTGTGTCAACTGGTGAACTGTACTTGAGAGTATCCATGTCTGCACATTCTGAGAAAATGAAGCTCTGGAGTGTACTCATGAATAATTGTCTTCCTATTATGGATGCTATTGACTGGTCTCGCAGTCATCCGGATAACATTCGTGAATTCTCATTAGCAAATGGGATAGACGCTGGATGGAAGTACTTTCTTAATGTGTGGTTCTCCAATGAATCTGTCATTACTGTTTGTTACAGTATGAACCAGTTGCTAACGTGATTAATTGTTGTTTAACTCTCAATACAGAGTCTGGGTTCTGCTGTATCTGATACGGGCAAGACTGTTCTTCCTGAACATTTAGTTCTTCTTGCGAATTGTCTATCAACAAGTGGAGAGTTTGTAGGCTTAAATCCTAAAGGGATTTCAAGACAAAGGGAAATCTCATCCGTCGCATCACCTTTTGTTCAAGCGTGCTTTTCGGTTGGTTCTGGGCCCTCAACATGATTTGCTTCAGCCTTTGCCATGAGATATCTTTTTCGAAATGTTTTATAGCATGGTCTGTTTGAATGCTGCAGAACCCTGGTCCTTGTTTTATTAAGGCTGCCAAGGCAGGAACAGTGGATAGTTTACAAGGGAGTCTGGATGCACTGGCATGGGGAAAAGTTCCTTCACTGGGGACGGGTGGACTATTTGAAATAATATATTCTGGCAAGGTAAGGATTTTGTCTTTTTTCTCTTGATATTGAGAATGTTAAGTTAAGGTGACAAATGGAGTGGTAAGGTCACTTAAACTGCTACTTTTATATGACAAGCTAGGACATTGCAAGATTGGTTCGCCTGGAAACAGCTTGAACCAGTGAATAGTCAAAACTAGGGTTCTTCAGTGTTTGAAATTTTGGAACAATTTTTTATACATTGTTACCTTGATAGCATTATCCCATCTCCAGTAGTTAGACTCCCGTCACACTAGCAGCAATAGTGTAGTCACCATGATACTGCCACTCGTTTTAGAATGAGATTGTGATTGCAGCTACTTAATTTGAAAATTTGCTTGGAGAAATAAGTACCTAAATGGGTCGAGGTTGCGTGGTTAATCTGTGAAACATTCTAGTTGAGTATAGTGATGTTCGTAAATTATCAGGTGTGTTTAGGGTTCATATCAAAACCAAAATCTTAATTTTTTTTTTTTTGGTAAAGGGAAAAAAAAAAATTTAAGATTTTGGTTCACTAGCAGCAATAGTGTAGTCACCATGATACTGCCACTCGTTTTAGAATGAGATTGTGATTGCAGCTACTTAATTTGAAAATTTGCTTGGAGAAATAAGTACCTAAATGGGTCGAGGTTGCGTGGTTAATCTGTGAAACATTCTAGTTGAGTATACTGATGTTCGTAAATTATCAGGTGTGTTTAGGGTTCATATCAAAACCAAAATCTTAATTTTTTTTTTTTTTTTTGGTAAAGGGAAAAAAAAAAAATTTAAGATTTTGGTTCACTAGCAGCAATAGTGTAGTCACCATGATACTGCCACTCGTTTTAGAATGAGATTGTGATTGCAGCTACTTAATTTGAAAATTTGCTTGGAGAAATAAGTACCTAAATGGGTCGAGGTTGCGTGGTTAATCTGTGAAACATTCTAGTTGAGTATAGTGATGTTCGTAAATTATCAGGTGTGTTTAGGGTTCATATCAAAACCAAAATCTTAATTTTTTTTTTTTTTTTTTTGGTAAAGGGAAAAAAATTTAAGATTTTGGTTTTGATATGAAAAGAAAACAAAATCTTAAATTTTTTTTTTTTTCCTTTACCAAAAAAAAAAAATTTAAGATTTTGGTTCACTAGCAGCAATAGTGTAGTCACCATGATACTGCCACTCGTTTTAGAATGAGATTGTGATTGCAGCTACTTAATTTGAAAATTTGCTTGGAGAAATAAGTACCTAAATGGGTCAAGGTTGCGTGGTTAATCTGTGAAACATTCTAGTTGAGTATACTGATGTTCGTAAATTATCAGGTGTGTTTAGGGTTCATATCAAAACCAAAATCTTAAATTTGTTAAGTATTTAAACCAAAAAAAGTAACTTCATTCTTGCTTTAGTTCAAACCATCAACAGTTTGTCTACCTATAACAACAAGTCCAATATTAACTCAGTCCTAGAACTGTAACATCAAATGAGTAACCTTTAAAAAACTCCCCCTAATGTGAAAGACCATAAGCATGCAGTCAATTTTAAAATTAGAAACATAGTTTTGTTGTCTTAACAATGAGAGGGGGGAAAAAAATTATTCTGCCTATAGGAATTTTATTGTTTATAAACATTACATTTCACTTTTTCACCAAAAAAACATTACATTTCACTTCAAATCTGTAATCAGTGAATTCAACAAAAATCTACTTGTTTTGGGAAGCAGTTAAACTGAAATTGCACTGCTAACAATTGCACTGCTAACACAATGAAATAATAAGCCAGAGCAAACCCAGACCAAACAACCCAAATTAGCGCAGGTTTTTATTTTTGTAAACACTTGGCAGTGGAGTTTAGGAATTTTATTTTATTTTTTTATTTCAATGGTTCAAGTTAGAGGTGCTGCACATAAGATCCTTAAGAAAGGAACGGGAAAACTACTTTTTTTTTCTTCTTCTTTTTTCTTGGGGACTTGCTCAATACTTACCTTTTGCATTGCACGTGGTTTCTTAAGTTTGGGAAGGTGTCTTAACATATACTAAGCCTGGAATATTGCTTCTGGTGAACGAACTCTCAGGCGAGCATTTTAATATTGATGCAAGCTCCACGGACAAAGTCATTGTCCATGCTTTAAGCTTGAGATTGTTCAACACGGGAGAGGTTCTGAGAATTTGCCAAACCAAGGGTTTAGGAATGTCAATTCCCTTCATGATAACTTACAAGCAATTAACTGCCATTTATACATCATAGGGTTCTGAGACGAAATTTATCCACTTTTGTTTCTCTTTTAACTCATTGGAATGTTCAAATGTTGTTAATCAACAGAGACGACAATTCTATGAAATCGAGAGGCTTCATACTTATTTTCATTTAGTTTGTGAGTCCAAGTATATGGGTGGATCCATAGAAATGATTGTCTTCTAAATGCCCCTGTCACATCCTTAACAATTCTGATTCATCATTATCTATCTTTGCGTATATTAAGCGGTTGTGCTACTTACCTTCTGAGGCATCCTTAATCAGTACCTTGACTAATGGTTCTCTTTTTTTTTAATTGATATTAATTAGTTTCTTTTGAAAAAAGGATAACCTGTGTTTGAATTTCAGGACTACCTTTATTTTAGAATGTTATAAACTTCTATTTGTATTGATCAGGGGCATGAGCTTGCAAAGCCTGAGAGTGTCTACAATCTGCTGGGTAACAAAGTTAGTTCCACACAACAGAATATAAAGCTTGAAGTGCCTAATGCTGGCAGCCATGTGCTAGACACATGTGGGGCGGAGTTTGTGGAGGCTGATAGTGTTTCTAAAGTACTCGAGAAACTGGAAATCAATAAACCATTAGTCAGGAAATATATCACATTTAATGACATCCAGAGGCTCTCGCTAGAGCTGAAAAAAATATTGTACAAGTAAGTTTATTGACAACTTAAATCATTTTTAAACTTGTCCATTGTATGAAGAGTTTGATGCATTATTTATCTTGGGTGAAACCAATCTTGGGAATACTTTTTTTTTTTGGTCGGTCAATCTCGGGAATTGTGCTTCTTGCATTGCTATCAATATGCAATTTTTTTAACTCTCGAGCATGTACTTCTACATTCTGTGCAAATACTGGATTCCCAAATTTCATGACTCACAGTACATAGAATTCAAGTCCTTGCTACTTATAATAATTTTCTATATGAAATTTGGCTTTGTAGATTTTTCTCTGTGAAGCAAAGTGGACTAAGGGTGGTCTAGACATTAGGTGCTGAGAGACTTGAAAAATCAGCCTTTCTGGATCAGGACATTTTTCTACCCCCAGACAAGAACTGGGTTTTCTGACATTTGCTAGAGTTTTGAGGGTGGCATTTTGACTGAAATCCTGAAAATCATTATCTTTTCAAGTCAATGGTTGTAATGAAAGAAAATTTTAATTTGAATTGAATCTGGGCACATGCTGCACATTAGCTTTGTGTTCACAGGAAGGATTCCGTATCAGGAACTGGAGTGGTAGATCAAACAGTAACCAGCATCTCAATTCATGCTGAAAGTGTGCCTCGCCAAATTTTTAAGACTTTCATGAACTTCGAGTTGCAATTTCAATTACATTGAGAAGTTTCTAGGAACCTTCTTCCAGGCTTTTGTTGCCTGAATGATGATTTTGATGGTATCACACATCATCTGCTTGATGATATGTGTTATTGATGTAGGTACCCGATCGATCACCATTTAGGTGAACAAGAAAAGGCGATTGTGATGATGGCTCTGAAGTTTCATCCTCGTGGAAAGGAAAAGATCGGAACTGGAGCTCGGAATATAAAGGTAATGAGATGTATACACATACATATACCAATAAACGTATATATAGCTAACAGGTGCAAATAATATGCCCAATGCTACTTGTATTTTTTGGCAATTTCTGGCATTATCTTGAAGAAAATAAAAAGGCAGTTTCGATGCTAAAATTCGTCTGCTACTCAGAAGTCAAAGATGAGTGTAGGTCAGTTTACGAAGGCAATGGCCTTTCACATTGAGTGCTTTGTTGAAAATAAATTTATAGTCGCTTTTGGCACAGGACTTCTCCCCAAATTCTACATTTCTTTCTCGAATTGAAACAGAAAAACTTGCCAAGATTGTTAAAAGGGGAACTGTAGGTGTACTAAGATTGACTTATAAAATTGGTTTCGCAGATTGCGAGTGGGAGTGGGCCTGGTTAACTAATTTTGAACACCGTTCCTAATATACCTCACATTATTCTCATTAATACAGGCAGAATTCTCCATGTGAGGAACATTACTCATGCATGTACTATCTGTTCTAAGTATTCCTGCTTGGGGTTTCTCTGAGCAGAGCAGAGCATTGTTGGGATTCATTCTTTTTTAGTTTCATGAGGCTCTATCCAAGGGAGTTCCTCAAATTTTTGAGGTGATGATATTCACAACTTATTTTCTTTTGAGGTGATGATATTCACAACTTATTTTGCAAGAATGAGTTTATATATACAAAAACTTAAGCTGCTTTTCAAAACAGAAGATCAAGATTTTCCTCTTATCCCTGGCATATACACACGAAACCCTGCACAAGCAAAACCACAAGGTGATTCAAATGCGACTGCGTGGAACTCATGCTAAAACTAGCTTCATGTTGTTCTTTCTGGGAGTTCGGTTTGAAGAAAGTGTGGTCCTTGTGTAGGCTGACTGCTTTCTTTCTTTCCCGTCATCTCTTAGGTTGGACATCACCCCAAGCACCAAGATTCTCGCTGCTTCATGCTGGTCAGAGCCGATGGAACGGCAGAAGACTTCTCTTATCACAAGTGTGTTCTCGGTGCCCTCGAGATAATTGCTCCGGAAAGGGCAAAAACCTACCAATTGAAATGGTTGAAACACGAGGTGGAGCAGACGTAGAATGCTTCTCTTCGGAGACGGAACATGTACAGCCAAGTACCTGTAATCGGCCTTCTCTCTCTCTCCTTTTTTTTTAGCCAATTGATTCAATAAATGGCTGTTCTTTTCCACGCTTCTTTTTGCTCCTTTTACTGCATTTCGTTTGCCTACTTATTTGATTGGCAGAAGAGATGTAGTGGAAGCAGCAACGAGACGCTCTTAAAGCGCATCCATCTTTTCTTTTTTTCAGTAATGTGCCGGAAAAATTTTGTACTCAGTTTCCATATAAGTTCAGTTGTTATACCTGGTGGACCGCTTATGATAATTTGCACTCCCGCTTTCTTTTCTTTGGGAGTGAAATAGACCTCTAATGAACGGTAACCTTTTGTTGTGGCAGCGGGTGAACTCTTTTTTCAGTCAATAGAAATAAGCCGATAGAAGTATATTGAGTTCATTCTGAATATGTGATTTTGTCAAATAACCATCGTCCCTTAGGTTCCTCTGTTTTGATTCCATTTCCATTTGAGTCTTCGTCGCCTCATTCAAGCACAAAAGCACGATTTAATTCTGGTATACTGACCCTTTATTTCAGTACTCACTCACACGTGAAGAACGCGATCTTCGTATTGAACGAGGCAAAATGAGGATTTCCTACATCTTCTATTGGTTCATGTCATTTTCTTGTGAGCATCCAAGTACTATGTTAATAAGAGCCGTGCCATCGTTTGTTTCTTCTGCAAATGGATATAAAACGTGCTAATTCTGATCTTTTGATCTTTCTCCGCGCTGCTACTTTGGACTATCGACCAGCATACTCATCCACATATTTGGCATTACTTTAGGTTTTCTCTTGTCAATTTCCTGTTGTGTACGTATTCTCAGCCCGCATTGGACGTTTCCCATTATTTTCGGTACGACAAAAGGCGGCCGATTTCCTGTGTTCTACCGTGCTAAGATTCCTTTAGTGATTAATGGCGCGTTTGGTAGTCATTCCATTTTCGAAAATAATTTCTAATAAAAAATGATTTGTGGTTCTATTCTTGGATCAATTTTTGAGCAAAATATAAAAGTGTTTGGTAACCACATAAAAATTTTATTTTCAAGATACAATCAACATGAACCAAGTTCTGGTTTTTGAGTTTGCTCCTTACTTGAAAGATATTGATTAACGGGAGATTTTATCCGTGATATACGTACGGACATTTAGGTACAGTGAAGCACGAGTCTTCAAAGTATTAACTATTAAATGATAGTATGCCCGACATGGATAGAGAAGTGAAAGTGAGATTACAGTCAGTCGTGCACTTGATTAATTCCACTATGGACGTCTGATTCAAAAAGGTTCCGTGTCGAAACCATCATATTCGCGACTGCCTAGTAGGACTAACATGCTCACATTCTATCAGAATCGTTTCAATTGAAAGCTGGTGTTATCCCGGGATCATGATACTCATGGTGTGCTAAGATCTTAGATTACTTCTATCAAGTGTGTACACGCGAGGACTCTATTTTGTAAAGGCGACCATACTTCGCGACAGGTCTTTTTTCTATTTTGCAATCCTCTTGTCTAGTTCAAGAACTTCCATTAACACGGGATTATCACTTAATGCAATCACCGAACTCAGTTAAACTTGTTCAGGTTATTCCCCAAGGACTGCTGATCAAGTCTTGAGTATGTGCCATTGTTACGACAGCATTCCTAATCCAACTTGCGTTTTCTATCTTATGACCTTCTAGACGTGTACAAATGGAGGAAAGAATCGGAAGTCGAACCGTCGTCGTCGTCTGTGTGCTCCCGAAATCACAGCCTAGTCTGCATTACCGGCACGACGGATTCAAATCGATCTACTTCACGGTCATCTCGAGCCCCGGATTCATGCTTACTCTCATGGATCATACGACGATGAGTCTTCACATTTTCGTCTTGAGATGCAACTTGGGTCGAGCTTAAATCATGGTGTGACATCTCGATTTCTGACGCGTGGTGCCCGCGCATCAAGAGATCAAGACGCGAGCTTAGCCTTATCGCTAAGCACTGTCGAGGTTTCAAAAGGGCCGAAATTGAAAAGAAGAAAATTTCATGGGGGCCCACGTAATATCTTGCGGGGATATGTCAGCAGTCCTTTTCCAACTAAAAAGGACAAAAGTTCGTGTCGCGTCGCGCTTGCCTACCTTTCCCACGGTCCGACTGGAAAATGATGGGCCGCTTGATTCTCGAAAAGTATGTCGGATCTCTCCGGGGGAAATTATTGCCTTGATCTGCATATGTGATGTTTAGCAAAAAGAGGAAATAGACATAAATAAATTTTTAAATTTTTTGACATGATCCCTTTTTTTTTTTTTTTTTTTTTTTTTGGGTATCCAAGATCCGGCCTAGTGCAACCTTACGGGTTTACGGGTGCTCACGGCCGCCGCTGGACCCGGCAGGCCCCAACGTCTACCACCGACTATACTTGGAGGAGAGGTAGCCCAGGACCTCACTACTCGGGTTCCTCACTTAAAACATGAATGGCAACGTGGAGATTTGAACTTTCGACCTTACAGGAGATCTATTTGCATGCCTCTACCAATGCAATTGCCTACCGATGGATTATGATTTCTAAACTTTTGATACATAATTAAATTAATAATTTGATTATATAAAAATATTTAATATTGTTCCTTGAACTTAAATTAATGGAATGATAACATTTGATATTTTTATGTAGTCTAGGGACTGGTTTAAACATTTATAAAAAATTCATGGATCACATTAAGTAAATTAAAGGTTCAGGGATTATGTTGAACAAATTAAGTTTAGAGATCTCATTACATATTGAATTAAAGTTTAATGATAACTTGTGTCATTATATAGTAACAAGAAAAAAAATGGCAAACTAATTTGATTAGGCATGTCTTTGTTCGAGACAAGAGCGATGTAATTGTTATATTGTAGAAGGGGACATTGATATATTCTCATTCTTTACGATGTGACAAGATCTAAGACATTTATTTAATTGCAAGAGAAACACGACACCATGTTGCTAGCTGAGATCTGCCAGCTTTATTTTTTTTATTCTCCAATTTGGATTAAAGAATTAACTCCAAGCCTAAGCGTGATTTGATAGATTTAGATGGGTCTGGAAAATTGCTGGCTTTCTTATGTTTTGACTAGTTCTTACACCACGTGAGATTAATGTTGGTTATTTTAAAAGTTTAAGCTAACAAGTTAAGAGAGACCGTATAAATATAAAGAGCATTTATAATTTCTTGTCGAGTGATGTGGAATAATACTTCAATATCCAAACATCAAAACATATTTATGTACCTCCACCAAATCGAGTGATCTAAAAGGTATCTTAGAAATTCCAATCTCCAATAGTATATTGCCATGCTTTGATTGAATGCACATGTAAAATTGAAGGCAAGGAAACGACAATGCTACACACAAGCGTCAATCGCATTAGAATTACTCCTAAATAGAGGAATTCGTGTCGAGCCTTGGCCCTTCGAGGCATCAATTAACCTTATGTAAATCTAAATTCAAATGGCAACGATCTATGATCCTCCGCTGATTGATTAAGGGTAATGTGCGGCGTTATTAGGAGTGCTCTAAGTCGTATGTTGTGAGCATTCCGATTCGGAGAGGGTTGCCAGGGGACCAGGCGAGAGCATTCACCCTAGATTTAAAGCAAGAAATGGGTCACATTCATGGAGGATGTCGACTGGATTTATCTGGATCTTCATGATTTTTGGCTTTCATGGTAAGGTCGCATTCTTCATATTTATGGGAATGGTATGCTCAAATTGAAGTCATGCGGATCTGGAAATGGGGGGGACAAGGACTACAAAGGTGATGTAATCTTACGTATCTAATTCCGAATATGATAAAAGGAATTTCACCATCGCTCAATCAATTAACATCGTCGGGTTTGGCGTACTTATGAACTTACCGTTTTCGAGAGTCGCATCGTAACCAATCTTTACTCATTCGCAGAAGTATATTATTATATCAGAGGAATGACACAATTCCCTTATTTTATTATATTTTAATGTACTTGCGATTTGCGTACTCCGTCGTTGAGTTTATTTGAGTCGAGCCGCTTTTATTGTATTCTAAGCAATATCCTAGTCCAACTACTTAATGATCGAGTCGCGTCAACTCAAATCTATGAAATGGATGGCGCCTGTCGGGGGAAAAAAAATTGGGCACGGACTAAATTTTCTGAAGTGCTTAATGTTGCCATTAGCTTTATCAAAGACTCTTATAAGGTACTTGTTGAATATTGCGATTTTCCGAGTACCAATCAGCGCAAATTATTCTTTCATTTGGTTTCGAAAAAAGAAAACGTCATTTTATTTAATTAAATAAATTCATCACAAATTAATAAAGAACTTCAAATCGATACATATATGACAAATTTATCTTTTTTTTTTTTTTTTTTTTTAATTTCCATCAAATTCTACTATCAAGATGCTAAATTTATTCTTTTGGTCTGAAGATTATTAAATTAGATGAAATGTGATAGTTGACGGATAAATTTATCCTTCGCTTCGCTTGTCACAAATATATTAGTTTGTAATTTTTTACGATATTAACCAATTTAATGAAAATTAATAAAATATAAATTTATCATAAATAAATAATTAATATATGCAATAGTTTATCATTTTTCGTGGTAGGAACCAATACGAATATTTCTTCTTTACCGAACATGAAATTTTGTTTTGTTGCTGTTTTTATAGACTTCACAAACGCCATCCAAACCAACCTCCTTCTGGCAGCCGCCCCCGCCATTTCGCAAAACAAAAGCGCAAAACAAAAATCTCTCTCTCTGTGTAAAGCCGGAAAAGCACATGATGTTGATCAGAAAGAAACGCAATCATTCGAGGAGCTCGATTCTGAGCTGACGACCGCCTCCTTCTCGAATCCTCCCTCCCCCCCCGCCCGCTCGCTCGCGTCGAAGAATCCCGTCGGGGGAGCGCCAGAGCAGCCTCGTCCCTCCCCATCCCTACGCTCCGCCACCTCCCTTCCAATCCCACGTGAATTCCATCCGAAAGCGATCGCCGAGCGGAAAATCCTCCTCTGCCGCGCTCTCGTCTCTGTTCCGAGAGGCGATCTCTCTCTCTCTCTCTCTCTCTCTCTCTCTCTCTTTCTCGCTCTCTTTTGCCGTGCTTATCCGTTGCATTTCCGCAGGCGATTCGGGATTCGGAAAAGCCGTTCCGCTTTTTCCAGTCTTTTTTGTCTCCATCGCTGTCCGCCAAAAGAAGTAAGAAACGCGTGACGCCACTTGTCTCGCGTCCGTTCTCCGATTCAGGTTCGGCCGTTGATGGTCATCTAAGCTCTGTTCTGCCCACTGGATTATATCGCGCTTGTCATATCTCGTTCTCCGCCGGCTCTCCCCCAACCAGATATCGACGTTCAGCCAGTGGCGAGGTGCAGCATGCAAATCATCTCTCTCTCTCTCTCTTGCTTTGGCGTTTCCTCTTTTGATGCTCAGAAGTTCGACTCTGGCGCGAGCGAGCGGGCGTTCATTTGCTTCGCTTTTCCGTATGTTTTCTTCGTGCGCCTGCGGAGTTGCTCGTCCCGTTTCGGACTGTTGAATCCCGTGCGGTTGATGTTTGATTCAGCTTCCCTGTTTTATTATTATTATTATTTTATTTATTTATTATTATTATTTTTTTGCACTTGACTTCCTTCGTCTGCATCGGATTCACAGAGATACCGCTCTCCGTTGCTCCTTCTCTGTGTGTGTTGGCGAATGAGTGTTGCCTTTTTACTGTGATTTTCACTCGAGTCAGTCGTGATTGCGTTTTGAGCATGTACCGTTTGTATTTCGATCAATGTGACCGGCGTTTGAATGATATATGGGCTGCAGGAATCGGTTCCTGATCGCCTTTCTCGACCGTGCCTAAGTCAGCTGCTTGAAAAGCAGATAGAATTATCCTTTCAGATCTAGCTGCATGAGATAGCGGAGTAAATTGGCATTGGGAATTAGTTAAGTTTGTTTGAGATGAAGTTTGATTAGTTTGAGGTGACTATCAAGCCGACTAGGTGCATTCTCTACTTATCTGTTGTTTCAAAGAGTACTCTCTCGCAGCTGAAGTAAGAGCTGACTCCTGATTCGAACAGACCGACCGTGCTTTATATTCTCTTAGGTGCCGTTAGTAACCTGCTGGCGTGAGACCTAAAATATTTGTGGTTTTTTCCTTAACTCATATCACGCGGGAATCTGAACTAAATTGGATTGAAAACGTAAAGCAGGTAAGCCTCTACTGTTCTATCTAATACTTATAGCTAGTGCTGGGGGATTTTAATTGATTTATCATACTCGACCCTGGACTATTTACTGTGTTACATTTTTATGGTACTTAAATGGGAGTCATAATCGTAGCCTCAAAGGAGACAAGCGCATTGTGCCTGTTATCACTGAAACTGCACTCCCCTAAGGCTCTGTGAATATGCATTTATTTTTACATTCCTGCTCTTTGTACGCTTGCCAAGGTATAAAGTCAAAACCCTTGTTATTGGCATACCAATTTACTGGCCTCGTGGCTTTGCATTATATTCTTTCCTCGCTATCCTTCTTATTGATGACCAACTCATGACTTGTGATTTTTATAAGGATTGCAAAGTTGTGATATTTGGCGTCTTTTTGATTTATTCTGTATTCTCTTATCTCTTATGCTTTGTTTGCAGAGAAAGATGGTTTCCTTTGGCAAAAAGTTGAAGGAAAGGCAGATTGCAGAATGGCAGGGGTATGTCTCATATGTTAAATGTGGTTCCATTGCCCCTTTTTTGGCTCAAGTCCTGGGGAGACTAATCGGGACAGGCATTGGTGGTGATCTGATAACCAGTCCATGTTGAGATTTAAAGCAATGCAATTTGTTTCTAGTTGGTGTTATATCACCTGTCTGATGTTTATCACTGTTGCTCAGTTGGCAGTTCCCTTCCCCTCCTTGAGATGTCAAATGTTGAATATTTTTCTGAGCAGTCATGATCAGTTTTCATACTAATCTAAAATCACATATGATCATCATGATGCACTCGTGATCATGACAGACCTTCATTTTTTTTTTTTTTTTTAACATCTGCAGATTTCAAAATGAATCTATTACATCATTTACCTAGTACTTTATATATATTCCTCCATATATTGCAACTTAAATTTGTCTCATCAAATCAGCCATGTCATTACACAAGCTCAAATTCATGTATAGCAGAAAAAGGGCAGGGGAGGTAGAATGGTCACTCTAATTGTCTAAAGCATTGTGCTTTGTTTTTACTTTTTGTTACTTTTGCAAATTTGTACATTGAGAAATTTTCTCAGAATTCGATGTGTTCTGATTCTTTTTATAGATACTACATTAATTATAAGATGATGAAGAAAAAGGTGAGACAATATGCTCAGCAAATTGAGATTGGAATACAAGATCGGCAGCATGTCCTGAAGGATTTTTCCAGGATGCTAGATAACCAGGTATCAAATCCCTTGAAGAATATACTTGTTCATGAGAGTTGATGTTATGGTAGCAGAGAAAATGTGAAATTCATGCTTCAAATTCAGTGTCACTGAATAGGATGCAATGTTGGTTGGCTTATTTTATTTTTGTAAGTCTCTGGAGTCATTTTTATGTGATTAATTCAGCTTTTCTTTTCTGTGAACGGCTGGTAAATTTTGAACTATTCATGAAGTGTTTTATGTAATTGATTTAGCAGATTGACAAAAAGACTATCCTGTACCTGCTTGTCTTTTTCCTATTGAATGAAAAGGGCTGCATTTGCAATTTGAAGATGAACAAAATCATCTGTTTAGTGTCTATGCTAGGGAAGAAGTAGCTCTATTTATTGAATATCAGCAGGTTAGTTCTCAACCTGCAGTATATATATGCACGAACTACATGGGTACTTGTGGCTTCTGTGTGTGTGTGTGTCTCTCTCTCTTAGCTTGCAGGTGCATTTGGCCAATTCAAAGGTTGGTGAAATTTTTTTAAGGTCATGTTAGTGAGTGCTCAAACGGTATAGTTTAGTATGCATAATAGGAAATGAATTGCTATTCAAAGCCCCGACCATATGTACCACAAGAAAAGTGAGTACTTTGAAAACTGGAGAATTCCTTGTTTTGTTACTTAGCAAGTGCACTAAATGCACCCACAAAAAAATCCAATTTTTTAGTATCTCATGGGTAGTGGATGGACATGATGGCGTGCATTCTGTGCTTATGCCTTTTGTTTGAAAATGTGTATCGTGTGAAGTAAATTTAAAGAAGTAGGTGGTGGTGCCGTGTATCAAGTTTGTGTGAGAGCATGTGCATGCATGTAATTCTTTTATGGAAAAATCGACAATACAATGTCTCATGCTTTTCTCCGTTTACTTGAGTCTACGAAATAGGTTTCAACTGCTTCATTCTTTGTATAATTCCAGATTGAAACGATCGTCCTTTTCCTGTTGGAACAACAAGGCCTACTTGCTAGCAGGATAGCTAAGCTTGGCGAGCAGCAAGAAGCTCTTCAGGAGCATCCTGATATATCTCAAATATCTGAACTAAGAGAAGCCTATAGAACTGTGGGACATGATCTTCTGAAGCTTCTTTATTTCGTTGAAATAAATGCAATAGGTTTGCGTAAGATACTGAAGAAGTTTGATAAGCGTTTTGGTTATCGATTCACGGACTACTATATCAAGACTCGTGCAAATCACCCTTATTCCCAGCTGCAGCAAGTGTTCAAGCATGTGGTAATATGCTGAAATGGATTCATCCTTCTTTTACTCTTGTCGCTTATCAAAATTCTTCTAGAGTATTGTGATTTTCAAATTAAATGTACTGCATTGCATGTCTTCTACTGCTAAATGGATAGTCTATGCATGGGCTTTGATTGTTTAAGATATTCCATGTGTATTGCAGGGAATAGGGGCTGTAGTTGGAGCAATTTCTCGTAACCTGGGGGAACTTCAGGACCGCCAGGGAAGCTACTTATCGATATATGACCAGCCACCTCTTCCTCTGCAGGTTTTCCTTAGATTTAGTTCCCTGTTCAACTTGCTCAAGTGGCTCATGTTACTAGCTTATTAGTTCCCTGCAGCCAAAAGTAGATTTCTCTCATGTGGGGATCCTGTCTTGAACTTTGTTTCATTATTACATGTGTCTGCAGGATTCTGTCATTGACCTGATGAAAGCTGCTGTGGACAGATTAACACATTCAACCAACTTCCTTAACTTTCTGGCACAACATGCACTCATTTTGCAAGAAGAGCTACCTGCTCCTGTTGATGAACATGTTGAAGATCAAAGATATCATTTTATGTCACTTATGTTGAACTTGGCCAACACGTTCCTTTATATGGTCAATACATACATCATTGTCCCCACAGCAGATGACTATGCCCTAAGTCTTGGAGCTGCAGCAACGGTTTGTGGTATTGTGATTGGAGCAATGGCAGTGGCACAGATATTCTCCTCGGTGTATTTTAGTGCTTGGTCGAATAAGTCATACTTCAGGCCTCTCATATTCAGCAGTATTGTTCTCTTTGTGGGCAATGTCATGTATGCTTTGGCATATGATCTTGATTCCATAGCCGTCCTTCTTGCGGGTCGGCTTTTTTGTGGGTAAGCAAAATGTCTTTTTCTCATGAGTCGATGCTTTGATATGAATAATAAATTCTTTTCTAGTTAATTTGACTAATATAAACTGTCATTATCATGATTACTCAAGCTCATGACTCTATTTGTACTCCGTATGGAGGCAGAAGTCTCTGCAAATAAAACCAAAGCCATAGGAAAGAGAGGTACAACTAGCATTTTGGATTACCTTTTTATCTTTAGAGCAGCTGTTCTTGTTCTTCTAATGCACAAAGCGGAAGGACATCTTTTCTGTTTCTGAAGGCAATAGAGACTCTGCTCTCTTCGAATCTGCAGTTGTGCTCTAAGAATTTCAATTTTCTTGAATTTAATTCTATTGTCCCTAGTAGCCCATTTTTCTGATTTCTGATGCAAAATGAGGAAGCTGTCAAATGTACATCAGCTGTGCAATTAGTTGGCTAGTTGTTATGAGTTGTTTTCAACTTTGGAACGGTGGTGCACAAGATTCTATTGATATTCCAGTTAGCTTTTAGCATCAGAATCAATGAATTATACTGAGTAACCGTTTTCCTCAATAGCTTAAGTCGTTTGCCCCAGTACCATGCTAGATCGCATGCACAACTACGAGTTTTGAAAGTTTAAGTTGGTAAAAGGTGCGGAATATTTTCCGTATCTTAACAGATTAGTTGGGCTCCTACGATTTCTGAACAGAACCCATTATCTTCAGATAGAATAGGACTGGTTCCCTGTCTTATGCTCTTTCTGGTTCTTGTATTATACAAATCCAAATTTGTGATAAACGCTGACAAAAGGTGAGAAGTGAAAAACAAGTACGAGGAGGAAAGAAACACTTTATCATATGATGCGATTCTAGAGCATCTATATGAGGTTTATTCAGTCCGCCCCTGGTGGAGTGTGCTCCTTGTCCTCCTCTCATTTGGCCATAGCTCTTGTGCTCACTGCCTTCCCTGCAGTGAAATGAAAGAAAAGGAGCTACTGACTTGAAGAAACCCTAAAGTATCTAATGGTGGCGGGTTTTGAATCTACTTTTGTACTTCATAAATTAAGGACTTCACACTAGTTCATGTGATGGGAAAGTAAAGGTTAACAAACTTGCATCTCTTCAATTTCAGATTAGGTTCTGCTAGAGCTGTTAACCGGCGTTACATCAGCGACTGTGTGCCATTGAGGATCCGCATGCAGGCCTCGGCGGGTTTTGTCAGTGCAAGTGCCCTTGGGATGGCTTGTGGTCCTGCTCTTGCTGGACTACTTCAATACAATTTTAAGATTTACAAGTTTACATTTAATGAAGACACTTTACCGGGATGGGTAATGGCTGTGGCTTGGCTTATATACTTAATATGGTTGTGGATCTCGTTTAAGGAACCTTCTCGTGAAGTGGAGGCAAATGAAACATCTCAGGAATCAAAAGCTGGTATATGGTTCTATCATGTTTTTCTTTTACTCTGTATTTGCTGCTTATATCCTTGGCCAAGATGTCTTGTGAAAGCACTTGCTAATGTTGACACGATGACATCCTGTCAAGTAAATGGCGTAGAGGTATCTGTTGCTCATTTAGATTTTAATTTGCGAAAATTGGAGCAAAACTCTTTCCATTTGCCAAGGATGGACATGTGCCCTTTCAGCATTTGAGATTCTTAGGTTATGTTAATGCTAGCACCTTATTCAGTGGAAACCAAGAACATCTAGATCAGCTGGGTGGTGGCTTTGTTGGCATCGAGGGAGCTAAGGTTGTGCTTAATTTGCTTGTTTTATCAAGACAAATATTTGTGAGATAAATCGGAAGCTGTGACCTCATCTACAAGACCTTGGTAATTGACTCTGTGTGTGATATCAGGCAAAGTGCAAATATCTCAGACAAAAGCCTTTATCTATTTCAGTTCATAAAACCTTTTCTTCTGTAGTCTGAACCCACCCCACAGAAAGTCACATCTACTTGACAATTTGAATTTTCTACGCGGGATTGTGGTAATGTATCCAGCAATTTGGCTTTTGCCTGTCATTCTACTTCATTGTACAATATGTTTGCCTGAGGACTCAGAATTGGAACAGGTTTCCTGAAGGTCAATCACCATAGTCTGGATAATGGTGTCATGTTAGATGATAAGATATTATCTGTGACAGGGATGAAAAATTTTGTCGTGTTATTATCATTGTGTGCGCTCTGTGGATCTTCTTTCATCCTAAAATAATTGCTCAAGTAACTGCAGCTGATATTGTAGTTCTTCCATTTCTCCCTAAGAGTGTTAATGAGAATAAAAGATTAGTTCAGAATTCTGGAACTTGCTTGTTGCAGAACCACCAGAGGGTGATGCACTGGAGAATGGTATTAAAAAACCATTGCTTATCAGCTCAGAAAGAGTGGAGCAAGATGCAGACGGTGACGACGAATGTGAAGGAAGCGACGAAGCTCCTGAAGAATCCCACCAAGCAGCAACTTCACTTCGATCAGCTTATAGGTTATTGACACCTTCTGTTAAGGTTTGCCATTCCTTCCTACAACTTTAGAAGTTTGACACATAAGTTGTCTTTCTTATTCATCACAATATGACGTTGAAAAGCTTAAATACATAGAGCGTGTTCAAACCAGCTGTTAAGTATGTCCGTGTTACTCAGGCAGCTAATAATATCATCTGATCACAGCGTGAGGATTTGCCGTTGTCCTAGCATTTGAACATGAATATGGACATTCTAAATGCACTAACCTAAAGGTTGCACACTGAGCTTGGAATTTTTGTCATTCTCTGTGGGAGGGGCTTGTGCATGGTGATCATTATAGTTATGCATCTTAGCAGACCCCAAATGGTAGGCTTCTGAATTTGGAGTTTTCAGCACCTTTTAGTTTTTGCGGATCGGTATTTCACTTGATCACGAGTTGTCACATCTGAATTACTAGGCCACCTTATAAAGGAAGCTGGAAAGGCTTACATTCATATTGTGATCATACCAAAATCTCAAACTTGGGCTTCATCTTTGAATGTTCCATCAGACATGGGTATCTTTAATTCCTACTTTCCTCCATATTCATATGTCTTTAGTAGCTGCTGTTGAAGTCTCTTGATTCTTGATTCTTGATCCTCATTCTTCACCTCGACTCTTTTCAGGTTTTAGTTAATTTCTTCTGGAGCCAAAACACTTAGTTCAGAATGTCCTTTAATCAAAGATATTTTTGTTTGATAGGTACAATTATTGATTTATTTCATGCTAAAGTATGCAATGGAGATACTACTTTCAGAATCGAGCGTCATTACCACGTATTACTTTGGTTGGTCCACAAGTGGTGTTGCCATATTCTTGGCATGCCTTGGCCTGACAGTTCTCCCCATAAACATTGTTGTCGGAAACTACATTTGTAACATGTTTGAGGACAGGTAAAGATGGAAATTTTTTCCTCACTTTTTACTCATCATATTTTGCTGATTTTGGATATGTTCATTGTAATCATTCTCTCCAAAAAAAAAAAAAAAAAATTGTAATCATTCTCGGTGATTTGACTACAGGCAAATTTTATTGGCATCTGAAATTGTGGTTTGCATTGGCATACTCCTAAGCTTCCATGTATTCATTCCCTACTCCGTTCCACAGTATGTCATTTCGGGACTCATCATGTTCGTTTCTGCCGAAGTGCTGGAAGGTAAGATTTTGTTGAAGTTGATCAGTTTATAATTTCTTAGGCAGTTACTTTATAGACCATAGTGCTGCACTCCAAGAACTTTGTTCAAGAAGAGGGAAAGGGATGGAAGACGGGCTAATATTGCAGGCTAGTGAAAATAGAGAGTTTACAGATTTTTCTGACTTGGAACTTGTTGATTCCATAGGTTGCAGGGTACACTGTACTACCCTGCATTTTTTCCGGAAAGTGTATATGGGATAAAAAATTCCTAGTTATGGACACATTGAACATTCAACACAAAACATTTGGACTACTTGATAATGCATGTTCATGTCCATGTTCATGTCTAATAGTAACATATTCTTAAACGGGTAATAACATTGGAAGTCTATTCTCGCTGCCAACTTCGTCACAGAGATGGAGGGATAAATGGAGTTGGAGACTATTTTTTCTGATGGGATTGGAGTTTGCTAAATAATTAAGGTTTCCACACATTTAAATGTCATAATTTCATAAAGGAAAAGATAAATTTATGCTAATTATATATAATTGAGAAAGATTATCCAAGGTGGTACCATGTACCAGGGTACCTGCATAGGATAATGTTAGGTGGTATGACCTCAAACCTTGGAACCTACCCCATACTTATTGGTTTTGAAATTTTGGAACCTAGAACCTACCTTGCGAGCTTTAATAGCCACCTTAGAGCCTATTTGACCATGCTGTCTCTGCAGGGTCTGCAGATTCCAAAGGTTCTCCTGCACACCTCTCCCCGCACATCTAGTGCAAGTAACTCATCAATTAGCAAGGCATGGTCTATTTAATGAACTATACAAGTAGAAGGCAAATATGTTGTTCCAGGTAGTAGAACCAAACCATTAGGATACAGGTCACATTTATGTATATTTCTCTGCTATTTGGCGACTTAGTGCTCCTTCACTGTACAATACTGGGGAAACTGTCCTTTAACCTTAGGTTCCTTATTTTTTAAGCATGCATTTGTCAATATTGACCTTTTTCTTTTAATGCAGATATTCTCACTCATAGATACCTAACTGAATGGCAAACATGATATCTAAAGTACACTTGAGTCCGATTGAGCATCACCTCTAAAGAGGCTTGCTCTGGATTGTGTAATGTTGACCTCATGCAACTCATCGTTTCAGGTGTCAACTTGTCGCTACTATCTCGTGTCATGTCTTCTCGGCTTTCAAGAGGAACATACAATGGCGGCTTGCTTTCAACAGAAGCTGGTACCATCGCTCGTGTTGTAGCAGATAGCACCATAACTCTGGCTGGGTACTTGGGCGACAGCAAACTGTTGAATGTCACCCTGCTTCCTTCGCTCATCATATGCATCTCATCCATCATCGCCACTCTCTGCACCTACAATTCTCTCTACTAGACTCCTCTCATGTAAATATGTTCGCATATGTTTTTACGCTTTCCTAATCTCCTCCCCACCCCCTATATTTCTCCTCATCTTTTTTCTCCTACCTACTTTTATTCTTTGGCATGTAGAATTCTATCTTATGGACTTTCATTCCTTATTGGATTGCAATTAGTTTTGAACCATTGATGTCAAGAAGGTTAAGTGCAGAACAATTGGAAATTAGAATATAGATCATTTCTCTAGTGTTTGGTCTTTGGAATTGTTTATGTGAAAGAGATACAGAAATCTGGAAATACTACTTTTTCTTGGATAGCTACATTCATTACGAGCCTTTTTTCCTTGGCGAAACCATGCTAGATGTGATTGATTACTCACAGAAATGGGTCCCTTGAACAACTACTACTTCGTCTTCTTCTTCTTGTGTGCTTGCTTTTGGAGATTTAGACTGACCTAATGTATAAATCTTCATTTGCCAAAATATCTCTTGAATAGATTTTTCCTCTTCCATAATAGGAAGTTACATCCGTTCCTGTTATTGCACCTCTATCTTTTCCTTCCATGTGACTTGAGATGATAAAAGAGAACGCGTTCGACGGATACAATTTTTTCATGTAAATTATATGGTGCCGTTGCGCTTGAAGAGCCATAAGTTTGAGGTTTATTTGTGTGCATCAGTGAGCTAGCCATGCACTCAATTCTCAATCAACTGACCTATTGAAATAAGTTAGTAGCAATGACTAATTAATACTTGGAAGTATTGAACATTTTTTCCCCTCGCCGAATGGAAGTAACAAGCTCACAGGTCAAAAATGTCATAGAGGCCAGTGAAGTACCTTTGTATGTTTGATGTACTGGCATATACTAAAGATTATTACTGCTTACTTCTCGAATTCGGATTTTAGATTCATGATAAAGTCTGTAAACATTTGATTCGGTTTCATTTGATTGCGTGTGTATCATTCGTTTGTTTGATGATGTCGGGTGTGGGAGACAACACAATGCTGGCAGCATGGAGGTTCTTTTAACTATAATATTATAGAATCACACGAAGTGAAAGATATATCATGAAGTGATACATAAGTATATAATCTCAAGCTAAATATCATTACTTTAATGCTCTCTTAGCATGTGCAATTCATGGAAAGATGTACACTCCAAATTTCAAAACTTGACATGGATGAACATATAAGTGTCAGAACTTTCAAAAAATACACTTAATGTCATTTTTTTGAAAATTGGATACTTAAGTGCTAACTCGACGAGACTTGTCGAAAATCTAACATGGCATTATTTTATTAATAAAATCAATCTACGGAACCTACCAAAATGTCCACTCAGCATCTTTGTCCCAAAATGATGTCGTTTTGCCCCCAAATTTTATTTTTAATAAACACATTAATTAAATGAAAATTTAAAACTAAATTTAATAATTTAATAATTTTAAAAAAGAGAAAAAAAGAAAAAGGAAGAGGGATCGAATCTAGGGCCTATCGGCCGGGGTTGCGCCCGGTCGTGCCCTAGCCGATGGGGTCGACTATCGCCAAGGCCTACAACCTCTTCCCTCTTTTCCTTTTTGCCTGATATGATTCTTTAACACTAATTTTTTTTAATTTAGTTTTTTAAATTTAATTTAATTAATATTTATACTAAAAATCAAATTTGGACCAAAATAATGTTGTTTCGGGCTTATCTAGCTACGTCAGCACCACATGGTTATTTTCTTTTAAAGAATTGCCACATTAGTTGAAAATCTCGCCGAAAAATGCCATATCGGCGATTTGGTCAGTAATTTTCACTTGTGGCATTTAAGTGTTCCTTTTTTCCTCGATTTTCACACTTAAATATACCTTTTGAAAGTTTTTGCATGGGATAAGAACGCTTCAAGTGCCAAAAGTTGGCATAAAGGACAATTAAGTGCCAAAAGTTACGAAAGGTACACTTAAGTGCCACATTCAAAAGGAAATGAGACACTTAAGTGCCACTGCGGCCAAAATCCGGCCAAAGTGCTGACGTGTGCAATTTCCGGCGAAATAAGTACAAAATGACGCCGTTTTGCATGCTGATGTGGCCAAATAGTGCAAAAACGACGTTGTTTTTGCATTAACGTGGCAATAAATTAATATAAAAATTAATTATATTTAATTTAAAAATAAATTTACTTAAAATATTTAAAAATATAAATATAAATATTAAAAAAATTCAAAAAAATTAAAATTAAATTAATTTTTTTTTTTTAAGGAGGGGGTGGATACGGTGAGGGGGCCACCCGAGCCGCTGCTATTGCCTTGCCGGCGGCGCCCTGGCCAAGGGGAAGGGTCGGCGGGGTCGCCGGGCCACCCGGCTAAGGGCCGGCTACCCTAGCCGACCGGCGGCGAGGGCCCGTGAGCCCTCCCTCGTCGGATTTGGGCGAGGGCTCACAAGCCCTTGTCGCTGTCGGCCGGGTCGCCGGCCCTTGGCCGGGCCCGGCAACCCCGCCGACCTTCCCCGGCCGGGCATCGCCGGCGAGGTGGCGGCGGCGGGGAGGGCTCACCGTATCCACCCCCTCCTTTAAAAAAAAAAAGTTAAATTTTAATATTAAAAATTGTTATTTTTAAATGTTTTAAATAAATTTAATTTAATTAATTTTTATATTATTTTTTTCCACGTCAACATTAAAATGATGCCGTTTGGTCTTTGCCTCGCCGGAAAATTGCCACGTCGCATTTTGGCTGGATTTTCGCCGGATTGGCACTCAAGTGATCCATTTTGCTCCGATTTTGGCACTTAAGTGTATTTTTCGTAACTTTTGGTACTTAAGTGTCTATTTGTGCCAACTTATAGCACTACAGGGGTCTGCGTGTCGTTTTTGCACTTATATGTCCACTCATGCTAAGTTTTGGCACTTATAGTGAATATTAAATGCACCCAAAAAAATAACCATGATGAACTAGACATTAGTGCAAGTTCTTGCCAAAACCATGTCTTTCCATACCTATCTCTTATAATTTGTTTCTGGTTTTTTCAACCTGGGAGAAACGTTGGAATTAGATTAAATCGTTAGTTACTAAAAAGGTTTTTCGATTAGAAAAAGGACAAACTAATCACAATTTAAGGAAGGATGAGCTTACACTCAATCTCACATATTTTTCGGGTCATGATTGAGTCTTTCTATCTTAGCCAGTTTGCATGGTAGTTCAACCCATCGGATGAGCCTAGTTTTGAGTTCTAGGGAAATGAGACAAATGACCCTTATTTCAGCAGTATAGGCGCATGTCCTTCTTAATGAAGGATGTCAAGGGTACCTAGTAGTAGTAAAGGACCAAATTAAGGAAGAAGCCAAACATGAAGAGATCCATGTGGTCCAAAAATTTCCTAACGTGTTTCTTGAGGAATTACTGGGATTGCCACTAGAAGGGGAGATTGCTTTCGTAATTGAATTAGCACCCAGCATCGAACCAATATCAAAAGCCCTATATAGAATGATTTTAACATAACTAAAAGAATTGAAAGTACATTTGCAAGAATTACTTGATAAGGGAATTATTAGGCCAAGCACATCCTCGTGGGGTGCACTAGTCCTATTTGTAAAGAAGAATGATGGATTCATGCGTCTTTGCATTGACTATAAACAACTGAATTGGGTCATAATCAAGAACAAGTACCCATTACTTAGAATTATCAATTTGTTTGACCAATCGCAGGGGAGTGTAGTCTTTTCTAATATAGACTTAAGGCCATCATATCATCATGATATCCCAAAGACTGTTTTTAGGACTTGTTATGGACACTACAAGTTCCTAGTCATGCCATTTGGCTTAACGAATGCACTAGTTGTATTCATGGACCTAATGAATAGATATTCAAACCATACTTGGACCAATTCGTAATAATTTTTATCGATGATATCCTAATATATTCAAAAGGACTAGAGGAACACGAGCAGCACCTAAGGATAATTCTACAAACTCTTAAAAATCATAACTTATACGTCAAATTTAGTAAGTGTGAATTTTGGTTGGATCGAGTAGTATTTCTAGGCCATGTGGTATCTGGAGAAGGAATCCCGGTGGACACAATGAAAAATGAGATAGTACTGAATAGGCCAAGACCAACAATGCCAACAGAAATATGAAGCTTCTTAGAACTTGCAGGATTCTCACAACTCGCAGGCCCATTGACCCAATTGACTAGGAAAAATGTGAAGTTTGAATGAAATGATGAATGTGAATAGAGCTTCCATAAAATCAAGAAAAGACTAACCACAGCTCCAACACTAACTATTCTTTTTGGATTTGGTAGATTCATGGTATATAGTGAGTCTCCCACAAGAGGTTGGGATGTGTCATGACGCAACATGGGAAAGTCATAGCCTAGCATCAAGGCAATTAAAATCTTATGAATTGAACTACCCAACTCATGATCTAGAAGTAGCGATAATAATTATTGTGCTGAAGATATAGAGACATTATCTATATGAAGAAAAATGTGAAGTTTATACAAATCATAAAAGTTTGAGGTACCTATTCTCCCAGAAGGAATTAAACATTAGATGAAGGAGGTAAATGGAACTATTGAAAGATTACGATTGTGAGATACTATATCAACTAGGGAAGGCGAATAAGGTTGTGGATACTCTTAATCGTAAGTCGGTAAGTGGTATAGCAAGTATAAGGACAAGAGAGTGGAACTTGTTAGAAATGATCACCGATTCGAAGTTTAAGTTAGAAATGGATCATCTTACTGGTGTACTAGCGAGACTGAGAATTGAACAAGAAATTATCCAAAAAATTAGAACACTACAATAGTTGGACCTTGAAATCATGAAATTTCAAGAAGAGGTATTATTAGGGAAAAGGCCAGAGTTCTAAATTTCTAAGAATGGAATAGTGAGATACCAAGAACAACTATGTGTACCTAACAATGAGAAAATAAGAAGGGAAATCTTATTGGAGGCGCATAGGAGTAAAACTAGTATCTACCTTGAAAATACAAAGATGTACTAAAACCTATGCTGACAACATTTGTGGGAATGGAATGAAGATTGACATTACTAAGCACATTTCTTAGTGCATGACCTGCAACAAGTAAAGGTAGAATGTTGCAAACCTACAAGAATGCTAAGACCACTGTATATTTTTGAATGGAAATGGGAACACATAATGATGGATTTCGTGCAAGGATTACCATGGACATTTAATGGTGATAACTCTATCTGGGTAATAGTAGATTGATTGACCGAATCTACCCATTTTCTAATGACCATCACTTCAGATCGAGACTCAAGATTTGCATCAAATTTATGATAGAGTATCCAAACTACATTAGGGATCAAACTCCAATCTAGCATCACCTTCCATCCGTAGACAAATGGATGGACAAACATAAAGAGTAATCCAAATACTGGAAGATATGTTAAGGGCTTGTGTGTTTGATGTAAAGGTAATTAGGACAAAAAGCTACTCATATACTGGATCACGAGACTAGCAAAATGGATGAGAAAGTAAAGTATGTGGAAGTGCCTATGAAAATATTGGACTGGAAAGAGCAGGTCCTTAAGAAAAAAGTGATTTCACTCGTTAAAGTCTTACGGTGACACCACAACGTAGAAGAAGCAATGTGGGAAAGCGAAGAGAAAATGAGTTAATGATATCCCCACCTTTTCAATGGAAAGTAAGGAACGCTCAATTTCAAGGACGAAATTCTTTAAGAGGGAGGTTTTTTTTTTTTTTTGCCCAACGAAATTGTGAGCCTCGAACGCTCGACAATTAATGCCACATCACCAAGCTTGCCATTGGGTTTTGCCATCGGGTCTTGCCGTGCCTCGCCTCAACTTGTCCCCATCTCGTCGAATCACCTTAGCCTCGCCACAATGCCAAGTTAACACCCTCGCCACCTCAGCCGCTGATCGCGCTATGTCCACTACGCGCCACCTGGCCCTTCTTTACGGTGCCATCTTCTGTTTTCCCCAGCTGGTGCACTTTTCCCCGTGGAGCCAACCGCAGCGACCAGCTTCGCGTCACTTCCCTCTTCATTACTTTCTTTAGTTGGCGACACATCGACAACATTAAGTGGTGAAGACTAACGCCGACTCCGGTACTCTCACGCCCCCAAACGCCGAAACCCTAGATTCACCGCTGCTTCGACTGCGCTTGCGCCTGCGTCGCCGCCGACGCTCGCATTTCCTTCGCCGAAACTCGCGGCGAGCGAAGGGACATGGCTAGGCGGGCCCACGGTTGGAGAGAGAGAGAGAGAGAGAGAGAGGTGGAGAGCTCGGGTGCCGGGACGGAGGAGCGAAGCGAAGGGACCGGTGACCTACGCGAATCGGAGATGGTGGCGCTTCGCGGCTCGAAAGCAATCGCCAATGCCCGACCAAATCGTCGTCTCCACAGATCACCTTGGTAAATGCTTAGATCTCCTCATGGGTCCACTTTCTCTCTTGGAGAGCTTCTTCCTACCGAAATGGTAGTTTTACAGAACACAAACCCTACATTTCCTTTCTCCATTTGCCATCTCACCCTTGTTTCAAACCGAACTCTGCTTCTCTGCTTCTCCTTCGCTGACTTCTAGCTTCGATTATGCACACTATCTCTTTGCTTGCCCTTTTTCTCGGTTATGGAAGCCCCAATTTCTCCCTTTAATCACCTTCGACCTATTCTCCGCACACCTCCCTCTCTTACCCCCACGCCAGCACTTGGAGTTCTCAGTTGGCTTGCCGTTCTTTCTTTTTTCGTTGATCCTCTGTAAATTTCCTCCGTCTCCTCTTTTTGCTGCTTTTTCTCTCTGGGGCAGTTTCTTCGACTTTTGGATGCCCCTGTTCTTGGTCGTTTTGGCACCTCTGTACACCGAACTGTGCTTATGGACAGTACTGGAGCCGACAGCTCCCCTCGCCTTGCAGCTCTCTGTCAACGCCTTGGTAGATTATGCTCGCCGACCAACATAGATGTCTGGGATGTCGCACCCTCTCCTGAAACTCTAGAAGAATGTCATTTGACTTTAATTGGATAGGTACATTCCAACCCTGCTATCAACTTTCCTACTTTTCAAAGTACATTAAAGAGGGCTTGGAGGACAGGCCAAGTAGATATCTTACGAAGAGAGTCGGGTCTCTTTTTAGCTAAATTTAAATCGGCTTCAGAAAAGCAGCGTATCTTAGAAAGTGGTCCTTGGCTATTCTCTAGGCATCTAGTCAATTTCAAGCCCTGGCTCCCGAATACCCATTTGCACTGTTATGAATTCTCCTCCTGTGCGTTTTGGGTTCAGATATTTGGGTTGCCCTTGGAATGTTGCATTGAAGAATGGATAGTTAAGGTAGTTAGGTATGTTGGCCGAGTTTTGCAAGTTAAAGCCGATAGTATTGAAGGCTCCACTTTGAGAGCGTGCCAAGCTAGGGTGAAATTACCTCTTTCGGAACCCCTTAAACCTGGCCATTTGATCCGAATCAACAATAGCACCTTTTGGTTGGATTTCCGGTATGAGCGGCTTTCGTACTTCTGTTATTCCTGTGGAACGATAGGCCATTATAATACCTCTTGCCCGATTATACATGTCAAAGAATCTTAGTTGGATGAAAAGGACAAATTCCCTTACGGGCAGTGGCTTCATGCTGAGGTCAATGAGTTTAGCCCTTTTTGGAAGCTCTACTATGACAGAATTGATTTAGAGGAGGAGATGGCAAAATCGGTATCTGAGACGCCCCCGATGCATATTCCTAACCTACCTTTGCTGCTGCCACCATCCACAACTCAAGAGCCTCCCTTGTTTCAACCAACAACAATCCTCCGAACTCTTTCAACAACTCCATCAGCTCCACCTCCCTTGCCTGTTGCTCGCCCTGGCTGTTGTCTCACCACTGATGTTATACTTGCAACAGACAAATTAAAAGGAGTTCAGGAATCTCTCTGCTTTGAAGGAAAGAAGTCAAAGCCTTCTCGGCCTACTTCCAAGTTAGGACTTGCAAAGAAATCGAAGCGCTACAACCCTTATGCCATAAAGGGTGTCGTTTTTTTGTTGATCTAGACGAATCGGTGCTCCTAGACACTCCCATTTTGGAGGAAAAAGAAGCTGCTCAATGGGCGAAGGTGGTTGGCCCTCAATGGCCACCACCTCATAAATGAAAATACTTAGTTGGAACTGTCAAGGGTTGGGCAACCTCCTGACGGTTCAAGCGCTTAAAGCCCTGGTGGCTAAAGAAAGGCCTAACCTTCTCTTTTTGATGGAGACTAAACATAGTGAGTTTTTCTCCAGCGTCTCAACCGCAGCCTCCACTTTAGTAACCTTCAGGTGGTCAGTTCAGTGGGTGCAGCTTGGGGCTTGGCTCTTTGCTGGGATAACAGCCTTTGCTTGACTTCGATCAAGTCGAGCCCTTCCATTTTTGATTTCTTCTGCAAGGATACAGAGGATGACAATTATTGCTGCATTACCTGTCTTCATGCTCCGGCGGTACCTACCCTTCGACATCACCTCTGGCAGGATCTGCACACCATCAGCCATGAGAACCACTCTCCCTAGGTTTGCCTAGGTGATTTCAATGACATCCTTTACCCATGGGAGAAGGTGGGTAAACGCCCAGTAGATTTCTCCCGTATGTCTGCCTTTCATGACGTCTTAACTAACTGCGCTCTCATGGATCTCAAGTCGAAAGGTTGCACCTTTACTTGGCAGAATAATCGAGCAGGGGTTGACCTTATAAAGGAACGTTCGGACAGGGCTCTTTGCACCATGGCCTGGCATTTACAATTTCCTTCGGCTGAAGCCTTCGCTCTCCCTGCAGTAGCCTCTGATCACAGCCCTCTTTTACTGACTACTATCACTCCTCGAAAGAAAAGACCAAGATTTTTCAGATTTGAAGCCTTCTGGAATGAGGACAGTGAATGCCACCAGATCATCGCCTCTTCCTAGCAGTCGGTTTCTTTGGAGCATTCGAGTCTATCAACCAAACTACAACTTGCTGCTGCTGCTTTGGTTCGATGAAGTCGTACCAAGTTTAGTAATAATCATACTCGCATCGCTCAACTTCAGTAGCAGCTTCAAAATCTCACTAACCAGACTACGACTGCGTCTGATAGATCTATTATCCTTGCTTTGCAAAGGGAATTACGTTGTGTTTGGCAGCATGAAAAACAATTTTGGGCCATGAGATCCCGAGTCTAATGGTTGAAATGGGGAGACCGCAATACATGTTTTTTTCACGCCACTACAGTTTAGAGGCGTTAGCGAAACAGAATAAGCATGCTCAGGGATGACACGGGGGAGTGGATCAGGGATCCCAGCAGGCTAAAGGACTTGAATTCTAATTTTTTCTCATCACTATATACTAATGTGGGAGTACGTACTTTCGGCCCTATCTTAGATCAGTGTCCTGCGGTGGTGATGTCTGAAATGAACAATGTTTTAACATCCTTGCTGACCATGGAAGAGTTGAAGATCGCTGCCTTTCAACTGGAAGCAACCAAAGCGCCTGGTCCCGATGGCCTCAATGGCCTTTTTAATAGGATTCATTGGGAGATCATCAAGGACGATCTTTTTAGAGAGGTTCAACACCTTTTCTTATCTGGATGTTTACCATTAGCCCTAAACAAAACTTTCATAGCTTTGATTCCAAAACTTCCTCATCCTGAGAGCCTTGATTAGTTTCGCCCTATTAGCTTATGCAACTACGCTTATAAGATCATTTCAAAGGTGTTAGCTAATAGACTAAAACCTCTGTTACTACTCTAGTTTCTGAGGAATAATATGCTTTTGTGAGTGGGCGTCAAATTCGGGATAACATTTTATTAGTTCAGGAGGTTCTACATCAACTAAAATATAGAAGGAGGACACGCAGATTTCATGCTGTTATCAAGATGGATATGAGGAAGGCCTACGATAGAGTTGAATGGGACTTTCTACATGCTTACCTACTTAAGTTAGGTTTTCATTCAAGCTGGACCAATCTGGTCATGCAATGTATCACCTCAACCTCTTTATGTATCAGCATGAATGGAGAGCAACTACAGCCTTTCAAACCTACCAGGGGCCTGCGCCAAGGAGACCTTCTTTCCTCTTATCTTTTTATCCTCCTCTCCAATCTGTTATCTTACCTTATTCATGGAGCAATTGAGATGGATTCACTAACAGGCATCAAACTTAACAGGCAGTGTCTAACTCTTACACACCTTCTCTTTGCAGACGACGCTATCTTCTTTGTAGATGGTACAGTGTGGGAATGTCAACACTTATCGAATCTACTGAATCAGTATTGCTTTGCAACGGGTCAAGAGGTAAACCGCAACAAATCTGGTATCTTTTTTAGTAAATCTTGCCCTACATCTTTACAAGAAAATATGGCAAGTGTTATTCAGGTACCTATATTGCAACTTTCTGGAAAATATCTTAGTATCCCTTCTGATTGGGATAGGTTAAAAAGAGACATGTTCTTGTGGATACTAGCTCGAGTGAATTCTAGATTGGAAGGTTGGACAGAAAATCTTTTCTCAAAGGTGGGGAAAGAGATTATGTTAAAGGCTGTGGTACAATCTATACCACAATACGCCATGTCTATATTTTGTTTACTTGTCTTTTTATGTATTGCTATTGAACAGAAAATCGCAAGGTTTTGGTGGCAGATTGATCGATACCGAACGGGCGTCCATTGGAGAAACTGGGCTGTATTGAAACAAAGTAAGCAAGATGGTGGTTTAGCGTTTCAAGATCTCCTCAGTTTTAACTTAGCCATGCTTGGTAAACAAGCATGGCGTCTATATCTTGAGCCATCTACTTTGTGGGGGAAAGTTTTTAAGGGCTTATATTTTCCTCATTCAAGTTTCACCAAGGCAGAAAAAGGCTCTCGCCCGTCATGGGGCTGGCAGAGTCTCCTCAGCGGTTGGGACGCTATTTTCCCATATGTTCGCTAGTTGGTAGGAGATGGGACTTCTATCAGAATCAGGGCAGATAGATGGTTCCCTATGAGCAGCTTAATTGGGCCTCCTCAACGCGAAGAACCCACTTTAGTGGCTGATCTAATAGATCGCACCACCAGCACCTGGAAGTACCCTAGACAACACAGATATTTCGACCCCCAGGTGGTTCAACAGATTGCCTCAATCCCAGTATGACCTAGTTTTACCAAGGATACACTTATATGGTCTACTACAACTCATGGAGATTATACAGTAAAATCAGCATATCATAACATCAAACAAGCAGCAGAGATCCAGATAAACAGATCATCAGCAACCTCATATCAATATCCCAAATGGCTATGGAAAAAATTGTGGAAAATGCCTACTAAGCCTAAGGTACGACATTTCCTTTGGCTTCTTTGCCACAATAGCTTAGCCACCAGAGCTAACCTGCATTTTCAACATATCATTGATAACCCATCCTATCCTCTTTGCGATCAAGACACCCCTGAAACTTTGGAAATTTGTTCCTGGTCTGTCCTTGGACTTTGCGTGTCTGGAATCATCCCCAGATTAATCTCCCCATTAACACTCAGCAGATACACCATATCTCCGACTGGATAACTGAGCAAGCCCATGATCAGAAATGTTTACTTGGACTCCAAGTAATTGCATCTGTCCTTTGGCATATCTGGAAGGCTCGTAATGCCTTTATCTTTGCACGAAAGACTCCTGAGCCTCATCACGTGGCTGCCGACGCTGTGCTTCATTCTTATGTGGCTTTTTCTGTTGCTCGCTCTACCACCTGCAAGGATTTTGAGCTTTAGATCAGAGGATCTTTATGGCGACCCCCAGATCCAGGGGTTTTAAAGGTTAATATTGACAGATCTTACCAACCAGGAAGCAGGGAAGGGGCTACGGCATGTGTGTGCCGTGATTCTAAGGGGCTTCTCACCGGTGGCTTCTCAGAGAGCTTTGTTGCGTCCTCGGCTCTGCAGGCGGAGATCCAAGCTTGCTTGCTTACTCTCCGGCACTTGCTTGATCAAGGCCTCTCTCCTGCTATGCTCATTCTTGAATCAGATTGCCAGACTCTCATCGAGGTACTGAAGGGTCAGCGTCAGTCACCATGGGCAGAGCGAAGCCTCTTCTCCGAAGTTGTTTTCCTCCTTTCGTTTTTCCCTAACCTCTCTCTTGCATTCTGTCGTAGAGGGGCAAATGTTGATGCCGACTGGGCTGCCAAGGCCCATAGGGTAAACTCTGATATACGTTCTTGGGTTGTCTTTCCCCATCCTCACCTGTTAGATCTTGTATACGCTGATGCGATAGCTGCTGGTTGTTTTCATTTTATTCCTGCAATATAAGTTACGTTTTTTGACCCAAGAAAAAAGTGGTGAAGACTGAGGTGTGAGAGGGGAAAAACGGTAGCCACTCGTCCCTCTTTGCTATGACCGCAAATCTTCCTTCTCTTAGCGCCATTTCACCGGGGCACGCCGATTCTCTCTCTATTCTTCTGTGTTGCGCACGATTGCTCAAGCTGTGAAACCACCGGCAACCCTTCTCCCCCCTTAACTCAGCTACTCGTGTTGTCGTCCGTTAGCCGCACCATCACCTCAGCTTGAACAGCAGCAGCTCGGGATTTCCGAGAGCTCGCCAAACCGTGACCACAACTCGACTAGGACCCGAGGCAAGTGAATTACTGTCCGTTTATGCTACATACGTTATTTCCATACGTCGAGGTCTATTTCCTCAAGTATTAGTTGCCTCGATCGATTTCGTGCTTAATTATGTTCATTGATAGTTTCGAGATATACGTGCTGCAATACATTGAGTATATTAATACGTTGTTGGAATGCTGGATATTGAAGGGTGACTTGGTTTGAGTTAATTGACACAAGTCGTGGACTAATCTGAGGGATACCGATTTTTGGGTCTATGTACTGTAGACCGAACTTTGCTAATTATGTGCGAGTCCTTGCGGCACAAATTTGATGGGACTTTTTTCACGAAAGTTGTGCATTTTGGCTTATTCCATGACATACTTAAATTTCGGATTTTTCATATATTTTAAGTGCAAAATATATTTCAAAAATTATGCGGGTTTGAAACTGTTTTTATAATCCGTTTCTGGACCTTTTCTGGGTTTCTATTTTCTATCAGATTTTTGACAAACAATTTGGACTAGTGTCCTTCAAACAAGTTTTAGTCTACATGTTAAACTATAACGTGGAATTTTTCCATGATTTTTGGAGTTCATTTAGAATTCCAAAATGCGATTTCCTGACTTGGTTGCAATATGGATTTGTGCTCTGTTTTGATCCAAAATTCAGAAAATCTTTAGGACCCGTACAAGTTAAACCAACCTCCAAGTCTTCAAAAAAACGTTCCTCGGAGTCTGGTCCCATTGTGTTAAAATTTCGTGATTTTTCGAACTAATTTGCTCGGTGAATGCCACTGATTTTTAAAGGTAGCCGAATTGCCATTTTGGATTGATTTTGGGACCTCAATATCATTCCCTTTTGCACTTGCCTTTGTGGCGGTTATTGATAACCAACCATCCTACATCATTTTTCTTGTTTTCAAATGGACAAAGGATTGATAATTGTGAAATTGAGTTGATCCATATGTTTTAACTAATTGGACGGCATATTTAAATTGAATTATGGAATTGCTGCATCGTGGGATGAGTGTGCAAATTGGGAATGCCGTTAGTTTTTGGGACGATGATGCCCTAGGTATTAGAAGGGATGCCTAGAGGGGTAATTGGGTTCTTCCAGATGCCTGGGGTTGTAACACGATTCCCAGATGTTCTCTTGATACGAGATGGGCACAAGATGCACGGAGGGTAATAGGGTTCCCCAGATATGGTGGCAGTTAATTTGCAATAAAGATGATCAATTTCTATTTCAAAGTTATTTCAGACTTGTTAGGTTATTGTTTTCAGAGGAAATGTTTTCCCATTTGCTATCCTACTTCTGAGAAAGGTTTTTAGACAAGTTGATATTATAATGATCTTTTGTTTTCCTCGCATGTATTGTTATTGACTTATGTGATATAGACTGGTTAGTAATTTGCCTGCTGAGTGTTATGCTCATTTTTTTGTCGATTATTGTCTTTCAGATCAGTGATAGGTATGTCGATCCTTCCTGCCTTTACTTCTATTAGTTATGGTGCTCCGGTGGACCTCACCTGGGACATTTCTGAGTTCACAGATCTAGATTTTCCGGATCTAGTACTCTTGGGATTCCTTGCTGTCTATGCACGTGTCAGAGGATAGCTTGTGGGATCGATCCCACATTCAGGCAGTGGTGGAGATGATGGTGGTGGTAGCACGATAGACTAAGGCAGGGGCAGGATGGTGAAGCAGCATTTTTGAATCCGAGCGACGACTTCTGGGCATATTAGTATCGAAGGATAGGTGGCTAGGCGTGTACAAGTAGTCCCAAGGTCAGGGTAATAATGTGGTGTACTTTTGATGCAATTCAAGATGACATACGCTTTTGAAAACCCCCAACATGCTTGGCCATGTCACCTAAAGTAAATAAGTAAGAAATGGAATGCGCTATTCCGGTTTATATTTTCGCGGGTGTCTCTTTGAATGTTGTGTTCTTTATCCATTTGCGCTTCTGCATGTAAAGGCGAAAAAATAGGGCAACTGCGCTAGGGATGACGTGCTGGGGGGCGTCACAGCGTGCGTCTAATTCGTTTGTCTGATGACGTCGAGTGTGGGAGACAGCTTAATGGTGGCAGCGTGGAGGGTTCTTTTCACTATGATATTGAAGAACCACTCAAAGTGAAAGATATATTATGATATATCATGAAGTGATGAATCATTATAGACTCTCAAGCTAAATGTCATTACTTTCGAAACCATGCTATATGTGATTGGTCGCTCACATAAATGGGTCCCCTGAGCAACTACTACTTCGTCTTCTTCTTCTTGTGTACTTGCTTTTGGAGATTTAGACTGACCTAATGTATAGATCTTCATTTACCAAAATATGTCTCGATTAGATTCTTCCCTCTTCCATAATACAAAGTTACATCCTTTCCTGTTACTGCACCTCTATCTTTTCCTTCCATGCGACTTGAGATGGTAAAGAGAACGCGTTCGAAACGAATACAATTTTTTCATGTAAACTATGTGATATTGTTGCGCTTGATGAGCCAGAAGTTTGAGGTTCATTTGCGTGCATCAGTGACTAGTTATGCACTCAATTCTCAATCGACTGACCTCTTGAAATAAGTTAGTACTAATGACTAATTAATACTTGGAAGTGTTGCCCGTTTTGTTCATTTCTTTTCCCAATACATCGACCAGTTTTCCATTGACGATGGTGAAGTGTATTTATATGTTTGATGTACTCGCATTACTAAATATCATTACTGCTTACCTCTTGAATTCGATTTTAGATTCATGACAAGTCTGTAAACATTCGATTCAATTTCATTTGATTGCGTGCGTATAATTCGTTTGTCCGGTGATGTAAGGTGTGAGGAACAGCACGATGGTGGCAGCATAGAGGGTTCCTTCCACTGTAATATTGTAGAATCACATGAAGTAAAAGATATATTATGAAGTGATACATAAGTATAAACTCTCACGCTACATGTCATTACTTTCAGCTCTCTCGTAGCATGTGCAATTCTTGAATATTAAACGCACCCAAAAAAATAAACATGATCAAGTCGACTTCAGTGCAAGCTCTTGCCGAAACCATCTCTTTTCGCACCTATCTCTTATAATTTGTTGTCAGTTTTTTCAATCTGGGAGAATCGTTGGAATTAGATCAAATCATTAGTTGCTAAAAAGGTTTTATGATTTAGAAAAAGGACAAACTAATCAGAATTTAACGAAGGATGAGCTTACACTCGGATCTCCCACGCTTTTCGGGTCGTGACTGAGTCTTTCTATCTCAATTAGTTCGCACGGTATTTTCTTTTTCTTTTTTTTTTTTTTTTTGGTAAATGCAGGGTATTTTCTTTCCCCCTCAAAACAAAGAAGGCACCAAATTGACCTGAGAAGAATATGACAAAGTATATACCTTCTCAAGCCGGATCCTACATCACCTTCCCATGAGTAAAAAGAGGCATCTCTCCCTCTGCTTTTCTCTCTCTCTCTCTCTCGATCTTTCGACCTCCATGCAAGGGAAGAGAGAGAGAGAGAGAGGGAAGGAAGGGGGGGGGGATGGCCAATCGTGGTTTGTAGAATCTAAAAGGACAGATTTGTGTAGCCTTTGCCATCAGATAAAAGGAGGATAAGGACCCTTGCATGGAATAGAATGAGTAGAAAAGCAGATCAGTCTTTATACACATGACAACAGTATATCCTATAGCATATGCCTTGTCTTCAAGCACCCTCTCTTATTTTCAACCTTATAAATAGAACATCTTCTTTAGCCCTATATATAAATCTCTCCAAGTGGGTCTTTGATACAGCACTTATATTTAGAAGTGTCGAGATACACTGCATGGGGTTCATATAATGGTCTATTCACTTAGATGAGCGGACTGGTTGTAGGGCTTCTTTCCTTTGGCAGGCAATTTATTGAGAGAAAAAAAAAAAACTAATAGCAAGAATTATCAAGAATGACCTGCCAAAGGAGAGTTGCCCTCCAACTGCTTCAGCTCTATCATTGCCAAAGAAAAGCTTGCATTTTATGCGTAAGCTAAGGTATGATCCAAGTGTGAACTTGTTAAGTGCATGCTATTATTTCTCTTGCTTAATTTCTGTGTTATCTGTTTTCGGAGATTCCTTATTAAGATTGTGAATCGGTTTGTGAGCCATTTGCATCTTGTGTTCATTTTATCAGATTGCATAGCTGTAATAGAATTACTGCGAGAGGATTCTTGATGACCGATTGCATGTTTCCTTGATGTTGACCCGCTGATTAATTCCATTGATCTTGAATTTTTGTAGCAATTCAGAGCTTAGGGTTCAAAACTCATAATTCACTGCGTTGGAGTGAAGATAGTTTCGATGCCCTAAGAAGGAAAGAACCACAATCAAGATTAACTTAGAGCGATAGAGATTAACTTAGAGCGATGGATTGTCCCGCTATCTTTCCTAACATAGGAATAATTATACAAGTTCATATCTGAGATTCTGAAGGCTTTTTTGCAGCAGAAACTATGCGGGCATACAAGTTGACGTTTTAAAATTATATGGAGGAATCAGACTAAAAAGACTGAGAGTAGTGTAACTCTATAGCCTACCTATTGCTTCTATTTCATCATTATTAGTAATCTAGTTATAGTAGCCATAATCTCATCATAATTTCTTTCTGTTTGCTCATCATCGTACACAACGTAACTAAGACATTTCCATTCTCATCCCGCTATTTTTCCCAATATAAGCAGTACTTAAACAAGTTCATCGCTGAGATTCTAAAAGCTTTTTTGCAGCAGAACCTATGCGTGCATACAAGTTGATGTTTTAAAATTATTTGGAAGAATCTGACTGAAAAGACTGAGAGTAGTGTTGACTCTATAGCCCACCTCTTGCTTCTATTTCATCATCATTAGTAATCTAGTTATATTAGCCATGATCAAATCGTAATTTCTTTCTGTTTGTTCATCATCGTACACAACATAAGTAAGACATTTCCGTTCTCATCCGAAGCTTAATGGGCGCAAAAGTAAAAGAAATGGAAGAAGTCCTAGGGTTTTCTTTCCTTCTGCACAAGATGAGACTCGATGCAAATTCAAACTGACTAGCTGGATAATACATTTGGTCTTTCTGTAATTTGATTTGTCTTTCATCGGGATTGACAATGAAGCTTCTTTCACCCGGATCCGGTGGTCCATTGGTAGTTGCTTATTGCTCAATGACAATAAGCACTGAAGCGGTTTATGCTTAACAATAGCCGCACATTCTATCATTTTATGCTCAACTGGGATATGCCTAAATAATACGCCTGCGTGCGTTGTCTGCTCAGCACACAGACCCATACTAGCTGTTCCGTTGCTCATTCATGTCTGCATGTGCATGGAATCTAAATTCACGGCTCGTTTTACTTTTTTCGCATCTTTCTTGTCTAGTGTCTGCATAGTGTGGATAAGAGAGAGGGACAAAAGCTTGCCATTTGATGTATGTAGAGTGTAAATTCTTGAGTTTTAACTCGTCGAACTGAGCTTAGAGAAGCCAGTACTTTTTGCTCCATTGGATCGAATTGCATGGTGAATACATGACTCGAGCACGAGTTATATGAAGCAGCTGCAGAACTTGAAAAGGCAGATTGGAGTTAAGCTCCAACTGTATAACCGAGTGCAAGATCAGCATGGAAGGAAAAACCACATCGACGCGCATATGGCCCTGTGACTGTGCAGCCAGCCAGCATCATGATCGCAAAGACATCTATAACTATAAACTTTCTGAACTGAATCCAAACCAAGACTCGTAACTATGAAGCGATCCCCTCTCGGCTCATTGAGCTTAGCGAACTGCATGGTCTTAAAACCACCGTCATGCAGAACCCCACTTATTACTTTAGTCGAGTCCACGACAGACCATACGAAAAGAGCGTCGAACCGACGCGATCTTCCGCATGCATTCATGTTATCTGCGAACCGCCCACCGGATATATTAGCCACAGAAGATTACCAGGCAAGACTCTTCTTCGGAAGCAACTCAGCCGATCAGCAAAAAGGAAAAGCACCAGAACAAACGAAAGGTGAAACAGTGTAAAACGACCATGGCCGCGATCGGCCCATGTCGAACAAACGGGCCCAAGAGTCGAGAAAAAGAACGAAACCCGAAGGCTGGATCCGAAAGAGACGGGTCGACATCCCCGGCCGCCCTGCAATCAATCCAAACTCAGAATTCTCCGAAAGATTTCACGTGGGGAGGGGACGGCACGTTGCCATCTGGCAATGAACAGAAGGAAGAACTGGCTCGTCGCGTAGCTGAGCGTTTACCATGCGAGAAACGATGGAAGACAGGTTACTCGAGGCATCATGATGACACGAGGTGGTCACCAACGTACCCGTCTCCTTATTATGTACCATCTCTCCTTTACTATCCGACAGCAGCGTCGATTTTCGATTTGTTTTAGAAATGAAATTTGCAACGGCGACGATCGTAGGAGGACGTCGTGAGCAACGAACATAAAGACCCGATTATTCGAAGACTTATAAAATATCTTACAGACCACGTGAATCAATCCAATTCCCACCGTTCGAGCCGTATATAATAGCCTCAATCAAGAGAACGTACGGGGCAGTTTGTGGGGTTGGAGCAAATGAGTTCGATTTATAATCAATCGCGCCGACCTCGGAGGGTCAATGCCACCGATGCCACCGTTTCTTTCTCGCGCCCCTATTTTGACATGTCTTGTGTCATCTTGATGGCCATTAATATCATCTTTTTTGTTCAAACCTACCAACTACATGAAGCTGCAATCTATGCATCAACGACTTGTGGACAAAATGATCAATATGATTGTGGGCCCGACCGTGCGACTTTGATAATTTTCCTTTAATTTCACCAAGATTAAAGGTACAATTTTTGTAAAAAATGAATAATTAAAAAATATTTTTCCGAAATAATAACTTGTTTTGCCTTAAAAATTAATGGAAATTAAAATATTTTCATCTTCTACTCAAAATGTTTAAATATAAATTGTTATTAATCTTAAAAATATTTTTTATTAATTAATTATTATAAGTGATAAATGTAATTATTAATATTCATTTTTCGAAAAATAAATAAAGACTAAAAATGACGAAATCATAGAGTATCGCCTCAGGTGATATCATACACCGCTAACCCTATTATTCGCGCTTAAAATTCGTCATATATGGATAAGAAAAGACGCGTGGCACTTCCTTGGCGTAAATTATGTACGATCCTGTCTTCAAGCAAAAGTATATGGGGATCAAAACCCATCTTTTTCACGTAAAATCGTGCAAGCCAAGTGGCATCTTTTTTCGACCTAAAAAAAAAAAAAAAAAGTGGCATGTGTCTTATCCGAGACTTACATAAGTTTCGGCTGATCTTTCGACCATGCGCAGACGTTTATGGATTTCGATAATCACTTCCCTCGAAATTATTAAAATATTCAAATAATAATTTACATTTGAATTTAATAATTTGATCTTTTAAAACAGTTGGAATGATTTTATAAAATCTCAAATAATATTATAAATAAAAAATTCTTAGTTCAAAAGTATTCATACAAAATCTTATATGAATATCGTCTCAAGTCAATTGACAACGAGTCTTATTCATGAATCTTACCCACCTATTTGGTCGTTTAATCGATTTCGCAAGCATCCTTTGTTCACGGGAATTTCTATGTTTTTGAGAAAGGGGATTAGGTGGAAAATTGATTGAACCACAAACTAAACTCTGAATATGCCCTGATTTTACATGGAAATGACTAATTCCGGGTCGGTCGCTGCGGACAATGCTGTCAATTTATCTTAACTAGGGTGTCCGATTTTTCTAATGTAGTTGCTAAAAAGAGATTTAGGTTGTTGCGATCGTGCGCACCTACCACATCACTAAAACCAAGGGAGAGAGATCTCGCTCTCGTTCGAGGCCATGTTATGCGAGACGAGTTCCTTGACTTAAATTAATGGTTTTTTTTATGGGAGATCTCGAATCTGTTCTTAGTATACAGAGATTTGAGAAGGTGACAAACCCCTACTAAAATACTTTTAGTTGCAGCATGATAAGGAACTGGGTGTTTCTTTCACTCAAGCAAACGCAACTCCTTCACTCTATGCGTATAAGTCACGAAAAACCCTAAAACTGATAACACATGCAATGAATTTACACCAAACTACACATGCAATGAATTTATACCAGACTAACTTTTTAATTACAAAAAGACTCTCAAATTGCTATACCTATGACAAATTTATCTCTATTAATTTTCGTTAAATTTTACCATTGAATTACTAAATTAAATGACACGTGATAATTGATGAATGTACTAATTTGAGGTTTTACGATATATCGATTTGTGATTTTTCATGATATTAATCAAATTTAATAGAAATAGACAGAGGGTAAATTGGTCATAAATGTAACAGTTTAAAGCTTTTAATAGTGCAAAAATTAATTTGAGTTAAATTTGTCATAGGTTTTGGGTGATTAAAAAATTAGTTCCACGTAAATTTGTTAAAAGTGTGCCGGCTTGAGGTTTTTCAGGGTACGAACTTATATGTATTTATAAAGTCTCGTGTCATTGTATATTCACAAACATAGTATTTGCACATTCGAAATGTATGTGCTGTGTGCGTGGCATTAGAATATTTGGAAATCCATGCCTTTGAATATTGTAAATTGAAATCGGCTAATATTGTTGCTCGAAGAAAGAAAATTATATTGCTCTCGTGGTGTATTGAATGACGATTTGTCTTATTTTATTTGTGATTTATTGAATCAGAACTTCGTAGGTAAATTGATAGTGATAAATTAGACTAAAAAATCCTTCTCTCCTGGTCGAACACTCAAACTTCCATCTCTAGAACCAGACGCCAGCGTATTACGGTGTTTAACTTTCTTCACGATTTGAATGAGTCGAGGAAGCAAAGGATATGCATTCGCAAATTAATTAAGAACCTTTTTTTTAAATGAGTACAATTGGACTCAAATTAAAAAGACTAAAAGTGGCCAAAGGCGGGTCTGATATCATTTTTGTTCCAAGAAATAATTTCGAGTATAAGAACATGCTTGGTAACTACAAAAATATTCTACTCTAGAAATAGAAATACGTTTGGTAAACTTGTATAATTTTTTTCTTTTAATTTTTCAATATTTTTATTATTTTTTTTTTTTTTCTTTTTCTTCTTTCTTCATTTTGGCCGGTCGCTAGTCTCAACCATGGTGGGTGAGGCTCAACCTCGCCGAGCCTTGGCTAGCGGTGGCTCCGCGAGACCAAGCTTCATCGGTGGCTGGGCAAGCTCGGCCTCGCTAGATCTGGGTGAGCTCGAGCTCACTCAGCCAAGGTGAGGCTGAGCCTTGTTGACCAGCAAGGCTGACCTCGCGCCGCTTGGGTGAGGTCGAGCCTCGCCGGTGACCTTAGCTGGACGAGCTTAGTCTCGTCGAATCTAGGTGAGCTCGAGCTCACCCAGTCAAGGCGAGGCCGAGCTTTGCTGGGGGCTAGCGATGCTCCGGTAAGGTCGCCGGCCCTCGACGGCCGGTCGTCGGCCATAGCAAGGTTGGCGACTGGCCAAAAAGAAGAAAAAAGAAAAAGAAGAAGAAGAAGAAGAGAAATTAGAAGCAAAAAAAGTTTCTCGGAAGTATTTTCGAAAACAAGAAATAAGTTTTTTCTACTTCTTATTTCTATTACAAATCTATTCCCGGAAATAAAAAATACATTTTTTGTTCCCGAAAACAAAAATATAAACAAACACGTTTATGTTCTTTTTTTGTTCATCGGGACAAAAGAGCAAAAATTTGTGTTCCGAGGAACAAAAACAAAACAAACACACCCTAAATATTCACGTCATTGATGAAGAATTTTTTGACACGAAGTACTTTACTGCATAAAAAATCAAAATCGATGTATGAAATCTTGTCACTTAACTAAGGGCATATTTAGAAAATGAGGTTCGTCCCGTCTTTTAGACTTTTCAAAGTCAACTTCGTATTAAATAATCGACAACCATCGCTTGCTTCAGTTCATAAGATAAAAACCCATTTTACTTTCATGTATAGATAATCGGTGAACTTTAGCAGGCGGGAAGACACTAATATCTAATATCTATACAAGGAAACGCAATGGCAAAATATATTAGCTGAAATCTCGAAATTGATCCACATACAATATGACATATAGCTACCACCTAAAAATTAGAATAAGAGTAACGTCGCGGGTAATCCCCGAACTTTTGCTTGGCATTTCACACCGTCTCCAAACCATTTTTTTTAATCCAATTTAATCTTTGATCTTTCCGAGCGGGGCTCAATGTAATCCATTTGTTAATTCCACAACAAAACAATGTAGATTGTCACATCTAACATACAATCATGTGAGCAACTCGATTTTCTTTCTACCGTAAAGCATCTTTCATAAGAAATTTGTACGGGGACCAAACTACACTCGATATACACGAAGTAAAAGTCCTCTTCTTCTTCATATTACTTTCCTAACGACACTTTGGTCCCGCACGCCAGTACGGTACCACCAGGCTCGGACTCTATTAAAAGGCTAGAGCAATCGACACCATTTACCGACCAGGCCCGGGTCTGCCGCCTCCATGGAAGGTCAAAGTTCGCCGTCTCTAAGCAACGTACGCAAGGGAGAGAGATTTTTATATCGAATGGAGTGTGCAAGTTCACACCCACCCTTTGTCAATCCAAATTAAAAGAAGCCCGAATTTCGTGGCGTTCAACTTTGGTATGCCCCCCACTCGAATCATCAAGAATTCGATTGGTTTGACTACCGATCGGGACAAGATCCATTTTTCGAGTGAGCCCGGCAGTGTTGACTTTCGGCCGTTAAAGACCCATATTTCTATTTTTAAAATTATAAGTGGAAGTTCGACCTTGTAGCTCTGCGGATGGTGGGGAGAGATTATTCGGACTTTGGAGACAGCATAATCGATATTCCAAGTTGATTGCATCGACCCTATATTCTATCCTCCGTCCTTTCTCGAGAGCTAATAAGCTTTTGCCGCACACATGGAATTGTCTGTGCGGACGGGGAGAACCATATATGTTCGCGTAATTCCTGTGATTCTATCCAATGTCTTTTGTATTACCGGCTATTGCGTCCGTCGCTTTGCCGGCCAGGCTATTCAATTCCTCAAGGTGTCTGTTCCGTGAATTGCTCATTTCAAACTATTACATACATGGCTTGTGAGTGATAACATAACTTGAAATTCGCAGTAAGCCAGCATAACAAAAAACGGAAAAATGTTTTTGGGGAAAAGAAGTGAAACTTCGACAAATAATGATAACAACAAAAATATTAAATCAAGATATGAAAAGGTTATAATGATACCTGATGTAAAGTTAGTATTTTGATTCGGCGCTTGTTATTCATACACTTTGTTGATGGGAAAAATACTCTTTATCAGATTTTTTCTTGATTTTTCTTTCTATAATTTTTTTTTCTTGGAATTTATGATTCCGAGGGGGTCAATTTTTTCCACGCCGAAGCGCATCAAATGATGCTTTTGTCAATTTGGGATTCTTTTCGACGTCTTACCTAACTCCTCCAGCGTCTTTCTTTGAGCCGGACTTGTCATTATGAGGTCCTTTCCTGGGGTCAGCTAACCAAAGTCATTTAAGAAATACAGGAGGTGAATATATTATATGACGTCATAAGATTTGTCGATGGACGTGTGATGGTACATCTCTCAGCTTGTCGATCGTCCCAACCATATTCTACGACGCGTCGTACTTTATAGAAGGGCTTAAATAGCGACGCTCCTCCTATCATCGCGAGGTTCAGTTTCCTAATTTTTTTTTTCATTATCTTCTCGAGTTGTCTCATTCGATGTAATTTTGGCCTCGCAAATAAAGTTTCACATGTAATTTGTGATTGAGGCATTCGAAAGCGTCTCGGTATCAACATATGTATCAGGGACTCTCGCATGCGAACAACTTAGAAATAAATAACAAATTGTTCCCAAACCTTCAATTATCAAAGATCATGTTCAATGTTTAATGGGTTGATACCACAAAATATAATAAATTGATATGCCCGTTTTATATTTATAAAAAAACTTTTGAACTAATACACTTGATACGTATTTACTCCAAACTGACGCATTTATACTATATTTATCTCAAATTAATTTTCATATAGCAAATAATCTCAAGTCGATATAATTGCGTCATATTAACCCTAAACTAGTGCCCCAAAAAATCCTGGGACAAAACGTGATAGAAATAACTAGTTTAGCATAAATGTGGCACAAGATACTAGTTTAGGGGTTTCTGTAATACAAAAATTGATTTAGGATTCAGTAAGACACGACTGTATCGATTCTCATTTTTTTTGTTTCTTGGTGATATTAACTCATACTTAATCATACTAATGGTGCATAAATGAAGATGCAAATTCAAAGGTATTCAGTCAAGTATTACTTGCCAGAGACTTAGTCGACGTGTCTCCTCTTTAATCACCAGGAAAAAAAAAAAAAAGAAGTCAAATACGATTTCTCTCTATGCTACCAAAATCGGTGAAATGAGCAAACACATGCACAACTAATGTGAGGTCAAAAGTGCCCAAACATAATAAAATAAAAATAAAAATAAAAATAAGATAGAGAGCTGAGTAGACTTTGTCTGACTTTTTGGAGCAAGCTTGGGAGAATTCACATGTGGAACAGCGAGAGAGCTCCACTCACCAACCCCCGCGGGGCTGGCGGGGCTTGACTCGACTGCACCGCGGGTGCATTATGTTGACCGATCCCGTCCCTTGGCCGATGGACGGCTGAGATCCGCCGATTCGGGGTGGGGCCCCCCACCCCACCTTAGCGCCAGCCAGGGTGCCAATTTCGTGAGGCCCATTAAATGATGCAGTCAAATTTGGTTGTCCCGACGACAGATAATGTAATGCGGACCAGCACCAGCGGCTATCTAATGCCAATTTGCCCGATCGCGTCGACATCAACGTCGTTCGTGACCGATACAGGTCGTTTCGTTTTCCGAGCCCGATTGATGATATGTCCATTCAGGTTCGAGAGTCGCATTCAACTTGAACTATCTCGATCCAGATTGTTGCTAATTGATTATTGCATGTGTGCGGTCTTTTAACTAGGCCTGCATAGAAATGCTCCAGGAATTGGTGCATGAACGGGTCATGTCATTTGGCAAGATTCCTAAGTTGGATTTTGACGACATGCTTTGATCGTTTATTGAGATTCTTTTCAAGTGCTCATCCCAATTTAAGGGATTTAAGAGTCATCTTGAGGAGATATGAGATGGGTTGTATTTAGGAATAATGTGTTGTGATCTTATCCTCCTCAAATCAAACCAATCACTTGTTGTCATGTGTCAAAAAAATAAAAGAGAGAGAGAGAGAGAGAGAGAGAGAGAGAGAAATTGACTAAATCACCATCTTCGTATGAATTATAAGTTATCATCGTTATAATAATTTCGACGATGTTTAATGATGTATCTCAATATCAATCGATGGAATAGATAAGTTTCTTCACAACACTTTTAATGTGATGCGGTCCTATTAAACATCAAAGTTCTAATTCAATTGGTTCTCGGTGGATCGGTTCCGGTGAAGGGTTTGCCGGGCCGCACGGTCATTATATAGAAAAACGCACGCCATTGACTCTCTCGGGTTCATAATCAATCGGCAATGCGCATTCATTTCGAAATATCAAAAGCAACGACCAATCGGGAAAAAGGAGTTGCCCGCCCACGTCAGCAGATTTCCGAGGTGGGCCTCCTTGGGGCTAAAGAGCTATATTGGCTTCGCTGTCCGAGCAACTGTAAATTCCATAATTTAAGAATCTGTCGTTTGTCGATCTCTGACAGATTCTTGCTCCTGATTTTCACTCTTCCGTTTTTTTTTTCCTTCGACGTTGCCCTTGAATTTGCGGGGAGAACCTAATAATCAAAACAAAAACATATTAATTCCAATTGAAGATTTAAATATTATCAAGTTTCGAAGACGGGCTGACTTGCACAATCATTCGAGATGAAACACTAAATACCTCTTAAAGAGAATCCCAAAACCAGTCATTTATTTTGAAACTTATCAAGATATTTATAACATCAAAATTTGGAATTTCATCCGTATTATTTTTCATGCTAATTCAAGGGAAAGAAAGGCATTAGAGAACCATATTAAGTATCTACATAAATAAGTTATTAATTTAGTAATCCCTATTAGTATCCTTAATAAGCGCAGCTTACACTTCTAACTTGCAAGATGTTTTCTCCTTGCAATGGGTAGTTTCCTTACAATTAGGTTTCTTTGCTTATATCATTCAATAACATCTATTTAACTGAGAGTTTCGTGTGTTTTCTCATTTATGCATGACTTTATCAAGTAACTAGCAGGATTACTAAAACTAATCACATTTAATCCAACTTTCAAAGAATCTAAAAGTCACGCAAGCTCTCGATGATAAGTTTGCTCTATGGAAGCGTTCCTAGAGACATAAGTAATTTTATAGTTGCTATAATAAATATTTATAATTATGCAAGTGGAGGCTTGTAGCTAGAATGAAAAGTGAGACAATGGATCTATAGTTTTACACGTCCTAGTGATTTTGGTACTTAAAATTCAACATTCTAGTGAGTTGTATCACAAAATATTCTAAACGAGTATACTTGTGATAGATTTGCCTAAAATTAATTTTTAGAACACAAAAAATCATAGACAGTAGATAAATTTATCATTCATTAATGTCTATTAAATTTTTATAGTCAAATTGAATTGAATAACACTTAACAGTTGACAGGTGTATCGGCTTGAAGTTTCACCCTTTGTTTGTGACAAGTATACTAATTTGTAATTTATCTTGATATTAATGAAATTGAACGAAAAACTAATGGATGGTAATGTGTACCAATGTAGGGTTTTTTATGATTGTCATGTACGTACTAATCTAGGATTGAGTTTATATTTAACATGAATGCATCAGTCTTGGCTATTTCATGAATTTAACCCATTCTAGCAAGGCTATCAAGTTAAAGAATTGGGGTAAGTGGTCCAAACATAACCAAAACAATTTAATTTTCAAGTACAGATCAGACTATTTTTTAGTGAGACGGAGGATCCGTTTCTCGGATCAACATCATCACGTGGGATCTCTCTCTAACCCCCGAGCGGGCACATCACGTGGTGGCATTCCCGTAATTCGCGCGGAAAGCGGGGGGCGAATACAGGAAGTGCCCGCCCCGAACATTTGGCACTCGGCGCATGAGTCAAGAATCCGCATTTTAGAGAGAGAGAGAGAGAGAGAGAAAGACATTGCTTCGTCCCGTTCGCCTTCGCTCGATGACGGTCTCTACTATATATACCGCCCCTCAGCTCCTACATGGGAGCATCCCCCCCGGCCATTCTCCCTGCCTTCCCTTCTCGCTCTCTATCTCTCTCTGAGGAAGGAATCGCGCTCGAAGAGCTAGCGTCGCCGCCGCCGCCGCCGCCGCCGCGCTGTCGCCGCTCGTACTCTTCGTCTCCGATCAAGCTCAGAGAGATGGCAAAGAACGTCGGGATCCTCGCCATGGACATCTACTTCCCCCTACCTGCGTCCAACAGGTCTCTCTCTCTCTCTCTCTCTCTCTCTCTCTCTCTCTCTCTCTCTCTCTCTCTCCTCTCTCTCTGTGCGAGCGAGCGAGCGAGCTTGTGATTCGACGCGCTCGCGCCGCGGCTCGGGCTCCGGCCGCGGCGGAATGAGGACGCGGCCGGAGGATTCTCGAGCGTCCGAGCTCGAGGGAGATTTGAATTGGTTGGAGCCTAGGATGTCCGCTGGCGAACGGTTCTCTGTTTTTGGACGCTTGCGAGCGCGAAACTGAAGGACGCTTTGACTGATCATTGATATCTCTTTCTCGTCGCTCTTTTTTTCTTTCTTCTTTTTTTTTTCGTCCCTCCGGAAGATTTGATTGTGGAACTTTTTGTTTTTCGGCGGATTCGGATGGTGATACTTGATCCGTGTCTCTCCGGTAATGATGACTCCATTGGTCCTTGGAGTTGTAGCTTTAGGTACCGTCGAGCCGTGTCGCCGTTTAGATGATTTTTGAGTTCGCTGTTTTGTGCGGATCAATCCGGGGTCTGGATGTGCGGTCAAAACGAGGATGTGCATGTGCATAGATTAGGCTTCGGCTCGAGCTTCGCCGTCTGCTGCTTATCCGTGTGAAGCGTCTGGTTTGGTTTGATTTGATTTGTCGAAGTTCTGTAACGGAAACTGCGGGCGCTGCTTATGGTGAAACGAAGAAAAAAGGGAACGGTTGCCTCCGTCAGTAGATTTTCAATGAAGAAGCTGACAGGTCTTAAACTGGTTCCGTTCTAGGAAAAATTGTTGCAGATTTACTTCTACACCACTTTACGTGATTGGAGTGGTTATAGGATTTACTAGCTAGTTTGAGGTATTGGACTTAGTTGTCTGCAATCGAGGTGAAAAGGCAAGGAGCAAACTCAAGTTACTGTGGACTGTGAAGTGAATCCTCATATGCATTTGCTTTTGTGGCCGTTGCTGCTTTGTTTTAGCGTCGCTTAATTCTCATTTTGTTAATGCTATTAATTTCCCAGTACAAGGTTGATGCAACAGAACCTGAAATTCCGTCTCTCGTTTTTTTGGCATTTATAGGAGGCAATGGAAGTACATGATGGTGCAAGCAAAGGGAAATATACTATTGGACTTGGACAAGATTGTATGGCATTTTGTACCGAAGTTGAAGATGTCATCTCAATGAGGTTAAATTTCTATAATCCATTCATTAATATGTGATTCTTTTCTTCCCCTGTACACCTTCTATTATCAGGACACCGGTCTTCAAGAGTATCATTGCTTTCTGTTGTGCTTTTAAGCTCTCCTTGTGCATGTTATTTGCTTTTTTATGATGATTGTCGAAAGGGTGGCAATTATGCCCCTGAAATATTATATTCGCGTATTATAAGGCCATTACCAGCTATTAGAAGGTCTATAGTGGTTTCTCCTTTATATTTATGTGGATTTTTTTTCTAACTAAATCCTGTACTTCCAGTTTGACAGTTGTTTCATCCCTTCTTGAGAAGTATGGGATTGATGCAAAACAAATCGGTCGTCTAGAAGTAGGCAGTGAGACTGTCATTGACAAGAGCAAATCCATCAAGACTTTCCTCATGCCACTTTTTGAGGTACATTTCAGTGCTTTTTGTTAGGTCCCTAACTATATGTTCTTGTGGAGACACATAATCCCATCAGTTTGGAAAGTGAAATAGTAAAAAATTCTGATTATAGGACACCATGTTGCTCTTAATATTGTAGAACTGTTTTTCTTGTCACTCTTCTGCTCTCGCATTTGAGTTGCTCAATAAGTCCCATTTTATGCCTGAATATGCTCATGTATAGTGTTGCTGGTGAATATGCAGGCTTGCGGTAATACTGACATTGAAGGCGTCGATTCAACTAATGCTTGCTATGGAGGGACAGCAGCTTTGTTCAACTGTGTGAACTGGGTGGAGAGTTCTTCGTGGGATGGTCGCTATGGTCTTGTTGTATGCACAGACAGTGCGGTATGCATATTCCTTTCCTAAAGTCTTCCTTTATTTTTATATTTTCTGTTGTGCCTGACTAAAATGGAGAATGGGATTCTTTTAAAAATAATGGATATCCTCTTGAATGGAGTTGTTGGTAATTTAAATTTAGTCAATCCGGGGTTCTTTGATTCTTTTTATCTGAAGACTTGATTTTGAATATCAATTCTGAATCCATAAGATAATTGCAGTGAAAGAATGGAAACTTTCTACACCCCTGTGCTTCTGGTAGTGCCACCACTTGGAAGGAATATATTGTTTACTGCAAGTTCTGTTTTATTCTCTTTTTTAACTGTTGCTTCTCTTTCTCAGGTTTATGCGGAAGGACCAGCACGCCCTACTGGAGGAGCAGCTGCTATTGCTCTCCTCATTGGGCCTGATGCTCCTATTGTTTTTGAAAGCAAATTCCGTGGGAGTCATATGTCCCATGTCTATGACTTTTACAAGCCCGATCTTGCTAGTGAATATCCCGTAAGTCTTCCTTAAATGTCCTTTTTGTGATGTTTAAAACTTTTCTGATTCTAGAGTTCTAGACATTGATGTTCAGTTCCCTAATTTCAGTGTACTTGGTAGATCGAGCATAGTAAACATGGTTTCAGAACATAGCATGGGAAGAAAGCTCCCACTTGTCACATTTCCTAAATTATGTACCCTTCTTCCACTTTTACAAGTGGATGCCTCTTGATTGTAACATCTGACTACACTACAATAGGATTACAGAAGTACACCGCATATATCTGTTAAAGAAGATAGTGAACATTCTCAAGACACTTAATGTGCTTTGTTCTGCTGAGCTCTATACATATGCCTCTGTCTGAAAGTCGTTATTATAAAGAGTTTCCAACTGATCATAACTCTTGTTCTTTGTAATACTGCATTCTATATACATGGAAAAATTCTACTTTTCGTCCTATGCTTTCACACTTGTTCTAACCAAGTTCCTATATTAATTTTGCTGATCTACTGTTTCTTCTTGCACAAATTATTTAATCACATCCTTCTGGAACCAAATCCAGCCAAATCAAGCTGACACGGCTGTTGGATGATGATGTAGAGTGACATCAACAATATTTTCAAGACTGGACCCAAGTGCATGTTGAAAAAGAGAGACTATGAGTGGAAAAGAAAGATTTTTTTTCTCATTTTTATTTTTATTTTTGACTATCGCGTCCACGTCGACATAGTGTTGTACATGTCACCCTCGGGCACCACCAACGGCCATGTCAGCTGGATTTGACCAGATGTAGTATTGGAGGGAGTTAATTAGACAATTTGTGCAAGTAGGACTTGTTTAGAAAAAAACGTAGACTTGGTTATTGAAAATGGGAAAGTACAAGGATGCAAAGTATAATTTTCCTAAATAGATATATTTGCACTATATACCATATGTACCAAGAAATTTCATACTCTCTCTTCCAGTTAAGGTCTTCTTTTATTCTTATTTTTGGTGTTGTTCAGTTAAGGTCTTTATTCTCGAATTATTGGAGGATGTCATGGAAAGCAACTGATGTGTGCTTGCATTCATTGCTTGAAATCCCTATGCAGGTTGTTGATGGGAAGCTATCACAAACATGTTATTTGATGGCTCTTGACTCCTGCTACAAGCAATTCTGTCACAAGTGAGTTGAAATTCATACATACGAGTATATGACCATCTCTTTTAGGAATTTGAGTTATTTTTTGCCTTTTCCTTATCCTGCTGATTGCTTTCACAGATACGAGAAATTCGAGGGGAAACAATTTTCTCTATCTGATGCTGAATACGTTGTGTTTCACTCCCCATACAACAAGGTCCGTTACTATTATGACCTGCTGCGGATAATAATTTATCTTTTCCTGCTAAACTTACACTTTTACTTTCAATATTGCAGCTTGTGCAGAAAAGCTTTTCCCGTCTTTTTTTCAATGACTGCTTGAGAAATGCCAGGTTTTATTCCTCATATGATTTCTTTATATGCTGTACTACTGAAATTCAGTGGAATGACATTGTTGGACTCTGATTGATTTATGCTCATATTGGCAGCTCCGTGGATGAGGTTGCCAAGGAAAAGTTGGCACCATTTTCAAGCTTGTCTGGGGATGAAAGCTACCAAAGCAGAGATCTAGAGAAGGTATATTAGGAGGCTATCTTGCTGTTTGAAGCTACAGTGTAGAACTTGTTCATAGGTGACAACTTAATTGATGCCACTGATATGCAGGCATCCCAACAAGTTGCCAAGCCCCTGTACGATGTGAAGGTGCAACCAACCACTTTGATACCAAAACAAGTTGGAAACATGTACACTGCATCTCTGTATGCAGCTTTCGCTTCTCTGATCCACAATAAGCACAGCTCACTGGTAAATTTCCGTCATATTTCTATTCTTAATCTCATGCTGTGGGTCGTGTGACTGTTCTAAAAATAAAAACAAACGCATTTCGGCAGGATGGCAACCGGGTGATATTGTTCTCCTATGGAAGTGGTTTGTCCGCCACGATGTTCTCCTTGAAATTTAATGGTGGAAAGCATCCATTCAGCTTATCAAACATTGCTGCTATAATGAATGTTGACGAGAAGCTGAAGTCGAGGCATGAGGTAATTCTAGTATTCTCTCCTACTTCTTGTTGTATGCATTGAGTGTCATTTATAGGTGGTACCAATTGTACTTTATCAACATAAGCATCGGCTCTACCAGCTGCTAGATTTACACTAAGACATCTCTTCTTGTGTGTTTGAATGTACACATGATGTGCCTAATTACCATCGACACCAGTGCACATATTTCTCCTTAAGAAAAGATTGCTTCAACCTTGTTATTTGCAATCATAAACCAGGATCTTCTTCTTGCGTTACCAGCTGAATCGGGCACATGCATTAACTAGAGATGCGGTAGTATCTTTCCTTGAAAAATGCTTTAAGCCGTTGTCCAAGGAAAGTTGCTTAAATATGTGCCCCGTTGATGAACATATCTGAACACAACTTGCCTTTCTTGCAGATCGCACCAGAGAAATTTGTCGAAACGTTGAAGCTTATGGAGCACAGATATGGTGCTAAGGACTTCGTGACAAGCAAGGACTGTAGCCTGTTGGCCCCAGGAACTTACTACCTCACCGAAGTCGACTCCAAGTACCGGAGGTTCTATGCCAAGAAGGCCAAGGACAGCCCCTGCGAGAATGGTCCAGTCGCCAATGGTCACTGAAGCGAATGCCAGTACATTGGTGGCATCATCTGCCTGTGCAGTCGGCGCGTGATTTTAGATGATGATTGGTGGAAACGGCATTAAGAAGAATTTCTGTGCGTTCGTAAGTTTGTACCTAAGCACAAAATAGTTTGATCAAGATGTCAAGTCTTCTCTTTCTTTACCTAATGATTAGCCGTTAATAAAGGTACGTGTTGAAGTCCCCCTTGCTCTTTCCGATACGCTTTGTTGTTACATATGACACGGTTTCTCGTTCAAGAGTTAAATGTCACGATGAACCCACGATCAGCCTGGTAAAACAGAAGGGCGGAAACCGGAAAAGAATTACGATCTTACTGCGCAACGCATATGGATGCCGGTCTGATCTGACCTTCTTTAACTACCGAGTTAGGTTGCGGTTTTTACTGAGTGGGCTATTATTACCTTTTCATTCACATACTCTGGAAGGGAAGATATGGCCTGTCAAAATATGAGATGGACCTAGCAAAGACTATTCGCGTAAAAAGACTTTGCCCCATCGGCGAGTGCTGCCCAGGCTTGAGAACTGAAAATTCCAATCCAAATCAATCCAAACCGCAAGTCTCTTCAGCAATATTGAACCCTCCGGGAGCAAGAAAGGACTTTCGATGATCATCTCGCAATTAGAAATATCGCCAAGAACAACCGCCAAGTTGCGTACGATGGTTAGGTTGATATGTTTTGCAGGGTAGCTGTTTGGCACGACTAAGTGAACGGGTTTAAATTCATTGGCCCTTCGGCCGAGACCAAGTGGAACCAGAAAACACATCCGAGCTGGCCGATGCTATGGCTACGTCGGAGGCTAGTAAATGCTTGCATGCAAGGCCCTCCTGTATGCTGCGAGCACGGCTACTGCGCGACTTGACCCAGCGTACCATCTAAAAGGGCCGTAACTTTAAGACAGCAAATGGCAAGCAATCGACAAATTAAATAAAGCTTTACAAAGGCTGCTACAGTAGTTATTAGAGACTAGACCCCACCCTCATGGTCCCAATGACAAAAGCCCCCCCTCTCCCAACACCGTCTAGAACCAAACCCCGTTAGATGTCAGGACTCGTGTGAGCTCACTTTAATTAAGCACTCTCGTCATCTTAGTAGTCTCTAATCAAAGCTACAATACAAGCTAATACCCGCATTCCCAATCGCTATATTCTCATTTCTTAATTTGATCCAACTTTTACAAACTCAAACACACTCGTAAGGAAGAATAATCACTCCCCTGACCCGACCTGACCCTAAACCCAAACCCAACCTCTTAGGAAAGAGCAAGCGGCAGCATGGCTTGACCCCAATTATTTAATTTGATTATCAACGCCCTCCCAAAAAAAAAAAAAAAAAACAAAAAACTCACTCCGGAAAATGTGACGGCTCTTAAAATCTTTTTTTTCCCAACTTTATATATATATTTTTAAAAAATTTCGCTGTTCTTCCAGATGGTGCCGGGACCACAAAATGGTGAGGTGGTCTCAACCAATGGAAACCCCACTTTACCTGGGGGCCCCCCTCCGCACAAAAAAGATAAAATTTCTTCTTCTCCTTCTCCTTCTTTCTTTCCTTTTTTTTTTCCCTCCCCCGCCCCGATCTCTGCCCCACCCCCCAACCCCAACCCCACCACCACTCTACTCCCCTCCTATTGGCGGAGACCCGGAGACCACCTGTCCCGCCCTCGGTGGTCCACTTGCGATTGGGACCCGTGATGAGTAATGCGGCCCCCACCCGCGCGCCATCCCCTCTTCCACCCCCACATCACGAAGCTACCCCCCTGATCGGATCCCCGCCGTCCGTTCCCGTCACCATCAACGCCCTCCGTCCCGACACCAGCACGCCACCCTCCCCCATATTAAGCAACGGTGCGCGCGATCGGATGGAGCAAGTAACGATTTTTACTGCAAATTCTCTCTCTCTCTCCTTCTCTCTCTCTTAGGGCTTCGCTTTGTAAAAAGGAAGAAGGAGAATTTCGGCTTCGAGCTTTTTTGATCCCTCTGCCCTGTTCTGTTCCATTGTGCTTCTTCTTCTTCTTCTTCTTCTTCTTCTTCCTTGAACCTCTGTGCTTTTCCGGAGAACCCATCTTCAGTTCTCGCCTCTCCGCTTCTCCCGACATCGTAAGACGTTAAGGCTCGAACGAAGGGAAGAAAAAAAACGCCACCTTTCGCCCGAAATGGCGTCGTTTCAGCAGCAGGAGCCGGACCCCGACGACAACGGGGGCGCCTCCGATCTCAGCACCAGCGCTGGCGACCCCGACGACGGCGGCCCCGCCAGCGCCTCCCCGCCGGCGGCTCGTCCGTTGTTCCGGGCCGTTTCGCTCAAGGACGAGCCGGTGGAGTCCGACCCCGAACGAGTCGCCCGCCGGCTGGCCCCGGACGGGATGCAGGTCCATCCAATGCCCATGCCCTTGTCCAGCGTCTCCGCGACCGCCGCCGCCGCCGCCGCCAGGCGCTCCTCCTCCTCCTCCTCCACCAAGGACCGCCACACCAAGGTGGAGGGCCGCGGCCGGAGGATCCGGATACCCGCCACCTGCGCCGCCAGGATCTTCCAGCTGACCCGGGAGCTCGGCCATAAGTCCGACGGGGAGACCGTGCGGTGGCTCCTCGAGCACGCCGAGCACGCCATCATCGAAGCCACGGGGACCGGCACCGTCCCTGCCATCGCGGTGACCGTCGACGGGACCCTCAAAATCCCCTCCACTCCGAGCAATAACAACAGCAGCAGCAATACCACCGCTGCCCCCAAGCGCAAACGTCCGTCGAACAGTGAGTTCTGCGACGCGGGCGATGCCGTGATCACGCAGTCGTCGGGCCTCGCCACCGGGGCACCGCCGCCCCAGGGGCTGGTGCCGGTGTGGACGGTCGGGAACGCCGGCCTGGTGGTCCCCACGAACGCCTTCTGGATGATCCCGCCACCGCAGGCCGCCGGCGGGGCAGCGGCGGTCGCTGGCGGGCCCCGGTGGCTCAGCAGGCGCAGATATGGGCGCTCTCGCCGGCGATGACCCCGGTGTTCAACGTGGCGGCGGCGGCCGGGGCGGCAGCGGCGCGGCCGGTGTCGTCGCTCGTCGCGGCGGTGACGGCGGCGGCCGCTGGAGGAGGGAATATTCCTTCGGGGATCGAGATAAGGGGGCCGTCGCCGGGGATATGCGGCGGGATGACGAACTCGGCAGTGAGCACCAGCGTGGTCGGGGCAAAAGCGGCGGCGAAGAAGTCGACGATGGCGCCGAGCGTGAGCTCCGCCGGGGACCGCGGCGGCGGCAGGGAAAAGGCTCAGATGTTGAGGGACTTTTCTCTGGAGATTTACGACAAGAAGGAGCTGCAGTTCATGGCTTCCGAGAACGGTGCTCACGGCCGTGCGCAGCCCCACGCCTCCAAGCCTTGAGGAAGAAAAGAGTTCTAATTTGCGACTGACAAAACAAAATAAGGGAGAAAAAAAAAAACATTAGTTTTTTTAGAATTTTAGGTGATCAAGATTTTCTCCTCCTTCTTCCTTATTTTTTTTTTTCCTAATTTTTATCGTGATTCTGTACTTCAAATTCACGAGTTATTGTGAAATTGCAACTCAAGTCCTCTTGCAAACTATTTAGTTAATAATGGGCTCTCGAAACATTCCATTTTTTTTTCCTGATAATTTTGCTCAATTATATTGATTTTTTGGCTCTTTCGCAGGAACATTTTGTGTCCGGACCATGAATTTCATATGGTTGGGGCGTTGCATTGCTCGTACAACGCATAAAAAGCCTGCGACAGGCCATTGAAATCATGTAATACATCTCGCGCATTTCTTCTTTTTATATTTGGGGGTTTTATAATGGGGCTAAAATACCCAAGAATATTTTATGTGTAGATATTGCCATCTCGAGATATATCTCCTTTTTTTTCTCCTATAAAAATGCTAAGAACGGAGCTCGGAGTTAATCCACCGGACTAGCTCCCTACCGATGCCTCTCGGCACGTGCGGCGTGTTCATGGTCCGTTTCTCCTTCGCAAAAGCTAGATCTTTAATTGAACTTTAAGCTTGGATCGTGCTTGGTACTTGAACTAAACGGGCAGGGAACTCTAATATGAATCCGAGCTCATGAAGCTTTGTGCAACCTTCTTGTTTGGTGATCATGTGAAACTCTGGTGCTTGCTTCGTGTAAGGGGGGGACGACGATATCTGATACGACAATATAACATGATTAGAGTAGGATGCGATTGCCGTTAGCCGATCTTGATTGAAGCTGATTATGTTGGGGTCAATTTCATGTCAACCTATGAGATGCGACCGACTATTATGTCTTGTTTGTGTTTAAATTACCAAGCACGATATCGACTTGTGTACGCTGTTTAAATTAGTGAACGAGTGTTGACATGATTTGTATACGATCCATTTAGACACTCAACCGGCGTAAGGATTGTCCTTCCATGTCATTCATTATTAAGATTTCAAACTAATGACATTCTATTTGTTTGGATTATGTTTATAAATTTATTTTGATGAAATTTTGCTAATGCATTTAAAAAAATGTATAAATTGATGTTGTGAAAATTAATGATGTTTCGAGTTGATTTGGTGTCGTTGGGTTGATTTCACATTGGTGGACCGATTTCGTGTTATGGTAGATCATATCCTCGTGGTGACTTGTCAAGTCATTACTTTAATTATGCTACATGAGATGTAACTCGTTTTTTTTTAATTCAAACTTACGTCAAGTAGATCAATACGATTAATATAGTATGGTGCTATTTCGATTGCTATATTCTGTAATATATTATTATATTGATATTCCATGAACACTTACTCACAAATATGAATTGCCAACGTCACTTGGCGTGCACGAACCTTAAGCAGTGAAAAAGCAGACGGTGTGATTCAATTTTAACGAAACTTCGATTTCTGCTAGAGGAGACTTCAAGGGGCCTAAAACCTCAAAAAGGAAATTCACAAAAAAAAAAGAAAAGAAAAAGCCCACTTTTGCGATAATTCGACCAGCACTCCATCGGTGCGCAAAAAATAAAGGGAAATCCAAATTTCAATAATTTCGGTTAATTAAAGTAATAAATCCCCCCCCTCGAGTTGACCCCCTCGCACGTGGGTCACGACCGGGCTCGCACGTGACACCCCCCTCTCTCTCTCTCTCTCTCTGTCTCCCCCTCCCCAGAGGTAGGCGGAAATTAGTTGAGCGGGTTTCCGTCTGGCGGGTGGGCCCCCACCGACCTGCCAAATGGTGGGTGGGGCCGAGCCTCCGGTAAGTGGTGGGGGATGTGGAACCACAAAAAAGGGTTCCAAAACCCACGAGCCGCTCGCCACCACCCGCGCGCCCCCCACCCTCGCTCGGCCCCGCGTGCCGCCCACCCCACCCCGCCCCGACTGGCCCTCCCCGCCCGGGAGAGATTCCTCTCCCACGCGCCGCGAGCGCGTGAAAAAGGGAAAGCGCTCGTCCCCGAGGGGTGGGACCCGAGACGGAGGACGTGATCCGTGTTGGGGGGGGGGTGGAGGGGGTGGGGTCGGGTGTGCGGGGAAAGGCTGGGCAGTCTGTGGTCCAAAGGGGATAGGGAAGAGGAGTGCTGTGCTGGCCCCACACGTGCGAGGGAAAAAGCAAATTAAAATAAACAAATAAAATAAAACAAAACAAAAGGCTCGTGGGGGCCCACCCCTCTGTCTGGCGGTCCTCGTGTGGGGGCCACGCATCTCTCGAGGTTAGATGGACGGCGTACGGGGAGGGGGCGCGTCCAGCGTGGTCCCGCCCCGGGGGCGCCCGCCCCACCATCCCCCTCCCCTCTCCTCCAATTCCTTTCTCTTTTCTTTTTCCTTCCCCACGCCGGAGCTCTCTCTCTCTCTCTCTCTATCTCTGTGTTTTTCGGATAAACGAGAAGGGGGGGGTCCACGGGCCCCCGCGCGGGGCGTGTCTTATTCGGGTCCTTTGGTGGAAAGTCGCGATTGGATTTTCACGTGTCGGATGAAGTCGCCAACCTATTGTGGATTCCAATCTCACTTACCATCAGGTGAGGAGGGGTAAATTGCCTCGTGACCGCGCCGTGAACGGCAAGTGATTGGGATGGAATTAGCATCTCTCTTCGTGTCTGTCGAGGGTACGTGAGGCGAAGTCTATATTCGATTGATCTTGAAGTTTAAGGTTAGAGATTCCCAATCATGACTACGGAGGATATTTGCGAAAGAAGGGTCAAGTGGGTCTTTGGCTGCGTGGTTTCGTCGTTAACTCTCGCGGAATTGACGACGGGGGGCATGCGGTTGAATATCTTCATATCCTACTTCTTATGAATATAGAATGACAAATCCTTTTTCGCTTCATCGATGCTTTACAAGTCTTATCTTCGCGATGCGTCGATCAAAAGTGTTAGGTAAAAAGTATTTTCTCCTTTGGGACATAAATGGTATCATAAAAGAACTTTTTCTGTGTTCGAACAGTAACGCCTTGACAATTTTGGATCGTGCCTTATATTCAAAGCGTTATTTATCACGTGCCGTTGTAGTGATTAGTCAAGCTAACTTTAGATTCCAGTGGATGCATCTCAAACCTTTAGGATGAACTCACTGAATTCAAGTTCACCAGACAATTAATGCATGGACCGTTCTCGAAATGCATTTTCAAGCATAAAGTACTACAGTTGATATACTAGTGGATTTTATGTGATGACCTTTTTTATAGATGCCTTCTTCTGATTATTAGAGAAAATCCTCGTGATGTAGACGATTATCATACACGGTATACAAGTAATCCGAAACTGTGGAGATACCAATTTGCATTTCCAAATTGACCCTTCACATTGGGTGAATTCAACACTGATTAATATATGTTAGTAATATATATTATTTGATGATTAAGAATGGGTTACACAAGAATCAACTATCAAAATCTAAACACCATAGACGATCACGTTGTAGCTCGATGGACTTGTCAAATTTTTCCACGAAACAAGAGAAGTAGTTTGGTTCATCTGCGTGGGCCTTCTCTTGTGGGCTCTTATGACATTGTCTTGATCTACAGCAAGGGAGTCAAGCCCATTTAGGCTTGGTCAGGCCCAAAGACAATCTCTCTTTGAATATTTCTGCGAATTGCTAATTCGGTCCAAATTAATCAAATTTAGTTTCTCAACTTGCAGTAGCTATTCTACCAAAAAAAAAAAAAAAAAAAAAAAAAAAACTTGCAGTAGGTATGAAATTGAAGATTTATATCGTTTGGTTTTCGAAGTCTAGAGAGCCCCGCCACCTCACGAGAGAGGTTCGCGTTTCGCATTACAAAGAACTCGAATTCGCGCATATTTGACGGCTCTGACAAGATCTTACGGTAAGCAAAATATTCACAAAAATATAATAAGAAGACGATTAAGCAACATTGTAAAATTTTGCGAGAAACCGCTCTTCGTATATCTCTTCTCATAAATAGTACATATAGTTCTAGAAGTCACAATTTTGAGCCGGATCATCAATTTCATTAAGTTAGAGAATGCAACACATGATCGTAATGTTTGGAAGTTCTCATAGTTTGAACACAATAAAGAAATGGGCCAATAATGCATATACAATATCTTGGCACGATTCCAAGGTTTTCCATGCAAAAACGATCGTGAATCATTCAGAAAGACCAGGTCAATCTCCTAGAGTTTTGAAACATTCTTAGGGATGGGCAATATTGTAAATGTATCAAGTAGAGCATTCTTAGCATAAAATGCTGATAGTTGGTAGATAAAGAAATGCAATCTTCACCATTAGATTTAGAGTTAATCAACTGTTCTAACAAGAAAAATTGTTGTAGAAATAGGAGTGCCCTTCTTTCATTTGTATCCCTCCAACACTTGAGCATTAGAAAGCATTCTCTTTATAAATATTTTCTCTCTCTAAGCTTAGCTCCATCGATCCTTAGCTTGGGAGATCCACATATCCAAAGAAGCCTCAGTCGTTGCACAGTCCCAATCACAAACAATTAGCTTGTGACAATATGGTACTGATCCCAAACAATCAGCTAGTCACAATATCACTTGGCATTGCTTCTCGCGTGTAAGTCGGCATTTTACACATGGAAACATGAAAGTTGTAATCATGTTAGATAACCTGAATCGGAACATGGAATAATTACAAGATAAACACTGAACTTCCTTTGATAATCCTGTTAGGGTAATCTTTCTTTTTTCCTAAAAAGTTCAAGTTGTCGGGAAACATGCCAATGTATATGTAGTATATTATATATCAAACAAGTAGACTACATCCATCACCTCACCATCATGTGGAACGTGAACAAGTGGGCTTGGGAGGGTCCACCGAAAGAAATCAACAAGGGAGAAGAATGCATTATCAGACTCGAAGAAGAGACTACTGATTTGGGAGGGTGCATTGAAAGAAATCAACAAGGGAGAAGAATGCATAAAAGTGCAAGCAAAATAAAATAAAGAAAGGATTTTGTAGTTTAATTGAAAAGATAGACTTTAGTTTAAAACTGCAAACAAAAGTACTCATTAATTAGGTCTTCTCTCCTCTCTCTCTCTCTAATCTACTTTCCTACCTAAATCCAAGGGCACTTTATTGGCACGGTGCAACGCTTTTTCGTCACTTAGATTATCCCATGTTGTAAAATTGATGGAATTGTTCATGGTAGGTGACGAAAGAACCATTTGCATGAATCGTACAAGTTAAGAAGTATTAATTGAACAAATCACGTAAATAAGGAGACTTTAATTGCAAATCGAAAAAGTATACAATGACCCGATTGCATACTTGAAGAAGAGTTGGGGGCCGCAGTGGACTCAACTTTGTTCATCAACAATATATGTAGGGCAGGTCTCAATGAAATGTGTATGATCGCACAATTAAATGTATTTGAATGCACGGTACATTTAGAGCTAGAGAAATATAGGGACCCTTCACTCAATTGCACTCCTCCTAAATGGTGTCGCTATATGACGCTTTTAGATGTTGAATGAATGGGACTACTGGAAAATGCATCTTATAGGGACGGCTAGAGAGAGCCGTCCCCAGCGGTATCCGTTTTAATTGCTCGTGCTTTTGGGGGATGGCTCAGGTTGGTTCCGAGGGGCTGGGTCCTATCAATACGAGCCATTTCTAAGGACAATCTTCACCGTCATCAATAACGACGGTGATGTATAGCCTTGTCACGAATAATGTCTTCTCATATATATACATCTGCAGGAAAAATCACGAATTTCGTTGCTGTCATACTCATTTTTTTTTTTTTTTTTTGAAAATGAATAAGATCATTAGCTACAAGCAAAATTAATTTAAACTATTAGGTGAAAACGTTGTTTAATATTTAATTACTCTAACATTACCCTTCATGTGTAGATTGAACTTTGGTCTAAGTCTAAAGTGTGAAAATATATAATTATCTAGAAATATTTGAATTTAGGATCTCATATTCTGATATAATGAGAAAATTTGTGGGACAAAGACTAATTTTTCTAATAGTTTAAATTGTCAGATGAATGAATGATTTAATATTTAATTACTTCAACAATTTCTATAATTTTCTTTTATTTTTTTCTTGACTAACGATTGGGGCTCTCTTTTAATCACATTTTTTGTTCTTTATATTTGATGGAGAGATTAGGATAACATCCTATAACCTTTAATTTATAATTTCGAATAAGTGAAATCTGCAGCTCATAGACATTGTTCACTATAAACATTGAGAATGGTTTACAATATCCCTTTGTTAGGCAATATGACATTGACATGGATCATAAGCAGATGTTTGAACATATTCAAGCATTCGATGGAGCCCGCCAATTTATTAAATTAAATGGTTTCCATAAATTAGTCTTAACGTGGGTTGCTTGGATAAATCATGTTGATACGCTTGCGTAGCTACAAATCACTATATATATATATATATATATATATTTAACATAGATGGTCTAACAAACCACCTAATTAAGTAATATTCAAAAAATTAAAATATATAAACCCATCTTTTTTTTTAATAATCAATAAAAGGTCCTATAGCCCTGGCTTGTTTTCATCTATAAAAAGCCTAGAGAAGGAAAAAACCAAGTTTGTTGGTGTTGGATACTAGAACGCTCTACCTAGGGACTAGGATGTCCCTGTCCTGACTAACGGTCATTCAAATATGGCGGCAGAAACAGTGTCCGTTGACACTGGGGACTTCGAAACGAAGAACGAACGACGCTTCGGAACCTTCCCCCCTTTGACTATTCAAAGGTTAAGGTCTACCAAGGCTTGCCCAAGTTCATTGTCCTCCCGGTGTTTTCCACGACGTTTTCTAAAGGGCTAATCATGCGCCTGCGAGTCATTCTTGAACGATTCTTCAAAGCTTCGAAGCTCAACCCTTTTGCGTTCTTTGACTTGCTCCTCCTTTTACCTGGTCAGCTCAGTTTTGCTCGTCTCATTCGGGCACCATCTAGTTTATGGTTGGGGCGTCTTTGGCTCGGACGCCGAACTCCGCTCGGCTCCTTTCGGCGGGTCCGATCTGAGCTCATCAGGCCAGCTTTCTTCTCAGTTTGTTGTGTTCCCGAGGGCAATTATTCGGTTTAGGTACCTCGTTTCATCCTTGCACGATTTTCTGGCTGCCTATAGTTTGACGCATTGCTTCAGTGAGGCGGGTTTGCGTGAGTTCGTCGTTCGGAGTTGCTTGTTGGTCAGGGGCTTCAATAGCTTGATAAGTTATTCGGGTTGTTGTCGAAGTAGTGGCGGAGTTGTTGTGTTGTCGGGTTATACATAGTCTACTATTTCAAGTGCTTCAGTTCCATCGGTGCTGAGGAGCTTTTCTATGGCTCGATCATTTTTCGCTGAAACCTTGTCCTTCGGAGGATCATCCCGTGTCCTGGGTCAACAGATTGTTCCTATTAAGACCAGCAAGCAATCTCTGAAGCTACAGCTCTTACATGGAAACCTAGACATTTGGGTGAAGGATGCCAAGAAACTCCCCAATTTGGATATGTTTCACAGGAAATTAGGGGACATGCTTGAGAAAATTCCTGTCAAGGTTAAAGGGAAAATTGAAGGGCAAATGTCTAAGATAACCAGCGATCCTTATGTTACAGTTTCTGTTTCTGGTGCTGTCATTGGTAGGACGTTCGTGATCAGTAACAGTGAGAACCCCGAATGGAAACAGCACTTTTATGTGCCTGTGGCACATTATGCTGCGGAAGTGTATTTTGTGGTTAAGGACAATGATGTGGTGGGCTCCCAGATAATAGGCGCAGTGGGGATTCCTGTGGAACAGTTGTTGTCGGAAACAAAAATCGAAGGGACTTTCCCTATCTTGAATGGTAACGGAAAGCCCATCAAGACTGGAGCTGTCTTGAGCTTGTCGATCCAGTACACTCCAGTGGATAAAGTGGAAATTTATAGTCAGGGAGCCGGTCATGGTCCTAGTTACCAGGGAGTACCAAATACATACTTCCCCCTCAGGAAGGGTGGTAGGGTTACTCTTTATCAAGATGCTCATGTCCATGATGGTTCCCTTCCTAATTTAGAGCTTGACGATGCCTTGCAGTACAACCACGGGAGTTGTTGGCTAGATATCTTTAATGCAATTAGTCAGGCCCGGCGTTTAGTCTATATTGCTGGATGGTCTGTGTTCCACAAGGTGAGACTGCTCAGGGATGGCAATGAGGCAACAGATCGTACATTAGGGGATCTACTCAAAACCAAGTCACAGGAAGGTGTCAGAGTGCTTCTTCTAGTGTGGGATGATCCTACTTCTCGCAGCATTCTGGGGTACAAAACGGTAAGGAACTACAAAATATTTGAAGTCATGTGATTCGATTCTAAGTCAGTTTGCCACATGCAAGAACATACTATGGCACTCACATGCTGTCTTGGTATTTATGCTGTGCTGCACCATTACACTACAACTTGTTATGGAAATAGACGTCTGTCAGAGACTATTTTCTTCCTGCATTCTTGATTTCCTTGGTATCTTGAAGTTTATGTGATGTGATATTTGATCTTAACTTATTAAGGCACCAGTTAGATCAGTCAACTGTTCAAGCCAGCAAATTTGGGCCTGTCATTTTTTTTTTCAATGACATGGATTTCTCTCTCATAAGCAATCCCACCGGCATCAATCAGGTTTCATTTGAATGTTAGCTTCTGCATGATCTACAGCTCATGGTGTATTTAGTATCAACTAGCCCATAAATTGGATAGATAATTACATGAAGGCAGCATGCATTATAGATGAGGGATAATTGGAATCAGTAGAAAGCAAGAACTGCTTTGTTATTTGATTGAATAAGAACTTCTGTAAGCACAAGTATGTAAGAAGCGTAGAGGAATTTATGACTCATAGATTGTTATTATGTTCAATTGACATTTAATGACATTGATACATAGCTTCGACAAACTTCAAGGGCTTAATGTTGCAACTTCTTATGGTTCATCTGTTCATTGACTTGCATCAAAATAGGAAGGGGTCATGCATACCAATGATGAGGTGACCCGTCATTTCTTCAGGAACTCATCGGTGCAAGTGCTACTTTGTCCTCGATCAGCTGGAAAAGGACATAGCTGGGTCAAAAAGAAGGTTAGAGACAAAAACACCATTTATGCCTGTACACCCCTCCTCAAGTTTCTCTGTCTAAAAGTATCTAGGGATGTTCATTCTCTTAGCAAAGTTTTCATCCAACTTCAACTACCACATACTGCAGATTCATTGGAAAAGAAAGGAGTTTTAAAGTTTTGCTGGTGAAAACTGAATGCGGGATTGTGGAATTATGATCAACAATCTGGTAGAACTTTGACTTCGTAGCTTTTTAAAAGCAGGAAGCACGTTAAAACCTTTGATCATGTAGATGCAGAACATCAAATGACGCTAAAAACATGTTACCGCTTCTTTACTGTTGTATTATAACTCACCTGCAGATTTATTCGTCTATATAATCACACATTGCAGATACCATGTAACCAAGAATGAGTTAAAGTAGGTTTGGCACTGACAGAATGAAAGCCTTTATTCAGGAAGCTAGTAAATTTTAGATTTTTTTGGGTAATGCTGTATTTGTCAATATCATTTGAAGTATGCTAAACATTCTAACCTGTTCATAAACATAACTCTCAATAAGATCCGTCTGGGTTTATATCAAAACTATTGCCTTCATATGTTTCTAAATCCGAAACTGGTGTCAAAGACCCGAAGTACACTTTTACTCAGAATTATGAGCTCTATATGTGATGATATTCTTCCCAATTTTTTCTTCTATCTGATCAGAAAATAGTGATTTGTCGGAAATTTTCCATATTCAAATTGGCTGCTGCATCTTTTCTCCTAATAGTATTTGATATTGACCTGAATTAATTTCGTTTTCCATGGATGCATCAATGTGGATAGTCTTTTAAGATTTTTTTTTTTTTTTTTTTTTTGACTTCAGCAATTGCTTTGGACCTCCTGATCTTTTTTCCGTTTTGGCTTTTTAACTTAGGAAGTAGGAACCATTTACAGTCATCATCAAAAAACAGTCATTGTGGATGCTGAAGCTGGGGATTACAAAAGAAAGCTTGTAGCATTTGTTGGAGGTCTAGATTTATGCTTGGGTCGTTATGACACTCCTAGTCATCCAACTATGCGGACACTGCAGACGGTGCACAAAGATGACTATCACAACTCTACTTTCTCGGTAATGAATAATTATACTTGTTGCACATGGACTTGCTCACGGTTGTTTGGGGTATCGCCGTCCCGCTTCATTGGTCCTTGTACAATCCCAGACAAGACATCTACACCCACATCACATGCTTTATAGAGAATGTACTATGTATTCAACCATAGCAGGCTACATGTAGGCAGGTGTTTATTATGGGGATTTATCTTCTTGACAGGATGTCATGTGAATTTAAGCTGCAAATGTGTCGACATGTAAGCAATCATTTTATACAATTTACCAGGTTTTCTTTAGTAGGAAAATGTGGTATGCAAGGTTTTCTTTAGAAGGAAAATGTGGTATGCAATTTAATATCTGCCTTAATGATGCATTACCTAAAAGAGAAGGATAGAAGCATGAGGAGTTTTCTTATTTCACTTGTACCCAAATCCTTAACAGGATCCTTCTGCTGGTTGCCCAAGGCAGCCATGGCATGATTTGCATTGCCGCATAGATGGACCAGCAGTATATGATGTCCTCACCAACTTTGAGGAGCGTTGGTTAAAAGTTTCAGAACCACATGGTTTGCAGAAGTTAAAGACATCATATGATGATCAACTTCTGAGACTAGAAAGAATTCCGGACATCTTGAGAATTTCAGATGTTACTTGTCCAAGTGAAGATGACCCAGAGAACTGGCACATTCAGGTAGAGTGATCATTGCTTTTTGAATTTCCATTATTTTCTTCTCCGAGCTTGTCAAGTTGTCTCTGCGGAGCTGACTTAACTTTTCAAAGTGAAGATTTTCCGCTCGATTGATTCCAATTCAGTCAAAGGCTTCCCTGATAACCCTAAAGATGCTCCAAGCAGAGTGAGTATTAGAGAAACAAGCCACACCTTTATCATTTAATGTTCCTTTACGATTGATCCAGGTACATAGAAACGCTATAAAAAGTTGAGTAATTGATATGCTTTGTGACAGAATCTGGTATGTGGAAAGAATGTGTTGATAGACATGAGCATACACACAGCATATGTCGAGGCAATCCGTGCAGCGCAACATTTCATTTACATTGAGAATCAGTACTTCCTTGGCTCATCATATAACTGGGATTCTCACAAAGAAAGAGGTAAGGAAGTTGAATTTCCATGGTAAATGAAGATGCATCATTTCGGGAAAAAAAGAAAAAAAAAATGTTGCATCATGAGCTCATCCCTGATATAATTTGTCCGTAGTTAACGTAGTTCCTTTCTTCAAGCAAAACAGGTAATTTATAGGCTTTATTCCCACAAGATCTTTCCAGCCAGATAATATACATAAACTTTTTTTTTCCCTTATTTGGCTATTGAAAAACATAGCAGCGAACTCAGTGAGAGTAGTTGTCTTGATGGCATATATATAAAATGAGTTCTGCACTCCATAATAGGACATTATTTGATGACTTATGGATTTCATTGCAGGTGCCAACAATTTAATACCAATGGAGATAGCTCTGAAGGTTGCTAGCAAAATAAGAGCAAATGAGAGGTTTTCTGCATATATTGTTATCCCAATGTGGCCAGAAGGTGTTCCTACAAGCATCCCCATTCAAACGATGCTGTTTTGGCAGGTAAGATTCAGTTACACAGGGTGAATGCAAAGAGCAAAACGAAACTGAAAACTTCAGTTCAACTTTTAGTTTGGTTCTGACTTTGTTAAGGGGAAAGTAAATTCGAAGAACAAAATAAAATTGGAAAAATCCTTCTGCTCATTAATTTAGTTCAAAATTAATTAAAGGTAAAAAGGGATTCAAGTTGATCTGTGTGCCACTTTCTTCCATTGGAGAGTTATACCAATAAGCAAAAGTCTTTCTCTCTGTTGTAATGTTGTCATTTCCTCTGTTAAAAGTTATGCACATGGTCCAGATAAAGTCTTTTGGACTAGATGAAATGCCTCACCATTTTGATTTGATTTGGTTCTACTCCTGACTTGCTGATAATAATAGGTCCGCTGCTGCTCCTTATGCTGGAAAAATCTCTTCTATTCCTATTTTATGCCCGGACAAAAAAAAAAAAAAAAAAAAAACCATTTTACACTATGCCTATGTTGTTGCTGCAGCGCAAGACAATGGAAATGATGTATGATACAATCTACAAGGCTCTAAAAGAGGCTGGGCTGGACAATAAATATGAACCTCAAGACTATTTAAATTTCTTCTGCCTTGGCAACCGTGAAGTTTCGGATGGAGATGGAGAAGACAGTTTAAAGTCGGGACGTGCAAATGGAGCAAAGGCGGCTCAGGTATGTGTTGGCCCAATCTCCAATATGTATTTTGACTATGCTTCATTTTTTATTGTCCCTCATGATTATTTCAAATCATGTTGCTTCTGTTTGGTTGACTGCGCTGTGCAACTCACTCAGGAACTTGCTCGAAAGAACCAGCGGTTTATGATTTATGTCCATTCTAAAGGAATGATAGTGGATGACGAGTATGTGATAGTCGGATCTGCGAATATTAATCAGCGGTCCCTGGAGGGCACTAGAGACACTGAAATAGCGATGGGTGCATATCAGCCTCATCACACCTGGACTCAGAAACAGTCAGCTCCACGAGGGCAGGTAAATTTTGTGCTTTTTTCCCCAGATAAATCATCTCAAACCTTTTTCTGTTGTTGGCCTAAGGTAAAAACCTATGAGATCCATTTCTTGGATCTCAAGCCTCTTTTACACTTGTCCAGGCAAGTGACTGTCGGTCCTCTTGTGATGATTCTTGCAGAAGTTTCATTTGTAATATAGTTGCACTTAGTTTTATATTTTGGATGAAATTTTTGGCTTTATCAGAAAGCATGCAAATATCCTCAATATTGAGCCGAAACCTGTGTTTCTTGAGAAATTTGAGACATTTTGGAGCTTCCGAGTCCCGTTTGTTAATCATACTAAATGACACAAGCGAAATAGTAGCAACTGAGATCCTTTCAGTTTGGCATTTTGGGAACTCATTCGTCAATCTCATTTGGGTGTTTTCATGGCCTAACAATCCCCGCATATTTGATTGCAGATACATGGATACAGAATGTCACTGTGGGCGGAGCATCTCGGAAGCCTCGAAGAATGCTTCAAGTGCCCCGAGAGTCTCGATTGCGTGAGAATGGTGCGTTCCCTAAGCGAGGCTAACTGGAGACAGTATGCAGCTGATGAGGCAACCGAAATGAAAGCCCACCTCCTAAAGTATCCGCTTCAGATCGACAGAACGGGAAAGGTGGAGCCACTTCCCGGTTGCGAGACATTCCCGGACGTCGGTGGAAAAATATTGGGTTCATCTATCGCCATTCAAGAAAACCTCACAACATAGCGCGCCTATGGTCGCGTCTCCGCATACACGTTCGCGTCTTACGACTGTTACATATGCTGTGATTAGTCATTCTTTTGTGAATATACATCCGAGGGGATTGCGAGGGGCTCTGCTTCGGTTCCTGGTTTTCGCCTTACCATACCTTCATGGATTTGCAAAAGACTCTGTGCAACCTGCAAGTTTCCTGCTCCTTTTGCTGTTGAAGATTTCTTCAACCATTCCATGAGAGATTCTTGAGACCTGAGGAAAGAACCCTGAGAATTTTTTATGTTCAGTATTGCTTGGGTTGATGTGACTCGAGATATGCCAAGGTTATTGCACAAAATAGTAGAGCCTAGCAATTTTCTCTATGCATTTGATCATAAAATTGAGTTAAGGTCGAAGAATACAACCTTTTTCTCGGCTTTGGAATTTATTTCCTGAAAATGTGATCAGTCTAATCTAGTAAATCAAACTATATATATATATTTCTTGTGATATATTGTCGGTGCATGAAGATTAGTGCTTGAAGATCTACTGAAGATCGATAAATTATTATGATTACAGAATTAAATAAGTCATGATCTAGTGGCATTAATTCTTCTTTCCGTTTTTTTTTTTTAAGAAGAAATTTATAGTCCTGTAAGCATTCTGATCTCAGGATTTCTTTTATTTTCTTTTTTCTCCGCGTGCAAGTCACATGTGGGAATCTTATGTAATGTACGTGAGATCAATATATATGTATTTATTTTCGGATCATGTGAATTATTTGAACATGGCCAGTACACTAAAAAACGAATTATAGTTATATAATCGCCGAAGCAATTAAAAAAATAATGCGCTATCAAACGACAAGATCCGTGTCTTACAACCAGTCGCTATTAAACTACAAGTCAAGGACGACTCATTATGATATTGCTGAAGTTTTATAGATTAAGATGTTTCTTAAACCGAGTTCTTCCGTCAAGTTTGAACGAGTTTAGGGTGTAGTCAAAGGGAAAATTTGAAAATATTTTTCGTAGTTGGGAAATTTCTAAAATAATTGGTAAATTAAGAATGGCTTGTAACCCAATTGTCAAATAACTTATAAGTAACTCATCGACATCATCGGGGACTTACCAACTTTATAATGAATTAGTAAATAATCAACTCCTCTAAAATTTACAAATGTAAGTCAATTCGATGACCAATGTTATCAAAACTTTCTTAAGATAGCAATAAATTAATAATGGGAAAATTGTCCAAAAAATTCTCGACCTATTGTATTTTTACGTACGAATTAAATCTTAAATCTTTTAATTTTACTAATTTAATTTTAAACATTTTTATATTTTATCAATTGGGTCCATCTAGCTAATTTTGACAGAAATTGCTAACATGATTGGATGGCACTAAAATGACTCTTTTCAATAATCTCTATCTCTCTCTCTTGGAGAAGGGGGTTTGGGGTTAGGGGCGACTCTCACTAGCCCTAGGCGAGGGCCGCAACACCCTTGTCGACAAAAGCAAGGGCTAGCAAGCCCTTGCTGGATCTGGCCAAGCAAGGGCGGTGACCTTGCTCGGGGCCCTTGCTTGGGGCAGTGAGAGGCGGCAAGGGTTGATTGGTAATCGTCGCTTGCCTTAACCCCATACCCCAAAAAAAAAAAGAATGAAGAGAAAAAATTCAAAATTCAAAAATATTATTAAAACATTATTAAAAAGTGACACATTGGCGCCGATCGGCCACATTAGCAATTTTTGATCAAAATTGATCAAATTAACTCAATTGGCAAGAAGTAAAAATATTTATGACTGAATTGGCAAAATTGAAAGTTTTGTATTTAAATTGACAAAATTATAATGGGTTTAGAACATTTTAGACAATTTTTCCAATTATAACTTACAAGTGTAGTTGATAAAATATCGACGACTTACCAAGATCCCAATAACTCATTAAGTAACCAACTCTTTTAACATTTTACAATTGTCGCTTATAACGAATTTACCGATATCCATTAAATCAGTCAGTTATCTACTTCTTCAACATTTTACATATGTGGTTGGTATTTATATTTTTTTTGTGGAGTAATAAAAAGTTGGTTTTTGTGTTTTTAAAAACACCAGCAAACAGGCCCTTGAAAATTTCGGCTTGAAGGTCGGGCTTCAGACATTGCAGTCCCCAGGGCCTTGCGGAGGTTCGAATCTTAAAAATATCATAAATTATTAAGACATAAAAAGCCAAACTCAAATTCGTTCCAAATTACAATATTAGTAAATTGCTAAACATGCTCGTGAAATTTCCAAAACTTGGTGATTTATTAATTATGGGCGTGTCGGTAAATAACTTAAAGCAGCTTGTAAAAATCACAAAAAAAATTGGTAATATACTAACTTATTGGGGGATCGATATATTCCTTATAAGGTTGGTATTTTACTAGCTTCACTCGTAAGATTTCAAAGAAGTTGGTAAATTGTATCGATTTAGCCAAATGTCGTTAATTTACTATAATGTTAGCGAATGAATCTTTAAATGCTGCTGCTTTATTGTGCCAAGTGCTAATGCTAAGTAAGCCGCCGAAGAAAGGTATAAGTTATAATTTATGTCTTCACGTCATTCAGATTCGGACTTGAAGGTCCAAGTAAAGCTTGGTCCCCCCGGGCGTGAACACTGACTACATAACAAAAAGGTGAACTTCTTATCATCATTAATCGTGGACGAGAATTGTCGGATTCATATCGGTCTAGTGTGAAAAGAATTATGTCTTTTACACAATTACAATTTTAATTTATCTTATTTACGAGTTTGATTCATCTTATAAGAAAATCTCTATATAGTTGTAGCATATCACATGGGAAAAAACTTTCTAATCGCTAGTATTTTAGTGGAATCATAGTTATAGGTTCGCCAACCTCAAACCTTTAGATCGTAAATAGAGAGCGAAATAGTTATAGTTCACTTAAATCGGATTTTCCGTGATGGGAATATGACCGTTATGATTTATAATTCTAATCAAGCCCCCATCGCCTCCACTGGTATAATAAGAGATAATGGCATAAATAATCTTTAAACTTTGGCCTTTAAATGTTTGACTTGTTTAATCAGTTTCTAAATTTTAATCAATTAGGTAGTGTTGTTTATAAACTTTTAACTTGTTTAATATGATTATTGAATTTTAGTACATATTCAATTTAGTTTTTGAATTAAATGAAAATATTTAATATTATTTCTAAACTTGAATTAATTAAAAGAAAACATTAGATATTTCAAAATTCAAATACTAAGTTAATTTATCAAAATTAATATCTTTTTTGACTCAATCGTACTCAAACGAAAAACTTAACACTCGAGCAGTAAACTTAACAACCGAGTGAGATTGAATCGAATTTTGAAAATCGAGCAGGTGAGCTTTAATCCGACCACGAACTTGACATCGCATTGACTTCATATCTCAGACCCAGCGGAGTGAAACGACCTAGTCTGAGGGCACGGCAAAAGGATCGCAACCAGCCCGGGCCAGTTTCCTATTTCGGTCCCCGTCCTAACCCGGGTCGAGCCGATCAGGCCGGATCTTGACCGCCTCCGTAAGTAGCGGAAGATCACCAGCGCACGGTGCGTGCCACCTACACCGTAGGCGAAACGTGAGGCTTCCTCGCACCGAATCGCGACTCCTTACACAAGACGATGCGTCACCCACCTGTCCCTGTCCGAATCCACCCCACAAAAAAGGCAAAAAAAAAACCCAAAAAAAGTGAAAATAAGAAAAACCTCCCCCAACTCATTATTACAAAAAAAGAAAGAGAGAAGAAAAAACCTATTATTACACGAACGCCATTTTCACCACCAACACCTTAAATATCTCTCTCCTCTCTCTCTCTCTCTCCTCCTCTGTCCTCGCTCCGAATCCACCACGACGCCACCCCCTGCTCCCTGCAAGATCCCATCTTGAATCTTGCCCTCGACCGGAGGAAGGAAGAGCGACATGGGTTTCCCGGCGAACGGCGGTTCGGCCTCCGACAAGCCGCTGAAGTTCCTGATCTACGGCCGCACCGGCTGGATCGGGGGCCTCCTGGGCCGCCTCTGCGAGTCCCAGTCCATCGGCTACGTCTACGGCTCCGGCCGCCTCCAGGACCGCGCCTCCCTCGAGGCCGACATCGCCGCCGCCCAGCCGACCCACGTCTTCAACGCCGCCGGCGTCACCGGCCGCCCCAACGTCGACTGGTGCGAGTCCCACAAGGTCGAGACCATCCGGACCAACGTTGTCGGCACCCTCACCCTCGCCGACGTGTGCCGCGAGAGGGGCCTCATCGTCATCAACTACGCCACCGGCTGCATTTTCGAGTACGACGCCGCCCACCCCCTCGGATCGGGCGTCGGATTCAAGGAGGAGGACACCCCCAACTTCGTCGGGTCCTTCTATTCCAAGACCAAGGCCATGGTGAGCTTGTGTCTTCTCCACTTTTTCTTGTTCACCCTGTGATTTGGTGATTATGTTGGTCGTGTGCGAGTTTTAAATTCCATATCTTTTGGAGCGTAAATTCTGGTTTCAGATCTGGCTTTGGCGTTCCTTGATCTGCATTTAGGGGCTGTCTAAATTACATTTTTGGGTAGTGTTCAAAAAACTCGATCTTTTGTCTGTTCCTTCAATCGTAAATCACGGACGCTCGTGTTAGAACAAAACGTGTTCATTTTGCAATGAATTATCTGCATTCTGTTCATTTTGCAATGAATTATCTGCATTCTGTTGCTCTATGATAGAAACTTACGACCTGATACGGCACATTGATGGGAAATGCGGATCGTTGAAGTGCTTGTTTCGATCAGCAACCGCTCAGACAAATGACCCATGCTTCAGTTTACTTTCTCTCGGGCTTTCGGATGAGATGAGCTAATACTAGTGTAGATTATGTTACGTGGCATCGAATGTCCTCTGCTTAGATCTCTTCGCGTGCTTCTGATGTACGAAACAAATGCCTGCTCAACTATGATGAGAAATGTTAAGGTTTCTGCCTTGTTAATCATGGTATCATTAAGTTTAATGTGAAGTGCGGTATCTGATGAATGCATCTGTAAATAAGTGTGATCTAAATGATAGATCTATTCTGATACTTACGTCATAATACAAGGATGCTTCACATCATATCTGTTCAGATGCTACCAAATACGGTCCATTCAACTACATTATGTGTATACCCTGCCTTAATGATACTGTGTTCTGTGTCAAAATTGCAGACCATTTTGTTTGTTGTTGGAGAATTGGGTCTTTGATGCATTTCATATGAAGTTTTGTCCCCACTGAGTACTAGATGAGTGACTGAATGATGCTCTGATGTGGCCCTCATCTGATCTCCATTCGTTTCGTGCCTCATATAGTCTTGTTTGAGTTTGCAGTTCATGAACGATGTGTGTGTCATGTTGCGTGTCAGAGCTTCTTCTGTTTGCTTCCACCTTGTCCCTGATGCCCCTGCATTTTGCATGTTTAGTTGCGTGATAAAGGCGAGCAGTTGTCACGGTGAATTCTCATTATGGTTTTTTTCCCCCCCTGGCGAAACATTAGGTCGAGGAGTTGCTCAAGAACTACGAGAATGTTTGCACTCTGCGTGTCCGGATGCCAATCTCATCCGACCTGTCCAACCCCCGCAACTTCATCACCAAAATCACCCGCTATGAGAAAGTGGTGAACATCCCCAACTCGATGACCATCTTGGACGAGCTCCTCCCCATCTCCATTGAGATGGCAAAGAGAAACCTCACTGGGATCTGGAACTTCACAAACCCCGGAGTGGTCAGCCACAACGAGATACTCGAGATGTACCGGGAATACATCGACCCGAACTTCACTTGGAAGAACTTCACTCTCGAGGAGCAAGCAAAGGTGATCGTTGCTCCCAGAAGCAACAACGAGCTCGACACAACTAAGCTGAACCGGGAGTTCCCTGAGCTGTTGCCCATCAAAGAGTCCCTCATTAAATATGTGTTCAAGCCGAATCAGAAAACAGGCGGAGCTTGATGCTTGTGTCGTCTTAAGTTGCCTTCGGGGGATTGCGTCGATATCAATTTTACTCGGGTTTTTTTCGCATTATTGCGTGCATCCATCAGCCAAGCTCCTCTTCCTGCCGGGAGTCCAAGATTATATTAGCCTCGGCGTCTCTTGGTTTGTATTTGTATGTTCTTAATTTGTATTAATTTGATCATTAATAAGTTGTTTGGAACTTGGAAGAGATCTTTGTCATTCGCATTATATTTTTTGAATTTAATGTTTCTTTAACTTGTGTAGTTGAAAACGTAAAACTGTAGTTCTCCGAGCCATGAATGACCCATTATTTATGCTATGGAAGGCCTTAATTTGCCAACATTTTCACCGAACATTAATTTGCTATATAAGTGCAGGGTCCAAAATGTGCTTAGTACTAATTATGCAAGGATAAATTAATAAGGAGTCTTTGTCAAGATACCCAATGGCTTAACATAGCGGTAGAATTAGTATTGAAGGGGTTGGACTAATGAAGATTAGATCATTCAACGAAGGAAAAGGACCCGAATTTTATTTACAACAATTTCCAAGTTCATCCTCTGTAATAGCTCAGAATCCGAGTTTCCAAAAATCGTGTGCTTAAGCGTCCATTTGTTGACTTCACCGGGAAATCGTAGCAGTCCGAGTCCGACAAAATTTGACATTGTATATGGTTCATATCGCACGAAAGACCTACTCATAGCGGGTAATGGCCATCATCCATTCCTAGTGTGGCAATTCCATAAGCACGTTGATTTAAGTGAGTAATGATCAGCTTAACAATGCAAAGTCGATTCGAGTCAGGAATGATCAGCTTAACAATGCAAAGTTGATCGATCATCTTCTGATTGCATCTGCATAGAAGTGAACCAGCGAGGAAAGGGTCTGATGTTAATGGTTAATAAAGCCAGGATCATGCAAATTTTATCTGACCAGCATTAGTTATATTTCACGAAATTATGTCAAATGAATCAAAATGGGGTTCGTCGCCAAAACACAATTCAAGCGTCTTATCTGGGCACTGAAAGTCTGAGCTAGTCATTGAAAACTTGTCACTCAACGTGTGTACTTCCACTAGGTGGGGGACAGAGTTTCAGCAAGATTCCTGTTGGGATAATTTGTGGCTTTTCAACCGTAGTATTCTGTCGGTCGTGTCCTGTCTCTTGCTTTATGATTTTGGGTGCAGTTGCGAGACCAGGTCAAATCCCTTTTCTCACCTGGATGAGGTAGACAAGATTCACGTCATGTCGTCGTGTATATTGTATTTTTGTCAAGGGAAAGATAAGATTAATCTTCTCCATTAAGAAACTGATAATCACGACATGATTTCTATTAATGAATAAGTATCTTTGCAGGATTATAATCCACCATATCCTTCTAATGATGTGGACCTATAAATCAATAATCGAACTATGAAAGGATCTTAAAATGCCATCTCTACTTTGTACGTTTAGATTTGATGGATCGTATTTTTTGACCGAACATTTTGTCACTCTTTTTAGGAATGCATTCACATGCAGCCAAGTTTTCTAATATCATCTTGCTAATTTTGTTGCAATCTTTTTGGTGGCTATGCGTGAAATCCAACTAAATCTTAGCTCGCAATTTTCCTATATGTCGTTAGTCTCAAGAATATATATTAGGATCACAGAAAGGGTGGTACCCATGAGGGATGCTTGCTACTTTTATCGTGAATTCTTCGCGTTTACAAGGATAAGGCTAAGGATTACTTTGTTTGGAAACCTTGTTCAACAAATCTAGTTGCTTGTAAGAGGTTCAATTGTCATCATACCAGTTTGTTTCATTGCATCAATAGGGATAATGCTTTGGCGAAAAAGAAGGAAAAGAATTGCAGCTTGAATCACTGCCAAAAACAACAATTTTACAAAAACAGAAAACAAATCAACATGTTGTTTGTTTTGGGCCTAAATACAAGAGAGATTAGGCAACAGAAGCACTTCTAACCAAACAAAAAGACATCAATTTTCTGGGTTTTGTGTATGTAATCTACTGGATTTTGCATCATTTGTTACAGGCCCTAATTCCATAATGAATCATCTACTTACCATCACTGCTTGATCCACCACCACAAGTGTTCAGCTCTAGCTATAAAGCATACCCCCAGTCGATCAGAAGGTTATATCAGAGTCAATACCGATTGATAAGTTTCGTGTTTCAGTTAGCGGCACAAGACGAGCATGACGGTCCGTTGTGCCTACCTCTTGCGCTTGGACTTCAAGGATGTGACTGATTGGGAATTGTTGTGCCAGTTTCGCTTCCGTTGGTTGATGAACCAGTTGTTTATTTGCTTCAGCTGCAACCCTGTCTCCTCCACAAGTTTCGCCTTGTCATCTTCCTGGAAAGAAACATATATATCAAGCATGTTAATCATTAACTCACCGCCTCACAGTTAAAATTGGGCCTTTCACGTAAAGACATGATGTTGATTGGTCGCATTGAACACAAGGTCGAGAGACATGAAATGCACAATAGCAGGAGAAACTGGCAAGATGAATCTAAGAGGAAATGTGACATTTGAGTTTTTGACGTGTGATAAGATGTCTGACGACCGTTTGTGCTAAAGTCTTGACATTCCTTGACAGTGCCATAACACAATAACATGTTTGAAAGGTCGCTTACAGTTGGATATGGCCACTTTGAGTGTTGCTGCCACCAATTTTTCAACACAGAAGTAGTATCGCCGGGTAATTTTCCGGCTCTCCTTTTCCGTAGTATCTCCTCCCTAACATCCTCTATTTTTGACCTGAAACCCTGCAAAGACCAATCAACACCAATTTCACTGTTTGTGATGTTCTTATTGGTAAGAAAAGCTAGATTTAAATTTCAAAGTATGATTATGCACGATAAAAAAGAGGAAAACAAGCTAATGTCCTTCGTAGGAATTGGAACTCAGCAAACAAAGAGAGGGAAATATGTGGAGTCAGTTCCTCATTGAAAGAGTACTATTGCATACCTGCTTGAGTTCGATCTTCAATTCGTGGCGGACTCTCTCCATCAAAGTCCTTTCGGATTCAGTTGGAAGGAGTGGACCGAATCCCATCAGGTCATGAACATCAGCACCGGATTGATCCAATGAGAAATCCATTTGCAACTCATCCTCATCGTCCGACATCGTTGCGCCGGTTCCTTCACCCAAACTCATTCCTGCAATAATTCCAATTTTACAGAAGGACGCCTTGTTGAGTGAGCCCACTGCATTTAGCACTAGGTTTGGCATGAAAACCGAAATTCAATGTGAATATGGGTGTTAAATTCGTAAGCACGGCACATATGCTCTATTTTGATAGACACTTCCTCGTCCCAATAGCTCGCATTTGACATTCACATGCTCCCATGTTGTCCTAAAACTCTAATGAACGTGTAAGCAATTTAAAATGCATTTGCTTCCTTATAAGATCATGACTATTTCATTACCGACTAAACCAAGCGCTGCCTATTTGATCATCCGATATTAAGTACTTGAGGTATTGTCTTCTCTACAAACTGCCTATGTGAGAGCAGGATGGCTTGGTTCAATCCATATGAGCACTCAACCCGCTGAGAATTTCGGTTGAAAAACTCGAGATCTAAACACAACCTGGAGTTGAAAATACCGATGAGATGTATCAAGCATATTTCCCAACATATTGGCGGCCGACATGACGTGGCAAAATATACTGAAACATGTATCTTATATTGTTCCCTGAGTGTATATCCTAATTTCTTTATATGTGGTTTACTTAATGTAGCAAATGAGTATAGCGAATACTTTCTCAACCACCGACGAAGCATGAGGACACACCATGCGTGATCTCGCGTGAATCCAAAAGGAAATTAGCATCCCCATGAAAAAATTGATTAACAATGTTAGCAGCCAAACATTATTCCCAGGGCAACCTTATCGGTTGTTGGCGCATGGTGGCGATGGTGATAGGGGTACACCCTCCACCCAACTCTTCACGAACCAACTCCTTAACTCCCATCTAAGTCAAAAGCTTTACACTAAATAAGAAATTTGAGGTCGGTCCTACAACACCCACCTCTTCTAATAACAATTCCCCAAACTTGCAAGAAAACCACCATATCTGCATAATCAATTTGCTCACTCAAACTCTTCTCCCTACCAAACAAGGGTATCGAAATTGCAAAAAAATTAGCAAAGAAACCGATCGACCAATGAAAGAAGCGGAACCCTCCCACGCATTTTCTTGTGATTAGAATCTTGTTTAAATTAATCAGGCGTCAAGTAATGTCGCCTCGATGAGGAACACCAGCACAAGTTACAACTAATGATTGGTTCATATATTATTGGCATTATTAAAGGGATGATGAGTCATTTTTTTTCTTTAGATTAGTTTAAAGAAGCTTGATTTGATGAAGGGGGAGGCGTGGCTTCATATTCCCCCTACCAAAGTCTTTGTTTGAAAATCGCATGCACCAGCGCCTGATCCTGATCTAGACCGCCCCTCTCGCAATAATTCCAATTCCGTGGCGCTCTAAACAACCGGTGAAAACGACTCGATAGGTGTGAATATCTAAGCAGCATCTGAAAATATCACAGAGAGAGAGAGAGAGAGAGAGAGAGAGAGAGACCAGTGAGAGCTTGGAGGGTGTTTTCGATTTCACGACAGGCCATGACGGCTTCAACGGCATGGACTCGAACGTGCTGCTGCAGCTGCTCTTTGAAGCTGCATAGTACCACCAGATATTGTGCCTACCACAGAAATATCCCATCTTTGTTCACTTGGTTTCTGAGTAAATTCAAATTGAATATCCATTTTTTCTCTTGGTAAAAGGACTGAACTTGGAGCACATACTACAATAGAAAAAACGCTGATTCACACGCTTGCTTATCATAGATGTACGCTATGAACTCTGGTCCGACCATAAGCTCTAAAAGAAGTAGAGATTCGAAAGCAAAACCGAAAGAACATGATTGATGACTAGTAGCACGAGGGTTGTTTTTGCGAGCCAAAGAGAGAAAGACTACGAGGGTTTTTGTTCTTGGGGGGAAAAGAAAGAGAACGTACCAAGAAATTGTCGAGCTCTTGCCTGTCGTGAGGAGAGAGGCTGCTGTGGCCGTGCTGCACCGAGGAGGCATAGGAGCGCAGGAGGTGGTGCGACTGCGCGAGCTGCGCGTCGATCAGCGGCAGCTGGTCGATCGGGGTCGCGACGCGGAGGCACGCCACGTGGGCCGACAGCAGCTGCTCGTACATCGGGTGGCTGGCGATCTCCGCCTTGAGCTGGCGCTGCGGGTGATCGCCCGAGAACGACGCCTCGCTGCCCAGCCGCCCGCCGCCGCCGCCGCCTACGATCCCCCGCCCCCGCCGCCGCCGCCACCGCCGCCCATCATGGCCAAGTTCGGCTCTTGCATTCGGTGGGCTATGTTACTTCGTCTATGCGCGTCGTACAAGAGAATCTGTCGAAGTTTTAGGAAGATGTGTAAGTCACCAGTGAAAAGAAAGATGGGGAGGGGAAATTAAAGGCCTTAAAGGGTATCGTGGAGAAAGTCGGGTACTTTTTATTTGTGGCAAGGAAGAGGAGTGACGAGGGTTTTCAAGAAAGAGAGAGAGGACCACACAGAGAGAGAAAGAGAGTAAGAGAGAGATAGAGAGAGAGAGAGAGAGAGAGAGGGGTTGTCTTGGGGAACTATCTTGATAATGGACTGTGAATATTATGACGACGAAAAGAACGAGAAGACAGTTTTCTCGTTAAAGGTGTGTGCATGAGGGAAGGGGAGAGAGGGGCAAAGCCAATATTGGGATCAGAGATGGATGCAAGACTTTCTGCAATAACCCTTCTGCGTTCTTGCACAGACTTCGCTTCCACAAGGGAAGAGAGAGAGAGAGAGAATATGCCACACAGAGCAGGAGGGAGAGAGAGAAAGAAGAGAGACAGAAGAGGTTGAGGTGTGCAGTTCAAGAAGGGAAGGAGGGCCTATGAGGGGGAAGAGGAGGGGAGGGGGGGGAGGCTATGGAATCATCATCATTATTGCGAAAGGAGAAGAAGAGGGAGGAGAAGGAGGGAGGGGAGGGTACACCATAAAGAAAGCAAGAAAACTTACAGATAAAGCTGTTCTGCTGCCTGACCAATGGATCGCTTTTTTAGCTTTTCCCCCTGCTTGTTTTCCTAATGTAAATACACACACACACACACACATATATATATATATATATATATATATATATTATATCGGGTGGCTCATTGGTGTATTATGGTTTTATTTTTCCTTTTTTTTAAATCAGCAGTCAACACTAACTATCTTGGGCGTTTGATGGTTTTTCTTTTCTTCTCTGTTTTTTTGGGTTTATGCACGTACAGAACATAACTCTTTATGAGTTTTCTGCCTCAATTAAGGTTCATGAATTAGGTTGATCTATCTCTCGATATGCACAATTACCCTTTTTTTGTATATTAGCATCGCATTCTTAGGATGCCCTTGTAATCTCAATGTAAGATTAAGTCATTTATGTTCGTAGTCAATTCAAATAATTTGAAACGGATGAATTGTCATTTGGAAGCGTAAGCGAGAGCCCATTTGAATGATAATGCCAACATTTACTTCTTATTTCACTAAGATATCTTATCAAAGAAGTCTCGGCCACTAATATATCTTAAATTTATCCGTCTCGTGACTAGATAGTAACCTATTAAGTAACTGATGTAGGGATATAGATTTGTAGAGTGTTAAGCGGTAAGCACTTTAGTAAATCTTAAGCTAATCGAGTCATTTTATTATATTAGTAGTAATTCGTTAGGTTGATTAATATTCAACACCTACAAAAGAAAAAAATAACTCAAGAACTTTCCTACTTTCGAAAGTACACCAAATTTCTTGCTTTCCCCTCCTAAATATTGAAAACGGACCCAAAATTCCAAGTCTCCAGAATTTATGGGGAAAATACAAAATGATGCCGCGTGTCTATATTCCCGTGCTGTAAAACAATTTGGGCGTCCGACAATAAATTAAATGAAAGCCAAATTTCTGAAATCATAGCAAAAGCATTTCGCCACACGAGTCACCCTCTTTGGAATCACTAGACATCAATTGCTTCATGATGGGTTTCTGGTGCACAAAAGTTGGTCATAATGCAACAGGGAAAAAGAAGAAGAAGTTGAGCACTCTTTTCCTTTTTTAATATATAGCAATCTAGCCAAGGCTACTATTATTGTGTAGATTGGAAACAAAGATAGGTTAGCTTGTACAGATGACAAGGGGCCAGTGGGTAGGTGCTAAGCTTAGGAACCCAGCATTCGAGCCCATCTCCAGCAAATTGCATTTAATCAGTACTTAAAGAATGTGCATAAATTCCCCCATCTTTTTATATAAAAAAGAATTTCCAATAATTGTTTGGTACCGATCTCAATTATTATATATTTTTTTCTTTTTATCCATTTTCTCTTGCTCCTTCTCTCTCTCTCTCTCTATCTCTATACATATATATATATATATATATATATATATATACATATATATCTATAAAAGCTGCAAATCATTCAAGTCAGTGATAGGGACATATCCTTGCTGAACACCTCCTGTCAGATGGAAGGACATAATAGGGAGAAGGCAGGTCCCTGCCCTCCTTTTATCGTTCGTGTAGGGAAGTTTCTGCTCGTTTTCTGTCGAATGGGTCATGCCCATAACTTTAATTATATAAACGTTTTAAATTAATTTACAACATAAAACCGTGTGATGAAATGAATTTTCCGAGGGCAACAAACGTGATCGATAAATAAATAGCCACCAAGAATTTCATCTAGCACTAATATCTTGATTTGTAAATTATCTAATGGCGTTTTTGGCCAATTGAATTTCCCATAGAATCCCCTTACATGTGTAATTGTCAATCACGGTAATATATGATATGTTAGTTAATAAATAAAGTGACGAACTTGCAAGTGAATATGAATGAATTTCTTTGAAATTCTCGGGGATGGTAATACTTTTTTTAAGAGACGTGGGTAAATATTTTTCTTCAACCATGACGCTGTTGTGATATTATCTACCCAATGATTCATAAGTGGACTAATTTTCCTACAAAAATAGATGAAAGTCTTCTCGGTAATGAATTCAACATGCCGACGGGAAATCACACACCTAATTAATCATCTCAATAAACAAATCACACATTAACCGAAGTTATGGTAAACAAAGGATATCACATAGCTAATGCAATCATATTAATGTGTACTTTGCATGGGGATTTCGTTGCTAATTAGGGCATATCGGGTTTCTTTTATTAACCATTTGTTGGGGAGTTAAAGAAAGTGGGCTGAGAGTTGAACTGTCACTGTTCCGCCACCCTTGGCTGGTGATTGGCTTTTCAGTTTGGTGTCTCTTTCTACATGCATTTTGATGTTCTGAGAAGCGAGGAAAAAACAAATAATATAAAATAATATAAAATACGCCAAAAAATATATAAAAAAAGTGGGGGGGGGTGAAATAACAGAAGGAGGGCGGAAAATGACAAATAAATTAAAGGGAGAGAAAAAAAAAAAAAAAGGATACAAAACAGAAGTTCGTTCGGACACAGTGAGTGACCACCTACCCAACGCTCGCCCAACGCTACACGGCAGATGACGTGGCGAGCTACCATTGGTGGCGGGTCCCATTCCATTTAAGGTGACCATCTCTCGTGTGCTGACCTTGACGTCTGATGGGTTCCTGTTAACCGTTTGATCCCTCTCGCGTCGCGTCCAGAAGTGATGTAAATGCACGACCCGATTCACGCACTGCATCCGATCGCCCCCCGTTGGGAATATTGTTCAGCACTAGGTTCTGGGGTATGAATAGCGTTTTTTGTTTTTTTTGTTTTTCGGTTATGCTGCATTAATATCATTTTAAGGAGTAATCAAACATTAACAGAGTGCTCAAGACGATTTCACAAAATATAAAATCTTATGTAAATTATGTTAATATAGGGAATTTCCAAATGCGATGGGACGAAGTGGGAGATATCGTGGATCCGGCCCATGTAGTGCATGGGATTTCCTAAGATCGAGGAGGGGAAGGGCTATTGGGCCTGTAATCTCGATTTCTACGCCTTCCACTGTCGGCCGAGTACACTCAGATTGTACCGTTAAAAAACTAGACTTTACCCCCAAAAAAAGGGGTGGCGATTATTCGCAAAATGTTATAATAAAATAGAGGATGAATTGACTAAATTGAAAAGGAAATTGGTTTTTGTTGTATCCGAGGTGGGGCCATGGAGGGAGCACGATTCTTGACATGATCGGGGAGGAAACAGGGAGAATTGTTGGGGGATGGAGACAAGGGGGGTGGTGGGTGTCCACTGGAGTTGGATTCAAGCAAGAACACCCGAACGACTCCTCCTCCTCCTCCTCCTCCTCCTCTTCCTTCCCTTTGTTCTTTTTAGGTTTCTTTTGTTTCACGTGGAAATTGCTGCTTTGCGCGCACGAAAGCTTCCCTTTGTTTATTCATTTAACGTCGGCCGGCGTTCGTTTTCGGCGATCTTTTTAAGCCCTCGTGTCCTTTTGCAGTTTCCATTAGAAGGTTCATCTCGGGGTGGATTGCGAAATCAATTTCCCAAGTTTAGAGCTGAAGTTTTTCCCCTTCCCTTTTGGCTTAATATATAATATTTTCCATTGAGAAGAAAGGGAAGGCGGCTCTTGCGATGTGAGCAAGAGACTTGCTTTCATCCAAACCAAATGCGACTTCTCAATCGATCTGTTTGGGGGCTATTGCGATGGTTTACTTTGTTTTATCTATAGTCCTTTAAGCCTATGAATATGCCAGACCTTCTAAGTCTTCACTTCATTTGTGTTGCGACGTTACATAAGGGCACATATGAGATCGAAGATTTATTTACTTGATATGAGCTGCTATTTTGCTCACTCTCTTTCCCTGATGCAGAAAAAGATGTTCTTATGGAGTCACTATCTTTTTGATTGGATAATTATGACATATATAAACGGCTTAATGTTCCCTAATCTCGAATGAGCTCCCTTGCATGCGGAAACGATTTCGATATGCATTGATCCCTAAGGGATTAGCCTCTTTAGCTAATCTCAAAGTCAGAAGAGAACTTGCTACCGGTGTTTTTCTTGCTACTATTTCTCTAATTTTGAAAAAGAACAACTTGCCAAGCCCATGCCCCGAATTGATTGGTATTCTGAAGGGATGTATTAAGCCTTTTTCTTTTTTTTTTGGTTGCAAAGATGTTGCAAAAAAGCTAACAGCTTTGCTTATCTTGGCACGAGGTTTGTCCATTAATTTATTCTTTTGAATTGCGTAGCCCCAGTCCATCATCAAGCTACAGTGTCTAACTCGTTGTTTATATTCAAGACGTGCGGATATATCATAAATCCGGAGTGGATTTCTACTTTTCGATCTTCTGTTTTTCCCTCTAAAATCTAATCCAAACGCACAAATACCGCCGTCCATAAAATATTCCATGCGTTCGTGAGGGTTAGTGGAGCACGAATTATGAGATCACGCATGACGGGAAGCAAACAAAAAAAGATAGTATTAAGAAAGAGAAATCGGATTGGGAAACGTTTTTGGGTGGGGAATAGAAGTGGGGTCGCCATCACAGCTGTGGCCTTGTCGTGTTGTTTTAGTCCTCAAGATTGGGGGAACCTTTGGTTTAAGAGCGGTCCCTCTTGGCCAGGATTTGAAAAATCTCCGAAAGGACGAAGTCGCACGCACCGAGGATTAGTGGCCCAATCAGCGAAGAACCTTAAATTTTCTAAGCCTTTGACATACACAGGGAGAGAGAGAAAGAGAGAGGGAGTTGTTGCTTTCAAGAACCCCGCAATCCCTGAGCTTTGAATAGTACTACTTCCTTTTTCTTTTCCCCTCATGCTCTTCCGTTCACTCCTTTTTCTTCTCTCCGAAGTTCACCCAAGTCAAATCCCGTGCCTGGATCGGTAAAAGGGTAGCCCACTTATCCAAAAGAGAAGGCCCGGCTTTACACACGTTATCGCCCGCCAACGACAACGTCGGCGATTTGCGAAGGGCGATTCCACGTTTCTTGCACTAGAGGACAAGATCGCTTTCGTTGGTGGTGTTGTCCTATACGACGTGGCGTGCCATGATTCAGAAAGAAACTTGGTTGATAAGGGGCCGCACTTTGGGCCTCTCGGGCTTTCATTGGCTAAGCCTAAAAGGGACGAAGCTCCGTAGCTAGATATCAGCACATGAGATGAGAGAGTAACAAACGTTGACCAGAAACAGAGGGCAGCACATGCCAATGGCAAACCCTTGAAGGAGGCGACGAATCTCTTTTCGCCGATCAAGCACCGCCGTGGAGGAGCTGTTAGTGCCTGTGCCCGGTGTCTAGCGAGCTCCGCCATCCTCCTTAATCCCATAGGTGAGATGCGTCGGGATACTCCTTGCAACTTTCAAGTTATATCCTCCCGTGATCACCACACTCTGGCCTACGGGACTGTCAAAGACTATAACCTGGTTATCTCATTTAGGTGCAAAAACAAAGTCCGTCTGTACACTTCAAGAGAGACTCTTGAAGCGCCTAATGATTCTCGACCGGAGAGAGGTCCAATGCAGCAGTCAACCTTGTAGATTGAACAGTCGCAGTATGATAAATTTCTCGCGAAATCTTGAAATGACTTCACGACTTTGTGAGTCACAAGTCATCTCCATAGGACTTCATTTGAAGTGACAAAAGGTCATATTCGTAGTTATGGAAACTATTTGATGAAGTCCTGTTGCCAGCCTTCTTTTCCCCGCTTAGATTTGTGTAATAGGGAGATTATGACAACAGAAAAATGGCCCTATCAAAGTGACACGAGTGAACAGCAGCAGAACGGGAAACGATGACAACAGTAGCAACAAAGAAATTCCACCCGGAAGAACATCAAAGAACTCAAATGAATTCTATTAGGTACATAAACCTTAAAATTTGTTTAGAAAGGCTTAATCAAGCATGGAAAGCAATCTCCCCGAACTATCATCTTTAAGAAGCCATCCTGAAAGCAAATATATCATTACATATTATAAGCTTTGTTTGTCCGTGACAACTATGTTTTCAAAGTTCTTGAATGGTTTTTTTACCAATTCTTAGGGGCAAATTAAAATGAAAAATATTTACTTTTCACATAGCTGTATATTTCTGAGAAATTTAATGGGGGCACGAGTTGTTCCTTGCCCATAAGAAATTTGGTAATATTTTAAAAACTTCGAATATTCCAAAAGTCTTCACGAAATGATTAGGGACAAGAGGCCCCCCTACTGTAAAGTCAGGTCGTTCCCCGGTAGGCTCTCAAAGCCATCAGGGTAGAGGAAAGTTGATCTTGAAGATGAAAAGTGGAGACGTTCTAAGTCTAACTTCTACGGTCTCACAAAGAAGTTCTTCATTTTGGTATCTGCATCCATAATTTATTTGGATAACAACGAGAATGGAGAATGGAGTTGACTGTTGTTACGCATTATACTTTACATGCTGCAGAAATTCTGCCCATTGTTCGTCACTACAACATAGAAGTGTTTGCACTCTTAGCAAAAGGCTCAAGTAGTCTAAATGTATTTAATTTATGTGACACGAAGAGAAAGTGGCTTTGATGGACAAGAAACGCTCAAACTGAAGAAATATATCTTCGAACTCCAGATAGTTAAAAAAGCCTAGCTAATTATCAACACAGTGTTGCAATTATGCCGAGAGCATGAGAATGCTTTTCTGAAGAAACAAAGATTCCTTCACACGGTGTGGTGCTAATAACAAGACCACTGATGACTTGGCAAAATATAGTAAGACTGTTAATATTGCTCAACCTAGTCTAATCCATCTGATAAGTTTAGGATTTTTTACTCTGCATATGTTGCACTGCTGATGCTGCTGGCAAGAGACTCCTGCAGCACGAGTTTAATATTGGTTGAAAGTTATGGCAAAATTCAGAGCACATAAGATAAAATTAGATACATACATTTGTGCTGGCCATGGCATTATTCATATTGTAAATTACTTAAAATCTCCGGACACGTACATGGTGTCTCCATTGACCTGAAAACACAGAGCCAGTGCTTAAAAGAAACAAAATGTAAACCATCCACATAGGAAAAAGCAACATAATGAGTTCAGTCCAATAATAATAAGGTATAATTGAAAGATCATCTCAAAAGTATCTTTTTGCCGGAAAGACTAACAGTAACAAAATGCTGTACATCACAACAGCAAAGAAGGCATGTGAGGTCAAGTCTAGATTTTTGGGAGAGTAGGGGGAAATACTTCAAGCTTCACAAGTGGAAAGTCCATCCCACAACCCATAAGTGGGATACATAAACTCGAAAGGTACTCTATATCACCTTCATAAAAACTTGGATAGCGCCCTTTTCCACTTTGGATGTGGATATGAGAATATCATAACGTGTCCATGGAATCAAGTACGAAATGTACTAATTGTACTAATTGTAAGGAAAATCAAACTTTGGAAAGGGAGAGAAATTACAAAAAAAAGAATCCTGCATGTTTCGTAGCTGTCCTATAATTTACGACTGTAATTCTTATTAATTAAATTGCATTTCTTGTCCATAATGTAGCTTTTCCCCATTCAACTTGCACAGTTGTGTGTAAAAAGAGAGAAAATCCCATAACTTGAAATAAGTCCATTTCTCTTAGCCGTGTTAGGTTACAGACATGAAATAGACCTAGAAAACTTGTCCTGTTTGGAGCAAATTTCTCCTTCGTTTCAAAATCATTCAGTTTACAACCAAATTTGGCAGTTACCACCACCATAAGAATAGGATATGCACACATTAAATGACCTTACCTTTTTCTATAACTAGATTAAATGGCCTTAGCTGCTTCTAGGAATCACTTAAGAAATCTAAATGATGACAGTCACCGGAAAAACCATAAACCGGATAAAACAGCTTCAGTTTCAAGCAGGGAAAAGGATGAAATCAGAACAAACTGATGAAGTTCTCCTCGTCAATGACAATGAAAACATGCTTCTTACCTTATTAAATTTCTCCCACACATAATCAGGCTCATTTAGGAAAATTTCGTCCGAAGCTAATAGATATAGCTGACCTTCATACTGCAACGACACGAATATTAATTAAAAAGAGATTTCTTCTCTCATCTGGCACAAACAGATGCAATGTCCAACAGTTCACAGTAACGATAAAAACATTCAAGAGATACAAAGGGAAGCCCATGACTGACCTTAAACATGGTACTGAAATGATTGTTACGAAAGAACACACAAAGCTCTCGCTCTTTAAGACCACGTTGTAGACAAGAAAGGCTGCATAGTTCACAGAGAAATATTAGGAAGGATAGAAAATTCATACACATACCCATAGATGGCCAACTGATAACTGATAGAAAAATAATTGAGGATAGCAAATTCATACACGTACCCATAGTTGGTCAACTGAGTGGCACTGCTATTCAAGAATTCCCGCACTAATTTCCCTAAGAGCAAATTTGACAGAATGGGATATAGCATCATGACAAGTTGATAGTAAATTGAACGTCCAGTTGATTACAAAACCTCTTACTCTGTTGGGGGGTTATTGGTCCTCGTGGAACAAGCTCACTCACAAGCACATTATATGACTTGGATCCAATTGCCATTGAGGTATTACGATCCTAAAAAGATGTAGATAGAAGGACACAAAGGCATAGGCACCATTAGAATAAGTTGACAGAAGGGAGGAGACAGAGAACTTAAACTAGGGAGAATTTACTCAAACTCTAGATTCCAGTAAAGAAAGTACGGACTTCTTTTGCCTGCTTATGCAAGGAACTAAGTACCAAAATAGAGCAATATCATAGACGATACTTCTATCCCAAGAAGAATTTAAATGCAATGAATTGAGACCGGCAGACATTTGATCATTGATCAAACCACAGCAGTTTCCCCATGTAATCATCAAGCAACCTAAAGTTGGTTCAAATAAATCAAACAGCAGAAGTCAAACATCATCCTAGATAGAAATTGCTCGTAATCCAGATAAAAATCCTCAGCCACGTATAAGCTGCATCTGTTAACCATTTTGATAATAGACAGCAAATAAGGAATATCACTTTCATCCAGATGAAGCAGACGATCACGAGTTAGTTGAGAATTTGCTCCTAAAAAAAGTAACGAGGGAATTGGCACAAAAGCACAGAACTCAGAAAAGTTAAAGCACCTGGGGATCAACAATCCAGCCATGATAGAGTGAAATGTCCAGCAGATCAAAGATTGCACATTCTCTGGTGAATTCAAAGCTCTTTATGCTGCAATTAAGAGAATATATCTATTCAAGACCTATAAAAGCATAGCAACTTGAATACTTGTCATATAGTCAATTCAACCTGCTGAATTTTATGTTTACATCAATGCCAGTCTTAAGATATGGCAGCCGATCAATTGCGTCCACAATGTTCTGTTGTTGATTTTGAACATAGGCTGCATCCTTATTCTGCAACATTTCCAAAGAGGAGAGAAAAGATAAGAATAGAAGACTAACATCCATCAGAACCAGAGAAACACTCCACTTCCACGGGACAAGAAAAGGACAGTACCTTAATATTGCTGTTGGAATCAAGTAGTTGTTGGGTTACCAAGCACACCAATTTATCTTGAGAAACCTCAGCTGTACCTGGATCCAATTTCAGGATGTTCCGCAATAGAAGAACATTACCTGCATATGATCCCGTTTAAGAACATTCCCCGAGTTCACCGTGACCCACAAATGAACTCTTTACGCATCACTGACGCACCCAATAAAAAACGCAGGGCCTAAGAGAATTGGCATTAGGATGAACTGAACACGAAAGACACCGAACTCTGCTCCCGGTTGTCCGAGCACAGATTACACACCCCGATTTCTCAACAAATGCAGATACTAATCGCGAACCAAGCTAATGAAGGACATGAATATCAAACAGGAAGCCAGAGAACTGTAGAAACCCAAGAAACCCGCAAATAGAGAGGACACGAGAGAGAGAGAGAGAGAGAGAGAGAGAGAGAGAGAGAGAGGAAAAGAAGGAGAAGTTACAGATGGCGACGAGAGGGCAAGGGCCATTAACGTCCTGGAGGATGATCGGCGTGCGGCGACCCAGGAACAGGATGAGCTTCGTCTTGTGGATGCGCTGTTTCACCGTCGCGTTCCGACGCGAAGGAGCAGGAATTGCCATGGCGATGTTAAGAACCGGAGCTTTTCGCGGAGAAGACGGACTGGGTCGGAACGAGAACGAGTAGACGACTGGCGGAGGCCTTCGTAAAGCAGCGGGAGAGGTAGAAAGTCGTTGACTCGGACGGAAGACTTACGGGGGAGGGAGAAAAGGAGGGAGGAGAGAGAGACAGAGAGAGTGTCATGGTATGAAACTGAAAGTGACAGCTGCAGTGAGCGAAGCGAAGCTGCAGTGAACTTGCAACCGGCAGGAAGGAAATGACGTGACCTGCTTATTTAACCCTCCTTCACACTTCGCCTCGTACTGATGTTCCAGAATCTCCAACGTTAAACAAACCTTAAAATTTGCGACCAAGTGGGAAGAAAGCGCGTTGATTGCGCATGTTGTAGCATCATCTCTCTCCCCCGCAAGCCGACAAGAAATGGTGGAACCTGCACCGAGAATTAAAGAGAGAGGCACAAACCTACTTCGATTTCGCCTCTGTCCGAATGAATCGCCAAGGTAGTATCGAGAGCATTTCATTGTCTCCCACCAACCACGCCTGCTCCGCCATCATCACCGCCACGCCGGAGACGAAGAAGGTGAAGCAGCAAAAGGAGTCGAAGCAGTAGAAGTTGCTGCCGTTGCGATGTTGAGAATCCAAAGGGAAAAGAACAGAGAAAAAGAAGAGGATATACCGCAACAACAAAAGGCTCTGTCAATCTCATTTAATTTCGTGACCTTAAAAAAGGAAAATCCCATTTATGTTGCGCGCCACGAGAGAAAATCTCTTTTAATTATGATTTGCCGAAGGAAAAAAATAATTTGTTTCTGTATATTTCTTTTTTCTTTTTTAATTCTTATATGTTGGGTGTGATCATGAGCCAGGCAAATTGGTCTCATCATTTATGATTATACCTAAAACTGGCGTATTTGATAAAGCACACATTACTTGCTTCGAGATATCGATTTTCAAGATAAATAATTTTATATTTAATTTTCAATTTGAATTTTTTCTTCACTCTAAAGGGACGATTTTCCATCATTTGTTAATATACTAGATCCTAATGGACTACTCTTATTGAGAGAAGTAGTGCATTCATTGCATTATAGGCTTACTCTTACTGTTCATGTTTCTACAAACATATAATATTAGAGGCCACTAGAAATTTTGAGTGAAATCACAAAGTGGATACATCATTCGCATACATCTAGGAAGCACCCATACTCTCGAAAGTCTTTTTAGCATACGGGACACTCCGACACATACTCAACACTCGATCAATAGGTATCGGAAAATGATTAACTCTCTCGACACTTTCCAATATACGAGTCCAAAATTCCGACATGTGATTTTGAAACTGGCGTAGTTGATAAAGCCCTCATTGCTTACTCTAGGATATCAATCTTCAAGACAAATAATTTTATATTTGATTGTTTGATTTGAATTTTTTCTTCACTTTGAAGGAACAATTTTTCATCATTTTTTGATAGGGCTTTACTAACATAACGGTCTTAAGATTACTATAAGAATAATAGTTTGTTGTGAGTTATAAATTCTTAAAGGAGTACGCTCTATAATAATTTATAATTATGTGTTATTTGATTTTTTGTTAACAGTAGATTAAAAAGTGTCACACAATCTTCTCTCTTTTTAATATACTAGATCTCAATGGACTACTCCTATCGAGAGAAGTAGTGGAGTCGTTGCAATGTAGGCTTACTCTTGCTCTTCATCTTTCTACAAACATATAATATTAGAGGCCCCAAGAAATTTTAAATGAAATTATGAAGCGGATACATCATTTGCATGCATCTAAGAAGCATGACACTTTCAAGAGCTTTTTTATTGTGTTGGAGTATCCGATCTTGATCAACAGATATTAGAAACTCTCCCAACACTTTTTGACGTGTGAGTTTGGAATTTCGATATATGATTCTGACATGCACAGGGCTAATTTAAAAAATTTTTAATAATGAGGGGGTCAAAATATAAATACGTAAAAAATAAAAAAATAAAAAAAGAAATTGGGAAAGAAGAAAAACCTATTCTTTTCTTCTCTTCTACTTTTTACTTCCTATAACACACAATTTACCTTTCAAGTTTGTTTGTTTCTCTTTTCTTCCAACGTGCTCTGATATGCGAGTCTAAAATGTGGACTGCTTTTTTTCATATGAGTTTTATGGATTATTTGAATGGAGTTGAAAATGGCAAATTGAAATAATAAATGATATTAGCGAATGGTGAATTAGTATTTTTAATGTAAATTCATTCTAGACTATTTTATTTATTTACTTGTGAATTTGAATCAAACTAATTTGATTAAAATAATCATAAAAATGATAAATATAAAAATATATATTTAATATACAACATGTCCTAATGTGTTGGAATTCTCTATTTTTTTAGGAATAACGTGTTGGAGTATTGTATTTTGTTGTGTCGCATGTTTGTGTCGATACTATTCAGGCATATGTGCATCAAATCAAACTTGTCCTATACTTGCCTGTTAAGTAAGACAACATATTTATGAGCAAAGAGGGTCAATCCAAAATGTCTATCGGAGTCGTATAAATCACAATATCTTTCTTCTCTGGATATTTAACAAGTGTCTTGAGACATGCAAAGGAAAAACACTAAAAAAATAGACATGTTCAAAACATGCAAGATTGATGACTCTAAAGGGAAACCTCTCACATAATAAGTTTTTGAGCAAGAATTGTTATGCAATCTATATGTAGGATGCTTGTTTGTTTCTTTGGCTTCTAGAGCGAATATATTCTTCTCCAATTGTCTTGATTAAAAAAAGTTTTTTCTTTCTTCAACCAACTACTGTAAATGGACTATTCACATTTGGACACACATTTTGCACACATCTTTTGTAGATCACTTTTTTTTTTTTTGTTGCTTTCCAATCAATATAGGAGTCATTTATGATTGCATATTTTTACACTACTCTCTTATATTGAGTATGAGACTCAAATCGTATGCCTAATTGAAACTATAATCGTGTATGGTCACCATTGTTGGGAAAATATGGCTACGAATTGGGTGGAACAATGAAGTCGAATCTTTAGAGTACTCAAGTTGGACTTTGAGGCATGATATCACTTTCTTTAAGGATTTATTTGCTCCACAAAGTTGCTAATGGTCACCGATAAATTTTCTCCAGGATACAACAAAGTCTCAAATGAGAATACTATATAGCAATTCTAGTATTTCTCTAGAGTCTCTCATGGGAAATAATTAGAAACAATGGCTGTGAAACAATAAAAGAGGATATATGTTTGATCTCAAAACAAACGTATTTATCTTTTTCTTTCGAATAGAGGCAACTCTTCAAAAGATTGCAAAAGAACAAAGGCAACATTTCATGAACAAGTACCTCTCAAATGTTACGTTGAAAAGACATAAAAATTCGAAATAAATAAATAATAAATAATAAATAATTTTAAATTTTTGTGAACAGTCACACTATTTCAACAAGACTGTATAGTTAATTCTTTTATAGAAATAAATCCGAATTTTCAATAAATAAAATTAATGATCGTCGGTTAGTGCCAAATTTTGTCCACGTGCGCACTCACATCTTTTCGATGTGGGACAAGGCACCTTTTCATTTGTTCTATAAACAAATTACCAACAATCCCCCACTTTTGTTTATAAAACAAAAACAAGAAATAAAACGTTAGAAATATACAGTTAAAATTTCCGTGAGATTAATATACATACATAAAGGTCTCTTTCGAGTTAAACCTTTACTTAGTGCAAGTATCTTAAAGCTCTATCAAAGTGACAAATAGCTCGGCTTTAAACTTGTAAAACCGGACATATTGCACATACACTAACCTGTTGTTTCAGTGAGAAGTTCTATATTACTCCGCACTATTATAGCCTTGTGCATGATCCTGTTTTATGAGCTCTCTAGAAAACAACTCCAACTTTCGTAAGAAGCGGCACCACTTCTAAGCTCATATAAGTAAAGTATCTATCATGTGTTTCTATTACTATTAACACATTACAAATTTGTACCATACTTCATTAAAAATTCAATTTAACCTACAAAACGTAACAGACGATACTAACTTCTCATATCAGGGCTACGTCAGTATCAAACAATCACATTCAGTAATTTGTTCTTACCCATTAAACCTTGTAACTAGTGATATTCTAGAAAAATGTCGGATTACCATTACTGGTGATTTTAATTAAAGGGTTTCAGCCCCGTTTCTTATGGGATTGTTATTACCATGTCTCTTGGTAAAGCCTTTGTCAATGGATCGACTAGATTATTACTTGACCTCACGTAGACAATTGTTATGGTACCATCTTTAATCAATTGTCTCACAAATTCACATCTTAGACTAATATGTCTAGACTTACAATTTTAGGTGCTATTATAGGCTCTTGCCAAAGTAGTCTAACTATCACAGTGGATAGAAATAGGAAGCACAGGATTAGGTCATAATTTGATATCCAATAATAAATTCCTAATCCATTCAGCCTCTTCTCCATTGTTACTAAAACAACAAGTCAAATTTCATAGTTGAGTGAATTATGCACATTTGTTTCTTGCTCGCCCAAGAAACAACACATTCACGTAATGTGAAAATCCATCCAAATTTTTCATCTCCCATACTTGTAATCCAACTAGTATTAGTGTATCTTTCTAATACATTTGAATAATTATTATAGAACAATCACAAATTTTTTATAGTCTTCTTAAGATAACCCATTGTTCTATACTCGGATTACTAATATACTTACTCAACTTGCACAATATCGGGTCTAATATAATGCATCGCATACATAAAAGACCTTATAGCACTAGCATACTTAAATTGTGCTATTGTTTAACTAGTATTATAATTTAGTTTAATACTAAAGCCAAGATGTTTAAATTTATTTAACATCTTTTCCATGTCATCACTTTGGCTTAAAGAATAACCCCCACTATTTTTTAATTTTAATACTTAAGATAGTTTCTGTTTCACCCAAATCTTTCATTTTGAAAATGAAAGTCAAATACTTCTTAATCTCAATGATTCCAGTCATATTAGTTTCAAAGTCCCCTTTGGACATAACCCCACTTCAAGAATATTCCAAGAGGTAATTAATCGAAATTATGCATCATCAAATTTTCATCCTCGATGAAATATATACATCAACATAGTAAATCAATGCAATTCTACTCTCTTGGCTCATTTATGCTATTCCATAGAATCAAATCTATGTGGGGAAGGACAGCAAATGGAACACATCAGAACCAAACAAGGAACACCCTTCACTGAATATTGGACATAAACTGTAGAGTTTGCTCTAACATAACCAATCTAAATGGTGGTTCGACACATGCCACAAACTCTTTCTAGTGGCCAGCGTCAAAGTCCAGTTTGTTCACCTCTAATCAAGATAGATATGGATGCATCAAAATAAATGATATTAGAAAAGGAAAAACCTTTGTATCTATATGTAGATAGCATTGTCAGATCATTCATTCCTATTGATCAAACCCACAAAATTGTCATGTTTCTTTTGCAACAAATTCATTCATAAATTGACGATACTTGAATTTTGCATTTTAAAGTTTCAATTTTATTTTCTCAATAAAGGTTAGAAACTGCTATATGTAGAAGTAAAAATCCCATGGCGCAATTGATATCTCAGAGACAAACCCTTCAATTTAATCTGACCAATTGATTTTTCCCCTATACATACACAAATTCCATCCACAACAAAGATCCTGCTATAGAGACGCAAGAACATAAATATGTGCAGACAAATGTCTCAATAAAAGAAACGTACCCAGGATGTCACCACTGGCTAATCATGCATGAAACACTCATGAACTTCAATTTGATTAGAAATAAGAACCTGCATTGAAGGAAGCTTTGATGGCCATTTTCTTGCTTGCCCCACAGCCAATCCAAATTTTATTTAATAGGCCACATCAAACTCGACCATATCGATGAGATTAGCAACTTTCGAAAACGATGAGCGACTCAGTCCAACTCGACTTGTCAAAGGTCCAACTCAAGACCAATGAAATAATAAATGGAATGAAGCAAATAATCGAGAATATTATCATAGTTGATATGATCATTTTCTTCCCAAATTTCAAACAATGAAATTTCATACCTTGCTGAGGGTGTGCGCAAGAGCGCAATTTGCAACTCTGATGCTCATGATGATTACACTGGTAGCGTCAAAGGCATTTTCCGATGAGCAATTGCCATTCACAGTATCACACGGTGACGCGTCATGGATAATGACATGATTTCCGTCTTCCTTCGGAACCTTCGTTCTCACGTCACCATTCTTTCGGTGCAGGACGTAGAGAGGACGAGGCCCACAGAGATGCGAGCAAAGTCCCGAGAATGTACTGATAGATCACCACCATCTCCATTTCCTTCTCTTTCTCCTTCGAATGAATCAACCAATGAGACCATAGAGACAGAGACAACGGAATGGAGATCTCGTGCTCTCCTCATCTCACCCTGTCTCAGGCAATGCTAGTGTCCCGCAGCGTACGAGCGAATTGCAGCTTTTGGTGTTGTAGAGATCCATAGCTACCAAAGTGTATTCCCAATGACCCTCTAGTCATTGTTCCTCCGAACCCACATTTGGTGTTATCATCTCTCTCCTTGTTTTGCCAAACAAATCAAAAATAGATTCCCTCGATTCAATGAAATCTGAGCAAAAAAGAATCAACGTCCCCTTCGCTTAATCAAGCCAAAGACTCAAAGGGTGCCACCGGTCCATCTGCTAAACAGTATCTTTCCCTCGGTAAGTGTACACGTCACATGGCAATTTTGCTAGACACGCACCACCAACAAATTTTCGTGTCTACTTCATCGGTCTATGCCAATGCGTGTAATAATCATCATTTAGGACTTGGATCCTGCAGCATCATCTCACCCATAACCACCAATTTGCGAGCAGCCTTGGCAAGAAATAGTTCCAATCCTCTGGTTGTGGATAGAAGCAATCTTCTGCGCCGTCATTGCTCACCCAAGAGGAACCCGCATGGGATGAACCGGCACCTTTGTTCCCGTTACCATGTTTGTCCCTTAAACATGTGCCAAACGGCTGGATCAGCAAATGGGTTTGGGTTCCCAATCCCATCGTCAGACCAAGGAGTGTTGTCATTGGACTTCACAATGAATTGCGGATCGAGGAGCAACAGATCATCCTCGAGACTATTGTTGGGGTTTGTTAAGACTACAATGAAAAGCAGCACTGATGCTGTTACTGATGCAACCAAGAACAGGGGAAGGAAAGCTCATGAAGAAGAATCAGTGTATGTGAATGTTGCTGAGAAGAACAGGGGAAGGAAAGAGAGTGAAGAAACAAGAAGTATTGTCGAAAACAGAGAAAGGAAAGAAGTGGAAGACAAGGATTACACCACGTGCAGCATGTGTACATTGAAGAACAAGTATTCTGTTTTTTTTTTTTTGTTGGCAAAAGAACAAGTATTCTGTTTTAAACTTGTAAAGTCAAAAGCTTTCTGTTTCACGTTCTGTTAGTTTTCTTCTTTCAGTTTTTTGGACATCCGTATAAACAGAGTCAAAGAGAGCAAATGCTGATATAAATGCAAGCTCTGTTGATGTAAAACAGATTATGGAATAACAGGAGTTCGACTCTGCTTTCTCTCAACATTCTCACATTCTCTCACTCTTTCTCTATCTTCTTCCGTTCGCAAACTTCATCAGGGTTTAGGAGGAGATCACCGAGAAAGCCACTCCAAAGTTCCATCAATCTAAGGCACCAATGCCCTCTACCCTTATTCTCTCCCATAAAGGGAAAAGAGGAATTTCTTCTGTCCCTCTCTATCAAATAGCCTCCGCTTTGCCTTGCCTCCTTCACGCCTGATTCAATTTCATGATCTAAGTACCATCATGGGTGAGCGAGCCCATGGAGCGCGTCAGCCAGCCAGCCCGACATACAGAGGCCTCATCCGGTTCATCTTTTCATTTACGCAATCCGCGGACATGGCGCGAGAGCCGATTTCGACGAGAACGCGATCGACGGGAGGAAGATCCTTATCCTCTCGGCAGAAATCGCTTGTTACGAGCGACACGTCGACCTTGATCATTGCTGGGGAAGAAACTTGTGTGTATCCTTCAATTTTAGCAAGAACCTGCTATCCTCCAACTTCGTCAATTTTTACGTGATCCAACTTGGGGGGTGTTCCTAATGAAACGACAATCCTGGGTCCTGAATTTCTGGCCATGAAGGTTGATTCTGGAACTACACTTCACTCTTGCGCTTTGCAACGTTGGAAGCGTAGCCATGTCGCAATTGTTGGTCCACCATGACTTTGCTTGACTCTAACTCCATTGTTGCAAAACTAAATCCTTAAAATTGTTGGGAAAATATGGCTACGAATTGGGTAAAACAATGAAGTCGGATCTTTAGAGTACTCAAGTTGGATTTTGAGGCGTAATATCACTTTTTTTAAAGATTTATTTGCCCTTGCTAATGGTCACTGGCAAATTTCCCCCGGGATACAACAAAGTCTCAAATGAGAATACTATATAACAATTCTAGTATTTCTCCAAGATCTCTCATGAGAAACAATTAGAAACAATGACTGTGAGACAATGAAAGAGGATATATGTTTGATCTCAAAACAAATGTATTTATCTTTTTCTTTCGAATAAAGGCAACTCTTAAAAATGTTGCAAAAGGATAAAGGTAACCTTTTGTGAACAAGTACCTCTCAAATGTTAAAAGACATAAAAATTCGAAATAAATAAATAATAAATAATAAATAATCATAACTTTTCGTGAATAGTCACATTATTTCAACAAGACTGTATAGTTAATTTTTTATAGAAATAAATCCGAATATTCAATAAATAAAATTAATAATCGTCATTAGTACCAAATCTCGTCCATGTGCGCACTAACATCTTTTCGATGTGGGACAAGGCATCTCTTCATTTGTTTTATTAACAAATTACCAACGACCATTAGGGTTTGTTGCGACCTTCCAGTGTCAACAAGGTCATATTTAATAGTGAAAGATCTTGTTTGGTCACACACTTTCTCATCTCTATAGTTAGAAGGATTGAGATCTTCACATACTTCGATATCCTCATCATCTTCTGTTGCATCAATAGCCAATGTTGCCTTCCTTGCCATCCTCACCTTTTGTCTCCTTTCCCTTACTTGAAAATAATGCCCATTATTGGATAGGATGTGGTTGTCATCACTCCTACCTAATGCATTAATCTTTCAATCATCACTCTTAAAGTAAACGCCATCATCACTTTCTCTATATTCACTCTGGCTAGCACCCCCTTATTGAAGCCTAGTCGTAGCCTTGACCTCAAGTTCAATCCCAATTTTATCTCCACCCCAGCTTCAACTTCAACTTCACCCTGGCTAGTAGATCGAGCACAAGCGCCAGCACCTGCACGAGCCCCAATTTCGGATAACCTCAAATCGACTTTCTTCATCAACCTGGAAAAATCGAGGTTCCTTTTTCAACAGCTATACGTATGAAGAAGATTGTCTCTATTCTAGGAAATACAACTCGCAGAATTTAACATGAGTGAATCAAAGAAAAGAGGCTAAATAGTCTATGTCAATAGCATTCCTTCCTGATCAAAATGAGCAAAATTGATCGACACGTCCTCTATTGACCCACCTATGGCAAGTTAAGCATTGTTTTGCAAATTTTTCAGTAAAATAGATATACTAGCCATAAAAGAAGAAATAGAACATAAGTGTCACATGTCAAATGACGTTGATGATGTATACATTGGTGGGAAGGCAACATATTGATGAGCCCAAACACTATAAGGGAACCAAAAAGAAAGTATTCCGGTGAACCTAAAAGGCATACGAAGGTCAAAACAAATTTGTACAGCCCTTGCATGAGGCGAAAAATCTGGTGGCACAGGGTGCGGAGGACATGATTATCAAAGAGCAGAACAATTTGATTGTTTAGCTGCTAAAATCAACAGAATGAATCATAGATATGTAGAGAGAAAAGTACCAAAAAAGTCATAAATCTATTGCATTAGTACGAATTCAGTTCAAAACCTTTTAGTTGGACCAATTTAGTTTTAAACATTTTCACATTGATACTAATTCAATTCATTTGGCTAATTTAGATCGGAAATCGTTGATGCGGATGCTAATGATCCTATATGGTATCACCGGTGCTAACATTGACATTTTAAAATAAATTTTCGATTTTGTTTGTTACTTTTTAATTATTTTTCTTTTTTTCTCCTTTCTTTGGATTGTTGCTGGTACCGGCCATTGCCGACAATCGACCACAAGTGGCGAGACCCGCATAGCTTGGGTGAGGGCGGCCCTTGCTGGATTTGGCGAGGGTACAACCCTTGTAGCTTGGGCGAGGGTGGTCCTCACTAAAGGCTACCAAGGCGACCGTCACTAGATCCGGTGAGGGCCATGATGCCCTTGCTGATACCAGCCACACCTCGTTGACCGCCGCTTGTGATTGGTATCAGCCATAATCGAAATAAAGGGGAAAAAAAGGAAAGGAAAAAAAAAGAAATTTAAAAATGTTTATGTTGGCGATATCACGTAGGATTGTTTACATCCACATCATTGATTTCCGGCCAAAATTGGCTGCATGGATTGAATTGATACGAATGTAAAAATATTTATGACTAAATCGGTCAAATTGAAAGGTTTTAGATTAAATTGGTATCAATGCAATAGATTTATGACTTTTTTGATATTTTACCCATACGTAGAATATGTTAGTCATCTTTTCCTACAACTTTTGCACTAAGCTGCAATCAATGGCATTATCACGATCCTTGCATGAGGCACAACTTGTTTTTAGTAAATTCACGGCCAATATGTATTTCATTGGTGCATCGTCAACAAATGGGGGCGGGAATTGTAAAGCTAGATCATCAATAGCAATTCGCTGAGCCTCAAATTGGCATACTATTCTATGACATCCAGATTTTAGAGAGAACCTTGACATCCAAGCAAAAACCACTGACATAAGAAACCTGAAAGCCCCAAATCACCTTGAGCCAGTCGACCAGCAAACGAGTTTTGAACAAGTCAAGCTTTCGAGAGAGAGAATCAAGCGGGAAACTCACCCTAAAGCCCTCAATCTAGCTTTATGGAGCAATCGCGAGAGGCGTAAACGGCGTTGTTCGTGTGGACAAATGGAGCTTTAGAAAAAGCACTAGAGCATGGAGCAAACAAGCTTTGAGAGATAGAGCATGGAGCTTCAGTGGAGAGAACTCGAGCATGGAGAGTTCTGAACGTGGAGCAAGGGGGAAAATAGATGGAGCCCAAGTGAACGAGTTCTCTATTATTTCAGCCACGTCAGATAAAATATAGCATTGTTTTCCTTCACTTAATCCACATTAGCGCCACTTCAGCACCGCTTGAAATCCGTCATTCAAGTCAGCAGTGATTTTAGACAGAGACATAATGAAGAATAAATATCACATGAGTACAATTTTAAAGTTTTTTGTATCATAAAAAGAGCCTATAGTGAACGTGTCATAACTAATATAATTAATAATTAATAGGTTTTAGTTGCGGGGTGTGAAAATTAAATCTACATTTGAAACTAAATTGTCCTCACTCCAACTTCGAGAATGTGAGGATTCGAACCCCCCACCTCCTCCTTCCATATTAGAAGGGTGGTCACTGGAATAAATCCCGATAATTAATGAAAAAAGTTCAAAAAACTCTTTTTGAGGTTTTATGAAATGCATTGACTTTGACTTTTTAAATGTTAAATATCTAAAATCTATCAAAATACACAAATATTATTGTCCATACAATTTTCAGTGCCCCTCAAATTTTTCCGTTGGAGGGGTTATAGAAGAATTGGCTAAGTGGTCAAATATCCAATCCGCAACCTTTACAAATGAGTCATAAGTATCTAATCTAATTATAAGTGATCTTAGTTACTGTCCTCAGATTACGCGCATTAATGAAACTATTTCCATGTGTTCGAGAGAGCAAGTCGAGCACGAATTACGAAATCAATTATGATCAGAAGAAGTAAACAAAAGATAGCACATGAAAGAGGAATCGGAGAACCTTTTTGGGGAGAAAATATTAGGTACCCAAAAGGATCATATCACCCTTACTTTAAACCATTCACATATCGACATGTATCCTCGGGCCTTCACGTAACTTAATTTCAAACTTAGCACGTTATGCTTTCTCTTCTCTCCATCTTCACTCAACTTAGCACTTCATTTGTCTCTCTTCTTTCTTCTCATTCTCTCCCCTCTTTCTTGACCCGATGACATTCTCTCCCAAAGAGCGCTTTCTCCAACCACGGCCGCGCTCTCTCCGACGACGGCAATGCTCCCTTCCGATGATGGCCTCTCTCGACTCCACAGCCTCTTCCTCCTGACCTCTTTCTTTCTAAATGGCACTCTCTCCTAATGCTCGGCTTTTTCCTCCCCTCCGACTTGCGACCGAGAAGCAATCGCTCTGCTCTCTCATCTAATCTTCTTCCATCAACGACTCACTTCCACGCTTTGCTCTGCTCAAAGCCGTTTCTCCCGCCCTTGATCTGCAACAACAATCCCCACTTTTCAGGTTCAATTTTTTCTTTTTACTAGGTTTTTATGTCTGCATCTTTGTTTTAAGTGAAGCTTTGATTGTCAAAATTTCTTGTTTTGCCACAATGCGTGTAGGGTGGCTCTTGCAAAACGAAGAAGCGATCGCTCTGCTCTCTTATCCAATCTTCAATCGCTTCCACACTCGGCTCAGCTCAAAGCCGTCCTTCCCAAGAATCCCTAAATCTATGGCGCATCACAATCCGACTAGGCCTCATCATTTCGCTTCAAGTTGTCTTCAGTGAAAAATATATGTGGATTGTCGGTGTTTTTCTTGATTGCCAAGAACTAACCAACCAAATATTGTAGGATGACACAATGGCTTCTCTGGCAACAGCTGAAATCTGTAACTCAAATGCATTAGTCATGGCAAGCGGTGACCTCCTCGTGCCGTCACCATCACAGCTGTGGCCTTCTCGTGTTGTTTAGTCCTTAAGATTGGTGACCTTCTGCAAAGAGTGGTCCCTCTTGGCTAGGATTTGAAAAATCTCGAAAGGACGAAGTTGCACACACGAGGATTAGTGGCCCAATTAAGGAAAACCTTAAATTTCTAAAACTTTTGACACAGAGAGAGAGAGAGAGAGAGAGAGAGAGAGAGAGAGGAGAGAGTATATCCTCCTGCGATCAAACCCCACTTCGACCTACGTGAGTGTCAAAGACCATAGCCCAATTTTCTCATTTGCATGCACGAATGAAGTCTCTGCCTTCCTATGGAAAGAGAGTACTCTTGAAGTGCTTGATGATTCTCGACTAGAGTAAGGGGAGGTCCGATGCAGCAGTAAATCTCAGGATTGAACAGCCGTGGCATGCTAGATTTCTCACGAAACGAAACCATGAGATGAATTCACAACTTTACAAGTCACAAGTCATCTCTGCAAGATTTTACTTGTACAGAAACAACAAAAGGTCGTATTCATAGTTATGGAAATTATTTGATGAAGTTCTATCAACAACCTTCTTTTCCCCGCTCAGATTACGTAAGAGGGAGATTATGACAACAAAAACTGGTTCCATCGAAGTCAAATGAGCACACAGCGGCAGAACGGAAAACAATGACAAAAGCAGCAACAATAAGATTCCACCCAGAAGAACATCAAAAAATTCAAATGAATTGTATTAGGTACATAATTTAATATTTGATTAGAAACGCTTCATTAAATATAGAAAATAATCTTCCCAGACTTGGGCTTTAAGAGTGAGCGCCGAGGATGGATCGAGAAGTTTCTCTTGGTAGGACAAGATTTGATCGTTTAGAAATTAAATAATTGGTCGATCATACATTTACAAAAAAAAAAAAAAAAAAAAAATCATACAAGTTTTGTTTGTCCATGACAGCTATGTTTTAAGATGAAAAATAGCTACTTTTCACGTAGCTGCATTTTTCTGAGAAATTTAATGGGGGCGCGAATTGCTCCCTGGGTAATAGTTTAAAATCTTCAAAGATATTCCAAAGTTTAGCCGAAATGAGGGAGGGCGAGAGGCCCGCTGCTCTAAGCTAAGTCGGTCCTCGGTGAGATCTCAAAGACATCAGGGCAGAAGAAAGTCGATCTTGAAGATGACAAGCGGAGTTCCACGTTCTACATCTAAGTGCTACGGTTCCAGAATTATTTACTTCCCTTAACATATTTGGAAAAGGGAATAAACCACGAAAAACCCCAAACTTTGTCCCAAGTGACACATTTACCCCAAACTTTTTTTTTTTGTGTCGTGAAAAATTCCAAACTTTCAAACCGTGACACATTTACCCCATAAGGGCATTTTTGTCTTTTTAGTTTCCTTTTTTTTTTTTTTTTTTTTTTTTTTTTTTCTTCTTCTTCCCTCTATCGGCCATGGCGGAGGGAAGCCGGCGCCGTGAGGGCGGCCCTCGCCGGCATGGGGCGAGGGCGGCCCTCGCCGGCGTCAGGCGGCCCTCGCCGGCCGCGGCCCTCGCCGGCTCTGCCATGGCCGGCGGAGGGAAGAAGAAGAAGAAAAAAAAGAAAAAAAAAAAAAGAAAAGACCAAAATGCACTCTAATTTTGGGGTAAATGTGTCATACTTAGAAAATTCAGGGTTTTTAGTGTCGCAAAAAAAAGTTTGGGGTAAATGTGTCACGGTTTGGAAAGTTTGGGGTTTTTCACGGCACAAAAAAAGTTTGGAATAAATGTGTCACTCGGGACAAAGTTTGGGGTTTTTCGTAATTTTTCCCTTTAGAAAAGACGAGAATGGACTCCCTTAAGGTGGCACAGAAAATTGGGACTTCTTAAGCAACAATGTAGGATGACCTAGTAAACTAATGACCTCGAGTAAAGACATTGTTTAAAGCAAAAAAATGCCAACAACACATTCTGTTATGACCTATGATATGAAAAAATACATATATCACTAACTAGAACTTTATACAGGGGTGATCGGCATCAAGTTAGATAAATTCCAGACTTGAAACCTATCATATTATAACTAGTACCCAATTTTTGGAACTGAGAACCCATCTAATTTGCCTCAGAACTGATCCTAAAATCTATCATGTTTCTCCTGTCCGATTCCAAACCCAAGCACCTATTTTTCTCTCGTTCCTTTTTTATGTTTCATTTTTTTTTAGCAAAATGATGGTCCAAAGTAAAAGATGAACAACAGAAATCCCTTATAATCCAAAAGCAACAATCCATAAGATGACTTTGTAAGTATTAACGGTAAAAAGTTCAAAACACTACATAAGACAAATTATAAAACTTCATTCTTCATTCGTCCACAAGATCATTGCTCCAAATTCTAACCACCTGAAAACATAACAAACAGCATGGTTAACCACTTAATGATAGGTTAAATAAGGGCGAGTTGAGAATACGTGAGAGTTGCGAGGCTCGAACAAGCAACAGTGAGCCGCAAGCAAGCAAGCAAGAAGGGTGAGTTGCGAGAGAGAGAGAGAGAGAGAGAGAGAGAGAGTTATGAAGTGTCTGAGTGAGGTAGGAGTCTTGGAGAGAACAAAGACAGAGAGAGACAGGAAAATATGCCAACAAAAATCTAGAGTTTTTAGGCTTTATAAAACTAGTTCCAAAACTGGTCTAGTTCCCAAGTGGTTCTTTACTTAGAACTGAGAATCGGACTGGTTCAAAAAGTATGGAATTGTGAACTAGACTGGTTTAAAAAAATTTGGGACCAGTAACTGGACTGATTCCAACGGGTACTTGAAATCGGACCGATCCTTGGGTCCGTCCGGTCTGGTTCACATGTAGAACTAGTCCGACTGCACAGCTCTGATTTAGACTGAAAGTAGCTAATAAGATTACTCAAATAAGACATGGCAACAAGACGTTCAGCAAACCTGGGGACCAGAGATCGGCATTCTCTTGTTCCTGCTGCTGCAGAGCTATTGCCAATTGACGGTCGGAACTACAAAATTGAAATGTTTGCACTCTTAGCAAAAGGATTAAGTGGTCAATATGTATTTAATTTATGTGGCATGAACAGAAAGAGGCTTTGATGGACAAGAAACACTCAAACTGAAGACATATCTTCAAACCAAATAGTTCAAAAAGCCTAGCCCATTATCAGCACAGTGGTGCAATCATGCAGAGAGCATGAGACTGCCAAGAAATAAACGATTCCTTCACACGGTGCGGTGCAAATAACAAGACCACTGATGTCACTTGGCAAAATCCAGTAAGACTGTTAATATTGCTCAAGCTAGTCTAATCCATTTGAACTATAAACTATAAAACCATAAGAATCCAGCAAGTTTGGATTTTTTACCTCGTATCAGAGCTAGGTGCTGCACTGGCGATGCTGCCATGATAGTCCTGCAGCACGTGAAGGTAAAATTTTTTCAAGGTTATGGCGAAATTCAGAGCACATAAGATAAAAAAATGTACATACAACTGTGCGGGCCATCCAAAACATAAGAAGTTTGAGCTCATCCTCATATTCGATGAATTCTTGAACATGAAAAGTTCCCCTACCAACTTTTGAACCCAAGATGTGCGTTTAAGAGTGAGAATCAAGGATGGATCTAGAAGTTTCTCTTAGTGGGACAACATTTGATCATTTAGTAATTAAATAATCAATTGCTTGTCCACTTAAAAGTATAAAAAAATATTAATATTATATAAGTTTCGTTTGTCTATAACAACTATGTTTTCAAAATTCTTGAATTGTTTATTACAAATTTTGGGGGCAAATTAAAATGAAAAATATTTACTTTTCACATAGCTGTATATTTCTGAGAAAATTGATGGGTGCACCAGCTGTTTTTTGGCCATAAGTAATTTAGTAACAGTTAAAAAACCTGAACCTATTCCAAAGTTTTGACGAAATGAGTAAGGGCAAGAGCCCCCCTACCAAAAAGCTAAGTTGGTCCCCGGTGAGCTCTCAAAGCCATCAGGCTAGAGGAGAGTTTATCTTGAAGATGACAAGTGGAGTTCCATGTTCTATATCTAACTTCCACGATTCCACAAATATGCACTTCCCTTTGTTATCTGCATCCATTACATATTTGGAAAACAACGAGAATGGAGTTCTTTAAGGCAGCACAGAAAACCTGGCTTGGGCGATTTTTACCAGTAACTATGCAGGATGACCCAGTAAACTAATGACCACAAATAAAGACACTGCTTAAAGAAGGGAACTGTCAACAGCGCATTATGTTATGGCGTATGACACAAAAAGAACTTATATCTCCAATTAGAACTTTATACCAATAGCAGCTAACAAGATTACTCAAGTAAGACACAGCAAAAAGATGTTCAGCAAACCTGTTGTGGTTGTTGTTGCTCAAACTCTTGCTGCAGAGCTATTGCCAATTGATGGTCGGAACTACAAAATTGAAGTGTTTGCACTCTTATCAAAAGGATTAAGTAGTCAATATGTATTTAATTTACGTGGCATGAACAGAAAGAGGCTTTAATGGACAAGAAACACTCAAACTGAAGAAACATATCTTCGACCTCCAAATGGTTCAAAAACCCTAGCCAATTATCAACACAGCATTGCAATTATGGAGAGAGAATGAGAATGCTTTTCTGAAGAAACAAACTATTCAGCGACAAGACCACTGACGTCACTTGGCAAAATCCAGTAAGGCTGTTAACATTGCTCAACCTAGTCTAACCCATTTGAACTCTAAAACCATAAGAATCCGATAAGTTAGGATTTTTTACCTTGTATCAGGGCCTCTGTTGATGCTGCCATAACAGTCCTGCAGCACATGAGGGTATGGCGAAATTCAGACCACAAAAGATAAAAGTACATACATACATACATCTGCGCTGGCCATGGCATTATGCTCATCCCATGTATCATTTGTATGACTCACCATTTTACATTCCTTAAAATTGCTGGACATGTAGACGTTGCCCCTTTCGACCTGAAAATGCAGTGCCAGTGCTTAAAAGAAACATCATGCAGACTATCCACGTGGGAAAAAGCAACATAATCAGTTCAGTCTAATAATGCACATAATACGGTATGATTGAAAGATCATCTTTAAAGTAACTTATTTGCCGGAAAGATTAACAGTAACAAAATGCTACATAACACAACAACAAAGAAGGCATGTGAGGTCAAGAATCGATTGTTGAGGCTAGGAGAAATACTTGAAGCTTCACAGGTGGAAAATAGAGTTCCAAGAGGAAGTCCATCCTGCAACCCATCAGTGGGATAGGTAAACTCAAGAAGGAAGTCTATTCACCTGCCTAGAAACTTTGATGGCACCCTCATTCAGTTTGGATCTGGATATAAGAATATCAGAACGTGTCCATGGTTGAGCCAAATCATGCAAGAAATGTAAAACTTATAAGGAAAATCAAAATTTTGAAAGGGAGAGAAATTAAAAAAGTAAAAATAAAAATTCCATCATGTTTAGTAGCTGTTGCATAATTTGTGACTGCAATTCTCATTTATCAAATTGCATTTCTTATTCATAACGCATCTTTTCCCCATTCGACTTGCACAGTTGTAGTAAAAAGAGAGAAGATCCCATAAGTTGAAATAGGTCCAGTTCTCTTAATCATGTGAGGTTATAGACATGAAGTAGAACTAGAAAACTAGTCCTGTTTGGAACAAATTTCACCTTCGTTTCAAAATCATTGAGTTCATGACCAAATTTGGCAGTTACCACCATCATAAGAATAGGTTATGCACTGATTAAATGACCTCACCTCTTTCTATGACCAGTTTAAATAGCCTTAGCCACATCTTGGATTCACTTAAGAAATCCAAATAATGACACTTACCAAAAAAGGACAAACCCGATAAAACAGCTTCAGTTTCAAAGCAGGGAAAAGGATGAAATCAGAACAAACTGATGAAAGTTCTCGTCAATTCCAATGAAATCACGCTTCTTACCTCAGTTAATTTCTTCCACACACGATAGGGTTCATTTAGGAAAGCTTCGTGTGAAGCTAATAAATATAGTTCACCTTGATACTGCAAATGACATGAAAAATTAATTAAAAAGAAATTTCTTCTCTAATCTGGCACAAACAGATGCAATGTCCAACTTTCACAGTAACAATAACAACATACAAGAGATGCAAAACGAAGGCCATGACTGACCTTAAACATGGTACTGAAATGTTCTTTATGAAGGAGCACACAGAGCTCTTCTTCTCCAACATCACGTCGTAGACAAGAAAGGCTGCATTGTTCATGGAGAATTATTATTCAGGATAGAGAATTCATACACATAGTCCTCGATGGCCAACGGATAATTGATAGAAAAATAATAGATGATAGCAAATTCACACACGTACCCATAGGGGGTCGGACTGGATTTGTTGTCCACGATTTTCTGGAACAATTCTCCTAAGAGCAAATTTGGCAGAAGGAGATATGGCATCATGACAAACTTGAAAATAAATTGAACGTCCAGCTGATTACAAAACCTCTTACTCTTTCGTGGGGTCATATTTTGTGCACGAACAAGCTCATCTTGAAGCTCATTATATGACTTGGATCCAATTGCGCTTGCGGTATAATGATCCTAAGAGAAATGTACATAGAAGGATACAAAGGCATTGGCAGCATTAGAATGAGTTGACAGGAGGGAGGAGGACAACGAACTAAAACTAGGGGGGATTTACTCAAACTCTAGATACCAGTAAAGGAAGTGCAGACTTCTTTCTCCTGCCCATGCAAGGGGCTAAGTACCAAAATAGAGAAAGGTCATATACAATACTTCTATCCCAAGAAGAATTGGAATGCGATGAAATGAGATTGGCAGACATTTGATCATGGAGCAAACCACAGCGGTTTCCCCATGTAATCATCAAGCAACCTAAAGTTTTTTTTTTTTTTTGGTAAGGATCAAGCAAACCTAAAGATGGTTTTCGAATAAATCAATAATCCGAATCAGCAGAAGTTAAACATCACCCTAGATAGAAAGTGCTTGTAATCCAAATGAAACTCCTCAAAAGACAAATAGTTTCCACCGTTGATACTGAAAGCCACGTATATGCTACATCTGTTAACCATTTTAATAATAGACAGCAAATGAGGATTATCACTTTCATCCAGATGAAGCAGACATTCACAAGTCACTTAAGAATTTACGCCTAAAAAAGTCACAAGGCAATTGGCACAAAAGCACAGAAACCGAAGAGTTAAAGCACCTTGGGATTGACAATGCAACCATGGTAGAGTGGAATGCCCAGCAGACGAAAGATTTTAAGTTGTGGGAAGTGTGCAAAGTCCTTGATGCTGCAATTAAGAGAATATATCTATTCAAGACCTATAAAAGCATAACGATGCAGGCTACGACTTGAATACTCGTCATAAACTCCATTCAACCTGCTGAACTTTATATTTACAAGAAGGCCAGTCGCAAGACTTTGCAGCAGAGCAGTTGCATCCTGAACTTTCTGTCAACGATTTTGAATGCAATTACATCAATGCCAGTCGCAAGAAGAGAATATAAGATTAACACCCATCATAACCAGAGAAACACTTGACATCCAGGGGACGAGAAAAGTCCATTACCTTCTTATCGCGATTGGAATCAATTATGAATCTGGCCACCCAATACAGCAACTCTTCTTGAGAAAACGCATCTCGATTTGGTAGCTCCTTGAAGTCTAGCAATATAAGCCAATTACCTGCATATGATCCCGACATTCCCCTAGTCACCGACGCACCCAAGAAAATTGCACGAGCTAAGAGAAAATGTTGTATAGTAATGAAGCGAAGCGAGCGGGAACAACACCAAACTCCCCCTCGCCGATTTCTCAACCAGACCAAGTTACAGAATCCATGATCGCCACGGCTGGGATCGCAGCGGCTAAAGACGGAAGCTGGGCAGCCATCGAATTCAATTTCATCCCCAATGAAAACACCACTCCCACAATTGAAGAGGACGCGAGAGAGAGAGAGAGAGAGAGAGAGAGAGAGGAGTTGTTACAGATGGCGATGAGAGAGCAGGGGCCATCGCCTTCCTGAAGGACGATTCGCCTGTTGCGACCCTTGAACTCGATGTGCCTCGTCTGGTAGGCGCGTCCTCCCGCCGCCGCATTCCGAGAGGAAGTAGGAGTGACCACCATGGCGGCGTCGAGAACCGGAGCCTCTCGCGAAGGAGACGACTGGATCGGAGCGAGAAGCAGTGGGCTCGCGAGTGGAAGCGGCGAGCGAGAAGGAAAGTCTTTGAGCCGCCGGGTGCCATTCGGAGTTTTTTTATGGCCGTTGCGGGGGAGGGGGAGGTAAGGACGGAGGGAGACGTCTCTTTGGAAAGACGACGGAAAGTGGAGCGAGAAAGGAAGAGGAGTTTATTATATACGCCAACGAGAAATGATTCTGGCGCGAAAGTCAAACCGCCCGCCACAAAAGACCCAAAACAAATGTAATATGAATTCTGATGCGCAGATTTGGCAGGCATGGAGAATACTGTTAGGATGTCACTTGGGATTTTATGGAATTCTAATCTCCTGTTATAAAAACTTAAATTAATCGATGAAGGCGTAATTTGTTATTTAAATATTTCAATACTTCCTAAACAGGATCATAGTTTAAGACATGATTAACTAATTTTTTCAAGAAATGCCCCTTGTCAACAAGGTACGAGAATTCTGACGATGAGCTTGAGAAGCATGTCGATGCATAAGCATGGAAAAAGATAAAAAGGTGAAGATCATCACAGCAATAACTAGGTGACTTTCCTATGGACCTGATCAATGGTCCAACCTAGGCAACTCGGGTGGAGCGTCAGGGTAAGAAGGCTCTCATATTCTCTCACGCCTTTCCTGTGATTGAACAAAAGCAAAATAATTTAACGGTGCGGTTGTGATTGATTTGTATGTGGGAGAGAGCATCACCTCCGGTCTCTCCTTCCCTGGATTTTTCTTGAAGCTACACCCCCTACGTACTTCCAAAGAAAGTCCAAGCAACAAGTTGTTGTCTACTCGTGCCACCTCTAAAATTCTCTGGAGGAAAATCTGCCAGAGAAAGTTGCCAAGCAATGAGCGCTTGCAGAACTCCATCGACGTCTAGTGCTCCGTGTTATGTAGAGTTTTTATTGAGTGTTGCATAGTACATTGGTGTTGTGAAGTAAAATGAGCAGAGAATGACCTAGTGTGTAGAGAGAAAAGAAAGAGTAAAGTGTGTGCAGTGTCCAGTGCAGTGAGCATACCGTGAGAGAGGTGTGTGTAGCAAATGTTGTGTGGAATAAAGAAAGAAGTGAAGAGTTTGTTTGTATGATTGTGTTTAGTGTCTCTTGCTCACTTGATCCTTTATAAGTAGTATCAGAGTTACGCCACGCAAACCAACGAGTGACATTAGAGCAGGCAGTCGGGGATTGTAAACCTAGCGATCGAGATTTTTATGCACGAAGAAAGTGGTCGGGGACCATTTTAAGTGAGCAAGCAATCCGGGATCATTAAGCCAAGAAGTGGAGCATGCCGAAGTTTCGCCAGTGCACAATTCGAAACTGTGAAGTTTGGGACCGGGCTTACATGATAAAGTGTGGGGCATTATACTCAATCGTGATGATAGATTTCTCGAGTTTGGTAAACGGCGTCGAGAAACTCAACAATATCCGTTATAATAATTGGAGCACTTGCATGTAGTAGTAGTCGCTTAGGACGTATACTAATTTATTTGTTTACGTATTGAGTTACTATATATCTTGGTAACTTAATCAAATATCTACTTTGGAACCATATAATTGAGCTATTGTTGCTTTTTGATTTGAACACTTCTCACTCAATTTCAACCAAGTATTTTTAACTCGAACCATCATTACTTTTAACTTTAGTTATTTACTCTTACATTTTGATAACCTTCAATCTTCTAAATATATCCCCTTGGTCATTTAATTGGATGGCTACTTCTAACTTTCTAACTTGAGCACATCTCTTGCATTCTTCACCTCGAGTCAATATCTCTTTTAATCCTAGTTACTTGTCCTTATCTTTTGCTAAACTTTTAAATTCATTTCCATTGACAGAGAGAGTGTCATGGCATGAAACTGAAAGTGACAGCTGCAGTGAGCGAAGCGAAGCTTCCGTTCACTTGCAACCGGCGGGGAAGGAAATGACGTGACCTGCTTATTTAACTCTGCTTCACACTTCGCCTCGTACTGATGTTCCAGAATCTCCAACGTTAAACAAACCTTAAAATTTGCGACCAACTGGGAAGAAAGCGCGTTGATTGCGCATGCTGCAGCTTCATCTCTCTCCCCGGCAAGCCGACAAGAAATGGTGGAACCTGCACCGGGAATTAAAAAGAGAGGCACAAACCCACTTCGATTTCGCCTCTGTCTGAATGAATCGCCAAGGTAGAATCGAGAGCATTTCTTTCTCTCCCACCAACCACGCCAGCTCCGCCATCATCACCGCCATGCCGGAGACGAAGAAGGCGAAGTAGCAGGAGTCGAAGCAGTAGAAGTTGCTGCCGTGGCGATGTTAAGAATCCAAAGGGAAAAGAACAGAGGAAAAGAAGAGGATATACCGCAACAACAAAGGGCTCTGTCAATCTCAATTAATTTCGTGACCTTAAAAAAGGAAAATCCCATTTATGCCGTGCGCCACAAGAGAAAATCTCTTTTTATTATGATTTGCCGAAGGAAAAAACAATAATTTCTTTCTGTATTTTTTTTTTTTTAATCTTATATGTTGAGTGTGATGATGAGCCAGGCAAATTGGTATCGTCATTTATGATTATACCTGAAACTGACATAATTGATAAAGCACACATTGCTTGTTTCGGGATATCGATCTTCAAGATAAATAATTTTATATTTGATTGTTCGATTTGAATTTTTTCTTCACTCTAAAGGGACGATTTTCCATCATTTTTCAATATACTAGATCCTAATAGACTACTCTTATTGAGAGAAGTAGTGCATTCGTTGCATTATAGGCTTACTCTTACTCTTCATGTTTCTACAAACATATAATATTAGAGGCCACTAGAAATTTCGAGTGAAATCACAAAGTGGATGCATCATTCGCATACATCTAGGAAGCACCCGTACTTTCGGAAGCCTTCTTGTCATACGGGACACTCCGACACATGTTCAACACTTAATTAACAGGTGTCGAAAAATGTTTAACTCTCTCAACACTTTCCAATATGCGAGTCCGGAATTCCGACGTGTGATTTTGAAACTGGCGTAGTTGATAAAGCACTCATTGCTTGCTATGGGATATCGATCTTCAAGACAAATAATTTTATATTCGATTGTTTGATTTGAATTTTTTCTTCATTTTGAAGGAACAATTTTTCATCATTTTTTGATAGGGCTTTACTAACATAATAGAGTCTTAAGGTTACTATAAGAATAATAGTTTGTTGTGAGTTATAAATTCTTAAAGGAGTAGGCCCTATAATAATTTATAATTATGTGTTATTTGACTTTTTGTCAACAGTAGATTAAAAACTGGCACACAATCTTTTCTCTTTTTAATATACTAGATCTCAACGGACTACTCCTATTGAGAGAAGTAGTGGAGTCATTGCAATGTAGGCTTACTCTTGCTCTTCATCTTTCTACAAACATATAATATTAGAGGCCTCTAGAAATTTTAAGTGAAATTATGAAGTGGATACATCATTTGCATACATCTAAGAAGCATGACACTTTTGAGAGCTTTTTAATTGTGTTGGAGTATCCGATACTTGACCAACAAATATCAGAAATTGGTCAACACTTTTTGACATGTGAGTTTGGAATTTCATCAAATGATTCTGACATGCACAGGGCTAATTTTAAAAAATTTTAATAAATGAGAGGGTCAAAATAAAAATACGTAAAAAATAAAAAAAAAATTCGGAAAGAAGAAAAACCCATTCTTTTCTTCTCTTCTAACTTTTACTACCTAAAACACACAATTTACCTTTCAAGTTTGTTTGTTTCTCTTTTCTTTGGACATGCTCTGATATGCCAGTCCAAAATGTGGATTGCTTTTTTTTCACATGAGTTTTATGGATTATTTGAATGGAGTTGAAAATGGCAAATTGAAATAATAAATGATATTAACAAATGGTGAATTAATATTCTTAATGTAAATTCATTATAGGCTATTTTATTTATTTATTTGTGAATTTGAATCAAACTAATTTGATTAAAATAATCATAAAAATGATAAATATAAAAATATATATTTAATATACAACATGTCTTAACGTATTGGAATTCTCTATTTTTTTAGGAACGACGTGTTGGAGTATCGTATCTTGTCGTGTCGCATGTTTGTGTCGATACTATTCGGGCATATGCACATCAAATTGAACTTGTACTATACTAGTCTACTGAGCAAGACAACATATTTATGAGCAAAGAGGGTCAACTCAAAATGTCTATCGGAGTCATATAATTCAAAATGTCTATCGTAGTCATATAAATCACAATCTTTTTCTTCTCTGGATACTTAACAAGTGTCTTGAGACATGCAAAGGAAAAACACTAAAAAAATTGACATGTTTAAAACATGCAAGATCGATGACTCTAAAGGGAAACCTCTCACATAATCAGTTTTTGAGCAAGAATTGTCATGCAATCTATATGTAAGATGCTTGTTTGTTTCTTTGGCTTCTAGAGCGAATATATTCTTCTCCAACTGTCTTGATTAAAAAAGTTTTTTCTTTTTTCAACCAACTACTGTAAATGGACTATTCACATTTGGACACACATTTTGCATAAATCTTTTGTAGATCACTTCTCTCTCTCTCTCTCTCTCTCTCTCTTTTTGCTTTCCAATCAATAGAGGAGTCATTTATGATTGCACATTTTTACACTACTCTCTTATATTGAGTATGAGACTCAAATCGTATGCCTAACTGAAACTATAATCATGTATGGTCACCATTAGGGTTTGTTGCGACCTTCCAGTGTCGACAATGTCATATTTAATAGTGAAAGATCTTGTTTGGTCACACACTTACTCATCTCTATAATTAGAAGGATTGAGATCCTCACATACTTCGATATCCTCATCATCTTCTATTGCATTAATAGCCAATGTTGCCTTCCTTACCATCCTCATGCCCATTATTGGATAGGATGTGGTTGTCATCACTCCTAGCTAATGCATTAATCTTTCAATCATCGCTCTTAAAGTAAACGCCATCATCACTTTCTCCATATTCACTCTGGCTAGCACCCCTTTATTGAAGCCTAGTCGTAGCCCTGACCTCAAGTTCAATCCCAATTTTATCTCCACCCCAGCTTCAACTTCAACTTCACCCTGGCTAGTGGCTCGACCCCAAGCGCCAGCACCTGCACGAGCCCCAATTTCGGATAACCTCAAATCGACTTTCTTCATCAACCTAGAAAAATCAAGGTTCCTTTTTCAACAGCTATGCGTATGAAGAAGATGATCTCTATTCTAGAAAATACAACTCGCAGAATTTAACATGAGCGAATCAAAGAAAAGAGGCTAAATAGTCTATGTGAATAGCATTCGTTCCTGATCAAAATGAGCAAAATTGATCAACACGTCCTCTATTGACCCACCTATGGCAAGTTAAGCATTGTTTTGCAAATTTTTCAGTAAAACAGATATACTAGCCATAAAAGAAGAAATAAAACATAAGTGTCACATGTCAAATGACATTGATGATGTATACATTGGTGGGAAGGCAACATATTGATGAGCCTAAACACTAAAAGGGAACCAAAAAGAAAGTATCCTGGTAAACCTAAAAGGCACACGAAGGTCAAAACAAATTTGTACAGCCCTGGCATGAGGCGAAAAATTTGGTAGCATAGGGTGCGGAGGACATGATTATCAAGAGCAGAACAATTTGATTGTTTAGCTGCTAAAATCAATGGGATGAATCATAGATATGTAGAGGGAAAAGTATTAAAAAAGTCATAAACCTATTATATTTGTATTAATTTAGTTCAAAACCTTTTAATTGAACCTATTTAGTTTTAAACATTTTCACATTGATATCAATTCAGTTCATTCGGCCAATTTAGATCGGAAATCATTGATGCGGATGCTAATGATCCTATATGGCATCACCCGTGCTAACATTGACATTTTAAAATAAATTTTCGATTTTTTTATAACGTTTTAATTTTTTTTTCATTTTTTCATTTTTTTTCCTTTTTTTTTCCTCCTTTCTTTGGATTGTTGCTGGTACCAGCACCGGCCATTGCTAGCAATCGGCCACAAGTGGCGAGACCTACATAGCTTGGGTGAGGGCGACCCTTACCGGATCTGGCGAGGGTGCAACCCTTGTGGCCTAGGCGAGGGCGGCCCTTGCTAAAGGCTGCCGGGACGACTGTCACTAGATCTGACGAGGGCCATGATGCCCTCGCTGATACCAGCCACATCACTGACTGCTGCTTGTGGCTGGTATCAGCCATAATCGAAATAAAGGGAAAAAAAAAAGGAAAAAATTTAAAAATTTGTAAAAAATTATTTTAAAATGTTTACGTTGACGATGTCATGTAGGATTGTTCACATCTCGCATCATTGATTTCGACCAAAATTGGCTGCATGGATTGAATTGATACGAATATGAAAAGGTTTAAGATTAAATCGGTCCAATTGAAAGGTTTTAAACTGAATCGATATGAATGCAATAGGTTTATGACTTTTTTTTTTTTATACTTTATCCATATGTAGAATATGTTGGGAAAAGTGTCAAAAAAGTCCTAAACCTTTTGCCTTTGTGCCGATTTAGTCATAAACCTTTTTTTGGTGCCGATTTAGTCCTAAACATTTTTACGTTGTGCCAATTCAGTCCTTTCCGGCCAATTTGGCCGGATTTTGCTGACCCGGACACCGGCCGCCTTGCTGACGTGGACAACTTTTAATAATATTTTAATATTTTTAAATATTTTTATTTTTATTTTTATTTTTGTTTTTGTTTTTGTTTTTTTCTTTTTCCTCCAACCGGTCGCCGGTCCGGCGACCGGCCAGGCGACGGCCGGTGAGAGCGAGGCCGACCTCGCCGGCCACCTCGCTGATCCGGCGAGGCGAGCCTCGCCCATGGCCGGCGAGGGCGAGCCTCGCCCATGGCTGTCCCTCGCCGGATCCGGCGAGGTCGAGCCCCGCCGGCCATGGGCGAGGCTCGCCCTTGCCGGATCCGGCGAGGCCATGGCCGTTCCTCGCCGGATCTGGCGAGGTCGAGCCCGCCGGCCATGGGCGAGCCTCGCCCATGGCCGGCGGGGCTCGACCTCGCCGGATCCAGCGAGGGCAAGCCTCGCCGAGATCCGGCCGTCGCCTCTGGCCGGTCGCCGGACCGCGACCGGGCCGGAGGGAAAAAAAAAAAATAATAAAAAAAATAAAAAAATATTAAAATATTAAAATATTATTAAAAGTTGTCAACGTCGCGCCGATAAGGCCACGTCGGCCCGGCCGGTGTCCAGTCAGCAAAATCCGGCCAAAATTGGCCGGAAAGGACTAAATTGGCACAACATAAAAAGGTTTAGGACTAAATCGGCACCAAAAAAAGGTTTAGGACTAAATCAGCACAAAGGGAAAAGGTTTAGGACTTTTTTGGCACTTTTCCCAGAATATGTTAGTCATCATTTTCCTGTAACTTTTGCACTAAGCTGCAGTCAATGGCATTATCACGATCCTTGCATGAGGCACAACTCGTTTTTAGTAAATTCATGGCCAATCATTGAGTATGTATTTCATTGGTGCATCGTCAACAAATGGAGGCAGGAATTGTAAAGCTAGATCATCAATAGCAATTCGCTGAGCCTCAAATTGGCATACTATTCTATCACATCCAGATTTTAAAGAGAACCTTAAGATCCAAGCAAAAACCACTGATATGAGAAACCTGAAAGCCGCAAATCACCTTGAGCCAGTCGACCAGCAAACGAGTGAACAAGTCAAGCTTCCGAGAGAGAGAATCAAGCGGGAAACTCACGCTAAAGCCCTCAATCTAGCTTTATGGAGCAATCGCGAGAGGGGTAAACGGCGATGTTCGTGTGGACAAATGGAGCTTTAGATAAAGCACTAGAGCATGGAGCAAACAAGCTTTGAGAGATAGAGCATGAAGCTTCAGTGGAGATAACTCGAGCATGGAGAGTTCTGAAAGTGGGGCAAGGGGGAAAATAGATGGAGCCCAAGTGAACGAGTTCTCTATTATTTCAGCCACGTCAGATAAAAAATAGCATTGTTTTCCTTCGCTTAATCCACATTAGCGCCACTTCAGCACCGCTTGAAATCCGTCATTCAAGTTAGTAGTGAGTACAATTTTTTAATTTTTTTGTCATAAAAAGAGTCTATAATAAATGTGTCATAACTAATACAATTAATAATTAATAATTAATAATTTTTAGTTGCAAGATATGGAAGTCAAATCTATACTTAAAACTAAATCGTTCTCGTCCCAATGCCGAGAACGTGGGGATTCGAACCCCACACTTTCCCATTCCATGTTGGAAGGGTGGTCACTAGATGAAAAAAGTTCAAAAAACTCTTTTTTAGGTTTTGTGAAATGCATGGACTTTGACTTTTCAAATGTTAAATATCTAAAATCTATCAAAATACACAAATATTATTGTCCATAAACTTTTCAGTGACCTTCAAATTTTCCGTGGGAGGGGTTATAAAAGAATTGGTTAAGTGGTCAAATATCCGATCCGCGACCTTTACAAATGAGTCATAAATATCTAATCTAATTATAAGTGATCTTTAGTTACTGTCCTCGGATTACGCGCATTAATGAAACTATTTCCATGTGTTCGCGAGAGCTAGTGGAGCACGAATTACGAAATCAATTATGATCAGAGGAAGTAAACAAAAGATAGCACAAGAAATAGGAATCAGAGAACCTTTTTGGGGAGAAAATATTAGGTACTCAAAAGGACCATATCATCCTTACTTTGAACCATTCACACATCGACATGTTTCCTTGGCCTTCACGTACACGTCATTTCTCTCTCCTCTGTTCTTCTCACCCTCTCCTCTCTTTCTTGACCCGATGACATTCTCTCCCAAATAGTGCTTCCTCCAACCACGGCCGCACTCTCTCCAATGACGGCAATGCTCCCTGCCGATGATGGCCTCTCTCTACTCCATAGCCTCTTCCTCCCAACCTCTTTCTTTCTAAATGGCACTCTCTCCTAATGCTCGGCTTTCTCCTCCTCTCCGACTTGCGATCGAGAAGCAATCGCTTTGCTCTCTCATCTAATCTTCCATTGACAACTCACTTCCACACTTTGCTCTGCTCAAAGCCGTTTTCTCGAGAAGCCCTGATTTTGCCACGACAATCCCCACTTTTCAGGTTCAATTTTTTCTTTTTACTAGGTTTTTATGTCCGCATCTTTGTTTTGGGTGAAGCTCACATGTTGATTGTCAAAATTTCTTGTTTTGCCACAATGCGTGTAGGGTGGTTCTTGCAAAACGAAGAAGCGATCACTCTACTCTCTTATCTGATCTTCAATTGCTTCCACACTCAGCTCAGCTCAAAGCCGTCCTTTCCAAGAAGCCCTAAATCTGTGGCGCATTGCAATCCGACTAGGCCTTATCATTTCGCTTCGGGTTGTCTTCATTGAAAAATATATGTGGATTGTTGGTGTTTTTCTTGATTGCCAAGAACTAACCAACCAATATTGTAGGATGACACAATGGCTTCTCTGGCAACAGCTGAAATCTGTAACTCAAACGCATTAGTCATCGCAAGTGGTGACCTCCTCGTGCCGTCACCATCACAGCTGTGGCCTTCTCGTGTTGTTTAGTCCGTAAGATTGGTGACCTTCTGCAAAGAGTGGTCCCTCTTGGCTAGGATTTGAAAAATCTCGAAAGGACGAAGTTGCACACACGAGGATTAGTGGCCCAATTAAGGAAAACCTTAAATTTCTATAACTTTTGACATACAGAGAGAGAGAGAGGGGGGCGGGTGGGGAGAGAGAGAGAGTATATCCTCCTGCGATCACACCCCACTTCGACCTACGTGAGTGTCAAAGACCACAGCCCAATTTTCTCATTTGCATGCACGAATGAAGTCTATGCCTTCCTATGGAAAGAGAGTACTCTTGAAGTGCTTGATGATTCTCGACTAGCGTAAGGGGTGGTCCAATGCAGCAGTAAATCTCAGGATTGAACAGCCGTGGCATGCTTGATTTCTCACGAAACGAAATCATGAGATGAATTCAGAACTTTACGAGCCACAAGTCATCTCCGCGGGATTTCACTTGTACAGAAACAACAAAAGGTCGTATTCATAGTTACGGAAATCATTTGATGAAGTTCTGTCAACAACCTTCTTTTCCCCGCTTAGATTACGTAAGAGGGAGACTATGACAACAAAAACTGGTTCCATCGAAGTCATATGAGCGCATAGCGGCAGAATGGAAAACAATGACAAAAGCAGCGACAGTAAGGGAGTGTTTGTTTTCATTTCTTGTTTTTGTTTTTAAACAAATTTTTGTTTTTTCTTTTTTTTTTTTTTCAGGAAACAAAAATGAACTAATCCGCATTTGTTTGCGTTTTTGTTCCAAATTTTTTTTTTGTTCCCAAAAATACATTTAGAACAGAAACAAGAAACAAAAAAAATCTTGTTTCTTCTTAAATTTAAGAACAAATTTTCTCTCTCCTCTATATATTATATATATATATATATATATTTTTTTTTTTTTTTTTTTGGGTAAAGGATCTCTCCTCTATTTTCTTCTCTCTTTTTTCTTCTTTTTTCGTTCTTTTTTTTTTTGGCTGGTCGCCGACCTCGGCCATGGCCGCCGACGGCCAGGCCGTCCGAGGGCCAACGACCTCGGCGGAGCGTCGCCGCCCCCGCCAGGCTCGGCCTCGCCGAGGGCCGGCAAGCCTCACCATGGCTGGGGGAGGCCACTAGCCCTCGTCGGCCGGTCGCCGACCATGGCCGAGGCCGGCGATCGACCAAAAGAAGAAAAAAAAAAAAAAAAAAAAAAAAAGAAAAAAAAAGGAAAAATAAATAAGAAAAATAAGAAAAAATTAGAAAAAATTAAAAGAAATAAAAAAATTATACAAATTTACCAAAAGTGTTTTTGTTCTTTTTATATTTCGAACAAATTTACCAAACGCGTTTTTTGTTCAAAAATTATTTCCCTGGAGCGAAATACTTTTTTTCTATTTCGTTCACGAAGCAATTTTTAAATATAAATGTTACCAAATGCACCCTAAGATTCCACCCGAAGAACATCAAAAATTCAAATAAATAGTATTCGGTACATAAATTTAAAATTTGATTAGAAAGCGTTCATTAAGTATAGAAAATAATCTTCCCAGACTTGGGCTTTAAGAGTGAGCTTCAAGGATGCATCTAAAAGTTTCTCTTGGTAGGACAAGATTTGATCGTTTAGAAATTAAATAATTGATTGATCATACATTTAAAAAAAAAAAAATCATACAAGTTTTGTTTGTCCAATGACAGCTATGTTTTAAAATGAAAAATATCTACGTTTCACGTAGCTGTATACTTCTGAGAAATTTAATTGGGGCGCGAGTTGCTCCATAGCCAAAAGTAATTTAGTAATAGTTTAAAATCTCTGAACGTATTCCAGAGTTCTGCCGAAATGAGGCAGGGCGAGAGGCCCGCTGCTCTAAGCTAAGTCGGTCCTCGCTGAATCTCAAAGCCATCAGGGTAGAAGAAAGTCGATCTTGGAGATGACAAGCGGAGTTCCACGTTCTACATCTAAGCGCTACGGTTCCAGAATTATGTACTTCCCTTAACATATTTGGAAAAAGACGAGAATGGACTCCCTTAAGGTGGCACAGAAAATTGGGACTTCTGAAGCAACAATGTAGGATGACCTAGTAAACTAATGACCTCGAGTAAAGACGTTGTTTAAAGCAAAAAAATGCCAACAACACATTCTGTTATGACCTATGATATGAAAAAATACATATATCACTAACTAGAACTTTATCCAAGGGGTGATCGGCATCAAGTTAGATAAATTCCAGACTTGAAACCTATCATATTATAACTAGAACCCAATTTTGGGAACTGAGAACCCATCTAATTTGCCTTAGAACTGATCCTAAAACCTATCATGTTTCTCCCGTCCGATTCCAAACCCGAGCACCTATTTTTCCCTCGTTCCTTTTTTCTGTTTCATTTTTTTTAACAAAATGATGGTCCAAAGTAAAAGATAAACAACAGAAATCCCTTATAATCCAAAAGCAACAATCCATAATATGACCTTGTAAGTATTTACAGTAAAAAGTTCAAAACACTTCATAAGACAAATTATAAAACTTCATTCTTTATTTGTCCACAAGATTATTGTTCCAAATTCTAACCACCTGAAAACATAACAAACAACATGGTTAACCACTTAATGATAGTTTAAGTAAGGGCGAGTTGAGAATATGTGAGAGTTGCGAGGCTCGAACAAGCAACGTTGAGCCACAAGCAAGCAAGGAGGGTGAGTTGCGAGAGAGAGAGAGAGAGAGAGAGAGAGAGAGCTATGAAGTGTCTAAGTGAGGTAGGAGTCTTGGAGGGAGAGACGGGAAAATATGCCAACAAAAATCTAGAGTTTTTAGGCTTTATAAAACTAGTTCCAAAATTGATCTGGTTCTCAAGTGGTTCTTTACTTAGAACTAAGAATTAGACTGGTTCAAAAAATTTGGAATCGTGAACTAGATTGGTTTAAAAAATTTAGGACCAGTAACTGGACTAATTCCAATGGTACTTGAAATCGGACCGATCCTTGGGGCAATCTGGTTTGGTTCACATGTAGAACTAGTCCGACTGCACAACACTGATTTAGATTGAAAGTAGCTAATAAGGGCGCGTTTGGTAATGATTACATTCGAGAACCGATTTTGACAAGAAATGATTATTTTTTATTTTGTTTCTGGGAACTGATTCTGAATAAAAGAACACGTTTGGTAATCGTCCAAAATTTCGATTACGGAATAGAATTGCGTTTGATAACATGTTCTTTGATTACATTTCCAAATTATTTTCTTTTAATTTTTAAATAATTTTTTTACTTTTTCTTTTCTTTTTTTTTTTTTCCTTTTTCTCCTATTCTTTTTCTTCTTCTTGTGGCCGGTCGCCGGTCCGGAGGTCACCGACCCTCGTCCGAGGCCGGCCCTCATCGGCCGGGCAAGGCTCGCCCGGCCCCGCCGAGCCTTGTTGGTGGCTAGGCTAGCCTCGTCGAGGCTAGGCGAGGCCCGCCCGGCCCGGGCGGGGCGAGCCTCGGCCGGGCGAGGCTCGCCTGGCCACCTGATGGGCAAGCCTCGTTGGTCCAGCCCCGGCAAGACTCGGCCTCGCCAAATCTAGCGAGGTCGAGCCTCACCGGTGAACAGGCAGGCCTCGCCGGTGGCTGGGCTTTGCCTTCGCCGAGCTCACCGAACCGACGGCCGACGACCGGTGGTGGGCGGTGGCGGGCGGTGGACGGCGGCGGGTGGTGGCGGGTGGCAATCGAGGGATGGTGGAAGAGAAGAAGAAGAATTTTACTATGTTGATTCTTTTTTTTATTCTTGGACGCAAAATCATTTTTTTTTTTTTATTCTCAAATCTTGTCTCAAACTGATTCCGGGAACAAATTTGTTCCGGGAATCAATTTGGGACAAGAATTTTACCAAACGCAATTCTCATCCAAACTGATTCTGGAAACAAAAAATCAGAATCAGGCACTATTTGACATGTTATCAAACAGGGCCTACGATTACTCAAATAAGACATGGCAACAAGATGTTCAACAAACCTGGGGAACGGAGATCAGCATTCTCTTCTTCCAGCTGCTGCTGCAGAAGTCTTGCCAATAGTTCGTCACCACTACATAGAAGTTTTTGCACTCTCAGCAAAAGGCTCAAGAAGTTAAAAGTACTTAATTTATTTGGCACGAAGAGAAAGAGGCTTTAATGGACAAGAAACACTCAAACTGAAGACATATCTTCCAACCAAATAGTTCAAAAAGCCTAGCCAATTATCAGCGCAGTGGTGCAACCATGCAGAGAGCATGAGACTGCTAAGAAATAAACGATTCCTCCACACGGTGCGGTGCAGATAACAAGACCACTGACGTCACTTGGCAAAATCCAGTAAGACTTTTAATATTGCTCAAACTAGTCTAATCCATTTGAACTATAGAACCATAAGAATCCAACAAGTTAGGATTTTTTACCTCGTATCAGGGCCTGTAAGTGCTGAACTGGTGATGCTGCCATGATAGTCCTGCAGCATGTGAAGGTAAAATTTTTTTCAAGTTTATGGCGAAATTCAGAGCACATAAGATAAAAATATGTACATACAGCTGTGCGGGCCATCCAAAACATAAGAAGTTTGAGCTCATCCTCATATTCGATGAATTCTTGGACATGAGAAGTTCCCCTACCAACTTTTGAACCCGAGATGTGCATTTAAGAGTGAGAACCAAGGATGGATCTAGAAGTTTCTCTTAGTGGGACAACATATGATCATCTAGTAATTAGATAATCAATTGCTCGTCCGCTTAAAAGTACAAAAAAAATATTAATATTATATAAGTTTTATTTGTCTATAACAACTATGTTTTCAAAATTCTTGAATTGTTTATTACAAATTTTGGGGGCAAATTAAAATGAAAAATATTTACTTTTCACATAGCTGTATATTTCTGAGAAAATTGATGGGTTTTGGCCAAAAGTAATTTAGTAACAGTTAAAAAACCTGAACATATTCCAAAGTTTTGACGAAATGAGTAAGGGCAAGAGCCCCCCTACCGTAAAGTTAAGTCGGTCCCCGGTAAGCTCTCAAAGTCATCAGGCTAGAGGAGAGTTTATCTTGAAGATGACAAGTGGAGTTCCATGTTCTATATCTAACTTCTACGATTCCACAAATATGCACTTCCCTTTGTTATCTGCATCCATTACATATTTGGAAAACAACAAGAATGGAGTTCTTTAAGGCAGCACAGAAAACCTGGCTTGGGCGATTTTTACCAGTAACTATGCAGGATGACCCAGTAAACTAATGACCACAAATAAAGACACTGCTTAAAGAAGGGAACTGCGACACAAAAAAGTACTTATATCTCCAATTAGAACTTTATACCAATAGCAGCTAACAAGATTACTCAAGTAAGACACAGCAACAAGATGTTCAGCAAACCTGTTGTGGTTGTTGTTGCTCAAACTCTTGCTGCAGAGCTCTTGCCAATTGATGGTCGGAACTACAAAATTGAAGTGTTTGCACTCTTAGCAAAAGGATTAAGTAGTCAATATGTATTTAATTTATGTGGCATGAACAGAAAGAGGCTTTAATGGACAAGAAACACTCAAACTGAAGAAACATATCTTCATCCTCCAAATAGTTCAAAAACCCTGGCCAATTATCAACACAGCATTGCAATTATGGACAGAGAATGAGAATGCTTTTCTGAAGAAACAAACTATTCAGCGACAAGACCACTGACGTCACTTGGCAAAATCCAGTAAGGCTGTTAACATTGCTCAACCTAGTCTAATCCATTTGAACTCTAAAACCATAAGAATCCAATAAGTTAGGATTTTTTACCTCGTATCAGGGCCTGTAAGCGCTGCACCATTGATGCTGCCATGATAGTCCTGCAGCACATGAGGGTATGGCAAATTCAAACCACAAAAAATAAAAATACATACATACATACATACATACATCTGTGCTGGCCATGGCATTATGTCATCCCATGTATCATTTGTATGACTCACCTTACATTCCTCAAAATTGCTGGACACGTACACATCCCCTCCATCCTGAAAATGCAGTGCCAGTGCTTAAAAGAAACATCATGCAATTCTCATTAATCAAATTGCATTTCTTATTCATAACATATCTTTTCCCTATTCAACTTGCACAGTTGTAGTAAAAAGAGAGAAGATCCCATAAGTTGAAACAGGTCCAGTTCTCTTGATCATGTGAGGTTACAGACATGAAGTAGAACTAGAAAACTAGTCCTGTTTGGAACAAATTTCACCTTCGTTTCAAAATCATTGAATTCATGACCAAATTTGGCAGTTACCACCATCATAAGAATAGGTTATGCATTGATTAAATGACCTCACCTCTTTCTATGACCAGATTAAATAGCCTTAGCCACATCTTGGATTCACGTAAGAAATCCAAATAATGACACTTACCAAAAAAGGACAAACGCAATAAAACAGCTTCAGTTTCAAAGCAGGGAAAAGGATGAAATCAGAACAAACTGATGAAAGTTCTCGCCAATTCCAATGAAATCATGCTTCTTACCTCAGTTAATTTCTTCCACACACAATCAGGGTCATTTAGGAAAACCTTGTTTGAAGCTAATAAATATAGTTCACCTTCATGCTGCAAATGGCATGAAAATTAATTAAAAAGAAATTTCTTCTCTCATCTGGCACAAACAGATGTAATGTCCAACGTTCACAGTAACAATAAAAACATACACGAGATACAAAAAGAAGCCCATGGCTGACCTTAAACATGGTACTGAAATGTTCATTATGAAAGAGCACACAAAGCTGTCCTTCTTTAACATCACGTCGTAGACAAGAAAGGCTGCATTGTTCATGGAGAATTATAATTCAGGATAATAAATTCATACACATAGTCCTCGATGGCCAACTGATCACTGATAGAAAAATAATAGAGGATAGCAAATTCATACACGTACCCATAGGTGGTCGGACTGGATTTGTTGTTCACAAATATCTGGAATAAATCTCCTAAGAGCAAATTTGACAGAAGGAGATACAGCATCATGACAAATTTGAAAGTAAATTGAAATGTCCAGCTGATTACAAAACCTCTTACTCTTTTGTTGGGTCATATTTTGTGCACGAAGGTCATACTCAAGCTCATCTTGAAGCTTATCATATGACTTGGATCCAATTGTGCTTGCAGTATAATGATCCTAAGAGAGATGTACATAGAAAAATACAAAGGCATTGGCAGCATTAGAATGAGTTGACAAGAGGGAGGAGGACAACGAACTAAAACTAGGGGGAATTTACTCAAACTCTAGATTCCAGTAAAGGAAGTGCAGACTTCTTTCTCCTGCCTATGCAAGGGGCTAAGCAGCAAAATAGAGAACGGTCATAAACAATACTTCTATCCCAAGAAGAATTTAAATGCGATGAAATGAGATTGGCAGACATTTGATCATGAAGCAAAGCACAGCGGTTTCCCCATGTAATCATCAAGCAAACCTAAAGTTGGTTTTCGAATAAATCAATAATCCGAATCAGCAGAAGTTACTCCAGATAGAAAGTGCTTGTAATCCAAATAAAACTCCTCAAAAGACAAATAGTTTCCACCGTTGATACTGAAAGCCACGTATATGCTACATCTGTTAACCATTTTACTAGTAGACAGCAAATGAGGATTATCACTTTCATCCAGATGAAGCAGACATTCACTCACTTGAGAATTTACGCCTACAAAAGTCATGAGGCAATTGGCACAAAAGCACAGAAACTGAAAGGTTAAAGCACCTCGGGATCGACAATGCAACCATGGTAGAGTGGAATGTGCAGCTGATGAAAGATTTTAAGTTGTGGGCTCTGTCCAAAGTCGTCTGTTCTGCAATTAAGAGAATATATATATATATATATATATATATATATATATATATATATATATATATATATATATATATATATATTTAAGATCTATAAAAGCATAACGATGCAGGCGACGACTTGAATACTTGTCATAAAGTCAATTCAACCTGTGGAACTTTATATCTACATGAAGGCCAGTCGCAAGACGCCGCAGCAGTTCAAATGTGTCCATGGTTTGATATTCATCAGAGCCAGCACCCTCATTCTGCAACATTTCCAAAGAGGGAAAAAGAAGAGAATAGAAGATTAACATCCATCATAACCAGAGAAACACTTGACATCCAGGGGACAAGAAAAGTCCATTACCTTCATATGGTCGTCGAGAGGAATTATTAGTTTGGCCACCCAATGCACCAATTCGTCTTGAGAAAATGCAGATCGATCTGGTAGCTCCTCGAAGCCTAGCAATATAAGCCAATTACCTGCCGACATTACCCTAGTCACTGACGCACCCAAGAAAATTGCACGAGCTAAGAGATATTGTTGCGTTGTGATGAAGCGAAGGGGAACGACACCAAATTCCCCCTCGCCGATTTCTCAACCAGACCAAGTTACAGAATCCATGATCGCCACGGTTGGGATCGCAGCAACTAAAAACGGAAGCTGGGCAGCAATCGAATTCAATTTCATCCCCAATGAAAACACCACTCCCACAACCGAGCAAACGCAGTACCTTAAAAAACATCGATTGGAAGCACAAGAGCCCCGAACCCTAGAGACCCGCAATTGAAGAGGACGAGAGAGAGAGAGAGAGAGAGGAGTTGTTACAGATGGCGATGAGAGAGCAGGGGCCATCGCCTTCCTGGAGGACGATTCGCCTGTTGCGACCGCGGAACTCGATGTGCCTCGTCTCGTAGGAAGTAGGAGGGTCCGGCATGGCGGCGTCGAGAACCGGAAACTCTTGCGAAGGAGACGACCGGATCGGAGCGAGAGGAGTGGGCTCGTGAGTGGAAGCGGCGAGCGAGAAGGAAAGTCTTTAGAGCCGGATGCCATTGTGATGCGGGAGCATCCTCAGAACACTCTGGAACCACTCGCCCCATCACATCCACCGTAGCTCCATCGACTAACTCAGAACATTCTGGAATCACTCCGTCTCATCTCGCATCACATCATTGAAGTTTTATGGCCGTTGGGGGAGGAAGATAAGGAAGGAGGGAGGCGTCTCTTGGAAAGACGACAGAAAGTGGAGCGAGAAAGAAAGAGGAGTTTATACGCCATCGAGAAAAGATTCTGGCGCGAAAAGTCAACCCGCCCGCCACGAAAGACCCAAAACAAATGTAATATGAATTCCGATGCGCAGATTTGGGTAAGTATGGAGCATACTATTAGGACGTCACTTGGAATTTTATGAAATTATAATCAACAGTTATGATCGATGAAGGCATGATTTGTTTTTTAAATATTTCAGTACTTCCTAAATAGGATCATCAGTTTAAGACTTGATTAGCTAACTTTTTCAAGAGGTGCCCCTTATTAACAAGGAATGAGAATTCTTACAATGAGCTTTAATAGCATGGAACCATATAGTTGAGCTATTGTTGCTTTTTGATTCTAACACCTCTCACTCGATTTCAACAAAGTATTTTTAACTCAAACCATCATTACTTTTAACTTTAGTTATTAACTCTAATATTCTGATAACCCTTAGTCTTCTAAATATATCCCCCTTGGTCGTATAATTGGATGGCTACTTATATCTTTCTAACTTGAACACATCTCTTGCATTCTTCACCTCGAGTCAATATTTCTTTTAATCTTAGTTACTTGTTCTTATCTTTTGCTAAACATTTAAATTCATTTCCATTGGCTGTATAATTGTATCTTCTTATGTCATCAAATTTTAAAAAGAATTACTATTTGTTCTTTTAAAGAAACAAAGAGATTACTCATCAATTTTTTCTCCTATTAACACTTTCCAATCCTTCGATTGCAAGTTAAGATTCTACCTTTTTGTCGTTGAAGCTTCAAAATTCCATTTTTCAAAAGTTCACAATGTGATTTAGTGGACTTTATTCTCTTTTATTAAATTAGTTTTATTAAAAGATTGAGAGTTGCTAATCTTTGTTCCTTGAAGGTGGTTAAGGCTTTGAGTCATCCAAGCCATTATTCAAGAAAAGTGAAAACTCTAGGGGCTAAGTTAAATTAATCCGCTTAGTACTCTTGACTGATTGATAAATGTTTCTTAATTTAGTTTGAATTTGATGGTAATTGTGAGCAAGCCTCAATAATGGCGTATTGAATTATTGTAATAATTTGGTAGACTTCACCAACTAATCAAATTTTGTCCCTGTCCAAGGGCATTCTCCTCCGAGTATAATTTTTCTTCCTTTATGTTCCTTTTTCTCTCTCTTCATTTCATGTCTTTGTTTTGTTTTCTTTCTCCATCCAATTTTATTTGGCCCGTGTTCTGCCATCAATCACCAGCCCATTGTTGCTCTTCCACCTGGCACGCCCAACTGTTTCATCAAGCTCCGGTGATACCTGCTCCAATTCAGACGCCCTTGCTTGCAGCCCTAGCCAGCGATTGGCTAGTGGCAAAAAGAAAACGGGGAAGAAAAAAAATTCAAAAAAAAATTAAAAATTATTTACATTATTGCCAATCATACCACTAAATAGCTGACATCCACGTTAATAATTTCCAGCTTGGCCAGATAGATAATATTGAAAATTGTTAAAAGGTTTATGATTCAATTGGCAAAATTAACCACTGGGATTCGCCCCAGTGGCCACCCTTTCAATATGGAAGGGGGAGGTGAGGGGTTCAAACCCCACCTTCTCGGGGAGGGATGGGGTGGGGACGCGCAAGTTTCGGAGTGGGTTTCGACGTCCACGCCCGCAAGAGGCGGGCAAAAGTCTGAGAGTGAGTGTAGAATAGGTATAGAGTAGGACGACCAAAAAAAAATTGGCAAAATTAAAATGTTTACAATTGAATTGACATAAGTACAATATGTTTAAGATTTTCTTGATGATTTTCTCATTTATATTGACATTAGTTTTGTTTATTAATTTACTTTTTTGAATTGCATAACCCCATGCAATGTCTAATTCGTTCTTTATTAAAAAACAAGGCGTATTATCAAAAGCCTGGAGTGGATTTTTACTTTTCAATTTTCTGCTCTCCTCCTCCTCCTCCTCCTCCTCCTCCTCCTCCTCCTCTTCTTATTCTTTTGGTGAAAATCAATAATCTCTCACTTTTCAAATGCCAAATAAAAATCTATCTAAATACACAAAGTTTTCCATTCATAAAATTTTGGATTAATACCTTAAAAACCCCCAAACCGGTATTCGTTACAAAAAAAAAAAAAAAAAAAAAACCCAAAACTGGTATACTTGTGACAAATTTACTCAAAATTATTTTTTTGACCATTAGAAACCCCAAACCGGTATACCTTTGACAAATTTACCCCAAACTGGTATACATGTGACAAATTTACCCTTTGTTAGTTTTCGTTAAATTTTATTGTCAAATTATTAAATTAAAGGGTTAATATCCTGAAAAATCCCAAACTGATACACCTATGACAAATTTACCACAAACTAATTTTTTGACCATGAAAAACCTTAAACTGGTATACTTGTGACAAATTTACCCCGACTAACAAAAAAAAAATCATAAACTGGCACATTTATGACAAATTTATCCTAAACTAATTTATTCGACCGCAAAAAACTCCAAACTGGCAAATTTGTGACAAATATACCATTCGCTAAATTTGATTAATAAAAAAAATCACAAAAATTGTAAATTGTAACAAACGGAGCGTAAAATCCCAAATTGGTAAATTAATCAATTGTCATGTGTCATTTAACTTAATAATTTGACAAAAAAATTTAATAAAAACTAACATAGGGTAAATTTGTCACAAATATATCAGTTTAGGGTAAATTTGTTAAAGGTATACCGATTTGGAGTTTTTGGTGGTTAAAAAAATAGTTTGGGGTAAATTTGTCACATGTGTACCAGTTTGGGATTTTTCAGGGTATTAACCTTAAATTAAATAACACGTGACAGTTGACTAGTATACCAATTTGGGATTTTACGCTCTGTTTGTCATAGGTTACAATTTTTGTGATTTTTTTGTAGTATTAATCTAATTTAACGAAGAGTATATTTATCACAAATTTACCAGTTTTGGGTTTTTTGCGGTTGAATAAATTAGTTTTGGGTAAATTTGTCATAAATGTATCAGTTTAGGATTTTTTATGGTCAGTCGGGGTAAATTTGTCACAAATATACTGGTTTGGGTTTTTTCATTGTCAAAAAAATAGTTTGAGATAAATTTGTCATAGGTGTATCAGTTTGGGATTTTTTGGGGTATTAGCCCTAAAATTTTCTGTGACCTTTAATTTTTTCGATGAAGAAGTTCACGAAAAATTGATCGAGTAGTGAAAATATCTAATCAAAACCTAGTAAATGAGTCATAAACAATCTAATTCTGAGTAGTGGTAGTAAAACTATACAATGGTGATGTGCATAAAATGAAACTGTTTCCATGCGTTCGTGAGGGCTAGTGGAGCACGAATTATGAAATCAAGTATGACCAGAAGCAAATAAAGAGATGGTATTAAGAAGGGTTAATACCATAAAAACTCAAAACTAGTATATCTATGACAAATTTAACATAAACTAATCTTTTGACCATAAAAAGGCCAAACCCGTACATTTGTGACAAATTATCCTAAACTAGTTTGTTTGATAGCCAAAAATCTTAAATTAATATATTTGTAACAAATATACCATTCGTTAAATTGGATTAGTACCACAAAAACCATAAAAATGGTAGCACTATAACAAATAGAGAGTATAATCATAAATTGGTGCATTAGTTAATTATCATGTCTCGTTCAACTCGGTAATTTGATAATAAAATTTAACAAAAACTAGTAGAAGGTAAAATTATCATAAGTGCATTAGTTAGGATAAAATTATCAAAAATATATCAAGTTGGAGTTTTTATTAGTCCAAAAATTAGTGTCGGATAAATTCATTAAGGTGTATCAATTTATAATCTTTTAGAATATGAACCCTACTAAGAAAGAGAAATCAGACTGGAGGACCTTTTTGGTGTGGAATAGAAGGTGGGTCACCGTCACGGTCGTCGCCTTGTCATGTTACTCAGTCCTTCGTAGTTCATATCAAGAAAGGACGTGTACACGCATCAAGGATAAGTGGCCCATTAAAGCGGTCTTTCTTTTCACTTACTTTATTGAAAAATGATCATAGGTTTGATCAATTAGATTTCTAGTCAAACTAGAACTGGATAAGATAAGATAATAAATATAAGATTTTTGTCATATTTTATCTGCTATTTGATCAATCATGATGATAAAACTTGTTACTTTCACGTGATTCCATATCCATTATTTGGCACAAACGTGTATCAATGTAAATAGAACAAGTTGGACAAAAGGAGATGGTAAGAATTTCTCACCACACTCTCGCCTATTTCATTTTTATTTGCTTATTTTTTTATTATATTTCCCTCTCTTTTTTATTTCCTTTTCCCCTTTAAATCATTCAAATTTTAAATAGTAAACTATATTAATACACCTAAAATATGTAATGAGTATAACTATTAAATATATATTTATACTTATAATAAGAAAAAACTTTAATATTGGAATAAGTAAAAATGAAATTGTCGTTCTCTTTTTTTGTTCTTTGAATTTTTATATTAGAATTCAAATATTATTTTAATTTTATTAATTCAAGAAGCTACTTATTTGAGAGAAATAACTTTTACATAAATTTTATCCATATTTATCCCATATCCTCATGAGATAATCATATCCAGGTTATATTATTCTTATATCCAATTTTATCCCGTTTTGAGCAGGTGCCAAACAAATGATATAATAATTGTGTCCTAAATTTTATTCTGACTACCAAACCTAATAATTTTTTATCCACAAGAGAAGGTTTGCTCACTTGCTTTTTCACACCATCACCTTCCAATAAGATCGACGATGTGCAAGGGTGATTCCAAGGTGTCGCGACCAAAATTTTCGGGTGTGAACCACCTAGAGTTTGGCTAATGGATTGTTAAGTCTAGACTTAACTCGAGCTCTCCCAAACCCATACCAATTGGCGACTTAGGTTCAAGTTTTTAACATGCAAATGGATTCTATTTAGGAGTCGCCACTAATCTATTTTGGTGGGTTGATTAGAATCCCAAGTAAAATAATCAGGATTATTTTACTCCTACGAATTAGAGACTAAGGGTACGGGGACTTGGTTACATTAGACCTCTCTAATGCCATTTCGGTACCTTTTTCTTTTTATTTTTGAAAAAATGTTTGGCAAGCAGCTTGAATTGATTTTAATTTATCTCCCTAACATGTGAGGTGATCATGCGGGTGCACAATCCACCAATTTAACACCCAAGAAAAACAGCGAATAAATTGCAAAACTTACCTCAAAGCAGCAAAAGCATTTGCAATGTCAAATTAAAATCCATATCATCAATCCTAGATATGGTTTCTAATTAACACGTAAATTTCTCTTTTTTTGTTCTCACTTTATTTAATGAAATTTAATCTAAATGCAATGCATGCTAATAACCTAATATGACATGGCAAATTGACCTAAATTACATGACATGAAATGCAATAATAGCAACTTTATTTTTTTGTTTTGTTTTTTTTTTAAACGCCAACTTTTCTAAGAATAAAATTATCTAAATCTAATCCTAACCTATTTGAAAAAAGATTTCTAAAAAAATATAATCCTAAAAAATATGATTCTAAAAAAAAACCTAATTTACTAACCTAAATGTCTCATTTACTAAATCTACATATCTAATTCTACATGCTCATGCAAGATTTTGATTTTTTCTTTTTGATTTTATATTTTATATTTTTCTAAAAAATTGCAATTTACCCTAAAATGCAATAACGTGTAAAATATGCCATAATCTTATATGCATGATGATTTTTTTATTAATCAAAATTTAACATGCAATTCAAATAATAATAAAACTAACATCCTAAATGAATTTTTTTGTTCCTTTTTCATGATTTAAAATAAAATTTCTATTCTAAATATGCATGACAATAAATAAAACAAACCTAACCCTAATTCAACACTTTTTGGGCTTTTTCTTTTTATTTCCTTTTTATTTTGAAATTAACAATTAAACATGCAACCTAAATTAATTGATTTGATTTTTTTGATTTTTTTTTGTTTTCATTCTTTTATTTTTTGAAAATTCATGATAAATAATATGCTTAACCTAAATATGCAAATAACTCTAAACGTGTGATATTCTAATTCTGACATATTTTAATATAAACAAAGCAATCAAGACCATTCAAAATTATCCAAAAATATCACACATCGTTCAAATTATGGGACAATATTTCGCTAATAAGATCGATAAATTGATCTTAAGCCTTAAAGATCAAAATATCAATTTTATGCCCGCTTGATTAATTATTTTATCTAAAGCCTTATAGAAGAAATAAAGAATCCAGCGCGGTTGTGAATCGGGTGATATACCTGAATTTTCATTTATGCATGGGCAAATACTTCAAATAAAGAAGACAGGATATATAAAAAAACAAAATAAAGTAAATCTACCTAATAAAATAAAGTGAAAACAAAATAAAATCTACCTAATCTTTTTTCTTTTTGCTTTTTTTTTGTCCTTTTTTTTCCTTGCTTTTTTTACCCACGGCTTCAGTGGGTTACCACTGGTGAGAGCGGAGGGATCTCTGGCGAGGGTTCCGGCGAGGGGTTTGTCGCGGGTCGGCACGTGGTTGCAGCGATGGAGATGGAAGCGCCGCAACAGGGGATGGAGCGGCTCAGCGGGGCGCAGCTTCGGTGTTCAGTGGCGGTGATGCGGGGCTTCACGGACGGCGCGGCGAGTTCGTAGGCGGAGCGAGGCGTGCTCGGAGACACGGCGTTCGGTTGTGCTGCACACGGAGACGGGTGGCCGCGGTGGAGGCGGATCGGCATTGGTGCGGCCGCGGCGGCGCGAGCGGATCTGGGTGGAGGAGGGCTCGAGCAACGGACCAACTCAGGCTGATCGGAGAAGACGAAGACGAAGACCTCCCCTTCCTCTTTTTTTTCTATTTCTTTTTTCTTCCTTTTTTCCTTCGCGTGGGCTGCCCAACTTTCTGTTCTCTCACGTCCTTGTTATAATTTTTAATAATTCTTAATGCGGAAATTCATAACAAATCAATGATCTTAATCTTCATGACTTTCACAAACATATATGAAAAAAAAAAAACATACCTTTGTCCATAGTGTTGTCGTTGAATACGATCCAATTGAAGAAATCCAATTTCTCTCCCTTAACCCTCTTTTCCTTTATTGTATTTCTTTGATGGAGAAAAGAAAAGCATTCATCAAGGGTGGAGAGAGGATCGGACTCTATTTATATGTTTAATGAATAGGTGCCTTCCATCAAAGTACCTCTTCACTTAATTAGAGTCGTAACTTCTCGTAGCCAATAGTTATTTAATAAATTATTTATTTATTTTATAGCATTTCAATAATTTATTAAACCATATATTAAATTATATCATATGGGTCACAATAAATCTTACATTCTCCCACTTGGCCCATATGATATTCCTTTCATGGTTCAATAAAGACTGTAATGTGCACAATAAAATTATGCTATAAAATTTCATAAAATTGGCAATCACATAATAATCACAATTAAGTAAGGAAAACTAACGTGAGTTATAGCGGTTGTATGTCATTAATCGACATAGTCCCTTCTATGCACTACAACTATAGTACTTTACTTAACATGATCCATAAATGAGAAGTATAGTAATAGTCCAACCATAATGTCTCTTTAGAAACTATCCTGTTTAACATTCATCTATTTTCCATAATGTATACTAAATAGAAAACAGGAAATGTCAGAAACACTTAAATGAGCTCAAAGTGTCAAATACATAAACTTAATACAAACATAATACAAACATTAATGACGTCCAACAATGCCCATCTCTTCAACATGCTCATTAAATGTTTTGGGCGGCAGTCCTTTCGTTAAGGGATCTGCTATCATAAGATTGGTGCTAATGTGCTCAATTGACACTCTTCGTTTCTGAACTTCTTCTTTAACAGACAAATATTTGATCTCCATATGCTTAGCACCTTTAGAATACTTGTCGTTCTTAGAGAAGAAAACTGCTGCAGAGTTATCACAATAAATTTTCAGCGGCTTGGCAATACTGTCGACAATCACAAGTCCTGAAATAAAGTTCCGCAGCCATAATCCATGAACAAAGTGGCCTCAAAGCATGCCACAAATTCAGCTTCCATAGTAGATGCAGCAATAATCGATCGCCGCACTCTTCCATGAAATTGCCCCTCCAGTCAGAAGAAACAAGTAACCAAATGTTGATTTTCTTGTATCGGCACATCCGGCTAAGTCTGAATCTGAATATCCAATCACCTCAAGACGATCGAATCTTTTATAAGTGAGCATATGATTCTTCGTTCCTTGCAAGTATCTAAGAACTTTCTTTGCAGCTTTTCAATGATCCATTCCAGGGTTACTTTGATACCGCCCAAAGATTCCGACAAAGAAAACGATGTCCGGTTTGGTACAAGTATGTGCATACATTAAGCTCCCCACAACAGATGCATAAGGAATATTCTTCATTTGTTCTCGTTCCAATTCACTTTTCGGACATTGCATAAGGCTAAATTTATCACCTTTCTGAATTGGAACTATTCCTGCTGAGCATTTACTCATATTAAACCTCTCTAAAATTTTCTCAATATAGGCTTTCTGAGACAATCCTAACAACCCTTGTGATCTGTCACGGAATATTTCTATTCCTATCACATACGTTGCCTCTCCCATATCCTTCATTTCAAAATTCTTAGAGAGAAACTTCTTGGTTTCATGTAACAAACCAAGATCATTAGCAGCAAGCAAAATATCATCAACATACGAACTAGAAAAATAAACTTGCTCCCACTAATCTTCATATATATACACCGATCAACGGTGTTTTCTTTAAAACCAAAAGAAGTTATGGTATCGTTAAACTTAAGATACCATTGTCGGGAAGCTTGTTTAAGTCCATATATTGACTTCTTTAATTTACATACCATGTGTTCCTTTCCTTTAACTGAAAAGCCTTCGGGTTGGTCCATATAAACCTCTTCTTCTAAATTCCCATTAAGAAAGGCGGTTTTTACATCCATTTGGTGTAACTCAAAGTCATAATGAGCCACCAAAGCCATAATGATTCTAAGTGAGTCCTTCTTAGAGACTGGTGAAAATGTCTCTTTATAGTCAATGCCTTCCTTTTGTGTAAAACCCTTTGCAACAAGTCTGGCTTTATGTCGTTCAATATTGCCTTTTGAGTCGCGCTTGGTCTTAAAGACCCATTTACACCCGACCTTCTTGCATCCTTTAGGCAATTCGACAAGATCCCAAACTTGATTTTGATACATGGATTTTAACTCTTCTTCCATAGCATTAAACCATTCATTAGAATCTTCACATTCCATGGCTTGGGAAAATGAACCTGGATCATTTCCAATTCCTAAGTCAATTTCTGACTCTTGTAGATAAACCATATAGTCATCGAAATAGCCGACCTCCTTTCTCTTTGAGATCTTCTTAATGCCATTTCTCGTGACTCAGCTATTGGAGGTTCAATATTGACATCTCCATTATGGGGTGTTTGTTCATTAATTTGTTGTTCTTGATTATTGTTAGATTGCACCATAATATCGGGAACAACAATTTTAGAAGCTTTGGGTATAGGAACTTCTACCCTTACTTCTTGAATGCAAGCATCACGCACTCTTTCACTCCCACTGATGTCACCATTCTCAATGAACCTAGCATTTCCAGATTCAATAATTCTTGTACTATGATTAGGACAATAAAATTTATACCCTTTGGATTTCTCTGCATAACCAATGAAATAACCACTGGTCGTTCTTGAATCCAATTTCCTTTCATGTGGATTATAAATTCTTACTTCGCTGGACAACCCCAAACATGCAGGTGTCGTAAACTAGGTTTCCTACCCGTCCACAGTTCAAAGGGAGTCTTTGGAACTGCCTTATTAGGAACCCTATTTAATAAATACATAGAAGTCTTTAAAGTATTCATCCACAAAGACAAGGGTAGAGATGAGTGACTCATCATACTCATAACCATTTCCATTAAAGTACGATTACGCCTTTCGCTACACCATTTTGTTGTGGTGTACCGGCATTGTATATTGAGCACAAATGCCATGTCTTTCAAGGAATTTAGCAAATGGACCTAGACATTGTCCTGATTCATCATACTTTCCATAATATTCACCACCTCTATCCGACCTTACTATTTTCACCTTTTTATCTAATTGCCTCTCAACCTCTTTAATATACACTTCAAGTGCATTCACCGATTGAGACTTCTCATGCAAAAGATAAATATAACCATAACGTGAAAAATCATCAATAAAGGTGATGAAATAGCTTTCCTTACCAAAAGATGGAATATCAAAAGGACCACATATGTCAGTATGTATAATTTCAAGGAGCTCTGTGCTTCTTGTGGCACCTTTCTTAGTGTGTTTTGTTTGTTTACCTTTAATACGATCAATACACACTCCAAGGTCAGTAAAATCTAAATTTGGAAGAATTCCATTCTTCACTAATCTTTGCATTCTTTCCTTGGATATATGACCCAAACGTTTATGCCACAAGTAAGCAGAATTTTCATTCACCAAACTACGTTTAGTGCCAACATTATGATGCAAGGTTATTAATGTCTCAACAAAAATATTATCAAGTCTAAATTTATAGAGACCATCACATAAAGTTCCAGTTCCAATAAGAGCATCACTCTTAAATAGACTGAAAGATTCAGATCCAAACTTACAATAAAATCCCGCCACATTAAGTCTTGGCAAAGAAACTAAATTGCGAGAAAAAGTAGGTACATAAAGGGTTCGAAACAAATCCAAATAATGCCCAGTATCTAAGATCAAACGATAAGTGCCAATGCCTTCAACTGGAGCTTTGTTTCTGTTCCCGTAATCACATAACTTTCATTTGGCTTTGTAGTTTGGATCGTAAGGAATCCCCGCATCGTATTTGACACATGAGTGGTGGCACCAGAATCAATCCACCAAGTATTATGAGGAACTTCAGTAAAGTTTGATTCAAAACATACTAAAGCACAAGGCTTACCTTTCTTTTCGAACCAAGCCTTACATTTCAGACAATCTTTCTTCAAGTGTCCAATTTTGTTACAAAAATGACACTTAATAAGATTGCGTTCCTTCTTGTGGATTTGAGAAGCCTTTGAAGAGTCATTCAGGACGTGTAGTCCTTTCTTCTTGCTCCTTCCACCTTTCCTCTTGAAATTCTTTCGAGCTTCTTGATGACTTAAGAGATGAACAGAATGAGCTTTTGATTCTTTATCCTTGTTTCCTCTTGAACTAGCATACTTGGCCAATTCATTCACATTCCACTTATCCTTTATAGTGTTGTAATTCATTTGAAATGGCCCATATTGCTCATGAGGCAAGGAATTAAGTATAAATTGTACTAAAAAGTACTCATCCACATTCATTCCCAAAGTCCTTAACTTTGCTGCCAAATTTGTCATCTCAAGTATATGCTCATGCATGGTACGCGAACCATCATATTTCATGGTGGTCGGTGTGCTCATCAATGTACCAGCAAGTGACTTATCGGCAGTTTGAGAACGCTCTTCCACATATTTCATAAATTCCTTAGCATTGTCGGTCTTGGGAAGAGAAGTCTTTAAGTTGTTTGCAACCTGTCATTCGCATGAACATTAGGCTCGGTCTTTCGATCTTTCCCAAGCTTTATGGAAAGACTTTTCCTCATCGCTACTTATATCGATGTAGCAGCTGGTTTCTCAACTTGAAGAGCTAAATCAAGATCCAGACACCTAAGTGAAACCGGATTTGTTCACTCCAATCGGGAAATTTATCCCATTGAATAAGGGAACAGGCGAAGCATGTGAATGCGGTGAAACAGTACGAATACTGCAAATATACAAGAATTACTCACACATTAATGCTTTGAGAATATCACATAATCGTATTCAATCTAACTATACATGTACATCACAGTTTTCCTTTGGGCGATCCTATGATATACAAATATATATAAAATCATAATGATGCTAATAACTTTTATTTGATAATTGTAAATATAACTTATTAAAATTAATTTGCTATCTTTGGATATACAAACAAATTTAACACAAATTTAACAAGTCATATTAATTATCAACCATCATATTCATGAATTATAAGAAAATAATTAACCTTTGGGTTAATCCCTAAGTTCTTATAATAAATGAACTTCAATATACCCATAACATCAATAAAGATATAAAACATATCAATTTCATACTTATAGCATCAATTAATCATGGGTAATTGAATAAAATAATTTACAATATCAAAATTCAAAAGACTTAAAGGTTTGGCCACTTTGGTGACTAACAAACCATTCATAATATGAATTTTTAATAATTGTAAAATATAAATATTTGCCAAATTGCACACAAGGATAAAATTGTAATTAAAGCATAAGGGCATAATCATAAATTTAATATCCAGGGGCAAAATGGTAAATAATCAGCAATGGCAGAATTGTAATTATAAATTAAACAGGGGCATAAATATAAATAACCACCAAAAGGAGGGCAAAACGGTAATTAGGAGCCTCGGGAGGGGCGAAAATGTAAAAAGAGCCGCGCGGGAAAGTCGGCACGTGCGGAGCACGTGCGCCTTCTTCCTCGCGCACGCGCCTGCGCGCGATTTTGGATCCCACCGCGCGGCGGGCTTTGTGAGGGCGCGTGGCGCGTGGGTTCACGCCGCGATTGGAGCCCACGCGCCTTCTTCCTCGCCACCGACGCGATTTTCACCGGTTTCCGCCGTTTCAAGCCACGATTTTGCTCATCCTTCTCCGGCAGCCATCCCGAGATAAAAAAAAAAAAAAAAAATGGGTTTTGAAGAGCATGCAACCACGACCACATGGATCCAAGTTTCGGAGAAAATGACGAAGAATTAGCCCCGAATCAAGCCAAAATTCCTTAGAACACAAAAACCCTAACCACCGCGACTTCCTCCGCCCGATTCGACTCCGGCGAACACCGATATGCCGGAAAAACTCATGCCCAGTGTTCCTCATGGCAGGGCGACCGTATGGGTTCAAAATCAAGCGGTGGGTCGCCGGATTTTGCCCGGAATCGTCAAGTTTCTTACTCGCCCTCAAAGATCCGAATTCTTTCATTTTAGCCTTTTTTTTTTTTTTTTTTTTTTTTAAAGTAAAACGCCCCATTTGGGGGTTTTCTACGACACGGCAGAACCTGTTTCTCACATTTTTCCAATAAAGTACAAACCCTCTTTCTCAACTTTATCCAATAAAAGTACAAACAAGATCGTCAACGAAGCATCATACATAAAACACAATAGATTTATAAACGGAAAGTCATGAGATCATAAACCAATGCTCTGATACCAACTGTTATAATTTTTAATAATTCTTAATGCGGAAATTCATAACAAATCAATGATCTTAATCTTCATGACTTTCACAAACATATATGAAAAAAAAAAAAAAAAATACCTTTGTCCATAGTGTTGCCGTTGAATACGATCCAATTGAAGAAATCCAATTTCTCTCCCTTAACCCTCTTTTCCTTTATTGTATTTCTTTGATGGAGAAAAGAAAAACATTCATCAAGGGTGGAGAGAGGATCGGACTCTATTTATATGTTTAATGAATATGTGCCTTCCATCAAAGTACCTCTTCACTTAATTAGAGTCGTAACTTCTCGTAGCCAATAGTTGTTTAATAAATTATTTATTTATTTTATAGCATTTCAATAATTTATTAAACCATATATTAAATTATATCATAAGGGTCACAATAAATCTTACAGTCCTCCCTTTCTCTTCCCTCTGCACCTTGTCAGAGAAAGGACAAAGTCCTTTGTTGACCTATTAACAAAAAAGAAAAACGAGAGAACTCCCCCTTTTTTAAAAAAAAAAGACGTCCGCCCCCCTCACGACATCTTCGAAAATTTTTGCTCTCTCTCTCTCAAGACAAATCGAAGAAGAATGTGCCTCAACGGAAGAAATCAATTTTTCTCCATTTTGCCTTCGAATTTGCGTTTTTTGTGCTCCCCCCACTATTAATTCGCGCATCAGGTCTTTTATAGGCCAAAAAATATATCTTCGCGACACATTTTTTCCTTTTTTGTTCGCGCAAAATATCATCAAATATATTTTTTCACCATGCACTTTTGCATATTTGATCAAAAAAATTTCCCCTCTTACGCAAAACTGCATCTCCCAATGTATATTATCTAAATATATGAAAAATCTTAACAAAATATAACAAAAAAATAAAATTTGCCTAAACTATGTGCCATGTGGTTATTTTTCATTTTTTTTTAAATTTTTTAGCAAAAATCAGCCCCAAAAATTTATGTGTCAACACAAGGATTCCAAGTTTTTCACACTGAAGGACAAAGCGCTTTTGTTGGTGTATTGCCGTATATATAATGTGGGGTGCCATGATTCAAAAAGCAAACTGGCTGATAGTGGCGACTTTGGGCCTCTCGAGCTTCATGGGTTAGCTAAGAGGGATCAGCTTCATAGCTTGGCATCAGCACATGAGAGAAGACAACGACAAACGTTCACCAGACAGACAGCACATGCCAATGGCAAGCCCTCAAATTCAAGCACATCCGTCGAAGAGTTGTTATCGCCTGGAGAAGAAACCGGTTTCTCTTGGTCGCGAAGGTCGACATCAGCAAGATTTTGCAAGGGATTCTTTCCTTCAATTAGCTTGGACGGTTTTTCGATGGGAGAATTACCCAAAAAGTCCTAAACCTATTGCAATTGTGCCAATTCAGTCCTAAACCTTTTTTTTTTTGTCCAATTTAGTCCTAAACCTTTTATAATTGTGCCAATTCAATCCGTCCGGCCAAAATTGACCGGACGACACTGACGTGGACGCCTAAGCGAGGACAACCGCCGACAAGGCAATTTTTTAATGTATTTTTTATTTATTTTTTCGAATTTTTAATATTTTTTAAATATTTTTTTAATTCTTTAATTCTTTTTCTTTTTACTTTTTCCCGGCTTCCCCTTCCTCCGGCCGGCCGACCGAGGTGATGACCGGCGAGGCCGACCTCGCCAGCCAATGGCGAGGCTCGCCCCCGCCGGTCGGAGGTGAGGTTAGCCTCGCCGGCCACTGGCGAGGGCCGGGCGAGGGCGAGGCCCCGCCAAATCCAGCGAGATCGGCCCTCGCCAGATCCGGCGGGGCCTCGCCCAACCAAGGCGAGGGTCGGCCTCACCAATGGCCACGGCGAGGTTGCCATATCCGCAACTTCCCTCCCATCGTCAAGCATGCCGTGAACCGCCCCCACTCCTCGGTGCTCAGCATCGTGGCCCTCGAGAGGGTGAATTTAGTTGGGGAGGGCGGGGGTCAGGTGCGGGGTGGCGGCGTTTGCTTGGAGAATATCTCGTACAAACAGCTCTAGGCTCTTGCCGCCGTGACGGCGGCCTCGCCATGGGCCGGGCGAGGCCCCGCCGGATTTGGCGGGACCTCGCCCTCGCCGGTCATTGCCTCGGCCGGCGCCGGCCGGGCCGAGGAAGGGGAAGCCAGGAAAAAAGATAAAAAGAAAAAAAGAATTAAAGAATTAAAAAAATATTAAAAAATTAAAAAAAAAATTTTAAAAAATTGCCTCACCGGCCGATTGTCCCTGTAGGCGTCCACGTCAGCATTGGCCGGTCAATTTTGGCCGGATGGACTGAATTGGCACAATTATAAAAGGTTTAGGACTAAATTAGACAAAAAAAAGGTTTATGACTGAATTGGCACAATTGCAATAGGTTTAGGATTTTTTTGGTAATTCTCCCATTTTTCGATTGCTGGTCGCACAACCCACGACGACCCTTGTTGTCTTTTTACACAGAGAAGAGGGGGGGGTGGTGTTAGGCTTGGTGGATCCAAGAAGATCTAGGATGGCTTTCGGGGGATTCAAGGACGTAATGACTCTCTGGAGTAACACGATGAGGCAAGACATTGCACCATCGTCTTGGCCTTGTTTCGTGAAAGGTGCTTGCCATGCTATCAACTGCAAGCTCCTCCCCATCTCCTCGATTTTACCCTTTTCTTCTCTTGGCAAGATACATAAATTGCCACGGCATGTAAGTATTAAACGAGATATATCATCGACTAGAGTGAGGTCCGATGCAGCAGTCAATCTTAGATTGAAGAGTTGCGGTGTGCTAGATTTCTCGCGAAACCATGAGATGAATTCACAACTTTACGCATCACAAGTCATTTTCTTAGGACTTTAATTGTGCACAAGCAATAAAAGGTCGTATTCATAGTTATGGAAACCATTTGATGAAGTCCTGTTCATGACCTTCTTTACCCCGCTCAGGTTACACAATAGGGAGATTATGACAATATTGGCTCCATCTAAGTGAGTGCACAGCGGCAGAATGGGAAACAATGACCAAAGCAACAACGATAAGATTACGGAAAAATTGTCTAAAAAGTCCTAAACTTATTGCAGTTTTGCCAATTTAGTCTTAAACCTTTCAACCTTACCGATTGAGTCCTAAATCTTTTGTCAATTTGCCAATTGAATCCATTCGGCCAATTTTGACAGGAAAATGCTGACATGGACGCCGGCGGTGCCATGTAGGACTCGCCGGTGCGACGTGGACAATTTTTAATAATATTTTAATATTTTTAAAATTTTAAAATTTTAAAAATTTTTAAATTTTTAAATTTTTTTTAAATTTTTTTACTTTTTTAAATATATTTTTCTACTTTTTTTTTTTTTTTTGGCTTTTCCCTTGTCTTTTCGGACGAAAAGACAAGGGAAAAGCCAAAAAAAAAAAAAAAAAAAAAAAAGAGGAAAAAATTTAAAAATTTAAAAATTTAACAAATTTAAAAAATATTAAAATATTATTAAAAATTGTCCACATTAGCGCCCGACAGCTTTTTACGTGGCACCGCCGGCGACCACGTCAGCATTTTCCGACCAAAATTGGCCGGATGGACTCAATTGGCAACCGACAAAAGGTTTAGGACTCAATTTGCAAGGTTGAAAGGTTTAAGACTAAATTAGCAAAACTACAATAGATTTAGGATTTTTTAGACAATTCTCCCATAAGATTACACTCGGAAGAACATCAAAGAATTCAAATGAATTGTATTAGGTACATAAATTTAGAATTTGGTTAGGAAGGCTCCATCTATAAAGCACCGACATTTTCCAAGAGCCTTCATGTTGTGCAAGACACTTCGACACGTGTTCGACGCATTTAGACACTCTCAGACACTCTCGGACACTTAATCAACACGTGTCGGAAAATCCAATACCTAGTCAACTTTCTTGACACTCTCCGACACTCGAGTCGAATTATAACATACAAGTTTTTGGCATGTGACTCCGATATCAATGTCAATTTTAAAAATTCAATTACTAAGAGGTTAATATATATGTTTGTAAAAAAATGAAACACAAAAATAAAAATAATAAATTGAGAAAGAAGAAAAACATAGTATTCTTTTCTCTTCTGACTCCAACCTCCCATAATACAGAATTCTCCTCGCTTTTTTTTTTCTCCTCTTTCAATATATCTAACATGCGAATTTAGAATATGGATCATTTGTTTTTTTTTTTCCCAAATTTTATGAATTATTGAAATAAAGTTGAATTTGTCAAATTAAAACAATGAATAATATTAATATATGGCAGATTAATATTTTTAGTATATATTCATTCAAGGCTTCTTTAATTATTATTTATTTATTTATGAATTTGATTGAAATAATCATAAAAAATAATAATTTATTATGCATATATAAAAATATATATTTAATATACAACATGTCTGTCGCGACCTAATTTTTCTGGGTGCACCACCTAGAATTTAGGTATTTAGGTTAATGGACTACTAAGCTTTAAACTTAGCTCGGGCCCTCCCAGATCCATACCAATTCGCGACTTAGGGTTCAAGTTTTTAAACATGCAGGTGAATTTTATCTAGGAGTCACCACTAATCATTTTCTGGTAGGTTGATTAGACACCTAAGTAAAATAACGGGAGAATTATTTTACTTCTACGAACCAGAGATTTTGGGTACGGGGACTCGGTTGCATTAAATTCCTCTAACGCCCTTTCAGTACCTTTCTTTTTTAATTTTGAAAAAATGTTTTGCAGGCAACTTGAATTGATTTTAATTCACTTTCCTAACATGTGAGGTGATCATGTGGGTGCGCAAACCACCAATTTAGCATTCAAGAAAGCAAATAAAAAAAATGCAATACTTATCTCATAGCAACGAAAAGCATCCGCATTGTTAAATCAGAATTCACATCAGTAATCCTAGATTTGATTTATAATTAACAAGCAATCACCAATTTTTGGGTTCACTTTATTTAATGAAAATCATACAGTGCATCTAATCTAACATGAAATGGTATGGCATGACAATGTGTCCTAAACTGTATGACATGAGTAAAATAATTTTTTTGTGTTTTCTTAATGAACATGCAATAATTAAATATGCAAATCTAAATTAACAAAATGACCTAATTCTAATGACAGACAAGTTCTGATTCAATGGACTTAATAACAACTAAATGATGTGCATTTGATATCTTTATTCTTAAAATGCAATCTATTCTAACAATTGAGTCTAATTTATGTAGAGACATATTTTATTTTTCATTTTTATTCATGAAATTCGAAATTTAAGGAAAAATGCAAAAATGATCTAGCTAGATTAAGATTCTATCTAATTTAAGCTAAGAATTAAGTCATATTAAATCATTAAATCTAACTTAAACTAAACATTATCTTAATCTAAAATGCAATTTATCTAAAAGATGACCTAAGTTAGAATGGAGCATGCAATTCTAACCTTATATGCATAATGATTTTTTTGTGTTTTTCTTTATGAAATTTGAATTAAAACTAACACATGATTAAACATGCAACTCAAATAAAAAACTAACAACCTGAATAAAATTCCTATTCTAGATATGTAAGTTAACAAAAAATATTTGAAAACAAACTAAATCCTAATTTAAATATTTTTTTTTTTTTTTTTTTGTGGCTTACCAAAACAAGCAATTATCAACTAAATATTAAATCTAAACAATCAAGATATTCAATAAATAAATGATTAAAATAATCGAAAAAATAACCTGTTGTCTCACAAGTCAAATTAGCGATTATTCTAACCCTAATGATCACGACAAAGATAATCAAAACAATTAAAAATCTGATCCAAAGTCTTACAGATCAAATTAATAATTATATTGATTTGACAATTAAAATTCTACTAAAAAAACAACAATTAATATAATTAAAAAAATGATTCAATGTCTCTCGGATCAAATTAACAATTACAGTAATTCCAGGCAAGATCTCTGCAGATAATGCCTACGAAACTTACAAATCATCATTATATTGCGATTTAAATAAATAAACTAAAAACATAAACAAAGTAAAATAAATAAATAAAAACTACCTAATTTTTCCTCATTTTTTTTGTTTTTTGCTTTTTCACCCACGATGCGGCACGAACGTGGTGGGTCACCGTGGAGCAGCACGTCGTCGGACCGGCAGGGGGGTTCCGGCGAAGGTGAACCGGCGGCAGTCGAGCGGCGAATAGGTGACTGGGTGGTGGCTCAAATTAACACCGGATCGGCTTCGTCGGCGGAGCAAAGGCGGCGCGACGGTGGCTGGTCCTGCTGGCGTCGCGGGTCAGGGAGGATGGAGATGCGGCGTCGGGTGGTCGCCGTGGGCAAGGCGCGCAGTGGCGAAGCTTGTGGGTGAGGCGAGAGCTCCGGTGTCCGGGTGGAACGAGCGGTGGCGTCCGGCGCGGGGGCTTCACGGACGATCGGCTGCGGGGCGAAGCAAAGAAGATGATCCACAGTGCTCCGCTTTTTTCTTTATTTTTTTGTTTCTTTTCTGCTGAGGAGTCCACTCACGCCTCCCTCACGTCACTTCTTCTCTCTGCACTCTTTTAATCAAAACCCTCACTTTTCCTTGTTGACTTTGACCCTAAAGGAAACAAAGATTGAAAAAGAAAACCGACGGAAGTGACCAAAGGATTTCGCTCTCCCTTTTTGCACCTTTTTTGCACGAAGTTTCTCTCAAATTTTTCTTCGAAAATCCTCACGAAGTCTCTCTTCGCACCAATTCTCTCAATTTTTCGGAAAAAACCCCCCTTGTGCTAAAAAATTAGATTTTGCTCAGATTTCTTCCACTTTGTAAAATCTTTGCTATTTTTCACTTGATTTCAAAATTGTTACTGTATTTAACAAAATCCAGACATCCATCAGAATTGCATATTTCCCTGCATAATTCAATTAAATCAATTTCCCCCATTTTCATTTTCATCTCACAAATATTGCTTATAACCTCATGATCACAACAATCCTTATCTCATGAATATTCTTCCCCAATTTCACCATCTATTGATAAAGATAAGATTACCATGCGATTTTCTTAATTTCCAAAAATCATTATAATGTCGCATTAAATCTTAATTTTTCACAAGATATAAAATAACGACGGGCTTGGGTTAATTTTCTCTTTTCGTGGGCTTAGCCCGGCTGCCGAACTAAAGCTCAAAAGTAAGAAAATTTGAACCCCACCATCGGCCCAATAAAATATAAAAAGTTAAACTAAAATGAATGCACCTAAACTTATGTGTTATGCAATTAATTAATATTTTTTTCAAGGATAAAATTAACCCTTAATTTTTTTATGCAATAAATGATCTGACCGCCAAAATTTAGGTGTCAACAGTGTCCCAACGTATCGAATTCTCTTTTTTTAGAAACGACGTGTTGATGTGTCGTGTCGTGTCGTGTTGTGTGTCGCATGTCAATGTTGGTGCTACTTAGGGCTCCATTATATATGGAAAACAATCTTCGCGAAGACTCATATTTTTGAATCTTCCGTTACTTACAAATCCATATAAAGCCACCCAAGAAGAATTTAAATGCACTGAATTGAGATCGGCAGACATTTGATCCTCGATCAAACCACAACGCTTTCCCCATGTAATCATCAAGCAACCTAAAGTTGGTTCAAATAAGTCAAATGAGCGCACAACAGCGAACGGAAAACAATGACAAAAGCAGCAACAATAAGATTCCACCCGAAGAACATCAAAAAATTCAAATGAATTGTATTAGGTGCATAAATTTAAAATTTGATTAGAAAGGCTTCATTATGCATAGAAAATAATCTTCCCAGACTTGGGCTTTAAGAGTGAGCGCCAAGGATGCATCTAGAAGTTTCTCTTGATAGGACAAGATTTGATCGTTTAGAAATTAAATAATCGATCGATCATACATTTAAAAAAAAAAAATCATACAAGTTTTGCTTGTCCATGACAACTATGTTTTAAAATGAAAGACATTTACTTTTCGCGTAGCTGTATATTTCCAAGAAATTTAATGGAGGCGCGAGTTGTTCCTTAGCCAAAAGTAACTTGGTAATAGTTTAAAAACTTTGAACATATTCCAAAGTTCTGCCAAAATGAGGCAGGGGGAGAGGCCCGCTACTCTAAAGCTAAGTCGGTCCCAGGTGAGATCTCAAAGCCATCAGGATAGAAGAAAGTCGATCTTGAAGATGACAAGCGGAGTTCCACGTTCTACATCGAACTGCTACGGTTCCAGAAATACGTACTTCCTTTGACATATTTGGAGAACAACGAGAATGAGTCCCTTAAGGTGGCATAGAAAATTGGAACTTTCACAAGCAACTATGTAGGATGACCTAGTAAATTGATGACCTCAAGTAAAGACATTGTTTAAAGCAGGAACTGCTAACAACACATTATGTTATCAACTGCTAAAATATATTACAAATGTCAAAATTTCCAAAAGGTACATTTCAAATAAGAATCAGATACTTAAGTGCCAATGGCGAAAATTTCCAATCAAATTGCCGACATGACATTTTTCCGACGAGTTAAGTACAAAATAATGTCGTTTTGCCTTCAAATTCAAATTTTAATATAAATAATAATTAAATAAATTAAAAGAACTAAATTTATTGAAAAAAACAATAGTAGAAGTGTTTGGTGAGGGCCCAAGCCCTCGCCCAACTTTTGGCCCGATTGGGCGACAGTCTAGGGAACCCTCGTCCTAGATCTGGGTGAGGGCTACGACCTCGCCCAGATTTGGGTGACGCTTGCACGCCCTCACCAACAATCGATCAAGGTCGTCAGCCCCTTCCAAGACCTGACGATCCCAACTAATCCTTACTATCGTTAGCCCTTACTAGCAATGATGGGGGCGGTGATGGCAAATTCTGTGCAAGTCCTTGCTGAGTACCTTTGATTTTTTTATTATTTTTGGTTCTTTTAATTTATTTTAATTAGTATACATATTAGAATTTGATTTTTGGGTAAAAAGGGTACCGTTTTGCGGTTTCGTTCTCAAGTCAACTTTTTAGTGTATCACATAAATCACATATATTACTAAAAATATGCCACATCGGATTTCTAATCATTTTCTCCGAACTTGACACTTAAATGTCACAGTTATTTTTTTTTTAAATAACAATTAAGTATACTTTTTGAAAGTTTTGACATTTAAGTGTAGTTTTGACACTTATTTGAAAAAATACCTATATCACTAATTAGAACATTATATTAAGGGTGATTGGCTTCAAGTTGGGTAAATTCTAGACCTGAAACCTATCCCATTATAACTGGTATTCAATTTTTGGGATTTGAAACCTACCTTATTTGCCACACAACTGGTCTTGGAACCTATCATGTTTCTCCAGTTTGATTCCACACCCGAGAACCCTCTTTTGTTCCTTCTTTCTTTTTCATTTTTTTCAACGAAATAATATGCCTATGATACAAGCAAGGGAAAACAAAAACAAAATTTGCAACGAGTATGTTATCACATACGCATGGCCTTTCCTTGACCTTAGAATATGGACTGCTTGTTAGCCATCAAATTCCTTTTTATTTTTTTTATTTTCTGACTCGTATCATAGAAAATTTTAGGATAACAAAATTCTAAAGGCAAGTGCAGAGCATGCTATCAAGATTAATCTGCACATTCCTAATTATAAAGAATCATACCATCCAAAAAGGAAGAAAGGAGAGAGTTTTAGGGATTTAGAGCAAACCACACTATTATTTTTAGAGAGAGTGTGTTATGTCCCTTAGCATTTACAAACATTGCCTTATATAGGCGAACACTGAAGACAATAAAGTAGAAGATGAAAAATAAAAATCTTCCGTATCCAAAAGCAACAACCCATAAGACGACACGTAGTCACATGCAAGTAGACAAATTATAAAACTTTATTCCACCTTCATCCATTAAGATTATTGCTTCAAATTCTAATTACTTGAAAACAAAACAAACAATATAGTTAATCACTTAATGATAGTTTAAGTAGGGGCCAGTCCAGAATGAGCGAGAGTTGTGAGGCTTGAACAAGCGACAATGAGCCGCAAGTGAGTAAGGAGGGTGAGTTGTTGAGCGCACGTGCGCGCGCGCGCGCGAGAGTGAGAGAGAGAGAGAGAGAGAGAGAGAGAGAGTTATGAAGTGTCCGAGTGAGGTAAGAGCCTTGGAGAGAAAAGAGAGAGAGAGATAGAGGAAAAGATGCCAAGAAAAATCTAGGGTTTTTAGGCTTTACAAAACTGGTTCCAAAACCGGTCTACTTCCCGAGCAGTTTTTCACTTAGAACTAAGAATCAGACCGGATCAGAAAAACTGGAATCGTGAACTGGACCTAGGAACCAGACCGATTCCAATAGGTAACTGAAATCGGAACGATTCTCAAGGTGGTCCGGTCCGGTTCACATGTAGAACCAGTCCGATTGCACAGCCCTTATTTGGACCGAAAGCAGCGAATAAGATTGCTCAAATAATACACGGCAAAAAGATGTTCGACAAACCTGGGGACCGGCGCTAAGCATTGAACTCTTCTTCCTGCAGACTTCTTGCCAATAGTTCGTCAAAATCGTCACTACAACATAGAAGTGTTCGCACTCTTAGCAAGAGGCTCAAGTAGTTAAAATGTATTTAATTTATGTGGCACGAAGAGAAAGAGGCTTTAATAAACAAGAAACACTCAAACTGAAGAGACATATCTTCGAACCAAAAAGTTCTAAAAGCTTATGCAGAGAGCATGAGACTGCTAAGAAATAACCGATTCCTTCCCATGGTGCAGTGCAAGTAACAAGACCACTCACGTCACTTGGCAAGATCCAGTAAGATTGCTAATATTGCTGGACCTAGTCTAATCCATCTAAAATATAAAACCATAAGAATTCAATAAGTAAGGATTTTTTACTTCATAGAGACCGTAAGTGTTGCATCGTTCATGCTGCCAACATAGTCCTGCAGCACATGAAGGTAATATGGTTGAAGGTCATGGTAAAATTCAGAGGAAAAAAGATAAAAATAGATACAACTGTGCCGGCCATAGCATTATGCTCATCCCATGTACCATTTGTATGACTCACCATCTTACATTCCTCAAAATTGCTGGACACGTACACGTTGCCCCCTTTGACCTGAAAATGCAGTGCCAGTGCTTAAAAGAAACATCATGCAGAGCATCCGCATGGGAAAAGGCAACATAATTAGTTCATCCTAATATATATATATATATATAATAAAATACGGTATGATTGATAGATCATCTTTAAAGTAACTTATTTGCCAGATTATAACAGTAACAAAATGCTGTATAACACAACAACAAAGAAGGCATGTGAGGACAATCTATAGTAGGAGGTTATACTTCAAGCATCACAAGTGAAAAATAGAGTTCCAGAGGGAAGTCCATCCCGCAACCTATAATTGGGATAGGTAAACTCAAAAAGGTACTCTAATCACCTTCCTAAAAACTTGGATAGCCCTCTCATTCAGTTTGGATCCGGATATGAGAATATCAGAAAATGTTCACGGTTCAGCCAAGTCATGTAGGAAATGTAATACTTATAAGGAAAATAAGAGTTTGGAAAGGGAGACAAATGACAAAAAAAAATAAAGATAAAAGTTCCATCATGTTTAGTAGCTGTTGCATAATTTACGACTGCAATTCTCATTAATCAAATTGCATTACTTGTTCATAACGTATATTTTCCCCATACAACTTGCACAGTTGTGGTAAAAAGAGAGAACATACCATCACTTGAAAAAGTCCATTTCTCTTAACCATGTGAGGTTACAGACGTGAAGTAGGACTAGAAAACTAGTCCTGTTTGGAACAATTTTCACCTTCGTTTCAAAATCATTGAGTTCACAACCAAATTTGGCAGTTACCTACCACCATCATAATAATAGGTCATGCACGGACTAAATGACCTTACCCTTTTCTATGACCAGATTAAATGGTCATAGCTACGTCTCGGATTCACTTAGGAAATCCAAATAATGACACTCACCAAAAAACCACAAGCCCGATAAAGCAGCTTTAGTTTCAAGGCAAGGAAATGGATGAAATCAGAACAAACTGACGAAAGTTCTCCTCAAATACAATGGAATCACACTTCTTACCTTTTCTAATTTCTCCCACACATGACTTGGCGTATCCAGGAAAGCTTCGTCTGATGCTAATAGATATAGTTGACCCTTATACTGCAAATGACACGAAAATTAATTAAAAAGAGATTTCTTCTCTCATTTTGCACAAACAGATGCAATGTCCAACGTTCACAGTAACAATAAAAACATACACGAGATACAAAAAGAAGCCCATGGCTGACCTTAAACATGGTACTGAAATGTTCATTATGAAAGAGCACACAAAGCTCTTCTTCTCCAACACCACGTCGTAGACAAGAAAGGCTGCATTGTTCATGGAGAATTATAATTCAGGATAGAAAATTCATACACATGGTCCTCGATGGCCAACTGATAACTGATAGAAAAATATTAGAGGATAGCAAATTCATACACGTACCCAGAGGCGGTCGGACTGGATTTGTTCTTTACGATTTTCAGGAACAATTCTCCTAAGAGAAAATTTGGCAGAAGGAGATATAGCATCATGACAAACTTGAAAATAAATTGAACGTCCAGTTGATTACAAAACCTCTTACTCTTTTGTGGGGTCAGATCTGGTGCATCAACCTCAGACGAAAGTTCATCAAATGACTTGGATCCAATTGTCGTTGTATCCTAAGAAAGATGTAGATATAAGGATACAAAGGCATAGGTAGAATTAGAAAAAGTTGACAGGAGGGAGGAGGACAACGAACTAAAACTAGGGGGAATTTACTCAAACCCTAAATACCAGAAAAGGAAGTGCAGACTTCTTTCGCCTGCCTATCCAAGGGCTAAGTACCAAAATGGCAAAAGATCTTATACAATACTTCTTTCCCAAGAAGAATTGGAATGCGATGAAATGAGATTGGCAGACATTTGATCATGGAGCAAACCACAGCGGTTTCCCCATGTAATCATCAAGCAACCTAAAGTTCTTTTTTTTTTGGTAAGGATCAAGCAAACGTAAAGATGGTTTTCGAATAAATCAATAATCCAAATCAGCAGAAGTCAAACATCACCTAGATAGAAACTGCTTGTAATCCAAATAAAACTCCTCAAAAGACAAATAGTTTCCACCATTGATACTGAAAGCCACGTATATGCTACATCTGTTAACCATTTTAATAATAGACAGCAAATGAGGATTATCACTTTCATTGGGATGAAGCAGACATTCACAAGTCACTTGAGAATTTACGCCTAAAAAAGTCACGAGGCAATTGGCACAAAAGCACAGAAACCGAAAAGTTAAAGCACCTCGGGATCGAAAATGCAACCATGGTAGAGTGGAATGTGCAGCTGACGAAAGATTTCAAGTTCTGGGGAGTGTACAAAGTCCTCGATGCTGCAATTAAGAGAATATATCTATTCAAGACCTATAAAAGCATAACGCTGCAGGCTACGACTTGAATACTCGTCATAAACTCCATTCAACCTGCTGAACTTTATATTTACAAGAAGGCCAGTCGCAAGACTTTGCACAAGAGCAGTTGCATCCCTAACTTCCTGACTTTGCAGCAGAGCAGTTGCATCCCTAACTTCCTGTCAATGATTTTCAATGCAATTACATGAATGCCGGTCGCAAGAAGAGAATATAAGATTAACACCCATCATAACCAGAGAAACACTGGACATCCAGAGGACAAGAAAAGTCCATTACCTCCTTACAGCCATTTGATTTATCTATTTGTTTGGCCACCCAACTCACCAATTCGTTTTGAGAAAACGCAGCTCGATCTGGTAGCTCGTCGAAGTCTAGCAATATAAGGCATTTACCTGCATATGATCCCAACATTCCCCTAGTCACCGACGCACCCAAGAAAATTGCACGAGCTGAGAGAAATTGTTGTATCGTGATAAAGCGAAGTGGAACAACACCGAATTCCCCCTCGCCGATTTCTCAACCAGACCAAGTTACAAAATCCATGATCACCACGGTTGGGATCGCAGCAACTAAAAACAGAAGCTGGGCAGCGATCGAATTCAATTTCATCCCCAATGAAAACACCACTCCCACAACCCAGCAAACGCAGTACATTATAAAACATCAATTGGAAGCGAGAGAACCCCGAACCCCGCTAGAAGAGGACGAGAGAGAGAGAGAGAGAGAGAGAGAGAGAGAGGAGTTGTTACAGATGGCGATCAGAGAGCAGGGGCCATCGCCTTCCTAGAGGACGATTCGCCTGTTGCGACCGCGGAACTCGATGTGCCTCGTCTCGTAGGAAGTAGGAGGGTCCGGCATGGCGGCGTCGAGAACCGGAAACTCTTGCGAAGGAGACGACCGGATCGGAGCGAGCGGAGTGGGCTCGTGAGTGGAAGCGGCGAGCGAGAAGGAAAGTCTTTAGAGCCGGGTGCCACTGTGATGCGCGAGCATCCTCAGAACACTCTGGAATCACTCGCCCCATCACATCCAACGTACCTCCATTGATTAACTCAGAACATTTTGGAATCACTCGCCCCATCTCACATCACATCATTGAAGTTTTATGGCCGTGGGGGAAGGAAGGTACGGAAGGAGGGAGGCGTCTCTTGGAAAGACGACCGAAAGTGGAGCGAGAAAGAAAGAGGAGTTCATACGCCATCGAGGAAAGATTCTGGCGCGAAAAGTCAACCCGCCCGCCACGAAAGACCCAAAACAAATGTAATGCAGATTTGGCTAAGTATGGAGCATACTATTAGGATGTCACGTGGGATTTTATGGAATTATAATCAAATGTTATGAAAACTTAAACTGATCGATGAACACGTGATTTGTTAATTAAATATTTCAATATTTCCTAAATAGGATCATCAGTTTAAGACATGATTAGCTAACCTTTTCAAGAAGTGCCCTTTGTCAACAAGGTTTGAGAATTCTTACGATGAGCTGGAAAAGCATGGAACCATATAGTTGAGCTATTGTTGCTTTTTGATTCGAACACTTCTCACTCAATTTCAACCAAGTATTTTTAACTCAAACCATCGTTACTATTAACTTTAGTTATTTACTTTGACATTTTGATAACCCTTAGTCTTCTAAATATATCCCCCTTGGTCATATAATTGGATGGCTACTTATAACTTTCTAACTTGAACACATCTCTTGCATTCTTCACCTCAAGTCAATATCTCCTTTAATCTTAGTTACTTGTTCCTATCTTTTGCTAAACATTTAAATTCATTTCCATTGGCTGTATAATTGTATCTTCTTATGTCATCAAGTTTCAAAAAGAATTACTACTTGTTCTTGTAAAGAAAGAAAGAGATTACTCATCACTTTTTCTCCTATTAACACTTTCCAATCCTTTGATTGCAAGTTAAGATTCTACCTTTTTGTCGTTGCAGCTTCAAAATTCCATTTTTCAAAAGTTCACAACGTGATTTAGTGGACCTTATTCTCTTTTATTAAATTAGTTTTATTAAAAGATTGAGAGTTGTTAATCTTTGCTCCTTGAAGGTGGTTAAGGCTTTGAGTCATCCAAGCCATTATTCAAGAGAAGTGAAAACTCTAGGGGCTAAACTAAATTAATTTGCTCGGTACTCTTGACTGATTGATAAATGTTTCTTAATTTAGTTTGAATTTGATGGTAATTGTGAGGAAGTCTCAATAATGACGTATTGAATTATTGTAATAATGTGCTAGACTTCACCAACTAATCAAATTTTGTCCCTGTCCAAGGGCATTCTCCTCCAAGTATAATTTTTCTTCCTTTATGTTCCTTTTTCTCTCTCTTCATTTCATGTCTTTGTTTTGTTTTCTTTCTTCATCCAATTTTATTTGGCCCGTGTTCTGCCATCAATCACCAGCCCATTGTTGCTCTTCCACCTGGCACGCCCGACTGTTTCATCAAGCTCCAGTGATACCTGCTCCAATCCAGACGCCCTTGCTTGCTGCCCTAGCCAGCGATTGGCTAGTGGCAAAAAGAAAACGGGGAAGAAAAAAATTTTAAAAAATTAAAAATTATTCACATTAATACCAATCATACCACTAAAGAGCTGGCATCCACGTTAATAATTTCCAACTTGGCCAGATAGATAATATTGAAAATTGTTAAAAAGTTTATGATTCAATTAGTAAAATTAAAATGTTTACAATTGAATTGACATAAGTACAATATGTTTAAGATTTTCTTGATGATTTTCTCATTTATATTGACATTAGTTTTGTTTATTAATTTACTTTTTAATTGCATAACCCCATGCAATGTCTAATTCGTTCTTTATTAAAAAATGAGGCGTATTATCATAAGCTTGGAGTGGATTTTTACTTTTCAATTTTCTTCTTGTGAAAATCAATAATCTCTCACTTTTCAAATGCCAAACTGGTATACTTGTGACAAATTTACTCAAAATTATTTTTTTTACCATTAGAAACCCCAAACCAGTATACCTTTGACAAATTTACTCCAAACTGATATACATGTGACAAATTTACCCTCTATTAGTTTTTGTTAAATTTTATTATCAAATTATTAAATTAAAGAGTTAATATCCCGAAAAACCCTAAACTGATACACCTGTGAAATTTTTTGACCATGAAAAACCTTAAACTAGTATATTTGTGACAAATTTACCCCGATTAACAAAAAAAAAAATCCCAAACTAGTGCATTTATGACAAATTTACCCTAAACTAATTTATTCGACCTCAAAAAACTCCAAACTGGTAAATTTGTGACAAATATACCATTCGCTAAATTTGATTAATACAAAAAAAAATCACAAAAATTGTAAATTGTAACAAACTTAGCGTAAAATCCCAAATTGGTATATTAATCAATTGTCACGTGTCATTTAACTTAATAATTTGACAAAAAAGTTTAATAAAAACTAACATAGGGTAAATTTGTCACAAATATACCAGTTTAGGGTAAATTTGTTAAAGGTATACCGATTTGGAGTTTTTGGTGGTAAAAAAAATAGTTTGGGGTAAATTTGTCATATGTGTACCGGTTTGGGATTTTTCAGGGTATTAACCTTAAATTAAATAACACGTGACAGTTGGCTGATATACCAATTTGGAATTTTACGCTCCATTTGTCATAGTTTACAATTTTTGTGATTTTTTGTAGTATTAATCTAATTTAACGAATGGTATATTTATCACAAATTTACCAGTTTTGGGTTTTTTGCGATTGAATAAATTAGTTTTGGATAAAATTGTCATAAATGTATCAGTTTAGGGTTTTTTATGGCCAGTCGGGATAAATTTGTCACAAGTATACCGGTTTGGGTTTTTTCATGGTAAAAAAAATAGTTTGGGTAAATTTGTCACGGGTGTATCAGTTTGGAATTTTTTAGGGTATTAGCCCTAAAATTTTCTGTGACCTTTAATTTTTTCAGTGAAGAAGTTCTCGAAAAATTGATCAAGTAGTGAAAATATCTAATCAAAACCTGGTAAGTGAGTCATAAACAATCTAATTCCGAGTAGTGGTAGTAAAACTATACAATGGTGATGTGCATAAAATGAAACTATTTCCATGTGTTCGTGAGGGCTAGTGGAGCACGAATTATGAAATCAAGTATGACCAGAAGCAAATAAAGAGATGGTATTAAGAAGGGTTAATACCATAAAAACTCAAAACTAGTATATCTATGACAAATTTAACCTAAACTAATCTTTTGACCATAAAAAGGCCAAACTCATACATTTGTGACAAATTATCCTAAACTAGTTTGTTTGATAGCCAAAAATCTTAAATTAATATATTTGTAACAAATATACCATTCGTTAAATTGGATTAATACCACAAAAACCATAAAAATGGTACCACTATAGCAAACAGAGAGTATAATCATAAATTGGTGCATTAGTTAATTATCATGTCTCGTTCAACTCGGTAATTTGATAATAAAATTTAACAAAAAACTAGTAGAAGGTAAAATTATCATAAGTGCATTAGTTTAGGATAAAATTATCAAAAATATATCAAGTTGGAGTTTTTATTAGTCCAAAAATTAGTCGGATAAATTCATTAAGGTGTATCAATTTATAATCTTTTAGAATATGAACCCTACTAAGAAAGAGAAATCGGATTGGAGGACCTTTTTGGTGTGGAATAGAAGGTGGGTCACCGTCACGGTCGTCGCCTTGTCATGTTACTTAGTCCTTCATAGTTCATATCAAGAAAGGACGTGTACACGCATCAAGGATAAGTGGCCCATTAAAGCGGTCTTTCTTTTCACTGACTTTATTGAAAAATGATCATAGGTTTGATCAACTAGATTTCTAGTCAAACTAGAACTGGATAAGATAAGATAATAAATATAAGATTTTTGTCATATTTTATTTGCTATTTGGTCAATCATGATGATAAAACTTGTTACTTTCACGTGATTCCATATCCATTATTTGGCACAAACGTGTATCGATGTAAATAGAACAAGTTGGATAAAAGGAGATGGTAAGAATTTCTCACCACACTCGGCCTATTTCATTTTTATTTGCTTATTTTTTTATTATATTTCCCTCTCTTTTTATTTCCTATTCCCCTTTAAATCATTCAAATTTTAAATAGTAAACTATATTAATACACCTAAAATATGTAATGAGTATAACTATTAAATATATATTTATACTTATAGTAAGAAAAATTTTAATATTGGAATAAGTAAAAATGAAATTGTTGTTCTCTTTTTGTTCTTTGAATTTTTATATTAGAATTCAAATATTATTTTGATTTTATTAATTCAAGAAGCTACTTATTTGATAGAAATAACTTTTATATAAATTTTATCCATATTTATCCCATATCCTCATGAGATAATCATATCCAGGTTATATCATTCTTATATCCGATTTTATCCTATTTTGAGCAGGTGCCAAACAAATGATATACTAATTGTGTCCTAAATTTTATTCTGACTACCAAACCTAATAACTTTTTATCCACAAGAGAAGGTTTGCTCACTTGCTTTTTCACACTATCACCTTCCAATAAGATCGACGATGTGCAAGGGTGATTCCAAGGATTCCGAGTTTTTGACACTGAAGGACAAATCGCTTTTGTTGGTGTATTGCCGTATATATAATGTGGGGTGCCATGATTCAAAAAGCAAACTGGCTGATAGTGGCGACTTTGGGCCTCTCGAGCTTCATGGGTTAGCTAAGAGGGATCAGCTTCATGGCTAGGCATCAGCACATGAGACAAGACAACGACAAACGTTCACCAGAAAGAGAGCACATGCCAATGGCAAGCCCTCGAATTCAAGCACATCCGTCGAAGAGTTGTTATCGCCTGGAGAAGAAACCGGTTTCTCTCGGTCGCAAAGGACGACATCAGCAAGATTTTGCAAGGGATTCTTTCCTTCAATTAGCGTGGACGGTTTTTCGATTGCTGATCGCCCAACCCACGACGACCCTCGTTGTCTTTTTACACAGAGAAAGAGGAAGGGGGGGGGTGTTAGGCTTGGTGGATCCAAGAAGGTCTGGGATGACTTTTGGGAGATTCAAGGACGTAATGACTCTCTGGAGTAACAAGATGAGGCAAGGCACTGCATCATCGTCTTGGCCTTGTTTCGTGAGAGGTGCTTGCCATGCTATCAACTGCAAGCTCCTCCCCATCTCCTCGATTTTACCCTTTTCTTCTCTTGGGAAGATACATAAATTGCCACGGCACGTAAGTATTAAACGAGATATATCATCGAGTTCCATCTCTATGATCTTTTGACAAATTAAAATAATCTCATCCTAATAATGGGGAATATTCTACTCTTCGTTTCAAAGAAAATCGATTTCTTTTTTCTTTTTTCTATTAAGGTAGAATTGTGAAAGAATCAGTGTCAAACAGATGTCATCTATACATATCTTACCTTTACCATAAAAAAAAAAAAAACGTCGGTAAAAGAGATTAATGATTACATGATTTTTCCACAACTAGTTAGTCACTTAGAGACACTTTCATGAAGTTACAATATCTTATTTTGACAGTTTATCAAAGGATCGACTTCTTTTATATCTTATTAACTTTTATTTGTCTATGGCCCTCCCCATATACCGTAGCTGAGATGCATTGGGATCCTCCACGCGTCGAGTTATATCCTTATGTGATCTCACCCACTTCAACCTACGTGAGCGTCAAACTCTATCCTGATTTTCTCATTTGCGAGCATGAACGAAGTCCATACCCTCCTATGGAAAGAGAGTACTCTTGAAGTGCCCAATGATTCTCGACTAGAGTGAGGTCCGATGCAGCAGTCAATCTTAGATTGAAGAGTTGCGGTGTGCTAGATTTCTCGCGAAACCATGAGATGAATTCACAACTTTACGCATCACAAGTCATTTCCTTAGGACTTTAATTGTGCACAAGCAATAAAAGGTCGTATTCATAGTTATGAAACCATTTGATGAAGTCCTGTTCACGACCTTCTTTACCCCACTCAGGTTACACAATAGGGAGATTATGACAATATTGGCTCCATCTAAGTGAGTGGACAGCGGCAGAATGGGAAACAATGACCAAAGCAACAACGATAAGATTACACTCGGAAGAACATCAAAGAATTCAAATGAATTGTATTAGGTACATAAATTTAGAATTTGGCTAGGAAGGCTCCATCTATGAAGCATCGACACTTTCTAAGAGCCTTCATGTCGTGCAAGACATTTCGACACGTGTCCGACACATTTGGATACTCTCGGACACTTAATCAACATGTGTCGGAAAATCCGACACCTGGTCAACTTTCTTGACACTATCGAACACTCGAGTCGGAATTATGACATACAAGTTTTCGGCACGTGATTTCAATATCAATGTCAATTTTAAAAATTCAATAAATAAGAGGTTAAAATATATATATATATATATATATATATATATATATTTTGTGTGTGTGTGAAAATATAAAACACAATAATAAAAATAATAAATTGAGAAAGAAGAAGAACTTAGTATTCTTTTCTCTTCTGACTCCAACTTCCCATAATACAGAATTCTCCTCGTAGGTTTTTTTTTCTCCTCTTTCAATATATCTAACATGCGAGTCTAGAATATGGATCGTTTGTTTTTTCTTCAAATTTTATGAATTATTGAAATAAAGTTGAATTTGTCAAATTAAAACAATAAATGATATTAATATATGACGGATTAATATTTTGTATATTCATTCAAGGCTTTTTTAATTATTATTTATTTATTTATGAATTTGATTCAAATTAATTTGATTGAAATAATCATAAAAATAATAATTAAATATATATTTAATGTACAACGTGTCCCAACATATCGGAATTCTCTATTTTTTTAGAAATGATGTGTCGGTGTGTCGTGTCGTGTTGTGTCGTGTCGTGTTGTGTCGTGTCATGTGTCGCGTGTCAATGTCAGTGCTACTTAGGGCTCTATTATATATGGAAAACAATCTTCGAGAAGACTCATATTTTTGAATCTTCCGTTACTTACAAATCCATATAAAGCCACCCAAGAAGAATTTAAATGCACTGAATTGAGATCGGCAGACATTTGATCATCGATCAAACCACAGCGGTTTCCCCATGTAATCATCAAGCAACCTAAAGTTGGTTCAAATAAGTCAAATGAACGCACAACGGCAGAACGGAAAACAATGATAAAAGCAGCGGCAGTAAGATTCCACCCGAAAGAACATCAAAAAATTCAAATGAATTGTATTAGGTGCGTAAATTTAAAATTTGATTAGAAAGGCTTCATTATGCATAGAAAATAATCTTCCCAGACTTGGGCTTTAAGAGTGAGCGCCAAGGATGCATCTAGAAGTTTCTCTTGGTAGGACAAGATTTGATTGTTTAGAAATTAAATAATCGATCGATCATACATTAAAAAAAAAAAAAAATCGTACAAGTTTTGCTTGTCCATGACAACTATGTTTTAAAATGAAAGACATCTACTTTTCGTGTAGCTGTATATTTCCAAGAAATTTAATGGAGGCGTGAGTTGTTCCTTATCCAAAAGTAACTTGGTAATAGTTTAAAAACTTTGAACATATTCCAAAGTTCAGCCGAAATGAGGCAGGGGGAGAGGCCCGCTACTCCAAAGCTAAGTTGGTCCCCGATGAGATCTCAAAGCCATCAGGGTGGAAGAAAGTCGATCTTGAAGATGACAAGCGGAGTTCCACTTTCCACATCGAACTGCTACGGTTCCAGAAATACATACTTCCTTTGACATATTTGGAGAACAACGAGAATGAGTCCCTTAAGGTGGCATAGAAAATTGGAACTTTCACAAGCAACTATGTAGGATGACCTAGTAAATTGATGACCTCAAGTAAAGACATTGTTTAAAGCATGAATTGCTAACAACACATTATGTTATCAACAGCTAATATATATTAGGGAAATTTTCAAATAAGGACTCGAAGTGGATCAATTTTCTCAAATAAAGATCCAAAATAAATTTTATGTCAGATAAAGACCTAAAGTGAACCTATTGTCTCAAATAAGGATCCGAAGTGGTTGAATCAAATTCAAATAAGGACTTAAGTTTGTTGATCAGCCAAATATTCACTAGCTATCAAGCATGTGGCATTTCCAACGATCAGAGTTTGGGCAATTTGGTCCAAAAAAAATCTAGGGGAAATTAACAAATCCTAAAACATAAACGAAAAAAAAAAAACCCTAGGTTTTCTACGATCTCCCTGTTCCTTGTACCCATCCTCTGCAAAGTCAAAGACCGAAGTTCTCCCCATTCCTTGTACACATCCTCCGCAAAGTTGAAGACCCAAATTCTCTACCGGTTGAGTCATGAATTCAAAAACAAGAAGAAAACCATATTCTTCTTTCTTTGTTTGCGGAGACCCAAATTCTCCTCCAGTTAAGCAAGGTGAGGAGCGACGAGAATCGAATCATGATGATGATCGAGTAGCGATTTGGTTGAGAAGCAAACGAGGGAGAAGAAAGAAGAAAACTTAAACATTTAAATGAATAACCTAAACTTAATTAATTTAGAATTTTCTCTTTTTTTCCAAACAAAAATTTCTGACAAAATTGCCCCTTTTTAATTGCCGAAAAATGTCTACCGGTGAGCTAAGGTCCTCAATAGAGATTAACTTGATTACCTTGGGTCCTTATTTGACACAAAATTCGCTTTGGATCCTTATTTGAAACAATGGATCCACTTCGGGTTCTTATTTGACCCAAAGTTCACTTTGGGTCCTTATTTGAGAAAATAGATTCACTTCGGGTCCTTATTTGGAATTTTCTCCTATATATTACAAATGTCAAAATTTCCAAAAGGTACATTTCGAATAAGAATCAGATACTTAAGTGCCGATGGCGAAAATTTCCAATCAAATTGCCGACATGACATTTTTCTGACGAGTTAAATACAAAGCAATGTCATTTTGCCTTCAAATTCAAATTTTAATATAAATAAAATTAAATAAATTAAAAGAACTAAATTTATTGGAAAAAAAACAACAGCACAAGTGTTTGGTGAGGGCCTAATCCCTCGCCCAACTTTTGGCCCGATTGGGCAACAGTCTAGGGAACCCTTGTCCTAGATCCGGGTGAGGGCTGCGACCTCGCCCAGATCTAGGTGAGGCTTGTAGGCTCTCACCGACAATCGATCAAGGTCTTGACCCCTTCCGAGACCCGACGATCCCAACTAACTCTTCCCTTACTATCGTTAGCCCTTGCTAGAAATGATGGGGCGATAATGGCAAAGTCTATGCAAGTCCTTACTGAGTACATTTGATTTTTTTATTATTTTTTGTTTTTTAAATTTATTTTAATTAGTATATATATTAGAATTTGATTTTTGGGTAAGAAGGGCATCGTTTTGCATTTTCGTTCTCAAGTCAACTTTTTAGTGTATCACATAAACCACATATATTACTAAAAATATGTCACATCGGATTTCTAATCATTTTCTCTAAACTTAACACTTAAATGTCACATTTTTTTTTTTTAAAATAACAATTAAGTATACTTTTTGAAAGTTTTGACATTTGAGTGTAGTTTTGACACTTATTTGAAAAAAATACCTATATCACTAATTAGAACATTATATTAAAGGTGATTGGCTTCAAGTTGGGTAAATTCTAGACCTGAAACCTATCTTATTGTAATTGGTATTCAATTTTTGGGATTTGGAACCTATCTTATTTGCCACACAACTGGTCTTGGAACCTATCATGTTTCTCCGATTTGATTCCACACGTGAGAAGCCTCTTTTGTTCCTTCTTTCTTTTTCATTTTTTTCAACGAAATAATATGCCTATGCTACAAGCAAGGGAAAACAAAAACAAAATTTGCAACAAGTATGTTATCCCATACGCACGGCCTTTCCTTGACCTTAGAATATGGACCGCTTGTTAGCCATCAAATTCCTTTTTATTTTTTGACTCGTATCATAGAAAATTTTAGGATAACAAAATTCTAAAGGCAAGTGCAGAGCATGCTATCAAGATTAATCTGCACATTCCTAATTATAAAGAATCATACCATCCAAAAATGAAGAAAGGAGAGAGTTTTAGGGATTTAGAGCAAACCACAATATTATTTTTAGGGAGAGTGTGTTATGTCCCTTAGCATTTACAAACATTGCCTTATATAGGCGAACATTGAAGACAATAAAGTAGAAGATGAAAAATAAAAATCTTCCGTATCCAAAAGCAACAACCCATAAGACGACACGTAGTCATATGCAAGTAGACAAATTATAAAACTTTATTCCGCCTTCACCCATTAAGATTATTGCTTCAAATTCTAATTACCTGAAAAAAAAAAAAAAAAAAAAAAAAAAAAACAAAACAAAAAACAAACAACATGGTTAATCACTTAATGATAGTTTAAGTAAGGGCCAGTCCAAAATGAGCGAGAGTTGCGAGGCTTGAACAAGCGACAATGAGCCGCAAGTGAGTAAGGAGGGTGAGTTGTGAGCGCGCACGAGAGAGAGAGAGAGAGAGAGAGAGAGAGAGAGATGAAGTGTCCGAGTGAGGTAAGAGCCTTGGAGAGAAAAGAGATAGAGAGAGATAGAGGAAAAGATGCCAAGAAAAATCTAGGGTTTTTAGGCTTTATAAAACTGGTTCCAAAACCGGTCTACTTCCCAAGCAGTTTTTCACTTAGAACTAAGAATCGGACCGGATCAGAAAAATTGGAATCGTGAACTGGACCTAGGAACCAGACCGATTCCAATAGGTAACTGAAATCGGAACGATTCTCAAGGTGGTCCGGTCCGATTCACATGTGGAACTGGTCCGATTGCACAGCCCTTATTTGGACCGAAAGCAGCGAATAAGATTGCTCAAATAATACACGGCAAAAAGATGTTCGACAAACCTGGGGACCGGCGTTAAGCATTGAACTCTTCTTCCTGCAGACTTCTTGCCAATAGTTCGTCAGAATCGTCACTACAACATAGAAGTGTTCGCACTCTTAGCAAGAGGCTCAAGTAGTTAAAATGTATTTAATTTATGTGGCACGAAGAGAAAGAGGCTTTAATAAACAAGAAACACTCAAACTGAAGAGACATATCTTCGAACCAAAAAGTTCCAAAAGCTTATGCAGAGAGCATGGGACTGCTAAGAAATAACCGATTCCTTCCCATGGTGCGGTGCAAATAACAAGACCACTCATGTCACTTGGCAAGATCCAGTAAGATTGCTAATATTGCTCGACCTAGTCTAATCCATCTAAAATATAAAACCATAAGAATTCAATAAGTAAGGATTTTTTACTTCATAGAGTCCGTAAGTGTTGCATCGTTCATGCCGCCAACATAGTCCTGTAGCACATGAGGGTAATATGGTTGAAGGTCATGGCAAAATTCGGAGGAAAAAAGATAAAAATAGATACAGCTGTGCCGGCCATGGCATTATGCTCATCCCATGTATCATTTGTATGACTCACCATCTTACATTCCTCAAAATTGCTGGACACGTACACGTTGCCCCCTTTGACCTGAAAATGCAGTGCCAGTGCTTAAAAGAAACATCATTCAGAGCATCCACATGGGAAAAGGCAACATAATTAGTTCATCCTAATATAAATACGGTATGATTGATAGATCATCTTTAAAGTAACTTATTTGCCAGATTATAACAGTAACAAAATGCTGTATAACACAACAACAAAGAAGGCATGCGAGGACAATCTATAGTAGGGAGTTATACTTCAAGCATCACAAGTGAAAAATAGAGTTCCAGAGGGAAGTCCATCCCGCAACCTATAATTGGGATAGGTGAACTCAAAAAGGTGCTCTAATCACCTTCCTAAAAACTTGGATAGCCCTCTCATTCAGTTTGGATCCGGATACGAGAATATCAGAAAGTGTTCATGGTTGAGCCAAGTCATGTAAAAAATGAAATAGTTATAAGGAAAATAAAAGTTTGGAAAAAAGGGAGACAAATGACAAAAAAAATAAAAATAGAAATTCATCATGTTTAGCAGCGGTCGCATGATTTACGACTGCAATTCTCATTAATCAAATTGCATTACTTGTTCATAACATATATTTTCCCCATTCAACTTGCACAGTTGTCGTAAAAAGAGAGAATACCATCACTTGAAAAAGTCCATTTCTCTTAACCATGTGAGGTTCCAGACGTGAAGTAGGACTAGAAAACTAGTCCTGTTTGGAACAAATTTCACCTTCGTTTCAAAATCATTGAGTTCACAACCAAATTTGGCAGTTACCTACCACCATCATAATAATAGGTTATGCACTGACTAAATGACCTTATGACCAGATTAAATGGTCATCGCTACGTCTCGGATTCACTTAGGAAATCCAAATAATGACACTCACCAAAAAACCACTAGCCCGATAAAGCAGCTTTAGTTTCTAGGCAAGGAAATTGATGAAATCAGAACAAACTGATGAAAGTTCTCCTCAATTACAATGGAATCACACTTCTTACCTTTTCTAATTTCTCCCACACATGATTTGGCGTATCCAGGAAAGCTTCGTCTGTTGCTAATAGATATAGTTGACCTTTATACTGCAAATGACACGAAAATTAATTAAAAAGAGATTTCTTCTCTCATTTTGCACAGACAGATGCAATGTCCAAAGGTTCACAGTTACAATAAAAACGTACAAGAGATACAAAACGAAGCCCATGACTGACCTTAAACATGGTACTGAAATGTTCGTTATGAAAGAGCACACAAAGCTCTCTTTCTTTAACATCACGTTGTAGACAAGAAAGGCTGCGTTGTTCACGAAGAATTATTATTCAGGACAGAAAATTCATACACATAGTCCTCAATGGCCAACCGATAATTGATAGAAAAATAATAGAGGATAGCAAATTCATACACGTACCCATAGGGGGTCGGACTGGATTTATTCTCCACGATTTTCTGGAACAATTTTCCTAAGAGAAAATTTGGCAGAAGGAGATATAGCATCATGACAAACTTGAAAGTAAATTGAACGTCCAGTTGATTACAAAAACTCTTACTCTTTCGTGGAGTCAGATATTTTGCAACAACCTCAAACGAAAGATCATCATATGACTTGGATCCAATTGCCATTTCATCCTAAGAAAGATGTAGATAGAAGGATACAAAGGCATAGGCAACATTAGAAAAAGTTGACAGGAGAGAGGAGGACAACGAACTAAAGCTAGGGGGAATTTACTCGAACTCTAGATACCAGAAAAGGAAGTGCAGACTTCTTTCGCCTGCCTATGCAAGAGGCTAAGTACCAAAATAGAGAAAGCTCATATACAATACTTCTATCCCAAGAAGAATTGGAATGCGATGAAATGAGATTGGCAGACATTTGATCATGGAGCAAAAACCACAGCGGTTTCCCCATGTAATCATCAAGCAACCTAAAGTTGGTTTTCGAATAAATCAATAATCCGAATCAGCAGAAGTTAAACATCACCCTAGATAGAAACTGCTTGTAATCCAAATAAAAATCCTCAAAAGACAAATAGTTTCCACCTTTGATACTGAAAGCCACGTATATGCTGCATCTGTTAACCATTTTAATAATAGACAGCAAACGAGGATTATCACTTTCATCCAGATGAAGCAGACATTGCGAATTTACGCCTAAAAAAGTCATGAGGCAATTGGCATAAAAGCACAGAAACTGAAAAGTTAAAGCACCTTGGGATCGACAATGCGACCATGGTAGAGTGGAATTTGCAGCCGACGAAAGATTTTAAGTTGTGGGGTGCGTCCAAAGTCGTCTCCAAAGTCGTCTATCCTGCAATTAAGAGAACATGTCTATTTAAGATCTATAAAAGCATGACGATGCAGGCTACGACTTGAATTCTTGTCATAAAGTCAATTTAACCTGAGGAACTTTATGTCTACATGAAGACCAGTCGCAAGACGCGGCAGCACTTCACATGGGATTTCCTGTCCATGATATTCATCAGAGCCAGCACCCTCATTATGCAACATTTCCAAAGAGGGAAAAAGAAGAGAATGGAAGATTAACATCCATCATAACCAGAGAGACACTTGACTTACAGGGGACAAGAAAAGGCCATTACCTCAATATTGCTCTTGGAATCAATTAGTGCATTGGCCACCCAATTCAGCAATTCGTGTAGAGAAAACTCATCTCTATTTTGATCCAGCCCCCCCATGCCTTGCAATATAAGATAATTACCTGCACATGATCCCAATATTCCCCGAGTTGCCGTCATCCACGAATAAACTCTTCACACGCCACCCACGCACCCAATAAAATCGCACGAGCTAAGAGAACATCTGGTATTGTGATGAAGCGAACGCGAACCACACCAAAGTCCCCGTCGCCGATTTCTCGACCAGACCCAGTTACAGAATCCATGATCGCCACGTTGGGATCGCAGCAACTAAAAACGGAAAGCAATCGAATTCGATTTCATCCCCGAGGAAAACACCAGTCCCACAATCGAGCAAACAAAATACAAAAAAAAAAAAAAAAGATTGCCTGTCAATTTTTTAATAAAATTTATTCTGTCTTATAAAAATCAAATCGCAAATAATTATGAATTATTATAGAATCTATATCTTTTAAGAATTTATGACTCATGCAGATTGTTATTTTCACGTGATCCAAGTATCTAGGACAATTAATGCTAGCAAAGATGAGAGCATCCATTGGAAGCCAAACAACGGTGAAACCCTAGAGACCCGCAATTAAAGAGGACGAGAAAGAGAGAGAGAGATGTTACAGATGGCGAGGAGAGAGCAAGGGCCATTCTTGTCCTGAAGGATGATTCGCGCATCCTTATCGGAGAACTTGATGAGCTTCGTCTTGTGGAGGCGTCCTTCCTCCGTCGCCTCCGGAGGCGGAGCAGCGGGGGTTGGCATGGCGGCGCGCCGAGGACCGGAGCTTCCCGCGGAGGAGGAGGAAGAGGCGACGCGAGCGGTAGACAGGAGACATGCGGAGGGGACTCACGGTGGGTTCGGGGGGAGGGGAGGACACCACTGCAGAGAAACCAAAAGGTCAAGAGGAGGAGAGCTAAACAGGATTATATGGAGGAGGAGGATGAACTGGGGGGCGAAGACAGTGGGCCTTCGTTCTGCCTTACCTTCGCCAGCGCGTGCCGTGCAAGTTAAGCTAGCTCGCCAAAGACATCTGGTGTTAAGTGAAGTGTGGATGGTGTGAACAGAGAACGGCACACACAGTATGAGCTATAAACTTTAATTGGTCGAAATCGAATAAAATGGCATAGAAGCAATTTCCCGATTTTTGGACCGACCAAATGACCGACCGAATCCATTTTTAAGATTTCGATAGAGAAAGGCGAGCACACCAAGTTCAGAGCACGCCACGAATTCATTCGAAATTGACCATGACTAAGGTAGGCTGACCGCTTTTGTTAGTTGACTGCATTGAAGTGGGAGTATAGCCTTGGCCAGTCGGTTCAGTGGATGTGTCGTAAAGCATGCTAATCTTGCAGTGGACCTTTCAGCCAGCTTCATTCACTCCAAGCGAGGGAAGTTATTATATCAGGAGCAAGAATCGAAATCCTAACGTGATGTCTATTTTTCTTTTTTTTGATAATGAACGTGATGTCTATTTTCACTACCGCAAGATCCTCTAATTTCCTATCTATCTTTATTTAGGGTGACATTGCGAGATTTCCCACCTTAAGACGGATCTTTCACTTGTATCTTCCTCTTGAGTCTTCTAAGAACCTACTTAGGCTTGAATTTGAATAGTATATTTTTGGGGCCAAATTTTAGCATCGACCCAGGAGTTGAAAGTAGGCATGAATTTGGGGCCGAGGGAACAGAGGGCGACTTCCTGGACAGGGATCGTCGATTGGGCATTGATTAGCCAAAATTTGCAAGAAGCGCCCTTTGCAACCAGGTCAGAAAGTTCTGGCAATGAGCTTTAAACAGCATGTCCAAGCGGAAGAGTATGAAGAAAAGGCGAACATCGCAGTAACAAGGTGACTTTCGGATGGACCCGATCGATGACATGACCCAGGCAACTCGGGTTGAGCATCAGGCAAGAAAACTTCGTCTTCTCTCCGTCCCGCCCGTGATTGAACAGAACAAGATGATTTGAGGGTGTTCTTGGAATTTTCTGATTTTCTGACTTTCATGTGTTTAATTTATTAAAAAAAAATCGATCAACAGAAAGTCATTCATAATAAAATAAAATATGTATATTTAAAATTAAGAAAGTGAATCCCTTAACATAAAAAGAAGAAAATTTTTTATTGGACAATAATTTCCTAAAAAGTACTTTTCTTTATCAAGAAATCTTTTCCTAAGATAAACACAGCTTATATATATTAAAGCGTCTATAGAGGACTGACTCGCGAACGACAAATAAAGATTCGTTGTCATCTCCCGGAGCTAAAAACTTTAATTCATCTACCCACTTGCCCCGAGAAAATTCAAAGGCATCATCGAGACTCCGCTTTTGTCAAATCATGTCTATCTTTGTTCCGATAAACGCCGAAATTTGGATTAGCTTGCCAGCCTGGCGTAGGCACGGGGGACGGACGGGAAACGCAAAGCAACCACTTGGACTTTTTGAGTGGCGTGGCATGGGCCACGTAGAGCTTGATTGAGCACGTGCGGTGTCGAAATCCGGTACAAAAGCCACTCGCCGTGCGGGTTCACGTGCATAAGGGTCTCTCGTGCGACATGAGCAAGAACTTGCGTCCATCCAAACCGAGCACGACTTCTCGATCGATGAATTTGTATGCGTGGATTGTGCGGCCAGACTTTATAAAGTTCTGACTTTGTTTGAGTGGCAGACATTACATAGGGCACTTAAGAGATTCAAGATTTATCTACTTGATATGTAGAAAAAGATATTCATATGAAGTCATTGTCGTTGTAACTTGTAAGTGGATAATTATAACATCCATGAACGCCTTAATATTCCTGAATCTTGTTTTACTCCCGTGGATGTGGAGGTGATTTGAGTGCACGTTACTCCGTGAGGGATTAGCCTCTTTTGGCTAATCCCTAAAGTCAGAAGAGAACTCCTGAGTGTTACCCTAGTTCTACTTGCTGCTATTTCTCTAATTTTGAAAAAGAACATCTTACCAAGCCCATGCCCCACATTGATTGAAATTTTGAAGGGTTGGGTTGAGACTTTTTTTTTTTCCCTTTTGCAAAGATATTGCAGCAAAGCAAACCAGCTTTGCTTATCTTGGCATGAAATTTGGCATGAGTTTCGTTTATTAATGTATTCTTTTGAGTTGGATAGCCCCAGTCCATCATTGGACCGCAATGTATAATTTGTTGTTTATATTGAAAACATGCAGATTTATCATAAATCCTGAGCGGATTTCTACTTTTCAATCTTCTTTTTCTCATTTTATGAAATGCATGGACTTTGACTCAAAATACATAAATATTATTGTTCATAAAATTTTCTGCAACCTTCAATTTTTTCAGCACAGGAATTCCAGAAGAATTGGTTTAAGTGGTTATATTTCCGATCCGCTCACGGATTTCTACTTTTCAATCTTCTTTTTCTCATTTTATGAAATGCATGGACTTTGACTCAAAATACATAAATATTATTGTTCATAAAATTTTCTGCAATCTTCAATTTTTTCAGCACAGGAGTTCTAGAAGAATTGGTTTAAGTGGTTAAATCTCCGATTCGCTCACGGGTTTCTACTTTTCAATCTTCTTTTTCTCATTTTATGAAATACATGGACTTTGACTCAAAATACATAAATATTATTGTTCATAAAATTTTCTACAACCTTCAATTTTTTCAGCACAGGAGTTCTAAAAGAATTGGTTTAAGTGGTTAAATTTCCAATCCGCAACATGAGCGAATGAGTCATAAACATCTAATCTAATTTTGAGTGATCTTAGTTATTGTCCTCAGGTGACGCGCATTAATGAAACTATTTCCATGTTTGCGAGAGCTAGTGGAGCACGAATCATGAAGTCAAGTATGATCGGAAGAAGCAAACAAAAGATAGCACATGAAACACGAATCGGAGAACGTTTTTAGTTGGGAATAGAAGTGGGGTCACCATCACAGCTCGTGTTCTTTTGTCCGTAAGATTGGGGACCTTTTGCTAAGAGTGGTCCCTCCTGGCCAGGATTTGAAAAATCTCGAAAGGACGAACTTGCACACACCGAGGATTAATAGCCCAACTAAGGAAAACCTTGAATTTCTAGAACTTTGAGAGAGAGAGAGAGAGAGAGAGAGAGAGAGAGAGAGTGTGTATCCTCCTGCTATCACACCCCACTTCGACCTATGTGAGTGTCAAAGACCGTACCCCGATTTTCTCATTTGCATGGAAATGCTTGATGATTCTCGACCAAAGCATGCTAGATTTCTCGTGAAATCATGAGATGTACTAGTCACAGGTCATCTCTACGGGACTTCAGAGATGATTTCGCTTGTACAGAAACAACAAAAGGTCATATTCATAGTTACGGATGTTATTTGATGTTCTGTTCACAACCTTCTTTTCCCCGCTCGGATTACGTAATAGGGAGATTATGACAACAAAAACTGGTTCCATCGAAGTCAAAGGAGCACACAGCAATGACAAAAGTAGCAACGATAAGATTCCACCCGGAAGAACATCAAAGAATTCAAATAAATTGTATTAGGTACATAAATTAAAATTTTGATTAGAAAGGCTTCATCAAGTATAGAAAACAATCTTCCAAAAACTCATTCTTGAATCTTCCGTTACTTACATATCCAGATAAAGCCACCCAGCTTAAAGGGCCATAAGCTAATGTTTCTAGCAAAGTGAAACTGCCCACAAGACCCGGTCACACAGATTCCTCAACTAAAATGAGCTTGGCCCTTTTACACTGTCTATTTCCTTTTCACATGAAACGACAAAGAAAGCATCACACCTCATTCATCTGATGTCAAAATGGCAGAGAGATCCAAGTTTTAACACTACAACACGCATGTAAGGAATTTGGAGCTCACATTCCTTGTCGACATCGATGTGACAAAACAAGACCAGCATTGAAACAAATCATCAGTAGAAAGAAAACCCACTGCATAAAGTTTTCTCAAATAATCAAATCCAGCTGCAGTATAGATGGCAGCAATGTTCCCAACCTCTCCCCTCATATAATGTAAGAGCATATAACATGCATTCCCAAACTATCAAAGCCTTGAGTCACATGGCCCCATCTGTACCTCCTCAAATCCCGTATTATTCATGTATCCCCTTTCTATGTGAAGATCCACATATTTCCATGTGATGCTTCATTACAAATGAAACAACAAAATCAAAGCTTCTTGGCTGCTAAAGGAATATGCAAGTCCTAGAAATCTATTTACAGCACAAAATCAAAGATTGGGTGAAAATCCACATATATTTCCAGAAAGGTTGATTAATATCGTGACATACAATTGGAACGAGGCAAACCATTTACAACATGAACTCACCTACAATGCACACTGTTCACATAATGATACATCTATCCTTTGATTTTGCATCAGCCCTGTTTGAAGGTGATGGATTTCTCCCTCCATATCTTCCTACCTGCAGAGCACCATTAATGGCTGCTATAAGTCACACGGCCAGGGGAAAAGTCAAATGAACACTATTTGATTGCATTGCAAATCATTATCCTTCGTTAACATGCAACTGTAAACTACATAAAAAGACTAAAAATTCCTCAAAAACAACTACACATGTATCTTGCAAGTTTGTTTCTCAGCCATGCAATATCACAACCAATATTCTAACTTCTATCATCTTCAAGATGTCATCGTGAAGGCAAAATGTTATCACAGATTAGTAGGAGGTCAAGGGAGAGAGGCACTCCATTAGATACCTAAAAGAATTGACCTAAATGAGAACTGGCATCTAGATTAAACAAGCAGTCCACTCCACCGTCACCCGCAACCCAACACCTCCAAATTGCTGTTTCGTCAAATATGGAAGGACCATCCAAAACATAAGAAGTTGGCACTCAAATTCGACAAATTCTTGAACATGACAAGCTCCCCTGCCAACTTTCAAACCCCAGACTTGGGATTTAAGAGTGAGCGTCAGGGATGGATCTAGAAGTTTCCTTTAGTAGGGACAAGATTTGATCATTTAGGAATTTAATGATCGACTGCTCGTACACTTAAAAGTACCCGAAAAAATTAATATTATATAATTTTTGCTTGTCCATAACGACTACGTTTTTGAAATTTTTGAATTGTACTTTTACCAATTTGTAGGGGCAAATTAAAATGAAAATATTAACTTTTCGTATAGCTGTATATCTCTGAGAAATTTAATGGCGGCACAAGTTGTTTTTAGGCCAAGAATAATTTAGTAATAGTTTGAAAACCTTAACATATTCCAAAGTTCTGACGAAATGAGCAAGGGCAAGAGCCACTGCTACTCTAAAGCTATGTTGGTCCCCGGTGAGCTCTCAAAGCCATTAGGCTAGAGGAAAGTTAATCCTGAGGATGACAAGCGAAGGTCCGTGTTCTACATCTAACTTCTACGATTTGACAAATCCATACTTCCTTTTGTTACCTGCACGCATAATGTATTTGGACAACAACGAGAATGGAGTTCTTTAAGGTGGCACAGAAAACCTGGCTCAGGTGACTTTAGCAAGCAACTATGCAAGATGACCTGGTAAACTAATGACCACAAGTAAAGACACTGCTTCAAGCATGGAACTGCCAACAGCGCTTTATGTTATTGCTTACGACACGAAAAAATACTTATATCTCCAATTAGAACTTTATAACAAAAGCCGCTAACAAGATTACTCAAATAAGACACAGCAACAAGATGTGCAACAAACCTGTGGACCAGTGATCAGCCTTGAAGAACCAGTTGACTGTTGTTGCACATTATTGCGTTGTGGTTGTTGCTCAAACTCTTGTTGCTGCAGAGCCATTGCCAATTGAAAGTCGGAACTACAACATTGAAGTGTTTGAACTCTTAGCAAAAGGCTCAAGTAGTCAACATGCAATTAATTAATGTGGCATGAAGAGAAAGAGGCTTTAATGGACAAGAAACCCCAAAACTAAAGAGACAGATCTTCAACCTCCAAATAGTTCAAAAAGCCTAGCCAATTATCAACACAGTGTTGCAATTATGCAGAGAGAATGAGAATGCCTTTCCAAAGAAATAAACTATTCCTTCACATGGTAAGGTGCAAACAACAAGACCACTGATGTCACTTGGCAAAATCCAGTAAGACTGTTAACATTGCTCGACCTAGTCTAATCCATCCGAACTGTAAAATGATAAGAATCCATTAAGTTGAGATTTTTTACTTCATATCCAAGCCTGCTTGTTTTGCGTTGTCGATGCTAGCAAGATAGTCCTGCAGCACGAGGGAAATATTAGTTGAAGGTTATGGCAAAATTTAGAGCACATAAGATTAAAATAGATACATACGGCTGTGCTGGTCATGGCATTATGCTCATCCCATGTATCATTTGTATGACTTTCCATCTTAAATTCCTTAAAATTGCTGGTCATGAACACAGTGTCCCCATTGACCTGAAAACACAGTGCCAATGCTCAAAAGAAACATCATGCAAACCATCCACATCTGAAAAAGCAACATATTTGCAGGAAAGACTAACAGTAACAAAATGCTGTACAACACAACAACAAAGAAGGCATGTGAGGTCATGTATCGATTGCTGGGAGAGTATGAAGAAATGCTTCAAGCTTCACAAGTGGAAAACTGGGATAGGTAAACTCGAAAAGGCACTCTATTTACCTTCCTAAAAACTAGGATAGCACCCTCATTCAGTTTGGATATGGACTTGAGAATATCAGAATGTGTCCATGGTTGAGCCGAATCAAGTCACAAATGTAATACTTGTAAAGAAAATCAAAGTTTGGAAAGGGAGAGAAATTACCAAAATATATATATATATATTCCATCATCGATCAAATTGCGTTTCTTATTCATGACAAATCTTTGCCCCATTCAACTTGCATAGTTGTGCGTAAAAAGAGAGAAATTCCCATTACTTGAAATAAGTCCATTTTTCTTAACCATGTGAGGTTACAGACGTGAAGTAGAACTAAAAAATAGTCCTGTTTGGAAGAAATTTCACCTTCATCTCAAAATCATTGAGTTTATAACCAAATTTGGCGGTTGCCACCATAAGAATAGGTCATCCACTGATTAAATGACCGTACCTTTTTCTATGACCAGATTAAATTGCCTAAGCTACGTCTTGGATTCACTTAAGAAATCCAAATAATGACACTCACTGGAAACACCTCAAACAAGATAAAACAGCTTCAGTTTCAAGCAGGGAAAAGGATGAAATCAGAACAAACTGATGAAAGTTCTCCTCGTGTGACAATGGAAAACATGCTTCTTACCTCATTTAATTTCTCCCACACCAAATCAGGCTGATTTAGGTAACCTTGGTCTGTAGCTAATAGATATAGTTGACCTTCATACTGCAGATGACACGAAAATTAATTAAAAAGAGGTTTCTTCTCTCATCTGGCACAAACAGATGCAATGTCCAACAGTTCACAGTAACAATAAAAACATACGAGAGATACAGGACGAAGCCCATGACTGACCTTAAACATGGTACTGAAATGATTGTTACGAAAGAACACACAAAGCTCTCGCTCTTTAAGACCTTCTTGTAGACAAAAAAGGCTGCATTGTTCATAGAGAATTATTATGGAGGATAGAAAATTCATACACATACCCATAAATGGTCCACTGATAATTGATAGAAAAATTAAGGAGGATAGCAAATTCATACACATACCCATAGATGGTCAACTGACTGGCACTGCTCTCCAAGAAATTCTGCACTAATTCCCCTAAAAGCAAATTTGACAGAAAGAGACATGGCATCATGACAAAGTTGATGGTAAACTCAATGTTGCAGTAGATTACAAAACTACTTACCCTGTTGTGGGGTCATTTCATCCCTAATAACATTGTAGGCATCCACAGTTGCTTCGTCAGCTTGTTTAGCAAGAATCACCTCGCCTTCATATATAGGTTCTCTATCTTCACAGGCTGCTGTACCAGAATCCAAAATGCATTCCTCTCCCTCATATATGGGTTCACTACCATCCATGCTGGGTGTATAAGGTTCAGCAACATCTGCATGCTGCAATTTGCCACCAGAGGAGTCTGAATCGACATTTGGCACAGAGACTCTCAAAAATCCCGGTGCATCACATCCAGTCTGATGATCTGCTGCTTCAGCAGTATAAACTGGAGAAGCCGGTATATCTACCTTCCCATTTTGTTGCAAAGATAAAATTGAACCCTCATCCATACCACCATCCAGTTTAACAGGAGACAATACAGAAGGTTTTTCAACCTGGACTGAAGTGTCGACATCTCTCAGGTCAATCAAATCATCCTGAATGGTAGCATCCCCACTTTCTGCATGCTTAGACTGATGAATGTGGTCTGCCACATCCGTCTTTAAGGATGGAGGAACTACTTCCCCCAGACAAGTTCTGGCAGTCACTGGATAGTTCTCATCAGTCAAAACATCAGCAACCACAAGAGGTGGTTCCAGCTGACGAGAGATATTTTCAACACCACTAGAGTCCTGTAATCTACCAAGCGCATCTGCATGCACAAACTTCTGGGAACAACTACCTTCGTCAAAGTCACTAGAGTTATTGCATGTGCCATTATCCACGACAAGTGAGTTACTTGATGAATTAGGTGCTTCAACCTCCGACAACTTTAAAGCTCTCTTCAGGTCCTCAAATTCTTCAAGATCCCCCTTCCTCGCTGTCTGGGTATCAGACACTGAACGTGGAGAACCATCGAATGAGCTGACCTTTGAAAGGGATGGAGAAGGCACTCCAAGAGCTGCAGTAGCTGCAGCAGCAAAATCAACACAATCTTCTCCACTGTCTTTCTTATGTTCGTCTAGCGCAACAAGCTCACTCATAAGGGCATTATATGACTTGGATCCAATTGCCATTGCAGTATCATGATCCTAAGAAAGATGTCAATAGAAGGATATAAAGGCAAAGGCAGCATCAGAATAAATTGACAGGAGAGAGAAGACAGAGAACTAAAACTGGGGGAATTTACTCGAACTCTAGATTCCAGTGTAGGAAGTACAGACTTCTTTTGCCTGCCTATGCAGGGACAAAGTACCAAAATAGAACAAGTACCCAAGAAGAATTTAAATGCAATGAAATGAGACCGGCAGACATTTGATCATCGAGCAAACCACAAAGTTTCCCCATGCAATCATCAAGCAACCAACAGTTGGTTTTCGAATAAATCAATAATAATCCAAATCAGCAGAAGTTGAACATCACCCTAGATAGAAACTGCTCATAATCCAACAAATAATCCTCAACAGACAGAGAGTTTCCACCACTGCTACTGAAAGCCACGTAGATGCCACATCTGTTAACCATTTTAATAATAGACAGGTGGTCACACCTAAGTATCTAAATGTATTAAGGTCGCTATCCAATGCTATTGAGGACTATCACTTTCATCCAGATGAAGCCGACATTCACGAGTTACTTGAGAATTTACTACCAAAAAAGTGACAAGGCAATTGGCAAAAAAGCACATAAACCAAAAAGTTAAAGCACCTGGGGATCAACAATCCATCCATGATAGAGTGGAATGTCCAGCAGATCAAAGATTGCACATTCTCTGGTGAATTCAAAGTCATCTATCCTGCAATTAAGAGAATATATCTATTCAAGACCTATAAAAGCATAATGATTCAGGCTAAGGATTGAATACTTGTCATAAAGTCAATTCAACCTCCTGAACTTTATATTTACATCAATGCCAGTCGCAAGACGTGGCAGCAGATCAATTGCATCCGAAATGTTCTGTTGTTGATTTTCAACATAGCCCGCATCCTTATTCTGCAGCATATCCAAAGAGGGGAAAAAAAAAGAAATAGAAGATTAACATCCACCATAACCAGAGAAACACTCAGACTTCCAGGGGACACGAAAAGGCCATTACATTAATATTGCTGTTGGAATCAATTAGTCGTTCGGCCACCAGAGACAGCAACTTTTCTTGAGAAACCTCAGCTGCATCAGGATTCAAGTTCAGGCTGTTCCGCAATAGAAGAATATTACCTGCATATGATCCCATATAAGAACATTCCCCGAGTCACTGTCACCCACATATAAACACTTCACACATCATCGACGCACCCAAAAAAAAAAAAAAAAAAAAAATGCATGACCTAAGAGAACTTGTATTACGATGAAATGAACGTGAAAGACGCCAAATTCCCCTCGTGTCTGTTCGAGTACTGATTACACCACCCGATTTCTCCACCGGGCGAAGCTAGAATCCCCGATTGCCCCGGTTGACATTGCGGCAATTAAAAAGAGAAGCCAGGCAACCAATTCGATTTCATCCCCAATGCAAACGCCAACCGCGAACCAAGCAAATGAAGACCGCGAACATCAATTGGAAGCCAGACAACCGCGAAACCCTAGAAGCACCCGCGAATAAAGAGGACGAGAGAGCGAGAGAGAGAGAAGAGGAGATGTTACAGATGGCGAGGAGGGGGCAAGGGCCATTATCGTTCTGGAGGACGATTGGCGTGGAGCGGCCGAGGAACTGGATGAGCTTCGTCTTGTGAACGCATTCTTTCTCCGCCGCGTTCGGAGGCTGAGGCTGAACCTGAACCTCCTGCTGCTGCTGCAGGTGCGGCGGCGGCGGCGGCGGCGGCGGCGGCTGCTCGTCCGGTCGTCCCGGCTGCTCGTCCGCCGCGGACGACGGCGGCTGCGGCGGCGGCGGTGCGGTGGAAGTCGCCATGGCGATTTCCCGAGGAATCGGAGGCCCCTTTTCCGCGGAGAAGACGACCGCCGGATCGGAACGAGGAGGAGGGGATTCGCGATTCGAACCAGCGCGAGAGGTAAAAAAGTCGTTGGGCCTGGCGAAGCGGAGGATTTATAGTGGGGAGGGAGGGAAGGAAGGAAGGAGAAGAAGAAAGAGAGGTTACTTAAAAGAAACAAAAGGGAAAAAAGAAGAGAAGGAAAAGAAGAGGATATACCCCAAACACCTAAAGGGTTCTTTCAATCTCGTTCTATTTTTTATGACCTTATGAAAAAAATAAAATATCCCATTTACGTTGCGCACCAAAGCTGGAAAGTTCCATTTAATTATGATTTACCTGAAAAAGGGCAATTTCTTTCATATTTTTTTTTCTTTTTTTTTTTTTTTTCTGTTTAATTCTTAACGCGTTCTCATTTGCAGTTAGATCTAAATTTGATGTCGTTAAAGCTTTTGAGACATCTGTCTTATTTTTTATTATGAGTAATTTTAGATTTCACCGCTTGATTTGAATTTTTTTTTTTATATCGAAAGATGTTTCAATGTTTTTTTTTTTAATGTAGTAGTTGCAGATGGACTACCCATGATGAGGGAAGCAGTGGATTCGTTGAATTACAGGCTTCTCTCTTACGCTTGCAAAGTGGATTGCATCATTCGTATACGCGAAACGGATCGAACTTGTATTATACTTAGCCGTTAAGCAAATGAGCAGGGAGGGTCAAAGTCAAAACGGCAATTAGAGTTGTGTGAATCGCGATCTTCCCCTTCTCTAAATGCTCGACAGGTGTCTCGAAACGTGCGTGGGGAGAAGAACTATAAAAAAACCGAACGTGTTCGGAGCGTGCGAGATCGATCGGTGACTCTGAAGCGTCCTCTCTCGCCCTGAGGTTAAGACAAAGACAAGGGAAAGCACACCTGTTCTGTCCCATCTGTGGGTAGTGCAGGTGGGAGGACGATTCCCTTGCGACGTACCCACCAAGCAGAAACGCACGAGCAATGCAAACACGAAATGGCGGTCTAGGAAAAAGCTTCAGATGATGGAGACCGTCTGTACAATTATTCCCAAAGGGTGCATCGTCGAAAAATGGACGGATACATCGATGACCCGTTGAAAAGTTTCGGACTTTTTTATTTGAGGATCATCGATTATATTTGGAGTTTTGGAAAAAAAAAGAGTTGATTGTGACTTTCACTTTTTAAGTATGACCAAAAAAGTCAAAGAATTCATTTAAAATTGTTTCAAGTTACATTATACATTAATTTTGAGGTGACAGACTAGATCTCGTTTTTCATTTCTTGAGTTCGATGTTGTCATTATTTTCTGTATATACTTTCTTAATTAATGAGGCTTATTAAAACAATTCATTTTATTTTCATACGGTTACTTTTCAACAAACAACACATAAAGATAAGGTCGCATTGGAAGATTTATAATATAAACTAGGGGTGTGCATGGTCCGGGCGGGCGGTTCCCAACCTAGAACCGGAACCGCCCGCTAAGGACTTTCCGAAAATTGGGCAACCGGGATCCACCCGTTTGTTGCATGGATCCACCCGGAACCGGACCGCCGGTCCGGTCCGGTTCCCGAGTGGATCCATGGAACCGATCTTGACGCGAAATAATTTTGGTTTTCAACATAGAACGGTCGGGTCATGAGTTGGGAAGGAGAGGAGGAGGTCTATGGTCGGGTTTTCAACATAGAACGGTCGCAAAACAATTTTCTCGCGGGTATGGCGGGTGGCGGCCGACGCGAGGGGGCAAATAGTAGCGGCGGAGGAGCGGCGGCGACGGCATCAACACTCGGGAGAAATTGAAATGGCGATAGGATTAAGAGGAACCGAGGAAGAGACAAAGAGAGAGAGAACCGAAGATGTAGGGAGTGAGGAGATGGGATCTAATCTAGGGTTTATTTTAGTATTTTTTTAATATTAAAAAGGTTCCGGTCCGGTCCGAGTGGGCGGATCCGCCCATGGAACCGGAACCGGACTGTACCCACCGGTTCCGAAAAATTGGAACCGGAACCGGACTGTTCCCTCAAGAACCGCCGGTTCCGGGCGGTTCCGGTCCGGTTCCGGGCGGTCCGGTGGTTCCGGGTATTTTGCACACCCCTAATATGAACAGACCAATTAAAAAGGGCGTGAAATTAATAAGAGTACAACTATATTATAATGGATAAATTCTATTATACTATCAGAATAACCTTAGATAAGTAAAGGCCTTTTCCTATTCTTACACTAGAAAAGGAGTTCATTTGCATTTTATAGTAAGATGTGGCTAAACCAATTATATAATTGTGCAAAATTTGTCATTCTATCAAATTATGTTTTAGTGATGCTTTTAAGAAGGCAAAAGCCATTCATGGTAGTCAAATATGCAGAATTTGGCGTTTTAGCTACATTGTAATGAGCACTTAATGTTTGGATTGAATACGCAACAGAGATAAAGGACTAAAGCATGAAGAAAACTTATCCTAAAACCTCCTGTTGCTGAATTTATATTAATAAAAGGGGTTAAAAAGATTTCCTGGTCAAGAAAATAGCCCTGGCCAAGAAAATAGCATCAGCCCAAAAGTTAAAGTACACATGTATTTACTGACCCAAAAAAAGGTACATATGTATTAGGGCCAAGGGAAGACCGACAACTTCCTAGACAGGATCATTAACTAGGCCGGCTTTGCAACATGGGCTTCGCAGGCCCAAGAAACTCATCAAATGTATCATTTGGTAACCTAAATACACAAATGTACCGTCCCCACAACTCTCCCAAAAAGAGGTCCACTTCACTTTAACATCTTCTATTCAACCTGAGTCAGGCACGGCAGCCTCCCAAGAAGGTACATTCAAGACCCTTTTAAGTATTCCATTGGATGAGCGCGAAAAGAAGAGAAGATCATCGTAGTAACTAGGTGACTTCTAGATATACCCGATCACTGGTCTGACCCTACACAACTTGGGTCGAGCATTGGGTGAGAAGAATTCGTCTTCTCTACGCCCTGCCCAAAATTTAAGGGTGTGCTTTTTGTCCGAAAGAATTTCCCGCAAATTAATTTCTAGGACTTTCATGTGTTTGGTCCATTGAAAATGATCTATCAACAGAAAATCATTTACAGTTAAAAAATATATGCACGTTTAAAGTTAGGAAAAGTGATTCCTTAATCTGAAAAGATGAAATCATTTCCCAAAGAGTATTTTTCCTTAGCATGAAAGTTCTCCTGAAACAAACACACCTCGGCATAGTTATTATTATTAAAGTGAATCACTCAAGACCAATAAATCAGGAATAGGTTCTGCTTGTTCAAGTGGTCGAACATGTATGTCTAGTATATCGATTCGAAAATCTCCAGTTGAAGTATTGCACAGAAAGCAACATATATGAGAGTCCCAATTTAATTCATATACGGCTCTTGAAAGTAGGTTAGAAGAGAAGACCGTTAAAACTTATGCTAGAACGCCCAATAGCTAGTGGACCATGCGTGGATGGTTGGAGAGCCTGTAGCAAAGTGACCCTATGGATGAGAAGCCATTGAAGAAGAGCTTTGATTACATTGAAGGATGGTGCAGCAAAACCAAGGACTCAAGTGGAAGGGAAAACAACCCACAGACTGGATCATCTCATTAAAACACCGGTCCTTCTCTAGCAGTGCAGTTCCATGCTTCATTCCTCTTCAGAGTTTGGCTCTCTTTAATTGGATTTAAGATCTCTCTCCGTCGTTTTGAACAGCTCGCTCCATGAGCAATTAGTGCAGTTTTTGTTGGTGTGATCCTGCGGTCTCTTAGAGTCCAAATCCCTGGATGTTCGAGTTTGGACCCGAGGGTAATCGTTGCTAATCCTAAGGTTATCCGACATGCGGGATCGCAGCACAGATAGGGAGGTTGAAATTACAAAGTGTGTCACTTTACTTGCATTCGCGCATCGGATCGAAATTGTATCTGTTAAGCAAGACAACAGAAGTATGAGCAAAGAGGGTCGAATTACAATAGCTGTCGGAGTCATATAGATCGTGTTCTGAGACCTTTTCCCTTCTCTAAATACTTGACAAGTGTCTTGAAGCGTGTGGGCGGAGAAAAGCCAAAAGAAATCAAACATGTTTGAAGCGTGCAAGATCGATGACTCCGGAGAATCCTCTCGCATAAGGTAAGATAAAGACAAGGGAAAGTGTTCCTGGTTTGTCTCATCTATGGCTGTGCAGGTGGGAGAATGACTCTTGCGCAAAGTACCCACCAAGCGGAAGCACATGAGCAATGTATACAAAATGGCGGTCTCAGAAAAAGCTTAAGATGATGTAGACCGTCTGTACAATTATTCCCGAAGGGGCAATCTCGAAAATGGACTAGTACATCGATGGCGTCTGTTGAAAAAATTTCAATTATTTATTTAACCATAGATCGATTATATTTAGAGTTTTGGGAAATGCGGGTTGATGGTGATTTTTCACTTTTCAATGTGATTAAATATTCCAAAAATTCATTTAAAATTGACTCGAGTTATCACTATGCATTGGTTTTGAGGCGATGGACCAGATCTCGCCTTTCATTTCTTGAGTTCGGCTTTGTCATTATTTTTATGTGTACTTTAGAAAACAAGTCTTGATTAAGGAGACTTAAAATGATTCGTTTTACTTTCATCGGTAACTTTTGGGCTAATGCATGAAGAGAATTGTTGGATTTTGCGGAAGCATGTATGTGCAAGTGCGTGTGATATATGGCAAGGGAGCTGAGAAATGAACAAGCGACAAGATATGATAGTTCAAAGATAAAGAACATGGGATAAAGTTTATCTAGTTGATGGAAATGGTAGTACAAGATGTTTTAGGAATGGAGGAGTATTTCATGGTATAGAAACTATCTTGGCTCTACTCTTCCATACGGTGGGGGTGTAAACCTCACACACCAAATGGATGAACTACAAGCCTATTTATAGGCAATTACAACCGACTTAGCCACCGCCCTAGACAGCTAGACATTTATTGGACCTTAGATAACTCGTTTTAGTTGACATTTGTTTTGTCTAAGAAACCTTCTTCAACTAGGCTGCTTCTTCTGTTACACCTACTTAGACAGCATATTTCTAGCTAGAAGTTCAATGGTTCTAGTTGTCGTGCACGTTCTTGTCTCTTCTTTCTTCATCGTTAAGCAGCCATTTTTAACTTATTTTCAAGGTTTCCTCAAGCTGTCCACTGCCTAAGACTTTCTTCAAGATTATGCTAGTTGGCCACTTCTTGAGAATTCTAGAGAATGTGGAAAATGGATTACAATTTCCAACAAGAACTTATTCTAAAACCTCCTGTTGCTGAATTTATTTAAATAAGGGGATAAAAAGATTTCCTGGTCAAGAAAATAGCATCAACCCAAAAATTAAAGTACACATAGATGTATTTACTAGGGGTGTGCAAAATAATCGGGACCCACCCGGACCGCCCGGAATCGGACCGGAACTACCAGGAACTGGGGTTCTTGAGGGAACCGATCCGTTCCCAGTTCCAATTTATGGGAACCGGTGGGTACCAGTTCGGTTCCCGGTTCCATGGGCGGGTCCATCAACCCGCCCACCCAGACCGGACCGATTATATTAAAATAATATATTAATTTTTAATATTAAAAAAATGAAATTACAAATTAACAAACCCAAATCAAATAATTTAAAAAATTAATTAAAGTGGGAAAAAAAGTCCAAAGCGCACCAAATGGAGAGGCGCTGATCTCCAGTCAAACCAAATGGAGAGGCGCTGAAGCTAAAAAGTCCAAAGTGCACCTTAACAAAACATCGAGCAATTGGTGGGCAAAAAGCAAGCACGCAAAGAAGCAGGGCTGCAGGAGGAGGAGAAAAAGAATAGGTCAGGCGGCGAAAAACCAGCAATTTTGGTCGAAAACCAAAGTTGTTTCCCATCAAGATCGAAGCTTTTGAGAAAATGATATTATTATTATTGTAAGACCGGTTCCATGGATCCACCGGAACCGGATCTACCCCGGTCCGATTGGATCCATGCAAGTAATAGGTGGATCTCGGTTCCAATTTTTCGAAACCGGTTCTTAGCGGGTGGTTCTCGGTTCTAGGTCGGAAACCGCCCGCCCGAACCATGCACACCCTTAGTATTTACTAAACCCCCGAAAAAAAAAAAAAAAAAAAAAAAAAAAAAAAAAAAAAGGACATATGAATTTGGGCCAAGGGAACAGAGGCAACTTCCTAGACAGAATCATCAACTACGCCGGCATTGTAAGATGGGCTTCACAGGCCTTAGAAACTTATCCAATGTCTCATTTGGTAACCTAAATATACAAATGTACCATCCCCACAACTCTCCCAGAAAGATGTCCACTTCATTTTAACATGCTCCATCCAACCTCAATCTGGTATGGCAACCTCTCAAGAAGTTAGATTCAAGACGTTAAGTACTCCCATCGGATGAAAGGGTTCGAACCTTCTATCGCAAAAGGCGAAAAGTCAATGTAATTGCTTGTGGATGCGGATTATGCCTTAGGTATATTTCAACATATATATGGAATCCGGGGTGAATTACGCGATGCATGAGTAGCTAGCCTTTTCAAGAAATGCCTCTTTTGACCAGCTTGAAAAGCACATCAACGCATAAGTATGAAAAAAAAAAAAAAGAGAAAATTATTGTAGTAACTAGATAGACCTGATCATTAGTTTAAGCTAGGCAACTTGGCTCGAGCATTGGGTGAGAAAACTTCGTGTTCTCCATGCCCTTTGTGTCCTGCCCAAAATTTAAGGGTGTGCTGTTTTGAGTGAAAGAATTTCTCACAAATTAGTTTTCTAGACTTTTATGTGTTTGGTTTGCTGAAAATGTTTGGTTAATGGAAAACCATTTATGGTGAAAAAAAAAAAGTGCATGCTTAAAGTTATGAGAATGAATTCCCTAATCTAAAAAGAGGAAATCATTTCCCAAAGAGGATTTCCATTTATCAAGAAATTTTCCCCTAAACAAACACATTGTAAGTGTAGTAATTAGTGTGTATCGATATGAGCGATTTGTGTAAGAGTTTTCCTGATGTGGGCTACATTAATTGATATTGTAATTTACTATTTTACGGATTGGTGTAATAGATATAAGGATACTTAATTAGTCTAATATGAGTTGGCTAGTGTAGGTTGAGTTGAATTCGGCTCGTAATGAGAAGACCTGACAGAAAACTCTATAAATAATGCTCAAGTAAATAGTGCTCAAATCTCTCCTCTAATCCTATGCACAAATATTTTCACGAGCGCTTACTAAACACTAAAGATGATGGGGCAATTTCATCGAGCCAGTGACATATAGGGCAATAGAGAAAAAGCTCTTAAATTTGAATCATCACAATTCTACAACAAGAACGATGGATTCCAAATTAGGTGTGCAAATCTCTTTACTTGATTACATATATGTTATTAATTCAAGTTATGGAGATCTTGGGATATGCTTTCATGGTTTACAATTCCAGCCTAGCAAATCAGGAATAGGTTTGGGCCAGGCACAATGCAACCGCTTGTTCAATTGATCAAACATGTATGTCTAGTATATTGATTCGAAAAACTCCAGTAAGTATTGCACAGAAAGAAACATATATGAGAGTCCCACTTTGGCTCAAATGTGCGCTGTTGAAAGTAAGTTAGAAAAGAAGACCATTAGAACTTACGCTAGAACCCCAACTAGCTAGTGGACCATGCGTGGATGGTTGAAGAGCCTGTAGGAAAGTGACCCCATGTATGAGAAGCCATTGAAGAAGAGCTCTGATGCATTGAAGGATGGTGCAGCGATTCAAGGACTCAAGTGGAAGGGAAGACAGCCCACAGATAGGGATCGTCTTATAAAAACCAGTCCTTCTCTAGCAGTGCAGTTCCATGCTTAATTCCCTTCCGGGGGTTGGCCCTTTTTAATTGGATTTAAGATCTCTGTGTTTTGAACGGTTCGCTTGATTTTGAACGCCTACCTGAAATTTTGTTGGTGCAATCCCACAGTCCCTTAGAGTCCGACCTGTTGGATGTTCAAGTTTGGACCTGAGGGTAATTGGGTCTACTCCTAAGATCATCCAACACGCTGGATCGCATTGCAGATAGGGAGTCGAACCTGTTCACCTCGAAGCGCATGCCATAGTTGTGGGGTGGTAGGAAATAGGAAGCTTTTCCATGGTAGAGTTGTAAGAGCTTGAAAATCAAATTGCGGAAGCGAGGATCGATTATAGACAAATCTCCAGCCATCGTTTGTATTCACGTTCGTCGAAAATCCTGAAAAACAAAGAAATATTGGGTACACACTACTAACCCAATTCCCTCACATACTGATGGTGTATTCCAAATGAGAGGGTTTGTGTTAGACCTTGTGATCGCCCCATTAGAAATGAACGATCGTTCCTTTATATGCCGTCTCCCATCAAGACGGTTATCAAATGGGCGGTTGTCACGAAAAGGTATGAAATGTAGAAAAACTACATATTGAATAATCGCCACTTTAAAGAGAAAATGTGGGTCCGAAAATGTGGGATCACAAAAATAAATAACATTCTCCCACTTGATCCCATCATTTTCATCATACGGATTATCCAACTAATTCCACAAAAACTTTATGCTTAAAGAAAATAAACAAAACACATGGATCATGGCGACATGTCCTTTAAGAGTGAGTAACATCTTCCATGTATCACAATACATCTTATTTCTTTAATGTCAGCCTATATGTGACAATATATCTTAATGAATAAACCCTATGTTTATTCCAGAACCAAGGATAAATGTTATTCTCATAAAGAACAAAATGTGTACACCAAAATTGAGAATCAACATTACAACAAAATAAGAGTTTCATACAACAAAAATCATCCATATGACAACAAATTACATGATGGGACCTATTCCCATATTAGTTACATGATCTTTATACTTCATCGGTGGCATGCCTTTAGTTAAAGGATCAGCTATCATCAATTCAGTGCTAACGTGTTTTATGACCACTTTATTCTCCTTAACACGTTCCCTTATGGCTAAATACTTAATGTCGATATGCTTACTTCGACTGCCACTTTTGGCATTTTTAGCCATAAAAACCACAGCTGAATTGTCACAATATATTCTTAATGGCCTAGAAATAGAATCAACAATTCTAAGCCCAGTGATGGAACTCTTCAACCATACACCATGTGAGGTAGCCTCAAAACAAGAAACGAACTCAGACTCCATAGTATAAGTAGCAGTTAAAGTCCGCTTCGCACTTCTCCATGACACGGCTCCATCAACTAACATAAAAATGTATCCAGATGTTGATTTTCGTGAATCAATGCAGCCCGCGAAGTCCGCATCCGAATAACCGACTACTTCCAGGTTGTCAGTCCGTCTATACATAAGCATGTAACCTTTGGTACCTTGAAGGTATCTCATCACTTTCTTTGCAGCTCTCCAGTGGTCTAAATCTGGATTACTCTGATATCTTCCCAACATTCCCACAACAAAAGCGAAGTCGGTCAAGTGCAAACCTGAGCAAACATCAAGCTTCCGACAGCAGAAGCATATGGAATGTTGTACATTTGTTCCCTTTCTAGATCGTTCTTCGGGCATTGGTTCAAATTGAACCTATGACCCTTCACAATGGGTGCTATACTTGGTGAACAATCTTTCATCCAAAATCTCTCTAGGACCTTATTAATATAGGTTTCTTGAGATAGTCCTAAAATTCCTTGAGGTCTATCTCTATGAATCTTAATGCCAATGACATAAGATGTCTCACCCATATCCTTTATATCAAAACTCTTAGAGAGAAATTGTTTCACCTCATGTAGCAACCCCTTATCATTGGTTGCAAGTAGAATATCATCCACATATAGTACAAGGAAACAAATTTTGCTCCCACTAACCTTCTGGTATATACATTGATCCATGACATTCTCTACAAAATCGAAAGAAGAGATAACATCATGGAACCTTAAGTACCATTGGCGAGATGTTTGTTTCAAGCCATATATAGATTTCTTAAGCTTACACACCAAATGCTCACCTTTACTAGAGGAGAATCCTTCAGGTTGTTTCATGTAAGCCTCCTCCTCTAGTTCTCCATTGAGGAACGCCATTTTCACATCCATCTGATGTAATTCCATATCAAAATGGGCAACCAATGCCAAAACAAACGAGAGAATCTTTCTTAGATATAGGAGAAAAAGTCTCCGTGTAATCGATTCCTTCATTTTGAGTGAATCCTTTGGCAACGAGTCTAGCTTTATATCTTTTAATGTTACCCAATGAATCTTTCTTAGTTTTGAAGACCTATTTATAACCAATGACCTTCGCACCATCACGTAACTCAACCAAATCCCAAACTTCGTTAGATGCCATAGAACTCATCTCTTCCTTTATGGCATTGTACCACAAATTGGATTTATCATTATCCATGGCTTGTGAAAACGTTAGGATCATTCTCAGCTCCAATATTGTAGTCAGACTCTTGTAAATACACAATATAATCACTAGGAATAGTCGATTTCCTTATTCTAGTAGATTCTCTCAATGTTGCATCAACATTCTCTTGAGGAGCGTGTTGCTTAACTGGTTGTTCAACAGTTTTTAGTAATTGTTGAACAACTGGATCTACTAGATCAATATCGGCAGGTTGTGGAACTTCAACGATTGGTTATTCAATAGCCGGTTGAACTGAAGGGGCATTATGAGCAACAACAAACCTTAAACTTGAGGTGATATGTTGTGTCTGAATGATCTTTCTTAGGAACAAGGTCATTCAATTGATCGCTACCACTAATCAAGTCATTTTCAAGAAATTTAGCATTTCTTGATTCCACAATCCTAGTGGTGTAAGATGGACAATAAAACCTGTATCCCTTGGACCTTTCGGCATATCCAATGAAATACCCACTTATGGTCCTCGGGTCCAACTTCTTTCTTATGGATTATAAACTCTCACTTCAGATGGGCATCCCCAAACGCGTACATGTTGCAAACTCGGTTTCCAATCTTTAAATAACTCAAAAGGTGTCCTTGGGACAACCTTAGTCGGAACTCGGTTTAATATGTACACTGCCATCTTAAGTGTTTCAGTCCACAAGGACTTAGGAAGTTTGGAGCCACAAAGCATACTCCGCACCATGTCCAATAAGGTTCGGTTTCTTCTTTCCGCTACACCGTTTTGGTCCGGAGAACCAGGCATAATATATTGGGCAACTATCTCATGCTATTGAAGAAACTTTGCAAATGGACCAGGTGCTTGTCTATTTTCAGTATATCTACCATAGAACTCTCCACCTCTATCTGATCTCACGATCTTAATTTGTTTACCGCATTGTTTCTCTACTTCCACCTTAAATACCTTAAAAGCATCTAACGCTTCATGCTTATTATGAATTAAGTAGAGATACATATAACGTGAGTAATCATCTATGAAAGAGATGAAGTATTTCTAATCATACGAGTCCATATCTGGACTACAAATATCCGTATGTATAATTTCTAATATTCATGTACTCCTCTTGGCACCTTCCTTCGTCTTGTTGGTTTGCTTTCCCTTTATGCAGTCCACACAAGTATCACAATTAGTAAAATCTAAAGTACCGAGTACTCCATCATTTACCAATCGCTTAATTCTTTCTATGCAGATATGTCCTAATCTCCAGTGCCACAACATAGAGGAATGTTCTTTCACAACACATCATTTTATACTAGCGTTATCATGAACATGCATCGCATTATAATAGGCATTGTCTTGTAAATTAATTCGGAAAAGACCATCAGACAAAGTACCACTCCCAACAATTTCATATTTAAACGATAAACAGAAGTTTGAATCTGAAAAATTAAAAGAGTAACCCAAAGGTACAAGTCTTGAAACTGAAATTAAGTTTTTAGAGAAACTAGGAACATAAAAGGTCCTTTCCAAATTCAAAACAAAGCCACTATTGAGAACTAGTCTACATGTCCCAATAGCTTCCACATGTGAATGCATCTTGTGTCCTGAATAGATGCTTTGTTCACTTCCCACTGGCTTCCTGTGGTTTTGAAAACCCTGCAAGGAATTCGAAATGTGGATTGTAGATCCAGAATCAATCCACCAAGTATTGTGACTTACATCATCCATATTAGATTCATAACAAACATAAGAGATTGGATTATCTTTCTTCTCAAGTTAGGCCTTAAATCTGACGCAATCCTTCTTTATGTGCCCCTTCCTTTTATAGAAGAAACATTTGGATTCTTTCTTAATATCAGCTTGGGGAGGTATTTTACCTTTTCCCTTATGCTTGCCATGGCCCTTATTCTTTCTTTGTGTTGTCAAATGAACACTTTCTCCCAATTTCATAATTAGCGTTTCTTCCTCTTGAACACACATGGTCATAAGTTCATTAATTGACCATTTATTCTTATGTGTGTTGTAAAAGATCTTGAAAGGTGCATACTGTTGCGGGAGAGTGTTCAGAATATAATACACAAAAAAGGATTCAGATATCTCAACCTCAAGGTTCTTAAGCTGAGCCGCAATATCCCTCATTTGCATGATGTGCTCACGCACACCTCTAACATTAGTGAGCTTCAATGCTGAAAACTTCATAATTAGGGTCATGGCATGCGCCTTCTTAGAACTCTCAAACTGCGCATCTATGGCCTCTAATAAAGCCTTAGCATTGCTATCTGAGCAACTGAATCACGAATATTAGAAGATATTTTAGCCCTTATAAACATTGCACAAACGCGGTTGGACCGCTCCCATTGGTTATAAAGGGCTATCTCAGCTGTAGTGTTTGAATCAGTAGGAGCAGGTGGTTCGTCTTTCCTTATAGCATAGTCAATGTCCATCCACTCCAATTGAAGAAGAACTAACTCCTTCCAAACTTTATAGTTCTCACCATTCAGTATGGGAACGTCACACTTAAATTCAGAGAAATTTATAGGTTGCAAAACGGCATATTAAACAATCATGCTTATGTCACAAAATTTGAGGCAAAAGATACATAAATCATGTTTACCAATGTAAACATGTCACGAATATGAATCACATAACATAAAAACTGCCTATGGGCTAAGTTTTTAATTTAAATAGATTCATAATTACATCATGAAGAAATTATCATATTATATACATTTTCTTAATCCCTGTGAGTAAATTAAGAAAAATAATATGATATTTCATCCTAATTAATCATATTAATATAATGAAAATTCCTGTGGAATAAAATCCATCATATTAATATAATTAATTACAATCAATGTCCATCTTTAAATATGATTCGGAGGCTCTTAATATATAATTTAATTAATTAAAGATGCTGTGGCTACTCTCTAATTAATTAAATATATGGATCATTGGACATTTAATTTCATGCATAGAATATTCATAAAAATGCATGAAATGGCAAAATACCAAATAAATGTACTAAGGGCAGAACAGTAAATAAATAGGCCAAGGGCATAATCGTAAAAACGTGAAAAGGAATGGCAAAAGGGTAAATTAACGCCGCGGGGGCGTTAGGCACATGGCTCGCACGGGCGCGTCCAACGCGCAGGCACGTGCGCACCTGGCAACTAGCACTCAGGAAGACCAGGAGGACCGCATCCTTGTTTTGATGGAGCAATGGAACTCAAGAAAGCTCGCTCCTCTCCGCACCCGCCCATGCCGGCGACTTCGTGGTATGCATTCTAATTCACCCGAGACATTGGCGCATGTGTCTTGATTAGGTAAATGATTTTTAGGTCTCTAATGCCTCGGTGAGACAATATCGACGGGGCTTGCTCGCCTCGGACTTCGCCTTGCAATTTTAGACATGAACTTTTCCATGATGGTTACAAAGAGTGGCCGCCTCCGGAGTTGTTCCCCCATTAAATTTTCCTTCTTTCTTTCGCGCATCGAATCAGTGAAAACTTCAATTCAGAAACTGATCCGTACCCTCTCTTTCTCTCTGCATTTAGCAGAACAAAGCAGAGAATATATGCTTGCCACATGGGAGGAGGGATGCTGGCCTATTAATGGCCAGTTTAAAGACACTCCCTCTCCCCTCCTCTTCCTTCTAGGCCTGGACCACAAGCGAAAGTGACGCGGCACCAGACACGATGGTCGTCTACTCCTGCGTGCGTGCTCGACCCGAGTGCGAGTAATTATTCTAATTCTCCTCCTGATCGCCACCTCTCAACCACTCAAAGATCACGTTTCCCATATAACTCGACACGTATCATGAAAGCCCTCGTTAATAATATGCCACCGCTTGTGCTATCTGGGGCAGGGTGTTTATGCAAATAAAGACTTGCCATCGTATTATCTACCTGTGACCTCGGGGGAGGATTCAAAAGCATCGTCGAGGCTCACTCTGTCGAGTCATGTATATCGCATATCAGGAACGGCGAGAATTAGATTAGCTTGACAAACCTCGCGATGAGGAAGTACAGTTGATTTTCATGAGTTGTGATGGATTCGCATGATATTTTATCCCAGTTTTAGGTGAAGGGGAGTGTGATTCATTTGAGTTGGGGTGGGAAGAGGATTAGATGGGACAGAGCTCAACTCAAGAGGCACGGAGGGACCACAAACTCAAAGCAGCCACTTTGAACTGAGCCTGTTCTCAAGACTCTGGGCAGGCCACTCAGCATTCAGCTTTCCAACGCTTCCACTTTTTGAGTGGCGGCATGGGCCTTCGAGGCATGAAAAAGCCATTTTGAAACTCATTCGTCATATATTTTTTATATATACATGATCTTTCTTTACTTATTGATTTAAATTTTCAGATCGGATTTTTAACATGATATCAAAACTAGGTTCCGTCCCAATTTTTCTCTCATGTGCGTCATCTCGTTCGTCACATCATATTATCGGTTTACGCGTCAAAAGGGCAATCTTGAGTTGATTTCTTTTTTGTATATCCTACCTAAGCAACGCACTCATTTATAACTCGTCTTAGGCGTTGATTCACGCATCAAAGTGGTTATACGATGTCAGAATTCCACGTTACTTTGAGTTGGATATGCGCGATGGTATAAAGATGAGCACCATGGACGTGTGTAATCTCGCCAATGAATAGCTGATGCTATTCGAGAATGTTTAGCAGTGCACAAAGTCATTAAATACTGACACCAGAATATTATATTAAGTTTAGATCGGGTCGAATAATCCACAAACTTCGCGTGGGTTGTTTTAACCACTTTGGGAGTGGCGAACTTACCCACATAACGAGGTAAGTCCTTTTTTCTTACTTGTCCATGAAAAGAAAAATAGAGACGAATGTAAAAACCACCCTCGACTTAAATCCATAATTTGCGTCTCCCCAACCTACATAAACCTATTTGCTCTAATGGATACCCGAAATCTATTACCAAATAGTGAAATCCAATGAGGAGGATGGGGTACCTTGGAGGGGAAAAATATCAACTTAGTTAGTCATATGTGTGTGAGAGATGCAACTTGAAATTCAATGCCATAGTAGTCGTCGGTGTTGAAATGTAAGAAGGGTATGATGATACTTGCAATTTTCCCGACAAGAGAAATATCTATCCACAAAAATAAGTTCGCGCTATTTTCGCCTCATTTTTGACACCTGACATCCCTTTTCGCGTTGAATGGATTATATTACCCCTTGCAGGTCTCACTCTTGACTTAAAATTATTTGCTACATTTTTTTCTTCCTTTTCTTCTGTTTCAATTTTACTAAAAGACAGAACAACTCATACCATTTCAAACATTCTTCCCCCTAGTCGCTTCTTCCACACCCATTACATCAACATTTCCTTCGTGTTTGTCTTCTTATGATATTATTCTCCATTATTGTAATATGAGTAAGCACTAATGATATATCAAATTATTGTTTACTTGATTTCCCTAACTTATCCTCACGATAATAAATTTGACTTCAATATTATGGTTAATGTTGCATTATACACAATTTACTCATTTTTTTATTATATTATTTTTTGTAGTGCAGTCACTTTGGAAGACAATATTATTTTTTGCTTAAATGTATTTGTAGATGATGAAACTATAAATGGAGAAGAACAATTAAGCATATCAACAAGTTTATTTGAAACTTTACCAGGTAATTTTCTAACATGAGAGGATTCTTCGAATAGTATGTGGATGCATCTTCTTACTCAAGGTTATGTTATCTTTATAAAAAGATCAAAAAGTGACAAATGTGTTCTTCTTGATTGCGATAGGGGAGGTGATTATCGTGATCAACATAATATTTCTACTAAACGTCGAGAAAAAAATACCATATCTCATTTTAATGATTATCCTTTTGAAGTATGTTGCTATAAACAAAAGAATGGATCAAAATGCATCACACAATAAGTAATTAAAAATTTGACTATTAGATTCACTTAATAAAATGGAAATTGAGTAATTAATATACACGGATTAGAACATAATGACACATACTAAAGTTATAATTAAACGAAATGTGCACTAAATCCCAATAAAAAAGAAATATAAAAAATTCATTAACACAATAATTAGTTCTTCTTGTCAAATAATTAGTTAGTTATCTACCAAATATTTTTTTTTTTGAAAGGAGGTACCAAAAATTTGTTTCAAATGGAGAAAGAAAAAGAAAAAAAAGAAAAAAAAAAAGAAGAAAAGAAAGAAAGCAATAATCTTAAATCAAGTGTAGGCCTCATATTTAACCAATGTTTTTTGAGAGAATTATGAATAGTTTCGTTTTTAGTAAAATTGAAACAAAAGAAGAAGAAGGAAAAAAAAAAAAAGATAAGAAATAATTTTAAGTTAAGAGTGGAACTTATGAGGGATACTATGGTCAATTCAACGTGAAATTAAGTGTTAGGAACCAATAAAAAGGTGAACATAGAGCAAGCCCAAAAATATTGTTGATCAATTTCGATTGTCGATATTTGCATGTTTAAGCAAAAAAAGGTAAATTTAGGAAAATGAAGACACACACTATCAATAGAATGAGAACTTCTTACAAACACTGTTCATCCAATTGATGATATGGATGAATATGTCAAAGAATATCTTTTTGTTGATGTTATATATAATAATAATAATAATAATAATAATAATAATAATAATTACTCGTGAAGTGAAACTATAGATGACCATACTACATGAACACGAATATGACTAAACCAAATTCTCCACCTAACGTGGCCTTTGTCATATTTGGCATAAGGCCTAAGTTACATATAAGTTGAGGAATCTTGTGTGACTGAAAATAATAGTTGTTAGCATTATTGTTGTTGATAAAAGAGAACTTGGCCTATCAAGTGACTTTGGCACGGTTCGTAGTCTTCCAATCGATGGAAGTGATGTGAGTTCAAAAGAAAGAAAGAAAGAAAGAAAGAAAGAAAGGGGTATATTCTACCATTTAGTGGAGTATGAAATGACATGAATTCAATTTAAATTGTAGAGAATATCTAGAGAAAACTTTTCCATGATCATAAAATCGAGCGAATCTTGCATATTAGATTAAGATTAGTGGAAAAGCGATGACCGGACAGATCAGTTGAGTTTGAGAATATTTGAGGGCAAGAATTGTGGGTTTTGCCGTGAAGAGTGCAATTGATCACTTTATAGTGATGGAGATCTTAATGATTGTCCACGCTTCTGGGCATTCCCTTCCTAAAGAAGTCATTTTTTCTTTTGATCGAGTGATAAATAGAAATTTTAGTTGTGCAACTAGTTGTCCACTATGAGTCAAGAAAAAAGCTACTGAAGATCTGAGCATCGTGTCATTTAGGGGTGTGTAAAAAAATCAGGATCCACCCGGAACCGAACCGGAATTGTCCGGAATCGGTTCGGTTCCCGGTTCCATGGGCGGATCCGCCCACCCGTCCACCCGGACCAGACCGGTTATATTATAATAGTATATTAATTTTTAATATTAAAAAAATTCGAAATTAGCAAATCTAAAATTTAGGGCTCCAATCACCATTTTATCTCAATTCACTACTCTCCTACTCCATCTCGTCTCTCTCAATTCAAAATCTCCCCAATCTCCCTCTTCCTCTCCGATTCACCTCCGGATCTACTCATCTCCCTTTGAGTCCTAGTCCGAACTCGGCAAAACAGTGAGTTAATTCTCTTTTCCTTTCTCGAACTTGAACTCTCTCTCCACGTCATCGCCACCTTCGCATTTACTGTCACTATCGTCCTCTTCGTTGTTGGGCTTGTCTCGCTTCTACCTCCCCTCTTCCTCCTCCCCCTCCTCAGGCTTCTCCCCATCATCCTCATCTTCGGGGACGGGTGAACTCTAGGTCTAAGAATGGCTCATCATCCTCGTTGTCCTCCTCATTGTCGGTCTCGAGGGAGAAGTGGGAGACGATGGAGGCAGTGGCCAAGATGGTGGTGGTGGCCGAGACGGAAGCGGAGCGAGGGTCGCAACCAATTGAAGGCGAAAAGGGGAAAGCGTGGAGATTTGACCGGTTCTATGGATCCACCCGGGAGTCGGACCGGACCGGCGGTTCGGTTCCCGAGTGGATCCATGCAACTAGCGGGCGGTTCCTAATTCCAATTTTTCGAAATGGATTCTTAGCGGGCGGTTCCCAGTTGTAGGTTGGAAACCACCCGTCCGGACTCGCACGCCCGTAGTGTCATTGGTAATTTTCTTAGTTAAGAGTCAAAATTTGTGCCCCTATAGAAAAAGTTTATCTTGTACGATCCACACTATTATTTTAAGGGGAAAAAGATATTATTATTCAGATTGTAAATAGTTGAAATGCACAATGTACCTATGAATTGAATGATGTTCAAATTCTTGATTTCACTATATTTCAAAGATCTAGTGAACTTAGTGCCCGATATAGCTTTGCTTTTTAGTAGCTGTGCTGACCTATAAATACATCATGAAGGACTATAATTCCATATGAACTTATAAGATTAGGACTAAGTAAGTAAATATTTTCGCTGGAAAACATATTTCTCAAAATGTATATGTAGGGAACTTGCTAAAGACAATTAATTAATTAGGAAATGATTCCGGAATTTATGAATTGATTGAAGTCAAGTAGCCAATTTCGACAAGAAGAGGCAAAAAATAGAAAAGAAAAAAAGGGACAGATAAAAAGTCACTCTCGATACAGAAAATCTTGGCTTCAACGATTAAATAGGAAAGGGGTGCACGTACCCTCCGGTGGTCCTGAGATTTCAGCACGTTTAGGGCACTCGGAGGGGAGGGAAAAAACCACCAACTAAAAATCCAAAAAAAAAAAAGAAAAAAAAAGAAAAAGATTCTCGTATATAAAAAAAAAAAAAAAACTTAAAAAAGAATTAATAATGATAACAAAGAATAAAAATGCCAAAAGGCCCACTGAGGATATTTTTTAAAATGCAAAAGGAGAGACAAGTGGACGGAAAAGCGCCGCTGGTGCGCGGCACATGACACATGTCCAGGCCACGTGACACAGTGCCCGATCTCTCAGAGCGCCTGACGCGTGGCGACATCCCATTGGGTAGATCTCCAATACAATAGTACGGACGCGCATCCGACGTGTCCATCAGTCTTCGTACGGACGGGGGCTTAGTTTCCCGCAATAACTTTTATCGTCTCTCTTTAGAATTATTCCTTTCTTCTCTCTCTCTTTTTTTTTTTTAAATCGAAAAATAAAGCCGGGGGAAAAAAGTTAAAAAAAAAAAAGAGGGAGCGCGCCCCCGAAAGCCGAACCGGTTACGTGCTTCTCAGGCTGGGTGCCTGTCTGGGTTTCACCGGATACCGACAGGAACGGTCACCGTCTGCGGGGGTTCACGTGACCTCGTGCCGCACCGAGGGTTACCGGACTGAAAAGCTGTCAGTCGAACTTCGCCCTAGGCGGTTTCTTCCGAGACGGTAGCACTGTAGTCCCCGTGCCTCGAAACCTCTGTTCATAGGCAAAAAAAAAAAAGGGAAAAAAAGGATATTACGTGGCACGAAACGATTGGTGCCGTGAGGAGATTTGTAACTTTTACGTAATCTCAGTACCATGATCCACACCGTCCGTCGCAGGTTATCTAAAACTAGTCCGTTTAATTTTTCATTCAATTATCTTTTTGATCTCCGTGATGTTGTAAAAAGATTATTAATTCCGCTAGGAAAAAAAAGTCACAGCAAAGTTTAAATTTTACGCTTCTTTTATTGTGCACACAAGTAAATTATGGCTCCAATAGAAAGATATTTATCCATCTGAAAATTACCCATTTGTTCGATATTGCTTGAAAGAGAAGAAAACTCGATCACAATAAAAAAGAAAAAAAAACATTTGGGGGGTACGGCACAAGGCTTAATGTTTTAAGAGACAATAAACTAGGGAAATGAAATAGTGCAGTCACTTTAAATCCATTTTATAATTTCGAGAGACTCAGTGCCATGGTAACTAATATCGAAATCAATGCAAGTGGAAGTGATAAACTTAGAGGTGTGCTCTGAACAATGCTGACGACATGTATCTAAAATAATCAGAAGAAATTTTTGAGGGATTTCTGGTCTTCCACTCAACAATCTTGATGAATATATATATATATATATACATATGTATGTATATATAACAAGTACCAGTGAGATATTTTTTATCATCAATGTAGCAAAAATCCCATGTCTATATATATATATATATATATAATAATACATGTATATCCTCTCATGAATTATTATTACGCATTTTCATGGGGTAGGATTTTTTTTTTTTTTTTGGGCGTTGTTAAGGAAAAATAAAAAGTGACATAAGAGGGGAAGAGAGAGAGAGGCCACATCTCGCCGGCGACACTACATCCACACGCACACAGAAATACTGCGCATTTATTCTCTGTTTCTATTCTTTTTCTGGGTATACCTGTTTTGGCTGTGGCCTTGCCAAAAGGAGAAAGAAAGACATCCACTAGGAGAAAGAAAGACATCCACTTCTCCTCCTCCTTCTCTCTCCCCTCTCCTCTCTCCCCCACCTTTTAGGGTTCATATAGACGCTCTCTTCCAAGCTCAAGCTCAAGCTCGAGCTCGCAGGCATCACCTCTCCCTCCCTCCATCTCTCTTGCTCAATTTTCCTCTTCCTAATCGCCTAGGGTTTCCTGGATTTCTTTCTCTCTCTAGAGCCCTCCGTTTCTCTCTCAACAAGCGCCTCCTCCCGGCGCCGTCTCCGATTTCCTGCTTTCCGGGGCCTGATCCGCGCGACGCCCTCCGTTCCGCGGCCACTCCGATTCGGAGCTCGAAGCCCGTACTCTCGCTTCGATCAAGCGTTCGTTCGCCGTCGCTCAGTTCCCGCTCTTCTTCTTCTTCTTCCGATCTCTTTCTTGCTTTTTTGTGGCTTGAGAGAGAGAGAGGGAGGGGGGAAATGGTGAGGGGGAAGACGCAGATGAAGAGGATAGAGAACGACACGAGCAGGCAGGTGACGTTCTCGAAGCGCAGGAACGGGCTACTGAAGAAGGCCTTCGAGCTCTCCGTCCTCTGCGACGCCGAGGTTGCACTCATCGTCTTCTCTCCGAGAGGCAAGCTCTACGAGTTCTCGAGCTCGAGGTATATTTTAATTTAATCCGCTCGCCCTGTCTTTCGTACTTGAATCGCGGGATCTCTTTTTCTTTCTCCCGAGGATTATAGATAAGCTTTGAGCCTTTGATTCTATGATCTTGGGTGTACTTTTTTTTTTTTTTTTTTTGACAAAATCTTGGGTGTACTTAAACCAATGCAAAAGCTTCACGATGAATCATGGATCGCGACTTGGGAAGAACGGGTAGGACTGGGGCTGGCTTTTAATTTTGCTGGACCCAAGTTTGTAGGAATCATCATTTGGATGAAGGAAAAAATGAGGCAAGAAAAAGAAGAGAAGGAAGGATAAAACCAGAAATAGAGGATAGGCACATAACAGGCAAGTACTATGTCAATGCACTATGGAGTGCACAGGCTTGACACAGGCTCTAGCTGTCAAAAGTGCTTCTTCTGATCTCTCTCTCTGTCTCTCTCTCTCGTTTGGTTTCCCTTTTGGTACAGCTTGAATGGTGAGTGTTCTTTCCCTGGTGAAGACTAATGAATGCGGTTTTGGGTTAGAGAAAACGAAAAGACTGACTTGACTTGAATGCGATTTTCATCAGTTGGGTTATTGTTTTTCTCGGTTCAAAAAAGGCACTTTTTTATGGCTTTCGTTTACGAGAATGGCAATTTTTTCCTTTTGTCGTTGTGTTGTGTGCATGGGTCCTTGTTTTTGGTCAGTGCCCAAATGTGTCACAGCCTCGTACATACATTTGACAGATAGGACCGGTGACATGAGACATGAATAATTTACACAGCACAGACGAGTGACAAGACACGAAACACTGAAGATGACTTGGTTACGGTTTCACACGTTATGCTTAACTCATAGAGAGAGAGAGAGAGAGAGAGAGAGAGAGAGAGAGAGAGAGAGAGAGAGTCAGTCAAGTCATGAGTCAGAAGTTCACTAGGGATACGCTTGAGTTTAAATTAAGAGGATTTCATGACTTGCCTAACCTGTACGTACAAAAGATCTTAGGCGTATCTGTATCAGAGTCCATCGAAGCAGTGCATTACCCTACAAGCCACTCAAGTGGTTTTGGAACTCTGTGACCGTATCACCAATTGGGGCATGGCAGATAATTGCTCTTTGGTTTTGTTTTTGTTACTGTTTTTCGTTTCTCCAAATCATGGCAGTTCAGAGCATTTGTAGCTTTGATCTCCAAAAACCGTACAACACCCTTGTGTAAAATTAGCGGGTGATGATGACTATTTATCAGCTTTTAAAAAATGACAATTAACTTGGAATGTTATGTCTGTTTGCTCTTTTTTTTTTTTTTTTTTTTGGGGGGTGGGGGGTGGTTGGGGGGGGGGTGGGTCTTGAAGAAGATGGACTTGGTGGTGTGTATACCAATGAATACTGTATATGACATTAACCTTTCCATGATTTTCTGTTTAATTGCCTCTGAAAAGAGTGGAACACCTACCTCTCCCCCTCCCCCTCCCCCTCCGTTCCCCCTACAAGGAAACCTGAATCCATATAAATATCTGTGCACATTGTTTTTGGTGCTATTAGCTTATGAGGGTTTATGTGTTTGAATTGTGACCACATAATCTAATTTAATCCTAACTTACTCGGCGCATTCTTAATGTCGAAGCTACAGAAATCCGAGCTACGTAGGACTCTCTAGTTCTTTCCTTTTGACCATACAGTGGAAAACTCTAGTCAGTACTCTAGTTTTGACAATTACTGTGGACAGTGGTCATTTCGGTTTCAAGGGGGTTTCAGTGGGCAATAAGCCAATGACGAACAATGGAAATTCAGTTTTGAGTTCTCCGACATGCAAATTAACTTTGATGAGTCCACATGGTATTATTTCATGCATGTTTCAGATTGCAGGCTCTCAGGTTTTTCGGTACAATGCTCGAACAGTAGCATAGTGGTATCCGAAAAAGAAATTTGAGCCTTTGCAAAGTTAATATGATCATCTAATGTAATGCAAAACTGACTTTTTAGGTTCACTTCTCTCCATGACCTTTTCTAGAGCCCCTAAAAGCTTTTTAAACTAAATTTTCTTATGAGAATGGTGGAATTATTCCAATGATGTTGAGTTGTAATATCTTGCCCTAAGGTCTTCATATTTTATAAAAATAAAGCATATATATTTTTATATATAGGTCTTTATCAGTTTCTTTGTATGCTGTAGTTTTTTCCTTTGGAAAGATCGTGTATTGTAGTTAAGCTCTCTGATTCGTGTTTACTTAAGGCTGCGTTTGGTTCAACTTTGGAAATGGGCCTTGGGGAAATGAAAATATCTTTGGCCTAAAGGGCTTTGGAGAAATGCAAATTGCGTTTGATAAAAAATTCTTTGCAAAGCTATTTTGGGGTAAAGAGTGTTTGACGATTTTTTTTTTTTTTAAAAGGGCTTTTAGATTTCATTTTTCTTTTTTATTAAAAAATGTTAAACTCTTTGCCGACTCTAGTGAATGTAAGGGTAGTTTTGGAATAATGAGAGGTAAAACTGAAAAACTAAAAAATTTATGATAGTAGTTTTGAAAAAAAAAAAAAAAAGTAATTTCCAAATGCTGAAAGCCCAAAGCTGGTCCCTATCAGCATTGGGCTTTCAGCTTTTTCAAGGCCAGCATTTGACTGAAAACCCCTTGGACAGGCTTGCCAAACACCTCAACATTTCCTCAAGGGCCTTTGGAGGCTGAAAGCCCCTTGGGAAAGCTGAACCAAACGTACCCCTGGTCTAAATCTTCAGTTACCTATTAGTTTATTATTATCCTCCTTGGACCAATCTGAGGAGTCTCTATCGAATAAAATTAACTTGAAGGTGAATTTTGCAATATTTTGAGGACATTGTCATGGATTATGCGAGTGGATTGATTTGAAGGGCATAATTAGCGAGAGTTACAATTAGTTTTGGAATGACAATAAAAACTTAGGACGCAAATGAGCATGCCATATGAGACTGAGAGAATAGCCAAGTTTAATAAATTTTATATTTTGGCATTCAAGTCCAGTTTGAATAATCAATGAATCATGCTAAGTCGTACTTAGGCTTGAAATACTCAGATGAGCAGCTCGTCAGCCTAATTTATTCATAGTTGAATTATAGAGTGTTTGATTTATATCTATATATAAGTTATAACCATATTACTGTAGGGAATTAATGACAATATAATATTTCTTACCATGATACAGATTTGAGTTTCTATGTTAGCTCAACTCGAGCTTTCATCAAAATTTGTTTTATCAAGTGTAAACATATAACGATTTGTTAGAGTGGAGCATGAGGTCGAAAATCAAGCGTCATTGAGCTGAAGTCTGATATCGAGCTTTGAGTATTTGAAGATGAAGCCGACCTCAAGTAGAAAGTCATGTTGAGTCGACTCGTACTAAATAAAAGTTCCATGAGTGCATTTTGTCGTAAGGTACATGTGTGCTCACACATAAATACATGTGTATAATTATATGTGTGTATTGTTGTAATTTGGTTAGTTATTTAATTCGAGTATTCTGCATCTTTGATATTCTCTGATCTGATCAAGAAGTATCATAACATTATTTCCCATCCAATTGTCCGTGTTCATGATGATAATCTATATATTATCATCAATAGATTATCTTCTTCCGGCTGGTGCTTATAAGTTCTTTTTCCATATGAGGGAGTTGAAAATGCCATATGCATAAGGTGTCAAAACTCAAAAGCAAAGCTACTAAGCTAGTACTGTCATGGCATAGAGCTAATGAACAAGGTAACTAATTGCCCTGGCACTTGAGTCTTAAGACTGATTAATAGCAAGATGGCCTGAAATTTCTCGCAAGTTATAGCTATAACCGCCACTTTTCTTAGACGATGCATGTCGAACATACAATTTCTTTTGCGTTTTGGCTGTCATTTAGTACGAAGTTCATGCATTTTTATTTAAGTGTACGTTCTAGCTATGATTGTAAATAACACTTTGCTCTCGCGGGGTGCTATGGAAATGCAGCTTGAGCAAGACAATAGAAAAGTATCAGAAGAGAGCCAAGGACATGGAAGCCAAAACTGCTGAAATTTCTATGCAGGTATGCTCCAACTTGAATATATGCATAAGACATATTTTAATATCACCAATTATTTCTTTGAGATGGTGTGTCCATCCAAATAAATTTTGTCCGGAAATGTTTTTGACCAGTAATAAAAGTTGGTAATTGGAAAACTACCAAATACACGTTGGTAATTAGAAAACGAATTATTAAGAGTTGGTAACTTGAGAAACCTTTAATCGTTGGACATTTAAGCACTTAATATCAAGTGAGTCTTTAAGGACTGAAAATGAAAATAAATACTTATTCGATAACTGATGATAATTGAATAGAAAAAATTATGTTTTCTTAACAAGCATGGAATATTGAGCATTGCTTGGATATTTTGGCGACATAACTGGTAAGATTTTGCTTTTCATTGTATATTTTATCGCTTAACCAATTGAGTAAACCATTCTTACTTACTACATTATGACTTAACCAATCAACTGATTGTGCCTATTTAGTGATTACAAAACACACTTAATGAACCTAAGTGCTAAAAGTTTAATTTTTAGCGCTTAATGTAATTTTCCAACACATCCTTACTTGAGTTGATAATTTAAACCAGGTTGGTAAAAAATAATTGTAAATAACTAAATAATAAGGTTTGTAAGTTAATAAAATAGTTGGTCACTGAAGAAGTTGGGAAATAATGCAACATAGGTGGGTAAGTTCTTATAAAAAATTTGTAATTTCGAACTGACAAAACAAATATGAATAAGTGACTCCAATAAGAGTTGATAATCTAAGATTAGTTGGTGATTTAATCAGATTAAAGTTGAAAAAATTCAGGTTGGTTATTTGATATAAGATCCGGTATATTAAGAATGGTGTTAAGCTAGGCAAATTAAAGTTGGTAAGTTCTTATAAAAGTTGGTAATTTGGAAATAACCCAATAAATGATGATTATGTGACTTGGATAAGAGGGGGTAACCAAACAAGTAGTTAGGAATTTATCTAAAGGAAAATTAATAATTAACTCAACTTAGATTAGTAACTTAGTACATGAGTTAATAGTTTGAGAACTCGGCAAGTGACTCAAGTAAAACTCTATAAGTTATTATAAGAAGGCATAGTCCATTCTCTATCAAAAGAAATCATATTCTCACGGATACAACACGTAAACTAAAGAATTGACCAAATTTGCTTGACGTAGAGGCAATCAAGAAAGCCGCATACTTGAATATATGACATACAGAAAAAGGGGCTAATCCAACCAGTTGCTTGTACAATGGAAAGAGCCACTGGTTTATTCTTCCATTGAATCAAATTAACTAAAGTGTGTGTTCATGAGCCCATGCTAAAGTTTGGTAGTTTCAAAATGACCTAGCAAATGTCCTAAGTAACCCAAATAGAGTTTTAATTCAAAATTAGTTGGTAATTTAATTGGAGAAAAGTAAGTATATCACTCAAATTAAATATAGCTTTGAACAATGATTATTTTAGATCACTAGCCAGCCACACAAAGAACAATCGATCATTTCAACAGTTGGGCGGAAGGGGTCGAGGGGAGGGGAAAAGGATTTGAAAATGTGAAAGGGTGCTATTGTAAGATCTGTTAATTAGAAAATGACTGCTTAATTAAGAGTTGAGATACCTTGGAGCTAGTCAAGCCACGTACTCAAGTGACCCTAGTGGTGGTCATGAGAGGTAACTTTAAGGCTGCCTGGATACTAGTGGTTGGCCAAGTTCTGACTATAGTTTGTGGATTTGGGCTTTTTGGTGATTGATAGTGAGAAGAGTAGTATATATCCGTATATTGGAAGAAAAAATAACAAGTTTGTGAACGTAGCTACAATAGTGATTGGAGGTGTAACTTGAAGTCAAATAACATCACTCAAGATGCAAAAACAGAAAGTAGTCTTAAATTAGAGGAGAAAAAGTTGTTGGGCAAAAGATGGGGAGTTTTTTTTTTTTTTTTTTTTTTTGAATATCCGTATAGATCCTATATTATAGGATTTGATTAGGGTTTTGGAATATGTATTGTGGGGACGATAGCAATTATCATGCACGCATGCTTAATTAAAGAACACAACCTGTGTAAATTGTGTCCTTTATCGACAAGATTTATCTTTTTAGCAAAAGTTTGCTTTTTCCATGAATGTTGTGTTAAGAAATTTTCTAATGATGTTACAAATCACGCGTAATTACTTTTTTGGTTTAGTCAAAAGGTCATTATGAATCGACTAGTGCCTTCTCTTCTAGCCAACATGTCACAATTCAAACTAGTAGGTAAATTTTACCAGTGGTCACTTAACTGCAGTAGATTTCACATTGAGGCACTTGCTTTTGATTTTGATCTACCAATGCACTGAATTTCTCACTTATTTTCAATAGATGCATTACAAATTGGTTACATTATTGTCACGTTAGCAATAATCGGGAAATTGTCTAAATTCTGGTCAAAGTACATCTACGGCAAAGAAACGAAAGTTTAGTTCTATTGAATTATTAGCCTGAAGTTCAACTATCATATTGCAATATTCACTTAATTTCAGTGATCTTGAGTGGAATTTATCTAAGAAAAAGCTGTTGCATTTCTCTTTAATGGAGGGATAATATTCAAACAAGAAAAGAAGCCTTCAATATAGTGTGATGTTGCAATTTCGTTTAAATTAATTTATCGTTGTATTCTTTTAATATGACGATATCATACGTTTTATCACTGACATCAAATCTGTGTGTTAATAATTCGAAGAAACTTTCGTTCAAATAACACCCTAGAGAGAGTTGAGATCGTGTACATAAAGAGAAACATGAATTTGACACCAAATGCAAAATCTCCTTATAGTTAAAATTCATCAATTTGATTGTCAAATCTTGATAACACAAAAGGAGTTCCAAAACATAAACATAAAATATTTATATAACCTAGGCACAGGCCACATAGACGCAGCCTAAAATTATTTGAGAGTTTTTTTTTTTTTTTTTTTTTTCCTGGGTGGCAAATAGACCTTTTTTTTTTTTTTTTTTTTTGGTGATCCGGGAAGCGCCGTATAGCCGGCAGCCGGCGGCATAAACCCGGGGGGACCCGCAGGGACCCACCTCCCACGAGCCACAGGTAAGTCGCTCAAATGACGAGGTGGGGAGTTGAACTCTGGCCTTGCGGGTGGCCAGCGTGCAACTCCACCATCTCTGCCAGCAACGGGGTGGGTTATAGACTTAATAAACTAGCTTGTGAGAATTCTTCTTTTTCTAACTTTTGGAGAGTTAATCACTTGGGTAAGTATTATCTTGTGGGGAGAGAGAGAGGATTGTGGTGCATGGGTTTATTCGCTTGTGTATTTTCTGTCATCGCCATTCACCAATTGTATTGAGAAGCACTATCATGGAATCTGAAGCCTTCTACCAAGAGCAAAGAGTGACAATCACCATGCTTGACATGCAGCCTTCCAAGGGAAACACTCTTGACATGGAAAAGAAGATCGAGCAATTCGAAATATCTAGAAGGTCCAGATCTCATATCTTGCTTTCTGTAAATCTTTTTTCAGCACGGTAAATAGACGTGTCGATAAATGAATCGTTCACGCTACAAACAGAACGAATCACAATCTATATTGTTAGTCGGGCTTATATTATCTTGGAAACACTCAAATCTTGTCCTCTAGATCTGTATAACTGTACATATGCCTGCATTGGACAATACAGAAGACTCCTGGGAGAGGGTCTGGATTCCTGTTCGGTCGAGGAGCTCCTACAAACAGAAAACCAGTTGGAAAGAAGTCTAACCAAGATCAGGGCAAGAAAGGTAAATTGTTTATCTCAGTATCAACATCATATTTGACTTCCCATGTTCTTCTATCCGACAATCCAAACGAAGAGATCGCCGGTGATTAGCGGTTGATTAACACTCACATAATCTCATGCAGAACCATTTAATTAGGGAGCATATTGAGCGGCTAAAAGCAGAGGTAAAGATCCCTATAACACTGCCCCTGCACATGGACATGTGCTCTGTCTTTGATTATTGTTTCCTAGTTGTATGGATTAGTAATTGTTTGACATCTCTCTCGGGACATTCCGTAGGAGCGGAAACTACTGGAAGAAAAGAGAAAGCTACTTCAAGAGGTGATTCATGCTTTTCCTCTCTAAATTATCCTCTTTTATCAATCAAGCTAAACGGAGAAAATATTCATTACATAGACAGGATGTCCGCACCTCGGGTCAATCTGTATCGTCGAATCTGGTAGTCCCATGTGTCGATCTGGTGGACCCCACCAAATCGGATGGTGCAGATTCATTAAGGCGTAGGGCTGCAGTGTATGCAATTGACTTACCAGACAATCCTGTAGATGAGCTCAGTAAAGTCCCAGAGTGGGGGTTTAGTTGAATTACTCCATATGTCAATAGTTTTCTGGAGGTAGGTCGTAGATATTCATGGTTATATTGAATGACTACTGAAAGCAATTTTCTCTGGTCCATTGAAGATTGAATGCGGCAAAAGATTGACCCAGGTCTCCAGCGAACCGCCTCGTGAAGAAATCCGCGCAGAGACGATGGATGTTGAGACCGAGTTGTTTATAGGGCCACCGAAAAGATGAACCGCTCGGTTGCCCGTTCTGCAATTGCTCAAAACAATGACTATAGCACCGGAAACGCTTCTTCGGTTGCTCTTTTCTTCTTCAATCGTGAGGGAAAATAAATTGAGGGTGAACATGTTCATTAAAGTTTTAATTCACGATGAGTGCATACTTTGTTGTTGTTCGATTGGCTGAAAATCTGTATATTAATTACCCAGACACATCATTTCATCTCCCTCTCCCTCCCTCCCTCCCTCTCTCCCTCCCTCTCTCTCTCTCTCTCTCTCTCTCTCTCTCTCTCAGAGAGGGGAAGGGGGTTTCTAATGTTTTTGCAAGAACACACCCAAGTATCAAATTACTTGCTATTCATCTTCAGTCTTCATAGTTGCAGTCCCAGTTAGACATGATTTAAGCGACAGAGGAAGGCCAAACGTGAGAACAAGCACATGAACCTCGAGAAGCGATGCCAAGAAGTAGCATCTCAACCATGAGGTTCTTTTTTGACAATCCACGAGTCGTATTACAGCAAGTACCGACGACGTATGGACAGGGAAATCAAAACCACTTGTCGTCAAAGCCCAGAAGAGGACATGGAGGGAATTACGAGAATTTGCCAGAGTGGAAAGTTTTAAATCATAATCCGTATGATAATATACATCTGAAGGGAGTGGTTAAAAGGAATACATAACCCCTCCCACTATACATCTGGAACTAAAATTGATAAATGAAACTAATTGGATGACAAGGACAAAAGACGACCTAGTCTCTCCTATTCACATCTTACGCTAGAGATCACCGCAAATCTGCCAATATTCGTGGGATTGCTTTTCTTGGATAATCTTGCAATCTGTAGTGTGTGATATGCCATTCTGCATCTTCCAGGGTCAAGGAACTAGAATGAATGACAAGTCGGACTGAGAGAACTGTCTGGTCACCGAATTGTAGTTCTTCCGAAGAATGAGGATCCAATTTCACTGTCTGTGTTCTGCAAAAACAGAAACGTAGGTAAATTGATGTTGCTAGGATTGTACCGTACCCAAAACAAGTAAGTAAGGCAGCGAGAAGAATAGGCCGACAATGAAGGTAGCTAATTAAGAAGTCTTAGCTAAAGACTAGGAGATGTGCCGGAATTCATGGCACAGTAAAGAGAACATTGATCAGGGCATGCCAGTAGTCAGAACACTAGAATAAGTTGACCTTGTTTATTGGAGCAATGAAAACGTGTAAATGTGACTGTCTGCAAGATTTGGGCCATCAATTCTAGGAACTAAACTGAGGTAGGCCAAGAATAGTTTGACAAGCGCTAAGACAGTCCATCAAATTCTGACAAAATCTTAACAAATGTAGCCTACCTGGGACTTTGGGGAGGGGAACACGTTCCAAAACCTAAGTGTTTCATCTCCAGCTCCAGTGACGATTGTCTGAATCAACAATTTTGGAAAAGAAGAATATATTGCATCAATATAGTGCACCCATTCTGCGAATAAAATGACAAAAGTATAAATAGCATGTGTAATGTATCACCTGTCCATCTGGTGAAATAGCAAGGTAAAGTACTCTGTATGTATGTCCTGTAAGCGTTGCCAACTACAAAAGGAAAGGGACTCTCAGAATAAAGAAGAAACTCAGAAACTTGACTAATTGATTACTGGTGACTCCATACCTTAGACATGGTGGGATATCTCCAAACTATTATTTGGTTTTGAGAGTAACCATGGGTGCTGACAAGTTCATTGACATTCTTGGACCAAACAAGGTTGCATACCTGCAATGGGTGACAAGACAAAAGGGAGTAAATTCTCTTTTTATGTGCACACAGTGCAGCAGGTGATTCGACACCATTCATCTTTTCAGCATAGCAATCAAATTTCTGTTTCCTCATTACATAAGAAATTTGATAAACTAAATAACCCATATTAGCTTGATTAAAAATAAAAAATAAAAATGACCCATATTCAGATGTACAAGAATCAAATCATAATTAACAACTGCAGTCCACAACCAAGAAGGCAGATAAGTAAAAGCACACACTTACAACTGAAACCAGAGTCACCCACATAAAGTTAGCTCCCACAAACAGGCAGGTAACCAATCGAACAATACGAGAATAGCATGTCTAACCTGGCTGCCAGTATCAATACAGCTGAGTTGTGAGTTAGTGGTTGTATTCCAGAAGCGAATACAACGATCTGCAGTACCACCACCAGATGCAAGAAGTCCATGAAGATGCGGAGACCAAGCAATTGCTTTTACAGCTGCCGTGTGCTCACTGTACTTAAGCACGGGCTGTGTTGAATGTTGATTCCACACAAAAAGCTGTAAAGGAGATCAGCAGGTATATGTAATGTAGTTCAGACAGAAGAAAGCCAAATCACCACAAAAAAGCAACAAGAAATGAAAGAAATAAAGACAAAAGAAAAAAAAATAACTTACTCTGTTATCATTTCCACCAGATGCTAGTTCACGGTTATCGTAAGACCATTTAAGTCCACACACCTACATCAGAAAATAATGATCAGGCAGACTGAAATTTTTCTGTCTAGTCAGTCTATTACAGTGTAAAAAAACCCAAAGTCTTTTGCCTCTTATATTGGTGGTATCTTGCACTTCTGATAGCAGGCTTTTAGTAGAAAATAGAAAATGAAAATAGGCTGCATAAACTCCAAACTATGTCCATAAGTATAATAGAATTGAATTGACCTCAAGTTCTGAATGTATAAAACTCTGACCTCTGACTTATGTCCTGCAAGTCTACTGACAAAATCATCCTGTGCGCGTATATCTCTCTGAAGAATGCTCTTGTCCCTGCTACCAGAAGACAGCAGTGATGAACTCCAAGCTAAGGCACCAACCCTTAATCGGTGGCCTTCCATAGTTCTGACCCTCCTGCAGCGCGATGCATCCCATACCTATGCAGAAGTCATTATAAAATTACAAAAGCAAAAAAACTAGGCAGTCCAAGTGAAAAAGGTTATGAAGCAAAAAACTAATCATGAGAGAAACTAATTTACAATAAAACAAAGGGAGCGATTCGGTTATTCTGTTAATAACTGCAAGAATTAAGGAGACTCACTAATTTAAACTATCATCCCGTTGAACAAGAGCAAACTATGTTTGATGCATTTTGACAGTTAAATGAATGGCAAAAATCTGTAAGTCACTTATCTACAACCAAATCATCTCAGCCAAAAACCTCTCATATGTACTAGTCAGTCACATATCAATGGACAAACCTCACAGGTATACTAGAACCAAGGTTTTTCCTTTTCATGAAGGATCGGGCCAATGTTTTGAACCATTTTCAATCATGTACCATGGACAGTGAGATGAATTTTTCCTAACTTGATAAGAGCTTAAATGACCACTGCAGAATCCTATATTGTTCATTTTAAGAGCAGCTGAACTGGACAAGAATCAAAGCCGTTGCCATCCTTAACCTTGTATTCTCCTGCAGCACATCTGTCATCACTAAAAAGTACCTTGTATCTGCCTCAGCAAAATCCACTAAACTTATGGGATTGTACTAATAATATGGCAATTGGTCAAAGAATGAGGGAATCTACCATCTGGTGTCTCAAACATCTGGGTCATTTAATGGGACTTAATATCCATCACATCCTAAGTGGCAATGCATTTCTTTGCACTTCTAAAGTTCTACCAACTCCAGTGTAATTAATGCTGTGAGGATAAGGCAAAGCCAAACAAAAAGCCGAGGTAAACTACCGCCAGTACAAGAAAACGGAACAAGCACTCTTTCCTTGCTATGACTTCTTGTTGGATTGATAGCATCAGTTTATCCAAACTACTCATGCCATGAAGTAGTGTAAAAGAATGACATGAACAGTCTTTTCCTTGTATCTCTATATTGCTATGATCTTTCTTTGTTCAATTACAATAGCTTCGTTATAGTTATTTTTTGCGAGGTTTTTAAACTGTATTTGCAACAATAGCAAAGTGCATGGTAGACTGATAGAGAAAATTCGATTATGGGCATGAGGTTATGGTGATACTCATGGATAAATCTAATCAATGCCAATTGTATCAATCATTTGAAAGAATTATGCACCATTTAATAAATGCTTTATTTATCAGTGCTTCCCGTTCATTTGGTTTTGAAAATCCATCTGATTCTTATGAGTTTCATGCTCCTTCATCCATAAAGTATTGCCAGCTAAAGCATTAACACGATTAATGCATGGTACGGGTACCAGAGGTCAAAGTTATATTTTGGTAACTCTGCTGGCCTCTAGAGCTAGATGCGAGGTTTGGTTAGAGTATCATTGACTGTGATATACAGGCTCAAGAATCACAAGTACATGGAGTTAGATAGCAAGAAAGATTTTGATGGCCCTGTTAAGCCTGAAAAAAGGAGATGAAGGATCCTATCCAAATCAATGGGATAATTCTTAAAAACCAAGTGAGACTGAAGGCACAGTCCATCCTGCAAGCACAGCATCTTTGTTGGAGGTCTAGCATCGCACCCATCCTACGACTGATTGGGCTACTTAAAACCACTAAATCACATGCTAAATCCATCCCTCAAATTCCACCTACCCATGAGTCTATTGCAGAAACAAATGCAAGCTCCAATTTGGCTGACCAACATCAACCTAAGTGACTTAAATTGCCAGCATTTCCAATTAAGCAGAAGAAAGTTTCAGAAAGCAGAGAGTTCTAACCTGGAGTTTTCCATTGCTAGTTCCAACTGCAAGATGTGTACTGTGCTGTGCCCAACCAACCGAACAAACGCTATCATCAATTCCTAAGTCACATAACTTAGTCACCTGCAAGAAAATACGCATGAAGTCAGGACATACCCTAATCGACAAATAACAACTTGGAGCCCATTATGATGGCAGGATCCGAACTTAAGAAAGGGACTGCACTTCAAGAGAGTGTGTGAAGACTCACCTTGCTGCTGCAAGCATTCCATAGATAGACACAATTCCCCAGCCCCACGGCCAACACATTATGTGAAGACCAGTCCACAAGATTCAAGTAAAAATCATCCTGCAATGCAGGCGCATCCAATACCTAAAAGAACAAGCACACAATCATCTGAAGTTAATCCGAGATACACAAAATCTCCTGCTTTAAAAGAAGGTTCTTTCTACGAATCCATAACTACAACTAGCAATTTTCCGAGTGAATAGACAATCCTCCGTGGTTTCGGCCACACCCTCCTTGTTTCTTGCCAAAGTAACCATCAGCTTCCTAATGACACCATACTGAATCGTAAGAAGGCCCCTCCAAGAACCAATCAAGAAAGCTCCTCACCTTGTACGGTGACCTCGGGACCTTCCTCGCGGCCTTCACGGGGCTCTGGCTAACCACATTCCCCGCGTCCTCGAACCCGAAAGGCGAGAGCGCGTGCAGCGACCGCTTCGTCTCGGTCTTGTACCGGAAGATGTTCCTCCCCACCACCGGGGACTCCTTCCGGTCCGGGGTGTCGGGGCCGAACAGCGCCGCGCGGAGCAGCGCATTGTACGTGGACGACGAGGCCTCCTCCTTGCTCTCCGCCGCCGCCGCCGCGGGGGAGGAAGCGGAGGAGGAGGAGGAGGAGGAGCAGCAGCTGCTGGCCGACTGCGGCGAGGGCGAGGACCGTATGCCGAAGAAGGCGAAGTTGGAGCCGGATCGGCTGGGGATGAACCGGTCGGAGTAGATTGCCCTCGACGGCGACTGGCTGTGGGCCGGATTGATCATGCGGCTCACGTGATCGGAGGGCGGGGTCGGGGCTTCGAGGGCGAGGGCGTCGCGGGGCATCGTCGGGGGCAGGTTGAGCTGCGCGCGCGGCGGCGGCGGCCGCTGCGGCGGCAGCGGCGTGGCGGAGCCGCCGTCCATGGAGGACTTGAGAGAGAGAGAGTTGTGGGTGAGGAGTGATGGAGATTCTTGGCGATTGATTGGACTGTTAAAAATTTCGTCTTTTTTCCTTCTCTGTCTCTCACTTTTCCCGGGAAAATGTAGGTTTTTCTTGCGCCAAATTTGGGTAGATCTGGGAAATTCGGGTGCCGACCAGGGGCTGCAACGTCTTTTCATGTGTCCTCAGGGCAGGCAACCTGGCTTTCCTTGAGCTGGGAATTTGTCAGCACATGGAAGGTCTCTCGTATCGGCAAAGATACTCCCTACTTTTGTATAAAATACATCTGTATACATACGAGTTTCAACGATATTTATTGTGAAGTAATTATTCCTTCTTTTGGAATGAGTAGAATTATACCCATCTGGAACGCATTTCTTGTTTTAATTTAGTAAAACATTTCTTTTTTAAATTTACTTTATATCTTCTCTTAGATTGATCAAAACAAATTTGGTACTCTAACGTCTTCTTATTGGATAAAGCAAATTGAAGTGGTAACAAATTTCCATTATTAGATGAGAAGTTTCTATAAAATTTCGTACTATAAACGAACCTGTTATAAAATGTAAGCATGACTATTTGTAATATAATTGCCGTAAAATCACGATCATATCATCTTACGATTCCATTGTGGCAACATTGAACCTTTTTGATGCATTCTTGAGGAAGACGGCGGTATGTATCCGTTGATGTTTGTACATTTGCTTTTATTGAAGTCGAGTTCTCAAATTATCTATTGATGATGGCTAAGCTCTTCCACCATAATATCATTCATAATTAGGCGAAAAAGGTTATTGATGTTGGCAATGGAGACTTGTACTTGACTCATGTTGCACATTAGTGATCGACATTGGTTTGACATGCCCTTTGGATTTAGAATGGAATGTAACAACGACGCTTCGATGTTCATCAATGAATCATTCAAGGACTAGCATCATCACAAAACAAAATATTGAGACTAAGAACGAATGCCTTTTAAGAGGTATGGAGATGATTTTGTATATTGTCGTAGTAGCCGGGTGTAATGTAATCTCTTGCACGAAATTCATGTAACTATGTTTTCACTTCGACATCGAATACAATGATAAATGTTGAATCTGTGCACTAAATCTGCAGTTTCTTATATGTGGATTTGATGAATCTAATGCTATTCACAACATTATGGTAATTCTGGAGGTCACAGCTAACTCAAGATGACAGTTTCCAGCAAAGGCTATGCAAATCATCAATTAGAATATTTTCTAGTAAGAATCATTGGCGATCGACCCGTCGGCTGTGAATCGATGCATCAATGATCAAAATAGTATCTCAGGAAACTTCTTCACCCCAGAAGACTTCAGAATGAAAGACCCGTATGTTGACAAGAGAGTGCGATCATTTGGACGGCGAATGCAAGGTGCAGCTCGCCACTTTGTTGCGCTATTGCCGTGCCCGTTCGTTCTGATCTCCGCCTCTCTTCTCATGACAAGCCTACACGGCGACCGCAACTAATTGGCCAAACTACACAGAACAGCCACAGTCCCGCGTCACCTGGTTCATGAATGTAGTAAAACATGATGTTTGGATTGATAGCAGATGATGATGTATATGGAGATCAGGAGAAGATAAAGTCTGCACTTAAATCTTGCCATGCTAACAGATGAACAGCCAAAACGACGAACAACAAATACAAAGTAGTAATGACTAGAATCAATTGCTTCCTAGAGACATGAAACAGGAAGGGCAAAAGACTATCCCTCCTTTAATTTCAGACGACAAAAATTTGATGAATACATTCAGCTCAAGAACCAGAACTTTTTGTTCCTGTGTTTGTTCGCACAGTACATGGGACTGCCTGCGAAAATTTGAGCTCCAGCATCCAAAAATTCTCTTAGCCCCCTAGTATTTTGTTGTCAGATTTTAAATCTTACAAAGAAGCAATAGCTATGTATTTTTGGCAATGTCTGAAATTTCGAACTCTTGATCAAGTAGGAAAAGGAGCATACTCATGCTCAATGATGGGCACAGTCCTGGTGACGGCAGCAGTTGGTGCTCTTACATGGCCAACCATTGAAACCTGCAGTGCCTCTTCCTCATAAGCCCTCCTCTCCATCTCTTCCCGCCTCGATTTCTTCTTTGCCTTCACGAACAATGCCACAAAAAGCAGGCTGAGCAGGAACACCCCCAGCATGGACCCAATCGATCCCCCAACTGCCACCTTCCACTTGCTCACTTGCTTCCTCATCTGCACTGGCGGCAGCTCGGTCACCAGCCCGAAGTGCCCCTGCCTCGTGGCCAAACAGACTGAAGGCGCGACCTGATTGGCCAGTGTCAGCTTCCCATTGGATTCGAAGTTGGCACACATCGGCACAACTCCAGGCCTGTGATCCGGTGTGGCAACGCCAGTGAAGTTCACTGTGATGGGTTTCTCTCCGGCCGTGATACCAAGCTCGAACGCTGCAGTGGCGGGGTTGGAATTTCCATGGCTACCGGCATTGTAAGCTAAGAGGCCCAGCACTGGAGAAACTAGCTGGTACCCAGATAAATCATAATTGGAGTAATATAAGGAAGACCAGTTGTTTTGCAAGATTTGCCTGATCAGCATGACTCTTTCCACGCATGGTTGGACCATCACTCCGATGCCCAAGTGGAATTCTTTCACCTGCGCGCCATACCTGCGTAAGCTGCCACACCGGAACTTCACAGTGTCAACTCGGATGCCTGAGAGATTCTTTGGCAGGTTCACGGCATGTATCACTCCGGTCTTGATCTGCTGGCTGCTGGATTTAAACGTGTAGTCACGGATCAGAATATCGAGGACATGTGGCAATTTAATCTCTTGAGCTAGGACATTTTGTGGCGAAGCTAATGCCAGGACAAGAAGCAAGAAATTGAGAGGAAAACGAGATCCCATTATATGATGAGAGACTGCTAAAAAAGAGTGTTAGGTTTCTTCTGCTTCTAAAATTAGTATGCGCTCACTGATCACCTATCAGTACAGGCGCTAGAAGAGGTCCAAAAAACCTTCTCAGAGCCAACTTCTTCTTAGTTATAGATAGAAGGAGAAGTTGCAAAGAGAAAAGAGCCTGCACTGGTTGAGGGAAATGATGCAGAAACGCTTGATTGAAAGTTAAGCAAGTCCAGAGAAAGAAAAAGTCCGAAGCTTGTTTTGAATAGACAGAAAAGACAGGCTTGTTTTCTCATTAGGTCAAAGTTGAAAGGTTTGATCCGACAGGGTCCTACTTTCTCCTTACAGCGTTGAGGATGAATGAAGTAGCTGGTAAATCGCAAGTTTTTTTTGGCATTCGAGATTCTAAAAAACTAGGCGTTACCACCACACAACCTTCATTATGCAGAATGCGTTTTCTCAGCAACTTTTCCAGGAAAGTAAAAAGCTCTGTAAAGCTTTTTTTCTTTCTCCAGTTGTCAAAGGTCACACCTTTTACCTCACTGCATGATGCAGTCATTTGCTTCTCTCATGGGTAGCTTGAGTTCTTCTCAATCGCGGACCTTTTTTTTTTTTTTTTTTTTTTGCAAGGTGAAGTTTCTGCAGAGACAAATCTTTACTTTGTCTAAAGAATTCCCAGAAAGAAGGGAAAAAAAAAAAAGAAGGAATTTTCAAATTTGGGGTCAGTGGAGCATGTTGAGAGCAATGATTGGGAGGGTGGGTGGATGATGAAAGTTCATATGATCAAGAAATAAAATATTTGGAAACCAAAAAGAGAGTTTTGGCATGCTCAAGGAAAAGGTCGGATGCCACGCTTGCTTCATATGTAGTTGATAAATATGTTCCCCACTACACCAACCTTGGTGGGTCTCATGTTGCCTCGCATGGCCCTTCCAATTGGCTCCTGTTCAGCAGACCCGAAAGTTTCACATATAGGTCAAACATCGGAGTGGTAATATTGTCATCCATCAGAAAGTGCTTTCTCAGTAAACTCTTTCCGTCTTCTTCTCTCCACTGGAGCCTCAAACTCGTTTTATACGGCAAGAAGGATTACGATGATGAATTTGGCCAAGAGGATAACCGAAAGAAGTGTTCGAATTGTGGAGTCATCGAAAGGATTCTCTTTCCTTCCCATTTGAACCCCTTCATCAAGTAGTACACGTGCTTGTAATGACTATTACAGACGGATAAGTACATCTCCTTTTAACACAACAAAAATTACAAAGGTGGCCGCGCAGAATTCCTTCAACGACCTACTGCTCCAGGAAAAAGAAGATGAAAGGGGAGGGGGGTATTAGCTTAAAAAAGGAAATTAACAAAAGGGGAGCATATCATTAGTATTGACCTCTGCCCCCCCCCTCCCTCTCTCTCTCTCTCTCTAGTGGAAATTGACAGTGGCTTTATAAGTCAACCCTACGTTCCAGTTGGCAGGAGCAACGTTGTAGGCAATGATGGTCTCTCGGGTGGTGTAGGAGGTGAGCTTGAAGGAGAGAGACTGGCCTCCAAGGCTTGCGAAGGCTTGGTACGAAGCGCCCCAGTTGTGGCTCATGCTGATCCAATCTGTCTTGCTTCCTTTGACCCACATGCTGGCGATGTCGCCCCCTCCTCCCACATTCATCACGTACACCAAGAGCCAGTAACCATTCCCCTGGAACTGGAATCTGAGCCCTCCTGGCTTTATGCAGGGTACTCTGCAAATATTGCCACAGCTTTTCAAGTCACGAATGGATTTGGATGTGAACCTTGGTCGGGTATTGAGTGCGGCCCGAGGGCGAATTGTCACGTGCATGTCTTTAACGAGTTCATTATAACCAGAAGCTGAGTATAATTTAGTGCCATACACTAAGTAGGGGCTAGAGAAAATGTTTGTGTTTACCTTCTATACATGACAGGGACAATGCCGGCCTTCCACTGAGCGATCCTCATGAAGGCGGGCTTGGACATGTCAAAATGGGTGCGGGGCGGGTTGCACCACCCACCGTTGTTGGAGTCCTGGGACCAGTTGGGTGGGCAGAGGTTGGTGGCCGTGACAGTGGTGAAAGGTGAGCCGCTGAAGCACCAGGGCGACTGCACGCACTTGATCTGGTAGCACGACCCACAGGCGTACCCGTCATTGAAAAGGGTCGAGCTCAGAGCCGCTGTTGCGGTGCCGTACCCGTTGAGGAACAAATTCCCGTACCCACATGCCCCTCCTGGAAATTGGAAACAGAGGCACGGTCGATTTCTCTAATGAATAGATATGTACTTCATGTTTATGTACTATAAAATGATATCAGTTACAAAAATACTCGAACAATGGACCAGAGAGTATGGACATAACAAAGAAGTATGGCCATTGCAAATTATAAAAGCAATTGATTAAGACGGTGATCACATGGAACAACAGCCGTACCCATGGTCTCGGAGGCAGTCTCGTCCCCATAGAAAGTGGCATGAGCAAGGGACCATGGGCTAGGTTGAAACCTCCTGGAACTAGGAGCATAACCATAGCTCCCGCCACCCATAGCTGAACCATATTCACCAACTACTGTGGCAAGCATCAATGCCAAAGACCACAACCTCCATGAGCGAATCGAAGGAGCCATGGATGGTTTGTTCTTGCTGGTTCTTGGGCACGACACACAGTGCTTCCCACAAAAAATTATGTGCACCCAATTTCAATAGCGCCCTCTTATATGTATTTGGTTCTACACTAGGCGTAGAGAGAGAGAGAGAGAGAGAGGAAGAGAGTATGTTGAGCTTCGTGATGCCACGAAGAGGTTTGGCCCCACGTATATTAGTCAAAAGGAGTAGGTTAAATATGAACGAATTTGGTTTTGCGCTATGGTGCTTAGGATATTTATTGTTTTGGAGTCAACTATTTGATGGTTAGACTGGTTCGGGTTTGAGAGAATTTGGATGGAGAGGAGACAGCAAACGTGCGAGGCTCAATGTCTTACTTGGTTGAGGGCCTTAAAGGCGTGGTCGCAAGTTTTCTACAATGCATATGTTTAGGTTCGAGAAGGGGCAAAATTAGGAACATGATCAAAACCCCAAAAAGAAAGTGTTCGAAAGTTGCAATTAGTATTTCTTGGCTTATTTCGCTCAAGCAACGGAAAGTGAATGTATCTTATAATGGGGCAATCGTTTAAATTTGTTCAGCTTTTCAATCGATACTGAATCACGAGTCAGGTTAGATCTGAAGCCGAAAGCCAAGAACTAGATAGAGAAGCCATCGTCGCAAAGTAGAAGCTAGTTATTCGGCCACAGGTTAGGAGGAGACTACGCTGTTGTCATCACATATTGTTGACTTCTTCTTGGTTTCGATATTTAGGAAAAATTTGATCTGTGACGGAAGCTTGAGTAGCATTCAAATTCTTAATCTTATCTGAACTTCATTGGGATTACTCAATGACATGCTAATGAGAAAGGGAAACCCAAAGCTGAAGTTCAAGAAACTTCCTGTAACCAAGCTACTTCTGTGTACCCGTCTCAAAGAGAAAGCGAGAAGTCGAAGAATTATTATGGCAAACTGTGGCTGAAGTATGAGAACTTTTAGATACATGATCTTTCATCCAAAAACCATTTGTACGCTCTTTTCTCAGTGCTAATTAAGATGCTATCATAGGTATTTACTAGCAGCATGTAACTGAAATTCGACATATTAACATCACTCGCAATTAATCATTGTTATACTGACAGATATTGTACAACTGTTTTGTTTCTCTCTCCTCAAAACCAAGGTCATGACGTGGTAGCAATTTTCTCGGCTTTTCATAACACGGTGCATGTTGAATCTGAATCTCGCACAGGCACATTCATCTTGTAAACACCTGAGCAATAATTGACCCTGCATAATGATGAGGGAATCGGAACTTTTGAGCACTACTATCTGAATTTGATGCAAAAAGGAACGGCAAAGAAGAATGAGGGGGGGTGGGTTTGGAATGCTCTGTAAGGATATTACAGCGCGGACTTCCGTCAGAAAACCTGACAGGGTTAGGAAAAAAACGAAAAACTTGAGCGCTTAAGTTACATACCGCTTATCAAGCTTGGCTTCCCTCAGGCAACGTAATCAACCGTGTTTTCGCGTCATACACCAGTTCAGTTCCACAGCTGAAGCAAAAAAAGAACAAATTAAAATACCGGCATGGACCATAGAGAACTAGTAATTACTTGATCAGAAAAACAGTGGAAAGCAGATTGAAAGATGCAGTAAAACATAGCACAGGTTGAGAAAATATCTTCCAACTCACTTTGAGCATTTAATATTGTTAGTTGTACCACCGCTAGAGATGGACAATATGGTGCCAAAGAAGGAGACATTCTCTGTGCCGCAGTTGGGGCAGGCACCCTGCAATCCCAATAATCCTTATGTACAGTTCCATTATAAAGATTGCTGAAAATGTTAAGTGATGGATTATGATGAAGCTTGACCTTTAAGATGAGCGAGTCTTTCACAATCACATTCGTCAGTGATAGAGCCAGCCAGACTAAGATTGGCACAGCCGCAAACCATGTGAAAATGAAACTATATGGCTCCGGCAGCTGGAGGAGTGAAATAAAAAGTAAGTAATATAGAGTCACAACATGGAAGCTGTGAGATATCAAATATTAAGCTCTTCTGAAGGGAAAAATAACGGAGACAGCGCGAGCTACAAGTCCACTGAAGCAAGCAGCTATTTTAATAGACCAACAGCTGCAGAAATAAAGGGACAAAAAGAAACAATTCCCGATTACCTCCAAAAGATATGTAATCTCAAATCCAGTTATATCATCCAGGAAGAAGAACCTTAAAGACCACGAAAGAGTGGGTTAGGAGGAAAATGGACTCGGTTGGCAAAATGGGAATAGCGTGAAATGATCTTCAGGTTACAAACAGATGTTGGTGAAACGAAATTCTACTTACAGTCCAAGCGCAACAACAGTCGCTGGGACATTCAACAGTAACATCTTGAAGTAATCAACAGAAAGGTCGCTGTAGACCTATCATGGGAGGATTAGTCAGTAATGCCTGAGCCTATTGGAGGAATGAATATACTGAGTACTTAAAAAGGAGAGGGAAACACAGAAGAAAGATAAACCTTTCGGCTGCGGAGACTGCATCGTGGGCCTTCGACAACGATTTCGCTCCCTTCAGTCTACCAAAAAAAAAAAAAAGCAGAGGCAATGAAACACATGTTTTCTTGGAAGGTCAAGAAGGAAGGATAGAGCATGCAAAGTTTTGCTTAATCTTGATTATCACCCCCAACATGCAGCTTCTGTTGAAGAAGCAGGCAAGTTTCACATTCCAAACACAGTTCATGGTCCAAACAGGGATATAACATATTGTCTATGGTATGGATGTTCATATTTCTATATGGAGCAAGATGGTGCAGATGCTCATTGAATGAAGCTGCATCAATTGCTTGTCGAACACGCTGCACCAGTTCTGTCGCTCAATGTGCAATCTTAATGGCTATCTATCCTCAGAAACAGAGAAGCTGATGTTACTAGCATCTACAGTTGCATTCCAAACTGAGAATTATGATAGTGACCTTCAGTTTCAATTTCAGGTCGTCATATTCTTGATCACTCATAATTGGATTGCCAGACACGTAGGCCATTGAAGCTTCCAAAAATTTTTGCTCAGCGGAAGCTGCATCACACATGATGCGAAGAAGTCAGCGAAAGTGCATCCGATAGATTTCGACAAACAATATGATGATTATGCAGCAGTTGAATTGTCTGGCTCAATCATTCATATCGGAGTATACATAGCATGACGACGCTGCTTCCTTCCCACATGAGCTCCTCCTTGAGATTGTCGAATTCCTCGTTTGACATGACTGCTTTCCCTTCATAGTAAAATGCCTGTATGACAGCAGCAAATAGTGTATGTATACGGCAAAACAATGCATACCATAAAAAATAGATCTCATAGGGAGAAAAATAAAATAAAATCGAAAGGTACTCAGGTTCTTCCATACTTGCATTGCTTGAAGAAAGTCCTGTTCAAGTTCACCGAGGGACTTCTTCTCTTTCTTGTCTATGCTGCAATATGGCAGAACATTGCTATCTTCGACATCGGACTCTGCCTCTTCTACCTTGCCCTCTTCTACCTTGCCTGAGAAGTGCTCAAAGGTCAAAACGAGAGCCGCCTGTTAGCCATAATCAGACATTGCCAAACTAAAATCTATCTACACCCAGGAAGCCTTCTATCATCCCGATTGACTCATGGCGACTCCAGTTTTAGCGAACATGATTTTCGAGGATGACCCAGACCAGCCAATACGGTGATCTCAGACCGCTAGCTGATATGTAATCAGATCATGAGGACTTAACTGATTCACTTTCATCAATCTCTAAAAATGCGTGACCAATTTCTCCGAAAGAACCTATGAAAACAGACGATGTCGCGATTTGTATCATATAAATCAGCCATCCGACTTTTAAATGGAAAGCAAAATGAGTCCACATCCTAGAGCTCTGATGGAAAGCCGCATGGCTCCTATCTTCATCGTGATCCCGACTAATTTTGTGTCGTGCATAAAATTTCTGAACCGCTGTATCAGTAAATCACAAACAAGCTACAACTCTCAAACACTCAAGAGGCACGAAATCATGCCATCGGAATTAAGGGGTCTACGACCATACCGACCTTGTTGATCAGCAGTAGCCTTCACCGGGATCACGAGCACACGCCCCCGGACCCCCAGCTGCCGTCCATCGAATGGCCGGGCCCTCGAAGAAGAGGAAGAACATGACGCCGCGCCGGGAACGGACGACCCGAAAGCAATCGAGGGCTTCCGAGCGGGCCTAGTGAACAGACGGTGGCATGTCAGGGTAGCCCCTAACTTGGTGGTGGCCATGTCCGAATACCAAGTCAAGGGAGAAGCTCGGCGTGTACGTGGTGTGAAGTGAAGAAACTGAACAGACCAGGAAGATCAGCGTTAACTGACGGCCAATTCATCGTTTCTTTTATTGCATCTCGCGTTTCTTGAGTTGATATTTGGAGGGAAAGAGAGACAGATTGCGAAGATAAGGTGGTGGAGCAACGTGTGGAGGGAAATGCAACGGCAACTTTTTGTCCCTTTGCCTTCGAAAGACCAAACGGTAATTTTCACTGGTAACCTCAGGCTGCCACGTCATGACGTTGGGTGCTCCCCCGTTTGTGATTTTAAGGAACCTGGAATTGGATGGAAGGAGGACACGTGGATAGATCTCGTCGACCGCATCCATCGACTGGACGACACATGGATCGACTTGGGCTCCATTTGATCTTACGAAGAATTCATTGGATTCTTCATTGATCTTATAAGCATACATGGGCCTATATGTCTGATTCCTCAAAAGAGAAAAGCCATTTTTTTTTTTTGAGTAAATACCACAAAACCCTCAAATTATACTCATCGTAACACGAATACCCCAATCTTTTCTTGTGTCACCAAAAATCCCAAATTTGCTCACTACGACATAAATACTCTGAACTTCTTCTTTTTTTTTTTTTTTATGAAAAAATCCTATTTTATACATATGTGACAATATATATATATATATATATATATATATATATATATATATCTATTTAAATTCTATCGAGGATGCATTTGTTACGCTAGTATAAATTCAAGGTTTTTTATGACACAAAAAAGTCACGAAAAAAATTTCATGGTACTTATGTTATAGTAAACATAATTTGAGGTCTTTTGTGATGTTAATCTTTATTTTTGAGCGGGTTCTGGTTTTAAGTGAATTTGGGTTTGGTTTGATTTAGATTAGTTCTGGGCTTACTTTGGTCTATATGAGTTTGGGCTGAATTCGATTTTGGCAGATTGGGCTCAACATAGGTGTAATATGAATTGGGCTCATTAAAGTTAGAAGTGGAGACGGGCTGAATATAAAAGCCCGAATTTTGTCCATGAACCTAGCTCGCGAGACCTGTGTGCGGCCCATCATTAGACTGGGCTCCTGGGCCCAACCTCATCCCTATTTGCGGAATTATTAAAAAAAATTAAAAATTTCCGAAAAAATAAAAAATTAGGAAAAATTCAGAAATTACATTTTGTTTAGTTTGGTTAGATTTCTAGCATTAGTACCGGTGTGGGTAGGGGTGAGCGGCGGTCTAGGGTTGACCTTGGGCCGACCTTGGATCGCCCAACCCCGCCTGGGCCCCGATCCGGTTCCTAAGGGGACTAGGTCGGTCCTTGGTCCCGAAATTCCAGGACCAACACTCCGTACGGGTTGGTCCTTAGTCCTAAGAGTTTTGGGTCGGTCCAACCCTGGACCAACCCTATATATTATATTATATCATATTATTTTTCAAACCTAAGTAAAATGTCTGTTATATTATATTATATTGAGATGTTCTATCAATAGCACTAATAGTAATTTCAATTTAAAACTTTTGTTGAGTATTAATTATGTGTTGTTTATTTTGTTTTCAGGTGTTTAGAAGTTCAAGTGAATTAACAAGATGTAAAGTTATATATTCATGATTTATATTAAGTATTTTGAACTTTTTATGGTTTAGTTGTATTTTACTAATGAATTTCAGCTGCACTTTGCTTTTCAATTTGTGTCAAATGGTAGAAGTTTTTGAAAAGTAAAGTAGTATTGTAGTTGCTACGGTGATTTGCTAGTCAAATGGTGCGAAGTTCATTTTTTGGTTGAGTGGACTCTACATGATCAAATGCTTGTTAAGTGGTGTGAAGTTCATTTTTTAATTGAGTGGACTCTATATGATCAAATGCAGGAAAACGCTTTTCATATGGTATTATGAATATTAAAGATAGATGATTACAAGAACTTTCCATCTTGTCCTATATCTCGATGAGCAGTTAGCAGGTATGAAATTTATATTATTGTGTCATCTTAAATTTGCTAATATGTATTGGTATTTATAGTTTAGTTGCACAATGCCACATTATCGATGGATATGTAATTTGAATTTGTAGGTTTGTTTTTTTAGGGAGTATAAAAAATAAGACGAAAAAAATTATTGATCGATCCCCGGTTGACCACAGGCCGGACCGAACCCATTGGGTCGGTCCGGTCCTTGGTCCCGAGCTCAATAGGGTTGGTCCTCGAGTCCTAAAATTGAGGACCGACACCGACGGGTTGGTCCTAGGGTTAGAGGGTGGCCCGGACCAACCCGGACCATGCTCACCCCTAGTGTAGGGTTAGTATTAGATTTTCCTAAAATTAAAATGAAAAGGTGAAAACTTTGGATAAAAAATTGAACTCAAAATTGAATGAGCTCATAGGGTTTTAAAATACGGTTTTGAATGTTCTTAGTGACAAATATTAAGTTGTTGTTTATGTATTTTCATTTCGATTTTTCTTAATTGCACACTTTCAATATATTGATTGTCATCTTCATTTTTAGCTTGTAAGATTGTGATAAACCCAAATATGTTGCATGGACATTTAGCAGATGAGAACCTTAGGACTCATGTTTGTTGAAAAAAACTACATGAATGCCTTAGTTAATAAATAATCAAGTTTAGGTACCGAATGGATACTAGTGTCATTAAGTTCTTGACTCAAGATTTTTTATTGCGTGGAAAATGAGGCATTCTCACAAGTCTTACTTAGTTTCTAGCCGACTCCAATAAGTTAGAAGTGACTCCTCATACAAAATAGTCATAGGGTCAATTAAAACTAAAGGTGTCAAAATGAGTCTTAAGCCTATATATGATTCATTTAAATCATAAATGGGTTATATATGAGTCACTTACATTTCAAAGTGGGTCATATATGGGTCATTTACATTTTGAAAAGATTAGTTAAATGGGTCTTAAATGGGTTGGACTTAAAAATCTATTTCCAACCCAAGCCTCACACTCTCTTTTTTCCCCTTTAACTTTATAAAAATGTTTTTCTTTTATAAAAATAAAAATAAAAATTATTTTTTATATTTCTTTTTCTTTTCTTTTTTTTTCTTTCTTCTTACTCTTCCTTAGTCAATTGTCAACATAACTAACTAAAAAAAAAAAAATTGTCAACACAACAATGGCCAGCGATTGACCAGGCAAGGCTTGAGCTCACCGGATTTAGTGAGACTCAAGCTTGCCGGCGTCGGCAAGCTCAACCTCGGCTACGGCCGATCACCGGTTGCCGTTGTGGCCAGCGGCCAATCGAAGAAGAAGAAAAAGGAAAAATAAAAGAGAAAAAGAAAAAACAATTAAAAATTATATTTAAAAAATAAAAAATAATAATAAAATATGATTTTTAAAAAATAAAAATAATTAAAAATTCGATTTTTTTGAAATATTTTTTTATAAAAATTATAAAATTTGTCTATTAGATTTGCATTGCATTAAAATGTTTTAGCGATATCATTTTTTTTAAAAATATCATAAGAAATAAGTTTTCTTATGTTTAGTTAAATATTTTTCACTTTTTTATTTTATTTTCTAATTTTTATTGTTTACTTTACTTTTTAAATTTGATGTAAAGTTTTTATTTAAGTAATAAATAAAGAGCTTAAAGTGAGTTAAATGGGTGGGAGTGGATTAACCTAAAATATGGGTTAGGTTAGGTATGGATCAAATTTAGTATGAGTCACGAAATTTACATTGTATAAGAATGAGTCAAAACGGGTTAAATTAGTCAATATAGGTCGGGTCATTTTTGATCCGACCAAAACCTGACCCACCCACTCATTCAACGGCCCTAATTAAAGCTAAAATTGAATATTCTAACATTGCACATGGTATGGGCTTAAAAAGCCTGCGCCTAATTGAGGATCATGGGGCCATCTCTCAAGCGATACCCCTAAACCTAAGTCCTTTTCCCCTTTGGACAAAAAGGTAGGTCGAGACAATGTTTAGATAAAAGAATAAAACTTGAGCTTGTCTAGGATCTATATTGGTCGAGGTTCAACAACTTAATTAGGAAATTACTAGGAGCTCTTCATTGAAAGACCTTTAAAATCCTACATGGGTGCGTTTGGGAAGTGCCTTCCCAAAGCCCCTTGGGTGTGTAAAGGCCTTGACCAAATATTTGGTGTTTGGCAAATTTTTTTCACTTGCCTTTACCAAAGCAAGCATTTGAAAGGCTGAAAGCCCAAGGTAGGTTAGGAGCTGCCTTGGGCTTTCTTGGTATGCTGGCTTTGAAGCTAGTAAAAATTTTCTTCCGAAATTGTCCTCGTTAATTTTTCGTTTTTCTGGTTTTACCCCATTAATTATTCATCATCTTCATCTTCTTCCCTTCTTTCTAGTGAACATGACTAGCATCCATGCGTGGTCGCCGGCGAAAGGTAGGTAGTTCGGCGGTAGGTGGTCCGACGAAGGACAGGTGGTCCGACTAGGGTCCCACAACCCTCCGACGAGGGTTGTCGCGGGGAGGGCATGGCGCGGCGAGAGTCATGGCGACCCAGATCATGGGCCTCAACCACCTTCGCATGGAGGTCGCGGTGTGGTGGGTCACATGATCGTTCAGCGCAGGTCGTTGCTACCCGGATCTCGTGATATGGGTTGTGGCGACCCTCGTCGTGCTGCATCCTCTGCATGGCCACCCTAGTCAAACGCCTGCCCTTCGCCGCACCACCTCCCCCTCGTCGGACCGCCTACCTTTCGCCGACAATTGTTAGCTCTTCGCTGGCGGTAATCAGCCAAGCCCTTTGTTGGCCAACTCTCATTTTTTTCCTTTTTTTTTTAATAAAAAAAGTCTTTTGCAAATTTAATTTGTTTAAACACCATTTTGCTCAAAGATACTTCACAATGAATTTTCACAAATATGATTTACCAAACATAATTTGTATTTTGAAAAACTCCTTTAACTCAATGGCCTTTACATTTTCCTAAGGACTTTTCCCAAAAGCCTTCTCAAATGCACCCATAGACCTTTGACAAAAAAAGAAAAAAAAATAGAAGAAGCAAATCCCCTATGTAGACTTGTCAAACAAGAGGGTTGGGTCGAAAATGGTTTGATTCGCATTGACTAATTTATATTCATAGCAGATTTAATGACCCATACCCAATTTGATCCAAGATCCATTTTAACCGACTTTTCTCTTTAAATTATTACTCTTTGAAGAATGGGTTGTTCCATATACTTACTTGTCAAGTTAGTGAGGGAGCTTGGGAATCAGGTTATGGTCAGGGCATGAAGGTGACGGTGAAAGTTTAGGTTTTCTCATAAGCACAATTTGTCATAGTAGTGTGATGTTGCGAGCCAAAAATTGAACAAAACCTAACAATGGCAGAAGTAGAGTGAATGAATGGAGGAGGTCGCAAGTCGCAAAATCAAAGAGGAAGAGAGAAGAGACCGATGAAGAAGGAACAAAGTAAGTTAAGCCTGAGCTATTTATCGAATGAATTCAATGTGGATCTATAACCAAATCACTAAAACCTATTTATTATAAGGTTTATATCCTGAAAAATCCCAAACTAGTACATTCGTTATGAATTTTCCCAAAATTAATTTTTTGACAACCAAAAACTCCAAACTGGTATACCTTTGACAAATTTACGCTGAACTGATACACTTGTGATAAATTTATCCTCTGCTAGTTTCAGTTAAATTTTACCGTCAAATTACTAAGTTAAACGACACGTGACAGTGAATTAATATGCTAGTTTGGGATATTACTATCTTCTTGTCATAGTTGTACCACTTTTGTAGTTTTTTGTGTTATTAATTCTGTTACAAATATATTACTTTAGGGTTTGCAACGATGTAACAAATTAGTTTGAGTAAATTTATCATAAGTGCACTAGTTTTGGATTTTTTATTATCACTTGTGGTAAATTTATCATAGGTGTATTAGTTTGAAATTTTTCATGATCAAAAAATTAATTTGAAGTAAATTTATCACAAATGTATCAATTTAAGATTTTTTAAAGTATTAACCCTTTAGTATAAGCTTTTAACGTGAAAAGTCGTTATGACCTATATCTTAAGTTTGAGGAGACTTATTTGATAAATGTGATTAAAATCTGGGCATCCGATGTTATATAGTTGGAACAAGAAAACATTGAATGTCATTTTTTCTAGTTCTTTCGTTGTCAACTTTAATTCCCCACGTCCTTTCCTTGCACCGATCTGGTTTTCTTTTTTTTTTTTTTTTAATCTCTTGTTTTTTCATCTTTTTGTGTTTTTAGTTCCTCCGTCACCAACTTTAATTCCCCACGTCCTTTCCTTGCACCGAGCCCAACAAGACTAGTCTGGTTTTCTTTTATATTTTTCTAGTCTCTTGTTTTTTCATCTTTTAACCGATAGAGTATCACGTCTCACCGTGTTTCTTTAGGATATTAATCTTTTAACATAACTTTTAACGTGAAAAATCATTATGATTGATATCTTAAGTTTGAGGTGACCTATTTAATAAATGTGATTAAAATCCGAACATCATTGGAACAAGAAACATTGAGTGTCATTTTTTCTAGTTCCTCCGTCGTCAACTTTGATTCCTACATCCTTTCCTTGCATCGACCCCCACATGACTAGTCTGGTTTTCTTTTCTATTTTTTTTTTTGGTCTCTTGTTTTTTCATCTTTTTGTGTTTCTAGTTCCTCCATCGCCAACTTTAATTCCCCATGTCCTTTCCTTGCACCGAGCCCAAGAAGACTAGTCCGGTTTTCTTTTCTATTTTTTCTAGTCTCTTGTTTTTTCATCTTTTAGCCGATAGAATATCATGTCTCACTGTGTTTTTTTTAGAATATGAACCTTTTAACATAACTTTTAACGTGAAAGGTCATTATGATTGATATCTTAAGTTTGAGGTGACCTATTTAATAAATGTGATTAAAAGCCGAGCATCATTGGAACAAGAAACATTGAGTGTCATTTTTTCTAGTTCCTCTGTCGTCAACTTTGATCCCTACATCCTTTCCTTGCATCGACCCCCACATGACTAGTCTGGTTTTCTTTTCTATTTTTTTTTAGTCTCTTGTTTTTTTCATCTTTTTGTGTTTCTAGTTCCTCCATCGCCAACTTTAATTCCCCATGTCCTTTCCTTGCACCCAGCCCAAGAAGACTAGTCCGGTTTTCTTTTCTATTTTTTCTAGTCTCTTGTTTTTTCATCTTTTAGCCGACAGAATATCACGTCTCACTGTGTTTTTTTTTAGAATATTAACCTTTTAACATAACTTTTAACGTGAAAGGTCATTATGATTGATATCTTAAGTTTGAGGTGACCTATTTAACAAATGTGATTAAAATCCGGCCATCATTGAAACAAGAAATATTGAATGTCTTTTTTTCTATTTCCTCCGTCGTCAACTTTGATCCCTACGTCCTTTCCTTGCATCGACCCCAACATGACTAATCTGGTTTTCTTTTCTATTTTTTTTTTTTGGACAAATTTAATACCCCTAAAAACCCCAAATTCGACCGGAAAAACCCCAAACCGATAAATTTGTGACAAATATACCATTCATCATAAAAATTTACCCAAACGATCGTAAAATCCCAAATTGGTATACTAGTCAATTGTCACCATAAAAAACCCTAAATTGATATATTTATGACAAATTTACCCCTTGTTTTTTCAAACTAATTTAGTCGAAACTATTTTTTTTTGACCATGAAAAACCCCAAACTGGTACACATGTGACAAATTTACCCCGAAAACTCCAAACTGATAAATTTGTGACAAATATACCCTTCGCTAAATTGAATTAATACCACAAAAAAATCATAAAAATTGTAAACTTTGACAAACGGATCGTAAAATCCCAAATTGGTATACTAGTCAATTGTCACATGTCATTTAACTTAATAATTTGATAATAAAATTTAACGAAAACTAACAGAGGGTAAATTTGTCACAAATGTACCAGTTTGGGGTAAATTTGTCAAAGGTATACCAGTTTGGGGTTTTTGGTGGTCAAAAAAATAATTTGGGGTAAATTTGTCACAAGTATACCAGTTTGGGGTTTTTCAGGGTATTAACCCTTTTTTTTAGTGTCTTGTTTTTTCATCTTGGATTAATACCCTGAAAACCCCCAAACTGGTACACCTATGACAAATCTACCCCAAACTATTTTTTTGACCACTAAAAACCCAAAACTGGTTTTCTTTTCTATTTTTTTTTGGGTTAATACCCTAAAAAACCCCAAACTGGTATACTTGTGACAAATTTACCCAAAACTATTTTTTTTTGACCATGAAAAACCCAAAACCGGTACACTTGTGACAAATTTACCCCGACCACCATAAAAAACCCTAAATTGATATATTTATGACAAATTTACCCCAAACTAATTTATTCGACCGCTAAATTGAAAAACCTCAAACCGATAAATTTGTGACAAATATACCCTTCGCTAAATTGGATTAATACCACAAAAAAAATCATAAAAATTGTAAACTTTGACAAACGGATCGTAAAATCCCAAATTGGTATACTAGTCAATTGTCACATGTCATTTAACTTAATAATTTGATAATAAAATTTAACGAAAACTAACAGAGGGTAAATTTGTCACAAGTGTACTAGTTTGGGGTAAATTTGTCAAAAGTATATCAGTTTGGGGTTTTTGGTGGTCAAAAAAATAATTTGGGGTAAATTTGTCACAAGTATACCAGTTTGGGGTTTTTCAGGATATTAACCCTTTTTTTTTAGTGTCTTGTTTTTTCATCTTGGATTAATACCCTGAAAAACCCCAAACTGGTACACCTATGACAAATCTACCCCAAACTATTTTTTTGACCACTAAAAACCCAAAATTGGTTTTTTTTTTTTTGGGTTAATACCCTAAAAAACCCCAAACTGGTATACTTGTGACAAATTTACCCCAAACTATTTTTTTGACCATGAAAAACCCCAAACTGGTACACCTGTGACAAATTTACCCCGACTGACCATAAAAAACCCTAAATTGATATATTTATGACAAATTTACCCCAAACTAATTTATTCGACCGCAAAAACCCAAAACGATAAATTTGTGACAAATATACCCTTCGCTAAATTGGATTAATACCACAAAAAATCATAAAAATTGTAAACTTTGACAAACGGATCGTAAAATCCCAAATTGGTATACTAGTCAATTGTCACATGTCATTTAACTTAATAATTTGATAATAAAATTTAACGAAAACTAACAGAGGGTAAATTTGTCACAAGTGTACTAGTTTGGGGTAAATTTGTCAAAGGTATACCAGTTTGGGGTTTTGGTCAAAAAATAATTTGGGGTAAAAAAAATTTGGGGTAAATTTGTCACTTGTATTTTTCATCTTGGATTTGGGGTTTTGACAATTCAAGGTATTAACCCTTTTTTTTTTATTTTTTTTTTGAGTGTCTTGTTTTTTCATCTTGGATTAATAATTTATTCGACCGAAAAACCCCAAAATTTGTGACAAATATACCCTTCGCTAAATTGGACACCTATGACAAATCTACCCCAAACTATTTTTTTTTAACGACCACTAAAAATCTCAAACTTGTATACATTTGACAAATTTATCCTAAAATGGTACACCTATGACAAATCTATCCCAAACTTGTGACAAATTTACCCTATTTTTTTGACCATGTTAGTTTTAGTTAAATTTTTTTATTAAATTATAAAGTTAAATGACACGTGACAATTGATTGATATACCAATTTGGGATTTCACACTCTATTTGTCACAGTTTACAATTTTTGTGATTTTTTTGTGGTAGTAATCTAATTTAGCGGGGGTATATTAGTCACAAATTTACTAGTTTGGGGTTTTTTTTTGGTCGAATAAATTAGTTTGGGGTAAATTTGTCATAAATATACCAGTTTAGGGTTTTTTTTATAGTTAGTCGGGGTAAATTTGTCACAAGTGTAACAGCTTTGGGGTTTTTTATGGTCAAAAAATAATTTGACAATTTGTACAAATGTACCAGTTTGGGGTTTTCAAGGTATTAACTCTTTCATCTTTTATGTTTCTAGTTCCTCCATCGCCAACTTTAATTCCCCATGTCCTTTCCTTGCACCGAGCCCAAGAAGACTAGTCCTGTTTTCTTTTCTATTTTTTCTAGTATCTTGTTTTTTCATCTTTTAATCGACAAAGTGTCACGTCTAACTATGTTTTTTTAGCTGAAAAATTAAAAACTGATACATTTATAACATATTTACATAAAACTAATTTTTTTATCATAAAAAATTCAAAATCAGTACATCTTTGAGAAATTTACCCAAAATTGATTTGCTTGTGACAAATTTACCCTATGTTAATTTCTGTTAAATTTTATTGTCGAATTATTAAATTGAATTATACGTGACAGGTTGACTGGTATATTAATTTATGATTTTACTCTCCGTTTGTCACAGTTTACAATTTTTTTTGATTTTTTTGTAGTATTAATCTAATTTAAGCGAGAGTATATTTGATACCAATTTGAGATTTTTGACAGTTAAATAAATTAGTTTTGTGGTAAATTTGTCATAAATATATCAGTTTATGGCTCTTTATGGTCAATATGGGTAAATTTGTCACAAATGTATCGGTTTGAGATTTTTTATGGTCAAAAAAATAATTTGAGGTAAATTTATCACAAATATACATATTTGAGATTTCTCAAGATCTTAAACCTTTATTATAAGCTTTTAACGTGAAAATTCATTATGACCTATATTTTAAGTTTGGGGTGACCTATTTAAGATGTGATTAAAATCCGGACATAGTCAGAACAAGAAACATTGAATGTCATTTTTTTTTTAAGTTCCTCCGTCGTCAATTTTAATTCCCTACGTCCTTTTCTTGCATCGATCCCCATCAGACTAGTCTGGTTTTCTTTTCTATTTTTTCTAGTCTCTTGTTTTTTAATCTTTTTGTGTTGCTACCTCCTCCGCCACCTACTCTAATTCCCCACATCCTTTCCTTGCACCGAGCCCACGAAGACTAGTCTGGTTTTCTTTTCTATTTTTTCTTGTCTCTTGTTTACAGAGTATCACATCTAACTGTATTTTTTTAGGATACTACCTTTTATTATAAGCTTTCTATGTGAAAAAGCCACTATGATTGATAGCTTAAGTTTGAGGTGACCTATTTAATAAATATAATTAAAATCCGGGCATCATCGGAACAAGAAACATTGAATGTCATTTTTTTTAGTTTCTCCATCGTCAACTTTAATCCCTACGTCCTTTACTTGCATCAGGCCCCCACAAGACTAGTCTGGCTTTCTTTTCTATTTTTTCTAGTCTCTTGTTTTTTCATCTTTTTGGGTTTCTAGTTCCACCGTGCCAACTTTAATTCCCCACGTCCTTTCCTTGCACCGAGCCCAAGAAGACTAGCCTAGTTTTCTTTTCTATTTTTTCTAGTCTCTTGTTTTTTTCATCTTTTAGCCGACAGAGCGTGATGTCTAACTGTATTTCGTCCAGATTTGACTCCGAAATGGTGTGATAATTCTACATAGGAAATATCTTTGGTAAGGAAGAGAACCGATAACTTCATTTTTGAATAAGAGTGAACTTACAAAAGCTGCATCGGAATTTAATTAATAATAAAGTCAAAAAACATAATCAATTCGAATAGAGTCAAATGTGCACAAAGTATGTCAAAATTTAATTAATAGGATATGTGGGATATATAGTAAAGATACACACCTGAATTTAATTGATAACGGGAATTTGGAAACCATGATTAAAGTGTAAGAATTGAAATATAACATGTACATGGAGGTCTTCTTATAGACAAACGCTAATATTTATAATACTTATGATATAACTAATTGGGAGAAGTCCTTGTGCAGTCATAGCCAATAGCGATGCTTTCACATCTTTGAGAATCTTGGGCCCATGTAAACATGGCCCTATGATCTCGTCTTCAGGCATATGCTCCCTTAAAATCGTGTTTTGATCCTTCATGTCTATCTATCGCCACATCCATTCTCACTCGACGATTTACTCGACTTTGTTACTCTGTTCGCACGTCATCATCTTCGTCGAATAACTCTATTACGACAATTGCCAACAATATGTCATTATGTATTAACAGCTGATTAATGGTCATCAATACTAATACTATTTTTTTTATGGTTGCTGACAGTGGCTCATGTGCTTAATGATAATTTGTACTCTAATCGCAGGCCTATCCTTAATGACGACCCGGTTAATTTTTCCTGCAAATGGGTTGAAATGTAAGCTTTTGGACTTACCGTATGATGCTGTCTACCCCCATACGATTTTATAGTGTTTGACCTGGAAAGTACCAAAGTAGGTCTCTTCCCAGCTTCTTGCATGGAAAACAATGTCCTCGCCCATAGATTAGCTAGCACTTCACATTGGTATATCTTCTTTCCCTTTTGCAGATTGTTCTGATGAAATGCTACCTCTGGAAACCAGGACAGCCTAGAAGAAGAAAAACTGCTCCTTTAGGCCCCTCGTTTTCATGTCAGAGAGAGAGAGAGAGAGAGAGAGAGAGAGGGTGTGGTTGGTGGCGGCTCGTGCTCTCCAGCTCTCGGCCAACTCACCTGTCTCGCCCGCCCCCGATTAGGTTTTGGTCATGGAAACGCCATTGGACTCCCAACGTCATGTCCATTTCGCTTCCCAAGTTCAGTGGCCTCGCCATGATAGCAAAGCTCCGCATGGAAACGACGTGAGATTTAACGCATCCTGGTACCATCTCCGAGCGTTCCTTCCAGAGATTGACAAGGGAAACACGCCAGGCAAGGGCAATGCCCACAGCAGCCCATGCATCCATAATCAATCAATTTACCTAGGTTTTTAACTTGCATGTGAACAAATGACCTATCCTCTTCTTATTTTCATCATACTCATTTTATTAGATAAAAAATGATTGAGAGTTAAGTACAATCTATGAGCTCTTTATGCATCGCATGAATCAAATGTGTATGTCCGCTCACATAAAAGATGAAATAGTCGGATCTATGTTTACGATTTGAAGGTACGAGATCACTCTCCTATTGAAGTGCATGCCACGGAAAGCGAAATTTTCAACACCATCGTTATTGTTATTATTCAGAGTATGATTCATATGATCCATTTCAATAATCATTGTGACTGAATAATGAAACAATAGGGCATGCGAACAACTGACCTATCCTCTTCTTATTTTCATCATACTTCATTTTATTAGATAAAAAATGGTTGAGTGTTAAGTATAATCTATGAGCTCTTTATGCGACATATGAATTAAATGTGTATGTCTGCTCACCTAAAAGATGTTCAAATGAATTAAATGTGTTTGTTAGCTCACATAAAATATGAAATGGTCCGATCTATATTCATGGTTTGAAAGTATGTGCTCACTCTCCTATTGAGGTGCATCCCACGGAAAGTGAATTTGTGGACACCATCGTTATCGTTATTATTCAAAGTACAAACCATTTCAATAATTCAATGCAAATAATGAAGCAATATAACTTCGTTTATTTCGCGAAAAATATACGATTTGGATAGTATTTCATACAAACAAATTGCTCATACCACTTAAAATATTGAGGCAATTAGAAATGCTCTCATTATTGATAATTATTTATATATAAACATTTCGTAGATAATGAAAATATATTTTATTTAATCATTTTTATAAACGATGCAAGGAATCATATTTATTTCCGGTGAAATAAACTCTCCGTGAATTTCTTGCTCGCGCTTGTATTTGATTCTCGATATCACCGTTTCGTGAAAAACGCCGAACAGCTTCTAGAAGAAGCTTCGGAGGACGGGCCCGCACTCGTTTTATCACTTCTTTTTTTTTTTTTTTTTTTTTTGGTCGGTGTTTCATCACTTCACACGCTTCGTATGAAATTGAAAAAACTTGGATTGCTTCTGGCCGTGAGATGCGAATTCGGTGTTCTTAAAAATGAATCCCATCCCCGGAAAATTCCGGAATCTGGGAGATTTGCTGTTGGGCTATCCGGGCGGTCAGCATGGAACGGAACAAGCGATGGGTTAGATGAAACGTGTGTTTCGCCTGGGTAGGTGGCTTCGCCTTCGTTGAATCTACAACAAGCGCCTTTTGCCTCTTTTGCACCCGTTTCTTTCCACCATTTCTTGCGCATCACCTGTGGGTCTTAGAGTCAACAGCAAAAGAAGAATAAAAGAGAGAGAGACAGTAGGAAACGCGGCGCAATTCCGTTCACCGTGCTGTTCAAAACCTTATTCCTAGCAAGTTTGATCGACAGACTTTACTCGGATCATATCATATGCTCAGCGTTTCAAATATAAGATTGACCTCGCTTTGGTATTATCAAAAGGAATATGGAGCCAAAAGGATTTTGAAAACGGCATCAGCTATGCATCTACTAATAAAGATAACAATGCGTACTCATCCCGTGGTAAGCGAGTTGATTAGGGCGCATACTAACCACACGAAATGCAAGGGTCCGATTCTCCTACTCAACACGTTGCGTCACTTAAATGGGGTGCCGTGAATGGTGGGTTTCCGTCTTAGTACTCCCTCGGGTTTATATTGCCGATTGCCGACTGTATGACGGTTCACGGATTGCTAAAAAAAAAAAAAAAAAAAAAAGAGCGAGAGACTACAACGCCTGGATAATAAGAGGTATTTCCTAGACTAATCTGTACTTCAAATTGTCCAATCATGCGAATTCCTTATCGTTTCACCCTCTCTTGCTGGAATGACAAAGAGTCATGCGGTGACGGTTAAGAGGGCGCTTCCCTCCTCCCCCCCCCACGCTTTCGACCTGCCATTCAGCTCACTCACCACAGTGTTGACCTTTGAAACTCTTAGAATGTTCGGGTCTGGTGCGAGGCATCACGTGTTTAACTTACCAGGAAATTAAACACGAAATTTCTCTCTCTATCTCGAAAGTATTTGGTGGCTTTTGCCCTCTCACGTTTCGCAAGAATCATCTGGACCATCTCCTCTTTCTCGATTCCCTCAGATTTCGATTGGCATCCTCTATAAAAACCCCACGAGAAGTTGGAGCTGGACCATATCAGATTTTGGTGTTTGCAACATTGTGTGGAGAGAAAGGAGAGACAAGGCAAACACGCCCGTTTTCGTTTTACTAAGAGAAGATGGTGAGCGTTGTGGCTGGTAGAGTCGAGAGCTTGGCGAGCAGCGGCATTCAGTCGATCCCGAAGGAGTATGTGAGGCCGGAGGAGGAGCTCACAAGCATTGGCGACATCTTTGAGGAGGAGAAGAAGCATGAGGGCCCTCAGGTCCCGACCATCGACCTCGAGGACATAGCGTCTGAAGACCCCGCGGTGAGGGAGAGGTGCCACGAGGAGCTCAGGAAGGCCGCCACCGACTGGGGCGTCATGCACCTCGTCAACCATGGGATCCCCACCGACCTGATCGAGCGTGTCAAGAACGCTGGCGAGGTGTTCTTCAACCTCCCGGTCGAGGAGAAGGAGAAGCATGCCAACGACCAGGGCGCCGGGAAGATCCAGGGCTACGGGAGCAAGCTTGCCAACAATGCCAGCGGGCAGCTCGAGTGGGAGGACTACTTCTTCCACCTCGTTTACCCTGAGGACAAGCGTGACTTGTCCATCTGGCCCAAGCACCCGAGCGATTACACGTGAGCGAAGTCGAATCCTTCCATTTGCGCAAAAGGCAACGCGCAGTTAGAATTCGTATATAATTGAATGGTGACCTTGGTCATGAACAGGGGGAAAATTCATGGTCCTTTCCATAATCACAAAATGTTGCTAGCGCTGTCTTCATTGCTCTCCGGGTCCTTTTCAAGCTGTTTTTGCAAGCTTTAACTTGTTACTTGTTGCCTGTCGACGTGCAGAGCTGCGACGAGCGAGTACGCCAAGCTGCTGAGAGAGCTCGCTACCAAGATCCTGTCAGCACTCTCAATTGGTCTAGGACTCGAAGAAGGGAGGTTGGAGAAGGAAGTCGGCGGGCTCGAGGAAATGCTGCTCCAGATGAAGATCAACTACTACCCGAAATGCCCCCAACCAGAGCTAGCCCTAGGAGTCGAGGCTCACACGGATGTGAGTGCCCTGACTTTTATCCTCCACAACATGGTCCCTGGACTTCAGCTCTTCTACGAGGGCAAGTGGGTCACGGCCAAATGTGTCCCCGACTCCATCATCATGCACATTGGGGACACCATTGAGATCCTGAGCAATCGCAAGTACAAAAGCATCCTCCACCGCGGCCTGGTCAACAAGGAGAAGGTGAGGATCTCGTGGGCTGTCTTCTGCGAGCCCCCAAAGGAGAAGATCATCCTCAAGCCGCTGCCTGAGCTGGTGACTGAGGCAAAGCCTGCGCAGTTCCCTCCCCGCACATTTGCTCAGCACATCGAGCACAAGCTCTTCAGGAAGAACCAGGACGCATCGAAATGATCGGCATCTGTTTGGCTCGCAATGATTTAGCTGCACTAGCTCGAAGAAAACTTTTTCTAAGGTGTCTGTGAGTTGATTAAACATGTTCTGTGTCACTGTAGCATGTGGGGGTTGATCTGGTCTTCTGACCTCATTATGTTAAATAAGATTTATGCTTTCTTATCTGTTTTTAATACCACCTTGTCAACTATGGGAAAGTTCAGGGATTACCTTCCATCACATAGAGGAAAAGGGACCCTATTTAAAATAAAAATGAGATGCGACCTAACACAGCCTTCAATCAATCATTACACCATAGCCTAAATCAGGCATCATCTCTCATGAAACAGCTACCTGTTCCTCAAATTAGAGAATCACATGATTTTATCACCGGGAAAGTTGTATCAAGAATGACAGTTACAGAAGACAGGGATTAAAAAAGAAAATCCAGCAATCCGTAAACCGTTGGTGACCATGTCACTCCTTTTCAATGAAAGGCACAATGAATTGTTGTTTTACTGAGATTCTGGGAGAAGTTAAAGACATAAACTATATTGAACTCCCTTAACACACTCAATTGCAGTAAAAAACAAAGTGAACTCACTGTTGTGAACAGTAAATGAAGAAGGGAAACAAAAAGCTAGAGCAGCATTTTCATAAAAGAAAATGGCTGAAAAGAACAGAAAAAAAGAGTCACCTGTATAATAAGCTTTCCACGAGGCTAAGGACAAGTATTCCAACATATAATTCAGATGTATCATCAAAAAATATGTATCAACTCATGAGTGCTTCGCGGCACCTTAGGCCAACGATAGTTCTATCATGTGGAAACTCTAGCTTTAGCTTACATACTGTTGTGAACAGTAAATGAAGAAGGGAAACAAAAAGCTATTGCAGCATTTTCATAAAAGAAAATAGCTAAAAAGAACAGAAGAAAAGAGTCACCTGTATAATAAGCTTTCCACAAAGCTAAGGACAACAAGTATTCCAACGTATAATTCAGATGTATCATAAAAAAATATGTATCAACTCGTGAGTGCCCCCCACCCCCCCGGGCCCCACATATATTTTCTTTTTTTCAGCAAAGCCTTAAATGCTTAGGAAGACTGGCTTTCAGTACGGTTCCGGTGGGTCCCCTCAACCAAGCCAATCTTAGGGAAACTGGAAATTCTGCAATGACTGCAAATCCCTTGCATTGTACATCCAGAATAGGCCCAAGAAGACATCATCTCAAACGGATATTCGACAATATTCAATTATCAGAAACCGAATTTCCAAGAAATTGGTTGACAGACGGTATTTAGATAAAGATCCTATTTCCTATCGATGCCTTGCGTCGATGAAAAAGCATGATAGCCTTAAACAGCACACCCTTTGTTTCAAAGGTATATTGCTAGTTTATTCAAGCATATATAAATGGCAGTAAAATTCCCATCAGCTGTTGACAACGAAACTGGGGCAAGAAAGAGCATTTCTTCATAATTGTGCTCATTACATTGCCCCATCATTCATATTGTACTAGTGACCTCAAAGGTTCATTTGAAAAGAAAGCTTTCAGGTTACCGATTATGAGTTCCTGCACTCCTTCTAAAGATTCTGGGGTCATGACGGCGCGATGTGGAGAGAGCACAACTTTGTCCATCACAAACAGCTCGTCCGGCGCCTTGGGCTCGTGCTCAAACACATCGAGGCCGGCCCCACCAATCTCACCTCGCACCAACCGCTGCACCAACTCTTTCTCATCCACCAGAGCCCCGCGCCCAACATTTATGATTATGCCTTCATTCCCAAGCGCCGACATTACATCCTTGTTGACTATGTGGCGAGTATCTTCTGTCAGCGCACAGCAGAGAACAAGAATGTTGCTTTTTGCTGCAAGGTCATGGACATTCGCATAGTAAGCGTATGGAACATGCGGTCTTTCTTTTCTTGAGTAGTAGGCGATGTCGCATCCAAAAGATGCCAGCCGTTTCGCAGTCTCGGAGCCGATACTTCCAAGCCCAACAATGCCGACCCTTTTTCCCCCTAACTGCAATATTTGACATTCGGTTAGGACAACACCAGAAAATTCACTTTTGTGCAGAGCAATAAAAAGTCATTTTGGAGTAGATGTGAGAGACGTTGCTATCACTTTCAGAACCAGTTGAACGAACTTACACTCCTAACCATTCACGTGCTTTTCTATGCATCTATGTAGGCAATCATAGGATGTTGCAATGTCGAATCTGTATAACTATTTCTCACTCAGTGACTCAGTGTCCGTCAATCCCTTCTTCCTCGCATCTTTACATCCGATCCTTGTACTGACGGCAAGTGAATAACTTCTCAAGATCCAGTAAGGTTGCTAGTATACCGACAGTGCAAATATTCACCAGATATCACCACCATACAACTAGTGAAAACATGGCAGCTATAATATAGATCCACCTGTTTATTACAATCTTACGATTCAGGTCAGATACGTAATATAGCTCAACCTGTTTGGATAAAAATCTCAAACTTTCTCTAGATTATCCCCTCACATCCATTGAATCCCGATTTACTCACCTTAAACAGGCGCTATTTAGTGCTCTGCTCATCTAATCATGCTGGAACCGCCAAAGTGAAAAACGTTATCTTGATTAGATCACTCAATTAACATTCATATTGATATGGGAAAAAAGTTCTCTGGCCGATTATGTATTTTGATTTCAGTCACTCTTTCATGTATGATGCTGAATTTAAACAAGTCCGATTCGGACGATGGTTTTGTTAGTTACCATGCTAACTACTATGCAACTTATAGCAAGCTTACTATTTCCAGACCGAGCAGAGTAACTACCGAATTCGCGCACCGTGCGGAAATTCAGTGCACAAATTTGTCACATTTTTAGAGCGTATTTGGAATGTGCAAGCCTCGAATTGCTAAAACTAAAGTTTAAAACGGACCACTCTGCAAATATCCAAAAAGTACGGACTCGGCATTCTGCCCGACATCTCCGAAATTACCGATGGATAAGCTGACCGACCTTGAAACCGAGGGGGAGCTCCCCCTGGACCGGCCACGACCCGGCCCGGACGAACCGGTCGCCGTGCGAAACCCGCCGCATCACGTCGATCAGCAACCCCACCGCGTAGTCGGCCGCGTCCTCGCAGAACGCGGCGCTGGCGTTCGTGACGGCGATCCCGCGCCGGCGGCAGTAGGGGAGGTCCACGTGCTCGAGCCCCGCGCTGGAGACGACGACGAGCTCGAGGGAAGGGAGGAGGTCGAGGGTCTCGGCCCTGACGGGGAGGGCCGGGGTGAAGAGGCAGAGGAGGGCGCGGACGGCGCGGCAGCGGCGGGAGAGGAAGGAGCCGGCGGGCTCCGGCGAGTCGAGCGGGTCGAGGAGGCGGAAGTGGGGCCGGAGGCCGGCGGCGAAGGGGAGGGCGAGGGCGGAGGGGCGGAGGAGGAGGACCTCCGGGAAGAGGGCGCCGTCGTCCTGGGGGGAGCTGGTGTCCATCGTCGGATCGTTCCGTTGACCGACGGTGGGTGGGATGTGCGACCGACGGGCGGTAATAGAAACGCGACTAGTACGCAACAACCACCAGCTTGTTTATTTATTATTATTATTATTGTTGTTGTCGTCGTCTTGTCTGTACCGTATTTAATATTAGACAATTGTTTTTCTGGCAAAAAAGAGTTATTTTTATTCGACTCCGATTGTACTCTTTAATGATCCACGTTAGATTTTTTGACGCTGACATTATTAAATTTACTAAGATAATATATATGATGCTGCTGACGTGGCTGTGAAGACAAAGGGGCGCTTTTTACGTCAGCGGTTCCTCATTTGTTTCTTGAACTTTTCTTTTTCATTGGTTTTGAATTGAACTAGAAAACGACGCGCGAGTGATCGCGTGCAAAAATAGTAAGGGCAATAATAATTTTGCCAAACCAAATTAGCAACGGGAGCTTCTCTTTTTCTGTATGAGTAATCAAATAATAAAAAAGAATAATGGCAATTTTGGAAGTTTGGAATGAGACACCAATGAAAACCGGAGAGATAATAGAATTGCAAGTGCGCTTTGCTTTCGGTGTAACTATAAGTCAGAAGTCCACAATCTTTTGAAGTGGTTGGATAGCTTAACTAACTTTAAATGAGGAACACAAGAAAGCCCACAAACCCGAAGAAGAAAACACACAAACAATAAATTAGACAATTAAACAAGACCTCCCCCCTTTTTTTTGGTCAGTAAGACCTCCCCTTTTCAATATGAAAGCATTTACTCCTTGTTGAATGGTGGAGGGGCTACCCAAACATAGCCCACCATAATTCGTGCTGCTATTGTTTCGTCTTCAATCTTCTTCTAACACCCATAGGAGATCAAGCATTTTGAAGAATATTAACAACAAATCCAACGTGCTCAAATCTTCAACAATCAATTTTATATTATTCTAACAACCTCCCTTAAAATTGATTTTTGAATTTAACAACATTGAGTTTCATCTTTAATTTTTCGAACAAATCCGCTTTCAATGGTTTCATCACATTTTGATATTCTGATTTGCAAAAATTAAGCTCAATCTCACCAATTTTTTAGTTGCTCACAATTATAGTGATACTTGATGTTGATGTATTTGCTCATGCTATGAATAATTGGATTCTTGGCTAATGCAATAGCCAACTTATTGTCACATTTCATTTTTGGTAGGACTTGTTTGTTTATGTTTCAATTCACACATCATCCTACGAAGCCATATTGCTTAACATGTCACTGAAGCTAACACCGTGTATTTCGCTTGAACTGTCGAGAGTGCAACAACTTGCTATTTCTTCAAGGATCAATAAATTACTTTTGATCTAAGAAAGAAAGCATATTCGGAAGTGCTCTTCTAAGTCTTAGTGTCACTTGCCTAATCACTGTCTATGTACCCCATTAGACTAAAATTGTAAGTGTAAGAATATAAAATTCCATGGTCACTAGTTCCAGTGACATATCTTAGAATTGTTTTTGTTGCCTGCAAATGTGATTGGTACAGTTTTTCCATGAACTTGCTAATAATTCCCACTCCATAGGTAATATCTAGCCCAGTAGAAGCCAAATATCTGAAACTCCTGACAATGCTTTTAGAATATATGGGATTTAGCAGTTCGCCAATTCCTTCTTTCTTCAGCTCCAATTGTTCTACCATGGGAGTTTGAATTGGTTTGAGCAATCCATTTTCAATCGCTTCAAAATATCATTGGCATATTTTTGCTGTGAAAAAAATATGCTATCATTTGTTTGCTTCACTTCAAGGCTAAGAAAATAGGGCATCAATTCCAAATCTGTCATCTCAGATTGGCTAGTCACGGCCTTCCTGAATTCAGCAAACATCTTTTCACAATTCCCTATAAATATCAAGTCATCAACATAAAGACGCAATTATTATGTCACCATTACTATTTGACTTGATATACGATGTATGCTCACACGGGCACTTTGAAAATCGTGCTCTAACAAATACGTGTCGATTCATGTGTACCAAACACGAGGTGTATGTTTTAGCCCATACAATGCCTTCTTCAGCTTGTAACTTGGTTTTTATGCCCTTTTTTCTCTTAACCATGTGGTTGCTCCACATAAACTCCATCTTCAAGGACACCATTGGGAAATGCTAATTTCACATCCATTTGATGGATCCTTTAGCAATTTTGAGCTACAAGTGCTAAGATCATTCGAATGGTATCCATTCCGGCCAGTAGTGCAAATACTTCAAAATAATCAATACCTGGCTTTTGCTTGTAGCCCTTTACAACCAATCTGACTTTGTAATGGTCCACTTGACTATAGAGTTTGTACTTTGTCTTGTACACCCACTTGACATTAATAGGCTTCTTACTGGGAGGTAAAAAAATTAGCACCCATTTGTCATTATTTTCAATAGAGTAGATTTCTTCATCCATTACTTAGATCCACTCCTCATCTACATCTACTTCTTCATAGGATACAGGGTCACATTTAGCAAATAGACAAAAATTTACCATAGTTTCATTAGTGATCCCGTCACTATCATTGTCATCATCTCTTGTGATCACATAATCACTAGATTTTGCTGGAGTCTCCCGCAATTACTATAAACAACATATTGGTGGTTTTGAAGTTGTTGTTGGTAAGAAGATGCACCACCAATTGAAGATGATAGAGGTTTTTCTATATATCCCTCCAATGGTTCATCTTCGATGGTAATGTTTTTCTATTCACTTTTGGTTCTAGTCTTAGGCTTCATCTTTGAAAAACTAGACATCCCTACTAATGACTACCTTTTTAATGACTAGGTTATATAGCTTATAACTCCTAGTTGTGTCACTAGAGCTAATGAAGATACACTTCTCGCTTTTGTCATCCAACTTCTTTCTCAGTTCATCTGATATATTGGGATATGCCATACACTGAAATACTCATAGGAATGAAGCATCTAGCTTATCACCGCTTCAAGCCTCTTCTAGGGTTCTTCCAAGAATACCCCTTGTTAGACACTTGTTCAGCACAAATATAGCACATGCAACTGCTTTTGCCCAAAATTTCTTAGGTAAATTTTTAGTTTTTAGCATACTTCTTGCCATTTCAAAAATTGTCCTGTTCTTTCTTTCTACTATATCATTTTGTTGAGGAGTATAGCTAGCAACCGATGTTTCACTCAATGAATATTGCAATATTTGTCGAATTCATTTAAGGTAAATTCTCATCTTCTATCTGATCTCAATGTCTTTAAATTAAAGCCACCATGTTTTCCGACATAGATTTTAAACTCTTTAAACTTGCCAAAAGCTTTAGATTTTTTTTTTTCAAGAAATATACCCAAGTTTTTCTGACAAAATCATCCACAAAAATTAAAATGTACCATTTTCATCTGAATGATTCCACCTCAATAGGGCTAGAAATGTTTACACGTATAAATTCTAATAGTTGTTTTGCTCCTTTGGCTTTTCCAACTGGAAAAGAGTATCGATGTTTTTTTTCCAATGAGACACCCTTTGTATGAATGATCGGGACAATCAATCGATGGCAGTTGGTCACCATCTTTTTTTGGACCAATAATTTTAGTCCACGAAAATTTAGAAACCTGAATCGGAGATGCCATAAGCAGTTGCTGTCTTTCACCAACACTTGAAAACTCAAGAGATTCTTTGTCTAAAGAGTCAAGGAAAATATCTGATTCTTCATCATTTGCATCGTCGTGGTCAACTTGTTGTTGACACCTCTGATAGTGCAGACTCCATTTTCAATATGAACTTTGTGGCCTTTTTCAGATAGTTGCCTAACACTTAGCAAATTCCAAAAAAGTCCTAACACAAAGTAAACATCCACAATAGTAACATTAATATCATCTTTGGACTTGATATTAATGTTACCTTTGCGCATTGGGTTTTTTTTTTTTTTTTTTTTATATTACAGAAGTTGACTTCACCATGACTTGTCTCGTTCAACTGCAAGAATAACTCCTTTCAGCCAAACATATAATTGCTACAGCTAGTATCCAAGCACCATATGTTGGTGTCTATGTTGCTTGGGTCATCCTTCTTACATGCTCACACCATATATTCTTCATCATCGGTGCCACATGTGTGTTCCTCTTGCTCATTCGTTGCCTTTGCTTGGCATCCGTATTTATAATGTCTGAATTTATTACACTTAAAACTCTTGACTTTTGATTTGTAATGTGTTTTATATTTTTTGGTGAAGTTTGAATTTCCATCTCTACCTCGGCCTCCTCCACAGCCTTGACCGCCTTGATAGCCTTCTCGATTGGATAGAGCAACATGACTCTGCAATACTTGCTCGGGATTGGAACCAATGGACTTTTGATTCATTCTTTGCTCATGTGAGCACAATGAACCCATCGACCGATCTAATGTTAGGGTTGACACATCCTGCCTTTCTTCGATGGCTGCGACAACATAGTCAGGTCTTTTAGTCAAAGACCTCAAGATTTTTTTACGACTCATACATCTTGGAGTTCTTCACCATTAACCCTCAATTGGTTAACAATGGTTTGCACACGATCAAAATATACTGAGATTGATTCAGAGTCATTCATGCGTAAAGACTCAAAAATATCTTGAAGTTTTTGAAGAAGCACTGGTCGAACACGATCATTGCCTTCGTAGAATTTTTGCAAAATATCCCACGCTTCTTCCGTGGTCTCTACAGTCGATATTTTCTTCAAATATCGTTTCCTCCACGGTTTGAATGATAGCATACAAAGCTTTGTGATCTTTCTTCCGGGACTCCACCAAAGCATCTTTCTTAAAGCCTCAAATGCTTCAGCATTGGCCACTTCGGTGTAGTCGTTTTCCACCGGATTCCACAAATCTTACGATTTGAAAAGAACCTTCATCTAAACAGACCAGTTGTTGTTGTTGTTGTTTTTTTTTTTTTTTTTTTTTTTGGTAAAAGGTAAGTAGTATATTGACTTTTGCACAAAAAGCTATACAGTTGTACAACAAGGGGACCCCGGCACCAGCTTACACTCAGAAAGACAGGAAGTCCAAACGAGTGGAAGGGGGCTAAGGGGGAGAAAAGGGGAGGCAAGAGTTGCGAGAGAGATACAATGCAAATAAAAATAGTAGCAAAAGAAGGCCAAAACAACAGACAAGAAAGGAAACGATGGGGAAGAGCACACAACACTGTGGCCCGCACAAGTAAAAGACACAAAGAGGAATAGAACAGGAGGGACGCCAAGCTGGAATCACAAGCCACACCCTCAGCGAAGACCCGAGAGAGTTCCATCAGAAGCATCACCAAGCAACAGCGAGATGGGCAGCAATACAGCAAAGGAGGCAAGACCAGTTGTTGAAATTCTTTCCATTCAACTTTGGAAGTTGCAACTGACCAAAAAAAAAAAAAAACTTTGGAAGTTGCAATTGAATAGGATTGGTAGATGCCATTTCTAGCTTCAATACCAAATGTTGGAATGAAAAAGAATAATGGCATCTTTGGAAGTTTGGAACAAGGCACAAAGGAAGATCGAAGAGAGAAATAATGGAAATGCAAATGCTCTTTGCTTCGGTGTAACTACAAGTTTGAAGTCCACAACCATTTAAAGTGGTTGGACGTGTTGATAGCTTAACTAACATTAAATGAGGAACACAGCTTAACTAACATTAAATGAGGAACATAAGAAAGTCCACAAAGCTGAAGAAAAAACACACAAACAATAAATGAGACAAAGATATGAAGTCTTTGCTCCTTGTGACAATGAAAAAACCTCACGCTCTTTAATTAAGGGATATGTTCAGCAGAAGTCCTAAAACTTGTCAAGAAAGTGCAATTGAGTCCTAAAACTTACAAAAAGTGCAATCAAGTCCTAAAACTTGTCAAATTGGTTCAATCGAGTCCTAAGGCTAACGCCGTTAAGAAAATTAACGGAAATTGCGACGTCGGATGACGTCATAATTTAAATGAATTTTTATTTTATATATGAATTTTTTAAAGTATTTTTATTCAAAATATTTAAAAATTAGATTAAAAATAAAAAGGAAAAGTTAAATTTATTTTTAAAAAACAAACTGTTCAAAAAAAAAAAAAAAAAAGGGCCACCGGAGGGGCCGGCGACGGTGGCCGGAGGGGCCGGCGACCGACGGCGTGGCCGGCCCTCGCGGGGGCGAGGCCTCGCCGGCCCAGTGAGGGCCGGCCACCCCGCTAGGTCGGGCGGGGACGCCCAGATTTGGGCACGCCGGCCCCCGCGAGGGCCGGCGTGCCCGGATCCGGGCGTCCATCGCCCGTCGTCGGCGGCGGGGGGCGGCGTCGTCCTCCTCGGCGAGTTGGCGGAGCGGGCGACGCCTCGAGCTCCTCCTCGTCCTCCTCGTTGACGGCTCGTCGAGCCGCGGCTGCTCCTCCCCCTCGAATCCGCCCGACGGGGCCTCGTCGGACGATGCCAACGAGGACGACGCCGCCCCGCCGCCAACGACGGGCGATGGTCGCCCGGATCCGGGCACGCCGGCCCCCGCGAGGGCCGGCGACAGATTTGGGTCGCCCGACTGGCGGGGGGGTGGCCGCCCCTCACTGGGGCCGGCGAGGCCTCGCCGGGCGAGGGCCGGCCACCCCGCCGGTCGGCGACCGTCGCCGGCCCCTCCGGCGATGGGCGGCGGCGGATACCGGTGGCCTTTTTTTTTTTTTTTTTTATGAATAGTTTTGTTTGTAATAAATTTAGTTTTTTCTTTTTAGTTTTTAATCTAATTTTAAAAGATTTTGAATAAAAAATAATTTAAAAAGTCATATATAAAATAAAAAAATCATTTAAAAGATGACGTCGCGCCACGTCATGCCGACGTCGCAATTTCCGTTAATTTTCTTAACGGCGTTAGCCTTAGGACTCGATTGAACCAATTTGACAAGTTTTAGGACTCAATTGCACTTTTTGTAAGTTTTAGGACTCAATTGCACTTTCTTGACAAGTTTTAGGACTTTTGCTGAACATATCCCTTTAATTAAAGAAAAACGAATAAGACCTCCCATTTTCAATGTGAAAGCATTTACTCCTTGTCAAACGGTGGAGGGGCTACCCAAACACAGCCCACCATAAATTGTGCTGATATCCTTTTGTCTTCAATCTTTTTTAACACCCACCAGAGATCAAGCATTTTGAAGAATACTAACAACAAATATGACGTGCTCAAATCTTCAACAATCAATTTTATATTATTCTAACACAACCTTGAAAGTAATTAAGTAGGATTTGGATTTTACCATAGACAAGTATTCGGATCATCCCATGATTTCTCCAATGGGGGAATCTAGCTAGCTAACTCACTATGCATTGCCCAAATTGTCATATGGAAAATTGTAAATGCCTTTATTTAAAGGTTAATATCATACAAAAACTATTAATTTTATATTTGTGACAAATTTAAACAAAATTAAAATTTTGATCATTAAAATCCCAAATTAATATGTTTGTGATCAATCCACTCCAAACTAATTTTTTAACCACAAATACTCAAAAAACTAGTAAATTTGCTATCATTTAGTTTCTATTAAATTGAATTAATATTACGAAAAATTATATATTAGAAAACCTACAATAAAACAAAGAGCAAAGCCCTAAATTGGTACGCCTGTCATTCAATTGAACAATTTCACAATAAAATTTAACAGAAACAATGACAATTGAACAATTTCACAATAAAATTTAACAGAAACTAACGAGGACAGTCAAAAGTATATCAATTTAAGATTTTTGATGGTCAAAGCATTAGTTTGAGGTAAATTTGTTACAAATATACAAGTTCGAGATTTTTCATGATATATTTACTATTTGTTTGAAGGGACCAAATTGAAATAATTTCGCAATTGTTGGGGGGCTAATTTAGATGGGATCCTGAGACTAATCGGATAGAGGATGATCGATCCAAAAGTACAAGGGCCAGGAAGCAAATTTATTCATGAGAATCATTCGAGAGATGTTGGCGTTTAACAAAAACGTTGATACAGCTCCTGATGCTTCATTCTCGCCCATAAGAATGACCCGCTCCGCCCCCACACTGCCCTCCCTCGCCTCGCCTCCCCTCCCCTCTGTGTTACTCGCCCTGGACAAGGCACGACAAGGGCTGGCCCGAGAAGAAAGCCTTCAGGTTCGACACGGTGAGCTCCCCCAGCGCCTCAAATGATTCAGGAGTAATGACCGCCGAGTGTGGAGACAACACCACGTTGTCCAGACTGAACAGCTCTTTCGGCACGTTGGGTTCGTCTTCGAACACGTCGAGGCCTGCACCACCGAGCTCCCCTCGCACCAGGAACTGCACGAGCTCCTTCTCGTCAATGAGACCGCCTCGCCCCACGTTAATTAAGACCCCTCGATCTCCCAGAACAGTCATGACCTCTCTGTTGATCACATGGCGGGTTTCTTCAGTGAGGGCGCAGCACAAGATGAGGACATCAGAATTGGCAGCGAGATCGCGGACGCTTGTGTAGTAAGGAAATGCGAACGATGGCTTCTTACTCCTCGAGTTGTAGGCGATGTCACAGCTGAAGGGCTGTAGCCTTTTGGCGACTTGGGAACCGATGTTTCCCAGTCCCACGATCCCCACTCGCTTTCCTCCTAGCTGTAACAATACAAGCACGAAGTCATAATCCACTCGGCATCTTAGAGAGTACTTTCTAATGAAACTGAAAATGGAGCTGCAAAAATCAGTTTCACTCGTACAAAGTGACCATGCCACGCGAGCTGCTTAGGTGCGTGGGACAGAGGGCTCATAGTACCTGCTAGCGCAGCTATGCAGTGGAAGGGAAGGAGCCTATAAGATGTGCTTCCACATCGTGAGCTTTAGTGCACTTGTCGTCGAATCCCCCTTCCAACAAGGTTTTGGGCAGGAGGTGTTTCACGATCAGTATTGAAAATGAACGGAGAAGTGGTGGAACGTGCAGAACCACATATTGGAATACTCCAGTGCAGCACAAAGCCACTGACGCTGAGTTGCTTAGCAGGGGAGTACTATGACTATAATGGACTATAATGAGAAGGACGATGGACCCACTCACGATCTACTCACTTTCAAACAATTGCACTCTAATGATGAAGCAGGGATGGATATGATGGCTTTAGCAATCTACGGGCTGGTGATTTTCCCTAAAGCTCTAGGATATGTGGATGATCGGGTTATCAATCTATTCTCTCAGTTCAAGCATGGAGTCAATCCCATACCTGTTATCCTTTCAGAGACTTTCCGGTAAACCTCATTTATTTAACCTCCCCATGACCACTCTTTCCACTGCAAGCTCATCGCCTGGTCTAGAACTGAGGATTTCAGCCGGCCTCGGATAAAAGGAATTCGGTAAGCATATAGGCTCTCTATTCTATTTGAAGCCCAGTGAGCACTTTCAGACGATCAATGGAAACATCAGTTCCGGACACTACAACCAGTGCCCGAACTAGCTCGGCAGGAAAGGCATGGTAGTGCTGAAAAGAACTGTAATTACAAACATATGAAGGTAAGACTCTGTCTCAATGCCACAACCAGTAGCAAATATACTGCTCGATGACCAGAGATGGGACACTTTTCACAGATACGGAAAGTTAGGTACTACTGATGCCTAGAAACAATGCACGAATGGACTTTTTGTCCGTCTTGATCTTGTATCAGCAATGCTCATCATTAGATCTTCACATAACCACCTGAATCTTCGTTTAGAAGAACTAGTGGCCAAATTTCTACACTCAAGCTCATGAATTTGACGTCCTGCTAATTTGGCACTGCATCTGCAGTTGCAAGTAGATCAACTTCCTAAAGGATGGTACCACAGATGTGCATACTATAGAATCGAGCGATGAAAGCATTTGAGATACAACAGTGTCATAACACTTCTTATCAAGTCCCAGATGCTCTGACTAGCTTCTGGACTCAGCATCAGACCTAACAATAAAATCCACGGTAGTAAAATAGCAAGCATTGTCAACTAGTATCCGCATCATTGCCACAGAGGATCTTCTTCTATGTATATTTTTCGTCGCTACATTAACTCATGGCCAAATGCCCCTGAATTCTACATTAGAGGTACAGACATTATAGTGGACAATAGTATGAACACTGAACATACCCAGTTACTTACTTTGACAAATTCAACTTCCTATTTACCAGCCAATTTCATGCTAAATCCTTCCACCAGAGTAACCAAATCTATCGCGTGAACTCACGCCACTAGACTGGCACGCAACTAAACTGCTCGATGACGATCTACACTTGCCTTGACCAACAACAAATATGTTCTTATGCAACATCTGAACTGCAGTACCGGTCCATGCATAATGGATAGAATGCAGACAAAAAATATCTTCTTCGTGCACCTTCAACTATGCAGCTGAACTCACTGCTTGAACACCAAAGAAAACCAGGAGAACTAATAGACCGGGATCAAATGAGCAGGCTTCAACCACCTCACTCTCTCCCTAAAATGTCCAACACGATGCATTACGCTGAGACAGCCAATACCTTCGGACGACCTCGAAATATACCCAAAAGGAAAAAGCTTTCAATTGATTCCGACCAACACAAGACTACCCAAAAGAAACTTTGCTCGACAAAAGCCGGTGCTCACCTTGAATCCGAGCGGGTAGTCTCCGTTCTTCAACCACAAGCCCTCCCTGAGGTACCGATCGGACGCCGACATCCGCCTGAGGACGTCGAGCAGAAGCGCAACGGCGTAGTCGGCGACGTCCTCGGCGAAGGCGGCCCCGGCGTTGGTGACGGCGATGCCGCGCCGGCGGCACTCGGGGAGGTCGATCTTGTCGACGCCGGCGCTGGTGGCGACAACGAGCCGGAGGGAGGGGAGGAGGCGGAGGGTGTCGGCGGGGAGGGGGCGGGTCCCACGCAGACGAGGGCGCGGGTGCGGCCGGCGCGGCGGGCGAGGAAGGCGTGAGCGGGCTCGTCCGGCGAGTCCGTGCGCGGATCGAGGACGGTGAAGTGGTCGCGGAGCAGGGCGAGGAAGGGAAGAGCGAGGGACGGGAGGCGGTGGACGAGGACGTCGGGTCGGCCCGACCCGGGTTCGGCGCCGGGTTCGGGCTGGGAAGACATTCTTCGGTTTTGCCGAAGGGTCAGGGCGGGAGGTCGAATCGAGACCGGGAACGGAGGAAAACGACGCCGACAGCCGATGCCCCAGCTCAAGCTGAGCCGGTGGGTGCCTCTTGTCGTTTCTCATGACCGTCTGGTGATGAACCTTTCGTGATCTCTGAACCGGGATGATGTTTTGCTCCACTTTTTTTTTTTTTTTTTTTTTTTTTTTTTTAAGTCACAAAAAATCCTAAATTTTGCTCCGAGTGACACATTTACTCAAAATATTTTTTTTTGGTGACCCAGGAAACCCTCGCACGGCCGGCAGCCGGAGAGTAAACCTTTGGGGAGGCACGCAAGAAACCACCACCCACGCACCCCGGGCAAGACACCACGCAACGCTTCAGCCTCCTTGCTTCGCAGGGGCTGGGCTTCGAACCTGGTTCTCCGCGGTGGAGAACACAAGCTCTACCCTCTACGCTGCAACGGCGGGTGATTACTCAAAATATTTTTTTGTGACATCAAAAACGCTGAACTTTTGTTGTGTGGTACATTTACTCCAAAATAAGAGGACATTTTGGTCTTTTCATTTATTAAATTTTTTATTTTTTTTTCCTTCTCTCTTCCCTCTGCCGGCTCCGGCGGAGGGAAGCCGATGTCCGGCGAGGGCTGCCCTCGCCGGCGTCGGGCGAGGACGGCCCTTGACTGGGTCGGGCAAGGGCGGTCATCGCCTGCGTCGGGCGAGGGAAGAAGAAGAAAAAATGAAAAAAAAAATAAAAAGGAAAAAATAGAAACTAAAAAAACAAAAATGCCCTTATTGGATAAATGTGTCACGGTTTGGAAAGTTTGGAGTTTTTCACGTCACAAAAAAAAGTTTGGGGTAAATGTGTCACTCGGGGCAAAGTTCAGAGTCTTTCGTGGCTTTTTCCTTTTTTTTTTTTTTTTTTTTAATTCTTTCTATAATTAGAGATAAAAAGTTTACTAGTAAAAGCCCAAACAAATCAGTAAAGCTAAGCTAGTGACACGGCTCAAGGATGAGCATGATTCAAGACATCCAAATAATAGGGCCCTGTCTCATACAAGGGTCAGCTCTCGAGTTGCCCATGAACAATCCACGGGTGACCCATGAGAGTGAGCCTGCGACCGTTTAGCTCCCTTGTCCTAGGCAACCCTTCGGTTTCCACGGACTGAGCTTTTTGACCCCATGGCAAGCGTTCCTTGAGTTCCCCATGGCTTAGGGCCTTTTGAGTTGCATGTAACCTTATAACGATTGCATTTATTCAAATACTACCATTGGATTGGTGAGGGATCAACAGTTGAGATTAAATTCGTCTCTGCATAAATAAGGGACTCTTCCCTTCAACTATACACTCCAGTTCACGAGCTAATACAACCTAAGCTTCACCCTCATACTTTGTTCTTGTGAGTTGAGTGTGTATTAAGCTGACTTGGAATCAAATCTTAAGGCCACATGGGTGTGGGATCCTTCACCATCGACTCATTCGTGACAAGTGGTATCAGAGCCTTTGTTCCAAGCACAATAGCTTATCCTCCTTCTCATGTTGCGATCGCTCAAGGTGAAGACCATGCGGATCATAGAAGAATGGTCAAGAAGGCCACCTGGTCAAAGAAAAATCGTGCTATCTTGAACTCGAGGGATCCAAAGGGCAACTTGGATAATTGAATGGCAGTTATAGACGAGACTGTCATGGACGTCCAAGATATGGTGGACGACTTGAACAAGATTGTCGAGGGAGCGGAAGACAGAGGGGAGGAGTTCTTGGTTAAAGTGCAAGAACTCAAGTCTGGCATAGGACAGCTTCGCGCCAAGGTGCTGGGGTCCCTCATTCATGAGTTGCAGTGGCGGGATGAGACCTGGGAGACCATGATAGTGGCCATGCGTGTGGAGCTTAAAGCTAAGCTTGCGAAGTTTGAAGCTGCATGCGTGAATTGGGCGTCACCGTGTAAGCAAACCTATGTATTAATGCACCCAAGCGAAGAGAGTTCAAGGGATCGCGAGGGGTTAAGGACATGGATAACTTCTTGTGGTAAATGGAATGACACTTCTAGACCATGGCTATCGACGATGACATATCTTGGGTAAACATCGCATCCATGTGTTTAGTTGAAAATGCATTGTTGTGGTGGCGTCATCAGTTAGATGATAGGTGTGGCAACCCTATCATGACATGGTCGTTCATCGAAAATTTTTGACGTAACTACTATCGCACATACGTGGAAGAAAAAGATTGCGATGAATTCAAGCGCCTTGAACAAAAAGGCGGAGTTTGCGATTATGTGAAGTGATTCTTGGAGCTATTGCTCCAAATCTCGTCCATGGGCAAGATGGAGGTGTACCACCAATTCACGAGTGGACTCAAGCCATGGTTTAAGCAAGAACTCAAGCGGTGTGTGTGGTGGATCTTGCGACAGCTACGTCAGTGGCCGAGTCTCTCATGGAGTAAAAGTCACCATCCATGATGGAGTCCGATTCTCATTCAAAGGATAAGGCCAATGGTGGGAGAGATTGAGGAAGACTTAATCACCCGAATGGAGGCAAACCATCGGCGGCGGTGCCTAGGACCTAATTGAAGTCGAGTGCATAAAGACAAAGGAAGGTACGTACGTATAAGTGTTTCTATTGTGATAGTCCTCACATGACTCGTGATTGTCCTAAGAGGGGCAAACTAGCAGCCCTATGCAAGGAGGACAAACAACGAGAGGAGGCGCAATTGGGTTTGCCATGCATCCTTGGTTCCATCAAAACCAAGAAGGGGAAGGAACCTAAAGGCATAATACTCATGGATGTGAAGATTAGAGGTATCATGATGAGTACACTTGTGGATATCGAGACGTCCGATCTCTTCATATCTCAAGAGGCCATAAAGAAGCTGAACCTTCTTGTCAAAAAGGGAAGAGCTAGTTGGCTCAAAACAATGAACTCTAGTGAAGTCTTGACTAGCACTATGGCTAGGGAGGTGGAGCTCCACCTTGGTCCATGGACTAGCAAGGAAAACATTGAGGTAATCTCCCTTGACAATTATGATTTTGTGTTGGGTCTCTAATTCCTTGATAGGATCAACATGAGTGTTATGCTGTTCGCAGATTGCATATGCATCTTCGACAAGCAGTGCCAATGTATGGTCTCGGTCCATCACGAGTTAGGATGCGATAGGAAGATGTTATCGGCCATACAGCTGTTGAAGGGAGCAAAGAAAGAAGATGTGACCTTTTTAACAACGTTCAAGGTTGAGGACGCAAAGGGAGGTTATGCACCAAAGGAGGTGATCTAATACCTTGATTCGTTCCAAGATGTGATGTTGCTCGAGCTGCCCAAGAAGCTTCCCCCTCGAAAAGAGTTGGATCATCGGATTGAACGCATTGCCCCATGCTCGACCACTGGCAATGGCACCCAAGGCACCCTATCGCATGGCCTTGCTCGAATTAGAAGAATTGCGGAAACTACTCAAGAAGTTACTCAACAAGGGATATATTTGGTTGTCTAAGGCTCCATTTGATGCCCGGTCTTGTTCCAAAAGAGGTATGATGGATCCCTTTAGATGTGCATTGATTACCAAGCATTGAAGAAGCTCACCATAAGAAAACAAGTATTCAATACCTCTCATTGCGGACTTGTTCAATCAGCTTGGGGAAGCTCGGTGGTTCACCAAGCTCGATCTTCGATCGGGGTACTACCAAGTTCAGATTGCTGAGGGAGACAAGCCGAAGATTGCATGCATGATGCGCTACGAGTCATATGAGTATCGTGTCATGCCTTTCGGCTTGACTAACACACCAACCACATTATGCACTTTGACGAACAAGGTACTATACATGTTCCCTAATTGGGTTGTGGTAGTTTACCTTGAGGATATTTTTGCATATGGCGAGACGCTCGAGGAACACGTCGAGCACTTGAGGTAAGTCTTCCAATTCTGGCGAGAGAATGATCTGTACCTGAAGTGTGAGAAGTGCGCCTTCACGCAAAATGAAGTTCCTTTTCTTAGGCACATTGTTAGGGGATGGACGAGTGTGGATCGATGTGGCCAAGATTCGTGCTATCGTTGAATGGGAAATGCTAACCAAGGTGACGGAGCTGAGATCCTTCCTTGGTCTCATAAATTACTATTAGTGCTTCATTCGAGGCTATTCAGACCTCATTGTGCTACTCACGGACATGCTAAAGAAAGAAAGGCCGTGGGAGTGGACGGATCGGTGTCAAGAAGCATTCGATCGGTTGAAGCGGGCCATGACTAAGGATTCCGTGTTCATGCTACCCGACCATGCCAAGTCATACGATGTAGAAACTGACACCTTTGATTTTGTTTATTGGTGGTGTCCTTATGCAAAGTGGGCCATCTTGGAATCCACCGCACCATGGCACTCATCGAGGATCAATATTATTGGCCTCATATGTGGGACAACGTTGTGTCATATGTGCGGACATGTCTGGTATGCCAGCAAAATAAAATAGAGCAACGTTTATTGCCAAGGCTCCTTGAGCTGTTACCCATCTTGGAGTGTCCATGAGGAAATGTCTCCATAGACTTCATTGTGAACTTGCCAGTCCGAAGGATGTCAAATCCTCATGGTTGTTGTGGATCGCTTCTCCAAATATGCGATGTTCGTAACAACAACCAAAGATTGTTTGGCCGTGGAAGCGGCCAAGCTATTATTCAAGCACATTGTCAAGTACTGGGGAAATGCATGAAGAAGTAGGCCGATAAAAAGCAATGGCACATAGAATTCCAGATCGGGGACCTACTATTGGCTAGCGACACCTAGTCCGTTAGTACTGAGACATGCATGAAGGGTTGATCCATTGCAATGAACCTCTTCCAAGTGTTGCAACGGATCGGGAAAGTTGCACACAAGCTGGACTTGCTAGCCAAACTCAAGGTACATCTCGTGTTCCACTTGAGTATGGTCAAACCTTTCCATATAAATGAGGAAGACCTAGACCGAGATAAATCACAACGAGCGCCCCTTGGAACAAAAACCTCGTACGATTGAGATGTTGAGTGCATCATGGCAAACCAAGTCATACGAAAGAGGTATTGCGCACCAAAGAATGAATACTTTATCTGATGGAAGGGCTTTCTGAAGAGTGAAACAAGTTTGGAACTATCGAAGACTCTGTGCTAGTTCAAGAGGCACATAGATGCACTCCATGCCGAAGATGCGATGAGGATGTTGCCAAATAGGTGAGGGAAATTGACATGACCCAAGAATGAGCATGATGCAAGATGTCCAAATGATAGGGTCGTGTCTCATACAAGAGCCAACTCATAAGCTGTCCATGGACGACCCACGGGCAACCCTTGAGTAATGCACACATCGGCCCATGAGTGACGTGGGAGTAAGCCGACGATCGGTTATCTCCCTCATGTCAAGCAACCCTTCGATCTTCACAAATTGACCTTGCAGACCCTATGGCAGGCGTCCCTTGAATTCGCCGTGGCCGAAGGCCTCTTGAGCTGTATGTATCCTTGTAGTGATTGTATATATTTGAATACCACTGTTAGATCCGAGAGGGACCAACAGCTGAGATTAGACTTGTCCATGTATAAATGAGGGACCCACCCTTTCAGCTATACACTCTAGTTCACGAGTTAATACAACTTGAGCTTCACTCTCATATTTCATTCTTGTGAGTTGACTACATATTAGGCTGACTTGGGATCAAATCCTAAGGCCACATAGGTATGGGATCGTTTGCAATCAACCGACCCATGACATTAGCATCACAATGCACAAATATTAACATGTAATTTAATATTGAGGATGTGTTTATTTCGTGGAAAATATTTTTCGGAAGAATATTTTTCTCATTTTTCGATGTTATATTTATTTAGGAAAATGAGTTAACGGAAAATGTTTTCCTGATTAATGAAAAATGTTTTTCTACTAAAGCTTAGGTTCAAGAAAATGATTTTTTTTTCTTTAAATGAATCGGAAAACATTTTATCAAAATATGATTAGTTATTGGCATTTTGATTCGAAACTCTACACTTAGGTATGGGAACTCCAAAGTGGGTTCCTAGATCCTTGCGTTCAAGACTAGGTCTCTTGGCGACCGAGCCTAGGTCCATGAGGGCGAGGCTTGGGACCTCGGGCTTAGGCCCCTGGTGCTCATGCTCAGGTCTATAAAGGCCGAGCTTGAATCCCTAGTGCCCATAACCAATACTCTAGCACTTGAATTCCGGTTCATAAAGGCCGTGCGTAGGTCTCCAACATTCAAACTCTAGTCCAACCCTTAGGTCGGGTCCATAAAGACCATGCGCGAGTCCTTAGTGCTTGAGCTTGAGTTCAGGATCGAGGCTCGCCTGTGACCAATATCGGGCATCACAAAAGCCTAGCGACCAATGGATAGAGAAGGAAAAAGAAAAAAGAATAGGTATAAAAATAATTTAAAATTTTGATTTTTTTTTTTGGGCTTTAGATAGAGTCATGAGGTTGAAATCAATTTCCAAAGTTTTCTATCACGTATCAACAAACAAACAAACAAATCATTTTTCTAGAGAATGATTTTTCGGAAGAGTTAATATCCTGAAAAACCCTAAATTGATACATCCATGATAAATTTACTTCAAATTAAATTTTTGACTATTAAAAACCCAAATTAGTACACTCATGATAACTTAATTCAAATTTAATTTTTTTACTATCAAGAACCCTAAATTGGTATACCCATGACAAATTTACCTTAAATTTGATTTTTTGATTATTGAAAATTCCAAAAAGATACACCTATGGCAAAGTTATTTTCTATTAACTCTTGTCAAATTTTATAGTTAAATTTGTTGACATGAATAACATATAGTGATACGTTACGGTGACGTGGTAAATTCATGATTTGATCGCCAATGATGAAAGTGATTAAGCAGGATTTGGATTATACTATAGACATGAATTCATATCATTCCATGATTTCTCGAACAGGAAAATCGAGCGAGCTAACTCACGATGCATTGCCCAAATTGTCATATGTGAAATTAGAAATGCTGTTTGGTTAAGGGTTAATAGTATGAAAAATCATAAATTGTACAATTGTAAGAAATTTACCTTAAATTATTTTTTTAATAATAAAAAAATCATATACCGATATGTTTGTGACCAATCCACTCCAAATAGTGAAATATCTATAGATATCTACAAATTCCTGGAATTGCCCTTTGAATGCTAGAATTTTACAAATTCCATTTGGCTGACGAAGGCCAATTATTTGCAATTTAGGTTTTGACAAAGAAAGTCCGTCACCCCAACTTAGGTATCTACCCCAACTTGGTATTTCAGCAAGTTCCATTGATGCTCCGACATCCATTCCATAGTATTTTTTTGGACAAGCATCGTTCGAAGATGTAGAAATTCTGACAGGTGTTACATTTGTAATAAGAAAGGCTATTTTGCCAAAAATTGTCCAAAAGCCAAAGGAATACTCTAAAAACCATTCTGCTCATCTAAGGAGCTATGGATGCATAATTTGCTTTTGTTGGTAAACTAGAAGATCTCCTTGAGATTAGAAGAAATTTTTTGAAAGAAAGTGCTGCTCTATGATGTATGATTCTTTAAAATTAGAAATGTTCTGATTTTTTGAAATTAGAAATGTTCTAATCAATCTTGATAGTATACTCTGTATTTGTCACAAACGTGGAATTTACCCTCATTTAATACCACAAAAAACCATCACCCTGTACAACTCCCACAAACGGAGGGGGGCGGGGTTTGGGGGCGGGGGTGATTGAGATGGGATTCTGAGACAAATCAGATAAAAGGGGGATCGATCCAAAAGTACAAGGGCCAGAAAGCAAATTTTCCCCCCTAAATATTCATAAGAGAATCGTTGAGAGACGTTGGCGTTCAACAAAGCGTTGATTTAGCTCTTGATGCTTTATTCTTCACCCATAAGAAGGCACCACCCCGCCTCGCCTTGCCACCTTGTTACTCGCCCTGGACGAGGCATGACAAGGGCTGGTTCAAGAAGAAAGCCTTCAGGTTTGACACGGTGAGCTCCCCCAGCGCCTCGAATGATTCTGGAGTAAGGGCGGCTGAGTGCGGAGACAACACCACGTTGTCCAGACCTAACAACTCTTTCGGCACGTTCGGTTCATCTTCAAACACGTCGAGGCCTGCACCGCCGAGCTCCCCTCGCATCAGGAACTGCACGAGCTCCTTCTCGTCAACGAGACCGCCTCGCCCCACATTAATTATGACCCCTCGATCTTCCAGAATGGTCATGACCTCTCTGTCGATCACATGGCGGGTTTCTTCGGTGAGGGCGCAGCACAAGATGAGGACATCAGAATTGGCGGCGAGATCGTGGACGCTCGCGTGGTAAGGATACGGAAACGATGGCTTCTTGCTCCTTGAGTTGTAGGCGATGTCACAGCCGAAGGGCTGAAGCCTTTTGGCGACATGGGAACCGATGTTTCCCAGTCCCACGATCCCCACCCGCTTTCCTCCTAACTGTAATGATACAAACAAATTATATAATCCACTCGGCATCTTAGAGAGTAGATATTCACGGAACTGATAATGCAGCTGGAAGAATCAGTTTCACTTGCAAAAAGATATAACAGGAAAGGCGCGGCAGAGTTGAAAAGAAACTGTATCTGTGAGTACGAACATCTGAAGGTAAGACTGTCTCAGTGCAACATACGCCATCCTTAGTAATCAGTAACAAATTTACTGCTCAATGACCAGAGAAGGGACACTTTTCACAGATATTAAGAAGTAGGTATTACTAATGCCTAGAAACCATGCACAAATAGACTTTTTGTCCGTCTTGATATTGTATCAGCAATGCTCATCATAAGGTCTTCACATAACCACCCAGATCTTCGTTTAGAAGAACCAGTGGCCAAATTTCTACACTCAAGCTCATGAATTCAACATCCTGTTAGTTACATTTGACACAGCATCTGCAGTTGCATGTTGATCAACTTCCCAAAGTATAGGACCACAGATGTGCATACTATAGAATCGAGCGATGAAATCATTCGAGAATACAACAGTCATACCGCTTCTTATCAAGTCCCAGATGCTCTGACTAGCTTCTCGACTCATCATCAGACCAAACAATAAGATCTACAGTAGTAAAATAGCAAGCATCCGCTGGTCATCAACTAGTATCCACATCATCACCACAGAGGATCTTCTTCCATGAATGTTTCATCGCTACATTAACTCATGGCCAAAAGCCTCTGAATTCTACATTAGAGGTACAAACATTATAGCAGATAATAGTATAGCAGATGATAGTATGAACACTAAACATACCCAGTTACTTACTTTGACAAATTCAACTTCCTATTTATTAGCCAATTTCATGCAAAATCCTTCCACCAGAGTAACCAAATTTATCGCGTGAACTCGTGCCACTAGACTAAATCAGGCACACAACTAAACTGCTTGATGACGATCTACACTTGCCTTGACCGACAACAAATATGTTCTTATGCATCATCTGAACTGCAGTACCGGTCCATACATAATGGATGGAATGCAGACAAACAATATCTTCTTCGTGCATCTTCAACTATGCAGCTGAACTCACTGCTTGAACACCAAAGAAAACCAGGAGAACTAATAGAACGGAATCAAATGAGCTGGCTTCGACCACCTCACTCTCTTCCTAAACTGTCCAACACGATGCATTATGCCCGAAACAGCCAATACCTTAGGGCAACCTCGAAATATACCCAAAAGGAAAAAATCTTTCAATTGATTCCGACCAACAAAAGACTACCCAAAAGAAACTTTGCTCGACAAAAGCCTGTGCTCACCTTGAACCCGAGCGGGTAGTCTCCGTTCTTCAACCACGAGCCTTCCCTGAGGTACCGGTCGGCCGCGGACATCCGCCTGAGGACGTCGAGCAGAAGCGCGACAGCGTAGTCGGCGACGTCCTCGGCGAAGGCGGCCCCGGCGTTGGTGACGGCGATGCCGCGCCTGCGGCACTCGTGGAGGTCGATCTTGTCGACGCCGGCGGTGGTGGCGACGGCGAGCCGGAGGGAAGGGAGGAGGCGGAGGGTGTCGGCGGGGAGGGGGGTGGGCCCGGCGCAGACGAGGGCGTGGGTGAGGCCGGTGCGGCGGGCGAGGAAGGCATGGGCGGGCTCGTTCGGCAAGTCCGTGTGCGGATCGAGGACGGTGAAGTGGTCGCGGAGCAGGGCGAGGAAGGGAAGAGCGAAGGACGGGAGGCGGTGGACGAGGACGTCGGGTCGGCCCGACCTGGGTTCGGCGTCGGGTTTGGGGTGGGAAGACATTTTTCCAGTTTTTCAGAAGGGGTCAGGGCGGGAGAGCGAATCGAGACCGGGAGCGGCGGAAACCGACGCTGACAGCCGATGCCCCCAGCTCAAGTTGAGCCGGCGGGTGTCCTCTGTTGGAGGTAATAAGTTTGAGAGAGAATGAGCGATTACACCAAGAGACGTCAAGTTTGAAACGCTCAACAGTGTTACCTCCAGCGTAAGGGAAGTTATTAGGCTCCGGCCCATATGGACCCAAATAACCAAACTTTCACCTATTGGGCTTGTATGTGAACATATTATTTTGGATTATATTAACAATATATCCAACAATCTCCTCCTATGTTCACCATACAGCACAATCCAAGTTCAGACAAACATGAAGCATCCACATTCAGTCCAAGACAATCAACTCGGATCGGTCAAAGAGTTTTTCAGCAGTAAAGTATTAAACTCAATCATCATTTGCAATTTAAATAAGTGAATCATTCTTATCATGAATCTGTTCTGAGATACGCATATCAAAATAAGTATTAGGAGTTTTAGATTCAGTCTAAACTCATCTAAATCCTAAAATAAATCTCAGACTCAGTTCACAACCAACATATACATACTAGTCAAGTATAATAAAGTTCACAAAATAGAAATAGCAAATAAACTATCAAGTCTCCACATGCTCTAAATGATATATATATATATATATATTCATTCATCAAGTAGGTCATCCTGGTCAGGGTCCCACTCATTAAGCTCTCCTCCATCTCTGCCATCCCCTGCTGAATGTCAAATATGAATTTCATATTATTATGAATTCAATCATTTGAATAAAAAACTTAGCATCATTCCATCAGGCAGAGAAAAGCATATATTGATGTCATAAAGCATCATAATATCATGTTCATAAGCATCAATCCAGTTTCATATATTATGAACAAGATCTAAATAATGTGATTTACGAAGAGCCATCAACTTAAGTTTATTTGTAGGAGAATAACTATTGTCTAGTTCCAAAGAACAGGACCAATAGTCAAATCACTTACAATAACTTGGGCAAGTAATATCAAGTTTCAATTAAGAACAAGACCAGCAGGCTTCTTATGTAAACAATTGTTTCCATGCTTCAATTTGGAATGTCACAGTTACCAATTCCTTAAAGTCAAATAATCTAGCATCTAGTTTGGAATGAGATCATTTAACCAAAAGGATAGTCCAACCTAGTTCAATTGTATCATCAAGTTTGGAATGACACAAGTTTCCTCGATAGAACATTTGAAGTAGGTAATAGTCATCTTCATCAAGTTTGGAATGAGACAATTCACCCTTTTCAAATTAGTCAGCAACTGTGAACATCGATGAAACATATAAACCGTGCTTATCATTGTAGCCAATAAAGGAAGATTCGATAATTCAAAACACACAATTAGAAGGTAAGTAAATGGTAGTTAAGACTTGCCTATATAGTCTTTAACCCCATTTCGCCCACTATTTTGAATAATCGATCTTTAGGCATACCTTTGGTGAGAGTATCGGCTACGTTATTCTTCGATCTCACATCGATCAAGGTGATAACCCCTTGTTCTCTCAGATAATTCAACAACGCATGTCTCAGTCTCACATGTCTTCTCTTTGAATTAAAGAAAGCATTCTTGACAACTTGGACAGCTACTCGATTATCACAGAATAGGCTTAAAGAATTAATCTTTAGCCAAGTCAAAGGAATATCCATAATCAGATTCTTTATCCACTTTGCCTCTTCACTAGCTGGTGCTAAAGCAAAAAGTTCCGATTCCATATATGACAATGCAATACAAGTCTGTCGTTTGGATTTCCAAGTAATAGCAGCGCCACCCAAAGTGAATATATATCCACTAGTAGACTTACTATTTCCAATATCTGAGCACCATGAGGCATCAGAATATCCATCCACAGTTGGAGGATAACCAGAATAATGGAAAGCATAATCTTTAGTACCTTTAAGGTATCTCATTAGCCTATCGAGGGCATCCCAATGCTCTTTACTAGGATTACTAGTAAAACGACTCAGCATGCCAACTGTAAAGGCTATGTCGGGTCTAGTGCAACTCATGGCATACATGAGACTACCAAGCAGTTTTGAGTACTTTAACTGATCCATGTTGATCTCTTCATTAGGACTTAGTCTATTATTATAATCACATGGTGTTTCACTCGATTTACACTTATCGTATCCCCAAGTAGAAAGTAGCTGCTCAATATAATGAGTCTGGCTAAGGGAGATGACTTACCGTTTAAAGCTTACTTTCATACCAAGAATGGTATTAGCAATACCAAGATCTTTCATGTCAAATTCTTTAGCTAAAGTAGATTTCACGTCACTCACTACAGAATGATTGGAACCAAGAATTAACATATCATCAACATACAAGCAAATGATGACTATCTTATTTGACATAGAACGATGGTAAAGGCATTTATCTGAATAACTAGACTGAAAGCCATAACTCTTTACCACTTTGTCAAATTTAAGATGCCACATCTTAGGTGCTTGTTTAAGACCATATAAGGACTTATTCAATTTACAAACTTTGTCCTCAAGACCTTTCGTAACATATCCTTTTGGTTGTTCCATGTAAATTTCTTCATTTAACTCCCCATTTAAGAAAGCTGTTTTTACATCGATTTGATGCACTACAAAGTGTTCACTAGATGCCAAAGCAAGAAGAATTCTTATAGTTGATAGATGACACACAGGTGAATAGACATCAAAATAGTCTATTCCACTCTGTTGTTTATAACCATTAGCTACTAAACGTGCTTTATATCTGGCTATTGATCCATCACTATTTAGTTTCTTCTTCAATATCTATTTACAGCCTATAGCCTTAGCCCCTTTTGGCAAATTGACTAGCTGCCAAGTGTGGTTCTGTAGTAGAGAGCTCATTTCATCATCTATGGCTTCTACCCACAGTAGAAATTCCCTAGATCTCATTGCTTCCTGATAAGAGAATGGATCATCCTCAAGATGGTAAGTAACAAAGTTCTCACCAAAACTTTTGGCAACTCTCTCTCTTGTAGATACTCTAACTGAAAATTGTTCAACAACCAGCTGTGTGGAATTAGTGTCAGAAGGGCCTGCTTCAGATTCTACAGGAGATTCTGAAATCATATCTGTAGATCCAGAAACATTCAAGCCTTAATCTTTGAGAAACTTGTTTTCAAAGAACACTGCATCTCTAGATTCTATCACTGTGTTAGTAGATAGATCTAAAAACCTATTTGCAGCATTATCTTCTGCACTACCTAGATATACACAAGTAATGGTTCTAGGTCCCACCTTAGGTCTCTTAGGATCTGGTATATTTACATAAGCAATACAGCCCCAAGTTTTAAGAGAGTATCATATCTACAAGGGCGCTTATGCCATATCTCATAAGGTGTCATAGACAAATTAGAGTGCGGCAATCTGTTTAAGATTTGATTAGTAGTTAGAACTGCTTCTCCCTAGTAAGAGGAAGGCATGCCAGTTGTAAGTAACATAGAATTTAACATTTCAGTTAACGTCCTATTCTTGCGCTCAGCAACACCATTTGATTGGGGTGAATAAGGAGCAGTGGTTTCAAGTATTATACATTCTGAAGCGCAAAATTCCTTGAACCTTGTCATTGTGTATTCTCCTTCTCTATCACTCCTAAACCTCTTAATTTCCAAGTTGAGTTGATTTTCTACTCTAGACTTGAAAATCTTAAATTTTTCAAAAGCCTCATCCTTCGATTTCAACAAATAGACATAACAATATCTAGAAAAATCGTCTATGAATGTTATTAGATACTTCCGACCACCTCTAGTAATGTAATTTCTAAAATCACAAATATCAGAATGTATTAACTCAAGAAGTTGTGTACTTTTAGAGACCAACTTAAAGGGTTTTCTAATGATTTTAGCTTATGCACACACTTCACATTTGTCAAATCGAATAGAAGTATCTAATGGAATGTTGTGAGTTTTAGCTAGATGTAGCATTTTCTTGTAATTCACATGTCCAAGTCTATTGTGTAGCAACTTTGGATCAATCAAAGTAGAATTCACATGGTTTATACTATCAGTATTTAAACTCAACCTATACATACCATTAACCATGAATGCACAACCGAAATAATATGAGTTAACAGATAAAGTTACTCTACCATTCATAGTTGAAAAAGACTTACCGGCTTTATCAAGTAAACTCATAGAAATCAAATTCTTTTTAAGTAAAGGTACTACTCTAACATGTTTCAGAGTTAGTAATTTACCTGAAGAAAGCATCAAATTTGCAGTTCCAGCATGAGTCACCTTTGCCTCACCATCATTGCAATTTTCCACAATGTCTTTCACTTTTATGACCTCAATGAGTAAATTCTTATCATTTGTAGCATGACAAGTAGTGTCACTATCCAACCACCACTCAGAAGAGACGCTGGCCTTTCCATTCTTCATCATCCTAACGAAAGATCTAGGATCAGATTCTCTACTTAGCATATTAGCCTCATTTTCAAGTAACCGCTCATTTTCTCTCAAACCTATTACCTCTAACAATCTTGAAGTATTAGATTCGTGTGTCGGATTTGAGCGAGCAAGGTGTCTTCTTGAAGATTTCGTCAAGACGAACTCACAGGTGTAATTTACTTTCGATTTCGACGGTGGTATTGGCTGGAATTTGAGTTTAAAGATTTAGGTGACTGAAATCTTTGATTCAAAATCCCAAAAATTCTAGCCAATTTTAGAGGGTGAAACCACTTGGGCTTTGTTCTACTCATCGATATGAACGTTTTGAGTGGTCACTTGCGTCAATCGGAGGTCGGACGGAAAAGTTACGGCACCCAGAAGTTTTCATTTGAATTTCTAGCGAATTTCGGTGACGAATTTTCAACGAATTTCGGCGACGGAAATTTTCAGTGAGTTTTGGCGACAAGGGCAGTCCATCTTAAGGTTTTTGGGCGCTCCAGATCTGTTTTTGGGGTTTGTTTTGGCAAATTCCATCTCTACAGAGTGGTTTGATCAAGGTTAGAGGAGTTATTCGACTTTGTGGCTCTAAAGACTCCAAGGTGCACTCTTTCTAATACTTTGCTTTGATCAAAATGGCAAAGCGTAGTTCCTATGATATTATAAAGTTGCAATCATTTGATGTTACTGAATTTCATGTCTGGAAATTACATGTTCGATTTGGCATGAAAGAACGTGACATATTTTATATTGTATTAAGTGTGCATCTACCACTGAAGATGTAGATGAATATCAGCGGAACAAAGATGAGGATTTTTGTAGAGATTACTTGTTAAACTCTCTAAATCCTAATCTGGCTATGACTTATAGTGAGTATAAGACGGCGAAAGAGATATGGGATCACTTGAACGCTCGCCCAAAAACAAGAGGGGCTCTCTAAAACTCTCCTAGCAGAGAAATTCTTTGACTTTAAATTCACTATGAATTCAAGTATTACCTCTCAGTTAGTTGAATTTGAGAACATGAGGAACAAGCTGAAAGATAATACTTCAAGATTGTTGGAGGTAATAGGTTTGAGAGAGAAGGAGCGGTTACTTGAAGTATTACACCAAGAGACGTCAAGTTTGGAACGCTCAACAGTGTTACCTCCAGCGTAGGAGAACCCTAGAGTTTTTATATGTAAGTTATTGGGCTCCGGCCCATATGGACCCAAATAACCAAACTTTCACCTATTAGGCTTGTATGTGAACATATTATTTTGGACTATATTAACAATATATCCAACATCCCTTACCAAAAAAAAAAAAAAAAACAATATATCCAACATCCTCTTGTCGTTTCTAATGACCGTTCGGTGACAAATCTTTCGTGATTTCGAACCGGGATGATATTTTGGGTCCACTTTTATTTTTTTCAATTCTTCTTATAATTAGAGATAAACAAAAATTTTAGTCGTAAAAGACCAAATAAATCCGTAAAACTTAGCTAGCATCACGATGAACAAATATTAACAAGTAATTTTAAATTTAAGGTGAGTGCATTTGTTTCGCGAAAAATATATTTTGAAAGATCATTTTCTGACATTTAAGCTCCGTTTGTTTCGTGGAAAATAATTTTCGAAAAAACGTTTTTCAGATTTTCCGATATTTATTTCGCGGAATATGAATTCCTTGGGAAAATGTTTTTCATGAAAGGAAAAAAAGTCTTCTACATTAGGGGAAAATATTTTCCACTTTTAAAAAGTGAAAAGCATTTTCCTTACTTGATCTCTTTTATCTAACATCTCTACAAATCATCACTTCCTCATCCCCTTTCCTTTTCTTCTTTTTTTTTTTTCGAATTATTTTTTAATTTTCTTTTTCTCTTTTAATTCGAATTATTTTTAATTTCCTTTTTCTTTTATATTTCTTTTCTTTGTTTCCCATCTTCTTCTTTCTTAGTTAGTCATTAGCTGTTGCCAGGCGAATCTCAAGCTCGTCGATCTTAAACTTGCACTCTGCACTCTTACTTATCATTTTCCTTATTTACTATATCCTGCAGTTGTACATTGTCAAGCAAAGGGCTCTACATTCTTTGATTCTTTTTTCTTTTGTTTATTAGAACACAAAAGACGCAAAGGGACCCATCTGTGGGTAGCTGCGGTGGTTGAGAATTCCTCCCTTATCGCTGAGGTCGAGAGTTCGAAACCCGCAGTTGCTAGTGATTTAAGTGAGGGCCCTGACGGTAGGTTGCTGGGCTAGTCTCCCTCGAGGTATAGGGGCTCGACCATCAAGAGCCATTCGGGCACGAAAGGCCCGTGGTGGAGTCCTCGATTATTAAAAAAAAAAAAAAAAAAAAAAAAAGACGTCAAGGGAGAACATGCCACTCAACTGGAAAATTCTCATGAGGATTATACATGCTTTGCTTCTTTCTCTTTTGCTTCTTTTTAAAATCCATATGAACATTTTTTTTAGAATAGACGAGCATTTGGCGACAATGAGGGAACAAAGATATGAAGTAAGTTTGCTTGGATTTAAAGACAAGTTCATATTTGATAGATTTATAGGTCGGTAAGTGATGCATGCCTAAGTGGTGAAGTCTTAGAAAATATTTTCTTTACCGAACATTGTAAAATATTTTCTGAAACATTTTTACATTTTAGCCGAACACTAAAATATATTGTCATTTTCCTAGAAAATGACTTTTGGAAAAATATTTTCCGGAAATGGCCAATTTTCAGCGAAACGAAGAGACCCTTAGTTCGCTTAGGAATATAAGTTAACAGGGAATATTATCCTAGTCAATGAAAAATATTTTCCTATAAAAGCTTAGATTTAGAAAAATGATTTTTTCTTTGAACGAATCGGAAAACGTTTATCAAAATATAACTAGTTATTTGCGCTTTGATTCAAATCCTACACGTGGACATAGAAACTCCAAAATTGGTTCATGGATTCCCATGTTCAAGACCAAGTCTCTTGGCGATCAGGCTTGAGCCCATGAAGACAAGCCAAGCTTAGGCCTGGGCCACTAGTGTCTATCAATGTTGGGCCCAAATGCCTATTACCCACAACCAATGCTTCGGCACCCGAACTTGGGTTCATAAAGGCCATGCTCAGGTCCCCAAGCTCCAATTCTGGTCCCAACCATTCATAAAGACTGTGCACAAGTCCTTGGTGCTTGAGCTTGGGTTCAGAATCAAGGCTTGCCCGTGACCATTGCGAGGCATTACAAATGCTTGGCGACCATCGGACAAAGAAGGAAAATGAAAAAGAATAAAAATAAAAATATTTTAAAAATTTATTATTATTTGCTTGAAGTAACGGTATGAGGTTGAAGTCATTTTCTGAATGAGATGCAAGCACTAGAATAGTTTTCAGTCACGTATCAATAAAAAAGAAAAAACCATTTTTCTAGAAAATAATTTTTCAGAAAGTATTTTCCTTTCTCATGAAATTTTCTCTTAAATAAGCATATCATTAGGGTGATAATCAAAACATTAGATGAATTAGATGGAAATATTTGATGAATTAAATGGGCAATACAAAAATTTCGGAAGCAAAATTATTTAGACTATCAATACCCTTAGTGAAGTTTGAAGATGACATGCCAAATTCATGACTTAGCTTCTAGTGACAAGTGATTAACAAATACCTATTGTGAATGTGGAGGGCCAAGCGAATTGGTAAAATTATTCTCAAAGAAGGAAAGAGAATCGGACACTAAATTTATGTGGTTTGATCTAATTATCAGAATTTTCGTCCATAAGAAAAGCAGTACGGAATTTCACTATAGAAACGAGTGGGAAGAAGTACATCCTAAGTGTCAAAACTTGGCACGAAATGACATTTAAATGCCAACAGTTAAGAAAGTGACACTTAAGTGCCTTTTTTTTTTTTTTTTTAAAGTGGGACACTTAAGTACCACATCTAGCAAGTCTTGCCGGAAATTTTACATGGCAATTTTTTTTATTATTTTTCTCACATACGTGGCTCGCCGAGAACTGAATTAGCAAAGAAACGCATAAAACAACGTCGTTTTGACGTGGATTTAAATTTTAATATAAAGATCAATTAAATTAAATTATACAAAATAAAATAAATAAATAAATTTATTTTTTAAAAAAGAGGGAGGAAGAAGACGGCTGAGGGCTAAGTCCTCACTGCCGTTGCCTTTCCACCGTCGCCGAGAAGGGCTGGCGACGATGGTGGGAGCCAGGCTAGCGACCCCAACCAACTCTCCCCTCACCGTCGCCAGCCCTTCCCGACGAGGGCGGGGAGGTGATGGCAGCAAGGGCTCAACCCTCACCGTCTTCTTCCTCCCTCTTTTTTTTTTAATATATATTATTTTAAAATGTTTTAAACAAATTTAGTTTTAAATTTAATTTAATTAATTTTTATATTAATTATTTACCACGTCGTGTACAAAATGGCATCATTTTGCACTTACCTTGTTGGAAGATCGCCACGTCAATATTTTTGCTGGATTTTCTCATCGTTGGCACTTAAGTGATCTATTTTGCTCCGATTTTGGCATTTAAGTGTCACTTTCCTAACTTTTGACACTTGAATATCATTTCATACTAAATTTTGGCACTCCAAGTATCCAGTACTTGAAACAAGTGATATACAAGAGATTACAATCATTCGAGCACTTAAACACTTACCATCATTCGAGCACTTAAACACTTACTCGGTGTTTCCTAGCCTCCAATTACACTTAATAACTTACACAATGTTTAGCTCCTCACAACTCCTAGTGAAACCTCACTTAAGGAATTAAACAAATTCTACTCATAAGAATTTAGTGAGCCAAAACACTATAGGGTATAATTACGACGAGAAATTTCTCACTCTGTCGAGAGCTTTTACCTTTTCTTTAATAAAGCTCACACGACTTCTCTCTTCAAGCTCTTTGCTCTCATTCTACCTTCTTCGTCTTCGGACATTCTCTCCATTTATGGTAGGATGGGTGTGAAGACATGACAAACAACGCCTATCAAAAGATCTTCAAGATTCAACTTATTTAATGTAAAAGAGAAGGGCCGCCATCTTCCTTTTAGTGCTTCATCTTCTAGGCAAATTAAATGTAAAGAATTCATTGCCAATCATGGAGAGTTCGCCCACTAAGGATTATAAAAGAGAAGATGACATTTAGTGCCCACCAATATCTGTGGGTATGCATGTGTCATGGTCCGAAGGAATGCCGATCCAAGAGGGTTCTAAGGGACGGGCGTGACACATCCATGGAATGAGCGACCATTGGCTTGTATCCCCAAGCCTTAGAGTTTTCGCGAGTCTTCTAGAATACTCCTGGGGGCGCGCAATATGGTATTTGTATGCATATGTTATAAATGTGGGTAGCTAGTAGTTGGGGAGACGTGGTTGGTAGTTGAGGAGATGCAATCTCCACCGTTAGATCGAGGAGACATCTACGGATATGGTTTGCTTCGTATTTGTATATATAGGGGTCTCCTCCCCTCATTGTAACAATCTCATTCGCAAGTAATACAATCCAGAGCTTCTCTCTCTAGAGTTTCTCTCTTTACGATCCTTGTGAATAGAGTGTGGGAAAGGCTGCTTAAGGGTAAAATCTTAAGGCCGCACGGGTCAGCTTACAAGGAATCGATCGGCCGGTGACGAGTGGTGTCAAAGCAAGTCATTTGAAGTGCAATGGCTAATCCACGATCTGATGAGGCGCAAGCCATGGGTGGTGACTGTTAATCATGGGCGGAATGCCGAGAAGGGCGCTGCCAAGGGGAAGAAGACCCGTGGTGGTTTGAGTTCAAGGGATCCAACCGGGGATCTTGTGCATCAGATGACGAAGCTAGAGTTGTTCGTCACCGATGTCCAAGCATCGGTCGACGACCTGACCCAAACCATGGACGGAGTAGACGACGGAAGGGAAGAGCTTGTAGTTGAGGTGCAAGAACTCAAGACCGGCATGGGAGACCTCCGACACGAGTTGTTGGGGACCCTAAGGGAAGAACTCGCAGAATGGTATGAACCCCTGGAGGCCATGATGGTGGCTATGCGCGAGGAGATAGCGGAGCTCAAGGGTAAGTTTGCTGAAACGGAAGCTGCATGCGTGCACGGGGTGATCACCGTGCAAGGTCCACGAGTGGACACGCTGAAGCCAAAGGAATTCAGGGGCTCGCGGGTGGCCAAAGACGTGGACAATTTCCTATGGTACATGAAGCGGTACTTCCAAGCCATGGGGATCAACGATGACCAAACACGAGTAAACACTGCATCTATGTACTTAGCGGATAGTGCTTTGTTGTGGTGGCGTCGTTGATCGGATGATAGGTGTGGGAATCATATCATGACTTGGGGTGGATTCATCAAGGAGTCCCGACAAAACTACTTCCCCACTTACGCGGAGGAGGGAAGTTTGTGATTAGCTGAAGCGTCTCGAGCAAAAGGGTGGGGTGCGCGACTACATCAAGCGATTTTCGGAGTTGCTACTCCAAATCCCTTCAATGAACGAGACCGAGGCGTATCACCAGTTCATGAGTGGTCTCAAGCCATGGAACAAGTGATAGTTGAAGTGGTTCAACGTGGGAGATCTCACAACGTCTATGACCGTGGTCGAATCGCTCGTGGAGTACAAGGGCCTTCCACATCCTGATCGGATCCTCATCTAAGGGATAAAGCCAATGGTGGTGGAGATATAACCGCCCAACTAGAGCTAGACCACCGGTTGGTCCTCACAAGGCTCATGCAGGGCCAAGTGGAGGAGAACAAAGGAAGGTACACTCATATAACTGTTTCTTCTATGATGGCCCGCACATTGCGCAAGACTGCCCGAACAAGGCCAAGTTGGCCGCTCTTTGGAAAGAGGACGAGCCTAAGGAGGAAGCACGGCTGGGTTCGCTACGACTCCTTAGCACAATCAAGTCCAAGAAGGCGAAGGAGCCTAAAGGATTGATGTTTGCAGACCTGAAGATCGGTGAGACCACGATGAGTGCACTCGTGGACATTGGAGCATCTGATATATTCATATCAGAAGAGGCCACAAAAAAACTTAACTTACGGATTGAGAAGGGAGCCCGGTGGCTCAAGACGGTGAATTCCAAGGAGGTCCCTGCAATCGGTATCGCAAGGGACGTGGAGCTACAACTTGAGCAATGGAAGAGCAAGGAGACCTTAGAGGTGATTCCCTTTGACGATTATGATATTATCATTAGGATAAAATTTGTAGATAAGATCCACACTGTTGTAGTACCATTTGCCGAGTATATATGCGTGTTGGACAAGCATTGTCAATGTGTGATTCCGATCCACTGTGAGTCGAACCGTGAACGAAAGTTGATCTCGACGATACAACTCACCAAGGGAGCAAGGACAAGAAGAGTGAAGAGAGCAAAGTCCTGACAGAAGTGACCCATATCCTCAACACGTTCAAGGATGTGATGCCCCCTAAGTTGCCGAAGAAGCTACCACCTCAAAGAGAGGTGGATCATCAGATCGAGCTGGTATCTGACGCTCGACTGCCTACCATGGTGCTGCATCGCATGGCGCCCCTCGAATTAGAAGAGTTGAGAAAACAACTAAAGGAGCTGCTTGATGTGGGTTATATTCAGCCGTCCAAGGCTCCATTCGGTGTGTCGGTCCTATTTCAGAAGAAGCACGATGGTTCACTCCGGATGTGCATCGACTACTAGGTGCTGAACAAGCTGACCGTGAAGAATAAGTACCCAATTCCACTCATCATGGGTCTCTTTGATCAACTTGGTGGAGCTCAGTGGTTTACCAAGCTGGATCTCCGATTGGGCTACTATCAAGTTCGGATCGCTGGAGGAGACGAGCCGAAGATCGCATGTGTGACGCGGTATGGATCTTATAAGTTCCTCGTGATGCCGTTCGGCCTAACGAACACTTCGGCTACATTTTGTACGCTAATGAACAAGGTACTCCACCATTTCCTAGATCAGTTTGTTATGTTTTACCTAAATGATATTGTAGTATATAGCCGAACGCTCGAAGAGCATGATGAGCACTTAAGGCAAGTCTTCCAAGTCTTGTGTGAGAACGAGTTATATGTTAAGCGCGAGAAGTGTGCATTTGCCCAAGAAGATGTTATGCTCTTGGGGCACATTGTCGGGGGTGGGCGAGTGTGGATGGACAAAGCCAAGATTCAGTTGATCGTCGAATGGGGGCCGCCGACAAAGGTGACGGGGTTGAAGTCGTTCCTAGGCCTTACCAACTACTATCGGCGCTTCATTCGGAGCTACTCGAGCATCACCGTGCCCTCATGGACCTGTTGAAGAAAGAGAAATTATGGGAGTGGACAGATCGATGCCAAAGGGCATTTAATCGATTAAAGCAAGCTATGACTGAGGAGCCGATGTTGGTGTTGCCCGACCACACCAAATCCTACGAGGTAGAGACTGATGCTTTGGATTACGCTATGGGTTAATACCCTGAAAAACCCCAAACTGGTACACATGTGACAAATTTACCCCAAACTATTTTTTTGACCATAAAAAACCCCAAACTGGTACACTTATGACAAATTTACCCCGACTGACCATAAAAAACCCTAAACTTATATATTTATGACAAATTTACCCCAAATTAATTTATTTGAGCATAAAAAACCCCAAACTGGTTAATTTGTAACAATTATACCCTCCGTTAAATTAAATTAATACCACAAAAAAATCACAAAAATTGTAAATTGTGACAAACGGAGTGTAAAATTCCAAATTGGTTTACTGGTCAACTGTCACGTGTCATTTAACTTAATTAAAATTTAATAAAAATAGCAGAGGGTAAATTTGTCACAAGTGTATCGCTTTGGGGTAAATTTGTCAAAGGTTTACCAGTTTAAGGTTTTTGATGGTCAAAAAAATAGTTCGGGGTAAATTTGTCACAGGTGTACCAGTTTGGGGTTTTTCAGGGTATTAACCCTTACGCTATTGGTGGAGTTCTTATGTAGGATGGTCATTCGGTGGCATTTGAGTCCCGAAAGGTGAATGATACCGAGTGTCGGTATACCGTCCAAGAGAAGGAGATGACTCCGGTGGTCCATTGCCTTCGAATGTGGAGACATTATATCATGGGATCGAAGTTCGTCATGAGGACGGACAACATGGCCACGAGTTACTTCCAGACTCAAAAGAAGTTGAGCCCAAAGCAAGCTTGATGGTAGGATTTCCTTGCGGAGTTTGACTATGCGTTAGAGTACAAGCCGGGGAAGGCCAACTCCGTGGCGGACGCGCTAAGTCGGAAGATGGAGCTGATGAGCAGCATGGTTAGTAGACCGAGTTGTCCTTGGGTCGACCACATCAAAGAGGGATTGAAGCACGACTCAAGAGCTCAAACGCTTATCGGGTATGCAAGGGAAGGCAAGACTTGACAATTCTGGTGTGAGGATGATCTCCTTTACACGAAAGGAAGGCGGCTGGATGTGCCCTTCCATGTGAAGCTGAGGAAGGAGATCTTGCGTGAGTGCCACGATTGAAAGTAGACGGGTCATCTAGGGATCCACCGCACATTGGCCCTCGTCAAAGATCGGTATTACTGGCCCCAAATGCGAGACGACATTGAAGCATATGTGAAGACTTGTTTGGTGTGCCAATAAGACAAGCTGGAGCAACGTTCATCGCTAGGTCTTTTGGAGCCGCTTCCCGTTCCGAGTCATCCATGGGAGAGTATTTCCATGGATTTCATAGTCAACCTGCTGAAGTTCGAAGGGTGTCGGACTCTCACGATTGTGGTAGACAGGTTCTCCAAGTATGTGACCTTCGTGCCTACAACGAAGATTGCCTGGCTGAGGAGACAGCCAAGCTATTCATGAAGCACGTGGTCAAGTATTGGGGAGTGCCACAAACGATCGTGAGCGATCGTGATCCTCGCTTCACGGGGCATTTTTGGTTTGAGTTGTTCAAACTGTTGGGGTTGGAGTTGAATATGTCGACAAGTTTGCATCCCCAAACCGACGGTCAGATGGAGTGGGTTAATGCACTCTTGGAGATTTATCTCCGACATTATGTGAGTACAACGCAAGTGAACTAGGCGAAATTGATCTACATAGCCCAATTCTCCTACAACTTGCGGTGGAGCGAGTCGACCGGTCAGAGCTCATTCGGGATTGCGACTGGGCAGCAACCAAATACCCCGAGCGCAATCGCTTCAGGTTATCGGGGGAATAGTCCACCCACGTTCAAGTTCGCCAAGATTTTGCAAAAGCAAACGGACTTGGCACGAGCGTGTCGACATAAGGCCTCCAAGCACATGAAGAAATCGGCGGATAAGAAACGATGGCACGTAGAGTTCTATGTTGAAGACCAAGTGTTGGCCAAGCTGCACGTGGTTCTTCGATACAAGGACGTGCATAAGGGATTGATCCATCGCTACGAGGGGTCATTTCGTGTGTTGCAACGGGTCGGGAAGGTCGCATACAAGTTGGAGCTATCACCAAAACTCAAGGTACATCCAATTTTCCATGTAAGTATGCTAAAACCTTTCCAAGTTGATGAGGAAGATTCGGATCGAGGGAAGTCACAATGGGCGCCACTCAGAGCAAAGACCTCGTATGACTGAGAGGTTGAGAGCATAATGGTGGAGTGAGTCATACGGAAGCGGTATTGTGCATCGAAGCGGGAGTACTTAGTCCGATAGAAGAATCTTCCGGAGAGTGAAGCAAGTTGGGAACCCGCAGAAGCTCTTTGGCAGTTCAAGGAGATAGATGCCTTTCATGCTGAAGACGCGACAAGAGCGTCGCCTGATTAGGTGGGGGAGAATGTCACGACCCGAAGGAATGCTGATCCAAGAGGGTTCTAAGGGACGAGCGTGACACATCCATGAAATGAGCGACTCTCGACTTGTATCCTCGAGCCTTAGAGTTTTTCCGAGTCTTCTAGAATACTCCTAGGGGCGAGTGATACGGTATTTGTATGCATATGTTATAAATGCAAGTAGCTGGTAGTTGGGGAGACGTGGTTGGTAGTTGAGAAGATGCAATCTTCACTGTTATATCGATGAGAGATCTACGAATACGGTTTGCCTTCCATTTGTATATATAGGGGTCTCCTCCCCTCATTGTAACCATCTCATTCACAAGTAATACAATCTAGAGCTTCTCTCTCTAGAGTTTCTCTCTTTACGATCCTTGTGAGTCAAGTGTGGGAAAGGTTGCTTAGGGGTAAAATTCTAAGGCCGCACGGGTCAGCCTACGAGGAATCGATCGGCTTGTGACACATGTCAATGTCATGTGCAAGCCTTAAAGTAAGAGAAGAAAAATGGACGTGGGACTCATGAACACAATTAATGAAGATGGGCGCCCTCCAACCCATGCATTTAAAGAAAGAATAACGTCCAACTTTATTTCTTCTTCCATGCTGCACATTTTCTTCATCTACTTTTTCAAAGAAGTACATAAAAATTTCCTAAATTATTCTTGTGCAACTATCTTCTCCTTATGTGCACACTTATAACCAATCAACGCATCATAATTTTTTTTTTTTTTTGGTTATTCAAGTTTTCTCTTAAATAAACACATCCTTAGGGTGATAATCAAAACATAAGATGAATTAGATGGGCAATACATACTTTTGGAAGCAGAATTATTTAGACCATCAAATACTCTTAGGGAAGTTCGAAGATGACATGCCAACTCCATGACTGAGCTTCTAGTGACAAGTGATTAACTGATATCTATTATGAATATAGAGGGCCAAGCAAATCAGTAAAATTGTTCTAAAAGGAAGGAAAAGGAATCAGATATCGAATTTGTGTGGTTCAATCTAAATATTGAAACTTACACAACGGAAAGAGTGGCACATAATTCCACAATAGAAATAAGTGATACACGGGCAATTTTACAATTACTCAAGCACTCAAACACTCACTTAGTATTTTCCGGTCTCCAATTACACTTAATAACTCATACAGTATTTAGCCCCTCACAATTCCTAGTGAAACCTCACTTAATGAATTAAACAAATTCTACTAACAAGAATTTAATTGGCTAAAATAATATAGGGTGTAAATACGAGAAATTTCTCCCTCTGTCGAGAGCTTCTGCCTTTTCTTCATGTTGGTTCACAGACTTCTTTCTTCAAGATCTTTTTTTTCGCTCTACCTCTTTCGTCTTCAGACATGCTCTCCATTTATAGTAGGATGGGTGTAAAGACAAGACAAACGATGCCTATCAAATCTTCAAGAATTCAATAAATTTAATGCAAAAAAGAGGGGTTGCCATCTTCCTTTTAGTGCTCCGTCTTCTGCGACATTAAATATAGAGAATTTGGTGCCGATCATGAAGAGTTCGCCCACCAAGGATAACAAAAGAGAATATGACATTCAGCGCCTACCAATATCTAAAGAGTGTTCATGAGTCCCACATCCATTTTATTTTCCCTCTCTTTAATGCATGCACATGACATAAAGAGAATATGACATTTAGTGCTCACCAATATCTATGGGTATGCATATTTATGTCATGTGCATGCATTAAAGAGAGGGAAGATAAAATGGATGTGGGACTCATGAACATAATTAATGAAGTTGGGCGCCCACCAGACCATGCATGTGAATGATGTCCAACCCGTTCTTCTTCCATATTGCATGTTCCTTTTCCCCACTTTTTTTAAAGAAGTAGACAAAAATTTACTAAATTATTGTTGTGCAGCTATCTTCCCCTTATGCACGCACTAATAACTGATTAGCGTGTGATAAATAATGGAGTCGAGTCTTGTATACATGCTTAAATTCGAGACATATTTTCAACAATTTTCACCTTGACTCGATGTTTAACCTAAGTCACAATCGCCTCAATGGACACCTTGCCATTACTCTTCTACAGCCTTAATGGGCTTAACCGCCATAAAGTGCTTCCAAGTTTAAGCCACGCTTAAACTTCACCATAATCGTGGACCTCATCAAGATGCCAACTCCAACTACATGATTATATTATCCAACATAACCTCTTGTATCACAGATAAAATAAAGCCATTACTACTTCCATATCTAAGAGAAGGTTGAACACGCACCTTTTCAAATCAACGGTTACAGCAATTGTTGACTCTACCGGCTCCACCTTGCTACAAGCATCATCTGTGGTGATTATTCCACTAGTACCGGCTACCTTAGGAGTTTCCAATTACAACTCCACCTTGAACTGAACATTGTCCAAATTTGTATTAGCATTGCTACAAACACTCCTAGCCAAAAGTACTAAAGACTTGTCACAGGTAACTTCTCTACTGTTAATAAGTCAATCTATATCTAGGCACCACAACTGATTGCGCCGCTCATCTTGTGCATAGCTATGGAATATGCATCTCGTTCTCTCATCGAGCTTATCATCACTTGAAAATAACACAGGCAACTAAACATTCTAAGAATAGAATAACTAACGACGTTACTTGACCACACTTCTTTAGGAGTCTAATATTTAATAGCAGTCGACGGGAATTTATTCATTAGGTAGCTTACCATGCTAAGCACATCAACCATAATTCTCCTAGCAACACTAACACTAGAGATTTTCTTATGGGCCTTCTCTAGTAATGATTTGCTAATCAATTTCGCACATTGTTGTGTTTTATCGACATTAATGCGGTGTTTTGCCATGTCCTCGTTTATGCAGAATTTATTTACCAGCTCTAAGTAGACCTTTATGCTATTGTCAGTCCGCACATGCTTGATTGACTTACTAGTCTTCATCTCGATCAAAGCTCTCAATCGCATGTTCCTAAAAACGACATCAAACTTGTGTATCGGCACAAACACCCAGGTCTTCCTTGAGCAGTCGTTAGGCTCTCGAATGGAAGCATCCGATGCTTTTGGGGCGAAACCTATCACTGTCTTACCTTGAAGTTCATACAGGTCACTATGCTTGACTCATTTATTATAACCAAGGCACCTCGAACAACCTTTAGAACTCCACCATCTGAAGAGTATCTACAACCAACTGAATCTAGGGCACCCAAGAAAATCAGTTTCTTTTTCAATTTTGAAACATGTCTTACTCCAGTCATTGTCCTCACAATACCATCATACATTTTAATTTAACATCACCAACTCCCACAACATCGCACTCAATATTATTCACTAATTGAACTTTACTACTACTCGTGCACTAATACGTGATAAACTAGTTTATATTTAGTATAGCGTGAAATGAAAAACCAGAATCTATTATCCACCTGTCAAATGACAAATCCACAATAACAGACAAGACGCAATCGATATCATCAAAATTATTCTCAGATATAGCTACAACACCATCTATAGACTCAACTCTAATTCCTCTACCCTTTTCATTTTTTAGCTTAAAACAGTCTCTTTTACAATGTCCACTATTGCCACAAATAGACAACCCTACTAGTCCTAAATTGATTACATCTATTTATATTCCTGCTAACACGAGTATTAATTCTTCCTCTACTATCACCTACTAAAGTAGCAGGTACAGGTTCACTAGATTCTTTCCTACAAATGTCTTCGCCTAGAATCAAATCGCGAACCTCATTAGATGTCAAGTTTCTTGACCTAAATGAATTACCGATAACAGTAACAGTAGTATTTCAACTATCAAGCAATGAGAATAATAGAATCAAAGCACGCACCTCATCTTTAAAGTTAATCTCAACCAAACTCAATTGGTTAATAATTTTATTAAATTTGTTGATATGTTCAGCAATCGACGTACCTTCGCCCATTTTTAAATTGAAACATATGTTGCATCAAATAGACCTTATTGATTGTAGTGGGTTTCTCGTACATATTCGACAGGACTTTCATCAGTCCTGCAATGGTTTTCTCCTTCATGATGTTCAATGCGACGTTACGAGCTAACACCAGCCAAATAACACCCATCACTCTATCTAACAATTCTCACTTGGCACCTTTCATCGAGTTTGGATTCTCCCTAGATAAGGGTAAGTGAAAATTTCTTATGTATAGATAATCCTTAACCCGCATTTTCCAGAAAACAAAATATTTCTTATCAAATCGATCGATTCTCACATTTCCTTCTTTCATCATTACCAATTCACTTCAAGTTAGTCGAACCGGCCTCTGATATCAATTGTTGTGAATATAAAGGGCCAAGCAAATTGGTAAAATTATTTTGAAGGAAGGAAAGGGAATTGGACACTGAATTTATGTGGTTCAGTCCGAATATTAGAACTTACGTTCACGGAAAGAGCAATACGGAATTCCATGATAGAAACAAGCGATACACTGAAAATTACAATCATTCAAGTACTCAAACACTCACTCAGTATTTCCTAACCCCCAATTACACCTAAAACTCACATAGTGTTTAGCCTCTCATAATTCCTATTGAAACCTCATTAAAGGAATTAAACAAATTCTACTCACAAGAATTTAAATGGCTAAAACACTACAGGGTGTAATTACAACATGAAACTTCTCCCTCTGCCGAAAGCTTTTGTCTTTTCTTCAGGAAGGCTAACACGACTTCTCTCTTCAAGCTCTTTCCTCTCGCTCTACCTCCTTCGTCTATGGACGTCCTTTCCATTTATAGTAGGATGGGTGTGAAGACAAGACAAACGACTCCTATAGAAGATCTTCAAGAATTCAATGTATTTAATGCAAAAGAGAAGGGCTACTGTCTTCATTTTAGTGCTTTGTCTTCTGGGCACATTAAATGCAGAGAATTTGATGTCGAGCATGAAGAGTTCGCCCACTAAGGATAACAAAAGAGAAGATGACATTCGGCGCCCACTAATATCAATGGGAATGCATCTTTGTGTCATGTGCATGCATTAAAGATAGAGAAGAAAAATGGATATGGGACTCATGAACACAATTAATAATGATGGGCGTCCATCAAACCATGCATTTAATGAATGATGTCCAACTTTCTTTCTTCTTCCATGCTGCATGTTTCCTTCCTCTAATTTTTTTAAGAAATAGACAAAAATTTACTAGATTATTCTTATGTAGCTATCTTCCCTTTATATGCACACTAATAATTGATCAGCATGTCATAGTTTTTTTTTTTTTTTTTTTTTGTTATTTAAGTTTTTTCTTAAATAAGCACATCCTTAGGATGGCAATCGAAACATTATATGGATTAAATGGAAACATTTGATGAATTATATTGGCAATGTAAAATTTCAGAAGCAAAATTATTTAGACTATGAGACGCTCTTAGTGAAATTTAAAGATGACATGCCAAATTCATGACTTAGCTTCTAGTGACAAGTGATTAACATGTACAATTTACGATTGTCATTGATTTTGTGATGAGGGAACGCTAGATTATAGTGATAAAAGTCAACCAAATAAGGGTGTGTTTGTTTTGCGAAAAACAATTTTCGGGAAAACGTTTCCCTCATTTTTCAGCATTTGGTTCATTTAAGAAAATGAGTCAACGGAAAATGTTTTCCTTCCAAAACTTAAATTCAGGAAAATGATTTCACCTTTAAAAGAATCGGAAAACGTTTTCCAAAATGTTTTAAGGTACTTGCTTAATGAAAATTTATTATTAAAAAATTTCTAATTAAAAATTTTGAATTGTTATTATTATATCTTTTCTTTTCTTTCTTTTTTTCTTTTCTTGTTTTCTCTTTTCTTTCTTTACTTGTGAATGTAAACCCTAACTCCTCCTTCCCTCTCTCCTTCTCCTTCACCCCCTCCCTTTCGTCACTTGTCGCCTCCTCCAACCCTGGCCTCTCCTGCGCTCCCGTTGGCTTTGCTCCCTCCTCTTCCTCTTCGTTGGCATCTTCTATACCTTCAATCATTTTTCAAATGCAATCCAAACACCAGAAAATATTTTCAGTCACACATCACCAAATAAATGAAAACTAACCGTTTTCTTAGAAAATGGTTTATTGGAAAACATTTTCCAAAAACGTTACATTTTCTGTGAAACAAACACACCCTAAGTCATTTTTTAATATCGTTCCTCATGAAGTGTCGGGGGTGTAACATGTATGCGAGATGAACAATCCAGATGTAGATATACAGGGGCCAGAGTTGGAGTCAACATGAATTGATGTGATTTGGCACGAAATTGGCTATTTTGAATAGTTTAAGCTGGTTAATACAAAATGAGAGGATGGGAACTACCCATTCTTCTTGATCAAGTCAACGACCTAACACAAAAGACCCTTTGACTTGGGGCTTAAAACGGGCTAAAAAGGCTAATCCGATTTTTTCCACAACAAGGCATTTGGATCCGCATTTGGCTGGGCCGGCCCTAAGCATATTTCCACCCTAGCTGTCTCGATTCTCTCCCCTTTTCTCATTCCTCTTTGAACTTATGAAGCACGGATACGTTGCTGGAGCTTTCATGTCATGTCCGACACGTGGTGAAGCGTGTCGGACACGTTGACATGCTCGGACACGCGTTGATGGCTTGTCGGATTTTTCGACACGTAATCAACTTTTCTCGACACGTTTCAATGCATGCGTCCAAGGGAGAGGATCGTTGAAGAAGATGATGAAGGGTGGAGGCGAGACCGGGGAGCGGAGGCAACGCCGTGACACATGTGAATGGGGTGGCGTGGGGTGGGGAGAGAGATAAATCGAGGGGGAAGGGGTTGGGGAAGAAATTGAGGGGGCATGTGGGGGTGATTGATGGGGGCAAGGGAGCAGGTGGTGGTGTGGGTTGGGGATGATCGATGGGGGCGAGGTGATTGATGGGGGCGGGGAAGCAGGTGGTGTCGTGGGGAAGGGGAAGAGAGAGAGTAGGGAAGAAACCGAAAGGGGGATTTTGGGGGTGGCATGGGGGACTAGGGAGAGAGAAATGGGGAGGGCAAATGACTTTTGGGGGTGAGAATGTAGAGGGAAAAAAGAGAGGGAAATAATTTTTGGGAGGTTTTTGTGGGGGATAACTTTTGAGCGGCAAAGTTATTTTTGTTATAAAAATAAATAAATAAGTTAAAAAGTGATTTCAAAAAAATAAAAATATTAAATGTTAAATAATGATAAATTTTGATGATTAAAAAAGATCATAGTTTTATTTAAATAAAGTTGATTATATTTTTTGTTAGTCATTAGTCTTATCCATAATTTTTTTTAAAGTTAAAAATATGTTCTCAAATATGGTTAAGCATTAATTATGAATGTCTTTCAAATTTTTTATGAATTCAATAATAACATATCCCAATGTGTCGAAATTTTCTATTTTTGAGAAATGGCGTGTCGACGTGTCGTATCGTGTCGTGTCGCGTGTCCGTGCTACTTAGCTTTGAATAACATGAATGCCCCAACAAAACATTTGTCGTTTTCAAATGAAAACATTTCCTTATTAAAGGCACTCGTTAACAAGACAAAGAAGAATTCACATGAAACCTTTTTTATTATTTTTTTTTGGGAAAAAATCACGAAAAACCCCAAATTTTACCTCGTGTGACATATTTACCCCAAACTTTTTTTGTGTCGTGAAAAACCCCAAACTTTCCAAACCGTGACACATTTACCCCAAACTTTTTTTTGTGACACCAAAAACCCTAAACTTTCCAAGTGTGACACATTTACCCCAAAATTGAAGGGTATTTTGGTCTTTTCATTTTTAAAATTTTTTTCTTTTTTTTTCTTTCTTCTTCTTCCCTCCGCCGACCCGCCATGGCCGGCGGAGGGAAGCCGGCGTCCGGCGAGGGTCACCCGACGTCGGCGAGGGCGAGGGCGGCCCTCGCCGGCATCGGGCGAGGGCCGCCCGATCCCGATCGCGAGGGAACCCCTCGCCCGACGCAGCGAGGTGGCCCTCGCCCGACGCAGCGAGGGCACCCCTCGTTCGACGCTGGCGAGGGCCGCATCTGGCGTCGGGCGGCCCTCGCCGGCGTCCGGCGAGGGCGGCCCTCGCCCGACGCCGGCGAGGGCCGCGACGCCGGCGAGGGCCGCCTTGCCCTCGCCGGCGTCGGGCGACCCTCGCCGGACGCCGGCGGAGGGAAGAAGAAGGAAAAAAAAAAGAAAAAGAAAAAAAAGAAACTAAAAAGACAAAAATGCCTTTATGGAGTAAATGTGTCACGGTTTAGAAAGTTTGGGGTTTTTCACGGCACAAAAAAAGGTTTGGGGTAAATGTGTCACACGGAGCAAAGTTTGGGGTTTTTCGTGATTTTTTCCTTTTTTTTTTTTTTTTTTTTTTCCTTGCTTGGCTACCTTAACCCGGTGGTTAGCAGAGCAACGACACCGACCTGATTTCTATTACTTGGGTTGAGATGTGGTGATCCATTCGTACACCTTTGGTGGATTAAGTAGTGATGACTTAAACTGAATTTCTTGTAACAAGAGTAGAAACCTCATCAATTGGAATAATCGAGCCGATCACCCTTCTCCACTGATCAAGGGCCTAATTCCCTTGAAAGCCCTCAAGATTTTTTGTTAAAAAAAAAACACACAAAACTTAAGGTCCAATTTCAAATTTGCCCAAAACTTTTTCTGTGTCTTTTAAGCCACAAATTTTAGGTCCGGTCCCAAATCTATCATGAATTTTGTTTTGTCTAAAATAAATCACTAACTTTTAATCTATTTTCAAATCTACCCAGTGGTATAGTCCCAACTTAATGTGACATCTTCACATCAAAATAATTTTACATCAATAACGTGAAACCGTTCTAGGATATGAAAATTAGGGACAACTAACGATGATTTTTTGGGCAAAGGGCTATTAAGAGCAGATTTGAGACTTAAGCAAAAAATTGACGATTTTTTTATTAAACAAAAAACATTTGGGATAAAGTTGGAACTGAACCTAAACTGTAGACAAAAAACATTTTTCATGCATAATTGAGATTAGATTTAAAGTTTATGATTTTTTAGGAAATTAGGCCATCGATCGGGTGACGATGAAAGCATGAGCCATATCAACGGGCCACACATCCTTCTTAATAGCCTCTATTTTGATATTGTTATTAATAGTTTTTATAAGGTCGTTTTGACAAACTCTATTTGCTTTTCATAAATACACTAGGGTTTCGTCCAGACAAAGACGCATCAAAGCCTACATCGCACATCAGCAATCATTATCAAACATGAAACTCAGACGTGAACTCCACTTCCTTGTACAAAGAGTAACAAGTACATCGATTTTTATTTACTTTATCAATGTCGCAATAACCTATACTGAGTAGGAGCCTAATATGTGCTTTGACAACCCCTTTTCAACCACTTCGAGATTTCTCGCTGTTGATCTTGATCAGCCCATCCTTTCATTCCATTTGCTTTGACAATCCCATTTTGCAAATCGCTTGATTTAGGATTTACAGTGAACTCGAACGCGTCCAGTCTCCCTTTACCCTAATAGTTCAATTTCTTTTGAATTTACTTGGGACTTTTTGGGCAATCGTACAGTGGCAAGAAGGTAAGGAAGATGGATTTTTCTTGGAGATATTGCCTCGACAAGAGAGAAAGAGACAGAAATCAAGCCAGCATGGACTCACAGATCATGTTCTTATCCAGATAACAAGACCGACGCAACAACGACTGCACTTCTGATTCAGCGCACGTCGTGTCTGGTGGTTGCCAAACAACCGATAGAGGTTAGTCATATTGCTCGGAGAAGTGCCTGGAGAGACATATCAGCGACAACCATGATCCATCAATCAATTTGTGGTTCTTTTGCTGCGGATTTGGTGAGCGCCCTAGCAAAGCTTATATAGCCACTTTCCAAAGCAATTGGGGCCATATCACTTACTAACAACGTACATAATCACTTTCATGTTATTCATACGTTCTTTCGGAAAAATGTTTCCTAAGCAGTTAAAAAATAGGACAATTTTGTATTTATAGCATATTACAGGCAAGAGACCAGGTGGCACCACACGTCAACAAGATAATTGAGGAACAAGAAAAACAAGTGGAATAACATTTACGCAAAAAATTAAGTGGAAGTGCCGAGATTTGAACCGTTGATTTATTATGCTCAAATATCCTATTAGACAAATCATTTCTTGTGGAATGTTAAAGTGTTAGGAAACAAACCAACAATTTTAACGATATCAATATTAGTGATCTGAATATACAAGTTGATTATCTGTCTTATAACGAGCCAGAACAGTGAACTATACATTGCTCAACCATGATCCAAGTAGAAAACAGAATGTAAAGGTAGCAGATGCATGAGAAATCGAACGTGAGAGCACATCCGTTACGTACATGGGTGTGCACGATCGAGCCCTATCTATCAAGTAGGGAAGACTGGCCAAGCCAGGGAAGGACCACTAAAGATAGGGTAATCCATGAGAAAATGAAGCCATCCCATTAATTAATTCTCTGCAGCTTCCATTCCGAACCCATCCATGAGTCAGCCGATGACGTGGATGCATGAATTTTCCTAAGTATCTGGAAGTTCGAAACGGGAGTGTTCATTTCATTCAATGAATCATCCTCATCATCACATATTAAATGATGACGGGGTCGAAAAGTGCATTCAATGGGTGGTCCGAGCTTGCGCATGTCCGTGTGGGTTGCTCATCTTTCTAAAATAATGAAATGGTAGGGTTGGGGACTCCCAACGAGCCACGAAGAGCTATGTGTACAGAAGAGGTGAGGGAGGGAGATGGTCAGCTGTCAGTCGATGTTAATATCGATTTGATGGGAGACAACGAGCAGCTTTGAATGTATATTGACTGTCTGCCCACTGAGTCAAGGCCAAGAGGGCAAGTTGAGTCCACAAAATCCGATTACGGGAATGCTAGTGACAAGTACCCTAAGACTTTGCCGAGGATGCTTCTGCTAGAAGGAATAACTCACCATCAATGTCCTTTGCAGAGGGTATGCTTTTCTCCGGACCAGAGAGATGAGCTTGATTTAGTATTCATATACGAAAACTTAATTTAGGAAATAGAATCGCAATGACAAGTGTCATGAGTGATGTGCCCCTTTTTTTTGTGTTGCAGTCACGTGATTCTTGAAGGAATTTTCTTTTTATCTTTGATACAATGATAAAAAGAGTGATTTTTTTTTTGGTAAAGATAAAAAAAATAAAAAATAAAAAGAGTGATTTTCATACACTCAATTTATAATAATTCTCACACATTCATCTTAAGCTCTTTTCATGTCAAAAATAGGGTTGAAAACACATGTAAATCACGTTGTGATAACATTGCCATGTGCCATCAAGTATCGATAAATAAATTATTCTATAGTGTCTTTTGAAAAAAAAAAAATTGATAGAATGGAAAATAAAAGGATGCAACCCTATATCAACTCTACATCATTCATGCAGCTGTTTTCTCTCTAAACTCCATGGATTGAACAATTAATGCAAATAATGCATATAAACATGGACAAAGAAGGATCTCAGCCCTTATAGTTTTCACTATATATCTACAGCAAGCTGAATGATAATTTGGTACTAAGGAGTAGGAAGAGAACATTATTTATCTACAGTCCAGGTTTAGATGCAGAAAGCACACCGGAGGCTCACATCATCCGTATGTATAAAAAAAGTAAAGGAGATTAGTTCTGTTTCATTCCTTAAATTGCCAGCGCCTTCGTGCCAGCGCTTCCTTGAAACACTGCTCCGTAAAGAATATTTAGGGCTAAGATTTATGTATATTCCCTCTTATTGCAGCTATAATATGCAAAAGTGGACCTTACCGTGACATAGTCCTGTTGTCAGTCAAAACGAAATTCTATTCTAGCGAGCCTAGAATCAGCTCACTAACCACGGTCTCTTTTTTGGCTTTTTCTGGATATTTTTTGTTCAGGTTTTACTAGCAAACATTTCCCCAGTCTTCACTGTGGCTAGCAATATCTTAGAAAAGTTGCATAACATTCCGCATAGAGACAACCAACAAGGAAAAGCAAACATACTTTTGACGACTACAAGTTCAGTGTATAATGATTTCGGTTTCTGATGATGCACACAGATTTTTTCAACTTTAGTGGAAAGATTGTTTCAATTTCTCTACCAAGATGCTTCTGTACAAGATTCGCCATGCTAATAGATAAAATCAATTGCTAAAATATGCATATGCACGGACATATCACGAGGACATGTCCTACGCAAGTGATATACACTTCCTAAGAGTTAATAGGAAAAAAAATGTCTCTTTTTCCCTTTAAGAGAAAGCATTCCCCAAAAGCAAAGTCTTAGCATACATTTCCAGCACAACACCTCATTTATCCCTAGTAGTTGATGATGCTTTTCCAGCAAATGGACCTAAACAAGTAAACATTAATGCTGATGCACGTTTGTGATCGATAAGATCAGATATCATGAATATATGCTTCACTGCTTGATTTGTTTCTGTTTATCAATTTCAATCAGCTGCAAAGAAGGAAGTGGAATCCGTGAATGTTACATTAGCCTGATATTCAAATCCTGATGAAGTTCTCAAAAAAATAGTCTTTCAATCTCAGATATTCGAATGTATATAAATCCTAATATGACCAGATGCACATAAGGATCATATATATCTGCTATACACCACTGATCAGATGCCCTATCATTTACAGCAACCATGTGCATTAACTTTTATATACCGCTAATAAAAATCATGATGCCAGACTTCTGGTGTATGAGATTCAAAGTGATACAATTAGGCAGGCAAACTGTACACAAAAGCCAACTCGGCAGAACAATGTTACTCGTCTCTCAGTAGAGTACAGGAAGAATGTGCGAAAATTAATATATCACATTCACATATTCTAATGAAGCATTGTCACCAACATTACCAACTCCTGGCCAAAATTGCCTGGAAGAAGGACCTGCTGGATGTAAAGACATCCTCATGATTCATGTCATCTAGAGGAAAGGTTCACAAAACTAAGATTCACGGAATCACTCCAATCTGAGAATAATCAAGTCATTAACTTCATCAATTTCTGTTGCAGCTCAGACAAATTGCCATTTCCTCCTTTGGTTACCTGCATAAATAACCCCAATATAGGATAGGAGCTTCATCAATTAGTGGGTTAAAAGGAAATTTCAAATGAAACCCTAAAAGTATTGGCATTATATGCATTCGTTGAGGGATAATTATTGAGGCTTAGGGGTACCTCGGCTTTGATGGAGTGAAGAATCCTTTCGCTCACTTGCGTTGAATTGCAGCTGAACACGTTTACTCCCTCTTCGGACAACGCTTTGAATGCTCTTGATAAGGGGAGCCCTTGTTGCGAGGCGGTGTTTATGAGAATTTCCACTCCTGCCATGCAAGCCTGGACCATCACAGTGTCACCCTGAGAGCAAGCAGTTCTTGAACATTCAGGTGTCTCTTTAGGAGCACCCGAATCAGACAGTCCCTTCAGCTCGTCTCTCCTGTCACTCAGCGCTTGGATCTTGTTCTGCATATGCCTTATGTAGTTGACTGTCTCATGAATGTGATCAGAAATAGATCTCTTTCCCTGCAAAAAGTGTCCTATCCCATTAAAAGGCAATTTAAATCCACGCAAAAGACAGCACAGAAAGTGCTGTATTGCACAAACTTTAGCAAAAGAATTCGTAAAAATGAGTACAGGAGAACTAACCTTAAGAAATTCAATTGGGAGTTGTTTCCTTAGAGATCCATAAAGGGTAGCCATTTCTTGCCTCCTTTGCCTCTCAATATCTCTGTGTACGACTTTCTTGTTCTTGCTTGTGTTGCCATTAGGCTTCGCACCAGCCGTGGGTTTATCGAACACAGAAGACGTTTTATTACCCTGTCGGCCATGATCGTCAAGCGTCTCGCCGATGAAGAAGTTCCCATCTGGAGGAGAAGAAAGTTGGTATAGGATATCATCGTAGTTATCGACTTGATGATGTTGCTGGTGGGAATCAAAGGAAGAGCATTGGAAGAACTCATCAGTTTGGTCAAATGGGATCGTGGTAGCAAAATAGCTCATGTTTGGGGAGCTCTCTCTCTCTCTCTCTCTCTCTCTTTTCTCTATATCTCTCTCTCTCTCTTTCTATTGAGGTATTCTCTCTTTTATAATCGGGATGCTGCGGACATGTTTTTTTTGGGCATGATGAGATCTTTGATGGGCCTGATGCTTCAAGATTTTGTGGTTTTTGATGGACAAATGTGACTTAAGAAATGATCTGAGTGTGCTGCTTCCTAAAATAAAGCTTTAATATTCGACCCAAAAAAATAATAATAAAGCTTCACTATCTTTCTTCTGGAACTGTACATTTGGGGGACTGATCGACGCCCACATCATATTCACATGTAGAAAATCAGAATATGTTATTTCATGCTGATATAGACTTGGGTCTGATTCAATTTTTGGATCTCACACATTTCTATTGGTCCCTCCAAAGAAATGAGAGTTGATAAATATATCTTCATCTTGATTTATAGTATGTTATACCATAAAAACTTTCAATTGGTACATCTATAATAAATTTATTAAAATTAATTTTTTTATCACGAAAAACCCTAAATTAGTACATTCGTAATAAATTTACCTCAAACTAATATTTTGACCATCAAACTCCAAACAATTTCATGAGTGACAAATTTATCCTCTGTTAATTTTTATTAAATTTGATTAATATTATTGAAAATCACAAAGTGATATACTTATAACAAACGGAGGATAAAACCTTAAACTAGTATATTCGTCAACTATCACATGTTAATCAACTTAGTAATTTGAGTATAAAATTTAACAAAAAATAATAGAAGGTAAGTTTATTGCTTGTGTACTAGATTAGGATTCACATGTATCAATTTGTAGTTTTCCTTAGTGTCAACCCACATTATTTTAAATATCTTAGCACTTTTTTTCTGCTTCAAACAGCATATCCTCATATTTAATTTCTCTTTTGGGTTGCTGAAAAAGAATTAAAATACGAAATCATCTACTTGCAGACACTTTTCTGACAAATATGGGAAATTATTCTAATTATTAAGTACATGTTTCCTTCTGATCATTGGATGTGTGGGGCTAAGTTCAAATCACAAGGTGATCATCCCCTTTATTTGGAGAATCACCAGAGCCACCACTTCGAGCAGCTAGTGATGACCAGCATATGGTGGGCTGGAAAGTGGTGTGTACGGATACCAACAGAAGAGAAGAAAACATGAGGCATCAAAAATCTCTATTGGACAGTAAGAAAAATGGGAAGATAACGTCTCTTAGTTGAGCAAAAATGTTTTATGTGAATTTATCCACAAAATCACACAGGTGGAGCCAGGGTGTTAATTTGTATGCATTTTCGAATTAAAAAATGCAAGTACGTACATTTATTCCATAAGTAAATCCCTATCGCGTGCGTATTAACGTTTCTTGATTTTTCATGATGCTCATGAAAAAAGATTTCCTAATTGACATTGGATAAAATAAAAGTCGAGTGAAAAAAAAAAAAAAAAAAAAAAACCTACCCTAATTTGTGGATGGACTTGGTAAAATCTGAGAAGTTTCTTAGGGAGACAACATTATGGGCATGGATTTCTTGCCAAAATGAAATGATGCGAAACAACAGTGTTTTTATGTTTTGTTAAAGTGATCATTATTGAGACGAGGGAGCAGGATTAGGTGGGACAATTTGATGATGAGGACGTGGGTCCAGAGTGTTTAATGCGTCGAGAAATCAAAATCAAGAAAATCTGGCCTATGGGAATGCACGACAACACACGTGGGAACGATTTCAGGAGAAGCAGATCACCAGAAATGGCAGGGTCGTTTGGTTCGCTCTCATAAGCTACTTTAATTGTTATATCAATCATGATTTTATCATTTTGATCACCCGTACAGATTTAAAGAGATATGCCAAAGTTGACATGATCAAGAAAATCGGTCTGATGGGATCACTTGATCGAACCATCGTTAAAGAACGAAATATAATGAAATTATGCATAATGACTTGTACAATTAATTAAGGTGATTGGAGAGGTTCATTCAAAGATAATGAGACCGATACGCTGGAAAATAAATAACAACACTATTGTAATATCTCCCCAATATCATTTCTTGTGATAGTGGTTTATACTTTGCACTCTTGTATACATTGGTTAAAAATCGGTTACGATAAAAAGTGGAGAAGTTAGGGGTAATCCACTCATATTAGGAGTTGAAATCAATCTAAAATTTACATTGTACACTGAGTGCATTTTTTTTTTTGTAGAAAATAAATAATTTGGAAAACATTTTCTTAAAAATAATTATTTATATCGCTTAAAATAATTAGTAAATGATCGTTCGTGAAAATTTTTGGATATAAATTGTTATCGATAATGAAAATATTTCTTAATGACTAATTATTTCAAACGTTACAAGATATTGTTTTTATGAAAAAAAAAGATTCAAATTATTTGTTTTCCACAAAATAAACCAAGCTAAAATCTCGCATTACGCATTTATAGATTTGACGTAGGGTGTGATATCATATTTATATTCTAATATTCCCCATCACACTTTGGCTAGACTTTGAACTCGAGATATCTTACTCTAATACAATGTAAGATTTTGTGAGACTCATAGCAAATTATTTTGAAAGTTCAAGTTATTAAATGAATGCATGGTTTGATATTTAAATATTCTAACAAGATCATTACCCATCCATAAATGCTCTGTGGAATGTGTTAGATCTCTACACAAGTCTCTTGATTGACTATTCATCAGATGAATTGAATTCTTAAATGAGTTGTATTTGTTGGGAGAAAGAATGTTTGGGATGCTCCATTGCGTAAAGGTTGTGTTCCTGTATTCCTATCATTTGATTTGATTTGAAGGGCCACATTACTAAGGAGGCTCCGAGGTGGTGCAGAGAAGTCAATTCAAAAACCATGCATTTATTCGATTTCTAGACTCACTAGAAAGCTATTCAATTGAATTCACATGTATGTAAATATAGCAAAATAGAATGAAAGCGGTCCACCATTTCTATCTAGACTTTATGTCTTTGTGATAGAGCAAACACTAGCTAGTTAGGCGCAACATCACTTGCTAATTAAGTTATGTCGGCAAAGTTAAGTTCGGCTTGTATCACCAGCTTATAATCAGTTTTGAGCATGCCTCCTGGTCTCAAAGAGAGACACGTTTAATGTTATCCTTGTTACTAAGTTCTCACGCAAGAGTTTAACGATAAGAGTTTAAGATAAATAAGTTTTGAGGACGCATGTTCTTAGTTGTTTGCTGGAATTACAGGTATTATGATGCGAATATACATCATGAATAAGATTTTTCTTTTGGATCCTTAAAAATTCTGGTGTATTAACTTGTTTAGTCACATACCCACTCGGATAGCTCGTGTTTTTATCTGGTCAATGAAGTTATTTAGATGGGATTCCTCGTTATGATTGGACTAACCGTTTTCCCTATCAACTTAAGGCCAATAATGATCCCGTGTAAGCCGGTCTTTATCGGCGTAAGAAGGGTTATGATCGGAAGTGAATCGTATGGGTAATCGCTGAACTGAAAAACTGACATAATAACGAGAATGACATGTAAGAGAAAATTGAGAGGGAGCGCTAAGATTAAAACTATTGACATATGCTCCGGTACCAAGTTAAATTTATCGCATTTTTCCAAATAATTTAAGATGTTAGGAAGCGTGCAAACAATGTATTATAACAGCTTACTTAATAGTTATAAAAATGATATGAATGATGTCACAAAGCATTAGTTCTTCATCTAATTTGAGCGTTTCATACACTACCTTATTTCTCTACCACATGATGAGAGGCGGGTTATTCACGGATTCAACATAGGTTTTGATTGGAAAATATAATCTTGATAGTACCTCATGTTGTTAATACGTTGATCTTAAAATAATTTTGATGTTACCTAATTATTTTGTTGGATGTGATTTTGAATCGATTTTGTATTTCACGTGTAGGACTTGACTTATATCGAGCTAGGAGTATTTGCAAAAAAATTATATATATGGTAGAGGTATGTCATGGTTCGCTTTCTAACAACTCCAACTCTTTTGACAAATGATTTTCTAACCTGACAAATGATTTTCTAACCTGCCAATACAAGTAATCATAAGAAATGCTAGGACTCCATTTCCTAGCTCCACAAAAGCCTAGTTGGTCCAACAAAAATAAAGTTAAATGGGCTCGATTGTCGAATATCTTCTCTCTTAACATGCTTCCCTGTCAGAAATTAACCTTTATTTTCTTTTTTCTTTTTTTTGTTGCACTGCAAAATTCAACTTCTATTCCAAATTGGCATTGTTTTCACACAATTTAAAACCACTTTGTGCAATTCCGCCATTTTCTATTGGCATTTGGTATATGTAGATCCTCACCAAATCAAAGAAGTCAAAACAAAACAAAAGAATTCTAAATAGGCCACGTGAGTTATATGGGACAACATCATTCACAAATAATTACGAAGAGCGTTATCAACATATACTATATTTTATCTGTTAAAATAATGAAATGAAATCTGCTATATCTTTTAGTGGTGGCAGATTATTAGATCCTTGATTGCGACATTTTAATGTCCCCTATTAAAGTTTCCCATCTAAGACATGTAGACTGCCCAATTTGAAAGTGCACGATTGACTTTGCAAAAGAAATTGGCAACATCGGTATGAAAAAGAACAGAAAGATTCAGGCCACCCCTATCATTTTAGATGATATGATTGGAGGATATCATTGGAAAACAACTATTTCATAACAACACGTATAAATTACATCAGAAATTATTTGATACCGAAGTCACTGGCGTGAATAGAATTAATCTTCATAAACGATTTGGGAATATTAAATTAGGAAAAGAATAGACATGATTACCCAACTAGGAAAAACCACGTAGGGTGTCTTTTTAAAAGAAGAGGAAAGTTGTCATTTTCACATGATCGTATGTTCATTTGTCAACTTGAGCAATTTGCGCCCTTCGTAGACTAGGACAATCATAAAGTAATTAACCTAATTAATTAGTCAATTAAGCAAAAGGGTCCAAACCAAACCCGGCAATGGAGATAGAGAGATAGGGAAAGAGATTCCCGCTTTTGAAGCAATAATTTCGAGTCACAGTCCAAATAATTATCAGGAAATATATCTCCGAAAAAGTCCTTTTTCTTATATTTATTTATTCTTGTGGCCGCCCAACATTGTACGCAAAATGACCCAGTCAAAGTTCTTTGACAGTGGATCCACGACCATGACAACAAATTAATGTTTAACTAGAAGAGAAAAATATGAACATGGCCAAAGAAAGACCGGGTGAAAAGGCGCACGTGAAAACAATTTCTTTTCCTACACTTTCTATTGAAAAGGACTTAGTTATTCTGCGGCATGAAGAACATGTTTTTCATTGCTCAAGGTAAATAATCATGGAAAATGTGTTATGGTATGTGTGTCACTCGTTAATCATATCAGGTGTGTAAATCATTTGATAATGCAGCGCTGACGATGTTTCCAAGTGCAAAATTTGGATACAACTAACTTAAATTGAAAGAAAGATGTGAGGTGATGTTTCTATCAATCAAGATGAGTTACTATGCACATAATGGAAAGGTGTAGCGACCTATAATAGATCCACCAAAGTACCGTATCTAGTGAAAGATTTTCTGTGGGATCACTGATATTATAAAAACAAGTGATTTGATATTTAAAATACACTAATCTCGCACACTAATCTCGCACACGTAGGTTGGATTTTGATATAAACTAAAGGTGAAATTATATAGTACGTGAAACAAATGAGGAGTTCATAAAGAATTGAATTCGGGATTTCTGTTTCAGTACTATAAAGTATTGTGTAAGACTACTACCAATTACTGTAAAAGCTTAAATTATTAGATGAATGGGTGAGTTAATATTAAATATTCTAACATTAAGTAAGAAATAATTGATGGGTGATCTCACAAACTTGATTACTAGGATTTCTCGATAGTCATTCAGCTAAAATAGTGAAGTGGGTGATAAAAACGATGATTTAGTTTTTAATTCTTGGGAGACAGTATCCAAAGCTCTCCAGAACCATCTGGCATCTACTGCAAATGAATTTTTTAAGGTATGTGCAGTAATCCATGGATTCGGCCTCTGGAAGATCAATATTATAAAGGGGGGTATTCTGAATTTTCGTACTAAGCTTGTGAAACGATGTGAAAACACAGAGAAATGGCGATCTAAATTAATGAGAATAGTTCTTGATGGAGTAGGATTTGGACATAGTTTGTCCGAGAAAGAATGAGAACCCAAACCCAGTGTAGGTGGCCTTATATATAAGGAGAATTACCAAAAAAATCTTAAGCCTATTGTAATTGTGTCAATTTAGTCCTAATTTTTTTTTTTGCCAATTTAATCCTAAACCTTTTATAATTTGGACAGTTGGCCAGCGAATACTGATGTGGTAATTTTTTTTAAATTTTTTTTGAATTTTTGAATTTTTATTTATTTATTATTTTTTTCCCCACTTTCTTCCTCCTCTGGCAGGCCGACGTCAGCCAGAGGCAAGGGCCAGTGAGGTCAGCCTCGCCAGCCACTGAGGAGGCTCGCCCCCACCGACCACTGGCAAAGGCAAGCCTTGCCCAGCGACGATGAGGCCGCTGTCGCCACATCTGGTGAGGCTCGACCTCGCCCAACCATGGCGAGATTGAGCCTCGCCGTCCCTGGGCGAGGAGCCTCGCCGTCCACTGACAAGGTCGACCCTCACCTTGGTTGGGTGAAGCATTTGCCTCAATCTCCTTTGTTCCATCCGCTTGCATATAAAGATGTGCGCATCGGGCTACTAGATTTGATTGAATCGAAGAGAAAACCCTAATCGCGTACCAATAGAGAGAGAGAGAGAGAGAGAGAGAGAGAGAGAGAGAGAGAGAGAAAGTCTGCGATGGGCAGCGGCGGCAGCGGTCAGGAGGAGTACAAGAAGCCCTCGCTCGGCCAAGGTGAGGGTCAACCTCACTAGTGGCCAGCAAGGCTCCTTGCCCAGGGATGGCAAGGCTCGACCTCGTCATGGTTAGGTGAGGCCGAGCCTCGCCAGATGTGGCGACAAGGGGCCTCGTCGTCCCTAGGCGAAGCTCGCCTTCGCCAGTGGCTGGCCAAAAGAAGAAAATGTGAGAAAAAAAATTTAAAATTTTTAAAAAATAAAATAAAAAATTTTAAAAATTTTAAAAAAATTTTAAAAAATTGCCACATTAGTGTTTGCCGGCCAGCTGTTCCCGATCAGTGTCCATGTCAACATCGGCCGGCCAATTTTGGCCGGATGAATTGAATTGGCACAATTGTAAAAGATTTAGGACTAAATTGGCCAAAAAAAAAAGGACTAAATTGGCACAATTATAATAAGTTTAGGACTTTTTTGGTAATTCTCCCTATATATATAGAGGGTTTTACATGTATTGTGCATAAATAACTTTATTCGTTGACCACACAAACTAACTATATGGATAAATAGGATGAGACTTAGTTACAACTTACATCTATCCTAACATGTTTTTCTCATGCCAAATTTCACTATTGTTAGGGGCTTTTTGCATTCATATTATGTGTACTTTCCATATAGACTCTTATTGCTCTTGTTTGTTAATCTCCAAGTCATATGTATATAAAGTAAGTACTATATATTGAGAATGTGTCTCGAGTTTGAGTAGATTTTTTAATTTGAGTAGGTTTCAACATCTTATAAAAGAGCTTTCTTATACATACATATGTATGGACATACACACATACATACATGTAAATTCTACTCTAATATCATATACAATAGAGTAAATAAGAGAAGTATCGGATTTTCTCTCCATAAAATTTTTGGGTGAGTTCTCTGAAATAGATTGTGAGATGATACTTGTGGTCTGCTACAGGTGTAATTAGGGGCTAAGAAACATTCAAACGATTATGAACTTTGTATTCTCTAGAATCATAGTGGATTTCAAGGTGATTGACTCTCCCGTGGAGAATGTACGCTTGAATCGAACCACATGAAGCTCTAGTGTTCATTATCGCTTTTCTTTGATTTTTCTTGTAATGTCATTCTCTGGCATTTTACTTGAATCGGAAAATCCATTGGCTTCCACATTATTTTCGTAACAAATGGAATTAAAGCTAAATTGAAGAGTTTTTAAAGTTGATTTGGGTCTCTTACTTGTCTGATCACCGTCTAGAAATTTTGTTATTGCAATTATGCTTGGAGCAAAATTAGAGATTGAGAAGTTCAATGGGGAGGGAAAATTTCCAGTTGTGGAACATTAAAATGCACACCTTGTTAACAACCTAAGGTTTGATGAAGGTATTGGATGGTAAGGATAAATTACCATGAATGATGAAAGAGGCCGACAAGGTAGAGTTGATGAAGAAGGCAAATATAATCTTGTTGAATTTGTTGGATGAGATATTTATTAAGTGGCCAAAGGGAAGAATGTTACAGCATTATGGACAGAACGCAAGTCACTTTATCTTATGAAGAGGTTTTTAACAATCGCTTGTATATGTTAAAAAGTAATTGTTTCAATCCATTAGAACCTATTTAGATCAAATTGACAAATTCATGGCAAATTTGAAGAACATTAACTTGATGAGAAACAATGCATCATATTGCTAGCATCTCTGCTGGATTCTTTTGAGCACTTTACTAATTCATTGTTATAAGGGCACACCATAATTACTTTGGAATAGGTAAAATCTCCATTGTTTTTAAAGAAGCGACAAAAGAAATTATTAGACGATAACAAGGCATAGGATCTGATCTAAATAAATTATCTAGCATAGAGACCATTGTAAGGAGTCTGGAAATAGTAAATGGAAGAATCATTCTAAGTTAAAGTCCACTATTCAAAATTGTTGATGCTATCATTGTAAAGAGTGAGGGCATTATTAGAGAGATTGTCCAAAGTCTTGGGGTAAATGAGTTAAAGTGGAGTCCGCAGGCGATGGTAATATTGTTACCTTAACATATAACAATTTCGATGATGTCAAGGATGTGTTAATAGTCACCACGAGTTCATTGGTAATGATTGGGTGCTTGACTCTAGATGTTCTTATTGTTAGACTTCTCATAGACACTTGCTTACTACCTATTAGTACATGGAGGGTGGTAAAGTGTTTATGTGAAACGGTGCTACTTGTGAAGCAGTGGAGATCGAACCAATTTAGATTAAGATGCGTAATGGAGTGGTGAGACCATTGATTGAAATAAGCATGTACTAGAGCTGGGAAAGAACCTCATCTCATTAGGTGCTATTGACAAGTTTGGATATCGGATCTCTAATGAATTGTGGAGTTTTGAAGGGTTCTTGAGGTGTACTTCCTATGATATGAGGTAAGATAGACTACTGGTTGTATATGCTTAATTGAATAATAGTGATTGGCTCGTCTACTAGATTCTTTTAGGCTTTAAGTTAAGGAACAACAGAGAAGTGACACATGAGACTCAAACAAATAAGTGAGAGAAAGAATATTATTCTGAGTTAGAGGGTCTATTGAAGGTCATTGGATCGAGAAGATGAACTTTTGTGAACATTACAACAAGAGTAGTCAACAAAGAGTGAAGTTCATGGATCTTGGAGATTGAAAGTTGCATAAACTCAAACTTACGGGGACCCTCTCAAGTTCCATCTCGGGGTGGTGCCAGGTATATGTTGTCCTTCGTTGATGAAATTTTGAAAAAAGTCTGAATTTTCCTTCTTAAGCGCAAAAAAGAAGTGTTTGGTCGGTTCAAGTTATGGAAGGTAAAAATTGAAAAGCAAATAGGAAGGAAGATCAAATGCTTGAGAATTGGTAAAAGGGTTGGATTTTTGTTCAAAGGAGCTTAGTTAGTTTGGCATGAAGAAGGTACAGAGAAACATTGCACTATTGCCCATACGCCATGGCTAAACGGAATTGCAAAACTAATGAACAGAATTATATTGGAGAGAACTTGCTCTTTATTCTCCAATGCTGAATAAAGTGAAGATTTCTATGTCAAAATAGTGAATATCATTGGTTGGTGAACAAATCACCATCACTTGCCATTGATTGGAAAGCTCTTGATGTAACGTGGTTACGTAATTGGAACATATGAGAGGAGTATATGATTTTAATTATTGAGTTTTTTATTAGAGATTGCGAGATAAAGCTTATAGTTTTATTTTGGGTGTAATTAGGAGGTGGGAAACATTTAAGCGAATGTAAACTATGCACTCTCTTGATTATAGTGGACTTTTTGGTGACTAGCTCTTCCCATAAGGTGATACCGACACTTGAACTGAACTAGGTAAATCTCTAATGTTTTTTATCGTTCCTCATCAATTTTTCTAGTAGTTCTATTTTTTCCTGTTTGACTTGAATTGTAAGATCTATTAATTTCTACTACACTATTGATGTCATTACCCCTTACCTAATTAGTATATCTGCCACTTCAACACGGTGATAGTGACACTAATCTAATAGCAATATAAATTTAAACTAAAAAACCTGAGAGGGATTCCTAGTTCGACACCCAAGTGAATCATAGTGTGGGGTTGATAATTTTTACTTTTACAACTAAGCAAGTACTGAAAAACACATTTCACGAAGAATGTTAATATAATTGGAGTCCACAAACTAATTAAATTCTAACCACAGCGTTAGGCCAGGTTAAGAATCAATTTGTACACTAACCTTTTGGTTCTAATTACCTAAACAATACAGTATCGAGTCTTCAGTTTCATTGGCTTGGTTCAAACAATTATTATTATAAGGCCAACTTCATCTCTAACCCCCTTTTGTTTGCCTCATTTAGAATATATTTTCACTCATCATTTGATTCTCCATGAATAGGTAAAGATCCAAGGTGTACTTAAAAAAATGACAAGTTCGTAACGATTCATGTTGGATCCTCCCACGTAGGATTTTATATGTTGTTCAGTTTATGTTTACAATATGAGAAAGTAATTTGTGTGTCGGTTTTATGGTTGACTTGGTGTAATGTCTAATAATATGTGGTAGTCCTTCGGCTCAACCACATGCCTGAAAACTCATCGTTTTTATTTTTATTTTTTCTTGTACTCAATATTTGCACCTCCACCAATATCTTTTAGGACAGAGAAGACTTTTAGATGCACTTTTGAGTATCAATATCTTTGGAAGATACAAATCAACTTGTCAAATATTAATTTTTCAATCGAAATGATTCTTCCACCCCTTTTCTCTTTAAGTGATCAAAGGTCATATGCCCCTTTTTCATACCAAAAAAATAAAAATAAAAAATGCAGAGAGAGAGAGAGAGAGAGAGAGAGAGAGAGAGAGAGAGAGCTTAAGCTATATTATAACTGCGCCATACTAGAAAGATTAAAATGTAAATTTGTGATGACATGTGTCTTAACTATTCATTAGTTTCTTGATTCGATTGAGTTATCATCTTAGAAGGAAACGACCTCTTAATTTATTCCTAGATTGATCCGTGTCCATTTGCATTAAAAAAATAATGGTAATAGGGTTTAAGATGAGTGGAGATAGCCCAACATCCAACAAGTAATAGAATTCGGCATGTGTATAACATGGTCATGAGGGCATGTCCTTTAAATGGACCGCCTCCCCAATCATCTTTGATGCAGAAACGTGACTTTGGTAATTTGACATCTTTCAACTCACTTTTTGACGCCGACCATAACCCGAACGGATTAATATCCGCCTTTTCAAACACTTTTGACTAAATGATTCACGCATTCCACGTTCAGAAAGCCCATGTCGGGTTGTAACTGTCCTTTGAAGTCTTGAGCCGGTGATGCGGGGTTAGAGATATTATTCGATCTAGCCCCTGTTAGTCATAACCTAAGATTTGCACGTCATTGATTGGCGCCATCTGCGAAAGAACAAGAGCTAGTGGCTATGGCTCGAACCAAAAGAACAACAAACACTGTTTTCCAGAATAACCCTAACCTCACAGACAGCTCATATAACCCAAATCCTCAAAACACGGGCTAAATTGAGCGATACGTCAAGAGAGCGACATAATTGAAACCCGACATCTTCAAGATCTGACTTAAGCTTCTTCTTATTTTTTTTTTTTTTCACTTAACAATTTTAATTTAATTTCAATGACCTCTTTTGTTGTCATTTTTTCTAATTTCTTTGTTAACCCTTTTGCTCATCTACCTGTAACCCTCACCATCATAATTCATATCCAGGTCAATGCGAGGCCCTTTAACAAAATACGTTAGAAGCCCAACTTGACTGGGCTTTTGCAAAGCAAAATTGGGCATACATGGAGTCCAAGTTTGCAAAGCCCAAAGCTGGACTTTGGCACCAGGGAGAAAGCTTACAAATGGCAATGACTATGGTAACGCCGTTTATCCCCGATAATCACTCAAATAATCTCATCCTAATGGGCTTGATCATCAGTCAGATGGTCTTTCGCAGTCGTATCTAAAAATTTAGGGCCCTTGGTACCATGCAAATTTTGGTGTGAATGACATTATATTCCATGTAATAGCCATGGTCAATGATTTTGTCGCGTTTTTAACGTGTGCTTTTCCTTCTTTCCTTCTTTTCTTTTTTCTTGTGATGAACTATTTCTCATTTGAGTATAAAAAAGTGAGCTGTCCATTCTATCGGTGAAATCACACTTTGCGTTCCAATATTCACTAAAGTAGCCATTTAAATTGTTCGTAAAATTCTAAACGCAAGTGAACATGTCGAACAAGTAATATGATGATAAGAAAAAGTATTGTCCAACGGAGATTGATGATTAATAAACTAATTAAATACTAAAATCGATTAATTCTAAAATTTATCTAACAAATCAAAATATAATTAAGAATAAATATGCAGTAAATCAGTCAAATAAATATATTAGAGCATTCGATTTCACCATAATCACTAGATATGAATTTCAGATTGTTGCGGTATAAGAACTATATCAAATATGTAATGGCGGAATTTTCTAACCTATTTATTATAGCAAACCTACTCAATTTATTAATCCACTATATCTCTATGTGAATTAAAATAAACATAAATGTATTAAAAACTATGAATATTTTCGGTTTACAATGAGTCTTTTGGATTACTTTATCACCGAAAACTACATAAATAATTAGGTATATCTCTATTCACGTTTAATTCATGGTTATATATTATAACGAGCAATTGCATATTATTACTTATTAGTCTCAAACATGCACATCAGATCATTCAAGTGGTGGCCAGTCACTCAAAAGCATTATGTACAATAATATATAACTCATATGAATGAAATCAATTATAAAATATAAAAATCATGAAATTCACATCATCATAGTTATGCTACATTGTAGCCCTAACAAAAGAAAATTAAAACATAGTAGATGAAGAAATAAAAATAAAAATTAAACTCAGTATCTTGAATTAAAGAACAAAAATTCTGTCACCACTTTTGTCTTCTCTTCAAAATACTTAAAAAAACTCTCAAAACAATGAAAAATGATCTAACAAAAACCTAGCTGCTCTCTCTCTCCCTCAATGTTCTCCCATTTAGAGGATATATCTAAGCTCCAAGCAATTGCTCATAAAATCATGGAGTAAATCAGACGATTTTGATTTGATATCTATCTTCCATTGCTTCTTGATTTGAATTCCTGATTTTTGCCATTCTTTTTCTTATCTTCTCCAAATCTCATTATTCTGCATAAACAAGAAAATTCAAATAATCATAAGGAAATTCAAATATTTTTTCATAGATATTGCATTAATTGTTGCCTAAAATAGGTAAAATAACTCTATTTATATAGAGTTATCACAAATCAAGATGGCACATTGAAAACTAAGTTAACTTGAGATTAACTTGCTATAGACCTTAAAAAGTATAGTCCTATTTTACTTTTTTGAAACAAGAAACAGGTCCCCATCAATTATGAAAGAACTTAAAAATTACAAAAACAAATCATAAACTTATTACACTTGTACAAAATCCTAAACTTTTCAATTTAGTCAAATTTAGTTCTACACTTTTTAGCAATTTGCCAATTTTGTCCGGGAAGCATTGATGTGAATGTCAAAGTGTTGCATAAAATGGTTGGTGTTGACATGGATAATTTTTATAATTTCTAAATATTTTTATTTTTATTTTTATTTTATTCTTCTTTCTTTCTTTCTTTTCATTTTCTTTTCTACGAAGTCTAATGAGGGTCAGCCATTAGGCAAGGGTCCAGGCCCTCGGTGGTAGTAGACAAGAGTTGCAGCCCTTGCTAGATTTTGGCCCTTGTCGGGCTCAAAAAAAAAAAAAAAAAAAAAAACAAAGAAAAGGAAAGAAAACAAAACAAAACAAAACAAATTATAGAAAATTCAAATTTTAAATGAAATTATAACAATTATCTACCTTATCCCCAATTGTGTCATATAGGATAGTTAGCATCCATATGAGCAATTTCAAAAAAAAATCAGCCAGAATAACTAAATTGGCAAATCATTAGGATATTTAAGATTAAATTGGTCAAATTAAAATATTGAGAACTAAATTGGCACAAGTATAGTGGGTTTATAATTTTTTTGGTAATTCCCCATGAAAGAACTACTAAAATGCTAAATTTCTAGAAGTTTAGTTAAATAATCTTTTGGATATCAATATACATTTTTATTTCCAAAAAAAAAAAAATCTCCCTTGTGAATTGATTGTAGTAATACAAAGCTTAGATCCCTCCTAAACTTCTTTTATTTATTTATTTATTTATTTATTATTTATTGGACTTGCATCTTAAATTTACTTCTCAATTGACATAAAGTATCATTATATTTGATTTGACTAATCCAAACTCCTAACGCATGCAAATTGCCATATCTATGTGCATGAAGTAAAGTTTTCTCCCAAGATGGTGAATTTGTCTGTTTAAGTTACTTTGAATGATTGAAGTTGCAATTCAATAACATGATTTGATACATCCAAAATTAAGGCCTCAATTACTTAAACCCTTAGAATTTCACTCGACTAAAACCTTTCCAATTAAGTATAGTTGGTTTCAAATCGAGGATGGATCATTTAGCCCTAACTTGATTTAATACTATCCAAAGGTCGCCAGATAACCTTGCGATTTCGATCTCTAAAAAATATAATTTTTAGCAAGTAATGTCGAGTTCTTTTTTTTTTTTTTTTTTTTTTGTGCACATAATTCGCGGGACTTGTTTGCTAGTAAAATTCCAATTGCCAACCAATTTTCCTTCTTTGGCGAGGTCACATCATGTTTCCGAGGACATGTTTGTTTCAGCCTGCACTTGGTGAATAATCATCAAAGAACAGACCAAATATCTGGATTATGAAATTAAAAAAAAAATAAAAAAAGAGGAAAAAAAAAAAAAAAGAAAACGAAAAAGTGTCAGACGATATAAAAGCTCTTATCAGTTAATCATCAGCTCTCGTTATCACGCGCCTCCGAATTCCCTCTGCTTCTCCCTCCCTCCCTCCATCTCTCTCTCTCTCTACGGGAAGGTACGTACACTCTCTCTCTCTCTCTCTCTCTCTCTCATGGCTATGGTCACTCGCGACATCCTCGATTCCATGCTCGACGCTCTCTTGCTGTGTCCTCTCTCTCTCTCTCTCTCTCTCTCTCTCGCATGTAGTTGTTCCTCGTGGACGCTCGCTTGTTCCCGTCCGGCGGTCCCGAGCAATCTGTCTTCCAGTGCGGTCGAGTCTGCTTGTCTGAGCGTTTGGCGGTCGTTCGGTCTCCTCGGGAATCAGTGCGGTTTTGCTTTTGTTCAGTTCGCCGCGTGGGGGGGCGGACGGCTCGAACCGGTTTCCGGTTCGTTCGCGCCGTTGCTGCTTCCTCAGTGTGCAAGTTCGATTTTTTCGTCGATTGATTTCGGGAGAGCATTGATCAGGAGGAGCCGCGCGCTAGATTGTGGAGGAGCGAGAGAAGATAGGGGAGATGGCGCGGATTTTTCTTTTCGAATAGGTGGTTGCGACCGAGTGATTCCGGTGCGCCTAGGGATTCCGAGAGGAATTGCCTCTTATGGTCGTGTCCGTAGAGTTCCGTGTTTTGATCGTTTAATGCGTCTTTGACGTGAGGCCCTACTACTTTTCAGGAGATCTTTAGAGAGATGTCCTGGGATTCTGGGAAAGATAATGCGTCCGTGGTCGATTCATCGGTGACGGAAGGGAAGCATGACATGGGGACTTTGGATGAGCCTGGTAAGGAATGGTTTTGTGTGGTCGAAAGATGTATGTTCCGGCAATGGATGCTTGTCTTTCAATATCAATGACGACTTGTCTGGCCTGTGGATGCTCAAAATGCTACTACATTTAGATCATGTCGATTGCCTGACATCAAAAACAATTTTCTAACTGCTAGCGTTTATTACTGCCGCTTGACTTAGGGAAACTACTTGTCCTCTTTCTGTGTGGATAGAAGTCCCGGTTTTCTACAGTTTTTGGGCAGAATCACAAAATTAATTATTAAGAGTTTGTCTTCTGCATGACCATTATCCTCGGCAAATGCATCTGAACTTTCTAATGTAAGATTTTCAATAAATAGGATAAATGTATCTATTAGACGCTTGCTACTCAGCTTTTAGTCGGAAAGTAATCGACGATTTGTCTCTTAGTACATTGTGTTTCAGCAAGATCACAGACAATTTTGACATGTCAATGCAAATGCTTAACTGTGTTAAGGGTAAAGTAGGAAGTATAGGGGGATAAGCATGTTGCTCCATGAAGCCTTTTTTTTTTTTTTTTTTTTCCCTTGTTTGTCCAATCCGCCAGGTATGTGAAACAATTCATGCAGTAAATGCTTCTGCTCTATCGGGCATTATTTTTTCAAACCACTAATTCTGTGGAACAATTCAAATAGTAGACAAATTAGAGCCCTAGTTTTGATTGTTTCTTTTTTTTTTTTCCTGTAAATGAGAGAAGCTCATATTGACTATAAGGCTTTCTTTTGGAGAACGTTGTAATAATTTTTCCACTTATAGCTCCATTTTAGTTGATTTGTGCTTCATCAGATGTGAAGAGAAGGCAATAATCTGAACTTAAAAATAGTTTTCTTTTGGTGGTCAAGTGTCTACATGTGCAAAAGATGATAGCACTTGAGACAGGAATATTTAGAAGAATGTATTGGTACTCTAGAAAGAATGGCATGAGGAATTACTACTTGAGAATAAGTGGGAATGGCTTTCTTTAAGTATGAGGTGATAAAACCTCATTTGACCTGCTGTGGAGGCGATTTTTTGAGTATTGTTGTGAAAAGATGTGACAATATGTCGTGGTCACGGCATGTGGAAAAGGCATACGAGAATGAAGAGAGGAAGATTTGGATTATGTTATTTACTGAAGAGGATGCAAAGGCACTAGGCGATTTTTGTAGACAACTATCAAGTAGGTGTGGGAGCAGCTCTCATTGCAATTGTTTGGATGTTCTTAGCTGCTCAATTAGTGAGATTGCTACCTTCTAGTTGTTTTTCTCCTCATGTCATGTCATCCCCGTGAATTCTTTGTGAGTTGGTATTTGGTTCATCTTCTTCTTTGGACGTTTTGAACTAGATTGTTTATCACCTGGGAGCTTGGTGCTAAAAGGTGGAAGCTTTGCTGGTTGGTTAGGGTTTATATTAAGCTGATATGTGCCTTATGGAGGAAATTAGGAGCATCTGTGACTGGTCAGAAAATCAGCTTAGGGAACTAGTTCCCTTTGTACTTTGCAGTGAGGCAGTTGATATATTTTGTGGGACTCAGCATCTATGTTACTGGTTTCTGCAAAAATGCACCCTGATCTAGGTGTTTGGTTGCATAGTATCAATTTGGTGGGATAACTAATTTAAGTGATACTACCGGACTGTCTGTGAGCATTGATTGGCCAGGAGGCCAAGTGATGCATTAGGTTTCTTATGTCATCTTGCACTTATCTTTCAAAAGTGTTAAAAATTGGTAGGCCTTGGGAAACTAGTATTGTTTATAATTGAGGTGCATGAGAAGTGTGAGTGGATTAACTCCCCTCCCTTCCCTTCCTTCTTGCTCCTAAAGCTGGTTCTTTTCTTACAGAAAGTACAGATAAACAAAATGAGGATCAGTATGCCTATAACTCAGAAGAAGCAGGGTGTGGTCATGATAAAATGGGAGATTCAGTTGCCAACAGAAAGGGTAGATGGTATAGCATTAGGTATTTTATTATTAAGAGTTTGAATCACCACAATCTCCGACTATCAATTGAGAAAGGAATCTGGGCTACTCAGGTCATGAATGAACCCATTTTGGAAGAAGCCTTCCATGTAAGAATGCCTATTTACTGTATGTTTATATGATGGTTTCTTAATGTATATGCTTAAGAGAGAAGTATGCTTGGTCTTGCAGAATTCTGGAAAAGTGATTTTAATATTTAGTGTCAACATGAGTGGGTTCTTCCAAGGGTATGCTCAAATGATGTCTCCTATTGGGTGGAGGAGGGACAAAGTGTGGAGTCAAGGCAATGGTAGAAATAATCCTTGGGGCCGCAGTTTTAAGGTCAAATGGCTGCGGTTATATGATTTGCCATTCCAGAAGACTCTTCATCTTAAGAACCCATTAAATGACAACAAACCTGTCAAAATTAGCAGAGATTGTCAGGTTTCTTTATCTCGATGCCTTTATCCTTCTTCCATGATCTGCCTATTGAAAAGAGTCTTAAGTGCTTGCTTTATCTTTTTCAGGAGTTACCCCAGGATGTTGGGGAAGCTCTGTGTGAGCTGCTTGATTGTGATGCTGAAGTTGATGGAGAAACTAGAAGGTATATCTAGTGTACGTAATGATTTGTGCTAGATACTGTTTAGTCCAAGTGTTTTGTTGACTAACCAAAATGGTTTTATCAGGGATTCTGCCCCTCTTGAAAAGTCTTCCATGTGTTCAGTGCAAGGGGAAGATTATAATGGGCCTGCAGTACACATGTCATGGGCTATGCCTTATTCTTCTCCGTACTATCCGCAACATGCTGAAGCTGCTAGAAACGATTTAGCATATGCAAGATCAGCAGGCACCTTTCTTTCTGACAATTTAGCTGTCCCATCTGGAGCATCAAAAGTTTTAAAACCAAAATATCCTCTGGCAAATGGAAATACACCTGCTGCATCACATCGGGATGTATCTCCGCGATATGATATGTGGGGTTTGTCTGCTGGAAGTCCTCTTGCTAGTACCCTGACGGAAGACGACTTTCTTGACATGGTATGTCAATTCTTCGTTGATGAGCACAAGTTTATATCTGTTTCTGGTGGACTGAAAACGCCATTAAAATAACCTGCCCTCGAAAATTTTGCATATCATTATGAGGAACTGACACTCAAAAGGTGGATTGCTCTTTTTCTGATGGGGTGAATTGTTTCTGTTGTCTCTTCTTTGAAATTAATATTGTTCTATGCCTAGTATTGGTTGCACTGGTTTATAGAAACATTTTCTCCATTCTTCCTTTGTTATAGTAAAAATACTCAAGATGAGTATGGTTTCTTGCATGATCTTGGTTTTGCCAAAGTATGTTCTGAAACTGATAAATGTCGTTGTGATTAGTCAAAGGAGGAGCATGACGGAAGAACAAAAGCAGGTGTCTGTTTCATAGTTTTTTTTTTTTTTACTGACTCTGAATAGAGCCAACAAGACAGTTATCTGATTCTGTTATCCAGTTGCCCAACATTCTGGATTATAACAATGTTTCTTTGTTAAACTCAAAGCTAAGTCTGACAGTCTTACACTTCTATTTTGTGATGTGGTATGTATCTGATCTCGCTTTTTGTACCCAAAATGGGGCGGCAAACAACAGCAGTGTGAGAGATGGGATGAAACTGAGAAGGGCTTAATTTACTGTCTATCCTGAATTTATCTTCACTTGTTATGAGCCCATTGCTTGACAGCTGAGATGCTGTTTCTGTATTGCCTGAGTCTTTCTCATAGTGTATTGCACTGGTAGGTTGAGATTCTGAGTGGATGTCATGGCATTGCCACTTTTTCCCCCTCTTTTCTGGTTGGAGATGGAATTGCCACTTGATAGTTAAGAATTTGTGTATAAATTCTAGCTTTCTTGTGGTAAAGCTTTATCTGGTGCTCTTAGCAAATCTTTCTACATCCTGTATTCTTTCCTGGATCGGATTATACAAGTTCTGCACTACTTCCCTATTCTTGTAGTGTTCATCATATCCTAGTGTTACTTATATCTGTTATTTACTTTGAGTTTGGTTGTGGGCATATGTTTGTGTTCTAATGAGTAAATATTTGGGATTGGCATGCAGTCATATGAAGAATACCTGGAAGTCCATAGCAGAAGCAGCAGAAAGATGTGCCTTCCTGTTAGTATACATATTACCTTTGCCATCCTGGTTCATACGGGTCATTTACCTCAAAAAGTTTAAATCTGTAGAGATCCACCAAGGGATGTTCAGAATTAGGTCTTCCTGCCTTGATTCTTGATTTTTTTATAGTTATAGCCTCTTCTTCTTCTCCTCTTCCTCTTCTCGCTGAAGTTGCAGTTTTACAGTGATCATAGAGCAAACTAATGAATTTCCATTTACCATATGCTAGCTACATATTGCTTTACTCATGTAATTTTTATCTGTTACAAAATGTGACTCTGTTGGTCCTGCAATCTTTTGATACAGTTGAATGCTATGCACAAAAATATTCTGACTTTCACTCATGAATGTGGATATATTGTCCCTGTAGCACCTTGTATTTTTCCATAAGATGCCGATATATCTTAAATATGTCATTTTGTGATTTATAGTATGCCGGCTTGATGAAATTGTAACTTGTAATCTTAAGATTACAGCGACCTAGGTGATGTGCGATGACAGCATGTTTTCTCTGGCTTTATTCTTGTCTTTGGCACATATCTTTTCATCTAGGTCTTATCTCATAATTTCTGATGGAGGAATAATGTCTGTTAAAACTTCAATTCGATGATAAAGTCTACAGAAAAAGAAAGTTAATGCATAATGGTATGTTGTTAGATGTGAGTGTGACATAGATTGTAAGGAGAAGATGTAGGGGCACTCCTCACAGTGGTGTTCTAATTATTTTATGCCGTCATTTCTCCATTGCCTTCTCTTGATTCTAGACTGGTCTCGGGCTTCATAGCCCTTGGTTTTCCTAGTTATTCTGTACCAAACTGACGGTTCCTTTGCACCTCTCTGTGGAAAGAAGGGTGTTCTTTGATTGTGGTCTGTTACTTTCAATGGGCTATGGTAGAGGATCTGGACTGCCTTTGATTGTGCTTAGTTTGAATCAAAACTGAGGGCGAAATTAGTTGGTAGATGTCAATCTTGCCAAGGCACAGTTTTCCCTCATCAAAGTCTCGCTAGTCTTATTCCCCTCCCTCCCTAGCTAAACTGGCCAATAAAATAAGGAAAGATTGAACATATAGAGAAAAAACCAAAAAGCTCTACTATTCTGCTTCTAGCATTCCCATGTGGTAGTATATGCTCAAGTTGAGGGATTGCCACTTGTTGCAGGCGACAGGATCATCTTGGACACCAAAGGACTCACCAAGAAGTAGAAAACAAGAAAAACATCTGTAAGATCTCTCTCTCTCTCTCTCTCTCTCTCTCTCTCTCTCTCTCTCTCTCTATATATATATATATATATATATATATATATATATATATATATATAAATCATGTCCCGGCCGCATTCCCTCCCCCTCAACTGCACACACTTCCTCACATATGGTTTCGCATGCAAATTGTTGTTGGAAATGAAAAGGGATTTCGTTCTATTTCAGTGGCATTCTGTTTTTGCAGAAGTCCAAGGCTATCATCTGAACAGAGCACAAGGAAGAGGCCATACCATTCTTCCGAGAGATCTTCAGAGAGATGATTGGATATGAAGGATTTAGTTGTCTGACATGAAAAAATTCCTTCTGTGACGGGGCTGTTACTATTTGATATTGTCCTTGTCATTGTATTGGATTGATTACCCTGTATCGTTGTATGCGTGTTCGGCTGATGATATGTTATAGGACTTAAGCGGGGGCCCTTAGAAACTTGTACATAATTGTATGGGCAATCGCCTGAACTCCCATCTCTCCCTTATTTGGTAGAGCCAATTCTCTTTCATAAATTTTCTATTGGAAGATGTATAGTCAGGCGGACGGAATTATCTCATTGAGAGTATCTTTTGACTCCTTGTATAGGAAAGAAACGGATCAAGATTAGCGCATGATCGAAGCTTCATAAAAAATTCAGAATGTAATTAGATGACTTGTGGTCATTTTGTCGATGCGGCCTGGGCTGTAACTTCTGTTTGGGGTCTGAAGTTTTTCCATTATAGTGGCTTTCGAGTTTGTATGAAATGTTGAATCGTGCAACTCCTTTTTCAGTGCTCATGCACATGGTTGCCCTTGAACTCAGAGAACGCAAAAGCTTTTGTGAGCTTGCTTGTCCCAAGCACAGGCTTAAGAGCAGATGAAGTTCGTGGCCCAAGTTATTGGTTATCGTCCATTTTTACTATATCACCTGAATAATTATTGAAAGTCACGAGTTATATCTATATGCAAAGTAAGTCCATGAGATAGGAAAGTTACTGAAGCTCGTGCTTCTTATGAAGAACATCAATTACTTTCTTATTTGAAAACTTATTACTTACATGAACAAATTATTAACTACATAGAGTTTGGTACTTTCCTATCGTAAAAGTCACTAAGTTACTATCAAGTTTCATTGTGGAGAAGCACTGATTTTGTAATCTAATTAGTGAAAATTTTATTTCATAGTTACTCTTAAATGTTCAATATGGTTAAGTTTCTCAAATAGAATTCGCTAATTTTTCTTTTAAAATTAATAAAAATCACCTTTGCACAAAAAGAACGCTTATGTCAATTCTCGTGCCAGGGCATGTGATAAAGTAGCAGTTTGCAATTGTATCAATTTGGTATCTTATCAGTGCATAAGTAGTCTAATTATTCTCTAACCATTCGTCATCTAGAGCAAATGGAATTCTGACTAAGGAAGGCAATTCGTTGATGCTTATGCTTAATACAAGGCATATCATAGTTCTTATTTGGGCAGTGAAGTAAAGCAAAAACTTGCGCACAAAATGGACATATGCAACAGCTACATGTCGGATGAACAAGAAGACTGAGAAATGAATAGCAAGAAAGACAGAAAAGGTTAAGTTGGCATCTGAATTAAATGCCATAATAAAATGAGCTAAATGGGCATTTGAGCGGTGGAAGAACAATTTTTTACGGCAGAGTACTCTAAAGATGTGATACTGAATGATTTTAGAACTCTGGAATTTATTAAGATGCAGAACATTCGAGATCAGAAACCTATCATCTGCCAGAAGTAGTTTCTGCATACATTGAGGATGCTAGTAATTAGTCCCTCGTACTTCTTTACTTGAATTCGACAGAAGTTGGACTCCTTACCACATATTTTCCAGAAACCCACTTCAGATAACCCTGGGTGTATTCACCAGCCTTGGAAGTGGAATTGACACAGCGGAAAGTGACAGTATGTCCCTTTCGAGAGAACTTCTGAGAAGCTAAGTTGGGCAGCCTTCATGTCGACATTCACACCTTGAGGGGGGACGACAGTGACTACATAAGAGGAAAATGCCTTGCCAATATTTGTCACAGTCCTGATAAACGTCTGTGGAGGTCCATGGGCAACTGAAAATGACGGGTAGTACAGCTCCCCCCTAGGAATGCTTGATACCGCAGAGCATTTGATTGATTTGTGAGCAATAATTGAAACTTGCTTGTCTGTGTATCCTAGACCACATAGATAAGGTATGTAATCGTCAGGTTGAATATCGTACACAAAACCTGGATCGATGGCCTTTCATGGATTGACATGGCCGGCTCCAACGGCGAAGACATCCGCAGCCTGAAGCCTTTCATCCAGGATTGGTCCTTTCCCGAGGTTCAGTTGTTCAGTAGATGTCATGATGGCGGACTTCATGGCCGCAGGTGTCCAATGAGGATGAGCCCGCTTTACCAAAGCTGCCATTCCGCTGAGGTGAGCGCAAGAAAAGGAAAGTGCCAGAATGAATATTAAAGACAAGGTCTAGTTTTTTACCCCTTCTCTGAGGAAGCGGTGATGCTGCTAAGATGTTTAAACCCAGACCAATAATGTCAGGCTTCAGAACACCTGGACTAGCCAAGCTGTGGCCCCTTGAAGAGGAGGAAACCGCAGGAGCAGTTGGGTTTCCCGTTACTGTTCCTCTGAAAAATAATGGCGGCAGTAGGATTTTTCGTTGAATTGATGGAGGCTATGATCCTCTCCTCAATAAAACACCTCTTCCATGATAGTGGATCCCTCAACTTCTCCATTCATCAGGATCATGGCAGCCCCACCAGCATCTTTCACCGTCTGCCCCTGCCACCCATCAAAGCCCTCAGCTCCTCGACACGACACAATTTTCCTTTTCACTTTGTGGTCTTTCAAGGCTTCTGTGGTGCCACATTGATCATGTTCCATCCCTGGATATACAAGAGGAAGCAAAATCGAAGGGAACTGTGGTTGGTATAGCGACTAACCATCATATTCTTGCCATTTCTTAGGAAGCATTAATATTCTCCGAGAACCTGTCATGTTGGACACTCGGTTAACATATATTGAAAAATCTTATACGTGGTCAATTATTACGACATTTTTTGACATGTGAGTCGGGAATTTCGATATGTGAATTTGGAATTTCGACATATGATTCCAATTTGCATAAAGTCAATTTTAAAAATTTTCAATAAATGAGGGGTCGAAATGTGAATATGTAAGAAATTAAAATTATAAAAATAATAAAAGATGATTGAAGAAAAACCTAGTATTCTTTTTTCTTCCGACTTTCACTTCCTATTATACTCAATTAATTTCTTAAGTTTGTTTTTTTACCTCCTTTTACAACATGCTCTAACATGTAAGTCTAGAATATGATTTGCTTGTTTTTTTTTTCCTTTAAGTTTTATTAATTATTGAAATGGAGTTGAAATTGTCAAATTAAAATAATAAATGACATTAACAAATGATAGATTAATTTTTTTAATGTAAATTTATTCTAGGCTCTTTATTATTTATTTATTTGTGAATTTAAATCAAATTAATTTGATTAAAATAATCATCAAAATAATAATATAAAAAAATATATTTAATATATAACATATTTCAATGTATCGAAGTTTTCCATATTTTTTAAGAAACGACTTGTCAATGTGTCGTGTCACATGTTGCATGTTGATATTGGTGTTACTTAGTCTGTTTCCAAGTTTAACGCTGGCTACAATGCCTCTATCTATGCTGTTAGCTCCGACTTTGAGCATCCATGGGGCGTCATTCGATAACGTGTAAGGCCCACTGTTCCTAGCGGCGCAACTCACAAAGATCCCCTTCTGGATTGCTGCAAATATGACGACAGCAACTGGACCCTTAAAAAAAACGTAGACGTCTCAATATCACTTCTGACTGATATAGAAATTAGGTCGACTCCATCTGAGATAGAAGCATCAAAGTCCCGCAACTAAGTTTGCACCGGAACAAATTGTTTGATGGCACCCTACTTCGGAACGACTTTTTTGATGGCGCCACACCCGAATCTTAGTGAAATAAAAGATGACACGACCATTCTTGCATCCAAAGAATGCAGTCTCAAATCACCAAAATCCAGCTCCCAAAATTTTTAGTGATAGCGCTCTCACTCTAATAGCCATTAAGTGAGAGAGCTGAAAAGATTAGGAAAGAGAGGGGTGAGCAATCATAGTTCAATAGGTAGTATATATCTTATAAGCAGATTAAGCCTTCACATTACATTAAGACATGGCTCATTTATGTCAATCCAACATATAACAACTTGCAATAAATAAAATGAATTATATATTACTTTAATCTAGCTACATCAATAGCGAAATTTTTCATTCATCAATATGATCAAAACAAGTATCATTGATTTGATTCAATATTCGAACTCGTATTTCTCAAGTCAATAGTTTATTCCATTAATCAAACTCATATAACACATCGATGGTATATTCCAATGATCAATCTTATAGCATATCATATTTCAAGACCCTAGAGGTGACTTTTATGAGATCATATCCTCGTGTAGCATTTAGCCTTTGAGTACTACAAGACTTTAGAGGTGACTCTTACAAAGTTACATTATTGTATAATACTTAGTCATTGACCAATGTATATCAATAGTACAAGGCCTAGAGGTGGCTTTCATGAAATTACGTTGTCGTGTAATACTTAATCCTTAATTACAATGCTCTAGAGGTAGCTTTTATAAAATTATGTTATCATGTAACAGTTAGTCTATTTCCAACACATATCAATGGTACAAGATTCTAGAGGTAACTCCCATAAAATTATATTATTATATAATACTTAGTAATTTTCCACTACATATTAATAGTACAAGGCTCTAAAGGTAGCTTTCACAAAGTTACATTGTCGTATAACACTTATTCTTTATCAGTCCACATTACAATTGGCTTCACAAACCAAAATATATATTTTTATAAATCAATTCTCTCCAAAAAATTAATTCAGAATTCATATCATACATCTGTTTCACATACCAAACTAAATCACCTATCATAAATCATGTGCTAGTCAACGCTTTTCTTTCGCACACCCAAACGATATTTTTTTTCCCAACTCTGCTCATTGGACATGATATACATACACACAGAGACACACATATATGTATAGGCACACATACATACTCGCAAGAGATTTCTCAAACCATTACAAAATTCATTTCGTAAACTAGTAATATTTCGAAACATCTTTCTCACTAAACGTTTCTCAAATCAAGAAAACGACTCCCATCAAAACCCATGGCTCTATAACGCCATAAACCCCAATTTCCAAAAAATCTTGAAGTTCCACGACTCAAAAATTAGACTTTGTAGCTTGATTTTCTCGAAATTTTGAATTTTAGTCATAAACCTGAAAAATATTTAGATTGGACGAACGAGGAGCACGAGCATTTGCTGGGCATTGCAATACAAAGTAACCATGGCTTGACGAGGTCCCGGTAACGCGAATGCGCAAAGCCCTCTTTTCCCCTCCTCCTCCTCTTCTTCGTCTTCTTTCATTTCTTTCTTCTTTCTCCCCCTTTTTCTTTTCTATTTCTCATTCGTGCGAGCTCGGCCTCTTTATAACAAGCGCCCACTATTCCTTTTGTTGACTAAGTCAACATTTTTGAGTGGGTCCCACCACTTTTGAAAAGACAAAAGATCATAGATGGCACACCTTATACACGGCCAAGTGTGATTTCAGTGCCATGCCAACAGCTGTGCCCCTGGCACTTCCGAGCAAGTTGGCAGGCTCCACAAAAGTAACTGCAGCTGTGCGAGCTGTCATTGTCCCATGCCTCACATCATCAATCCACAGTGATCGGCTGACCTTTTGCCCCCACCGTCGCTAGCCCTTTTCCAAGATGGTGGGTGACGGCAGGGAAGCTAATTCCTCTCCCTTTTTTAATTTAATTTTTAAATTTAATTTAATTAATATTTATATTAAAAATCAATTCTTTCAAACAAAACGACGTTATTTTGGAACGAGCTAATTCCTCTCCCTTTGCGTTAGAATGAGAGATCCCAAATCATCGCGGCCACCGCAAGCGATGATATCATTTGCCAAAGTTGTTTCTGCATATATCACGGATGCTCATAATTAGTCCCATGAACTTCTTTAATTGAATGTGACAGAAATTGGACTCCTAACCGGGTATTTTTCAGAAACCCACTTCAGATAAACTTGGCTGTATTCACCAGCCTCGGAAGTGGAATTTTCTTTTTGGTCAAATCGTAAGTGGAATTGACATGATGAAAAGCGACAGAATATGCCGCTTTCTGGAGAACTTTGAGAAGTGACACGCCCAACTCATCCCTCTCTGTTGTTACTGATCAAAACAGTAAACAAGAAGCAGAAAAACCAGAACTATAGATATCGAAGAAGGAAGAGAAACTGGAGAGAACATAACACAAACTTGCTTTAGCAGTTCTCTTAAGAAACTCCAAGTACAAGAAACCAACTTAAACAAAAGAAAATGGTAATCTGCTCACACACACACACGTGCAACTTGTAACTGCACCTAAACATGTACTTAACTTCCTAAATAACAAAAACATTATCTCGCAACACATAACCAACTAAGCAGCAAATAAACCATAACGAGAGGAAGAAAACGAAACACGAAACTTCGGTAAAAAAAACACCAGCAAGATGCGAGACATTAAAAAATCCAACAAACTCCTCCTTGGATCGGTAGGCCGCTGCATACTCCAATTTTCTTTCTCAATGCTTCAAACCTTCCAAATTGAAGTGGTTTAGTGAACATATCGGCAAGTTGATCTTCGGATCTGCAATAAACTAGCTTGACTTCACCATTCTCGTTGCACCTCACGTAGAAAGAAGAATTTAACCTTGAAATGCTTAGTTTTGCCATGAAAAACTGGATTTTGAGATATTGCAAGTGCAGCTTGGTTATCCACATTAATTCGATACACCATTACGGTTCACCATAAGTCTTTCATTATCTTCTTCAACCATAAAGCTTGATTTGCAGCTGCAAAGAGCAGCTATAAACTCGCTTCTACGGTAGATTGGGCTACAATTTCTTGCTTTTTAGAACACCAAGTGAAACAAGCTAATCCAAAACTGAAACAATATCCGGATGTACTCTTCATATCATCCATCGAGCCAGCCCAATCACTATCGAAAAAACCTTGTAAATTGAATTCTTGACTCCTCTCGAAACTTCACACCAAAGAACATGGTTCCTTTTAAATACCTCAAGATCCTCTTTGCTGCAATCAAATGAAGCGACTTGGTTCATTCATAAATCTGGATAGAACACTTACAGCAAATAGAATGTCCGGTCTAGTTGCTTTGTAAGATACATGAGACACCCTATTAAACTTCTATACATCGAGGCATCCACGGCATCGGTTCCATCACTCTTCGCAACTTCTCTTTAGCCGCCATAGGTGTACCGACACTTCGACGCTTCCATCTGAAACTTCTTTAGAATTTCCTTCAAGTACTTCCTCGACAAATGAAGATTTCATAAGGACTTTGCTTAACTTCCAGACCTAAGAAGTAAGCCATTTTTCCTAAGTCTGTCATCTCAAAACCAGCAAACAAACTTTGCTTAACACTTTCTATCACCGAGCATCATTTCCTGTCACCAAAAGATCATCCACATATAGAGACAGAAACTACCACACTATGATTTACTTTCTTAATATAAAGAGTGAACTCACTTAAGCTCTTTTTGAAACCAAAATCCGGTAGATATCGATCTATTTTTCCATACCGAGCTCTTGGAGCTTGCTTCATCCATATAAAGCTTTGTGCAATTTGTATACACTTTCTTCTTGCCCTTTAATACCGAAACCTTCAGGTTGTTCAACAAAAATTTCCTCTTCAAGCTCACCATTTAGAAATGCGGACTTGACATCTAGCCGAAAGATAGTCCAACCCTTCTCTCGCCGCAATTCAACGGGAGCATTATTGTGTCCAGCCTTGCAACTGGAGCAAAAGTTTCTGAATAGTCTACTCCCCATATCTGAGCATAGCCTTTCACAACCAACCTTGCTTTATACTTATTAACAGAGCCATCAGGATTGAGTTTTGTCCTAAACACCCACTTAACTCCAATTACATTCTTGTCTAATGGCCTGTCTACTAGTTCCCAAGTCTGATTTTTCTGAATCATTGCCATCTCCTCCTGCATTGCTGCAATCCACTTCTGATCTTCCTTGGCTTCAGCAAAATTGGATGGTTTGAGCACTGCCACATTACTCCTTTCATAGATCTCAGCAAGTGACCTTGTGCCTCTCACAGGTTCATCATCTATATTTTCTTCCATTTCCCCTGTAATTCCATTAGTCACAACATCTGTTTCAGGTTGTCTTTCAAAGTGCTTCGATTCGGTGATCCTTCCATCTATCCAATTCCATTCATCTTCCTCTAAAAACACGACATCTCTCGCTCACGCTTATCTTCCCCGTCATTGGATAGAAAATTCTGTAAGCCTTTGATTGAATGCTATATCCAACAAAAATCCCAATCTCTGCCTTTTTATCAAGTTTGTCCCTCTTAACATCAGGAACATGAGTGTAACACAAACATCCAAAAACCTTCGGGTTTTTTACGAAGGTTTAACATCTAGCCAGCCTTCGAGAGGTGTTACTTTCTCTAAAGCTTTTGTAGGCAATCTATTTAATAGGAATACAGCAGTGTTGGCAGCCTCAGCCCAGAACCTTTTAGGTAAATTTTTCTCCTGCATCATACATCTGGCCATCTCCATAATACTTCTGTTTTTTTCTCTCACTAACCCCATTCTGTTGAGGTGAGTAAGGGGCTGTAAATTGCTGTACAATTCCTGCTTGCTCACAAATCAGCTTAAATTTGTTAGCTGTATACTCAGATCCATTGTCAGACCTGAGAGCTTTGATTTTCTTCTCACTTTGGTTCTCAACTAAAGCTTTAAACTTCATAAACACATCGGCTACTTCAGTCTTAGCTCGCAGAAAATAGATCCAGCTCATTCTAGTCAAATCATCAGTAAAGGTAATAAAATACCTGCTTCCATTTAGAGAGGGTTCAGACATAGCTCCACACACATCGGTGTGAACCGGTTCCAGCTTTTGACATGTCTTCGAGACTCCTCCTTTGAAGGGAAATCTAGCTTGTTTGCCAAGAAGGCGGGTTACGCATTGTGGAAGCTCTTCCTCCAAGCTTGGTAAGTCATCTACCAGGCCATTTTTCTGCATAACCAGCATACTCCTCCTGTGAACATGCCCAAGTCTTTTGTGCCATAGCTCTATGTTTTCTTCTTTACACTTCAAAGCCATCTGCTGCATCTCATGTGGCTTGAACATAAAGCTTTTATCCCTCATTGGAACTCTCAAGACTTCTTTGCTGTCAGCATCTTTAATGAGACATTCCCTTCCTTCGAACTTCACTATATAGCCCTTCTCCACTAACCGACCAACACTTAACAGATTTTGGTCAATATTTGGCACAAAGAGAACATCCCTAATTAACTTTACCCCCGATTCCCTTCAACGGCAACTACACCTTTACCCCGAACTTCAATATGCTGTCCATTGCCAATTCTGACTTTGGACTTTACTGTTTTGTTTATACTCTTGAATAGCTCTAAGTTGCCAGTCATGTGATTAGTACAACCACTATCTATCAGCCATGTATTGTTTTCGACTGAAGACTCACCAGCTGAAGCAACAAATAGGTGCTCTTCATCAACTTTACTCACTGCCACTTGTGCTTCTCCTGTTTGCTGATAAGTTTTCCCTTTGCAAATTGCTTCCATATGACCCAACTTGTGGCATCTTCTGCACCTCGCATTTGGCCTTTTCCAACATCTAAAGGACTGATGGTTGGTTCCACCACAGTACTGACATGGCCTTTTATTATTTTTCCATTTGCTAGATCCACCAGCATTTCCTTCTTTTGGTAAAAATCTCGAATCAGCAACATTTCCCTTAAACTGAACCCATTTCTTCCCTTTGCCTCCATCATTTTGCTTTACTTTGGCTTGCAATGCCCCCTCAACATAATCTTCTCTCCTCATTAGTCTTCTGTGCTCCCGTGCCGCAAAGCATTCAGCAACTCGCAAGTTTTATATCGCCCAAGTCCCTTGTGTTTTCCAAAGAAGCTATAGTAGCTTCGAATTTTTCCGGAAGAGACACTAGGATCTTCCGAACAAGCCTATCATCCCTCAAGTCGGTTCCCAAAACTCGATTTTATCGGCTATTCCCACTAGCCTATCCGAGTATTCCTTCACGACTCGAGATTCCTTCATCTCGCTGTCTCTCAAATTCTCTCAAGAGATTCAGCACCTTCATACCTCTTATCTTCTCATCTCCTTCATATTCTTCCTTCAAGAAATCCCATATGGCCTTCGCAGAGTAACACTTCATAATTCCGGTGAAGATGGTAGGCGAGACAAAGAACATATAGGCAAGATTTTGCCTTGGCTTTTCGTGTGGTTCTATCTTTATGAAGCTTGATCTCGATTCATAGTCGGATTATTTGGAAGTGGAGCAACTTCATAATCATCCTCCACAGCTTCCCACGAGATCATGACCCTCCGAAATGCTTTCATCTTAACAGCCCACGCTTGATAATTCTCTCCAGTAAATACTGGAGAAGCCATCGCAGAAAAACCACTTGAACCTGTCTCCATCACCCTCTAACCTCTTTGCACTTCGATACTTGCTTCACTTCACAGTCCCTCAAGATCATTCAATGCTCTGATACCACTGTTGTTACTGATCAAAACAGTAAACAAGAAGTAGAAAAACCAGAACTATAGATATCGAAGAAGGAAGAGAAACTGGAGAGAACAGAACACAAACTTGCTTCAGCAGTTCTCTTAAGAAACTGTCAAGTACAAGAAACCAACTTAAACAAAAGAAAATGGTAATTGCTCACACACACACACGTGCAACTTGTAACTGCACCTAAACATGTACTTAACTTCCTAAATAACAAAAACATTATCTACAACACATAACCAACTAAGCAGCAAATAAACCATAACAGAGGAAGAAAACAGAACACAGAAACTTCAGTAAAAAACACCAGCAGTACTGAGACATTAAAAAATCCAACACTCTCTCCATGAAGAGAAGTAAGCAACGGCCGGAGCAGTTGGGTTCCCAATTACTGTTCCTTTGAACAGGATCGTAGCAGTCGGGCATTTTGTCGAATTAATGTACGATTTGATCTTCTTCTTTTTTTGATCGAAAATGTACGATTTGATCTTTGCGCAGCAGAAAAGCTGCCATGAGAAGCGGAAGGACGTGAGCATCGACAGAGGTGCTGAATCCATCGCTTTCTTGGATCAATAGAATCATGGCAATTCCGCCAGCATCTTTCACCTCCTGTCCTTTGTCTATTCTGGCCACTACCCCTCTTTCGCACAAGACTACCTGCCCTTTTACGTCAATGCCTTTCAATGATCCTGGGGCACAGAGCACCGACTGGTTATTGCCGTTCCTCCCAGCATACACCAGAGACAACAACTTCGAAGGAAAGAAGCATTGGAATAGCAACTCGCCATCATAATCCATTCCATGTCCGAGTTTCACTGTTGCTGTGATGTTCCTGTCAGTGGTGCTCGCTCCGACAGTAAGAATCCATGGGGCATCATTCCACAATGTGCCTGGGAAAGGCCGGAATTCCCTGCTGCGCAGCTCACAAAGATCCCCTTCTGAATGGCTGCAAATGAACCAATGGCAATGGTGTCACTGAAAAATGGGGCGGAAGGACTGCCCATTGAGATCGAGAGCACATCAACCCTATCAGCAACAGTGGCGTCGAGTGCAGCGAGTATGTCTGCCTCAGGACAATCTTCTCCGAAGCACACTTTATAGATTGCTAGATGAGCATCCAGAGCCATGCCAACTGCCGTTCCTCTCGCATTCCCAAGTGCATCGGCTTGGGACACAAAAACGCCAGCAGCTGGGCTGGCCGTGTGAGTGCCATGCCCATCCTCATCAGTAGGAGGGGCAATTCCACTTTCCTTAGCCTAGAGGTCAAAGGACCTCGTGCCGATTAATTTGTTATTGCATTGGAAAGGTTTGAATTCGCACCTCCCCACCGCTGAATGAGGGTGGTTGGGAAATATTCCACCGTCCAGCACACCAATAATCACTCCCTTTACTGGATTCAAGCACACCAAGGATCCTTGTTGCTGTGGTAAGCCTAAGAACTGGGGACTGTCTGTTGTTTGGGTGTGATACATTTTCTTGGGCCGAGCTGACATGAATCCTTCCTTCTTTTGCATGGCATTTACTTCCTCTGGAGTCAGTCTCGCTGCAAAGCCAGTCATCACATTTTGGCAAGCATAAAGCATACTCTGCTGGTTTTCTGAGGTCTGGGTGCTATCAGGCAAAAATGACCGGTACCAAGAATGTCTTCATCCACGGAGAGAATTTGGCCATCGGGGTAACTCAAATGGATTATGTATGTTTGCAAGTCATCAGCACAAGTAAGCTCAGGATTGACATTCAATAACAGGATAATGAGGCCAAGGAGGAGAAGGAAAGCCATAGTAAGTGATAAGGTAGTAAGTAAATTAAAAGTCGAATTGGAGTCTGTTTTATGTGGCTAATTATAACAGCTACTTATATGGAAGTGAAAAAAAGGCATATGCCAGCTTGTGCATATGAGTACAATTCTTGAATGCTGATTAACTTAAGGTGGTGCCTAATGAGAGTTTGTCTTAAGTGGGTCCGGGATCTGGATTGAGCATTTGAATCATTGGAGCATCGTGATTGGCCAGTGAAGAATTGTTCAAACAATTCCTTTTAGCAATGTGGACTTGTTAAAGGATGCTATTCCTGGAGCATAATGATTTGGCCAGTGTGGAATTGTTCCAACTCCTTGAACAGCATGCAGCCGGTGCGTAGCCTTCTGCGTCAATGAGAATAACTTCAGTTCGGCCTTTTGGTGTAACTTTCAAACTTCTTCTGAATTAGTTCAGCATCATATGTACCTTCCATATGGGCGCTCACCACTCATTACAATTTATGCATGTCCAGAAAGAGAGACAAAAATAACCAAGCTACAGAATGCTCTGTTTCTCATCAATTTTTAGCAGTTTTAATGCATGATCAGAAAGAGCGGCAAAAATAACCAAGCCACAGAATGGCCAAGTCCTAGCAATCTCTTTGTTATGTCCCATGCACCTTTTGAATGAGCTCATGGAATCTTAAAAGTTAATAATGAAAGTATCCACAGTGTGATTGTTTCAGCCTGGCCAGCATGTCGGTTAAAATTACAATGGATGACTGCGTTGCAATCTTAGTTTAATCACTTTGGTTTTAGTTGAACAACATGGTCATATCTTCGTGTTTATTTCTAAACTGTACATCAAGACAGTGGATGAGGCAGCATTTTGCTGTTATATGAATGCAGCACTTCTTTCGCTGCTTAAGCAGCATTCTTCAGTTGATTTTTCCAAGTACCTGGGAGGCATTTGCTTGTTAAACACTACAATTGATCTAATGGTGAAGATTTAGGATATTGGCATGTCAGTTATGTTAAAAGTGCAGTGCCGTTAGGATCAGCGAAAAACTTTCCTTACATTGATGGAACTAAACATTTTATAATAAGTGAAGTGCTGTTAGGATCCGCTGAATGGTAGTATGGCTTTATCTACGGTTGCACCTTGAAATTTTTCTTTCTTTGCAGACAATAGATGAATCGGCTCTTTCTTTTTTTTTTTTTTTGGTAAAAATAGATGAATCGGCTCTTGATCTTCTCCAAAACCCACAAATCACATATTCAGACATAAATAAGTTTTCAATCAAACCCAATGTTGTATTGGAATAACGAAGCTTCATTTATCTCTAATGACAATTTTGGTATTGATTTGAGAGGAGAGATGAGTGAAGATCTAGTTGTTCTTCTAAAGTGGGGATTGCTATAAAGCAAATGACTATTTAATTGAATCTAACGTTAGATTCAAACTATTAGTTTTCCTAAGTGGAGTCTAGCTATGCAGCAGATCCTCTCAGAGTTCTTAGCACTCACTTTTTCATGTTGTCAATCTTTTTGAGTTCTGAGAAGCAGAATGTAGTGAAATTTTTTCTGGTGCCTCAGGAATAAGGTTTTTCTAGTTAATGATTACTTGTACAGTAGAAATGTAAAATTTCAAGTGATTTTATAGTGAAATCTCATTCCGAAACTGTTCTTTTTGCAGATGATTATTCCTCAGAAAATCCTCTCTTTTTTTTTTTTTTTCATAGTTTTTCTATTCTATTTTTTTTTTTTCCTGTTTTATACTGGACATGGTGGCTTTTCTCAGGGTAGCCTTTTGAACGATTGTCGTGCTATATTTAAGGTTAAGCATCTTGCTGAAAATCAAAGATCTGTTTCCATTGATACCAGTGATATCATCTTAGTAGACAAAATCATCAACAATGTAGGACTGGTCAATGCACAAGCCATCCATCATAACTGCAATAAACTACTGAACAAGAGCCCACTCAACCAAGAGGATATAGAAAGGGGCAAACTACTATCATCTGAGGTTTGAATTAGCTCCAAGTTTTCTTCAGGGACCAGTTCACCGTCTTACTCCAAATCCAATCAAACAGGTCCTATGATATCCTTTATTGTTTTATAAAGCGAAACATAAGTTCTTGACCTTGCACCGCCACCTGTTCCTGTATCTGGAGACTCATTCTCTATCTTGCAAGTCTGGCAACGGGATGGACATTTCATTTGAAAACAACAGCAATGGGGCTTCTCACGGAGTGATCTGAAGAAGCCCATGTCAGGGATCCTTGAGCAAATGGCTTAGTAACGCTCCCACCAGAACTTCTGCGGAACCCCACAGTATAGGTGGCCATTTGCACTGCTTCACTGAACTTGATCTCAGAAGGATACACCGTGACATCGACACCTTCCGGTGCATCAACCTTGTATGTGTACGAGGAGTCAGTGGGCCCGACATTTGTAACTGTCCTAGAATAGTTCTGGGCGCTAGAGCCCAGTATTATGCTGAAGGATGGGTAATTCAGCTGTGCCTGAGGTATGCTTTTTATCTGTGAGCATTTGGCCTTTTCCTGTGTGATGGTTTCAATTTCAGAATCATTGTATCCCAAACCACATAAATAAGGGATGTAGTTGTTGGGCCTGATGTCGTAAATGAGGCCTGGATCGTCTGCTTTGGGTGGATTCACATGGCCTGCGCCTGTGGCAAAGATGTCAGCTGGAAGAAGGGTTTCATCGACGATTGGCTTACTTTCGAGGTTTATTTGATATGCAGTGGTCATGATTGCGGATTTTATGGCAGCAGGCGACCAATCAGGGTGAGAGCTCTTCAGCAGAGCTGCAATGCCACTGAGATGAGGGCATGACATGGAGGTTCCAGAGATGATGTTGAAGGTCACATCGGTAGTCGAGCTGTTATCTAGAGAGAATGGCCAGGCTGCTAGGATGCTGACTCCTGGGCCAATTATGTCGGGTTTCAGGATTCCAGGGCTTTCAAAGCTGGGGCCCCTGGAAGAGAAGGATGTCACTGCTGGTGCATCGGAATTCCCAATAATTGTTCCTTTGAACAATATGGTGGCTGTCGGATTGGAGGTCGAGTTGATGTAGGACTTGATTTTCAGACCGTCAGCATAAGGTATGTGGGTTGCGGGAAGGACATGAGCGTCAGCTAGCGTGCTGTAGCCATTGAGTTCGTCGTTCATCAGAATCATGGCAGCACCACCGGCATCTTTCACTTCTCGCCCTTTGTCGATTCTTGCGATTCCTCCGCCTCTCTCACACAAGACAACCTTTCCTTTCACGTCCAAGTTCCGCAACGATCCTTCAGCACATAATGCGGATGTTTGGTTTCCATTTGCGCCAGCATACACAAGTGGGTAAGCCGATCCAAAGTCCTTGGGCTGGAAAAGGGATTGGCCATTGTACTCTGCTCCATTTCCTAGCTTAGCGGTAGCTTTTACGGTCCTATCGATAGTACTTGCTCCTACAGTGAGAATCCAGGGAGCCTCGTTCGACAAGGAAGTGTTGATCGGGCCACTATTCCCTGCTGAGCAGCTCACAAAGATTCCCTTTCGAATTGCAGAAAATGCCCCCACAGCGATCGAGTCGGCATAGAATGGAGCCGAACCGCCACCAAGAGAGAGGGAGAGCACATCGACACCATCCTCGATAGCAGCATCCATAGCAGCCAGTATGCTGCTCTCAGGGCAGCCCACATCGGAGCACACCTGGTACATAGCCAGGTGGGCGTGAGGTGCCACCCCGCTGGCAGTGCCAAGGGCTTGTCCCAGGACATTGGCATTCTTTACAAAATTTCCCGCTGCCGTGCTGGAAGTGTGGGTGCCGTGTCCATCCTCGTCAGTTGGTGGCAAAGTAGAGGTCACGAAATTCCTCGCGCCGATGAGCTTGTTATTGCAGGAAGTGGCATTGAAAGTACACTTGCCTTTCCATTTAGCAGGGGGAGAGGACATTCCTTCGTCGTCGAATGAAGGATGGCCCGGCGTTATTCCTGTGTCGAGGACTCCAATGATCACGCCCTTGCCCAAAGTGGAGTCTTTCCACAACCCCACCCCAGGGTTCAAGTTCAAGAAGGAAGGTGAGTGAGTCGTGTGCAACGAGAAAATCTTCTCTTGTTTCACAGACACAACTGCATCCAACTTCAAAAGTTCCTTAGCCTCGTCGGCTGTCATCTTTGCTGCGAATCCTGTGATCGAATTCTTGTAGGAATGGACCATACGATTCATCTGGTCCGAATTCGGTGTCATCTGGGGCAGGAACGATTGGTACCAGCTCTGTAGATCCTCTGACCGGGCAAAAACTTCATCCGCTTGTTTTCTAACATGGACAATATAAGTAGACAGGACATTTTGTTCATGCTCAAGAGCAGTTTTGGCGGTTGCCGGATGACAACCGAAGGAGCAAATGAAACCGACAAGAAAGAAAACAGCCACCATCGGGAACTTTCCGCATCGGTTTTCCTCCATCTTTCAGCAAGAAGGTTCAAGAGAAAAGCCTATACAGCTCATGCTTTTCGACTAATGAACTCAAGCTCGCATATATATAGAAAATGAGTCATAAAGCGCGAGAGCCAGACTGTTTCATCATTGAAAACAGTGGTCGGTGAAGCTTCTTAATAATTAATGAGCAATAATTGAAGGAAGCCCTGAATTTTGGATAGAGCTGATTTAACTTATTAATTAACTCGTTGAGTATAAGCAACTACGTCAACATGACGAAAGGAGATATTTGTGCTGCATCAAAAGCTTGCTATAAGGTAGAGCCCGCCTAGTTCTGTTTTCGGTTAAGAACAAGATAGAGGTGACCATACAAATGTTCTTTCATCAGTTTGCTCACATTTGAAGAGCGAGGAAAAAAATGGGGTTGCCACCCTTCTTGCATGAGAAATGGGAGGTAGGGGGTTCAAATTCCCATATTTTTAGGGAGATTGGAGTAGGGATGATTTAGTTTTAAATGTGGGTTTCGATTCTCACGCTCTGCAAGGAGGCTGGACAAAAGTTTAAGAGTGATGGTTAAAGTAAAACTGACAAAAGAAAAGAAAAAAAAGAGCAAGGCAACAATCGTAGAAAAAGATATGCTGATTTCAAAAGACAATGTTTATTCTCAATAATGAAGTCATGTTGACATTGTTTTAATTGACAATTAATGGGGAGGTCACCCATTAAGAAATAATCACATAATGAAAATCGAATAATAGAACTAAGGAAAAAAAATATTGATAAAGGGGAAAGTCTTCAAATCGTGTGTTGAAGATCTGCAAGACACGTTGGAAATCTTTGATGGCTTGGAAATTAAAAAAAAAAAAAAATGCATGAATTTGATATCTAACATTGCCCTAATCGGCACCATCTGTTTGCAACTATGAAGATCCTACAATCCTCTTTGATTTATGGGATTGTCCGCTCTTTGATGCCCAAAGATTCCCATATAAGCATTTGCTTGTTGGTCTATATCAGGCGATGCCGACGAGGCAATTCTTTGCTAATTCGAGTAGTACAAATTGCTTAGTAGTCAAGTTTGCGACGGTGGTATTAACGTTTTGATTAGATTTTAGCACATAGTTCTCAACGATAGTGGACAAAATCCCAAAAAGAAAAAAAAAAAAAAAAAAAAAGATTTCTGGTGAGGATTGAACTTAGTTTTTGATTAGATGGTCATTATGAATCTTACAAAGCAGATGGAAACAAGAGGAAAAGGAAGAAAAGTTGAGCTAGGTCTTTACATCGATTATTCCAATGTGGAAAATACAAAACTAATTCTAGTATTCATCAATGAGCAGGAGTCAATTTTAATATGATGCTTGATGATATGATCGCTCGTTTGTAGCTATCATAATGAGGCTCTGTTCGTTCGTTTGTTTCCTCCACGCCATTTTTATTTTGCTTGTAGAGAAGGATCACTGGGTTTGTGCTTTGTTGATGGACAACATTTGAAGCTTCCCTTGGACACAGACAAAGAATAATTAGATAGGAAGATTCCCAAGTGGGGTCACATTGATTCCCTGTCCAAACCAAAATTTTCGAGATAACGTTCTTGCAAATTTGATGATAAGAAAATTATTAAAAAAGTTTTAATCATATTGTAATCGTGTCAATTTAAATTTTATTTTTATTTTTACCAATTATGCTTTAAATTTTTTACATTTGTGTCAATTCAATCTATCGGCCCAATTTTGGCCGATTGGTGCCGACATAAATGCTAATCATCCTATGTGGCGCCACCGACGCTAACATTAACAATTTTTAATAATATTAAAATATTTTATGAATTTTATTTTATTTTTTCTCTTTTATTATTTTTCTTCCCTTCTTTTTCTTCTAACCGATTGCCGATGATTGGCTAAAAGTGAGGGCAAATGAGGTCCCTCGCTGGCCTCAAGCGAGCCTCGCTAGAGGCTCAAGCCCTTACCAGAGGCCGTGAGGGCTGCCTCGCCAAGTCCATCCGCATGGTTGGGTCTTCAAGTTTTACGATTTTTTTTTTTTTAATTTTCCAAGTCTCTGTAGGAGTGAGAAAGTTGGTCAAATATAATTTCAATTTGGGTCATTTTGGTGCGCGATTGAATCACGCTTCTTACTAGATATCATGCCCACTTGGCATGGACCATATCAAATTCTTGGTCACCCTAGGATTGTGATTGATTCACATGACGAAATCAACCTTCTCGCCAACAAGAACCACACGTACATAAGTGCACATATCTTTCTTACTATATCACTTTTCTTTTTCTTGTTACTGTCTTCTCAACTGTAATGAGCTCTGTACAATTGTGTATTTAATTACAGACTAAGAATTTAATAAAGGAAAAATTGTATCATGTATTCTTTCTATCCTAAAATAAAACAATTTCTGATTTTCTGTCAATCAAAGATTGTACATGATTTCGGGAATCAAGCATATCTTCTAACACTCCCCCTCAAGCTGGTGGCTTGTAGATGTCCAAGACACCAAACTTGCTCAGAAGATATGCATGTTGTCTTTGACAAAGCGGCTTGGTAAATATGTCAGCTGGTTGTTCTGAAGTCCTGATTCCCTTTGTCTCGATTATGCCTTCTTGAATTTTTTCTCGAATAAAATGGCAATCGACTTCTATATGCTTTGTCCTCTCGTGCAAAACAGGATTTGCCGCGAGCTTAAGTGCTGAGTCGTTGTCACAAAAAAGTGTAGTTGAACCCTCGACTGGTGCCCCAAGGTCTCGAAGTAGCCCCCTCAGCCAAACTATTTCACAAACAGCCTTGGCCATGGATCTATATTCTGCCTCAGCCGAAGATAAAGATACAGTGGATTGCTTCTTTGTCTTCCATGAGAGTAATGATTCGCCAAATTTGATGCAGAAGCCAGTAATTGATCTCCTGCTCATCGGGCATGTGGCATAGTCAGCATCGCAATAGGCTGTCATCTTCATATTACATTTTCGGGAAAGAAGTATTCCCAATCCTGGACATGTCTTCAAGTATCTTACAACTTTCAAGGCCGCGTCCATGTGGGATTGCTTCGGGCTGTGCATGAATTGGCTCAGATTTTGCACTGCATAGCAAATATCCGGCCTAGTCATGGTGAGGTGTTTAAGTTTTCCCACTAGTCTTTGATATCCCGATGGATCTCTTAGCAACGGATCGTTAGAGGAAGAGGATAATCCAGAGTCATATTCGGCAGTTGTAAGCTTGATATTTTGCTCAATAGGAATAATAGATGGTCTGCAACCTGATAGTCCCGTCTCTGAAATGATCTCCATTATGAATTTCCTCTGACTGAAGGAGATTCCCTGATCCGAGCGAGCTATCTCAATTCCAAGAAAGTATTTAGGTGGCCCTAAATCTTTGATGTGAAAAGTGGAATGTAGATACTCTTTAAGTTTCTTCACGGCAGACCCATCATTTCCCATGATAAGTATGTCATCAACATAAATCATCGTGGAGATGACATACCTTTTGTCCAGGTGAATAGAGTATAGTCATACTTGGATTGTTTGAATCCAGCAGCCATGAGTGCAGCGGTGAACTTGGCATACCATTGTTTGGATGCCTGCTTCAACCCATAAAGGGATTTGCGGAGACGACATACCTTAGACTCCCCCTGTCTCCGTAATTCGGTGGAAGATCCATATATATTTCTTCATCAAGATCCCCATGTAGAAAAGCATTATGTACGTCCATCAATCACGAAAGGCGGTAACGGATAGGAAAGATCGTACATGTGACATCCTTAGCAACGGGCGAGAAGGTTTCATGGTAGTCAAACCCTTCTCGCTGTGTAAACCCTTTAGCCACCAGTCTGGCCTTGTATCTTTCTACAGAACCATCGGTCCGATACTTGATTTTGTAAACCCACTTGCACCCAATGGGTTTGCGATGGGCAGGTAATTCGACAACATCCCATGTATGATTCTCGTTTAAAGCATATAATTCGGCTTCCATGGCCTTTTGCCAACGAGGATCATCTTTGGCTTCGTTATAATTTGATGGCTCCCTTTCTCCAGAAATGCGGCTCATGCAGCATAAATGTTCTGGTGACAGCCTATCAAAAGATATGTATGATGACATGGGATAGCGAGTACCTGATGATTTGGACGAGCTACATATGTAATCCTTTGTCCAGACTGGAGGATGAGCTGCTCGTCTAGAGCGGCGTAGAGGTTCCTGTTTTGTTGATGAAGATTCTTCTACAACAGGAGTTGACTCTGGAGGATCTAATAATGGTGCCATTTCTTCCGTATGGGTTTCTCCGGTTAAGTGATTGTCAAGAGTCTCCATAAGTGATATAGGCGGCTCATCAGCAGGGAAGGGTGCTGCAATGAATGTTTCCCTTGGAGCTGTATCATCTTCTAAGAAGGCTGAGTTTCTTGCCTCGTCATTTCCATGTGAAGAGGTAATGGATTGAAAAGGAAAATTTTCTTCAAGGAATATGACGTCTCTGCTGACAAAAAATTCACCTGTAGATGGTGCATAGAGCCGATACCCTTTCTGTAGGGTGGGATACCCCATGAATACACATTCAATAGCATGGGGTTCCAGCTTATCCCTGTGTCCGACTGTAGTGGCATAACAAAGGCAACCAAAAACTCTGAGATGGCTCAGATTTGGTTTCTTTCCATACAACATTTCAAATGGCGTCTTCCCTTGCAATATCCGTGATGGCATGCGATTAATTAAGTATGCAGCAGTAATAATGCAATCCCCCCAGAAATTCTCAGGGATAGACGCTTGGAACTTGAGGGCACGTGCTACTTCCAAAAGATGACGATGTTTTCTTTCAACAACACCATTCTTTTGTGGTGTATAGGTGCATGAACTTTCATGTAGGATCCCATTTAGTGAAAGAAAAGAATCACATTCAGTGTTGAAGAATTCCCTTCCATTATCGGTTCTAATACGGCGAATTGTTCTTCTAAACTGAGTTTTGGATAAGTTCAGAAAAGTTCTCAGATGAGAAAGAACCTGATTCTTGGACTGCATGAGAAAATCCATGTTGCTAGGGAAAAATCATCGACGATCGTGAGAAAGAATCTCGATCCATCGTGATGTTCTGTATGATATGGACCCCAAACATCTGCATGGATTAATGAAAAAATACTATCTACTCGGGAATCACTGTTTGGAAAAGCAACGCGTGTTTGTTTTGCCAAAGGGCATATGGGACAATGAGGACAAGGGAATGAGGTACTATGTCCCATCTTTTATGATAAAGGGAATTTTTCTCATTGCTAACATAGTTACACAATGATTTATTGAATTTAACGGATGACGAGATCGAAAGTGCTAGGAAAATTCATCCGTAAATAAAGTCCTTGATAAGCTTTACCCAAGCCCATCAGATTGCCAGTCGAAAGGGCTTGAAAGAAACAATTATCTGGAGTGAATAGGACACGACATGAATTTTCCTCAGATGCTCGACAAACTGATATGAGATTGAATTGGAAATCGGGTACATAAAGCACATTTTGAAGGGCGATTAAACGACTAAGATTCACAGTGCCAGTCATAGCAACCTGTGTGGAATTTCCATTTGGAAGTTGCACTGATATAAGAAAGGATAATTTCGTGACCTCTGAAAAAAGTCTTTTATCAAAGGTTATGTGATCACTAGCACCTGAGTCTATAATCCATGCACCCTTTGATATTGAATTCATTAGGCAATAAGATGTACCTGTAAAGCTTCCAGCTTTATCGGACGCATCCAGCTTTTTTAGAGCCTCCATCAATTCTTGGTACTGCCCAAAAGAAATCGGTTTGTCTATCTGCTGTCCCAGTACCTGAAATACTTGTGAAGTTTTCCCCTTTTCTTTTTCTCCAGGTTTCCCATGCAATTTCCAACAATTTTCAATTGTATGGTGAGGACGTTTACAAAATTCGCAGTACATTTTACCTTTTCCTTTTTGGGAATTTTTGGCGGTTGGGAATTTGCTGTTTGGCTGGAAAATTTGGGCCGAATTGGCTGAGGTGGGCCCAAAAAATTCTGTCTCGGTGGGCTGAGAATTTCGCGGCCCAAAATCTCCCCCTCGCAGCCCATCATGGTGGATTTTGCAGGTGACGATTTCTGAGATCAAGGTGGTTGAAAGGATGAGAATTGCAGGTAGGTAATGAAAAAAATGAAGAATTTCTGCTGAGCACTTTGTTTATACGATAAAATAAAACAATTTCTGGTATCTTTCTAAGCTATGAGAATATAGAGGAATTTTCAATTTCCTCTCCATCAAAAACCACGCGCACAAACGTATCTTTCTTACTACATCGTTTTTCTTTTTCTTGTTACATACTATTTGTATTCATATGAAGTGATGGAGGAATATTGTTTGTTTGGGTAAGCTTTGATTGAGTTTTCACGCCACTAGAGGACATAATGCTCTCCAAGGTCTCAACTATCCTTGTGAGGCCCTTGTATTATCTACAGTTGTCATGAGAATCTTAATTGTGAATTTGATTAGAACGACATAAAATAATGATGCGTAAGGAAAATGTAGTGTGCGAAAAGGACAGGACCTCAACTCTATAATTGACTTCCAAATCAAGGACAAAAAATCCAATAATTAAAATAAGTTCCTACCCCTTTTTAATGTATTAATTGCATTCGTGTAGTTGATTTTCAATATTATTTATCTCTACAAGTGGAGTTATTATATGTTATTATATGTCCCATATGCTATTGTTATTATATGGACCTAGAAAAGTCATCTGAAAATGAATGAGAGCATTACTCCAAAGTTTTTCAGACATTTTGTGTGTGTGGAGGGACCATAAAGGGATTCTCTTATGTGAACCATCGAATAAGTCCAAGTAGAAGAAGTCGACACTGCTTAATTAAAGAGCACCTAGAGAAGCAATATAAATAGAGAATTTTAAAAAAAATAAAATTGACGATGATCCCAAAGTTTTACAGCAATTATCTAACTTCTTTTTATAAGAAATTCTTGAAATTCCCAAGGAAGAAAAAGCAAAGAAGAAAATAAGTTAACAGCTAAGAGACTAAATGCACGTTAACTTTAGAATTTATTAATTGATAATGGGGGTTATTTAGTGTAGCATGGAATTTTCATAAGCTATATTTTTTGGGATGGTCTCTGTCAAATGCTCATGAGCTCTTTTATTTAAACCATACCGGATCATCCCATGATTGTTGCAGCCAAACACTGAGCAGAGGTGATTCCCGAAGGATCAACGGCAATGCTGGACAGCTTGAGGCTCATCGAGGGGAAACTAGAGGCAATCAACAGGCAAGCTCAGGCCATGCTGGGCCCTTTGGTTAGGCCTAACTTCTTGCCGGAGATCGATTATCAACAACAATAGTGTCCATTATTTTTCGGGTCGGGCTAAATCGGGCCTTATATCCAAATGGCCTTGCTCCAAGCCCGTCCAAATTTGTCTAGCCCGTGTGATGCTGGTGGGCTTAGGAGTGCTTGTAACCCACCTGGCCCGTTGTAGGACAGATTAATGTCGGCCTATGACATATCTTAACTCCACTGTAATGTTGATTGAAAAGTATCAATTATTGATCGAGGCCCACCACAAAGCCCGATCGTCGGGGCACATTGGTAATGGCATTTTGAGGATCAAGTCCCATAGTATATGGGACATCTTGAATCCATGCCAGTCATCTTTCGGAAAATACCCTTGGTAAGGTAACAATATTAGTGACAATCTTTAGCAAACATTTTGATGCAAAGACATGTTCATCGTTTTGTTGCGTAAAAAGTACTGAAATTGACATAAATCTATTATATTTATACAAATTCAATCTTAAGCCTTTTAATTGTATTGGTTTAGTCATAAACTTTGTCACATTTCGCCAATTAAGTTCATTCAGTCAATTTAGGATTGAAATTGTTGACGTAGATGCCAACAACGGTTTTACATGATACGGATGACACTAATGCAAACTTTTTTAAAAATAAAATTTAAGTTATTTGTTCTTTTTTTTTTTTTTTTTTTGTTTACCCTTTTTGGTTGGATTGAGGGCTAACGAGGGTGTCGCGACCCTCGCTAGCTCAGGGCAAGCGCCACTAGGTGAAGGCTTGCAGGTCTTCATTGTGGTTGGCAAGGGCATTATAGCCCTTGCTCGATGACCTCGCTGTGGTCGATAAGGGCTTGGGACAAGGGTGTCCTTTTTTTTTTACCCTTTTTGGTTGGATTGAGGGCTAATGAGGGTGTCGCGACCCTCGCTAGCTCGGGGGCAAGCGCCACTAGGTGAAGGCTTGCAGGTCTTCATTGTGGTTGGCAAGGGCATTATAGCCCTTGCTCGATGACCTCGTTGTGGTCGATAAGGGCTTGGGACAAGGGTGTCCTAACCCTCGCCTATGGTCAGCAAGAGTTACCCAATGACCCTCACGTGGTCCTTAGTTTTAAAAAAATCTAAGAAATTATAAAAAGAATGTCCACGTCAATGTAAGATAGTCGATGCTTGTGTTAGCAATTTACAATATAAATTAACTAGATAGACTCAATTGGTAATATATGAAAATGTTTAGGATTAAACTGAAGTAATTAAAATGTTTAGGATTAAATTAATATAAATGTAATATGTTTATGATTTTTTTTTTTTTTTGTTATTTACTCATATTAGCATGGACAAGCAAAGAATTCAATTAAAAAAACTAATGTCAACCAATCCTTGTTGGCGGCTGTTGACTTTGGTGGGGAGGAGGGGTGGGCGGAGGCCGGCTGACAAGTAAAACAAATCAGTGATACAAATTAGTTCCCCCACTAGCCTGGGAGAGGGGGCGGGGGGCGGCTGACAAGTAGCCTGGGAAAGGTAGGGGCGGCGACGGCGGCGGCCGACAAGTAATGCAAATCAGTTCCCCCACTAACCTAAAAAGCCATGTGAGAGTACTTCTCCGCGGTAGCCTTTAAAAAGCCGTGTGGGAGAGTGCTTCTCTGCGGTCCTTGGCATCAATAATGCATGTTCATGGTCAAGTTTCTGGTGCAGGTGGGAAGCAATACATTGCGTCGTGCTTTCTTTGATCCTGAAGAAAACGGAGAAAGAAGCAAACCCTATCAATGACCAAGACTACTAGCATCAGATCTACCTCCACCTTTTTCAGGTAAGCATCCAAAACCCTGAAGTGCATAGATATCATAATTAAATGAGAATGTATTATCAAGTCAAAGACTCCGTACTTGAACTTTTAAATGCTTGCTGTACTCTGTCCATGAGAGCCACCCTCGACCCAGAGACCTTAAAGCTCCAGAATAACCTGGAATGAGTGATGTCAACCTGAGTCGACGCATCATAATTTATCTGCGAGACATTAACCTTCCACCGCTGATTGCGGCGAGAATAAAGAAGACGATGATTTGAATTATTCTTTGTTTTCATAAATTGATCACGATGGTGACAAAAAGACCAAAAGTGAGGGACCTGAGGGAAAGAGAAGATATTATGATTAATATTCTGAAAAATCTTAAATTGATAAATCTGTGGCAATTTATTCTGACTGATCATAAAAAATCATAAACAGGAACATTTATGACAAATTTACCATAAACTAATTTATACGACCGTAAAAAATCCCAAATTGGTAAATTTGTGACAAATATACCATATGCTAAATTGGATTAATAGACGGGCGGACCTCTAGAGTACCATAAATTAGTACAAAAGGACACTTAAGTGTCAAAAATTACGAAAATGACACTTAAATACTAAAATTGGAGCAAAATGGATTACTTAAGTGTTACTCTGGCCAAAATTTGACAAAAAAGCTGACGTGGTGATTTTTCGGCCAAGCAAGTGCAAAACGATATCGCTTTAGTGCGACGTAGTAAAAAAATATAAAAATAATTAAATTAAATTTATTTATAACATTTTTAAAAAATTAATATTAATTTTTTTAAAAAATTAAAAAATTAAAAATGGGCGCGGGGGAGGCCGTTGGGTGGGGCCGACAACGAAAGGGGAAGGGTCGACCGGGGTCGCCGAACCCGGTGGCCCTCGCTCGGGCCGAGCCAAGGGCCGCCGCCCGTTGAGGCGACCCCTAACGAGCCGCGGACCTTGGCCTAGGCCGGGCGAGAGCCTCCGACCCTCAACGGATCTGGGGCGAGTCTCGGGCGAGGGGGTTAGCGGCCCTCGCTTGGCCGGGCCAAGGGCCGCCGCTTCTTGGGGTTCGCCTTAGCGGGTGGTAGCCCTTGGCCCGGTTGAGTGAGAGCCGCCGACCCTTGCCGGATCTCGAACGAGGGCTCGTGAGCCCTCGTCGCCCGCCGGCCGGGGTCGCCGGCCCCGTGCTAGGGCTCGGTGACCCCGGTTGACCCTCCCCCTCCGTCGCCGGCCCTTCCCAGTGACCGGGGGGAGGTGGCGTCTCCCCTCCCATTTTTTTAAAAAATATTTGTATTTGTATTTCTAATTATTGTAAGTAAATTTAGTTCTGAATTTAATTTAATTAATTTTTACATTAATTTATTACCACATCAGCATCAAAACGACATCGTTTTTTTATTATTTAGCCACGTTAGTGTGCAAAACGTTGTTGTTTTGCACTTACTTCGCCGGAAAATTGCTCACGTCAGCATTTTGGCCAGAGTGGCACTTAAGTGATCTATTTCTTTTCGAATGTGGCACTTAAGTGTCACTTTCGTAAGTTTTGGCACTTAAGTATCCCTTTGTGCCAACTTATGACACTTGAAGCGACCTTCTACCTGGATTAATACCATAAAAAAATCACAAAAATTGTAAACTGTGACAAACAGAGCTTAAAATCCCAAATTGATATACCGGTCAACAGTCATGTGTCATTTAACTTAATAATTTGATAGTAAAATTTAACGAAAACTAGCGGGGGTAAATTTATCACAAGTGTACTATTTTTGGGTAAATTTGTCAAAAGTATATTAGTTTGGGGTTTTTAGCGGTCAAAAAAATAGTTTGAGGTAAATTTATCATAAGTGTACCCGTTTAGGACTCAAGATATTATTAAGGAGGACCACCTCAATGGCGCTTCCCTATAATAAAAGTAACAGAAGAACAAAGAGGCAAACCTCATAAGGAGATATGGATTTCTTGGCCTGGAGTTTTTGCCTTTGCCTTCTCTGGGGCTTGTCTCAAGCTCTCTCCTTAATTGTAAAGGGAAGCAGAAGGTCTCCCTCCAACCTCCCACCTGGTCCACCGCCTCTTCCGGTCATCGGCAACCTTCTCGAACTCGGAAAACTTCCGCACAAGTCTCTTGCCAAGCTAGCTCGCACTTATGGCCCCATAATCAAACTTCAGCTCGGCTTCGTAACCATGGTCGTGATCTCTTCCCCGACGCTTGCCAAAGAAATCCTCCGAAGTCATGATGCTATCTTTGCAAATCGCCCGACTCCCCATGCCATCACGGCCCATGACCACCACCAACTCGGCGTGCCTTGGATACCCGTTTCGCCTTTCTTCCGAAACCTCAGGAAAATATACAACTCACACCTTTTATCCAGTAAGAAACTTGATTCCAACCAGCATCTTCGCAGCAAGAAAGTGCAAGAGCTCGTCAATTATGTTGGAAAATGTGCACACAATGGTGACGTTGTTAATATCGGTGAGGCAGCTTTTAGGACTACTCTTAACTTTCTGTCTAGCACAGTTTTCTCTTTGGACATGACGGACCCTTCAACTTCAGCCAGCGAGTTGAAGGAGGTCATGTGGCAAATCGTGGCCGAGGTTGGAAAGCCTAACATCGCAGATTACTTTCCTGTGCTCAAGAAGATTGACCCACAGGGTGCGAAGCGGCGCACTGAGTTGTGTTTCAGTAAGATGTTTGATATCTTCGATGGGTTGATCAAGCAAAGGTTGCAGCTGAGAACGCAGCCTGGTGCCACCACATGCAACGATGTTTTGGATGCTATTCTTGATGTTGTGGAAGATAAGAGCGAGGACCTGGACATCTCTCTAGTCAAGCATCTGTTTCTGGTAATCTGTTCTGATATTTGATTAGTCAAACGATCTTTGATTTGCATATGTCATCACTATAGAACTATAGCAAAACCCGTGCGCCACGTGAATATGATCTTCTTTAAGTGTATTTCGTGATTAGATAGTACCGAAAAGAAATCTAAAAACCATACTGAAGCAAACAGGTTGCTCTAATTTAGTTTCAGCTGTTAAGGACAATTACAAGTTTGATTTCACTTTAGTTGGAGCTTTTGCTGAACTTAGGTTGGCTTCTTTCCCCCCACAAAATCATTCTCAATCAACCCTTCATAAGTACTTATTGTGCTGTTATGTCTCTTGCCATGATGACAAAAAGGACTTTTTTGTTGCCGGAAGCGAAACCACTTCGAGTACTCTAGAGTGGGCAATGGGAGAACTACTGCGGAACCCGGAGAAGCTATTAAGAGCTCAAACCGAGCTGCATCTCGTCATTGGAAAAGGCAAGCAGATCGAAGAAGTCGATATATCTCGCTTACCCTATTTGCAAGCCACCATAAAGGAAACTTTCCGAATGCACCCGCCAATTCCACTTCTTCTCCCTCGCAAAGCCGAAGCCGATACACAAGTAGGTGGTTTCACTATTCCAAAGGGTGCACAAGTGCTTATTAATGTATGGGCTATAGGAAGAGATCCTGCCTTTTGGGCCAGTCCAAATGACTTCATGCCGGAGAGATTTCTAGGATCTGACGTAGATGTCCGGGGACAAGACTTCGAGCTCATACCGTTTGGCGGCGGTAGACGGATTTGTCCGGGATTGTCACTGGCCACGAGAATGTTACATCTAATGCTGGGTTCGCTCGTTAACGCATTCAATTGGAGGCTCGAAGATGGTGTTACAGTTGAGAACATGAACATGGAAGACAAGTTTGGGTTAACCGTGCAACGGGCTCAACCTGTAAAAGCGATGGCGGTACCAGCATAACTCAAGCAAAAGTTTAATGTCATATCACGTGCTATGTGATAGTTACATAGAATAATTGTGAGACCACTCGTCTCGACACATTTCCTTTATGTGATTGTTTCTTTGCATGAAATCATCGATCATTTATTGAAATGAATCTATATTGTATTTCTAGTTCTATTGCCTAAATTCGGGGTTGATGTTACAATCCATTGTTCAGTAACTTGTGTAATATAAACTCTTTGCTGGTAATTTGATGAGTAAATAGAATTTGTGCATTTGTAATTGATTAACTTTGAAATTGAGGAAGACTAGTTTGTCGCTGAAGAGATTGCAGAATGAAAAGAACTTGCAAAAGATGACTAATTGTCCCTACATCATTTTCTTTTTTATCTTCTAAGAAATATTTTCTCCATTTCTTAGATAATGTACAAAAAAGAAGAAGAAGAAGAAGAAGAAGTCCTATACGTATTACATTGATACAAATTCAATCATCAATCTCTTTCTTTTTCTGGAATTATCTACTTTTTAACTGGGCCAATTAATCATAAATTTGTTCACATTAATATCAATTCAATTCATCCAGCTAATTTAGGTTGAAAATCGCTGACGTGAATGCGAACTGTCCTATATGCTATGGCCGGCACTCATATGTGCAATTATTTTTATTTTTAACTTTTCTGAATTTTTTATTTTTTTTTTTTTTTGTTCCTTCGTTTTTTTCCCTCAATTGTGGGCCAACCTCGCCTGATGCACAAGGAGGGTGTCATGGCCCTCATTGGTCCAAAGTATTAAGAAAAAGAAAAAAAAATAAAAGAAAAAACTAAGGGGATTATTAATATATCTAAAAAAGTATTTAATGTTTATAAAATTTGTCCGTGTCAGTGTCAGTTATGTCACGTAGGATGGTCATCATTGTGAACAATTTTCAACGTAAATTAGCTAGATGGATTGAATTTGCGTTAATATAAAAATATTTATGATTAAATTGATCAAATTGAAAAGTTTGGAATTAAGTTGATACTAATGCAATACGTTTAAGATTTCTTTGGTACATTTTCCCTGATCTGCCTTCTGACCATCCCTCGTTAGATCCTGATTTGTGTGCTTTTCATTCAACACATGCACTTTGAGGACCGAAAACTCTCTAACCCGGGTAAGTGACCTCTTGTCCATCATGATCAAGAGTCATGATGGACTAGGTCCAAGCAAGCACTTGTATTATAATAAAAACAAACTGCTTTCCTCGTAGACAATCCGCAATTTCAAAAAATTATTTATCAGGATTGTGCAAGAACGACAGTTTGATAACAATAAAAAAGTAATTTGACTCTTTTCGATTGGGAGCGCAAAATGACTTTGTATAATCTAATGGGCATGATATTCAGTTATCCCAGCTATAAACCAGCCTCCATACATTGGTTGGCTAGTCCACCGAAAAATTAAATTAATTTCTTTCGATCCAACAACAATTTGAATCTATTTCTCAAAAATAAATCAAATTGTCATTTTTTCTCAACCCTTTTCATCTTGTATGCTTATAAAACACGTGTCCCTTTGCTGCTTGATCCGAAAGAAGCAACGCCTCCAAAATGCGAATGAACAGTGTAATTCCCATAATATCCCTGCGATATTGATAATCCAATTTTCCGAAAATGATAAATCCAAAAAATAATAAAAATGAAAAGAAAAAAAAAGATAGAGAAAATTCCACAAGCCCCAACATCTCAAATTGTCGTTGGATTGAAAAAAATAATAATTTAATTTTTCGGTGGACTGCCCAATCATTGCATGGAGGCTGGTCATAGAGATAATCTATATCATGTCCGTCAGAATATTCAAAGTCATTTGTAGGCGTACCTTAATGATGGGAGATTTAGCAGCCGCCGGCGAACAGTAGGGATGAGTGCTCTTGATCGAAGCAGTGATACCACAAAGGTGAGGGCAAGCAATGGAAGTGCCCGAGATGACGTTAAAGGTGTATTTAGATTTCGTGAAGTTGTTGAGAGGAAACGGCGACGCAGCTAATATGCTGACGTCAGGACCAATGATGTCCGGCTTCAGGATTCCGGGGCTAAGCGTGCGGGGGCCTCTTGAAGAGGAGGGAGCAACGGCCGGAGCAGTTGGGTTCCCAGTCACAGTTCCTTTGAACACGATCGTTGCAGTTGGGTATTTTGTCGAATTAATGTACGATTTGATCTTTTACCCAGCAGAAAAGCCGACATGAGATGCGGGAAGGACGTGAGCATTGACAGAGGTGCTGAATGCATCGCTTTCTTGGTTCATTAGAATCATGGCAATCCAACCAGCATCTTTCACCTCCTGTCCTTCTGTCTATTCTGGCCCCTACCCCTCTTTCGCGCAAGACTACCTTCCCTTTTACGTCAATGCCTTTCAATGATCCTGGGGCACAGAGTACACCGTTCCTTCCGGCATGCACAAGAGGGAGCAACTTCGAAGGAAAGAAGGGTTGGGATAGCAACTCGCCATCGTATTCCATTCCATTTCCGAGTTTCACCGTTGCTATGATGTTCCTGTCAATGGTGCTTGCTCCGACGGTGACAATCCATGGGGCATCGTTCCACAATGTGCTTGGGAAAGGCCGGAATTCCCCGCTGCGCTGCTCACAGAGATTCCCTTCTGAATGGCTGCAAATGAACCAATGGCGATGGTGTCACTGAAAAATGGGGTAGAAGGACTGCCAGTGATATCGAGAGCACATCAACCCCATCAGCATCAGCGCCGTCGAGTGCAGCGAGTATGTCTGCCTCCGGACAATCTTCTCCAAAGCACACTTCATAGATTGCTAGGTGAGCATCCGGAGTCATGCCAACTGCTGTTCCTCTGGCATTCCCAAGTGCATCAGCTTGGGAAAAAAAGGTGCCAGCAGCTGTGCTAGCCGTGTGAGTGCCGTGCCCATCCTCATCAGTAGGAGGGGCAATTCCACTTCCCTTAGCCGAGAGGTTAAAGGACCTCACGCCGATTAATTTGTTATCGCATTAGAAAGGTTTGAATTCACCTCCCTTTCCATTTGGCTGGTGGAGACGGTATTCCTGCACCGCTACATGAAAGGTGGTTGGAAAATATTCCACCATCTAGCACGCCAATTATCACTTCCTTTCCTAGATTCAAGCCCGCCAAGGATCCTTGTTGCTGTGGTAAGCCTAAGAACTGGGGCATGTGTGTTGTTTTGGATGTGATACATTTTCTCGGGGTAAGCTGACACAAATCCTTCCTTCTTTTGCATGGCAGCTACTTCCTCTGGAGTGAGTCTCGCTGCGAAGCCAATCATCACATTTTCGGTAAGAGTAAAACATACACTGCTGGTTTTCTGAAACCTGGGTGCTATTGGGCTAAAACGACCGTTACCAGGAATGAATGTCTTCATCCTTGGAGAGAATTTGGCCATCGGGATGACTCAAATGGATTATGTATGTTTGCAAGTCATCAGCACAAGTAAGCTCAAGATTGACATTCGACAATAGGATAACAAGGCCAAGGAGGGAAGGAAAGCTTGTCACACCCCAAAACCATCATGAATGAGGGATGACATGGCCGTCCTTCTACTCGAAGGACGCAGCCTCAAAATTCCCAAAATCCAATTCCTAAAAGTTCCCCGTCGATATTGCTCTCGTAGTACTCATCATTAGCATAAGAACCTGAAAAAGATTGAAAAATAGAGGGATGAGCAAGCACAGCTCAGTGAGTAGTGCATCCCTTCTAATTAGATTGAGCACCCACTATGCATATTCATAAATCAAACCACAACTCTTTAACTCAAATCCATGATATAATTTGACCCAAAAAAAAATCCATGATATAACAAATACAAACTAAAAGAATAAGTACATAAGCTTCAACATAGCTATATTTATAGCATAAATAATTATTTCACAATAATATCAAAATAAATATCAATGGTCTAATCCATTGATCAATCTCATTAATTCACACGCCGATGGTCCATTCCATTAGTTAATCTCATGCCACATATCAATAGTCTAATGAAATTACACATCGATGATCCGTTAATTCCAACGACTAATCTCAAATTACATGTCAATGGTCCATTCCATCGACCAAACTCATATCACATATCAATGGTCTACTCCATTGACCAATCCATTGCTCAATACCAAACTATGGTCACGATACAACGCCTGGTGACGAGGCGACAAAAATTCCTCCCTTGACAAGGTCTCTACCTATTATTAGCTGGTGGCTCTGCCCTTAAAGATATCCTAAACTAGTATGCGCATATCCACAAACCCTTTACTGGGCTCAGTGATATTGAGTGTTAATACCAATCCAGAACAATATCATCCACAATCCATAAAGCCAAATTCATAAATCATTTTATATATCACCAAAAGATTTCACAACTTAACTTATCTGCCAAAAATACTTTTTATAAAACATTCTCAAATAATTTCAAGACTCTTCTCATAACCCAATTTTATAAACCAAATTAAATCAAATGCATGTCATGAGACATTTTACAAACCGATATAAATAATATTCCATAATCCATGCTTATAAAGTTTTTCGTAAAAAGGTTTCGTAAACCAAGTTATATAATATTTCTCAACTTTGTTCCTCAAACAGAATACATATTTTCGTTAATCATTTCTTACACCATTCACAAATACGAAAACGTAGCAAATACCCAATCCAAAATTTATGAAACACATATGCTTCTTCATATCTTGTAAAATATCAAATATTTGTCATTTTGAAGATATGGGTTTATAAATTTTTAGAAGAGATAGCACCAGTTACCTCGGAATACTTACGATCAAATAACAAGCGTTACTCAAATCATTGAACTAGCGATCCTATCAAATAAGTGAGAAACAACATTAAAATCGAGTGAAACGCTATTTCAACTATGATTTGACTAAACTATGCGTGAGTGCTTAAAAAACGGCTCTCACGCTCCAATAAATCACTCAACCAAAGCAATTACTCAAAGTCGTCTATAAGGGGAAGCTTGAGCAGGAAACTTTATTATGCCATAATTATCTCCACCGAACTCCATTTCAAGCATACTTATAATTAATGGATCTAACATATTACAAGAACCTCAATTTAGCCAAACCGAAATCAAGCTGAAAATTAACAAAATATGGCCCCGAAATCTTGGTCGCGCATTGTTCATCACGCGCGATAAATTTCAAAATTTTGTTTCGGGCAAACCGTAAGCTCAAATTACGATCTGTAAATTTCTACACTTCAAAACACCATAAACTATCATTTTTATAAAAATACGCGACTCAACGACTCAAAAATCATATTTCACCGCTCGATTTTCCCAGAATTTCGAATTTCAAGTTCTAAGTCCGAAATTACTCCGATTGAATGAACGGGAGAAAAGAACACTACAAGTGCCATAACTCGGCACAAAGAGACACTTAAGTGCCATAACTTACAAAAGGTACACTTAAATGCCACATTTGAAGAAAAATGGGACACCTGAGTGCCACCTTCAATAAAGCCAGCCGGAAATCACACGTGGCATTTAAATATTAATATTTCTCGCCACGGTGGCTCGCCGAAGAGATGACTCAGCTCTAATTCACCCAAAACAGCGTCATTTCTATAATTGGCCAAAATAGAGCCCTTAAATCAACCAAAATGACATTGTCTTCCCAATTGCCTTATATCTAAAACCCTAAATCGGGCAAAATGTCATTGAAGTGCTAGAGCCCTAGTCCTGAACTGTGACATCCCAATTTTCCAATTCTATTTTTAGCTGATTGAGTCGGGCATTTCATCTGTGCATTTAGTTTGACTCTCTAAGTTGGCCACTCATGAGGGAACTAGCCTATTGGGCGAGCAATTAAGGGATTTTAATGCGTCAGAATTGAGGACTGATCACCCTCAGGTCGGATGCAAAAAAATTTCCTTAAAAGCTACTCGGTAGATTAGAACATGTTGGAATTGTACCAGATCGAAATTAACCGTGAAAATTGAGATTAAATCCAAAAATTGGAGGTCATGGTATGTCACAAATCGTTTTAGGATCATTAATTCATATTCGGAAGATTTTTCATGCAATCAGAGTTTTTCAGTTAATTAAATCAGAGAATGGCTAATTTGGCTCGAGAAATTAGTCGGCCCGCCTTCGATTGAGCTTTTGAGACTCAAGAAGGTTCTAAAGACAAGTGAGAGTGTAAATTAAAGTGTGACGACATTGGATTATTTTTATGGACTTTAATTGGATTTAATTAGAAGTGGATTGATTGGAATTGAAGAATTTAATGTACAAGATTTGGACCCCGACGGAAAATGTGAGTGCACCCATTGAAGAGGTTGTGGGAGATAGTGGAGCATGACATCATCAATGATGTCATGTGGTGGGCCATTCTTGGGGATTAAAGAAAAAGGAAAAGAAAAAAAGAGAAAGGAAGAGAGAGAAGGTCTTCTTCTTCCTCCCCCTCCCCCAACCGTGCGACGCCCCCATCTTCATCTTCTTCTTCTTCTTCGGACGCCACCGAGCAGCCATGGACACCGTAGCCACCGTCGGAAGTCAGTCGAAGCTCGCCGCCGCATGCCCGTCGCCGAGGCTTGCCGCTGCCGCCGTTGTCCCCGGTTGCCGAGGATTAAAATATAATATTATATTCCGAAATTAATTAAATTAAAAAATGGAAAAATTTATTTTTAGCCCCGGTTGCTCAGAATTTCGTGCCGATCGCTGCTGTGTATTTAGAATTTTAATTTGCTGCTTGGTTGTGGCGAATTGAGTGTGATTGCGATAATTAAGGGTTCTTTCTAAAAATTCCAAGTGTAGGAATTGTTGGGAATTTGGCCGTGATTAACCACCTATTAGAGGTCGTGTCTAATGAGGCTTAGAGGTCGTGTCTAATGAGGCCGTGATTAACCACCTATTAGAGGTCGTGCCTAATGAGGCCGTGATGAACCACCTATTAGAGGTCGTGCCCAATGGGGTCATGATGAACCACCTATTAGAGGTCGTGCCTATTGAGGCCGTGATGACCACCTTATTAGAGGTCGTGCCTATTGAGGCCGTGATGAACCACCTTATTAAAGGTCGTGCCGTGTGGGGCCGTGATTGCCACCGATTGTTAATCCTACCTATAGGGTTGTGATGGGATGTAGAGATTGATTTGATCGAATAACATGTAATCGGCCGAGCCGATTGATCGCTGAGACGATCCAAGTAATTAAATTGCTTTGATGGTGTGATTGTGCCTTAATTGTTTAGTTATCAAAATCGTACGTGGTTGATTTATATAAATTGTGCTAACCTGCAGATGAAGGATAATGCGAGGTAAGTCTTCTTGATGTTGTGGCTAGGTCACTCTGGGGTGTATTTTCTTTCTAATAGGGGTTTAGGAGGTTGAACTTGCTGAGACAATGTCTCACCCCGTTGTGGGCCAACATTTTCAGGTCCCGTGTGGACGGAGCGGCCAGTTCACCTGGTTAGCCTGGTGGAGTTGCAGAGGTGAAGTTTGAAGGATTGGAATTTGTATTCGACTTGTAGGTTGTAGGATGGTGCCTATTTAAGGGCCGGTCTTTTGTAGACTTTTGGCGGGAGGCCCTTGTTTGTAATTCCGTTGATTTGTGAAAGTGTACTGTTGTGAAATTGCTTCCTGCTTTTCTATCCCATATTTTATTGTCAGGGGTTTTATATTATGCTTCCGCATGTGCATGAAAGAACTGAATGGGTCGGCGACTTAACCTGGGAATATCGCATTTGAATGACCATGGTGGGATGTTGGCATGCTTGAGGTTCGGGGCGTGACATCCGCGTTTAAGTGGTATCAGAGCATGGTCTGTGTATGGAGTGATAAGGTGCGATGAGTCATGAGATAGTTAGTAGGAAAGGCTTTTAATATTCTAATGCATGTGATTGGTAGTTGCTTGGTAGCTTGCTTGTGTGGTCACTCAGATTCCAATGTGGTGTTGGAATGAAAAGCGGGTGTCTATATTGAGCCTGTAGCGTGAGTGACCGAGTGTCGAGGGCCGCTAAGTGAGGGTAATAGGCCTTGTGCTTCGGGGTGGGCCGCTGTTGAAAGTCGGTGCCCGTGGTGCCCCGGGTAGAGCGCAAGTTGGGCCCAGCGCGAGTGGTGAAGCATTGCCTCCAGTCAATGCTGGGGTAGTAGCCCCTAAAGATCCAAGGTTTGCTGTGTTAATGAGGATGCTTGAGATGTTGGGAGACAGAATGAGTCAGTAGGCCGCCGCTTCAGTCACTGTTACCGCCGTCGCCGTTAGTGCCGTTGCCGCCAAGGCCATAACCGCCGTTGTTGCTACGCCTGTTGAGGCCCAATCTGGAGTTGTAATCGAGGATCAAGCTACCGTATCTGAGTCAAGGTTTAATTTAGATAGAAATGAGAATCGATTGGGGAGAAAAGCCGATGTCAAAAGAAAGGTGCCATGTTTCACCCAACTAGAAGAGTAGAAATGGGAAAGCCAGTGCTCAACTCAATCGTTGTGTGTCGTGTCTGTAAGAAAAGACATGGATCTGTTCTGTGCTGCAAGAGAAAAAGGACTTGTTACAAGGGCCGCCAGTACAGTATTATGATCAGAGAGTTTTCAGTACCGATAGTTGGAATCACCGTTGTTTCCGTCACCGCCATCGATAGAAGAGAGCAGATGAAACATGCTTCGGGACATTTAGTGGGGCACTCGGGACGAATCTCAGTGCAAGGAAGGGTGTATGATTTTCCTTGATGGAGGTAGAGGACTCACAGATTGTGTGCCGAGTTTGCGGAAAGGAGACATGAGTTAGCCCAGGGTCAGATTGAAAAGGGAACACGGTTTGACCGTGGCCAGCACGACCGTCAGGTTAAAAAACTATATGTGTAAGTTCAGGAGAGCGTAAGCACTATTACTGCAGATAAGACGCCACTAGGATGGCTAGAGGAGCATGAAGGGATCTACCATGGATCAATCAGAAGAAAAATGTTTTTGAGATGTTTTTATCAGAATAGTGCAGTAGAATCTCTAGTGAAAGTAGTAGGATTTTTGTTGTGGTAATAAAATAGTAGAAAAAGGGATCTCTAACTATAGTTGTACTTGAAGGATTTGCTTAAGTATGACTTGAAAGTCATTTATAAAAAGGTTTGGCTCAAGGAGCTTTCTGTTATTTTAAATCGTGGCAGTAATATAATTCAGTTTGTTCATTTAGCGTATGAGAGTTTTGGAATTTTTGAAAGTTGAAGAGGAACTTCAATCCTTGTTATTCGTCATTGAAGATGACCTGGTTCAGTTTGTTAGTTATCGAATCTACATGGCTACTGTAATGAATGCATCAGTTGAGAGGTCGAATATTGAGAACACAATCGTGGTACAAAAGTTTTCTAAAGTATGTTATGGAGAATTGACAGGTTTGTTGTCAGATTTGTTGTCAGGAAGAGAAATAGAGTCAGGATTGAATTAGTACCCGGAACAGAGCCAGTCCCTAAGGCTCCTTACTGCACCTGTGTGAGCCAGGATTGAGTGCAAGTGTAGTTTTCAAGAGCCTAGGAAGAGGCCGACTACTGCACCTGTGTGGGCCATTCCGTCTGGTCCTGGAGGATATAGGATCGTCAGTGTTGTGTCGTTTAAAAGATTGGGTTATGTGCTGATGCAACATGGTAAGGCCGTTGCGTATGCGCTCGTTAGTTGAGACCTTATGAACTGAATTACCTGACATATGACTCAGAACTCACGACAATAATTTTCGCTCTGAAGATTTAGAGATATCATCGGTGTAAAGAAAGACTCCAGATCTTTATTGATTGTCAAAGTCTCAAAGTATTTATTCTCTTAGGAGGGATTGAATGAGATAGTGCTGTGAACCACATCTTTTGAAGGACTCGGATGGTGGTATCTGGTATCACCCGAGAGGATGAAAGAAATCACCGATGCATGGAGTCGAGAGTCTTTATTCGTGCATAGACTGGTTAAAGAGTGGACTTTACATGAGAAGGTGGAGTCTCAGTTTTCAAATTTTAGTAAGCCATCTTTTAAATCTTGTGGCCACCCTCAGTATTGAGCCTGAAGTATAGATCAAAATCCGAACACTTCAACCACCAGACCCAGAAATTTAGAAGATCGTGCAAGCAGATGCAGATGAGAGAGAGGTTGATTTTCAAATTTCTGAAGACAGAACACTAAGGTTCTGAGGACGATTGTGTGTAATTGACGATACAGAAATTAAAGACGAGACCTTGTGGGAAGCTCATCATAGCAACTTCAGCGTTGTCCAAACAATACAAGGATGAGTCAAAATCTACAGCATCGAGATTGGTAGATCAGTATGAAGATAGATATCACTGAACAAGTTGTAAATGTTAGATGTATCAGTAAGTGAGAATTTGGTAAGGTAAGCCAGGAAAGCTGTTTCAAGCATTTGAGAAAGTCCTATGTGGGAATGGAAGTATAGCATGATGGAATGTTATGACGGGCTTATTAAGGAGTCCGGAAGAGTATTGATTCCTTATGGGGTCGTGGTCGATAGATGAACAGAGTCAACTCAGCTTAGTACAGCACAAAAAGATCTCAATTAGAATAAGCATACCGAAGTGTGGGTATATCATATAAATCGTCTGCATGGGGGTGTCGGGGACGAATTGTATTTCAAATCAAGATTAGATGTTCCAAGTTGGTAGAGCTTTCAGATGGTTCTCTCTTAAGCAGTGCATAACAGGGAGTGCAGAATTTCAATTGCTCAGACGAAGTCAGGGAAAGAAAGATCATAGGCCAGGGTCAGTACAGTAGTTAGTGATTGCAGTTGACGAGATTAGTGTCAGAGTTATATCAGATCTTGACAGAGGTTCCCAGTTTCAGCAGAACAATCAGATGGTTCCTTTTAAAGCAGAGCAGAGTAGAGTGTACAGAACTTCAATTGGTTGGGCTGAGATCAGAGACCAGAAAATCGCAAGTACAGAGTTCGTTCAAAAATCAGTGATTCAGCCATAGTTATCAGGAATAGTTTAAAGACCGCTCAGAGTTGACAGAGGAGTTGCATAGAATAGTGTCAAGGACCTTTGGAATTTTAAGTGGGAAAGTACCTTTTCCTTGGGTGTCACCCTGGTAAGAACGTCTCGAGATGTTAAGGAATGGAAAATGAATCGGCAATTAAATCAAAATCCATCAAATTTGGATTCAAAGGAGGATTTTGGCTTTAAGTGAGTAAAGGAAGCAAGTCGAGACACCGCCGACACTTTTAGCCAAGTGGTACCCGAGAAGGAAGCAAATGGTCCGAAGTCGAGGTTTCGAATCCCTAGCACGGCAGTTAGCCACTTTGTGGAAAAATAGAAACAAAAAGAAAAATAACCAAAAATTTTTGCAACTTTTGTTTCGCGAAGATGGACAAGTGCGTAGTCTTTCAGAACAGAATGTTTTGGGCAAGATCTGGAAGTCATCCGGCAAGATCTTGCAAACATGAGAGAGCAACCAGAGAAAGAGAAGATTAGATAAGAGGACCGTACCCCCACCTCTTGGTTTAAGGATTGGTAAAGGTTTAAATTTCGAGGACGAAATTTTTATAAGGGGGGAAGAGTTGTGACATCCCGATTTTCCAATTCTATTTTCAGCTGATTGAGTCGGGCATTTCATCTGTGCATTTAGTTCGACTCTCTGAGTTGGCCACTCATTAGGGAACTAGTCTATTAGGCGAAGCAATTAAGGGATTTTAATGCGTCAGACTTGGGGACTGATCACCCTCAGGTCGGATGCAAGAAAATTTCCCTAAAAGTTACCCGGTAGGTTAGAACGTGCTGGAATTATATTAGATCGAAATTAACTGTGAAAATTGAGATTGAATCCAGAAATTAGAGGTCATGGTATGTCACAAATCGTTTTAGGATCATTAATTCATCTTCGGAAGATTTTTCATGCAATCAGAGTTTTTCAGTGAATTAAATCAGAGAATGGCTAATTTGGCTCGAGAAATTAGTCGACCCGCCTTCGATTGCGCTTTTGAGACTCAAGAAGTTTCTAAAGACAAGTGAGAGTGTGAATTAAAGTGTGGCGACATTGGATTATTTTTATGGACTTTAATTGGACTTTAATTGGATTTAATTGGAAGTGGATTGATTGGAATTGAAGAATTTAATGTATAAGATTTGGACCCCGGCGGAAAATGTGAGTGCACCCATTGAAGAGGTTGTGGGAGATAGTGGAGCATGACATCATCAATGATGTCATGTGGTGGGCCATTATTGGGGATTAAAGAAAAAGGAAAAGAAAAAAGAGAAAGGAAGAGAGAGAAGGTCTTCTTCTTCCTTCCCTCTCCCCCAATCGTGCGACGCCCCCCCATCTTCATCTTCTTCTTCTTCTTCGGACGCCACCGAGCAGCCATGGACGCCATAGCCACCGCCGAAAGTCAGCCGAAGCTCGCCGCCGCACGCCCGTCGCCGAGGCTCGCCGCCGCCGCCGTTGTCTGCGCGCGAAGGCTGCGCGCCGCTCCGCCCAGCTCGCCGTTCCAACGAGCTATTTAGCTCGTCTAGCCCACCTCCGGCCGCCGTGAGACCCTGCCGTCGGCCACACGACACCGCCGTAGCTCCTCCCCCATTCCTCCGCCCGAAACCACCCCGAATCTCCTCAAATTCGACCCCAAACAGCAGCAAAACCAGCAAGCAGAAAATGGGTATGGCAGCCCCTTTGTGGGCCGTTTTGGCCGGCTTCCCGACCCCGGATGCTAGGCCCGCTTTGGAGAAAGTCGACCCCCTCGTTGTCCTCGTCATTTTGGTCCATTCGGTTCGTTAATCGGGTGAGTTTATCTCAATAATCCTTGATTAGAGTGTTAATGATGCCCTAAGTGTGTTTAGTTTGAATTAAGCATGTTTAGGTGGATAGATTAGTATATTTTATTATAAGTTGGATTAAAAGATTGATTTAAGTTAAATTGTGTTTAATTAAGGTTAAAAGTGGATTATTTAATGTTAAGTTGTGATGGGACATAAATGGATTTTAATTTAGATTTATTTAATTATTTCGAAATTCTAAGGATTAAAATATAATATTATATTTCGGAATTAATTAAATAAAAAATTAAAATAAAAAAATGGAAAAATTTATTTTTAGCCTCGGTTGCTCAGAATTTCATGCCGATCGCTACTGTGTATTTAGAATTTTAATTTGATGCTTGATTGTGGCGAATTGAGTGTGATTGCGATAATTAGGGGTTCTTTCTAAAAATTCCAAATATAGGAATTGTTGGGAATTTGGCCGTGATTAACCACCTATTAGAGGTCGTGCCTAATGAGGCCGTGATGAACCATCTATTAGAGGTCGTGCCCAATGAGGGCGTGATGAACCACCTATTAGAAGTCGTGCCCAATGGGGCCGTGATGAACCACCTATTAGAGGTCATGCCAATTGAGGCCGTGATGAACCACCTTATTAAAGGTCGTGTCGTGTGGGGCCGTGATTGCCACCGATTGTTAATCCTACCTATAGGGTTGTGATGGGATGTAGAGATTGATTTGATAGAATGACATGTAATCGGCCGAACCGATTGATCGTTGAGACAATCCAAGTGATTGAATTGCTTTAATGGTGTGGTTGTGCCTTAATTGTTTGGTTATCAAAATCGTACATGGTTGATTTATATAAATTGTGCTAACCTGTAGATGAAGGATAATACGAGGTAAGTCTTCTTGATGTTGTGGCTAGGTCACTCTGGGGTGTATTTTCTTTCTAATAGGGGTTTAGGGGGTTGAACTTGCTGAGACAATGTCTCACCCCATTGTGGGCTAACATTTTCAGGTCCCGTGTGGACAGAGCGGCCAGTTCGCCTGGTTGGCTTGGTGGAGTTGCAGAGGTGAAGTTTGAAGGATTGTAATTTGTATTCGACTTGTAGGTCGTAGGATGGTGCCTACTTAAGGACCGGTCTTTTGTAGACTTTTGGCCGGAGGCCCTTGTTTGTAATTCCGTTGATTTGTGAAAGTGTACTGTTGTGAAATTGCTTCCTGCTTTTCTATCCCGTGTTTTATTGTCGGGGATTTTATATTATGCTTTCGCATGTGCATGAAAGAACTGAATGGGTCGGCGACTTAACCTGGGAATGTCGCATTTGAATGACCATGGTGGGATGTTGGCGTGCTCGAGGTTCGGGGCCTGACATGAACCCTAATTCGATTTGTCCCAAATTCTTCAGTCGAATATTGGAAATGGAAAGCAAGACTTTCAGCAGTGGCTCAAATTTTCTCGCCGAAGTGAAGGAGAAGGCGAGCGTTTCTATTTTTGTGAGTTACCAAGTCCAAGAAGAACATTGTGAACTTAAACGAATCCTAGGAGAAGATTCTATGGATGTGCCCGATACAAAGAAGGGTCAAAGTGTAAATATTTCAAATGGGTCGATGCAAAATTCTCTCACCAAGTCACAAAGGTGATATTGGATTTACTTGATGGATGTCATCAACCTCCATCTACACTTGTGAACGACTTGGACGATGTTGACTCAATGCAAGCTCAAGCATCTTTTGCTAACCATTTGAAGAATGAAGTTTCAAGGATGAAAATTGAACGGAAGTGTTACCAAGCGTTTATTGTGTTGTTTTTTTTGTCTATCCTACTTTATTATGAAATGTAAAGTACTGGAAGCTGAGAAGAAGTTTCTCCGACTGCCATAGTTATAAATGAGTGGAGAAATGTACTTGTTTTGAATGAAATGTAACTTATTTTTTTGGAAGATGAGCAGAAGTTTTGTATTATCTACAAGATTGTTGTGGTTTTTTTTTTAGGTTGTCATTATATTATGTGTTACTTTTTTGTGCTTGTGGGGAGGTTAAGGAAAATGAATGAATGAATGAATGAATGAGTGAGATGTTGTTTGTACTATACTTATTCTCAAATATAAATCGATGATGATGGAATGTATATTGGGTCGATATGTTGTAGTGACTTTTTTACTTGAACTGAATATAAACCAGCAGCAAATATTGAATTGAATGGAGTTGCCATATTAAACTAGCAGCTTCTCTGGTTTGCTGCAAACCATCATATATATAGGACAGACACGAGTGATTACTCGAGTGCTATAAGTTGTATGTAATAATCACTTAAGTGCCAGTCGTGATAAAAAAAAAAAGTCATTTAAGTGTCAAATTATTATTAAAAGTGATCACTTAAGTGCCACTTGTGATTAAAAGTGAACACTTAAATGCCAGGTTTTTTAGAATGTGATCAGTTAAGTGTCAATTTTTTTGGTACGTTTCCTTTATAAATTGCACTAGCCATTAGCTACTACCAGCCACCACCACCGCCCACCACTGGCCACCATCGACCTCCAGCCATCACCACCAACCACACCAAGCATCCTAGGCATCCACTTGAACTACAACCAGCCACCACTATGTTGGTGGCATGCTGTTGCAGAAGTTGCTAGTGCAAGGTGCCTTAGACCAGCTTACACCAGCACTACCTGGTACAAGATGTGCATATTGCACACTTATATCTTGCACCGGATGTAGCACAAACCCCCAACCCAACCCTTATAATAGACCCACCATCAGTAGGCATTAGCAGTCACCACTAGCCACCACCACTAGCAACACTAGCATCCTAACTACCACACCAGCACATAGCTACCACCATAGACCTACCATTAGCAGCCACTATTGGTGGTGGGTCGTGGGTCTGTTGCAAAAGGGGCCTTGCACCAATAGTAACTGCAGCAAGAGGCCCTAACCCAACTCCCACAATGGACCCACCACCACCAGGCTTCACCAGCCACCACCCCCAACCACACGAGCACCCCATTCACCACCACAGATCTATTGCTAGAAGCAATAAGTAAAAATAAAAACAAAATTAAAAAATGAAAAAGGCAAAAATGACAAGCAATTAGATCGTTCCATTGATATTGAAATAAAGTCTGAAGTCTCATAAACTTAATGACAAACTATTACAAAAAAAAAATCAACAGTTGTTTAATTGACTTCTCAGCCCCACAAACCATATCCCATCATATTTTTTCAATCAATATGCATAATGCCTTCTGTTTATGCTCGCTTTGATGGACTTTTTACTTGATTCATAATCCGTGCACTTTTTTTAACTGGACGTGAGACTTCTTCTTCAACTATCTCGGGATGTATTGATTCTGATGGAGTTACAATTGTCATAGGCTGAACTGATTCAGAAGGAGCTGCAACTGTCGTAGGCTGAACTGATTCAAATGGCCCTGCAACTGGGTTCTTCTTACTCTTCTTTCTTGTTGGCACAGCCATAGTCTTCTTATTTATTGGCGAAACCATTGATTCTTGAGTTGGGCTTTGAGAGATAAGAACTTCTGAACCTCTCCCAGTCTTCAAAAAGAAAATTTTATCAATAAAAGTTTGCACTATAAATTAAATTAAATGCAGCCTATGAAACTTACATTAAGAATAATTGTTCAAGAACACTCATCTATATAAATGCCATAACCATATTGTTTTGGCCTCTTCCCAAGAGCCCCTCTTGTTTGAATGGGAGTGTCACTTTCAGGTACTTATAATTGGTTGGCTTTTCTTCTCGCATGTGATTTCTTGGGCTCTTGTTGCGGCTGTTCAACTACAATAGGGGCTTTTTCGGCCAATTCTTCAACTAGGCATCTTCTACATGACCTTCTTGTAGGTGGCTCTTGATTTGGCTTTCTTGTAATTGTTTTTCTATTTAGCCCTTCAGCTTTAGTGACACCTTCGGTTGGCTTTTGTGGTGGCCCTTGTGATGACCCTTCTAGTAGCCTTTGTGATGACCTTGGTGATAGATCTTGTGGTGGCCCTTCAGTTGGGCCATTTATTGGCAGCTGAGCTGTAGCTTGCCCTCTTCGAACCTAAGAAAAAAGACAAAGGACATTATAAATATAATATCAGGCCATATAACAACGTCAAGGAAAACTAAACTCAAATTATTAAACTTACCGGATATTTTTTTCTCTGCTGCTGCTGTTGATGAACAGTCGACTTAACTGGCCGCTTCAGCTAATCCTGCAGCTGGCTATCTTCTACCTTGCCTTCTTTGAATAGGCCCTTCAGTTTCAGGTATAGCAAGGGCTTTGGCTAATCCTTCACGCGGCTGTCTTCTTCCTTGCGTTCTTTGAACAGGCCCTTCAGTTTCAAGTACAGCAGGAGATTCGGCCAATTCTTCACGTGTCATTCCCGTGACCTGACAAAGGCAAAAACATTACATACATGTCACTTGTATCTATGTACATATATGTAACCAACCATAAAGCAAAATAAACACAATTGTCATGACTTACTGGGTTTATTATCGTCAACTGAAGAACGATCGACTCACTTTGCCTTTTTTCTCCAACTGTCCCTTCACTAGGGCCTTCGGCCCTACTTAACTGTTCCTGCTGCTTCCTTAATTGACAACCTTTAGTATTGTGCCATACTATGTGGCAAACAAAGCACTTTATCTATACACCTGTCCTATTCATCCTACGCTGACATGAGACCTCTCCCTCCTCATTCTTTGTTTTCGCTTTGGTCTTCCCATTTTCTTCTTTAATAGTAAAGGTTGAGGTGTTTCGTGATCTATTGGCTCCTAGAACTTGCTACTTCTGATTGGCTGCAACATGAATTGATACGAAGCAAGATATCTCGGTTTCTTGTACCAATCATCAATGTAGTCTTCTATGTTGTGGCCCTTCAATTCAATGGCACATATGGCATGTGCACAAGGAATTCCACTTAGTTGCCATGCTCTACATGAACACTTCTTCGTATCTAAATGGACAACATATTTATCGAAACCCTTCATGGTCTCATATCCTTCAACTCCATTCTAAATAGGATGACAATACCTGCTTGACTCATCCAATTTCTTAGCAATCCTAGAACCACATTACCTAGTCTACTTTGCAGCCTCATCTCTTTGTTTGTGCGGTCGAGTCATGACCATAACCCGTATGTCTTCAAGTATCGAGATAATTGGTTTGCATCTGGCCTATATTGTCTTTCCATTGAATGATTCGCGGATATTGTTATCAATGTTATCGCACTTAAATTCCTCGCTGAAGAACGCCCTACACCAATACTTCGGTTCTGTTTGGAATAATGCATCATAATCTTCCTTTGTCAATTGAAGCGGTTCTTCTTTGGCCATCCTAAAGTCAGCCATATTCGTGCTCTTTGCTAGCTGCCAAAAGTGCGACTATAGCTTGTCCCCTTTATAGTACTTTGCCCAATTTGCGTATATGTGCCGCACACACATTCGATGTTCAACATAAGGCAACAACTCAGCTATTGCTGGAACAAATCCCTGCAATAATTCAAAATAATAAATGTAAGCAAATGACATGTTGATATCAAAAAGCAAACAATTGACCAAATTTTTCAAAAAGCAAACATTATCTTTTGTTTGTCACTCTTGAACGCCCACCTTGCCCCATTTGTTATCTCCAAATTAGTTATCAAATTTTTTAGGAACCATGACCAATTGTCCTTATTCTCTACATTCACAACAGCCCAAGCCAGTGGAAACATTTGGTTATTTGCATATCTTCCAATTGCTGCCAGCAATTCTCCCTTGCACAAGCCCTTCAAAAAACACCCGTCCAATCCTATAATCCATCGACAACCAGATAAAAATCCTCGTTTGCATGCATCGAAGCAAATATAGAACTTATCGAACTTGGTCCTAATATCAAGAAGTGGTTTCTCTACGGCCTCTACATACACTCTACTTGAAAGATTTTGCAGCCTACACTCCCAAGCATAATCCCACAATTGTCCATATTCGCTGCTATATTGACCAGTGAGTATTTTCATCACCTTTTACTTCGATCTTTTGCATTGAGTCTTGGATATATTGATGCCTACTTACTCCTTCACCAGCATCCTGAACTGAGTAGTATTAATTTGAGGCATCAGCTTAATCAAGTCAAAGAAGTGGTTCGACAACCATGCACTTGTTACCTTTTTATTTTGAAAATTAATGGAACAAGTATGTTCCTCTTGGTAGGCTCTAATCTGAAAAGATCCACTTCTCTTAACAAATGCGTTATAGATCTTCAATGGGCAATTTTGCTGCAAACACCTAGCTCTTACAAAGGTCTTAGTAGTTCTAATGAAGTCAATATTCCTCTGTGCAGCAATGGAGTTCTTCGGTATAGCTTCTCTAAATTGTTTCACATCATGAAATTTCATACCTACTGACAAAGTAGGAGAGGTAATGGATGAATCATAAGAAGAAAGAAAACTTACTTTTCCTTCTACACACAACTCCTTCATCTTCTTCAAGCTCATTCTAGGAAGTAGCATTCTCAATGCTTTCTTCATAATCAGTCTTCTCGCCAGTAGCACCAGCGTCTGCAGGGTCGAAGGCCCTATTTGGAACTTCATCAGCTACCTTCAAAGCTTCAAAGCTGTAAACTTATCTATCAAAAAATCCCTTCGCTTTTTTCTTGACTCTACAAGCTCCTCGTCGTCGTTATCACTTATGAAATTTTCAACAGGCAACCTTTCATCATCATCATCAGTTGATTCAACTACTTCCCACTCTAATCCAGTGATTGTGATATCACTTATGTCATCATCACTTTGGTGAACTGTATCTGTGCTCCTCTTCTGTCCATCATATCTATCCCGCCCTCTTTCGACCCTAACGTCAATACTCCCTTGAATACCATCTCCTATTTGTCCTACTTGGGCACTCTCTCCATCATCATCTTCGTCTTCACTTTCAGTATCGTACTCAACATATATTTTTACCTCTTCACCACGAAGATAATGGTATAGAACATCCCTGAAACCATTATCATCTTTTAAGCATCTCAAACCATCTCTTAAGTATTTTCCAGGAATACAATACAACAACTTCTGAACTTTACAAGACAAATAAGTTCTTATATCCCTAACAAATCTTATATAAGATGCCTTCTTTATCTTGACAAAGATGGTGCCCTCATTTCCATCCTCATACTCCCACTCATCCTCCTCAATCACAATTTCCCCACCATAGCAAACTATGATAGCGACATAATCCTTGTCATAAGCCATTTCTGCACCAAGAATAAGAAAAAGAATAATTAGTTTTTGGGGTCACATCCACAAAGGACAATAGACAATTGCACATGGGAGTCCCCCCACTCTCATGGACTTTATTAAACCGAGGTCCCTACATTGAAAATATGCCCCTACATGACAACCAAAAAAGAGGTTGCCACTTTAATTATTTGTTTTCCCTTCCCTTAAAATATTAACCAAAAATAGAGGTTCCCACAACAAGCACAGGTCCCCACAACAAGCACAGCCCAATGAATTTTGTCTACTATCTTTTGCTGAACTAAACTTGCGATGTGAGAGAATGTACATTAACTTAATCAAATCTATTTTTCCTATGAAAACACATACAAAAAACTAAGGAAAGCTCGATGTAAAAATATAAGGCTAAAGTTTTGTTTCTCATCCAACTAGGAGAAATCATACCCTACTCTATGATGTCTAGCCACTAATATATTGTGTCAAGAGGTCACTACACAAACCAAGAGAAATTCAGAGGAAAATCCAAGTCTTGAATTTATCCATTGCACAATAGATTGATACTACATGTCAAAAGAGCTAATATAAACTTTAAAAGGAGTTACTTACATGTGGTTCCAAATATGTCCCTTGCAGGTAAACGAGCTTATATAAAGTATCAAAACAAAATTTGTACTCCTCAATGTTCCCTACATATATGTTGACTATTTGACTAGAAACAACAATCAGGAAAGAAGAGTAAAAGAACCAAAAGATCATAATCAAGGGAACAAAAGCAGATTGATAGCAAAGTTGCTATTTGCAGAGCACTTGAGGGCTATTATTTCACACCTTCCACCTTAATCTATCTATCATATCCCACTTGATTCAATATTCGTTTTACTCAAATACACTAGTTCCTAGTTCCACCTTATTCAATATTTCGTTTCACTCGGGCATCGATTATAGAAATCATCAATCGAGGCGAGCATCTCCACACAAGGGAGTAGCCAAACAAAGCGAGTGCATTTCAACAGAAATTCCATCGGAGCTCTAATAAAATAATCGAGCTCTAATTTCATCACAAGGGAGGGGGAGAAGGGGCCGAACCTAGAGGAGCGACGATGGTGAGTGGTGACGATGACCAACGATGGTGAGCGACGACGACGACCAACAACGGCGACTGACAACAACGACCAATGACCAACTCTGGGCGTAAACAGCGACGGAGAGAATGACTTGAGATCTAGTGTGAACGCGGACGGGGAGGAATGGCGACGGCCAGGTGTGCTTAAGCCAAAACAACCTAACAACGTTCAAGGAAAAACGCCGTCGTTTAGGTCAACTCACTTAGTGCGGATGGACGATGTCATTTTTGTCGTCCACGCGGGTTTTTTTTTTTTTAACATTTGCCACCTCGGTAAAAGAAGTCGCCGGAAAATGCCACATATGCAATTTGGCCGGATTTTGGCCAGATTGGTACTCAAATAATCCATTTTGCTCCGATTTTGGCACTTAAGTGTACATTCCGTAAGTTATGGCACTTAAGTGTCCATTTCTGCTAAGTTATGGCACTCTATGGGTCCGCATTTCGAACGAACGGGTAGAGGCACAAGAGCTTATTGGGCATTGTGTTACGTAATTGAGGTGGCTTTGTGAGGCTCCCATGGCAAGAACGCACGAAGCCCCCTTTTTCTTCATTTCCCTTCTTCTTCTTTCTCTCTCTTTTCTTTCTTTGTGCGTGAGCCCTCCGCTGTCCCCGTCTCTCTCCTTCTTTCCTTCTTTCCTCTCTCTTTCCTTTTATCTCCTTTTTTCTCCCTTTTTCTTTTTGTTTTTCTTTCTTTCTTTTCTTTCCTTCTCTCTCTCTTCTTTTTCTTCTTCTCTCCCGAAAACTCTCAGTCTCTCTCCTTCTTCTTTTTCCTTTTTTTTTCTTTTTCTTTTTTTGACTGGGTCAAAACCCATATTTTACAAAGACAAACTTAAGTGCTAAGGTATTAAATTAAAAGTCAAATTTGAGTCGGTGTTATGTGGCTAATTAGAACAGCTATTCATACGGAAGCGGAAAAAAGGCATATGCCGGCATGTGCATATGAGTACAATTCGTGAATGTTGGCATGTGGCTAATTAAGGTGGTGCCTGATGGGAGTTTGTCTGAAGTGGCTCCTGGATCTGGATTAAGCATTTGAATCATTTGAGCATCGTGATTTGGCTAGTGAAGAATTGTTCAAACAATTCCTTTTAGCAATGTCGACTTGTTAAAAGATGCTATTCCTGGGGCATAATGATTTGGCCAGGGCGGAATTGTTCCAACTCCTTATAGCCTTTTGCGTCAATGAGAATAACTTCAGTTCGGCCTTTTGGTGTAACTATAAAACTTCGCCTGACTTAGCATTCGGCTTCATATATACCTTCCACACGGGCGCTCACTGCTCATTACAATTCATGCATGACCAAAAAGAGCGGCAAAAATAACCAAGCTACAGAATGCCCAAGTCCTAGCAATTGCTTTGTCCCGTTCCATGCACCTTTTGAACGAGCTCGTGGAATCTTAAATGTTAATGATGAAAGTATCCACAACGTGATTGTTCCAACCTGGCCAGCACGTCGGTTAAAACCACAATTGATGACTACTTCGCAATCTTAGTTTAATCACTTTGATTTTAGTTGAACATGGTTATAACTTCAGTGTTTATTTGTAGACTGTACATCAAGACAGTGGATGAGGCAGCATTTTGCTGTCATATGAATGCAGCACTCCTTTCGCCGCTTATGTAGCATTCTTCAGTTGATTTTCCTGAGCACCTGGGAGGCATGCGCTTGTTAAACACTACAGCTGATCTAATGCTGAAGATTTAGGAGATTGGCATCAGTTATGTTAAAAGTGCAGTGCAGTTAGGATCAGTGAAAAACTTTCCTTAAATTGATGGAACTAAAAATTGCATAATAAGTGAAGTGCTGTTCGGACCTGCTGAATGATAGTTCGGCTTTATCTACGGTTGCACCTTGAAATCCTTTTGCTTTGTGGACACTAGATGAACTGGCTCTTGATCTTCCATATTCAGATGTAAATAAGTTTTCAATCAAACCCAATGTTGTATTGGAATAACGAAGCTTCATTTATCTCTAATGACAATTTCGGTATTGATTTGAGAGGAGAGATGAGTGAAGATCTAGTTGTTCTTCTAAAGTGGGGATTACTATAAAGTAAATGACTATTCAATTAAATCTAACTCGTTAGATTGAAACTATTAGTTTTCCTAAGTGGAGTCTAGCCACGCAACAGATGCTCTCTGAGTTCTTAGCACTCGCATTTTCATGTTGTCAATCTTTTCGAGTTCTAGGAAGCAATATGTAGTGAAATTTTTTCTAGCCATTGCATCAGGAGTAAGGTTTTCTCTAGTTAATGATTACTTATACAATGGAACTATAAAATTTCAAGTGATTTTATAATGAAATCTCAATCCGAAACTGTTCTGCTTTTTGCAGACGAGTACGGTGAAAATCCTTTTTTTGTAGTTTTTCTATTCTAATGTTCTTTTTTTCTATTTCATATTGGACATGGTGGCTTTTTTTTCAGGGTAGCCTTTTGAACGACTGTCGTGTTATATTTAAGGTTAAATATCTCCCTGGAAATGAAAGATCTGTTCCTATTGATACCAATGATATCATCTAGTGGATAAAATCATCAATAATGCAAGATTGGTCTATGCACAAGCCATCCATCATAACTGCAATAAACTACTGAACAACAGCCCAATCAACTAAGAGGATATAGAAAGGGGCAAACTACTGTCATCTGAAGTTTTGATTTAGCTCCAACTTTTCTTCAGGGTCCAGTTCACTGTCTTGTTCCAAATCCAATCAAACGGGTCCTATCATATCTTTCATTGTTTTATAGAGGGAAACATTAGGTCTTGACCTTGCATCGCCACCTGTTCCTGTATCTGGAGACTCACTCTATCCTGCAAAGTCTGGCAACAGAGTGAATATTTCATTTGAAAACAACAGCAATGGAGCTTCTCACGGAGTGTTCTGAAGAAACCCATGTCAGGGAGCCTTGAGCAAATGGCTTAGAAACGCTCCCACCAGAACTTCTGCGGAACCCCACAGTATACGTGGCCATTTGCACTGCCACACTGAACTTGATCTCAGAAGGATACACTGTGACATCAACACCTTCCGGTGCATCAACCTTGTATGTGTACGAGGAGTCAATGGGCCTGACATTTGTAACTGTCCTAGAATAGTTCTGGGCGCTAGAGCCCAGTATTATGCTGAAAGATGGGTAATTCAGCTGTGCCTGAGGTATGCTTTTTATCTGTGAGCATTTGGCCTTTTCCTGTGTGATGGTTTCAATTTCAGAATCCTTGTATCCCAAACCACATAAATAAGGGATGTAGTTGTCGGGCTTGATGTCGTAAATAAGGCCTGGATCGTCTGCTTTGGGTGGATTCACATGGCCTGCGCCTGTGGCGAAGATGTCAGCTGGAAGAAGGGTTTCATCGACGATTGGCTTACTTTCAAGGTTTATTTGATATGCAGTGGTCATGATTGCGGATTTTATGGTGGCAGGCGACCAATCAGGGTGAGAGCTCTTCAGCAGAGCTGCAATGCCACTGAGATGAAGGCACGACATGGAGGTCCCAGAGATGATGTTGAAGGTCACATCGGTAGTCGAGCTGTTATCGAGAGAGAATGGCCAGGCTGCTAGGATGCTGACTCCTGGGCCAATTATGTCGGGTTTCAGGATTCCAGGGCTCTCAAAGCTGGGGCCCCTGGAAGAGAAGGATGTCACCGCTGGTGCATCGGAATTCCCAATAATTTTTCCTTTGAACAAAATGGTGGCCGTCGGATCGGAGGTCGAGTTGATGTAGGCCTTGATTTTCAGGCTGTCAGCATAAGGTATGTGGGTTGCGGGAAGGACATGAGTGTCGGCTAGCGTGCTGTAGCGTGCGGGAAGGACATGCGATTCCTCCGCCTCTCTCACACAAGACAACCTTTCCTTTCACGTCCAAGTTCCGCAGCGATCCTTCAGCACATAATGCGGATGTTTGGTTTCCATTTGCGCCAGCATACACAAGTGGGTAAGCCGATCCAAAGTCCTTGGGCTGGAAAAGGGATTCGCCATTGTACTCTGGGCCATTTCCTAGCTTAGCGGTAGCTTTTATGGTCCTATCGATAGTGCTTGCTCCTATAGTGAGAATCCAGGGAGCCTCGTTCGACATGGAAGTGTTGATCGGGCCACCATTACCCGCTGAGCAGCTCACAAAGATTCCCTTTCGAATCGCAGAAAATGCCCCCACAGCGATCGGGTCGGCATGGAACGGAGCCGAATCGCCACCAAGAGAGAGGAAGAGCACATCGACACCGTCCTCGATAGCAGCATCCATAGCGGCCAGTATGCTGCTCTCAGGGCAGCCCACATCGGAGCACACCTGGTACATAGCCAGGTGGGCATGAGGTGCCACCCCAATGGCAGTGCCAAGGGCTTGTCCCAGGACATTCGCATTCTTTACAAAATTTCCCGCCGTCGTGCTGGAAGTGTGGGTGCCGTGTCCATCCTCATCGGTTGGTGGCAAAGTAGAGGTCACGAAATTCCTCGCGCTGATGAGCTTGTTATTGCAGGAAGTGACATTGAAAGTACACTTGCCTTTCCATTTAGCAGGGGGAGAGGACATTCCTTCGTCGTCCAATGAAGGATGACCCGGTGTTATTCCTGTGTCGAGGACTCCAGTGATCACGCCCTTGCCCTAAGTGGAGTCTTTCTATGAAAGTGAAGAACCAGATGAAGATGTGTGGATGAAGAGAAGCAGATGAAGATGAAGAATAGACTCTAGAGTAGAGTAATCAGGTCTTGAAATGCTTTGTACTTCATTGAATCAAAGAATTACAGTAGTAAAATGTATTCGAAAACAGCAGTAATGAATATAACTCCCCTGTTCTTCCTCCTCTGCTCTATCTTGTATTTCTTGAGCTAATCAACATCAATGTAGTTTGTTCAAAGCTTTTCTCTAGATGATGTGGAGCATCCATGGAGGATATATTTCTCACTCAACTTCCTTCTCTCTTCTGCTACTTCTATTTATATCATTCTTCTAGTAACAGAAAAACTAAATGTTGTTTACAAGGAAAAACAGAATACAACTAACAAACCGACTCACAAAGACCAAATTTCAGCACACGTGTTAGTTTTGACTTTATACATCTTGGCGATCCATGTCGTTCTCTATTTCAGGTATCTCTTTTATTGACATCGATCCAGGCTGGTCTTCATAAAAAATTCTTCACCATTGATCATCATCTCTTTTGTTCTTTTGCTACATCATCGAGTTGAGTCCTAGAAGCTGCATCATCGAGCCGAGTCCTCCAAGTCCTCTGTTTTCTTTGATTGAGGCAACTCTGTTTGTTTATGTTTAACATCCCCCCTCAAATTGGGAAAGGTGAGGAATCTCATTCCCAATTTGGTGAGAAGAAATATATGAGCTGACTTTGAGAGGGATTTAGTGAAAATATCAGCCAATTGAAGATGACTGGGAATGTGTTGGACCTGAAGGGAACTAGAAGATACTTTTTCACGAACAAAGTGATAATCAATTTCGACATGCTTTGTGCGAGCATGTAATGCTGGATTTGCTGTGAGGGAAATAGCTGATTTGTTGTCGCAAAATAAAGATGTAGCTGCTACAAGAGGGATTCCAATATCACATAATACAAAGCTGGTCCAAGTAAGTTCAGCTGTTGTAGAAGCTAGTGCACGATATTCTGCTTCTGTGGAAGATCTTGAAACAGTAGCTTATTTCTTGGCTGACCAAGAAATCAAATTAGAACCAAGGAATGTGCAGAATCCTGTAGTAGATCTTCAAGTAGTAGGACATCCTGCCCAATCAGCATCCGAAAAGCGGTAGAGAGTTGTTGAGCTTCTGGAATGAAGATAGAAACCAAGCTGGATGGTCCCTTTGACATATCGAAGAACTCTTTTTAATTGATGAGAATTTGCCACTGTGGGATGTTGCATCTTTTGACAGAGAAGATTTGTTGCAAAAGCTATATCTGGTCGAGTTATGGTTAAGTATTGAAGACCTCCTACCAAGCTTCTGTATTCAACAGGATCTGTGAGCAGAGTTGCAGCATTGGCCATGGGAACTAACCGAAGTGGTAGGGGTGTGGAAAGGCATTTTTCACATCGAGTTGGTGTATTGGCCATCGTTTCATTAGAGCTACAGACAGCACTATGCAAATTGTTGAATGTTTCACAACAGGACTAAAAGTTTCAGTGAAATCAAGGCCTGCTTCTTAATGAAATCCTTTGGCTACTAGGTGAGCCTTGAGCCTGTCAAGACTACCATCAGGTGCTAGTTTGGTCTTGAAGACCCACTTACAGCCTACAACATTCATCTGGTTTGTTCTTGGAACCAATGTCCAGGTGTGATTATCATACAAGGCACTCATTTCTTCCTTCATTGCATTGTACCAGGCTTTATCAGCCAAGGCTGTCTTAATAGATCTTGGTTCCATGGGAACCTGATATTCAGCTAAACAAGCATATTTTGGATTTGGCTTTATAATACCTGACTTCAGTCGAGTTTGCATATGATGACCAACAGGATTACTTTGAGAGGAGGATATGCTGGGATTATGTTGTTCTGGTTCAGGGCTAAGATCAATAGACAGTGCATTTTGTGAAAGTGAAGAACCAGAATTATAATGCTCTTGATCAGTAGAGATATTTGTCCATTATGTAAATGATAATTGTAATAACTATCCATAGTGGGATGATATTGACTTGTGTTTACTGACTGATGAGAAGTGCTGCTGTTTATCGTGTCAGTACTTGGAGATTCGAACAATTTCTCCAATCCATTGTTTATATAAAGGTGTATACTGTGCATACTCAGTGATCACCCTCTTTGAGAAAGGAAAGAATGTTTCATCAAAAATCACATGCCTACTGATGTATATGCGATTATCAGTAGGTACAAGACAGTGATATCCCTTATGTAATTCACTATATCCCAGAAATACACAGGTAAGGGATCGAGGATCAAACTCATGTTTTGTGTATGGTCTCAAGCATGGATAGCATGCACAACCAAACACTCTCAAGTGATCATACCTTGGCTGTCTATTATGAAGCTTGTTGTAAGGTGTATCCATCTTCAGTGTTGGTGTAGGAAGTATATTTACTATATAATTTGCTGTTACAAAAGCATCCACCCAAAATTTCAGTGAACTTTGGAGTGATATAGCATGGCTAATCCCAGTTCTACAATATGTCGATGTTTTCTTTCTGAAATCCCATTTTGTTTAGGTGTTGTGGACATGATATATGTTGTTTGGTGCCACAATTCTGTAAATGGCATTGGAACTTGTTGCTTACAAACTCTCCTCCTCCATCACTTTGGAAGATTTTGATTTGATGATTGTACTGTTTTTCAACTAACTTCTGAAACTGAACAAAGATATTATAGAATTTAGACTTCAACTTCATTGGATATAGCCAGCTATAACGTGAGAAACTGTCAACAAAAATCACATAATATCTGAACTTCTGAAATGAATTGACTGGTGAGGGTCCCCAAATGTCACAATGAATCCTTTCTAGTGGACAATTTGATGTAGAATCTGATAATGGATAAGAAAGAGCTGTACTTTTTGCTATTTGACAACTGCTGCAAACATTTAAAGATACTGAATTATAGTGAATCAGCTTCTGTTGTTGCAAATGTCTCACTTTTTGAAAATTCATATGAGCCAGCCTTTGGTGCCATATGTCTTCATCCACAGTTTTCTGCCTTTGAGTAAAAAAGGCTTCTGTAGTTGGGTATCCACTTGATAGAGACCTCTAATCTTTCTCCCAAGCTTGATTGTTACTTTGGTATTGTTGTCCTTTACATAAACACCAAAGTTGTCAAAAATAAAAGAACAAGGATAGTCTTCTGTGAGCTTCGAAACTGAAAGAAGGTTCTTCTTTATTTCTGGTACAATTAAAATCTCATTGAGAGGTAATGTATTGCCTTCTGTATTTAAGCAGGTATTACCAATATGTGTAACAGGTAAACATGATCCATTACCTATCATCACAGTATCAGAACCTTGGTAATTAAGAAAGGTATGAAGAATACCAGGATTAGCACTGATGTGAGCTGTAGCACCAGTATCAGGGTACCATTCACTTCCTTTTGGATCTTCAAGATGCACTGTTGTCAGAGCTGCTGGAATGTCTTTTGCCTGATAAGAGTTGTCAAAGCAATACCAGCAATGGAGAGCATCATGGCCAGGTCGTTTACATATCTGGCATTCCAGTCTAGCAGTACCTATCTCTTTCTCATCCTGCAGATTTTGACTTGAATTTAGTGTGAAAGAAGGATAGGATTTAGTATTCTGATACCTTTGAGAGGGGGTAGCATAGGGTCGAAATCCCTGATTAGCTGTAGGGAGAATATTTCTTTGTCTATAAAATTGATCTCCTTGCCCTTGAATTGGAACATCTCCTTTATAATTCTGACTTCTTTCAGCATATCTAAATCCGACCTCTATTAGTAGTAAGTATGCCACGACTATAACTACGACCTCCCCTGTAGTTCCCTCTTTGGGCTATAAATCCAAAGGTTTGAGGAATATATTCACTATCAGTATTATCTTTTGACTGTATCTGAGATTGTCTCTACCCAAAATAGGCCAGATTTGGATTGAACTGACTTCTGGAGTAAGTCTTCATCCTTGACTCGAACCTTTCTAGTTGAGCAATGACCTCATCGTAATCAGGTTGAGGTTTTAAACAATATATGGTGGTTCGAAGATTTTCATATTCAGGACCTAATCCTTCCAGTACACCAAAGATTTTGGTAATTTCATCCACAGGTTTGCCTATTGCATTCAATTGATCACATATAGTTTTGTATTCTCTAAGATAAACAGAGAGAGTTTGATCAAGCTTTTGGCAGGATTGTAGTTTCCCTCTCAGCTCGAATTCCCTAGCAATTGATTTTTGCGTAAATCGTTTTAGAAGTGTCTGCCATACTTCAAAGGATGTTTCTAAACCAATTATCAGGCTCAAAATACTCTCAATGACAGCTCCACTGAGCCAAGATGATACCAACTAATCTGTTCTTGTCCAATCAGCATAGTCAGGATTAACAAGTTCAGATTCACAGCCTTCAACATTATTTTGCAACATGCGAGGAGGTGAATAACAAAGCCAAAAAGCTCTTGGCTTTTCAGGAATCTTTGAACCTGAGCTTGCCATAACATAAAGTTATCTTCGGCAAGTTTGATTGTGACAAAATTTGAGATGTTCACATGTATTGGAAAAGGGTATTTTGGTGTTCTTATTGCCATTGTTACAAGCTCTCAGCTTAAAATTGAATACTGATGAAGACAACAGATACAACAGTATTGATGAACTCTGATATGATTACCGTAATGCTTGAGGTTGCTGTTGCTTCAGATTCTCCATTTTGACATGAGAAGCAACTTCTAATTGAAGCTTATCATCAGCCTCAGTAAACCAAACCTCAGCTCTGATACCATGTGAAAGTGAAGAACCAGATGAAGATGTGTAGATGAAGAGAAGCAGATGAAGATGAAGAATAGACTCTAGAGTAGAGTAATCAGTTCTTGAAATGCTTTGTACTTCATTGAATCAAAGAATTATAGTAGTACAATGTATTCGAAAACAGCAGTAATGAATATAACTCCCCTGTTCTTCCTCCTCTGCTCTATCTTGTATTTCTTGAGCTAATCAACATCAATGTAGTTTGTTCGAAGCTTTTCTCTAGATGATGTGGAGCATCCATGGAGGATATCTTTCTCACTTAACTTCCTTCTCTCTTCTGCTACTTCTATTTATATCATTCTTCTAGTAACAGAAAAACTAAATGTTGTTTACAAGGAAAAACAGAATACAACTAACAAACCGACTCACAAAGACCAAATTTCAGCACACGTGTTAGTTTTGACTTTATACATCTTGGCGATCCATGTCGTTCTCTATTTCAGGTATCTCTTTTATTGACATCGATCCAGGCTGGTCTTTATCAGAAATTCTTCACCGTTGATCATCATCTCTTTTATTCTTTTGCTGCATCATCAAGTTGAGTCCTAGAAGCTGCATCATCGAGCCAAGTCCTCCAAGTCCTCTGTTTTCTATGATTGAAGCAACTCTGTTTGTTTATGTTTAACACTTTCCACAAGCCCACCCCAGGGTTCAAGTTCAAGAAGGAAGGTGAGTGAGTCGTGTGCAACAAGAAAATCTTCTCTTGTTTCACAGACACAACTGCATCCAACTTCGAAAGTTCCTTAGCCTCGTCTGCTGTCATCTTTGCTGCGAATCCTGTGATCGAATTCTTGTAGGAATAGACCATACGATTCGTCTGGTCCGAATTCGGTGTCATCTTGGGCAGGAACGATTGATACCAGCTCTATAGATCCTCAGACCGTGCAAAAACTTCACCCGCTTGTTTTCTAACATGGACAATATAAGTAGACAGGACATTTTGTTCACGCTCAAGAACAGTTTTGGCGGTTGCCGGATGAAAACCGAAGGAGCATATGAAACCAACAAGAAAGAAAACAGCAACCATCGGGAACTTTCCGCATCGGTTTTCCTCCATTTTTCAGCAAGAAGGTTCAAGAGAAAAACCTATACAGCTCATGCTTTTCGACTAATGAACTCAAGCTCGCATATATATAGAAAATGAGAGTCATAAAGCGCGAGAGCCGAACTGTTTCATCATTGAAAACAGTGGTCGGTGAAGCTTCTTAATAACAAATGTGCAATAATTGAAGGAAGCCCTGAATTTTAAATAGGGCTGATTTAACTTATTAACTCGTTGAGAATAAGCAACTACATCAACACGACGAAAGGAGATATTTGTGCTGCATCAAAAGCCTGCTATATGGTAGATCTTGCCTAATTCTGTTTTCCGTTAAGAACAAGACAGAGGCGACCATACAAATGTTCTTTCATCAGTTTGCTTAGATATGGGTTTCGATTCTCATGCCTTGCAAGGAGGCAAAACAAAAGTCTAAGAGTAAGAGTTAGAGTGAGAGTTAAAGTAAGACTGATCAAAAAAAAAAAAAAAAAAGAGAAAGGCAACGACGGCGGAGGAAGATATGCTGATTTCAAAAGACAATGTTTATTCTCAATAATGAAGTCAAGTTGACATTGTCTTAATTGACAATTAATGGGGAGGTCACCCTTTAAGAAATAATCAAATAATGAAAATCAAATAATAGAACTAAAATATATATATATATATATATATATATATATATATATATATATATATATTGATAAAGGGGAAAGTCTTCAAATCACTTGTTGAAGATCTGCAAAGCATGTTGGAAATCTCTGATGGCCTGGAAATCAAAGAAAATGTGTGAATTTGAGATCTAACATTGCCCTAATCTGCATCGTATGTTTATAACTACGAAGATCCTACAATTCTCTTTGATTTGTGGGATTCTTCGCTCTTTTGATGCCCAAAGGTTTTCGTATAAGCATTTGCCCATTGGTCTACATCAGGCGATGCCGACGAGGCGAATCTTTGCTAATTTGAGTAGTACAAATTGCTTAGTAGTCAAGTTTGCCACGGTGGTATTAACTTTTCGTTTAGATTTTAACACAAAGTTCTCAGCGGTAGTGGACAAAATCCCAAAAAAAAAAAAAAAAAAAAATTTCCGGTGAGGATTGAACTTAGTTTTTAATTAGATGGTCATTATGAATCTTACAAAGCATATGGAAACGGGAGGAAAAGGAAGAAAAGTTGAGCTTGGTCTTTACATTAATTTTTCCAATGTGGAAAATACCAAACTAATGCTGGTATTCATCAATGAGCATGAGTCAATTTTAATATGATGCTTTATGATATGATCGCTCGTTTGTAGCTATCATGATGAGGCTCTGTTCGTTCGTTTGTTTCCTCCACGCCATTTTTATTTTGCTTGAAGAGAAGGATCGCTGGGTTTGTGCTTTGTTGATGGAAAACCTTTGAAGCTTCCCTTGGACACTGGCAAAGAATAATTAGATAGGGAGATTCACATTGATTCCCTGTCCAAACCAAAAATTTCGAGATAACGTTCTTGCAAATTCGATGATAAGAAAATTATTAAAAAAGTTTTAATCATATTGTAATTGTGTCAATTTAATTTTTATTTTTATTTTTACCAATTGTGCTTTAAATTTTTTACATTTGTGTCAATTCAATCTATCGGGCCAATTTTGGCCGATTGGTGCTGACATAAATGTTGATCATCTTATGTGGCGCCATTGACGCTGACATTGACAATTTTTAATAAATGAAATATTTTATGAATTTTATTTTATTTTTTTCTCTTTTATTATTTTTTCTTCCCTTCCTTTTTCTTCTAACTGATTGCCGATGATTGACTAAAAGTGAGGGTAAATGAGGTCCCTCGCTGGCCTCAAGCGAGCCTCGCCAGAGGCTCAAGCCCTTACTAGAGGCCGTGAGGGCTGCCTCGCCAAGTCCACCTGCATTTTGGGTCTTCAAGTTTTACGATTTTTTTTTTTTTTTTTGAATTTTCCAAGTCTTTGTAGGAGTGAGAAAGTTGGTCAAATATAATTTCAATTTGGGTCATTTTGGTGCACGATTGAATCACGCTTCTTACTAGATATCATGCCCACTTGGCATGGACCTCATCATATTCTTGGTCACCTTATGATTGTGATTGATTCACACGACGAAATCAACCTTCTCTCCAACAAGAACCACGCGTACATAAGTGCACATATCTTTCTTACTATATCACTTTTCTTTTTCTTGATACATACGATAGGTATCTTTCTAAGCTATGAGAATATAGAGGAATTTTCAATTTCCTCTCCATCAAAAATCACGCGTACAAACTTATCTTTCTTACTACGTCGTTTTTCTTTTTCTTGTTACATACTATTTGTATTCATATGAAGTGATGGAGGAATATTGTTTGTTTGGGTAAGCTTTGATTGAGTTTTCACGCCACTAGAGGACATAATGCTCTCTAAGGTCTCAACTATCCTTGTGAGGCCCTCGTATTATCTACAGTTGTCATGAGAATCTTAATTGTGAATTTGATTAGAACGACATAAAATAATGATACGTAAGGAAAATGTAGTGTGCGAAAAGGACAGGACCTCAACTCTATAATTGACTTCCAAATCAAGGACAACAAATTCAATAATTAAAATAAGTTCCTACCCCTTTTTTAATGTATTAAATGCATTCGTGCAGTTGATTTTCAATATTATTTATCTCTACAAGTGGAGTTATTATATGTTATTATATGTGCCATATGCTATATGGACCTAGAAAAGTCATCTGAAAATGAATGAGAGCATTACTCCAAAGTTTTTCAGACATTGTGTGTGTGGAGGGACCATAAAGGGATTCTCTCATGTGAACCTATCAAATAAGTTTAAGCAGAAGAAGTCGACACTGCTTAATTAGAGAGCACCTAGAGAAGCAATACAAACAGAAAATTTAAAAAAAAAAAAATTGAGAATGATCTCAAAGTTTTACACCAATTATCTAACTTCTTTTTATAAGAAATTCTTGAAACTCTCAAGGAAGAAAAAGCAAAGAAGAAAATAAGTTAACAGCAAAGAGACTACAAGCACGTTAACTTTAGAATTTATTACTTGATAATGAGTGTTATTTAGTGTAGTATGGAATTTTCATAAGCATTTTTTGGGATAGTCTCTGTCAATATGCTCATGAGCTCTTTTATTTAAACCATACCGGATCATCCCCATGACTGTTGCAACCAAACAGTGAGCAGAGGTGATTCCCGAAGGATCAACGGCAACGCTGGACCGCTTGAGGTTCATCGAGGAGAAACTAGAGGCAATCAACAGGCAAGCTCAGGCTATGCTGGGCCCTTTGGTTAGGCCTAACTTCTTGCCGGAGATCGATTATCAACAACAATAGTGTCCATTATTTTTCGGGTCGGGCTAAATCGGGCCTTATATCTAAATGGCCTTACTCCAAGCCCGTCCAAATTTGTCTAGCCCGTGTGATTCTGGTGGGCTTAGGAGTGCTTGTAACCCACCTGGCCCATGGTAGGACAGATTAATGTCGGCCTATGACATAGGGGTGATCGGGTCCAGGGTGGGTAGAGTCTAGACCTGGACCCTGTTCCCGACCCTATTATAACCGGTTCTATTTTTTTGGACCTTGTTCCTGACCCTGTTTACATTGGACCCTGTTCCCGACCCACCCTGTTTTTCCGATCCGGGAACAGGGTCAACCCTGTTTATATTGGAAGCTGTTTTGCAAAAATTAATATACAACACTTATATTTAAAATAAAGCATTTAACATTCATGCTTCGAGAAAACTAAGTAAAATGGATCTTGGTGGGAGTAGAACCCGTTGATGTAAACAAAACCACAAATTAGGCAAATGCATAAGAAACCAACTATAACAACAAAGATCGGGGTTGACGGGTGCGCGGTTTTTCCACCAACCAAAGTGCTCAAAATCCAAGTATACATGGACGAATGGCCATTTTCCTGCAAGATGGAGAAATTTATCCCCTGGTTTACTACAAGGCTGATTCAAGTAAGAGTCTAGCATCTAGAGGAACACACAAATAACAGTGAACATTCAACTTCAGATTTCCAATAAATTCGATCATTTGAAATCCACAATCAACCAAGGAAAACAATGAGAATACATCTCTCATATTCTAAGAAGTATTATCATTCTTCTTTCAAACTGAGTCTTCATCATACACCTCATTTCACAATGATCTGTCAACCATCGAAGGTCTCTACAGGAAGTCCAGGAACAACTTTTGATGCCATATTCCCTTATATAAATTAGGATCAACCCCCATAGCCCTTTCATTTCGAAGGAATATCCAGAATAATTTTCATGCTTGTTGACCCTTAACTTGTAAAAGATGCCCATAAGACAAAAAGCTCAGCCACTGAAAAGACTACGCTCCACAACCTCTTGAATAACACCGTGCCGCATCTCGATCTCGAATATCAAAATCTCATTTAACAAAACCTTACCAGTCAAAGGCAAGGAAATAGTTAAATCGCCACAAGATCCCCTGACTATTAACGATGCGAGGATGCGTCATCAACACGAATCTAGTTTAACAACTCATCATGTGGCTCAGAGAAAGTCTCAACAGGGGGAAAGGTTTAATGAGGGATCCATACAGTAGCTTCGATGGGGACGCGAGTGTCGATACGGTGTTGGTAGTAGAGGTCAATGCAATCGACGTCGAGCCGCTTCAAGCTGGCCTCGCAGGCCGCCCTCACGTACACCGGATTGCCCCGGACATCCCACTTTCCATCTGCGTAGCAGAGCCCAAACTTGGTCGCCAATTCCACCTTCTCTCTCACCCCTCCCTTTAGTGCCTGCTCAAAATCCACACCAAATCACCACAACGAGACCCTGAAATTCAGAAATCAAGATGCAGGATCTTAGAATTTGGCATGACTGTAGCATAACTACGTCATGCAGAAGCTGAGACAAGCTTTATAACACACTCAAGCGCCGATATCGATCAGATTAGGAAAACTAACAAAGACTGTTCAACATTACATAATTATCTACGAGGACTGTCAGCTAGTTGATCTAACAAGACGAAACCTTTAGAATGGAGGCGCGACTCAATATCTCAAAAACCGACCTTTCCGATGATTCACAAAATGCCCTCACGCATAGATGCGCGAGAATCTAATTCACTCCACAGAGGGGAAACACTCGAACGAGGGGATGGCATTAAATAAACGACAAAAAAATCATCCTTTTTTTCTGTCCCAATTCCACAACACGCAATATCCCACAAAACCAAAAACCAGAAAGACAAGGATCGACCCCAACCGACAATGAAGAACCCAATCAAGCAACGAGCAAGCAGAGACGGAGAGAGAGAGAGAGAGAGAGAGAGAGAGAGAGAGAGAGAGAACAGCAATTCGAAGGTGGTGCAAAACCACCGATTCGGAGCCCGCGGAGGGACAAATGACCATCGGAATTCAGCGAAACGAAGCACCGACTGAACAAAGCAAAAGAGTGCAGAAATCGACGCAGACGGACAGAGAAAAAAGAGGGGGCGCCGGAATTCCCACCTTCCATCGCCGATTCGCCGGACCCTCACCGAGGTCGCCCTCCGAAACCCTAGATTGCGAGCAAAGGCCTCCGAAACCTTCTCGAGCAGGCGAGGCCGACGGCGCCGGGGTGGCGAGGATGGCCAGGGACCAAGATGGGGGCGCCGATCCGGAGGAAGGCGATGCTTTTGCTTCGGCTCGGATGGATCGGCGGAGGTGAGACCGTGAGAGGCTAAGAGAGCGACGAGCGTGCTGCGTGTGCGTGTGCGTGAGACTGAGTAAAGAGAAAGAAACGATTAGGGTTTTTTTTTTTTTAGCCCAAAAACCGGTTCTAAAACCGGTTCCCAAACCGGTCCGGTCGATCCGGTTCCCGGGTGAGTATTCCCTCGGAACTGGTTCCCGGACTGGTTCAAACAGGGTCTGAACTTTGGGAACCGGTTCCCGGTCCGGTTTCAACAGGAACCGGTTCCCGACCCTGTTTTCCGGGTGGGCCGAACCGGGAATCGGGTTGACCTGGTTCGGTTGCACACCCCTACTATGACATATCTTAACTCCACTATAATGTTGATTTAAAAGTATCAATTATCGATCGAGGCCCACCATAAAGCCCGATCGACGGGGCAAATTGATATGGCATTTTGAGGATCAAGTCCCATAGTATATGGGACATCTTGAATCCATGCCAGTCATCTTTCGGAAAATACCCTTGGCAAGGTAACAATATTAGTGACAATCTTTAGCAAACATTTTGATGCAAAGACATGTTCATCGTTTTGTTGCGTAAAAAGTACTAAAATTGACATAAATCTATTAATATTTATACAAATTCAGTCTTAAACCTTTTAATTGTATTAGTTTAGTCTTAAACTTTGTCACATTTTGCCAATTTAGACTCGAAATCGTTGACGTAGATGCCAACGGTTCTTTATGATACGGACGACAATAATGCAAACTTTTTTTGAAATAAAATTTAATTTATTTGTTATTTTCTTTACTTTTTTTTTTTTTTTTTTTTTGTCGGTCAGACTAAGGGCTACCGAGGGTGTCGCGACCCTTGCTAGCTCAAGGCAAGCGCCGCAACGCCCTCACCAACCACTAGGTGAAGGCTCACAGGTCTTCACTGTGGTTGGCAAGGGCATTATAGCCCTTGCTAGATGATCTCGCTGTGGCCGATGAGGGCTTGGACCCTCGCCTATGGTCAGAAAGAGTTACCCAATGACTCTTATGTGGTCCTTAGTCCGAAAAAGAAAAATCAAAGAAATTATAAAAAGAATATCCACGTCACCATTGCCTTGTATTATGTAGGATGGTCGATGTTCGTGTCAACAATTTACAGTATAAATTGATTGGATATATTTAATTGGTAATATGTGAAAATATTTAAGATTAAACTGAAGTAATTAAAATATTTAAAATTAAATTGATTCAAGTGTAATATGTTTAAGAGTTTTTTATTCTTGTTATTTTCTCATATTAGCATTGACAAGCAAAGAATTCAATTAAAAAAACTAATGTCGACCATACGTCGTTGGCGGCAGCTGTTGACTGGTGGGTGGGGGTGGTGGGGCGGCGGCGTCTGACAAGTAATACAAATCAGTCCCATCACTTGCCTTTAAAAATGAGAACAATCCATCTTATCGTCTCTGCGGTCCTTGGCTTCAATAGGCCATGTTCATGGTCAAATTTCTGGTCCAGGTTGGAAGCAATACATTGCGTCGTGCCCTCTTTGATCCTGAAGAAAACGGAGAAAGATGCAAATCCTATCAATCACCAAGACTACTAACATCAGATCTACTACCCACCTTTCTCAGGTAAGCATCCAAAACCCTGAAATGCATAGATATCAGAATTAAATGAGCATGTGTGATCAAATCAAAGACTCAGTATTCGAACTTTTGAATGCTTACTGTAATCTGTCCATGAGAACCACCCTCGACCCAAAGACCTTAAAGCTCCAAAATAACCTGGAATAAGTGATGTCAATCTGAGTCGATGCATCATAATTTATCCATGAGATATTAACCTTCCGCCGCTGATTGCTGCAAGAATAAAGAAGACGATGATTTGTCCGCTATTTATTCTTTGTTTTCATAAATAGATCACAATGGCGATGAAAGGACAAAAAGTGAGGGACTCGAGGGAAAGAGAAGATATTGTTCAGGAGGACCACCTCAATGGCGCTTCCGTACAATAAAAGAAACAGAGGAACAAAGAGGCAAACCTCATAAGTCATAAGCACAGAGATATGGATTTCTTAGCCTGGATTTTTTGCCTTTGCCTTCTCGGGGGCTTGTCTCAAGCTCTCTCCTTAATTGTAAAGGGAAGCAGAAGGTCTCCCTCCAACCTCCCACCCGGTCCACCGCCTCTTCCGGTCATCGGCAATCTTCTCGAACTCGGAAACCTTCCCCACAAGTCTCTTGCCAAGCTAGCTCGCACTTATGGCCCCATAATCAAACTTCAGCTCGGCTTCGTAACCACGGTCGTGATCTCTTCCCCGACGCTCGCCAAAGAAATCCTCCAAAGTCATGATGCTATCTTTGCAAATCGCACGACTCCCGATGCTATCACGGCCCATGACCACCACCAACTCGGCTTGCCCTGGATACCCGTTTCGCCTCTCTTCCGAAACCTCAGGAAAATATACAACTCACACCTTTTATCCAGTAAGAAACTTGATTCCAACCAGCATCTTCGCAGCAAGAAAGTGCAAGAGCTCGTCGCTTATGTTGGAAAATGTGCACACAATGGCGACGTTGTTAATATTGGTGAGGCAGCTTTTAGGACTACTCTTAACTCTCTGTCTAACACAGTTTTCTCTTTGGACATGACGGACCCTTCAACTTCTGCCAGCGAGTTGAAGGAGATCATGTGGCAAATCATGGCCGAGGTTGGAAAGCCTAACATCGCAGATTACTTTCCTGTGCTCAAGAAGATTGACCCACAGGGTTCGAAGCGGCGCACTGAGTTGTATTTCAGTAAGATATTTGATATCTTCGATGAGTTGATCAAGCAAAGGTTGCAGCTGAGAACGCAGCCTGGTGCCACCACATGCAACGATGTTTTGGATGCTATTCTTGATGTTGTGGAAGATAAGAGCGAGGACCTGGACATCTCTCTAGTCAAGCATCTGTTTCTGGTAATCTGTTCTGATATTTGATTAGTCAAACGATCTTTGATTTGCATATGTCATCACTATAGAACTATAGCAAAACCCGTGCGCCACGTGAATATGATCTTCTTTAAGTGTATTTCGTGATTAGATAGTACTTAAAGAAATCTAAAAACTATACTGAAGCAAACAGGTTGCTCTAATTTAGTTTCAGCTGTTAAGGACAATTACAAGTTTGATTTCACTTTAGTTGGAGCTTGTGCTGAACTTAGGTTGGCTTCTTTTTCCCCACAAAATAATTCTCAATCAACCCCTCATAAGTACTTATTGTGCTGTTATGTCTCTTGCCATGATGACAAAAAGGACTTTTTTGTTGCCGGAAGCGAAACCACTTCGAGTACTCTAGAGTGGGCAATGGGAGAACTACTGCGGAACCCGGAGAAGCTATTAAGAGCTCAAACCGAGCTCCATCTCGTCATTGGAAAAGGCAAGCAGATCGAAGAAGTCGATATATCTCGCTTACCCTATTTGCAAGCCACCATAAAGGAAACTTTCCGAATGCACCCGCCAATTCCACTTCTTCTCCCTCGCAAAGCCGAAGCCGATACACAAGTAGGTGGTTTCACTATCCCAAAGGGTGCACAAGTGCTTATTAATGTATGGGCTATAGGAAGAGATCCTGCCTTTTGGGCCAGTCCAAATGACTTCATTCCGGAGAGATTTCTAGGATCTGACGTAGATGTCCGGGGACAAGACTTCGAGCTCATACCGTTTGGCAGCGGTAGACGGATTTGTCCGGGATTGCCACTGGCCACGAGAATGTTACATCTAATGCTGGGTTCGCTCGTTAACGCATTCAATTGGAGGCTCGAAGATGGTGTCACAGTTGAGAACATGAACATGGAAGACAAGTTTGGGATCACCGTGCAACGGGCTCAACCTGTAAAAGCAGTGGCGGTACCGGCATAACTCAAGCAAAAGTTTTATGTCATAACATGTGCTATGTGACAATTACATAGAAAAATTGTGAGACCACTCGTCTTGACACATTTCCTTTATGTGATTGTTTCTTTGCATGAAATCATTGATCATTTATTGAAATGAATCTATATTGTTTCCTAGTTCCGTTGCTTAAATTCGGGGTTGACGTTACAATCCATTGTTCATCAACTTGGATAATATAAACTCTTTGCTGGTAATTTGATGAGTAAATAGAATTTGTGCGTTTGTAATTGATTAGCTTTGAAATTGAGGAAGACTAGTTTGTCGCTGAAGAGATTGCAGAGTGAAAAGAACTTGCAAAAGATGACAAATTGTCCCTACATCATTTTCTTTTGAGTTAATACCCTAAAAAATCACAAACTGGTATATCTGTGACAAATTTAGTCAAAATTATTTTTTTTTTTACCACCAAAAATCCCCAAACTAGTATACATTTGACAAATTTAATCTAAACCGGTACACTTGTGACAAATTTACTTTATGTTAGTTTTCGTTAAATTTTATTATCAAATTATTAAATTAAATGACACGTGATAGTTGACTAATATAGCAATTTGGGATTTTACACTCCATTTATCATAGTTTACAATTTTTGTTATTTTTTTGTGGTATTAATCCAATTTAGTGGTGAGTATATTTGTCACAAATTTATCAATTTTTTATTTTTTGCGGTCAAATAAATTAGTTTGGGATAAATTTGTTATAAATGTATTAGTTTAGGGTTTTTTATGGTCAGTCGAGGTAAATTTGTCACAAGTGTACCAGTTTGGAGTTTTTCATGGTCAAAAAGATAGTTTTGGACAAATTTCTCACAATTGTACTAGTATGGGTTTTTTAGGGTATTAACCATTTTATTTTTTATCTTCTTCATTTCTTAGAAAATGTACAAAAAAAAAGTCTTGTACGTATTACATTGATACATGCAAAAGAACGCTTCAAGTGCCATAACTTTGCACAAAAGGATACTTAAGTGTCATAACTTACAAAATGTACACTTAAGTGCCACATTTGAAAAAAAACATATCACCTGAGTGCCAATCTGGCCAAAGTCCAGCCAAATTACACACATGGCATTTTTTCATCGAAGCGAGCCCAAAACGACGCCGTTTTGTATGCTGACGTGGCCGAATAATGTAAAAACAGCGTCGTTTTAGGCTGACGTCATAAAAAATATATATAATAAATAAATTTAATTTAAAATTAAATTTAGTTAAAATATTAAAAAATAATAATTTAAAATTTTAAAAATTTTAAAAATTTAAAAATTTAAAAAAAAAAAAAGGCGGGGGAGGGGGAGGCGGCTAAGAGATTAGCCCTCGCGCCGCTGCCGCCACCCCGCCGCCACGGGAAGGGCCGACGATGGCGGGGGAGGGTTGGCCGGGGTCGCCGAGCCCCTAGCCGGGGCCGGCGACCCCGGCCGACCCGCCAACGAGGGCTCGCTAGCCCTCGCCCGATCTGGGGCAAAGGTCGCGACCCTCTCCCGGATCGACGAGGGCCGCGCCCTCGCCTGGATTCGGCGAGGGTCGGCGGCCCTCGCCCTCGCCTAGATTCGGCGAGCGTCGGCGACCCTCACCCGGCCGGGCCAAGGGTCGCTTCTCGCTAGGAGAGGCCCTTGGCCCGGCGGGGTGAGGGCTGCTACTAGCCGGGGTCGCCCGGCCCGGCCAAGCGAGGGCCGCCGGCGCTCGCCGGATCCGGGCGAGGGCCGCGACCCTCACCGATCGGGCGAGGGCTCGCGAGCCCTTGCCACTGGTCACCCGGGGTCGCCGCCCCGGCCGGGCTCGACGACCCCGCCGACCCCGCCTCCGCCATCGCCACCCTTCCCGGTGTGGTAGCGGCGGGCCGAGGGCCGATCCCTCACCACCTCCCCCTTTCTTTTTCTTTTTTTTTTTTTTTTTTTTTTTTTAATTTTAAAATTATTATTTTTTAAAATATTTTAATTTAATTATTTTTTATATTATTTTTTTTACCACGTCAGCCCAAAAACGACACCGTTTTTGCATTATTTAGCAACGTCAACATGCAAGACGTCGTTTTGGGCTCACTTCACCGAAAAAATGCCACGTCGGCGTTTTGGCCGGACTTTGGCCGGATTGGCACTCAAGTGATCCCTTTTACTCCGTTTTTGGCACTTAAGTGTACCTTTCGTAAGTTATGGCACTTAAGTGTCCATTTGTGCAAAGTTATGGCACTCTAGGAATCCGTACGTCCATTGATACAAATTTAATCATCATCTTTTTTTGTCTGAAATTATCAACTTTTTAAAGAGACCTTCACGAATAAATGAGGCGCGTCCTTGATATTTTAACTAGCAAGAGGTGGGAGACCTTCACGAATATCTGACACGCATCCTCGATATTCCAACTACTAGGAGATGGGAGATCTTCACGAATATCTAAGGCACGTCCTCGATATTCCAATTACTAGGAGATGAAAGACCTTCATGAATATCCAAGGTGCGTTCTCAATATTCCAATTACCAAGAGGTGAGAGACCTTCACGAATATCCAAGACGCGTCCTCTATATTCCAGGAGGTGGGAGACCTTCACCAATATACTAGAAGGTGGGAGACTTTCAAAAATGTTTAAAGAGATGAGAGACTTTAACGAAGATGTCTCCTTGGTATCACAACTCCTTCCCCCCCGAAGGTGAAAGACCTAAAAGTGCTAGTATGAACACCTAGAGGGGGGTGAATATATGTGAAGAACAAATTTTGTGAAAAGTAATAAAAATGTTTTGCGTTTGAAACTGAGACTGAAGAATAACAGACTTTGAACGAGTTCAGACTTTAACAGTTAAATAAGACTATGAACAAAGTAAATGAGGTTAGAGAAGAGAATGAGAACATATAATTTATAGTGGTTCGGCTTAAATCAAGCCTACGTCCACTCTCCCACGTTAATAGCCTTCTGGTTGGATTCCACTATGCAATTAACAAGAGATTACAACTTTGAGTGCAAACACTTAGTGGTAGATCACATTATCTCACTAAGTCACTCTTTGGTATTTCTCTCACGATTACAAACATTTAAGCTCACCAAAGACAAGTGTATGATCGAAGGTCACTCAGATTTTGAAATTATAAATTCTACGTTTCATCTCTTACTTGCTCATCGTTCTTTGATCTCCTTAAATACTCCTCCACTTCCAAACTAGCCGTTGGACAGTATCTTGAGAATCGCCTTTCAATTTACCCATTGGACAGATCTGTATCTAGAAGATTTGGTAGCCATTGAGTGATAGAAGTAGAATCCCAAATTGATTCTAATCGCCCATACAAACAGAATCTTAATTTCCATAAGTAGAGCTTCTTCATTTAGAAAGTTCTTGTCTTCATGATCCAATTGTCAATCAATTAGATTGAGATAATCAAATCTATTTTGATGTAGAATCCAAATCATATCACTAGCCGTTACATGTTTGGGACTTGTGTTACATTCTGTCAAGTTGTTTCGTTCTGGACATGCTTCGTTCTGATTCTGTTATGTTCTAAACTTGTGTCTCGTTCTGGACCTTGTCACATTCTGTATGTAAAGTCTAAGTGTGTTCTATCTAAAGTAAAGTCAAAGTGTCTTATATCTAAAGTAGAGTCTGAGTGTCTTCCTTCTTCACTTGCGTTCAGTCTGAAATTTATCAGAGAGGGCAAACCTCTTATGTAAGATAGACTTTGACACAGAAGTCTGGCAATCTTCATAATAGACTTTACAATCTAAACGTAAGTCTAAACATATTTTGCTTCTGAACAGATTTAGCCTTAAGGTCTGAACATAGTCTGAATAAGTTTAGCTTCAGCATAAAGTTTGTCTTCTGGTTCTTCCAAGTATAAACCATGATAATATTATTTACAAATTCTATCATCTACATAGTCTGTTACTTTACCATTAAACACATTAGTAGCGTTTGATTTATTTTGTCATCTTCAAAACATCATAAGGGATTTCCCTAACAAGAACTTCACGGATATCCCAAGTTCATCCTAGATATTGCCCAAATTCTCTTTACCAGAAGATGAGAGACCTTCTCGAGTATTCAAGGTTTGTGATCATTCAAGTACTCATTTAATGCCTACGAACATCCGGGTACTCTTTTAATACTTGCAAATGTCCAGGTACTATTTCAATGTCTGTGAATGTTTAGATATCTTCTAAGATATATGTCTCGAGAAAGGTCGGCGCATCCCCCGAGAAAGGTCGGGTAACAAACCGGTGCCCTTGACAATGATCAGACACCTAATAAATAGATGCCTTGAGAAAGATCGGCGCATCCCTCGGGAAAGGTCGGATAACCAACTTGTGTCCTTGATAAAGATTAGGCACTCAACAAACAGATGCCCTAAGAAAGGTTGGCGCATTCCCCAAGAAAGATCGGGTAACAAACTGATGCCCTTGACAAAGATCAGACACCTAATAAACAGATGCTCTGAGAAAGGTCGGCGCATCCCCCGAGAAAGGTCGAGTAACCAACCGGTGTCCTTGATAAAGATTAGGCACCCAACAAACAGATGCCATAAGAAAGGTCGGCGCATCCCCCAAGAAAGGTCGGCTAACCAACCGGTGTCCCTAATAAAGATCAAGCACCCGACAAACAGATGCCCTAAAAAGGTTAGTACATCTCCCGAGAAAGGTCGGTAACCAACTGGCGTTCTCAATAAAAATCAGACACCCAACAAATAGATGCCCCAAGAAAGGTTGGCGCATCCCCCGAAAAAGATCGGGTAAACAACTTATGCTCTAACAAGTGACTGAAGAGTGGTTCGGGTCCTAGAAAAGCAATTTCCAGTCAAGACGACCGAAGAAAGGTTTGGGTCCTAGACAAACAACTCATTGCTCTAACAAGCGACTGGAGAATGATTTGGGTCCTAGAAAGACAATTCCCCATCAAGGTGACCGAAGAAAGAATCGGATCCTAGACAAACAACTTATTGCTCTAATAGGCGATCGAAGAATGATTCGGGTCCTGAAAAAGTAATTTCCCATCAAGGCAACCAAAGAAAGGTTCGGGTCTTGAAAAAGCAATTTCCTTATATCATCAGGTAACTTGCGTCATATCTCACTCATTTCCGGTAAGTAATTACAGGTATCTTCTTATTTGTCTTAGTATGTATAATATTATATTGCTTTTTCTGTATAAGACACCTAGTCCCAAATAAGATATAATCCACTATATATGCATGGACAAAATTTAGATATCAATTCGTCTTTGAATGCAACCTTTACGAGTTCACCTTCAAAAAGGGATAGTTGTTGACACCTAAATTTTTAACTATGGGTCAATTTGACACTAACAAAAATGATTTTCGCATAAATTAGGGCCTAGTTTTTATTTGCGTCCATTAATCTTTATTTTCCTTTTTTTACTTTTTTTTCACTTTTTTCCAAATAATAATAATAATAATAATAATAATAATAATAATAATAAGAGAAAGCAGCTTGTCGAGGCTGGGCCTTTGCACCCAGCCGCCTTCTTCTTCTTCCCCGCGCAGGCCCAAGGCCCATTTCCTTTAGCCCCCCCCGGTTTTTTCTTTCTTCTTCCTTCTACTTCCCTTTCGCTTATGTGCCTCACGCGTGCAAGGGATGTTGACTCACGAAGGAGAGCTAGGGCAAAGAGAGGAGAGTAGGGCAATGGTTGAGTGAACACGTGATCAATGCTGAGCAAGCCTCTGTGGAAGAGGTAGGAATTGACACCGGTTTGGCCAATGAAGGGAGGCCAATCGACGCACCAAAGATCGTCGGCCTAGCCTCCGTTGACCAACCCCCCTTTGCCTATAAATAAGGTGTCAGGGGAAGGCCAAACATCAAGAGCAAAGAGAGATCTAAGGCAGTTAGCTCCGGCAGCTTCCCCCGAGAGATATCAGGCGAGGTTCGAGAGCGAGCCAGTCGGAGATCCAAGGAGAAGAGGTTAGCCGGAGGAGGAGACGCTGAGTGAGCAAGCTAGAGATAGGAGAGATCGAGGAAGAGAGAAGCAGATCCAGGGACGGCTAGATCTGAGGGAGAGGGAACCATTAGTCTGAGTCCTACCTCCGTGTGCAGCGTCGGTTGCTCGACTTGAGGCCATCGCTGTCCTACCACCAACAACACTAGCTGCTCACATTGTTCTCGTCACCACCCGTGCCCAAAGACGTCATTGCTCTACCCCATGACGACCCAGTCAATCGAGCCTCATATTGTCAAGCCCGCCGACGTCTCCCCTGCTAGTCATCATCCCTGTAGCTACCTGCCTCCGTCGGCGTCACCCCAACTGGCCAAGCAGCTTCTTGCTTACTGTTGTCGCGCTGCATCCCCAACACCGTCCCTGTTGGACAATCGACTACTGCCACCTGGCGCGTTGCCACCCTTGTCGTCAACGCTGAGTCGCCGCCCCGTGACGTCCCAACCACCCCTCCTCGGTGCCACAAAAAAGCAAGGAGGAAGAGGGCTATAAAATTGGGTCAGAGCTAGGTCGGGCGAAAGCCCCCATTAAGTAGGGTTTTATCCCCGAACCAGGTTGAGCGTGGATTTCATTGATTCGGGTTGAGTGGGGCCTGTTGCGTATGGGCTAATCTCATGTAAGTGGGCCTGTTTTTGTTTGTGGGCTTGGATTACAAAAAAAAAAAAAAAAAAAAGAAAGAAAGAAAGGGGATCCGGGCCCGGCCCATGCTTCATTCGGGCCGTTCCCAACCCAGGAATTCAACCCGGGTCCTTTTTTTTCTTATATATAATACAATATTACAATAAAAATAATATTACAATAAAAAATAAAAAATAATTTATTTTTTAGAAAATCAGAAAAATCCAAGAAAAATCCCATGTTTTCCTAAGAAGCCCAAAAAAATCAAAAAAAGCCAAAAATGATTAATATTTTCGAAAAAGGATCAAAAAATACTATTTATGTTCAAGAAAATAGAAAAGACCAAAAAATATGTTTTTCCTCCACAAAATGCATGGAAAATCCTTTAAAAATCCAAAAAGCGTTAGGGTTTAAACAAGATTAGATGCCAGAAGGGCATTAGTGATTAACTAGTATAATCAAATCCCTTATTCTAGTATCTCTGATTGTGTAGGAGTGAAATGTTTCTTCCTATATTTTACTTGGGTTTCTAATCAACTTACCCCAAATTGATTAGTGACGGCTCCTTTTTAAAATTAACTAATAGGTTAAAACCCGAATCATAAGTCGTGAATTGGTGGACTTGGGAGAGTTCGGACTAAACCTAATAGACTTAGCGAGCCATTGGCCTCCGCAGGCACCCATGCATAATCTATGCATAATTGGGCGCCGGAATAGAGGTCGCAATACCCATAACTTCCCCTAATTAATAAATGCGAAGTGTTCACATGAGTTGGGCAGATAACAAAGAAATATCGTGACTTGATACTCATCCGAGAATTTTTCATCCACGTTCTCTAGATCAGTCATGGCTCCATAGAACTCAGTTAGGCGATCTTGTATGGATGCTCCCACATCTTATACGTCAAAGAAACATCAAACTAAGTACCACCTCGTCCATAGATAGAGCGATTCTAGCTCTTCCCATGCCGCTCAGAATAATATTTCCAAGCTTATCTTCTCCGAGAAACTAATCTCCTCCCTCCAACGCTGTTGACACCTAAATTTTTTGGGTTAATTTTTGCTAAAAAATAAAAAAATTCAAACAGATCACATGGCATATAGTTTAGGCAGGTTTCATTTTGTTATATTTTTTATTTAGGTAATATGCATTGGGAGATACATTTTCGCGCAAGAGGAGAAATTTTTTGGATCAAATATGCAAAAGATATTGCGCAGAGTGAAAAAATATATTTGATGGTATTTTGCGCGAACAAAAAAGGAAAAAATGTGTCGTGAAGATACATTTTTTGGCCTATAAAAGACGTGATGCGCGAATTAATACGAGGGGGCCACATACGTTGACAGATGGCCGCAATTTCGAAAAAGAGAGGAAAACGTGAGGTCAAAAGTTGTCTGACACATGCGAGAGAAAAATCAAGAAAAGCAATTAGAGGTAGGGAAAAAGAGAAGAACGTTGGGGGAAGAAGTATTCTTCTTCGGTCATCTTTGACCGAGCGACGACGCCCCTGGACACCTTGGCCCGACGCCCCACCTTTCCACAATCGACGACGCCTCCTTGCTCGTGCCGCTCCTATCGTCATCAGCATTCTTGAATGTTTTGCTCTGTTCCGCGAGTAGTCCAACGCTCCTGCAACCCATCCCGATGATCCTGCCGCAAAAACCAGCAAGCACGCGCACATCGCAGCCTTCCTGATCGTCAAAGATCGTGGGTTGTTTTGGCTTTTGGTCAAAACGGTGAATTTGTCTTCTTCCAATTTTGTCCGGGTTCGCTAAAGCAAAGTAGCGAACTTGTGGTGCTCTGTCAATATACAAACAAGAAGCGAACGTAGCCAGCATGTAGCCGCTGTGCCGAGCTTGTCCAGCGAGCACTAAGCCTCCATTGAGAAGTCCCCACAGTGATTTGTTCCTTCCCTGGCCGAGAATTTACTGGACCAGCAGGCTTTGCCGAGCAACCCGTAATCAGAGTCCCATCGTCGTCCCACACGTGACACCACCATGGATTCCCTGTCGATGAAGTTGCTGCCGGACTGAGACCAAATCGAGGAGATCATCAAGCCATCAAGGGAGTTATCGATTCTCAATAAAAATTTCTTATTCTTTCTCTCTGGTCACGTAAGAGGGACACATAAAAAAACAAATAAAAAAGGAATAAAAAGATCATTTCCTTTTTCTTTGCAGGCCATTCACTTTCTTTTTCTTCGCAGGCCATTCACGTAGCATTCAACGATCACTCGCAGCAACTTTAAAAAATATTGGATTTTCCTGTAAGACCCCACCATCACCGATCATCAGTCTAGTGCCAAGTGGGGAGGAGGTTTATTTATTTCTTTAAAAAAAAAAAGAGTCAAAGTCGAGCAGAGGCCAATCAAGCTCTTGCATTACTCATTCGTGCTCGGAGCTTGACACTCTTCATCGACGACGCTGCTCCATCGACGATTCTTGATCGATCCATTGTTGACCACCAATCCTCAAGCCCAGCCGCGGCAATTGAATTTTTTATAATCTACTTCGCAGGCTAATTTGTGCACCTACAGCCCAACGACAAAGCTGCAAACCACTCACATCTCCTGCTTTGCTGCTCCAAGACCACATGCGGCCACCGATGAACCCCCATCACAAGAAACCTTGCCCAGCCGGACACCAAGGAGTCCCCACATCGCGAGCCGTGTAGCCTCCGCCATTCGTGAGCCCCTTCCCGTTGGATCACGGTTCTAAGCTGGCATCCAAACTTGGGAAACTTATCCACGCAATAATTTGAATTTAGGTAATTATCTTGTTTGCCATCAATTTGAATATTTTGTGATTCAATTTGATTGAGAATATTACATGATTCCTAATTTGAGCGATAAGTGCACTCCCAATTAGGATTTATTTCCTAATTCGCAACCGCACACAATCTTTTATTCCATTTATAAGGCTTTAGATGGAATAATTAGTCACGCGGGAATAAAATTGATATCTTGATCTTTAAGGCTTAAGATCAATTTATTGATTTTATTAGCGGAACAATCAGGCCTGATTAGATATCGTTTCCAAATTTGAACGATTAATAATATCTTTGATGGGTGTGGATGATTTGGTGCTTATCTTTTTATTGTTATGTTTATCTCGAAAATACAAAAAAATTGCATTGGCATTCCATGTAGATTAGGATAAAATTGCATAATAGAATATGTTTTCTTAAATGCATGTAGTTCTAGGTAATTAATATTTTTAGGAGTGCATGACGAGATAATTTTCTAGAATAAGATAGGATTGGTTTATTTCCTAACTTAAGATAGATAATATCTCACTTTAGTTAGATTTTTATTTTTAGTGATTTTTAATTACGAATTTTCATAAAAAATACAAAAAAAATCATGCGCATGTCATGTAGAATTAGGTCATTTGATTAATTTAGATTGCACATTTAATAGTTGCATTTCTTTAATTTCGAATATCATGGAAAATACAAAAAAAAAAATTTATAAATCCATTTCATGTTTAAGGATAGAATGCATGCATATTCATGTCATATAGTTTAGATCATACTGCCATGTCATGTAATTTAGGTCATGTTGCCATGACATATTAGATCGCTAGCATGCATTGCATTTAGATTAAATTCCATTAAATAAATTGAAAACAAAAAAGAGAAATTGCGTGTTAATTAGAAATCATATCTAGGGTTGATGATGTGAATTCTGATATAACAAGGCAGATGCTTTCGTTGCTATGAGGTAAGTTTTTGCAATTTATTTACTACTTTACCTGGGTGTTAAATTGGTGGTTTGTGCACCCGCATGATCACCTCACATGTTAGGGAGATAATTAAAATCAATTCAAGCTGCCTGCTAAACATTCTTTTTCAAAATAAAAGAAAAGGTACCGAAAGGACGTTAGATAAATCTAACGTAACCAAGTCCCCGTATCTAGAATCTCTGGTTCGTAGGAGTAAAGTAAGTCTCCCATTACTTTACTTGGATTTCTAATCAACCCACCAAAAATAGATTAGTGGCGACTCCTGAATAAAAATCATTTGCATGTTAGAAACTCGAACCTAAGTCGCGAATTGGTAGGGGCTTGGGAGAGCCCGAGTTAAGTCTAGGCTTAACAATCCATTAGCCAAACTCTAGGTGGTTCACACCCCGAAAAATTTGGTCGCGACAAACGCTAAATCTGAACCTTGCGTATCCCACAACGCGCACGTCTCACAAGATATTTCCCATAACAATCAAGTCAAAAACGACCTAAGGCTCTAATACTAGTGTCTCCCTGAAACGACGCAGGTATAGAACAAACTTAAAGAATTGAGCAAGAAATAGTGGATTTACATGGTTCAATAGGCATGCCTACTCCACGGGAGAAGATTGACAAGTTCCACTTAATTTAAGGAGAATACAGTTGCTCAAATCACACACCCACTCACGTGTTTCCCAATCTCAATTACCCAAATAGTCCCATAAGCTCTTAAGTAAAGATATACACAAATGTTTACCGGACATATTCTCACTCTTTGAAGACTCCTCCATCTCCCTCTTGAGTTGAGTTTAGCGTAGTGAGTAAATTAGGCTTATAACACGAACTTAATCCCTCCTATGTGTGATCAAATATCTATCCGGATTGGGATAGACGTTTGAATTTTCTAGACTGTAGATCTGGGCTTGGTCGGATGTCTGAGGTGCCAACTTCGTGCCAAGCCACATCCCAGTCGATGGGCCATGGACGAGAACACGAAAGGTTGGACCCACAGAAGCTCGTCTCATTTTGTCACTTGTTCGGGATGTCCGCCACTTGATTTTGGGACCCTGTAATATCTGCTCGCGCATCTCCAAACAGTTTCGCTTGCTCCATGCGTCCCATGATCCAATGTTAAGTCAATCCAAGTCAAGCTTGTAGGCCGTTGATACGGCTTCCCAAGATCTACATAGCTAGAAACTCAAACATCCATAAAGGTTTGACAAGGATTTGTGTACCTGATTTTGAATCCATTGTTCTTGGAGCAAAACGACAACAATCCAGGCCTTCAATGCTAAAGATCTTCTCCTCTATGACCCTCGATTCCTGGCTCGATGAGACCGCCACTAACAACATGCCTTATGTGAGTTCAGAGAGAATTTTGGAAAAGTTAAGGGCTAGAGGAGGGACCTTAGCACTATTTATAGAGTTTTGGACGGGCCCTCTCATCACGGGCCGGGCCCAACTCGGCCCACACAAGCCAGGCCCATATTCGACTGCTAAGAAACTTTATACCTCACTTTATTAGATCAACTCCGTAAAACAGATAATTATGATCTTAATTAATGTGGCCCACACCAGAAAAATTCTTACATTCTTCCACTTGGGCCATATTAATTGAGATCATACTGTATGTGCACACTTTATGTTGATCTAGAGATAATCCTCAACAGTCAATCCTATCCCATAAAGTCTCCAACACCGAATCATAGCGGTAACTGCATGTATTTACACAGAGCCTTCCATGGTCACGAATGCTTTCAACTTTATTGATATGGATTCAATATGGTTGTGTGGCAAACAGATAACACCTCATAAAGAGTAATACCTTATGTGTTATCTCCCTTGTCGGTCACTATTCTCTTATCTTTAAGTGTCACAGAAAACCGAATGTGGCACTAGAGAATATCTTTATGGTTCTAACGAACCCACATATGTCTTATCTTTATGGTTAACCTTTCTTTATGTGTAATCAAGACATATGTACAAGACTAATAACTGGATGCCCCTAGCCTTTACTCAAGATTTACACAGTACCTTGAGATTTTCCTTAGATATATGTGCATAACTCAATAACAACTTATACAAAAAGAGTTGGACATATATCAAAATGTTACAAAAAGTAACAAGGTACAGACATAAATTTTATTAGAGCAAATCTGAAATACCTCCTACTAAACGATAGTATCCACTGATTCTCCTAAGCCCATGTTCATGATATGTCGCTCAAATACACAAGGGCGTAGGCCTTTAGTCGGTGGATCTCGCCAACATATCGTCTCGTAGAAACATGCTCTACTACAATGTCACCATTCTGTACCATTTCCTTTATGGTCAAAAATTTGACCTCCATATGCTTAGACCCTTTGAGACTTCTGTTGTTATTGACAAACAACACAGCAGAATTGTTATCACAATATAACCATATGGGTCTATTCACAAAATCAAATACGGTCAATTCCTTAATGAGGTTCCTGAGCCAAACAGCTTGAGTAGCAGCTGAAAAACATGCTATAAATTCTGCTTGCATGGTAGAGGAAGATATAGATTTCTGTTTCTCACTTTTCCATGATACTGCACCTCCTGCTAAAACATGAAGATATATCCTGTTGTCGACTTTCTATCATCTTCACAACTAGCAAAGTCTGCATCTGAATATGCTACCAATTGCAAATCATGGACATATATATACACCAACATATAATCTCTAGTTCTTTTTAAGTATCTCAAGACCTTTTTGGCAGCAACCCAATGATCATGTCCTGGATTCGACTGATATCTGCCTAAAAGTCCTGTTATAAAGGCAATGTCTGGTCTAGTGCAAACTTGAGCATACATAATACTTCCAAGTGCATTAGCATAAGGTATGTTCTTCATTTGGTCTTTTTCAAAATCTGATTGAGGACATTGTGAGAGACTCAACTTGTCACCCTTAACGACAGGAACACTTCCTGGTTTGCAATCCTGCATGTTGAATCTCTCCAAAATGCGATCAACATACGCCTTTTGAGATAAACCTAACATACGACAAGAACGATTTCTATGGATTTCCATGCCTAGAACGAAAGATGCCTCACCCAAGTCTTTCATGTCAAAATTCTTTGACAACATTTGTTTTGTTTCACGCAGCAATCCAATATCGTCACTTGCAAGCAAAATGTCATCCACATAAAGTATGAGAAAAATAAATTTCCTCCTACTAACATTGCAGTATATGCACTGATCTACTTTGTTCTCAATAAAACCAAAAGAAGTAACAACATGGTGAAACTTCATGTACCATTGTCTGGAAGCTTGTTTGAGACCATAAATAGCTTTCTTCGCCACACACACCTGAGTCATTTGTTGCAAAACCTTCAAAGTTGCATCATATAAACCTCCTCATCAAGGTCTCCATTTAGAAAAGCAGTTTTAACGTCCATCGATGTAATTCCATGTCAAAATGAGCTACTAATGCCATGATCACTCTAAAGGAGTCTTTAGAAGAAACTGGAGAAAAAGTTGCTTCATAGTCTATCCCTTCTCTTTGAGTGAAGCCCTTGGCCACAAGTCTGGCTTTAAATTTCTCAATTTTTCCTTTTGAATCTCTTTTAGTCTTATAAACCCACTTGCAACCTATGGGCTTACAACCTTCCGGTAATTCAACAAGTTCCCAAACGCCATTATATTTCATAGACTGCATCTCATCTCTCATTGCATCCAGCCATAAACTAGATTGAGGACATGAAATGGCGTCTGTATAAGTCACTGGATCTTTAATGCATCCTATATCATAATCATGTTCTCCTAAATAGACCATATAGTCCGGTGGTATAGCTGAACGCCTTTCCCTGGTAGACCTCCTACTTACCCAATGTTGGATTATACAATCTTACTTCTGCAGGACATCCCCAGACCTTGAAATGATTCAAACTTGGTTTGCGCCCAGTCCATAACTCAAAAGGAGTTGATGCAACAGCTTTAGTAGGAACACGATTCAATATATAAAGGGTTGTTTTTAATGCCTCACCCCATAAAAAATCAGGTAAATTTGCCCTACTCATCATAGATCTTACCATATCCATGAGAGTACGATTGCGCCTTTCAGCCACACCATTCTGTTCCGGACTTCCAGGCATAATGAACTGAGCCATTATCCCAGAATCCTCTAAGTATTTAGCAAATGGTCCTTTAATTTGCCCAGCATTACCATGTCTACCATAATATTCTCCACCTCGATCAGATCTGACCACCTTTATTACCTTTCCCAACTGTTTCTCAACTTCAAACCAGATCTTGAATTTGTCAAGAGATTCAGATTTTTCCTTAATTAGGAACAGGTAACCATACCGAGAATAATCATCAATGAACGTGATGAAATAAAAATTTCTACACAAAGTTGCAGTATGGGGTCCACTGATATCGGTGTAAATGACTTCTAGTAAGTCAGAACTTCGAACTGCGGTTTTCTTCTTTATCTTAGTCATCTTTCCTCTACAGCAGTCTATGCAAGTCTCTAGGTCACATTTAAGAGTAGGCAGGATGTGTGTCTTTATCAGCCTTTCTACTCTTTCTTTGGATATGTGACCTAGTCGTTTATGCCACAACGCATAAGACTGTTCCTTAGGTAGAGGTCTTTTGGAAACAACATTTTCAACTGTATTAGCGACGTATATATCATTGGGAGATAAACACAATCTGTACAATCCATTGAACATGTTGCAGCACCCAACCTTATTTGAGTTAAAGAACATAAAAACAAGATCTTGTTCTTTATTTCAAAAGAGTAACCACACATATCCAAACATGATGCGGAAACTAAGTTCCGTCTAAAGGAAGGTACATAGAAAGTGTTTCTTAATATCATATTAAAACCGAGTCTAGATTCAAAATGACGTCTCCCACGAACTCAACATCGATCTTGTCGTTGTTTCCTACAGTTAGCTATGATTCATCCCGATTTGGCATCCTTCGTTTGTGAATCCCCGTATGGTAAACGCAACATGATTAGTTGCACCACTATCTAGCCACCAGAACTGGATGGGGCTTCGAGATAGGTTGGATTCACGTACAAGTGCCAAAGAATCATTACCTTTATGCTCATTTTTAGACAACCAAGCTTTATATCTCTCACAGTATTTCTTTATGTGTCCCCTCTTTCCACAAAAGTAGCAAAGGACACCTTCCCTTTTAAAAGGTGTCTGTTTGGGAACCATAGAAGTGGAGGGACCAACAAAGGGTGCCTTTCTAGGAGCCATAGAGTTGGAGGGACCAACAGCTTCAGGATCCCCTCTCTTGGGAGCTGTATTACTAAAAGTTCTTATGGCTTTAGGATTTCCTCTCTGATGTGCAACTCATTTGCCTTTTCTACTGGCAGAACTAGAGGCATACAAGGTAAGATGCCCTCTCTCCTTCTTTAATTTCTCTTCCTCTGCCACAACTCTAACTATAAGATCATTAATGGACCAAGTTTCATTCTGCGAACTATAGTTCGTCTTGATAATTCCAAAATCAGGAGGAAGAGTATTTAATGCTTGATGCACAATGCAAGCTTCAGGTATATCAACTTGAAGGATTTGGAGTTTTGTCTGAAGATCTACCATCCTAAGCACATAATCTCTAACTCCGGTTGAACCATCATACTTCATATTAAAGAGTGATTGCATGAGTGTACCTATCTCGGCATTGGTAGAAACACGATACCTAGCCTCCAAAGCTTCCATCATTTCCTTAACAGTACAATCAGTTGGCAAGCCACTCATCAAATGTTCCTGAATTGACCGTTTCATAATGAGCAAGCAAATTATATTACTCTTTTCCCATGCAGCAAAACGTACTTTCTGGATTTCTGTACTTGCATCAGTAAGGTCTGTCGGTCTATCCTCATTAAGAGCAATATGAACATCTGCGAGCTCCATTCCAAACAGAAAATCCTCTTTCCATTTCTTGAAGTTTGACCCAGTAAGAACCTCAATGGCTATGGAATTGCCATTCACAGAGAATGTAACTGATTTTGCGAGCAATACATGCAATTAGCATCATGTGAGTATCAAACATACAAGAGCTACACGTATCATCATATAAACACCTTTGGGCAGAATACATGACATACAATTGTATACCCTTTACATGACAGCGGTTCCATGAAAAATATGCTCTAACCTTTCGCGAATTCATCACCTTTGGGTGTACAAATTACTAGGGCTAGCTACTTTTCAACCATATGCTATACATGTATCCCTCCATCAACTAATGCACAATCACCTCCTTTGGGAGTATAATTATGCATAAGATCAGGAGACATCCCATTTCAATGTGAGACAGATATTTCTCAAATCCAATCAAGTGTGCCACTTTGGCGGTCACAACCCAACTGAATCATCAAAATTTCTCTCATATTAGGGATATAACTTTATGACTCACATTCACCTTTCATATGTAATTTTAGACTTGATGACAGGGGCTATTTGTCACCAAAATCACAAGTCATGCTAATTGCATTGCTCCATCCATCAATACATACTACTGATAAATCAACACTACACATATTCCTTAAGTGATGATATAATCATAAGCATGCAATTGTATTTCCAAAATCATAGAGAAATATATGAAAATATTCCAAAATTACCCCAAAATCACATACTTTAAGGCTTTCACATGCATTTTCACATCCTTAAAGGCATCAAAAAATGCAAATAAGCACACCACAAGGTAGGAAATTCACATACGAGCACGGCGATACAAACCACGCGCCAAACCGACGTCGCACGCGCCCTCACGTGCCGCTGGAGTGCGCGGCGCGTGAGCCACACGCGCCGGCATCCAAGAACCGGTCCGAAGCCGGTCCGACCGATCAACAGACCGAACCGGTCAACGGTCGGACCGGTCAACGGTCGAACCGGTCAACGGCCGGACCGGTCAACGGGTCGGGTCAACCCAGTCAACCGGTCGGGTCAACCAAGTCAACGGGTCGGGTCAACCCGGTCAACCGGTCGGGTCAACCCGTCAACGGGTCGGGTCAGCGTGAAGTCATCGATGACGTCACCGCCACGTGGCGGTCACACGTGAGGCGGCGGAGGTGACGTCATCGTGACGTCATCAAGACGCGTGGCACCACGTGTCCGCGCGCATGCACTCATACGCGCGTGAGGCCGTGCGGCGGCGCGTGCCGTCGACGCCCAGCACCGCCTGGGCGCGTGCGGCCTATTCCGACCTCCTCCGGCGACGTTCGACCCACCATTTTGCTCGTACAGAAGAGTAGAATCCGATTATGCAATAAAATTTCACTTTTATTGGACCAAAAATCACGAAAAAGCAAGGCAAACATTCGGAGCTAGGGTGAAGACCGAAAACAGGCCGGAGCCGGCCGATTTAGCTTCGGCAACGGGCTTAACAAGCATAAAAGGACTCAGCTCTAGTCTATGCAGGCTCTGATACCAAATGTAGGCCGTTGATACGGCTTCCCAAGATCTACATAGCTAGAAACTCAAACATCCATAAAGGTTTAACAAGGATTTGTGTACCTGATTTTGAATCCATTGTTCTTGGAGCAAAACGACAACAATCCAGGCCTTCAGTGCTAAAGATCTTCTCCTCTATGACTCTCGATTCCTGGCTCGATGAGACCACCACTCACGACATGCCTTATGTGAGTTCAGAGAGAATTTTGGAAAAATTAAGGGCTAGAGGAGGGACCTTAACGCTATTTATAGAGTTTTGGACGAGCCCTCTCATCACGGGTCGGGCCCAACTCGGCCCACACAAGCCAGGCCCATATTCGACTGCTAAGAAACTTTATACCTCACTTTATTAGATCAACTCCGTAAAACGGATAATTATGATATTAATTAATGTGGCCCACACCAGAAAAATTCTTACAAAGCTGGGTCCAATCAAGTCATATTCGACGCTCCTTTCAATCTCCCATGTGTGAAAATGCCTACGTGAAAATTACCAACGACTCAAATAACGCAAACCCTAAATATTTATCATCTCGCTCCCGACAAGTTGGATATGGCTTCGTCTTTATCGCTGGCTCTGGCATCGACAGAGCTAGTTGGCTCTTGTTTTCTAGTATACTCGAAGTCGTATGTTCGCCCACATTTCCAAAACGACAATATGGATTTATTTCACATTGTTGTCATTCTCAATTACACATCAGCAAAAACTAGAAAAGGATAATTTTTATCATACACATTCGATTTCGACTGCAAACCACCACCCAAGACATACTACTTATGGCCAAATCTTGAGGTTCCCAGCAGAAAGGGTGAAAGACAGAGAAAGCTGCAAGAAATCCGAAGAGCAGCCTACAATTTCGGTGGCATTTGGGCATTTTTCAGGCTTCAGCACTTATCCTCACGACAAGGAGACAAATGCTAGTGGACACAGTAGATATAGCATATTGAATTATAGGCAATTACCGCAACGGCGTGCAATGCATGGGATGTACACGACGATTGATTTTGTGAATTCTTTAATTAATATTCAGTTTACCTGTCCACTTTACTTATTGTAATATAAATAAATAATATTAGCTGCAACATTAAATTCATCTCGCTGTAACATAATCTTCGACGTTGAAGTTTATTTTTTAGTCTTTAATTGTACTTTGGTCAAATCTTATGGATGGAAAGTACTAGTCATAAGTTATAGATTTTCTCTTCTTCCATCTTTGTCCTACATACATTTATATGTCTTGTTTTCATTTGCATATAGATTTATATACATGTTTGCTACAAGTTGCCGGATGCAAAATACATTCACATGTAAAAACCCCTTGAAGCATAATTGTAGCTTTGCACATGAAGCGTCCTTATTAAAGTCGTGTTATAATTGTTGATGATTGAAACTACTGACCTACGTTACCTAAAGAGAACCGTGCACTTCAGAGATATTTTCACTCTATAGCAAACTTTCGAAACTTTCATCAGTAGCCTAAATTCCGAATTCAGTTTCAATCCAAAGTAATTAATCGATAAATAAGTTGTTAATATCGCAAAGTGAAGATAGTATGTTCTCATACTAGGTTCTCAAATGCTAATAAATTTATCTATGATTAAAAAAAAAAATACATTTGCATGATTCAATGATTGAAATGATAAACACATTATAGGGGAATGCGATATGACCTTTGCCCTATTACGGATGTCTAAGGATCTTTTTCATTTGATCGTTTATAGCCCAACAATGAAACTGTTTGAAAAGTTCAGTCAACATATATCAATTGTAGTGTCACGCCAAACCTGATGGAAACTCACCTACGCTACAAACTCGAATCCATTGAAAATCTTATTTTTGGATTAATTTTGACATACGACATCTATGTGTACGAATTTTAAACGGAAATTACACTTTCCAATGTACATTTAAATTTCTTTACTCTTAGGACATGCATGATAACCCTTTTATTTCTGATCATATTTTTTTTTATTCTCAGGAATAGGCTTAAAATAGAAAACCATTTAGTAATACATTTTCGTTTTTTTCTAATTCTGAAACAAATCTTTATTCCAAAAATGGATTTAGAATATAAATGAAAAGTAATTGATTTATTTTGTTTATTTTTGGAACAAAAATTAAAAATAAAAACCCTCTTCATCATTCACTCTTGCTACTAGCTAGCCACCCACCCGCCACCGCCCCTGTCCTCCTTTGCCGCCCACCCTAGTCACCATCCTTTGCCAGTGCCCACTGTCTTGTAGCTGGCCGCCATCCTCCACCAGCTACCTCCAACCGCCACTAGGGAGAGAAAAATTTTGTAATGTTATCAAACACATATTTTTTTTTTCAAAAACTCATCCAATAAATAGAAATAAAAATATATATAATTTCCTGCCAGAAATTGTGTCAAGAAATAGAATAGTAATCATTCGTGCCCTAAGTCTCTGCATTTTTATTTTTCGTGACAAAAATATTTTGTACATTAGTGTTCAGAATAATTTAAGTACTTTCATAACATTTCCATCCTGATTCTAAAGGCAAATCCAATCGCCCAAAAATTGAGTTGCCCGCTAATCAAGTTCATGGAACCAAATTTTGCGGTCTCTTTTGAATTATGTTCATTGGATATAATAATTGAAATAAATAACCCCTGAAGATCTATATAGACATGTATATTACGTTTTTTTCTAGAAATGTCGCAATTCCCCTTCTGTGATGGTTTGTGTAAACTTGAGTTAAGATGTAATTATCACCTATAGGGCCAACTTAGCAACCTTTATTCAACGTTGAGAAGATAAAATTTTTGCATTTGCGCAAGTGACCAGTGAGATGAGATATTATCACCTAAGACACTCCAAAACAAGCGGTCTCACGAAATATCTCTTTCGTCCTCTTGTTTTCTGACATCCCAGCTCCTCATAGCAAGCTGGTACTTGGCCGACATCGACATCTTTCTCATGTGGCCATCGACGAAAACAAAAGAAAATATGTCGCTTTGATTTCGGAAGGGACGACACCACTCGATAGAAGTTTCGGTCGCCGTTCGGCGGGCGACGGACGAAGTGAGCCGCCAGAAAAGTCAAAAGCAGCCTTCTATTTAGACCCTACACATAGAAATTCTAGAGTCTAGAATGCTAGTTTTGAGGTTTTGTCGTTACCAAATTCCATTTTTAACATTTTACTTTAATTCCTAGTGCACTAAAACATGTAATCTAATTTAGTTGTTTCGTTGAAATTAAATTAGATCATGTTTTATCTTGCGTGCCGCATTTGTACGTGATCTGGTGAAATCTTATGGTTGGACCTATCAGTTGTAGCATATCCTTTTCCCACTTTGTCCCATGTGCATTCAAATAATTAGTTTATTTGAGCTATAATTCATTATGATGAGTATAGAATGATCAGTATAACTACCATGGTATTTTTTTTTTTTTTTTTTTTTTACATTCAAATATTCTACTCATATAAGTATTCAACAGATGTCTTTTGATGGACGCAATTTAAAAAACAAAAAGCCCAGCTGAAATATAAGAGAGAGCATCAGCTTGGAGCTTTACACCAAAAGCCTGCTCAGTTATGGACGTCTGGGTCTTGTTTCTATGTTTCTCCCTTGTATGGTGCTTGTTCGAAGCTCTTTCTTTCATCAGAAAGAAGAGCAAAACGACTCTTTCAAACCTCCCTCCTGGTCCGCCACCGCTTCCGATTGTCGGTAACCTCCTAAGCCTTGGCTCTCTACCTCACAGGTCCCTTGCCAGGCTCTCCCACACTTATGGCCCCATCATCAAGCTTCAACTTGGTTATGTGACCACTATTGTCGTTTCATCTCCACCAATCGCAAGAGAAATCCTTCAAACCCACGATGCGATCTTCTCCGACCGCACAATCCCCAACAGCATCACTGCCTTGAGGCAAAACGAGCTCGGCTTGCCTTGGATCCCCGTCTCACCTCTGTGGAGGAACCTCAGAAAGATATGCAATTTGCACATATTCTCTCACAGGAAGCTCGAGGCCAATCAACACATCCGCCAGGAGAAAGTTCAAGAGCTCCTCAGCTACATCAACAGAAGCCTTTCCAGGGGTGATGCTGTCGATATTGGCGAAGTGGCTTTTAAAGCCGTAGTCAATCTATTGTCGAAGACCATGTTGTCCGAGGATCTGGCAAACCCATCTGGTTCGGCGAAAGACTTCAAGGACCTCGTTTGGCGTATCATGGTCGAGGCCGGAAAGCCTAACATCGCGGATTATTTCCCCGCGCTTAAGAAGATCGACCCGCAAGGCTCGAGGCGGCGTATGACAGTCTATTTCACAAAGATCTTCGAGCTTTTCGACAGCTTGATCGAGAAGAGGTTGCGAGAGAGAGCCACGGTTGGATCCATTAGAAAGAACGATGTGCTAGACACACTGCTTGATGCAAGAGAAGACAAGAGCGAGGAAGTGGACATTTTCCTCATCAAGCACTTTCTCTTGGTACTTTTCCAGTCCTTTGACAATGATTTATTGGGTTAGTCATGATATTCATCATCGCAGTAATCCGTGGGATATTAGTAGCCGCCTTCACTAATTACTTTGGATTTGCATTTTTTTTTTTTTTGGTCGGAAGAATTTGCATTTCAATGGTTCTTACTTTTTTGTTTTTTTCTTTTCTTTTTTTTTTTTTTTCAATCTTGATCTCACGCATTCTTACTTTATTCAATATTAGATGCTCACAACTTTCAAAATGTGATTGATATCGACATGTAAATTCGCAAATAATTTTGAAAATATATATATTTGAAATTAGATAATTTTTTTACTTAGGAAAAGAAAGTGTAAAAATTTGCCTTTTTCTTTACCCAGAACAATCATACACCTCGGGCCAAAAAAGGGGTGCGATCCTTATTAAGACAACGCACGGATCGGCCTTTTGCTAGTTGTCACTGGGTTCATTGACAAAGATGAAGTTTGAGTTTTCCTAAGAACTCTTTGAATGCTAGAAAACGATTGAACGAATATTGATTTGAATAAAGGTATGTCATAACTTGTTCGCTCACGAGGATCCCACATATGTCGGATTTTGATGTGAACATCGACGGGGACGGTGGACCTAAGCTGTACCTTTCACATTCGTTTTCTTTCCAAAAATTGAATAGAGCTAAAAACTTGATTGAAAAAGTTGTTTTACAAAATAATTTTGCAAGTTGTTATTCGTGTGTATATATGCCCATCTAGTTACACTAGCTGTTTCGACCTTCTCATGTCTCTTTGTAAAAGAAATTTGTGAATGGGACTTTAGATATCTAGCGATGCTCTTACTTTATATTAGCAATTTCTAGAGATATAAATTGTACGGTCAAGAATTGGTGCATAAAAGTTCATGCGTGACAATGACGACATATCGTTTAACATCTCTTGTGGTGGACGCTCGAAGGACTTATTTGTTGCGGGAACGGACACTACTTCGAGCACAGTAGAATGGGCATTGTCCGAGCTAATCCACAGTCCCGAGAAGCTGTCTAGAGCGCAAGCCGAGCTCCACCGAGTCATCGGCAAAGGGAAACCCATCGAAGAATCTGAAATCGCTCGCTTGCCCTATTTGGAAGCCATCATAAAGGAGACTTTCCGGCTGCACCCTCCAGTTCCTCTCTACCTTCCTCGCAAGTCGGGATCGGAAATCGGGATCGCCGGTTTCACGATCCCAAAGGATGCGCAAGTTTTTGTGAATGTGTGGGCCATGGGAAGAGACCCTAGCATTTGGAAAGACCCAGAAGTGTTCATGCCGGAGCGATTTCTAGGGTCCGAGATTGATGTGAAGGGACAAGATTTTGAGCTCGCTCCATTCGGTGCCGGTAGGCGCATATGTCCAGGCTTGCCGTTGGCCTTGAGGATGTTGCATTGGATGCTCGGTTCGCTCATAAACTCCTTCAATTGGGAGCTTGAAGGCAAAGTCGAGCCAGAGGACTTGAGCATGGAAGAGAAGTTCGGGATCACCTTGCAAAGAGCTCAACCTCTCAGGGTTATTCCCAAGCCACTGTGAAAAGAATATGGTTATTCTTTTTATATGAACGAAAATGAGATAGTACGTACTGCTTATTCCAAGTGTGTAAAGGCTATAAGCCTAATTCCAAGTCCAGTCCTAGTTGTTGATGATAGAAAACAACACATAGACCTCTATACCTAAGATGTTCGAGTGCTTTAGAAATACTTTCACTCTATACCAAATGTAAAAAACTTTCATTATTACTACCCTAAGTTCCCAATTCGCTTTCAGTTGGAGGCTTATCGCAAGTAACTGCTGAATGTGACTATATGTGGTTAATATGACTGGTGAAGATTCTTTATCCTCGTATTGTGTTCTCAATTTGCGTCCCAACAATCTCGGCCATCAAATATATGCATTTAGTGACAAATTTTTATCACACGAATTAATAGTTGAGGTGGTAGAGACATCGGAGGGAAATACGAGAGAGATAGAGGATCCTTTCCTACTAAAACCATCATAACCGTGTACCCTTCAAACAGCATCGTGCCGCTTAACGGTTTGAATAGTTTATTAGCAAAGGGAATACCATGTTAACCGCCCAAAAAAATAATAATAATAGTTGTGAAGATTAGATGCTCAATCACAATGAAATAAATAGTAAAAGCAAGAAGGAAAAATCTAGCATAAGGTTTGTCCTAGTTTACCCTTAAACTAGGGCTACATGCCTTTCTTTCAATGGGCATTATGCACCTCAATAATAGTGATTAAAAATGACTAAGATATAATTGAAATAAACAAGATACTTTTATGAAAGTTCACAAGAGAGTGTTGGAGCTAGCAAATATCACCTAGAGAGAGTGAATAAGTGATATTAACAAATATTGAGAAATTTAAAGTGAGATTGAAAAACTGAAAATCCGAACCTGAACTAGAGTGCAAAGTTTAGACTTTGAACAGAGATTAGAAATATATCATTGGTGTGCAATAGACTATAAAAGAATAATCAACAAGAGTTTAGGGATAAGAGAATTTGCACACAAGACTTATAATGGTTTAGCTTATAGTAAGTTTAGGTCCACTCTTCTATGCTAACAATTTACTGGCTGAATTTCACTAGATCGATAAGATATTACAATAACAAGTAATAATACTCGGTGTATGTTAGATCTCACTATCTCACTCAATCACTCTTTCAGTATTTATCGAAGATCATAATTTGTAGCCCAAGAAAGACAAGTATGTAGGATCAAAATTCTCTCAAACTTTCAAATTATTGATTCTAGACTTTGTCACTTTCTTTCTCCTCAGTACCATGGTCTCCTTTTCATACTTCTCTACTTCGAATCTAACTGTTGGACAGTCTTCATTAGATCATCTTCCCATCTACCCATTTGATAGATCTATATCAAAAAGATTAAGTAGTCATTAAGTGACAAAATTTTAATCTCCATATATTCTAAATGCTCATACAACTAAAGTCTTGGTTCCAAAAATAGAAGCCTCCATTTTAAAAATGTAACTTGTCTTGAGATTAATTGCCAATCAATTAAGGAGTTTGCATTTTGAAATTGCTTGCAAAACAATCTTTAAGATTGAGAGTCAATCAAGTCTTTCTATTTATGAAATCCAAGCCAGATCACTAGCCTTTGTGATATATACGATTTTCTGAGTCTAAACAAACTTCTCAATCAAATGAATTGTGTATGTCGGAATACTTTCAGAGTCTACATAGACTTCGCAAAGAGTCTGAATATGCTAAAATCTTCACAATATCCTGGTGCAAGAATCTAAATATCCATGAAAGACACGATATCAGACAGACTCCAACTTGAGTTTGAATACAATCAAGATAACTTGGAGACTTTTCTTCGTAGAACAATTTTCTGAATCAAAGATACTTACAAATATTTGTCAAACTCATTATACATACATACATACATACATACATACATACATACATACATACATACATACATACATAAAATAACCTGTAATAGTGGTGAAAGATGCAGAATGTATAAAAAGAAACAGGTTATGTGTTATATAGTTACAATTAAGCCAGCATTCTATGTGATCCGTGATCGGATCCGTCTAGCATGGCCAGCGTGCAGAAAAAATTTAAAAAGCTCGGTTCCAGATGTCAGTGCGCGTGCATGATCCCATCGTCTACGTTAAGGTCTAAACAACGTCCTGATGAGCTTCGACTCTTCCAGCGTTCTTGTTTAGGGGTTTTTTTGGTAAGTTTTTTTTTTTTTTTTTTTGGTAAGGATGTTTTGGGGTTTTGTATGCAATTATTTCTCCTTTTTGTTTCCTTCGCCAAGGATCGTAACGATTCACCACGCCATGGGGATTTAAATTGATCTAAGACATGGGCCTATCCGGCCGAATATAATCCCGCATCAGAAAAAGAAAATCGGAAACAAATTCAACAGAAGTAACAAAAGAGGGGAAAAAAATGAGAGGTTTTCTTGTCATTTACATGCCCAGTTTTATAAGTTTTAGTGCTAATTTTTCATTCCAAAGACAATGAAAATCGAAGGAAGATTCAATTACAAAAAACTTCCTTGCGATTATAAAGAAGCCTTTTTTAATGAAGATGATTGGCACTGACAAGAACAAGCTTAAACCTAGAGCATGTTTCAGGTCGAGACTGCCATGATGATAGACCTTATACAAATGCATCCCCCCCGAAAATTGATGGGAGATTCTTTTCAGTGGGAAAAGTGAGAAAAACTTTATCTTTACGCTTCTTCTCCACTTCCGATGAGATAATGTAGGGTTTGGTGGAGATAACGTGCATCAATTGCCTCACAAGTATTTGGAAGGAAATGGTTTATTTATCACAATCTTTCTTCTATTAATTAAACCCTTGTTGCTCCAATGTTTCAACGCTTTCCCCCTCTTAATAATTATAGTTAACAGTTTTCTCATACTCAACGAGTCCACTTCTTGGATTTGGCGAAAGGTAATTCATGGACGTCAGAACAGGGGATTAAAAGGATTTACATTTTGAAATCATTCACATGAATAATTCATTAACAAATATAAATACATCACAGCTGTCATTTTTAATCTATATCAGGCGATGATCGGAACATAATTAATTCGGTCCCAACCACTTCTCGTGACTGAGTGGAAGAAAAGAGAAATGTGTCATAGCTGTCATCGCAAGATTAGTTTACTAAAAGATATAAGTGCATCACCGCTGGCATCATTAATCAATAGTAGCTAAAAATTTGAACCTGAAAACATAAATTAATCGGTCGCAGTTACTCGTTCATGACAGAGTGGAAGAAGGGATAAGATTCTCAAATGAGGAAGAGGACACAATCACCTGCGCGAGGAGTCATGTGAGGTGATATCTCATATACAGTTTTGAATACTGGACAATCGATATGGATGGTGCAAAATGAATGAACGAAGGAAGGAAAGCCCGAGGAATTGACAAGGAACATGTATAACAGAGTCCTCAACCCGTCCAAACCCTAATGGGCGTGAACAGATAGCGAATTTGGGAAAAAGTTTGGGTTCATTTGCTAGAGAACCTATAGGATTTGGGATGGGTTTGGGATTTTGTAGATGGAAAGCCCGACATCCGATCCCCATATATATAACAAAATGCTCTTTGTTTTCTTTATATTCCTTTGGATGGTTGAGAAAGTATACATAGTAATGCTCTTTTCTAGCCTTTTTTGGGACATTTAAGTCGTCCTTTGTTAAATTCTCGATGTTACTTACAAAATTTTTTCAACACTCATTTCCTACTGACGACTATCATTTCATACATAATTTATAATAAAAGAGTTTAATGTTCGTTAATCCGAAAATCTCAATTTGAGACTCCATGGTTTTTAATTGAAAATTATAATGTACAAATTTCGAATCACAGTTTTTTTTTTTTTTTTTTTTGTAACCATAAGAGTTATTATATATTTGATGTCTGCTTATTGTTTATTACAGAATATTAAGCCGGGTTAGTGGTATTTGATGAGAAATCAACTACCTTGATGGGATGGGTCAAGAGCATCATGTCAAAATTCGCAATAAATTTGAGACAGGTTTAAAGAGTATACTGAAAAAAATTAATGAGAGCCATCCTACTAACATCCCTGCCCATGCTTATGTGTTTTCGAAAATACATGCATAGAAGACTTTTATGGTCTCTGTCTCATTATCTTTTCACTTCTTGTATAAAAAAATTCAAATAGCAAATCACGTTTTCATGTAATAATTTAATTTTTTCGATTGGACCTTTTTCACATAATATGAAGTTTTGAATTCAAGTATTTTCAAATTCTTATTTGCCTCTCAAATTATAAATTTCCACACTTTAAACTTATACTGAAATTTAGCCTATTCGTGAGGATATTATAATATTTAAACATTAAATCATTTTATCTGATAATTAGAATCGATGGTGGTCTTTCCAATGTCTCGTACCTTTCATTCCATTTGAGATACATCGCAGGCGACTCAACTCTTTCCCACTTTTCTTTGCGTGAGGGTAAAGTTGCAGCCCATGTGGGGATTGCCCTCAACTAGCAAGAAGATAGGATAAGCCAGCGATGATGGATCGACATCTGGCATTGTCACATCTCCATAACATACGGACAAGCATGCGTCACGCCGGTTCTTCCCCCTCGTAATATGCACAGAGAGGGGCAGAGGGAGAGGGAGAGGGAGGGATGGATTTCTTGGCACTGATACTGTGTGCTTTCCTCCCTTTGATTTTAGTCCAAGCTCTTCGTTTCCTCAAGAAAAGAGCCAGCACAAGTCCCTTTAATCTCCCACCTGGTCCGCCACCTCTTCCGGTGATCGGTAACCTCCTCGAGCTTGGCCATCTTCCGCACAAGTCCCTGGCCAAGCTCGCTCGCGCTTACGGCCCCATCATTAAGCTCCGGCTCGGGTCCATTACCACTATAGTCATCTCGTCACCTAGTGCCGCCAGAGAAATCCTCCAAGCCCACGACACGTATTTTTCGAATCGCATGGTCCCCGACACGATAACTTCATTCAAGCAAGACGAGCTCGGTTTGCCTTGGGCGCCCATCTCGCCTCTGTGGAGAAACCTAAGGAGAGTATGCAACCTACACATATTCACCAACAAGAAGCTCGACTCGACTCAACACATGCGTCTAAAGAAAGTACAAGAACTTCTTGCCCACGTCAAGACAAATGCTCAAGTCGGCAATGCGGTGGACATCGGTGAAGCGGCTTTCAGGACAAGCCTTAACTTCTTGTCCAACACCATTTTCTCCTTGGATTTAGCAGACCCTTCTTCTGTTTCTGCCACCGAGTTCAAGAAGACCGTTTCCCGTATCATGGTTGAGGCCGGAAAACCTAACATTGCAGATTATTTTCCGGTGCTAAAGAAGATTGACCCGCAAGGTTCAAGGCGTCGAATGAAGATGTATTTTGGGAAATTGTTGGATCTGTTCGAGGGATTGATACAGAAAAGGCTGCAGATGAGGGCAACATCAGATTATGCCAGGAAAGATGATGTATTGGATACGTTAATTGATATATGTGAAGACAAGAATGAAGACATGGAGATCTTTCAAATCAAGCACTTAATGTTGGTATGTTTGGCAATTTCCATATAATTTCTTGCTCGATTTCTGGCTCAGCTATTATTCAACCAACTGAATTTTTAACTCGGATTTTATTCGTTGGAACATAGGATTTGTTTGTTGCGGGCACGGATACAACTTCTAGCACGTTAGAATGGGCAATGGCCGAGCTACTCCACAGCCCGGAGAAACTATCAAAAGCCCAAGCGGAGCTTGATCAAGTCATCGGCAATGGCAATCTCATCGACGAATCAGACATCGCTCGCTTACCCTATTTACAGGCCATTGTCAAGGAAACTTTCCGCTTGCACCCACCAGTTCCATTACTCCTCCCTCGGAAATCTGGGGCGGAATTAGAAATCAGCGGCGTCACCGTTCCGGAAGGCGCACAAGTCTTCGTCAACGTATGGGCCATCGGGAGAGATGGTACGTTGTGGAAGGACCCGAATGCATTTATGCCGGAGAGGTTTTTAGGGTCGGAAATCGACGTGAAGGGACAAAGTTTTGAGTTGATTCCATTTGGCGGAGGTCGGCGTATATGTCCAGGCTTACCATTGGCCTTGAGGATGTTGCATTTGATGTTGGGTTCGCTCCTTAATTGCTTCAATTGGAAGCTTGAAGGTGGGATTGATCCTGAAGACATGAACATGGACGACAAGTTTGGCCTCACCTTACAAAAGGATCAACCTTTGAGAGCTGTGCCAACGTTGATGTAGGAAGTGAGCAATGAATGTTCTCTAAATTTGCCAATTTGGAATATCTAGATGACAACTTTATTGGATAATCTGAACTTGAAATGTGGTAACATTAGAGATGGCTATCGACGTAAAGAAAAGGAAAATTCCTCTAAAATTGTTAAATGAGGAGGTGGAAAATTACGGGTCTTTAAGCAAGGGAAACCAACTTTCTATGTGCTCTTTCATCGAAGATATCCAATAATTCAAAGTTTGTCTTACTAATTAGTGAAATAATTTTGATGAACTTTCTTGACATGACAAGCATTTGTTATATAATCTGATGAACTTTTTTGACATGACTAGCTTTTGTTATATAATCTGATTTCCGCAAAGTCACGGTTACCATCGTTTTCTTGACATGACTAGCATTTATTATATAATCTGATTTCCACAAAGTCACGGTCACCATCGTCTTCCAATTAGATATTATATTCTGTGGGAGCTTTAGAATGGAGAGAGAGAGAGAGAGAGAGAGAGAGAGAGAGAGCACTGTGTGAGCTGAATAAGAAAGTTAAGTCTGTGAGCAGAATAGAAAAAGGGAGTTGTCCCTCCGTAAATGAGAGGGAAGATAAAGAAAGTTGGAGGAGAGAGATCACCGTGTGAGCTGAATAAGAAAGTTAAGTCTGTGAACAGAATAGAATAGAGAGTTGTCCCTCCGTAGATGAGAGGGAAGATAAAGAAAGTTGGAGGAGTTGGTACGCTCTAAGTTCCAAAAGGGCTAGTTTGCTTTTTGTGTTGTATATGCTTTGAGAAAAATATTGGAATAGTGAGAGTGAGATTTTTTAGACTTATATTGGTACCACATTTTTGCAAACTCAATAACAGGTATTAGAGCTGCTTAGTTCAACAAGGTGGAGGTCACCAATCATAGGCATGGGCTGGCAGGATCATAGGCATGGGCCACCCCTGCCGAACTTTGATCTAGGCGATGCTCACTAGGGGCGAGACGAGGTTCTAGCAAGCATTAGGCAAGGATCGTGAGGCCTGTGAGATTCTAATGAACCCTCGCTAGATCAGGTGAGAGTGACCCACGCCTGTGACTGGCACCTCCATTGGCCATCGTTGAGGCTCAATGGCTAGTTGAGGGAAATATGAGGAAAAAAAAACTGATAGAAAGAGACAAAAAAAATTTTGTAGAAAATAAAAAAATGTAAAATTTTCCACGTTAGCGATTTTTAGCGAAAAGTTATTTAATAGACTATATTGATAATTGTCAAAATATTTAAAATTAGATTGATCATATTGAAAGATTTATGATAGAATTGACATCAATATAATAAGTCTATGATTTTTTTAGTAATTTTTCTGATAATTAACCAATCTAAAAGAAAGAGTTGGACATTTAAAAATTATTTCTAGTTAGAGCTTATCCATTAGAGGACAAGGCCTGGCTCTTATTCGTTGAACCTGATAATATAAACAAGTCAATGAATGCATAAACTGACCGTCGGGATCGTATCTTTCATGCAATGATTTGCCACTATTATAGTTGGCATTGAAATATTATGTGGACCCACGACCTCCAACTGCAAGGCTTGGCCTACGCTTCGACTCCATGCCAATCAAACACTAAATGAAGTAAAAGTAGAAGATAAACATATTATTGACCATAATTTGAAATTGGAGGTCAATCACAAATGGTTTAGCAAAGGCCCCTAATATAAAATTTAACCAAGGTCAATTTTTTATCGTGGTCCATGAGGATTTCCATCGTATGAAACCGAGGACCAAAGGGAAGTAAGGATGCCGTGCTTTAAAATTGAAGAAAAAAAAAAAAAAAAAAAGCCCATGTTCATGTTTAGTGCGATTTCCTTGAATTGATAATAATTCATATGGGCTTTGATGGGAACTTGGTAAATTAGCTAATGACGTGTGTCAGGTCAGTTTCATAAAACTTGCATATAAATAGTAAAAAAAAATTCGGGTGGTGTATCTTTCAAGAGGAATAAGATAAGGGGACCCTCTCTTTCCTCAGTTGTTTGTCTCGGGGGTTGATGTTCTCTTGCATGTGCTAGTGACGGTGCAGACAGGAGCCAATAATAAAATTTAGTATGATAGTTTCTCAACGATGGCGACCATTTCATATGTAGCTTCTAATAGATGAGTTTTGTGTTCATTAACCTCAAAATGTTAATTTGAGACTACATAATTTTCTAATTATGATTGTTTTTATAAACATAAGATTTATTATATTTATTAATATGCAATTTTTTATATTTTATGTTAGGTTAAGGGTATCCGATGAATTGGTGAGAGACCAACTAATTTTAATGGGACGGAGCGGAAATATTATATGGAAACTTGTAATAGATTTGAGACAGGTTTAAAGAGCGGGGAAAAGCTCATTGGTTCTGTACACTTCCATCAGCTACTTACAAGTTATTCAAAACCATAAGAACCGCTCGGGTCCACAACTACTATATTCATCTCGTCTCCGATTGTTGCTAGAGAAAGTCTCCAAGCCCACGACGCATCTTTCTTGAACCGTATGGTCCCTGACGCACTAACTCCATTCAAGCAAGACGAGCTCCGTTTGCCCTGGACGCCCATCTCGCCTCTATGGAGAAATCTAAGGAGAGTATGCAACCTACACATATTCAACAACAAGAAGCTCGATTCGACTCAACACTTGCGTCTCATTTGTAGGTCTCGCCGACGAATGACCAGAACTCCGTGATCCTCTGTATACGTCCGCCACCGGCGGATCCAAGCTCCGCCTCATCACGCAGCAACTTTCAGGGCTGAAGTACTATTTGATATGGTCCCACGAGCTCTGGTGAGAGTTCGTTACCAAAGACAAGGAAGGATTCATTGATGGCACAATTCCAATCCCAACCGATGACCAACTGGCATGACAATGGAGTTAGTGCAATTAGCTCATGTGGACCTGGATGAGGAATTGCCTCACGCCGAAGGTGGCCACCAAACTACCTCCGAAAGAAGATGCGAAGGGAATATGGGAAAACTTGTGAGAAATGTACAGGAAGCTCGATAGGGCTAAAATCTTCTCACTAATTCAAGCCCTACCAGAGCTCAATCAAGGAAATCTATTGATTTTGTTGTTTACAATCGGTTATCCACTCTGTGGAACAAACTCAAAATGGTGGACGAAAAACTAGGGGGTTCCAAGGCTACCTTGGCTCAATATCAAGCTATGAAAGAATGGGAAAAGGTAACACGTTTTTTGCTTATCCTAAATGAGTCATACTTACCATTTCAAGGTCAGATCTCAGCCATGGAACTCGTCTCGAAACTCGGCTGAATATACCAACCACGGTTCAGGAGGAATCCTGGCGATTGGCCTCATCGGAATATGTAAAAGTAGGTGACTGCGTTGCTCTCATGGCCAAAGCCTTGCTAGACCAGAGACAGCACATATCGAGGTCCAACTCTAGTCCGGCCATGAAGTCTCGCACAACCTAGGCTCTTCTCTTTTCTTGAGGAAGAAGATGATGGACTGTCTTCAATTCTTCAAGCTTTAGTAGATGGGACAAAACTTATTTTCAAAGAGAATCTTTTTCCATCTCGAGGAGATACTCATTTATTCAATATAGGACCATCCATAGTAGTTATATCAATTTTACTAAGTTATTGAGTAATTCCTTTTAGTTATCACCTTATTTTATCTTATCTCAATATGTTGTTTTTTTATGGATTGCCATTTGTAGTATTGCTCTCGTTGGACTTCTTATGTCAGGATATAGATCAAATAATAAATATTCTTTTTTAGGTGGTCTACGAGCCGCTGCTCAATCGATTAGTTATGAAATACCATTATCTCTTTGTGTGTTATCAATATCTCTACGTGTGATTTGTTGAAATAAAAACTTTTCTTTTCTTTATTCCTTTTTTTTAAAATAAATTGAATAGATATTTTCTTTTCTTTTTCTTTTTTTTTTTTAGCGAACGACCACGATTTGTTCATTCGATTGGAAGGCCCAGAACGCACCCGACCTCAACATCAAATGAACGGCTAAGATTTCATCATGGAATCAAACGGCGCGGCTAATGCAGCGAGATCAATGGCACACATCATCCCATGTTAGCACCTACCTAGAAAGGATCTAATTGTCCAAATTCTGCCATGTCATCAAGCAAAGCTAAAGGAAAAGGTAAATTTTGTAATTATTGCAAACGCCCTTATCATACTAAAGAAAATTATTGGAAATTGCATAGGAAGTTGTGCAAATAAAAAGGAAAGAGATATCTCCATGGCAACACATGCTAAGGTCAACTAGCCCATTAATATGATCAGTTTCAGCAAATTATGAAGGCATTGAAACAGATGGGAGTGCAAGACAAAACAAGCAGTTATGTAGGTATTTCCTATTATTTAATGAGCAGTATTTCAAATAGGTCATGGATTATTTATCCATATGCTAATGACCATGGAGTCTGCGATTAATGTTTCTTTTTCAAAATTAACAAGTTTTCACCTTGTTTTTCCGTATGTTTTCCAAATATAAGTGACACTTCCATTGTTAAAATTGGGTACATTTAACTCAATTCTTCCATCACACTAAAAAATGTTTTGTTCAATACCAATTTCACTTTTAACCTCATATCTGTGTCTAAACTCTGTGAAGATAACTCTTGTCAATTTTATTTTATTTTTATTTAGACATCTATCTCTTTTAGACTCTTTTGACTGGATACTAATGAGCTTGGATAAAAATCACAACAGACTCTAGTTTTGGGCTACATTTTCCAAAACTTTTGATGTTGCGTCCTTCCCTTTGAATAAGAAAATCTTATATAATGCCAATAATAATAAAGACGCTCTTTTTATCTCATCATCGTTTAGGCCATAGTGCCTCTTTTCCTCATCCCAAATGCCCTATATGTCCATTAGTTAAACAGCCGCATATGCCTTTTCCAAAAAGCACAATGTGGGCTAGTCATGCTTTCTCTCTTCTACATATGGATATTTGGGGACTATATCACACTCCACATTGTGATGGGTCCTGATTCTTTCTTACAATTGTTGATGATCATACACGAGCAACTTGAGTTTTTCTCATGCGATCCAAGGCCCAAGTACTTTCTCATCTCAAGAATTTATTTATCTTGATTAAAAATTAGTTTCACAACTATATACAACGGATTTGCACAGATGATGCTTTTGAATTTTTTAATCATGAATGATCTTCATTATTCGTCTCCAATGGGATTCTTCATGAAGATACTTGTGTCTACACTCCCCAACAAAATAGGGTTATTGAAAGAAAACATCGTTATCTCTTAGAAGTTGCTCAAGCCCTTAAATACCAAGCCTCAATTTCGAAATTATTTTGAGGAGACTGTGAGGTCACAACGGCCTACTTAATCAATCGGATGATATCTTACATTCTCGATGGAAAGACTCCTTTTTAATTATTATTTGGCAAAAGTCCAAACATTTATCACCTCCGTGTTTTTGGTACTTATGCTATGTATCTATTATAGGCCATTTGGGACAAATTGGGTCCCCGTGCTCTCCAATGTGGATTTGTGCAGCATCCCTTGATCTGTGACGCCCTAGAACGTCACACGTGACACGTGTACTTTCGGTCTTTTTTCTTTTGTATATAGTAGCAAATGGAAGCACTACAAATACATTACCATATACATACAAGAAGATCATCACATCAGATAAGTATTACACATCAGATAAGTATTACACATAATATTTCATTATGTTAACTGTATATTTATAACTCCAAGCAGTGTTACAAACAACACACAAAATACCAAAAGACCTGGAAAAGGTTAGGATCGTCTAACTTCAACACTATCCTTATATACCCAAAAGCCTACCTATATAACACCAAAGCTAAAATCTAAGAATCGATGACCTCTCCCATTACTGGCCCATCAGAAATGTAGTCTGGGGGACCATCAAATCCTCTGAGTGGTCCTAACAAATCGCCATCGAAGATCGTGTGCCAAGCTATATACTAGTGCGGAACCCACTCATCAAGTCCCATGTCGACCCAAATCGTGGTTATACACTTGATAGACATAAGAACCGTATAAGGTGTTACCACTTATTCATAATTATACTCAATGTGAGTTGGAGCTCCAAAAAGCGGCCGTGGTGGAAGAGCCATCCTACAAGTCTTAAAAAAATAACAGAATGAGCCAAGGCCCAGTAAATAAAAATCCTGAGTCTAAGATAGGAGATCCACCTATCACTCCACCTGGTGTCAACAAAATCGTGAATCCAAGGCATTGCAAAACAACTATGAATGACGAGTGCAAGGATAAATATACTATTTCATATCATGACATATTAATGAGGCAACCATAACATTGCGAAGAATCAATCACATATGAACTCATATTCGTCACTAGCCAGGACCATCTCATTTCACGAGGCATCTCGACTAAAGAGGCATTGTCACCACCAACTCATGGGGGACGGAATTACACATGCTCATTTGTCACGCCTTAGCCTATCAATCACGGGTGTCCTCTACATTAGCAAGGAATATTACACCACCGTGCATCCGCATGATGATAGCCATTTATTAGCATTATACCGTGGCTTCACAAGCCATGTCATACCATGATTACACGAGTCATGTCATCATAAAATTTCATGTCATCTCAACCTTGTAGAGAACCGTCTTCTACGGTAAAACATCTGACTAACTCTAGAGTCTTATACATACTCACACAAGGGAATTTGCTCAATGGTGAATAGGCCGTGGCAAATGTCTATTTCACGTAAAATCAGATACATACTTAATTAATCATAACACAAAAAGTGCTACAAGCTTTCTGTGTCTACAATTACAAAAGATAGCATGTTAATCTCTTGACATTTTCATATACCCATGAGAATCAATCGATTACTTACACTTTAACAAATAAATATTTTTTTTCTTTTCACCAAGTCATAATTGTTCGTTAGAGAAATTTTATTAGTTTATTAATTCTTGATATCCATTTAGCAATGGACACTACTCCTCCAATAATTAAAATAACTCATAAATTTACCCTTTTTATTATTTATAATAAAACCACCTTTGATTAAGCTCACTTTTTCCACAAAATTGAGGAGTATTTTCTATAATTCCAAACTCTTAAAACTAGGCTATTGCCCTAGTAAAATTCTCATTTCACAAATTTATCCTTAATTTCCGATTTTCGACCAACTAAGTCATATTAATCAAATTAAAACTAAAAGCTATACTTTTTGTTATCTAAGGCATACTAACACTTCTTTTCTGCAAAATCAATTCATTTCTTAACTTTACCAAAAAAAAACACTTCATCTACACTATGGACACACCACAATTTTTTACAAAACTATTAAAACAACCCACTTTTGATTTATTAGTACAACTAGTTCTCATTTTTGCATAATTAACACATCATCCAAATTAAGCAATTAACTCTAAAATTAATTTACCACGTATCAAAATAAGGTTTCACAAGCTGTGGACAGTCCCCAGAACTTTCACTTTTTGCAAATTCACCCCCTCAACCTGCTGAAATTACAAATTTGCCCCTAAATCTTCTAAACTCATTGTTTTAATTAATTTAATTTCCCTTAATTATTATTACTTAAAACCCAGTTATTAACACTAAAAATCATAAATTAACCTACTAGTAGCCTCATCTCAGTTCTGGAAATTTCGAAATTTGCCCATGTTTTGTCAAAAAATTACTAAAACAACTCTTCTCATGCCTGATTTTACCAATTTCACACTTTTCCCACTTAAGGTGCAACAAAACTATTTGGATTTTCTTCAAACACCTTCTAGGCATGAGGAAAACCTTTTGATACAAACCCAACAATCACCGTAGCTAAACAATTAACCATGTAACCATGGCAACTTACACACATCTAAAGCGAAATCTATAGTAAATAAGTAAAAAATCAACCAACCAAGCTTAAGAATACTAAGAAGATCATTCTAGCTTAAACCTTAGGATTTTCACTTACCTTGAGTGAAATCTTCAACAAACAAAGTCTTTACTCACCTTGAAATCAAAATAATTATAAAAATTAACAAGTGTCATTCTTTAGAAAACAACAAAACTTATTTGACAAAATAAAAATATATCCATGAAAATACCTTGCAAGACACTAAATTGAAGTAAGGGTGTGGACTTTGTATTGAAAGAGAGTGTAAAATAAAACTTGAACTTGAAGAAGTGAAAAAAGAAACATGGAGGTGCACATTCATGGAGGTAAGGGAAATAATGCATTTATCTCGTTTTCCATAGTTATTTACTACATTTAAGGGTGGCTTGAAGTAACATTCATTAGCCTTAGTTTAAAGTAATAATGCCAATTAACTAGAGTTAAATGTTGACCAAAAAAAAAATAACTAGGGCTAAGAATATGTCATGCATGAGATCATATAGATAAGTTCAAAGAATTTAATTAGGCATGTGGATAAAAATATGGTGGAAATGAAGACACTTGTGACAAATAGCATGGTTAAATAAAAAGATGGAGATATTATGTTAATTTAGACAGATACTTGATATGACAGTAAATAATCAAAGAAATCAGTATTTGTTTAAAACATTAGTAAATCAGAAAATTATTTTGATACCACTAAAATTATTAACATAAGATATAGAACAATATGGAAACCTTAACTCAATAAAAATTTAATATTTGAAATTTATTCGATACATATTGAAGAGCGTATCAATCCCCACTAACAGAAACTATACTAATTATATATCATAAATATCATAAACTACAAAGAAAATTCTGGATGTCACATGATCCATCCATTGGAAGATTTTTTGTCAACAGAGACATCACTTTTCATGAGGTTTATTTTCCTTTCCAAGATAAATTCTCTTCATATGGACTAGAAAATCTAAATACATATCATCACCCATTCTTAAGTGACATTGATTCTCCATTGGCACTAGGGGTGTGCAAAAGAATTGGGACCCGCCCAGACCGCCCAGAACCGGTGGTTCTTAAAGGGAACCGATCCGGTTCCTAGTTCCAATTTATGAGAACCGGTGGGTATCGGTCCAATTCCCAGTTCCATGAGCGGATCCGCCCACCCGGACCCAACCGGTTATATTATAATAATATATTGATATCAAAAAAATTCGAAATTAGCAAATCTAAAATTTAGGGCTCCAATCACCATCTTATCTCAATTCACTACTCTCCTACTCCATCTCGTCTCTCTCAGTTCAAAATCTCTCTGAGCTCCATCTTCATCTCTGATTCATCTCCTAATTGACTCATCTCCCTTTGAGTCTTAGTCCGAACTCAGCGAAACAATGAGTTAATTCTCTTTTCCTCCCTTGAACTTGAACTCTCTCTCCACGTCGTCGCCACCTCCGCATTCACTATCACTATCATCCTCCTCATTGTTGAGCTCATCTCGCTTCCACCCCCCTTCCTCCTCCCCCTCCTCAGGCTTCTCCCCCATCATCATCATCTTCGGGGACAAGCAAACTCTAGGTCTAACAACGGCTCATCTGTTGGAGTTGTCTCAGTGCTGTTGAGCTTCAGTCGTGTTTGCTATGTTTTTATTTTACAATCAAGTTCATTGTTTTGTTTTTTTGTCATGCAGTTAGTGTCTTTGCTATTTTCTAGGAAGTTATTAGCATGTTGTGTGCAGTTATGCTTTGCACGTACGTGTGCAGTTTCTTGCATTTTCTTTTAAGTCTTGTACTCGATAGTTTCCTGTAGATGTTCAATGAAGTCTCATGCTCTGTTTTCTGTACTCTCTCCCTCTCTCGAAAACACAGAAGCTTCTCTGTTTTGTTTGTTGCTTTTATCAGTTTCAACATCATCATCCCTGTTGTCCTCCTCATTGTCGGTCTCGAGGGAGGAGTGGGAGACAATGGAGGCAGTGGCCAAGATGATGGTGGTGGCCGGGATGGAAATGGAGCAAGGATCGCAACCGATTGAAGGCGAAAAGGAATAGGTGTGGAGGTTGGACCAGTTCTATAGATCCACTCGAGAATCGGACTGGATCGACAATCCGATTCTTGGGTGGAACCATGCAACTAGCGGGCGGTTCCCAGTTCCAATTTTTTGGAATCGGTTCTTAGCGGGCAGTTTCTAGTTCTAGGTTGAGAACCGCCCGCCCAGATCATGCACACCCCTAATAGGCACAATTGGTTATGCTTCCCCAAGTCACACCTTCAATAATAGCATCACCTGACATAGATGCGAATCCTGTACCAAATATGGACGATGAGGTTTGCAATCCATTATTAATAATATCTTATACTTCTATACTATCAGAACCATCTATTCCATCGAGTGATACTGCTACTAGGTCATAGAATGATATTTCATCTGCACCAGTCTACACCAGTCAATCCTTGGAATTTAGGCCAGACCATCCGACCACCCATATGGACGACAGATTATATTTGCTCCTCCTGGAACAAATCTAGTACACAATACCCTATCTCCTCATATGCAAGTTTTGCTCGACTTTCACCCGAACATATGTGCTATATTAGTAGAATTTTCAAGCAATAGGAAGTCCTCCTATGGTGAGGCCACCAAAGATCCTCGTTAGTAAGATGCAGTGATAGATGAATTAGGAGCTTTGATGGAAAACAATCTAGGGATTTTGTTCCTTTACCACCTCATCAAAAACCAATTAGCTACAAATGGGTATACAAAATCAAATACAAAGCTTATGGATTCATTGAGCATTATAAAGCCAGACTAGACACAAAAGGATTCACACAGCGAGAAGATTTTGACTATACGGAAACTTTCTCACCGGTAGCGAAAGAAGTCACCGATCGGTCCTTTTTTGTGTTGCTACTCTGCATGATTGGCCCCTCCATCAAATGTATGTCCATAATGTGTTTCTTCGTGGAGATCTAGATGAAGAAATTTACATTGACCTTCCACTAGGATTACATAGGCAGGGGAGAATAATATATGTCGTCTTCGTAAATCCCTATATATCCCTATATGGATTCAAGTAAGCCTCTTGTCAATGGTATGCTAAATTCACTAATACACTTATGGTTGCAAAATTCCGACAATCTAGGCACAACTATGCTTTGTTCACTTGAAAACAAGGTATATCATCAATCTACTTACTTATTTATGTTGATAATATACTCATTATAGGAAATGATGCATCTGCCATTGAGGAATTCAAGAAGTACTTGCACTCTAACTTCTACATTAAGGATTTAGGACCTTGGCCCCCCCCTCCCCAAAAAACATTTTCTTGGTATTGAAATTGCACAATCAAATAAAGGCATTTATCTCAGCCAATGCAAATTTGTCCTAGAGATCATATCGAAAGCAGGATTGTTGAGATCTAAGCCAGCTACTATTTATCATAATATCAAGTTGACAACACTAAGTATGACAAAGAACTATTGCCCATGGGCAAGGATCCTTTGCTCAAAGACCCATCTACTTATCGAAGACTCATTGGGAAACTCATTTATTTAACCACGACCAGACCCACATTTGCTATGTGGTAGCAGATTCTCTACCAATTCATGCATGCTCCAAAACAATCCCATATAAATGCAGCATTAAAAGTTGTAAAGGACTCGAAAGGATATCTAGGTTTGGGGATATTATTGTCTCAAGACAACAACATGGAAACAACCACCTACTATGACACTAACTATGCTACTTGCCCCATGTATCGAAAATCTATTACGGGTTTCTATATAAAATTGGGAGACTAATTATTTTAATGGAAGATGAAGAAACAACGAACTGTTTCTTTATCATCTATTTAAGCGGTATATCGAGCAATAGCAAAGACTAGTTGCGAGATAGTCTAGACAAGAGACCTACTCAAAGACCTTGGTGTATGGGTAAATGAACCAACCATCTTATTCTACAACAATGATGCTGCACTCAAACTTGTAATAAATCTAGTCTTTCATGAAAGGAGTAAGCACATTAAAGTTGATTATCATTTCATCAAAGACAAGATTCAGAATAGGGTGATCAAAACAAGAGTAATAAGAACAGCAAAACAGCCCATTGACATTTGTACCAAAGATTCATGTCAAAGGCAATATTCATATTTACTAAGCAAGTTAGGTGTCATTGATGTGTATAGACCGCCAAGCTTGAGGGGAGTGTTGAACATACCGTTGTCGATGCTAATTGATCTTAATTGATCTTGATCGATTCATTGATGGTAGACTAAAATATTGCATGTTAGGCAATTTATTTTTTAAAATATTGTGTATATTTTCTTCCCTAATCTTCTAAATTTCTTGTATTATAAATAGGGCTGTAATTACACATTGTTATATATGAAAAGCTTATACGCAATTCCAATCTTCAGTCGCTTTCCATCCTCAAAACTTCTGACAATCTTACCATTCCCTCTAGCTCTTACACGTATACCAATTTGATGATGATGGCCTTAAGCAAGCGAACTAGATGCGCCTGTGAAAATTTACGTACATATAATATAATATAATATAATATAATATAATATACCATCACATCTAATAAGAGCCAATCCCATCAAACGCGTCCAAGGTGGATATGAATAATTAAATTGAGAAAATTAATTCTGGAAGCAACTCGAAACGATACGTATAACTATTTACTTCAAAAGCCGAATCTGTTAAAAAATAATGTGGAGTATAATTTATATCTTGACAACAAATATGACTGAATTAAGTTCTGCGAGATTTGCCTAAGTCGGGGTCGCGCATTGATGGATGTACTTGTTTCTTACGAGATAGAGCATGTGAACCCCTTTCGTTTCTTAATCATTTTAGATCATGCCAGCGAATTGCAGGAGCATGCAATAATTCTTTTCTCTTTAAGCAAGGCACATTGGACACCGCTCAGGCGGGGCTCGGCCCACCCTGCCCCACCCGTTTGCTACGTGGGGCAAGTTCGCCGGACCACCGTTTTCAGGAATGGGGAGAGATTGGGCCGTGGACAATTGACGAGAACCAAGAAGCCGCTTGGCCCATGGTCATGGCAAGATAGGCCATACTCAATGGAACTGCTGAAATGCTCACGAGGCAAACCTAAAAAAAGAGGCTGAAATCCTCCATGACGAGCGATGAATGGATCCTGATTAGATGACATTTTTAAAATGGGTAGCGCGAATGCTTCGATCGAGTCAATGATTGCCAAACTGGCACCGCTCTCCAAATGGACCCACCTCGTCCAAGCAAGTCGGCTGCCCCTTTATCCATTCATATTCTATTTCTCTCTTGTTCTCTTTACAAAAACATTAACGTGTAAGAAACCTTGCGAATTGGCAATTTAACGAGGCAAATGAATTGTTTACAATGTCCGTTCGTGGCATATGAGAGCTCGGTGCCCTTCTGTTTCTTGCTGGCTTTGTAATGGGTCTAGACTGCCTCCCCATTCGCTTGGTTTCAAGCCAATCAAGTCAACTTGTGTCGTGGCTTAATGAAAATTTCACGTTTTAATCTTTTTGAGCCCATTCACTATGTCATGGCCGCCAACACTCATTTGACTCGTTAAGTGCGGGTTTGTGATTTTCGATCGAGATAAGCCCAATGACAAAAACAGAGACCCTTCTTATTTGCTTTTCCAGTTATATAATTCCGCACTTTAGATTTAAGTGAAAATCCAATAAGTGTAAAAATATTTATATATGAAATTATGCATTTACCCCAAATTTAAATTTTTAAAATCAATTTTTGAAATAGTTGGCTTTTACCGAAACGTTAGAAACTTAGTGTGCGCATGGTAACATTTCTCATTCTCCCAATTTCTGTTTTTTTTGTTCCCCCTAATAAAAAAGAGCAGAAAACTCCGTTTGGTAACGTCGAGTTGTTTTTTCATTCTCTGAACAAAAAGTTAGCCCGGGAATAGTTTTGGAACAAAAACCGAAGTAAAAAAAAAGTTGCTTCGATTCCCGGAACAAGTTTAAGAAATAAGTAAAAAAAAATTTTTTTATTCTTCTCTTGCACATAGCCCATTGACCGCCGTTGACCGCCACTCGCCGCCGGCCGACCGCCACCACCGGCCGACCGCCGCCACCGGCCGATCGCCGCCGCCGGCCACGCGGCCCATCGGCCCCGTCAACGCCACCACCACCACCGGCCGGACGTCGCCGCCGGCCGACCGCCGCCACCAACCGACCGCCGCCGCCACCGACCGCACGGCCCATCGGCCGCCGTCGACCGTCGCCACCGGTCGACGGCGGCCGTGCGGCCAGCGGCAACGGCGGTCGGTCGGCAACCGGCGGCGGCGATGGGCGTCCGGCGGCGATCGGCCAACAAAAATAAAAAATAAATAAATATAAAAAAGAAACCGTTTTTTACCAAACGCATTTTTATTCTTTTTCTATTTCTAGAGTAGAAATTTTGTGTAGTTACCAAACGGATTTTTTTACACGAAATTGTCCCTGAATAGAAATAGAAAAGAAGCATTTCTAAAAAAAACTACTTCCCAGCCCGAAGCGTTGCCATGCGCTACCTAAAGAGCTCACTTTGCAAGGAATTAGGTGTGGACATTGCAAATGGCAAAACTTGACACAATGGGATACTTAGATGCTAAGAATTCTAAAATGTATATTTAAGTGCCAAAATCAAATAATAATGAAATACTTAAGTACTAATGATGAGAAATTCCAATCAAACTACCGATGTAGAATTTTTTGGAGACTCTTTTTTTGCTAACATGGCAATTTTTTCAAAAAAATTATCCATGTGGCAATTTATAATAAATAAATAAATAACTGTCCATATGCCATTATAGGCCCACAAAATTATTTTTTAATATATATTAATTAAAATAAATTTAAAAAAAAAAAAAACTAAATTGTGTGTGTGTGAGAGAGAGAGAAAACTCCAGATTCGACGAAGGCCTCCACGACCATTGCCATTGTTGCCCCACCATCGCCGGAATGGGCCAGGGACAATGGGGCGAGAGTCAACCCACCGAGTCCCGGCTAGTGGCTAGCAACCCTAGCTAATCGCCAGCGAAGAGGTGACCCCAACTAACCCTCACCCCACCATCACTAGCCCTTTCCGACGATGGTGGGGCAACAACAACAACGAGGGCTATAAAGGCCCTCATTGATTTGCTATTGCTCCTCCTTTTTTTTTTTTCTGATAATTTTAATTTTTTTAATTTAATTTAATTAATAGTTATATTAAAAAATGATTTTGGGGCAAACAAACATTGTTTTTGCATATTCATTGCTGAGTAGGTGAATCGGGCAAGCCACATCGACCAATTTATTTTTAAAATAATGCCACGTCGGATTTCCGACTACGCTTATCGGAATTGACACTTAATATACTTTTTTCAAGTTTTAGCACTTAAATGTTCGCTCATACTAAGTTTTGGTACTTACAATAGTCTAATGATGCTTTTGGCTCCCATCCAATGCTCCAAGCTCCACCTCTTCCCGTAATCTAAACCTTCGCAGTTCGATCAAATCCACGCCTCCCTACTCCCCTTTCCTTCACTGTCACATATCAAATCGCCATCTTCTCTCTCTCTCTCTCTCTCTCTCTCTCTCTAAATCTCAAGAACTCCAAAAGCCATTCTCTCTCTCGCGCCAAAAGAGAGAAACTTGAGGAGTTCTTCTCCATATTTACAATTTTGCACCAAAGCAACCATGGTCGAAGCCCAGACATGGATGACCATAGAATGAGCAACCTAAGGCTGGACCTCGCCACCACTACCGACCAGGTGCTCGACATCCTGGCAACCCCCCTCCACCAGTGAGGCCCACAACGCTACCATGGGGCCCCGCCTCTCCCCACCATCCTAACGGCCCTTATCATCGCCTCCCCGTACCTCTCCAACATCGGTGTCGTCCTGCTCAACAAGACCCCCTTAGCTTTTACGGCTAATCGGTACCCATCATTGCAACCTTACCCTTGCAATGCACCTCCTAGGGGTTCGGCTAATGAATTATTAAGTCTCTAACTCGAGCTCTCCTCAACCGATATCAATTCATAACTTAGGATTCATATTCTTATTATGCAAATAATTTTCAATACGAAGTTGTCGCTAATCAATTTATGGTAGATTGCTTAAACACCTAAGTAAAATAATGGAAAAATTATTACTCTTACAAACCAAATATTTTGAGTATGGGATTTAATTACACTAGATTTCTCTAGTGCCATTACGATACCATTCTTTTTTTATGAAAAAATGTTTGATAGACAGTTTGGATTCATTTTATTACTTCCCATCATGTGAATTGACATGTGGGTGCACAAACCATTAATTTATTGTCCAATAAAGTAATAAATAAATAAATTGCAGGACTTAGAATTCACATCAACGATTTCAAATATGATTTCTAATTAACATGCAGTCACTCAATCTTTTTTAGGATTTTTTTTTTCTTATTTAATGAAATCTAATCTACGTGCACATATAAAAATGGGTCTACACTAGCATGAGATGCAACATACAATTAAATAAACCTAATAAGCAAACTATATGTCATGTGACATTAATTAAATGACATAATATAATGACGGGCAAATATTAAATGAAACTATCCTAATATGTCACACATTTAAATGATCCTAAACATGCAATAACTAAATGATGTGCGAGGATGAACTAATTTTGCATAATACATGCATGATATTTTTATATTTTCTTTACTGTTTAATTAAAATTCAAAACTAAAACTGCCCAATAAATAAACATGCAATTTTTTATTAAGGAAAAGGAAAATTTAAAATCCTAAAGCAATGGTTTTGGTTTTTTTATTTGACAAATTCGGAATAAATAAATTACCTAATCTAAACATGCAATCTAACCTAAAGCAAGTAATATTCTAGCAAGAATCAAATATAATTCAAATATACTTTTTGGGTTTTTCTTTTTAAAGGAAAGTAATTAAATAATAGATAGATTTTTAATTAAATAATGTAATCCACAATCTTACGTTAAGTATCTCAATAAGAATACAAAATAAAGCGACAATCATATCCAAGTAGTTGTAGATATTGATGGAAGGTTTATCCTTTCAAATTTGGGAATGGGTAAATCAATGTTCCTATCCAAATGGTCATGGATCGAATGGAAGATTTTCTGCACCCCGGGCATCGTATCTTATAGTTAGAGATTGGACAGCCGTTTAAGTACGTTGTTAAGTTATGAAAGTTTCTTAACTTGAGGGACATCTTAAGATTAAATGAATATTACATTACTTAATTAAATATCTAATAGAATATTCTAATTGCTAATAGACTATATCAACTTATTGTAGATAATACTGAATCGCTCAAATAAGGTAATTAAATATTATAAATTTACTAAAGATATGCACCTTACCAAATTTGAGGATTTTATTTCGCGGCTCGAAGCATGGCAAGGCAGGTGACCGACAGCAGCGCGGACACCCAATGTGAATTACGGTGGACTGCTCGGCTCGACACGAAGATGTAGGGGTGGCTCCGCGGCAAGGAAGCTTTGACCATTTTTCGCATTATCACTTCTGGACAACATCCGAAAGAAGACAAATTCACCACTTTGACTTATTTCGCCAAAATTCTAGCAACTCTTTCGACCGTGGACTCCAGGCTTGCAAGCGGTGGCCGCAAAAATATGACGTGGTATTCACATTGGTCGGGAGGTGTTGGCCTTGTTGGACCTCGGTGAAACCTTCAAAGAATGAGTACAAACGAAGCGGCGAAAGCTTGTTGAGTGATTGTTAGTGAATCAGAAGAAAACACTTTAGGGCATCGCCAGGCTAGATGGAACTCGCGGGAGTCCTCGCTAACTCTGAACTAGGCGACAATGGTTTAAGCATCCCTAGGGTGTGCTGGTTTGTTGTTATAGCAAAGCAGTAGATCATGGATCGTTGGGGATGCGGAAGTTGCTCGAGTGATTGCTGCAAGGAGAAATCACGGGGCAGCCTCGAATCAAGTAGCAATCGGGCACGAGGAAGGCAGCACCTCCGTCAACGTCTCAGTTGAGCAAGGCTCGTCAAGGCTTGGTTATGACTGCAGGAGGTTGACCTCAAGTCAGCAGCTCATCACGGTGGCAACAAGGTCACGGCAGCGAGTCCGTTGTTGCTACCGGGGGCGACACAACAAAGATGATGCGGTGATGGCAACTCAGGCGGCTCAGGTGCGGCCCCATGGCAAGGGAGCCTCGCACAACGTGGAGGCTTCTTGGTTCGGCCGAAAGAGGACTCTCTCTATTCCCGCTCTCTCACATGTATGTGTCATGACCAAGAGGTTTCCGATACTAAAGGGCCATGCCTTGCTGCGGAGGACCTTCTGCGATCGCTCGGATTCCCAACGAGGCTCCTTCCAGAAATTGCCAAGGGCGGGCGAAACCATCAATACGACAAGTTCTAGAAGTCTCTATTTATGTCGGTAGATGGTAGTTGTCATTGCGGTGCGATCTCGTCCGCCAGGTAAATTCTAAATCAACGGATATAATTTGAGGGCCTTGAGTATAAGAAGGGGTGCCCCTCATTTGTATCCATCCAACTATTTCAGCAATACGAAGCTCATTTCTTTCCAGAGCTCCTCTCTCTAGAAGCTTTTTCTCTCTATGATCCGAGTAAAGCGAGTGAGTGTGCGATCGATTGAGCGAGGCTTGGCTTAGGTGATCCAAAATTGCCTGAGTCGCCGCACAGTCGCGGTCCCAATCGATCGACCCATGACAAGTGGTATTAGAGTAAAGGAGAGATCTGTTTCCAAAGGTTGAGGAGCGCCAATTGTTCGAAAGAATGTCGAGCCAAAGTGCTGTTATGGATTGAGAGGCCGTGCAAGTCAAGGAGATCCGCGGCTAAGCAAAGAAAAGAGAAGCCTCGATGGATGGCGTAGCTGCATTGGACGAGAAGCTCGCAAAGGTCCGGAGTGCCATGGTTGAATTCATGGAAGGTCGATGTGAGAGACCGGATCATGGAGGTTGAGACCTCGCTCTATAAAGACTTCACAATCGGCCTCAACGAAGCTACAACCCCGTTGCACGACAAGGACAAAGCCCTTGAAGCATCTATCGATGTGTTGAAAGAGCACATCCACGTGATCGAGGAAGAAAGCCAACGTAGAGACGAGGTCAAAGCCATGAAGGCAGAGATCTAAGAGCTCAAGACTGAGCTCGCCCTATACAAGCTGAGCATCACCAAAGGAGCGATGCCTACGCAAGCGGTGCCCAAGCTTAAGGTGCCAAAACCTAAAGAATTCAAAGGCGAAGGATCCGCCAAGGAGGTGGATAACTTCATCTGGAGCATGGAACAATACTTTGGCACCGTCAACATCCAAGACGAGTCGATCAAGGTACGAACCACTTCGATGTTCCTTTCTGATACAGCAATGCTTTGGTGGCGAAATAGGTGCGATGAGACGAAGCGTGGCGCCGATCCCATGGACACATGGGATGACTTCATGAGGGAGTTCCGAGATTACTTCTTCCCCGAGTTTGCTCAACAAGTAAACCATTGCAAGCTCCATCACCTCAAACAAAGGAGCGCGATCCGAGAGTACATGAAGGAATTCACAGAACTCAAGCTCCAAATCCGCAATCTGAGTGTAGAGGAGGCTCTCAGAGCGTTCATGGACAAATTGAAGCCGTGGGTGCAGCTTAAGCTCAAACGAAGGGATGTGCAAAGTCTTGCGAGAGTGCTTAGCGTGGCCGAGTCTCTCGTCAACCTCACCAAAGCCGAACTAAGGAGTAGAGCAAGAGATTAGAGGTTGGACCGATCCTTCGAGGATGAAGGAAGAAGCACTCCCCAAGGCGCGGATGATCAAGGCAGCCGAGTCAAGACCTGGGGAGAAGGAACTTCCAAGCCATCTCTCCAAAAGGGTCGACAAATAGACTGCTCGTCAAGTAAGTTCGATCAACCCTTGCCTTCTCCTTGCTTCATTTGCAAATGTCTGCATTGGACCCAAAAATGCCCAAAGAAGGACCGGATCAACACCCTCCTTACCGTTGAAGAAGAGGAGGAGGAGCCTAAAGAGGAGAAGCGACAGATCTGGCTTGGAGCTGTGAAAGTTGTCAACGCTATCCAAGCTCGATCGCCATCCAAAGAAGAAAGAGCTACACCGAACACAGACATGTTCTTCGTCAAGGTCGAAGTGTGAGACCAAACGCTTTACGCCTTGGTCGACACTAGTGCGTCGAACATGTTCATGTCAACCAAAGTAGCAAAAGCCTTAGGATTTTGCATGGAGTAGACTGGGAAGACATTCAAACCCATCAACTCGGATGGCCTCAATGGTGTGGGATCAACTCCAAATGTGGATGTCAAAATCGGTGGATGGAAGGGCAAGCTGGCGTTCGACGTAATCCCTCTCGATGATTATGATCTCATTTTGGATATGCAATTCTTCGATAGCATGAGAGCCATGATCAACATGAGAACCAAGTGTATTATGATCCTCGATCCGAAAAGCCTGTCGATGATTCCTATGATAAAAGGGGTGGTCAACACCAAGACCATCGCCATGATCCGACGCCTCGACAAGAGCTTGAAGGCCGAAAAGCATGCTCAAGCCGCCATCCATGGAGAAGCCGAAAGTAGACTTGGATCCTCCTACTCCAACTCGTGATATGCCAATCCAAGTACTCTTCCCCGAAGTTGAGTAATCGCCGAATGCCACGCCCAAGCCAAAGATGAAGTCGAAGATAAAAGGGTGTGGTCTGTCGTTCGTGAGCATTTGAGCAAGGCAAAACCAAAAGAAGAGAGCCCGTGTTCGTGCCAAGAAGGCCGCCCTTCAAGCTATGAGCGACGAGGGCGTCACTCGAATGAGTGGGGGAGAATGTCACGACCAAGAGGTTTCCGATGCTAAAGGGTCGTGCCTTGCTACAAAGGACCTCCTGCGATCGCTCATATTCCCAACGAGGCTCCTTCCAGAAATTTCCAAGGGCGGATGAAACCATCAATACGCCAAGTTCTAGAAGTCTCTATCTGTATTTATGTTGGTAGATGGTAGTTGCCATTAATGTCGAAAGTTGAGGCAGTGCAATCTCGTCCGCCGGATAAATTCTAAATCAACGGATGTAATTAGAGGGCCTCGAGTATAAGAAAGGGTGCTCTCACCCTCATTTGTATCCATTCAACTATTTCAGCAATACAAAACTCCTTTCTTTCTAGAGCTCCTCTCTCTAGAAGCTCTCTCTCTACGATTCAGGTAAAGCAAGAGAGTGTGCGATTAATCGAGCAAGGCTTGGCTTAAGTGATCCAAAATTGCCTGAGTCGCCACACGGTCGCGATCCCAATCGATCAGCCTGTGACATATGTCTCTCTGTGTGCCTTTCGAATAGAATTACCGACTCCTGTTATTCTCATAGTAAGTCATGCTTTATATGTAGGGCAGCTGAAGAACTCCAGGAAGAGACAAGATCCTCTCATTTTAAAGCAATGTATACTATATCTTACTTCAAGAGGACACGGTCTGAGATGCAATTTATAAAGTACCAACACTCTCCAAGAGTTTTTGTGTTGCGTCAAACACTTCGACACGTGTCCGACACTCGATCAACATGTGTCAGAAAATCCGACACCTGGTCAATTTTTTCGACACTCTCTAACACTCGAGTTGGAATTCTAAATACGAGTTTCCGACATATGATTCCAATATCAATGTCAATTTTAAAAATTTAATAAATGAGATATCAAAATATATATGTGAAAAAATAAAATACAATAATAAAAATAATAAGTTGAGAAAGAAGAAAAATTTAATCTTCTCTTCTCTTCTAATTCTCACTCCCCGTGATACGCAATTCACCCCTTAAGTTTTTTTTTTTTTTTTCCTCTTCTAACATATCTAACATGCGAGTCCATAATATGGATTGCTTCTTTTTCCTCTAAGTTTTATAAATTATTGAAATAAAGTTGAATTTGTCAAATTAAAATAATGAATGATATTAATAAATGGAGGATTAATATTTTTTGTGTATATTCATTTTAGGCTTTTTAAATAATTTATGAATTTGATTCAAATTAATTTGATAAAATGATGATTTATTATGTATATATAAAAATATATATTTAATATATAACGTGCCCCAACGTATTGAAATTCTCTATTTTTTTAGAAATGACGTGTCAGCGTGGCGGATCGTGTCACGTGTCATGTGTCAGTGTCGGTCTACTTAGGATGCAGTTGATTCCTCTCTTCTAACTTTCCCTCTTTTATTTAAATATTTCTTCTTCTTCTTCTTCTTTTTTGTCCATTTTGTACCCACCAGCTCAGCCAAATCTTTTCTTTCTTACTCACGTTCAAGCCTTTCTTCTTTTCGTCTCCTTCCCACAATCAACCAAATTGTCGCTCGCTGATTTGCCTATCAAGTAGCTAGGCATATATAAATATCAGCAAGATTATACCTATTTCATATGGTCAAAAAATCTTGGACAATATAAAGCTTTATTGCTTCAAACATTTGACCAACTTTTCCAAACTCGACATGAATAATTACCGCCATTAAAAAAAGACGGGCTCACTGAAATTCTTTCACTATAGGTTTAACCCGACTCGCTAAATTAAAGCTCAGAACCATCAATTCGAAGCTATCTACCGGTCCAATGCAATTAATATAAACTATATAATAAATGCTCTTAATAATATATATTATGTAATTAAAATTTTAATATTTTTGTTTAGAGGTTAAAAATTAATCCATAAATTTCTATATAATAAATGAATGATCGAGTCGTCAAAATTTAGATTTCAACACCAATCTTCTTGACGATGCTCCACATGATTTTTTGCTACATTTATAGCTGCTTTGCCCTTAGTTTCCTCGAGATAGGCCCCCTCTAGCACATTCTCTCGTGGAGGCAGTTCTTTGAAGATCTTGTCTCTAAGTTTGCCATTTTTTGCTTCTCCATTAAATTGATACATTTGTGACAAATTTACCTTCCATTGGTTTCTATTAAATTGAATTAATATCACAAAAAATCATAAATTGATACACCTACTTATCTTAATGATTTTCATATGTAAATGGCATAAGTATTTAATCTATAGTGCAGCCAATAAGAGATTTGATAGGGACAAGATGATAAACTAAGGTCTAAAATAAATTTCTCAAAGAATTTTTTTCCTTCACGTGCGAGAAGGGTAGTTTAACCAACTACTACATCACGCTAAGCCATAATCTCTTTGGCCCAAGAACGTATGGTGCTCCTGAGAAGATACATTATGCCACACCTAATCAAGGAGCATGCGATGTGGAATTAGCTACTGATGAAGTAAGTTTTGACTGTTTGGTCAAATCTTTTTAACGAACATCGGAAACTCGCATAATTGTACCGGTGATGCTATGCATTTCGTGTATAATATAAGAGTAATTATTAGTAATTACATTGCTAATTTTCTATGAGATAATTACTACTATTCAAGCAATGCATTACATAACATACTTGTAAGAATGGAGAAGCCACAAAATTCCTCGTATTCATATTGTTCTTGTCCCCAACAACCAGCCTACATAGCTCGACTATATAAAGTTACCTTTGAAGCTCTCAACCCGGAGAGAGAGAGAGAGAGAGAGAGAGAGAGAGAGAGAGAGAGATGGATCTCTTAGTGTTGATACTGTGTGCTTACCTCGCTTGGAGTCTGGTCCAAGCTCTTCGTTTCATCACCAAGAAGACCAAGCCAAGCCCCTCCAATCTCCCGCCCGGCCCGCCACCTCTCCCGGTGATCGGTAACCTCCTCGAGCTCGGAAACCTCCCTCACAAGTCCCTCGCCAAGCTCGCCCACACTTACGGTCCCATCATTAAGCTCCAACTAGGGGCCATAACCACCGTCGTCATCTCATCGCCCACGTTGTCCAGAGAAATCCTCCAGACTCACGACGTTTCGTTCGCCAACCGCACGATTCCCGACGCTGTCACAGCCTTCAATCAGGGCATGCACAGCTTGCCTTGGGTCCCCGTCTCGCCTCTATGGCGGAACCTGAGGAGGATATTCAACGTGCACCTATTCTCCAACATGAAGCTCGACTCCACTCAGCACCTGCGCCGCAAGAAAGTCCAAGAACTCCTAGCCCATGTGGAGAGAAGCGCTCGAGTCGGCGGTGAAGTGGAAATCAGCGAAGCGGCTTTCACGACGTCCATAAACTTTTTGGCCGACACCATGTTCTCTCTGGATTTGGTGGACCGTTCTTCGGGTTCGGCGAAAGAGTTCAAGGAGACCGTTTGGCAAATCATGGCCGAGGCCGGGAAGCCTAACGTGGTGGATTTCTTCCCGGTGCTTAGGAAGATCGACCCGCAAGGCACGAGGCGTCGGATGACGAGGTACTTTGGGAAGATGTTCGATCTGTTCGATCATTTGATAGAGGGGCGGCTGCGGCAGAGGGAAATGCCTGGCTCACCGAGGACGAACGACGTGCTTGATTCGCTTCTTGACATGTGTGAAGATAAGGAGGAGGACATGGACATGTCCCAGCTCAAGCCCTTGTTACTGGTAGGTGTGCACATGTTCTTTGTCATTGTTGACCGTTTGCTTAGCTTACTTTGTTATCAGAAAGCATGTTTGCGATTTAGATTTATCATGAAAAATTGTAGTTTCGACATTAATAAAGATCGGAACCAAGACGGCACAAGAAAATGAAAGGGTGAAAAATAAAAACTAAAAAAGTCATCCATTATGTTCTCAGGCGCTATAAGACTAATTCCTTTCAAACCGCCGTTCATTTCACGAAATGCAGGACGTGTTTGTCGCCGGAGCCGATACTACATCAAGCTCGGTGGAATGGGCGATGGCCGAGCTACTCCACAATCCCGAGAAGCTATCGAAAGCCCAGGCTGAGCTCCATCAAGTCATCGGCAAAGGCAACCTCGTCAACGAACCCGACGTCGCCCGCCTGCCTTACTTACAGGCCATTGTCAGGGAGACATTCCGGATGCACCCGCCGGTGCCGCTCCTCCTCCCCCGGAAATGCGGGGCGGATCTGGAGGTGGGCGGATACAACATCCCCGAGGGCGCACAAGTCTTCGTCAACGTGTGGGCCATAGGGCGAGATCCGACCTTATGGGAGGATCCGGATGTGTTCTCGCCAGAGAGATTTCAAGGATCTGAAGTGGACGTGAAGGGACATGACTTTGAGCTAACCCCGTTTGGCGGCGGGAGGCGGATATGTATAGGCTTGCCTTTGGCCTTGAGGATGCTGCACATGATGTTGGGATCGCTCCTTAATTGCTTCGACTGGACGCTTGCCGATGGGGTCGTGCCTGAAGATATGAGCATGGAGGATAAGTTCGGGATCACCTTAGGGAAGGCTCAACCTTTGAAAGCCGTGCCCGTGCTGATCTGATGAGCCCACTCGTGACTCTCTATGATGACATAGTCGTTCATAACTACGATTTCGTCGTTCATGTAATTATAGCAGTCGATAATCTGATGTCGTTGCTTCCTGGTGAAAATTAAAGTTTCAAATGAAGTCCAAGTGGAGTAGCTTTCACGTCAAAGTGACATGATCTATCTCTCGCCCTGAAGAGAGACGGACAAAGCTTTGATTTTTAGAGATTCCGATCATTTCAATTCTCAAAATTTTCTAATCTATTAGAGAACAATGTGACAACAAAATATGACTATATTAGAGATAGTTAGGATAATTAAAATGCTCTTGAGAATTATCTTAATTATCTCCAATAGACTAAGGGCCCATTTAATTCAATTTTGAGGCATTTCCCCAAGTATCTTTGAAGTAATGGGCATTTGGTAAAATGCAAGAGTGTTTGGATACTCATTTTGGTGTATTTGTAAAGCAACTTTGAGGTGAAAAGAAAAATAAAAAATGAGGAGGAGATGCTAAAGCAAAAGGCAAAATGGTCATGAGGCAGCCAAAGCTGGTGGTGGTGGGGAGGTGGCGGATCACGCGACCTAGACGCCACCGTGATCTAGATGCCACCACCTGAGGTCGCGCAGGTCGCATGACCTAGCCGCCTGAGGTCAAGTGACCTCAAGCGTCGCGACCCAGGGCTTCGCCTAAGGTCGCAATCTTAGGCAAGGTGTCCCAACAACTAGATCTGGCCCCTCTATAGCTAAATCTAGCCATCCATAGCTCAGCTCCATTGGCTGAGCTTCACTAGTGTGCCGACGAGTCTAAGGAGGAAAATATGATTATCAGTAAGGGCAATATTGGAGAGAGAAAAGGTCATTAAACTCTCATTTAGCATTCCAAAAATGCTAAAAGCCCAAAGCAAATCTTTCAACCTTGGGTTTTCAGCATTTAAAATGCCAGCATTTGGCCAATGAAGTCTCAAAAAGTTGAACCAAACACTTAGGCTATGTTCGTTTCGCGGAAAATAATTTCCGAAAAAAATTTTTCCAGAGTTTTCGACGTTCATTTCACGGAAAATGAATTCCCTGGGGAAAATGTTTTCCATCAAAGGAAAAAAGAAAAAATCTTTTAAAATAAGAGAAAATGTTTTCCACTTTCCACTTTGAAAAATGGAAAATATTTTCCTCACTTAGATCTCTCTTATCTCACATCTCTACAAATCATTACTTCTTAATTTCCTTTTTCTTTCCTTTTTCTTTTTCTTTCCTTTTTCTTTTTCTTTCTTTTCTTTTTTTTCTTTTCTTTTTCTTTTCTTTGTTTCCCATCTTCTTCTTTTGTGGTTAGTCATCAAACCAGGTGAATCTCAAGCTTGTCGATCTCAAACTCACCCTTATTGATCTAACGAGCCTTGATTAATGCTCACGCTCGCCAATCTGGGAGCGAAAAATATATTCCTTACCGAACACCGGAAAATATTTTCCAAAACATTTTCAGGTTTTAGCCGAACACCAAAAAATATTGTCATTTTCTTATAAAATGACTTCTGGGAAAATATTTTCCAAAAATGACCCATTTTCCACAAAACGAACGGACCCTTAATATTTTTTTCAATGGGCTTTAGGGACTCAAAGCCCCTTGGGAATACCAAATGAAATGGGGCCTAAATCATGTTGGGCAAGATTTGCTTAGATGGATGTACTTGTTTCTTATGGATTAGCAAATAGATGGAGATGGGTTAGATAAGATAGAGCAGTTGGACCCCTATCGCCTCTTAAGCATTTTAGATGGAGATAGGCTGCAAAGGTAGCTATGAGCTCGCCAACACTTGCCAAATAAATTAAATTTGCATAATTACAAAAAATTTAGAATTGAATTGACTAAAAAAAAAAGGGCAGAATTAACATGATCACAATAAATTTATGACTTTTTCTTATAGTTCTTCCAAAAAATTTTCTCGTTAAATGAGGCATTTCGGAGGCCACTCGGACTCAGCTCACCCCACCCCACCCCACCCGGGCAAAGTTCCCCGGGCCACCATTCTCTGGAACCGGGGCTGATTTGGGCCGTGGACAATTGACGAGAACTGAGAAGCCGGCTGGCCCATGGTCATGGCAAGATGGGCCGAATTCAATAGAACTGCCGAAATGCTCACGAGGCAAACCTTTACAAAAGAGGCTGAAATCCTCCATGACGAAGAGCAATAAATGGATCGTGATTGGATGACATCTGAAAAATGGGTAGTGTGAATGCGTTGACAGAGCCAAATGGACCCCCCACTGTTGCCCATGCAAGTCGGCTGCTCCTTTATCTATTCATATTCTATTTCTCCCTTTTTCTCTGTACAAAAGCATTAACGTATAAGAAACCTTGTAAATTGGCAATTCAATGAGGCAAATGAATTGCTCACGATGTCCGTTCATGGCCAAATGGAAAAAAATGTGAGAGCTCGGCGACCTTTTTCCTTCTCTTTCTTGCTGGCTTTGTAATGGATCTAGTCTACCCCCCATTCACTTGATTTCGAGCTAATCAAAGTCAACTTGTTCATCGTCTAATGAAAAATCCACACGTTCAATCTTTCGTGCCCATTCGCTATTTTTATAATTGCTCGGATAAGTTCGACGACAAAAGCAGAAATCCTTCTTATTTACTTTTCCAGTTGTGTACTTCTACGCTTTAAATCTTAGGTCAAAGTCCAATGAGTGTGAAAACATTTAAATATGAATCACGCATTTCACCCGAAACTCCAAATTTTTAAGTCAAAACTTTGAAATAGTTGGGCTTTGACCGAAACGTTAAGAAATTACTCGGACCAAACTGCGAAATGGGATTGGAAAACAAAGGAAAAGAAAATGAGATAAAAAGAAAAGGAAAAAAGAAAAGGAAACGAAAGAGTATCCAATACCGACACTCTGACTCCACAATGGACACCAAAGAGCTCGCTTCGCGAGGAATCTAATGATTTTTTTTTTTTTTCTCTCCCCCCATCCGACGCTCCACGCTCCGCCTCCTCCCCAAATCTGAACCTCCGCCGTCCGATCAAATCCACGCCTCCCTAGTCCCTACTACTACTCCCATTCCTTCACCGTCACTTATCAAATCGCCATCTTTCTCTCTCTAGATCTCAGAAACCCAAAATCCCATTCTCTCTCTCCCTCTCTCTCTATCTCTCTTTCTCTCTCTTAAAGAGAGAGACTTGAGGGAGGACGAGGAGGAGGAGGAGTTCTGCGCCGTATTTACGGTCTCGTCACCGGAGCGGCCATGGTCGAAGCCCATACATGGACGACCCGCCGGATGAGCAACCCGCGGCTGGACCCCGCCGCCGCCGCCGACCAGGTGCTCGACATCCCGGCGACGCCCCCTGGCGACGCCCGCAACGCCGCCGCGGGGACCCACCACCTGTCCCCCGCCGTCCTGACGGCCCTCATCATCGCCTCCTGGTACCTCTCCAACATCGGCGTCCTCCTCCTCAACAAGTACCTCCTCAGCTTCTACGGCTACCGGTACCCCATCTTCCTGACCATGCTCCACATGATCTCTTGCTCCGTCTACAGCTACTTCGCCATTGGCTTCCTCGAGATAGTCCCCCTCCAGCACATCCTCTCGCGGCGGCAGTTCTTGAAGATCTTCGCGCTCAGCGCCATCTTTTGCTTCTCGGTCGTTTGCGGGAATACCTCGCTGAGGTACATTCCCGTCTCGTTCAACCAGGCCATCGGGGCGACCACCCCGTTCTTCACCGCGATCTTCGCTTTCTTGATCACCTGCAAGAAAGAGACCGGGGAAGTGTACCTCGCCCTCTTGCCCGTTGTCTTTGGCATCGTGGTGGCCAGCAATAGCGAGCCCTTGTTTCATTTGTTTGGGTTCTTGGTCTGCGTCGGTTCGACCGCCGGGAGGGCTCTGAAGTCTGTGGTTCAAGGGATTTTGCTCACTTCCGAAGCTGAGAAGCTCCACTCCATGAACCTGCTGTTGTACATGGCCCCGATGGCCGCCATGATTCTGTTGCCCTTTACTCTGTACATCGAGGGCAATGTGGCCGCGGTCACGATCGAGAAGGCGCGGGGCGATCCGTTCATCGTGTTCCTGTTGGTGGGGAACGCGACGGTGGCGTACTTGGTGAACTTGACGAATTTCATGGTCACGAAGCACACCAGCGCGCTCACATTGCAGGTGCTCGGGAATGCCAAGGCGGCCGTGGCGGCCGTCGTGTCGGTTTTGATATTCAAGAACCCGGTGACGGTGATGGGGATGACGGGGTTCGGCGTCACGATCATGGGCGTGGTGCTCTACAGCGAGGCGAAGAAGAGATCGAAGGTCACGAATCGTTGACAGAGAGTTCATAAGGTGATCGATAGAACAAGGTTGCAGCTCTTTTTATTTCTTTCGGCATTGGAATTCGTCAATTCTTATTGATGCTTTAGTTGATTGGAGGGAAATATGATTTAAGGAAGGAAAGCTAATGAGATTGAATTGTATAGGACGGGGGGATGAAGGGAAAAGAGATCTGAGGAGATCTGATTTATCTTGAGTCCCTCTTCTCTTTTCTTGCTTAATTGTTCTTGATTGGTGGGGGTAGAATAAGGGAATAAAGCTCTCTCTTTTACTCTACCCTGCAATGTCATAGCTTTTTGTAATTTTTTTATTGTTGGGACTTCGCAAAGATTGATTCCAATATCATTGTTCACGCGTTATGTGGGAAGAAAAAGTCTTCCCAGCTTCATATTGCTTTTTGGATTCCTGACTAAATTTGTGTCTGCCGACTCGTCTTAGTGCTGTTCTCTCTTAGTATATATGAATTACATCCTGCTTACATTTATTGAGAACTTTAGTTGGTTGCGAATGTCTTCATCATTTACTTTCGGTTTCCTCCGGGATATCCGGCACTTGGAAGAACGACCTGCTGTTCTCTAGTTGCTTTGCATTTGATGTGAGAGTAGTACGTGTGGACTTCATCGGCTTGATCTTTGTTCTATCAGGATCTGTCATATTTTCTCCACGATAGTAGGTTTTATTGAATGATAACAAGATTTCATTAAGAAGGGGTAGGGTTTTCTCAACAATGACTTGTGTAATTTCACTGTTAGAAGTTTTAAATTAGTGGATTTTGGCTTCACCCGTCTGCCTTAGTCCTAGCAAGCATGTAGGCCGTTGCTACGGATGGTAGAATGTGTATCCTAGTTTCGTGAATCATCAGGTTCCATTCTGTGTTCGCTAATCGATTTTACAGAGATTGATCTTGTCTGAATAGCCTTTGGTGCATTGTCATCGAAGACAAAAGGTCAGAGTCATTGTCCAGTCCACTGCTTCGTCCCAGTTTGTGAGGCAGCTTCTGGCCCTAATTTACAGCAGTTCAAGTAAGGGTTCCTGGCTTCTCCTTGGATTTGTAATTGGACCATCCAATTGCACAAATAATGGCCGAATTGTGCATGAGTTGATGATCATCACTTGAAGGTGCCAACGAGTCAAGACAACCTTATCTCATCCAATGCCAAATATCTTTGCCAAGTTGTTTGAATCTGTAAAGGTAAACCGTCGGGCTCATTTATCCAGTGACCCGGTAATTTTCTGATTTCCTGTTTGTGCTAATCATCCTTTCCCTCGATTTCATTTTCAACAAAAATGGAAATTTGCTGGCTTAGGTGGAAAGCAGAAGATCTGGTCTTCAATTCATTCAATGAAAATGCCCCATCTTTCCAGTCTGTCATGACCATGCTAGCAAGTTGAAGTTGCCACGACAGAGACCGGCGACTCCTCATTCGCCAGAATCCTCCTCCTCCCACCTGTCCCAAAAGAAAACAAAAACAAATAACAAATAACTATGATAAGTACGTTCTTCCATCCGATGTGTACAGGGCAAGTGAAGATCTTGACCAGTTCATTTATCGGCAACCACCGCCTAAACAGCGCTGAAGTGAAGAACCACGCTGAAGGCGTGGGGGCCGCTGGAGAACCACGCTGAAGGCGACATCTTGGCGAACCCTTTAAGCTAACCCTTTCCCCAAGAATGTTGGCTAGGTGTCCTGTTGTCACGGCAAAACGTTACGTGAGATCTGCATATTATTTAATGAGATTAAGTTCCGTGATGGGTCTCTTTTGTTAGGTGGATGTTAATTTAATCATGAAGAGTTACGTGGTCGGTGTTTAGGAAAAGGGACAGAGCAACTCCTTGAGATGTCTTCCTCTGTGACAAATTTATCTGGAGGGTAAACTTCTACTTTCCAGCTTGAAAGTTTAATTGGAGTCTTACCATTTCTGTTCAATCCTTTCGTTGTTAAAGGAAGCCAGCAATTGTATTTGACCTATCCCCTTTTATGTTCTTGTGGTTTGCAACGAATGGGAGGAGAGCTCAAGTGAAGAACTCACGACACTAATCCTTACCGGAATTATTAATATGATCACACATGATGTGACTTTCGATGGTGACTTTGTTCGATTCAAGTATGTGATTGTTATGAAATAGGATTAGCATCAAGTAGGGTCACATTATTTTTCATGAGATCATAAATTTGAGTTATGTTGTAAGCGAACATTTGGTCAATCTATGCTTTGGGTATGTACTATTTCAGGTGGAGAGGTTTAATGATTTTATTTTTTTTGTTTGCAAACTTGTATATTTATTGATGAATTGAATAGTTATAACTCAAACCAAATATTTTGTAATAGATATGAGACATTTATAGTAATGCTAAAGGATAGTTATACTGATCATCCTTCTCTATCATTTCATTGTCATATGAATGTAATAAAAAAAAAAAAAAAAACAACAAAACAAGAACTGCATTGAAATTGGTCATTCTATTAAAAATTTTCTAGTGTATCTAGTACCACAAATTAATATCTTTAAGTCCTCTTGACTAAACAATTTATTTGTCCCAAGAGTTTATTGGTCATGATTTATTAATACAGTGTATCCGATTGATTCATTTTTCGATAGAAATAAGGAACACAAGCAATTCGGACCGGGAAGAAGAGTGATTTCCAATGCACGATGAGTCTCAATAGTTTCATCTGCGGGACTTTCATTTTCTTGTAATAGTAGAATCATAATACTCCTAGAACTTTGTTAATGCTCTCTCTACCTTAACAACTTTACACAATTCAAAACACACTGATGAGTTATATACATATACCTTAATATCTAAGTATGGTAGGTGAGATTTTAGCCACACACACCTTTATGCTCTAATTTCAAAAGTACTCTAGTTAGATTAACAAAGATCTTGAATCATTACCTGACATTGTGAAATAAAGTTAGTCCGGTTTGGCGATGTTTCTGAGACGCTTACGTTGGAAATTTTTCCCTCATCTTCTTTTTTCTTTTTTTTTTCCCTTCTCTTCAGACGCATCTCCATTGAACAAGCCTCTCTCTCCTCTTTCTTTTTATTTCCATTGATCGTCCCTCTCTCTCTATTTTATTTTATTTTATTTTATTTAAAATAAATTTGGTCTTGGGCGGCGGAGCTTCAAAGGCCAAATCGATGGGCTTTGGGCTTGGGCCCAACTATTCCACTTTGTGCACCCAAAAGATTGCAATGCACGTAGCGTTTAGAAATGCTTGGCCTTCTTGGGCTTCAAGAGCACTTCCAAGCAAGAGCGGGGGATGCACGTTGAGGATCGAAAGGTGCGACGCTTGCAAAAGTGGCCCATGTCCCTCCCTAAACCAACCCCTTCCTAATTCCCCAGTTCAAACTTGATCTGTGTCCAAGTGCTGTCCATCGGGTCTCGTTCTGACAACATGGACCTCATCAGTTCATGGCCGAATCCATCGTGGACGGATCACAAATTGAATGAATTGTCGAGTCTCCACGGAAAGAGTATGGATCTCAGATGTCTTTTAAGGCCCACAACCACTAATAATTTACCATCCTTTCAAGAATTTCTAAAGGGCGACATCTGAGGGTTCGAATGGTGCTGTGTTGTTTCTGGCATATAATAGAAATAGCTTTCTTCTTTGTCTAGGTTTTGTCACAGGTGTGTTTCGAGCATTATCCCACGATCCACTCAAGTCAATCATCACATGTCAAATACAAAGATTTTTATTTTTAATTTATTTCTATTATATGATAACACTTCGCATGCGGTGATTGACTTGAATGAACAAGAACGTTATGTTTTATGAACACCTGAAGATATGATTCTAAGAGACCCTTTTTTCTTGGCTTGAGCATTGGATTCAAATCTCATTAACCACTTGACTATGGACCTGCACTAAGTTTCCTAAAAAATGGTCATGATCTCTTTGATCAAGTGGCTCGATTTACATGGTTAAGATGCATTATTTCGCATTAGAATTGTGATGACATATCTTGTGATTTATCAAATTATGCAGTTACATCTCCTCACGCGGTTACCTCTCCTCACAATCTACCGCAGGTCCTAATGCATTTCGTGCAGTCATATCTACATCACATGCAACTTCTAGTCATTGGTCTCTCTCTCTCTCTCTTTTCTTCCATCCAATCAATAAAAATTCGTCTCATGCAAAAGCTATATTCATACTTAACCCTAGGCCACAAGATGTTCATACTCACTTGAGCTCTCTCACGGGATTCTTCTCATGCGAAAGATGGAGAAATCACCGTCTCCCAACGTCAACCAAACAACCACCCCCTGCGATCCACATCTTTTCCCAGCTTCTCGTGATCGATCTCTCACGCGCGCGCCGCACACTACATACGACACAACACCCCCCAAAGAACTTACAAATACTACCACTTCGAACCAAACGCTGTGTCCTCGTTCTCTTCTTTGCTTCCGTTTGTCTTGGGGAATGGATACTCAACCACTGAATTCTCCCCGCGCCCATCTCGTCAACATTGACGAAGTCCTCCCGGAAGAAGAGGCGGAACAATCGACTGCAGGAACAGCTGCAAATGCAGATAACAAGCCCGATGGCAACAAGCGCGCCAACCGAGCAGCGAAGCTCCGAGACTCGAGGAGGCAACAGCGGACTTTGAGCAGGCAAATCTCGCTGGAAACGGGGTTCTCGGTGCTCAACAGAGAGAAGAGCAACGACCCCAACAATGGAGGTGGCGGCCAGAGGAAGGTGCTCTCGAGGAGCGGGGTGAGCTTCGGGGGCTTTGACTCCGCGATGAAAGGAGCAGGCGGCGGCATGGAGGGAGGAATGAGGAAGGCGGACTATAGCTTGTTCAGGACAAAAAGCGCGCTGAACAAGCAGAACTCACTGATGAAGTCGAGGAAGGAGAGAGAGGCGGTGGCATCGGCCGTGGACGAGCATATGCAGAAGACCGAGGGTTTTGTGGGGGATAGGGAGGACGAGTCGGTGAACAGGAGTGTGCCTGCTGGGAGGTATTTCGCTGCTCTTAGAGGACCTGAGCTTGATGAAGTCAAGGTAAATATCAAAATCAAATGACACATTTATGGTGTTTTCACAGTTTTAGGGAGATATCGGTGATGTGTATGTTAGATAGTGACCAAAAATTTATATACTTACGATGACATTTCATCAAACCATTTTGAATAACTAAAAGATTGTAGAAGTAAAGGCCAATCTCAAACCCTAGGGATCAAAGTATTTACCGTCAAATCAATCAAACTTTTGTGTTTCTCATTATAAACTAAGAGAATGTAAGATCATATCTTTCTTGCAAAAACGACTTTTGGCTCTAGATAGAATTAGCTATATCTTTTGTTTCTATCGATTTTCCTCTATTTCGCTTATGCATAGTGGTATGGGTGACAAATGATTTACAAAATAAACTTACAAAAATAATGTACAAGTTATAAATCCTATTAAAAAATGTTCAAGAACGCACTAAGATTTTCTTATTCAGTTTTCGAAATAAGTTTAAAAAAATTTAATTTTATCTCTAGTATCAGTCATCTCTATTACACGAGGTGAAGAGGTGGAAAAGTTTAGAACCATAGCTGATTATTAAGGAAAGATGACCTCTATCAATTTGAGCAAACTTTAAATATCGGCCTCAGCAAGTCTTGGGTATTTTTTGAGTAGATCTTTTCCTGCTTCGGAAATAATCATTTATAACCATCAATTTCAAAATATACAATATCTGGATCTATACGAAATTTCCAAACTAGAGGTGTCTAAATTTTTTTCTCTCCGACCATGATTACAATGAATGATCCTGTACAGATCAAGCAAGTCGATCATATTATCAGGGAAATGATTCATCACCAATGATCTGTTTAGATAAGTCATTCTTAGATGGATGGCTTATACTTTCTTCCGTCCCTAGCCAGTTAAATTGAAGGAAACTTTCTCTAATAATCATGCAGTAGACTATAGAGATCACTCGCCTACAAATTTTAAGACATGTTTGGTTATGTAATAAAAAAATGTGGGCATGCTTGTCACAAAAAATGCAAAAGACTGTTTAACTAAAGGTCTTCGAACCAGAGATGGAGGAAACCATGCCCATCGTTGATGGTATATGCTCTAATTCATATGAATGCATGCAGGACTTTGAAGACATCCTCCTCCCAAAGGACCAGCCATGGCCTTTCCTCCTCCGCTTCCCTATCGGTTGCTTTGGTATCTGCCTCGGCCTTAGCAGCCAAGCCGTCCTGTGGCGGTCCCTCGCCACAAGCCCCGCCACTCAGTTCCTCCACATCTCGCCCTTCATCAACCTCTCGCTCTGGCTTCTCGCCCTTGCCGTCCTGTTCTCCGTGACCGTAACCTACCTCCTCAAGTCCATCTTCTACTTTGAAGCCGTCCGCCGGGAATACTTCCACCCGGTCCGCATCAACTTCTTCTTCGCCCCTTGGGTGGTCTGCATGTTCCTAGTCATCGGGGCACCGCCTGTCCTGTTTACCCAACCGCCCCATCCCGCAATATGGTGCACATTCATGGCCCCTTATTTCTTCCTTGAGCTCAAGATTTACGGGCAATGGCTCTCTGGGGGGAAGCGGCGGCTTTGCAAGGTCGCAAACCCTTCCTCCCATCTCTCGGTGGTCGGGAACTTCGTGGGGGCGATCTTGGCAGCAAAGGTCGGGTGGAAGGAGGCCGCCAAGTTCTTTTGGGCGGTCGGGTTCGCGCATTATCTGGTGCTTTTCGTGACTTTGTACCAGAGGTTGCCTACAAGTGAGGCTTTGCCAAAGGAGCTGCACCCCGTTTATTCCATGTTCATCGCGGCTCCTTCAGCTGCAAGTATTGCTTGGGATGCCATTTATAACGAGTTCGATGGCTTGTCCAGGACTTGCTACTTCATTGCCTTGTTCCTCTATGCGTCACTGGTGGTGCGGATCAACTTCTTCACGGGATTTAGGTAAATTCTTCAACTGTTGTATGTCAAGTGAACATCTCTTGAAGCTAGAGATTATGTGGAATTTTGTATACCTCAGTTTTGTTGAAGGTTTGAATTATGCTGAACCTTTAGGCCAAACAATTAGTATCAATTGAGAAGAATCTGCATAAGTGAAATGAGACAAAGATTGGAGTGAGCATTCCTAAGCCCCAAATTGTATCAATTGAGAAGAATCTGCATAAGTGAAATGAGACAAAGATTGGAGCGAGCATTCCTAAGCCCCAAATTGTATCCAAGCTGTTTCTAAAATTTCTTTTGGCTTTCTGATCGACACTTCCGTATGAAACTTTGCAGATTCTCTGTGGCATGGTGGTCCTACACATTCCCAATGACGACCGCGTCGGTGGCAACGATCAAGTACGCAGAGCATGTCCCTTGCACCATGAGCAAAGGCCTCGCGCTCGCCCTTTCGTTCACGTCGTCGACGATGGTTGCCCTACTGTTTGTGTCAACGCTCCTCCACGCCTTTGTTTGGCACACGCTGTTCCCCAACGATCTCGCCATTGCAATAACCAAGAAGAGGCACGGTGGCAAGCAGAAGAAGCCCATCAAGCGAGCCTACGACATAAGGCGATGGGCGAAGCAGAGCACCCTGCCCTTCGTCTCGAGCATACTGAAGCAGAGCTCCGGAAGCAAGGATGAAAACGAAGCGGAGTAGAACTTCGAATTTCGCACGGAATTCGAATTTCAAAATAGACAGAGCGAAGGGACTTCAAATTTTGATATAAAAGTTGGTGTCGCACTAAATAGTACGAAGATGTTAGATAAAGAGAGCTCTACAAGTTCAGGTTTGAATGAATGAATGAGACTTATACCTGAAGTTAGATCATGGGCCCGTTGAAGCCCAGTCAAGCCGTTCAGTTCAACTTCTTTTGGGCCCAGATGGCCCGCCCGTGCTGTTTAATACTTAGAATTTGTATGTAGAGTAACCAAAGTTGGTCCAACTTTGCCAGGGCTCCTTCAAAGTTATAGCCACAAAAAAAAAGGAAAAGGGAATGAGTTGTTCCCTCTTGGTTCATTCAATATAGTCAAATGGGATCCAATCCACGTGAGTTTGGATCCTTTTCTGTCGCAATAAGATTTATCAACTTCTCTTTCCCCAACCAATTAATTAATCCTTCATTTATAATCTAACATTTATTAAGTAGTTTGGCTAGAGGTTGACACCACCTCTCCCACCATCTTTTCAAAGCTGGAAATTAAGTTAGGAAGCGAAACGTCGTTAATATTCTATTGTGCTTTGGTCGAAGTATTTGGACACCAATATGTTAGATGAAGTTGTTAGGTATAGTGTGCGATTGATCCAATGCATGCAAACACGGCAACGACGTATTCATTGAAGACTTTGGAAATCTATATAGTCATGATTATAGTCATTTTATTATAAATTTAAATCAGCGGACATTCCTACCATATATGTACTGTGTTGCATATCGATCCTTTCACTTTGAGCCGTGTGGGATAAGTAACTATTTAGGACGAGCAACTTGAGTCCATTATATTACATATCTTCGGAGAAAAAAAGAAAATGGTAATGTGTATCCATACAAATTTGCAGGAATAATTCTTAAATTGAGAATCCATCCGTTTGAAGGAAAATTATCTTTTAGAAATTGCTTTCTAGTGTTTGGACGACGGAAATTTAGTTGATCTAATGCATGAACTGAAAACAACAGACTTAGATGTGGAGAAAACGACTTCGCCTTTAGAAAAGAAGAAAATAAATTTCCCTAAATCACCAAACAAATGAAAACTAACTATTTTTAGATTAAAAAAAAAAAAAAAAAACTAACTATTTTCGTTGAAAAAGATTTCTAGGAAAAATATTTTCCTTTTGTCATGAAGTTTCCCCTAATGACAAATGCACCCTGAAATTTATTAGTGTCCAATTAGATATTGTATTTGTGTATGTAGGAAGGAGTATTAACGAAAAAAATTATTGAGCCCTTTTGAAATGAGTGCTACAATATTCATCTTTTTTGCTCGAAGATGATCAACCGGGGAAGAAAAGAAAGCTCAATGAAGCAATAATTTGAATGCCGTAGGCGTGCTGCACAAAAGCCTTTCTCAACTTCCGAATTGACTCCTAACTGAGTTTGGCTGAAGCAGATCGGTCGTCTTCGTGAGCTTCCGTATGAGAAAGAGAAGACACAGAGATAAGCTCAGGCATCTTACGGTATAATCGAATTAGGGTTCATGCAACGACAAAACGTCTAAAGGAGACAAAGAGCCGAATTCATGAACAGCCTGTGATCTCCATCCCAAGACAACCTCCACAGTTGTCCCCCACACCACGGATGGCCATATCGTGTTGTTTTCTTCCCCTCTTTCAACTTCCATGGAGTTTGCTAACGCAACCAACTTTGCATATAAGCCTCACACGTTGACATCCATTTTATCCGCACCGAAATTTTCCTATAATTTTCATGTATTTCATGCGTACATGAGGACTGAAATTAGCGGCTGCTTACTGGGTATCGCTCATCTATTGCTATTTCCCGCTGTGCATTTTTTTATTTTTTTTTTCCTTTTGCAAATTATACGCACGAAACCATTTTTTCTCCCCTCAACCCGGAAAGTCTATCCTATACAGCTGCTTTCGCCCCGTCGCTTGCCCCGGCAGGCCCCAGCGAACCCATCACGAGCCTCCTAATGCTATTGCACCACCACGGCGAGTCCATCCCCATTTTCTGATCCTCTCTCACTTCAGCCCATTTTCCCCCTTCTAGAGATATTTAGGATAATTATAATGATTTCCTATATCTTTCAAAATTATATAAATATCTCTCGTTAATTATACGTATGTTGATTGATATATTATCTTATTTAGTCATTTTAAAACGTCTAGGCTTCATTATAATAAATCGAAAATTCACACAGATTCTTCAATTTACTATTCCGCATTATTATTTCTCAGCTCCTCTCTTTATCTGTCTTTAGGAGGTCGTGCCTCCATGCCAAGGGTCGACGTTGGCCGTCAAGATGGGAAAACCCCATTAATCACCGTTGAGATAACTCGAACCGTAGATCTAAGGCTCGGGCTGCACAAGAACAAGCCCGGAATCAAGGCTTCGTGCTTTCAACAAACGATTACACCATCATCAAGTTCATCTACTACTGATCATCATGACCGTCATCATCTCCTTATTCAATTGCATCTAACCGGAACGGTTGTAAAAACAATTCGCACCATCTTCATCCTCGTTTTTCACTCTTCATGGGGCCAAAAGAAACAGCAAGTAATCATATTTTCCTTCTCTCTCTCTCTCTCTCTCTCTCTCTCAATACTTTTTCTGGAGGGGGGTTTAACATACACAGTCCTAACAAAATCTGAGTTCTATCAGATCATGTGACGAATACTGACAGACATTTTCCATTAAATTAGGGTTTCGATCTGGTCCGTATAAAGGGTCTTTCATTGATATTATTTAGGAGCAGTGTGCTTGTGGCTGGAGCAAGTGGGGCGCTAGATTCTTGTTGATTCCTGGTGGCCCCGTTAAAAAGCTTGGAATAGCGACCTCATGTTAAGATAAAGAGAAAATAAGATAAGCCTAATCTGAAGACCATAGGACATCAATCCTTTCATCTCCCAATGAAAAGGCTGATTAAGACTTATGTCCATGAAATGAAGAAGATGGTAAAGAAGTTTTTTCTTCTTCTTCTTTTTTTCCCTCAAATTTGATTGATTTATATGTGTATATGATATTCTTTTCATATATGTATGGTGGATTTCATTCTAGCCCGAGGCCTGTTCCACTATTCTTGTGGCTGCGGTTGGACAATCGATCATGGCGAAGAGGAGAATTTGTCACGAAGCGACCCTAGACAAGAGGACGAATTGATGGTGAATGGTGCGAAGAATCTTGAATATATATGGTTCCGTGGAGAATCCTCATGTGCGAGGGAGATCCTTGCTTTGAAGCCTTGGATTAAATCACCCAAAAAATGACAAAAAAAAAAAAAAAAAAAACCCTAGTTGTGGCTGCAATCAAATTGATCTTGGACTTCCTGTCTGGTTGTGAATTTTGGCCTCGAGAATACGTAATATGTATGAAGAAAAATGATATGAAATGGACGGAGACCGAGAGAGAAATCATTTTTTAGAGTTAAAATAACCATCGCCTCGTTTCTTCTTTTGAATCTTGCCGTCTTTGCGTAGGGTTAAAAGCATACGAAGCGAGTTTGATATTCTCCATTTATTTGAGTCACTTGTTGACATTAAAAAATAACCAAATCCCCCTAATCGACGTAACGGTAATACGAAGCTCAATATTGAATTTTTGACAATGCAATCGATAAAAATGTTGACAATCGATATGATACCGATCTAAACTTGGAATCAATGAGCTATTGATGGTCAAGAGACCGTAACAACTATAGACATATAGTGGTGGTTAGTCGACGACAAAAGCCAGACATGTTGAAGATGGAAGACCAAACCAAGATGCCACGGAAATATCAACGGATAGTTAAGCCCAGAGGCATTTGAGGAGCTGGTAACTGTTTATGGATAAGCATTATACATGATCGATGGAAATGATTATGAAGCCCAAAACCATGGGATGCCATTGTAATTGGCAATTTGAATGTCACTGTTAATAAGCAGGAATTACTGTAGAGGGTATGCAATCGTCAACACTTGTATATCTTTTCAATTCCAGCTTATTGATTTATTAATTAATCAATTCCCTAAACTTGCACTTGTATTACTTCCTCTCTGGATCGCTGCTGAATCCAGTTTAGTAAAAATCAAAGATAAACTTTTGATGAAGGGTGTGGACCAATTTCAACCAAACACCACCAAACAAATTTTGGATCACATTTTAATCCTCGAGGGTGAGTTTCACTGAGAAAAGAATTACATTTACTTCCAACCTGAATCGGAGCCATCTTAATCTCTCGGCAAGGGTGACATTTTTCAATAAGTGTATCAACAACTTAAATACGATCCTAATTTGCCAAGTAAGGGTAGAGTTAGCTCCAGTGAGCATCGGAGGAATAACAATTCTTTTTTAAGAAGATCACCCCTATTTTTTTTAATTTCACTTTACTAGGAAAATTCTATATTTTCAATAGTATACACATTAATCTCGTGGATAATATAAAATGCTAGACAAAATTCCAATCTGATCGTCCAAATATTGACGTATTTGGATATGGAAAAACTAATTACTTATTTCCTATTTAGGAATTTCTTTTTCCTTTTCCAAGCTTCCTTTCCTTTAGGACCTTTATCAATAGCTTTTCTAGGTCCATCATTACGCTATATTTGTCAAGTTTGGAATCGTAAAAGTTTCAAGTTTCCATTGTCTCGTTTCAATTTATTTGTTGGATTATAGGTAGGAGATGCCTGTCTCCATAAAAGAATTGTTCTTCTTTTTTGGGTACCCTTTAGGTCTTGTGGTTTTCAAGAACACATCTCAAAACGGAGACGTACCCTAAAAGCAATGCAGCTTCTGACCGACTCTAACATGTTGAGGTTATAAGTCAATAGCGTGATAAGGTACAATTGGGATGCGGAATTTGTACGCTCCAAATGATATTAACAAAGTATGAGTATCTTAAGGATCGTTTCCAACTTTTCAATCAACTCTATATACCAATCAATCTAAGATCAAAGGTAATGGATACAAGTTGCGACTAACTCGAATCTCACATTTTGAACTCATGCAATATAGAAGGGGAAAAACGTGTAGAGTGACGTTGGGCAATGTGTGTAGTCATTTGATGGGATATATATTTTTACGTTAACATTACAAATTTTTAAATATTTTTTATTTTAATTGGGTTTCTTCAATTATAAGATAAACAAAGTCTCCTCATAAATAAAAAAAAAAAAAAAGTACAACAATAAAAATTACCTCAAAATTCAAGCAAGCATAGGTTTTATTTGTTTCGCAAAAATAAATAATTTAAATTTAAAAAAATCATCCGTAGCACTTACAAAATACAAATTTATTGTTCACGAAAATGTTGAGACATATATTCTTACCAATAATAAAAAAATTTCTTAATCAACAGATTCAATCAATATAAATTATCATTTTTAGAAAAATATGTTTCCAATTATTCATTTTTTTTGAAATAAACAACATCTAAAGCGACTTATACTTGGGCTCAAAGGCCTTGTTGGATTTATCGCCGTGGCCAAACACCATTACAATTTCTAAAACTAAGCAGTGATTTGGAATGTCCTAAAAACTAGCGGTGTTCAAAATTTTAGTTTAAAGTACATTCCTACTCTAATCCTAAAAAGTCATGGAAAACCACAAAATTCAAAACCAAAACCCCCGCACACACACACGCGAAAGGAATCCCGCTCATGATGCCAAACGCAAAATCAAAATATCAAATCATCCTAAAAGCATGTCTTTCCGCCGAGACATTTGGCGCTTCGTCAATTTCCATACCCAATCGTCGCTCGAGCAATTCTCCTTTTCTTACCCCTTGCCTTTCCTCCCCTGCGCCTCCCGCGCCGTGCGCTCATCAAGGAACGTTTTTTTTTTTTTTAACTTGAGCGGCCTCGCGACCCGGCAGCGCTCTTCCGTTCGATCCAGCATATCCATACACAACCGCCCCGAGATGACTGGAAGATGACGACGATGCCCGATTCACGTCAGTCGATCGATCTGCAGAAACATCTGTCAGCAACTGTCTCCTCGTCTTTGCTTTTGAAGAGGCGGGATTACTGCTCTCCTCCCCAGCTTAAGGTCTAAAAGACCGCCGGGGACAAGAAAGGTAAAAAAAAACTTCAAAGCGCCACGAAGAAAATATCCGGACGACGACTTTGAGATCCCACTCTGTCTCTCTCTCTCTCTCTCTCTCTCTTCCTCCGTGGGCAACAAAAGGAACGGCGCGCCCGATGTTTTCACCAGCATAACAGAGAAGCGAACGAAAAAACTCTGCACGGCTCGCAAGACCCGATTTTTCTCGCCGTCCCTCCCTCTCTCCCCCGCTCCGAGCCAACCCATTTTCTCCCTGCTCGTTCTCTCCGACCGTCTCTTCTTCCTTCGCTCGTCCGGACCCAATTCAAGAACCGCCGCCCCCGCCCCCGCCACTCCTTCGTTTCGTTTCGTTTCGTTTCGATTTTCGTTTCGACCCAGAAGCATGAATTCTCCAAAATGACCCGCCCCCGCCACCCCCGGACCCGGAACCCCGATCCAGAGGAAGACTCCAAGCCCACGACCTCGTCGTCGTCCGGCGGCGGCGGGGGAACCGCCATGAGGGTCATCGTCCCCCTGCAGGGGGTGGTCCAGGGGAGGGGCGGCCTCGTGCTCGGCTCCGTCATACCCTGCGCCCTCTTCTACTTCCTCCAGCTCTACCTCAAGAGGAACAGGTCCCGGGAGGAGCATCCGCAGCCGCCGCCGTCCCCTTCGTCGTCTGCGGAGCACCTGCCGGAGGTGCCCGGGCTGCAGAGGACCCTTTCCCGGGCCCACCTCTCGCCCCGGGGTCCGGGCGGGCCGGCTCACGTGTCGGGCCGGGTGAACGCGATTCTGAGGAGTGGGGATTCGCCGGATATCGTTGGGGAGAAAAAGTATTTGGAAGATGCCTATGATAAGAGGAGTAATCCAGATGGGGTTATTCAGCTTGGTTTGGCTGAGAACAAGGTGGGATTTTTTGCCCTGTTTTCTTATGTTGGATGATTTTTTCTTGTTGTTTTGATTTTGGTTGAGTTTATTTTATGACTTCTTGTTTGTGGTATTCTGATGGGTGCAGGTGGGTTTGGATTTGGTTCGGAATTGGCTGGTGGAGAATGGGAGGGAGGCAATGCTGGGGGATGAGTTGAGCATCAGTGGAATTACAAATTACCAGCCTTTTGATGGATTGATGGAGTTGAAAGTTGTAAGATGCTTCAAGTTCGTGTTCGCAGTGTACTGTCTATGTGTGTTGTATTCGTATTGCGGAGTTTGACGGTGTGTTGTGTTAATTTGTTGATTATGATGTGCATTCATGTGAAATGAAGTCGATGGAGCTGTTTAGATGGTCATTAATCGTGGAGATATTTCTCTGTCTTGGTTCATGTGATTGACAATTGGAGATGCACCCTAGTATCCTGAATACCAAGTTGAGGGCGAGAAGTTAGGTGGTCCCGGTGACACCCAAATTTGCAAATACCCACCTTTCAAATTCCGCCCTTTACCATGAATTTTTCCTGTCGTTACTGTGTTTTGCGACCAAATTATACAGCACTTCCATATGGCAGGCTGTAAATGGTGTATATGTCCATGTGCGTGCAGTGCATGCTGAAGTTCATGTGCGTGCATTTATCGTGCATCTCCGAGCTAAGAAGAGGATTATGAGCCAATCTCCCTGTTAGCTAATCTTGCTGCTGATTCTGGGACTTGTCATTGATGTTTGAGTTAATCTCTAGTTATTCATGCTATAATCAAACTTGATTAATTTGTTGACTCCTCCTTCATGCTTGAGATCCATTGCTTATTTATACAACGGCACAGATGCAAGTACTAATGACACACATTGCATTGGGCACTCCCACTCCTGCCTTATTTGGATGGATCCCTCATCTTTTTCCCCGTGAATCAGTATCTGGATTAATTACTGAGTTATTTGAAGTAGATATTCACTCTCATAGTTCATATCATTCTATTCTCCTCTGCATTTTGTGCAATTTCTCCTTTGATTGAATTTTTCCATTTTATCAGCATCATCTTACTGATTATGTAGGCCATGGCGGAATTCATGTCCCAAGCTATTGAAGGAGCAGTGTCCTTTGACCCGTCACAAATTGTGTTGATGACAGGTGCAAGCGCTGCTATTGAGATGCTTAGCTTCTGCATAGCGGATGCTGGAAATGCATTCTTAGTCCCAACTCCATATTATCCCAGGTAATAATAGTTGCAGATATTCTATTTATATATTCAGATGTGTGTGAGAAGCTAAATTTGAAATCCACATGCAGTTTTGACTGTGATTTGAAATGGCGAAGTGGAGTGGAGATAATACCAGTCCCTTGTCGTAGTGCTGATGGCTTCAGTTTAAATTTTACTGCTCTTGATCGCGCCTTCAGCCAGGCAAAGAAGCGTGGGGTAAAGGTTCGTGGGATTATAATCTCAAATCCATCAGATCCTGTTGGGAGTCTGCCAAACCGTGAGACTCTTTATAACCTTCTGGATTTTGCCACCGAAAAGAACATGCACATAATCTGTAATGAAGTATTTGTTGGTTCGACTCATGGTGAGGGGTTTTTGAGTATGGCCGAAGTTGCTGATTCAGAAGACTTTGATCGGAGCAGAGTTCATATCGTTTACCGTTTGTCAGAGGACCTTTCTCTAATAGGATTTAATGTGGGTGTCATTTACTCCTTCAACCAAAATGTTGTGGCTGCTGCTAAGAAATTGGCGCGGTTCTCTTCAATTTCATCTCCGACCCAGCGCATGCTTGTCTCTCTGCTTTCTGACACTAGATTTATGCAAAATTTCATCAGGATCAGCAGAGAGAAGCTTGGAAAAATGTACATGGAGTTCACTGGGAAATTAAGGCAATTAGGAATCGAATGTGTGAAAGGTAGTGGGGGTTCCTACTGCTGGGCTGACATGAGCGGGTTGATTCGATCATACAGTGAGAAAGGAGAGTTGGAGCTTTGGGATAAATTGTTGAATACAGCAAAGATTAATGTCACTCCTGGATCCATTTGTCACTGTATTGAACCTGGATGGTTCCGGTTTTGTTTCACTGCATTGACCGAGGAAGACATTCCTCTAGTCATGAAGCGGCTTCAAAAAGTTACTGAAACTTGTAAATCTCGTAGTTGAAAATTTGTTATCGATTTCAATCTACAGAAGTGGGTCACCTGTGGATAATTTGAAGGGGTAAAGTTAGCCTCCAGTTTGAATTATCATGGATGAAGAAGACTCGAATCACCCTAAAATTTCAAGTCCAAGTATCAAGTAAGAAATCATGTGGGTAACTTCTTCGGTTGGATTTGGCTACTTCTGGTCATATTTATGCCTGTTGATCTCTGCCCTAAAACTGAACAGCAGCAGTTCTTGGCTTGGATCCGGAGGCGACTCTGATGGAATTTCTTTGTCAATTTTGGTCTCTTAGTCGATATGCATTGGCTTCAATATTGTTTTTTTATGGCCTTTTGTAATGGTCCTCTTGGATTTAAAATGTCTAGTGCAGTTTCCAAAAGTGAACGGATAATGCTGGTAAATAGGAATTTTTCATTAGATTGTTGAAGCTTCCTTTTGAGATATGGTTGTAGCCAATTCCTTTGCCTTTTGTTCTTATTGTTGTAAAGGTGTCCATCATTAGGTGCAAAAAGTGTTCAAATAGATTTGAATGGGCATCACCAGTGAAAGTTGGAGATGGAACTGCTTTTAAGCATTTCTTTCAATGATGACACAGGTGAAAAGGTGTCGTGTCCTTCTTGGATTTCCAAATTTGGGCCCCTTGGTCCTTGTATTCTGTTTCTGCAAATACTTTATTTTGCTGAGGGTGGGTTGATAATTAATTGCCCTTATAAGTTGTACAATTCACTCTGTATTTTGCCAAATTATTCTGATGACCTTGAGGACAGAGCCATAATGAGTATGATGAAACGCATTGTCTGTAAAACGATGAAGGGAGAAACTTTTAAACAATGTATACAAATGATGGACGCAAGTGAAAGCCATGGTTCCATGCGATTTACTAGGGACTTTTAACGAGTGGCAAAATGTAGAAGAGGCTGTGATACCTGATCCTGCGACTTAAAAAATTGTCACTGTTCCGTTGTTGTATCTCAGACATTGCCGTACATTCCCTGACTTCCCAACTTGAAACAATGAGATGGGAAAAGAAAGAATGATTTTATTTTCAGAAAATTACAAAGGTCAATGAACATTTTCGGACTGATGATCTAGAAAGAATACAAAAGAATTTTCTTGTTCTGTTCCATTGAATTCTCTGTAAACAATTCCCAACCCCATGTTTCCTTTGCACAAACGAAAAAACCGTCTTGGCTAGGCTATGCACTACCATGTCTGTACTCTGAAAAGCCCCCAAAATGAATCCCACTGTCAGGACAAGTTGCATCACTAGGATTCAGGTCCAGACCTAATAGACTCAAGAACCTGAACAACTTCAGCCATGCTCGGCCTTCGCATCGGAGTCTCAGATGTACAAATCAAACCCAACTTCATCACCTGTATCAGCTCGTTCTCCACAAGTCCTCTCAAATTCCTGTCGAAGCAATCCGAGGCAGTTCCTCTGTCCAGTAACTGTCGCACGTATTCACAGAGAACAACCACCTCATTTGCCACTGGTCTCTCGACCGGTCTCCGGCCCGTCACCAGCTCCAAAAGAATCACTCCAAAGCTATAAACATCACATTTCTCGCTCGCCCTCAAACTCTGAGCCAACTCAGGTGCCACATACCCAACTGCATTGTGGGATTTAGTCAGACCATAATTATCCAAAATGGGAAGCAGTTTCCCCAAACCATAATCGGACAATTTGGCCTCGTATCTATCGTCTAATAATATGTTTCGTGATTTTATGTTGAGGTGAAGAATAGGTGGCTGGCAATCATGGTGGAGGTAAGCTAGAGCTCTCGCTGTACCAAGGGCAATCCGGAACCTTCTAGACCAATACAATTCAGGGTTACCACCGCCTGTGCTCGTTCCGGCATAAGAAAACTCGTGCAAACTGTCATACAGATTCCCATTGACTATAAACTCGGTCAAGATTAAGTGCATCGTCGATGACCAGTAGTATCCTTGCAAAGCAACCAAATTTGGGTGCCGCAGATTCCCCAGGCGTCCAATTTCTTGCTCGAATTCATCTTGGTTCCTAATCCTCCCTAGTGTCTCAAGCTTCTTGACTGCAATAGAGATCCCGCCTTCAAAATCACTCCTATAAACTGTGCCAATCGAGCCGCCGCCTATCAGACAGTCCTTATCAAGCAAAGCCTTGGTCCCTGCCTCCCAGTCTTCATACTTTGACGGCAGACTTTTGCTAAACAAAACCAACTTTCCAATTATCACATTCGAATCAGTTGAACCTAACGGAGTGCTCTCAACAATTTCCACCTCACCATCTGTTTTTCTTTGTCGAGCCCGGATGTTCATGACAGTAACCACACAGACACCAGTAAGGATCACTGCAGCCGCAACAATAGCCACAATCACTGAAGCAGTTATCTTTTTTGTCTCCCGTGGAGCAGGGGTAAGTGAGCAAGACGTTTCCAAAGGGGCGCCGCAGAGCCCTGGATTGTTGGAAAATGCAGATGGACCAAATGCCTGGAGGATTGTGCTAGCAGGGATGACACCAGAGAGGTGGTTGAAGGAGACATTGAAGTGTGTTAAACTTGCCAGATTCCCAAGGGACGTGGGTATGGATCCAGAAAGCGAATTATTTGACAGATCGAGAATCTGGAGTCTCGAGATGTTCCCCAGTGTTGGTGGAATGCTTCCATCTATTTTATTTTGATGAAGATCAAGGACTTTCAGGTATGTCATGTTGTATAGATTTTGAGGGATTTCACCATCCAATGCATTACCAGAAAGATCCCTGCAGTCACAACCCAGAAATTACTCCTTATAAATTTCAGAGTTAAAAATTGTTCACATATTATCAGAAGCAATTGAGTTTTGGGGACTCACAGCTCGAGAAGGAATCGACAATTGCTTATGCTCATGGGTATTTCACCAATGAGGTTGAGATTCTGCAAGTCCAAGATCTGTAGTTGCTCAATGCCTCCAATCTCCACAGGGATTGTTCCATCTAGCAGATTATTGCCCAATCTAATCACTAAAAGGTTCTTTAGACTGCCAAGTTCAGTCGGAACACCACCGCTCAACCTGTTGGACCCCAGGTCCAAAACCCTCAAGCTGCTGCATTTGGCAATGCTCGAAGATATGTCACCACCCAAGTAGTTCCCTGAGGCATCCAAGATCTCTAGGTTTTCACCGCATGACGTAATGTTAGGAATCTCCCCATGAAAAGCATTGTATGATATGTTAAAGTGAGAAATGTTCTTCAACTCGAGAACCCCAAAAGGAGCTGACCCAGTAAAGTTGTTGCTACCAAGATCCAAATGATTCAAACTCTGGCATTGTGATATCTGCTCTTGCACACTCCCAGTCAGACCATTGTAACTCACAGACACGAAATTTAAGCTCGGAATGTTGCAAATTTGGGAAGGAATTCCTCCCCTAAGATAGTTGTGAGAAAAATCGAACCCCTCAAGGTTCAAGCAGTTCGCGATTGACTCAGGTATCGAGCCAGAAAGAGTATTATGAGACAGAGAAACAAATCGGGTCTTGTAACAATAAGTGAACAAAGCAACTGGAATCTCTCCATTGTAACCATTTTTGGACAAATCAAGAAACCTAATGTTTGGCAAGCTACCTAGAAACTCTGGTATTAAGCCAGACAAAGCGTTAGAGCTGAAATTGATCTTCCACAATGACTCAAGAAGCTCATACTCTTCTGGGATGTTCCCAGAGAAGCGATTCCCAAACAATGTCAAAATCCTCAATGACTTCAAACCAGATAGAGCAGGAGACAACACACCTGCGAGGCTGGTGTTCCACAGGACTATCCTCTCCACGTACCCATCTGCATTGCAAGTAACACCCCCGAAATCACAGGCATTGGCGCTGGGGACCCAAGTGGCCAAGAAGTCGTACGGGTCCGCCGTGATGTTGCCCTTAAACTGGAGCAAGATCTCCTTCTCAGTCACCGGCGACACCCCGCATATGATGCAGAGAAAGCAAGGGATCACGAGCGCGAGAGCATGAGGGAGAGGGCGTTGACCGAGGCTTCTCATGCTCGAAATCCCGATGACGAATTCGCCGGATCTAACCGTTTGGCATGATGGGTAGTTGATTCAGCTCACCAAGAGGGAGCGGGACAGAAGGATTCGGCAATCCCGGCAGCTCTCGCTCCAGCGGCAGAGTTGAAGACGCGAACTTTCAAGAATGAGAAATGCCGCATCTTGCTGATCGTCAAGTGAAAGCAAGAGCAAAGCAAGAGCACTCTCTCACTCACACTCCGATCTGATAAAGGAGGCTATCATTGACCGAGCACATTCATGCGCAGGCAGCAATTAATGGGAAATCCCAGCGAAGAAGCATCGATTCGGGCGATCCTCTCTGTGTCAAGCCCAAGAATGATGAAGGTCTTCTGTTGTCTGGGGTTCAATCAAAAGCAGAAGTTTCCTAAATTTAACAGAGTTATAGAGAGAGAGGGGGAGAGAGAGAGAGAGTCATGCAAAGAAAGTGGTAGCTGCAGTAAGTGACACGGGCTTCGCTGGAAAGGGCAGGAAGAGGGAGGAGAGAGGCTTTGAAATTTAATAAATGCGCAATTTTTGTAGTTTAAGGAAGACAGATCTCTTACTAATCTAATCTAACCTAACCTTACTCAATGTAATACCAACAAAAAATTATGATAAGAAATGTACTTTTGAATATCACCTGCTTAATTAGCTCTGTCTCTCAAGCTTCACTTCATATTTTTGTGTTTAAAATTGCAACCAACTGGGGAGGAAGCACGTTGATCGTGCATGTGCAGCTTCATCTCTCCCTCTCTCTCACAAACCAACAATAAAAGATGGAACCTTGCATTGAAAATTTAAAGAAAGGCGCAGACCCATCTTTGGTTTTGTCTCTTGTCTCCTCTTCTCTCATATTGAATTGAATTAAATCGGCAAAGGGGTCTAAAGAGGGACCTTATAATTTGTTCTTTGTTGTGTCTGTGTGTGCGTGAGAGAGAGAGAGAGAGAGAGAGAGAGATAGAGAGAGATAGAGAGAGGGCATTTATTCTTCCCCACCAACCACGCCTGCTCCACCATCATCACCGCCACGCCATCATCTCTTGAACCCGCACAAACACCGCAGACTAAACTATCAGCCGAAATGGTAAAGCTTTTCCATTTGCTTCGCTTCTTGTTTCATGTGCGGAATAGTCGCAGCAGGAACAGCGACTTCAAAAGAAGAGAAAGATGAACAGAAAAAGAAAAGAGACAACGAGAGAGAGAGAGATTTGTGGGGGGGTTTCATTTTGTTCTCTCTTTTGCACTGTGAAGATTGTGAATAGACAGTTCCTTTTCCCCGGTCTTCCAGCCGTTGGATGGAGACCTTCTTGAGGGGACAATTCAATTGGTTGGTATCGTTTACCAAGTTGTTTATATAGGCAAATTAGTATTACGTTCGAGGAAGAAGTAGGTGAGACGTGCCGTTCATCCAGATGAATAAACAATTCAGGGGCGAGACTGATTTCTTAAACGGGCAGATATGCACTCTTACTCTTCGCCTCAGGCGGATCTTCTCATGCTAAGGTAGCTACAGAACCGGGCGGCCGAGTCCCAGCCGTGCCGCATGGGAACTTGTTCCGGCAAACTTTTGAGCATGATGCCATGGTTTGACATCGTGATGATAATAATCTATAAGATGACTTTTACTCAGTCTACATTTCTTTCTTCTTGGTTTTCTCTCGTCTGCTGAAAAGCTTTTCCTTCAAGTGAAAGCTTCGCTTCTGGTGCTCGTCGTGCACGTTCTGCTTCTTCATGATTTGGTTTTGTCAGGTAGCATTTGACCAAAGTAAAGGGGAACAGAAGATTCAATGGTCAGGAAAATTACAATAGGAAAATGACCATGTGATCCCACCCTGGCTTCAACTCCCCCACCTTCCTCACTCCCCACAACCACAAAATGAATAAATGAATAGACAAAAACGAAATGAGATCAGAAGCCGAAAAGGTGTCCATGGCATTGAAAGCATTCAAAGAGATTTCATTTTCAGCTTATTGAACGCTCTGCATATGCCCTTTGCCTTAAATGGGTTCCTGGTCCGCGCCCCAAAAAATAAAGCAATAATTAAGCAGAGCCCTTTCTGTGGATGCACCAAATTCATATAAATTCAGCAGTGAATAGTTAATTTAGCAGCGAAAGAGTTGTCCAAAGCAGTGTGGTCCTCACTCGCAGTGACACGTGCCTGTCTGTCTTTGATGTTGTCCCTTGATGCGTTCCTACCATTGTTGCTTGCCCCATTTTCCACGTCAAAGACGGCACTTTGGGCATTCCACACCAGCTAAAGGAGAGAAACATATTAATTTGTGAGAGGAGAGGAAAGATGAGGAATTAAATTCAGTCCCCCGCTTGCATGAACCGGGCCGTTTGTTGATGATCGTATGAGATTTTCACGTTGGATGAATCATGCTATTTGGCGGTGGTGATTGAGCCAGTCCATGATGAGTCTGGTCTAACCCCGATCGAATACGACGGCGAGAACCCGTGATGCCTGAGTACAAAGAGGGCCAGCGCTAAGACAATATTGAAACATGGCGGTTGGGTAGGTAGACGCCCCTGTTTTGCTTTGCTCTTTCTGCAGTTTGCCCTGTAATAAACTCGCCCACTTTCGTTTGTTCTTGTCTTGAAAAGGGAATCTCTCTCTCTCTCTCTCTCTCTCTCGCCCAGACACGCACGTGAAGCTTATCAATCGTTCTTCGGAAATATCTCAAACGAGGTTAAAGGCCATCTCAGTTGGTATCTTAGCAAAGCCATTATGAACAAACAAGACGAACAGATGATCAAATTATCACTCAAAACTCTCCTCTGACTAAATTAATCGAGTGTAGATTCATCTAGAATCCCGCACACCTCGCTACGGACGGAACAGGGGTACCGATACAAGACCATAAGCCTATCTGAACGAACGTGGAAAAATTCGCGCCGTAAGTGGTTAGTCGGGTACTTCGGTTGAGATTTTCCAACATGATAGCAAACGGATCCATCCTTAGTCGCGGCCTCTCTCGCTGAACGTCTACATTTGACCGGATGAGCTGCTCTTGACATTGATTGATCCGATGATGCTTTCACACGTTACGCCCTCTCTTACCTGTCGCCTCCGTTGCTTGCTAACCACTTCACCATTTTCACATGATCCCAAGCTGGTAGCGGGATGTCATGCGGAAATCCATCCGGCTGTCGGCCCACCGTGTCAATCCCATATTGGCTGAATGCACAATCCTTTTCAAGGCCCAGTCCAGCTTCCATATGCATTTTAACTTTTAAGTGAGATCTTGACAGGGTAACAGACCATACTGAATTCGTTTTTTTATTTATTTAAAAAAAAAAAACTCGAATTTGACACAATACGGAGGTAACTTTAACTGATTCGAAAAAATTGATAAAAACTTGACCTAGATTGATCTAATCTAATTTGTCTTGGCAAAACTAGTCATTGAATATGAAATCGTGTAGTTATGCCACGTCATCATGCATGTTGTGTATCAATCTATGAAATAGCCCCAAATCACATGATGTGGCACCACATGAATATAAACTAATGACTCAAAAATATTAATGTCATATTTACAAAGCTGAAGTTAACATTTTTATTAAGTTACTTACCGAAATAAATAATTATCTACGCATTCTCCATTGGATTATCTATATCACGACTACGAATATAAAAGCAAGTTTTGTGCAACAACAATGTCAGATTGATCATATAAGCAAGTTCCATATAAATATTTAGACTCACGGATCAAGTAGCTAGCATATGTTGTACTTATAATTTTGAGTAGGAGGTTGAAATTAATTTATCATAGTAGAGCCCAACCAAAATTGGAGCTATGGATCTGCTATATAGATCCATCTTTGAACGTATTACTTGGACCCAAAAAAGAAGAAAAAGAGGGACGCATATGCTCGAGCACTCGAACTCAAAAGAGGAGGCAGCTCGCCGTGGCGGTGCATCACCGCCGCCGGCAACATTGAACAAGCAAATGATCTCCCCAGCAACATCGCTAATGGTGACAGCTCTAAGCCACGACAGCAGCCCCAACGTAGCCATTGCATTTATTTTCCCGTCTCCCTCTATCTCCTAGGCGGCAGCCAACCTTCAAAACCGCCATCGACACAAATGGTAACCTTCAGAACCGCCGTCGACACAAACGGTGCTCGACACTTGCGTTCACCGCCTTGAAGTCGCCGGCTGTGGCAAACAAGGGGAAACCAAGAAAGCACCGGCATCACAGCAGCCTTGAATCAACATCGTAGATATGCATCATTGCGGATGGTATCTCAACCGAAGCAGATTTTATGTAATATGTTAATTTAATTTTGACGTATTTTTCAATTTTCCGTTTGTTTAATTTTCCGCCATGTTTTTATTGATTCCCGACTGTTTAATTTATTAACGTTAGCAGATCTTTTTCTCTTTTTTTTTTTCTTTTTTAAACTTCCATATTTGCTGATGTCTAAGTAATACATTTAATATTTAAGTTATTTAAGTGAATTTGAGCTCAACGATCAGGCCGGGTACTGAGTTATCTAAATTGCATCAGATAAAAAAAAAATTGACTAATAAGAGTTAAATGAATCTATTTGGATCAAACCCGATTAACCCGATTACGATCCATCAAAACGTTGCCACCTCTACTAATAGATTCGAGTTTCTTTATATTTATACAAAAAGTACCTGATAATCGTCGGGTTTCATAGTGAAAATTCAAATGCACAAACACCCAAAACAGAACATCTGAAACTATGACCCACCACATGGCCGGCTTTCCTATTTCCCCTAATCATCCTCTAATGATAAGAATAGAGATACGGCTCACGGCCAAAAGGCAACTATCCGTACGAATTTGCCCGTTAAAAGAAAGCACACGGTAAACCACAAGAATTTCCAAGTCAATCTGATTGATATTCGTATATACAGACAAGAATCTGCACGAATTGGCTTGTAACTTCTAAAACAGATTCAACCCCTATACAGCTTATAATAAAGAAACCTGCTTACCCAAAGGATGAGGCCTTATATGGTAATAGGGAAGATCAGGTTCTCGCCGTATCCGTGTTGTTTCAGAGTATCGAAATGATTCAAATCTTGTAACATGAAAAGTTCCCCCTATGCTCAATCCAGAAAGTAGAATCATGTTAGATACCAGTCTTGACTCCCAAACGTCACCGATACTCAAACGCCATTTACACTAAGAATTGACTTCACCACAGACTGAAGTTCCAAAATAAATGAACCTCATCCTGCAGTGTATTGCAATCAGAGGTGCCACCTTAAGCGTACTCTGAGCGCAAATCTTTACATTTCAACCCAGTGCAGGAGCCATCTCATTCTAGTAATGGCTCCCCTTCCATCTGAATTGTTTTGAGTTGCCTTTTCGCATACACAGTGAAAATAATCGTAGTAGCAACTGTCCCCAAGAAGCCAAGCACATTAAAGACTATCTGGGGAGCAGATAGTGAGTGCTGATCGTGAGAAGCGTCAGCGAGAGTTTTTATCAGAATTCCCCTGCAGCCAAAGTTATATCCATAACTTGGACAGATAAAATAAATACAAAGAGGATAGGTTTCTCCATGCTTCAAATTTAAGGCAATCCAGAAGAATCTGAGGCACTACATGTAAGGAGCATACTAGAAACAAGCACATGCAGACAGTTAAGCTCAAAGTATTCCCTTAACCCAAGTTTAATCATTATCTTTTGTTCACCACTGCATAATATACTGAAAAGCACCAAGTGATATAAAAGATAGATTTAGTTTGAAGTGGAAAATCACTATATAAGGTTTATAAAGTCTGTAATGACAACAAACATGAAATTTTACAAGCACACATAAGGAACATATACTCCAAGTGGTAAAAATGTGCCTAAACAGTGTTTGAATACCCTCATAACTCGTGTAAGACATGTCTGTGAGTGTCAATGCATGTGTGTGCGTGTGAGTGTGTGCGTGGGTGTGTGCGTGAGTGAGTGTGAGTAGGCGCACGCGCATGCGTGAGAGAGAGAGAGAGAGAGAGAGACAGAGAGAGAGATTACGTGTAAATTGCAATAAAAATTTCTGGCACGACACCGATCAGCGACCCAAGAATGTAGGGTAGGTATCTCACGTTCGTCGCCACAGCACAGTAGTTATATAAAATATAAGGGAATGGAGATATCCTGATCAAAATAACAGCTCGAAACTGGTCAAAACAATTTCCTCTGCCAGCTGACCTTATTAGGGAAGCTCTCTTTGGATGTTTTTCCAGCCAGTTCTGCATGGCAATGCAAGCTAATGTAAAACAAGAATGCAAGAACAAAGAAAATCTATGTGTCGTAACTCACATCACTTATGGTGTGTCCAAGTCTAATGAAGATACTTACTTGAATTTTATGGTGGAAGAGAGAGCCAACGAAATATGGAAGTGATACACCCACAATTACTCCTGACATAATCAGCAGGAATCCATAGCCATAGCCAAAAGTCATTCCAGCAACCCACCAGGAAGGCGTTGATGGTAAGAGCAGGGTGGGAAATATAGCCACAGAAGCAAAGACTAGAAGTGCAAGAACAGGAGTGCTAAAAGTTGTGGTCTCCCAGTTTATTATGGGGATAACTTCCTGCAAATGAAGCACATCACATTGAGAAAGGGCAGTGAAAACTGCTATACTGATTGACACAAAACTTGAGAACTCTCCAAGAGCTCTGTTAGGTTTTCCACCCTAGCCAACTCCAGAATGCACATTATTAGATCTACACTCACAGAATGTAGAACACTTGACAGGCAATTTACAGGTTTTAACTCATAAACAATACTGCATTTACAGTGCCACGATTACAACAATGATAGTCTTGGTACGTTACCCCTTTACATGACCAAACTCGAACATGCAGGAAACAAATAATGACTGATACAAATCGATACCAAATGCAACTTCACAAAGATGGTTATGAAGCTCCACAATGTCAGTTACATCAGATTGGACTAGAAACTGAGCAGTGACTATATGTTCAAGCAAAACGTTTAACCGCCAGCATTCTAAAAGAGGGGCTTCCTGGCATACACGTCAATTGGCAAGCTCAACTAAGCATTTTAATCCTGATAAAATAAAATTCCAATCAACCAAATAATGCATACCCGTACAAGAACAGAGACCAATAAACAAAAACAGCCACGTACTTTTGAGGCAAAACATTGCCTTCTATGTTCGATCAGATCACATGAAACTTAATCAAAAAATAAACATCGAAACACAAGTCCCACCACAGCTTATCATCGAATCTAACACACTAGCTCCCCAAAACCCACACTCAAACCCAACACAATAAATCAGGTAAACATCAAACCTCACCAAATATATGCATTAACATAAATAACCATCCAAAACACAAAGGGCAACAAAGTTATATATCCAACAACAGCGACAACAACGACAACAACCAACCTTGTCCATGAGAAACGGCCAGACCCATTTGATGCAAACCCCAGCCAACAACCCCAGGCAAGAAAACAGCAAGAACAGTTTCACCAAATACCACACCAGCCGCCTACAGCTTCTCCTCGGAGAAGGAGGCTCTCCCCCGGCTTCGCCGTTCCCCGGACGATCTCGCACCCCCAGGTCGTGATAATCCCCCTTGTTCCCCTCGCCCCCCTCTGCGACCCTTACCCTCAGCTCCGGAACCACCTCGGCTTCCTCATAGTAGGTCATCGAGTACCCAAGAAGGAAAACCCAGAAATAAAAATCGAAACTTTAAGGTACCCGATCGCCGAAATCGGCCCGCGGGTTCGAGGGTACCGCGGAAATTGGAGACGGACCCAGAATCCGAATGCGGGTCTCTTTCCGGGAGGGAGGAAACGTGCGGGCTTTCACAGAGAATTCTGCGCACGCATCGGGTCGGCAGCAGGAGGACCGGCGGATTAGAAGGTTAAATCAACGTTGGAGAGAGGGAGATGGAGAAGGGGAAACGCAAGGCGAACCTTCGAAGCTGAAGGCAAGCATTGATTAAAGCGAAGCCCAATCGCCAAAAGATTATGGCGTGAAAGCTTGGGTTTTTTTTTTTTTTTTTTTTTTTTATGCGCTTCCGTCTGCAAGAAAATTTATAATTCAGGAGCGTGTCTGTTCGAGCGATGAAATGGTGATGATGATGGACGATGATGGTCGAGACGATGATGAAGGGCAGGTTACGCGTGCGACGGACGGAGAGGATCGGGACACGTAGCGCGGGAGCGACAGGGTAGTGTCCGGTGTCGATGACTTTCGGGGGAAAAGGTTTTTGTCGTGACTTCGCCGTCACGGTGAGCATATGTTTATTTTCACTCGCTTCCCCCCGCGGCCCCGCCTTGTGTTTCTTGTTTATGTCGTTTTGGTCCCTATAGTTCCATATCCTATCTCTATCCGTCCATGATCTTAATTGTTGATGCGTTTCTAGATTGTACCTTTCAGATGCATATGATTGCCGCATGGATTGAAATCGCTTTTGGTCGAGATATTTGCTCGTGCGAATCAGAAAGAAAACGTTTCTTATACGAACAAGAGTGATCAGATATATATAAATCGATTCGAATCATTACAAATCAAATGAAAAAGACACAAAAATTCTAAATCTTTCAAGTATGCTTACAAAGTTTGACCGAGATATGATTCATTTGATGAACAATTGGACTACCAAAGTCCAATGGGCAAACTTTTTTCCTCTCAATAAGCTTGTTCGAAATAATTTGATTAAGATATACTCATCCATAAAATAAGTATTTGGTGCAAAAGAAAATTACTTCAAAAGTGGAATTCCAACGGCCAAAAACTTTAAGTGACAAAAGTGTACTTATCCTCCTTTTCATTTTGAGAAGAATCCTCATATGTTGAAGAAGGGCAATTTCGTCCACTTGAGTAAACCAATGAATGAGAAGTGCTATATTTTAAAGTGAAATAAAAGAAAAAGGGTAAAAAAAATTTCTCTTCATCACATTCCTCGTTTCTTTGTTTTATTCATTTTCCATATAAAAGTTGGAAGAATCTCTAACAATTTTTTTAAAGTACTTATAAAATATATATAGCCGAAAGGAATTTACACAGCATACACCTTTGATTGGAAAAAAGAGTAGGCATGACTCCGAATCAATGATAGATGAGATTGTATAAATTTTCTGTAGACCGGTGATATAAATATATATATATACACACACTCCATTTTTTCTTTTCTCTAAAAATTGAGAAGGGAAGGGGAAGAATAATTTTGCTGTCAAAGTAGGTAGGGAGAATCAGAATCTTTGCTTTTCCCCCCATTATGCAAAGCAATGATATAATGGCGTATGTCCATCTTTTTAATTTCATGGAATCATCCTTTTGGGCCTTAAATTTTGTGACAAACTTCTGGATAACACGACATTAAAAAAAAAAAAAAAAAAAACCACATAAAGACGCGTCATATCATTTTCACGAACGTGATTAACCAAATGGATTGACCAATAATGGGGCAATTATAGTTTTTCTATATCCTTTATTTTGGAATCATCTATAATTCAATTGACTAACTTTCAAATAACAATATCTTTAGAATCTCATAATGACGCAGAATTTTTTGCACATAAAGACTTTGCTCCAAGTGTAATCATTAAAAAAGACTTAACACATGGCATAAAAGTTACAAAGAAAGAAGAAGTAATGTTTGAACATATCTTCGACATTGGAAAATACGCAATTCTTTTTGCATTTCAATTTGAGAACTGAAATTGATTTCGAACCTATGAAAAACCCACTTGTTTATAATAGTTATAGAAAAAGGATTTGTTGACACCATAAAAATGACTAAAAGTCCCTAACCGTCAACTCAGATCAAAGGAGCCCAAGCAAGGTAAGATGAAAGAAAAATTGGCTGAGTATCGAAAACTGCAATTAATCTATTAGAAAATTAATTTAGCCGGCGGAAGATATAAATGGGAACAGTCAAGTCCAAGAGTAAAACGTGGATAAATGAAAGTTGATTCAAGTGACAAAAGGCCATGATTGACATAACCATCGATAAGATAAAGGAACCATCCAAATGATGGAGCCAACAATTTCAGACACTATTGTCGGAGAAATCTTCGCAAAAAGGAAAATTCATATCACTTTTGGGTGGTAGAGTCATGACGTTTGCGAGCAAAGCTCGGTGAAGTAGTGGAAGCATAACCTTCGAAGTGATAGAGTAGAGTTAGTCATTTGTGCATGAAAATGAAAAAAAAATAATGAAAATAAAAGAAGTCACCTCGATATTTTACAAAGATGATAGGGTTTAAATAAATTTTGAACCTAATTGGCACCTATACATTTTTGGGTTTTGTCATTCCAAACTCATTAAGAATTTATTTATTAAACATAGCTAACACATATGATGAATGACTAAGTCTATCAAATATGGATTAAGAAATGAGTTTATGATCCATTTTAATAGGTCTAACAAACGGTACAACTAACTTCATCACCCGTCACTAGCTCCTCCAAGCATATCACACAAACCCTACTCAAATCACCACACTCAGATATCACCTTATCCTCCTTAGATTGCTAATTCATATGTTCCGATAGAGCTCCTCTCAAGCTCATCCACCGGGGGATACGGGGTTCATATTTGGATAGCCGGCTCAAATGACCGAAGCAAGCACTCTCGTTCTCAGCAGTCACACCGCTGCCGCTCCTCTTCTAGTATGCGGGCCTCCTCTTGAGGAACATGTTGAGGAAGGTCAAACACCTTAGAGATGGATACCAAGATGTACTGCGCCCTACATCCCACGTGTTGACCGTGGCACATGCAACATTCGTTATCTTTGGAAATTATCTCGTTTTGAGTGCGTTCGGCTAGGGATGTGAAGCCTCCTGTGAGCGAATCACTCTACCGTAAACGATCCAAGGGGAAAGGACGCGGGAAATTGCGTAACGAGAAAGATATAATTTCCCAAGATGACGACTACTGAGAATTATTTGGAGACATCAAAGGATCACATCGATACATGTAGAAACATGTCAGCTAATAGTCATGCAAATATAACCAAAATCCGACCGAATCCATTGGGGAAAAGGCTTGAACCTTGTACTCGACAGGTGTGAGTGGCTGTTGTCACAATGGTCTCATTAGGCACCGAAAGAGGAATGGCGTAGCCGAGCCATGCTCGGAAAGCAAACCTGGAGGCTGGCCAATGCACCAAATACCCTCTGGAGCAGAATTATTAAAGGAATTTACTTCCCCAATGGGGACATATGGACAGCAAATAGGGGTCGAAGATCATCCTGGGGCTGGCAGGGAATCATACTTGGAAGAGAAACAATAAAAAACCACATGAAATGGTCGGTAGGGAGACGCGGCCTCAATTAACATTCGAAATGATAGATGGCTAAAACAGGGGATAATCGGAGGAACACATCAACCAGGAGAACCTACACTGGTGGCACATCTCATAAACCCAACAAACAGAGAATGGAACCAGCAACAAATATATCAGATGTTCGAGCCACATACAGTAGAGGAAATCCTAGCTATTCCTCTTAGCCCACAATAAAGAGCAAACACACTTACATGGACAGGAAATATATCAGGGCAGTACTCAGTAAAGAGCGGGTACAATAAAGCCACTATTCTCTCTAATAGCAAAGAAATAGATCGACCCTCTACCTCTTACCAAGCACCACGATCCTTATGGACAAATCTCTGGAGCCTACAAGTACTACCGAAAATACGCACCTTTCTCTAGAGCCTCTGCCAAAATGCCCTGCCCACAAAAGAAAACCTGTACAAACGAAACATCCAGTCAAACCCTTTATGTCCATTTTGTCATACGGGAGTAGAAACAACAGACATCTCTTTTTTTCTCGTGTAAATGGACTCGCCGGCTTTAGCGGGACCCGAGACTCACGTACATTCAACCTCGAAATCAATAAATAGAGCAGATCAATGGCTTTTTGAAGCATTTCAAGGGGCAAAATGGTTACCTAGCAAAGAGGTAACTGGAAATCTCCTCTGGCTTATCTGGAAAGCCAGGAACAACTACATTTTTCGAGGTCGACAGCCCAACCCTGCAGATCTGGTCAATCAGGCACACGAAAAGTATATATGGGTCGATCGAAAAGAAATGAAGAAGAATGCACACGAATCTACCTCTAGCACCGCATCGGTGGTCCCCGATAGCTCCAAGACCCACCTAACCAGAGCCGAGGCCGCTCCTCCTCCCAACCCTCAGATATGGCCGAAACAAAAGAGTCTGAGAGGGAAAGCGCCGTTGGCCTCCCCAGATCCGACCCCTGAAACAGCGTATGGAGCAGGAAGGAAGACGACAATTAGTAAAAATCAGCGATGGGTAAAGATCAAACCACAAACAGAGCACAGAACCTTCGCCGAGCCGTACCGAGCCATAGAAACAGCAAATCTTTCTCCAAGATATGCCGATCCCGAACAAAGAACACCAATCAATGAGATCTATGACAAAAAAAAAGAAGATGAAACAGAAACCCGAAATACAGCAAACCCGAGAGGAAGAAGAAGCCCCTGCTCGAGCTGTAATACGACGTCACGCCTCCTGGAAGCCACCGGCCGCACCAACCCTTAAGCTGAACGTAGATGCGACTTGGAACGAGGGCAAGTTTCTCGGATCAATAGCTGGAGTGGTGAGAGACGCCACAGGGAAAGTGCTCGAAGGCTTCGCTCTGGCTGCTAGGGTTTCATCAGCAGTTGAAGCCAAACTAGAAGCGATCCGGATGGGGCTTGCTTTTATATCCGTGTTTAGATCTCGCCACGTGGACGACCCAACGAAGTCTTCAGTTCGTGTGCAGATTGAAAGTGACTGTTCGGTCGTAGTAGCTTCTGTCTTGGGCCGGGCCACGCCAGCATGGGATACGGAAGTCACCATCCAAAAATGCAAAGATCAACTGGCCCAAACTGAAGATGTGTCACTGATTCAAGGCCCACGGGAGGCAAATGCAATAGCGGATTGGGTGGCGCGTCAACACAAAAAACGTAATCTTCCTCTCTTTTGGTGGCTCACTCCCCCTACCCCTTTATTTTCTATACTATGCTCCGACCTTCATGGGGTCGTCTTTTGTAAGCGTTGACTTATGCCTATCAATATATATTATCCTTCGACCAAAAAAAAAAAAAAAAAAAAAAAGGTATGTTGAACTTATTTTTGGAGTGGCATTATATGTATCCGAAGGAGATGGTGATAATGTCCTTTATAGAACTACACTAATGTCCCTTGCGTCCTAGTTTACTACACCTATTTAGGAAAGATTTGCTAGCGAGAGTTTGAATATATCTATTTCCTAGTTTGTAATGAACAAAACTTAGTGAATTGATCAGAACAAAGCTACGGTAAGATAACCAACCTTGGTGACGTTTATCTCAATTTATAATTTGAAATCTCGTATACTCCTTTCAATTGCCTAATTTCCTTTACATTTATTCGCCCCAATTAAAGCCCCTAATCCATGACTTTGCAATTTTCTTTCTTAAAATAGTTGAAATTATAAATAGTTACAATTTTCTTTTTGCCATTAGGCATACCACAAAAGGTGCACGTGACTCGCTAGACCAATTGTTGATCGACAAGTGTATTGCTATTCGACAGATAGAAAAAAAGTTAGAAAAGGAAAAGGGCATCGAAGTTCAAATTTTAAGGGGCACAACTATAAGAATGAGAAAGATATAATCTATATGGATAGTCATGAATAAATACTAAATTGACCTTTAGATTTCTAGATACTATAAAAGGAAACAAAAACTAATATTAATAAATAGATATAATGTATAATGTTCTTTTTAGTACGCGAAAGTTGATTCTCGACATGTTAAACCTTGGACTCATGAATGCTTCAATAGCTTTGTGGCCCACACACAAACTCGAGATAATAACCATAAAAAGTCTTGAAGGCAGCTATATTATAAGACACGATCGGTATCGATGTCTATAATTTTTGCGATGTTTTTTAATTTTTGATTTTTTTTTGTTTTCCTCTTATTTTCTTTTTGTTTTCCCTTTTTCCTAGGCAATGGCTAGCAACCGGCCATAGGCTCGCACCAGATCCACATGCACAAGCTCATCCCTTAACCACTAATTATGTCAATCTAGTCGAGTTAATTAGTGTGAGAATTATGAATTTCAATAGTATATAGAACGAATGGTGCCGTTTTCCTATCTTGTCAAAACACTTGAGAAGTCATAAAGCATGATGCTATTGCTCTCCAACAACGTGGTCATTCCTTCATCAATCAGCCCAAGTATTTTTTTCTCATGGACGAAGCATGATGGTACAAGCATAAGAAATTATCAGTGCATACAATGGAGTCAATCGAAAGGAAAATAGACAATCAAGAAGCGAGCGAGGGTAAGTCGTGTCTGCATGTGGGACAAGTATGCGCAATCTCTAGCCACTTCTCGATGCAACTGCTGTGGAACTCGTGCGAGCAACCCATGCGGCTCACCTCGTCGCCCACCTCCGGCTCCTCCAGGCAGATCGCGCAGACCTCTCTCCGATCGCGGCGCTTCACTATCACCGCCTTCTCCACGCTTCCGATCGCTGACTCCGACGCCCCCTCGAACCTCCGGAGCATCTCGTAGATTTAGCGTCGCGGACTCACATCCATAAGCCTCCAATGAACTTGGCGACGGTGAACTTGGCGGGGGACTCGGTGGGGCGAACTTGGCAATAGCGAACTTGTCTACAAATATTTTTTACTTGTAACTAATAGGGGTGATCGGGTCCAGGGTGGGTAGGGTCTACACCTGGACCCTGTTCCCGACCCTATTATAACCGGTTCTCTTTTTTTGGACCCTATTCCCGACCCTGTTTACATTGGACCATGTTCCCGACCCACCCTATTTTTCCGGTCCGGGAACAGGGTCAACTCTGTTTATATTGGAACATATTTTGCAAAAATTAATGTACAACACTCATATTTAAAATAAAGCGTTTACCATTCATGCTTCGAAAAAACTAAGTAAAATGGATCTTGGTGGGAGTAGAACCTGTTGATGTAAACAAAACCACAAATTGGGCTAATGCATAAGAAACCAACTACAACAACAGCATCAGGGTTGACAGGTGCGCGGTTTTGTCCACCAACCAGTGCTCAAAATCCAAGTATACATGGACGAATGGCCATTTTCCTGCAAGATGGAGAAATTTATCCCCTGGTTTAGTACAAGGCTGATTCAAGTAAGAGTCTAGCATCTGGAGGAACACACAAATAACAATGAACATTCAACTTCAGATTTCCAATAAATTCGATCATTTGAAATCCACAGTCAACCAAGGAAAACAGTGAGAATACATCTCTCATATTCTAAGAAGTATTATCATTCTTCTTTCAAACTGAGTCTTCATCATACACCTCATTTCACATTCACAATGATCTGTCAACCATCGAAGGTCTCTACAGGAAGTCCAAGAACAACTTTTGATGCCATATTCCCTTATATAAATTAGGATCAACCCCCATAGCCCTTTCATTTCGAAGGAATATCCAGAATAATTTTCATGCTTATTGACCCTTAACTTGTACAAGATGCCCATAAGACAAAAAGCTCAGCCACTGAAAAGACTACGCTCCACAACCTCTTGAACAACACCGTGCCACATCTCGATCTCGAATATCAAAATCTCATTTAACAAAACCTTACTAGTCAAAGGCAAGGAATTAGTTAAATCTGCCACAAGATCCCCCAGACTATTAACGACGCAAGGATGCGCCATCAACACAAATCTAGTTTAACAACTCATCACGTGGCTCAGAGAAAGTCTCAACAGGGGGAAAGGTTTAATGAGCGATCCATACAGTAACTTCAATGGGGACGCGAGTGTCGATACGGTGTTGGTAGTTGAGGTCAATGCAATCGACGTCGAGCCGCTTCAAGCTGGCCTCGCAGGCCGCCCTCACGTACACCGGATCACCCTGGACATCCCACTTTCCATCTGCATAGCAGAGCCCAAACTTGGTCGCCAATTTCACCTTCTCTCTCACCCCTCCCTTCAGTGCCTGCTCAAAATCCACACCAAATCACCACAACGAGACCCCGAAATTCGGAAATCAAGATGCAGGATCTTAGAATTTGGCATGATTGTAGCATAACTACGTCATGTAGAAGCTGAGACCAAGCTTTATAACACACTCAAGCGCCGATATCGATCAGATTAGGAAGACTAACAAAGACTGTTCAACATTACGGAATTATCTACGAGGACCGCGGCTAGTTGATCTAACAAGACGAAACCTTTAGAATGGAGGCGCGACTCAATATCTCAAAAAACCGACCTTCCTGATGATTCACAAAATGCCCTCACGCACAGATGCGCGAGAATCTAATTCACTCCGCGGAGGGGAAACACTCGAACGAGGGGATGGCATTAAAGAAACGACCAAAAAATCATCCTTTTTTTCTGTCCCAATTCCACAACACGCAATATCTTACAAAACCAAAAAACAGAAAGACGAGGATCGACCCCAACCGACAATGAAGAACCCAATCAAGCCACGAGCGAGCAGAGACGGAGAGAGAGAGAGAGAGAGAGAGAGAGAGAGAGAGAATAGCAATTCGAAGGTGGTGCAAAACCACCACCGATTCGGAGCCCGCGAAGGGACGAATGACCATCGGTATTCAGCGAAACGAAGCACCACCGAACAAAACAAAAGAGTGTAGAAACCGACACAGACGGACAGAGAAAAAAGAGGGGGCACCGGAATTCCCACCTTCCGTCGCCGACTTGTCAAACCCTGACCGAGATCGCCCTCCGAAACCCTAGATTGCGAGCAGAGGCCTCCGGAACCTTCTCGAGCAGTGAGGCCGACGGCGCCGGGTTGGCGAGGATGGCCAGGACCAAGATGGGGGCGCTGATCTTGAGGAAGGCGATGCTGCTTCTACTCGAATGGATCGGCGGAGGTGAGACCGTGAGAGGCTAAGAGGGCGACGAGCGTGCTGCATGTGTGTGAGACTGAGTAAAGATAGAAAGAAACGACTAGGGTTTTTTTTTTTTTTTTTTTTTTTTGGGCCCAAAAACCGGTTCTAAAACCGGTTCCCAAATCGGTCCCGTCGATCCGGTTCCGGTGGGTATTCCCTCGGAACCAGTTCTCGGACCGGTTCAAACAGGGTCTGAACTTTGGGAACCGGTTCCCGGACCGATTTCAATCGGAACCAGTTCCCGACCCTATTTTCTGGGTGGGCCGAATCGGGAACCGGGTTGACCCGGTTCGGTTGTATACCCCTAGTAACTAATAATGTTTGGGTTGTGTTGGAATTTTGGAGGGTTTTAGGAGGATGGTTTTGAGTCTTATGTGCACAAACATAAGAAATTCACATTGATCATTCATTTTTTACTTGTAATTTTTTTTATTAGTAGGATTCCCACTAATTTTTTCTTTGAAAAAGATTTTTTTTTAAAAAAGAGAGTAAAGGATGGAAACTGGTTGACAAAGTCAATCGGTTTCCATTGAAAATGTCACTTGATTGAGGACGGTCAGTTAAGTAGCATCCCGATGACTGGCAACCGGCCACAAGCGAGGGTTGGCGAGGCTCACACCTAATCCATACGCATAAATTCATGCCTTAACCACTAATTAAGCCAATCTAGTAGAGTTAATTAGCGTGAGAATTTAGAATTTCAATAGTATATAGAACAAATCGTGCCCTTTTTCCATCTTGTTAAAACACTTGAGTATACTTGCAGTACGGTTAGGGTTCAAAAGTGATCCTAACCCTTGAGAATTCATCAAGCGTCATGCTATTGCTCTCATACAATAACGTCATTCCTTCATCGATCAGCCCATAGTGGTGCAAGCAAACGGAATCATCAGAACGTATGTCGCGACCTCTTTTTTTTCGGGGCGCCCGCCGGATCGGGTATGAGCGCCTAAGGAGGCTAATGGCTCGGCTGGATTTAATTAATGCTGGACTCTCCCAAGCCCGCCAATTCACAACTTAAAATTTTTTAACTTGTAAATCAATTTTTAAAATGGAGTCGCCACTAATTAATTTGGAGCAGGTTGATTAGAAACTTGAGCGAAGTATCGGGAGAAATACTCGTTTCTACGCAATCAGAGAAATTAAGATCGGGGACTTGATTACACTAGTTAATCACTAATACTCTTTCAGTACCTAATCTTGTTTAAACTCTAAGGTTTTTTTGGATGTTTGAGGGATTTCCCATGCATTTTTGGGAGAAAAACATTTTTTAGTCTTTTTCTAATTTTTTGGACATAAAAGGGATTTTTGGATTTTTGGGTTTTTTTGGAAAAATACAAGTCTTTTAGGTATTTTATGAAAATTTTGGGTTTTTTTTTTTTTTATGAATTTTGGCATTTTGGGATTTTTGGCAATTTTTGGATTTTTGGCAATTTTTATTTTTTTTGGAAAATATAAAATATTTTAATTTTTGTTTAATTTTCTGGAAAATAATTTTTTTATATTTTAAGCGTTTTTCGAAAATAAATTATTTTTATTTTGATTTTTAATTTTTTGGAAAATTAAACATTTTTTTAACATTTTTTTAACATTTTTTGATTTTTTTAAAAATTAAAATGGGTTTTTTAATTTTTTTAATTTTTTATTAAAATATTATAAAACCGACCCGGGTCGGATCCACGGGTCGATCCGACTCCGGCCGGCCCGAAACGCAGACGAGCCCGTGTTTTGGGGGCGAGGTGCCGAAACGACGTTGCGGCCGGACGTACCCGCTCCCTGCAAAAACGACGCCGTAGCCCGCTCCACGACCCGGCTTCCCTACTCAACGTGAAACGATGCCGTTCACGGACACTCGACCCGGATCCGACCCGACTCGCGACCCGTCTCCTGGCTCAACGTGAAACGACGCCGTTTCGCGGACGCCCGACCCGGATTCAACCTGACTCGCGACCCGACCCCCAATCCCCCTTTTATTCGTGGAACCCTACCCGGTTCTTGGTCCGGTCGACCCGCGATCCGGAAAACCAGGAACCCTAGGGTTCCAAATTGGGCCAGCGAGAGGAGACGGCGGTGACGGCAAGGATGGCGATGACGACGGCGGAGGCTTGGCGAGGGGAAGGGTGCGACGACGGCGACGACCTCGGCGGTACCTGCTTGTGGTGACGACGGTGGCGACGGCGAAATCCGCTCGCGACTCCTCCTCCAGCACCTCTCTCTCTCTCTCTCTCTCTCTCTCTCTCTCTCTCTCTCTCTCTCTCTCTGCAACTGCCTCCGGCGAGGCTCGAATCGCAGCCGCGAGCTCTCGGCCCCTCTGAAGTCTCTCAGAGGGTGTGTCCAAGAGCCGCGATTTCGATCCAGCCCTCTTCCTTGGCCTTCCTCGGTGTGTCCTTGACGACGGGGAAGGGGGCTATTTATAGGCCGAGGACGGCCGGCCGACGGCTCGACCGGGGGAACCGCTGCGGCTCCGGCCAGCGGACCGGCGTCCCATCCGATGCGTCCCGTCGGCCGCCCGCTCTGCGTCCTATCGCCAGCCGCTCCGTCCTCCCCCATGTGCGCCACGGCCGTTCCTCCTGCTCCGCGTCGCGCCTCACGCGCGTGCGCCGCACGCGAATTCGGGCGAGGGAGACGACGCCCGTGGGTCGGGCGCGGGTCGGACGCGGGCGCGGGCTAACCCGCGAGGCTGCTCCCTTTTTTCTTTTTCTTTCAGCTTTTACCTGTTTTTCAATTTTTTTTTCGATTTTTAATTATTTTTTTTTTTTTCGTTTTTTTTTTCAGTTTCCTTTGGTTTCTAATCAAAATAAAATAAAATAAAACCTAAAATAACAGTAATAAAAAAAAAAAAAAATTAGGCGTCAACGACGTATAATGCAATCAATCAACAGGAAAACAGCAAATCACTGCGATTCGCCCCAGTAGCCACCCTTCCAATATGGAAGGGTCAGGGAGGGATGGGATGGGGTGGGGCGCGCAAGTTTCAGGAGTAGGTTTCGACGCTCACGCCCTGCAAGAAGCAGGACAAAAGTTGGAAAACAGCAAATCAATGTGTCAAACTTGTTTCGCGACTTCACATGAGACCGACCATTTAAAAGAAAAGATCACGATGCAAAATATTCGGTACTTCTCGATGCAACTGCTGTGGAACTCGTGCGAGCAGCCCATGCCGCTCGGGCTAACCTCGCGTATCGAGCGTGGGCAACTGGCGTCTGCATGTGGGACAGGTATCCGCAATCTCTAGCCACTTCTCGATGCAACTGCTGTGGAACTCGTGCGAGCAGCCCATGCGGCTCACCTCGTCGCCCACCTCCGGCTCCTCCAGGCAGATCGCGCAGACCTCTCTCCGATCGCGGCGCTCCGCTATCACCTCCCTCTCCACGCTCCCGATCGCCGACTCCCGCGCCTCCTCCAACCTCCGGAGCATCTCGTGGATGTAGCGTCCCAGGGCCGCCACATCCATGAGCCTCCTCCGACCCATCTCTCGGAACTCGTCCTCGGGGAGGGTGACCACCTTGCTCACGTCCACCGAGACGCCGAACCTCTTGCGCCCCTCGTTGCGGGGGTCGTTCGCGACCCGGCAGGCGACGTTCAAGATCTCGGACACGATTTCGTCCCGAGCCTGATCTTCTCGAGCCGCGAGTTCCCCACCGTCCGGATCGACCCATCTCAATCGATCCAACGGGAACGGCAGTCGCAACCTGTCTAGCGTGGAAGATATAAATCTCCAAGAGGTCGACGACGGCGGGGTCTCGGTGTCCGTAGACACGAACTGCGTGCACTCAAAGTCCTGCTTCCCGTAATGGTCGACGATGGGCGACAATGGCGATCGGTCGGTCGACTCGTAGATGGACTGAATGGTGTAGGAGACGTACATGAGAGCGTGAGGCAGCGACGGGTCATCGCGAATCGACATCGGAGAAGCCGAAACATGAACTTGATACTCTGACATCTTTCTGACTTTTGTGATCAGATTTTGTAAATTCTTTACAGAATATAGTACACAAAGAGTCCTTTTATAGAAACCTGGGTACGATAAGAGAAAATCCGCTTGCAAAATCTTGGCATCAGTCATCGATTCCTAGTAGGCAAAGACTTCATAGAGTCGGTAGGATATTTTGGTGTGATAATGTTAATTCGATCGAGTTTTCGAATAATTAGAATAAAGAGAAGGAGAGCTACCACAATACAGGGGTAACTTGTTCTTTTAGTTTCATAAAAGATCAAATTTGATTGCTTATTGTAACTGCTTCTCCTGTCTTATATCCTTTTATACTGGCAGCTATGTAATTAATTTAGAATTCATAGGGATAATTATAAAAAAAAAAATTATAAAACTATTGTACACCAATTTAGTGCTAGACCCTTTAATTAGGCAATTTTTTTTAAAAAAATTTGACCATTTGTCAATGTAATCATTACGGTTAATTTTAACCGGAAATTAGTAACATGAGTGATGATTGTCCTACGTGACATAATTGACACTAGTGTAGACAATTTTCTTGATTTTTCTAAATTTTTATTTATTTATTTTCTTTTTTTTCTATTTTTCCCATTGAGGTTTATCGGCTATCAAGCAAGGTTACCCTTGTTTACATTTGGACAAGGCAACCTCACCCTAGGCAAGGTCGAGTGAGGGCCCCGACTCTCGCCAATGGCTGACAAGGGCTTCATGGCCTTTGCTCGCAACTAGTGAGGACTTGGTGATGCTCACCCAGTGGCTAGCTAACTTTGATGACCTTGTTGGCTAGAGTAAAAAAAAAAATGGAAAGAAAATGAAAGAAAAAATTTAAAATTTAAAAATCGTCGAAGTTAGCAGAAATGTCCTACACCATGCTATGTAAGATAACCGATGTTAACAATTTGGTCGAAAGGACTACATGATAAATTTGTTTGCATGGAGATTATACATATATCCACAGGAGTTGTCTAACATAATGAAAATATATCATCTTTATTAACTAACAAAATACTTTAATAGATTATGCAAACAGTTAACAATTCAAAAGGATAGAATTGAGAAAATAAGTTTTTTTAAAAATTACTCCTCTCGTCATTCCAAAAAACGATAACGGGGGATGGAATTTTCCTATGATAACCCTAACAAAATTCCTTTTTGTTGTAATTTATGTGACGAGTCAACCCCCGATTCAGTCAACGGAAAAGCTCATTTCAAGCATCATGAGGTCGGCACACCATAGAACCTCCGAGCGCGGGAAACGGGCCCGGTCCAACCACGGCGAGCCCGGTCCAACCTCGACCGGCCGACTGAAAGGGTCGAGCAGCGCACGAAGCATTCGAAATTCCTCTCATCTACATCTAGGACCATAAAAACCACAGTAATCTCCGTGAAATCTCACTCCGGACCGTCCGATCTGGTCCCGAGAAACGGGACGCCCGCAATCGGACGGACGCCGTACGGTTCGGAGCAAACCTACCGTGCGCCGGTCGGCACATAGAAGGAAACCAACGAGGGCCCCACGGAAAAAGATCGCGCAAACCCGTGGGTGGCGACGGCGGCGGCCGCCTCTGGATTTTCCGCCGTCGAGAGAGGGAATCCATCTTCATCTTCAAAGCATCTCGCTCCGAAAGGGAAAAGCCCCAGAGATTCTTTCTTTTTCATGGCTCCTCCGTATTTCCTTTCTCGCTCTCTCCTTCTTCGTCAATCACCGACTTCCGTTCCTCTCCCGTTCCCTGTTCATCCGTCTCGTCGAGCCGGCGCCGGCGCAGCGTGTGCTTCGAGCTGATCGATCGACGGCCGCGTTTCCACCGTCGGACGCAAGCCGCGAGTATTACAAGGTAACGGAGGCCGGAACTCCACGCGATCTCTTGTTGATTCTGCTTTCCATCGATCGCGCTCGGGATCTTTTTTTTCTCCAGTTTCCATTCGAGTGTTTGGAGCTTTTTTTTTTTTTTTTTTTGGGAATGGAAACAACAAGTTAATTACAGAAATTACGTATTTCCCATCTGAGAAATTGATTGATACAGAGACGCTGGGGGACTTATAGAGATTCGAATTCAGTGAGAATCGATTTACGAAAGCTAGCAAGACGGTGATGCTTCTCTTTTGAAATTGAAACATGGCGATTAGTTCTTTTTAGAGCGGGTTCTATGTTCAAATCAGCTACTTTTAAATGGATTCTTCACGAAGGTTTCAGGTTAGCTTGAGCTTTGGGCAGTAGCGTCCATGGGCGATTGGTTCTAGAACGATGTTCCCGGTCTAGAATCCGGGATTGGACTTTGTCCGAACCGGGAGGCTTCAGGCCGACCGCCGATATGACCATTATTTTTTGGCAAACATAATTTGCGAATAATTTGTGGGATGGTGATTAAGATATTTGATGAATTTCTTGACGTGTAATATCGGGAACCTAGCCATTAAGAGTCGGTGCCTTAAATTTCCTTCTTTTATTTTAGGAACCTACTCAACTCCCGCGTAAGAGTTGGTGGCACGATCTGATGGACCGGTCCGATTTCTCACCCTTAATGTTATGCTATTATTGTCGATTCGTTTATATTTTCTCGATCTCAATTGTGTTTTCTTCTAATAATATACACAAATTCTATAATACATGGACTAAATAGTTCATAGCCCACTTCTGTAGTAGGCGATGTGATATATATATCAAATAATCGATTTTCTTCTTCTTCTTCTTCTTATTATTTTTTACGTGATGTGCTGGAATAGGTCGTGCTAATCCAAGTAGTTATAGCTTTCCTTTCTGGGTCGGATTTCGTTTTACTCGCTGAAATTCTCTCTGCCACTATAAATCACTCCCGACCCGACCGCTATCTTCCCCCCCACTTCGCATAATCAAATCCATCGCACTGTTTTTTTTTTTTTTTTTTTTTTTTTTTTTTTTTTTTTTTTTTCCGGTTTTCCACCACCGCAATTCTCGAGCGAATCGTGCAACACCCGGGATTTCAATCGTTCCGGAAGCCCCTCGCGGTTGCACACAACAATCCTTGCGCATCAAGATATTCGCAGAGCTCTTGAATTTGACGAGCTTCCTCTTCGCTTTGAATCGGAATCAGGCAGGAGTAGAAGGAAGAAGGAAGGAAGGAAGGAAGATGGGTTCGGAGCGCGACGACAGCGTCCCCGTCACCGAGGCGCGGCTCTGCGCCAACAACTGCCGCTTCTGGGGCAACCCCGCCACCATGGGCCTCTGCTCCAAGTGCTACAAGGACTTGTGCCTCCGGGAGCAGCGTGCCGCGGCCGCCAAGGCCGCCATGGAGAAGTCCCTCGCCCTGGAGACCGCCCCGGCCCAGCAAGAAACTTCCACGAGGGTGGCAGCCGGTCCATCGCAGGCCGTGCCTGGTGTCGGGGCATCGAGCTCGGAGTTTCCACTCACCAGCGGCGAGCCGAAGTCGAAGGCCACGAACAGGTACTGTGCTCGGCAGATCGAGGTGGGGCCTGGCGGGCGATTGCCCGCCCCGTTTAAAGTTCAAATTTTTATCATTGGTATTGAGTTGAATTGGTTTTTTCCAAAGAGAATTCATGCCGATCGTAGGTTTCATTAGTCCTTTTTGTCGCTCGGGATGATCTGAAATTCTCGTGTCCGTGGCTCGCCCACCTAGGTGCGAGGCGTGCAACAGGAAGGTCGGCCTCACGGGCTTCAACTGCAAGTGCGGCTCCACGTTCTGCGGGGCGCACCGGTACCCGGAGAGCCACCGGTGCGAGTTCGACTTCAAGAAGTCGGGCCAGGACGCGATCGCCAAAGCCAACCCCTTGATCAAGACGGACAAGGTGGACAGGATCTGAACGGAGGCGGGTTAGTCAATTCGTGGAGATTAAAGGGGGCAAGCAGCAATAGTTCTGGGTTTAGAACAGTGGATTGAATATTTTTTTTTTTTTTCGCCCTTTCTTGTCTTTTCCCGATCGATTAGAGGAATTGCTCCCGGAATGTCTGCCTTTATTTCTTGCGTCCTGGAATGATTCCTCTGTTTCCTTCTCTCCAATCCAACTTGGCCCCGCAAGAGCTGTCTGTGCTGGTGTTCTGTTCTCTCTGTGATTTGACCAAGAATGAATGGACCCTCTGAAATATATCGTAGTGAAAGTAGATTAATCTAGGAACGGAAAATGTTCATGTATCACTGTTTTGATTCGTGTTTTAGTAATTTAACTTATGCTGCACCAAGCAAGGATAGATATACTCTGGCACATCGAATAGAAAGAAATGCCTCTACAAGGGGCCTTCATCGCCAGCGAAAGAAGGGACTTTAAAATCTTGCTTTTTGATCAAAAGAAGTGAATTTAGCTTGGTGACCACGCATAGGGGTGATTGGGTCCAGGGTGGGTAGGGTCTAGACCTGGACCCTGTTCCCGACCCCGTTATAACCTGGTTCTCTTTTTTTTTGGACCCTGTTTATATTGGGCCTGCCTCCCGACCCACCCTATTTTTTTTCGGTCCTAAACAGGGTCAACCCTGTTTTATTGGAACCTATTTTGTAAAAATTAATGTACAGCCATTAAAAAGAAAAAAACAGGCACGTAAAAGCCTATGTTTGCCTTGATCCATTGATTGAAAACCGACAAAAAAAAAAAAATTAACATTAGGATTAGTAAATCAAATCTCTCAACATAACAAAAAAAATTTAACATTAGGATACTATTGAAACGATTGATGAATACACACACGTAAAAGCTCCTACACTGAACAACTAAGCCGAATGAGCGTGCATTAAGAAAAAGTATAACTGTTTCAAGCAGTCAAGAAGATCAAGTTTTCCCCAAGTGGGGACCAATGTCAGCATCATCTTCTCATTCTAGGATTCCACAATAAGCAACCCCCACATTACTTAGTGCACAAATTTCGTAAACCACGATCTGTTCGCCTAACATTATTCTTCCAGAATCTTGCACATCAAATAGCAGTTGAATTAAAAACAAGCAGAGAGGATGCTCAACTAAGCTCTTTATATATCCTCCAACACGACTCATAACAAGAGACGGCACCAAGAACGACAAAAGAAACCCATTTGTACAGAAAAGAATCCTCTGTCTCACTACTGACACAATGCCAACTCTCAACAAAATCACCCCATAACTCAACAAGGTACGAGCCTTTACTTCACGGAGCGCCATGACTCCATAAGAAAGAAAAGCAAAACTAACTCAACAAACAAAAGAACAGGCAAACATCGCTAAACCCCAGCCATTAAAAAGAAAAAGAAAAAAATACCGATAACCCCCGAGAGGACCCAAAGAAGCGCAATCGAGAAACACTCACCACACCCGCACAAGGTTTCGTTTTTCTACTTCTCCCTTTTCACAAGAACAGAAACCGGACATGATCATGAGGAGTGGAAAGTCATAGCGCCGCCGCAACGCAGTAATTTATACCATTCACCTCATACCACACTCCATCCTACACAAGGCAACGATTCTCACAACGAAACCGAGAGAGGACCCAGCATACCTTGTGGGTGAGGACGGGCAGAAGCAGGGGCAGAAGTGGTGGCGCGGGCGAGCTGCAGGGCAGAAGCTTCGGGAACCACCAGCGGAGAAGAAGGGGATTCGGGAAGAGACTCGTGCGTGAGAGAGAGAGGTGTGAAATTAAAAATTAGGGTTGGGGTTTGAGGAAAAGGGGCGCCTCCTTAACCGGTTCTCAAACCGGGTCCAAAACCGGTCCGGCGAACCGGTTCCCGGGTGGGTAATCCCTCGGAACCGATTCCCGGACCGGTTTCAACGGGAACCGGTTCCCGACCCTGTTTTCCGGGTGGGCCAAACCGGGAACCGGGTTGACCCGGTTCGGTTGCACACCCCTAACCACGCAGCAAAGCCGAAAGAAGCATCTTCATTGGGCCTAGCCGAAAGAATATTTCATTCATTTCGGAACAAGTTGCGTGTTCATGGGCAATGCTATCGAATGTGGAAATTAAATGATGAATCTCGATGGATTCGCTAATATCGGATGTTTGTGTCTCGGATGATGTTGAGTAGCTATGTCTCAAGCCAAATATTTGGTCGCAGCCCGTACGGCACCGCCAGGGGCAGCCGTGAATTCCGGTCGAGCTCGACGCCGGCCTCGGCCTTCTGCGCCTTTTCTAGTCTATCGCAGAAAAAGGGCTACTAGTGGTGGATGTTTGGGCTTATAAATTGAAGAAGTAACTCAAGCCCCATGGGCTTAATACTCGACGCTTTAACTTCCTAAACACTTCCCTCGGCAATTTCCGGGCCTATTCGGAGAGTGCCCTTCTGAGATTCGTGGCCCTTCCACTGGGAAAAATTTGCTATCGCCCAATCCGGGCAGCACATTACCAACACTCCCAGAAAAGAGACCTCTCCTTATGTGGAGAACATAGATGTGAAAAAATCTAAACTAACTTACGCGTGTTTTTTTTTCTTTTTTTCGTTTCTCTACAACGAGGTACCCTCTCTTTAGGTGAATAAATTCCGAGCTTAAGATTTGCCTCGTCAGGGATTGCGTAAAGGCTACCTTCGCCATAAGCTGTGCCGATGTAAAGATTAGGTTAGCACCCCCATGTCGAGATCCGGATGAATGATTTAAACATAGTCAAGGATGAAAACCGAAACCTGATGGGAACACAGTAACTTCCACGAGTTTGACGCAGGGATTGAAGTAGAGCGTTGTTTGCATCCTATTATATGCTCCTCATGGATGTTAGTAACGATAGAGATACAGTCTCGGGCAAATTAATTTGTGAATGAGATTTCCAGAATGTCCATGCTAATTTAGTCACGCTGCATCAGGAACATCACTGGTGAATAACCAGCTACAGCTTCGAGGATGCACGGGGGAAATATTTTTAAGTGCTCTATGATGCCTCTGCACTGCTAAATTACTGGCAATGATGGAAATGGAAGCTTTATCTGAAAGCTTACAGATTACAGCATATGAGCCATGCGGGCAAATTGCAAATCAATTCATAGAGGAAGCCCTAGATGTCAAGGGTCTGCAGCATAACCTAGAATTAAACAAGTAAGTCCTACAAAAGTTCCTGTCATAATTAGTTGGGAGATGTAGTTTACTTCATTGTTACGAAGAGACAAACTTCACCCAACATTAGTCATAAAGTGAGGTTGAACAAGTTTCGTAAGGAATGCTTCTTTCAAATGAACCTTTATATGCCAAAAGAAAAAGGCTCGAAGGGTCCTAGTCATAGTTTTGTTCGCATATGTAATTGCTTATCTGCCAACCTGAGTTGGACAGTCGATGTATAGATAGAATATAGCTTTCATGTTGGATGTTATACTAAAGTGGCTATTACAATGAATGGAAAAGCAAAGCATGGATTAGATAGAAGACACTCAAATATATGTTGTTGCTATTGATAATGACAAAGGATTCAAACAAAAATTTCACTGTATATTGGATCTATACTATATCTAGCACCAAGAAGATAGTCATTCCTGTAATTTCATGCGTTATTCCTGTAATTTCATGCGTTATTCCGTTTGGCATGTAGATGTGGTTCCACTGTGGCCGAGTTGTTTCATAGCTACGTTATAAAGGTAACTTATTTCATTCTTGCTACATTTTTTTATCACTGTAATACCTTTAAGAAGAAATGGAGCAATTAAAACTGAGCAAGTTAGTGAAGTTATCGAGATGCACTGCAGTTATAAGGTGTTTGTCAAACACCTTATAAAAACTCCGATCCTTTTTCATAGCAAGGATCACTACAAAAACGCTGTACCAATCATATAAAAGGATGACATATGCGCAGTGTGTCCTTATTCAAAATTTATGTTAAGAATTAGTTTTCACATTGGCTAGGATGCGACAGGTAATTCTAAGAATCCTATCTTTGACAAACCCTACCATTCACTATCATATGAATTTTGAGTAAAGAAAAGAAGTTTTGAAAACCCTAACTAGTCCAAGAAATGAGATTTTCATCATGATCTCACTGTTGAAAATGAAACATTGTAGGTGCACAGTTGAAAGTTAGAAACAAAGAGAGAGGATCTATTTCTCCTTCAATGATAGTAGATATGGATATGAAAAACAGGGTATGGATATTTTATCTTTCAGAGGATAAATTTACGCCTTGAATTTATCCCCTCAGATGAATATTTGACATCTCGTCAACCAGACTTTATCAAAAATAGTTTCACATATTAATGGGAAAAATCACGCACACGCCCGAGCGCGCACAGGAGAATCCACCCCCCCCGCCTCTCTCTCTCTCTCACCATGAGCGGCCGCTGAGACAACCATCACCAGTGTGGTTGCTACAGATCGACCAATGACCTCAGATCCATGGTCGTCCATGCCTTTGATTAGTAGTTTTATGGAGCTAAGCCCGAGGTAGTAGCGTCATCTAGTTGAGTCAAACGCAAGTTGAATAGGTGGAGATATACATTCGAGGTTCAAGAAGCTGCAAAAGAGGTGTCGAGCCAGTCTAACTTATGAAGAATGCATCATGATTGTTCACAGGGGGCTAAATTTCATTTTCCAAGAGAAATTGGAAGGGCACTACTTTTATGACATGTTCCTATAAGCCTTCTAAATTGGTCCCAGCATAGATCACATTTCAATTCTTTGATCGAGCTGAGATTTTTATTCTTACTTTCAGAAGCCGTGGAACTTCGACCTCGGATGAAAGGTTGATGTCCTCGATCTATGTTGACAACCTTGAGTAGAAGGCCTCCGACCCCTCATGTGGCGCTAATTGGCAATGAGAGAGAGAGAGAGATGAGGCGACGATGCTTCGGTGACCGAAGGTGGGAAGAAGAAGAAGAAGAAGAAGAAGAAGAGAAGAAGAAGAAGAAGAAGAGTATCTCAACCCTTCAAACCACTCATTAAGAAGAAGAAGAAGAAGAAGAAGAAGAAGAAGAAGAAGAAGAGTATCTCAACCCGTCAAACCACTCATTCCAATGTGTTAATCATGTATAGATTATCCACAAATATAGAGGTACCTTTTCCATATAAGAGGAAGATGATCCACATAAAAATCACTTCCAAGAAGAAGAAGAAGAAGAAGAAGAAGAAGAGTATCTCACCCTTCAAATCACTCACTCATTTCAATGTGTTAATCATGTACAGATTATCCACAAAGAAGAAGGAGGAGGAGGAGTATCTCAATGCTTCAATATTATGATGTTTCAAATCAATCATTCCGATGTGTGGATCATGTATACATTATCCATGAATTAATCATTGTTGCGAAGAAAAAGAAGAAGAGTATCTCAACCCTTCAAATCACTCATTCTGATGTGTTAATCATGTACAAATTATCCACAAAGAAGAAGGAGGAGGAGTATCTCAACCCTTCAATATTCTGATGTTTCAAATCACTCATTCTGATGTGTTAATCATATATAGGTTATTCACGAATTTAGAGATACCATTTCCATATAAGAAATAGATAATCCACAAAAAGAATCACCGTGGCAAGCTAAAGGAAAATTTTAATAAATGCACCCTTGCCAAACTCTAAGTATGAGCCATGAAAGACAATATTTCCTACTGATCGCTTGGACATGAGGAACAGAAATGAAAACAAAAAATATTTTAACTAATTCGAATGTGAGCAATATTAAGGATGCAAAGATGTCTACTGAATTTAACATACCAAATGATATATCAAATTTTCCCTACTTGAGTTTAGACAAATAACACTCGTGTACAAATCGATGTGCTTCATTATCTACACAATTAAACTTAAACATAAGTTTAATTAACCAAACGCAGTAAATGATCCTTGGTCTCTAGCCTCTAGCATTCATGTTTGGGTAAACATTGTTTCAAAATTCAAAGCGCCAGTTAAAATTCTCAAATCCCAGGGATTCCATCAGAAGATAAAACAAAGGTGGGAGAAGCAAGAAGGGGAGACAAAACAGGTGCGTACACAAGAAAGGAACAGTCTTGCTTCAGAGTGGGGACAAGATAGATCTTGGCACGGGTCAAAATGCATGCAGTTTCAGTCAAAGGAATGAAACAAAAAGATGAAAACTGGCATGCCTTCCATGTAAGGGAGAGAGAGGGGATGGAAATTGTGGCGGTTTCATGGAAGTGCTGTTGTGGTTTGCCTCGTAAAGGTGCTAGTTCAGTGAAGTGCACGTGTAGACTAGTTCATGTCCAACTTCACTACATAACCCTAGAGTTGAGAGAGAGAGAGAGAGAGAGAGAGAGAGAAGCTCTCTCTCTCCCCAAGAATAAGGAACACCATGCGCAAATGCATATACCTCTTTGCCTCACTCCTGAATAGCATGCCAGTCTCATTGAAACTGCAAAAGGCCACTTTAAATGAACTGCCTTGACCTTCTCAACTTATCTCAATCGAAGCAACACTCGCACACTCACACATAAATTCATGAACTATTTATCTCTCCTATTATCACCCCATAATTAATGACCCCAGATGGGCCCCCTTTTATCCTCCTAGATGTTCTCAAAATCAATACGTGAAGTAACAAAAATGAAAAAAAAAAAAAAAAAAAGACCCAATGAAAATAATAAAGCTTAAGGTCGAAGAAATTTGCATCTTTGTTTTCATGAAAATGGATGACCAACAACACACACACCATTGTAAAATAACGTGAAATTCAAACATTAATATTTCTGGAGAAGAGCACTCTTTAAGAAGAAGGTTAAAACCATCAGGAGAGATAAGATGTTTGAAACTCGAAAGGAACATAATATAAATTGTCAAATTGATCGGCACATTCAGCAGTACAAATTCTATCAAATCCAAGTTCCTCATATCCTACAATTCAAGAGCAACATCAACGGAAGATTTCACAGAAGTCGCCTCACCACCCAATTTACATGGTTCTTCACATCAAACCCAATCAGTCCTAGGCCTAGTCAGGAAAAATGAGAAATGAAATCAGCTAGTTGATTGAAGAAGACAGAAAACCTAAAATTCATTCAAAGTAAAATAAAACCACAGATTACTTCCACTAGTAGCTACAGAAGATCCGGCTACCTCCTAGCAAGCTTCAATGTGCTCATGAGAGAAAGACAGAGAGAGAAAGAGACAGAGAGAGGGAGAGAGAGAGAGAGAGAGATTAAAATTAAAAGAGAAAGGAACATAACTGAAATTTTGCACTAGTAAGGCGGTCTAGCTCCAGACCAGTAAGCTTCGGACGGCATTTGTATCGAGTTGAGGAGATTTGGAGGCAACCCGTGAAATAGCCCCGCGTTGTTTGGATCTCCCAAGAGCTGCGGCGGCGGCTGCTGCTGCTGCTGCGGTGTCTGCCCTCCGACACCGCTGCCTGGGGACCCCATGCTCCCTCCTTGGACTTGAATTCCCGCATCATCCTCCTCCAGAGGCAGCCTCTCATACGCAGCATTGCTAAATGAGGCTGCCATGATCACGACGGGCCCTGAGGCGATGAGTGTCCCCACGACGCTCCCCCCAACCACCTGCCCTTGCCCGCCAGCCAAGTATATGGTCAGCCCCGAGGCCGCCGGTGGTGCTGGAGGTGGCAGGAACGAGCCAGCTAGGGATAGGATTTCGAACCGGCCGTGCAGCGTCACGATCGCACCAGGCGAGGCCGGTTGCCTCAGGGTGACGTTGGTGACAGTCCCGCTTCCACTCATTATGCACACCCCCCTCTGCCTCCGCCTCGCAAAGGTGGCAACGCTCTCGACGATGTCGCAACCATCTGCGATCTCCATAACATGGGTGCGGAGTGCGTTGGCGCTGTCCCGGGTGATTATGATTGGGGGCTTCGGCTTGTTCTTGGATCCAGCCGGCCTCCCTCGGGGCCTCCTTGTGATCTCTCCCTCTCCGCCTTGACCGCCACTGCCCAGCAGTTGGTCCTTGCCAAATTCACCGCCCTTAGGGTTGTTGTCACCGTTGGTTTCGTCGCGCTCCCGCTTTAGGGAGCCGCTGCCGCCGCTCCTCTCGTCCTCGGAGCTTGGCTGGTGGTGCAGGAACTGATGCTGCTGTTGTTGGAGCTGGAAGTCTCTGGTGTGAAAGGGTGGTGGAAGGGAGTGGCCATGAGCAGAAGCTGGATCCATCAGTTCTTTGTTACATACACAAAATCAGGCAAATTGCAACAAGAGAGAGAGAAAGAGAGAGAGAAGGGAGAGGTTTTTTCCAAAAAGAGACGAAGATAGTGGAGAAGAAGGGGGGGGGGAACAAAAGCAACAATAAGGAGACTTTGTTCTTGGGTGTTTTCTGCTCCCTTTTTTTCTAGTGGGGAAGCTTTCCCTTTCTCGCTTCCTTTTCGATGTTGCTCTTTTCCCTTACTATGTAATGATGGCCTTTGAGAAGAAAAGGAAGAAGGAGAAGAAGAGGAAGATGATGATGATGAGTTGGGTTTCGGCTGTCAATTGTAGCTAAAGTACGCTTGAGCTGAATTCTCCATTCTTGAGGTGTATCTGAGTTTCTTTGAGAGAGAGAGAGAGAGAGAGAGAGAGAGAGAGAGAGAAGGGGGGGTTTTCTTTTTGGGTTGGAGAGATTGAGGAGACAGAGAGATGAAGGAGAGGACATGAAAGATTTAGGTTGTCATGTTTTGTAAGTATTAGGGAATGGAGAGGGGGGATGTTACAGTTTAAGGTTTAGGGCTGTAGCTCTAGGTCGATGAGGGCAGAGGCTCGAGAGAAAATAAAAATGGAGATTGGTGGGGCCTTTGGGGTTTTGGTAAGACTCCGCTTGCGAGTGGGCGGTGGGTGGGCCCCACTTCTCTCTCTCTCTCTCTCTCTCTCTTTCTCTCTCTCTTCTCTTTTGTCTCCTCCGGCACTTCCACGTTCTCTCCCTCTCCCGTATTTAAATCGGTCCTATTGAGAACCTAGTTTGAAATCTTGAGCATGGACCGAGTTGAGATTAAGGCTGTTCACATCTAGGACGGCTTACGACCCTAACTCCTAACACAAGATCAATAACATTATCCGCTCGAGCTCGAGCATGATCTGAGCTTGAACTCCGATCATCACTTGCATCGTGAGTCAAGTGGAGTCATGCTTGTGTATAGGGAACGCCTCTCTAGGTCCAGATTAAGCTTAACAAAGCAAAGATCAATTGAGTTTGTGTCGAAGATCAATTGAGTTTGTGTTGTCAATTCAACACAGGCTCTACCAAACCCTCACGAAATTTTTGCCCTCAGTTCATCTTACTGTTTCACCCCGCTCCATCTCATCGTTATTAATCTCTTTAACAGTCAAATATCGAAAGATAGCAAAGCTTTGAGATTCAAATAAGAGGCCCGGTAACGGTAGAAATTACTTAATGTAACGGCCATATCACGTGTTGTCCATGAAAGTCGACGAACTTTCAAAAAATTTAAAAGCGGAAAATTCCATTAAATGTTGCGAAACGTGATGACTCATCACAATAGGACATTGACAGCACAAGTAATAGATCATTCATCAACTATACGTGTGTTGAGCTTTAGTTAAGTGGAGAATTCGCTGCCATTTTTGTTTCTACTTCTCTTCGGCTTTGAAGATCAGATTAAGCGAAGCTGAAGAAAGGAAACAGGCATAAAGCACATCAAAAGAATAAGATTCGCATGTTCTAAACCTATATTCCATGTAGGCTTGACAGCTTACACGACACGAACTAACTGAATTCAATAAGAGAATTTCATTAACAAAAGTATCGAGCCTATGTTAATTTTTTTTTTTTATTACCTGCTTTTCGTCAAACAATTGGCTACTAAGAACCGGAAAAAAGAAAGAATAGTAGCTGGCCCATCTCATTTAAATTGGTGACTGCCAAAAGGGCATCGTGGAGAGAGATAGAGAGAGATATTAATATGTCTTAAAATGAGCAACTTGCACCCAATGAGTCTGCAAAATTTATCTTCAAATACTAAATGTTTAACGTCATGGTCCACACGCACCTACGGGCGCGACACGTGTCTCCTCCCCCGCTTCTTACGGGTCTAGTATTGCTCAACTTTTTATATGGGAGCTGCCGTTTGATTTTTCCCCTTTTTTTTACTCTGTCTGGTCCTTCGTTCATTTGATCATGATGCATCGGTACACTTAGCGATTTAGACTATGCCTCTTATTTCTCCTTTTTTTTTTTTAATCTTTCCAGCATCAAACGAATCGGTCGTACGAAGATCTTTTTTGGACGAGGAACAGAGAGAGCAACGTCAAAGATTTTTAAAAAGTACAGTGGGCACGAGCCATGCGTTCATGAATCTGTGAATTTGAAGTGGAAACTGACGGGAAAAGACTAATGAGGATGCTCCAAAAAAGGACAACAGAGCTATGCCACAGCACTAGGTACCTTTCCTTTTCTGTCCAGGCATTATATTCAACACATATACATATCATTTATGGACAGAAAAGACCCGATGAAGTCGGTCCCATATGCAATTTGTGCCCGACTATACATGTCTGCGAAGAATCTACTGCCCCACGGAGAACATCCTTTGGCCTCAGCACTTGGGTACTAGATATTCTCGTTCCATCGCAAAACCTTTGGAAGTGGCAAGCTACGGGGCGGCCCCATCCTAGATCATAAGCATCAGGCCACGTTAGTCAGGACTTAATCGTGCAAAACGAGCACCCCGTGACATTCCTTAGCTCGGCGACGACGAAACTTGGGTTTGAAAAGCAACCGATAGCCCCACACGTTCTAAAATGAAGAGCTTATCCTGTGTAAGCGCTGTAAAAGGTGACTTAGCAGTCAAATGCGACTTGGCAAAAGAGCGTGTTATGATGCATGATGCCAAGGCCGAAAGGGCCGCAGGGTTTTGACCGGCGCCATTCACTCAGTAGTCACTCCACGGTGTTGGGGGAGGCGTGGGAGACGCTGACAGCGGCACGCACACGCACGAAAGGGAGACGAAGGGGAGGAGGGGCCACGAGCGCTCCTCTTCCCGCCTCCCCGCCCCTTCCCTCTTTCCCAAAGATGCTCTTTGTCCCCCTCCTCCATTTTCCCATATCTCATAGGTTCTCGGATATTAAACTTTTGGAAAATAGATAATATATTATTTCTATCGCCCCCCCAAAACCTAATGGTCAATCAATGTATGACCCCCCCTCTATTTTCTGCCCTTTTCTCAAACCCTAGTTTTCTCTACTCTAGGTGTTCGAACCCAAAACAAGGGAAAAAGATCTGCAAAATCGAGATCGATGGTGAGCACGAGATAAGGATTGATAGGAAGACCGGCAGTGCTTTCTTTTGATAGGCCGTTTGCCCTAAAAACTCAACAACATACGCCAGAAGCACTGGAGTATAACCAAGAGGTGGCCGCTTAACTCATGTAATCAATCCAAAGTCCCAGAAAAACTTATAAACGACAAAACACCATGAACGCCCCCTCACAACCCCCCCGGGTGGGCCATGTGTGGATAAGAATCATTAAGACCAAGTCAAGGCTTTCCACCTCGGAGCATCGATCCAAGTTGGCTAGTGTTGTTGTTGATGCTGCTGCTGCAGCCTTTTTCTCATTTTTATTTTCTTTTTCTTTCTCTTTCTTCTAAGAATAATGATCGTCCATTCTCTCTCGTCCACCTTTTAGCGTTTGTCTTTCTTGTGTCTTCAATGCAGATTTAGCTATCCGGATAAAGTTATCATCGTTTAAAGTGTGCTAAAAAAGTCGCAGTCTCAAACCACCCCCCAGCCCCTCCTTAGGGTTTATACACAAGGACACGTCTTTGCGGAGAAAGTACCTACCTACTTTCCTGAAAATAGGTATCCATCGCCGAAGTACATGTTTTTTTGATTAGTCATCATTGACATGTCTCGTGCGGTTACTAGAGTGAAGTAATAACTTTTCACCGCTTCGGTAGAGCGTCAGGGACAAGAAAAACAAGGGCCAATTTCTAGTTTTCTTGGGACGAAATCTCTCAACTCTTTGAGATGAAATCTCAACTATGCAGACAAATATGTACAATCACTTCGCTCAATCCTCGCTACTTGATAGCGCAGCTGTTTCTTTGGAAAAATTATGGAAGGTTAATTAATTTTCACATGCTGTCATATGTCTTCATTGCTAGATATAACATGAATCACGACATGTTCTATCATGTTTTGAACTGAAGTACTTAGAAAAGTAGGTGAACATGAATAAAAGAATACTATAATAAACAGGACAAACAAGGAGTCAATGCACGATTGATTCAATCTCAAACCTCCCATGACAAGGTCCTCTCTTGTATTGTCTTTTCTTCCGTCCCAATCTTTAAGTTTTTTTTTTTTTTTTTTTTCAGATTTAGCTTCATCCATCATTTAATTGCATTAGCGACCTAAAAATAAAAGAATCTATCGTCAAATCCAAAACCCAATCCAAACTCAAATCGATTCTTTCCACTAACAAAACTCAATAGGACCATCATTAGATTTGATCTATTGTTGTTTCCCAAAAGAAAGTGGACCTTCTTTCATAACTATCGTCATTAATTTTGCATATTTCTTGCCTCCTCTTAAAAAAAGAAGAGTTAGAAATATAGAGAGCACCGCATTCACATGTCATGATTAGCACACAATGTCCGGAAACAAGGACAATGGACACGGCCGATCGTTGCTGTAGTTTGACTTCAAGTTTATAGAAAAAATTTCTTCTCAATTATGGTTAGGTGGTGATGAGTGCATGAATAGTCCAAGGAAATTTCGTTGAAAGTCGGAGGTGGGCCATTTCAAATTAGGGCACAGCCAATCATGCATTGATCCCTACCTTGTCTCTTTTGAAAGTACAAAACTCTGAACGGTACATGAGACATATAATAATTAAGCCTTTTCGTGAAAGCGAAGTTCTTGAATGTGACCGGTCCTCCAAAAGTCACCCAAAAGTCCAATTTGGCTTTCCACATGATCGAAATTGCAGGATTAGTTGAGCTTCTTGTGATAGAATTACCAAGTAAGATAATGGCCATCATTATGTAGAGGGAATAGGGAAAAAAGAAACTCCGGGTTAATTCTGTAATCTACTTCAATCAAGGTCATCTTTACTGAGACACTTTTTTGGGTGATTAAGTATGCTATTTTCTATGAACAAATCGTGAAAGAACGAAAGCACAAAATAATTAAAGAATCTGCTTCACTTTGGACAACCCCAGTTGCTTGCAATATACCATAGACCAAACTACCGACCAAAAAAAAAAAAAAAAAAAAAAAACATAGACCAAACTGCCCTGAGTTTATGCGATTGCAACATGTTTATGTTGGCAACGGAAGCCCTAGCTCAAGAATTTTTTATCTTATGGCAATTCAATATAGTAAGAGAGAGCCTACCCAAAAAGGTAGCTGACAAAGATTTTACCTTGTTGATTGTAAGTACTAAAACTTCGTTAAAGACTCATATCACTTATCTATTGGGTCTCAATGGGATTGAAATTCATATAATCTCCCTCCATCTCACGATTTAAATTTCTAGATAGACTTTTGCACAAGTTATACTAGATTTGGTATAGACTGCTGCCTCGTAATCTTGCTTTCTCAGCTTGAGGCAGCATCAGAGTTAGATGACAATGAACTTAAGGAAACTTTGGAAGGATAATTATATAGGTCAATCAATCTCTTAATCCATATCTTCTAGTTCAAATACTGTCTTTCTGAGGGGTTTTATTATTATAAGAATCAAGTGATATATGAGACACCTTTAGAATATTAGACTAAGTTCCACCTTCCGTGGCCCGATAAAAAGTGAAGGTGTACACATGGATGTGAGGAGATTTACGATGAGTGTAACTTTCTCATTAATTGATCTTACAAAAGAACGTCAAGCAGTAATTGAACTCGATCATTAGGAATTGTGAAAAGAGATCCAACCAACTTTTAAAATTTAAAAGACCCTAAAAACTCAGAAACCATAACAGCTTGGCTGTTGGCGACACATTCATATTTTATGTCATACATATTATTCAACTCCCATTCAATTAAATGCAAATATATATCCATCAGCATCACACCTGATATAAACAATAATATCTTTAGGCAAAGTCCATGAAGAGAGAGAGCATGATTTATTAATTTAGGAGCAAGAAGGGGGTAAAGCCTGTCGATTAATTAATTGAAGCCCCATGTGAAAGGCACCTAAACAGCCCTCGAATCTCGCTATGTCTTGGCATGTTTCTGCTCCCTATCTTTGCGGGTCCAAAGCATGCATTTAGATCTCTCTCTCTCTCTCTCTCTCTCTCTCTCTCTCTCTCTCTGCGCGATGTAGCCTTCTTGATCTCCGTCACGGTAAGGGAAGACCGCCCTTGCACATGTGGGTCAATTAATGGTGATGCCTAGATTAGTGCAAAGTTTCTGGATTAGATGCTAAGCAACAGTTCATTAAAATTTAAAAGTAATAAGTGATATAAGTTCCCACGTGATTGATGGTTATGGCTTTTGGAATCTTTTTCCGGCGCATCTTTCCCTCACCAGCTGTTTATGCCTTTGAGTTCAACCCTAGCATGCCACCGATACCAGCATGATCGTTTTAGTGTTGAAAGCCTCCTTTTCCTCTGGAAACAAAACAAAGTTCCTTCTTCTTTATTTGTGAAAAAGCGATAGTTTACACATCAAGGGCATATAGAGGTTCTTTGGAAACAAGCCCAATGCCTTGTCTATGCTGGAGGGGATCATGTAAAGTTTGCTGATCAAAAACGGCAAAAAGAGGAAGGAAAATAAGAACGGAAGGGAAGAGGCGCACGATTCGCAGTCTAATCTTTTGATCCCTCGCTTGAACAAATGTCGAAAGTTGTGCCCCCGATTGATCCAATTTCCAGAAAATAGGTCTCGTTCTATTGTCTGGTTTTTCTTCGACAAGATTACTATTTTAAGATGACCTGAATTTACCCGCTTGCAATAATCAGGAGTCAAAGACAGCACAAGCTCGTCGCTTGTTTAGGTATCAAGAAACCCTAGTCAATTCCAATGTCTTGCCATCAAAAGGGGTAACCCAATTTCTTCCTCAAGACAGTACCTTACCCAGAATTTCTGTCCGTACTATGAATCCTATTTTAGTATCACCGAAACTTTACAAGTTCAAGGAATTAATATAATCACGACCCATGATTAAAAGAGTTCACTTGTTGGCCAAAAGTTGCATGGTCCCTTTTAAAATAAAACATAGTTCAACAATTTCTTTTTGTCATTTGATGTTCTTGAATTCTGCTCCGAGATTTAATAGAGTCACGAACGGAAAAAATTATGCGAAAAAAAAAGGAACAACGCGACAGTTCGTGTCTTAAACTAGCAAAGCGATTTTATTAGTCAACAAGACTGTGAAATTGAATATTTGATTGGGATTATTTCATGTGTCGTGCTTAATTTAGTCACCTTTTGTTTGGTGATGTACGGCACCAACATTTGAGGAAGGAAAGAATTCGCTTAGGTTAAATTTATTAAATTGAACTCCGTCTCAATCAAAAGCTGCATATATAAAAATTGCATGACACCCCAAAAAGAACATCATCTGTCCCCAAGGTCACTGCCCTTTTTTTTTTTTGGAAAAAAAAAATAAGCATATATGTTGAACTAGATTACCAGCACTTGGAGTTGAAAATAGGTGAATATATAGGGAAATATTAAATTAATTAATTAAGTAGATGAATTTCCATGAAAAAATCAAATCTGGGATTACCTTTTATATGATCCCTTTTGATTGAAAAATGTAGTGTACTGATGTCGGACATTGCCCTAAAATACACAACCTGGTCTCCGCACATAACTAGAATACTTTTGGTCAAGGCTAGTCATATTTATGTCAAAATTGTACGGACTAGCTATATGCAATTAACAAGCGGTTCGTGTTTCAGACTAATCTATTTAACCCAAAATTGACTGTATGCAATCTACTTAAATAGATGTATCGCTAGGATTTATCTTTTCGTAGATCACCAGCTACGCGAGAAGTCATTACCAATCCCGTGTTCGTTGTTGCACTTTATTTGAGTTATTTTTGGCCTCCTCTCCCAGTCGAATCCAGTGAGAGAGCCCTAAATTACTAGACAAGAGTTATAAATTGAACTCCTGATGAGAAGGCACTAGATTAGTTGAGCAAGGGTTCTGGCAAATTTTCTTTTGTTTTCTACCTTTTTTCTTGATGATTCACTATTAGCCTCAATTCTGGCAATTTTCACTCTCAAAATAAAAAACCCAAGGCATGTGCAGTCGAATGCATCATATCGGTTGGTCCCATCACAAACTCGAATGGGCTATACTACTTGCTGGGCCTGGTCCAGAAAATCCCTCTCTGGTCTCATGTTATCGTACGTGGCCCAACCTTTATTTTATATACCTATTAGGAGGGAGGAAAGTACGTAGCTGCCCCTCGACTCCATTAGAATCCTCTTAGATAAAGAACGTATTTTACATGATGATTATACCACATGACAGTGACAATGTGATGGCCGCCAATTTATTGATACCCGCATACTATGAATCCCGTTTTACTTTGTGTCACGTATGTTGTGCACCTCGCTTTTATTTGGTTTATCGTATCACGCATCACATAATGTAACCATCTCATATAATACCTCACTCTCTTTGTAGATAAGTGCCAAAGGAAATCGTGGCGGCATCTTTCTCATTTAGAAGAAGAGAGGTTAAGTGTTGTAAGATGGGAGTCATGACTGTTATCCATTTAGTTTACAAATTTTTTATGGTACAAGTTTGATATCTTTTGTGAAATGATCAGAGTAGATTGATTATTATTTAATTAACAGTATGTCTTTAGATTTTATTTCAAGAAGAAGAAGAAGAAGGTATAATGCCATAATGTGAAATTTTCTTAATATCGAATTTGTGTTGATCTTCTAGGCCTGTTTTGATGTCTTGTCTTGTCTTTTCTCTAAAGATTCGAACACTAGACCATAAGGTGAATTGAGGGGGAAAAATTCATGCTACACATCTTGATACACCATAGAAATTCGCAAAGCATATTTTTCCACCCCACTAATTTACAGAACTTATGATTTCAGTTTTAGCTCCTTGTATATTAGCGATTGCTCTATACTAGAAACTAGAGAGAGATACGTAAGACATTTCTTCGTGTAGGTAATCAATCGTGCCTAATGATCGTCTACTTATTGAGCTTTTGGTTGTTTCTTTTGAGGTCCAGCCTCATGGGTCACCATGCACTAATCATTACCATCATCATTGACTAGACAAAGTGTAGAGGTACACCTCTGATCCCACTTCTTTCTGCAAGACCCACTAAAGGAGGGGAAAGGAAAGAATATTCTTTCTAATTTCACACAAAAAGGGTCAAATCGAATTCGTACAAAATCTTAAACGTATGGTCAGGAATTAAGGCATTCTAAAAGATGTGGTTACTGGGTGCAAACAAAATCTTATCGACAGATAATAGAGGAGCATTTGATTGCTAGGGGAGCATTTGATTGCTTCATTGAATGTTGGTAGCTATGGAGCATAATGGAGTGCAAGGATTGGACTCGTCTGTGGGTCTCTCTCCCCCAATATCTGCTCGCCATCTTCTACCACACAATCCCAACTTCATTTCCCAAAGAAGAGGGAAGTAAGTGACAAATGTATGCTAAGTTCCGATAGGTCGACCAATCGGCAAAATAATTGAAATCATGCGTCTCAAAAAGTGTGTGGTTTTAAAAAAGTTAAAAGGAAGGGATTTCTTGCAAATCTCCTACACCCAACATGGGTCGAACTCATATGCTAGTCCAATCTGGTGATTGAAAAAGTTGGCTCATGACACACCATTCAACTAGTCGGATAATACTTTTGTAAGATATATTCTTATAGAGTTATTAAACTTAGGGAATGACATAAATGAATGGTTACTCTACAATACTACACATTTTCCTAATTGACTTTGAGGCTCAATGTATGTGTCTTCACCTTCTTGTTCTTATGTGCCTAAGTGCCTATGAGTTACCATCCAGGTATTGGCCTAATGAGAAATATTCATTTTTTTTCTTCTTTTCATTTTTAAAGGCCTAATTCCTTGAAAACATCAATTTTATATAGGGTTCCAATTTTAGCCCAAACTTTTTTTTTTTTTGGTCTTTAGGAAACCACAAACTTGGGCTTGTATCTCAATTCTGAGCCTAACTTTAGATAGGGCCCCAATTCTAGCCTATACTTTTGTCATCTCATAGAAAGTATCAACTTGTAGTCAATTCCTGTATATGGCTTTAGTCAAGTTTCCACTCAATAATGCCGTTAAAAATTCAATATGTCATTCCACATGTACCTTGCGGAAACTTGACGGAGGTAAGATTTAGATACTGACTGAAATTTGGCATTTTTTATGAAACAAAAAAACTAAATTTGGGTTATAATTGGATATGAGCTAAACTTAATGCTTTTTATGAGATAAAAAAAGGATCTAGCTAGAACTGAGATCTGACCTAAACTCTGTGCTTTTGTATGACACCAAAAAAAAAAGTTTCAAACTGAAATTTTTTACCCTTTTTAAGTATGGGTCTCATTAATAAGTGCATTCAAGACACTTGTTAATCACATATAACAAAGAAATAGATTCATTTTCAATACACTTATTCTACATAATACTAGGCAAATAGTTTGAAAATGACTTATTTATTTATTTATTAATCTTGGATAACTAATAAGTGCCCTGAGGGCACTAAGTTATGTGTTATTGCGCTCGTGAGTCATGATTGTCACGGAACATATCACATTATGGATTTAAATATCACCATCAATCTAGATTAATCCAGAGTATTGGATAATTCGGATTATTGCTCAATTAGCTAATCTTTTAATGATTTGATTCGTAGTAAAACCATTGCCCCCATTAGGAATGATAATGATTCCTAGGTTCTCTTTCTCAATCTTATTTTTCTTGTACGTAGTTAGCTTTAGATTCGCAGGTTGGGGGAATACATAACGAGGTAGATTGAACCCAAAATCCATAGGAATTGAGTAGTTATATGTCATTTTAATACCTAATATTCCAAATTCGGAATAAATGCCGATAGATGCGCACTCATTGTCTCGATTTTTTGGAATCTCTTATATGCCCGTGGCACTCTTGCTGGCAAATATTTTACGTGTGTATAAAATGCACATCTTTTCCAAAAAGAAAAAACATTTTAAATAGAATTTCTGCAGCACCTCTAAATAAAGGGGCATCACATGCATCAATAAATTTTTCATAGGTGGCTCGAATCGATGAGAGATACACAATCGGAATAACCTAGAAGTAAATGATCTCATTCACACCTTATGAATAATCTATATCACTAGCAATCCAAGCAAATATTATCCTAACAACGTGCCAACTAGCTTCGAACTAGTATACTTCAAAGGTTTCTAGAAAAATTAACATGTTGGGTATCCTTTAACATGAAATGTCTCCTCAATTGACCGTATATTGACCAAATCTTACATGCATTTCCCTCTCTAAAGTTCAGATAAGACATGATAAAAGAGACAGCACACTCGAATTGGAATTATGGGCAGATATGCTTGCTTTACATCGTGGGATGGGGCCAAAAAAGCAAAGTGCTCGTGCATATATATTAAAGAAAGCAAAAGGGATTGAATAATTTGATCCGTGAGTGCATCTTTTTCATTTGACATTTCTGTCTCGATGCTCTAAAGAGCTTTAAGGTGCACTGATTCCGTGGTCCAGACCAATGAGATAATAAATCCGTGTCCATTTACTTAATTAGTTGATTATTTATTGGTTCTTGAAATTACTAAGCTGCTAACTAATTGCTTAATTTCGAATTTTTTAATCTTCTTTTTAGGTGACAAATGGAGGGGTACTTGGGGGTGATTCTTTGATACTCTTTCTAAGGATTGATTCTTAGACAAATAGTTTGGTACCTTGCATATTCGCCTAAGGAGCGATTCTTGTATACTTTCGGTTCAAAATGATTTTTCGTAATCCAATTATACATAATAAACACTTGTGTTGAGGCATGTACCGAGTGAAATTGAAAAGATTTTTCAAGGTGCTATCATGTTAGTAATGGTTGGATAAATCTCAACATTGATGGGGCCTCTAAAGACAACCCGGGTCTAACTTCAATAGGTGAACTTCTCCACGATGAGTTAGGCAATTGGCTTGTAGGTTTTTCCCAACATGTAGGAGTACCCTTCATTAAAAGCTAAACTTCCAATTGACAATCTCTTTGGCCATTCCCAAAATTCATATGGTGGTGGATTCGCAAGCAACAATTACATTACTTCGAAGACCAACTATCTCTCGCCATTTTGGCGATATCCTCATCTTTCAAACTTGGAAATCATTGAAATACTTCCAATGAGTCAGAATCATTCATACTTTTAGAAAGAACATTCGTGTGCAGATTATTGGCAAATTGGATCATCTAGTCTTGCGATGTAAATGTCACTTTAGCATTAGATAGGCCAATGATAGGTTTGATTCCCCTATTGGTAGGAGATCAATCTGGTTTAAGTTTTGTTAGGCAAGTGTTAATGTAATAATCAAGCTTTTTCCCTTTTATAATAATAAATAATAAAAAAAAAAAAAACGCAATTTTGCAATCTGCATAGGAAAAGATACATTCTTTACGTCGACGTGGAACCATCAAAATGTATATGAAGAAAGTTCCAAATTTTGACTCAATGCCCACTTGTTTCAACTGCAAAATTTCTCCTAAACTCACTCTATCATATCAAGTCAATCACACACACCGTCAAAATGCCATCTACTCATATAAGTAATCGTTGATATCCTTCGTACTGGGAAAGATAATAAAAAGACTCCTAAATTAATTGTACATATATCAATTTAATCTTAAACTTTTCAATTGTATCGGTAGAATCATAGATCTTTTGATGATTTACCGATATAGTCATTCGGCCAATTTTGATTTAAAATCATTAATGCTGATAATTTTTACAAATTTTTATTTTATATTCTTTTCTTTTATTTCCTTCTTCTTCTTCTTTTTTAAACACAACTCAAGGTTGGCGAGGTTGCTAATTGACCCTCACCAGCCATAGACAAGGGCACCCTCACCTACCCTCACCCAGACCTCATTGTGGCCAATGAGGGTTGTCGACAACTTCACTGTCCCATAGTTGGGAGAAAAAATTTAAAAATTTGTACATGCGAGCGCTGGCCGTCCGCCAGTTATGTCACATAAGACGTTCAGGCTCTATATCAATAATTTCTAGTTAGAATTGGCCAAATGGATTATATTAGCCAATCGTGAAAAAGTTTAAGACTCTATTAGTATAATTGAAAGATTTTATGATTGAATTGGTATAAGTGTAATAGGTTTTAATTTTTTTTTTGGTAATTTTCCCTTTCGTACCATATCATGAATGAGTCTGTATACAATAAATCCCATGTCAAAAGTTTATCGATTATAGCAAGGGGGCACTGCTTTGTTTAGTGCTAATCCTTTTCGCACCCCATTTAGGCCACCTTTACCTTGCAGGACCACGAACACAATACAGTGCTGTAGTCTTTTTGGCCATCACTCAACAGTAATCTTCGTCTCATAAGGATTTGCTTTCTTAAGTGGACACGACAAAATTTCCAGAATCCATCTGGATTCGCTCTCTAGATTTACGGAAGATCACCGCAGAAAAAGTTAACTGGATTTGAACCACTCTCTCCCAGGCAAACAGACCAATAATTTCATCGTCAGAAAGGCTCGAAAAGGACCAGGAATCCACGATGATTTGCTGTTGCAGCCTCGGACGAGAACGGAAGGTGTTGGCGGTGGCGTGTGACAATGATTGTGGACTCAGACCGCACTATAAATGCGACGCCCCCCATCATCTTTTTCATCTCCTTCCTCAGTGGCCGTTACATTGAGAAGACCTACACCTTCACGAAACTCATGCACTCACGAACCATTTCAATCTTATCTCGGACGGTCTCTTTCCTTCCTCCATCGCAAGATTTATAAGTATAAAAGACAACGCTAGCCTCTCCGTTTTGTGTGCTGAACCATAATGCAGCCCAAATCGAGATGGCCGCCCGAGTTCCTGATGACGGCTGTCTCCGAGCTCAAGGTGCAGAGAGGGATCGCCGTCCCACTGGTCGTGATGAACCTGACCTGGTTCGCCAAGATAGCCATCACGACTGCATTCCTGGGCCGGCTCGGGGAGCTCCAGCTGGCCGGCGGCACGCTTGGGTTCACCTTCGCCAACGTCACCGGGTTCTCAGTCCTGAACGGGCTGTGCGGGGCCATGGAACCGATCTGCGGGCAGGCCCATGGGGCTCGGAACTTCAAGCTCCTCCACAAGACCCTTTTCATGTCGGTCCTGCTGTTGCTAGCAGCATCGTTGCCAATCTCTTTCTTGTGGCTTAATGTGGACAAAGTCCTGATCCGTTTTGGCCAGCAAGAGGACATTTCACTCGTTGCCAAAAGCTACCTCTTCTATCTCCTCCCTGATTTGGTGGTCACCTCGTTCCTCTGTCCCCTCAAGACCTACCTGAGCTCGCAGGGTGTGACTGTCCCAATAATGTTCAGCTCGGCCCTCGCCCTCGCTTTCCACGTCCCGATCAACATCCTGCTGGTAAAACTGAAGGGCCTTGAGGGCATTTCGATGGCGGTCTGGATCACTGATCTAATGGTAGTGATTCTACTTGCTCTGTATGTGGCGATTGCCGAACGTGGCAAGGATCAGAGTTGGAAGGATGGCGGGTGGTGGGAACACAGAGTTGGCGATTGGATCCAACTGCTCAAGCTCTGCGGGCCATGCTGCCTCACCACCTGCCTCGAATGGTGGTGCTACGAGATCTTGGTGCTGCTAACCGGGCGGCTAGAGAACGCCAAGTGGGCGGTGGGAGTGCTCGCCATCGTGCTTAATTTCGACTATCTCCTCTACTCTGCAATGTTATCTCTGGCGACATGCGCATCCGCACGAGTATCAAACGAACTCGGGGCGAACCGGCCCCTTAACGCTTACCGATCGGCCTATGTCTCTCTTTTAGTAAGCGTCCTCTCGGGTTTCATCGGCGCGACACTCATGGTAGCATCTAGGGGGTTCTGGGGCAATCTGTTCAGCCACAACCGGGGCATCGTGGCGAGCGTGAAGAAAATGATGCTCCTGATGGCCCTGGTGGAGGTGGTGAATTTCCCGTTGGCAGTCTGCGGGGGAATCGTGCGGGGAACGGCGAAGCCATGGCTCGCTATGTACTCGAACCTCGGCGGCTTTTACCTCCTAGCCTTGCCCTTGGGCATAGGCTTGGCTTTCAAGGCGGGGCTCGGGCTAGCGGGGCTGTTGCTCGGCTTCCTGGTCGGCGTGGTCTCCTGCTTGATGCTGCTATTGGTGCTCGTCGCGAGGATCGACTGGGACGAGGAAGCTAGAAAAGCCCAAACGTTAGCCTCCCCTGACGCCCAGGAAGAACAAGCCGATGGCACTCGGACGCACACAGAAAGAGAAAACCGCACGGCGGCGTGAAGTAGCCCGTGACGTTGTGTCTATATCGTAGCATCGCATCGACGGCGCCATCCGCCTAAGCCCCCCCCATCTTGGTGAAGTTAGCTTCGTAATTAAGCTTGGCTTGCTTCACTGACTTAGCGCATGTAGTTCCTGTACCTACTGTTCTTAACTAGTGTAAATCATTTTGGAGTTAATTCTGCATTCAAGTCGAATGTAACAATCAGACACGAAATCACCAAACTGAGTTCGAGACATGACGCGGAGGTAACAACCTGATTTTGGATCGGACATTGTCTATGCGCCTTTAGATCGCAAAATTTTCGCAATAATCGAGGTGATGACACAAAATTCCCTTATTAATAGGAGATTAGTCTAGTTTAAGTTTTGTTAGGCAAGTATTAATGTAATAATCAGTCTTTGCCCCTTTTCTTACCAAAAATAGATCACATGATCATGCAATGTACATGGAACTAAAGCTACATTCCTTACGGTCCCAGATCATGTTGAACCATCGAAATATATCCGAAGAAAAATCCAAATTTTGACTCGATGTTCAATGCCCAATTGCACTATTTTGAAAACCAACTATCTCTCGCCATTTTGGCGATATCCTCATCCTTTGAATTTGAAAATCATCGAAATACTTCCAACGACTCAGAATCATTCATAATTTTGAAAAGAACATTCGTATGTAGATTGTTGGCAAATTGAATCATCTAGTCCTACGGTGTAAATGTCTCTTTGGCATTAGATAGGCCACCAATAGGTTCTATTTCACTATTGGTAGGAGATCAATCTAGTTTAAGTTTTGTTAGGCAAGTGTTAATGTAATAATCAGGCTTTGCCCCTTTTCCCAAAAAAAGAAAAAAAGATCACGCAATTTTGCAATCTGCATAGTAAAAGATACATTCTTTACTTTACCCAAAAAAAAAAAAAAAAAAAAATACACTCTTTACGTCGACGTAGAAGCATAAAAGTGAATATGAAGAAAGTTCCAAATTTTGACTCGACACCCACTCGTTTGAACTGCAAATTTTCTCCTAAACTCACTCTGTCATAGCAAGTCAGTCACAAACACCGTGAATATGCCATCTACTCATATAAACTAATTATTGATACCCTTAGCACTGACAAAGACAATAAAAAGAGTCCTAAATTAATTGCACACGCGTCAATTTAATGCTAAACCTTTCAATTGTCTCGATTGAATCATAGATATTTGACGATTTACTAATATAATCACCCGACCAATTTTGATTTAAAATCACCGATCCTAACAATATTTACAAATTTTAAATTTTTCTAAATTTTTGTTTTTGTTCTTTTTTTTTCTTTTTTTCTTTTTTTGCACAACTCCAGGCTAACGAAGTTGCTAGTTGACCATCACCAGGTATAGGCAAGGGCACCCTTGCTTAGTCTCCGCAAAGGCATTGTGGTCCTCACCTAGACCTCATTGTGGCCAATGAGGTCGGCCGACAACCTCACTAGCCCATTGTTGGGAGAAAAAACAAAAGGAGAGAAAAGAATAAATTAAAAGATTTGCCCATGTGAGCGTCAACAGTCTACCAGTTATGTCACTTAGAACGGTCAGGCTCCTTGTCAACAAATTTCTGGTCAAAATTAGTTAAATGGATTATATTGGCCAATCATGAAAAAGTTTAAGACTCTATTAGCATATTTAAAAGATTTTATTATTAAATTGGCACAAATACAATAGATTTTAGACTTTTTTGGTAATCTTCCCCTCCGATTATGAATGAGCCTGTATACAATAGATAATGTGATTATGCAATCTACAAAGAAGTAAAGCTACATTCCTTATGTCCCAAACCATGTTGAACCATCGAAATATATTTGAAGAAAAATCCAATTTCAACTTGATGTTCGGCACCCACTTGCACTACTTTGAAAACCATCTCTCGCCATTTTGGCGATATCCTCATCTTTCGAATTCAAAATCATTGAAATACTTCCAACAACTCAAAATCGTTCATACTTTTAGAAAGAACATTTGTGTGTAGATTGTTGGCAAATTGGATCATCTAGTCCTGCAATGTAAATGTCTCTTTGGCATTAGATAGGCCACCAATAGGTTTAATTCCCTATTGGCAGGAGATCAATCTAGTTTAAGTTTTGATAAGCAAGTGTTAATGTAATAATCAGGCTTTGCCCAAAAAAAAAAAAAAAAAAAGATCACGCAATTTTGCTAGGAAAAGATACATTCTTTACGTCGACGTCAAACCATCAAAATGTATATGGAGAAAGTTCCAAATTTTGAGTCGACGCCCACTTGTTTCAACTGCAAATTTTCTCCTAAACTCACTCTATCATATCAAGTCAGTCACAAACACCGTAAATGTGCCATCTACTCATATAAACTAATTATTGATATCCTTCGTACTAGCAAAGATAATAAAAAGAGTCCTAAATTAATTGCACACTCATCAATTTAATCATAAACTTTTCAATTGTATTGATTGAATCATAGATATTTTGACGATTTACTATTATAATCATCCCGCCAATTTTGATTTAAAATCACCAATTTTTACAATTTTTATTTTTTTCTAATTTTTTGTTTTTATTCTTTTCTTTTCTTTCTTCTTTCTTTTTTTACACAACTCCAGGCTGGCGAAGTTGCTAGTCGACCATCACCAGCTATAGGCAAGGGCACCCTTGCTTAGTCTCCACGAAGGCATCTTGGCCCTCACCTAGACCTCATTGTGGCCAATGAGGTCGACCAACAACCCTGTTGGCCCACAGTTGGGAGAAAAAAAATAAAAGGAGAAAAAAGAATAAATATAAAGATTTGCCCATGTGAGCATCGGCCCATAGTTGGGAGAAAAAAACGAAAGGAGAGAAAAGAATAAATTAAAAAATTTGCCCATGTAAGCGCTAGCAGTCTGCCAATTATGTCACTTAGGATGGTCAAGCTCCTTGTCAACAAATTTTTGGTCAAAATTAGTTAAATGGATTATATTGGCCAATGTGAAAAAGTTTAAGACTCTACTGACATATTTAAAAGATTTTATTATTAGATTGGCACAAATACAATATATTTTAGACTTTTTTGATAATTTTCCCCTCCGATTATGAATGAGCCTGTATACAACAAATCCCATGTCAAAAGTTTATCAAGTATAGAAAGGGGGACTGCTTTGTTTAGTGCTAATCCTTTTCACACCACATTTAAGGCACCTTTACCTTGCAGGACCACAGGCATTATACAGCCCTGTAGTCTTTTTTGCCACCACTCAACAATAACCTTCATCTCATCAAAGGATTTGCTTTCTGAATGGACACGACAAAATGTCCAGAGTCCATCTGGGTTCGCTCTCTAAATTTACGGAAAGATCACCGCAGAAAAGGGTACCTGGATTTGAACCGCTCTCTCTCTCTCTCGGAGGCAAAACGGACCAATAATTTCATCATCAGAAAGGCTCGAAAAGGACCATGAATCCATGATGATTTGCCGTTGCAGCCTCGGACGAGAACAGAAGGTGTCGCCGTCGGGGGTGGCGTGCGACCATGATTTTGGACGAGAAAAAATTGGCTATCGTCTAATGTGCCAACTCAACAAAAAGGAATGACACCGACCAAAAAAAAACAAATAGGAAGGACCACAAGGATGCGAAACGTGTCCGAAGTGAGCCCCAATTTCAGACTCTTTCTTCCCTCTCAGTTGAAATAGGAATAGAATAGGATTAAAAAAAAAAAAAAAAAAAAAAAAAGACTCTCTCTCTCCATTCCAGAACGCATCACTGGCTTCCGCTTCGCCCCCTTTCGCAATCCTCGTGGGGCGGCAGCACTCGCTGTTGAGGAAGTCAGGGACGGAACCCGTCGCAACGGGCCCGGCGGCAGCAGCGGCCGAATCGAAGAAGGGCTGCAAAGGGAATCGCACGTGGCGGCCGGCGAGGGGGTTGGCAACTGGCAAGTGCCCGTCCATGTCGCACGCGAAGGCTGCCAGCGTGCGCTCGCACGCCTCGCACATCCACGCACGCTTTGTGGCGGGAGGGGAGCTTGTCGGCGCCATGGACGCCGGCTTTGCAGGCCAGGCAGAGGGAAGCGTTGTCGGCCCCGCAGAACGCGGTGGCCTTGGTGGACCTGCAGCTGTCGCACGCCCTGACGCTGGCCCGCCGCCCTCCTGCGAAGCTCTTATCCGCCGCAATTCCATCGAAACCAATCGTCCGCCGTTGCCAAATGGTTCGCTGGAGTCGCTGAACAAGTGAACTGCTTCTTCTTTGTTGCTCTTGCTAGTGTTGTGGGGTCCGAGAGAGCGTGAGGAGAGAGAGAAAAAAGAAAGAGTCTGAAATTGGGCCTACTTTGGACATGTGTCGCATCCTGAGGCCCTTTTTATTTGTTGTTGTGTTGGCACATTAGACGTAGCCAATATTTTCTCCTAAATTTATGCAAGATCACCGCATAAAAAGTAACCTGGATTTGACCCCTCTCTCTCGGGCAAACAGACCAATAATTTCATCAGAAAAGCTCCAAAAGGACCATGATATGTTGTTGCATTCTCGGGGGAGAATTGAAGGTGTAGGTGGTGGCGTGTGACCATGATTTCGGACACTCTTGCTTTCTCACACCGCACTATAAACGCGACACCCCCCGTCATCTCTCATCTCCTTTCCTCGGTGGCCGTTGCATTGAGAAAACCTACAACTTCACGAAACTCATGCGCTCATGAACTAAATCAATCTTATTTGGCCCGGTCTCCATCGCAAGTGTATATGTATAGACGACACTAGCCTCTCTATCTTGTACACAAAACCGTAATTGTTAGAGATACCATTATCTATGATTTGATGTGATTAGGAATTGACTGCTATTGTATATTTGATATGATTTCCCATCAATTGATATTGTATATTAGAGAATCATCCCTATCTTTTCTGTACATTTATCGCCTAAACTAGTTAGACTTTATGTGTTATAAATAGGCTTGTACACATTCATCTTCAATATGAGAAAGCAATAGTCATGTTTTGATTCTTCTCTTCCTCCTTGCTTTCCATAACCCCATATTCGAGTAAAGAACAGCGCAAGTGGCATAACTTGGCACGGGGGGACACTTAAGTGCCATAACTTTAAAACGGTACACTTAAGTGCCACTCTTTTTTTTTTCAAATGGGACACTTAAGTGCCACCACCTCCGGCGACCCTTACCGGAAATCCTACATGGCACGTTTTTATTATTTTTTAATACTTGCGTGGCTCGCCAGAGAGCTAAGTCGGCGCCGACTCGGTAAGAACGCATAATAAAAAATTTAATTTAATTTAATTTAATTTAATTTAAATATTCTTTAAAAAAAGGGGGCATCGGGGCGGGCGGCTAAGGGCCGAGCCCTCGCCGCCGCCCGCCTCCCGCCGTCGCCGAGAAGGGCCGGCGACGGAGGGGGAGGGTCGGCCGGGGTTGCCGGCCCCGCCGACCGGCGGCCCTCGCCGCGATCCGGCAAGGGCTCGCGGCCCTCACCGGCGACCCCGGCCGACCGACCTCCGCCCCCTGTCGGCCGGCCCTTCCCGGCGACGGTGGGGAGGCGGCGAGGGCTGCGGCCCTCGCCGGATCTGCGCGAGGGCCGCGACCCTCGCCCCGGATCTGGGCGAGGGCTCGCGGCCCTCGCCGCCCGCCGGGCCGGCGGCGACCCCGGCCGACCCTCCCCCTCCGTCGCCGGCCCTTCCGGCGACGGCGGGGAGGCGCGCGGTGGCGAGGGCTCGGCCCTCGGCCGCCCGCCCCGATGCCCCCTTTTTTTAAATTTTTTAGTTTTTAATTTTTTAATTTTTAGAATATTTTAATTAAAATTAAGTTTTAATTTAATTAATTTTTTATTATTTTTACACGTCAAACACGAAACGGCGTCGTTTTTGCATTTTTCGCCACGTCGGCGTGCAAAATGACGCCGTTTTGGACCTCCATCGCCGGAAAATTGCCACATCAGCCGTTTGGCCGGATTTTCGCCAGAGTGGCACTTAAATGTACCATTTTACTCCGATATTGGCACTTAAATGTACCATTTTAAAGTTATGGCACTTAAGTGTCCCCCCGTGCCAAGTTATGGCACTCCAGGTGTCCCAAACTCCCCATATTCTTACATTTTATTAGAGCTTCCGCACGCCGTTCTTTAGACTGCAAAGCAAACATACCTGAAAATCAGAATTCTGGTTCATCAAACAAGCCTGAAAACCCCACCAATGATCCTCTTTTGGATCCAACCGTAGATACTTTCAGCATTACTGAAGAAAATCACATAGAGGAAAGGGAAATAGACGACCAGAGCCAATGCAAGTCCACTCAGGGCAATTTTTTCTAGGCCCATACGTCCAATGGGTCCCTGTTGAGGTGCACCCCATTCAAGGCCAACCAGGTCAAGGTCAAACGGGCTATGTTGTGAATATTGGGCTAGCAGGAAGCCCACATCCCATTTTCAAGCCTAACCCGATTCAAGGATCAGGTAGGCATTTCCCGAACTAGACTGGTTCAAGTCCGTCGAGTTGGGGCAAACTCGGCCCCAGTTTTCAACCACGGCTTCCTTTAGTTTCCCGGCACCACCGACGGCCAATTGGAACCCGACGACACCCTCTACAGCTCCGCCATTGATGGTCTAGAACTTCACCTCATCACTCTACAACTCTTGAAACCAGAGAACTACTCTGTTTGGTCTCGAGAGCTCCGGTGTGCCCTAACTGTGAAAGACAAAGAAGGGTTTATTGATAGCATTGTACCAGTGCAGTCCGAGGAGCGACTTGCACAACACCAGAGGAAATGCAACCAGCTTGTGCAAATGTGGATAGGCAATTGTCTCAGCCTAGAGCTTGTCGCCAAGCTCCCTCTGACCAAAGGCGCGAAAATGATTTGGGAAGGTATTCAAAAAATGTACAACAAGCTTAACAGGGCTAAAATTTTCGGCCTAACCCAAGCTATATCAAACCTAAAGTAAAGTAATCTCTCAATCACTATTGTTTTCAAAAAGCTATCAGCCCTTTGAAATGAGCTAGAAATGGTTGAAGAGAAACTCGAAGATCCCAAAGCCATGCTAGCCCAATATCGAGCAATTAAAGAGCGATGAAAAGTAACGAGATAATTGCTTATTTCAAACGAAACAAACCTGCCGTTTGGAAGCCAAATTCTTGCCATGGATCCAATTCGCTTGCTCAAACGGATCTATCAACTCGTGGTGCAAGAAGAGTCCCAACATCTTGCCTCCACAAACTCCTCGAAGATCGACGACTGCGTCGTCCTTGTGACAAAGGGGGACGTCGGAACACAAGCAAAGTGGCAGACAAATCGGCAACTATGGAGGTCTCCCTCCCTCAGGCATGGCACAAGGGTTTCCGATGAGGAAGACGACTTGTCTTCACTTAAGATCGACAGGCATGATTTAATCATGCTGTCTTGATCGGATAGCCTTGGACGCGCCAGAGCTCCAATCTAGATAAGTGGCCGAGATTTGATCATATGATTAAATAGCTCAAGGCACATGATGCGATCTGACTACCTAGCTTTCATCTTAGCAGCTCCCAAGGACGAAGCGCTATATGCCATGTCATCATTCGCATGAAAAGCCTCCAACAACTGAAATTTTGCCACATCATCCAAATCAAACGATCAAAAAATTTCAACAAAAGAAAAGGTAAATTTTACAATTATTGCAAACGGCCCATCACACTAAAGAAAATTGTTAGATGTTACTAGGAAAGCTGATAGACAAAGAGAGGAAATAACAAAATATTTCAAGCAACTCACAAAGGCAATAAACCAATAGGGAACTCATGACAAAACGGCCAGCTATGTGGGCATATTATTGTCTCATGAACTCCATTTCAATTAAAGCATGAATTATTGATTTAGGTGCTAGGGACCACATAATTCGCAACAAACGTTTTCTTTCTCATATTTGTAAATCTCCTCATGGTACTTTAGTTCATCTTCCCAATGGAAGTGACCTTCATCACTAAAATTGGAAATGTTCATCTTACCCCATCCATCACTTTAAAATATGTCCTTTTTATTCCTGACTTTCAATTTAATCTCATTTTTGTCTCTAAACTCATTGAAGACAATTCCTATTGAATTTTTTTTTATTCCAATGTCTATTTCTTTCAAATTCTTTCAACTGGAAAACTGTCAAGCTTAGGTGTTGACACCTAAATTTGGCCATTTTATTAAGAGCTTTATCATATAAAAAATTAGGAATTAATTTTAAACCCCTGTATAAAAATTAATTTTCACTAAATTTCATCACATGTGGATGTTAGGAGCATTAGCATCACTAGTATTAATTAAAAAAGAAAATCTGAATTTTTTAAATTAATTTTTAAAAATTATTATTAAAAAAATTAGTTGATTACAAGAAAAGTAAAATAAATCATTTTCATTGCGTATGTTTTCTTTATGATGTATTGCACGTAGACATTAGGAGCATTTACATTATTATCGCTAATTATTAAAATTATAATGAAATCAAAAAAAAAAAAAAAAAAAAAGCAAGATCGGGCCGGGGTATGCCAGCTTGGCATTCTTTCTTTTTCCTTCTTCCTCTTTCCCGTTTGGGCCAAATCCATTTTCCCTCTTTGTCCATGGCCTAGCTCGCGAACCTCTTCTCTCCTGCTCCCTCACACATCGCACGCGGTTTGCAGTAAAGAGAGAGAGGAGGTACAAAGGCAGAGGAGGAGCGACAACCAAGGCTAGCGATCAGGGGCTAGGCCAACAAGACAACTAGCGATGGCAGGGGCCATGCGTGCCTGTTTGCCAAGCTTAAAAGCGAGAGAGGAGCAAGTGAGAGGGGGTCCTTGTGAAAGCATGAAATTTAAGTTGAAGCTTCTGATCTAGGGATTTCCGATGAAGATGAAGATATATTCCAGAAATGAGAGATCAGATCAACAGAAGACACTTTGTATATCATCATTTCAACTAATCCACAATCATACAATGTAACTGAGTATTCATGTATACAATTGTAAAGAATTTCCTCCTCTGTTCTTACTTGAGTTTGGAAGATCGATCAAACTTCTATTTCAATAAGAGAATCTTCGAGAAGAATAGTTGCGAGAACTTCAATGGAGGATGTTTATCTCGAACCGTATCATTCTCTCTCTCTCTCTCTCTCTCTCTCTCTCTCTCTCTCTCTCTCTCTCTCTCTGTATATATTTTTTTCTATATCTCAAGCTTCTTCATCTGAAGAACTTGTTACAGAGAACTCAAGTAAAAGAATACAAGAAGCTGAAGAAGAAAACAGAACTAACTAACACGTCATTCATCTAAAACTACATTTAGCACATGTGTTTTAACTTTTACAGCTTGGCAATCTCTGTCAACATTCTCTTCATCTTTTTCATCCACTCATGTTAATCCAATCTACTTCTTCGAGCTAAGATCTCCACCGTTGACTGTTGTTCCTTTATATCCTTTGTTCTTCTGCCAAGTTAATTCCCCTGTTTTATCACGTGCTCCTTCTTCCTCTGTTTCACGTGCTGCCAGCTTCCTTTGTTTCACGTGCAGAACTCTATGTTTAACATCCCCCCTCAAATTGGGAAGGGGGAAGAATCCCATTCCCAATTTGGTGCGTAAAGTCAGATGAGTTGTTTTAGGAAGGGATTTGGTAAAGATATCAGCAAGTTGCTGATGACTTGGAATGTGTTAGACTTGAATGGATCCAGAGGATACCTTTTCTCGGACAAAGTGAAAGTCAATTTCAACATGCTTTGTTCGAGCATGTAAGACTGGATTTGCTGTAAGAGAAATGGCAGATTTGTTATCACAGAACAAAGTTGTTGCAGCTGTAAGAGAAATGCCAATATCTCGTAGCACAAAACTAACCCAGGTGAGTTCAGCTGTAGTAGAAGCTAATGCCCTGTATTCTGCTTCTATAGATGATCTCGAGACAGTGGCTTGTTTCTTGGCTGACCAAGAAATTAGATTAGAACCAAGGAATGTACAGAAACCCGTAGTAGATCTTCTGGTAGTGGGGCAACCTGCCCAATCTGCGTCTGAAAAACCATAGAGACTTATAGAGCTTCTGGAGTGGAGATAGTATCCAAGATGTACAGTTCCTTTGACATAACGAAGGACTCTTTTTAATTGATGATAATCTGCTACTGTTGGATGTTGCATCTTTTGACAGAGAAGATTTGTTGCAAAGGATATGTCTGGCCAAGTTATAGTCAAGTATTGAAGCCCTCCTACTAGGCTTCTGTATTCAAGAAGATCTATAAGTTGAGTTTCAGCATTGGCCATTGGAACTGGCCGAAGTGGTAATGGTGTAGTTATAGACTTGCACTCTGCCATATTTGCTCTTTTCAGTAAATCAATTGCATACTTTGTCTGGCATAAAAACAAATCCTGTGCTGTGTGTTTAACTTCAATTCCTAAGAAGTAATGGAGTTGGCCAAGATCCTTCATATGAAACTGGTGGCTAAGGCTCTGTATTAATGTTGTTAACAGTTGAGCATAACTTCCTGTCAAAATAATGTCATCGACATATAGCAGTAACAGCACAGTTTGTGATCCAGTATGAAGAATAAACAATGAGGGATCGGCTGTGCTACAGAAGAATCCAATTTCCAGAAGAAACTTACTGAACTTATCAAACCATGCTCTTGGAGCTTGTCGAAGACCATACAAAGATTTATGAAGTAGACAGACATGGCTTGATTTTTGTGGATGAATGAAACCAGGGGGTTGATCCATATATACAATCTCATTCAAGTCCCCATGTAGAAAGGCATTCTTCACATCAAGCTGATGCATTGGCCATTGTTTTATCAAGGCTATGGATAAAACTATACGAATTGTGGCATGTTTCACCACAGGACTGAAAGTCTCAGTAAAATCTAAACCTGCTTCCTGATGAAACCCTTTGACTACTAGTCGAGCCTTCAGCCTTTCAAGACTACCATCAGGAGCTAATTTGGTCTTGTAGACCCACTTACAGCCCACAACATTCATATGATCTTCTCTTGGAACCAATGTCCAGGTATGATTTTCATATAAAGCATTCATCTCTTCTTGCATTGCACTATACCAGCCCTTATCAGCTAATGCAGACTTAATAGATCTAGGTTCAACAGGAACATGGTACTCAGCTAGACAAGCATACTTTGGGTTTGGTTTTATAATACCTGACCTCAGTCGAGTTTGCATATGATGAACAACAGGGTTATTTTGTGAAGTGTGTAGGTCAGATGTGTGTTGTACTGGTTCATGAGATGTATTGGCAGACATGGTATTTTGAGAAGATAAGGAATTTAAGACATGATGATCTTGAGAATCTGAAGAATTTGCAGATAAAGTACCTGATGAAGTAGTGGTTTGTGGTGGTGTTGGGATAAACTCAGTTTGTGTAGGTACTTCTAAGGTGATTCTTGATATTTGCTCATTACTACAATAGCTATCCATCTCAGGATTATATTGTCCTGTGCTAACTTGTTGATGAAGTGCCCTGTTGCTTGTGATATCAGTAGGCATGTGAGTATCTCCAATCCACTAGCTATATAGTGGTGTATGTTGTCCAATGTCATTAAGCCCTCCTTTTGAGAAAGGAAAACAAGTCTCATCAAACACCACATGCCTACTGATATACACACGATTATCAGCAGGTACCATACACCTATATCCCTTGTGTAACTCACTATATCCCAGGAACACACAAGTAAGTGATCGTGGATCAAATTTATGTTTTGCATAGGGTCTTAAGCATGGATAACATGCACAACCGAATACCCTCAAGTGATCATATCTTGGCTGATTATTATGGATCTTGTTATAAGGTGTATCCATGTGCAGTGTTGATGAAGGAAGAATGTTCATAATGTAATTTGCTGTAGAAAAGGCATCAACCCAGAACTTCATTAGGACTTTGGAGTGATACATCATTGCCAAACCCAGTTCTACAATGTGCCTATGTTTTCTTTCTGAAATCCCATTCTGTTCAGGTGTGTGTGGACATGAAATATGTTGCTTTATTCCACAATTCTGCAGATGAGTTCGAAACTTGTTGCTTATGAATTTACCTCCTCCATCACTTTGAAAAATTTTGATGTGATGACCATACTGTTTCTCAACTAACTTCTGAAACAGAACAAAAATGTTATAGAATTCAGATTTCAGTCTCATGGGATAGAACCAGCTATATCGTGAGAAGCTGTCAACAAAGACCACATAATATCTGAATTTTTGAAATGAATCAACAGGTGAGGGTCCCCAAATGTCACAGTTAATCCTTTCTAGAGGACACTTTGCTGTAGAGTCTGATAAGGAGAAAGGCAGAGTTGTACTTTTAGCTATGTGACAACTACTGCAAACATTTGAAGCTTTTGAACTATAGTTGATCAATTTCTGACTTTGCAGGTATCGAATTGTCTGAAAATTTGTATGTGCCAGCCTCTGGTGCCATGTATCCTCATCCACATTTTTCTGCCTTTGAGTGAACAGAGCTTCCGCAGCATGTGTATCACTTGATAAAGACCTCTATTCTTCCTCCCGAGCTTGACTATTACTTGGGTATTGTTGTCCTTCATATAAACACCAAATTTATCAAAGATGAATGAGCAAGGGTAATCATCTGTGAGTTTTGAAACTGAAAGCAAATTCTTCCGTATTTCTGGTACTATCAGTACATCATTGAGAGGTAATGTGTTGCCTTTTGTATTCAAACATGTACTACCAATATGAGTAACAGGGAGGCATGCACCATTGCCTATCATCACAGTGTCAGAACCTTGGTACTTAAAGGTTGTATGAAAAATACCTGGATCTGCACTGATATGGGCTGAGACACCTGTATCAGGATACCACTCACTCCCTTTTGAATCCTCGATATGTATTGCTGTCAAGGCTGTTGGGATATCTTCAGCCTGATAAGAATTGTCAAAGCGGTACCAGCAGTGGAGGGCATCATGCCCAGGCCTTTTGCATATTTGACATTGTAGTCTAACTGACCCTGCATCTTTTTCATCCTACACACCTTTATTTGAGTTTAGTGTGAAAGGAGGATAGGTCTTAGTATTCTGATATCTTTGAGGGGTGGTAGCATAAGGTCGAAAACCCTGGTTTGCTATAGGAGAAAAGCTCTTCTATCTGTGTTGCTGATCTCCCTGAATTTGAAATGGAGCAGCTCCTCTAAAGTTCAGATTTCTTTCAGCATAACCAGGTCCTCTACCTCTATTAACAGTAGTTCTACCACGACCATAGCTACGGCCTCCCCTGTAATTCCCTCTTTGGGCTATGAAACCAGTGGATTGAGACATATAATTTTCATCAGGACTACCTTTTAACTGCAGTTGAGGATGCAGTAGTCCAAAATAAGCCATATTCGATTGAATTGGCTTCTGGAATAAGTTTTCATTCTTGACTCAAATCTTTCCAACTGAGCAATGACTTCATCATGGTCAGGCTGTGGTTTTAGACAATATATGGTAGTTCGAAGCTGCTCATATTCAGGACCTAACCCTTCCAATACATCAAAGATTCTAGTTATCTCATCCACTGGTTTACCTATTGAATTCAATTGATCACAAATTGTTTTATATTCTCTGAGATAGCTTGAAAGATTTTGATCAAGCTTTTGACAGGACTATAGTTTTCCTCTTAGCTCGAATTCCCTAGCAATTGATTTTTGTGTAAACCTCTTTAGAAGAGTCTGCCATACTTCAAAAGATGTTTCTAGGCCAATTATTAGGCTCAAAATACTCTCAGTGACTGCCCCACTGATCCATGATGATACTAACTGGTATGTTCTTGTCCAGTCAGCAAAGTCAGGATTAACAATTTCAGACTCGCAATCCTCAACATTCTGCAGCATGCGAGGAGGTGACTGAATGTCACCATTAACAAAGCCAAAGAGTTCTTGGCTTTTCAGAAATCTTTGAACCTGAGCTTGCCACAGCAAGAAGTTATCTTCGGCAAGCTTGATTGTACAAAGTTTGAAATGTTCACATGTATTGGAAAGGGGTATTTAGGTGTTCTTATCGCCATTGTTATTCAATCTCAGATTAACGACTGAACCCTGATGAAAGCAACAGATGCAACAAATCTAATGAGTTCTGATATGACTTCTGCAACAATCGATATTCCTTATTACTTCAGAATCTCACTTTGCGATAAGAGAAATAGCTACTGAACAAAGTTCTTCATTATATCCAGTAATCCGAAAACAACCGTAGCTCTGATACCATGTGAAAGCATGAAGTTTAAGTTGAAGCTTCTGATCTAGGGATTTCCGATGAAGATGAAGATATATTCCAGAGATGAGAGATCAGATCAACAGAAGACACTTTGTATATCATCATTTCAACTAATCCACAATCATACAATGTAACTGAGTATTCATGTATACAATTGTAAAGAATTTCCTCCTATGTTCTTACTTGAGTTTGGAAGATCGATCAAACTTCTATTTCAATAAGAGAATCTTCTGAGAAGAATAGTTGCAGAACTTCAATGGAGGATGTTTATCTCGAACTATATCATTCTCTCTCTCTCTTTGTATATATTTTTTTCTATATCTCAAGCTTCTTCATCTGAAGAACTTGTTACAGAGAACTCAAGTAAAAGAATACAAGAAGCTGAAGAAGAAAACAGAACTAACTAACACGTCATTCATCTAAAACTACATTTAGCACATGTGTTTTAACTTTTACAGCTTGGCAATCTCTGTCAACATTCTCTTCATCTTTTTCATCCACTGATGTTAATCCAATCTGCTTCTTCGAGCTAAGATCTCCACCGTTGACTGTTGTTCCTTTATATCCTTTGTTCTTCTGCCAAGTTAATTCCCCTGTTTTATCACGTGCTCCTTCTTCCTCTGTTTCACGTGCTGCCAGCTTCCTTTGTTTCACGTGCAGAACTCTATGTTTAACAGTCCTTGGGTGGTTTTTCTCTTCTTCAAGGAGCTCGAGACCAAAGCTAGGAGTGAGAGACCAAGAGGATGAGAGTTCCGAGCAATTCAGGAAGAGCGGGAGAGTTTCAGCCGATGCCTCAGCCATGCATGGGCTCAGTTTAGAGAGTGAGACCGAGAGAGACCAGGGGAGTGAGAAAGAGAGAGAGAGTAGCTTGCTCCACCCGCGTGAGAAAGAAGTAAAGGACTCACGTCGCTGGAGACCAGCCCATTGACTGATGCCCGCCATAGCACCTCGTTGGCCTAGGTAAGCCTTTCTTCATCTATGCGTGCCTTATTTTGGCCACACTAGTCCAAAGTTCGCCGTCGTTCGGCTTACGTGAACTCCAACCCCACCGGGTCCTCGTTAACGTTGCTATGCGTTCTGGCACAATTGTTATGTATCCTAGTATGCCTATTAAGAGTCTAGGTTCGGGCTTAAGTAGCGAATGAGCTGGAAGCCCCTTGTTTCTCTAGTGCATGCCAATTGTTCTATGAATTGCTTCACTGGAGAGTCAAACTCAAGTCTTCGAACCGAAGCCTAGATCTTCGATATATGTGTGATCCATTATGATGCTATTATTCTGACACTATTTTACTTGATTTCTAGTGGTGTATCTCGCATTGCTCGAGTCGATCTGTTGTGAGCATGCCCCTCACAGGAATAGATCCGGCAATACGATAAACCTTTGACCAACTAGTGGCCGGTGGTGACTGGCATTGGTCAAACCAAATGACCGACATTGGACGGTGGCCTGGTGGTAGCCTAAACACCAGTCAATGCTCGTCGGAATATGGGAAAGAAGTTTCGGCGAGGAGGTTGCGGGGTTGGAGTTGGCTTCGGGAAGAAGAAGTCATGGAGAAAATGAGGAGATTAAGACAAAACAGATGTTACAAGTGGGTGTATAAAATCAAATATAAGGCAGCTAACTCCATCGAACGTTCTAAGGCGAGATTAATAACCAAAGGCTTCATACAATGGGAAGGTTTTGATTAGTAAGAGGCATTTTCTCCGATAGCAAAGGAAGTTATTGTTCAATCTTTTGTCTCTATTACAGCTCCTCGTGATGGCATTTACATCAAATGGATGTCCACAATACCTTATTTTATTGGGATTTAGAGAAAGAAATGTAGATGGATCTTCCACAGAGATTACGTAGACAAGAGGAGAATCAAGTATGTCATCTTCGCAAATCCTATATGGACTCAAATAGGTCTCCCATCACTGGTATGCTAAATTCACCAAGGCACTCATAGCTACCGGATTCAAACAATCAAAACATGATTACACTCTTTTCACATAGAATCGAGGTATCTCATCCATTTATTTACTAATATATGTTGATAGTATACTCATCATGAGAAATGATGAATCTTTCATTTGAGAAGTATTTGCATTCAACTTTTCACATTGAAGATTTAGGACCCCAAAAATACTTTCTCGAGATAGAAATTATCAACTCATACAAAAGAATTTGTCTCAATAAGTGAAAATTTATCATAGAAATCATATTAGAAGTGGGACTATCAAATTCCAAGCTAGCAGTCATCCCAATCAAGCAAAATATCAAGTTGACGACATCTAAATATGACAAAGGATTGTCACCACTAAATGAGAATCCTTACTCAAGGATCCTTTTATATATTAAAGACTTGTTGGGAAACTTACTTATCTTACCATGACCAAACCTGATATATGCTATGTAACACGAATTCTCAATTAATTCATGCATAATCCATAATAGTCTCATATGAATGTTGCACTGAATGTAGTGAAGTACTTGAAAGGATGTCTTGGATTAGGAATACTACTATCTCGAGAGAACAACGTGGAAATGACGGCATGTTACATTACAGATTAGGCCATTTGTCCTTTGAGTAGAAAATCCGTTATAGAATTCTACATCAAATTGAGAAATTCACTACTCTCATGGAAAATAAAGAAACAATCAACCGGTTCATTATCATCCACTAAAGCAAAATGTCGAGCAATAGTGAAGACCAGCTGTGAAATTATTTGGATAAGAGGATTGCTTTGAGATCTCTAAGTATGAGTAAAGGAACCAACAACTTTATTTTGTGACAACAATGTTGCCTTTAAACTAGCAGTGAACCTAGTTTTTCATGAAAAGACGAAGCATATAGAAGTTGATTGTCGCTTTATCAGAGACAAGATACAAGATGGAGTGACCAAAACAAGGGGAATTAAGACAACAAAGCAATCTATAGATATTTTCATTAAACCTTTGTGTCAGAGACAACATAGGTATCTAATGAGTAAGCTAGGCATTCTCGATGTGTGTAGATCACTAGTTTGGTGGGGAGTGTTGGAGATACCGTTACCCGTGATTTGATGTGATTAGGAGTTGATTGATATCGTATATTTGATATGATTCCCTTTGATCGATATTGTACATTAGAGAATCTAATGAGTAAGCTGGGCATTCTCGATGTGTGTAGATCACTAGTTTGGAGGGGAGTGTTGGAGATACCGTTACCTGTGATTTGATGTGATTAGGAGTTGATTGATATCGTATATTTGATATGATTCCCTTTGATCGATATTGTACATTAGAGAATCATCTTTTTCTATACATTTATTGCTTAAACTAGTTAGACCTTATGACTAGGCTTGTACACATTCATCTTCAATATGAGAAAGCAATATTCATATTCCTATTCCTGTCTTATTGAATAGTTCGAGACTAGTAGTCCTAGTAGGCTCATAACCCATAGATCCTAGGTCTATATATTTTGATAACAAGTACTAGTATGATATAAAGGAAAAGCATATGTATGTATCAAATGCGTGCGACTCTCTTATATGATGTATGGTGACGTATTTCGTGGTGCTTCCCCAAGCGTAATTATAATTACAAGTATAAAATTTAAATAAAAATGACATGTGTAGCACATGACTTACTTGGATGCCATATGTATAGACTACTAGTTTGAGGGGAGTATTAGGAACAATGTTGCCCATGATTTGATGTGATTAGAAGTTGATTGATATTATACATTTGAGATAATTCTCTTTGATTGATCCTGTATATTAGGGAATCATCTTCTTCTTTTTTCTCTTTTTTGTACATTAATTGTCTAATTAGAGCTTATATATTATAAATAGGCTTATAGACGTTTGTCTTCAATATGAGAAAGCAATATATTCTTGTCTTCCTCCTTGTTTTCCATCACCTCATATTCTTACGATAATGCCGCCCAAATCGAGATGGCCACCCAAGTCCCTGATGATGGCGGTCTCTGAGCTCAAGGTGCGCAGAGGGATTGCTGTGCCGCTGGTCGTGACGAACTTGACCTGGTTCGCCAAGATAGTCGCATTCCTGGGCCAGCTTGGGGAGCTCCAGCTGGCCGGCGGCATGCTCAGGTTCACATTCGCCAACATCACCGGGTTCTCAGTTCTGAACGGGCTGTGCGGCGCCATGGAACTGATCTGCGGGCAGGCTCATGGGGCTCGGAACTTCAAGCTTCTCCACAAGACCCTTTTCATGTCGGTTCTGTTTTTGCTAGCGGCATCATTGCCAATCTCTTTCTTGTGGCTTAATGTAGACAAAGTCCTGATCCGTTTTGGCCAGCAAGAGGACATTTCACTCGTTGCCAAGAGCTACCTCTTCTATCTCCTCCCTGATTAGGCGGTCACCTCCTTCCTCTGTCCCCTCAAGACCTCTCGGAGCTCGCAGGGCGTGACCATCCTGATAATGTTCAGCTCAACCCTCGCCCTCGCTTTCCCTGTCCCAATCAACATCCTGCTGGCGAAAGCGAAGGGCCTCGAGGGCATCTCGACAGTGGTCCGGATCACTGATTTGATGCTGGTGATTCTACTCGCTCTGTATGTGGCGATCACCGAACGAGGCAAGGATCGGAATCAGAAAAATGTCGGGTGGTAGGAACACGGAGTTCACGACTGGATCCAACTGCTCAAACTCTGCAGGCCATGCTGCCTCACCACCTGCCTCAAATGGTGGTGCTACGGGATCTCGGTGCTGCTAACCAGGCGGCTAGAGAACACCAGGTGGGCGGTGGGAGTTTTCAGCATCGTGCTTAATTTCAACTATCTCCTCTACTCTGCGATGTTATCTCTAGCAACGTGCGCATCTGCACGTGTATCAAACGAAATCCGCGCAAATCGGCCCCATATCTCTTACCGGTCGGCCTATGTCTCTTTTAGTGAGTGTCCTCTCGGGTTGCATTAGCGCGATGCTCATGGAAGCGTCTAGGGGGGATCTATGGCAATCTGGTCAGCCACAACCGGGGCATCATGGTGAGCGTGAAGAAAATGATGCTCCTGATGGCCCTGGTGGAGGTGGTGAACTTCCCGCTGGCAGTTTGCGGGGATCAGCGAAGCCGTGGCACACGTTGTACTCGAACCTCGGCGGGTTTTACCTCCTAGCCTTGCCCTTGAGCGTAGTCTTCGCCTTCAAGGCGGGACTCGGGCTAGAGGGGCTGTTGCTCGGGTTCTTGATCGGCGTGGTTTCTTGCTTGATGCTGCTATTGGTGTTTGTTGCCAGGATAGACTGGGACGAGGAAGCTAGGGAGGCCCAGGCGTTAGCCTCTAGTGCCCAAGAAGAACAATTCGACGGAACTCCACCTGCAGAAAGAGAAAACCGCATGGCGGCATGAAGTAGCCCGCGACGTTGCGTCTATCGTAGCATCGCATCAGCCGCGCCAACCACCTAAGCCCCTCCATCTTTGTGAAATTAGTTGCACAGTTAGGCTTGGCTTGCCTCGCTCATTTTGCGCATATAATTCCTGTTGGGAAAATATAGCTTCGAATTGGGTAGAATAATGAAGTTGAATCTTTAGAGTACTCGAGTCGGATTTTGAGGCATGATATCACTTTTTTAAAAATTTATTTGCCCCCACAAAGTTACTAATTGTCACCGGTAAATTTCCTCCAGGATACAACAGAGTCTTAAATGAAAATATTAGATAGTAATTCTAATATTTCTCTAGAATCTTTCATGGGAAACAATTGAAAACAATGGCTGTGAAATAATGAAAGAAGATATGTGTTTGATCTCAAAACAAATGTATTTATTTTTTTCTTTCGAATAGAAGCAACTCTTCAAAAGGTTGCAAAAAAGAACAAAAACAACCTTTCGTGAATAAATACGTCTCAAAGGTTACGTTGAAAAGACATAAAAATTCGGAATTAAATAAATAATAAATAAATAAAATAATCGTAACTTTTCATGAATAGTCGCACTGTTTCAACAAGATTTTATAATTAATTTTTATAGAAATCAATCCAAATTTTCAATAAATAAAAATAATGATCATCAGTTAGTGCCAAATCTCGTCCACATGCGCATTCATATCTTTTCAATGTGGGACAAGGCACATCTTCATTTGTTTTATAAACAAATTACCAACGGTTCCTATTTCTACTATTCTTCCTAGCGAAAATCATTTTGGAGTAGTCTCTCAACTAATATAGGGAGAAATCCGTGCATTCAAGTCGAAGGTAATAATCAACGACCAAACCCCGTAACTAAGTTCGAGATGTGACGCCGAGGTGTCGACCTGATTTTGGATCGGACGTTGTCTATGCGCCTTTAGATCACATAATTCAGCTAAGTTTCGAACCGCATAGATGGACGGACAAGCGACTGAGAGCAGCAAACTTCCCTTAATCTTCCAAGCGTGAGGAAATCCACCGATCTTCACAAGTACTTGCGCGGGACCAATCGGCCATCATCGTATCCCAGTTCATGTCTTGGACCTTAAAGTCGAGAAACGCCAGCGCTCCGGCTGTCTCGCGACCCAGATTTAGCAGGTCGGTAATTCCGTCTCTCCATCCCATGGCTTTTTTAAGCCGAACAGGAAACGCGGCGACCCCCACCAATTCAATATCGAGTCCCATCGATCTATAGAGGAATGAAATGGCTTTAACAGCCTTCAGAACATGAGTTCGAGTACTCCGACACGACTGTTTACCTCACAAATCGAAAGGATTGGGAGTTCGCTGGAAAAAAGAAGTTTGCAGGGCGGGATTAACTTCCCTGGGGTTCCCATAGAATTGAAAAACAACAGCTCCATCACCTGAAATGTGAGGAATCTGAGCAGAGCACCTGAAATTTTGGGGGTAAAAGGCAGAGTAGACCGGACACAACCAAGCCCATCAAGTTTGAAATGAAAACGAGCTCGACCCGACCTGCCTATTTGATCGGCCCCATTTGGATTGCTGGATTCAGGCCTGCAAGGAGATTGAAGCCGGCCCACTCAGCCGGCCCAACATGAAAACTCCTCCAACCTATGCTCCACTTTTTCTTGGTGGACTATCTATAGTTTCTCTAATTATGACAAGGAAGGCCGCCTTAGGTAAGTAAATCCCTAACCCATCAGATACTCACATTATCCTCGGACCTAATAAGATGTGAGTTTAAAATCCAAGTAAGTAACCGCTCGAATATATTTAGCCGCGACAAATAACTTTCGATATGTACAACCGCCCTGTACTTTGCTTGTGAGATAATGGGCGGCAAAGGAGAGATAAAAAAGACACATTTATAACAAATGAAAATCCTTTGTAAAACAAAATATTTAACTCCAATTTTCTTGCTTAAACAACACAAGTGATGGTGGGATTTGATGTTGGACTGGGTTGCATGAAATCGTGCGCCGTGGAATCAATATTTTTAGTAATTTGTACGGTGTTGAGCTGACTTCTTTTGCTGTGTATTGCGTTGACTAAAATTTTTTCGGTAGTTTAACTAGTCATTATCCAAAAAAGGGAACATCTTGCACTATTCTTCCGTATTTCGTTTTGACATTGAAATTTAAATTCTCAAAGTATTCTTCTCTCTTGAAAAAGTTTTTAAATTCTTAATATTGATTTTTTCCCAGGAATATTCCTTATTTGTCTCTTAAAGATCCATTTATTACATTAACATAAAACTATCTCATGTTTGTGCATGTTTCACGCGTATGCCATGAAAAGTTTTCCTAAAAAAAAAGTGGGCAGGTCAAAAAATGTGTGAACTCAAATTATAATTAATGCCGTGTAAGAACTCGTTCAAATTGTCATCCATTTATTTAGCATCAATAAAAAAAAAATGGATAACTCAAGCAATTAGACTTTGTTCCTTCATGTTCCTAATATCCATCTAAACAAAGTACAATCTTATCATGTAAAATGTACAAGCAAAAATAATTTTAAAAAAAAAAAGTAAATTCCCGACCCATCGTATACCCATATTAACCTCATAGACCGAATGAGATGTGAGCATAAATCTGAATAGGTAACTACTTGAATAGAGTTAATCGCGACAAATAATTTTTGATATATATAATCGTCTTGTACTTTGCTTGTGAGACATTGAAAGGCGAGGAGAACGAGAAAAGACAAATTTGTAACAAATGAAAATCCTTTACCAAACAAAAGTACAGGCCTTGATTAAAACAGGATTGGAAGAAAAACACATGAATCCAATTTTCTTGCTCAAATAGCACAGATGATGGCGGGATTTGATGTTGGGCTGGGCTATTTTTCCTCCCTTTTTCCCTCCTAAACAATATATTTATTTTTAATCATTTCCTAAATACAAAGAGTATCATCTTCCATCCCTTTAGGGTGCATGAACATGCGCCGTGTAATCAATATTTTTAGTAATTCGTTTGTAGGCCGTGGCGTTGACTTTTTGTTTTTTGGGGGGGTAATTGCGTTGACTTTAATTTTTTAACAGTTTAATTAGTCGTTATCAAAAACGGAACCTCTTGCGCTGTTCTTCCATATTTCGTTTTGACATTGATATTTAAGAATATTCTTTCTCTCGTCCAAAAGTTTTTAAGTCCTTAATATCGACCTTTTCCCACAAATATCCTTCATACATACTACTCTTGATGATCCACTCATTACGTTAACATAAAATCATCTCAAGTTCATGCATATTTGACGCATGTACCGAGAAAAGTTCCCACCAAAATAAAAAAGTGGGCAGGTCGAAAAATGTTTGAACTAAAAGTACAAATAATGCCGTGTAGGAACTTGTTCAAATTGTCATCTATATATTTGGCATCGATATAAAAAAATCTATTACTCATGCAATTAGCCTCCGTCCCTTCCTAAGATCAATCTAAAGAAAATATGATCTTCTCATGTAAAATACACGAGTACGGGTAATTGGGAAAAAAAAAAAAGTTACGGTTTAATGTGATTTTGTAGATGCGTCAATGTTGAGTGATTGATATTTATCATCAAGAATAAGATTTGATGGTGCACAATTTGTAAGTGCTAAAAATTCCAATGGAGTCCCACTTAGATCAATTACACGCAAGGAGTTCTTCCGAGCAATGTGTAAAGGAAACGGCAAGCGTATAATCAACAAACACATCTTCATCGTTAGAACTTGATTATCAACTTCAGACCAAGGACGAGTGTTCTCTTTTATGAGTAAATGGAGATGATTAAGCTTCATCATTAATATTCAAACTGTGGTCTAACCCTAGTAGGGCAAGATTAGACCCTGCCAACGCCATCTCCTTGTCTTGTAGCTCTCGATGATCGTTGATGCCCCGATCGTCGGGGCACTAAAGCTTCCGCAAGCAAGAACATCACATGGTGACCCCGAACCGAGGGGATCTCTGTTCTCACGCTAGACAAAAGCATGTGTCTAGGCAGCCATCAGGACGACGACGAAGAAGAAGAAGCAGCAAAGATACTGCCATAGCTTTTCCCCGGTCGACAAGTCATTAAATTTTGCCTTGACCTTTTCCGGGAATCTCTCCCCCCCCAACCTCTCTTTTAGAGGGAAAAATTAGGTGTACCCAACAAAACGGAAGTGGGAAAAAAATGAGGGGAAAAAGTCAACAAATGTCGCGTTTTAGGACCCTGTGCGTGTGAGCTGTGGTTGCAGCGAGGGCTGGGAATCAGCTCCTTTCTGCTATTTTCCAGCATTGATTGGGGGGGGGGGACAGAGGAACTCCTCGAACGAAAGCGAATGGTCGAGAGGACTTTCCAGGGTCGGAGTTCCCAACGACGGGTGTAGAGCATTGAGGACATTTTAGTATTTTTAAAATTAGCTTTTTTTGGCGTGGGGGGAGGGGATGAGTACACGATGCATTTGCCTCAGCAGGTACAGATCCGGGCCTGGTTCTTGCCCCCTTCCCTTTGTACTTTGCACCTTCCATGTGCAGAAACAGGAAGAGGATTCATCGAGACATTATTGTTGACCCTTCTCTCTCGGGTAAAGCCTTCGTTTTCAAATTCTTTTCCCCCTTTTGTTGCTTTGATTATGATTCATGCTTGACTAGATTGCTTGACTTGACCCGATAAATCGAGTGAATCATAGTCATTGATCTTATAAAATATTTGTACATAACTCATATGAGACGTGATTTGCTCAATTCTATTGAAAAAATAAAAATATTTTTCATTGTCTCTCTTTATTTTGAATTGAGATTCTTGACTCCCTTTTATCAAAATGAAATAAACGCGATTGCATTTATATTTTAAATGGGTTTCGGAAATGAATTAAAGTTAATTGCCAAATACATCTCCGGAGAGAACAAGACAAAAGCTTTGCCTCAGATCGACGTCACTCATATGCAAGTATAAGTGCCCATGTTTGGAACCCACTAATTAAAGGCACGGTTAGGGTAATTTTCTCCGACTTGGAAAAGAAGTAAAACACGATCCCTTCGATAACGGAAATCAAGCCGTGTTCACTGGGAGCTAAGGTGATGTCCAAGTTGTCCGAGTCCCATGCCTGCCCTTATATGTTGACTCGGCATGCACGTATGCAAAGATGCATGCCAGGATCGAAGACCGCGACGAGCCAAAAAGAACATAACCGAGAAATGATAGGAACTCTCCCGCGATCTTCTCTCTACGTACTTTAGAACTCATGTGCAAAGTACAAATATTCATCAATATAATACGTGAAAAAATCTCTCGCTCAGTCGCTGGTATGGACTCAACGTCTGACCACGCTCACATGCCTTCCTGTCCTCTGATTTCAGATAACTTTGCCTTTGAGCTTATCCTTGCTCAGGACCGCGACATTCTTCGGATACAGACGAAGACCAACTTCCTCCTCTGTCGATGTCTCTTTCGATGTCGCGAGACCCTCCACGCACATGAATCGCACCTTTCTGCAAATCTCGATCCCGTCATGGATATAAAATCGCTGTCGAGACATTGTTCGAGCAAATCGACTCTGTGTGACTTCGTCCTGCTCCGTCCCGACGGCCCTTCCTTGTTCCTTGCAACTAAAGCTGTCCGATGCTGCAAGTATCCTTTGACAAAAACGCCCGGCTAAACAAAGTTCACTGGTCCGAAACTTTGGTATAACTCGTCGAGAAATCAAGGGCGGATGCTTGTTGTATGGGGCATCGTGATGGTCAACAAGTAATTAAAAAGAGATTGGACAAGCGTGATGTCTCGGGGGATTTGAGTAGAGTTGGATGAGGGTGACAATTTCCTAGAAATTGAAAAGGAAATATGGATATATTAGTGGATCTCTTTCAATGCATTGGATGAGATCAGGAATATCCCCCAGGTGTTGGAAATTTTCAAACTGGACTGTCCAATTGTTAATATTTGTTTCCACGGGCAATTTGGTGTGGAATTGAAGCATTTTGCTATCGTCAAGTCTCATGCTCGAGAACGAGAAGCGTCCTCTCTCACGGCAAGTGAAAATGACGTAAGCGCAATCCTGAATTAACAACAAATATTTGCCCGCAAAGATACTATTCTCGTCTGATGAAGCCTGCTGAATTGTATGTGTACGACATCGGCATGGAACGAAGTTGTGCATGTAGAAATTTATTATCTAGATCGACCCACCTCAACTATTGACTGTGTAAGTCTTGCATATGTAAGTCTCACGTAAAACCCCCGGTCAGCAATTGTGATATCCTTGATATGATGGACCCGAATCTCAACTAGTAATTTATGCTGATTTGCCGATTGAATTTTGTTCCTTGAAGTAAAACGATCAAAGATATATGTTCTCGCTCTAGGCATATGCTCTAAGAAGGGATAATAACACAAATGATTCTAAACTTTAACTCAGTATATAATGTGATTCCCGATATTTTAATTTATTTAATATAATCTCTTAACTTTAACTCAATTCGTAACATGGTTCATGAGTTTTTAATATGTTTAATGTAATTCCTAAACTTTTGGTGAATTATATGAAAAGATTCAATGTTTCCTTAAACTTAAATTAATTGAATGACAATATCGAACATTTTTATATAGTTTATAGACTGAGTTAAACATGAACAAAAAGTCCATGAACTATGTTGGACAAATTGAAAGTTCATAAACCAAATAGACATTAAGCTAGAGTTTATGAATCACATTGAATAAATTAAAAATTCATGAACTATATTGCAAATTCAATGAACATTCAGGAATTATTTACATCTTTATCCCTTTTTAAAAATTGGTTGACAGTCACTGTGCATGTAGTCGTGCCATATTTTAATGAATATCTAGTAAATAGCATCGTGAATGAAGTGGATCGAGGACTGTATAGTTGTTTTGATTTGTTATGCTCATTTTCCATTTTATAAAAGAAGTAAAATCCGTTAGATTCATTTAACCTTGATTTCATTGTTCCCGAGGAACTAGAGGACCCAGGATGGCTACTTAATCTTAACCGAAACATCTATAGGATATGCACGAGTCCTGAGCCCCAAAAGTTTACCCCTTATTAGACACGTCAAAATGGGCATTAAACTCGTTTCTTCGTCCATGTTTGATATACTGAGTTTTTATATGATTTATTTATATTCAATGGATGGGTTTAAAATTATAAAGCCTAAAATAATACTAGCATGGGTTCACCGCTTACTTAAACTAAACTCACTTATATAACTTTTTATTCATTCTCTCTTGCTTCATGAGATCTCACATTTGCTCACTCCGCATTCTTTATCTCAGTCGGGGTATGCATTTTGATAAGTTAGGTTAAAAATGGAAGTATAGGTGAGGTTTGATATGTGTCACAAATGAATCAATTTGAGTCGAATCATTTTCAACTCGAGTCAATCCATCTTTTTGATGAGTCTATTTCTCATTAAGAAGTGCTTCATTACCATTTGAGATTTCACTGTCAACCCATATTTCTCAACGCACTACTACTTGCATGCTTTGGCTGATGGAACATGGGAACTAGGTCAAATAGAAAATTGACTTGGATTTAACGCTACACATAAATCATCACATTCATATTGATGAATCGGCAACTTTCTACTAGTCTAGCTCACGCCTTTATGTTGATACACATATGAACTGGACTGTCTCACTTTTCTGGCTTCTATTGACCGAGAAGAATGGCCAGACATTACAATTGCTACGACAAGTAATCAACCACGATTCCGCACACGATGACATGTGATCATGACCAATAACACTTCATGTTCTTCATCCTGTCCTATAATTTGGCGCCAGATGTTTACGAAGATCCCGAGGTCTAGAGTGAGATCGATTCCCTATCTCTTATAGATCGTTCCGAAAAGCCAAATTCCCGCCAAGAGCCCCTCCAAGAAAATCCGTCGCAAAGCATCTGGCGCCAAGATTTTCGAAGCCCCGAAAGGCGGCTAAAAACAGAGAGGCCACGTATGGAGCGACACGAGAGATGTCATTGGACCACCTGGACCTTTCACGAAAGGGCGTGGGGCCCATAAGAAGTCACCTCCAACGTCGGGACCGAAAGGTGTCCGATTTCAAAAATCTCGGCCGACTGCATTCATTCTTCGGATTTTTTTTTTTTCCACTTTGCTTCTCAACATGCGACACGTGAGCCTGATTAATGTCCGATTCCGCGGCTGCAATGTGAAAGAGGCTTCGCCCGAACGCATGAACACATTCATTTTTTCCTCGCTCAAAGCATCGAGTTTGAATCGCCGCTCTCGCGAGCACCGCGATCTTTTTAACGCGAGAGCTTGCCCTGCGTGGATGGTGTGATCGAGATGCCCCGCTCCCAACAAGTTCTTTTCGAGCATTCGAAGCTGCGATGAAGGCTTAGTTAGCAAATGAAACATAGTGCATCGGAATGTGAATTAAATTGTTGTCTGAACTATGATGAGGTTTGATCGAGTCAAGAAGTTCTTCATGCAACTATCTGTCCTCTCATCTTGGCAAAGCTAGTATCTTTCTAAGAGATCATGTATTCGAATCAAATTGCGAGTGAACTTTTGAATAGACCACATCACTTTGCATAAATATATCTCGTGTGGAGAGATTTTCTGACTATTAATATCTTGATGGAATCGTGATGAGCTGGTCAATTTCATACTTTTGGATGTATAATTGTACATATTTTATCTGAAAAGATTCATGACTGTTAGTATTTTGATGGAGTTATGACGGTTGATTCGCCGAATTAAAATATTCAGTAACAGTACTTAGGACCTTTACTTTAAGGCTCGGAGGAAGCCGAGGGTTTCTAGTCACCTTTTCCGTTCCTCTTTTCATTATGGTAAAAAATAAAAGATCAACGAGGGGGAAGAACGTAAAAGAAAATTTGAATATTCAAGATTCAAAAAGAGAATAAGGGGGAGAAAAAATCAGTGTGCCATCCACGTCAATCGAGCGGGGGGACCACGAGCAAGTCAAATGCCGATGGTTTGACCTGTCCTCGGATCCGGAAGCTTCGGGAACCAACGACGCCCCGTCCGATCGGGCGGGAACATCAACGGCTTCCCGCCATACGAAGGAAGGGAGGAGGGCCAATGTGAAAAGGGCCGGAGCTGGACGGCGGTCGTGGCTACTGGCTATGGCTAATGGCTAGGGCTCTAATGGCTACGGCTTAGGGCACGCTTTCAAACTTCAACGTTGGACGAAACTATGGTCTCTCCTTTTGCTTTTTGCGATCGACACGTCGTTCGCTGCGTTGATCGCGCATCGCGCGTCCGCGAATACGTCCAAAGACCACGAGTACGCACCGGTGCGCACGGGGGGCTGTATTTATACGTGCGTGTTGAAAACGCAATTCGCTACCGCAAGCAGGTTCTAATTCGTGACCGTGCCTTACGTCCGGGAATTTTACCTCATATTACTAGTGAAACTCTCCTACTGCACTCGTCAAGCCGCGGTACGGCAAAGGAGGTCCTATTATGAAGACGTTGAAATCGAGGGAAAAAAACGAAGTGCAGCGATTTTGCACGTCATTAGAAATCTAACGGCATGCTTGCCTTACCTTTGTTAAAAAAAGTAATTTTTTATTTTCCGAAAAGAATTTAATACATTTTTCAAAGTTTAATGAGCTTTGTAGAAATCTCGTGGGAATCCATGGATTTAAATCTTCACGTTGCGAAAACTTTTAGGTGTTCCGAGCTAAGAAAGCTCTTTCAAAAAAGGGAAAAGTAAATTTGAATCTAAAACACTCTCTTTTCCTTTTTGAATTCGTTAGTTAGCCTAACACAAAGATTTCTGTAGATAGTACTACCGAAATACTCGTTTAATAAAAAAAGTTGTTAACTTTGCATAGTGCATCCATCCGAAGGTTTTTTTTTTTTTTTTTTTTCAATATTTCGGACAGTACGGCACCCGACCTTATTCGAGCACATCACTACAGAATAATTACAAAAATTTCATAAAAAAATAAAGAGTGCCGAGCACGAAACTTAATTAACATTATATCCGAAATCGTACCTCCATGCGACACGTCCTGAACTCGAATAGATTTTCGAGGCTCCGCCTCCCTCGTCGTACCACGCGCACCACTTCCGGGTCGTGTCCCCACCCGACCAATTAAATGCGACCCCGACGGGCAGCTTCCGCGCCCGCAATGACCAATCTGCCCTCCCCCCGCGCCCCCGGCCGGCCCCCACAAACCGCGGAGGCTGATCGATCCCCAGCTTTAGACAAACAGAGTTTAAATGATAATAAAATAACAAAAAGCGGCGATTAACAAAAGAAAAAAACGAATCGGGAATCGGCGACGGGAGGGATAAGTTGGGCGGGGCGGTCGGGCGGGCGAGGAATAAAGATCGTCGCGATCGCGATCGCGATTAAAGAATTCATTAAAGATGATGGAATAATGACGCAATTAATGCCGACCGAAATAGAAATATAGAGGCGAACCGACCCATACGTCGGAGCAGAGGAAAAAAGAAAGGAAGGGGGGTGCTACGAGATGCGGGGGCGTTCGTCACCTGCGGACGTCACCATCCCCCTCCCCGGTCGGCGAGTCAAAGACTTGATCAGCAAGCCAGACCTGACTCCGGCGGGCCCCACCGCCGGGGGAATCATCCCCTTCAATCCTCCCGGAGCAATCGCAGCCGCACATCTCACTGCTCTCTCGCGGCATAAGACGTCCCTCTAATGTCCGGCTTCATCGATCGCTCGAGCTGCCGCTGCCGCAGCCGCAGCCAGTGATGACGAGCGAAGCCCGATTGCCACGTCGAGCGCCAACGGTCACTGTTGATAACCTTTTTTTTATCCCCGGCGAAGGAAAATTTGTAAGAATAAAAATTGCTTGCCGGCTGGAAAATGGGCCCGCGGTATAAACTCCGGCCGCCGTGAAATTTTACTTTTCGCCTCCGCGAGTCCCCACGCGAGTGGATTCGCGCGGCTTCTGTTGAGTCGAGACCACGCAAAGGCGAAGGCGCAGGTGGCGTCCGAGCTGGACGGATTCGAACCGCTCAGGAACGAACGGAGGCCCCGCCACCGACACGTGGCGGCATGGACGGTTGACCTAACGACTCCGCCCCCCTCTCTTCGCGTTTTGAATCTCGTAAAGAGGGAATTCCGAGCGGGTCAGCACGCCCGGGCAGTCTATTCGGGCAGTCTCTCTCTCTCTCTTTTCTCTGGAGTTAACGCCTCTTTGCGTGTTAGCGTTTTTCTCTCTCCAATTTTCCCTTTTTCTTTTCTTCTGTTGATGAAAACCGAAAGGGAAAAAGGTTAGATTATAAAAATAATCGAATAGATAAATAAGTAAAAAGAAAATAAATATATATATCGAGAGGGGAGGGAGGGGGGAGCGAGCTAAGTTAAGACCGAGGAGAGAGGGCACGCTTTATGCGCTTTCAAACCAGAGGGAGAAAGAGAGAGTGAGGGGGATTGGCGGAGCGAAGCGGCCTACTTTCATGGCGATTCCACCCCAGGCATAAGCGCGGATCGGCGGGAAGAAGAAAGAAAGAAGCTCGTTCGGGGTCGTTCGGAGCTTCTCGAGTTCTTCTCTGTTGCGCTCCGGCTTTTGCGTTATTCCCTTTTCGCCCGAGAGCAGCCGCCGCCGCCGCCGTTGCCGAGTTGCTCGTCGTTTCGGCCGGCGGTTCGTTTTGGGAGGGGGGTCGCTCGTGCTGCGCCCGAGGGTCCTGCGGAGGCTTGACGCGAAGGCTTGTTGTGGTGGTGGCTGGCTAGGTAGCTTTGGCCGTGCGAGATGGAGTGGCCTGTCTTGGATGAGTACGAGAAGCTCGTCTTCCGAATGAATACTCCGAGGTTGGGTTTCTTCCTCTTCGTTTCCCGCAAGCTCGAAAGCTGCGTCCTGCTTTTCGTGCCCAATTTTCCTCCCCCCATCCCCCCCGACGGAAGCGCGGAGGCTCTGTTTTCTCTTGGCTTTTCCGCGCTTGACGGTTCTGGTTTCGTTGTTCAGTTCATCTTTTGCAGTGAAAATTTCTCGGGGTCCGTCGCTTTCCCTTTTGCGTTTCCAAGTTCCGCCGCTCGGGTCCTTCTCTTCCGGACAAGTGATTTCGCTTCTGGTGTCCGACTGCCATGTTTCGTTGCCTTCGCCGTGATCTTTGTGGGTCTCTCTTCGTTTTTGCTTTCTCTGCATAACCTCGTTCTTTCCGTCCATGGTTGTGTGGACGAATTCCGTCTTGCGCCATTTTCTCCCACCGTAATCCCCATTTTCCTTTTCTCACTTCGATTTCCGGGCACTCGTTCTTTCCTTAATTATTTCGCCTATTTCTTACGGATTTGAGCTCATCTCGATATCTTCTCCCGTTTGGAAACTCTTTTAACACCATGAAATCTTTGCAATAACTCATGACCCTCCATGTCCTAAATTACAATCTCCCTTCATTAAATACGTTTAATATTTTCCCCCTTTTTTCCCCCTTTTTCTTTTCATTATTCGCGTGTAGATTTTTTGGCGACGTGTTTTCTCCGTTTGGGAATTTTGAAGTTTCAAAAAAGCGAATTTTCTGCGAATTGACCTCTCCCATGTTTTTTCCTTGCTCACAGGGTCGTGATCGATAATAGCGGTTGCTCCAGCGCCACTGTTGTTAAGGTATGCTTCCACGAAACCATTTAGAGGAAAAAGAGGGGACTTTCGGACAAAATAGACCCGTCGAGAAATGATGAAATGCCCTTCTTTTTCGTTGTCCTTTTTCGTCGGCTTGAAAACAAAAGCAAAACAAAAGAAATTGACTGTAGATCGTCTTTTCGCTGGGGTCGTTCAGGTCGATAGTGCCAGGAATCATGGGATTCTATTGGAGGCTGTTCAGGTCATCACGGATCTGAACCTTTCGATCAAGAAGGCTTACATCTCCTGTGATGGAAGATGGTTCATGGATGGTGAGTCAAGCTTGCTCCTTTTTTTTTCGCTTTAACAACAGTTCCTCATGGAGTTCATTCTTGCTAATGTGCGCCTCAAAGCGTGTGTACTTTAGCTGGGTTATTTCCTCGCTCGATGCTGTCGTGAGAAACTTCTCTGACCCTTCTTGCCTCTTGGATCTTCTGTGTGCCTGCAGTCTTCCATGTGACCGATCAGAACGGAAAAAAATTAACTGACCAAAGCCAAATTAGCTACATCGAGCAGGTGATTTGCTGAATCAATTGCTGTTTAAGAATATATGTTGCTGCTGCTTGATTAATTGTGGGTTATCGATGTTTCGCAAACTTGTCTTGGAAGTTGATTACTTTCCTGGTACGTTTCAGTCGCTTGGCACCATTTACTATAGAAGGGCCAATGATAACAGAGGACTGACAGCACTCGAGCTGACCGGAACGGACCGCGTTGGTCTGCTTTCGGAGGTCTTTGCCGTTCTCGCCGACTTGCAGTGTGATGTCGTGGAAGCAAAGGTGTGGACTCACAACGGAAGGATAGCTTCGCTAATTTATGTGAAGGACTGTAATTCCGGTTCCCCCATCGAGGACTCTCAGCACATAAATAGGATCGAGGCGAGATTAAAGCATGTCCTGAAAGGAGATAATGACATTAGGAGTGCCAAGACGACGGTGTCGATGGCGGTGACACACACCGAGAGGAGGTTACATCAAATGATGTTTGCAGACCGTGATTATGAGAGGAAGCCGATCTTGCAGCTCACTGCTGATTCTCCCGCTGTAACTGTACAGAATTTGGCAGAACGGGGTTACTCGGTAGTGAATGTTCAGTGTAAAGATAGGACGAAGCTTTTGTTTGATGTGGTTTGCACCCTTACGGACATGGAGTATATTGTCTTCCATGCGACCGTGAATACTACAGAAGACAAAGCAAATATGGTTGGTGCATAATTGTCAATCCTCTGACATCATTTCCTCCGAATTATGATTATGGGTAGGTTGTTTGACTCTGGTTTCACTGATTTGGTCTCAGGAATTCTACATTAGGCACATGGACGGAACCCCAATTAGTTCTGAACCTGAAAGGCAGCGGGTAGTTCAATGTCTACAAGCATCGGTCGAGAGAAGAGCGTCAAAGGTATTGTTCTTATTTCTCTCGTTTGCGTGTCACATCGACTTTCTTATCACTCTTTTGACTCTGGTTGCCTAATAAGTGCGCTTGTTATGCTTGATTGTTTTGCAGGGTGTGAGATTAGAGCTATGTATAGGAGATAGGGTGGGTCTCTTGGCCGAAGTGACGCGAACATTCCGTGAAAATGGCCTCAATGTCACCAGGGCAGAAATCTCTACAACAATGGACACTGCACTCAACATCTTCTACGTGACCGATGCGCTGGGAAACCCCGCGGATCCAAAGATCATCGAAGCCGTGAGGCACAGGATCGGGTTCACTGATTTGCAAGTCAAGGAACTGCCATTACTGTACAATGAAAAGGCAGAGCGGGAAGAGGATGCGGTTGGGGTAGCTGGGGCGGTTCTGTTGTCACTTGGAAGCATGGTGAGAAGGAATCTGTACCATTTGGGCTTGATCAGGTCATATTCTTGAAGTGAGGAGCAGGGCATAAAGGGCGAATCTAGTGGCGGTGGCGCATATACTTTGCTTCTGAACTTTGATTGGGTTGGAGAGTTGGGGGGGGCCATGTACAGCGGTGTAAATAGGTAGGGAGGTGGAATTTGGTGATATAGTATAGTCGTTAGTTAAGAGTTGGGTTGGGGGTGGTTCGAGGGTAGATAGAGACCATCCCCCATAAATATGTACAGTTCCATAGGGACAGCTCCACCATCTTCAAAACGATGGCTTTGTAAATCTGTGGGATATTTGAATTCCTTGAGGGGGGAGGGACGGAGCCAAAAGGGGTGGTGGGGAAAGGACTTTGTCCATTGTAAATAGGTTGTAATTGCTGGCGGGCGGGAGGAAGAGTTGTTAGATACCAGAATGATTCGGTACAGTCCATAGTTTGTACAGTTTCCTACAGCAATTTAGCATTGTTGGGCTGACCCCTCTCTGTCTCTGTCTCCGTCTCCGTCTCTCTCTCTCTCTCTCTCTCTCTCTCTCTCTGTCACACGCTATGATTATTATACATTACGAGGGGGTATTAAAAGATTTCGGAAATGGACGATGTTTTGGCGGAGAAGCAAAGTGAAAGTCACTGCTGTTGCCGCCTCCGTGTTATCTAGTTGGCACTGAACTTTTAGGCTTTAGGTGTGGACGCGAGAATGTACGAGAGACCGCAATGGTGCGGTGGTCCAGCCGAGGCAACTGAAAATCCTTGGGGTCGCCTCGGTTGACCCGTGTCATTTAGGGGGAAGGGATGACTTGGGAAAAAAGGCAAAAGCTCCCGTCTTATGACCTAATCTTGTACCTTACGTTCTACGCTTTGTTTAAGTGAGGACAAGTAGGTCGATCCCCTATCGATCGAAATTCATCTCCCAAGTTCTGCTTTTGGATCGTTCCTTTTTGCGTTCGGCCGTATCGGGGGCATATACACCCTTCACTTTCATGTCGCTTTTTGCAAGGCATCGGCTAGTGGGTTGCTTTCCTTCGGGAGCGCCCTTTGAGATGGATTAATAAAGAAGCTATATCTCGGGTCGTTTTTCCCTGTCCGTTAAGAAAAGGGTAGCCTTTTTTTTGGTCGGTGTGCCGCCGTAGGAAAGAAAGCCGCGGTGGAGCCTCGCTAAATAACTTTACCTCTTTAAGAGAAGGAGACATGTTATAATTCTCAACAAGCCCCGATGAGAATGAAATTCGAAGAAGCGACTTGTGTGTGAAAGAAAGACTTGGACTTTCAACTACCCGAAGACCCCCCCTCCAACAAGGAGAAAAAAACGCAATTTTGCTTTGACTCGGTACAACCTAAGACTCCGACAATCTTTTCCCATGTTCCGCAACCGGAACGGAAAGTCTTCCTTTAAAGCCGGTCGTAGGGGCATGAACAAAAGGGCCATGATGGCGAGTTCCTTCGGAGGCTGCCGTAAATTCAAACACGTAATCTTGGAAATTCCACTAAATTCTAGAAGTAGAACATCGCCTCATCTGACTTTTCTTCGGTGGCTCCACTTCGGTGCTTGCGAATTTGAATCGATTTGGAAGAGTTAGGTGACCAAGAACCATCATCTAGCCAATTGAATGCAGACCTTTTCAAATCTCGCGAAAGCCAACCGTCGCATTCGATTTCAATTACTAAATTTCACAAGACATCTGCCAAAACCGACACGCGTGGACTTTCCTCCCCTCCCCCTCTTCTTTCCTATTGTTTTCGAGTGGGGGTTTGATTCTCGATGCGCGAAGCACGAACGCGTGATGATACGATCCATCTCCGGACCCTCCTAAATTCTCGACTCGTGCAGATTGGAAAATGAAAGACAAGGAACGTGGAGACGCCGGCTTATGTAAGATTGGGAATTTGGGTCCCCCGGTGCACGATCCTCCCCGTCCATTATGGTAGATGAAAAGCTCTAAATCTTTCTACCTACTTGATTTCTTTCCCGGAGTGGGATTTGAAATGTAACAAAAAGACTAATTAAATGGTCTCGTGCTGAGGAAATACGTTGGTTGACGGTTCCCAAGATTGAAGATCTTTGGAGTTGAAAATTAGTTGGGATTTGGCCCTTTTGAGGTAATCCATCCATTTTTATTTTATTTTTTTAAAATGTGACCAGACGAAGTTGTGGATAGCGATCGCAGCTTCAATGGATTAATTAATAATTGCCGGTGCCGAGCAGCCCTTTTGGTTTAAGCTGACCAATCGATGGATTGCTCAGGATAAGAAATGTTTTTTTAATCAACTGTTGTCTCCGAGGACTCTTTAAACATCTACTTAAAAAACGATTTTCATTTTCAATGGACAGTCTCTCTCGTGTAATTTGCAGCCGACACATTTTTTTTATTAAGCATGATTAATCGAGTTCAAACGGATTTCTTTAGTAGATTGATTAACGAGTGCTAGGAGAGAAAGCGGGTTTTGAAACGATTGGGTTCACATCATAAGGTCAGCAACACCATGAGAATTTGTTGGTTTTTGTGGGAAATCCACCACTTTTGATAGTGTCGATGAATCCGTTCCATGTCCAAGACTCTAGATTTTAGTTGAAAAGTCACCAAAATTAGGATTGTTTTAATCGCATGTGACGAGTCTCCATTCTAATTGTGTTTGCTACGTGGCTCATAAATAAATTGTTAAGCAATAGTATTAATTTGGAAAGAGCATGATAGATCATATTGACAATTGCTAATTTCGAATAATATTTAGATATCCTAAAATGGAATATATGTGTTAGCTCAACTATGGAGAAATGCAGTATTCATGTGTCGCTGGCGTAAGTTATGCTACAAATTTAGGAAATTAAATATTCACGATTAATTAGTTTATTGTGGATATATCTCCAATTAGATTTTGACATGCGCTACATATTATTTCTCTTCATGTAAATAGATCTTTTAATAGCTTCTCTTTCTTCTTATTTTCTTTAATAACCAATAAATTAGAAACAAGTCCTACAGAATTAATGAGACTGCCTCACGGGTTTGAGGAACAAAGGTACAAATTGCTCCTTTTGTTCCATTTTTGCTCAAATTCAAGAGTCACTACGACAAATTAGGTACTCATCATTGTAATCATTTTTAGCATTTTAAAAAATGGGTTTTATTACCAATGTCTAAGTAAAAAATGGTTATCATTTTTCATACATTATCTCTTACATTTCATGTGCAATCAATCTATCAAAATTAATTTTTTTATTAAAACGCAATCAATGAATACTCATTAATGAGAATCTAAAATGATTGAAGCAACCGATCTTTTCATGTCTTCCTATTTTGAAATGGATGGGTTATATAAAAAAATATTTTTATTAATACTCTATTTGTTTTGAGAAAAATAAATAATTTGAAAAATATTTTTTAAATAATCATTGGTTCCGATTATCGATTATAATTTATATTTAAATAATTTCTTAAATAATGAAAATATTTTTCGTTGATTCATTTTGATAAATAATATAGGTAATTATTTTAAAGAATAGTTCTTTTAAATTTAAGAATGTTTCTCGAAATAGACCCCTTTATAAGGGTGTTATCGATTTGTGGTTAGCAAAGGCAGAAGATCTCGAAATGTGAAGAACAAAAGGAGGGACGTTCCTTTGCTAGGACAGCCGAGCAGGCGAGTCCGTGGAAAAGCCGCCGAGTCCGCCGGCTAACGGGGCGAGCTGAGCTGGCAATCCTGCCGAGCCGTACGGGGATCACGTGCGGCTCAGCGCGGCTCCCCCCACGGCTGGGGCTCTGCTTTTCAGGAACGCCCTCCATTCCATGTCGTCAATCCACGCACATGGAGCTCTGAATCAGTCGATTCTCGTTTGCTTTTTTTTGTAATTTAATAAAGAAAATATCCACAAGCTGGAAATTTAGAACTTAATTTAATTTCATTTGCGTCAATCAATCCCTATTATTTAACCCATCAGCCGGCGGTCATTTTTCGATAAATCTGGGCCGCGTATAGAAGTCGCCGCCGCCTCGTCACGCTGGAAAACCGCTGTATATGGTCATCGAATTGGTCGCCCCATATCACGTGGTCTGAACGAGTCGTCGTCATCGGCGGTACGTCGTAATTCTGAACGCGGCCGGGTTTACAACTGTAAAAAGCTCTAAAGAATTGCATGAAACAGAGCCAAAATCTCCGGCAAAGCAGGTAGCGAATAGGCAGCGGCGCCCTGTTGCGCCTACAGAATCGTGGATGAAAGGCATCGAATCTGTGGGGGAAAAAAAAACTCGAGCCTAATGATGATATTCCTCGGAAGTATCTCAACTAATTCGTCCTATGCTTGGTTATCTGAGTTTTTTCGATCTTAGGTCTCCTTAGGGCGAACGGGAAAGCACTAATGGGAAAAAAAATAATGCAAAAAGGGAATGGTAATTTATGGTGTGAATATTGCGATTGTAATTTAACACCATTACAATCGCACAATCAAATAAAGCACGGAACGGACGAAGTGGATGTTTTGTTTACCATATGGAGATAGTTATACAAATAATCCCTTAATTTCGGCTCAATTTGTACAATGGCCTATATACTTTTAATTTATTTAATATGGTTCATAAACTTTAACTTAATATATAATATATTTCTCGGACTTTTTACTTATTCAATATGATCATTTGATATTTTATACATGTTCAATGTAGTTCCCAAATTATATAAAAACATTTAATACCATCCTTCAATTAATTAAAATTCAAGAACAACATTGAACATTTTCATATAGTTCATAGATTAAATTGAACATATACAAAAAATCTAAGAACCACATTATAAATTGAGCTAAAGTTTGGGAACTACATTAAATAAATTAATAATTCATGGATCATATTGTAAATTAAGTCAAAATTCATGGACCATTTCTATCATTTTCTCCATTGTATGTGATTACTCATATATATTCAAGCCCACGGGGTAGTAGGTGCGAATGCCCATCACCTTCGCTTCTCAGACAAAATGGTTTGGCATATACATAAACAAGTCAAGTGGGGGCTTAGATATTGAAAGCTATCTCATAAAATTAAATTTAATATCTTTAGCCAAAGCAAAAATAAACTAAAGATGTCAAACCCCAGGAGAAGGTAACACGATGTTCTAGAAGGGTGGGCTGGTCCATCTGGCATCTGCTGCATTGATCACGCTTAAAAGATCTGAATTATATACAAAGGTATTGGGTTCAAGGATTTCTATTCGATTATATACTCCAAAACTACCACTAATCGTAGAAAGACCCCTATGATCTTTTATATTCTCCACCCCATTACTAGAAATGCCGTCCCTTCTCCAGAACCTTAGGACCAAAGTGTTCATCAATTTATGTAATACAAGAATTCTGCTCGTCAAGATATGACATGCAATTATAAGGAAATCGAGAATAAAAGCAAGAAAGAAACTTTGAGACATAAGGTTTTATCCTAATTTACCTTTAAATTAAAGTTTTGTCTACCACAAAATTTCACTATAACTACCATATAGCCTCTCTTTGTTATATCTTTCAATTATAAGAAAAATAGATTATACATATCCAATAGCTATTTATGGACTTGAATCCAAAATATCAAGAAAATATGAGCTCATGTTATAAAAGCCATCTAACAATTCGGAGGTATTATCTCCGAGATCCCTGAACCCTTGTGTTATTCTATTGATAGAAGAATGAACCACACCTCAATAATACCTTCTAGTCAGTAGCTAGCATTCTCGTAAGAGATGTGCACATTTTTCACTCACATATGTTCATTCCTAGCTGAAGCAGAATCATCAGTCTCTAGCCTTTGCAAGATCGTTGTCAAGAAGTTCACTCGACACCATCTGCTGTTTGGCAGCCAAATAAATGCACAAAAGCATCTTCTTAAATTATACGACCCTAAGAATAACGCCAACCAAGAAAGGATCCTTCTTTAAGGTCGAGGGACATCTTCCAATTTGGAGCGCACTTGCATCGCAAAGTCACCTGTAAAGATTCAATTTCCCAAGTATGCAATTCATATATCTCATGAGATCGACAACTCTTGCCTGAAGCATAATACAATAAGACCTTGCTAATCTGATAATAGTAAAGATCCTGCAATGCAAATCGCGAGAGAACATATTCAGCAGTTGAAAAGCAAATAACCCCGTGATAAAAGTAAAGGGTTTTCTTTCGAATAGAGTTTATAATAAAGCACTAAATCAAAACGGAATCTTCTTTGCTATGTGTTCACACAGCTTTCACTTCCTAATCATTCATAAAGTCGAATCTTCCAAATTGCTAATCTCCCTCTTAAAGTTCGGATGATCCTCTGTGCATTCCAACTCGAAGAAAGATTATCTCCTATTTCATGTTGGATTTCTGATTGAACGCATGCGATTTTTGTGTACGGAAGAATAATGTAATCTTTTTCTAGAAGAGAAGTATTTACGAGCCGACATTCTCAAGAGGGACAAGGGGGATCTACGTAGATATGTCGCCATGCAGGATTGTCTGGTTGAGGATGCGAAAGGTTCACCTTCCTCCAGCGTCCCATCAAAGCATTAATAGATTCCACATTTCGATACTTTCCTATCCTTGCAAGCTACCCACTTAGCCCAAATAAATAAAATAAACACGAACTTTCGTGCCTTTTTTAGACCAAGTTGACAAATTTTTTTAATTTATCTAATCAAATCGGCATATGACTTTAAAAAGTATAAGAACTCACTTATTAAAAACATGAAAGTGTAGGGACAAACGGTGGAATCCCTCCTAATGGATATAAAGCACTCCCATAAAAAAAGGATGCATATTTTTTGGGCTTGTTTTCACCACTGTGGATTTCTAACAATCGAGTAATTGCCATCCCCCTCATTCAAATAAAAGCTGCACTAGGATATTTGTTGACAATATATATGTCGGATCGGTAAATTTGCATGCAAATAACATAGTCCAATGACGTATTGTCCTTCGTGCGTCGCATCATTTCAGGACTTTAGTGTAGTACCGCTTCTGATATTGATATACATAAATTTGACAACAAACAATGAGAACAGTCGCGCCGTAATATAATTATTATAATAATTTTTTGTATGATGAGGAAGCCAACTTAATTAGATAAACCTACCAACTTTCAAACCTACCGGTGCAAACCCACAGAAGGCATCCAACTTCCATGAAAAGACGGCATTTTTTTGTGCACGCAAAACTCTTCTTCAGGACAAGCATAAACATTGTTGCATCCGACAATGTCGAGTGTCTACTCCTCTGTCCATCACGAAACCAACACTGCATTATTATCGTTGCGTCATGAATAAGACCTTAGCATTCAATGCAACCCTCGCACTATTACAATGAAATCATCAACAAATATTCCTTAAATTAGCAAGCACAAACCCTGACGTCCCACGCGCGATTCTTTAGTTAGGTGGAAAGCTCTTTTTCGTATCATTTCCATCCGAGTCAGCCAGCACGTCTCCACAAAACCCTAGGGAAGCTTCACTGCTCTTCCTTTTGTGCATGACTTAAACCTAATCTTCCTTACTTAAAACCCTAAAAAAAAAAAACAACAAAATGTGGCCGGAGAGATTTGACCACGATTGAAAACAGACACGATACAATCGACCCAATTTCTTTTTGATGCCGCCGAACCCCACCATCATCTTAATTTCCTATTCTACTGTGGAATTAGGCATCTTGCTCGATGCACCATTTGGCCTCATCCACATTTCATTGGCTGAGTTGATGTGGACATGATTTCCAAGGCCGTAGATTCCGTGCCACTGGACAGACAGAAAAAACTTGGTATTATTTAATGCTGAAAAAGGATCGAATTGTCGTCATTCGGTAGTACATTAGTTCAAAAAAAGAAAAAAAAGAATCGGTAGTACATTATACTCATCTTGGACTTGAGAAAGTCCTTCATAGGCTCACAGAGGAAATCGGCGGGAGAACCGCCTTGGGATGAGAGACTCCACGCTGTCCTCCTATTCCTTTTCTGTCGAGAAGAAAAAGATAGACATGGAATTAGAAGGTCTTACGGTGGTGAAGATAGATATTACGTTAGGATTTCGGTTCTGACTATTACCAGATAGGCAAGTATAGTAGCCTTCCACGACTGGAGTGAGTGAGGGTGGGTTAAATGCCCACAGCTAAATTGACGCGCTTTACGGAACTGTCTTCAACCATAGGTTGACTCAATTTCCCCATTAGTACATTAGTTCAAAAAAAAAAAAAAAGAATTGTAGTACATTATACTCATCTTCATCTCTCTGTCCCTACCTTGTCTGCGATCCCCTCGACACCAGCCACATCATGATAAGGCCCCATCTGATGTATCCCTTCTAACGATAATCCCATCCTTCAGTCCTGCTTTCAGACTTTTAAGGCCCAAATAATGATGATGACATTTAATTTTTCTCTTTGTCTAATCAAATAAAGTGTCCAATTCTCCAATTTTGATTTCAATCAAAATCAGAATATTATATTGAGATTTGTTTGTTCCTCCGATTTTCACAGACGCTCCTTACTCTTTTCATTAGATTCGATTATAATTCTATGAAATTAGATATTTGCAAATCATGCATGATGTATATATCGAAAAGTGGGCGCATGAATTCTTACTTTTCCGTAAGGAGATGAGAAATTAGTGTTCTGCACGATCAATTGCTAAATAAAGCGCTGTCTGAGTTAATCCCGACACTTTCATTTTGCTTTCTCCAAGTCCTTACATTTTCTCAACGAAACAAATGATAACATTTTCTTGTTCTCCTTTCGGTGTTAAGAGACGAGAGTAAAAAAAAAAAAGTGGTGACGACCCAGAATCTGGATTCACGCGAACTTTAGTCGGCCTTAAGAACATGGGCCGGGAGTATGGTTTTTGGGCTGCTTGTTGTGTTTCATGGGCCTCTTGTCCTAATCTATACTTTTGGGCCGATTTACGTCCAAATGTGAAGGCCCGACAAACATGGCCGAGTCATGGCCCAAAGTTGTAACGGGGAGTGAAAGTATAATTGCGTCAAGTCGAGCCCATACAGAGTTACTACAACTCGAATTCGTCTCCGACTCAAGTATCCAAGACTCCATACTCGATTCGAACTTGGTCGGGTCAGGGTTAATTCAGCCGACTTCGAACTCGACTCACCCATAAGGTTCTCATGCCTTAACTAATGCCTCCCATCAACTAATTCTCTCCTTCCTTTCTTTTATGTCACGAGACACAAAATTTTTTCCAATCAAAATAGCGAAAATGTCCACGGATGTACGGATGTTGGCCATCTACATGCATTGAATAACACTTTACCTACAAAAAGATTGGGCAACTTTTAAGGTTACTCTTATTGAAAGATGCCATGATTTGAACATAAAATCTGCTGCATTTGGAAAAAGTGATTACCCATTCAATCAATTCTCATAATATTTTCTTTCAGCCTTAGGTCACTTACAAACAAAAGCCAACCAGGGACGTAGATCCAAATTCAAAATAGGATTTCGTATCAACAACACACCCCCCACAAATAGCATGCACGAGTTTTCATAGTCATCTTACCTTGGACCCAAGTTTTCTTCTTGTTTTTTTAAAGGAACTTCTATAGTGCAATAATAGTATATGTGACACAATACCGTAGAGCAATTTTTCACCCTCAACAAGGTATAACTATACACCATCTGACCAGAATGCAAGGAGCTACATTACATTTCTTTAAATTTATTTAGTTGAAAGGCCAATCCTTCTAAGTTTTTGATAGTGAAGTGCTCCCACAGAAAATTAAAATGATAATATATATATATATATATATATATATATATATATATTGTGTAATCATGAAAAAAACCAGCAACTTGACATGGATGGGCAATATAAAGTCTCAACCTTATTTTATTTGAAGGTCAAGTGGGTGCTATTGGATTTGAAAAAGGCCGTTTGGCTCCTTCAATAACTTATTTGTAGATAACAAACCCAAAACATAAGTTAGGTCTGCTGACCGACCGTGGAAAATTATAAAGCTTATTCCATGCCTGCTCTCCTTTCTTTTTTCCTTTTTTGCGTCTAGACTATTGATATAAGGCGGAAAGCAAAATTATTATAATATGTAGAAGATAATGGGCATTGGATTTATCACCATAATATATAAATAAATAAACAGGATGGTATTTAAATAATCGTCCCCAAAGTTTATATACAAATTAATGGTCAAGCATCACATGAATAAAAGATTGTAGTGGGAAGCCAAATGGCGCAAGGCACATGCGATTCACTAACTTCAAGTGTACTCATTCGAGCGCATGTCTTGGCCTCATGGTCCCTCTCCAAATTTTTATTAATTCTAGTAAATAAAAAATGAAAGATAATATAGACAAAGAGTACCCCTTTTTTTTTTTTTTAAGTAATTACTATCTCGTTTGAATTAGTAAATTGTAAGCATACACGTGTCGCTTGTCAGTACGAAATTAAGGCTGTCCTCCGACAATTTATATTTGCTCTCATGAACGATTCGTATGCAAGTAAAGATCCTGTTTATCTACTGAGTACGTCTCATTAGATTGACATGAAGACCATCATTAGCCAATTGATACACGCAATTAGCTTGGAATTTGGTGGATCCTTAGAAAATATCATGCATAAACATCATTTTATAAATTATGTAATACCCATCCATCAAGAAAATTATTTAAAGGGTCGACGAGGGCGACCTCATCTGTGGTCATTGACCAACCATAGCCAAGGCTGGTCACAGTGGGAAAACAAAAAATTAAAATTAAAAAATTAAAAAATTTGAAAAAGAAAAAAATAAAAATCCTTTACATTAATGCTGGCTATGCCACGTAGATGGTTGTCAACAATTAGATAGTCACGTCAATTATTTTCAGTCAAGATCGATCAATTTAACTACATTGTAGAGCTATCAAAATGTTTAAAATTAGAGTAACAAAATTGAAAATTTTAGAACTAAATCGACTGTTGTACATTATGCTTAGGATTCTTATAGAGTTTTTTTTTTTTTTTTTTTTTTTTCGCAATGTCTAAAGAACTAATGAAATTGGGTCTTTATAATTATTGGGGACCGTTATTCCCATATGGGAACGGGGAAGTGGAGAATTTGAAATTCTCCTCCTCTGTAGACAGGGGATTTATGGGTTCATGAAGTTTCCCCGAGTGGGTCCATGGGGAGCTCGCCGAGGTCCTTGTGGAAAAAGCTCCAAAGTTTAGGAATACACTCTAATTAAAATAAAAATAAAAATCGAGTTGAACTAACCGAAAGAGTCCACGAGTATTTAACTTATATAACCACCGATGATGCAGCAAGACAAAAGCCAAGATTAGTATTCCGAAAGAAATAAATATCATTTCATTTGCAATTTCATAACTTAAAACAAGTAAAAGTGGGTGGAAGCAACTTGATTCTAAACTGGATCCAGAGAATGGGTAATCTGGTGGCAGAAGATCGTGTAAATATTTTACATGATCATTATCAATTATTCTAAAAGTTTGGCCCATTAAATAGAAATGTGATAACTATGTAAATAGTTAGCACTCCTCATCATGTGTATGTTGAAAGTTTTTACCACTAAAGCATCGATCTACATACCAAAGACACAGATAGGGGTCGAGAAAGATTCTAATGCAAAAATTCCTAATTTGATGCCATAAGAAGTTTCGTGGGATCATTATCAATTGCTATTAAAAAGTTGGCAATGATGTTATAAGTTTTCATAAACTAAATATTATATAACAAATACATATGCATGTGGGGTGAAAAGATTATTCCTATGTTAATATTTCTTATGAAGCTGGAAGCATTATAGACTTGTAGTGTAAGTTAATCCTTCTTTAATTATATCACATGTAATCAAGTATATACAAGCAGGACCATCCAATTATTTTTATGCCAAAATTTAAGAAATTTACAATTTTGATAAGTATACTTTATCAAATTTTCTTAGAATCCCCTAGCTTTTCATTTACCTTAGTTCGAGGATAAGCGAAAGGATTTAATAAGTACATATTTTACCTAGAACTAGGGGTGAGCATGGTCCGGGTTGGTCCAGGCTACCCCCTAACCTTAGGACCAACCCGTACAGTGTCGGTCCTCAATTTTTAGGACCAAGGACCGACCCTATTGAGCCTAGGACCAAGGACCGAACCGACCCAATGGGTTCGGTCCGGTTCAGGTCAACCCGGATCGATCGATAATTTTTTCGTCTTATTTTTTATACTCCCTAAAAAAAAAACCTACAAATCAAAATTACACATCCATCGATAATGTGGCATTGTGCAACTAAACTATATATATCAATACATATTTAGCAAATTTAAAATGACACAATAATAGAAATTTCGCACCTGCTAACCGCTCATCGAGATATTGGATAAGATGGAAAGTTCTTGTAATCATCTATTTTTAATATTCATAACACCATATGCAAAAGCATTTTCTTGCATTTGATCACTAGAATCCACTCAACCAAAATATGAGTTTTACACCACTTGACTAGCATTTGATTATGTAGAGTCCACTCAACCAAAAAATGAGCTTCACACCACTTAACTAGCAAATCACCGTAGCAACTGCAGTACTACTCTACTCTTCAAAAACTTCTATCATTTGACACAAATTGAAAAGCAAAGTGCAACTGAAATTCATTAGTAAAATACAATTAAATCATAAAAAGTTCAAAATACTTAATATAAACCATGAATATATAACTTCACATCTTGTTAATTTACTTGAACTTCTAAACACCTGAAAACAAAACATACGACATATAATTAATACTCAACAAAAGTTTTAAATTGAAATTACTATTAGTACTATTGATAGAACATCTCAATATAATATAATATAACAGACATTTTACTTAGATTTGAATATATAAAATAATTATAAATAATATAATATAATATATAGGGTTGGTTCGGGGTTGACCGACCCAAAACTTAGAACCAAGGACCAACCCGCACGTGATTGGACCAAGGACCGACCCGCCTCTTAGGGGCCCGGACCCAGGGACCGGCCGGGGTTGGGCCGGTCCAGGCTCGGTTCGGGGTCAACCCTAGATCGTTGCTCACCCCTACCTAGAACCAGACCCAATTGACGTCTTAATTCTTTTGCCAAAGACTACGTTAATTTTTGTTATTTCTATTTGAATAAAAACCACCACAATTCCAAATTATATCTGCCTCAATACATTTATCCTAGATATTTTTTTTTGTGATACTAAAAATTTTTAATTTATACTCATGTGATCAATTTACCCTCCATGGAGATTTTGTCAGGGGCACTATTAAAACTCATTTTTATAAATGCTGAAAAGCAAATAACATTAACATAGCATTCATGGAACTTAAGTGAAATAAAAATGACGTTATTTTTTCTAAAAAATCATCTGACTGAATATTAATGGAGGATAAATGTGTCATATCAGTATAAATTTGAAATTTTTTATGAAGACAAATGTGTTATAATGAATATAATTTGAGAATTTTGGTGATATTTTCTCTTTTTATTTTTATTTTTTAATACCTTTGCACGTAGCTTTCAAGTTTGCACCTTTTCTCTCACAGTGGAAAAGCATCCCAGCAATTTTTTTACTATTATCTTTTTGGGCGGAAGCATCATACGAAATTTAATGAGCCCAAATTTGTCTAAAATCCCAACCTTCACGACAACGTCGTCGGTCATTTCCTTTTCTTGTTTTCTGGTGCTCTCATTTCTATTTTATTCTTTTATTTTTTATTTTTATCCCCGGCGATCTGAAATTTGACAGGTAAGTTGACCAAGTCAACCTCTTGAGTCCCAGACAGGACAGTCACATTTCTCCAATCTTTGCAGCGTGTCTGTCCCCCCCCTCCCTCTTCCCAAAAAAAAAAGAAAATAAAAATTTAAAATTGGAAATATGTGATTTTTATCTAGTTGTTCCTTTTTGTCTTTGGCTTTTCAATTTTATCTTTTTCTAAAGTGGAGGAGCAAAATATCACGAAATCATTGCTACTTTTTACAAGTGGAGTCTGCATGGTTTAATTGAATATAATGAATGCTATGTTTTTTTTTTTTTTGGATGATCGAAGAATCATCGGAGAGTAATCCACCCCTAAAACCCCTACTTAAGTCATGTAATATAATAAGAGGGTTCGAATTCTTGACTTCGACAATGAGGGAGAACACTCACACCATTTGCACTGCTTATGAGTGGGTATGGATGTATGTTTGTTTCCATGTAAATGAACAGATTTGGAAAGTACTTTTTTTAAATAATCATTTGAAATAATTAATATATAAAAAAACATTTTTATTATTAAAAATAATTTAAATTTTTGTGAACAATGAAAATATTTTTATAAACTTATTTTTATAAATGATACAAAGCGATCATTTTTTTGAGAAAATAAATTTTAAATTATTAATTTTTTACGAAATAAGTAAACCTTACATTTTTGGTCAGTGCAAAAATAATAATTATGCGTTTACAACTAGATGAGTGTATGCGTGTGTTTAGAGTTGCTTTATAACCTAAATTCTTTAACATGTGAACGGTCCATGAGTGAATGCTTAACTTGTGCTTTACACTAACATAGGGATTTAATAGGAGCCTTGTTATTATTAGCCTTGTTTGTATTATGTATTTTTCTTACCCGACGGGGAAAAGGGGGTTGCTTTGCTTTAGCGACCTTCCTTTATCCTTTTCTAGATCAACATTATCTCTCCCTCTCTCCCTCTCTCCTTCTCTCCTTCCTCCCAACTAATTTTATAGTTGGTAAACAATTACAATCATAATTACTTTCGTATTAAATATTTGATTAGCTCGGCTCGCCCACCTCCCCAGCATGATCCCAAATTTAACACAAAAAAAGAACAAGAAATTATTATTATCACTACCCACTTTTGGTTCCTTTTATTAAAAAAAAAATGGTCTTTTTCCCCCAATGGATTCAAACCAAAACGCACATATCAATGCCCCCTGATACTAAATTATTTAATTCCAAATTGTCATATAAATTCAATGATTCCGGCCGTTTCATTAATATATATATTTTCCCTTCCCCTTCCTTCTTTCCTTCCTTTACCCAAATAAAAAAAACATATAATGTATTTTTTTTTTTCGTCTTAGGAAAGTTAGGAAGCTGGATTAGCCAATCAAGAAAAACCGAGTTAGCTTTTCTCCCATCTGCATTTTCTTCGTTTCCCCTTGGAAATCAACACGACATAAGCCCCCAAAAGTGCCCCCCAAGATCAAAGATTTTTTTGTCAATCTGCTCTCCAAATCAAGATCCTCCTGTTCCCCTCCTCCCACTATTCGAAATTCACATTTGAATTTCTCATCATTTATATAAAGATCGCCCCCAAAAATTCAAGCTTTGTCCGAGCTGACCCGCCTGTCTGTGATCACAGAAACTTCCTACTATTAATTATCCCCGTGAAAAATTTCATCTTTTTTTCTTGACAGCTTCAAAGTTTCGATTTTTTCTTTTTTTCTTCGGTCCCTTTTGTTTCTGTGTTTTGGAGTTTTGGTTGGTTTTCCATTTGGCGAACTTTCTTCTTTTGTCCGAATTCGGAGCTGCCTGGGAAATTTCTGGTGTAAAATGAAAATGGGTCTTTGATGTCTAGCTCGTAGAAATTCGTGTTTTTGTTTCTTCTTCTTTTTTTTCTCTTTTTGAAAGCTTTCGGTTATGGAGGGAAGAGATGGTGTGACTGCTAGTAGTGGCGGAGGTGTTACAGTGGTGGGATCAGACGCTCCGTCGGACTACCACGTCGCCCCAAGAGCCGAGAACCCCACCCCGGCGCCCGGATCGGCGCCGCCGCCTCCGGCCGCCGCGGGGACCCTGGTGAAGAAGAAGAGGGGCCGGCCGAGGAAGTATGGGCCCGATGGGTCGGCCGGGGCGGCGCTGTCGCCGCGGCCGATATCGTCGGCCGCGCCGCCGCCGCCGGTGATCGACTTCTCGACCCCGAAGCGCGGCAAAGTGAAGCCGGCCGGGTCGGTCAGCAAGCCCAAGTTTGAAGTGGAGAATCTTGGTAAATGCTCAGAAATGTGGACTCTTGTTGCATGCTTCTATTGTTGATTGTGATTTCGAGCCTGCACTGAAGTGGCAGCTCGATGGTTTTTTATCTTTTCGGTTTGATGTTCAGTACTGCCATGCCAAGAGTTTCCAAGAGATTAGCAGTGAGAACTTTTTCTGTGTGTCAGCTTCATGTTCAGAGGTATTTTTTCCTGTAGAAGTGGGACCTGGGATTGTTTAGATATGGAGATTTTAATGGCTGTGGTTGTTCAGCAAGAACGATGAGTAAATTTCGTTTCTTTTTTCTCTCTTTTCTGTGAGTTGGGTTAATAGTGAAATGTGGAGAATTTTGAGCTCGAAGAGTGGGGAAAGATTCTGGACGTGCAGTTGTTTGGCTTATCTGAAGCTATTATGCTATAATGTTCTTCTTGTTGATCTCGAGTATAAGTGATGAGAATTGCTGATGTTCTTGCACTCAGGTCGGCCAGAAGTTTTAGGTCGAATCTCTCTCTTCTTAATTGACCACATTGCACAGAGTGCAAGGCTTTTTAACGACTCTTTTTACGTTTGTAAAGGCTTCGTCTGTTCCTTGTACCACAAAACATCGAAATCATTTTATGTGTCGGATTATGGTTGATCGCATCAGAACTTGCTTTTGCAGGTGAATGGGTTGCATGCTCTGTGGGTACGAATTTTACTCCCCATATTATCACCGTTAATACAGGAGAGGTACGTAATAGAGAACAGTAGGCATTTGATTTCTCTAGTATGACTATCGACTGTCTTCTTTAAGGAAAAAAGAGCTTAATTATGCCAAGATTTATGAACTAATGTCATTTACTATTAGTATAAAATAGAAACATAGTTACTAATTCTGCCCACATGTTGCTCACCCTTAATATGATTGAGATAGAAATACTTGATTCTGATGGCTCCAATAATTATGATTTATCAAGTTTGGGCTTGGTTGATAATACCTCAAGCTACTGAAGTTAGTTCGGATGTTGTTTTGGATGATGGAAACGAGACTATTTATTGGACGTATCCTTAATTTGGAGGTCTCAACACTGCCCGCAGTTTTATCCAAGTAGTTCGTGATGATGATATTAAAGAGCTCATTGCACATCTTAAAAAAGAGATTGTTTAATCCGTTGACTACATCATCTTCCTTATTTCTTCATGAAAGATGAAGTCAGAACTTTTCTTATATCACTCTACCGTAGTCATTAAACATCATAGCAAATATCTTAGCTAGGCTACCATGTTTAATGCCAATATACTATGATTTGGCTGATATTCTCCTCAGCATTGTTGCTTCATAGATCATACCCTTCATTTGACTGTTATACAAGAAGAAGACTGAATTTTGAGCATCTCTTATTTGGTTTAGGACGTCACGATGAAAGTCATATCCTTTTCTCAACAAGGACCTAGAGCCATATGCGTTCTCTCTGCGAATGGTGTGATCTCAAGTGTTACGCTTCGTCAGCCTAATTCCTCCGGCGGTACCTTGACATACGAGGTGATCCATTTCTGCTTCATTCTTTTCTTTTTCTAAATATGAAAAGATAATGTTTTGAATGGCTTGCTTCAAATAAATGGATTCCCCAGGTGCGGTACTTATAATTAGATTGTGAATACTGTGCCGGTGTTTTAACAAGTCTCCATCATCCATTGGAAAAATTCATTTAGCACGTTTGTTCCCACACTTGTCCATTTTGTAGCTTTAGTTCCTCAGTTTTCCTAGTGCACTTTTGCTCCAGGGTCGTTTTGAGATATTATCCTTATCCGGATCATTCATGCCCAATGACACTGGAGGAACGAGGAGCAGATCTGGTGGGATGAGTGTCTCATTAGCAAGCCCAGATGGACGTGTTGTGGGTGGTGGCGTCGCTGGTTTGCTTGTGGCAGCAGGTCCTGTACAGGTATTTTCGACATTTATATGTTTTGGGCACTGTCAGTAAGAAGATTGAAGTCTTGTTCTGTCATTTAGGTGCTTTTCACGGGTGATTCTCGGGCTGAAAATTCTACTTCCATATTTGGTTCTTTCCACGTGCTTGTCATTTAGAGATCTCCTATAATGTTCTCTTGGAAGTGTTCCTGAGAAATTTTTATACGTTTCTAAAATTGGAAAACCGTGAAAGCTTGCTAACCAAATCATATTCAAGGTGTGAAATCTAGTTCTAGACAAGCTTGCCTCTGTAAATACCCACATGATGTTTCTGGCTATTATCACTATCTATTAGTCGAGTGTTAATCTGCCCCTAAAGGAAACAAATGAATAATAACTATTGATGCTAGTTCTCAGTATACACAAATATACCTTATAATAAATTCCAACATGGAGTTATGATCTCTGCAAATGTCTATAAGTGATCTCATGTTCATTCTCACAAGCATCTTTTAAGAATAATTTTCTGGGAGCAAATTTCGACGGAGTGTGTGTTGTTTCTGCACAACCAGGTTGTGGTGGGCAGTTTTCTTGCGGGAGATCAGCATGAGCAGAAGACGAAGAACCCAAAACATGACATTCTACCGACAACAAACCAATCTGGGATTCATCCGATGCCTCTGTCGGACCCTAGCGTAATTCTCTCGACAAGTCCATCTTATCGAGGAGATAACTGGTCGTCGCTCCCGTCAGATTCGAGAAGCAAGACGACTGACATCAATGTGTCTGTGCCCTGAGGGATGTCCTATAGTTTGTCAGCGACCACGCGATAATCATGGGACTTACGTTCCTAGATTGCATTGTTCTTTTTTCTTTTTTCTTTTTTTTTTTCTTTTGCAACTTAATGTAGACGTACTTTTACGTAGTCCTGTGCTGCTAGATCTTTCTGTCGCTCATTCCCAGATTGTATGTCTGCTTAGCGAGAAAGCTGCCTGGTGTCGTCGCCTTTCATGTAAACCATGCGATATAATAGTCTTGCGTAGAGTTATTTTCCGACTGTTGCAAGTTTCGAAGTGAGTTATATGCTTCGCTTTTTGTATCGTCTTCATCAAATAATTCAATGTCATGTCCCCTTCACGGATGTGCAATTTGCTTTCCTGTTGCAAAAGCTGAAAACGCCTCATTTGTTAGTTTCCTTAAAAGAAAATGACCCTTTTCCCCTTATCAGCTTTCTCTTCATATGCGCATCCGATAAAAAATTATTGATGCTGTCTCTTTCTGGTTCATGTCGATGCTTTGTCCGACTGTTCTTTGAGGGAGGAAATGAACCACTTTGGTCAACTCAAATCACCGTCCATTGATCATCAGAGAGAGAGAGAGACGGAGACAGCAATTGAATAATGTTAATGTTTGGATTTTGGCTGTTGTGTGACTAACCAAGGTTGTCAATTCTCTCATACAGGTTCGTTTTCAACAATTTTGGCTGGTCTCCTGCATGGCGAAAGTCAATGATGGAGACCATTTACACAAATATGTTACGCTTTGACATCTTTGTCTCGAGTTCGCCTGTAAACCAAACTGCATACGTCGGGCGCCGCTCGACAGGGATTCTGTGCAGAAGCTCCGAAAATCTCTTGAAACTGAAAACATTATTTCGAAGGCGGCGTACTCTTGTAGGATTCAACCATGCAGAAACTGTACAGAAATGCCACGACCCCGAAAGAGGGGGAAAAAGAGAGAAATTTGGTGTCTTGTGTGCACTGCAAGGAACAAGAAAGAGTCTGCTTAATTGTCGCCTGATCATCAGGGTTATGTGCTTAACCCGTTGTATTATGGAGATTTAAATTTTACAAGATTTTCAAACTATGAAGTGTTGAGCACTTACCCGGTAATCTTTCCGTACAAGGTTTAATTACTTGAGAAGGGGACTTGCTCGAGTTTCCGTTGTTTGAAACAAATGAAGCTGCTCCATCTCTACACGTACACTACATTTAAGCTTCTACGTAAACCCATTTGTTTATTGAGTGACTCAAATTTTCCTTGACAAAGCTATAAAAAAGGGTTGATTTTCTCAAGCAATCATGGGCTTAAAGCACTTTGAATTGCCAGCGAACGTCAGGATTTCCTCGCCAGGGCATGAAGGTTGTCCTGGTACCTATACTTGCGTCTTTGTTGATCATTGTTGCCGCGCTTCTTCTGACCTCGCTGACGACTTCGAAACTCGAACGCACCAATTTTGTTGATCTGTCTTCGAGTTCTGTTTTCGTGTTCTTGGTGATAAATTTGATCGTTCTTGCGATCCTCCTTGGGAGCCTAAGCCCGACCGATCATGAAGTAGAGAGGCCCTTCTCTTTGCCTTTCAATGAAGAAGTTTGGGTTAATGATGCTGATGAGGATGAAAATGAGGTTCACATTGACGACAGCGAAGATGAAGATGACAGTCACCCAGATGATGAAGTCACTTCTGATGGTTACAAGGAGGATGATGATGACAGCGGAAGCGATGGCGAGATTGGATGGTACAATGACGAAGATGGTGACAAAGCTTCTGAAAAGGATGAAGACGGGGACAACAACCTGGAGAAGAGAAGTGAAGACTTCATTGCTAGGGTCATGAAAGGATGGTGGGACGAGAGGATGAGAGAAGATTGAGATCAAGGCACAAGGTCAATGCATCAAAATTCTTTGATTCTTACAGCAACGCATTCTTAATTATTGTAAGGTAAAATAGCATGCCATGCCTCGAAGTTCGATGTTTCTAGTTTTGTTTTCATGGGAGATTTCCGGATGTAGTAATTTAGTTAATTCTGCTTCTTTTATTTCCCTTTGATGCCCCCCGACCCAACAGAATCAACGAAAAGTCCAAGGTTTGGAATCATTTATTTATTTGTTCAGGAGACACTACACTAATCATTGAAGAAAGAATTGCAGAGACAATCTCACCAAAAGAATCTCAAGCACCAGGCTCAATTTTACATCAACCAAAAGCAAGCATTTTCAAGAAGCATTTGAAGATTACATATCTAACAGATGAGAGCCAATGAGCAAGCTTTGCCAAATCTGCTGTCCAAGCGTGCCGCTCCATTCAGTTTTTGTTGGGGCATTGGCCTTGCTATGTGACGGACTATGAGATCCATCAGACCGTATCCAAGCGGCTCTCGAGCATTGAAGCGTTTTACCAAAGTCCGCATAAATTTGCATAGAATAGCAGAACTCTTTATGACACAGAATCCTCATATGGCTAAAGCAAACACTGCAAATGCAAGCTTGCACCAGGATAAGTCGACAAAAGGATTTGTAAGCAAAAATGTAATGAGGGCTTGGTCCAGAAAATTCACCTTCTCAGCCGGTTGTCCAGTCTCTAGGCCAACTCGTTGAATAATATAGCTCATTTGATTTCTCATTAATATCATCAGCCTGAAAAGAATTACCAATCACCCATTATCAAGTGATAACTTTAAGACGCGTGGAAGAGATTCAATAGTTATGTCTAACCAAAAGCAGCTCCAAGTAGAGATTGAATGGCGATTCTTGAGAGCGAGACTACAAAAGAATTGCCTTTATGCAGCAATTAATGGATAGAAGAGGGATATAAAGAGGGACATAAATAGGGAGGGATCTCAATGCCAATCTTTGGTTCAGGGGAACCTTCCGCCAGAAGAATTTTCATGACACATTGCGATAGCAAGCTTTTGATGTCAACAAAGAATTCTATCAGAACTAGTCATTGAGATGCATTTAGATCAATGGCCCACGCAAACAACCTCTGTCAGAGGAAACCTAAAATTCCTTATACATAAACCTTTTGCATAATCCATTATTTATTCATGGCAAGAAAAGGACCATGAAAAAGTTCATCTTTAGCACACTCCAGATTTGCGAGCCAGGATCTGCTTGAAATATGAGAATCTCTTTTTCCTTGTAATCTGAGAACTCTCAAGAGTACATGATTTGAGAACCCAATTTAATATTGAAAAACATTTCAAAGCAAAATCGTGCTCCCTCTGATGGAGCAACAATGAATCCAAAAGCTGCTGTTGCTACCATTTGAGGATGAGCAAGTGCACGAGCAGCATTAAGCCCTAAAGAGAAACAAACTTTGCATGTGAAATTAGCATATATATTTAGATGCCTCAGCATTCTGATGGGCATAAAGGTAAGGGGCAGATCCTTCAGTATTTTCAAGACCCAGAATCTATTGCTTATAAAGCTTCTTAAGAATGCGATGCCAGAGTCTATTAGGATAACTCTTAAATATTTTCTAAAGACAACCCATGCAATTCCCGTGACCAGATGCTGATAATTCACATCTATTCCTTGTACAAAACTTGCACTAAAGTCAGAGTCAAAACTCTAGCGTGGTTTGCTTAAGCTGACTTAGCTGGCTTCCGACCTGAACAATTCATAAACAAATCAAGTCATCATAAATGCCGGAAATCTGAGATATGTGAGACTTGTGACAAGAAAGATGGTGAACACCCAACAAGAGGTGCTATACTTGGAGTCGATGGCCTAAAAGCCTCCGATGAGCAATATGTGAGGCATGGATGACCTAAGTGGACTCCACCCAACTATAGCCAGGAATTTTGGCTGATGCCTTCTCCTCCACAACCTCTCTCATTTGCTTCACATCAGTCCACCTCCCAACGGATGCATAAATGTTGGAAAGCAGAGACTGATAACCAGCTCTATCTGGGTCCAATTTAAAGCAATGCCGAGCCGCAATCTCGCCTATCTCTACATTGTTGTGTAATCTGCAAGCAAGAAGCAGAGCTCCCCAAACACCAGCATGGGGCTGCATAGGCATGGTCTTTATTAGATTATATGCATCTTCTAAATGCCCAGCCCGGCCCAGTAGGTCAACCATAATTCCATAATGGTCAGCTGAAGGCACAAGACCATAGTTCTTCATGGAGTTGAAGCATCTGTATCCCTCTTCAACCAAACCCGTGTGGCTATAGGCAGTTAATAATCCAGTGAAAGTGACTGAATTAGGGCATACATGGGCATCCACCATCTCTTCAAACAGCTGTATTGCATCAAGTGCCTTACCATTTACAGCATATCCTAGAATCATTGCTGAATAAACAACCACGTCCTTCTTCTTTAAGCTGTTGAACAGCTCGTATGCCTTATGGATACTTCCACACTTAGCATGCAAGTCAATCAAAGCTGTAGCCAAATGGTCATCCTTCTCTATACCAAGCTTCTCCATCTGCAGTTCAATCCATGACCCAAGCTTCAAATCTCCCAGCTGTGAACAAGCTGATATAATGCTGGAAAACGTAATCTTATCAGGAACAATTTCCAAACCGCACTCAATCATGCCATTGAATATTTGAAGGGCTTCTGTGGGTCTGCCATTTTGAGCATAGCATGCTATCATGGCATTATATGCAAGCAGATTCTTCTTGCCCAATTGGTCAAAGAGAAGACAAGCTGACTCGACATCCCCACATTTCGAGTAGCCACCGATCATTGCAATCCAAGAAACCTCGCTTCTTTGGGGCATAGCATCAAAAAGTTCTCGAGCCAATTCAATGTTCCCGCAATCAACATATCCACTGAGCATAGCATTCCAGGAAGCTGAATTTCTTTCTGGCATCTGCTGAAACAATTCCCCAGCGCACTTCATATCCCCTGCTTTGGCATACCCAGAAATCATCGAGTTCCAAGATATAACATCCTTCTCCGGAATCTCACTAAAAAGGTTTCGCGCCATATCAAGATTTCCCAATCTCAAGTACCCAAACAAAATCGAATTCCAAGAAACAACATTTCTCTCGGGCATTTCATCAAAAACCTTCTGGGCGGTTTGCATTTCGCGCAATCTCGAGTACAAATCCACAAGCGCTGTCTGCACGTAGACGCAGCCACTGAACCCATACTTATTGACCTGGGCATGAACCAACCTCCCCCCAACAGTATCCTCAGTCCTAGCACATGCTCTCAGAGCAGAAGAAACGGCGAACGTGCTCGGGCACAACCCAAGCGCCTGCATTTCGCAATACGCAGAGCAGGCCTCTCTGAATTGGCCATGCTGAGACAGGAAGCGAATCAAGCAACCCCACGAAAAGGAATCCGGCCTTCGCGCGTGGCGAAGGATCGACTTCACGTATTGAAGCAAATCGAAAGAGGAACCTCGAGAAGAAACGAGAAGCTGATGCACCAAAAGAGGCTGGAGGTGATGAAACTTGTGGACGAGGATGGCGGCGTGAGTTTGTCGAGCTTGTTTTAGGGTCAAACGTTGATTCAACAAGAACTTCAGTTCGGACGCGATCATCCGGTCGATCATCCGATGGACGCCCCTGAATGGCACAGCGTCTGCTTCTGACGTCTAGTGCAGATAAAGATGTGATTTTTTCACCGACGGAACCAAGGATGCCTTTATAAAGATTGCTGCCTAGAAGAACAGAAGTAACTTTGCAAAATCACGGTTGATTGGAGGATGCGTTGCTCGATTGTTGCTAATAGAATTCCTGGTAATTTGCCGAGCTCTTGATTTTTTATGCCGTCAAATAGTTGATCCATGAAAAATAGGCGGTGAATGCCCGACCGAATTGATCTGAGTTGTATAAGAATAAGGTTCAAGTCTATCGGTACGACCGTACGATAAAATGTGGCAGCTGCATGCATTGCTGCATTTTCATTTGACAATGATCAAACAGCTCATGTCATGGTGATTGAATTCTTGGAACTTCTCTCTGTTGGGCCTGAGAACTCATCGCTGATCTCCAAGCACGTCATAAATCATCATTAAATAAACTTACCTCGACTCATCCCAGTTAGTATTGTAATGGCCCACGGACGAAGCATAATCCAAAACCGTCCGTGATGGGGCCATGTCATGCATAAGGGCTTGCCCACGAGCAGCCCACAACCAATCCATAAACGACCCATGATTAGCGCACAACCAGCCCATGCGTAATGTGGACAAAAGCCCGTGACCGTTCACATACTCCATGTCAGGCGGTCTACCCTTACTTCTGACACATGCCCTGGGCTTTCCAAGGCCTAGAGACATTGAGTGGCCTAATATACAGATTTGTAATGATAATCTATGTTCAAACACAACCACTGGATCTAAGGGAGGATCAATGAATGAGATGAGATCCGAACTTATATAAATAGGGGACCCTCCTCTCATTGTATATAGCTCGTTTACAAGCAAATACACTTGTCCCTTTATTAATACGACCCTTGTGTTCATTCGTGTGTGCGTGAGGTTGACTTGGGAGTAAAATCCTAAGGCCGCATGGGTGTGTAATCATTCGGAATCGATCGACCCGTGATAAGTGGTATCAGAGCATTTGTTCCAAGCACAATGGCTGATCCTCATGCTGATGTCTTGGTCGTTCAAGGCAATGACCAAGAGGATCGTGGGCGACCAGCCAAGAAGACCACCCGGCCAAAGAAAAACCATCCTGTCTTGAGCTTGAGGGATCCAAAGGGGGATCTAGAGAATCGAATGACGATCCTAGAGGAGACCGTCACAAACATCCACGCAATGGTGGACGACTTGAACCGGATTGTCGAAGGAGCGGAAGCCACTAGGGAGGAGTTCTTGGCCGAAGTGCAAGAACTCAAGGCTGACATGAGAGAGCTCCATAGCGAGGTGCTGGGGTCCCTCATGCACGAGCTATAGAAACGGGATGAGACTTGGGAGGCCGCGATGGCGGCCACGTGCACGGAAATGGCTGAGTTGAAAGGTAAGCTCGCCAAGCTTGAAGCTACACGCGTGAACGGATGGTCATCGTGCATGCAAATCCACAAACCAAAGCACCCAAGCCAATAGAGTTCAAGGGCTCGTGGGTGGCCAAGGAAGTGGACAATTTCCTGTGGTACATGGAACAATACTTCTAGGCCATAGGAATCAACGACGATGCATTTTGGGTAAGACGACGCATTTGGGGTAAACACCGCATCAATATATTTAGTTTGATTACGCTTTGTTGTGGTGGCATTGTTAATCGGATGATAGGTGTGGCGACCTTATCACGACATGGGCTTGGTTCGTTGAGGAATTTTGACGGAACTGCTATCCTGCATATGCAGAGGAGAAAGCTCGTGATGAACTCAAGCGCCTAGAGCAAAAGGACAAAGTCCACGACTACATGAAGCGATTGTCGGAGTTGCTGCTCCAAATTTTGTCCATGAGCGAGACGAAGGCGTACCACCAGTTCATGAGCGGTTTCAAGCCATGGGTCAAGGAAAAGCTAAAGAGATACCATGCGATGGATCTCGCGACATCAACATCCGTGGCCGAGTCCCTTGTGGAGTACAAGTCATCATCCACGATGAAATCTGACTCTCGTCCGGAGGACAAGGCCAATGGTGGGGGAGAATGGAGAAGATTTAATCGATTGAATGGAGGCAAACCACCAGCGGCTACTCCTAGAACCTAATCGAATCGAGTAGATGGGGACAACAAAAAGTACGTACATACAAATGTTTCTTCTATGATGGTCCTCATATGGCCCATGACTGTCCCAAAAGGGATAAGCTAGTAGCTCTATGTAAAGAGGATGAATCATGAGAGGAGGCGCGATTGGGTTCGTTGCATATTTATGGCTCGATCAAGACCAAGAAGGCGAAGGAACCCAACGGCATGATATTCGTGGAGGTGAAGATTGGTGGTACCACGATGGGTGCGCTCATGGATACTAGGGCGTTTGACCTCTTCATATCCCAAGAGGCCGCGAAGAAGCTGAATCTTCCTGTTGAGAAGGGGACAGCCGATTGGCTCAAAACAATGAACTCCAAGGAAGTCTCGACTAGTACCGTGGCTAGGGACATTGGCTAGGTACATGGAACTCCACCTTGGTCCGTGGACCAACAAAGAGGACATTGAGGTAATCTCCCTTGATGATTATGATTTGGTGCTTGGTCTCGGATTCCTCGACAGGATCAACGCGAGCATTATACCCTTTGTGGATTGCATATGCATCCTGGACAAGCAGTGCCAATGCATGGTCTCGATCTACCGCGAGTTGAGACACGATAGAAAGATGCTATCGGCCACGTAACTGTCAAAGGGAGTTGAGACATGATAGAAAGATGCTATCGGCCATGTAGCTGTCAAAGGGAGTAAAGAAGAGCGAGGTGACCTTATTGGCAACGTTGAAGGAGGAGGGCGTGAAACAAAATGAGGTATCGAAGAAGGTGACCCAAGTCCTTGACGCTTTCCAAGATGTGATATCGCCCGAGCTGCCCAAGAAACTGCCCCCTTAGGGAGAAGTGGATCATGGGATCGAGCTCGTGCCCAATGCTCGACCACCGGCCATGACATCTTATCACATGACCTCGCTAGAGTTGGAGGAATTGTGAAAACAACTCAAAGAGTTACTTGACACGGGATATATTCGGCCTTCCAAGGCCCCGTTTGGTGCCCCGGTCTTGTTCCAAAAGAAGTATGACGGATCCCTCCGCATGTGCATAGATTACCAAGCATTGAACAAGCTCACTGTTAAGAACAAGTATTTGATCCCCCTCATTGTAGACTTGTTGGATCAGCTCAGGGAAACCCAATGGTTCGCCAAGTTTGATCTTCAATTGGCATACCATCAAGTTTTGATTATCAAAGGGGATGAGTCGAAAACCGCGTGTGTGACTTATTATAGATCGTATGAGTTTCTTGTCATGCCTTTTGGCTTGACAAATGCGCCGGCCATGTTTTGCACTATTATGAACAAGGTATTCTATCCGTTCCTTGATCGGTTCGTTGTGGTTTACCTTGATGACATCATCGTGTATAGCCGAATGCTCGAGGAACATGTTGAGCATTTGAGACAAGTTTTCCAAGTCTTATGGGAGAATGACTTGTATGTGAAGCGCGAGAAATGCGCTTTTGCGCAAAATGAAGTCCCTTTTCATGGGCACATCATCGGGGGCAGACATGTGTGGATGGACACGGCTAAGATTCGTGCCATCGTTGAGTGGGAACCGCCGACTAGGATGACGAAATTGAGATACTCCCTTGGTCTCACGAATTACTATTGGCACTTCATCCAGGGATATTTGAGCCTCACCGTATCTCTCACGGACATGTTGAAGAAAGAAAAGCCATGGGAGTGGACGGATCGACGTCAAGAGGCGTTTGATCGGCTGAAGGGGGCCATGATCAAAGAGTCGATACTCACGCTGCCTGACCATGCCAAACCATATGAGGTAGAAATTGATGCCTTTGATTTTGTTATCAGTGGTGTCCTTATACAGGATGGGCACCCGGTTGCCTTCGAGTCTCAGAAGTTGAACGATACCGAATAACGATACACAATCCAAGAGAAAGAGATGACCGCAGCGGTGTATTGCCTTCGTACGTGGAGGCACTATCTCTTGGGATCTCATTTCATCGTAAGAACCGATAATGTGGCCACGAGCTACTTTCAAACCCAGAAGAAGTTCAGCTCGAAGCAAGCTCGGTGGCAAGACTTCTCGGCCGAGTTTGATTATGTGTTAAAATACAAGCCCGAAAAGTCCAACTCTGTGGTCAATGCCTTAAGCTAAAAGATGGAGTTGGATGTTGGGATTGTTGGATTCCTAAAAACCGGATTCGATTCAAAATCGAACCCCTAAACTTGCGCGGAAGACGAGCCCGGGAAAAACATATGCATTACCGATCCTAAGGCACATCACAGAATCGAAAGTACCTTGTTAGCCACAGATTAAACATCGACGCCGATATGAGGAAAAAAAAAATGGTCCTATTCGATCCGATGACGCCAAATAACCTTGAAGGGAAGAAGGGTCGCCTTTTTGCTTACTATTCTTTCTTTTTGGGAGTGTTTTGAAGGGAGGGAGGGAGGAGGAACGTACGTTGCTTCAAAAGGTACGTTCCTCCCTCTCTTTCCCCCTTTATATACGTCCTCTCAAAATAAGAACATGCCCCTTCATCATATCCCTCCATCCATGGGCCCTGAAATTGTGGGCCAGGCTTTTAGGTCCAACATGGGCGGATGGGCCAACTCAGGCCCATCACTTTAATTAATAAAACCATCATCTCCCACTCGCACATGGTGGGCCGAACAGGATCCTCTTAACCTCTTTTAAACATTCATACTAGTGAATAATCCGTTCGATCAGCATACTTTGAGAGCTCGTTGCCATACATCTGTTAGGAATATATAGCAGCTCATAATGGGCATCACACTCTGAGTAGATTTAGTATGTAGTACCCTAGATTGATCGATCACATTTATATCTCTCTTGATCTTTTTTAAACAATGATATATATTGCATTTACAATTATGATTATCCCAAAGATAGTCATAATTGGTCGACCAGTGAATACAAAACTACAGTGTGATCCTCCAAATCTGATCTTTCTCTTTCTTTCAAACTCTCAATTTCAGTTTAGCTTGCTTTTCTAGAAATGTCCCATTAGATCGAATCAACTTATGACCATTGGCAACATTCTAAGATAGCAAACACTAAATAGAAATCTTGAGAATAAGTAAGAGTCCTGAGGGCACTAAAATTGAGGAACTCATTTCCCTCAAGAGTCTCACATGGCATAAAAGTTGGGATCAAACTTTTGCCACTCTTATTGATCGTCTCATTTCCCTCAAATACATATTACGGTATTAACTCCTCTCCCATGGAGCGTATGTCTACACAATCCATACCGTACAGATGATAGTTCAGACATACCCAATGTCTAACTTGAGTTCACGTATCTACTCATTCACATAATTAATCAGAACTCACATTTGACATCTTAGACAGATAAAGTAAAATATGTGGGGTATTTTACTTTCGGACACAGTACTTATCATGTCCTCATCTTAACACTTAGTTAAGGCGACATATATATTTTAAGCTTGAGCTCTCGATTATCACCTAGATAATAAGCTTAAAAACCGTCTCATCTCTATTTATCACACAGTAAATAGAGGTGATTACCCGTGTGGATGGGTTAATCTCTTATCTGTCCGACATATTTTCTCAACTTAATATAATGCACTGAGCATTAAGATGCATAAAGATCAAACAAAGATTCATAGGCATTAATGATGAAAAACACAAGTTCATAAATGTGAACAACTCAGAAAATTACAATATCCAAGACATCGACTCTACGCAATCCTAGAGATTTTACATGACCACAAAACACATCTCTAGGTATTGGCTTTGTCATAGGATCTGCTACCATTCTATGCGTAGATATGTACTGTAAGTTCACATCTTTTTGTGCAACCATATCTTTAACAAAGTTATACTTGATATTTATATGTTTGGTCTTGCCATGATATTTTGGATCTTTGGTGTACGCTATAACTGCTTGGCTATCACAGTTAACCAATAATGGATCTGCAGCTTTCTCAATAATACCTAAATGATCCAAAAATCTCTTAAGCCAAACTCCTTCTTGTACCGCTGTTGATAATGCCACGAACTCAGCTTCCATCGTGGACAAGGCTATACACGTTTGCTTCTTACTGCTCCATGATATGGCGCCATTGTTTAGTAAGAAAGCAAATCCAGATGTAGATTTTCTTTCATCTAAATCTCCTCCCCAATCAGCATCTGAATAGCCTTCAAGTCGCAGATTATTTCCTTGGTAATTCAGCTTGTAATCAGCAGTTCTCTTCAGATACCTTAGTATTCTCTTAACGGCTTTCCAATGTGCTTGACCGGGATTGAATTGGTATTTACTCACCATTCCAACTGCAAAGCATATGTCAGGTCTTGTACACATCATAGCGTACATCAAGCTCCCAACAACACTAGCATAAGGAACATGTTTCATTTGTTCTTTCTCTTGTGGAGTCATTGGACACAGTTTATGGCTTAATCTTTCACCTTTTGCAATAGGAGTGTCTATGGGTTTACAATCTTGCATACGAAATCGTTCAAGAACTTTATTTATATATGTTTCTTGCGAAAGAGATAATGATCTCTTCGAACGATCTCTTGAAATCTTAACTCCAAGAATGTATGCAGTCTTACCCATATCTTTCATCTCAAAATTGGAAGATAACCAACTTTTGATGGTATTAACAAACTCCATATTGCTTCCGGCAATAAGTATATCATTAACATATAATGATATGATCACAAATTGATCTTTTGATATATACACAATGATCCTCATCAATCATTGTAAAATCATATGCCATTGTAGTATTATGAAAACGTATATACCACTGTTTTGACGACTGCTTAAGGCCATATATCGATTTCAAAAGTCGACATACCTTTCCTTCTTGGCCTTTCGTAATGAAACCTACAGGTTGTTCCATATATATTTCTTCATCTAATTCTCCATTGAGAAAAGCAGTCTTTACATCCATTTGATGTAATTTAAGATTCATACTTGCCACTATTGCCAGAATAATGCGAATTGAGGTAAATCTCACAACAGGGGAAAATGTTTTCTCATAATCAATTCTTTCCTATTGATTATACCCATTTGCAACAAGGTGAGCTTTATATCTTTCTATCGAGCCATCAGCTTTACGCTTTATTTTGAGAACCCACTTGTTCCCAATAGCTTTGCGTCCTTTTGGAAGATCAACCAGTTCCCAAGCATGGTTTGACTTCATTGACTCCATTTTCTCTCCCATTGCATGCATCCATTTTTCCTTACTAGGGCAACTTAGAGTCTCATATATATTTCTTGGCTCATCCTCATCTTGTGAGGCAATCATAAAAGTTTCCCCTTCAATGTCAAAACGTCAACGGGGAATACTTTTGCGACTTGTTCGCCGTATGGGAGATTGTACACTTTGCACATCATTTCCCATTATGCTCTCACTAGGATTAGATAATGATGATGTCGTCTCATCATGTGGTTATAATTCAAAATGAGTTGAATTCAATTCATTACTTCTCATATTACTCCCATTTGGACGAACTCCACTAATATCATTATCTTGATCCAAGGTTTCAAATAGGGAGTAATCTTCACCTATTTTGCCCTTCTTAGGAAACTCATTCTCTAAGAACGTGACATTCCGTGATTTAAATTCAGTTATACTCCCACTTTCCTTCTCACCTATGAACACATACCCTTTTGAGTGTTCGGAGTATCTTATGAAAATACTCTTCTTTCCTCTGGGACCCAATTTCCCAAACTTATGAGAGGGCTCATGAGTATAGGCAGCACAACCCCATGGCTTAAAAAAACTTAAATCTGGTTTTCTACCTGTCCATAACTCATATGGAGTGGAAGTAACTGATTTGAAAGGCACCCGGTTAAGTACATAGGCAGCAGTTAACAGTGCATCACTCCAAAAAGTGATAGGTAAGTTAGCATGTGTCATCATGGACCTAACCATTTCTAGTAGGTTCTGTTTCTTCTCTCTGCAACACCATTTTGTTGAGGAGTATATGGAATAGACAACTGTCTTTCTATTCCTTTTTCATCACATAATTTTCTGAACTCATCAGATAAATATTCTCGACCTCGATCGGATCTCAATGCTTTTATTTTCTTGTCTAATTGATTCTCTACCAAGTTCATAAACTTTTGAAATAACTAAATGCTTCAGATTTATGAGAAATCAAATAGATATATCCAAATCGAGTATAATCATCTATAAATGTGACGAAATAAACAGCCTCATGCCTTCCTCTCACATTCATTGGATCACAGATGTCAGAATGGATTAAATGCAGAGGAAATTCAGCTCTTTTACCTTTTTCAAATGGTTTCCTTGTTGTTTTCCCTACTAAGCAATGCTCACATATGGGCAAATCGACTTTTTTAATGTTGCCCAACAAGCCCTCTTTGGCTAGTCTATTCATACGTTGTTGGCCAATATGACCAAGTCTAGCATGCCATACATTCACATCATTATCATATGAATTAGGAGACGTGAGAAGGAAATAACAAACATTTGCATTAACATAGTCAATATCTAATATAATGAAACCATCCAGAAAATAACCATAACCATAGAAATTTGTTTTCAAAAAACAAATTCACACCTCTATTATGGAAGTTCATATTAAAACCTTGCTTGATCAACACTAAAACAATCACTAGATTCCGACGAATCTCCGGAGCATACAATACATTATGTAGGAACAAAGTGCGTCCACCACGCATATTCAGTTGGCAGGTGCCAATTTCTTTTACTTCAGCTCTGGAGTTGTTTCCCACATAGATCCACTTAGTTCTAGTTGGTACTCGTTAGAATTCCACGAAGGATCCTATATCCTTTGCTACATAGTCTGTTGCTCCTGAATCTACAGTTCACAAAGGATTGGATTCAGCCAACAATACAGAACTTGACACATAAGCAAAGTTTTTAAATATACAAGAGGTGTTTACCTTTTTCGGCTCACGACAGTTACGAGCATAGTGACCCTTCTTGTCACAATTGTAACACCTCACCCTTGACATTTTCTTCACTTGAGGACGTTTTCCTTTCTTGTGTTGGTTAACTCTTGGTTTCTTACAACAAGGACTTGATCCGTTGCATACCCACATATTGAACGAATCAATACGCTTGCACTTAGAGCTCAAAGCCCTTTCTGAGCTAGAACCAGCATTGCAAATATCTACTTTCAGCTCAAATGCCGTTAGGTGGTCTTCCACTAGCTCAAGGTGGCGCACGGCATTCTCAAGATCTTCCACAACATGGTCAAGAGCTTCTAGTGCTTCTGGCTTTTCCAAGACATATTGAATCTTCATATTCAATATTTCACAATTGCTGCCATTCAAATCAACAATTACGTTCTTAGTTGTTGAAACCATCGATCTGAACATATCAGACATATATGCACGAATAATTAATGCCTATCATTTATGCATCCACTTTGCACAGACCCATCATATTAATGAATAATTTCAAGTAAGGTTTCAGAATCAAAAGGTCACTATGTTTTCAATCATCCTCCAAAAATCCTAACTCAAAACTATTATTAATATAATTGTCTTATGCAAAATAAATTTTATGAAGTTACAAAAATTTCTATGAACTACCCACAGCAATCAAAACAGAAAGCAAATAATATTTGACATCCAATAAAATAATAATGCTTTCACATAATACAACATATCCATTACACTAAGTAATATAGACATAGGAAAATATCAACATAGAAAGAGATATTTACATCCAAAACATCTCAAACTAATCTAAGAAATAAATTAGGAAAGCCCCTGCTAATCTATCAGTAAAAAAATCTAAGAAATCTGAAGGCAAATTTGCTAACCATGGAAAAACTTTTGGAGAGCTCTTATGTCGCCTCCAAGGCGCATTCACTTTACGTCATGTGGCACTCATACTAAGTGTTGAAGTTTTCGTTAACTCAATCCTATAGTACTCTCTTACAAAAGCTACTACCAGCCTCCTATAACCCGGGATCACGTTGACCTCCCATAGCCGATCTAACACTGCTTGCCATTCAGGTGGAAGAGTGTTCTTAAAGGTCGACACCTTCTCAAAATCCGGCATAAGATAACCATTCCAGATGATTTCCTGTATCATCTAATTGACCTTGACCACATGTGATACTAAATCACCATCATGCCACCGATAATTAGCTAACTCTGTCATCAACCTTTTAAGTCTTGCACGTCCTTCGTCCGTTCTCGGGAATGCAGGTATCTGTGCATAACGCATCACAGTTCCTGCAACAAATACAGAACTAAAAAATGGATTACTTATAATCCATAATGAACATAAGGGAAAATACATAATTTTCCATGATTCATGCAACAAATGTAGAATAAAATTGGATTACTTTTTTTTTTTTTGGTCAACAGTCAACGGTGGTCAACGGTCAGCCGGTCAATGGTCGATCGGTTAACGGGTCGGGTCGCTAGTCGGGTCGGGTCAGACGAAACGAGCCGGGTCGCCGGTAGGGCTAGGTCGGACGGACCGACCCGGCATGTGCGGCACGCGTGCAGCTGACGTCACAATGACGTCAGCTGGTGCGTGCCTCGCACACGGCAGCGACGGCACATGCACACGTGCGTCGCACGTGCGTGCGTCGGCCGCGCGCGCACGCGACGCACGCGCCTGCGCCCGCTAATTGGCGCGTGTGTTGCACGCACCGAAGCATCGCTTCGCTTCGGCTGCGCATGGAGGCGCGTCTGGCGGCTGTTGGCGGCGTTCCGACATTGTCGCACTCGTCTCGACGAGACCTTCCATCCAATGCAATCAGAAGTCGATTTCGACTTACAGAAAGTCGAAAAAATGCATGAACAGTCTCGGGTGTCGGGATTTTTCCGCCCCGATTGGTGTCGGCCGAATTTCTTTTCACGAAAAATCAATAAAAAACATTCACAAACATGAAAGGGGTCGTGAAAAACATAAAAAAGGATTGGGAAACATAAACTCTCGCTCTGATACCAATGTTGGGTTTGTCGGATTCTCAAAAACCGGATTCGACCTTAAATCGAACCCTTAAACTTGCGTGAAAGACAAGTCCGGGAAAAACATATGCATCACCGATCCTAAGGCACATCACAAAATCAAACGTACCTTGTTAGCCACAGATTAAATACCGACGCCGATATGAGGAAGAGAAAACCGGTCCTGTTCGATTCGATGATGCCAAATAGCCTTGAAGGGAAGAAGGGTCGCCTTTTTGCTTATTGTTCTTTCTTTTTTGGAGTGTTTTGGAGGGAGAGAGGGAGGAGGAACGTACGTCGCTTTAAAAGGTACGTTCCTCCCTCTCTTTCCCCCTTTATATATGTCCCCTCAAAATAAGAAACGTGCCCCTTCATCATATCCCTCCATCCATGGGCCCTGAAATTGTGGGCCAGGCTTTTAGGCCCAACATGGGCGGACGGGCTAACTTAGGCCCATCACTTTAATTAATAAAACCATCAGCCAACATGATGAGTCAACTTGACTGTCCATGGCTTGACCATATCAAGGAGGGGCTGAAGCACGACCGAACGGCCCAAGTCCTCCTTCGGTATACCCATGAGGGCAAGACAAGGCGATTCCGGTGCGAGGATGACCTCATCTACATCAAAGGATGGCGACTCTACATGCTGCTCCATGGGAAACTCAGGAAGGAGGTAATGACACGAGTGCTACGATTTTAAATGGGGGGTTATCCGGGAATCCACCGCACATGGTGCTTGCCAAGGATCAATATTATTGGCCACACATGCGGGACGACATTGAAGCCTACTTGCGAACATGTCTTGTGTGCTAGTAGGACAATATGGCACAACGGTCATCGGCAAGGCTCCTTGAACCATTGCCTATCTTGGAATGTCCATGGGAGAGCGTCTCCATGGACTTTATCGTGGACCTACCAAAGTCCGAAGGGTGTCAAATCCTCATGGTCGTGGTAGATCGTTTCTCCAAGTACGCGGCATTTGTGCCGGCTACAAAGGATTGCCCAACTGAGGAAGTAGCCAAGCTATTTATCAAACATGTCATCAAGTATTGGGGCATACCACGCACGATTGTGAGTGATCGTGATCCTCGATTCATCGAGTGGTTATGGAAGGGGCTCTTCAAGTTGCTAGGGATGAACCTCAACTTCTCCACAAGCTTGCATCCCCAAACCGATGGTCAGACGGAGCAGGTAAATGCGCTCTTAGAAATCTACCTCCAGCATTATGTGAGTAACAAGCAAGTGAATTGGGCATGGCTAATCGACATGGCCCAATTCTCCTACAACTTGCAGTGGAGCAAGTTCACGAACCAAAACCCATTCAAGATTGTGACCGGATAGCAACTGCTTACACCGAGTGCGATTGCCTTAGGATATCGAGGAAGCAATCCCTTTGCGTACAAGTTCGCCAAAGAATGGGACGAATATGCGGACTTGGCGCAGGCATGCTTGCATAAGGCCACAAAGTGCACAGAGAAATGAGCCGACAAGAAGCAACAACATGTAGAATTTTAAGTCGAAGACTTGGTGTTGGCCAAGCTATACTTGGTCCTTCAATACCGCGACGTGCACAAAGGAGTGATCCATCACTATGAAGACCCCTTTCGAGTGTTACAACTAATCAGAAAGGTTGCTTACGAATTGGACTTGCCGGCCAAACTCAAGGTACACCTCATGTTCCACGTGAGTAGGCTGAAACCTTTCCATCTAGACAAAGAAGACTCAAATCGAGGTGAATCACAATGAGCACCCCTTGGAGTAAAAGCCTCGTATGATTCGAATGTTGACTGCATCATACGGAAGAAGTATCGTGCGCCAAAGAAGGAATACCTCGTCCGATGGAAAGGCCTTCCCGAGAGTGAAAAGAGTTGGGAACCATCCGAGACTTTATGACAATTCAAGAAGCAAATCGATATTTTCCATGCCACAGACGCGACGAGGATGTCGCCTGATTAGGTGGGGAAGATTGACACGGCCCATGGACGAAGCATGATCCAAGACAATCAGTGATGGGGCCATGTCACACACAAAGGCTTGCCCACGAGCAGCCCATGATTAGCACACGAGCAGTTTATGTGCAATGCGGACAAAAGCCCGTGACCGTTTACCTACTCCATGTCAGGCGGCCCTGCCTTTGCTTTTGACACACGCCCTTGGGCTCTCCCAAGCTTAGAGCCTTTGAGTGGCTTAATGTATAGACTTGTGATGATGATATATGTTCAAACACAATCGTTAGATCAGAGGGAGGATCAATAGATGAGATGAGACCCAAACTTGTATAAATAGGGGACCTTCCCCCTCATTGTATTCAGCTTGTTCACAAGCAAATACACTCACCTCTTTATTCATACGACCCTTGTGATCGTGTGTGTATGCGTGAGGCTGACTTGGGAGTAAAATCCTAAGACCGCACGGGTGTGTGATCGTTCGGAATCGATTGACCCGTGACAATTGCACAAACAACACATTATACTTCGCTTCCATCTTCTCTAATGTCGTAGGTTGTCTAGAGTAAAAATGGACAGCAAAATGTTTTGATGGACCACTTCAGGGACGAATGATTCAACTCTTGGCCAAATAGTAAATTTTTCTAGAGCTCATTCCAAGTATGCACCTGAATTCCGTGTATAGGGCGGCAAAGATACAAAAGTCAGCAGTACAGTCCTACAGCCTGAAAAAGAGGAGGAAGAACCACCGCAACTTTCCTGGAAATCTAACTTCATATATTTTAACAGAACACCCTAAAATCCTACAGAGTCCAAACTCCCCAAAAGTTTCCAGCATCCGCAGTTCCCTGTAGTGATGTTAAAGCAGTAACACATGAGGATTGCCGACGCAAGCCCCTTCGAAATTGAATAACTTCAGACAGCAAGTGATTTCCCAATCAATCATGTTCGTTCAGTGCGCCCATGATCATCCTGAAGGAACAAACAACGAATCCATTATTTCAATCTTATATTAAGTAAAGCAACTGTAAGTTGCTTTTGGTAAGGATTAGGTGGAAGCTGGTGATGATACCAAAATATGGAGAGAAAGAGCAATATAATCAGATAAGCCAGTTTGAAAAGCCGCTTTTTCTTTTCCCACTTGAGCATGTTGTATATCTCTGTCACATCAACAAGGTGCTCCCTTCGCATGTATCTACAAGTGGAAAGGAATAAGATGAGAAGCTATGGCTTGAATCATATTGTAGTATCAAGAGATCTCACAAAAATTTGATACATTTAATTGGCAGTAGACTCGATCCTTAAGCTCGTGTTTTTTATAAGAATGCATAACAAGAGAGTGACATTTCCAAGCCTGATAATCCTTTTGGCAGCTAAGTTGCTTTTCGCAACTTGTTAAACCCCGTACTGATGGCTAATAGCTTCACAAGAGAACTCTAGAGTTGGCACCTGAAACTCAGTAACACGTTCACAAATATCCTTGAAATCTTCCCTAATGTTCTGAGTCGCGAAAGAGGACATTCCAAACAAACAGAAGTCTCAGTCGTATGGATAACCAAACATAGAACATCTCTCTCAGATGGAACATAATTCTCTGCAAGCGTCAAAGGTATCTATGTCTTGTTTATGCATGCAAAACCTAATCATACCAGAGCGCTTGGAAGCCATCACAGAATTAAATAAATTTCTCAAACTGGTCTTGAAAGCAAGACCTTTTTTGTAGCCATTCATCAAACAAAAAGGACATGCACGCATTCTAAGTAATTAGGAAGCCTATGGTGGAGTGGACTGCAGAAGAAAACTTACGATTGCACGTTGTGGTATAGATACGGAACGCATAATAGGGACATAAACCAATGCCCTGTTACAAGATAGAAGAAGCATAACACTCCTTGTCCAATAAACTCTGGCATCACCACACTGTTTATTCGCGATGAGGAGTCGTACGGATTTATGTAATCAAACTCCAGATCTGCCAAGCACATGAGCTGCAGGCAATCCAATAAAAGATATGAACTTTAGAACATGAAAACACAGCCAAGCATGCACTGAGTAGCTGCATATGTAGCATCCAGATGCCATGAAGAAGATATGCGCAAGACTAAATATATGAACAGTAACTTTCTATGCAGAGTAACTGTTTTAGAACCTCGACACCACAATCTTGTACTGGACTGTCACGCAGGGTAAGCAAGCAAAGTGTATAACTAGTCTCGAGGAATTAAGGTGTATCGAATAGCTAAGAGCTGCTATCTTGACCTAATCCTCCTACCACATAAGCATAACAACCCCAAATTTCCAAAGCCGAGAGTGCTTCATGAAGCAATGGACTTAAAGTCACCTTCTCCACCTTATGCAATTTGAAGGACTACTGCAATGTAATGACTGTAAAAGCCAGCACCAACCCAGGATGCTCAAATTCAAACTAATCAGATTTCAGGATACAGTCCTAACTCAAAGATGCACAGAAACCTTGGAACAATCAAACCCACAACTCTGTAAAGCTTATAAATCTATTCCACCAATGCAGCAAGAATATACTAACGGTACCAATGTCCAATGCAATTCTCTCTGGGAATAAAAAAAGGGCACTTTGCTCGTTCTTTCTCTAGCAAAAGCTTTGTAATTTTCCATCGAATTTCAGCATTACTGCCTTAAAAACTCCTAATTCATCTCTCCATTCACCAATACAGCTTCAAGGAGCTAAACCCATCTTAATTCCCTATCATATCCTTTCAATTCTCAGTCTTTTTGATCCCCCAGGAGGAGGAAACGCATATTCCAGATACTGTACAGCGTGTTAAGGTGTAACTAGCAGAAAATTCAATAGTCCCCAAACATGTTCTTCGCTCTTCATCACAGCAGGTGCAAAGTTCCCAGACACTTTCGATCAAAAATCGAAACTTTAGCACGGAGAAGGCCCAGAAAGGAAGCAGGGAAGGTAGGGTTTAAGGCTTTGACCTGGAAGACGATGACGATGAGCAGAGCTATGATGATGAAGAAGGCCCCGAGCCATGCGTAGAGATCCCACATTTCCCGCGCTGTCTTCCGCTTCCCGTCTCGAGCTCGATTGCTCCGTCTCTCTCTCTGTCTCTGTCTCTGTCTCTCTCTCTCTGCGCGAGAGACTCGAGAGAAAACCAGTGGCGCAAGATAGCAATCCGAGCCGGCAGAGGCCTGTCGATGCGCCGGGGTGTGGAGTGCGCCACTCGTCTCGTTCTTCGACGCCTCCGATGTGGAATGTCAAAGTCAAAGTCAACAGTTTCAGCGCAGAGACACAGGAGCGGCGGGACTTAAAGCCTTAGGGTTAGGTGGGCTTGGGGCCCTTTGATCTTGTTTCAAGTACTATGGAGTTGGTCATGAAAGAAGAGGCAAAGGGAGTAGTTTTCCTTCCATTGAGCTACCTAAATCACAAGATTTTTAAAGTGTGTTCTAAGCATATATCATGGATGCATGTTATCATCTGCATGCAAAAAAATAATGAAATTTCTCGATTTATGTTGATATAAGAACCTAATGAATATAGGCTGCGTTTAATTCTCGAGATTATTAATCTAATATGATATGGTAGGTGATGTGCATATAGTCTTGTCATCTTCATATATGTCGATTGGGACATGATCTACGTCAAATCTAACATCTTACGATGGCATAGCCTTAGAGTGAAGGGCTCAAAATTATGGATATATAATATACTCCAAGGGGATCATACAATGGGAGTTCATCCCATTTTCTATGAAATAGACATCTATAAGAATTAGCTTATCGACTCTTTGAACAGTAAGTACCATATGAATTGGCATTGAACATCCTCCCTCTTTTGTTTCTAGATAATGAAGTAAGATCAAGCTCAGGAGCTTATTATCCTAGGTAGGAACAAATCGATAAATAATGTGTATATAGTTTTGTAATCTTTAGATACGTGTCTCGTTAGATGCACGAGAAATTTCAAAGAAAGTGAAAAAAGAAGAAGATAGTGGATTCAAAATGCTAAACGTTTATATACTTGTTAAGTACTCGATGACAATGTGAAGAATCACACGATAAATTTCTAAGTAAAAGTATCTGATTGGAAGAGGAATATACTTTTCAATTGCTACAATATGTACATTTGATTAAATGGGATTTGAAGATCAGTATACACGAGCTGATGCAGGGAGATTTTTTGTTTTTTGGGGTGGTGGGGGTCAGAATGCAGGGCAAATCAAAGAGGCGAAGGGCGAAATGAAGCAAACAGATGAATATCGCTGTCTTGTGCTCCAATAAATGTATCTCCATGACGCTCTTCATCATTGAAAACAAATGAAGAACCTCCAAAGCTTAGGCGTCCTCCGGATGATTTTCCCGATCCTTCGGGCGACGAAGGTCGGCGCGAGGAACAGAGAAGGCACGATCGGCTGAGAGGCCGACTTCGCAGACGCAACTTCCGCGACCGAAGAAGCGGCGGCGGCTTCGCTCGTCCCGCCGCGACCATTGCTGCTCCTCCGCAGGTAGAAGCTTCTACTGCCCACGTCTCCGATCAGTTCTGATCTGTCCAGACCTGTATAGAAGCAGCAGATCGACTTCATGTTGCGAACGATTTCGAATTTCGCGGCTTCGGAAAACTGTTTAGCTTAAAGTAAATTCTTTCGACGAGGGCTAGTTTCTCGAATGCAATTCGGCAGCGGCATACCGTGGAGGCTGAAGTGAGACGGATGCAGCTCGAAAGAAGCCAGGGCGTCATGGGGCAGCAGCCTGGGAGCCCGGCCTTCTTGGCCGTAGCGGTCCATGACGAGCCGGATGGTGTCCTCAACGCTGGACCCCAGCCGCACCATGGCCCGGATCGGCCCGGGGCTTCCTTCCACCGTCACGTTCACCACCACCTTCGCGTCCCCCTTCGGTCCCTGCACTCCCCCACCACACGAATCCGTCCGATCCAATTCAGTCCTCAGAATCAAAATCAGTCGTTTTCTACTGTTAGCATTAGTGTCGTATCAATTAGGTGGGCAATTCCGCTTTGAAAGCTATAGACCCTCGCTCGGCACGGACCGCCTATATGACTATTGGCCCCATTACTCGGTATGGACCCGCCAAATTCATGACCAGGTCCGATCGAACGCTCGAGGACAATGGTAATTGTCCCTTTCGTTGTCATTGTATGGAATGTTACCGTGTTCGAGAGAACTCGAAAGTCGAAATTTACGATGGTTAAAAAAGAAAAAAAGGAAGGGACAGAGACGTGGAAGACCTCAAAAGGCTCAAATGTATACCTCGTAGAACGGCGGAGGAGATGCCATGCCCGCTAGAGAAGAAGACGACTGCGATGGCGCCGAGGCCGCTGCATAGACGTCCGTGCACGTCTCGCGCCTGGACACGCTCCCTCCGCGGTTTGACCTCCTGATGATCCTCCTACCGACGCCATCCTCCGCCTGGGCGAATCTCCCCAGGCTTGGCGCCGAAGACGATCTCTTCAGAAGGCTCTCGGCGGCCGGCTTCGGCTGCTTGTTTACCGATGATCGGCGAGGCGGTGGGGTCCTCCGAGGGGAAGGCGACGGGGACGGCAGGCGGTGAGAATCGGGTTTCCGGGCACCGGAGAATGGGGCTCGCCGCGGGGGCCTCGGAATCCTCTGCGACATGAGGTCGGAGACGAGATTTTGCGTAATGGAATGCGTCGAAAGATGTGGAGACGGAATTGAGGAGGAGGAGGAGGAGGAGGAGGAGGGAAGGAAGGAAAAGAGAAAGGTCGTTGGCGTGGAGTTTGCTTGTGAAAGCAAAGCAAGTTTCTGTCGTTTGCCTGATTGCTTTCGGTAGTTGCCTATCGACTGTTCTCCCTGCCTATGTAGTCAACGAGTTCTTTTAATTTCAAGAACCGAGTTTTTATCCCACAAGAAAAAGATTTCGCTGCTTAATTCTCTAAAAAAAATCTCTAATATATTCCTTTCCATCCCTTTAACTTTTTTTTTTTTTGGGTTTAGAAACCCTCGCTATGGTCTTAAATCTGCCTCGGGTCAACAAATCACCACTAATTTTTAATATCAAGATCGGTTAAAGTTTTGTTGTCTGACTTTGAGTATTCATCTAGACCCTCACTTTTGTATAAAATGATAGTAGTTTATCATAGTTAATAATTTTAAAAAAATTAATGGCGATTTTTGGAGGCAGGCCAGGTAAATTTCGAATTAGAGGGAAAAGTGGTGATTTTTTTAAACTAAAAATGTTAGAAGCAGAATGAACTTGAATTTTTAGGTTATTTAGGAAATTAGGTCGCATAATCACGCGATTTAACTTATCAAATTCCGAGGGAAGAAAAAGGCTGTTGAGTTCGCAAAGCTTCCTTCCGGAACCCAGCCGCAGAGGCTCCCTCTCTTGCATAAAGCAACATCAAATTATATATTAATAAAATATATATATATATATATATATATATATATATATATATATATATATCATAGCTTGAACAATTGGAATTTCACTTCCTTAATGCGCGGCGTGACTCTTATGTCCCAAAATAAAAAAAATGTGCGGCGTGACGTGGAGCATCGCAGTTTAATTACCGACATATATTTTTTTTTTTTCCTTCTCCAACCACAGCCACGTACATATTTATCTTTTATCGAATTTTTTTGTCCTTCTTATTATAGAATATCTTATTTTTTGGGCTTAATCACGTCATCCGACGTGGACCCGGAAAAACTAATTAAGATGCCGATTCGAGGGATTAGGTGCGTCTGCACAGGACTCCATGAATTTAATGTGACCATTGTGCGTATTGCTCTTGCTTAACTATTTAAAATTCTCTTCCTTACTTTCTTTGTGATTTCATAAGGCATTACGTGGTACATGCTTATTTAATATACAAGTCTCGTCGCGCATGTGAAATACAAGATATAGAATCACATCAGATCTATGGTCGAAGGCGATGCAACGAGAGTTGGATAAAAATATACATAAAAGGAGAGCGTCGAAGACTAGAGTGGAGAGCATGTTATGTTCTATAAAATATATTTTTTTTCTTTTGAATTTTTAAAAGGGTTAATATAACGAAAAATCTTGAATTAGTACAATTATAACAAATTTATTCAAATTAATTTTTTGATTATAAAAAACCCCAAGTTAATACTTTTGTCACAAATTTATTCCGAACTAATTTTTTTGACTGCAAAAAGCCTTAAAGTGATATATTTGTAATAAATTTACCATTCATTAGTTTCCATTAAATTATATTAATAGCACAAAAATTATGAACTGAAATAGTGGGTAAAATCTCAAATTAGTACACCCATTGATTATTATGTCATGCAACTCAGCAATTTAAAAAAACCACTGGTATTCGCCCCAGTGATCACCCTTCCAACATGGAAGGGGGAGGTGAGGGGTTCAAACCCCTACCTTCTCAAATAAGGATGGGGTGAGGACGCGCAAGTTTCGGGAGTGGGTTTCGACTCCCACGCCCGCAAGAGGTAGGACAAAAGTCCGTGAGTGTAAAGTAAGTATATGTAGTATGACCGACAAAAAAAACTCAGCAATTTAATAGTAGAGTCTAATGAAAAGTGACAATGAGTAAATTTATCATAGATGTATTAATTTAAAATTTTTTTATGATCAAAAAATTATTTTTATATAAATTTATCGTGATTATATTAATTTAAGACTTTTCATGACGTTAACCGTTTTTTAAACCTTTGGACACACGAATGGCGTTTCGAGCACTTACGACATCAAGACCGACCTCAGATGATCGCGCAACAATCATGTTCGATCTTGGGGCCCGCGTACGAGGTTGTAGGCCCAAGCCCAACACGTGATTTTGTAGGATGGTCCTCGGCATGGAGTGATGGGCCTCAAAAACTTTGTTCGGCCCAACCTCGAGTCTCCATAGCACCCCTCCGGAGTCCCCATCATAAATGATATATGTGCTAAGAAATCTAATTAAACCTTTTTACTTGCTCCCTTTTTTTGGTAAAGAAATTTTTTTTTGGTAAAGATTTTTTACTTGCTCCGTTGATTTCGTAAAAACTTAACAATTTGCAAATTTTTCCTATTTTCGATTATTGTTGTCACTCACAAAAAAATGTCAATTAAGAATATTTCCATTGTGGATAACAACCCGCACATAAACATCCTCATTGACAATGCTAATATGTTCAGTTAATCTTTTTTAAAGAAATAAAAGTAATCAAGGCTCCATTCATTTAACAAAAAATATTTTCCAAGAAAATATTTTCCCAATTTTTCAATATTTATTTTACGAAAAATGAATTAGTTGGGGAAAACATTTTCCATGAAAGGAAAAATGTTTTATAAAATAGGGGAAATTATTTTTTACTTTTGATAAAGAGGAAAACATTTTCCAAACCTTTTTTTCACCTTACTCTTTTTTTTTTTTTTTTATCAAATACCTTTTCCTCTTCCCTTTTTAATTTTTTTTAAAAACCATTATTTAATTATTTTTTATTCTTCTTCTTTTTCATTGTCCGACAATTGGCCAAAGGCAAGTTAGAGCCTCACTACAGGTTGGTAGGCTCAAGTTCGCCATATTTAGGCAAGGTCGAGCTTCGCCGATCAAGCAAGGCCAAGCTCACTCAACACTAGTGAGCTTAAGCCTTGCGAGATCCGGCCACCTAGGCTTGTGGGTAATGGTCGATGATTGGCCATAAGCAAGTTGGAGTCTCACGGACCTGTGGTGAAGTCAAGCCTCGCTTGATCAAGTGAGGCCAAGCCCATCCAACACCAGTGAGCTCGAGTACTATTAGATCCAAACAGCATGGCGAGGCTTGTGGCTGACCACTGGTGATTAGCCACAACCCAAATGGAGTCTCGCCATAGGCCTGCAAAGTTTGATCTCGCCGAAATCTAGTGAGCTCTAGCCTCGTTGGCTGCCGTTGTGGTCGGCAACGGGCTAATGAAAAAGAAAAAGAGAAAGAAAGAAAAAGCAAAAAAAAAAAAATCTATTTATAAAATATAATAATAACAAATTATAGAAATTGAAGCACAGAGGAAAATATTTTTTGTTTTTTCCTTACCGAACAACAAAAATATTTTCTATTTCATTTTCGAATTTTAGTTGAATATTGAAAAATAAGGTTATTTTCCTAAAAATAGCTTTCTAGAAAACATTTTCCAGAATCGCTATATTTTTTGCGAAACAAATGGGACCTAAGATTAAGAAAATATTTTATAAACTATTAATTTTCACTAAATAAATGGAATTGCTGATGTGAGGATTTTTGATTGGCTATTGATCGGTCAATGTATGGTGCCACTTGTTTGAACATATAATAAAAGATCGCTATGCCAATTAGTAAATTTTTTTAATTTATCCAACGTGGCTTAATCCCTATACTATTAATAAATAAATATATAAGCCTTGGATGCATGGTTTTCTTTGGCATTGCAACTCTTGCTTAAAATTTTTATCGGTGTTGGAAGATATGCCTAAAGATTCAGAAGATATGCCAGGAATTTGATTTGATCTGATTTGATTATAAAATCAATTAGGGATTATATAGAAATATTAAATCGATTTGTAGAATATTTCATTGCCTTTTCTTCATGTACATCTTGTATTATAATTACTAAGTGCTGTACATTGATTACAAGTGAAGAAAAACAAAAGATTTCTCCCTAAACTTCGTTCGCTACTTACTTCCTTTCGCTTTCTTTCATGGTATCAGAGCACCGTGCTCTTGACTCCGTTTCCACACTAATTGCCTTCCAAATCCCTTGATTTACAAGACAAATTAATAGTTTCTTATGAAGGAATCATTTTTCGATAAAAAGGAAGAAGAAGCAAAGGCGAATTCTTACCATGACTCACCTAGAGAATCTGCCCCCTACCACTGGTGCTTCGTCCACAGGAGACGCCACATCCACAGGAGATTCTGGCACAATTCCTGTAACCCAACAGCAAGTCCAGGCCCAAGGTGTACAGTGGCAACTCTTCCTAGCTCAGTCAAATATGAGGTAGGCCATTTCGAGCCATCCTTACCAATGGGTACCTTATCCATGGTACGTTGGGCCAAGCCCAAATCCATCATTGCCGGGGGTAGCAAGCTACTAGAGTAACGTCCAGCCCAACGGGAGCCTACCAGCCACAAGTGGGGCAAGCTCATCCGTCGAACCGGAACAGATTGGTAGGTCGGGTGAACCGGGTTTGGGAACGAATCCCTACCCGGGATTTTTTAATGCAGGTCATGGAACCGGGTCTAGCGGACAAGGTACAAGGACGAATCCCTACCCAAATCTCTCACTCGGGTTTCTACCTTTTTCGATTGCGACCGTCATCGGTCGACTAGAGTCCGGCGATACTCTGTATGTGTCAATCTCCGATGGTCTAGAATTACGACTAATCAGTCTAAATTTGACCAGGCCAAAAAACTACAACAAATAGTTATAGGACTTCTGGCGAGCCCTCGTAACGAAGGACAAAGACGATTTCCTCGACGAGACCATACCAATTCCCTTGGACGAGCGACTGGTCAGACATTGGAGAAAGTGCAACCACCTCATCCATACATGGATCGGCAATTGCGTTTCCCTAGATGTCGCAGCTGGCCTTCCATTGACGGAGGATTCGAAAAAGATGTTAGCCAACATCAAAGAAATGTACGGGAAGTTAGATCGAGTAAATTTTTTTTTCTCTCATGTAGGAACTCGGCGAACTCAAGCAAGGAAATATGACGATCACGACTTATTACAACAAACTCTCATCGCTTTGGAATGAGCTCGAAGCCGCGGAGAAAATGCTCGAGGGACCATTAGAAACCCTCAGACGATACAGATCTATGAAGGAGAGGGAAAAATTCACTCGGTTCCTTTTGATTCTGAATGAGATGTACCTAACTTTTCGTTCGTAAATTCTGGCGATGGATTCGGTGCCTCCCTCGGACAGATTTTCCAATTAGTCGTCCAAAAAGAAAACCAGCGGCTCATGACTCCGAAGCATGCACGAGGAACCAATAGCATCACTCTCACGCTCCATGGTGAGTAGCAAGATTCGGACGTCAAAACCTAGCTCGAGAGAGAGAGAGAGAATTGAGAGAGGCTAAGGTTGCACTCCAACGGCGACAGATCCCTTAAAAAGGATGGCATCAACGGTCTAGATCCTCCTCAGCAATCTGACAGTCTGCAAGGGCCTAATCTCTCAATTGAATCAGACGGTGGATATAATTCCACGATAAAGGCATCTGACGGCCATATTTATTCTACATCTTCAAGGAATTTTGGCCAAAATTCAAAAAGGGAGAGGTAAATTATATTGCGAACATTACAAACATCCGCATCATACAATAAATAATTGTTGGAAACTACATGGAAAGCCAGGAGAAAAAGGGAAAAAGAAAGAATATTCTGCAGCTTACCAGGTCATTGGACCTATCGGTCTAAATAGTGACCAACCCATTACCTATGGGCAATATCAACAATTGATGCAGGCATTGCAAAGGTTGACATCGTAAATGAAGGAGGAAGTTTTTCAGGTATATCTCACAGCTTGATAAATTCTATTTCGAGAAAGGCACAGATAGTTAACTCAAGAGCAAGTGATCATATCATTTGTGATACAAGATTTTTTTCTGCTGTGCATAAGAAATTAGATACACCTATTTCTGTGCAACTTCCAAACGGAAATATCACTCATGTCACTTTGACAGGCACTGTTCAATTGAGTCCCCAAATTACCCTTCAAAATATCCTTTACATCCCACAATTTCAATTCAATCTGATCTCCATGTCCAAAGTCTACAAGGAAAATTCTTGTCAAGTATTCTTCGATTCTGACACCTATCTTTTTTAGACTCTTTCGATTTGGGAAACTGATGGGCATGGGTGGTCTTTCTGAAGGATTATATTTCTGGACCTATTTCCCAGGTCATTTTGATTTGACTTCAATTCCCCTGAATAAATTGTCACTGTATAATGTTACTGCCAATAATAAGAATTTTCTTATATATTCGAGAATGGGTCATAGTGTTTTTTTTTCCTAGCTCTAAATGTCATATATGCCCCATCGCAAAGCAATCTCGCACACCTTTTCCTTTCAGTAGGAATCGTCCAGTAATATTTTTTCATTAATTCATGTGAATGTCTGGGGACCTTATCACACGCCACATTGTGATGGTTCACATTATTTTCTCACAATTATGGATGATCACTCTTGTGCCACATGGGTAAATCTGATATAGTCCAAAGCTCAAGTCCCTTCTCATCTAAAAACATTTATCATTTTGACCAAAAACCAGTTTGGGAAGTCAATTCAGCGAATTCGCATTGATAATGGGAAAGGGTTCTTTAACCATGATTGCAGTTCACTTTTCTTGTCCCATGGCATCCTACATGAAAACTCTTGTATTTATATTCCATAACAAAATGGGGTGGTGGATCGTAAACATCGTCATATGTTGGAAGTTGCACGAGCACTGAAGTTTTAGGGGTCTATTCCAAAGAATTATGGGGGAGATTGTGTTCATACTGCAGCTTATCTCATCAACCGCATGCCAACTTGGATACTGGTTGGTAAATCACCTTTCAAATTACTTTATGGAAAAAAAAAACCAGCACTGGATCATCTACGGATTTTCGGTTGTCTATGCTATACTACAACTATGGGACCTCGGGACAAAATGAGTTCACGTGCCAGGCGATGCATATTCATGGGTTATCCCAACCTACAGAAGGGATACCGTGTTCTCGATCCATCAACGGGAGATTTTTTCGTGAGTAGGGATGTTATTTTTCATGAAACTGTCTTCCCATTTCGTGAAACCACAGAGGATTTGAGTGCCTCAACCAATTCCCATCGTTTCTTAAACAAGGAAAGTGTATCTTTGGAATATTTTCTCACAGCACCTCTGGACCAAGTTATTCCTTCAGCTTCAACTTCACCTAACCAACTGCATCTGGAGGAAGCAATGGAAAGTGTGCTTCCATCTCAACTCAATATGGAAAATAATTATGATGTTTTGTCAAAAACCAATATTGAAGAAATATCTCCTCCTCCACCACCAACGGATCATCCACGTCGTTCGGGGCGAGCCACATGACCACCGACATGGACCAAGGATTATATCTGTGCCTCCCTTAATTCGCCAAGTATTAACTATCCAATATCTTCTTATGTCTCTTTTGATAAGCTTTCGCCGGAACATAGATGCTGCATTGGTTGCATATTTGATGAAAGGGAACCATCTAGTTATGATGAGGCATCCAAAGATTCACGGTGGCAACAAGTTATGGTAGCAGAATTACAAGCATTGACTGATAATCATACCTGGGAATTGGTCAATCTTCCTCCAAACAGAAAGTCCATAGGATGCAAATGGGTCTATAAAGTCAAATATAGAGTTGATGGATCCATTGAGCATTACAAAGCTCGGTTGATGGCCAAGGGATATACTCAACGAGAAGGTTTTGACTACCACGAAACCTTTTCTCCAATCGCTAAAGATATCACTATTCGCTCATTCTTATCAGTTGCAGCAATCAATGATTGGTCGTTATACCAAATGAACGTCCAGAACACCTTTCTTCATGGCGACCTAGATGAAGAAATCTACATAGATATTCCTCAGGGCTTACGGAGACAAGGAGAGAATAAAGTATGTCGTCTCCGCAAATCCCTTTATGGACTAAAACAAGCCTCTAGGCAATGGTACGCCAAATTTGCTAATGCTCTCACAACTGCAGACTTCAAACAATCCAAGTATGATTATGCCTTGTTCACATGGACTAAAGGTACGTCATCTATTTATTTAATGATATATGTAGATGACATCCTCGTCATGGGAAATGATGAAGCTGCAATAGAGAGTCTTAAGAAATATATATATATATTTTTTGGTGACCCAGGGAACCCCGTAAGCCGACAGCTGGCGAGCAAACCCTGGGGAGCGACTGCAGGACCCACCACCACAGTACTCCAGGTAAGAATCCCTAACGACGCCTCTGGGATTTGAACTTCTCCCTTTCGTGAGGGGGAGAGAGCCCAAGCCAGCTGCGCCGCTGCGGGCGGTGGTGTCTTAAGAAATATTTGCATACCACATTTCATATAAAAAACCTGGGAGCATCAAAATATTTTCTTGGGATTGAGATTGCTCGATCTCATCCAGGAATTTCCCTCAGTCAGCGGAAATTTTTATTGGAGATCATATCAGAAGTTGGTTTATCCAGATGTAAGTCAGCAGTTATTCCAATCGAGCAAAATAACAGATTAATTGCAACGGATCATGTTCGGGGAATATCTCAGAATGATGATCTTGTACTAAAAGATCCAATGAGTTATCAGAAGCTCATTAGAAAACACATATACCTGACTATGACCAAACCCGATATATCATACGCAGTGCAAAATCTCAATCAATTTATGCACAACTCGAAGGAATCTCACATGAATGTTGCTCTGAAAGTTGTGAAGTATTTGAAGAAGTGTCTAGGACTTGGAATACTTTTATCTAAAAGATGCAACGTGGAAATGACGGCATATTGCGATGCAGATTATGCAACTTGCCCTATGAGTCGAAGATCCATCACTAAGTTTTGCATTAAACTGAGAGAATCTCTTCTTTCATGGAAAACCAATAAGCAAGCAACGGTTTCTTTGTCTTCAGCCGAAGTAGAATATCAGGCCATGGCAAAAACCACATATGAGATTGTGTGGATACAAGGTTTGCTTGGGGATCTCGGAGTACAACTGAAAGGGCCAACAAAGCTACTTTGTGACAACGAATCAACCCTCAAGCTTGTAGCAAATCCCATAATACATGAAAGAGCCAAGCATATAGAAGTGGACTGTCACTTCACTTGAGAGAAAATTCAAGAAGGGATAATCGAGACAACAGGGATTAGAACTGCCGAACAACCTGCAGACATCTTCACCAAACTTTTATGTCAAAGACAACACGCATATCTACTAAGCAAGCTAGGCGTCTTAGATATATACAAACCATTAACTTGAGGGAGAGTATCGGAAGATATGTCTAAAGATCCGGAAGATATGCAGGGAATTTGATTTGATTATAAAATCAATTAGGGATTAGATAGAAATATTAAATTGATTTGTAGAATATTTCATTGCCTTTTCTTCATGTACATCTTGTATTATAATTACTAAGTGCTGTACATTGATTACGAGTGAAGAAATACAAAAGATTTCTTCCTAAACTTCGTTCGCTACTTGCTTCCTTTGGCTTTCTTTCAATCGGGCGTGAAAACAAGCAAGTCATAGTTGATGTCAAATTATATAATTTTACCAAAGATAGACTCACCAAAACACCATTACGGCAGGTCTCTTAGTAATCCCGGGGCCGCCATGGTTTGGCACGAGTGTTGTAGTAAATTTGACACTGATCTAGTGTCCGGACATCGATTAACTTATTCTTTGGACAGAGTTCTACAACATACCATTATTATAAGTTCGCGAGATCCGTCGGGACCGCGCGGACCACGACCGGTCGAAGAAGTTTTGTCGTTATCCTCCTTTAAAGAATTCAACGCCGCGCACCCTCACACCTCCGTTTTTCATCGGTAGTCGGTACTTTGCTAGATAGAGTCCACCAAGCTCAGTGCCAAAAAACTTAAAAAATCGAAGCGTGCTTTATCGGGCGAAAGAGATCTGTGCAAAAATTTGGAAAAAGACGGAGATTCACTCATCTAATAATTCTGACTTTTTTTTAATATATTTTTTTATAGTAGTTAATTACACCAATTATTGATCTAATTGCAAAAGATTCCCTCAAATTGAAGACAGCATCTCAAGGGCTGTATTATTTTGTCCAATTAACATGGTTTGTTGGAGATCTCACGAGACGAGATTCACGTGAGTGTATAAGATTTTGATGGAATAAATTATATTTAACTATTCTTAAAACTTAAATTGTTAGAAGAAAGTATGTTTTAATATTTAATTATTCTAACACTCGTCATCACGCTTAACCTGATCATTTTTTTTTTTTGGCTCAGTACTAAGCATGGATACATTTAATTGGAGAGGCTAATAAAGCTTAAAAAAATTAAAGCCATGATCTTTAACTTTGATATCGGGTAAGATTTTGGTGGAACCACAATCATTTATTCTAAAAGTTTAAATTATTAAACAAATATGTGATTTAATATTTAATTATTCCAATGGTTTGCACATTTAACTCCACGAAAGAACAAATTTCGCGGCTGTCCATTCGCATGACCGGACCTCTCTTCTTAGAGTGTGTTTGTATTGCATGCTCGAGTATGAAAACCATCGCTTGATCGTCTGGAACATATTGCAACCATGTAGATTATTCTGGGTAGGTGCCTACTGATTGACGTCATGCGAGGGCGAGTTGTTATGGAGGCTTCGACTCTTTCAATTCGGAAGGCGCAGCAGGAGATGCAAAATTCAAAGTTAGGGGAAGCGAGTCAAGAGACCTTTCTGGCAAGATCTTGACCAAAAACCCCCCTATATTTCACATAAGAATTCAAACGACGCCCGCACCTTGACAATATCAATCCTTATAAGGACTTTTGGAGTTCACGGGTTGTCATTTATAAGCAAAGCTTCTTTTTTTTTTTTTTTTTGTCAGTTCTACTCTATACCTCGAAACCCACTTCAAACTTCGTATGTCCCCCACCCCATCCCTCCTCGGTAAGGTGGGGTTTGACCCCACACCTCCCCCTTCCTTTGAAAAGGGTGGCCACACGCGAATCCACCCGGTTTATAAGCAAAGCTTCTTATTCTTTATTTTTTTTCCCCTTTTCTGCCTCCAGCTACAGTTACGGGATTCGGAGAGAGAAATGAAATTTCTGGGCAAGACGTATCCATAATGTTGTCTTGAAGAAGGTGAAAGACAGTGCCTTGTTACCTAACATTACGCTGTAATGGCAATTAGAAAACGACATCTCAATTCCTTAATTCCTAAGATTTGTATTCTAATCCGGTCAAATCAAATGAGATCATACAAAAAATTTTCCAAACACTTACCGTGTTTTGGTGTTTTAGAAGTATTTAGCACACTTGAGGTATAACAAAGGTCATAAACCCTTTTCGAGAGAATAAAGCTGTATAAAGTACAATTAAATATCAGAAAATTATACTAAAATTCCTAGATGTTTTATCTGAATGGAGTTGAATCTTAAATGTTTATTCGATCCAATGTACTAAAATCTTTTCAATGATGTGTGAGTCAAATTTGCCAATGCAACATGATTGAAAGGTCCACACGATGCTTTCCAATATTTTTGAACACGAGTGACGTAGATGTGACAATGATGTGCCCCTGCTTTCTAAAATAGGCCAAATACAAAGCAACATGGCATGCCCTCTCACGTTGCCTCATGTTACCAGCAAGGGCCCACAAGCCCTCAACTAAATTGGTGCGAGAGGGTTCACAAGCCCTCGTTGGATGCTAGTTGCCCATGGTAGCTAAAAAAGAGAGGAAAATAAATAAAAATGGACATATTGTTGTCCAAAGGATTCAATTGTACCAAATCAAAATGTTCAATATTTTAAATGATTCATTTTTTGCAAATATTTATGATGATATTTGATTATTTAGATTTCTAATAATGACATGATTATATATTAAAAGATATAAAATTTAGGAATTTTGCTATATCTTATTCATTATTTGATGATTATAGTAATAAAGTTAGATATGTTTATATCATATCATGTACATTATTTAGTATAAACGACATATTAATATAAATAAATCAATAGTTTCACAAACCGAGATAATAAAAGTCTCTTGTGACACCATTACCTCGTTTGCCTTATTTTATGTTATTCTCGTCTCTTTTTTTAAATATATATATTTTTATTTCTTTCTTCCCCTTCCATCGTTCTTAATTAAATTTTATTAAATAGTAGACCATACTTTTGACAAAAAAATAATAAACTATACTAATATGCCTAAAATACTAAAATATATTAAATGGTTAATAAACAATATATATTGAATTTATACTATAAGATATAATTGAATTTGAATATATAAATAAAATTAAATTTTTTACTATGAATATTAAAATCCCTATCTACCTATATCCCACGTCGGATATACCTAACTTTATCCCGTATCAAATAAGCACTAAAAATAGGATGGAATAAAATTTTATATTAACTATCAAAGGCACCGTTGAGATAATCTGAACAGCGACATGAAAAAAAAGGAAAAAAGAAAAGGAGAAATCGGACGGAGGACCTTGTCCGTATATGCGGTGCGACCACGTGGCGTAAGCCCCCCCATTCAAAATAAATTCCCGCACGGCCCCGCCAGCTCATCAAATTCCACTTCCGCCCCCTCCATTTCCATTTCTAGCGGCCACCTCCTCGCGCCTCTCCTCCTCTCTGTCTCTCTCCACCCTTCCCTCCTTCTCTTCCCGCCGCCGCCGCCGCCGCCGCCGCCGCGCCGGGCCGTGCCTCCTCCGGCGAAGCAATGCTGCCCTACGGGACGATCGCGGAGGCCGAGGCGGCGCTCGGCCGGGGCCTCACCTACGCGGAGTCCCTCTGGTTCGACTACTCCGCCGCCAAGTCCGACTACCTCCTCTACTGCCACAACCTCGTCTTCCTCTTCCTCGTCTTCTCCCTCGCGCCCCTCCCCACCGTGTTCCTCGACCTCGCCCGCATCCCCGCCGCCGACCGCTTCAAGATCCAGCCCAAGGTCCGCCTCTCCCCCGCCGAGATCCTCAAGTGCTACAAGGACGTCATGAAGATGTTCTTCCTCGTCGTCGGCCCGCTCCAGCTCGTCTCGTACCCGATCGTCAAGGTGAGGGAGGGACTCCGCGCCACCCCCTCCCTCCCCCTCTCGCGGGAGCCCGCCGTGCGTGCTTCCGTGAGGCTTCGTTTCTGGGGATTGGATTGGTTGGGGGGATTGGGCGTGAGTTACGTGGCATTGTAGAAATCTGGATTCCGATCATTACTCTTGCGGAAATCGTCGCAGTTTGGCCGCGAAGGCGATTGTGGCTTGCCCTGATTTTCAAAATTTTGACTTTATCCGTATGATGCGATTGATTTGTCAGACATGCAGAATTTACGCCGCCTGCCCCTTCGCTGACATTCGTGGGTGGTTCATTTCTGAGAAATATTTGCTCCTTTTATTTTCCTTGCAGTTGCATTTGGCTAAGGCATTTTCATGTTATGTCACCCACGTCTGATTCCATCTGGATTTTCAAGATTCCTGGCCATTTTTTTTATTATTTGCTCTGACTTTTAATATGTCGTAATCAGTATCGATGGATACTCCGAGCGTCGAGTTCGTGTAATCGTGGATCGATGTTCGATCTCTACGCTGGCGTACGCAGAGATTGAGATGTTCTTGATCGTCGATACGTTGCAAAGTGAATTTTTTTGTTCTCTTTTGTGTATGTATAGATGGTTGGGATCAGCGCGGGATTACCATTGCCATCATTGTGGGAGATTCTGGCGCAGCTCCTGGTCTATTTCATGATTGAGGACTACACCAACTACTGGTTGCACAGATGGTTGCACTGCAAATGGGGGTATGAAAATATCCACAGTGTTCACCACGAGTACAGCGCTCCGATTGGTTTTGCGGCGCCATATGCGCACTGGGCTGAAATTCTAATCCTGGGAATTCCTTCTTTTCTTGGGCCTGCGATTGTTCCTGGGCACATGATCACGTTGTGGTTGTGGATTGCTTTGCGGCAGATCGAGGCCATCGATACGCACAGCGGGTACTCATCCTTTTCTAGGCCATTTCACTATAATCATTGTGCTTTCAGGGTTGTCCTTTTTAAACTTTTGCTGGTCAGTTTTCTTTATAACGTGATAAAGATATGAACAAGTGGGACGGAATGATGACAACTTTGAAAGTCCTTGGGTCCCTTTCTTGATTTTACAAGAATTCTCACTAAAGTGGTTAGATTTGGGGAATCTTCCCACGTAGGCAGCCTTTAATTGTGGGAAAATGATATCGACACGTCTCTTTTGTTAGGCTTTGCGATTCATGTCGCAGTACTCTAACCTTGTTGTTATTGAAATAGTGACTTTGGACGGACACCACAATAAATTGTTTCGATTAAATGGGGACAAAAGTCAAAAAGTCTCCAAGTCTCAACTCATAGCAGTTTTCTAGTTATTCGTGTTCGTGTGGTGTCAAATTCTAGTTTCTCTAAATAAATTTATTTAGGCTCTAATAATGTTCCTTGTGTTGTGTCAAAAATTGCCACCGTGAAATTCTACTGGGAATGTTAAGCTCCTTTTGCCTCCTAAGAGCTCTTTTTTTAAACTCTGTTTTAAATCTAACCTAGCTGATTATGTAATAATTTGGCTCCCTTGCTTTCCGTGAGTTTGGAATATTTTTAATATCGCATCGTTCATACTTTATTAGTACAGCTACCGTGTGACGTTGGATAGGTTACTGGAAAAGCTTTAAAGTAGTTGTATAGAACTATAAGTTGCAGGTAAGGATGAAGAAACGGTAACTTAGAGAAAAGAAAGGATGTAGTCTATGGATGTTCTACAGGTGGATTTCCACTCTAAAGAAAAGTTAGCGCAAGGGAACAGGATCATCTGTCCATTTGAAGACTGTATGTCATGATGTTGAAGTCTGGTATACTCGATGAGTATGGGCGAAAGAGAATGAGCACCAAATTCAGGATTAGCATTAAGTGACACGTTCACTGACGGCATACCTAATGGCCATTCTTCAATGACTTGTAGTATTATACATCTCGAGTAATATGAGCTATATGCACAAGAATGTGTCCAAATCAGAGCAAGCATCTGCTCAATGCTCTCCTTGTGAAATGTTTCTGAAATTTAAGCCATATTTCTTAAAACTAGTTGCCTCATAAATTTCTTTTTATTCTTAAAGAAAAAGTACTAGTACAAAGGTAGACAAGCTTTTCATGAAATCTGGCAAGGTCTTGTATGTTGAACTTGAATGGTGCATAAGGATAACTGATTTGCTTATATTTTCTATTTTTGCCATAAAGAGGTTTTGCTATCTGATTGCTGCCTTTTTCTTGCTGAATCATGAATGGGGTCCAAGTGTTACTCATCTGCATGTTGCCATTTGATAAAGATACTGTCTCTGAAAAATGTGTGTATGTGTTTTTTTTTTTTTTTGGGTAAATGCATCCACTTGTCTGATTATCGACCTTTAGTGGGACATCTGGAATGTTGCTTGAGTAGAACTCTAGAGAAATTATCTAGTCAGTGAAGATCTTCCTGACATTAGCTATTTTAACCTCTCAACTATGAATGCCATGTATGAGTTCTTTTCTTTTATTTTGCTCACACCTTTTTGGTCGTCCGTGCAATTTTTAGTGGATGTGGAACTTCATGTGCAGATTAGATTGTTCTAGTAATGTAAACAGCATAAAAAGTTTATGATGGTAGATCGTAAGATAATTGCTACTCTCTCTCTCTCTCTCTCTCTCTCTCTCTCACACACACACACACACACACACATACACACACACAAACCACACACACACATACACACACAGAGTTAAACCACGTCTCTTATGAATTAAGAATTTATGCACTGATGAATTTAGCTATACCTTTATCTCATTGCAGGAGACTGTCAAATAAGGGTTTCCATAATTAATTTAATCCTGCATGGAAATTTGCTTGATCATTGGAGACATTTGACTGCAATGCAGAAAACAAATTTCATTGTAACTTTTTGTGTCCCTGAGTTCTTCAGTGAGGAGTATTGGCCAATAACCACTCTCTAATTCATGGTTCTATTGTCTGAATTGAATTTCTCATGATACCCTTAGTGCTTAATTTGGCTAATATCCTGTTGCACAGGTACGACTTGCCTTGGAATCTTACGAAGTACATTCCATTCTATGGTGGCGCAGAATATCATGATTACCATCACTATGTGGGCGGTTTAAGTCACAGCAACTTTGCTTCAGTGTTTACCTATTGTGACTTCATTTATGGAAGTGATAAGGTGAAGCATTTGTGGTTTGGTAATACCTGTTGTGCTGTCTGTTAAACGATTGATTTGCTGATCTCAATTCTGTCATGTTTGCCAGGGCTATCGGTATCAGAAGAAACTCCTCACGGAGGTAAAACACTTATTCGCTGCTTCTTCAATAGCTTTATTATCAGCAATAATATCATCTTAGTGAAGTATACATAAGTACATTTGGACATTAGGGGTAAATATTACCTGGTATTTTGGCAAGTGGCAAGTGATCCAATGCTTTGAAGCCCTCAAATTATTAGCTACCAAGATTGTATCATATGACACTCAAAATAAAGTTACTATTTAGATCTATGTAAGTTTCTTTTAAATCCTTGGCATCTCTCATCTTCTGCCGGAATTTGCTTAATCAATCGAGCAAATGCATCTCTAACTTTTCCTGTATCATGTTTTTTGTACTTATCTTTTCTTTTCTGGATCAGATGAAGGAGCAATCGAGAAGTGGCGATTCTACTCGAGATCTTAAAGCTGAATAGCTTAGAAGAACCGCTGTATTCGTTCTTTGGTGGTGGTCCCTTATTGCGTTGACTGCTTATCATTTTCCCAGGACCACTGCAGTCGAGCCAGCATCTCATGCGTATCCGGCTATAAGTAGAACCAATCATGGTTTAGGTGGTGATTAACTTGGTGTGTGTCTTAAAATGTGTTTATTGTTGGGGTAGCTTTGAGAGGGGATGCCAAACTCCTTGGGGACTGAAGAAGACTTGAGTTTCTGTCTGACATTAAGGAACAGAAACGGTTTTCATTAAGGGCATTGTTGTTAGTTCAGGCTCGGAATTTTGGCCCTCGTGCACACGAATTCTGCTTCTTGTGAATATACGAGGTTATGCCCCCTCTCTCTTTTCCTGTCTTCCTCGATGTACAGCCTCTAAATAAGAAGACAATCCGGTTTTTTGAGGAGCCTGTATTGTGTTGCGCGCAACTTCTAATCCATATGGATAGTAAAGCTTTGCGGACTAAAGGTGAGATGACGGGTTGTCTTTCTGTTTACGCAAAAAGATGAAACAAATGTACCGGCGAAATGATTGAAAACAAAGATGCCGATGAGCGGCTTGAATTTTCGACCTGTTCATTGTACTAGTCCATCTATAGGTCTTTATGCCTGATCAGAATGTCAACCAACAAAATCGAAAGCTAGTGGGGGATTTTTGCGAGGAGGAAGAATAAAGGTCCTGCACTAGCCAGAGGAAACGTGTCAAAATGCAGGAATTGAAAGCGAAGCTGGGGAGGAAAAGGCCGAACAGGTGGTCGCGCGCTGTCATTTCCTTGTCGAAAAGGATGGGTGGACGACCGGTTCCTATGTCTCTGGTCCGAGGAATCACGTCCATATCTTTTTAAATCATCGCTGTCGCCGTTTCGCTGTCGCACTTAATTTAGACGCGATAAGTGTCAAGTTTGGCTAAGGACACCACTTTGCCAAGCAGCCCGTCTAGCTCAGTCGGTAGAGCGCAAGGCTCTTAACCTTGTGGTCGTGGGTTCGAGCCCCACGGTGGGCGCCTCTCCCTTTTATTTTTTTTTACAACCCAATACATTAGAATCAGCCTTTTTCCTTGGGCTTCCACTTTCCAATTAGGGCCAAGCCCAACATGTTCATGCCAGCATTCCCATTTTCTGTCGATCGTCCTTTTCTTAACCATCATCAAGTGACATTTCCTGGGGGGGTTTTTCTGTTTACCCTCTCTATTTTGTCATTTCGACCGGAATTTCTTGCGTCCTAAATCCCTCGAGCACGAACAAGTTCTAGGGACTTGACCCGATAGATCATGGGCCGGGCCGGGGCCGGTATCTTTGGGACTGACCTAGTGAAAAACTAGATGCTGGCGAGGAAATGTGCTTTTTTCCTTTCTCGTCCTAGGAGGACCGAGAGGGGTAAGCTCCACCCAAGACGTGCCCCCAACAAACAATCACCTCATTCGTTCAAATTTGGGTCGCGCATTGTACTGCCCAAATGCAACCATAATTTTGAAAGCGCCCCCTCTCTCGCGCTTTGAAAAGTCTTCACCGCCTAGACTCACCGACCAGGTGTTTGGTTGACTCGACATTAAAGCCACGTACCTATCCCCGCTTCCTTCCCCTCGTTCGATGGCTCGACTCAGCTCGCGACTCGAACCAATCATCGGAAGAATCAAGAGAGTGAAAATCCCTGGAAATGAAAAGGAAAGGCCAAAATTCGACACTGTGCTCTCCAGATAAACTCATGATTGGGGGGGGCAATATCGTCATATAAGCCAAAATACAGCGCCCACGCTCTTTTTTCCACGAGGAAAAGTCCAGACACGGTCTTGATGCTGACGGAGAGCTAAAATTTCAGGCTCCCCCCGGTCGACCAATTAAAGTTTAAAAAATCCGAGGTGATTTCCTAGGTGGGGAAATACATGTAATTATTGAATATAAAAAAATTCAAAAAGGGTAGGAAGAGGCCCTCGCTAATATTCTTCACCAAACGTGGGGTCAGCAATTATGAGACTTTTGATCTAATTATGACCACCTGTTTTTTTTTTTTTTTTTTTTTTGGGCTTAGGGTTTTTTTTTTCTCTTTAATCCACCGACGGCTAATTTCCTCTTTCCCCCCCTTTCTTCCCCCCTACTTTTTCTAAAGGAGCGTTAAATAGCATAAAGTAAGGGCCATTATTCCTTGGACGTAGTTTTTACTTTGAGGGATTTTCTTCGATAGTTCGTAGAATAAACCGGAAAAGGAAAATTCGGGATTCTCCGACTGCCGCCACCGTGAGCTGCGCCTTGGGCGGTGGCCGTCCGACGGCATCTCCCCGGCCCAAGCCCCTAATGGGCCCTGCCACCCACCGTTGCCCGACCCTGATCTCATTGTATGCGTGCGATCTGCAAAAAGGGCGTTGGGACAAGCAGCCCAAGACAAATGGAAATTGCGAGATTCATATATTTGTACAGTTTTGTCAAGATGTTTGGTGAAAATTATCTTATTGCTGCTAATACGAATAGCATGATTTGCCTTCTAGACGATAATGATGCTTTGAAGATAGCATGAACCCAAAAAGACTAATCGTCTTGTATGACCCATTATCAATTCGATTGAGATACAATGAATCTAGTATATGATCTTGCTCTTTTACTTAATTGGGAAAAGTTATTTTGCTTGGATGACTCATATGAGATTGGCAAGGGCCTTTACGCTGCCCCACATGGGCACTATGATTGGACCTAGTGTGAACATTTGATCGGAAAAAAGCAAGGATGTAGATCTTTCGAGTGTCCTGATAATTGAAAGCTTCTATTAAGGACGGGTCGTGCCGATGATCGAGTACAAACGAAGCAAATCTTAACAGCGTCCCTTCTGTGGAGGTACAAATACGAACTTAGAGATATGCTGAGCACCCACCTATTGAATATTTTGAAATCGAGTAGGTCAAAAAGAGCTCTTTATGGTTTACCAAGATTTTGGGTTGGTATTGAATGCTACTTACTTTAATTCACAGGATTATTATGTGCTCTAGGTTTACCTTTATCCATTATTCTTTAAATTCCCCCTCCCCTCCCCCAAAAGTTACATATTTTCAATTTTCAGTTGCTTCCGTTTGCAAAAATAAAAGGCCAGACAAGCGACATTTGATAGGTGAATGGGTGACACATACAATCTATAGTATATTACGTGTTTCCTTGCTTCACTTCGATGATGCTTGCTCCCAAAATAGAAATTTCTCCGAACACCAAGTCTTGAAACCCTAGCTCTTTGAAATTCTTATTCCACACGACATATGTGGAAAACAAAAGGGTTGCGCAGATTATGTACCGGAGATAGATCGCCTCCTAATAAATGCGAGTGTTGAGTTTAGAGAGAGAGAGAGAGAGAGAGAGAGAGAGAGAGAGAGAGAGAGAGAGAGTTGATCTTTAGGGGGGGTTGTATTAACTCTGGCAAATCAAAAGGGTATTGCTTGAGGACAAAGACAAGGTTAGGAGCATCTCTTTTAAAGGGATAATAAGCAACAGCTAATAGCTAACTAATGTACTTTTTTCCTCCCAACCGTGTAGCTTCACGTTGGTTTCGGCAGCCTCAAGCAATTCAATCCCACCATTTCCTCATATATATAATAAATAACAGCACACAGCATTGATCATGCGGGGAATAAAATGTCCCTTCGACTATTTTCGACTTCACGGATAATGGAAATTCTGGTTACATAATAGCCATCCTCTAGATTGCTGGAATTTCGAGGTGTATGAATTTCTAGGTCGCACTTCATGTTCGAACAATGGAAAGTTGCTCAACTAGATCTGATGTTTAGCACAAGCCAAAAAAAGTCAGAGAAAGGTACTCATAAGAGCGATGTGACTTGAAGGTGGAAAGCTTGGGATTGAATATAGCCGCATTCGTGCACAATTTCATACCCGGCAGGAAGGACAACGTTCGTGGGGGACGTGGGTTCGTGATGAACGAGCACGAACCGTATGCAAGCAAAAGATGAAGTAAGCCAAAAATGAATTCCCAAGCCGGTTCAAGACCATAAGATAATCTCTTCTAAGAGTCATTCTTTCTAACATTTTGGAGCACCGGGCTAATCCCAGATCTATTAAGACAGGCCCTCCTTCCCATATATACCAGATAATTACGGGAGACACGTAGATCTATTCTTCTGGGGTAAAACCTAAAAAAATGCACAAATATGATAATTCAAACCCATCTTAACTGATGAGGACAAATACATTTATTACTTGAACAACTCCTTAGAATAAATTCCTTTTGTGACCCATTTTCCCGAGCTTTCCTAGTTTATAATGTCCTAGGAATTTCATTTTATCCCGAACTTTGGTCCATATGTGTGCATACCTTTTTCCCCATCATATAGTTTAAGTTTTTTTTTTTTTTTTTTTTTTTTTTTTAAAGACATATAGAGGATATGCAATATGTGAAGTGAATTGAGCTTCTCCTTTATCGCTTCCTTTTTCTTTTCTTTCCCAGATCATCCTTCGAAACCTTCAGAAAAGCTTGATCACTCTTATTCTCAATGTACGCAAACAACCAAAGATTCTTGGTAATCAATTCGTCCATGAATACTTCACGGGTCAGGCTTGAGAAATATTCCACCACGGAATCCTTGATGTCATTGAAACCGACCTTGTTCAAAGTACCACTCGTGTATCATTAAAAAAAGTCCAGAAAATAACAAAACGAAAACGAAAAAGAAAAAAGAAGCTTGTGCCGTACATATTAGTTGCCTATAAAGCTTTCGAGATGAGAAAAATATACTCTATGACAAAAAGAAATTTTGTCCCATAAAGCTTTCGAGTTGAGAAAAATATACTCTATGATAAAAAGAAATTTGTCCCATATTATTGGAAAGTAATCAACTAATTAGGTTAGTCTTAATTTACTGAGTATTGATAATTTCTGGATGTTAGATATTTAAGGTACTTTACGAGTTAGAGGTAGAAGTCCACCTCCTATCAGCGGATGACATCGCATATAAGTATAGGAGATAATTGAGTTATGATAGCTGAATCTATAAAGCGTGCTATGGAGCCAATGATACCAACTCTGCAAATGGCAGCAGTGGTTACTCTACGAAGGCCTTGATTCCAACGCTCTCGATATGATATCTCTAAACTTGGTCAAAACCCTAGCTACCTGTGGACATGATCTGGTTCAAAGCGGGGTTTGAGGAGGTAGGGCGTTGCGACCCTTAACCCTATTCGTTTCTCATGCTCACGCACGTGAAGTCATGGAGTTGGAGATGGTGGATTGTGGCGTCCGAAGCTTCGACCGGTTTGAGATGAACAAAGGTCAGCCAATCAGTACGAATTCATGGTCATTTCGAAAACTCTAATTTATTTACACTGCTTGATTTGCAACACTATAATGCTGCGAGACACAAAATTAATATTTTAGTGTTCTTTGAGAGAGAGAAGTTGGTTGATTACATAGCTTTGGTTATGGAGAAGATTTTATTTATTTTTTGTGTAATTCGACATCAAACATCGATAACGTGGAAGAGTAATACTCAATTTTAGATAAAAGCCCAATTAGACATCTCCATTTAATATGTTCTGTCTTATTAGAGAAAAGGACTCACTAGCATTTATGTTTTGAGCTCATTTAATATCATAAAACTAAAGAATCTAAGGTATGGAGTACATGAGATAAACTTATCAAATTCTAAGGACGACAAGACAGAGGAAAGTAAAAAAGGTAAGAAGATGGTTTACTTTGTTTTACCCTTGCTTGCTACGTGTCACAGTATAAGAGGGAAAACCAAAAACGATTATTTTATGTAGTTGGGTCATAATCAGGACATACCCAAAAAAAAAAAAAAAAAAAATTCCTTAGAAACCCTAATCTCCTTTGTGTACTCGGTTTTTCACAACTCTCAATCTCTAAAGGGGCGAGGGCACAAATTGCAAAACCCTAGGAATGAGGAATTCTTGTTGACCTCACCGTTCTTCATTTGATATTTTCTTTTGACATATTCAAATGTAGGCATTCACAATTGTATGTACTCTTTTTTCATAATTTTCCTAAAAAGAGGATAATATTATTATATCCGAATTATGCAAAAGGAGAAAGCGATAAGTAGAATTCAGAATAATGGATAAAGGCAGGCAAACAGGCCATCAACCCTAATATATGCATATAAAAGAGGGAAGCCCTTCTTCTTTATCTTCTTCTTTTTTAGATATCTTTTCCAGGTTTTGCTGTTCATTGGAACTCAATGCAAGACACAAGCGCTCGAGAAATTAGTTCTTTTTCCTGGCCTCCATGAAAACGTGATTCTCGATCCACCCAAGAAGGGAGAGGTGCGGTTTGTGGATGTGGGGAACACTGGCCATGATGATACTGAATTTAGGGGACATTGCTTGAAACCGAGTTTATATCAGGAAAATCGAATATCTCCCCACTTTTTGACTTTATTTGTTGCAAAGATTACGATGTTTTTCTTATGCTCTGCCCCCACCTAGAGAAGAGAATTCCTTCAATAGGGCAATGCCCTCACCCCCCCCCCCTCCCCTCCTAATTCGATCAAGTTTCACACTCGCACATGTCACTTTCCAAGGCACTGTAGTTTTGGATCTATATCCGCACTTAGCCCGGGGATGAAAATGGTTGGTCCAGAAAGACGCTTCGCCTGTCGAAAACCTAATCTTTATTATTTTTCAGACGATACACATGGTATTATACCATATCATATTCGAAACCGATATCTTTATGGACCCGAAAGCTTTTAAAAACAGTATTTCTTCCTGGACGTCCTTGTAGATTATTCGAGTGCCGTCTTGTGCATACAGGTGACTATATATTTTACTGCTACTCATTTTCAAGAACATGCATATTTCGCACCTTAGGTCAAACGTGACCGACGGTGTTCTGTTCGCATAGATTTAGGAGGTAAAATATATGCCATTGAGACTATAAAATCAGTCCTTCACTGTGAATTTAATACTATAGTTTTCCAACAGTATCACTTCAACATCCAATGGAATGGCTTCTCGATTCAGTTTTTATTCATGTGATGTCGATATGCGATTGACTGGGGGCGAAATATTTTAAGAGAGAAGTATTAAAAGATGTGGCTGCAGTGTGTGTTATCGATAGTTTAGTGCTAAACGTCATTATGTACTCCACTTGATAGAAAATTAGAAAAAAGCTCGATTAGTTGGAATCCTAATTAGTCAAGCAAACCACCCAATTCGTTTGTGTTAGCCCACACAAAGATGGGAAATCATAAAAATAAATATATACATAAATATGCGTAAATATTATATGGTTGTGATTTTATGCGCGTCGAAGTTTTTTCTTTTTCTTCCTAGGGTTTGTTGGTTCAGTTGAAAAGAGAAAGAACAACAACGGACAAAGGACTTTTCAAGAAAGTGCTTTAATTATGGGATTAGGAAAAAAGAAATCTAGAAAACCCTAAGTGTTTGTGTGTGCGTGGGCATAAAAGTAATCGAAAAGGACAAGAGCAAAGCTTTCCTTTGATTTGTCGATGTAGCTTCTAAGATCTGCCCAAACGATTTTCTATGCTATTTTCTGCTGGAGCAAAGAGCAAAGAGCAAAGAAGCTAATCCCTCTCCTTTTCTTTCTTTCCAATCCTGCTGGCGTACCTCTCCATCTTTTATAAAGATATGATGCCTCGTGGAACGGTTTTTCTCGGTGAATATAGCGAAGAGGAATGAGAAAGCTTGCATGCGATCAGCGATATAACGACAACCGTTAATGCAGGAAGATTATCCAAAAAATCCTAAGTTTATTGTACAGTGGCTAATTCAATCTTAAACATTTCAACTGTGTTAATTTAATTTCAAACATTCGACAACTTGTCAATTTAGTTACAAAACCTTTTGATTGTATCAATTTTATCATAAATCTTTTGATGATTTGCTAATTTAATGGTAAACTTTTTAATGATTTGTCAATTTACTCATTTCGACTAGATATCTAAATAATAAGTTTATGATTAAATTGACAAATTATCAAAAAATTTAGAAGTAAAATAATACAACAAAAGGTTTAGGACTAGAATTGTCAACATGTTTAAGAGTAAACTGACATAATTGGAAGATCTAAGATTGACTTGGCCACCGTGTAATGGATTTAGGACCTTTTAAACAATTATCCCCTAGTTATGCTAATGTGACTTTATCAATTATCGGATCTCCTCAAATTCAAAATCCATTATCTTGATAGTTGTTGATCAAGTTTATATATATTTATAAAAACGAAGAGACACAATAGATCGGGCAGATTAAGCATCGTGTACATCATCACCTTGTACAAGGATTTTCTTCGCGCGTGCCTTATCGTTGCTAATTTTCCATTTAATCTATAAGCAAAGTGTTGTTCCTAAAGGAAGATTGGTCATTTTCATTTTAAATATAGGGTCCGTTTGTTCAAAGGAAAACTATTTCCAAAAAATTCTTTTCTGACTTCTCGACTTTTCAGTGTTTGGACAACGGAGAACATTTTTCATAGACCAAAAACAACAAGCTTAAATAGGAAGGAAAACAACTTTCTTTTCTGACAAGAAAGAAATCATTTCCCTAAACCACAATATAAATGAAAACTAACTATTTTTCTTGAAAAATATTTTTCTTTATCATAAAGTTCATAACGAAACAAACCCATCCTTAGGTACTTATATGTCTATCCGTGCACCAGGTAAGTCACCAACTCAAATTTAACCAATTCAGTTTTAAACATTTCTATTGTATTAATTTAGTTCTAAACCTTTTAATGATTTGTTAATTTAGTCATAAAACCTTTCAATTGTATAAATTTTATCATAAATCTTTTGATGATTTATCAATTTAGTCCTAAACCTTTTGATGAATATGCAATAATAGGTTTAAAACTAAATTGACAAATTATCAAAATGTTTAGAATTAAATCGACATAATGAAAGGTTAAGAATTATATTCGTCAAAAAGTTTAGAACTAAATTGACATCATTAAAAGGTTTAAGATAGAATTGGCCACTGTGCAATATGTTTAGAACTTTTTGAACAAATATCCCTAGTCATACTAATCTGACTTCATCAATTATTATATGTCCTCGAATACAAAATCCATTATCTTGATAGTTTTCGATGAAAGCGAAGAGATGCGATAGATATGTCACACGAGCACCGTACTCACACACATATATAGATATATGTGAAAACGAAGAGATGCGATAGATCTGACGATGTCACACAAGCATCGTACGCGTCATCACCTTATTGCATAAAATCCTTTTGCTTTCCCTTTATACGGGGATTTTCTTCGTGTGTTCCTTATCGTCGATGATTTTCCGTATGACCTATAAGCTAAGTGTCTGTACTAAAGGAATATTAATCATTTTCCTTTTAAATGCAAGGTCCATTTCTTCGAAAGAAAATTGTATCCTGAATGATGTTTTTTGACTTTCCAGTGTTCGGACGACGGAAAACATTTCCCTCGGATGGAGAACAATAAATTTAGTTCGGAGAGTGGGGGAGGGGAACGCCTCTCCCCAAACCACCATATAAACGAAAACTAACTAGTTTTCATAAAAAAAAAAAAAAACAATTTCCTCGAAAAATATTCTTTTTTATCACAAAATTTTTAGCAAGACAAATGTACCCTCATATGCATATATGTCCATCCATGCGCCTCGGGTGGTCACCAACTCAAGTTTAGCCAAATTTGGATTAGTTAGCTTTCCCATTAATGATCAAAGGGAGCCAAAGCGAAAATTAAAAAGAAGAGGAGAAAAGAAAGAAAGGGCCATCTTAAAATTCGGTGCTTTGTACTATCCCTACGTAACGAGAGGGAACGGCAGGGCCTTTGTAAAAGCGGGGGAGTGAGGGGCAGTTCGATGTGAGCTGGCATCCGTGGGGGGAAGGAAAAGTCTCACGTATCCGACGGGTCGTTTCCAAGTTCCCATTTTCGTGTCTCCCCCCACTTCGACAATTTTCCCGTCCTATGAATGAAACTTATGTTCACGTATGCATGGTCTCCCCACCCTTCACTCCGCATTTTCCCCCATCCCTCCTTGTAATTACCCCCAAATTTCTGCCCCGGAAAAGGAAGAGAAAGAAAAGAAAAGAAAAAGATTGAAATGCATCAGCACGGACAACATGAATGGGACCCTCGATCGACATTCGGTAAAAACATCCGGCGTGCTGTAAACCTGTCGCTTTCGATTAGATGGGATTGCAAAATCCTACAATATGCTACTTAGAGGGTTATTTAGAGTCGTTACATGTCCGCGAAAACCTTAGAGAGTTACTTGACTTTTGAAATCAATCTTTGCCCCATGTGTCGACGTGCTTTTTCTGAGTCGTCTCGGGCGGCAGTCAATGATGGGGCGACAATTTTCGCCTCGACCCATAATAGGGTCTAACTTGTCATGGTTCAATTTCTAGGAAAGAAGAAGAAGAAGATGCTAACTTACTCAGTCTGAACAAAGACTTGTGTCGTTTGAATTTAGCTTGGTGTACGAATTTAACTTAGGCCAAAGCTCTAGTTATTTAGCTGCGACATAGGGCGTTTTCATCAAGTTCTCATGTAATATATCAATAATGGTTTTTCATCGCTTCCATTGTCCTTGCTACGGGATGAAAATTCGAAAGAAGACAGACTCACTTTTGTGCGGGCGCGTGTGTAAATTTAAATTTAATAAAATTAAATATACGTCTGCCGTGACGAGGATTAAATCCTAAAATACAAGCCTCCTCATCCTCACTTTGTCTTAACTTAATATTTTAAGTAAATAAATTAAAAGGAATTCAGGTCATGTGTGAGAAGGCAGGCCTGGAACACGAATGGCGCAATGGGCCGACTCCCCCTCGAGGGAATTTTGTTGGCTGTTTTGGTCAACACCGGCGCTGCTCTAGAGAGAGAGAGAGAGAGAGAAACAATTAATAAATCGTCATTATTATAAATAGTAAAGAAATAATAGTTCGAATTTGATTTCCTAGGTTGCCCTTTGTTTTGTCTCCGTATGAATACCCACATGGACAACAAGTCACATTAGGAAATTCGAGGGGGAGGGCGGAGGAGGAAAAAATTAATAAAAAAGAGAAAAATCAAACCCGGCAATCATGAAAAAGCAAATCGCCCTGGATTTTTTTTTTTTTTTAAAAGACAATAGTAATAAAGAAGAAAGAGAAAAGACTCCCCCAATAAAATCGATTCGGAAAGGGGAAGAAAGGGGAGGTGGAGGGAGGGAGGGCGGGGGGAAATTAATATAAAAATACGAAATGGGGGATTTTTAGGGAAACCGGACAGAAACAAAAGTCTCACCCACAACAACAACAAAAGACGCCCCCAAAAAGAAATGGTAAATTAATCGTCTTTAATCGAATTGATTGATTAATTAATTAATTAATTTATCAATTATCGATTATTTTAATCCCGGTAATTAATCTAATTATTAATTTGGGGGTGAGGGCAACGGAGAAAAAGGGGGACGGGGAGAGAGAGAGAGAGAGAGAGAGAGAGAGAGCATGAAAGGAGTGTCAAAACAGAAATTCTCCCCACTGATTGCGCGTGACTATCACTTTCCATAAGGGAGCAAGTGACAACCCGGTCTCTCACGTCGCGCGAGTCTCGTACGTGGGGCAACGCTCTCCCCTGTTGATGCCATCCCCATCAACGTCCAATGATCCCCCTCCCCCACGCGCGCCCCTCCCCGCGCGTGCGCCCCTCCCTCTCTCTCTTCCTTCCTTCTCCTGCTGCAACCCCCAACACATCACTCTCGCTCGTACACGCCCCTCCCCTTCTCTCTCTCTCTTCCCCTCTCATGTCGCCTTATTTTCTCTCTCTACCTTCTTCTCTTTCTTCTCCTTCTTCTTCTTCTTCTCCTTCTTCTACCACCGCTCCTCTCTCTCTCTTCTTGCCTCGTCTGCAAGACTGCTCCTTGCTTCCACTTCCCTTCCGGAAGCACCTCAATTGACCCCCGTCGCTGACGACCCACCCCGCCAGATCGCCGGAGCCGGCCATGGACGCCCGCCGGAGACCGAGCTTCCGGCGACCGAACCCTCTCTAGCGAACGAGAAATGCCAGCTCCCACGCTCCTTTGAAACTCTCCCGACCCTCCCACGCCCCGGAAATTTTGTCTCTTTTCCTCACCCCCCTTCTTCTTAAGCCGCGAGAGAGAAAAGCGAGGAACGGGAGGTTCGGACGAGGCCCGGGCGTGGTTAAATGGCGGCCACCACGAACACCTCGCAGCCGCCGCCGGTGGCGGCCGCGGCACAGGGGGAGTCGGTGCCGGTGTCGCCCTCGGCGGACGAGCTGACGGCCAAGGCGGTGAACAAGCGCTACGAGGGGCTGGTGATGGTACGGACGAAGGCCATCAAGGGGAAGGGCGCGTGGTACTGGGCGCACCTGGAGCCCATGCTCGTCCACAACGCCGACACGGGGCTGGCCAAGGCCGTGAAGCTCCGGTGCTCCCTCTGCGAGGCCGTGTTCTCCGCCTCGAACCCGTCGCGGACGGCGTCCGAGCACCTCAAGCGCGGTACCTGCCCCAACTTCGCCTCCGTGCCCAAGCCCATTTCCTCCATCTCCCCCTCCGGCACCCCCGTGGTCACCCCGCCGCAGCCGTCGTCCTCGGCGGCCGGCCCCGGCGGCGGCGGGGGGCACCGCAAGCGGAGCAGCTCCTCCGCCCGCTCGGTGCACTCCTATGAGGTGTCCCCGCTCGCGATAGTGGATCCGACCCGGTTCTGCCCCGACTACAGCCCCACGACGACTGTGGTCCCTCATCATCATCAGCATCAGCAGCAACACCTCCATCAGCATCATCAGCAGCAGCATTTGGTCCTGTCAGGTGGGAAGGAGGATTTCGGGGCGTTGGCCATGTTGGAGGACAGCGTCAAGAAGCTCAAGAGCCCGAAAACCTCGCCGAGCCCGACCCTCAGCAAGACCCAGATTGACGCCGCCCTCGATCTCATGGTGGACTGGGTGTACGAGTCTTGCGGGTCGGTCTCCTTCTCGAGCTTCGAGCACCCCAAGTTCCGAGCTTTCCTCAGCCAGATGGGCTTGCCCCCGGTCTCGAGGAGGGATTTCACGGGTTCGAGGCTGGATGCCAAGTACGAGGATGCTAAGGTCGAGTCGGAAGTGAGGATCAAGGACGCTATGTTCTTTCAGGTGGCGTCGGAAGGGTGGAAGTACCGGGATTACGGAGGGTTTAGCGAAGAGAATTTAGTGAATTTGACTGTTAATCTGCCTAATGGGACGAGCGTGTATAGGAGGGCGCTGTTTGTTAGTGGCTCGGTGCCTTCTAAGTATGCAGAGGAGGTCTTGTGGGAGACGGTGACTGGGATTTGCGGTAATGCACTTCACCAGTGCGTCGGGATCGTCACCGATAGGTTCAAGTCCAAGGCGTTGCAGAACCTGGAGAATCAGAATCCGTGGATGGTCAATGTTTGCTGTCAGGTTCAGGGATTGAGTAGCTTGATCAAGGACTTCAGCAGGGAGCTTCCTCTGTTCAAGAACGTCACCCAGAATTGCTTGAAGCTCGCGAAATTCATCAACAACAACGGCCAAATTAGGAAAAGCTTCCATAAGTATCAGATGCAGGAGTACGGCCACGGCGGGTTATTGAGAGTTCCGTCGCAGGGTTACGAAAATCTGACCTTTGGCATTGGGCCTGTTTACATAATGCTGGAAGACATATTGAATTCGTCTCGGGCGTTGCAGTTAGTTTCGATGGATGAGCCATATAAGTTGGTGGCCATGGAGGAACCCGTCGCGGCAGAAGTCGCCGAGATGATTCGGGAAATGGGGTTTTGGAATGAAGTGGAGGCAATGCACTCCTTGATCAAGCTAGTGAAGAGCATGGCAAGAGAGATTGAAACAGAGAGGCCATTGATTGGGCAATGCCTCCCGCTCTGGAATGATCTCCGTTCCAAAGTGAAAGGTTGGTGCTCCAAGTACCACATTGCGGAGGGACTAATCGAGAAAATAATCGAGAGACGGTTCAATAAGAACTATCACCCGGCTTGGGCTGTGGCATTCGTTCTCGATCCCCTGTATTTGATTAGGGACACTAGTGGAAAGTACCTCCCTCCGTTCAAATGCTTGACACCTGAGCAAGAGAAGGACGTGGATAAGCTCATAACTCGGCTTGTGTCGAGGGAAGAGGCGCACATTGCCTTGATGGAGCTCATGAAGTGGAGGACGATGGGCCTCGATCCGGTATATGCGAAAGCAGTGCAGATGAAGGAGCGCGATCCTCTCACTGGAAAGATGAGGATCGTCAATCCTCAGAGCAGTCGTTTGGTGTGGGAGACTCACCTCACCGAGTTCAAGTCGCTCGGCAAAGTGGCGGTTAGGCTAATATTTCTCCACGCGACTTCTTGCGGGTTCAAATGCAATTCGTCCTTCTTGAGATGGGTGTCCTCCCATGGGCACTCGAGGGAAGGCATCGAGAGGGCTCAAAAGCTGATATTTATTGCGGCTCATTCCAAACTCGAGAGGAGGGATTTCTCGAGCGACGAAGATAAGGACGCGGAGCTATTTGCATTGGCAAATGGTGAGGATGATGTGCTAAATGAGGTTCTTGTTGATGCATCATCTGTGTAACATTTTTTCCCCTTTCCTTTTTTTAGTTACACCTCTTAGAATCTTGAAATTGTAGGATTTATTGAATTCTTTCCACTACCCCTTTTTTCTTCTGTGTAATTGTTCACCTAGAAAAGTTCTGGCAGTTGAGTGGGAGGAGAAAATGACATTGATAGGGTATTGAGTTGAGCTTCTGTATTTCTCATATTGCATCAAAGAAAAAAAATTATGGAAAGTGGTTGCTCAGTCTTCTCCATAACTTGATTTTGGAGTTTCTATGTGCTTGTACTTGCAGAACAAAAATTTTCTCAGCTCTTCATGCTGTAAAAACAGAGAATGCTGCTCTGAGGGTTTGATCAACGTGAGGATTCTTGTAAATTTGTGGTTCCTCGAGTAATTCGGTCCTTTAGCTCTCCTTAGGAATAAAAATAATGTTTTCCCTATTTGGATTCATCGGAATTCAAGTGAAGTACCCAGCGAATTGTGATTGTGATGCACTATGATCTCAGGGCTGCTACATTTACCCGGTTCATCAGAATGGATGGCTGCGTAGAAAAATCAGTTCAATTCTCCTACTGTAGGGGAACGTCCTTTATCGCACCCTTCCCATCTCGATCCCTAAAACATCGAACCAATTCATGCGATCGCACGAATTCTCGAACTGGGAAGAGATCTCACCAATTTGACTTTCTGATTCAACTGCTCATCAATGTCACTTGACCAATTTAACAGGACAAATGAAGCAGGGGTTTATAGTTATGCCCATTTAGGCAAATATCTTGCCGTGCCTGCAAAAGTCTGTCCCACCCTGGTTGGAAAATCCATTCCAGAGTCAATGGAGCTCTTGAATTGGACTCGGGATTCTAGCGCACGAATCATGTCGAATGTCTTTGCTTTGCTCAATCGTAAGTTTGTGGCATCTTCTTCGGTCATTTTCCTAGTCCGAGGCGAGCAAGCATGGGGGACGGTTCTGTACATATCCATGCAGCCGGATTTATGTGTTATAGGAGCGGAGCGGGTGCTAATTATCTGTTTGATTTCAAATAAGATCTATAGGAACGTCTCGATCTCGAGAAGCAGAAGCAGCAGAGTCTGCTGTACTTACCGTTCAAAAAACGGTTGTTAAGGGTTTGAAAACAAATGCTTGAAGCCTCATCATTGTGCCTTTGAAGTGTTACAAAAGCCCCTGTTCCTAGTAAGCACTTTTAAGTTGTCATGAAAGATTCTGATGAATTTAAGCCGAATGACCATGAATGCTGATAAAACCCAACTCCCCCCCTTCTTCTTTCTCTCTCTCTCTCTCTCTCTCTGGTGACAAAGCCGCTCGACAAAGATATCGTGGTCGACGCGCTGAAGAGACCGCCACGAGAGGAGGTTGTTGAGCAAGGGAGTCGTCGGATGCAATGATTAGAAGAGGATCCAAGGATTTGGGTAATTCTTAACTTGGGCAAGAAACCAAAGTTTGTTTGGTCAACTGCACTTGGAAGGACCCCAAGGCACAGAGCAACGGAGCTCTCTCGCTCTCTCTCTTTTTCTCAAGCTGGAAAAACACTCACCAACTGTTTTTCCCCTCTCGTCGTCATCATCCACATCGGCCATGGTTCTTGTGTCTGTGAGAGAGCAAAGGGGCCCGCCATGAAGAAGTGCCCGTCTTTGTCACCGAGCTCTTTGATGGAGGGAAATAGAGAGAGAGAGAGGGGACTCGCATGGTACAAACGCTTCGGTTATTATTTTATGCGCGATTGCTAATGAAAAATGGTTTGATAATGGCAGTATTAGCACCACAAAGCCGGGGAGAGGCAAGGGCCGTCGGCCCCCCTCTTTTCAAACTAATTTCAGTATTAACTTCTCCTTTTTATGTGCAAATCTATAGAAAATTCCGCTAATTACTTTATTATATTGATAATCAGATAGATTGAAAACATTTTTCTTCTTAATCTAATTGTAACGTACACTTTATAAAATCACTTTTTTTTTTTGGGTTAATTTCAGATGTGATATTAGGATGAGAAAAAACTTGTGACGTCTTTAAAAAAAGACGAAATTTCATGAGTATTTTCTAAGTCATTCCAAAAGAAAGAAGAAGAAAGAATCCTTTGTTGTTTTACTATAAGGAGTAACTCTATTATGCGATACTCTTTCACATGTGATAATAACAAAAATTGATCAAAGTTTTAATCCAAGAATATGTCGAACATTTCACCTCTCCAACCCATCTATTTAGATTTTTGGTTTCTTCACTAGGTATGACCGCCATATGGTGTCATAATTCACTTAGGACAATACTTACATGTTCAAGAAATAACTTATACGACTATCAACTTTTGTTCATGCACATTATATAATTTTTGTTGACAAACATGCTCTTGTTTGAATCAATATAATGTAGATAATTCTGAGTTATTATCTCAATGCATATATCGATTTTTTGTCATACGAAAATGGGAAAAGCGCGCATGTATAAAAACAATAGTAATTAAATTATTCGGCTCTTCATAAATAACGTTAATTGAGAGGCACACATAGTCATCCGGCTTCAACTACCATAGCTCTTGTAACTAGTTAGACTTTCCTCAGCCAGTTGACGAGGATTGGCAAAATGCCAGAGAGAGAGAGGAGTCCAATAATCTTGATAGTTACTGCACTAGTTAATGTCTACCTACGATCCTCCTCCATCGAAACCCTACTCTTTCCTTTTCAAATGTGGATGAACAGTATAAATTCTTCTTTCTTTTTTCCTTGTCAAATCAACTTTAAGACGAGGGTAACTTCTCATTTAAACATTCTCATTAAAGGCTCGTGAGAGAGAGAGAGAGAGAGGGAGAGGAGAGAGGGAGAGCTCATGCAAAGTCATTGGGCAACGGGTTAACCCATGATTGAGAGAAAGGGGGTTCTTGAGAGGACCCCAACAAAAGAGAGCCTTGTCGGCATGAAGCACCACACACTCAAAAGATGCTTCAGTTCGAGAGCGATTCTACACCCAATTCCCTCTCTCTCTCTCTCTCTCTCTTCTCTTCCCTCAAGCCTTTTCAATTTCTCCTTGTTGTGGGTGGTTTGGTCCATCTTTCGTTCAAGATAGGTCTAGGGTTTTGTGAGATCCTCAAGAGAGAATATAACATAAAGGAGATCGCTTTTTGAGAGCTTCATTAATTCCAAAGCGAAAATTAATGGCGGAAAAAGGGTTTTCGAGATATGTACTAATCTTGTTTTCACAAGAAAAGCATTGGTCGTACGATTTATCTAGGGCCTTTACAATGTTTAAAGGATTTGCCAATGGAAAAACCAAAAATCGAATTTGAGAAAAGGTGATGCAGTCGCTCTAGAAAATGAGGCGGTGAACTCATTCAATCGCAAATTCAAAGTCTGTGCCCCCATCTGTTCATCATATTCTCCTTCATAGCAAGGGAAACTAATATTTTATTGCGGAGGCTTTTAGGATTATCATCCGGAAATTCAAGGTTTGCCCCGGCATCAAATTTTTCGCATTGACTAGATCTTATCATGACATGATTGCGTGTAGAGCCTTGGAAATGATCTAATGTTTTTGTGATGTGATATGGTCATGAGCTCAAAAGCCTCCCTTTCATATAGTGCTCGTGAGAATCTGTGTCGCCTACTAATATATATTGAAACTACACCGCACTTGTTTGGACTTACTTAGTGATGCTTTGTGGGGATCTTAATCGTTCAAATAGAAAATCATGCTCGACCATCCCTCTATGTTATTTAAAATTCCTCACTCTGAAGCTTCTTTGCATTATTACGTATATATACATAAATATAGCTAGCTTTTTATATATTAGTCCTTTAGGTAGAACTAAATCACCATATTTTGGAGCCACATGGCTATAATTATATTTGTTAGAGAAAATTTAAACAAAGTATTTGGTAGATATATTACGTGCCTTTGTCTTTACTCATCGCTAGATACCTCGTCGTGAGTTCATACATATGGGAAACGAGAAGCAAAAGAAAAGAAAAAACAACCCCACACACACACACACACACACATATATATATATATATATATATATATATATATATATATATGTTTTTGTAATGACGAACATTATTGGCGAAAAAGAATAACCCCACAAATGGTGCTGACCCAACAATAAGATTGTGCAATTGTGGATCTCATGACCGCATATACATCGCCGTCTTGACTCTACACGCAAAGCAATCGATTAGCGCCGCAAGTTGTTTATGCAAGAAAGGTCCGAACGCACATTTTCAAATATATTTGCTATCATTTCAAAGCAAGAGGGTGTTCTCAGAGCAATAGAATTGAATCGAAAGGGATCCCTCGATTGTTCTTCTTTTCACTTTCATTCATGATCGATATAGCCGGAGTCTGCCAGATGGGGAAAGCCAGACGACCCGTTGATTCGGGACCCCCCTTCTGTCATGGGTAAAACACCAAAACGAGGACCCTTTTCAGAGAACTATCCTAACCATAATATAATAATTTCATCTCATTATGCCGCACCTGATAAAGCAGCTTCTCTTGCATAATTGTACATGGTGTATGGAGATTTCGTCCACACAAACCCACACGCACCTCAACAAGAACAGTGAAAAGGTGGGGAGAAAAGGAAAAAAGGGCGAGGGTTTGGTCCATTACTTTCAAGGGGGGTCGTAATAATGCGCGTAGAAAAGCGGTAGGAATTGAGTAGTGAGTGAGTGAGTGAGTACAACAGGTCACACACACATATTATCAGCCTCAACAATGTGTACTAATTGCTAGTTTAGTGGGGGAGAGAGACAGAAATTCTTGTCGGCAACGCGGCCCCAATGCTGACCGCTCACCAACCATTTTTAACCTCTCTCTCTCTCTCTCTCTGGTTAACAAGAGAATTTTTCGAGGGCTCGGCCATGCTTAGTTCCGTCCACTCGTCTTTTGGCAAAGAGGAAAAAAGAAAAGGCGAGCTATTCTCTAATCGTACACAGACGGTGTAAAAAGAGATTTACACGGACGATGTCATTCACCTCTGATTGGATATTTTTTAACAACTCACTCCTCACTATCTCATAATCAATGATAGATAAAATCGATAAAGATATGCCCTAATTTTTGAAAGAGAATATGTGATCATTTTGTTGGAGGACGACCACCACATCTCTGTCTCCCAGAGAGTACAAGAATCTTTGGCTCTTCCGATGCTAGCTCCTCTCATAATCACATTACTCTCTCCTGCTGGTAATAATTTGATGGATCCTGTTTGCTGTGTACTGTTACTGGTGATCTCTTTACGAAATGCATTCGTGTAATCCTCTCTCCATAAAGGAAGAGAGGGATAAAAAGTTATCGTTGCTCTCGTTTGCATGAGGGTAGGGTTATAATGATACTCTCCCTCGTTTGCTGCCACATTCTCACGGGAAGATCTCTCAAGAATCGAATGATTACAAGCCCCTTCGCTGCATCATATGCTTTACAAATGTCAGTGATGTATCTGCACTATGGTAACAGCAAACGTTCCACTTAATTAGCCTTTTGAGCTTTAACCCTAGTGGATTATACCGTTCAGTACAACTAGCGGGTTGCTGTTCATTTACCCCCCGTTTCTTTTCACTTTTGGGGGAGTCTTCAAGAAAAGCGATTGGTGGGTCAACGGACACCAAGGTAGTCAAAAGAACTTGCCGTGAGTTTCAACCAAAGCACGGACTAGAAAATCTTTTGGTGATCTCAAATTAAATTCTGCATCAATTACAGGGAAGGATTAGTGTACTGAGTTATGCCACTGAGCGACTAATTAATTGTCTTCATATGGCATTTAACGTTTAGTTTATTGCCCATGCATCTATATGTGCTGTTAAGCGTTAACCCTTAGGTTTTTATATATGTTAAGGTGAGATAATGCAAAAAAGCAAGTGCCTTTTATCATGGGGAAGAGAAAAGATACGGTCTATACGTTAACTTTTCACTGTAGCTTCACATGATACATGGTTCTTTATGGCCCTAAATGTCCAGTAATCTCAGCTCTCTCTCTCTCTCTCTCTCTCTCTCTCTCTCTCTCTGGCTCTGCAAAATGCTCGGGGAAAAGTCTTCTCACTTTATGTTTTATCACCAACCACCAATGCACCAAACTTGCTTTGTTTGTTTGTTTGTACTAATACATCATTATACTTGTTCTCTCTGAACCCTCGGGGTCCTTACCTAAAAGAATCGCCATGATGTATAATTTTAGATCATGCTGATCAAGCTGTTTACTTTTATGCGGAGGTTGTACCTTGCTAATATAGGGTTAGGGTGGAATTAAGGGCTAAGTTAGATTTTTGTGCATCTTCACTTTCGACGAAGTAAGATGCTGTGATATAATGCCAACATCGTTATTTTGTGCCGATATTTCCTAATCCCATCAAAAGAAAAGGGGTTAGCTGGCTGCCTCTAGTCGCTAAAAGATAAAATCTGATAGAATGGGATTTGAGTAGATCAACTTGTAGTGAATATCCAATGATATTGAGTATTTAGTTTATGTATGATATGACTGGATAGAAATGTTTTAAATAATCGAGAAAAGAAAGAAAGAAATCTTAATTTGTCATTGTTTACAGTGTGATCGCTTGTTAATAGCAGCCACATATTAGTGACAGTTTACACTATGATCGCTGCTCATAGGTGACTATCATTACAGGGATGGCTTCATATCTCTTTCTCTCTCTCTCTCTGGGCGCGCTCTCCATCAATTTGACAGAGATTAGGGGGAGAGAGAGTCAATGAGAGAATGAAAAAGAATAGGATGTATGGCTAGATCAAGATTGACAGACCTTAGTAGCGACGGGAGTGTAGGTATCGTCGCTTGACTATTAGAGGCAACAATTCAGATAGTTTCGAAGGTGGAGGGTCTACCGACGAAGGCAAGGGTGGTTGGGGGCATGGTGGCCCTCCGCTAGGGTTTCCAAAGTCAAAGTAGGCAAGAGAGAGAGAGAGAAGATTTAAATTGAAAAAGAAATAGATATCATCAAAAACTGGTGTGAATGTAGAAACGCCATTCATATAAAAAAGGTCAAATCGAAAATATCTGATTTGTCTGATAAAGGGTGTTAGTCCTTGTTAAACATGGCTATGATGCATAGCAAGACACGATGCGAGTCCTAACTCGTGTCACTGCATGTTGCCTTATTCCTCTTATTCCCGTTGAAACATGAGGAAAAAGCAGCTTCAGTCATTTCTCGTTTTATCGAAGCCGTTGCCTTTGCCCGTGCCCGAAAAGAGAAAATGCAAGTGAAAAAGAAAGATAGCCGTTAGTTCTGTCGCGAACCTTGCTGGAACTTAGGTCGCATTTGTTTTTTTTAATCCAAAGGCCAATCAATTGACAAGTCAAAGTGAGATTCTAAGGAAAGAAATAACTAATGCGCAACGCCACTTTTCCCTTATGGTATAGATAAAAAGTGAATGAAAGAGTCGACATAGGTGAACTTTATACTCTAAAATGCCTTTAACAATGAACTTGACAAGATAATGCATAAGAAATTAGCCACTTGGCCATAGCAAGTGCTCCATGATTTGGATGTCACGACGCCTTAAAATGGTAGTTCATTTTAAATAAGGGAAAAAGTTTATTTCGTCGGCATTAAAATTTTTCATGTTGCTTTTTTAGAAGCATAAAATTCCCTTGTGCTTCTCACTTTTCCCTGTAGCCCTCGTCTCTCAAGGTCAACATCTGTTCATTTCGATGATATGAAGTTCTTCTCGTATTCGGAGTTTGTTTGTTTGAAGCAAAACTATTTTTTGAAAATTATTTTCAGACTTTTTTGGAATTTGGATGATAGAAACTAATTGATTTATAAAAAGTGTAACTTAGATTGAGGGAAAACAATCCCTTTTAGTATGAAGGAAATCATTTTCTTTAAATCATAAGACAAATGAAAACTAATCATTTTATTTCATAGAAAATATTTTCTTTTATCATGAAATTTTCAATTAAATAAGCGTACCCGAAATTCAAAAATGAAATTGAGCACAAGTCCGTGATAAATGAAGATTGCTCATCAAAACCAACCCCATTATTAAATGAGCACATTGTTGTAATATAATTTACGTTCCCAGATAAATTGAAAACGGCATTAGCTTGCTATATTAATCCAATCACTAGAAATTGCTCTTTATCAATATCGAAACGATTATTCAATCAAATCCTCTAGAAATTCAAGATGTCTGAGAGTACATTGATATTAAGTATATGTAAACCGGACATGAGATTAAGCTATAATTCATTGTCATAGTTTTTTTTTTCCCTAATCATCTGATTTTCACTACAACTAGCTCATTTAAATATTTTTTTCTTCAACTCGGGATGTCGCGTCACTGACTGATTTTAGCATTTCGATCTAAACAATACTATTCCAAACTACTGCATTCCACTTCATCAACTGATTTTCGTACTTCAATCTCAAAACGCTGGAAAATTATCGAACCATGCACGCACGCACGCAAACGTTTCTATTGGGGCGGGCTTTTTCATTATCGAACCGCTAGTGGTTTGTAATTTATTGAGATTACAATTTTTTTTTTTTTTTTTTTTTTTTTTTTTTTTGGGACTTGGAGAGAGGGTTTCATGGCGATTAAGCAAATTGCTAATCACAGATAAACAACAATAATTAGCACAAGTGCATTGAAAGTCCCAAGATGCTCTCTCTCTCTCTCTCTCTCTCTCTACTTGATAAGATTAGTGGGGGTGGAGTAATCGAGGCACGTGTCTCATTCATGCTCCTTTAAATTATGTTTACAGACGTACGGTGCGGTCCACCTCCCTCGAATAATTAGGTGACACTTTATTTGAAAAATCATCATAATACTCCTATAGGCCTACTATATATTTATATATATGCGATCATACCCACGAAGGGCCCCACACGCTATGGGGGCAAACGAATTATAATATAAAATCAACTCAAATTATTGATTCTTTTATTGTTCGCATCCCCCCCTCTCTCCGTCTAACCCCTTTTTTCTCCGTTGACCATGTCGTTTGTACTCTTTCTGAGGTAATATTAAGAAAATTGGCCAATAAGTAATAAACAGTCTAGTCGGCTTTAAACATTTTAATTATGCTAAATTTAATCCTAAATTTGTTGACAATTTGACAATTCGAATTTAAACTTTTTGATTGTGTTGATTTAGTCATGGATCTTTTAAAATTTTGCTGAGTTAGTTCAAACATTTTTAACGATTTACTAGTATAGTTCTTCCGACTACTTTTAACTGGAAATCACTAACTTAGATTTTTTTTTCTTACTTTTAAAAATTTTCTATATGTTATTTCCTCTTTTTACACAAGGTTGGCAAGGACATCAAGGATTGGGTAGGGGTCATGACCTTCACTAGATCCAACGAGGGTGTTGCGCCTCTTACGCAAGTTCTCATTGGCCACAGAGAAGGCGGGCGAGGGTCACAACACCCTCACTATGTGGACGATGAGGGCTTGTGATGCCCTCACCGCCAAGGCGTTGAGGCCCTCAAGCGAGTTCTTGTCTGCCACAATGAGGGCAAGCAAGATTTGCAACCCTCGCCTAGGGGATGGCCAAGGTCGCTAATCCTCGTCGATGGCACATTTAAGGAACAAAAAAAAAAAGAAAGAAAAAGAAAGAAAAATCAATAAAAAAATTGAAAAAATTATGAATTTATGAAATTGGTCATATGACATGGGATAGTCGACATTGATTAGATGGCCACATCAGTAATTTCTAATCAAAATTAGTTGAAAATGACTACATTGGTAATTCGTTAAAAAGTTTATGACTAGATTGACATAATTAAAATGTTTAGAGTTGGATTGAAAAATTTCAAAAAATTTAAGACTAAATTAGGAAAATTGATTGAATTGGTTGCTATGCAATAAATTTAGAATATTTTGGAGAATTTTTCCCATAAGATTTTAGGAGCTAATTCCTTAAAAAAACTCTAAACTTTTAGTTCATCCCAATTTTGCCTCAAATTTTATTTATTTTGAAAAAATTATAACTTTCCCAAATCTGCTCAAGCGTACAAAAATTGTCACTAGTTTCTTTAAGTTTATCAATGTAGAGAGATAGGCTAGATGAACTCTTCCGGGTCAATACAATTGGTTAGGGCATTAAGGGATTTCCAGCTCAAAAACTAGAGATAGATTGGTTTTGATAGTTTTGTGAGCATTTGTGGGCCCTAAATGCACTGTGCATATAAATGTGGTTTTGAACACAAGAAAAGAAATGATAATTTAGATCTACTTAACCTTCTTAAAGCGATCCAACAATGCCTAAAAATGACACTTGAACTTCTTCCGATTCCTACTACTATTCAGAAGTAGAATATCGAACCCGATCCATTCAAATAAAAAAAAAAATCAAAGATCTAATTCCAACTCACCAAATATCAGCTCGTCATAAATTATCGAGCTTACAATAGAAAAAAAGGTACTTTGAAAAGAGTAAGACGATAATGTATTTAAATTTTCATTGCAATAAAGAATGAGGGTATTCGCAGGATCAATTATAATAGAAGGTCGGCGAAGATACATTAATTCTTGCACATTTATTAATTAGTATCGAGCACACTCTATGCATGTGTACTGGACTAAAAGATATGAGAAAAAAAATAGAAAACACTATTCCAGAAAAGTTAAACGATTCTCCGAGCTAAAGAACGGTGGAGAGGAGTAAAATTTTTGGCGGATGAAGCAGGTGTCGAGGGGTGGAGGGAGTAAGTTTTTGTAACTTTTTCACTTATTACTTTACAAAAGGGTGATTTTCGAAGGCACAGGGAGGGGAGATCAAAAGAGGCTTTTTCTCGCTAGACCTTTAGATTAAAGATAAGACGGGGGGCGCTCGTGGGAATTTCCAAAAGTAGGAGGGGCACGCACTTGCAAATATTCACCGGGGGGCGTCTTTTGCAATTTATTCAAAAGAGGAAGGAATAGGAAGAAAAGGTGAAAAAAAAAAAAACAAAAAACAAAAAACAAAAAAACATCGAGATGAAGAAGTGGAACGTTAGCAGCGACGCGGGCAGAGCACGCGCCGGGGTTGCACGCGCCAGAAGGGAACGAAGAACACGCGAGCCCCGCTTTGACCGGACGCCCCCCTTTGACCAGACCGGAGCTTCGGACATCGGACCGGCTGCGAGCGAGAGAACGAACCTTATTCTCTCCAAGTCACGTGCTGAGATACTGTTTCGGTTTTATTAGGTCAGGAGAAGGGGATCTCCAGTTCCGTACAACCCCATGACGCAAGCATCAGCCGGGAGGTGACGTCACGCGCCAGGGCAACTACCTCCTCCCTCCTCCCTCCTCCCTCCTCCTCCTGTTTTTTTTTTTTTTTTTTTTGGGGTCCCCTCGCGCGGTCCTTCCCAGAAAAGAGGGCGCTTCGATCGAGGCCAGCATCGTTAATCAAATGCAATTACCACTTGAAATTTCTAATCGTATTTTTGTCGTATTTACTCTCTTTTTTCCATTTCTATTTTCTTTTTTTTTTTCTTTTTTTTTTTGGTTTGGAGGGCCTTTGGCGTACTCCGAAGTGTCGTGTATCCATAGGCTCCACGAAATATATATTTTTTTTTAAAAAAGGGGAGCCGAAAACATTCACGTGTTGCGAGTGTGTAGAGTTGGAGGTAGCTGGCGCTGGTACAAGGTTAGGTCGGGATGATTAAGGTTTGTTGAGGATCAAGTGGGTTGATTTATGCTTAATCTAATCGCGAATTGATTGAGGGGGAGTTTTTTTAAGACCATTCCCTGCATCGTGGGGTGGTGGGGGGGTCGTGTTTTCTTTTGGCTAGGGGTGTTTTTGGGCTACGCTAGGCCTTGTTCGTCGAGGGGGATGTCAACGAGGGGAATGGACTCGACGGGGCAACTAGCAAAGCCCCTTGCTCATTGGTTTTGCCCATTTTCATGTCCATATTTTGAACCACGTATGTAATGTCATGTACGTATGTATGTATGTATCTATGTATGCATGTGTGTGTGTGTTGGGGGGGGTTATAAAGCCCTAATTATTAGCTCATTGTGGTGATGAAATGAGGATGGGGGCATCAACGAACTTTCCAAAGCGGTACCGTGACTTTTCGAAAACCTAAGGGAAGAGTAAGTTGCTCGGTTGTCACCGGCGGGGATATGGAGGTTGTTCATATGAGCGGCGAGAGAGATACCGGATGCACTGGAATCCTCTATTTTTGGCACTCATCTTTTTTAAGTGACTGGCAACGGCATAGCGGTAAGGAGTTGCTATGCCTATTTGTGTGAAAGGAGGTTGTTTTACCATACATTATACTTCTCTAAATATCTCAACAAATCTCAATCATTGAGATATCAATAATTGAAATTGATCAAGATGCCAAAGGAAGCAACTTGTGATTGTTAAAGAGTCTTAACTTTATCTTCTTCTTTTTTTGGGTCGACCCTTATAATTTTTAAGAGTATGGTCCAATATTATTATATGCGTATTGATTTAATATAAGAATTTCATTTATTTTCACCGGTAGCCGACAAAAGAGTTTACGAAAAGTACCGTTTTACTACATGATATGCGCAATGAGTTTTTTACGACAATTGAATCTCTATAAAGGTCATGTCATGGATTGCGTCTTTAGAAATATCTATCCCTTTGGACGGTAAAAAGATCGGAACCCCAATTTCAACGAGCAATAGTACATGGTCATCTCAAAAAGTTACCTACTCATATCATGTCATGTTATATGCTCGCTCTCCCCTTCACAAATAAAAATGTAAAAAAAAAAAAAAAAAAAAAAAAGCAGAAAGAAGTGGCAGCATCTTGCACATAGTGATTGATATGTCATGAATTCCACTTTCATGATGTCTTATTCCTACTTTATCCAAATTATAAATGTAGATTCAGTTAAAACTCATCTTTCATGGACAGCCAATGGAATCATTGCCACCATTACCCCCCTCCCTACCTTTTTCAACCATGTATTCATTATGAATTCCAAATGAGCAATCTGTAATCATCTCCCAAATTGTCCATTATTACACTATCGTACGAGCAGATTCTCTTTACAGACACCCAAAGAATGTGTGCACGTTGTATAGTATCATTAGCTTATTCGAACCCCAAGCGGACACTACCAAAGCTTGCACCTCACCCTTGCTGGTTTCAGCAATGGCGGTCCACGACCATCGAACCAAGAAGAACAACATTAAGAAAATACACATGTATTTAAAAATGGTAGGTTATGACTTGCTTGTGGCCACTTTTTGAGTGTTAGTTCGGGCAGAATCAAGGGTGAACATGATTCGACTGTGTAGGATTAGTTTATACATCACTTTTGTAGGCTTTAAAAGCGGTCAATTGGGCTTTGAATTGATTATATGTTCTTTTAGGGTTTATAATACGCGTATTAGGTGCTTAAATATAGAATTACTTTCTAAGGCCGGCGATCTAAATGCAACTCCACCCCCCTCTTTCTTTATTTATCCACAAAAGAAAGCTTTTTCAAGAAAGTGAATCCGACCTAATATAGAGTTAAGTGGTTGCATTAACAACCCCTCATATTCATTGGGGTTGCTTAAGACAAAAGAAAGTTGTCGCGGTTGGTAAATTGCATCTTAAAGTCCAACACATGTTATAATTGCGAATACAATCTCTTTTGCGCTTGCATAAATTGCTGAATTAGCTAGGTGGCATATGCGTATTAGGCCGCAGCACGTGCAGGATACATGATTAGGAAATTGAAGTGGGGTTAATCAGCTGGATGAAAGTAATGTAATCTCTTTTTCGCCTCGATGGTCTTTAAAGGTTGTCCAGCCTTTTATGATGCTTTTTCTTCACCATATTCCTTAGACAAACAGCATTTAAAATCCATAATGAACTAAGCGAAGACATTTGAGGAGAGGAGGGTTATACTTTGGTCATCATCTCATTTATAATGTTTTAGGGACTAAGGAAGAGATTTACATCATGTGTTTGAGAAAAAAGAGTGGCTTGAGAAATGAATAGTTAATGATGGCCTAATTAGCTAGGGTTGTAATTTCCCTTCATTGCTCCTTCGCAGCGGATGATGAAGACATTATTGTAATACAAAAATGTAGTTATAATGTTCTTTCCTCATTCATAGATTTTACTTAATTGTATAATCACTGCGACATCATAAATTTAACACAATCTTGGCACATCATGGTGCTATTTAGCTCTGTTGAGCTGCCCAAGCTACAAAGCATGATATTAAGTTTGCGAGACTATTCATATATACGACATATACGTATCCACGCACGTATACGTAATGCATGCAAGTTATAACTATTTCCCACTGCATGCTAGTTGCGGCTCACTGCATGGAATCCCTAGTTAAGAGTGCAAATGCCGCAACAGCAGCAACAGGTACACGAGCCATGAGATTCAATTTTCTCCCCCCTTATATTTCGTCATGATCACTCTTCAGTTGGTTGTGTGAAAGCAAAGAAATTTGTCACGGCTCGATGCGTTCTCATTCTCATGGCTTCGCTGATCCGAGTCAATGAAGTTAGGTTTTATAGCATGAAGGTTTCATTGCGTTTGGACTTGGTTTGGTTTAGACCATTTACATGATGCTTTTACAGTTTAGACTGTCCTTGTCCATCTCTCTTTTCTGCCTTTATTTTCCTCGTTGAAGATAATACGATTGCAATGGAAACGGAATCAGCACGAATAGTACGAGCTGAAAGTAGGTAAGCCCTAGATTACCGGGTAAAATCTTCAGGAGGAAAAAAAAAAAAAAAAGAGGGTAAAATCTGAAACAAATACCAGATAACAGATGAGCTGAAAGTATGACAGTCAATGGATTTGAAATACACGAAAAACTGTCGATTTCACACGGAGTCCATATTGGCGATCACAACACAACACCGTGAATGAGTTTCCAACTATATATTGTGGACCTCATAACTTTTCCCCGATAGAAAATGTAAGACAAGTTCACCTCATGCGTGTGACTTTGGTTCCATGCTAGTTTTCTGAAATTCTGCTTGTACGAATACTCCGTAAAGTCTTCAACAGCAGTTGTGCACGCATCAAGTACTGTCGCGGATTAGGCAAATAGACTGGTGAGTTCTAAATCGTCAACCTTGCGGGCCATACGCAATTATGTGTTAACGAGGGTGTTTAGGATACTATTGAATTACCGACAAAGATAGAACTCGCATTTTCAACACATTGATGAGTAAAAATCCAACTTTTTTCCTACGTTGTACCGTTTTTGTTCCGTGACATTGCTTGCTTAACCACATCCCTAAAATTTTAGGGTACTCCATTTTACTCAACTAGCTTGATGCTGAACATTTCCTTTGAGCAGCATCTATATGCATCCGATAATGCTTCATCTCGTCTAATCAGATTGACTTTAAGATATCGCTTCTAGAATCTCGATTTAATATGTCCTTTTTTGCAAGGAACCAACAACTCAATTACCTGTTGTGTGGGTTTCTAGAGTTTGAATCGCAATGGCATGTCTCTAGACTTGGGATTTAGGCTCCATTTATTTCACGAAAAACAACTTAAAAAAAAAATTCAACTTTTCTGATGTTTGATTCATAGAAAATAAATCAGTCAAAAAAAATATTTTCCATTAATAAAAGACACACGTTTAAAAGTAGAGAAAAATAATTTCCTCTTTTTGAAAATAGGAAATCATTTGCCTTACTCTTTCTTTTACCAAAACCAAGCGCGTTCTCCTCCGTGCGCTCCTTTTGTTTCTGTTTTATTTTATTTTTTTTCCTTCTTCTTCGATTGGTCGTTGGTGACCGGCCATCGGTGAAAGGTGAGCTCACCCAAGGCCGCTGAGGGTTGAGCCTCACTAGATTTGGCGATCGCCAGCCCTGATGATTGGTTGAGGAAGAAAGAAAAAGAAAAATGATAAAAGAAATAAAATGTTTGAATATTTTGGTAATTTTCCCCATGAAAACCACACCCGGTTTTCCATACAAACGATGGAAAGTATTTTCTAGTTCATGTTAAGGGTTTAACCAAACACCAGGAAATATTGTTATTTTCTTAAAAAGTGGTTTCTTGGAAATTTTTTTTCAGAAATATTATGTTCTCTTTGAAACAAACGGAGCCTTAATTTGAGTTTTACTTGTTTGATGAGGTCGGCGTGATATTTGACGGGTTCGGATTTGCCTACTAATGATGCGTTTGTTTGAGGGAAAACTCCACGAAGGAAAATTATCAGTTTTCCTTTTGGTGATATGTGATCGAAAGTGATTTTTTTGGTGTTTGGACATTTGGGAAATGATTTATGAATTTTCTAGGAAAACACATCTCAACTGTAGAACAACTCAATGGTTATTTTCCCCTTTTCTTTCTTTTCTTTTTGACGTTTTCTATTCCCTCTTCTTCAAGCCACATAGTTTTGCCATTCACCAGCCACCATGTCGCTGTCCGACCACCGCCACCATAAGCCCTCCCCATCCCACCTTCATTCGCTTCCGACACTAGCCTCTTGTCATATGGAGTCATGCATTGCCGCATGTCTCCCTCTCTTTATCTCAGTCACTATGTGTGAAGTTCGCAAGCCCTGACCATAAAGGTCATGACCTCCATCGATTTGCTTCAATGGAGGTCGCTAACCTTGCATGGCCATATTTTTGGGTAGCACAAGGCTGATGACCTCTATGGCCATGGTGGTGTGGCTCGATGACTCCATGGCCTCCGTGATATCCATAGCTATGCTCGAGTTTTAGAGAGAAGTTTGTAGGAGTAGTGCTCAATTGATTTGCTTCAATGGAGGTCGCTAGGCTTGCTAGGGGCAAGCATGATCAGGGTTGGGCCAATCCAGCAACTAACCTAGAGATCAATAGGTATAGTGTTGGTCTCAATTTTTGCGATCAAGGATTGACCCTATTGAAGCTGGAACCAATGACCAAACCAACCCTATGGGTCTAGTCCGATTCTAAGGTCAATGTGGAGCCAATTGATTTTTTTTTTTTTTGGGTATTCCTTAAAAGGACACATTATTTCATATTACATATCCATCAATAATGTGACATTAATTAATCAAACTATCAACACTAGTACATATCAAATATAAACATAAGATAAGGTAACAATAAAAATTTCACTTGCTAAAAGCAACAAGCCTTAAAAATAAACACGTGAAGTGAGTGAAGAGAGGCAGGAGGCAAGCAGTAAAGTGAGTGAAGAGAGGCAGGAGGCAAGTAGTAAGGTGAGTAAATAGAGGCAAGCAGCAAGGCTAGCATGGCAAGAGAAGAGAGGCAAGCCACAAGCAAGGCCGAGATAAGTGGAGGGTTTCTTTTTTTTTTTTTTTTTGGTCGAATTTGGGTTGGGTCACTTTCTACTTTCTAATTGAGGATGCGCTAAGGTTTAGAGTAGATAAAATCATATAATATATAATATATAATATATAATATATTATATATTATATAAAATATATAATTTATATATATGGTTAGTTTGAGTTAGATCAACCCTAAAAATCCTAAAATCGAGGATCAACCTACATAATGCAAGGTCCAAGGGTCCCAAGACCAAAGACTATCCCAACCCTCTTGGGAATTGGACCAGAATCGACCTGATTGGACTGATCTAAGGTTGACCCTAGATCGATATTGACTCCTAGGGCTTACCCTATCCAAATATGTGATCGTGCGAGGCTGGCAACCTCCATGGCCGTGATGGTGTGGCTTGGTGACTCCATGACCTTTGTGACGTCCATGACTACACTTGATTTTCAGAATGATAAAGAGAGACATTTGAGGAGCAGTGCTCCATTGATTTGCTTCAATGGAGGTCATCGGGCTCTCACTACCTAGAGTTGTGGTCAATGTTCGTAAAATTCTAAACGCAAGTGAATGTGTCAAATATGTAATATAATGATAAGAAAAAAATATCGTTCCACGTAGATCGATGATTAATAAACTAATTAAATGCTAAAATAGATTAATTCTAAAATTTATCTAACGGATCAAAATATATTTGAAAATAAATTAAAAAAATGGAGACTAAATGCAGTAAATCAATTAGATAAATATGCTAGAGCATCCAATTTCATCATAACTACTAGATATGAATTTCAGATTGTTGTGGGTACAAGAACAATATCAAATATGTGATAGCGGAATTTCCTAATCTATTTATTATCCTATCTCTAGGTATAGCAAACCTACTTAGTTTATTAATCCACTATATTTATATGTGAATTAAAATAAACATAAGTGTATTAAAAACTATGAATATTCCTAATTTATAATAAGTCTTTTAGATCACCTTATCATCGAAAGTTACACAAATAATACAGTCCATGTTTAATTCATGATTATATATTATCATGAGCAATAGCATATTATGACTTTTCAGTCTCAAACATGTACATCAGATCATTCAAGTGGTGGCTAGTCACTCAAAAGCATTATGCACAATAATATAAAATTCACATGATGAAATCAATTGCAAAATATAAAAATCATGAAATTCACATCATCATCGTTAGGCTACATTGTAGCCCTAACAAAATAAAATTAGAACATAGTAGAAGAAGAAATATAAATATAAATTAAACCCAGCATCTTGAATCAAAGAACAAGAATTCTATCATTACTCTTGTCTTCTCTTGAAAATATTTGAAAAACTTTCAGAACAATGAAAAATGATATAAAAAAAACCTAGCTGCTCCCTCAGGTTCTCAATGTTCTCATATTTATAGGATATATCCAAAATTCTTATCTCCAAGCAATTGTGCATAAAATTAGGAAGTAAATAAGAGGAGCTTTGATTTGATATCTATCTTCCACCACTTTCTGATTTGAATTCATGATTTTTGCCATTCATTTCTTTATCTTCTCCATATCTCATTATTCTGCATAAATAAGAAAAATTCGAATAATCAGAAAGAAATACAAAAATTTTCTCTTAAATATTGCATTATTTGTTAACTAAAATAGGTAAAATAACTCTATTTTTATAGAGCTATTAGTCAAGCGAGCCTGCCAACCTCCATGGCTATGGTGTTGTGGCTCGATTATTCCATGGCCTCCGTGATGTCCAAGGCTGCGTTCGAGTTTAAGAGTGATAGAGAGAGACGTTTATAGCAGTGCTCGAATGTGCGAAGAGGAAAGGCTGTTGGAAGATATGGTTGAGATTCAGAAGATTTATGCAATCAAGGCTAGCAACATCCAATCCGATGGAGGAACCAACCAATAATGGGGCAAGTCCAACCATCAATTCAAAGCTAATGGGCGGGTAACATGAGCCGGGTATGAGAACAAATCCCTATCTAGGTTTTGTCAATGTGGGTCATGGAATCGGATCAAGCAATTTGAGTATAGGGGCAAATCCTTACCCGAGTTTTTTGCTCGGATTTCTTCCGTACAAGATCCTCGCTACTAGTGGCCAACCGGAGCCCAGTGACCCCCTTTACATGACGAGCGTTGACGGACCGGAACTGAAGCTTATTGCCCAACAGCTAACCGGTTCCGACAATTACTTGACTTGGTCACGGGAGTTCCGGCATGCACTGGTAACAAAGGACAAAAAAGGTTTTCTTAACGGAACGATTTCAATTCCGTTCAACAAGCGGTTGGTGCAACTTTGAAAGAAATGCAATTAACTTGTTCGAACATGGATCGGGAATTGCATTGCCCCTAAAGTCACGGTTGGACTTCCCTCGATGGAGGACTCATGATAAATGTGGAAAAGCATTAAGGAAATGTATGGAAAATTGGATCAAGTTAAAAAATTTTCATTAACTCAGCAGATCTCGGAATTAAAGCAAGGCAACACGACTATTGTGGGTGTTTACGATAAACTTTCAGCTCCGTGGAACAAGTTAGAAGCGATTGAAGAAAAGTTTGATTGGGCGGAGCCCATTTTGCAACAGTACAAGAGCATGAGGGATAGAAAGAAGGCAACGAGGTTCCTCCTCATCTTAAACGAAACTTATCTCTCGTTTCGTTCTCAAAAGTTGACCATGGGGCCCATGCCGATGCTTGGCTGGATCTATCAACTTGCCATCTAGGAAGAAAGCCAATAAAGGGCGGCAACATATGACAGCAAGGGCAAAGAAGGGATGGTTCTATAGCGACAATCCATTTCCACCCTCCGCCAAGAGCCATAGCAAGTAGAGGACAAAGGAGGGCGCATTAGGGTTTTTTGAGGAAGACCCAAGAACCTTCAAGAAGATGGTGGACGACTAAGATCTTGTTGGGCGATCGGATGATCCACGATCTTTTTTACCCTTATCTGGATCTAACGGCCCATGCAGCAGCAATTCGGCTAGATCAAACAGCCCAAGCGGATTCAGTCCTTATGGATCGGATGGCTCACGTGGTTCCCTTTTACTTGGATCAGACGGCTCATATAGGTCAATGTTGGCTATGGTTTTCAAGCCTTCGAATGGCCCCTCCTCAGCCACATCAGCAAAAAATAATGGTAAAAAAGGAAAAGATAAATTATATCGCGACTATTGTAAGTGTTTGCATCATATGATTGATAATTGTTGAAAATTGCATGGCAAACCTGGAGAAAAAAGAAAAGGGGAATTTCAACCGTTTTTCAAGTATCGGGTCAACGAGCTGCCAAGTCAATTAGCCATGAACAATATCAGGAGCTGACGAAAGCCTTGAAGAAATTGGATGCTTTTGATAAAACTGAGAGTTTCACAAGTATTTTTTATTGTTTGATGAACTCAATTTCAAAGGATGCATAGATAATTAATTCAGTTGCTAGTGACCACATTGTCTTTGATAAATGTTTCCTTTCCAATATCGAGAAATTATATTTTCCTATCTTAGTACAACTCCTAAATGGAAATACCACACATGTTGCAATGACTGGTACTATGAATCTTAGTTCTCTTATCACACTCCGAAATGTGCTTTATGTTCTTGATTTTCACTTCAATCCCATATCTATTTCTCGGGCTTGTGAAGAAAATTCCTATCGTGTCCTGTTCAATTCTGATAAATGTCTCTTTCAGGCCCTTTCGACTGACAAACTGATGGGCTTGGGTAAAGTCTCTCAAATGCTGTATTTTTGGATCAATTTTTCGAGTAGTTTTAAATTGTCTTCTATTGAATTCAATAAATCATTGTGTAACACTGTTACCAATGACAATAATTTCCTTAATCATCAAAGATTGGGTCATACTGTTTCATTTCCTTGTCCTCAGTGTCTTATCACCCTCTAGCAAAACAAACATGTGCTCCCTTCCAAAATAGCAATTCCTGAGTAGACAGTATTTTTTTCATTAATCCATGCTGATGTTTGGAGACCCTACCACACTTTGCATCCTAATGGCTCTTGTTTTCACCGTCATAGATGATTTCTTATATGCCACATGGGTATTTCTCATGCAACAAAAAAATCAAGTTCTTTCTCATTGGAGGACCTTCCTCTCATTATCAAAAAATCAATTTGGGAAATCAATTCAACGCATTCGCGCTGGTAATGGAAGCGAATTCTTCAATGGTGAATGTGCTTCTTTCAATCAAAAAATCAATTTGGGAAATCAATTCAACGCATTCGCGCTAGTAATGGAAGCAAATTCTTCAATGGTGAATGTGCTTCTTTCAATTATTTAAATGGAATTTTGCATGAGAGTTCTTGTACTTATACCCCACGGCAAAATGGAGTCGTTGAGCGAAAACACCGTCACCTCTTAGAAGTAGCATGTGCTCTTAAATTTCGAGCATCTATTCCTGAGAATTTTTGGGGAGATTGTATGGTCACAGCGGCATATCTGATCAATCGCATATGTCATCACGCATTCTAGAAGGGAAAACTCCATTTGAGATATTATATGGGAAGAAACCAGAACTGAATTATCTCAGAGTTTTTGGGTGCTTGTGTTATGTGACTACGGTAGGGCCCTGGGATAAAATGAGCCCTTGTGCTCGTCAATGCGTAGTTATGGGATATCCAAGCTTGAAAAAGGGATATCCGATTTTTGAACCGTCCAAAGGAGTTTTTTTCTTTTTTGTGAGTAGAGCTGTTGTTTTTCATAGGGACATTTTTTCTTTCCAAGATGCAGCTTGTTTGTTTGAAGATAGGAGAACAACTAATCATCAATTTCTATTCGAAGAGGATCTATCTTCTAGAGAATCCTATATTATTGTTCCTCCTCCAAAGCATCAGACACTAGCTGCTGTATCACTTCCAACATCTGATGAGACGTCTACTGCAATGAGTTATTCAATTGAAGATCCTCCCATAATAATAGAAGAGGAGCCTCAAATGACAGCTCCTTTAGTACCAACCACTATTGAAGAATCATCCTTGATACTACAGCATGAACCACCACGATGATCTAGTCATGTCACTTGCCTACCAACCTGGACGAATGACTATGTATGTGCCTCCTCAAATTCACCAAGTACTCATTATCCTATCTCCTCATATGTTTTCTTTAATTGGCTGTCATCATAACATTTATGTTGCATTAGCTATATCTTTGAGGACCGAGAACCCTCTAGTTATAATGAGGCAGTACATGATCCACATTGGCAAAAGGCTATGGAGGCAGAACTATTGGAAAAAAGTATTAGAATACATAAAATAATAATAATAATTGGAAATACATGACAAGAGATTAGAAAATAAAAGGAAATGTCTGAGGCGTGCAAACACTGTCCTTAAGGATAATTCCGCCCCTTGGAGTACGAAACTCGGTGCGCAAGGCTTCAGCGGCTATCCTCCCAAGATATAACGGACCTTCTTCTATATTCCGCACTGAATATTAGAAGGAAACATAATAACTTTTATGTATAACCCTACAAAAAGAAAAGGAAATATATGAGAACATATTGTATCTACTACGACTATGGTGTGAAGTTTAATTTATATTTAAATAAGGAAAAGAGAGAGCCATTAGGAGATCATCATAAATCAATTGGTAATTAAAAAGATGACTGTTATAAAATAATGAAGAGTTTATGAAGTAATAAATCAAAAGTTATAAAGCCGTTAGATGACTGTTATATAATCATTAGAAAGCCGTTATATGATCGTTAGAAAAGCAGTTACAAAAATGATGACTTTCATGACGATCATAATTTCTAATAAATATTTCAAAACTACTGAAATATCCAACAATCTCCCACATATTTCAGAAAGTTTTGACAAGAGAAATAGAATAATGCTGGGTTATTGGAGAGTAATGCATCGGAATTGGTGCTTATTAGGCTATGAACCAACCCTAGAAAGAATGAAATATAATTCACGAAATCATTGGTGAAGTTTGAAACTTCTATGAATCAATAATTTCTTTTTGTGAATTATAATTTTCACCAATCACATTACACTCCCACAAACTTTGTTGTTCAACGCGGTTTTGCGCTAATAGGCCATGCGCGTGCTTGGTTTACACTCCCACAAACTTTGTTGTTCAACGCGGTTTTGCGCTAATAGGCCATGCGCGTGCTTGGTTTATTCATAAGTGCTTTAGAGATTTTCGCCAAAAATTCTCATAGGAGCGGCCCCACTCCACACTTATATAGGTGATTTCATCAAGTGTATTATGCAGTTTAATACACCACCAATAATGGCTATGGAATTTCATTAAGAGCTTAGCTCAACCTCTTTTTCCTTGCAGTTTTGCACTATTTTCACCTTAGGATGGACAATAATTTTTAATAGTGCACTAGATCAACATATGATTTGTTATTACCTATATGAACCTAATTCATGGGATCGCCAATCACATAGGTTGGGTTACCATCATTGTTGATTTTCTTTAGTTAGCTTGTCCATTCCCCTCGATGTATAATCAAAGGATTGGCCAAAATCCATTTCTAACTTCATATAATTAATGGATATAATTCCATCATTAAGCAGCTAACCACATCATCCCTCAATCGGATGTATCAATTTTTACCATATCTTTGTATGGCTATTGCCTCTTGGCAATCATGATGTATAAACATAAAATGTGTCATTTTCCCAAAGGAATATCTGCTAAGAGTTTTTCAACTACTCAGCCTCATTTTCATATATGAGTTTGAGAAGAATTCTTTTCTTTTTCTCAAGTACTTGAATAATTCTCAATTTACCAAAGAATAGTAAATATTTTCTTCCCCTCACCCATTGGAGCTTAGGATGATAAGGCATTTTGTTTACACATATGCCTGGTAGCACTTGAGTCTACCACCCATAATTTCAATTAGCCACAATATTGGCATGGGAATGACTGCATCAATTACTTCATCAAATCATCTATTTCAACCAAGTCGACTTTTGGTTTAGTAGGATTGTCATTTCCCCCACAATTTCATTCGATTGCTTTTATGTCAAGCACTTTCGCTGGGTGAACACATATCTTATAATGGATTTTTGTCTCATCTGAATTCAAGATTCAGTTAACATCATTGTATTATTTTAATACAGCGGAAAATCCACTATGTAAAATACAATAAACTTGACAATAGTCACCCTTTAACAAAATATTTCACAAAAGATATCAATTTTATTCAATATAGATCTATGTTGGCTATTGATGTAAAGAAATAAAAATAAATTTCATCTCCACAACAATCACCAAAGGAGATTCTCTTTCCCAATACAATAGCCAATCAAGTCTCTAATTATCATCATGCATAAATGGACATTCAACATAAATTGACAAAGTAAATATTCTTACAAAGAACATTTTTTTTTCATCATTACTGCTGTCAATAATACATGTTGCTCCAAAAATGTTAACCAAAACTCAGAGGTTAGCAGAAATCCAAAATGAATTAATAATTTCACAAAATAACTGTAAGACTTTAACTCTTTAAGCAACATTTAAATGACTGAAATGTGAAATATAAAATATCACAAAAGGCAGGATGCAAAAGCATACTCACTAGATTGTCGATTATGCTAATTTAACCAGAAAAGTAATTAATGGCAAATATTGAGGTGTATCATTAGTCAATTGAATAGTTGTCACCCAATTATTTTCTCAGCTTGTGCTTGCTAAATTGGGTCTCAATTCCCCTTTTATCAAGCATAATTCCACGTCGTCAAGAAGGCAAGAGTCTACCACCATTTTAATGCTAGAGAAGCTCTATATGTGCATGCACGAGAGATGATTATCATATCTTCATATATTTATCAAATATACACATTGTCATGCAGCAAATACCAACATATGTATGAGCATATACATAGATAGAGGCCTACGCTGTACTCCCAAGCAAGCATGAATAAAGATATGCCACCAAATACCAACACAAACTCATGTTTACACTTACTTGAGCATATTGGCATGGACATCACCAATCGAATAATGATTGTATGCACTCTAGCATATTCCCAAGAATGACGGGACAACACTGTGAGGAATACTGAAGAAATTTGTTCCAAAGTCAAATGACACCTATTTTCAAAATCTATAAGCACAATATTATAAGGTAAAAAGAGCGTAATTTTAGTGGTAAAACACATAAATCCCACATGACAGCATCCATTGTTTCGCTGAAAATAATTATATATAACCTGGTCCAACATGGGCAAGCTTAATAAGATTTTGTAAAGATGGAGTCAAAGACAAATTAAATAGCAGATAAAAACAGTTAAAAACCGGCTTCATGAATGTACATTGAACAAATTTTAGGAGGAGAATAGAAAGAATTAAGGACAAATGGAAACTATTTTGAGTAATAGAGGAGTGCCCTAATTTCCAATCCTAAATGGATGATTATTAAAATGATGAACTTGAGAGAGAAAACACCTACATACGTCTGACTTTCTATTGAAAAAACAAGTATAGGTATTGAAGCCCCAAAATAAAAATAAACATATAAAAGAAATATTAGCCCAATTTCTTTCCATTTCTTTTATGGTTTTCCTTTTCTATTTCTTTTTAAGTAGCCACACGGAATCACTATGCCATTTTAAAGATTTTCTACATAGGTCTGTAAGCATCTTCCATAAAAGTATAAGAGCACACATTCATGGAATATGTCTAACAAGATCAAATCAAATCTAAAAAGAACACACACTCGGCCAAATCTCAAATATTAGAATGAAAGGATCTTGACCTACGTGATAATGATTCCTCAAAATGTGGAAACAGAGTGCCAAAATGGCAATTACGCCCATCAAGCATTAGTTTAGAGTTTCCAAAGAAAAAGACTTACTTGAAACTCAATAACTTTACCAAAATGACCAAAAGCTATTTTGTGTTAATGCTTGATACTGTCTCATGACAAACCACCCAAGAATATGTGATACTTGTCCTTCACCATCTCCAAATCATTGTTCAATTCCAACGTTGGTGGAAGCATCAGCAGTTCCAATTTTGAAAGCTATAAGGCCGTTATCCTTAAGATTGTTGGAAAAAAATATTAGAATACATAAAATAATAATAATAATTGGAAATACATGATAAGAGATTAGAAAATAAAAGGAAATGTCTGAGGCGTGCAAATATTGTCCTTAAGGATAATTCCACCACTCGGAGTATGAAACTCGGTGCGTAAGGCTTCAGCGGCCATCCTCCCAAGATACAACAGACCTTCTTCTATATTCTGTACTGAATATTAGAAGGAAACAGGATAACTTTTGTGTATAACCTAGCAAAAAGAAAAGGAAATATATGAGAACATATTGTATCTACAACGACTATGGTGTGAAGTTTAATTTATATTTAAACAAGGAAAAGAGAGAGCCATTAGGAGATCATCATAAATCAATTGGTAATTAAAAAGATGACCGTTATAAAATAATGAAGAGTTTATGAAGTAATAAATCAAAAGTTATAAAACCGTTAGATGACCGTTATTAATCATTAGAAAGCCGTTATATGACCGTTAGAAAAGCAGTTACAAAAATGATGACTTTCATGACGATTACAATTTCTAATAAATATTTCAAAACTACTGAAATATCCAACAAGAACTACAAGCCCTAATAGAAAATTATACTTAGGAAATTGTGCCATTACCTCCCCATCACAAACCAATTGGATTTAAGTGGGTATGTAAGATTAGATACAGAGTAGATGGTTCGATTGAAAGATATAAGGCTCGATTAGTGGCTAAAGGCTTTACACAGCAAGAAGGATTTGATTACCAAAAGACTTTTTCTCTGGTGGCGAAGGACGTTACAGTTCGTTCTTTTTTATCTGTTGTTGTTTTTTATGACTGGCCGTTACACCAAATGGATATTCATAATGCTTTTCTTCATGGTGATTTGGATGAAGAGATTTACACGGATCTTCCATAAGGATTATGGAGATAAGGGGAGTCCAAAGTATGTCGTCTCCGCAAATCTCTTTATAGCCTCAAACAAACTTCTCGATAATGGTACGCTACATTTACCAAGGCACTTACAGCTGCCGGATTCAAACAGTCCAAATTTGACTATGCTTTATTCACATGGACAAAAGGTATGTCATCTATTTACTTAATAATCTATGTTGATGAGATACTTATCATGAAAAGTGATGAATCTGCTGTAAAGAAGCCTAAAGAGTATCTACATTCCACTTTTCACATCAACGATTTAGGGTCACCTAAATATTTGCTTGGAATTGAGATAGCTCGTTTAGATCAAGGAATCTCTTTTAGCCAACGAAAATTTGCGCTGGAGATTATATCGAAAGCAAGATTATCAGGGTGCAAACTAGCTATTATTCCCATCGAACAATATGCCAAGTTGACTACTGTTGATTATGATGTTGGCATATCTTTACTAGATAATGATCCATTATTGAAAGATCCGTTAAGCTACCAGAGACTTGTTGCAAAACTGATCTATCTCACCATGACCAGGCCAAACATTTGTTATGCGGTACAGACTCTTAGCCAATTCATACATAGTCCCAAACAGTCTCATATGAACGCAGCCTTGAAGATTGTGAAATACTTGAAGAAATGTCCAGGCCTAGGGATACTTCTTTCTCGGAAGTATAACATGGAAATGACAGCCTAATGTGGTGCGCAACTTGTCTTATAAGTAGGAGATCTATCTCTGGTTTCTGTATCAAATTTAGGGAATCATTACTCTCATGGAAGAAAAAGAAGTAGTCTACTGTGTCTTTATCATCAGCTGAGACCAAATATTGATCTATGGCCAAGACTATTTGTGAAATAGTATGGTTATGAGGCTTACTTCTAGATCTTGGGACTTAAGTTAAGGGACAACAATACTCTTTTCTGACAATGATTCAGTACTCAAATTTGCAACAAATCCCATAGTATATGAGAGGACGAAACATATAAAGATTGATTGCCATTTTACTTGAGAAAAGATCCAAGAAGGGCCGAGAGTGTAAAAAATATTAAAACTAAAGTTCAGGCTTTCTGATCATCAATCTCAAAAACCTTCGATCAAAATTTTGAAGGCAATATCGTTAGAAAACTTGCTAACAAGGTGCATTTCCTCTTTTTTCTAGCTCGTTTAGGCTTGGCATGAAAGTTGCACATGTGGGTTCTTCTGTAATCATTCATCGGGACCCTCGTGGTTCTATGCTCATGTTGAGATAAAACTGCCTACTTATTTTGGCTTGTTTTGGTGATGATTTGTGAAGAAAATGGCTATTGGCTGCTGCCTTGACCTTTGGGGAGGTTGAAAACTTTGTCTCCAAGCACTTCCTCAATAGCCCCGCAAGCTTGCGAACCGTCCACTGTCAACCAGCCAACCTCGCATTTTTTTCCTATTTTCTTTTTGCTTCTTCCTCAACCCGTCGACAGCTATGGTAAGGTCAACAACTAGCCCCAAGTGAGCTTGAGCCTCACCCAAGGTCGATGCAAATGAAGAAGTGGGGGGAAAAACCATCTTCAAATTCAACCATATAGTTTCATTCGATGAGAGGGATCGGAATCACGGAGCAACTTGTGGATATGTTTACTAAACCTCTTTGTTAAAGACAATATGCATATCTCTTGAGCAAGTTAGGTGCCTTGGACATATATAAGCCGCCTACTTGAGGGGAAGCGTTGAAAAATATACTTGAGATTCAGAAGATTTATACCGATTGTAATTGATATATTTAATCAGGATTGTGATCAATCTAGGATTAGATTTTGTTACACCAAGATTAGAGAATATTTTCTTTCTTTTTATTGATTCTTCTTTATACTATATATTTACACTTGTACAGAAAATATACAATGAATGAAAAGCATATAGTTCTTCCCAAAATCCTTCCCTACATTTCTTTCCACCCAGAATCGTGACAAAGGCAATAACCATGGCGGTGGCCGTGGCTGTGGCCATAATGAGCATGGTGTTAATTTGTTTGCTTCATTTTTGTAATTGTTAGTTTTTTTATAATATTTTTCAAATCTGTTTTGGGAGGAAAAAAACCGCAGTTGTTTAGTTCCGAAAAGTGTTTTCACATTTTTAAATTTAGAAATTTACTTTTTTAATTTTATATATGAATATTTTCGTTGATTAGAAAATGATTTCGATTGACCAGTCAATATTAGCCAACTAAACATGTGAAAGTCCGAAAAATTAATTTCTAAAATGCACTAACAAACACACTTTAGGACGCTGTCTCGTTAACAAAAAAAGTACGCTTTCTTGTCATTTAAAAACATTAAAAAAAAAAAAAAGTTTGAGGACACAATTGCAAAAAAAGTCATCTTAAGTATCAAAAAAGAAAGACGAGTCCGGGGCCTCGAAATTTACTACGCAAGCTCGAATGGAGTCTGCAATACGAGATGGGACGGGCCCAAGAGCAAACCCACGAACAATCCATCAAGTTGGGCTTCATCTCCACATTCTGCCCACTAGAAGGAGGCCCACAACCAAAGTCCAACTCCAAGCCCGAGGAGCACCGCTACCGAACACGTGGCGGGCTCCCGCTCCATCCACGCAAGTAGTTCCGAAGCCACAAGTTCAACTGTAACTAACAGCTTCGTTTTCCCTCCATTTCTCTCTCTCTCTCTCTCTCTCTCTCTCTCTCTCCTGGCCTGATCAAGGCTCCATTTTTATCTCGCTTCGATTCGGTGCTTCTCTCTCATGGCGTCTAGGGCGTCGAATTCCGTTCAGCCGGGGAGGTTTAGGGTTTTGAAGGAAGGGACGAGGCGCCCCGGCGGCGAGGTCGGAGGAGGGCCCGTGGTTTACTGGATGTTCAGAGACCAGCGGTGGAGGGACAACTGGGCGCTGATCCACGCCGTCGACCAGGCGAACCGCGCGGACGCGCCCGTCGCGGTGGCCTTCAACCTGTTCGATCGGTTCCTGGGCGCGAATGCGAGGCAGCTGGGGTTCATGCTCCGAGGACTGCAGCAGCTGCACCGGGAGATCGAGGGGAGTCTCGGGATTCCCTTCTTCTTGTTTCAGGTAAGTGCCGGCGGATTCGGTGGACTGGCGTCCTTTGAGCTTGTGGTTTAATGAGGAATTGTGGGATTGGTCGTTGTTGCCCACTTGAGGGATGGATTTCGACTGTGTGGTCACGGTGTTGCGTCTTTGTGAAGTTGTTAATGTGATGCTGGCAAGGTGCTTTTTTGACGAATCACATGATACTTTTGCCGGTGGTTCGGGGGAGAGTTTGACGGATTGGTCGCGAATGGAATTGGTTGAATAGCATAGTGATTCAACTAAAAGTAATGGCAAGTCAGTGGTCTTAAATATAATGCAGAAGTTGCACTCGCATTTTTCGCATATCTGACAACAAAAAAACGTTTCTTTCATATAAATGAATGAAATTTAGCTGTCGTAGTTTGGCGTTTTAGTTTCATGACTGGGTGGATTTCGCAGTTGTGTTATGTTGATATTGATAATGCAAGTCGTGATTATTATGTTGTGCGAAAATTGTGGTTGTGTTTTTGTCCCTTGGAGCTACTCTATTTAACTTGCATTAGGTGCTCTACAGTTTTGTGCCTAGGTATTTTATGGGTCATTTATGTGCTAGTAACCCCGTTGCTAATAAATCTGATGCACTCTGATTTATGGTCGTATGGATTGATTATCTAGGGCGAAGCTGATGAGACTATACCAAAGTTTCTTAAAGAATGTGGGGCTTCACTTTTGGTTACAGATTTTTCACCCTTAAGGACAATTCGCCAGTGTAAGGAGAAAATCTGCGAGAGAGTTGATGATTCAGTGACTGTACATGAAGTTGACGCTCACAATATTGTACCTGCTTGGGTGGCATCACAGAAGGTGGAATACAGTGCTAAAACTATTAGGGGAAAGATCAATAAAATGCTACCAGAGTATCTGATTGATTTCCCTACCCTGCAACCGTCAAGTAGAAGATGGGACACCGCCCATCGATCAATTGATTGGGACAATCTTATTGCAGATGTCCTGAGGTTAATTTTATGCTTCCTCTCATGGTTAAATATGAACTTCTATTGCTTGTTCTATCCTGTTGACAAATCTTCCTTTAAATAATAGGAAAGGTGCAGAAGTTCCTGAACTCAGTTGGTGTAAGCCCGGGGAAAGTGCTGCACTGGAAATACTGATGGGAAATGAAAATGGGTTTCTGACTAAAAGATTGAGAAATTATTCGGCAGACCGGAACAATCCATTGAAACCCAAGGGGCTTTCTGGACTTTCTCCTTATTTGCATTTTGGCCAGATATCTGCCCAGCGCTGTGCTTTAGAGGCGCGTAAAGTACGGAAAAGTTATACTCAGGTACTTCAAACCAGATAGCTGAGTTAGCAGATCGAGTTCTAACTTTTGTAGAATGTAGATGTATGACTTCTGCTGATAGGAGTTGTATAATCTTCCACCTTTTTGTTGAAAGTTCCTGCAGTTCTGCAACTGGTGCCATTATGTGTTTATTTTTGTCTGGCTCATCCTCTGGTGACACGCGGTTTGATATTTCTTCTTCAATTTGCAACCGTGAAGGCAGTAGATGCATTCTTGGAGGAGTTGGTTGTGAGGAGGGAACTTGCCGACAACTTCTGCTTCTATCAGCCTCATTATGATTCATTAAAGGGGGCATGGGAGTGGGCAAGGAAGACATTGATGGATCATGCCTCTGACAAGCGAGAACATATCTACACGTGAGTGGCAAACACTTGTTTCTGTTGTTCTCTGCATGTTTTCTGACCTCAGATTCCTGACTGAGTTTAGGTAAAATTATTGTTCGTTTTGTAGAAGGGAAGAGTTGGAGAAAGCTCTAACAGCTGATCCAGTAAGTTGATATTATGAGTTTTGAGTAGCACATTGTATTTTGTGTGTTTTTCACTTCTCCGTTGGCAACCTTAGTCTCAGGCTCTCGTGACATCTTGAATATGGTCTTCTGCAGCTTTGGAATGCCTCTCAGCTTGAGATGGTATACCATGGGAAAATGCATGGCTTCATGAGGCAAGTATTCACCTCCTCCCCTCCCCTGGCGCTCTAATCACATGCATGATAAACTGAACATAGTCTAATTGTGGGGAAATAGAAAAATGCATCATGGATCTTGAATGAAGTACTTCTTGTTTAGTTGCGTTGTATTCGATACCTTGACTAATCTTGTTACATAGGTCACTTATTTGCTTGTGTGGTTCTCCATGGTGAATTTTCACTGTTATCAGAATGTACTGGGCCAAAAAGATTCTTGAGTGGACAAAAGGACCTGAAGAAGCACTTGAAACAGCTCTATATTTGAATGACAAGGTAAACTAGTGAACTAACGAAACGTGATTCGAAGGCATTTCGTTTTCTAAATGGCGATTGTATGCTTGTTCTGTCTGTTATGCCCACATTTCCTAACTGAATAAACTCTGAGTTGCAGTATGAAATAGATGGACGGGATCCCAATGGCTATGTGGGATGTATGTGGTCGATATGTGGTGTTCATGACCAGGTAAGCAATTATGATGGATTTATTTCGTGTTTAATTTGGTTATTGTTCCTGTTGGAGGAGATGATTTGACCTTTGATGCCGGAGCCAGCCTTTGATTAGTATTTAGCGTGTGGAGTGCTTTTGCTTGGCTAATATATAAGTTTGAGAATGTGGCTTATGCTGAATACACGATCATGGAGATGGCTCATGCCTCAGACGAGATTTTTTTCCTGCATAATTCCCACTTCAATTTTGGGGTTTGGTTGGATGGCAGGGTTGGCGAGAGAGACCAGTATTTGGGAAAATACGATACATGAACTATGCAGGGTGCAAGAGGAAATTTGACGTTGATGGATACATTGCTTATGTCAAGAAGCTGGTTGGCGAAGTGAAGAAAAGAAAAGCAGAAACCGATTTAGATAAGGAAGCCAAGCGACTCTGCTGCTAACATCAGTTATCTGGGGTTCTCATTCGATTTAGGAGGTCAGTAGTTCATCACAGGTTGTTTCTTAGGATGCCCTGATTGGAGAAAAAGAGACCAGAAGATCGCTTCGTTTTATGTTTGAGAACTTGGAGAGTAAATAGTGCAGAAGATGTTGCGGTCTGGATCTAATACAGGGAATAGAAATCAAGGCAGGACAATTCTAGATCATGCTTCAGCATTTTTGGATTACTCGCACTGGTTAGTAACCACCTTTCTCTGGGTAAAATGTTTGACCATATCATTCTTAGATTGAGAGGGAGTTGTGCGGCTGGTCTTATGATCACTATCTTCTCTACCTGTATCTGACATTTTCGAGCAAAACATAATGGTTCCATAAAGTTTAATCAAACACTAGAGCTTACCCTCGAATTTTTGACAACCATCAATGCCATGAACGAATGAAAGAATCATGACCAAAACGAATCGAGTATTTGTGAGGTCGCAACCAGCATCCTTTCCAATGAATGTCCACCCAAGCTTTGAGGACCTCTGTGCAAGAGTGCATGTTGAGTTTCGGAAATTTCTTCCTAGATGGATTACCAGACGTTCAGATAAAGAAAACGAAAATATGTGCAAATTGTGCCCAAGACAACCGTTTGATGTTTGTTTGTTTCTTCCTCAACCATGCGTTGGCGTCGTTCCCACTACCGTTTCGGGAGAAATAAGGCACCTAATGCAGGGTCATAGTCCACATAAGAATGGTGAAAAACACTTAAAAAAGAGCGTTCATATTTCAGCATAAACGAACTCGACATGTCCGACATGAAGAGAGCCCATCTTTCAGTCAAATTACAAACTGTATTGACCCGTCTGTCAAGTTCTCATCCTCTTGGTTGCTCTATTATACACATGAATCAGCTGGTTGGCTCCAGGTATAGGAAGGACAAAAGAACAAAACAAAAAAAGAGAACATGACACACAACCCTAAATCAAGAATCATTGTCGCAGGATCCTCATCAGGAATATTAGGTTTGAACAGGCGCTCCACTGTACCATGAGGCATTCTTGCAACAAAACATGTTAAAAAAATATGCTTGAAGTCAACTGCATGTGAAAGCAGACGCTTATCCAGCTTGTAGACCCCCATTTATATCTGGAGATCATCCAATGAAAGCTCATGTGCTGTCAACAGCTTCAGCTTCTGCAGATCGAATGAAACATGTAAGAGCATAAGCATTTTAAGGACTCTCTAGCGGTCATAACTGACAGAAATTGATCCCAAACCATGCAAGTATATATGTTACCGTGATAAACTGCGGAGGATCATCAAGACTGGATGAGCCTAAGACCACTTCCCTCCTAAGCTTAGTTGTAAGCTTATGGCAAACCCTAAGCTGAGAGAGGAAAAATTTCAAGAGTGGTGAACAAAGTGAGGGGAAGAGCGCAAGTGGAGAAATTAGTAAATTCTTTTACCTCTGATCTGGTAGCTCCGCCTACAATGAACACAAAAATACGGTTGCCTATTTTCTTGAAGTCACTAGATGCATGTTTTAGAACTGAATCACTGCAGGAAGGGATAAAATCATCAGAGGTCAATTAAACTCGATGTTTGCACGTATATAAATAACTCTCTCAAGCAGTAAGCCCATGAAATCACAGGTCTTCAGGGAATGAGGACAATGATTGCATATGCTTCAAAAGAAATCTCCAACAAACAACTACACTAATCAAGGTGAAGAGAAACATGGAAAATCTCATAATCTGAATTATGTGACCTGACAGGAGTCAGAAAACTAGACAAAGAAGCATATCTGACTGAGAAAAGGAACCAAAAGACAGGACATGAGACTTCTATCAGTAAATTATGGAGAAAAGCAAAAGTCAAAAATCACCTTGAATACCCGTCATCAGAATTGCGAGGTCGGGCCCATGTCGGTGTCCTTTTAGATCTCATCGAATGAGCAGCTGAAGTTGGATTAGATGATACAACCGGCGATGTCCCATGAAAGCTAGGACTAGGATCATTCATACATGGATAATCCTCCTTTGGTAGTTCCCCTTTGCAAAGCTTTTCAATAAGCTCCTGAAGGAAAAAAGGACCACACATTTCAAGGTAATTAATTACTGCGCCTGATTACCTTGACTACAACTACCAGTAGAGGCAGTTTCAAGCTTGCCCAAGTTTTCAACCCAGAAAAATAATAGAATAGGAAAGACAAGCTTGACAGAAAGAGAAAAACCCCATTTATGATCTGGAAAGCTTATGCGTAATCCTCAGTACTTGGTCTTATAATGAATTCCCATGTCAGCAAATTAACTTTTCGTAGTAAACTGATAGTTTAGTCATAAATGTCCCATTAGTAGACCCAATCATCACAGTTAAAGCAGTAAACCAAGCTCCATGGCCTAAGCGCCACGTAACAAAGACTCCTCTCCTTACCATAGAGCAAATGATGTATCAGCCTCATGTTGCGTTAATGAGATAGTTCTCATGGAACAAATCTCCCTCCCCTACCCTCCCCACTCCCTCTCCCTCATGTTGTGTTAACAAGATAGTTGTCATAGATCACATCTCTCCCTCCCTCCCTCTCCCTTTCCCTCTTCCTCTCTCCACAGATGCGTGAGCATCCAAATAAGATCATGAGGGAGCTTGTGTCCGTATTCAAAAAGAAGCACATGAGCACAACTGCCACATATATAAGATACATTTCAAACTTATGAATCACATGACAAACAAGAAAGTAGTAATTTTGTTCGGAAATCTGTACTTATTCTTCCTGGAAAATAATTAAAATATCCCCCCACTTCCAGTTTAAGAAATTACAATCAAGTCTTTTGTGATTCCTCTCCTCATGCAACTGAATGAAAACTGTTGGAGGAAACCATCTACTCAATTTGTGGCTTTCATACAACAATTTCCCTTAAGTATTTTTCATGTCCAGCAGTGACACTCAATCCAATCTTTTGTGCTCTATATTCTGAGATATACAAGCATCCTCCTGAATACACAGAACATCTTTCCTTCAAATTGCTGGGAAGTAAAAACAAGAGGCAAATCTGACAACAAAGAATCTTTTAACTCCTGAATACACACAACACTCATTCCTTTTTCTTTGGTGTCAATCTCTGTTCGATAGAATGGTAAAACCCACATGTACTACCGAAGGTGATAAATCAAATCGTGACTTATCCTAATCCCTCGGGAGTTGCACTAAAAAATAAGGTGAGTACATCCTTTTGGCAATGGCAATTTAACTCAGATTCCAGAGGTGACATGACATGGATTTGTCTCATTCAGACTTAACCAAAGTTCACCACTAAGTGTGGTTAATGCCTTTTCCAAAAACTCCATCTAATGTATTTCATTCATGGTCAAAGAGAATTATTACCTCTATCATGGGATAAAAGCGTGACAACTGCCATGTTTCTTCTTCACTGGTACGTTCTTTTCTGGCTCCACGTTTTTTCTATTTAAATAGAGGTAGTCAAGAAGAGGCATTTGCAGACAAAATTGCTATTTATAAGGGGATCATATCATACAACACATACCTTATGCATATCAAACTTAAGAGTAAAGGAACTCATACTGCTTTTCTTGGTTTCTGTTGTTCCCCCCAGCAATCTCATGTTATTTACTGCATTCATATCATCCATGGGTAATTTTGCGAGCTGATGGAGGGAAGAAAAAAATGAGTTATATAATTTCTGTATTAACTGATTTAAGATGGCTAATCAACTGGGATAGTAAGGGTGCGAATGTATATAGGTATATAAGACTCATATCTTCTATCAGTTCATGGACCACCAGAGAGAGATGATAAAATTGTGAAGAGACTTTATGAAATTGGGAAAAGAATTTAAGAACTACCTTCATCAAATTATGACCCTTCTCACCCTCAAATTTCTCTGGATAGATAGCTGCAAGAATCATTAATAACCGTAACTTATTTTCACGAGTTGCATCCTGCAGGAAAGTATGGTTTGGTTACATATCATCCTGATTATAATTATGTGGCATGCTTCAGGAGGGCATCAAGCAGATTATGCAACATATGCATTACCTCCTTTGTAGTCAAAAACTTAATTACTTCTTTCATTCCAGCATCTCCAAAAACAAGGTCCTGCTCCAGCTGCCCCAGTTCTCGAAGTCCCATCTCTCTAATAATCCTGTTGATTTTCCCTGCAATCTGTATAGGCATAATTTACTTGTATATATCATCAGAATAAAAAGTTTCACATAAATGATAAATCTATATAAATCACACATCAAACAGAGGGGGATGAGAATCTTTCAGGAAAAATTAAATGTATGGATCTAAAACTACTGTAGTATCTGCATTAGTGATCTGCAAGATAATATAAGAATAGACGGAAGCTTCAATCAGTTCAATATTCGTCCGAGCAATTAAAAAATGCAGAGCATGAATTAGGAATTTTTAAGCAACACCAACATATCAAACTAAGACATCATCGCCAATTTGTATCAGCAATGACAAGCAGACAAGCAAGACATAAAAAAAGGTGCCAGGACCTGAGAATGAGGCAAAGCAGACACAGGAGATATATTGCAGATCCCATTACCAACAAAGCTCCAAATTCAAATTGGAAGTGGCAACTAAAAGCTGTACATTTTAGTCTAAGGTCCAGACTGCAGATACTACCAACATCAACAAAATCCATACATGTCGAATGAAGTCCCTTGAGTGATACCTAAGGACCAAACATTTCTTTCCCTCTTACTCAAGATAATCACTATACCTAAAACACAGGAGAATATCAGACCTCTTCGCCAAGCTGTGCAGCCAAAAGAATTCCTAGTTCATCAATATCTCACAAGTAGAAAATTTTCTAGAATAATAGTATTTTTATTTGTACAGAAACTAACCTCTACATGGAGAGAGAGTTTGTCTATTTGCTCACTATATTGTGGCAGCGCTTGAACCATTTTCTGCAAGTCCCGAGTGGAAAGTTCACTGCCGTCTCTATAACAATTAATAGTCAACATGTCAAGAGATGCATTAGTTTAACTCAAGTTAAGTAGAACTCGCTGTGAACTTTGAAAACAGGATACAGCACCAGAAAAAACCAGAAGTCATTATTTACTCACTACAAGGTGGGGAGACAGCCAAAAAATGAATTTGACCAGTGGAGAATTCTAAAAAATAAGTACCTACAGAACCTCCCACAGAGGATAGAAAAAGACGGTAGCAAGAAAAGAAAACAAAAAGGATGAGACAGCAATGAGTGGGTCAACAATCAGCATGATGATCAGAGGTTTATTGCAACATCCATATCTCAGCTTGTAAAGGACTGATATGTTTCATGAGAACAGTTTCCTGCTTAAAATCACTTTAACAGTCGTAAAAATATGGGAACCCTAAACAATCTCAGCAAAGTGCAGTGTATTGGAGGAAAATGACTAGGCATCAACAATAACATCAAATGTGTCCCAGGCTCATGGCAAACACCTCATGCATTCTATGCATAAAGAATGGTAAAAAAAAAGAAGACAAGAAGAATTAAGGAAAAGACGTATGGTAAAATAGCATAAAAACTCTGCTCTCTCAAACTTAGCTCCAATCAAGTGCACGTTGATTGCTTGACACATGACTAGTGAAAATCAAATTGCAACAGAAGATGACCCAACTTCCCATTAAAAAGAGAATTTACTATTTTACCAAGTTTTTTGACAGACCGTTCAACTAAGGACACAGGAGACACTGGCCATATATGAACAGATTTAAGCATAATAAACCAACACATCGACCAAAAACTTTTGGCAGTAAGTCAACAATTTCTCTGTAGCTTTGGCATCTTATAGAACAAGGTTTTCTAAAAAAACATTTTTATTCATGAAATGTTATAAAAGCCAAAGAAGTCCAACCAACCTTTGTTGAATTTGTGCAGCCTTGTTTTTGGATACAAAGTTGGTCATCTTCTCATGCAACCGTTCACTAGCCTGACAAAACAGTCAATGACCAAAGAGAATCCGATAAAGTTCTGAATGAAGCAAAACATTGGATGGTGGAACTTACATCTGCTATATGTGCATGGCGAAGCTCTAGCCAAACAGGATCATGATCCTCCAATATAACTTCTTTTTTCTCAGGTGCACCACCTGTTTTGCTTGGTACCTCGTGCACGTATTTATTTCCCTCCATATTCAACAAATCATGGCACATAGCATCGTACGTCCATTCATGTATAATAGGAGCAATCTGGAGCACAAAAAAGGCAATAATATCCTCATCATGACTAGTACAAATGAGGAAAATAATAAAGAAAGCAAATATAACCACACTTGAAAATATATTACGAGACCTGGTCTACGGATCTGTCAAGAATGAGCAACTCGCATGTTTCTGTCTGAGGAAAATTTGGAATGCTTTGCTTGTATTTTGCTAGGCAATTCCAGATCCCAGCAGCAAGTTTCGTTGGAATGAGATCACGGAAGGTTGTCATGGTGCTCGCATCAAGTGACTTGGCAGCACGGTAGCGTACAAAAGGAAATTCCTGAAAGCTTAAGGGCACATACTTTTAAAATATGAAATACAGCATAACTAAAATTTGGAAAAGTACATGTGTATACCCTCAATGAAGCAAAAACTGTAGCGATGCGACTAGCCATGACATTCAGACACGCGTCACCTCGGCGAGTATTCTCATCATCCCCAAAAAGGTCCTCCAGAGCCCGTTCACTGTCGGTAACGAAACACTGCAAAGGAAATGGTATTGAGGAATTCTCAGACATTAAGACTCTCACCTTTATCAACATGCCACGTCATGCAAGTCAAAGGCCGTTCAAAGCAAATTCTGCAGTACATAATGTCCAACACACTGCCCAGATATAACATGTGAAACAGAGCTTTTACACCATATGAAAGCCATAAAAGATAACTCATCTGGATTATAATCGTACTGACACATTATACAGCCATAGCTCAATATAATGCATTGCATGGGTCGTATGGACTAAGAAATCAATTTGTAGAGTACAAAGAAAAAGGATCATCGCGTGGAAACTTAATTGCTGTTTTGTGCTAAACCCAGTATGTGCGCAAATGACAAGGCTAGTCAGATTGATCGGATACCTGGCTGTCTATTGCAAAATACTCCAAATTCATCTGCAGATCCCATAAGAATGAATTAGCAATTGAAACTCGTTTTCATTTTCCAGAAAATTAACATGTCTATAGCAGATAATCTTTTAACCAATGGAATATGACCTCTCTCAGGGCACCTATGCGTGGTAGGACAGTTGAATCCCGCTTGACTTGAGCGACTAATTCTCTTGATATCGGAGAGCTGAAGAAAACAAATGCCCTTGACACAAAGTGGGGGAAAAATCAGTAACAAGAAGAAAAAATGCAGAATTTTCATGGAACAACAGCAAACAGAAAGAAATAAAGAGATGTATACTGACATACTTCTTGTATAAAGATGATCTTCCAGACATATCGGACAGAAACATTATAACACTGTAAAATAAGAGATAAAGGGTAAGAAAGATCAAGGAAAACCCATCCCCACATCCATAAATTAATCAAAGAGTGCAGAGTGATTGGAGAACTGTAATGATGACGAGATATCTAAACAGATGTCAAGCATGCCATGAATAAAGAAACATGCATCAAACCAGAAATGCAATACTTTTCTTTAGATGGCTGGATGAAGTATATAGCATCCATGGAAGGTAATGGCTGCCTTCGCCTGTATATGTCTTCAACCACTGGCCACAGAAAAAGAAGTTCGTCATTTCCCCAAAACAAAGAAAAAGAACTAATTCCCACACCAATGCAACAATAGAGTGAAAACCATAATTGCTTGAGAATATACTTCTGGACAGCTATACCGTCAGTTATTCTGATTAGCTTGCACTCAAAAGTGGCTGAGCAAACAGCAGCACCAAGCATAAACAGCAAGCAGCAGATTAAGCATTTGGTCAAGACGCCGTACATCAAAGGTGAAAATAAATTCGCAATCACTTCCGAGGGAGAAATGAAAGAAAGTCAAATATATGCGGGTGCTAAATCCTACAGGAGGAAGTTATGGTCTCCAAATTTAAATTACTAAAGTTAGGGAAGTGAACCAGCTATATACAAAGCCATTGCATGTGGAAAAAAAAAAGTGTTGAGCTTACAATAAGTGGCATACTTATCTAGAATCAGCATACCGTACAAGGATTTCCGTTGATTGCACATGACTGACAATAAATGCACGTGTCTAGAAAACGTGAGCATTTAATTTGTTTGGTTATACCACATTAACATGAAATATAATAAATCTTATAGCTGAATTGATCGATTCAAGTTAAAGGACATCTATTATGTTTTCATGATTGCTCTCTCTCTCTCTCTCTCTCTCTCTCTGCTTCAATTTTAGGCAAGTAGGGTTACTTTTCAAATTTTACTGGGGCAGCTAGATATCACATTACATGGAAGTGGAACCCATCTGATATGATACAAGGTGTTATAACCGCATTTCTCCACCATGGCCATGCAATTCAAGGTGCTACAACAGGAAGAACATTTTTTTGAAAGATTATATTATTAAGCTGAAAAGAGATGGAGTGCGAGTACAGGAAATCTATACTATTAAGAATTAGAAAAAAAAAAAAAAATGCATCGGGGAGGATGTCTGTATTATCAAACACAAATACTGGACTCTTGCATTAAGCTAAGACCGTGCATTGAATGAAATTAACAACAATAAAAGTCAAGCTAAATTAAACTTTCAAAACCAAATAGATTATCCAATTAATTCTTACATGAGACTCCTTCCTCAGTGATGTCAGCCATCTTACAAGAGCAAGACATTATCTTAACCGTAAGTTTGTCCATGATGAGTACCTACATGCAGAAAATTAAGCTTAGAAACAACAGTTTACAAATATACTCGCCCCAAAAAGGTCCATAAAAGTAACATGACATTCACTTAAACAAAATATCAATATACAATATCTTACAAATTAATTTCAGCAAGGTTCAAGACATAAATGAAATGAAGCTTTGCTTATACCTCAACTATATTTCATACTACTTCACTGTTTTTCAAACGCAAAAATCAGAAACTATACAACAGCTTGAAAAAGTATTGGCAAGATAGAATCTGTATAAAAAACCAAGGTGCAAACAAAAGGATACGGTGAAATTACTTGGCAAGAACACATGAAGATGACTGTTTAGGACTATTGTAAACTAAACTGGATAATGAGACTAAATATTATCAATGGTTGTACTACAACTTCTTGTTGAGATGGTGGACATGAGAAAGTACGAAGGTATAAACAGCGGCATCCCTGTATTACAGTCCACCAACAATAAGGAAGCAGCAAAGGCCTTGAAGAAAGAGGTGCAGCTTGGTAGGGAGCTGCCTGAAAAATTGTCTTCCATAGTACACATATTGGATGACAATGACCAGATCACAAACCAAATGGAACATATTGAGGACTTAAATAGATAAAATCTGTGGATAATTCTTTACTTTCATGTGACAGGCAAAAAACAGGGCCAATTAACATAAGTCCAGGACATGTTGACTGCCAAAAGAATTCATATTTGATAGATAAGAAGAGGCCAAAAAATGCATGTACCTTCCACTTCGATTTAGAGTCGCCAGTTTTAGTTGACCGTAGCATTTCATACAACAACCCTGATTACATGTCCAATTAAGACAACAATAGAAAAATTAGAGGTCAATCATCTGCAAAATGAAAGCATGGTATGTCCAGCTCAGGTTTTTTATGACATTAACCATTGTATGGCAAAGAAGAAAGGCTGAACTAAGTTTAAGACTTGTCAAAAATGATAACTATAGAACTAGGCAACATCAAAACTTAATAAATAAATTCAAGTGAAAATCCCTTAACCTGAACCAGAAATAATGAAATTTCACAATGAAATCACAGCAGCCAATTTCTAATCTATAGACCCAATGCAACAGATATAGCAGCTAGTCCATTGCACAAATGCATGTTCCTTCTGGCACACACCAAGGAAAACTACCAAAAAAAAAGAAAAAAGAAAAACTGATGATGGTGATTAAATCTTCAACTAAGAGGGATACTGCAGCTTATATCTAAGGAACTGCTACACCTCCGGAACCCACAATCAGAACCTTCCATCTTGGATGGCCAAAATAGGCAATCTGATCAACCAACCATGCACTCATGCAATTTAATAACATCTCCATTGACCTAATGGTACTAACATATTCTTAAATAATTAGTATACATTTATGTCTAAACTAGGCTTTCCCAAACATAGAAAACAACTTGGCTGGTAATGGGTTTAGTTTGTTTGATAAACTAGAGTCCACATGTAAATATAAAGATCTGCTACCTTCCCATATCACATAGCGAATGGCATCAAAATAATACTTCCAAGCTAACTGTGACCCAAACTAGGGAATCAACTAATCCTAGCCCATTCATCATGCTTTCTAACCAATTGGCCTACCACATTCCGATTCCCATGCCATGACCTGTATCTAAACTTGGTTTAGATAACTCCTATTTATGTGCTGTTCCTATTTGTCCCCAGACAGGCAAAAGAAGTTCAGCTCACGATCAATGGGCAAGCAACAATCGCATCCTCGGAAAACGACAGATAACAGATCAATATGACCAACCGACAGAAGCCACCACTCATGTGATGCTTTGGTTCTACCCAATTGCACACACAAGCCCCAGTCGAGCAGAAACATGACGCACAAATCAGGCTCTAAAAGACTAGCAGCAACTCGAGCACAACTCGATACTGCACGAACCGATTAACGATCGAAATGAAAACTCTGTTCGACGAAATGCCTGCAGTTTCAGCGCACCAAAGGCAAGTGGCGACTCAAGCACTGTCTCATACTCAACACACTGATTAACGATTGAGAACAAAAGGTCCCGTTCAACAAATATGCCCGCATTTCACTTTGCGAAAACCAAGTACGCGATTCCGCTTGACATCGACAAGGCCCCTCCGCTCACCACACCCCCAATCCCACAGCGACATCCCTACCAAAAATAGCAAGACGCCACCCGCTCAAATCACCAGCCCCCAAAAACCAACGCCTCCGCGAACACAAACTCAGCCGCGGCACGAAGCACGACACGCCCGGACGGGGGACGATTAGCTCCGCGAACTCGCGAGCGAGGCGAGAGGAGAGAGAATCGAGGACTCACGATCGCGCGTGATTTGCCGGATGCTCTTGTGATCGCCGCCGTAGGAGGAGGAGTCGGAATCGGAGTACGACATGGCCGGCGACGGAGCCGGACGAGCAGGGAGACCTCCCGCGCGTGTTCGCTCCTCAGCTGCACCGCTCGCCGCGGCGATTCGATCGATCGAGAGGAGCCCCGGGGAATCGAGCGCAGATCGTGCAGCAGTGATCGCAGTCGACGAAGGAGCGAACACGGTAGAGAGAGAGAAAGAGAGAGAGAGAGAGAGATTGATTTCCTGTTTACTTTTATGAGAAGGAAAGCGAGGGGGAGGATTGGAGTTTTCTGAATAAAAAGTATTCTATTTGCAGACGGAATCATTTTCTCTTTTGGGACGGTAAAAATGAAAATGGAAGCGTTTTAGATAAATAAACTTTCTGTCTAAAGAAAACTGGAAAGATGGACTCGAGAGGATAGGAATATTTATGTGGATAACCTTGTAAAAAAAAAGTTATTATGATAAAAAAAAAAAAAAAAGCTAACGGTTGATTATTTTGTAAAACGAAAGTTCGTTTCCGCAAAAACTAAATGCAACCGGTAATTCGAATTCAAAAAAATGAAAAAAAAAAAAAGGCAATGATTTTGGGATAACACTGGTTTAAATCTTTAAGAATCCGTTAGCAAAAAATATAGAAAGTGATCTTTCGGGGGATGACGTGTTGACGGAGCCCAAGCGTCGAGCAGGGGCAAAGCGGCATTTCATGGGAGTCGTCCGCGGGCCAGCGACGAGGTGACGGAATTGACGGGACCGCACACGACTCGGAGCGTGATGCGTTGTTTCCGATTATACCCCTCCCGTTATTTTTCTATTTTCCGGAGATTTCGACACAGGAAAAATAGTACTTTTTTTATAAAAAAAAATTGGTGACAGTTTGATGTTGGGCATAACAGTCGACAGCTAAGGAAGTTGGGAGACGCCGTTGAACGGTCCGCTCTTCGATGTTTCCATAAAATCTAAACTAGACGAGACAACAATTGACCACGGAATCCACACGCATTTGAAGTTTCAAAGCAAACCCACCAAAAAGGACCGAGTTCTCGTTGGGACGAAATCCAGGACTCGTTCCAGGAGGCATTTCGAGACTTTCAAAGAAAAATTGGCACTTTTTTCCTAGGATTTTCCGGCACAAGCTCGATTACACGAATTCATGTATGTTCTCTGAGATGAGCGGATACAACTCCATGCTTAAGTTCGACTTGACTCAATTCGACCCAACTCAACCATTGAATGCCATGATTAAGCATCGGTCCATGACTGGATTACCAGGCCACTCTAGCGCAATTCGAGTTGATGAATAAAATTAGGAGGATGGAGCTAAGAAGACCTTTCGGAGTGGATCAGAGATCCTGATTAGAGAACCCAAGTCCACAAAGCATGGGACGAGGGACCCTCGGACAGCCCAATGAAAGCACGCGACCGCAGGCCTAAGAAGAGGGAGAAAATCTTGAAAATGCGGGATGGATGGAGAGCATTTTGGATTATGTCATTTGGTTCAAAGATTTGCAAGGGACTTTGAGTCCAATGCAAATCTTTGAAAGCCCAAAGCTACTTGGAGAAAATGCAAAGATCAAGTTTGGTAAATTTTCTTTGAAAAGCAACTTTGAGAAAAATGTTGTTTGATAGAAAACACATTTGCAAAGCTCATTTGGTGATTAATCTAAATATTTTAATTTTAACTTGTTTAAAATTAAAAAAAAAAATAATGCTTTGAGGAAAGAAATGCATAATTATATCAAATGCTACATCATCATTTGAAGCCTTTAGAAAATTTTCTCAGAAATGGCCATTAAACCATAAAAGTTCAATTTGTACCTACTTTTTGACAACGTTCTCATGAAACATTCACTCTAACGACTCGATTCGTGATAATCATTGTCCAGTTTTAGCCCAAAATACCTTTTTCCGACGTATCATCTTTAGGAACATGTTCAAGAACCTTGATGGAAGCTCATAGTTTCCAAAAGAAAATGACGAGTATGAACGGCGAATACTCCCCGGTTGAGTGACAGCCTCTTCAACATCCAATGCCTCTTCAACAACCAAGAATGATTACTTCCAAGTACATATGAACACATCAAGAATTGGCATGGTCTCGCATCTGCGCGGCACATGAATCATGACATCAACAGAAAAATTCAATGAAAAAGAAACGGACAACGGATTGGACTTGATTCTCGTTCCTACAAAATTTCAAGGGCTACAAACTCAATCAGGGACTATTCTATAGATCATGTTTAGTCCTAGACCACGAAGCAAATGGAAAATGGTGATGCCCCTTCAAGTTTTCAACTCTCCTGCTCTTCAGTGGCTCCAGCAGTGGCTCCAGCATCAGCTTGCGCAGCAGCCGCCGCCATCAATTCGTCGAACTTCTCTGACTTCGCCAGCAATATCTCTATATGACCTGAACACATCAGCATGAAGAGGAGTCCAAGATCCCGAGACCAAAGCCAAAAAAAGTCTTACTTGAACCGTGAATAATCAACTTCCTTCTTCCCCGAACCCCACTTCCCCCCTTCTTTCTTCTTTGCTAATGAGGTAAATTCATGCAAAAAGGTATTCTTAACATCCAAGCTCAAACCTTTTGCTCCCATGTAAACAAAACGGTAATCGTCAGCAACTTATATCATCGACTCTTGGTACATTTCGGGATCCGTATGCATACGATAACAATCAAGATACGTTGAGCCAATCATCGTGAAAGAATACCGGTGTTATGTATGCTACATAGTCGGGATAGTCCCTGAGATGTACATTAATGATCAATGAAAATGTCAGAGAGAGGGAAAAAAAGAAATAGTCCAATAATCTTTCTGCAAGTGAACAATGCTTTGAGATCACTATTGAGGAACAACAAAAAAAAGAAGCAAAGCCCCTACATATGACATATATAAGAACACATAGTGCAATATGCAACAAATAATCCACCATGCAAAATGAACTAAAACGACAACCCGAGTTCATGTATGGTAATGCCTCAAGAGCTTAAGGAGGAGGGTCACTTCCTTTTAGGTAGAATTCTTTTGGTCCATTTATGAAGAGATACTTTGTGCCATGACCTTGTACATCATTCAGAACTTAACTTTGTATAACTCTTAATAAGTTTTATTCCGTCACTCCATACCTTCACTCAAACCTTCAAGTTTTAGTAGAGTACAATTCATGCAAAGATACACTCATTAGTCCTAATTAACAATTTCAATGACAAACTAAACAAGTAACGGAGGACCCTGAACTAGCCTTTTGGTGCCTCCAATCGACTATCTTTCATCCAACGGCCATTGATGCGTTAAATCGCGGGTAACACTTACTTTCACAAAATGCCAATCCTTCAAATAAAGCACATGCGGTCTGTCACCGTTGGGGAATGTCACTATCCTCCGGCTCGCACCCCATAAGCCACCGCTCCGTAAACTCGAGACCGACATCTCTTCTCTCTTAAATCCGTAAATTCTCTCGTCCCACAATCAGCTACCTTTCATGAAACAATGACCCAATTAAATAAAACAAAATAGCAGGGGGGCGACCTCCAAGCATGCATCTCATCTCCAACATACCAAATTTTCATAACGGGACCCTCTCAAAATGATCAAGAAAGAAACTTTAAGCACGAAATCACAATTGCGGTTCTCGAAATGGGTTCGTCGCCCACACCACCTCAAATCTGAAATTGCATATGGGTCTTTCGCATACCGCAAATTCGACAATTGGGTCAATGACCCGAGAACCAACGGCCAGAAGGGAAAACCCAAGGGACCCAATAGTCGAAGCCGATACCTGAACTTTGGATTTGCCGAAATGGATGGCGAAGAACGGGAGATTGGGGTGGCCGTCGCGGGTGACCCAGTCCTTGCAAGCTCTCCATTCGTCCATGAGGCCCGTGAGCACCACCGGCTGGTTCTTGCGCAAGTATCGCTCCACGAACTGCTGATATGTCAGTTCTCTGCCGTTCAACCGCTCGAGCGAGAACTGGTTATCACGAGGGAGAGAGCGACGGAAGGGTCAGAGGCGATGGAAGGGAGGAGTGCGGATGAGCCAGGGTTTTTTTGTTTTTAAAATGGACAAAAGTGGGTTTTCAAGAAATTTTTGAGGGTAAAATAGACAACTTAATATTTTCATTAAGTGAGGCCTTCAGCATTCCCAAGGGCCGGCTTTCATTTGAAAGCTCCTTGAGAATTGGTTGCCAAACGCCCGAATTTGGACCGAAGGGGCTTTGGAGCTCAAATGGGCTTTCTAAATGCCCATCCAAACGCACCCTATGTCATCAGAGCATATCGGATAAAGCAGCTTCGAAGCAACAAGAGCTAGGAGAATTTCAAGCTCAATTGCTAGATGATCCTTCTGAGGACACCGCGGTAGCTGAGAAGCATTCGTGCAAGCAGGTTAGCCTTCTCGAATCTGGCTGAGGAGGCTTTTCCTATGCAGGTATCCAGAGTTACTTGGCTTATTTGGCTTCTTCTTCCACCAGATGGTCAAGACTCTTACAAACCAGAGATGGTAGGGTTTCGAAGGAACATGAAGACGCCGTTACTGAGGCAGTTGATTTCTAGAAAACCCTGCTTGGTGTTCCCCACAATCGATGCGCAGGAGTGTCTGTCAATGAGCTGCAAGAACTCATTGACTATCGGATTTCTAACGATATGAAGTTGTTGCTTGGAGACCCGATTACTGAAGCTGAGTTTGAAGTTGCTCCCTCCTTGGGTAATTAGTGAGGACGAGAGTCCCGGCCAGATGGTTACACCTCCCATTTTTGCCGAAAAAGCTCGGTTTGCAATCGGGAATGGTATAGTTGCTGCCGTACAGAGTTTCTTGAGGGACTGTGGGTTGCAAAGTTTCCTAATTCAGGTCGTGATGGGAATAGTAGCTCTATGTCTTCAAAGATACACACAGCGGTGCTGTACAGATTGCATGAAGTTGCCTGTAGGAGCTTGAACCTTAGCTCGTAAAAAAGTCCAATACACTATGATTTAAAGTGGGCAATAAACTGTGCTTATGTCGAGCTATTCAAAATGACCAAACTTATAATCTTGGGACCGAAATCAGTGCTCGATCCAACTTGGCTAATTGTTAGGTGTTTCACGAGGAAGTCTAAATACCTTTCGAATGGACAAACTAATCTGATCGACAAAAGATTGAAGGGTCATTTTTTGATTCTTGGATAGGAATGTCAAAAGCAAGAAATTTAAAAGTACAACTAGTGAGAATAATCATTCTCAATAATGCAAATTGTTTGAAAAAGTGAAATACATTGAAAGTAAAGATGAACACGTGTTCTTTGATTGATTGAGTGGTTCTTCACAAAGATTACAACTTAGGTATTTATACCTACAACCGGTTGTTACATATGAGGTCGCTAAGAAATTAGACATGACCTATGTGGCTCCTAGTACTTAGTAGAAGTTAACTACGAATTGTTACAACATCCTCGACTCCATTACTCAACAATTATGTCTTAGGCTTCTCCCTATCGGCCGACCTGGTATATTTCATTCGTAGGCTCATCACTTCAGCACTCCGTCCTTTTTTGGTTGACATCTCCGTAGATCAAAATATGGTCTTTTTTTAGACCAACTATTCATCGACTAATCACTCCCAGCACTTTGTGATCCTTTGCTCCTGCTATCTTAGTAGGCTTTTGTCGATCAAGGCGTCAACCAAACATTTGAGCATTTTCTGGTGTTACCGTAGCCTCTTTATTGAAGAATTGAATGGTTTAATACCCATGTACAATCGATATCCTCAAGTTAGGTAGAGACGTGCATCTAATAATGATATCTATTCATCTTACGTGTCTCTCGACGGGTACTCTGCATGTGTTCTCCCACATCCTCTTTAAAAGCCATCATGTCACACTATACGAAAACCTAATTCTTCAGACGGTGCTAGTGAACATAAGGTCCCACCTTTTCATCTTCTTTCTTCGTGAACTAGATTATCGACAACCTTTTGCTCGTAAACTCTTCTTCCCATGGCAACAATTACGAGGGCTTTGATCTTTACTATTAGCCATCTTGAGATATACATTGGTCGTTTTGATAATCAAGGGATTCGAACATAAGAGCAAGCTTTCACTTCAGTTTCTGGACTAATGTGAGGATGATGACATTGATCCGGTTATTCTTGGCCCTTACTTTATATAATTTTTCTTCCTCCATCTTTTGATCAATGTTGTCATTGTCATCATGAAGAAATTCTCCCTACTCATCGTGATGTATTGTCGAGCAAGTCCAGTCAAGAATTTAGTTTATGACAGTTGAGAATAAAGAATCAAAAATAAATGGTCAGTTTATGACAGTTAAGAACAAAGAATGAAGAGAAATTATATTTTGTTCATTAACTAATGACTGTTCCAGTATTTCATGTGAAATTCTTCCAATGGTTTTCAAGGATAAGACCTCGCATGTTACTCATTTGGAAAAAAGCCTGAATTGACTTGACTCTAGAATTCTCTTCCTCTAACCTAAATTTAGAATTAGGTTTAATAGGTCCTCTTTGTTCCTTCCGACCTCCCTCACCAATTACTTTTTCCTTCATTTAGGGCCTCTATCTAGTACTCTCCTCGACATCTTTGCCATTACTGGACGCTCTTCTTATGGCACTGAAGCTCAAGTGATTGAGGTAGCTCGTATATAGAAAAGAGATCAAAGAAGGGGAGAGGAATACCAAATGATCAACGTGGTTCAAACAACTAAAAGAATGATCCCTCAAAAGTTTACCTTTATGTGATAAATCCTCAATTCATATCGTTGTCTTTGGGGAGGATGCATCATCCTTTAATAGACAGTAATATAATGGGTTACAGTCATCAATTTTTTAGCTACAGTTATCATACGACCCTCCAGATCTCCTATTATATAGGAATAGAACGATTTCCCCCCAAGCTAGAGCAAAGACGTCCTTGGAGGTCAGCAGCTTGGATTCCATATTTTGGAAAACACCTTTAAAGAGAGCCTTGGTGAATACTTTTGCAAGTTGCACATCACTACGGGCATAGGGATTTTCAATTGTCTTGTATTGAACCTTCGCATGAACAACGTGAAAATGACTTCTATATATTTAGTTTGTTCATGGAAAAATGGATTTGAAGCAATATGGATTGTGGCTTAATTAGCACAAGATAACTTCATAAGACACATAGAGGATCGAAACTCCAATTCTTGTACAAGCAATTGAAACCAATGTAGAAAATTATTCTAATAAACAACTAATCAATCAAGAAAAACGGATCTATATATGATTGTAAAATACCGATATCAATAAACACAGCGGAATTAAAGCGTACCTATTTGAGCCATTGCTTCACTTGAATAAAAGTAGATCACTCTGATGATCAGGGATCTATTGGAATGCTAGATCTTCCTCTCTATGACCTATTTCAATATAGTAGCTTTCAATTGAATTAAAGCAACTGACAAGTATAACATATTTTTTTATAGGCTAGAGAGGGGACCTAGCAAACTTTTATCTATAGAGTGTCAACTGGCCCTTCCCATTATGGGCTTCAGTTAAACACAATTGCCTACATTTTGCTGCTCAACTAAGCCCGTTATCAATAGATGCCAATACCCAATTTAATCAGATCACTATAGGGTTCAACAAATATTGAAATATCCATTAACTCGATTATTTAAAATAGAAAATCAATTAATTAATGCAAGTCCATATTATAGGAAATTTTCAACAACCAAGCCATCACTTGTAGTTGAGGCCATGGCTCCATATTTGGCCTCTACACTAGACCTTGCTAAAACAGTATGTTTTTTACTTTTCCAAGTGACTAATTTGCCTGCTACAAAGGTGCGGAAGACCGTAGTTGATTTTTTTGTCCGCAAGGCTCCCAGCCCAATCCGCATCAGTTCACCCTACAATATCATTATGGCCATGTTTCTTCATCAAAATACCCTCATTTGGACTAGATTTTGGGTACTAAAGTATGCGATTCACAACTGCCTTATGCCCCTTTTAGTAGGCGCATGCATGAATTGGCTTACATAACTAATGGTGTAAGCAATATCTAAACAAGTGATGTTTGCCCAGGCAACCTCTAAAATTGACCACTATTGGGCAATGGAATGACGTTGTCAACAAACTTGCTAATATAATTCATGGGAGACTCTGCAGGAGCAGCCTCAAGTTTCCTAGGCTACGCATGATAAAGTTCCCCAACTCAAGAATTTCTATTTTTTTTCTTCCCCGAACAAAAAAAGAATAGAAACCTATTTGATAACGGCAAGTTGGTTTTTTGTTCCCAGGAACAAAAAGTTAGCCCATGAATGGTTTTGGAATAAAAATGAGATGTAAAAAAAAGTTGCTTCTTGTTCCCGGAAATAAGTTTAAAAAATAAGTGAATTTTTTTTCTTTTATTCATCTCTTGCTGTCACCGGCCGACCGTCGCCCCCCCGCCGCTGGCCACCCTTCGTCCGTCTGCCGTCGCTACCGGTCACCGCTGGTCGCTTGTCGCCGCCAGTCGCCGCTGGTCAACACTGCTATTGGTAGGCCGCCGATCGCCGCCTGTAGCCGCACGTCGCCACTGGCGGTCGCCAACTGTCGCCGCCGATCACCGCTGCACGGTCCATCGGCCGCCACCTCCGGCGGCCGGTGGGCGACGGTGGCCGATGGTCGGCGGTGGGCGCGATCGGCGGTCGGCCGGGCAGCAACATGCGGCGGTGGGCGGGCGCGCGGCGTCCGGCGGCGATCGGCCAGCAAAAATAAAAAACAAATAAATATAAAAAAACTGTTTTTTTACCAAACGCATTTCTATTCTTTTTTTCTATTTCTAGAGTAAAAATTTTGTGTAGTTATCAAATGGATTTTTACACAGAAATTGTTTCCCGTAATAGAAATAGAAAAGAAGCATTTCTAAAAAAAAAAAAAAAAAAAATACTCCCCATCTAAGAAGCGTTGTAATGCGCAGCCCTAGTCTCTTGAAACAAGTCAAGAGTATTTTTACATTGACAAATAAATAATCATTTACTAGAGTAAGCCACCTCTATATCAAGAAAAAAGCGCAAGTGTCCCAAATCCTAATGTCAAACTTCACATTCTAGCAATACTTTGAGATTGTCGATTTCATGAAGATTATTACCAATAATAACTATATCATCTACGTAGATAAGGACAACCACCGTTGCTTTGGCATTCCGCTTCACAAACAAGGAGGAATCAAAATCAAACTTTTTTAAACCCACACTTTCAAGAGCAAAGCTTTATTTTTCATACCAAGCACGTGGTGACTGTTTGAGTCTACAGATTTTTTGAAGGACCTCAAGAGAAATGTTCATACATAATTTCTTCTTCTAGTTCACCTTATAAGAACGTGTTAAAAGTGGCCAATTGCAATTTACTGCTATGGACATCAGTATTCTTATTGTGCGCATTTTTTCTATGGAAGCAAACGTTTCTTGAGAAATTGAGAAAATTTATCTACTCTTCTAACAGTTAGGCCATAATTGAGAAATTCTGGAAGGTAGTCTCGATCTTCGTTGATCTTCCTCTTAAATTTTCAAATGAGGGAAAATTCTCTACTAGCTTTTCACCATCCCCAATGTGCTCTACAATTTGGGTTGGCTTAGGAAATTCCTATCCGAGCCATATATTCAATTGAATTTCCTTCTGGTCAACAAACTAGCAGAGAGATGAAATTGATTTACTGTGTCGTTCATCAGAAAATGACGAAGAAATAGGAAGCAATTTAAAGTAAGTGCCAAGAATAACATGATCGATGTCATTCTCGGATACATCCATGAATTGAAGAGAAAGCTTACCCTTCCGTTTGAATCTCCTGATATTATCGAGACGAGCAATGTATAGCTCAGAACGTCTAAAATTAAAGATCGAAGCTCCAGTGATTTATTCCATGAAAAGAAGGGTTTGAAAGCAAAAGGTCGAAGATGATGTAGTTCACGAAGAAAGAAGATGAAAAAGGTGAGACTTTTGACTCAGTAGCACGTTATGAAAATAAAGGTCTTCTAATAATGTGACCTGATGCTTTTAAAGAGGACGTGGGAGTAAACATGCAGAGTAACCCTTAAGAGAAGACGTGAGATTAAAAAATACAATCATTAAATGCACATCTCTACCTATCTCGAGGACAACGATTGTGCATAGGTTTAATATCAAAAACTGCCCAAGTGTTTGATCAACGGTTTTTTTTTTTTTTTTTTTTTTTTTGTCAATCATACTCTATACCTATTCTACACTCACTCCCAGACGTTTGCCCTACCTCTTGCAGGGCGTGGGAGTCGAAATCCATTCCTCAAATTTGCGCGTCCCCACCCCATCCCTCCCTGAGAATGTGGTGGTTTGATCGACACAAGGCCTACTAAGATAGCAGGAGCAAAGGATCACCGAGTGTTGGGAGCAATTAGCCAACGTACAATTGGCTGACAAAAAGACCTGATTTTGATCGACGAAGATGTCAACCAAAAAGGTCTAACTGTTAGAACGAAGAGTTGATGAATGAAGTATACCAACTCAATCGATGGAAAGGAGCATAGGATGTAACTATCAATTAGTAGAGTTGAGAATCTCTGACGTTGTAACCATGTGTAAATAAGTGCTATCAAATAGTACGGGGGGGTCATGTTTAATTTCTTAATAAGCATTTAAGTATTTGTTGATTTTTATTTTTTTTGGTCGGAGTATTTGTTGATTGAGGGTATAATATTCAAGTTGTAATCTTCATAAAGAATTGTTCGATCAATCAAATAACACATGTTGTTCATCTTTATTTTTAGGCTCCGTTTGTTTTACGAAAAATGAATGATTATGAAAATATCTTATTAAAAATAATCGTTGGAAATAATTGGTTGACGAATTTTTATTTATTTATCGATGACAATTTATATATAAACATTTTTGTAGAAGATGGAAATATTTTTTCTTCTTTCATTTTTTTAAGCAACACAATGATCATTTTTAGGAAAATGTGTTCCAAATTATTTATTTTTCACGAAATGGAGCCTTAATGTATCTTACTTTCCCAATACAATTTATATAGTTGACAACGACTGTTCTCAATATTAGTATTTTTAGGCTCCATTTAACCATCCGGATTTCTAACTAGGTGGAATTGGAAAAGATAGGATATGAAATTAAAGGATTTTGTCATATCCTATTTATTATTTGGTGATTGCAGTAACCAATAATAAAATCGGATATATTCATATTATATTATGTATATTGTTTGGCATAAACGGCATATTAGTATAAATGAACAAAATATCTTACAAACAAAGATGATAAAAAGTTCTCATGGCAATCTTGCCTACTTAAATTTTAGGGATATGTGCATTAGAAGTCCTAAAACTTATCATGAAAATGTAATTAAGTCCTAAAACTTTCAAAAAGTGCAATTAAGTCCTAAAACTTATCATGAAAGTTCAATCAAGTCCTAAAACTTTCAAAAAGTTCAATCAAGTTCTAAAACTTGTCTTGAAAGTGCAACCGAGTCCTAAGATTTTCAAAAAGTGCATTCCATGGAAGGACTTTGATTAAACGATTTTGATAAGTTTTAGGACTTGATTGCACTTTTTGAAAGTTTTAGGACTTAGTTGCACTTTGTGATAAGTTTTAGAACTTAATTGCACTTTTTTGAAAGTTTTAGGACTTAATTGCATTTTCATGACAAATTTTAGGACTTCCAATGCATTTATCCCTAAATTTTATTTGCTTTTTTTTATTTTTTTTTTACCTCTCTTTTTTAATTAATTTCATTTTTTATTTTTTTTTTTTTCTTTCCCATTTATCATTCTATAATAAAATATTATTAAATAGTACACCGTACTAATATACCTTAAATATTAAAATACCTAAAATATGTAATTAATATAATTTATACATGGAATTTATATTATAAAATAGAATTAAATTCGAATATATAAATAAAAATAAGATTATATTAAAAATAACTAAATTATTATTTTTTGTTATTTTGAATTTTTATATTAGAATGCAAATATTATTTATATAGAAATATAATTCTAATTTTGTTTATTTATGAAGTTTGCTATTTGCAAAAAATAGAAATCCTATTCACTTTGAACCCACCTCTTCCATGAGATAATTTTATTAAGTCTATATCCCTTTATATCTAATTTTATTGGAAGAGATAATTTTATTAAGTCTATATCCCTTTATATCTAATTTTATTTTATCTTGAGCAGACACCAAATGCATGATAGAATCTTGAATTTTATCCTGAACACCAAATGCGACCTTAATTGTCTTACCATTTATGATACAGTTTAAGAATCAAGAAAAGACCCTTCCACTCTTTTTTCGATTGGAATCGGTTGTTAATTCAAAAGGTATTTCATCCTTTCCGGTGAAACAATACCCTATTACGACCGGCTTGTTGACCACAATCCTTTCATCGTATTGATCATATGAAAGGACTATGATTGTTGTGGCCAACGCTTCCACCCGCACCATCGGCCCATCAACTTCACCTTCCGCACTCCGCCTAGCCACGACGACCACCACCACCTCCACCTGCACCTTGCCTTGCCTTTTAACCGTATGCCACATGCGTCTTGCCGCATCTAGCTTTCGTCATCGCTGCCATCGTCTCCAGTAAGTACGTAATGCTCCCTAGTTTGTTGCCTTCTCTTCAATGCCAGCGCCTGCCGTAACCATCAAGAATCACTACCCCTCTGATTTAGGTAATGAGGTGAGCCAGTCTCGTTCATCAGTAACATGACAATCATCAAACGGATCGACCCGTGAAGGGGAGCTTCACGAGCGACACCTACCGATAGGTCCACTGGAAAAACACTTATGTCGATCGAACCAACACGCACCGCACATATCCAAAGATCTCGTGACCGGGTCCAACCTGGATTCGAACCTAAAAGATGACTACTATGGTACAGACGAAGATCCAAAAATCACTCGCGGAGGCGATGCCATCACTGATCCCCAGGTGACACACCCGCTGATTATTCCTTTCCTATTTTCGCGTTGGCATGTGTTCACTGCAAGCGACCAATCCACGAGAGGACTTTACCTCCTCTTCTGAGCAAAACCCAGATCCCAGAATCCCCCAAGAAAAATAATGCATAAACAGCGAGGGGAAAAAACAAAGATTTAGAAAGGAAATGAAAATGATGACGAATGGACCAGACAAGGATCGAGAACAGTGCCTATAAACAAAAGGCCAAAATCTCGCTTTGACCCGACTGACACATCGTTTTCACCCTCTCTATACCCCCCCGGCCCCCAGTCCAACGGCCAAAACATTTGGACCCTTCACCTCCAAAAATCAAAAGGAAAAAAAATCGACCAATATTTAAGATTACATAACTTCCATGAAAATTTCCCCTGCTATTATCATATTACAAAGAGAGAATAAAAAAATTGAAGGGGGAAAAAGAGAGGAATTGTCCCAAATCCGAAAATTCAGACATAATCTATCATTTGAGGGGAGGTTGCTGATACAGAGTCCTTGTCATCAATAACCATACCGTTTGGGCTACCGCTACTGTAGTACCGGCACAGTACCTTGCACTTGACCACGTGGCGGTAGACGTAGAACCCCGGCGTGACCATGACCCGGACCTCGGTCGGGACTAGCCTGTCCCAGGCCTTGTCAGCGCCCATGTCGTCCATGTAGACCGGGTCGAACCGGGTCCCCGTGTCCACCCGGTAGATCGAGAGGCCCGGGTGGACCGAGTTCGCCAGCAGGTGGACCAGCCACACCCCTTTGGACGCCCCGAAGAAGGCCTGCAGCAGCGGTTCTGGCCACGCCCTCGTCCACCCCAACATCGCCACGATCTCGCTCATCTTCCTATCGCAAAATCTGCCCCCCAAAAAATATTTAAAAAGAAAGATTAACTAAGACAAACCGTACACATTGCGTATCAAATAACATGTTAGTGAAATTATAATGTATTTATACCTGCTAAACTCTTCGCTGAAATGCCTCGTGCCTTTATTCAACACCTCGTCCCACGTCAACCTGCACAGCACGTTGAACGACGTGAGGTTGGCCTCGCAACGATCCACCGGGTTCAGTATCGTGCTCGGCGCGCTCTTCTGGAACCCGACCGACTCGAAGTCCTCGAAGAAGGCCCTGTTCAGGAGCGCCTCGAGGTGGAGCAGCGGGTTCCGGGGGCTCCTCGACGGCGGCGAGGCGGCCTTGACGTCGTGAGGCTGAAGGAGGAGAGAGATACGCTCGTGCAGCTTGCCGCCTCCCGTGCCGCCGCGAAGCTGCATGGCGACCGACCGGCTCAGGAACCGGACCGAGGACCGAGCCTCCGACACGGCGACGAGGAAGGGCTCGATGACCTTGTCGTTAGAGGTGGGGATCGGATTGACAGGGCGGGTGCTTCGTGGGGCACGATAGGGGGAGTTGCTGCATTCGTCGAGGCCGGACTTCAGGCTGTGGCAATAGAGCTCGAGCTTGTTGAGCTTCTTCTCGAGCTCGGCCATGGAGTACTTGAGCCTGGAGGCCTCCAGGATCGCCTCGTCCCGCTTCCTCGTGGTTTGTATCAGCTTGTGGGACAGCTCGGCGAGGGCGATCTTCCACTGCTCCTCCCTCATGGACGAGGCCGCCGACGACGCGGCGTCGGTGGACCGCGGGCTCCTCTTGGTCAGCGTGGACAGGATGGACTTGAAGATGCCGTTGGGGCTCGGGATCGAGTGCCGCCCCAGGCCGTGGTGGTGGTGGTGCCCGCCGTGGTCGAGGGGGACGACGGAGATCCGCTCGCGCGCGTGCGGGCGGCAGTTGTTGCACGACACCGACATGTCGTCGCCGCCGGACGGCTCCTGCCGCTTCTTGCTGGCGGGCTTGCCGCTCCTGTGGGCATGGTGCAGCGGCGTCGGCTGGTGGTGGTGCTTCGGAGTGGCCGGCGTCGCCCGCGCACGGGGGGTCGGTTCCTTGACACCGTTAGCGTCTTCCTCTTCTTCTTCTCGTTGGCATTCTTGGATCTGCAAAAATCAAGAGATTAAAACCGGCCGTTGCTTTCAAAAAACGAAGTAACGAGAAAAGGGTGGCGATTCCAGCTTACGGGAGTGAAGTGGGAGGATTGGAGAGGGAAACAGAGAGTAGGGGAAGGTGGGGATTTGGAGGAGGAAGAAGGAGAGGAGGATGGCTTGGAAGGAGGCATTGCTGTTCATCTGAGGATGAAGATCACGCTTTGGCGTTTCTTTCTCTGTTGGCTACGCTAGATATATTATTTGCTGTAATTCTGTACGTGGGTGAGTTTTGTCCTGAGGAAACCCGCTCGATATTTCGTCGTCTTGTAATCATGCTCTTAATGACAGGAGGAGAGAGATGACTCTCTTTCTCTCTCTCTCTTTCTCTCTACCGTCCAGCGCTGGTTAAGATGGAAACCTTACGACGACGATAATGAGCATTTATATGATCACCGTAAACGCAATCGCGCGGGTTCTGTTTACGAATGTGAGTGCATATTTTGAGTTTGAAGCAACGACTCCACCATTTATGGCCATATAATGGGTCGAAGAATTTAAGGCCACCGTACATTTATGGCCATCGGCTCGGTCCAATTTTGACGAGAGAATGTAATTCCACCACGCAACTTATGGGATCTAAGTTTCACTCATCGTCGGAATTGTCAGGAACAACGTTTTTCGCTTTGATGCAGTATTCTCATGCTCGTGGACCACGACGAAGACAACGACGACATGGCTGCAAAATGCTTGTGTATTTATGGCAGGTAAAAGGACCATCTAACGCTGCGAAAGGAGGCCCTTTGAAGTCCATATTTGCGGTATGAAAATGAGGTTTTCACAAGTGCAAAAAGATAGGAGGAAAGGGACCTTGAACGGGCGACTCATTCGCATGCTTCACCGCTCCAAACTCCAGCAAACAGAAATGGCCAAGTGCTAAGCTTGCTAGGGCTAGGAGGACTAGCTCCTATTTGGGTTTCATCGTTTCCTAGAAGCGTCTCATTTACTACCATATAAATGCGAGTCAGCATCGTGAATTCTACGTCGGGAAATCATCACGATCGCCAATCTCTCAACTCTCAATCGTGTTTTTAGTTTAATAGGTGGTGGGGCCGGAGGACTCTTTAGCTTAATGGATGATTGCCTTAGGGGTGGGTGAAGTGGGAAAGCAACCTTTGTCGAGAGTAAAGGAAAGAGGCTTCCGGCTAGGACTAGTGCAGAAGAGACTCCCGGTCAGCTGTCGTACATTTATGACGGTGCCGGGAGGGGGAGTTGTCGCATTAAAAGCCCCATATCGGCTTCACAACTACCCTCGTTTGCCCTCATTTATATGGCGAACGCGAGAGAGAGAGAGAGAGAGAGAGAGGGAGGGAGGGCATGTGAGATGAGTAAATGAGGGTAGGGGCGCTGCTCGGCCAGCGTGGTCCCTGACGTTGTTGGCAGCAAAAGCGTACAAAAAAAGGGCGAGGCAGAAGCAGTGTCGTCGTCTTTTGCGGATGTCGCTGGCAGGATCGTGATCCCCGAGTGCCCCTTTTTCCAGGTCTCGTCTCCCCCCAGTCTCATTCCCGGGTACGTCTCAAGTCCCGCATGAGCATTCCAGACGGAGACAAACGCGGAGGATGTCCTGCGAAGCTAGCCGATGCATGCCATTCACGATCGGGAATCATTCATGGTGTTTTGTGAAGATGATGGCGGAGTTTATGGGAACGGACGAGGCCTGTTTTCCATGCGAAGAAAGTTAGGTCTCGACCAGAAAGTTAGTCCTCGTTCAATTAGATTGCTTAACTTGGGCGTATCCCCACGCATGAGATGTCCCTTCTCATGGACATTGTGAGTATATGAAGTACGGCATGTGTGCACTATATGATGCTATCAGACTCCAAGGGCAAAGTCATTTAGTTAGGAATAATGACACAAATAATTTATAAATTTTGGACAAATATGTAAATTTGGTCATTGAACTATTGCTTAATATGCAATGTGATTTATGAATTTTTAATTTATTTACTATGATCCCTAGATTTTTTGTACACTTTCATTATTGTCCTTGAACTAAATAAAAATATTCAATGCTATCAATCCATTGATTCAATATTAAGGACCATATTGAACAGTTTAATATAACTACATTATTACATTGAACATGTATCAAATATTCGTGGATCATATTGAACAAATTAAAAGTCGATGGATCATAATATGCATTAAGATACATTTTGGGGACCATATTGAAATTCAGGAATTATATTATATATTGAGTCAAATTTCAATGACTATTTATGTTATTTTCCCAATTAGTTATAATGCTCGCGCCGGGTCTCAATATTTTATGCATGTATTTTTTACTATAGGTGGGCCTGCACAACAAATTAGGCCCAACCTAAGGGCTCGGCCCCGTCTAGGCCGTAGTCGTTCCTAAATGTCATAGGTCCTTTAATGGTCTAGGTTGAGTTACCTTTACTTTCATTTTGAATTTTCGCTTTTGCTTCCAACATTCAAGGTTTCTGTTTAATCGACATTAAATATATCGAACATTTAAAGATTCACAAAACTTAATGCCTTTGCTTCCGGCATTCAAGATTCCACTTTAATTGACATTAAATATATCGAACATTTAAAGATGCACAAAATCTTAATACCTAGAACTCGGTCGGTTGACTCTAGACCTCGAAGATAGAGAGAGAGAGAGAGAGAGAGAGAGAGAGTAGAGTTACCCTTAGAGAGTAGGTCGAATTGTAGCTAGAGGGGCTTTGATTAGCTCCTCTTTACTTTTTGTTTTTCTTTCTTTGTTTTCGTTTTTAAAGCTAATTTAAATTCATACCCTTATCATTGTGAAATATCCATATTATCTTATTACATGCAACTTGGTTGGTCGATCAAGTGAAATTGTAGCTTATGGCAGGTTACGTAGGATGTGTTTGGCAACTTACCAAATAGTGATTAAGTCTAATTTTTTGTTCCCGATAATAAATTTGGAATAGAAATTCGTTTGGTAAATTTTTTATTCTTGAAAACAAATAGATTCAAAACAAAATCGATGAGTTAAAAGAAAAAGTTGTTTCTTTGCTCCAAGAATAACTTTAAAATCAAACCAACTCAAATTTCTTTTTTTATCTTTTCTCTTCTTCTTGTTCTTCTTCTTTCTCTCTTCTTCTTCCATCATCACGGCCACCCCCCACCGTGATCAATTAGGTGAGGTCCAATGAGCTCACTAGAGGCTCGCCCAACTGCTAGTGAGGCTAGGGTGAGGCTAGGCCTTGCTAGCTCCCATGTCCACCGATGAGCCTTGTTTGGCAAGGCTTGAACTCGCCCAGCTACTGCGAGGCTTGACCTTGCTAGATTTAGGCAAAGCTCCTTACCTAGTCAAGGCTCAACCAAGCAAGCTTCACTCGGTTTCTGGCAAGCCTCACTAGGGGTTGGTGACACTGCGACGAGATCACCAACCCTCGTCTGGCCGATCGCCGATCATCTCGAAGCTAGCAACCGGCCAAAACTTGAAGAAGAAGAGAAATAAAAGAGAAAAGGAAAGAAGAAAAAAAGTAATAAAATTATTTAAAAATTAAAAGAAAACTTTTTGGGTTAAAAATTTTGAGGATGGTGCTAAACACAACTTTACTTCAAAAATAGAAATTTTTAGCGGTTATCAAACACCTTCAAATGCATAAAAATTGTTTTTGAAAATAAAATAAACAAATTATTTCCAATCATAAATTGTTCCCAAAAACAGAATGATTACCAAATGTATCCTTAATTCTTTTCTTTTTTCTTTAAAACTAATTTAAATCAGTGTCCTTATCATTCTAAAACATTTTTTATTAATTATATATGCTAAATCAATGGCGATGCTATTACTCGTCCTTGGTCAATGTTGTTACCTTTCTTCGACCAAAAAAAAAAAAAAAAATAAATGTTGTTACCTTTCTTTGTTTTAGTTGAAACTTGTTTTCCATAAGACAAGGCTCCATATGCAACTTATATAATCTAGTTAATTTTTTATATATTATTTTCATTATTAATAATTTCTTTGGACACATTAGGGTATCCTAGACCTAGTAATTGAAAAATGAAAATCGGGATTTATACTTAATAGTTGAATAAACGGAAGTTATGCTTTACTTGTAAGGGATTAAATTCACATTGTAAATGAACTTTCATTAACAAAAGAAAAAAAAAAAAAAAAGGGGTGCCGTGGTAGGTGAACAGTGAACAGATTTCATTGTTCTTTTCTAAAATTAATTCACTACGTTTTTGTTAGTTATGGAAAGATGGGAAAGAAATAGAACCACACAAGCTTAATAGGCTGGAGGAGGGTCGTATGGGTAAAGTCCTTCAACATACTATTTGTCAAGCTTATATTACGTGACTAAAACAGTAAGTATAGTCTTTTTAGATGATCAGAGTTGATATAGCTTTTATGATCAGAGTTAACATAGCTTTACTCAGATTAGATTATCGCAATTGTGCATGGCAGATGCAATCTTCCGGCGTTATTTCATTGCATTATTTTGAGTCATGTTCATCATAATTTTCTATGATTTTGAAATGCATTTTCTATCTAAATGGGAAGTCTATGAGCAGAACTCATCCCATAACATTCTCATTAAGAAGGGGAAAAATGTTAGACAAGTCTTAAATTTATTGCGTTTGTGTTAATGTTGTCATAAACATTTTAATAATCCAATTTAGTCGTTATGTTTTTAATTTAGTGTCAATTCAGTCATTTCAACAAATTTTGGTCAAACATTGCTATCGTGGGCATTGGTCAACTTATGTGGCATGCCATCGTTGACTTAAACAAATTTTGATAATTTTTAATATTTCTTTTAAATTTTTTTATTTTCTTTTTTCTTTTTATTATTTTCTTTCTCTGTTTTTTTTTTTCCTTCCCTTCATTCTTTTTTTAACTAGTTGTCGAACCTTAGCATCCGACCAGAGATGAGAGACCTTGCCGGGCATGGGTGATGCTCTCCTAGCCTTTGGCAATCTCACATAACCATTGGTGAGGTTGAAGCCCTTATCGGCCACAGATGAGGTTTGATCTCATCAGATTCGGCAAGATCGAGTCTCACTTAAACATTGGCGAGGCTAAGCCCTCACCAACCCTCCCCTTTGGCCAGTCTAGAATTAGCAGCCTCGCCAACCCTCCCCTTTGGCTAGTCTAGAATTAGCAATTGACTGGAGGTAGAAGAAAGGGAAGGAAAAAATAAGAAGGATAGAGAAAAAGAGAAAAAAATTAAAAATATTATTATTAAAAATTATTTATGTCAATACTAGGTCGATCGGTGTCCACATTAGCAAATAAAAAGATTGAATTAATTCAAAGTCAACAAATTTAAAACTGAATTGATATCGATAAAAGATTTAAGGCTAAATTGATACCGAAACAATTTTTTTACACTTTTATTTATCTAGGAGTTTTCGCAATATGGTAAATTTAATTTAAGTTAAAAGTTTGTCTAAATTGATCTAGATGATCGAATCAACAGTGATCATGCTATGTTTGTTTATTATCCGACAAAAAATGTTTTACCCAAATAGCGGATAAGAATGTCTTTGTGCGGTTCAATTTTCGATGCTCCATATTGTATGATCCTGAACATTTTTTTTCCACATTTGGCCAACCTTGGCCTCCCCAAAAATGTCTTCTTTTCGCTCTGACGAAAAACAAAACCTGATACAAAAGAAGCAGCAGCAAAGGGGAAAGATGAAGAAAAGAATGACTATCTTCGTATAACGATCTCCTCCCCCGAACGTTGATCCCAGTGCTTGATCCACCTTCTCCGACCCTTCCCACCGCCGGCGCTCGCCACGTGCGCGATGTCCAGGCCCTTCCCCACCGGCAGGAACGCCGACCGCACCAGCCGCCGCGATCCTCCCTCCACAACGCTCCGCCATCGCGACGCGGTGGCGCCCGCTCCGGAGCTCGCCGCCGCGTTCTTGCACACCAGGACTGCCCCGCGGCTGCTTAACTTGGCCATCCTCAGCACCTTGGAGTGATCGCTTCGCCGACAGTCGACGACCATGAAGTCGATCCCTTCGAGCTCCTCCATCACCGATTCCGGCTCCCCGATGATCACCTCCGGCGGTGCCGCGCTGGCGGCTTTGATCGCGTCGAGGTACTCCGACCGCGACGCCTCGTCGGGGACCACGCACACGTGCCGCCCGCCCGTGTGGCGGGAGGCTACCGTTAGGCCGACGCTCGTGGCGATGATGCCGCCCCTCGACCAGGTCTCGACGACGAGCCGTGCGTTCCAACCCGCAGCCATGGCGGCGACGAGCTCTGCAACTCCGGATTCTAGCGGAGCTTCGCACTGCAAATTTCAAGGGGAATCGTCAAGTTTTGGTCTAGAACTTCAGAGACTGACATTTTTCCAGCAAATTCCAGGGAGAAGATTTTCCAGGGAAGAAAGGACGAGATCTTGAGCAAGGGTAAAAGCTTACGGATTTGATGGTGTCGATGTAAGCTTTGGACGCAGTTTCTGGAGACCAAACTAGCTTCATCGCCTCTCTCTCTCTCTCTCTCTCTCGATAGCTCTGTGCTTGGCTTCTTTCGTTGTTCCTTGGCAAGAAAATCTAAAGACTGCCTTCTGAGAAGAAGAAGAAGAAGAAGAAGAAGAAGAAGATGATGATGATGATGATGAAGCGGTGAGGAGGGTTGGTTATTTATATTGAGGAAGAAAGCGTGGCGGGGTTGACATGGACCCGCGGAAATCCAACGTGCGGGCTTAGGATTGCAGTGGTTTTTGTGGATCAGCATTTTTAAAATATTTGAAGTTTCTGTTCACCAACCTGGATCTTGATTTGAAGCAGCAGTATTCTTGTGTATTTAATTTGTCAAGTGTCAAGTCTACACGAGCACATTCGGACGCGTACATGTAAGTAGCCACTTGGCGTGCCAACCAACTTACAGATCGGGGAGCCTGGCTCCTGTTTTTGCGTCGTGACATTCGCCTGGTTTTTAACTCGATTTTGGCCATGAACCCGAGATCTGGTAAGGCTAAAAGTCACATTATAGGTTCTACACCTGTCAAAATGGGTGATACGTCCCTTTTATAATCAATATTCAATAGACTGAATTGTTACGTAAGTTAATTGAGTTAAATTCAATAAATAAATCAATAATAAAACCCAAAATGATATAGACGTTAGATAGGTTTACAACTTATTTAAATTCAATTCATTTTTATGACTTTTTTTTGGCTATTTTACCCTCATTTGATTTTGCAATTGTTCATTCTGCCATCTCACATTGATTTAGGTATATATTTTCCTAGATTGTGTTAAATATGAAAATATTTTAGTAATATGAGTCTAATCGAGTTGAATCAAGTCAGGTTGGGTAGGATACATGTTAGATCAAGTATGAATTATTAATTGCATTATATGGAAATTGATCAAAATCGACCAAACGAGTCGATTCATTTGGTGTTTTAAACTATGATGTGTTGTGACTTATGTGTTTCGTAACACGTGTTTTAAACCACGACATCCGAAAGATCATATGGTGGGCAACTTCAAAAAAAAAAAAAAAAAAAAAAAATCGCCCAAAGCAATTGTGGACGCAAAATGCTTCTCAATCGCTTTATGTAAGTTGCAGCTTTTCTTTTCGCAGTGCGGATCGATCTAATTGTTTCCCACCATACTAAACTCAGTATAAAGGGAACTCCGAAGTCAACTTGAACGCGTCAAAAAAGTGGAGTGATCCCACACCTCGGAGCCAAAGTCCAAGGTCGGTGCAGTTAAAATCTGTGGGCTCGAGGGGCTTTGGCTCGAATAGAGAAAGTCAAATCATTCGCCAGTTCGATGGCGCCCAGCAGGTGTCGATTCATCTCGAAGCAAGTGGGGATCAGATCGAACGAGCAGAAGCAGCCGCGTCCGCGTACAGAGAATACGTGACGGTCAACCGGGGCACGAAACCGGAGTTGCTGTCTTCCCTTGGAATCCTTCGTCTGTTTTCAGTTCGCTCCAGCTTGGTTGACTTCGGCGTCCATCTGACTCCGTCGCCGACGTGGCCGACGTGGCCGCCTTTGCCCTTGCCCACCACCTCGGAAATCTGACATGTACGGAATACTTTTCTGAACACGCAAACGAAACAAGGCTGCGAAAATGTGTGATGTAGCTGTCGTTCCCATCGCCTTTTTTGGCTTAAGTGTAAGCCGCCCAAGCCGCCCCTCCCGTCGGCCATAAAATATGAGCTGCAATGAGGTGATCATTCTTCATTGAATGTCCGAATTCCCTTATTTAAGGAGCTGGCTTACATAAGCTTTGGCTACCGGGTAGTTTAGTTGCTATAAAATATTGGATAATGTACATTTAGGTCCGAGAGATTGGAGGGTTGAATTTGCAATCATGTGTAGAACACGTGAAAAAAATCGAGAAGAGAAGAAAAGAAAAGCAAGATGTGATGCTAATGGCTGTGATAGCGATCTTCAAATGCTCTAAAAAAATTGAATTACGTGGAGCAAACTTGTGGATAAATAGATGACATTGCGTGTTTGGATCTTAAGTATGAGGATTTCACGGTTTGTGCATATCCGAGATATCGGTCCAATTATAATATAAGCAGCCGACTTAGGGAATTGCAGCTAATTGTAGACAAAATTTAGAAAATTACAAAGAAAAAAGGAGTTTTAAATTTATTATTTTTTTGTCAATTCAATTTTAAATCTCTTAATTGTGCCAATTGAATTCTAAATATTTTTATGTTATGCCACCTGGAATCGTTGATATGATGCGGTCGATACTGATGTGGTGAAATTTTAATTTTTTCAAATGTTTTTTTTTTTTCATTTGTTGTCAATCATTTTCCATAAGAGTCCAGTAAATGGGTTGTCCCTGTCTTTGGTGTGAACCTATACCCTTCTGAAATTCCCGAGGAAATTGTCGTTTCGATGGTAAGTCCAAGAAGAGAATCAAGTTTGCTTGTCAATGCTTTGGCAATTATATGTATTCCTTGCGACAAATATTCTAGGATCGTAACCACCCACTTGGGTGGCGCAGTTGGCTTTGGGCCTCCTCCCCCTCACGAAGGGAAGGGGTTCGAAACCCCAGCGCGTCGCAGGGTGACTTACCTGGTGAACACGTGTCGCTCCCAGTGGTTTACTCCGGCATCCGGCCGTGCGGGGTTCCCTGGGTCACAAAAAAAAAGAAAAAATATTCTAGGGCCGTATTTTTATGGTGAAAGGTGTTAATGTGGTAGATTCTTTTTCCAACCCTTCATTCTCCATTCGTGCTGAGATATTGATTTGCAGTTTAGTTTCTTGCCTGCTAGTTGATTAATACATTGAGTGCAATTTGCTGGTATGCTGATCTTCTACAATTTTTTTTTTTTGGTCATGTGATTCTATAATCAATTAGATTGTAGATTTTATCTTTGCAATGCCGATCGGGTCAATATCACCAGAACTTCTTATTACCAAAATGAGCCTTTCCTCCATTTTCCAAGAACCAGGCTCTGATGATGGACGCGGGGATCTACCAAATGAGCCTTCTCGTGCCGTGACATCGAGCGCCATCAAGTGCAATTAGAGATTTGGATGGACCTGTTCACGGGCCAGAGAAAAATGATTCACCATTTTGGATGGCCCTATTCGCGGGATGGAAAATGATCGAACCGCAGAATCGGTCTCATATTGGGGGGCTTGTTGCGTTGGGTCCCGGCCCGCTCGCATCCCGAAGATCATGGTCGTAAATGAATTCGGCTGCTCACATCCTCCATCGATCCCCTGATCCGTCTCCAGCCCGTTGACATTGAAAGAAGCCTGCACGGCCACTTACGCATTTCGTCGAACACCTGATCGACCATCATCGAACGAGCTCGTCTTGTCCTTGGCCCCGCCAGCCACCCCTTGCCCGCGTGGCGTAGCGCCAGCCAGCAGCTACTTGTCGCGCTTTTAAGCCCCCTCGTGCCACTAAGCATCATTCCCTGCCCTACCGCTCCTCCGTCTTCAAGCCAGAACTGCAAATCATTCGATCGCTGATCTGCGGGAAAACAAGAACAGATGCGCCGGTTTGAGCCTCCTTTCCGGTTCTCCAAGTCCATCGCCTCTAGTTACTGGACCGTCCGCCGGAACCACCATCAACACGACCTCGAGAATGTCGGGTCGATGGCCTCCCGGCTCAAGACCCGGTCCGTCATCAGGTTCAGCGGACCGGACACGATCAAGTTCCTCCAGGGCCTACTGACCAACGACGTGCGGCGGTTCGGTGGTACCCCCGGCGAGGAGACTTCGCACCTGCCCACGCCCAACGTGCCCCTGCACGCGGTCCCTCCGATGTATGCTGCTCTGTTGACTCCTCAGGGGCGGTTCTTGTATGACCTGTTTCTGTACAGACCCCCCAGGCCTGAAGAGAAGCTCGACAAGACCGGGGCCGGACCCGGGGCCGGTGACGGGGAGCTCGAGCTGCTTGCGGAAGTGGATGCGCAGGTCTTGGACGAGGTTGTGCAGACATTCAAAAGGTGAGTCTGTTGACGGTTTAAGATTGTTGTTGTTTTCGGTGTAATGTCTGAATATGTGTATGGTTAGTGAAGGGGGGACGGAAATGTTCATGCGTGTTGCTACGCCCCTCTCTAGTTTTTCTCTTGGGTATAGTTTCCTGTCATTTCCCTTCGGTTTATCATCCAAACATGGCATAGTTTGGCTCTCTTAGCTGTTTTGTGTGGTGCTGGCGTCTTGGGAGGCCGATGAATTCCATCTGTTCGAATGTTTCAAGATTAGTCTTTTGAAATGTCTGTGCAACTGCATTTGAAGTTTGTACTCGAGGAAGAACCTTGGATATGAATGCTATCTGGGTACCGTTTGTTCGAATGTTTAAAGGTTAATCTTTTGAAATGTCTGTGCCACTGCATTTGAAGTTTGTACTCAAGGCAGAACCTTGGGTATGAATGCTATCTGAGTAAAAATTTCCAGACCTTCAATTGTCAGATAACCATGTCGTGAGGCCTTCCTTTATGTCAATAGCGTTTTTTTTTTTTTTTTTTACATAGGACATATACTTAAATGTCGAATCATGCTATTTCTGTGATTGCAAGAACTACTAAGAACTGCTATTTAATATCATAGAGTGTGCTCTCCAGTCTCACCACGACATAATAGCTGACTTCATCCCTCAGGATGAACTGACGGGCCATCCTTCTTTTGTTTTTGAACATCTGGTGTCTTCACTGATCATTAGAAGAATCTGGCATCATTGAGATTGCTACATTCTTCTTTATGTTGGTGCTGCAGATGAAGCTTCTACGCAGACAAGAAGTTAGGTGCTTTAACTTGATCTTAACCATCAGATGTTGTCCATAATCGAGAGTAGGCAATTTATAATGTCTGAGGTGCACATGTCTTATAGAAATTCGGCAAATTGTCCCTTTTGATAACTTAATGGGAAGATCTTGGATTGGTACCATTCTTGCCTCATATACTTCTCCAAATAATATGGAGTAGAGTTTTTGGGCAAAATGCATGCTGTAAAGTGGCAGGTTTTTGCCGCTGTATAGTGGGGTAGGATGATGAATTTTCGTTAACTAATATTTTTTAGCCCAATCTGGAAAGTGGAAACTCAATCACATAAAAAGTGATCTTTAGGATTGCCTTGAACCTCTCCTTGACCTCTATTTATTTCTTTCCAAGGGCAGTTTTCCTATGAGTTTGCATTCACATGCATGTAAACGGATTTGGTTTTTGGTTTGTGGTTAGATGTGCTTCAATGGACATATTTACTTCATCAGGAAATTTGGCCCTCCCAATAAAATAAAACGATGACTTTCCCCTGTGATTCATTTGTGCTGTTTCTCATTATCCTCTTGGTGCAGATACCGATTGAGGGCAAAAGTAGATATTGAAAATGTGGCCCAAGATTTTTCTTCTTGGCAGCGTTACGGCAGTAACTTCTCTGGCAAGTCCTCAACAGCAGAGGAGCCAGAAGCTGCTAGTGTTGGCTTCGGTGCTGGCGTGGACAAATCCGCTATGTCTGCTTCACAGGGAAATAAAAGTGGGTGGCAGTGGTTCAAAGATCCTAGATTAGACTCTCTGGGTTATAGAGGAATATTTCCGTCTTCTTCAGAACGTATGTATTTCTTGTCCTTTCTCATTGTGGTTGCTCGCTGTCTTTGGTGTCATGGTGTTGAGAACTGGGCTAGCATCTTATATTTCCCTGCAAATACTCTTTTACTTAAGACTTGAGCTTCTTTCTTGTGTCTATTGCAGCTCCTTTGGTTGAAGAAGACAAAGAAACAGATGAAAAAAATTATCTTCTTTGGAGACTAGAGAAAGGGGTGGCAGAGGGCTCGACAGAGATACCCAAAGGTTCACTTGTTTCCTAATTTCTCATTTGAGATGTAACAGTTGTGTTGAAATTTGTTACTTTTCATGAGATTTGTAGAACTTTCTTGTCAGATGTTCTATGTAAGCCCCTTTTCAGTAACTACTTGGACATTTTTTGAGGCGTTCAAAGTATCTAAAGAGATTGTCTCTTCCCACATAATGATTCTCTTCATGGCACATAGTTGTACTTGATGCTTTAGACTTAATTACGCAGGAGAAGCTGTTCTCCATGATTATGTAATCTCTAATCATTGGACTATTACTAATGTAGGAGAGGCAATTCCACTGGAATACAATCTAGAAGGTCTTAATGCGATAAGCTTCGACAAGGGTTGCTATGTTGGGCAGGAATTGATTGCTCGAACCCATCACCGAGGTGTCATCCGTAAGCGTTTGCTGCCTCTGAAGTTCCTCGACAGTGAAGGAAAAGGTAAACCTTCCGCCTATGTTTTTGTTCGTCCTTTTCTTTTATCCCAAGTATCTGATGGATCTCTGGTGCTCCATGTTGTTACAGAAGCAGAGCAGAAAGTCGCTCCTGGATCAGAAATCCTGGATGCTGCTTCCGGCAAGAGAATCGGAACAGTCACCACCGTGCTGGGATGTCGAGGTCTCGGTCTTCTAAGGTTGGAAGAAGCTCTCAAAAAGTCCAGTTCGCTCACCATACTCGGGCAAGAGGATCTCAAGGCTCAGGCAGTAAAACCAGATTGGTGGCCTCCAGAATGGTTTCAAGAGCAACGACAGCACAGTACAGCTGCTTATTAAACACCGTCGTGCTAACCACTCACGCTTTTCACCTTTTCGTTGGCAACAACCGTCCCTTTCAAAGCTGTTTTTGTTAGAACGAGAAAAGATCTGTCTGACCAATGTGTATCAATAGTTGTCGAAATCGTGATTCAACCCACAAATTCCGAGTTAAGAATAATTGCAAGGCAATCAGCAATTTTCAATCTTTTCAAGAGAAACGTCGAAGCCAAATGTATATGAAAACATCATGAAGCCAGCAAGCTGTTTCGCCTCTTTAAGCCTTACGCTTGATATATTCTAATACCAGTGCAAGCGACGTGGAATGATTGTGAATCGGGTGGGACGCTCCAGAACAGTGCGGCCAAGGTGGTGCTCTGGGAATGGTGTCCGATCAATCATTCTGCAGCTGCTGTGTCGGGCCTTTGGAAAACGGACCGGACATTATTGGACTTCCTCTCCAATGATCAGGCACTGGCAGTACTGGCGCCCCTCTAAAATTGAACCGCCCTCGTTTCCGTTCAGGCGACGTCATGCTCCGGTTCAGGATTAAAACGATAACCCAAAAGCAAATTCCTTTTTCTCGAAAAACGACTGCATCTCATCATCTTGTCGGGATCACGTATGCACCTCATCCTGCACCACTTGTGTTTCTTTCTTTCTGGTCTTGAGATCAAGAAAAGCTTCCGTAACGATACTATGGCAGCACACCGAAGAATCTCAAGCCAAGCCAACTTCAAAAGCAGGACACTTCTCTAAAAAAAGAAGAAAAAACCCAATTGTTAGAATCATTAGAGATGTATATAAATTTAGGCTTATTTTCCTAAAAGAACCTCTAATCTTTAGATTCAATCCTAATTCTATTGCGAACTTTAAATCATTAACTTTTGATCTTATCCCAAATTTACTCACGGCTCAAAAAATCCAACATAATCAAAGCAGATTTTGAATTAAGACAAGATTGGTGAACTTTTTTTATTTACAGATAAAGAATGTTTGGGACAGAGTTGAGATTCCACCTGAAGTTTCGCTTTTCTTAAAGAAATTAGGCCGATGAAAATTACATGTCAATTTGTTATTTGATTTCTCAAAGTTATAATTACCTTTTCGATATTCCTTCCTCCACCAAAAAAAGCAAAGACTATATATATTAGTTTCCCCCACAAAAAGGGCAAAAAAAAAAAAAAAAAAAAAAAAAAAACAGGGGCCCACCTCCTCCTCCTCCTCCTCCCCTTCAAAAATTAAAACAGTCTTCTCTCACGCCCCCTTCCAGCCGGCGCTTCATTCATCTCATTTCCTCTCTCTCTTTCTACATCCTCCTCCTCCGCCGCCCGACCCGAGAAGAGAGAGGACCCGGACCCGGAGCCCGGAGCCCCGAGAGAAGGAAATGGGGAAGGACCTGACCGACGACCAAATCTCCTCCATGAAGGAGGCGTTCACCCTCTTCGACACCGACGGCGACGGCCGGATCGCGCCGTCGGAGCTGGGGATCCTCATGCGCTCCCTCGGCGGGAACCCGACCCAGGCCCAGCTCAAGTCCATCGTCGCCGGCGAGGGCCTCACCGCCCCCTTCGACTTCCCGCGCTTCCTCGACCTCATGTCCCGGCACCTCCGGGCGGAGCCCTTCGACCGCCAGCTCCGCGACGCCTTCAAGGTCCTCGACAAGGAGTCCACCGGCTACGTCTCCGTCGCCGATCTGCGCCACATCCTCACCAGCATCGGCGAGAAGCTCGAGCCCTCCGAGTTCGACGAGTGGATCCGGGAGGTCGAGGTGGGCCCCGACGGCAGGATCCGGTACGAGGATTTCATCGCCCGGATGGTCGCCAAGTGAGATGCCTCCCGAAGACAGGGGTAATTTCCAATTCGTCATGTTTGGGTGTCTTTCGTGAACTCGTCTTTTCTTTCCGTCTTTTGGGCGGTGGTTGTTCTCTTTGGGATTTGAAGATTGTGTTCGAGTTGCTCTGCAATGTTCAATGTGGTAGAGTTTGTTTGTCCTCTCTGTTGTTTACTCTTTTTTTTTTTTTTTTTCCTAATTTGGCTACTGCGTTGTTAATTCGTTCGATTAATTGCATAGTGGCTTGTCGACGCGGGCACAAGGCCTGTTTGTTTTGCCGCGATTGAACGGGTGTTTGGATTGGATCGTGTTGTGAAGAGGAGGTGCGGGTAGGAGATGGGTTAGTGAATGACGAATACGAGTTTCCCAGGAGCTAATTTGATGTTGGTTAGGTGTTTCGGGATCAATGGCGTTGTCGCATTCTTTCCGGGTCGATGAGGTGTCTCGGCTTTGGTCTTGCCTTTTGCGCAGTGGCTTGGCTTTGGTTTGTAGAATGTGTATTAGTCTAGAGTTGACCATTTGTCATGGATACGATGCGAGCAGCTATATATCTGAGAGAGCGGCGAAATGCAGCTTGCAGAGTAAAAGTCGCGCAGTCCTTTTGGCAATTCTTTGAGTTTGATGCAGATTATGGGAACTGATATGAGGTTCCGTATTGCAAACGTGCTTTTCGACTCCGTCCCTCCAGATGTTTTGCTTATAGTTTCGGCCTTGCTCTATCCAAAAGATGCTTCCTGTTTGTATATTTGAGCTTGCATTGAAAGATATAAAAAACCCAAATCGGCAAATACCTCATACTCGGCATACTATTGTTTAACTTTTGTTATTTTACTTTCTCCTATAAGTTTAAGATGGTTTCCCGAACTAAGTAATTGCTCCTTCAAGGTGTGATTCTGGATTCTATTTTCAAGGCAGTAACCTAGATATGGAGCTATACAGTCTGCATTCAGGGGATGTTAGTGCCCTATCTTTGCTACTTTTATCATAGAGCTATGCTTTTAAATTGTGGCTGCTGTAGTGTAGGGGAGTGGCTGAATTTTTCTCCACACACACTATTACATTTCTAAATTCAGGGGATACCTAATCACCTTTCTATGAGCCTTTTATTCGAGATCTATGTTTTTGAAGTGTTGTTGCTGTAGTGCGGGTAAGTGGCTGAATTTTTTAATCCATACATACTATTGCAGTACTGCAGTAGACATGTGAATTAAGCAATTTGACTTTAAGATTGAGGTTATATATACTTGAGCTGTGTGCAACGCAAGTTGTGACAACCATGAGCCGATTGGTAACCTTGAAGCCGAGAATAGTCCTGCTTCAACTGGAAAATAAGAAGAAACCAACTTGAGAGAAAAAAAATTGCAGCTGTCATGGGTTTGGTACTACATGCCCTTGGTTACAATAAATGGTGCAATAAGCTTCAGTTGAAAGTTGCATCTCATGGACGTTGATTACCACCTCGCTGTGCATTGTCAGTATCAGTGAAAGGGACTTAGCATAATGATTTCCCGCACTCACGTGTGGGAGCTTGCACTTGATTGTTGGCCTGTCAATTGTTCTTCCAAGAAACAATAGTAGTCATGAGCTTATGCTGCTTCACTTGTCTAACGGATTTGTAGGGTCAGACGAAACTAATAGCATGATCTTGTTTGTTGGTGAAGCATTCATAACAAATACAACATTGCATGAATGGTGGTAATGAGTAGATAAGCTTGCCCACCAGATGGAGGTGTCAAAATCAGGAGAATATGGTTAGTCATGAAATTGAAATGGTTCAGGGTTCTATCCCTTTTCCTTTAGTCACCCTAACACGATCTGCCCTCCTGCTGAGAACACTTGCGGCTGTGTTGATTTTTTTCCCTTTTGGCAGTATCATAAATAACTTTCATTTTCATGTTGAAACCATCTCAAGGCCATATGCAGAGGATGTATTTAGTCATTGTAGATATGTTCCTATGGATGGGATGGGTTCTTCATAGGAGCACGGCATGTGTGGTTGCTTTGGTTAGAGCCTGGTATTTGGCAGCATACTTTAAGCTGGGCCATTTGAATCGTTTCAATAGCATCTTGAAAAGAGAATTGCCCATACAGTAAAATCGATTGGGCCTTTTCTTTTTCATTGAATGATTTTGATTCTTTTATCTACGGAATTTGACGAGTTAACCATTCATGCCTTGAACAGATACTGGGAAAACCGAAACATGCTTTACTAATCTTATGTGCATATGACGCCGCACTTTTGCCAGTGATATCTCGCGTCCGATTGTAGAGCCTACAAACTTTGGGACATGTTTCGACGCTTCGGTGATCTTTCAATTTCTGACAATGCCTCGACGTATTAATATACCGCTTGTTGATTCTGAAGAATTCAAGTTGAGACATCTGGACGGGATTTGGCTAGTCCTTGCGCGAGCGCAGCTCTGCAGTCCCCCTGCCCTCTCGTAAGCGCATGGATCTTATAGAAGAGAACGAAACATCCGTTCATTCCCAAATTTTACCAACAAGAACCCCGTCTGTCCATATCATACAAATAAGAATGTTCGAAGCTTTCAAAATTTTAGAGTCTTTACTTCCAAGACAAAAAAAGACACGAAATGTACAATGTACAATGACCAGAAAGAAACCCAATAAACAAAAAAAAGGAATTGTGTGCTTCAACGGCTCTCAATGGGGGGCGATGCACGACTGACTCCAGGAGAACGTATAGTCAAAAGCATCAGTTTGAATATCCATTGCTCAACAGCTCAAATTCAGCTTGACCGCATTCACAAACTTTTGTTGTTTTCCATGACTCCCCTTTTGATGGAATCTCTATTCTGTACGCATCTTTCACACTGGTGCGCAGAAACTGCAACCCCGATTCTCCATGAAATCAACAAATGAGGGCGCACCGAAAGCTTGTGGCTTGAAACAAAGTAAGAACTGAAAACACTGGGGGGAAAAGGTTATCCCAAGCTCCTCTATCACACCTCAAGTGGGTCTGGTTCAGCTTCCCAAATTTCCTCATTAGCGTGCTTTTCTTCAAAACTGTGAGTTCCTGTGGTCTCCTGAGCTGGATGCTCGTCTGCATTTTGCTTTTCTTCAAAATCAAGAGTCTCTGTCACTTCTTCAGCTGGAGGTGATTGATTTTCGGAGGGAGGTGGAGTAGACTTTTCCCCATTGTCCTTGGAAACATCAACAGGATCTCCACGTTGATTACTGCTGTCGCCGGCACTGACAGCGGTCACAGCCTTGACTCCTCGAACCAAGTCTGGCTGGGCTTCAACCCCAACTCGTCTGAGATGTAGCTGCCACGTGACAGTGAACTCAGTTACCAAAATCTTCATTCTTAACTACACAAGGGCCAATACAAAACTGTTACTTTGTTTAGTTTGACTACCTGAAGATGTAAGTTCACTTCATCTGGGCGAGAAAGGAATGGAAAGTCTCCTCCAGTTTTCAGGTGTGCTCTTCTTGCTTCAGGATACCTCTCACTTACTTGATCTTTGAGGTTTTGAGGAGTTGCACAATAGTCATTTGTCTTCATTGAGAAAGGATATGGCCACAAATGAGACAAATGCACAATCAGCAATATGTCTAAATTTTGTAAATACAAGAGGGAAACAATTAATCACCAATATTAATTTACGAATCTACAGCAAGCGGCACTACAAAATGTAAAAGGTCAAAGCACTTCCGCACAGCATTAAGCGCCGCTTATTTTGCATGTGGCTAACTTCTAAAATCAAATGGCCTTCCTGGCAAAGTCCATTTTCGAGGTCATCAGTATATGCCAAAACTTCACTGTGTTGTTAGTTTACCAACGAAAACCATTCAACATCGATCTCACAGACTGCCTATGGGTTTCCAAAACTTTGTGATTGTTCCTGTATGGTTAAATAAGTTATGCAATACATCAGCTTCTGCACTGTTTATAGCTTAATTTTCTTTCTCATTCTTAAATTGCATTTTGCAGCGAATTCTAGTCACGTGGCCTTATTATGGATGAAAAAGAAACCCACAACTAAATTACAATGAGGTCTCAAGCAGAAGAGAAGAAGACAATTTTCATGCTTCCCTGCTTCCAATATGAGAGAGATTCTACAAGAATCAATAATATAACTTGGTGACTGCCATATACCAGAAAAAAACAAAACAAGGTCACTTACATCCATGATGGTGATAAATGAATCCGCTAGCAGAAGAGATCCAACTGAAGCATTATCAACCATCAAGGTTAACCTGGAGGCTAAGTCTTCCCTGGAGAGAGTCTCAACCTGTCAATTACCACATATTATTTGTGTCCAAATATCAACAAAACTAATCCACAGTGAGATGCCCGTTTTGGTTAACATTAGAGCAGCAAATTCAAGTGTCAAGACAGATGGTCAGGTAGTTCATTCAAAGAATGGAGCATCCATTAAACCAGACAGAGCATGCCCATTATTCGCTTCCTCTAAAACTTGCTTGTCAGGGAAGAAGTAATTCGAATGAAAATGAAATAAGGATGTACAAGCTGTTCAAATCCGCCATCTTTGCAAAATAACATCCAAAGAGATAGGGTAATGACGTCATGCGGACAACTAGAGAAAATAGACTTTGTATACTATTATACCTGAGAGACGACAAAGTCCACGGAATCAGCAATGAATGGTTCATGAGGGCCATCACGAATCCCCGTTAATACATAGCGCTTAAGCAAAAAAGAAGGGGTCCAGCTAACACTGCACAAGTCAATCCCAGAGTGTCAACCAGCTGAATGTCAGATGAAATATCAAGTGCTTCCAGACTTAAAATAAATTCATAATCAGATAAGCAACAGTGTTCCATATAGATGGAAAAAACATTTGTATGAGCTCCCAAGAGAATCCTTAATCAAAAGGTTTAAATGTAAGCAGAAAACCAAACATAGAGCTTCAAATGGGACATTCAATTTATCATCTTAACGCAGGACATGCAATTGGTGCAGGACTGAACCATCGCAACTGAAATGAGGAAAAGTTCTACCGGGCATGCTATTTCGCACAATAAGCACTCCAGCTCATTGACTTGCGGATAATAGATATATAGCCAAACTTTTTAACACCCCAACAATAAATAATCTGAAATCTTCAGCAATTTTTCTGGTAAATTTCGGCATTTTCAGGATGAACATCTATAGTATTATCCAATTGAAAATGTGACCCGACAAATTCATATTAAATGGAATGTCAGTGTATTCTTAAATGCATGTGTGTCCTTAGAAAGATCTCTACAGCTAGAAATGACGGAGAGCCATGAGCAGAGAAAGAAATAAATGCTCAGTACAATATCACCAATCAAGAGAATCAAGATATCAAACATACATTGGAGCCCACGGCATTGCAGCAGAAAAGCTTTGCGTTTCCAAGAATGTATTGGATAAAATCAGTGATCTGACCCGCCTGGGACGATGCTGAGCGAATAGCTGTGCTAGAAAGCCTCCCAGAGAGGTGCCATAAAGATGTATCTGTCAAAACCAAGCTAATGGGTTCACGGAACATCCTAAATATAATAAAGCTGTCAGTCAATAACCGACACAGAATGGATGAAGAAATACACTTTCAGATACACATTCAGCATTGCAGAGTGAATCAAGGGGTGTGGTTACTTCGCACTAGAAACTTCATCCATAAGCACAATTAGCCAAGTTATCCCCACAAAGTTTCACCATAAATGTAAATCACATCCAAAAGAAGAAATTTGAGAATGATGCCTATGAAGGACAAGACTTTAAGAAATCATCTAACAAAATGCCACAAAGTTAGCAATAAGCAGTCTTGAATGTCACCAACAGTGTAAACAAATGCCAAGCATACATATAAAGTAATTCCAATTCCAAACAAAGTACTTACATGATGAACGTCGATAGCATCCAAGAACTTTTCAAATGCCTGAATCCATTCGTGATGGTTCCAAACGCGTGGAATATCAACAGAAACCACCCGATAACCCTGAAAGTTTTTAAAATAGGTCAATTAAGGAAAACTCATGCTCTGTATCCTTGGAACAACATTAACAACGCCAAAAGAGTTTGTTGTGCAGTGACCATTGAGTGGTCAAAGTGTAAGATGAAAAAAATGAATAGCAGATAATAAAATATCCTCATCATTGCTCATGTTGCAGCCGCTGAAAAATCTCTATGATACTGAGGGAACTACCTTCATCGCCAAAGACATGATCTGCTTGTAATAGACATCTGCTGTCCCTGCTGTGCCAGGAAGACAAATAAGCGGTGGCACAACTTTCGGACCAAAATCGTAATATCTCCATTGCTTTACACCGATCTGGCAAAAAGAAAAAGATGTCAGTTACATAGCTATGAAACAAGATAATGCATGGAATTTTGCTGGAGCAAGCTGAGAAGTCGAGGCTCAAGGGTGGCATCTAAACATGGGAACTTTAGCTTAGAGTACGAGGACAGCCAAGGTTCTTATGAGGACTACAATAGACAATGGATAAGCTGTATGAAAATTGATCAAAGGGAGCAAATTAGTACTCTTGACGATTTGAATTCATGAATGTTACATGAAGCTACTTGAAGCATCAAGTTTCAACAAATTGTCAAAAGAAAAAGAATTCCAGAACTTCATATATAATCGACAGATAAAGAATCTCCCATAGCGTAAAGCTACTATATATGACCCACAACCCTAACATTAAAAGGAAATGACACCATTATATCAAAACTATCAAACATCCATTAATTTGTAAAATTAGAAATGTGTAAGATGTCAAATACTCTATGGAACTTTACTAGGGGCATGACATGCTACTGCATATCACGGAAGCAAGCATATGCTGAAACCATTGTAAGTTATCGAACATACAGCATTACCCACTTGATGTCTTTCTTGAACTTGAACCCAGATACAATGTAATAGAGTAAATATAACATTTACCCTCATTTTTTCATCTGACAACTATGATTTAGTACAAAGTCACGGGGAAAGAATAACTAAACTCTACATCATATCAATATTGCAGAGGTCAATGCCAAACACAAGAACGATTCACGACCAGGGCTTTATAGTCCTGTTCCAAAGTTGGCACCTGCTTTTTCGGAACCTTTGCAACAAAAATAGCTTATCTAGATAAAATCGCAGCATTAGATCAGAACCTGACATAATCAAACAGAACACAAAAAGGGGGGTTGATTTGAGCAACCAACTAGTCAACATCAAATGGTTGATCTGTGAACTTTCGGGCATAAAAATAACATAATGGTAGAGACAGAACAATTCTTGCCAGAATTAACCATCTCACTGAAGTCATTACTACGTGAAGACACCCAGTTCTTGGACCTAATCTTTACCGCAAATAAGAAAACCGGAGAGCTCAACCGGACTAATCGACCAAGAAGCAATAACAAGCAGAAGAATTTCACGTCACGAGCAGTAAACCAGACATAGAGAATCAAGAATTGACCAAACCGAAAGGAAAAAAATGGAACCCAAATGCCAACACAAGCACACAGGCGCGCGCGCACTAACAACACGAAACTAATCCCACAAAACCAACACAAACCAACATCGACAATTCCAAAATGAGAAATTCAAATTCGAAATCGAGAGAGAGACTCACGGGGATCTTGTGCAGAGGGACCTGAGACTTGAAGTGGACATAATCGCCGGGCGCCGAAGAGACGCCTTTCATGGCTCAACACCCCCGCCACCCATCTATCGCGACATCGCGTCGAAAGGCGTCTCGTGACCGATTCCGCCGTTCAATCAATGATTGACGATGTCGGGATCGTTCCTGGTGTTCTGTCGGACCGGGCTCTGTTCGCAAAGTCCTCTCTCCTTTCTTCTTTTTCTCTTCTCCCAATTATTTAATTCCACAACCCGAACGATGAGTGGAAATTGACGAGAGAGAGATCGAAAGAGAGAGAGAGAGAGAGAGACAGCACGTGGGACGGGGATGGAGACGGAGATGGAGGAGAAGGTGGGAACCAATGAACAGTCAATGGACGGAGCCCCTCTTCAACAGCCCGTCAGCGTTTCTCGTGTTTTCGGATATTCCATCTCTGTCCGAGGAGCGACAGACCGTTTTATATTTTACATTAAAACTCGAATCACATCTCGTGTTGCGTTATGCCAGTGGACGAACGCCTGGATTTGCAAACCGTCGCTGACACGGTGTCCCAAGAAACCAGGCCCAACCAGCTTCGCTTCCAAAGCCCACAAGTGTCCCGGCAGGCCCTCCCAGTGTCAATGTCCCAAGAAGTTCATCTGAGCAAAATAATAGAGCACTGATGTCCCAAGACATAGAGATATGTTGGGGGTCCATCGATCTTGTGTTCTCTAATCCATGCGACCTCGACTCACGAGGATTGTATAGAAAGTGAAGCTTGAAAGTATATTTTTCTTATGAATGAGATCACACAATTTTGGGGGGAGGAGACCCTTTTCATATAAGTACAGGGCTAATCTTAGTCGTCGATCTCCTCTTTGATCTAACGATAGAGTTCAAATCTTCGTAACCATTAAATAGCTGTATGGAACACTCAAGAAGCCTTACGGCTTTGGAGAACTCAAGGGTCACTTTGCTCTAGGAAGTTGGAGGGCCGCTTGCTCAAGGATGGTTGATTGCTTGTTCATGGATGGGCCATGGCTCGACGCTTGGGAAACTTTTGGAATGTGTCCATCTATCGGGTTGTGTCAATCTCCCCCACCTATTTGGGCAACACCTTTGTCGCATCTTTGATATGGAAGGCATTAGTGTGTTTCGCTAAATGGGAGCTCGCTTCACTCTCTGGCATACCTCTCCAACAGATCAAGTACTCCTGCTTCAGTGCACAATATAGTTTTTGTATAACTCGATCCGCCATGATGCACTTGACGTCTCGACCATACGAGGTTTTTGCCCTAAATGGTGCCCGTTGCAATTCCCTTTGATCCGAAACTTCTTCGTTTACAGGGAAATACTAGATGTACCTTGAGTTTTGGTAGCAATTTTAGCTTGTGTGCGACATTCCTGACCCATTGCAACACTTGGAAGGGTCTATCATAGCAATAGATTAGCCCCTTATGCATATCCTTGTATCATAGTACAAAGCATAGCTTAGCCAACACTAGGTCTCCGACTTGGAATTTTACATCTTGTTGCTTCTTGTTAGCCCATTTTTTCATGCACTTTGAGACCTTGTGTACACAAGTCCGTGTCAAGTCCACTTGTTCATGCCATTCCTTAATGAACTTATACATGGATGGTCTACTCCCCTGGTAGCCTATGGCAACCATGTTCGAGGCAAGTAATTGTTGCCCCGTCACGATCGCGAATGTGCTCCAATTTGCAAACTCGCCCCTTGTAAGTTGTATAAGAATTGAGCCATGTTGATCAGCTTTGCCTAATTCAGTTATATTGTGTTCATGTAGTGTTGGTGGTACATCTCTAGGAGTGCATTCACTCTCTCCGTCTAACCATCGGTTTGAAGATGCAAACTTGTGGAAAAATTGAGGTCCAACTCTAACAACTTGAAGAGCTTGGTCCAAAACCGCCCTATGAATTGAAGATCGCAGTTGCTCATGATCATTCGTGGCACTCCCCAATACTTGACGACGTGCTTGATGAATAGTTTGGCTACCTTCTCAGCTAGACAATCCTTAGTTGCGGCCTGGAACATCGCGTATTTGGACAACTAATTTACCACGATCATAAGAGTCTGATACCCTTCGAATTTTGGTAAGTTCACAATGAAGTCCACAGAGACGCTCTCTCATGGATGTTCCAGAGCGAGAAGTGGCTCGAGGAGCCTTGGCAAAGAATAATGTTCTAGTTTGTCTTGTTGGCATACAAGATAGGTCTTTACATACGCCTCAACGTCATCTCGCATGTGAGGCTAGTATCATTGATCTTCTATGAGTGCCATGGTGCGATTGATCCCTGGATGACTCGTGCACTTCAAATTGTGACACTCACGCAATACCTCATTCCTTAACTTCCCATGGAGTGGCACATAGAGTCATCGCCCCTTGATGTAAAGGAAATCATTCTCACACCAAAATCGTTGGGTCTTGCCCTCTCGTGTGTACTCAAGGAGCACCTTGGTCATTAGGTATTGTGTTAGCCTCTCCTTAATACTATCGATCCATGGGCATTTGGGCTAGCTTATGGTACTTGCCAGCTTCATCTTTCGAGTAAGTGCGTCGGCCATGGAGTTAGCCTTCCTCGGCTTATACTCTTAAGTTATAATCGAACTCCACTAGAAAGTCTTTGCCATCGATCTTGTTTTGGACTCAGCTTTTTTTGGGTCTAAAAATAGCTCATGGTTACATTGTCCATCCTTATGACAAACCGCGAACCCAAGATATAGTGCTTCCATGTGTGAAGGCAATGCATCCCCACAATCATCTCATTCTCTTGGACTGTATGGTGTCCCTCAGTATCATTTAGCTTTGAAACTTGAATGCCATTAGGTGTCCATCCTACATAAGAACACTGCCAATAACATAATTAGAGGCATCGGCTCTACTTCATAGGTTTTGGTGTGATCATGGAGCATAAGTATCGATTCCTCAGTCATGGCTTGTTTCCACTTGTCAAACGCCTTTTGGTATCGATCTGTCCACTCCCACGGCTTCTCCTTCTTTAGCATGTTCATGAGTGGCATGTTGATGCTTGAATAGCTTCGAATAAAATGTCAATAGTAATTCATGAGGCCAAGAAACAACTTCAACTCCATCACTCTAGGTAGCGGCTCTTATTCCATGTTGGCTTGGATCTTGGCCACCTCCATCCATACCCATCCACCTCTGACAATGTGCCCCAATAATGAGATTTCCCTTTGTGCAAATGTGCACTTCTTCCACTTTACATACAAGTCATTCTCCCGTAAGACTTGCATCAAATGTTCAATGTGTTCTTTATAATAAATCGGTTAAGGAACGGGTGGAGTACCTTGTTTATAAGTGTACAGAATGTGATTGGAGCATTAGTCAAGCCGAATAGCATTACAAAGAATTCATATGATCCATACCACATCACGCATGTGGTCTTCGACTTGCGCCCTTTAGCAATCCAAACTTGGTAGTAGCTTGATTGAAGATCCAGCTTGGTGAACCATCATGCTCTACCAAGCTGGTCAAATAGATTCCCAATGAGTGGGATTGGGTATTTGTTATTGATTATGAACTTGTTCAGCGCCTATAATCTATGCATAGCTTGAGAGATCCATCATGCTTCTTTCGAAACAAGATCGGGGCACCGAACGGGGTCTTAGACAGCCAAATATATCTCGTATTGAGTAACTCTTTGAATTGTTTTCTCAGCTCTTTCAATTCAGGAGGCACCATACGATAAGGTGCTATGACGAGTGGTCGAGCATCTGGCAGGAGCTCCATCCAATGATCCACCTCTTTTCACGGTGGAAGCTTCTTTGGCAACTCAGGAGGCATCACGTTCTTGAACGAGTCAAGGACTTGGACCACTTCCACTGGGCCATCACACCCTTCGCCTATGTGGTCCTCGACCTTCAAAGCCGCCACGGTCTCCTCATCCTTCTTTGCTCCCTTGGTTAGTTGCATAGCTGATAGCATCCTCCGGTCACGCCCGCCTCAAGATGAATTGTGATCACACATTGACAATGTGTGTCCAAGAGGCGTATGCAATTGGCAAATGGCATAACACTAGCATCTGTCCTATCAAGGAACCCAAGACCTATAATAAGATTATAATCGTCAAGACGAATTACATCGATAGTCTCCTCGCTAGTCCATAGGCCAATGTGAAGCTCCATGTCCCTAGCCACACCACTAATCGGGACTTCCTTGGAGTTGACGGTCTTGAGCCACTCGACTACTTTCTCAACCCGAAGATTTAGCTTCTTTGCAGCCTCTTTTGATTTGAAGAGATTGGATGCTTCTGTATCTACGAGTGCACTCATTGTAGTACTATCAATCTTCACATCCACGAAGACAAGTCCCTTACACTCCTTCACCCTCTTGGGCTTGATAGAGCCAAGAATTCACAATGAAACCAATCGCAACTTCTTTTGTGACTTATCTTCCTTGCATAGAGCGGCCAGCTTAGCCCTTTTTGGACAATCCCCAGTCATATGTGGCCATCACAAAAGACACACTTATAGGTGCATATTACCTTCCTTTATCCCCCACCACTTAACTTCACTTGAGCTTTAGGAGGTGCCATTGGTGGCTTGCCTTTGTTTGAGTGATTGTACTTGTTTCGCTCTTCCCCATCATTAGCCTTGCCCCTCAATCGGGAGTCCGGCTTATTTGTTGGCGATGACTTGTACTCCATGAGGGCCTCGACCACGGTCATGGTTGTCGTGAGGTCCTTTGCATTGCACCATTTGGAACTCTTGCTTGACGCATGGCTTGAGACCACTCATAAACTAATGATACACCTCTGCATTGTTATGAAAATCACTTCATGTACTCGCGAACTTCCCCTTTTCACTCGAGGTGCTTGAGTTCATCGCGGTCATCTTCCTCCATGTAGCGAGACAGTATTTCCACTTCAATTCTTCGACACACCCAATCCATATTGTGATAGGTTCCCCACTTCTATTGTCCAACCTATCACGCCACCCCAACATCGCATTATCAACCAAATACATCGCAGCTGTGTTTACCCAAGATGCGTTGCTGTTGATCCCTGTTGCTTAAAAGTACCACTCCATGTACTGCAAGAAGTTATCCACATCCTTGGCCACTTTCAAGCCTTTGAACTCTTTGCGCTTAGGTGTGTCCATCCATGGATTGCTTGCACCATGACCACCCTATTCACGCATGCCGTTTTGGCTTTCGCAGGCTTCCTCTTAAGCTTGGCTATTTTTGTGTGCATAGCCACCATCATGGCACCCGGGGCTTCATCCCATTGTTGGAGTTCTTGTGTCAAGGAGCCCAGCACCTCCCCTCGGAGATCTCTTATGTCAATTTTGAGCTCTTAGACCTTGACCACGAGCTCCTCTCTTCCAACCTCAACTCTTTTGATGGTGCAGGTCAAATCCTCTTCCGTTCCTTGGACTTCCGAGACAAAGTGTTCTATGTTCGTCATTCGGTGTTCCTAGTCTCTCATCGGTTCTCTCGAACTCGAAACAGTATGATTCTTTTTGCTCCTAGTATTGATCTTTTTGATAGCCCTTCCACGATCCTTATGATCCTTACCTTGAGAAAATGTGACGACGGAGCATGTATCAACCATTGCACCTTAGAACAACTTATTTTGATACCACATGTCACAGGTTGATCGATTTTGCATTGCCTAACTCGTGCGGCATTAGGATTTCTCCCAAGTTAGTCTTACTCACACTAGACTCACAAGGATTGTATAGAAAGTGAAGTTCGAAAGTATATTTTTCTTGTGAACGAGATCATACAACTTAGGGAGAGGAGGCCCCTACAAGGATGGCTGGTTGCTTGTTCATGGAAGGGTCACGACCGGTCGCTTGGGAAACTTCTGGAACATGTCCATCTATCAGCCATGTCAATCGGGCCGTGTAACATGGCTCGGATCAGCAAAGCTAAAAAGCGTCCCATCCGGACCACCGAGTAAAGCACAGGCCATTCAGAATTGAGCTATCCCCGCTAAGTGCTGATATCCCAAGCACTGACACAGCTCAGGATTAGAAACCCACTAGCTGGATACCCTCCTTCTTAAGCCATCAAGCAGTCTAATTTTGATCATCAATTCGGCCCGCTTAACGACTCAGCCAGCCGGGGCTAACCGACTATTATGCATGGCAACGTCTTCTCTCCTTCCAAAGAAAATAAATGGCTCCATTCCATGTCATATTAAGGAGCGTTTTAGCTAAAGACTTATCCTTTTTAGCATTGGTCAGCATCCACTACATGGTTGATTCACCCGTGCCCATGGCTAGATCTGATGAAAGTCGTCTAGATCCGTTCATAAGATACTAAATTCTTCTTCATCAACTGACTAGACTTGAATGAGCTGGTTTGAGCCCAAAAAGAGATCTCGTTTGCCGAGACATGTCCAATTTAAGATTTTGGGTTATCAAATTTATGATCAAATGTACATAAAGAAAATGACATATTTGATTCTTTTCGCCATGTTTACTTCTTGACTTAAATGTTAATTACATCATAATGATTTGTTGGCAAAGACTAGGGATGTGAGAAAAGAAAAATGAAAAGACTATGCTTTGTCTAGGAACATTTTAACATTGGCAACAGCACATAATGGAGACTGTTCTTAATCTCTCTACCTAGCAAGATCACTAGATTAGTGACGTGCAATAGTGGCAATTCCATTTTCATCTTGTAATTTTTTGATATGTAGGACATGTTTCTAATCTGGAAATCATCTCTTTCTACAACCATGCGAAGCATAATTTGTTTAAGACAAAATTAAGATCATGGAAAGAGTGGGAAATTGTCACTTCATGTATGAGGTGTAGCTAATGCCTACTTTTAATGGTGAAAGCAATGCATTCATGTTACAAGCTTGGAGGTATATAGACCACCCGGAGAGACAGAATTACCGGAGTCATAGTTACTGCGAATGCACAACTCCTTATCTTGTATCGTGCATATAAAGAATAAAGATCTTGCAATACCTTTAGTAGAAAACATTACATTGATCAACATTCGGTCATATAAGTTGAATTCTAATCACAAACTTATCATCATCTGTATCAAGGAAAATTTAATTACTATGGGAATATACGGCTCCAACTTGGCTAATTCCTTGTTGGATTAAGTATGTGCTTACTATACACCCAAGCTTATTTCTTTAAGATGAAGTCCTCTCGAACCATGTCAGTGCTGTCAAAAATGCTGCTAGCGGTCTTTCCATCAAACATCAGTTCAGAAATGAAAGGAGTCAGTCTTCAACTTAAAATTTAGGGGTGTCGCGATTGCTAATGGTTTTCCTATGATGTAGCCAAGATCTCACCCTCAAGAAAATGTTGTATCTGTTTCTCAACCTTATCCATTTGTCACACTTGACCGAGTTGATAATGACAGATTGCCAGAGTTCCTACGCATTTCATGATAATTGAAAGAAAGCATGATAAACAAGGATGAAAATTGAACTCCATGTAAGAAATATTTCAAGTTTCGAAATCCCTATGCATTATATTCCCTTGAGAAGAGTGCAAGAAGGGCAGGTCTCTCGCAGCCCCAGTTGAAATCTTAAGGCGTACCTCTCGTGGAGGAGGACGGGCCGTTGAGCCCCCTTTACCAATCCGATTTGAAGCAAAAGATAATGCGCAGAATTCGAATGCCATAAGCTTGCTTCAATCGTGATACAAGCACAAGCCTCAGGTTTCTGCAATATAACTGTGCATGCGCATAAGATACGCTGTATCGATGCGCCTAAGAAGACAAACTCTTGCTACGAACAAAGGCACTTGCATTGGGACGTGATCGTCGTGAACTCGCACACGAGCTGAGCTCAGTCATTTTCTTGACCTCCGAGTGGAGTACATGAGCAAAACAAAGTCTTTCCACAAGGTAGATCAATGATCATGATAATCAACAACAGTAAACATCCTGGGAAACAATAAATCAAACCCAAAAGCTAGACCTTGATTTGCTTTTAGTTTTCTAAAGATCTGCTGAAGATCTTGCACTAACTCAGGCACCAAAATTGAGGTTGGTTTTTGCCGCTGACCGCATCCATTATGCACCATGTAGCCAATTAAACAATCTCTGCAAAATAGAAACCTTGCGATCTACCTAGAAGGTGAAAAGCATGGACATCCCACTCAACGGCCCTTTCAGAACAAAAAGAAAAACCTGCAAGCCGAGGCCACAATAATACCTCATTCAGGCACAGTACCAAACAGCCTAGGATAACCAAGATACCGAAATCATTTAAGCACTGCCACCACACGTATTCTTCTGTCTAGTACTACTGCTGCAACCATTTTCACAGACAATTGGTGTTCCAAAATATCTTTACTAGATTGAAAATGATGTAGCTGCAGTTAGATCTCGAAGTCAAAACTGCTGGTAAATGCACTAGCTTTGATGTTTTAAAAAGATATGCGCTTATGAAACTTGGCAAGCTCTTTTCCCTGCTGAAAATCTTACCCTGATTTTGCTAAATCTTGCTTGCTTGCCCTCTGATCAATTGAAAGCCAAATGCTTTTGCCATTTTGTGTTCTATACAGAGCAAGACTTCCTACAGTCCCACAATGAACTCTTCCTCGAACGATTGACAGCTGTTAGCTCACATATAAATAGATCACGACTGCTCATCAAAAACTTTTTCAGTGCTCATTTATTATGATATTTTACCTGAAAATCACAGCAAAATGCATTGTTAACGGGATGCATTGGACAGTGGATTGATGTGCTACCTTAGGCACTTCAGCCTGTGTCCTGTGCCATTTAATTTCACATGCATTTGCATTGCATATCTAGTAAGAAATGTGCTAGTAGCAACGACAGGAGATGAGTGCATGTAGGACAAATCACATTCTCAGCATAGCATCAAAATTATCATTTCAAGAACCCATGGAGTAAATTCTGCAAAAGAATGAAGGGCAGAGCATTGAACATCCATCCAAGGTCTAAGCACAATCTTCAAACTGAATGCTACATCTCCAGAGCGCACTGTGTGACAGTGGAAAAAGAAAACAAACTAAAGACAGTAGGTCTGGTTTCATTTTTTATCAGAAGAAAATGTGAACATAAATTCTGCTATTAACTTTTTGCTCCTAAGCAACGATGACACAGAAGTCACAGGGTTGCAGTACAAGCACATCGAACAATCCCTGTTCTCAGATTCCACAGATTCCCACCACCCATGTTGAGCACGAAACCAACTACTTGTAAAATCAACGATATTGCTTCATAATACCACACAAACAATCCTCATGATGTAAATCCCCTCAACCGTGATTCACAAAGCAAAAAATTGACTCTCTTATTGGAATTTGGAGGGAATTGCTTGAGATTAATAAAAGGGGTCAAATCAAACCAATCAATACAGATGTCCATGGGCTGTAAAATTTCTTATCTGTTATTGTGTCCTGGAAAAAAGGAAGAAGGATGCCAATATCACTTATAACTTTTAACTGAAACAGCTCCAAATCCTCCACAAAGAGTCATCACCATCTCAAAATGTCACCAAAGGTCTCCTCTTTGCCCAACGTGTTATTGATCACAGTGCAAAACTCAAATCAAAGATCAACCAAAATGTCAATCTATTGGCCAAACCCATACAAATGAAAACTGTGATAAAGTGCAAAACTGGGGAGATTTCACGAGGAATACTTCTTCAGATCCGAATGGTAGTCAAGGTACCACTTCACAAACTTCTTCAGTCCAGTTTCCAAATCCGTGGTAGGCTTATAGCTGAGTTCCCTCTGAGCCAAACTTATATTCGCATGCGTAAACTTCACATCCCCATTTCTGGGCATCGGCAACAACTTTTTCCTGGCCTTCACCTTTAAAAGCTTCTCCAATATGCTCACAAGTTTTGTCACCGGCACTGGCGAAGTATTCCCCAAATTATAAATCCGCAACTGCGCGGAATTTTTCTTTGTCCCACCACTCCCAGTACTCTTCTTTGCTGTGTCCAAAGCCGCCAAACAACCCTCAACAACATCATCAATGTAAGTAAAGTCCCTAGCTACAGAACTATGCTGAGGCCCTTCAAAGATCTCAATCTGCTTCCTTTGCAGTATATGCTGAGTAAAAAAGTAATAAGCCATGTCCGGTCGACCCCATGGTCCATAGACCGTGAAGAACCGCAAACCAGTGATCGAGAGACCATAAATGTGATTATAAGCATGAGCAATTTCCTCACCCGCCTTCTTTGTCGCGGCATACAGACTCGCAGGCTGATCGGTCCTGTCTTTCTCGGAGAACGGCACCTTCGAGTTGAGGCCATAGACCGAACTCGATGATGCCCACACAATTGCCGGCTGTGGATTCGCCAACTTGCACACCTCGAGCAAATTCACAAACCCTGCAATATTGCCATGCACATAAGATGCAGGATTCTTCATAGCATACCTCACGCCGGCCTGTGCAGCTAAATGCATCACATGAGTAAACGCGACCATATCGAAAAGCTTCTCCAGAAGCTCTCTATCGTTGATATCTCCTTCAACTACGAAGACCCCGGCTCGACCAAGCAACGTCTGCCGCGCCCGCTTGAGATCGACATCATAGTAATCATTGAAATTATCCAGCCCGACCACTCCATCGCCGCGGCGCTTGAGGCGAAGACACACGTGGGTCCCGACGAAGCCGGACGCGCCGGTGACCAGGACGACGTGGCCGGCGCGCGCCCGCGCCCGCGCCGACGACCTGACCCGCCTCTCCCAGTAGGACCCGCCCCGAGAGTCGCCGAGGATCCGCCGCGGCGACGGCGGCGGCGCCGACGGGGAGCAGGAGACGACGAGGAAGACAACGAGGCCCAGAAAGAGGGCCGACCCGATGGTGAGCTTGAAGAGGGAGGCCTGGAACCGGAGGCGGTGAATGTAGGCCGAGAGACGGTCGGGCTTCAGCTTCCCCGGCGTGGAGGGCGCGAGGTCGAAGTGGGAGATGGCCTTCGGCTGGGACATCGACGGAGCTCCGAACTCGAAAAAGACTGGATTTTTCCGGTCGGCGGCCGCAATTGAGCAGATGGGTTTTCGCGGGGATCGTCAAACGTGCGATCCGATGTGGTCGTGCAAGGTCATTGTTGTGAACTCGACCAAGGAGTGATTTTGCGGGGGAAGGTGATCGTGGAGGGGGCGATGGAAGGTTGAGGACGGGTAGACCCACGAATTCTTCGGGAAATTTGAATTCTGGAAATGAAAGGGAAGGAAGGCTCCATTTGGAAAATTAGGCCCCGTTTGTTAAATTTTGTTTATATTCTCTGAAATAAATTTTTTTTTTCTTTTGTTCCAGAGAATAAAAAAAAAATACGTTTATTTACACTTTTATTTTCAGGAACAAAAAAATATATTCTTTTATTCTTAGAAACAAATTTAAAATAAAAAGCAAAAAAACTTATTTTTGTTTCTAACACTTTTGAAAAATAATTTTTCTCTCTCTTATTTTTTCCTTCTCTTTCTTTTCTTCTTTTTTTTTTTTTTTTTTGGCGGGTCCCGCCTTGACCATGGCTGGTGGCCAGGCCATCAAGGGCCAGCGACCTCACCGAAGTGTCACTAGCCCCTAGCGAGGTCGAGCATCGGCCCGGCCCTTGGCAAGGCCCGACCTTGCTCGGCCACCGCCAGTCGTCGCATCGCCTAGTAGTGGCCTAGGTGAGCTTGGCCTTGCCAAATCTGGGCGAGCTCAAGCTCACCTAGCCAAGGCGAGGCCGAGCCTCGCCACGCCGGTGGTCGGTGAGCTTTGTTGTGGTTGGGCTTTTGGCCCTCGTTGGGCGGTCGGCCCATGGCCGGGGCGCGATTGGCCAAAAGGAAGAAAAAAAAAAGAAAAAGAAAATAAAAATATTAAAAAAATTAAAAGAAACAAAAAAATAAACAAGTTACAAAACGTGTTTCTATTATCTTTCTATTCCGAAACATAAATTTTGTACAACTATCAAGGTGCTTTGTTTGTTTATGTTTTTGTATTTTTGTTTATAAACATAATTTGTGTTTTTTTATTTCGGGGAACAAAAAAAGAACAGAAACGCGTTTGTTTGCATTTTTGTTCCAAATCTATTATTTTGTTCCCGAGAACAAATTTAGAATAGAAATAAAAAACAAGAAAAATTTGTTTCTTGTTTTTGCAATAATTTTTAAGAACAAATTTTCTCTCTCCTTTCTTTTTCTTCTCTTTTTTTTTTTTTTTTTTTCTTCTTCCTTCCTTTTTCTTTGGCTAGTCGCCAGCCTCGGCCATGTCTGGCAACCGGCCGTTGAGGGCCGTGACCTCGCCGAAGCGTCGTGGGCTGGGCGAGGCCGCCGACCCTCGTCGGCCAGGTCCAACCCCATGGCCGAGGCCTCGGCGGTGGCCAAAAGGAAGAAAATAGGAAAAATAAAAATAAAAAAATTAAAAGAAATAAAAAATTATACAAGTTTACCAAACGTGTTTCTTTTTTTTTTTATTTTTGGAACAAATTTACCAAACGCGTTCTTACGTTCAAAAATTATTCCCTGGAGTAGAAATACTTTTTTCTATTTCTCGTTCTCTAAAATAATTTACGAACGAAACACAAATAAATGCATCCCAAACACTTTCTTCTATTCAAAAATTGTTCCAAGGAATAGAAATAGATATAGATTTTTTCTATTTTTATTCCTTGGAACAATTTTTTAATTGAAACGTTACCAAACGTGCCCTTATTTTTTTTTTTGGTACCTATTCGAGATTATTAGTAGTAAAAAAAATTAATTTAAAGTAAATTTATCATAAATGTGTCAATTTGAAATTGTTATTTTTATGATCACAAAATTAATTTAAAGTAATTTTATCACAAATATATCAATTTGAGGATGTTCGTGATATTAATCCTAAATCTTATCATATTTTAGTGACTTTGTTAAGTTGAAAAACATCATGTTAATGGGAAAATCACTTTTATAACATATGACAGCAAAAAAAAAAAAAATGACAAAATTGAAATAAAAAATCCGAACCAAATCAAACATGGTTTTTTTTTTTTTTTTTTTTCAATTTGGGCTGCGATTCAGTTCAATGCGGCTGTTCACCTTAATGGTTCGACTTTTCAGAAAATCCGAATTGAGTCTAACTGTTAACATCCTTATCGGCGACTCTTCCAAGAGGGACTTTTTGTATGGACTCTCATTATTTGGGTTGGGGATAAGAGAGTTTGGCGAAGAAGGAAAATTTAAATTTGGCAGCATATGATTTTCTTATGGATATGGATATGGATGTTAATTCAACTTTCGGAATTGGGCATTCGACCAGCTCTCGTGCCTCTCGACTCCATCTAGAGGATCTTAAAAGGAACATTCGCCTGCGTTGATCCAGTGCATTTAGAATTTTCACCTAGAGTAATTCCACAGGAAAGAGGAGCAAGCTCATTTGCCATTTAAGCCGGCGTTTCATAGGCCAGGTAATTTAGATTTCACATTTTCTTTACAAAGTCAGATACGGCACCAAAAGAAGTTTTGAAAACCGCATCATTAGATTAGAGACGTGTGTTGACAGATAATTTATGTTGAATCCTCCCATGTCTCATTTTTTCTGCAGTCGCACGCCGAAGCATAGTAAATTGCAATTGCAAATTGGGTTCCAAATTCACTTCCTCGATGAAGAGAGATTGAAGATGCCATCGGCTATCAATTCATCCGAACATCGTCCCCACCAATTAGCTTTCAGAATATAAAAGTCTTCCGGCCCACAATGGCGAGTTTTCCTCTTGGATTAATCAAACTTAGGATTTGATGGCGTTCCCATTTGAAAGGGACCAAAGGCGTTGCGATGTAAGTAGTTGATTATGATGGAATATAATGGAGACAACCAGTAGAATGCGAAAGGGTTTTCGGAGACACTGCGACGGTTGAAGCAACGTGGAGAGTGGTCCTGGAGGAGAATTAGGGACACGGCGATGAAGATGCAATGTAGGGATCTGTGATGACGACTTGTACTGCTCCGAATCTCATTTTGTGATGTAATCGTTGTTGAAACCCCATTCGCATGACAACATGATGCCCGTAAGTTATATGAAAAGGGAAAATAGGGAGTGATGAATGAGGACACCAGGCCTAAGGTGAGCATGTCGAACTAACTAAACTAGATCGAACTGACTAATTTTGGATAGTCCCTAAATAGGGTTGATCGGTTCTTGATCTGGTATAGTTTTAAGGTGGAATCAGAAATTGGACCAGGAGGACCAATTCGTAATTTCTAAGACCAAGAACTGGACTGGCTAGTTTTGGAAGTGGGAACCGGACCGATCAACTAGTTTGGTCCGGTTCACTGAAATTGGTAAGTTTGTTGTTGCAAACCCAACGTTTTCAACCTAAGAGAACAACCTCGAAAGGGTACCCAAAAGTCTTCCTTATCTCCGGAGCGAATCGATGAAGAGTCACTCCTGAATCAAGAATTCAAGAAAGACAAAGAAGCCTCCTTTCTGATTGTAGATCAAGGTAGGGCGTAGAGAGAGATGGCCCCTTGTCTCCGGCGTAGCTCCGGGCATAAGAAGACCCAAGATATCCGAGGGGGTCTCCTCTCTCTCTGTGCATGCCTTGTATCTTTTTCTTCAGCTTCGAAACGGGAGCTCCAAACCACATCAACAATGCTTTCCATGTAACGACTCGGGCTCCACTGTGTAATATTGTTTGTTTTGGACACTGAGTTCTCACGGCTTTAAAACGCGTTATATAGATTAAAGGGACCTAAGCCTTTAGAAACTAGCCCAGGACCCCCCTAAGCGATGTGGGACGGGAGACATACCCCTAGCCTCACTCGCGTACTGCCAAGGCGATTTCAGTCCATCCTTCTGTAATGCCCCGAGTTTAGGTCGTCACATTCTCCCCCCTTTAAGGCACAATGCCCTCACTGTGGCCCCACACGCGGTCAAGAGTCGGTTCTGGTACCACATGTAAGGCGCAAATCGCGCAATCCCATCGTTACATGGAAAGCATTGTTGATGTGGTTTGGAGCTCCTGTTTCGAAGCTGAAGAAAAAGATACAAGGCATGCAGAGAGAGAGAGAGAGGAGACCCCCTCGGATATCTTGGGTCTTCTTATGCCCGGAGCTCCGCCGGAGACAAGGGGCCATCTCTCTCTACACCCTACCTTGATCTACAATCAGAAAGGAGGCTTCTTTGTCTTTCTTGAATTCTTGATTAAAGGGACCTAAGCCTTTAGAAACTAGCCCAGGACCCCCCTAAGCGATGTGGGACGGGAGACATACCCTTAGCCTCACTCGCATACTGCCAATGCGATTTCAATCCATCCTTCTGTAATGCCCCGAGTTTAGGTCGTCACATTCTCCCCCCTTTAAGGCACAATGCCCTCGCTGTGGCCCCACACGCGGTCGGAAGTCGGCTCTGGTACCACATGTAAGGCGCAAATCGCGCAATTCCAAGATCTCCATAACTAGAACAAGAACATGCATAATTAAGTAGAAAGATTAACGTACTTGGGATCCATCATTCTTGAAGTGGAAGCGGAAACACAATATTCCTTGTACAAATCCTTCTCCTCTATTGCCCTCCATATCATTGGCTCAAAGAGGCGGCCTCCTCACCTTTAGCGTTAGGTAAATGCTCCTTATGTGAGGATACACGTGAGAATTAGGGTTATAGGAGAAACTCGAGCACTATTTAGAGAGTTTCCAGCTAGTCCTCCTCATTACGGGCCAGGCTCAACTCGGCCCACACTAGCCAGCCCCATATTAGACTAATTAATAAACTTTCTATTTCACCTTAGATCAAATCCCGTAAAACGGTAACCGTTAAATTGTAAATTATAACGTCAATTAATGTAGTCCATATAAGAAAAACTCTTACATTCGATGCTTTGAACTTCAGAGCATCTTCATTGTTGTCAAGGCAAGAGATTCTATCGAGCAAGAGACTAGGGATTCAATGAGAAGTGGGGGAAATTGGAAAGAATTAGGATTTGTTTCTTAAGAAATTTAAAAATATTATATATATAATCAACCAATCCGGTCTTGTCGGTCCGGTTCCCACCTCAGAACGGGGAACGGGACCATCCTCCCTAGGAATTGCCCGGACGGTTTTCGGTTTAAGTAGTTGCCATTGCACATTCCTATTCCCAAGGGTGCTGATCTTATTCCATTTTCATGGAGTCGAATTGGCTATATTTTTTATATATTTTTTTAATTTCTTAAAAAACAACAACTTATTTTAATCAATACCTCCTTCTCTAATTCTCGTCTCGTAGTCTCACGCTACTGAGAGCTCTAGCCCTCAATCTCCATCTTTCCCTCTCGCCTCAGCTTGAAGTCGATTCAATCTCAGCTTGAAAGGAAGGACATCATGCGGATTCATGGATTCTTTCGACGCCAAAAGCTCAACAAAGGCCTCTACTAAACACGGTACAAATGCTCGTGTTTTTAAGAGGAAAAATCCGAGTTTCAGGGTCTTCATTTTCCGTGATATCAGTCAAAACCTCACTCGCTCTCACTGGGATGAGCTCGTGTTATCTAGATCGCATGGTGGTTTTGTTGCGTGCAGATTATGCACAATTCAAGATCTCCATAACCAGAACATAAACATGCAATTGTAAATCGAAAGATCAATGCACCTGTTTTAGGATCCATCGCCTTTCTTGAAGTGGAAGCAGGAACACAATGTTCCTCGCGCAAATCCTTCTCCTCTATTACCCTCCGAATCACTGGCTCAATGAGGCGGCCCCTCACGATTGACGTTAGAGTAACGCCCCTTAGGTGAGGATATGTGAGATTAGGGCTAGAGGAGAGACTTGAGCACTATTTATAGAGTTTCCGGCCCGGTCCCCCTCATTACGGGCCGGGCTCAACTCGGCCCACACTAGCCAGTCCCATATTAGACTAATTAAGAAACCTTCTATCTCACCTAAAACCAAACCCCGTAAAACGGTAAACGTTAAACGGTAAATTACAATAACAATGTCAATTAATTTAGTCCACATTAGAGAAAAACTCTTACAGGTTTGACGTGAATGCTCTGCGGTTTTTGGTGTGGGACCGAACAAGTTCCATTTTGGTTTGTGCTTGTGCTCGCTCGACGCTCTTTCGCGTCCCTCTCGGCTCTCGATCGACTCTCACACGACCCTTTCCTGTAATTACTTAATCTTTCTTTAGATGTTATCCTTTTTACTGATCATTCCTTCATTCGTCATCCCAGTCATCCATCACAAGATCTCTCTCCCTTCTCTAAGTCTGTCTCTATTTTTTGTTTCATTTGGGCAGTCTGTTTTCATTGTCCTTCTCTTGAGCTTTTTGTTTCGGCGCGATGAGGAGTGACCAATTCTACATCATGTCTAGGCTGCTAAAATTTGGATGTGAAGATGCCAATTGACCAGCTCCCAATCCCAAAATTGCCCAATTCGATCCCCCATTCCAAAAATTAGGAACCGGTCCTCTTTGTCTGGTTCTCGACTTTAGGAGGGGGATCGGATTGAATTGGACTAGGAACCAATAATCTCTAATTGCTTAGAGTGAATAAATGCATGCCATATTAGTTGATGGCATGACACATAAACCACCGGATACTTTTCTTCCTAATTCAAGAGTGTCCATTATTTCTAAACAGGCAAACTTATTCGACTTAGGAATAAATGGCTTATAGAAAATGTTAATGGGACCTTGGTGAATTGAATTTCCCGTGGTGTTTGATGAAGTTGTTGTAGGACGCAAATTGCGCAATCCCAAGATCTCCATAACTAGAACATGAACACACACCCAAGAGTAGAAGATTAACGCACCTGTTTTAGGATCTCGTTCTTGAAAGCGGAAGCAGAAAGGGATTGCCCACACTCAAGGGGTTTATCCACGCATCAAATCCTTTTCCTCTATTGCCTTCTGAGTCACTGACTCAATGAGGTGGCCCCTCACAATTAGCATTAGAATAACGCCCCTTAGGTGAGGATATGTGAGATCAGGATTAGAGGAGAGACTTGAGCACTATTTATAGAGTTTCCAGCCAGTCTCCCTCATTACGGGCCAGGCTCAACTCGGCCCACACTAGCCAATCCCATATTAGACTAATTAAGAAACCTTCTATCTCAACTTAGACCAAACCCCGTAAAAAAGTCAACGTTAAACGGTAAATAACAATGTCAATTAATTTAATCCACATATTAGGAAAATTCTAACATTCTCCCACTTGGACTATATTAATTGAAATTGTATTGTATGTGCACACATTGGTCCAAAGATAATTCTTAATACTCAATCATATCCCATAAAGCCTTCAATACTGAATCATGGCGGTAACCGCATATATACATACAGAGCCTTACATGGTCACAAGTGCTTTCGACTTTATTGATATTGATTAAATATGGTAGTGTGGCAAATGGCTAATATCTCTCATAGAGAGATCCATTTGTCAGTCATCATTCTCTTACTTAGGCGACACAAAAGTTTGTGCCATTGTCCGCTTTGGGTCACCTGCCCTGGCGTGAACGAACCGCCATCCCAGCCACGGTCTTTTTCCTCACGGCTTTAAAATGTGTTACACACGCGGTCGGGAGTCGCCTCCGATACCACATGTAGGACGCAAATTGTGCAATCCCAAGATCTCCATAATTAGAACATGAACACACACCCAAGAGTAGAAGATTAACGCATCTGTTTTAGGATCTCGTTCTTGAAAGCGAAAGCAGAAAGGAATTGCCCACACTCAAGGGGTTTATCCACGCATCAAATCCTTCTCCTCTATTGCCCTCTGAGTCACTGGCTCAATGAGGCGGCCCCTCACGATTAGCGTTAGAATAATGCCCTTTAGCTGAGGATATGTGAAATTAGGGTTAGAGGAGAGACTTGAGCACTATTTATAGAGTTTCCAGCCAGTCCCCCTCATTACGGGCCATGCTCAACTCGGCCCACACTAGCCAATCCCATATTAGACTAATTAAGAAACCTTCTATCTTACCTTAGACCAAACCCCATAAAACAGTCAACGTTAAACGGTAAATAACAATGTCAATTAATTTAGTCCACATATTAGGAAAATTCTAACAGTTGCGTGGCCGTTTCCGTTTGGATTATTCAACTAAGGATGTGATGGCATTCCCAGTTGAAACAGGCCGCAAGCGTTGTGATTGAATTCGTTGATTACGATGAAATACAGTAGAAACATCCGGCAGAATACAAAAAAGTTTTTGGAGACTTGCGACGGTTGATGGAAGCAACGTGGAGAGTTCTGATCCTGGAAGAGACTTAGGGAGATGGTGGATGATAACCGAATCTAGGAAAATCTGTGATCACGACGGGTCCTGCTCCCGAATCTCATTTGTGATGTAATCGTTATTGGAACACCATTTGCAGGACCACCACAATGCCGATGAGTTATATGAAAGGGGAGAACAGGGAGTTACGATCATTGATGAGCGGGGACAATCGGCCAATGCCGTTTTTTCATCGATGTTGTCTTTTTTCTCTTTGATATCGCTCGAAATGCTAAAGATCGATACGGGTATACGACCCAATCGAGTCGACTCAATATAATGCTAAACTGAAGCTCAACTAGAATACATGCATGGGGCTCAAAACATGGCAGGAGCTTGATCGAGTATTAAAACTTATGCTGAGCTTGACTCGGATAGAAATTTAAAAAACTCGAGCTTGCCTTGATTATAATCAACTTATGAAAGAGCTCGAGCTCGTCTTAAAATCTCATGTAAAATCCCATTATTTAAGTACACGTGGAAACATTATGTATTTTTTCAGAAATTTGTGTATATCTTTATAGTTTTTTTAAATATAATAAAAATTTAATTAGGTTCACGAATCCATCAACAAGTATTGGCGATCTCAAACTAGACTTGAAGTCAAATCGGTTGACCTCAAGCAATCATTAATTTTAGTCCGAGTTACTCGTGAATAGCTTGATTCACTTTCATCCCTTCTTCATGAGAAAATTTCGAGTGGTCCGTGAGTGCGGCATCGCCAGCTGACATAGGGTGCATTAATATGAGTTGGTGCAATTAAAGATCGACCCATGTCTCGGTTAGGAATAAAAAATAAAAATATGGATTTTCTCTCTTCATCACCATTACAGAAACCATCTCTTCGACCACATGAGAATCCATCGCCCAACTTGGTAATGTCCATTGTCTCCCACCGCTCAAGACGCGGCAACTTTCGTCTTCGACACCCATCTTCCCACGATAATTGATGCAGCGAATAGTTCCTCCACCTCGAATGGTCATGAATTCTCTCTACCTGGTGTTCCCTTCCATCGTCCTCCTTTCGAGTTCCCTTCGGTGCAGTGCGATTGCGACAGATCTGGAGTAATGGCGGCGATACCCCTGCAAAGCCATGGCCATGACAAACCTTGAAGCCATGGCCTGGTTCCAATCTAGAGCCATGGCTGCGACAAATTTGGAGCATGACCACGTTTGAGTTAGATCTGTAGTCATTGGCCATGGATGAGCAAGGGCAACGGAGAACTTCCAGATTTGGAGTTCGTTCAGGTCGCCGACCTTGAAGGCGAGGCCCATGGCACCTCTGCCACTAGCGACGGTGGAGGAAAGTGTTGGTTACTCGGTCAGTGTGGGCTCATAATGCCTGCAGTCGCAGAGGGAGGAGAAAGAGAGAGGTGGATTGAGATATTTATTTATTTTTTATCTAATTACACCTCTATATATACATATCGAGTTCTAATTAGCTCAAAGTGAATAAATACATGTCATGTAAGCTGGCGTTATGATACTCGCAGACCACTCAATATCTTCTCCTCCTATTTCACGAGTGTGAAGTTTTCTAAATCGCAGGATTGATTAAGGGCGCGTTTGGTAACACTTTCATTCTAGGAAATAGTTTTTTTATCAGAAATATGTTTTTTTTAGTTCTGTTTTTGGGAACAATTTCTAAGCAAAAAAACACGTTTGGTAACTCCATATAATTTTTATTTATAAGATAGAAATGCGTTTGATAAGATTCTTAAATTTTTTAATACTTTCATTATATATATTTTTTTATTTTTCTCTTTGGTAACTCCATAAAAAACCATGGCCGGTGACCGACTGAGTGAGGTCCGACGAGCTCGCTAAAGCTTGGCCAGGCCATCGACAAGCCTCGACCTCGCTTAGGCGGCGTGAGGTTGGCCTCGCCCTAGCCTAGCTAGATCGAGCCTTGCGCCGACTGGGGAGGCCGAGCCTCATTGTGGCTCAATGTCGCCAAGGGTTGGCGACACTCTGGCAAAGTTGCCGGCCCTCGTTTGGCCAATCACCGGCGCCGACACTGGCCAAGGCCGGCAACCGGCCAAAAGGAAGACGAAGAAAAGGAAAGAGAAGAAGAGAGAAGAAAAGAAAAAATAAATTATTTGTTTTTGTTCTTTTAATTCTTAGGAATTAATCTCAGGAATAATAAATTATTTTTTTCTACTTTTTGTTTCTATTACAAATCTATTCTCGAGAATAGAACAAAATTTTTATTAAACGGGTTTCTATTTTTTTTTTTTTCCCAAAACAAAAGAATAGAAATAATTGTTCCGGGGAATAGAAATTTTTTAACCAAATAGGGCCTAAGTGTCCTTTTTGTCCAATTGCTCATGAGATGAATTCTGCATTTGGTTGGACTTTTAAGAACAATTTTTTTTTTTTTTTTTTGGGAAATATAAAGAACTTTGGGTTAAAAATGGTTTTTTTTTTTCAAAATGTAAATAATGTTTGGTAAAAACTGACTTGGGAATCGACTTTGATCTAAATGAACAAAATTTATAAAAGATTTTATAAAAAATAAAAATAAATAAATAAATAAATAAATAAGATGTACTTATGATAGCCAATGAGATAGATTTGGCACTGCTGGACATCCCCTAATGTTGTTGTTCCTCGCTTGAGGTTGCGTGATCTTCGGCCATCCTTGTTGTTGATCATGATCGGTTTTCTCGATATCATGCGGGGTGAAAAATTGTGAGAGCATTTTCGAGTTTGTTAAAATTTAGCAAGGATAAAGTTAGAAAAAAAAAATGCGTCAGTATTTTGGAATGCTAAAGCCTAAAGTTGGGTAAGGCCCAATATCTTAGGGGGCTTCAGAAATACGATGTATTTTTCGAAGTTTTTAGGAAAATTGTCAAACGACTTGCTTTCGTCGAAGGGATTTACCAAACCAGCTCAAGTCACTCGGTGCTTTCAAATCAATCAGCGGGTGGCTACATCAATTAGTAAATTCCGACTCCCGACGACACGTTGACCTCCGATGGACCGACTAATCCTTCAATTATATGTCGTTTTATGAGGCAGGCATTTTTTTTTTTTTTTTTTTTTTTTTTTTTTTTTGCAGGCATCTAACTCCATGAAGAAGGTGCTGGATATTTACTAATTAATTTACTTGTCGATTTCAATTACTGAAAAGAAAAAAAAAAACAAATAAATTCCTCCAAGTAAAACAACATGTGCCTGGAGATTTAAAAAATAAAAATATTTTTAAGATCTCCACATCAATGAAAACAATGCGAATGTTTGACAACAGTCTCATGTGGATTCCCAAATGAAAACAAGAAAACAAATGAATCTCCCAAACCCAAGTCATGGGCTAAATATATAACCTTTTCCATACTACCATTTTTTCATTTTCCACATACGTTCTCAGAAAATTGAAACGGAATTGCGATTTAAAAAATCAAGAAAAAACTCTATTATTATTGATGGATAATTGAATACTTAAAAACTCTATTATTATTGGTGGAATATTCAACTTTTTTTTTCCTGAAAAAAAAAACGAATACTTTTTACTGTTTTTATTCCCTAAAAAGTCCAAATGCTATTTTATTTTTTCTATTTCCGGTGATGAATAAGACTTTTTTTCTTCACCAAAGAAAAGAAATACATTTGGCAATGGTGCAATCATTGATTTAAATTCATTTTTCATGAATAAAACGAGTAGGAGCAGGTGTCGCCTAATAAATGGATTTCCCATTTGTTGAAGTGGCTTCTCTTATGTACCTAACATTTCCTATTTGCTGAGTTTGTCTTCCTTGTGTTTTTTAGGGAAAATTCCAAATAAGGATTCGAAATGAATCTATTTTTTTGGTAAAAGAACGCTTCAAGTGTCATAATTTTGCACAAAATGACACTTAGGTATCATAACTTACGAAAGGTACACTTAAATGTCACATTCGAAAAAAAATAAATCACTTGAGTGTCAATCCGGTGAAAGTCCGACCAAAATGCTGACGTGGCATTTTCCGACGAAGCGAGCCCAAAACGACGCTATTTTACACGCTGACATGGTCAAATAATGCAAAAACGGCGTTATTTTAGGCTAACATGGCAATATACATATATAAATTAAATAAATTTAATTTAATTAAAATATTTAAAACTAATAATTTTAATATTAAAAATTTTAAAAAATAAAAAAAGTGGGGGGGGGGAGGCGGGCGAGGGCCGAGCCCTTAACCGTCCGCCGCCGCCGCGCCGTCGGCCGGGAAGGGTCGACGACGATGGGTGAAGGGTCGGTCGGGGTGGCCGGGCCTTGGCCGGGGCAAGGCGACCCCGGTCGATCGGCGGCGAGGGCTTGCGAGCCCTCGCCCCGATCCGGGCGAGGGTAGTGGCCCCGCCGGGCCAAGGGCCACCGCCCGCTAGGGGTCTCCCTAGTGAGCGGCGGCCCCGGCCCGGTCGGGTGAGGGCCGCCGACCCTCACTGAATCTGTGCGAGAGCCACAAGCCCTCACCCAGGGCCGCGCCCTTGCCCAGATCCGACGAGGGTCGACGGCCCGGACGGGCAAGGGCCGCAACCGTTGCCCCGGATCGGGCGAGAGCTCGTGAGCCCTCGCCCGGTCGGTCGATCGGGGTCGCCGGCCCTTGGCTAGGGCCTGGCGACCCCGGCCGACCCTCCCCCGCCGTTCTTGGCCCTTCCTAGCGGTGGGCCGAGGGCCGATCCCTCGGCCGCCTCCCCCTCAAAATTTTTAATTATTATTATTTTAATATTTTAACTAAATTAATTTTAAAATTATTATTTTTTATAAATATTTTAACTAAATTATTTTTAAATTTTAATTAAATTAATTTTTATATTATTTTTTACTACGTCGCCCAAAATGATACCCCTTTTGCATTATTTGGCCACGTCAGCGTGCAAAATGGCGTCATTTTGGACTTGCTTCGCCGGAAAAATGTCACGTCGGCGCTTTGGCCGACTTTCGCCGGATTGGCACTCAAGTGATCCATTTTACTCCGATTTTGGCACTTAAGTGTACCTTTCGTAAGTTATGACACTTAAGTGTCCCTTTATGGAAAGTTAAGGCACTCCAGGGGTCCGCATGTCCTATTTTCTCAAATAAGGATCTAAAGTGAATTTTGTATCAAATAAGGACCCAAAGTGGATCCATTGTTTTAATAAGGGCCTGGAGTGAATTTTGTGTCAAATAAGGACCTAAAGTGATCAAGTTAATCTCTATTGAGAACCTTAGTTTGCCGGTGGACATTTTTTGGAGATTAAAATAAGGGCAATTTTATCAGAAATTTATGATTGGAAAAAAAGGGAACATTCTAAATTAATCAAGTTTAGGTTATTCATTTAGATGTTTACGTTTTCTTCTTTCTTCTCCCCCATTGTCCTCAACCAAATCGTTGCATGGTCATCGTCGCAACTCGATTCTCGTCGCTCCTCGCCTTGCTCGACCGGCGAAGAATTTGGATCTCTGCAAACAAAGAAAGAAGCATCTAGTTTTTTTTCTTGTTTTTCAATTCGTGCCTCAACCGACGGAGAATTCGAGTCTTCGACTTTGTAGAGGATGGGTACAATAAATGGGGAGAACTTCAGTCTTTGATTTTGCAGAGAATGGGTACAAGGAACGGGGAGACCATAGAAAACTTAGGGTTTTTTTGTTTTTGTTTTAGGATTTGTTAATTTTCCCTATATTTTTTTGGACAAAATTGCCCAAACTTTGATTGTCGGAAATGTCACATGCTTGATAGCCAACGAATATTTGGCTGACCAGCAAGCTTAGATTATTATTTGGAATTGATTCAACTACTTCGAGTTCTTATTTGAGATAATTGGTCCATTTTAAGTCTTTACCTTACACAAAATTCATTTCGGGTCATTCTTTAAGAAAATTGATCAACTTTGGGTAATTATTTGGAATTTTCCCTTTTTTTTGTTGATTTTTGAAAATGCATTTAATAATAATATTGTCATGAATACTTGTTAATAGTACCGCAAGACTAATTTGACTTTTTTTATGAATTGAGGCACTAGATTGAACATTTAAAAATAATTTAAAAATCATGTGGAACAATTCAAAAGTTTAAATATGATACTACATATTGGGTCAAAATTGTTAGTTTTCTGGTTGTTTGTTTTATAGTCCAAGAGTACAAATGTGTATATCCAACTACCTAAGAGGCATGCGCAAGTATGACGAACTGATGAAATTTAAATTTTTATTGTGTGCAAGGCTCTAATCTAAAGTAGTTTGATGTAATGGGTTGGATCCAAACTAGGGAACTTTTGGTAAATTACTCAAATGTATAACGTAATTAGTGATCATTATTTGTACTAGTCAAGGGTGGCATATGCTCTAGCCCTTGCTTTTGAAAAACAATTGCAACAATGATCCTCAACTTTGCCTCAAATTTGTTGAATCTCATGAAGTTTGAAATTCTTAGAAAGTATTTTCAATAACTATTCAATAGAAAAATTTTAATTTAAAAGTTAAATTCTACAACGATTATACTTCTAATTTATAAAATACAAGACAATTAAGTGATCAATTGTTTCCAACTTGAGGACCAGCAAATTTCTGGCCGATGGAAATATTGTATTGACTTAAAATTTTGCACCTGTTAACTCTTATAGGATAATTAAGGAAAGAATCATATGGCTAGTGTTGTTATTTGGGTATGAATGGTAACACTTATTGGCTGGAATGAATTTTTTTTTTTTTTAAATGCTTCTTTTCTATTTCTATTGTGGAAAACTATTTACGAGTAAAATAAGACGTTTGGTAACTACATAAAATTTATACTCTAGAAATAGAAAAAGAATAAAAATGCGTTTGGTAACTACATGGTTTCTTTTTTATATTTATTCGTTTTTTTATTCTTGTTCATGGATCGCCGACCACCGGCCACCGTCGCCCACAATTGGGCGGGAGGTGGTTGGCCGTTGCGGCGACGACCGGTGGTTGGAGAGGGCCTCGGCAAGAGAGAGAAACAAAGAAAATAAAAAAGAAAATTGGCTTATTTTTAAAAATTATTTTTGAGAATAAAGAGAAATTTTTTTATTTTTTATTTCTACTTCAAATTTATTCACGGGCTAATTTTCTATTTTAGGGAATAGAAAAATAATTTAATATTACTAAATAGATTTTTATTTATTTTTACTGTAGAGAACAAAAGAACAAAAATTCCGAAGAACAGGAACGTCCTCCCGTGGAGCCTTTTCGAGATGGCTTTCCTTTTGTACCCAGTACTTTTTTTTTATGGGTACCTAGCACTTTCTCAGTAGAGAAATTAACGCAAGGTGAGCCGAGGTGACGGGTGTCACCCAATAAATGGATTTCCTATCTGCAACATTTTCTTGTTGGAAATTGGAATCCACTCTTGACTACTCTCAGAGTGCAGGGGAGTCGGCATTTGGGAGAGACAGGAGAGAGGAGAGAGAGAAAGAGAGTGCAGGGGAGTCCCGAGAGAGAGAGAGAGAGAGAGAGGAGAGAGGACAGAGCATGCAGGAAGTCTGACGTATGGGCCCACGTAAGACACGTGTCATCATTTTTAGGCCCCTTCTTTTTTGTTGCGCTGGCTACGTTAGAGGCACCTAATATTTTCTCACTCTGAGTAACACCATCGATAGGGACGCCCGGGATCCGTGCGGTCCCGAAGCTCCATTCCAGTAGTCCCCAAAAGAGCCAAAGAGAAGAAGAGAAGGAGCTTGGGATTGTTCCTTTAGAGCTCTCTCTCGAGCCACCATGGAAGGACCTTCCCCATGCCTCCGCTTCTCTCTCTCCATCGTCTTCTTCTCCTTCGTGCTCTTCTTCGTATTCGTCCCTTCATGGTATTGTCCTTTCGACGACCCGAAGCAGAGGCCGAAGCAGTTCTTCCCTCCAAGGAAGAGCCCCGTCCTCGAGAAGCCTCCCCGAACTGGCAAAACCAAGAACCGCCCGTCGTCCGAGACCGTCCACCACCCGCTCGACCCGCTCACGGCCGACGAAATCATCCGGGCCGGGTCGATCGTCCGGTCGTACCCGCCTTTCGAGTCCTCTCCCCCGTCCGTCCACTCCCTCATGCTGCACGAGCCCGAGAAAGCCGAAGTCGTCGCCTGGAGAAAGGGCGACCCTCTCCCGCCGAGGCGGGCCTTCGTCCTCGCCCTCTCGAACGGCCGGACCCACGAGCTCGTCGTCGACCTGGGCTCGGGGCGGGTGGCGGCCCACTCGGTCGCGTCCGGGTCGGGCTACCCGCCCCTCGCGATGGACGAGCTCGCCGCCGCTTGCGAAGCCCCGTACAGGAGCGCCGAATTCAACGAGTCGATCCGGGCGCGGGGCGTGGCGATGTCGGACGTGACGTGCGTCCCGCTGTCGGCGGGATGGTACGGACGGGCGTTGGAAGAGACGAGAAGGGTCGTAAAAGTTCAGTGCTTCGATCAGGAGGGCACGTCCAATTTCTACATGCGGCCGCTCGAGGGCATCACCATCACGGTGGACGTCGACAAGAGGGAGATCGTGGAGTTCGTGGACTCGGGCCGGGGCATTCCGGTTCCGAAGAGCGCCGGCACCGAGTACCGCTACGGGTCGATCGAGAAGGGGGAGGAGGGCCGCGGCGCGGCGGCGCCGCCGTTGAAGCCCATCTCGATGGAGCAGCCCGACGGGCCGAGCTTCGTGGTGGAGGACGGGCACGTTGTGAAGTGGGCGAACTGGGAATTTCACCTCCGGGCGGACAATCGGGCCGGGATGGTGATCTCGAGGGCCCGGGTCCGAGACCCGGACACCGGGGAGCTGAGGAGCGTGATGTATAAGGGGTTCGCGTCCGAGCTGTTCGTCCCCTACATGGACCCGGACGAGGGGTGGTACTTCAAGACGTACATGGATGCAGGTACGTTTATTAGTTTAGGCGTCACGTATTCGAGTGATTTTCACATTTATTATTCATTTATTTTAAAACATGAATTTAAGTTTGATTATGAATATTTAAAATCTTTCAACATAAAAAGCATCGATATGTAAATTCGCAATTTGTGTTTCGATTCAACGGTGGATCATGCTTTTGCTATTTGATTGTTGGAATTTCAATCTCTCCAGCTCTGATGGTCCAAATTCTGCACGACAACTTGATTGTAACATCACGAGGCAAAAGAATCTGGACCCCATTTTCTAGTTTTTTTTCCAAGGTCCATAAATTTCCTGATGACACTTAAAGATTTTTAGTGAATCTTCAGCAGAAAAATCTCTTGAAGCAATAATGCGTTGATCTAGTTGCCATCAAAGCCATATAAATTGATTTCCTCTGTCGATAAGCTCCAATTGCATAGTAGAAATTACGAAAGAAAATGTTTTCTTTTTTTTTCTTTACTTACATGGTTATATCATGAATTTTTTTTATTTTGATGGTTTCTGTGATTCCATTCATTATAGTCTTTACCCTTTCTCGATTAGTCATTATTTGGCCTAAATCTAATCATATTCATGTCCACAATTTCGTCGCCACTAGAAAATCTTAGCTTTTTTTTTTTGTCACTACCCGTTTCTAATTTAGTTGATCTAACAGTGGTCACTTATTCGTGGCCGTCAGCCCGTCGTTATATATTTTATTCAAGGAAAACTTAATCAACATAGGTCTTTTGGTTCGTTGGATTTGGGTTTGGTTTCTATCGTGTTCAGTATTTGTTCAATTATCGGATCCTCTCTTGCTCAATGATCTTTTCGTATTGCCTTTCGGGGGCGTAGGTGAATATGGAATGGGCGTGATGGCGATGTCACTTGTGCCGCTGAACGACTGCCCTAGGAATGCTTACTACATGGACGGGACTTTCGCGGCGTCCGACGGGACGCCCTACGTCCAATCCAACATGATATGCCTGTTCGAGCGCTACGCCGGGGATGTCAGCTGGCGTCACTCCGAGTCACTCATCAGCGGACTCGAGGTATAGTCTTCCATCGACTCTCGATTGCACTGTTCTTATCGATTATCATTACGATTCTCAATCGAAAATTCAGCGCAGATAAGGGAGTCGAGGCCAAAGGTGACGCTAGTGGCTCGAATGGCATCGTCGGTCGGGAACTACGACTACATTTTCGATTGGGAGTTTCAAACGGACGGATTGATTCGGGTCAAGGTTAGCCTGAAAGCCATCTTCGTCCTCATGATTTGGTCCTTTTGAAATGGAAAATTAGCTAACGAATGCAACGATCTGTACTTAGGTGAGTCTATCAGGTATGCTCATGGTGAAGGGAGCTCCGTTCGAGAACACGAAGGACGTGCCCGAAGGGTACGAAATGACCGGGCCCCTCGTGTCCGAGAACGTCATCGGCGTCGTCCACGACCACTACATGACGTTCCACCTCGACATGGACATTGACGGCTCGAACAACTCTTTCGTGGACGTCCACATTGAGAAGGAGAAGACCCTGCCCGGAAGGTCGCCTCGGAAGAGCTACCTGAAGGCAAAACGGCGCGTGGCTCGGACGGAGGGAGACGCCAGGATCAAGCTCAAGCTGTACGACCCATCGGAGTTTCACGTGATCAATCCGTCGAGGCTGTCTAGAGTGGGAAACCCGTCGGGGTACAAGGTGGTCCCCGGAGGCAACGGGGCGAGCTTGCTTGATCACGACGATCCCCCGCAGCTCCGAAATGCCTATACCAATAACCAGGTAATGCTGTTTCTCTTCCGGTAATTCACAGAATCTATACAACTGGTTATTGAAAAGAAGTGATTTTATTTTCTTTTGGCATATATATGTGTGTGTATTTTCTTTTCCAGATTTGGGTGACTCCATATAACCGGAGCGAGCAGTGGGCCGGTGGACTCTTGGTGTATCAAAGCAAAGGAGACGACACTTTGGCTACCTGGTCTGAGAGGTACAAAATTTCGAGACCTGCATAGTACATAGTCCATCGAGTAACATTTTAAATTTATAACATTTATTTACTATGTAGTGATAACTTTCAAATCGGATTATATATGGGACACTTCCCAGATTCACATAAATTGACATCGCATGGTTTCTGCTTATTTCTTAGGGTTAATACCTTAAAAAACCCCAAACTGGTACACCTGTGACAAATTTACCCCAAACTAATTTTTTGACCATGAAAAACCCTAAACTGGTATACCTGTGACAAATTTACCCCAACTAACAAAAAAAAAACCCTAAAGTGGTACATTTATGACAAATTTACCCTAAACTAATTTATTCGACCGTAAAAAACTCCAAACTGGTAAATTTGTGACAAATATACCCTTCGCTAAACTGGATTAATACAAAAAAAAATCAAACTGTAATAAACGGAGCGTAAAATCCGAAATTGGTATATTAATCAACCGTCACGTGTCATTTAACTTAATAATTTGACGATAAAATTTAATAAAAACTAACAGAGGGTAAATTTGTCACAAGTGTACCGGTTTGGGGTAAATTTGTCAAAAGTATACTTGATGGTCAAAAAAATAGTTTGGGATAAATTTGTCACAGGTGTACCAGTTTAGGGTTTTTCAAGGTATTAACCCTATTTCTTAGATATTGAAAGCGATCCTGTACTCACATAGCATGGAACATTCCCTCTGTGATCGATTAGGAACCGCCCTATTGAGGACCGCGACATCGTGCTGTGGTACACCCTTGGGACTCACCATGTCCCGTGCCAAGAGGACTTCCCGGTGATGCCAACCGTCGTATTGAGCTTCGATCTGAAGCCGGTCAACTTCTTCGACAGCAATCCGATACTCCGTGCCGCGCCCAACTTCGAAAAGGACCTCCCCGTGTGCAAGATGACCGCTTCGTCCTGATGCTCTTTCGTTCTTATCGGCGCGACGGATTACATGTGTGATGGATATCAGGTCCGTGCAAAGAATTGCAATGACAACTTCACAGGGTTGGAAGTTGTAGGTTTCAAAATTGCTAATGTAGTTTGTTGTCATGAAAATACGTGATTCTTGGTAATGTAAAGTCAGTGATTGTTAACATGAAAAGTAGTGATGATCTTAAACTTGTCTTTTCATACACAAATTTAGAACACATTTAGGGTAAACTTATCAACGTTTGATCGCATATGGGTTAAGAAATTGATTAATAACTTGTATTGACAGGTCTAATTCAATGTGAAATTTTAAGAGAGAGATTGATTGATTGCTGAATTCGTTTCTTTATAACTTTGGTGTACATATTGGAGTTATATTTGTTCAAAACTCGATAACAACAATAGTTATATTTGTTCAAAATAAATGTCCTGATAACAACAATAGTGAGGGAAAATAATACTTTAAAGAAAGTGGTTGTTAGTATGAGTCAAAGTATAAAAAATCTATAACTGCCATTTTGAAATTTTCACCTCATACGGCTCCTCCTTTATGTGCATAATGAGAATAATACACGGGATAAAAAAAGATTGAAATATTCTCATTATTGACTGAGCGGGGCTAGTGTTTTTACAAGAACTCTCTAGCCAACCTTCCTGCAAAATCTTTTTTTAAAAAAACTTACAGGTGACATGTTTTTTTAATCGGAATTCTTTTTGTTTTTTTTTTTTTCAATATATGAAATTGACAAATAAGTTAATTAGTGTATACAGCCCCTTCTTCTGAAGTTAGATGCCTACTTAGGATAGTTTAAAAAAAAAAAAAAAAAGCTTACTAAGTAGCTTGGCCAAAAAAAAAAAAAAAAAAGGTGTGCCTCATACAACGGCACATAATTGAAGGACTCGTCTATTGAATGTTAATGTGTCATGGGCGGTTAGAACTAGGGGTGTGCACTGGGATCCGCCCAAACCAGGGACCACCCGGACCGGCCAATTTTGGGCGATCGATTAAAAAAAAATTGAGGACCACCTAGACCGGCCAATTTTGCATTGTTTTCATTGATTTGGAGATCTCGAGAAATCTTTTTTTTAAAAAAAACTTACAGGTGACGCGTTGTTTTTTTATCGAAATTTCTTTGTTTTTTTTTTTTTTCAATAGACGAAATCAACAAATAAGTTAATTAGTATATACAACACCTTCTTCTCAAGTTAGATGCCTACTTAGGACTTTAAAAAAAAAAAAAAAAAAAGCTTACTAGGTAGCTTGGCCAAAAAAAAAAGGCGTGCCTCATACAACGGTGCAAAATTGAAGGACTCGTCCATTGGATGTTAACGTGTCATGGGTGGTCAGAATTAGGGGTGTACACCGGGAATCGCCAAATCGGGGACCACCTGGACCGGCCAATTTTGGGCAGTCGATTAAAAAAAAATCGAGGACCACCTAGACTAGCCAATTTTGCATTGTTTTCATTGATTTGGAGATCTCAAGAAATCTTTTTTAAAAAAACTTACAGGTGACGTGTTGTTTTTTGGGTTAATACCCTGAAAAACCTCAAACTGGTACACTTGTGACAAATCTATCCCAAACTATTTTTTTGACCACCAAAAACTCCAAACTTGTATACCTTTGACAAATTTACCTAAACTGATATACTTGTGACAAATTTACCCTATGTTAGTTTTAGTTAAATTTTCTTGTTAAATTATAAAGTTAAATGACACGTGACAATTGACCAGTATACCAATTTGAGATTTTATACTCTATTTGTCACAGTTTTTACAATTTTTGTGATTTTTTTGTGGTATTAATTTAATTTAGCATGGGGTATATTAGTCACAAATTTATCAATTTGTGATTTTTTTTTGTCGAATAAATTAGTTTGGGGTAAATTTATCATAAATGTACTAGTTTATGGTTTTTTATAGTTAGTCGGGGTAAATTTATCACGGGTGTACCGGTTTGGGGTTTTTCATGGTAAAAAAATAGTTTGGCGTAAATTTGTTCAAGTATACCGGTTTGGGGTTTTTCAAGTTATTAACCCTTGTTTTTTTAATTGGAATTTCTTTTTTTTTTTAATTGATGAAATCGACAAATAAGTTAATTAGTATATATAGCACCTTCTTCTGAAGTTAGATGCCTACTTAGGACAGTTTTTTTTTTTTTTAAAAAAGCTCACTAAGTAGCTTGGCTAAAAAAAAAGGGTGTGCCTCATACAACGGCACATAATTGAAGGACTCGTCCATTGGATGTTAACGTGTCATGGGTGGTCAGAATTAGGGTGTGTGCACTGGGAACTACCCAAACCAAAGATCACCTGGACCGGCCGATTTTGGGTGGTCTGGTTCGTAGTTCCAAGGTGGGAACCGAACCGGTTAATTATATATATATATATATATATATATATATATATAAAAAAATTCTTAAGAAAAACCCTAATTCCTCCTAATTTCTCCCATTTTTCATTTTACTTTTGGCCAAAAATAGTAAATTTTTGCCAGTTCTATCGGACCGGTTGGTCGGTTTTTTTAGTCCCGAATTTGGGAATCGATCCTCCCAGTTCCCAGTTCCACCTCAAAACCGGATTGGACTAGGAACCAATCAATTCTAGTTGGAATTTATCAATTGATGCAACCACTGGTCGATTGATTTGAAAGCACCGCGTGACTTTAAGTTGGTCTGGTAAATGCCTTTGACAAAAGCAAGTCAGTTGGCAATTTTTTTCTTTTTTAGAACCTCGGAAAAATACATCATACTTTTGAAGTCCTCTAAAATATTACCCAGCTTTGGGTTTTAGCATTCAGGAATACTAATGCATTTTTTTTCTTCCAACTTTACCCTCATTAAATTTTCAGAAACTCAAAAATGCCCTCGCGATTTTCCACCTCACATGACATCGCCGGGAAACTCGAATGTGACTGACGATGAGAACGGCCTAAGGTCATGCAACCTCAAGCCAGGGGCTGGCAAAGTCACACCACAAAATCGGGCGATGTATGATGATGCCCAATCTATCTTGCCAGTTGTCGCAAGGAGATCTTCTTTTATATTTATTTACTTAAAGTTATATAGCTAAAGTCCTTTATAAGTTTTGTTTTGTTGAGATACCATTTAAATCAAAGTCGATTTCCAAATCAATTTTTATCGAACACTATTTGTCACAACCTCTCTTTCGCCGTCCGAGGAAAAAGGAGGAAAAAGGAAGAAGGTTTATTACTTTAAGCATCACGTATTGGAGTGATTTTCACATTTATTATCCATTTATTTTAAAACATGAATTTACGTTTGATTATGAACGTTTAAAATCTTTCAACATAAAAGCTCGATGCGTAAATTCGCAATTTGTATTTTTGATTCAGCGGTGGATCATGCTTTTGCCAATCCATTGTTGGAAATTCAATCTCTCCAGCTTTGATGGTCCAAATTCTGCACGACAACTTGATTGTAACGTCACGAGGCAAAAGAATCTGGACCCCATTTTCTAGTTTTTTTCTAAGGCCCATAAATTTCATGATGATACCTAAAGATTTTTAGTGAATCTTCGGTAGGAAAATCTCTTGAAGCAATAATCGTTGATTTAGTTGCCATCAAAGCCATATAAATTGATTTCTTCTGTCGATAAGCTCCAATTGCATAGTAAGGATTACAAAAGAATTTTTTTTTTACTTACATGGTTATATCATGAATTCTTTTATTTCGATGGTTTATGTGATTCCATTCATTATAGTCTTTACCCTTTAGTCATTATTTGGCCTAAATCCAATCATATTCACATCCACAATTTTGTTGCAACTAGAAAATCTAAGCTTTTTTTTTCTCACTACCCGTTTCTAATTTAGCTAATCTAACTGTCGCGACAAAAATTTTCGAGTGCATCACCTAGGGTTTGGCTAATGGATTACTAAGCCTAAATTTAGCTCGGGTTCTCCCAAGCCCATATCAATTTGCGACTTAGGTTCAAGTTCAATTAGAAACCCAAATAAAGTACTTTACTCCTACAAACCAGAGATTATGAGTTCGGGGACTTGATTACATTATATTATTCTAATGCCCTTTCGGTACCATTCCTTTTATTTCTAAAAAATGTTTTTGCAGGGTAACTTAAATTGATTTTAAATCTATTTTCCTAACATGTGAAGTGATCATGCAAGTGCGCAAACCACCAATTTAACACCCAAGAAAGCAATGAGTAAATTTCGAGACTTATCTTATAGCCATAAAAGTATATGCAAAGTTAATTCAAAATTCGCATCAAAAGCCCTAGGGTTCTTATTAACAAACAATCACTCAATATTTATGAATTTTTTTTTAATAAAATCTAATCCATACGCAATGCAACACAAGCAAATGACCTAATTCTAATGACAGACGATTTTTAAATAAATGTACCTAGAGATAATTACTAAATGACATGCATTTCATGAACCTAATTCTATAATTTTTTTTTTTTTTTCTTTTCTTAATAAATATGCAATCTATCCTAAGGAATGGAATTAATCTATTCTAAGATGATTTTTTTTTTCATGCAATTCGAAATTAAGAAAAATGCAAAAATTACCTAGCTAGATTAAGATTTTATCCAATTTAAACTAAGGATTAAGTCTAACTAAACCCTAGTTTAAATTATGATGTTATCTTAACCTAGCGATCTCTAATCTAAGATGCAATCTATCTAAAAATCAATCTAAGTTTAAAATGAAATATGCAATTCTATTCTAAAATGCATGATGATGACTTTTTTTTTTTTTTATGAAAATTTCTAATTAAAAATCACTAAAAATGAAAATCTAACTAAAGCGAGACATTATCTATTTTAAGTTAGGAATAGATCAATCCTAAATCTAGAAAATCATCTCGTCATGCAATCCAAAAAATATTATCTAACCTAGATACTACATGTGCATTTAAAAAAAAAAAACCTATTATATTATGCAACATTATCTAGGAAAAACAATTCTAATCTAAATGCACTTTTTTTTTTGTATTTTTTGGGATAAATAAAGTAATTAAAAGATAAACACCACATCATTCACGATCATCAAAGATATTATCCGTTTGTTCGAATTTGGAAACGATATATAATCAACTTGATTATTTCGCTAATAAAATAAATAAATTAATCTTAAGCCTTAAAGATCAAAATATCAATTTTACTCCCGCGTGAATAATTATTCCATCTAAAGCCTTATAGATGGAATAAAAATTCGTGCGGTTGTGAATTGGACAATAAATCATAATTGCCGATAATTCAAATATGCACGTAAGATATTGAAAAGCATGTATTAGGCAATAACATATCCAAATCAAATTTAGATAAGATAATTACCTAATTTCGCAAATAATGTTACCAAATGTGAACTCAATGGGATTGACTCAAGAATGACTAGTAATGGTTGGTGGGTGAGATTCAGCGCGATGGTGCTTCTCGATAAAGGATGGCCGTGATGGGGGTGTTCGTACAAGCGAGGGGGATGAATGTTCACCAACAATGGACTCCCACATGAGGAATTATTATACTTCTCAGCAAGACCAAGGAAGTAGCGAAGCTCACGGTGTGGTAACTCTCACTTGTGAAATCCATGCCTCGAGAAAATTCGCATGCTTGATGAAAGTCGACAAATCTACCAGAAAGAAGAATCGTGGATTGGAGTAGCAGTAGATCTGCTGGGCTTGGTGGTGACTAAAAGCCCACTGAGACTTCACTGCAGGGGGCACTCGTGAATTTGCTGGATGTTGCCGAAGGTCACACGAAGTCACAATCTTTGCGGGTCAACCTGCAAATAATTCACCGAAGTATTCAAAGAATTTGAGCTAGGTCAAACCAGAGCCATGCACGATGAAGCACAGCGCTGCAAACGCTGCAAGAGGGGAAAGACAAAAGCTCGGTTAGAGTGGGTGACGCTCGATGGCTTCGGGGCACAACAAAATTATCGACGTTGGCTTGAATGGACAGCAACTTGTCATTGGGCGTGGCACGAATCAAAGCAACAACGGGTCGTCACGGGATCAAGGTCAACTCTTCATTGGCATGCACGCAGTAAGACCAAGAGCGTCGAGGCTTTGCTTGAATGCAGGGATTGCCAAGGCGGTGACTGGATTCGGTCAAAGAAGACCTGCACTAATAAAAATTCAAACGAAAACAAATTAACTGGATCGGTGGAGGTCTCGGGCACGTCAAGGATGCCTGAAAAATCGGCCTGGAGTTGCTGGATGAAACATCGGAAAGTTGCAGAGTGGGCGAGGACTGGCTTTGTTGATGGTGGTCTCGGAGAAGCGGCATCCGAGATGTGAGAATTGCGTGAATTAATCTTCACAAATCATCACTCACAACTCATCTTTAATTCCTTATTTTTTGATTCTTCCACTCACTAATGGCGTCTCAATGCTTCATGCCCCTCCTGCTCTCTCTGGATTGTCTCTTGCAAAGAGAAGGCACGCCCAGCGAGAATGTTCTGATGAAGGTGCCCAGGCTAGCAACGTGAGATGCAACCCAATACACGGTCGTGTATCTCCACCGTGTGGTCTCTCCCTCTTACGAAGTGATAAAAAAAAGGTCCCCGGAAGAAAATAAACCCCTTACGAAGTGATGAAAGGTAAAACCCCCCTTTTGTGCGGTTGTATATTCATTGTGTGGCCTCCCCTTTCGTCTATCGTGAGCCTGCTTTTATGGGTTCGACTCTGACCTTCAAAATAGGATTTATGAATAAACAAAAGAAAGCCACCTATCGACTTCCTTCTTTTGTGAGATTTTATTCTTTTTTTCTTTCCTATCCATTGTAGATCCATGTGTCCTCATTGAAGAATATTTTTAAAACATTTCTTCCCATTAGCTAATCCTTTCTTGCCTTTTTCTAATGTCTTTGTCCGCAAGTTTACATTCACACGATCAGCAAGAAATCCTTTTTTTTTTTTCCATTAGATTGTCCATTGATTTTATTATTTTTAATAACTCACCAAAGATTCATCGAATATTGCCAAACTTCCTTGATTGTAATCGAATTTTTCCAGATTCCAAATCTCACAAAAATGAGCTCGCACTATCTCCTCGAAAATACTAAAAAATCCACCACCAATTCTCCATAATGGGCTCGGGCTAATTTGTTCTCTTTGTGAGTTTAGTCGAACTCATCAAATTAAAGTTGAGAATTACCAATTTAAACCCATCTGTCACCAGCCCAATGCAAATGCAATAATAATGAATAAATGCACCCAAAATTATATGCCATGCTATTAATTATTTTTTTATATACCGGATCAGAGGGCTTCTCCCAAGCGATGTGGGACAGGTATCTGGCTGACCCTTTAGCATGCACCCGGATCCACCTTAACCTGGCTCTGATACCATTGAGGGGACCTAGACTTAGAACCAGGGAAGATGAAGTCAATTTTCTGCAGGTATGCATCCCACAATGGGCGAACACTCCCGTTCAAGCCCTTCGGGGATAGCTTTTAGCGAAAACCACTCGGTCCTTTAGTTCGAGCCTAGAGACACTCGAGATGCCGGGATGGAATCGTTTCTAACATACTCGAGTTGCATTTCTTGGAGGATCCTACCGGGCGAGAGAAGAAGAGAGGAGTTTAGAAAGCCATGAGAAGTTTTTCACAAAACACTCACTTCATTCAAGGGACTCTGCCTAACGCAATACAGACTCCTTGCCTTATATAGGCAAATGGGAGACACAAACAGACAAAGACCAACTAACGGGTCCAGGATCAGAACAAAGGCTCCGGAACGAGATTTCCAGGAGGGAATTATTCGCACACTATGAACAATACCTATACGTGAACGATGAACCTCTCTGATACTTTCCCTAGCCTAGTGAACAAGTAACTTTGCTACGGTGACTTTGTACGGACAACGGCATTTTCAGCGGTCTCGTCCGTCACGGGCATTGTAGCTGTTGTGGGAGTCATCGAGCTGTAATTTGATGCAAAGAGGTGTTCTTCATACTTTTGTTCAAGAGCTTCAAGATCTGCAGGTGAGAGAATTTGTCTTGACGAGGATGCTTCATGTGCCCAACGTGAGGCTTCTTCTTGTGCCCAATCGGTGTTGTCGTCAGGATCAGGGATGCTTGGCTGAGGCCAGTTGGCTGGATCTTTGTAGAAGGATATATTCATGTTCTGAGATAAGGATGAGGATCCTGGAACATAGGGATCCTAGGACAAAGGACCTCCCCATCTAGCATAGGGGTCTTGAGTGGATTGGACAATGTCATCTGCATCTGTCATTTCATGCTCCTAGGATGACGCTGCTTGTCTGAAATCATCGAGTGCTTCCTTGGCTTGTGGTGTGAGTTCATAATGATCCCAAGAGGCAGGGGCATTATAATTCCATATTTCATGAGGGACAATTTTGTTTTCTTGGCAAAGAATTCTTTGAAGCTCTCGGTACTGATGTTCAGAATATCTGACAGAGCCTGGATACGATCTGTGAATTCGGGCTTCTCTGTTGTCCAGATATGGTTTATAGGATGTGGTTCCTATTTCCTGTGGTTCATTAATTATGCTACCATTGTTTTTGAAAAAATGCCATGGTCGCTTAAAAAACAAAATGGTATGGACATCAAGATTTGGTGTTGTGGTTCTTAGTTCTTTCTCTAAAAGATGTTTCCAATGAGTTGGAGGATAAAACCAGTTGAGAAAGTCTAAAAGATTTTTGTCACTTTCTCTTTCAACATTACCTTTACCGAGCATGAAAATCCTTGTTAGGTTGGCAATGAATCTTCTGGTTGGAATCTCCATAGCTATTAGGTACTTGTTGGTTAAGTACCATAATAACTTTTTGAGTTGATCAGGAAAATCATCTTCCTTCCGGGTAAGAGGATGAATGAATGGATAATCTGCATTCAACCCAAAAGGATAGAGAATGGAACCTCCGTTGAATCGGAATAGTTCGGTATGGCATTGTCACATGAGACTATCGATGTTTTCACCGAGACGGTCGTGCTGAATTTCTTCAATGATTTCCCGGGGATATTTCCAGTGGGGCGGATCTTTGATCTTCTCGATCTTGTATTTCTTTCCATAATTGAGCATATGGAAGGCGGGTCTCTTGATGTACATATTGATTTCTGCGGGTGCTTTTGGCCTTGACAAGAAGTCGGCAAGGACATTCTTCTTTCAAGAATGTGTTTGGTTTCAAAAGAGTATTTTGAAAACCATTCAGCTCATCGAAATAACGGGAATTCGGGATTTGCTTTTGCTTGAACTTGGTCATCTCAGTGGAAAAGATGCCATATCTAGTTCTACTAAGAAATGGTGACCGATGAGATGGAACTCAAATTTTTTGATCCCGTTTTTGACTGCTAACATCTCTTTGAAAGTGGAATGGTAATGCATTTCAGCTTGAGCAAATTTTCCACTTTTATAAGCATAGAGGTGCCTCTTACCATCAATTTCTTCGAACAGGACTGCTGCCCAGTATTCATCACTGGCGTCAGTCTGAAGGATTCTTTTTCCTGTTGATGGTATTTGTAGCGGTGAGAGATTTTGCATAATCTCCTTAAGCTCAGCAACTGCTTTGGTTTGGGTCTTTCCCCAAGATGGGGGATTCTTCTTCAACATTGACTGGAGTGGGATCAGCAGTTTTGCGATGTTTGGAACAAAATCCTTGAGATAATTAATTATCCCAAGAAATTGCTGAACTTCTTTTGTGGTGAGTTTTTCTTCAGGAAACTTCAATAATTCCTGTGCAATGTGTGGCCCTGGGTAGTACGTACCTTTATTGAGATACATACCAAGAAATTCAATTTCTGTCTGGGCAATATTCATTTTTCTCTTAGAAAGCATGATGCCATGCTTCCTCACAATTTCTGCAAATTGTTCAAGGAGTTGGCAGTGCGACTGCTCATCAGGGCTGTAGAGCAGAATATCATCAATATAGACTGCAGCACTTGACAGGATTGGCTGGAAAATTCGGCACATGGCCTTTTGGAAGAGGGATGGGGCAACTTTCAAACCAAAAGGAAGGACTTTCCACTGGAAGTGTTGGTTTGGGATACAGAACCCTGTTTTGGGTCTCATCGGGATGAATGCCCAATTGCCGAATCCGGCTTTGAGGTCGAATTTGGAATAGATATGGGCTTTGGTTAGACCAGCAAAGAGAGAATCTCTTGAAGGTAAAGGGAACTTATCATCTTGGAGAAAAAGATTGAGAGGTTGATAGTTGATTACCAGTCTCATTTTTCCCCTGGTTTGCTCAGCACGCTTATTAACATAAAAGGCTTCACAAGCCCATTGAGAGTTGGATAGTTCAATAAGTCTTTGCTGGAGAAGTTCTGAGCATTCCCTTTGTGCTAGAGTTAAATGTTCTGGATTCATTCCCGAGTGACTCGCCTTGGTTGGATTTATATCTTCATTCTTTTTGAACGGAAGGCGAACAAAAAACTCTGGATTTTCCCATAAGGGATGAGAGCATTTTTGAGCAAACTCAGCATGAGATTCTGAGCATGATTGAAGCAACTTTTGCATGATTGGATCTAATAGACTCATATAAATAGAAAAGAGTCTTTGAATATTGACGAACTCAAAGAATTGGTCCCTATACTTAAGACCTTTTCCAGGAATGATTCGAAGTTGAGCGATTTGAGTCATAATATCCCACCCAATTATCAGATCTTTATTGGGTAGACTGGATCTAAAGATTTTGGTTGTGATAGAACACTGGGGAAAGAATTGGACAGTTATAGGAGTAGTTCTGACATTTGTGGAGAAAGTATCTCCGGACGCGAGAATTGAAATATCGGACATGAGAAGTCCAATATTCTTCAGGCAGAATTTTGGTGTCCAAGATGGAACAACTTGCTCCTGTGTCAATAAGAGCAATGACATTGATTGGTTTTGCAAACTTGGAAGTGAAGATTTTTACAGGAAAATGGGGACACTGGGTTTGGCTTGAGAATATGTCGGGGAGGTTGTTACGAGGATGCAAGAGATATATGAAAAATCTCTTCAAATTCTGTGTCAGATTCAGTTTCACTGGAAGTTTGATAGGAAGGGATGATACAAAGATTATGTTCTGATGGCTCTTCATCAGTGGAGAATAGGGATTCAACATCATCATTTTCAAGAGAAATTCCAGTTTGATTCTCAATATGATGAATTAAACGATTCTGACCTTTTTTCTCCTAGGGACAATTTTTGGCAAAATGTCCTTTCTGGTTACAGATGAAACATCTGTTTGATTTCTTATGACCTGCGCGATCTTTCTTTTTACGTAGATATCGCCATTTCTTCTTCCTTCGGAAGTGTTTGGAGCCATGTTTGTACTTTTTAATGCTGTACTTCTTGAAGTGTCTGTTCTTTTGGCAATAAATGACTAATCGGGTCGTCAAAATTTAGGTGTCAACACTAACAATCGTCACTTATTCGTGGTTATTGGCTCACCGTCTACTCCTCTGACTATCAACATTTCCGAATAATATAACTAAATAAATATAGCGAATGGTATATATTTTATTTAGGGAAAAATATCAAAAAAGTCATAAACCTAATGTCTCAGTTCAGTCATAAACTTATTTTTTTGACTAATTGAATCTTAAACTTTTTATAATTATTTTCGATTAGTCAATCTGCCCAAAATTAGTCGGCCAATGTCGGTGACGTTTTTTAACAATATTTTATTTTTTGAAAATTTTAATTAGTTTTTTATCTTTTTTTTTCCCCTTCTCCCTCTTCCTTCTTCCTCTCTACCTCCCTCCTCCTTCCTTTGGCTCCGACGACTGACTAGGCTAGTCGATCGTTGGATTGAGGTGATCCGGTGGGCTCATCTCGCTAGTTGGTGAGCTTGCGCCAAGCAATGGTAAGGCGAGCCCCTGCTGGATCTGGTGAGGGCTCGTCTCGCGGTCGTCGGGCGAGAAGAGCCCTCGCCATATTTGGCGAGGAAGGCCTGGCCAGATGCGATGGTGAGCCCCCTCGCCGGATCCGGCGAGGGCTCGCCTCGCCCGACTACGGCAAGGCCCCTCTCGCCGAATCTGGTGAGGGCTCGCCCTACCAATGGCTAGGTGCTCGCCCTCTCCTAGTGACGGCGAGGTTAGCTGGCCCGGCCGCCTCAGTCCAGCGATCGGCCAACCCTCCCCTTTGTGCAGTCGTTGGAGCCAATGGAAGAAGGCAGGAGGAGGAGAGGAGGAAGGAGGGAGAGGGAGGAGAAAAAAGAAAAAAAGAGAAAAAAGGAAAGAAAATATAAAAAATTAATAAAATATTTCAACAAATAAAATATTATTATAGCCTGCGACCACGTCAACGCCGGTCAGTCAATTTTGGCCAGATGGTCTCGATCGTGAATAATTGTGAAATGTTTATAACTCAATTTATTAAAAAAATAAGTTTAAGACTGAATTGGCACGATTACAATAGATTTAAGATTTTTTTGATAATTTCTCCATTTTATTTAAGGAAAACTTAATCAACATAGGTCTTTTGGTTCGTTGGATTTGGGTTTGGTTTATATCGTGTTCGGTATTTGTTCAATTATCGGATCCTCTCTTGCTCAATGATCTTTTCGTATTGCCTTTCGGGGGCGTAGGCGAATATGGAATGGGCGTGATGGCGATGTCACTTGTGCCGCTGAACGACTGCCCTAGGAATGCTTACTACATGGACGGGACTTTCGCGGCGTCCGACGGGACGCCCTACGTCCAATCCAACATGATATGCCTGTTCGAGCGCTACGCCGGGGATGTCAGCTGGCGTCACTCCGAGACCCCCATCAGCGGACTCGAGGTATAGTCTTCCATCGACTTTCGATTGCACTGTTCTTATCGATCATCATTACGATTCTCAATCGAAAATTCAGCGCAGATCAGGGAGTCGAGGCCTAAGGTGACGCTAGTGGCTCGAATGGCATCGTCGGTCGGGAACTACGACTACATTTTCGATTGGGAGTTTCAAACGGACGGATTGATTCGGGTCAAGGTTAGCCTGAAAGCCATCTTCGTCCTCATGATATGGTCCTTTTGAAATGGAAAATTAGCTAACGAATGCAACGATCTGTACTTAGGTGAGTCTATCAGGTATGCTCATGGTGAAGGGAGCTCCGTTCGAGAACACGAAGGACGTGCCCGAAGGGTACGAAATGACCGGGCCCCTCGTGTCCGAGAACGTCATCGGCGTCGTCCACGACCACTACATGACGTTCCACCTCGACATGGACATCGACGGCTCGAACAACTCTTTCGTGGACGTCCACATTGAGAAGGAGAAGACCCCGCCCGGAAGGTCGCCACGGAAGAGCTACCTGAAGGCAAAACGGCGCGTGGCTCGGACGGAGGGAGACGCCAGGATCAAGCTCAAGCTGTACGACCCATCGGAGTTTCACGTGATCAATCCGTCGAGGCTGTCTAGAGTGGGAAACCCGTCGGGGTACAAGGTGGTCCCCGGAGGCAACGGGGCGAGCTTGCTTGATCACGACGATCCCCCGCAGCTCCGAAATGCCTATACCAATAACCAGGTAATGCTGTTTCTCTTCCGGTAATTCACAGAATCTATACAACTGGTTATTGAAAAGAAGTGATTTTATTTTCTTTTGGCATATATATGTGTGTGCATTTTCTTTTCCAGATTTGGGTGACTCCATATAACCGGAGCGAGCAGTGGGCCGGTGGACTCTTGGCGTATCAAAGCAAAGGAGACGACACTTTGGCTACCTGGTCTGAGAGGCACAAAATTTCGAGACCTGCATAGTGCATAGTGCATAGTCCATGAAGTAACATCTTAAATTTATAACATCTATTTACTATGTAGCGATAACTTTTGAATCGGATTATATATGGGACACATCCCAGATTCACATATATTGATATCGCACGGTCTCTGCTTATTCCTTGGATATTGAAAGCGATCTTGTACTCACATGGCATGGAACGTTCCCTCTGTGATCGATTAGGAACCGCCGTATTGAGGACCGTGACATCGTGCTGTGGTACACCCTCGGGACTCACCATGTCCCGTGCCAAGAGGACTTCCCGGTGATGTCGACCGTCATATTGAGCTTCGATCTGAAGCCGGTCAACTTCTTCGACAGCAATCCGATACTCCATGCCACGCCCAACTTCAAAAAGGACCTCCCCGTGTGCAAGATGACCGCTTCTTCCTGATGCTCTTTCGTTCTTATCGGTGCGACGGATTACACGTGTGATGAATATCAGGTCCATGCAAATAATTGCAATGACAACTTCACAGAGTTGGAAGTGTAGCGGATTTCAAAATTGCTAATGTAGTTTGTTGTCATGAAAATACGTGATTCTTGATAATGCAAAGTCAGTGATTGTTGACATGAAAAGCAATGATGATTGTAAACTTGTCTTTTTATACACACAATTTTGATGACACATTTAGGGTAAATTTATCAACTTTTGATCACATATGGGTTAAGAAATTGATTACTAACCTGTGTTGACAGGTTTAATTTAATGTGAAATTTTAAGAGAGAAATTGATTAATTGCTGAATTCGTTTCTTTATAAATTTGGTGTATATATTGGAGTTATATTTGTTCTAAACTTGACAACAATAATAGTAAGGGAAAATAATACTTTAAAGAAAGGGGTTGTTAGCATGCATCAAAGTATAAAAAATCTATAACTATCACTTTATTTTATTCAACAATTAAATTTCTCCAACAATCTCAAGGTATTATTTTCGTGGAGATAGAGGCAATGGCTATATCAAGTGCTCGCAATATGTAATCGATCCTTATGATGGAGCTATTTCATCCGTTGGAAGGACAATATGATCCTTCTTTTGTTTGAGTTATATATCTTTTGCAATTTGGATCTCAATTTGCCCACCATCCCTAATCTAAAGGACGATGATTTTGATGAAAACAGAGCTACAAGGAAAATACATGAGGATGACGAAAGGAGGTGTTGAGGGAAGATTTTCAATGTTCTACCAAATCAACTATATGAAACTATTCAATCTTACACAAATCCCAAGGACATTTGAAATGCCTTGGAGACTAAATGCAATACCAACAAATAAGGTAATGATAGATTTATTATTTTGAAATATTTTTAATTTACTATGATTGATGAAAAATCTATCTCTAAGCAAGTAAATAAACTTAAAAAATATGTTGTCAAATTCAAAGACCCTTATAATTGAAATTTCTGAATCTCTTTTAAGTTTTCACAATTATTTTAAAATTGCCTTCAACTTGAAATGATTACAAAATGGAGCTTCTCTATACGATCGAGAACTTAACAGTGGATAATTTGATCAAATACATTTGAATTGAGGAAGGTTCTTGGGAACTTGAGGCTAAGAAACAAAAAAGAAGTTGCAAACTAGGTGCATTTTGTTGAGAACGGTAACATAAGCAAAGACAAAGAAAAAAATAGGGGAACAAGAGGAAATTCATTGACACCAACAACACCTACTAACCTGACAACTAAGGATGTGCATGGTCCGGGCAGGTGATTCCCGACCTAGAACCGAGAACCACCCGCTAAGTATCAATTTCAAAAAATTAGAATTAAAACCGTCCGTTAGTTGCATGCATCCACCTGGGCTTGATCCAATTCCTAGGTGGATCCATAGAACTGGTCTTTAATAGTCAATGGAGTAGAAACCACCTAGAATTGGATTAGGAGTTGGCAACTTTTTCTTTTTTTCACTTTTTCTTTCGTTTTCCTGGCCAAAACCCTATTTGCTTGAGGGTTCTACAAGGGTTTATGCAAAGCTCCATTGTTGCGAAGCCCAGCTTGCTTGTTGCCATGGCTTTGCAGTTTATGGGTCCTGCTAATTACATGTTGAAGAGGTTTAGTGATAGTTTGGAGTATTTGAATAGATCTAATAGGATGTTGGTTAAGCTAAAGGAAGAGGGGTCTAGACTTTAGTGTAACGACCCGGGTCCCCATTGTGTAATATTGTTCGCTTTGAACACTAAATCCCACGACTTTAAAATGGGTCACGCAAATTAAAGAGACCCCAAGTTTTATAAACTAGCTCAGGACTCCCCCCTAAGCGATGTGGAACAAGAGACATGCCCTTAGTCTCATCTGCGTACTACCAATGTGATTTCAGTCCATCCCTTCGTATTGCCCCGAGTCTGAGTCGTCACATCCAAACTCTGGAGTGGAGGACATTAGAACTGTGTAGCACACAATGCTTCTTGAGTTGGCAAACATGAAGACGGCGATGGCAAGAAGTGGGGAAGCTATTAGGGATATAAGGAAGTGTCTGGAAATTTTTTTAATATTAAAAATTAATATATTATCATAATATAACCGGTCCGGTCTATGTGGGTGAATCCGCCCATGGAACCAAGAATCGGACCAGTTCCCTTAAGAATCACTGGTTTCAAGTGGTCTAGATGGGTCTCGGTTTCTTTGCTCATCCCTACAAGACAAGAAGGATAGGTTTTGCTTTTACTGTGATTATTAAAAAAAAAAAAAAAAAACTACAAGAAGGAGTGCCACTCTCATATCAGTCGCTCCATTAGAAGCTTGGCTTTGGGCTTGTTCTTCCGGTTGGACCGGCTTTCTTGGGCCTTCCTTTCATCAGAAGCCAGCCTTAGGGTTCAGCAATCTTTTTCCAGGCTTCAAAAACATCAGGCCCGAAATCCAAAAGCCCCGATCTCCATTCCAGAACTTCGAGAGAAGATCTCCTGCTCTATCCCATCCTCTTCTTGGGAATCTTCGTCTTCAAAACTCAAATATCGCCAAAGGATCGTGATGGAGATGCCTTCCATCACCGAGCAAATAATAGCCTAATGCATCTTTACCCAACGGATGAAGTCCACCCACCAGAGATGTGAATCACCTCTATCAATTTCGATCGCCTCTGCAAATCTTGCTTTCTTGAATAGAATGATGGTTTATGTTACACTCAAGACTTAAAGCTTAACCATCCTAAAATTCCCAATGAAGATAAGGATTTAAAATGGAGAATTCTTCTATAAAGTATCATCTCTCAAGTTATAGTGTCCCCAAGAGACATCACTCTTTACGGCTAAAAATAGTGAAAGTATTTATACTTTGAAATTTGAAAAAAGAAGAACAGAGAAAAGGACATGAGTTGAATTTTTATACATTTACACCATCTCATGGAGTTGGAGAAACCTCTCTATACTTAAGCCGACCCTAATCCATCCCCAGATCCATTAGTTCGTTCAAGGGTCCAAGACCTCCTCAATCAATCAAGTCTATTTTTGATCCGTTCTAGCCAATTGCCAAGAACTAGAAAAGTCCCTCTTTCAATTCGCTTTTTCTAAGTTCTTTCCCCATAAGGGCACCCGTATATGCAAATCGAAAACCGAAGGAAACAAACTCTAAAGCTGACATAATTGTTTTCCTTGTGGGGCAGCATAAAAAAGTAAGCTCCATTCACCAGGAATATTCGAAGATATTGGGTGAGGACAGAGTCGCAAAGATTCAAGGAACCCCAGTTCAGTGTTTTCCGTCGCTTCTGATAGCCTTTTCCCCACCAGAAAGTTCACAGGTCCACGTTGGAGTTGCACCAGATTCTTGTCATCTTGCTCATCGATCGAGGAATTGACAGCATTGTCATCTTCCTCGTAGCAGGTAGATCAGTGGGCGTAGTGTTAAAGAATACCGTCCTGAATCATGTGGACCCACTTAGGGTTTTGATTCCTTTGATACTCTTAAAGCCAATCCACTACCCAGCTCAAGATGTTAATAGAATATGCGCCCCGGACTTTGCCTTCCTCCAGGTATATATTAATCAATTCTGTCTTTTTTTTTTGGTAAAGTTAATCAATTCTATCTTTTGTAGATTGATAAATCAATTATTTAGCCCTATGCTGATAGTGACTGCCTATGCCAGTACTGCTGTGCAAGTCGATGCTTGCGTAAGAAATTGGCAGATTCACACCCTTTTATCTGGTTTTTACGTGTCGTACATTTCCTTTTCATTTAGTGTTTCCTGGTCATCAGAGCAAACATCGTTCAATTGGATTCTGACACTTGGTAGATAAAGACCGGGGAATCTTGATAAGTGGTGGCCGGCTGGAAAGTGCTGTTTTAAGGGCATTTCTACATCAACGACCGCGCGCTATGGCTGCGTTTCGCCTAAATTTCTGGCCATAAAGCCTTTGGCTTGCCTTGGATAAGGAAAATGCCATCTGTCGGCACGAGAAAGTCCGCATCCAAAGCTAAAAAAAACAATTGGACGAGAATTGGATGTTGCTTGCTCAATGGCGCTTTTACATTAATAGTTTTGATGTACATGTATTTACTCAATCACATGGTATAATTTTTGCACTTAATCCTTACTTTCTTTTCACATGTCATAAACCGATCCCATTACTTATTCTGGATAGGAATGCTTGGGTATCTTTATTATGTGCTGTGCACAAACTGTGAAATTCTATTTTCTCACTCACATATCCTTACTGCAATCTTCAAAAAGATGAGCAATCAAACTCTCTACCTCCCTATTTTCAGGTGAAATGATTACTAATTGAATATCTCCTTGTGATTGGAAATCAATGTATTTAATTAAAAGTCATTGTAGCATAAATTTGATTTTTCTATTCTCTACGTCCAATTCCACATGCATAAACTGTGGTTTTGGGCATTTTTCTTTGTAGATACACATATCTTTGATTGACGTGACATATATCGTACTAATTTACCACTAAAATGAGGCATGTTGACCACACGTTTTACCTATATCAATGTGTAGCTTGCAAAATCCACTAGAAAACACTATTCGTGTCCGAGTTGGAAAAATAGGCCTAGAATAGGAGATAACTAGTAATTTGTTTTTTTTTTTTTGTTTGTATTATTCTGTGTATCATTTACATTATATGAGTCCCTATTTATAATACATTGAATATCTAACTAAGGAAAGGAAACAAAAGATATATCAAATCAAATCCAAACACAAATTGACATAATTAATCAAATAATCTCTTGTAATCTTGAATTAATCGATCATAATTTTCAGTTTGATCCTCACATATCCTCAATAATTCGACCACGACATTCAAAAGAACCGCAAAAGAACAGCAAAGGAATGGGCACACGACCTACGTATTACGCAAAATCTCCATCGATCGAGACGAACAGTCTCCATGTTATCCGTTTCGTTCGATGTCGTGCTTGATTTCTCTTTCGATTTTTACTCGTTTCATACAGCTTTTTCTTTCCCTTTTTTTTTTTTTCTAATCTTTTTATAAAATTTCTCATTGTAGTCAAGAGCCAACCACGTTGCCGAGACCAAGCGATGGCGTGACATCAGCCATGTATATTTATCTTCTGAGTTGACAAGTTTCAGCACCCTTGCCCCCGAGAGAGAGAGAGAGAGACAGAGGGAGAGAGACAGAGAGAGGATGGAGGGGAGGCACTCCCTCCGGCTGTTGCTGCTCTTCGTCAGCGTAGCCCTGATCCTTCTCTTCACGTGGGTCAACCTCCCGTCCCGGCTGCCGGACTCGGCGGAGCTCGTCGACTGCGACGCCAGCTCCCCCTGGTGCGCCTCCTCCAAGAACCGCTTCCAGCCCAAGCAACGGCGGCCCCCACCCCCAACATCGAGAACCCCCGCCCCCGCCCCCGCCCCCGCCGCCACTCCCACGTCTTCGACACCCCGCGACACCCCCTCGACCCCCTCACCATCCAGGAGCTCAACCGCGTCCGCACCCTCCTCCGCTCCCACCCGCTCTTCGCCAACCCCGCCCCCTACGCCCTCCACTCCGTCGTCCTCGAGGAGCCCGACAAGCCCTCCGTCCTCACCTGGCGGAAGGGCGACCCGTTCCCCCGGAAGGCCTCCGTCGTCGCCCGCGTCGCCGGCGAGTCGCACCTCCTGACCGTCGACCTCGACAGCGGCAGCGTGACCGCGCAGGGGGCCGCGCCCCTCTCCGGCTACCCGACGATGACCATGGAGGACATGACGACGGCCACGTTGGCCCCGCTCGCGGACCCGGAGTTCAACCGCACGGTGCTGGCGCGCGGGGTCGACCTGGCCGACCTCGCGTGCCTGCCGATCTCGAGCGGCTGGTACGGCCCGGCCGAGGAGAGCCGGAGGCTGATCAAGGTCCAGTGCTACTCCACGAAGGACACGGCCAATTTCTACATGCGACCCATCGAGGGGCTGACCGTTCTGCTCGACCTGGACACGAAGCGCGTGGTCGAGATCACCGACAAAGGCCGCGACATACCGATCCCGAAGGCCGCCAACACCGACTACCGGTACTCGGAGTTCGATCAGAACCGGCAGGCTTATCGCATGATCAATCCGATCTCCATCGAGCAGCCGAAAGGCCCGAGCTTCACCGTCGAGGACGAGCATCTCGTCAAGTGGGCGAACTGGGAATTCCACGCGAAGCCCGACCCGAGAGCCGGGGTGATCATCTCCCGGGCCAGGGTGCGCGACCCGGAGAGCGGCGAGCTGAGGGACGTCATGTACAAGGGGTTCACGTCGGAGCTGTTCGTCCCTTACATGGACCCGACCGACGCGTGGTACTTCAAGACGTACATGGACGCGGGCGAGTACGGGTTCGGGCTCCAGGCCATGCCGCTCGACCCGCTCAACGACTGCCCGAGGAACGCCTACTTCATGGACGGCGTGTTCCCGGCCGGCGACGGGACGCCGTACGTGAGGTCCGGCATGGTGTGCATCTACGAGAGCTACGCCGGCGACATCGGGTGGCGGCACTCCGAGAGCCCGATCACGGGCATGGAGGTAAAGGGGGTTTTGGGCCATTGACCCGTTATTAAAAGATATAATGAAGTAATTATAGATACGTTAGCACATGCTGAAGTTCTACAATTAGTAATTTAGTAGTCATTGCTTGTGATCCGGTGATATTTGGTGCTCTAGAGATATAAGTCTTCATTGTTTCTTTTTTAAAAATTCGGCCACGGAGATATTTTCTTGTTCACGAAATATGCTTGATTTTGATTTTGATTTTTTTTTTCTTGTAATTTTTTTGGGTGGTTTTTGTGCAGATAAGGGAAGTGAGGCCAAAAGTGACATTAGTGGTTAGAATGGCAGCCTCAGTGGCGAACTACGATTACATCGTGGACTGGGAGTTCCAAACGGATGGGCTAGTCAGGGTCAAGGTTAGTGATTGCATTCCTGCCATGGCTCATTTTGAATATTCCAAATTTTCCACTACTCCTTTTCCTTTTTCCTTTCTTAAATATTTTTGTTTAATTTTTTGGGTGAACCACTTGTTTTGAGCCGTGTTAGAAAGTTAGAATAGGCTTTGCTAAGGGCCTAAAGTAAGTAAAGTGACAAAATTTTAAGGGATCACAACCTGACTTAGTAGGTCCAAGATAATTCTCCTATTCAATGATGTATTTGATGGGTAGGCTCATCAGGCTTATCAAGTTGCCGAACTTATGATTGAGTCTAATTATAGGTTTAGAAAAGATCTTAATGTGGGTCCGATTCATCGTGGAAAATAAGATTCCTCCGCTGAAAAGTATCAAGGAGCGAGAGATGCCCCGGCTATTCAAATGCCATATATATTTCAACTAAAGTTGGCGTGTTGAAAATGACGTGAAACCACGTGTGACAATGACCATTCAATTCCTGCAAGAGATATTGCACAGCCGAAGTGACGCTTTGGTATCTTAGCACGCCCAAGTCTCAGATATCCTTTGACAATTTCGGCATTGGACTTTGGAGAGATGAACTTGTATGTCTTTTTCTCAAATGACCTAAATGCAGGTCGGTCTCAGCGGAATTCTGATGGTGAAGGGCAGCCCCTATGCCAATGTCAACGACGTGCCGGGGCGAGAAGACCTCTACGGCACGCTCCTCTCGGAGAACGTCATCGGCGTCATCCACGACCACTACGTCACATTCCATCTCGACATGGATGTCGACGGTGCTGACAACTCCTTCGTGAACGTCAACATCCAGAAGCAGGAGACCTCCCCTGGGGAGTCGCCCCGGCGGAGCTACCTGAAGGCAGTCCGGAACGTGGCCAAGACCGAGAAGGATGCGCAGGTGAAGCTCAAGCTCTATGATCCGTCCGAGTTCCACGTTGTCAACACGAACAAGAAGACGCGGGTCGGGAACCCCGTGGGGTACAAGGTTGTCCCCGCGGGGACCGCGGCCAGCCTGCTCTCTCACGACGACCCGCCCCAGAAGCGGGCGGCGTTCACGAACAACCAAATATGGGTCACCCCCTATAACCGGACCGAGCAATGGGCAGGCGGGCTGTTCACTTACCAGAGCCAGGGCGAGGACACTCTCGCCGTGTGGTCGGACAGGTGCGCGCTGGCATTTGCTATGCACACGTTCAAGTGAAATCCTCATTTTGCCTCTAGAGAGTGTGGGATTCGACCTGGTGGCCTCGGGATGAGCCCGGGCGAACTGGCTTTAGATTCTGGACTGGTACTTTAACTGGAAATGTTTGTTCAATGGCAGGGATCGGCCGATTGAGAACAAGGACATTGTGGTGTGGTACACGCTGGGCTTCCATCACGTTCCGTGCCAGGAGGACTTCCCGATCATGCCCACTGTGTCGTCCAGCTTCGATCTGAAACCGGTCAACTTCTTCGAGAGCAACCCCATTCTCCGGATTCCGCCCAATGCAGAGAACGACCTGCCGGTGTGCACAGCCGCTGCTTCCGCTTGACTCGTGAGCCAAGCTATTTTGTGTTAAAGCTAGTCATTGCTCGCCTGAGGACCTTGTTCTTCAGTACTCAGCTGTACATATCTATGGAGCTAATAATCCACCCTCTCTGTAAACATTGTTGCTGAAGCTATGAGAATTGTGCGCCGTGGAAGCTCGGCTTCGGAACCTCCTCCTCCGGTCGAGCAGCCATGGTCGATTCCTTAACTCTGGACAACTGATGAAATGGTCGTATGCACTCAGCAGTCGATTGAATCTGTATCCTTCCAGCGCAAGGAAGGAAAGACTTCATCTTCTGGTCAAACTGATCTAAAGAATCTCCCAACCAAAGCAGCACAAAACCGTGCAAAGTAACGTTATGTCTAGCTGAGAATATGCTCTGAACATGATTGATAGAGACCGATACTTTCAGGCCTAGTGCTGAGGCCTGGCCGGCCGATAGAGCAAGTGAAATGCTACGTAGTATGTATTGCCGGAGGTAATATGTGCTGCCATTCGATGAGGGTGAAAGGTCGACTTTAATGGTATATAACAACCCGTAATTTTAATAAATATGTTTAGCTAAATCGTCAATATCATGAGATCATAAACGCATCATGCACTTGAATTAGGAAAATTTGCATTTTCTTTTGTGCGCAAGCTTTCAAAGCTATAAAAGTAATCTAGGAGAAGAATTCGATTTAAAAAATTCTAATTAAAATATTAGACTACACAAGAGCTCCGCGTTTTATACAAAAGCCCTAAGCCCACCATGCGCTCATGGCCCTTTCTACTCATATGAGAGAGAGAGAGAGGTAGAGGGAAAAGAAGGGGGAGGGGGCGGGGAGGTTTTTTCGTTTTTCATTTTTTGGTCGAAAGGGACAGGGAGTTTTTTTTTTTTTTTTTTTTGTCAGTTCTACTCTATTCCTACTTTAATACTCACGCTCAGACTTTTATCCTTACCTCTTGCAGGGCGTGCCTGCCTCTTGCAGGGCGTGGGAGTTGAAATCTACTCTTGAAACTTACTCGTCCCCACCACAATATTCCCTGCCCCATCCCTCCCTGAAAAGGCGGGGAGGGTTGGGTTGCTCCCTTTTTAACCCCTTCTGAAAAAAAAAAAAAATTGTTTAGTTTTGAATGACCACTCGCATAATTTTACTTTTACAAATATCATTTACAACTTCTAAGCAAACTCCAACCTTGAAAAGACCAAATGATCCCTCTCATTTTAGCATGTTGTTAGCCTTTATCATGGAAAATTGTTTAAAAAGTCCTAAATATATTACATCCTTATTAATTCAGTCCCAACATTTTAATTTTGCCAATGAAAGTCTAAGCATTTTTCATATTTTGCCAGGTAAGTCTATCTAGTTTAAATTAATCAGAAATCGTTGACGTAGGTATTAATTATCTTATAAGGTACGACTAGTGTGAACCCAAATAATTTGTAATAATATTTTAATACATTTCATTTTTTTTTTTTTACATTTAGTTTTTTTATTCTAACCATTGGTAGGCAAGGGTTGGTGTGAAGGCCTCGCTCCCCTCACTAGGCACGACTGAAGGCCTTTGCACCCTTGTTGGCCCCCACCTAGATCTAGGCAAATGTCATCGACCCTTGCCCAAATCTAGGTGAGGGCTGTGATGCCCATCCATATTTAGGCAAGAGGGTCTTGACCCTTGCCTTGCTTAGGCCAAGTGAGGGTTTCTAGCTTTGGGTGAGGGTGAACACCTTTGCTTTTGCCCGACAAGGGTAATTATATTTTTGCCCAAACCAAGCAAGGGTTGTTGGCCATCATTGGTTTAGGGTTAGGAAAAATAAGAAAAAAATTAAAATATTAAAAATATTATTGGAAAATGCCAACATTAGCGCTGGGTTATGCCATGTGGGATAGTTAGCGTCTACGTTAGTGATTTTTAGTTAAAATTGGTCGGATGGACTTAATAAGAAAAACATAAAAAAAGTTTACAACTTAATTGGCAAAATTGAAATGTTTCGAATTTAATTGGCAAAAATGTAATAGATTTAAAACTTTTTAAAAAATTTTCCCGTCTTTTTATATAAATACATAGAGGAGTTTTCGGTCACAACAATTTATTATACAGTGTGCTTGTGAATTGCATCAAGTGCTTGAAGGCTAATAATTTTTGTAATAATATTTGCGAATTCTTTTATGAGATTGGGAGATTATTTTGTGAGAAATTGTAAGAGTTAAAAATGTTGTATGAGTTAGTGGATGTAATTGTGGATTGGGATAACAACAAAATTATTTTAATGACTTGACCGTGATTGTTGATCGATAGTGTAATCTCGTGTCGTACTTCTCATCAAGTAGGTCACACCAACTGAATCATATAAATTCAGTGTTTCCTTATTATATTTTATTCTTCGCACTATGCTGTAAGCAAACCGCCTCCTTGATATCCCGTAATCAAATATATATGCAAGACCCCAAATGTTTTGCGGTTAATCTCATGACTTCAACTTCTAGTTGAACTAATCTGAAGAACCAATAGACGACAGGAATCCTTTCTCCTACATCTAACATATTGGTAGGATGCTTTTATTTCACAGAATTGAAATGAAGATTTTTGAGACTAATGAAAGATCTATCTCGTCATGTAGAGATCTGTTGTGGACAATCTCGGCCTGGGAATGGCCACCTTGGTTGGGCGGTTGTTGGGTCAAATGGGGATTCAATTTCTTGACCACAATCCCGAACTTGTCCGATAGTTCGAGCTCCATCCCTTGCGCGGTAGAGGCCAAAAGCAGTCCATTAATTCTTTTTTTTTTTTTTTTATCTTTTTTTATTATTATTATTATTATTATTATTATTATTATTATTATTTATGATGATGATGAGGAAGAACTCAGCTTCAACAATGCAAGATAATAAATGAATGCAAAATGTATAAACATGGTGTGTCCAAAGAAAACGTTAGACATCCTTATTTTCTTTGCCAATCCATTAGTGTTGGAAGATTGTCCTATGCCAATTCTTCATAAATATTTCCTTCTGATTTTTAAATTTAAATTTATAGGTTTTTTTAACCGGAACCAGAAGGCATGTACGTGAAGTTGTTGCCCGAGAGGTCATACTTGCTGGGTTCTTCCAAGAACCTCTCAGGTCTAAACTCCGACGGTCTGTCCCAAATCGTGGGGTCCCTGTGGATGTAACCCACGTTTAGGAATACGTTACTGCCCTTTGGTATCTTGTAACCCCCGACGACACAAGAAGCATGAGGGGTCCGAGGCACCAATAAGGGCAGCGCTGGGTGCAAGCGAAATGCCTCCTTGATGACAGCATTGAGGTACTTTAATTTGGGCAAGTGGTGCTCTTCGACCATCTTATCGTCCCCCACGACTTCTGTCAGCTCGCGGACTACTTTGTTCATCATATTTCGGCTCTGAAGCAACTCTGCCATCACCCACTCGACCATTATTGAAGTCGTAGCGGTTCCGCCAATCACGACGTCCTACTCCACACTGTCGAAATTTCATTAGGAAGAGTAAACTGCTATTATGTTTGATAAAGCTGAATACTTGATGAAGCACTGTAATAGAGAAGAGTCGACGTTCGAGTCAATAATATGGAGGTTTTTGTGATAAAGAGGGCACTGTTGGATACAACCTAAGTAAGACAGTAGGATGTGAAACAAGATATATGGAAAGAGATTTTATTCTTGACCTGATACGACCAACTTGATACGAAACTTGGCACACAATAATTGAAGTACCTTTGAATTAAATCAACTTTGCTATATTTGTTTCACTATTGTACAAGACGCTGGTGGAAAATTATGGTGCTCTAGGGCTGACATAGATCTGAAAAATGAGAACTATACTCTTCTAATGATTGCTAGACATTAACTTTATTGTTATGGAGGCCAAAAATATGAAATGAAATCTACCGAGGGCAGAATTACCGGAGAGGATTAACCATATTTTCTGGTGCATCGGGGCGAAAAATAGTCACGTATATCGATAGAAGAATTAGTCACCTAGCTGTATAGACTTACTTTAAGAATGGCTTTGAGAGCTCTATTCTTGTCCATTGGTGAATGGTTATCTTCAAGATCCATCTCTACTCCAGGAAAATCTGCAAAAAGTCCCTTTTTTGTTCATTTCTTTCAGATTCTCCTTCCTTCTGCTTGAACAGTTCATTTGCTCTTCCTCCGGTTGCGCAATTGATAACAGACTGAAGAAAATCATCAAACCACTGATTCACCCTTTTCATGTCCCTTTCCACTCCTTGCAGGTCAAGCCACGCGAGTGCTGGGAAGAAGTCCGAAAAACTAAGAGCACCATGAGTTCCACCACCACCTTTCGAAACTTGACACCCACGGCTTCACGCTTCTCTTCCTTAAGCGTCCCTCCCCACAGCATCGCCATCATCGCGTTAATCAAAATCAGAAGGGTCAACTCCCCGATATTTACCGGCACTCTGGATTTTCCATGCAGATCGCTCAGAGCTTTCCTGACCTCCTGTCTTCTCAAGTCGTAACAGGCATCGAGGCTTGCATTGCTCATTATCTGCCGTACAAACACTTTGCGGAGATTCCTCCAATAAGGCCCCTGGCTTGCGAAGGCAATATTCCTTCTGCCATATGACGAGATGGTGGCGGCGATTTTCGGGTTGCGATTGGCAAATGTCATGTCTTGGTCCCGAACAATTTCTTTGGCCAGTGATGGGGAGTTAACCACGATATATAACTTTCTTCCGAGTTGGAGTTTGTAGATGGGGCCGTACGTCTCGGCCAATTCGGTGAACTTCCAGTGGAGATTGCTGCCTACGAACGGGAGGTACCCGAGAAACGGCACGCCTTGGGGCCCTGGGGGCAATGGAACCTTCGAGTTTTTTCGCTTCCTGAACATGGAAAAAGCCGAATTGCAATTGCTATGACAAGAAGTGTTGTGATAGCTCTAGGAATTGCATCATCCTCTTCTTTAGCATGCCACAAACACAGCCAAGCACGTCCAACGTATCCGTTTGACATTTTGGCTCGCGACCCCGGGAAGAGAAGTAGCCAAGCAAGAGCAAGAAATTCTTTTATTACACCAAGTATATATGGTCTTCCTATGGATGAGGGATTCTCTCATAGATGAACGAAAAGCTGATAAGGGAATTCAGTGGTTCTAGTTTGCCCCCAACGACACAAGAACAAAAATTGATAACTGAAGAAAACTGCCAAAATGATTACAATGATTGAACAAGCGTAATAATACGGCGTATATAATGCCGGAAGTAATATATGTTATCGGGAAGCTGTTCAATGAGGGTTAATGGGCGACTTTAACGGTATATAACTAATCATAATTTCGACAAATTAATTTAGCTAAATTGTTAAGATCATGAGATAATAAACGTGTTATGTGCTTGGATTAGGAAAAATTGTATTTTCTTTTGTGCGCGAGCTTTCCGAGCTATCAAAGGAATCTATGGAAAAAAACTAGATTTAAAAATTCTAATTAGAACATTTTTTTTTTAATCGGATGTATCCGAAGAGACTAATTAGAACATTAGACTATATGGAAAAGTCATATCTGGTTCTAATTCCTCAAAACAGAAAGAGCCCCGCGCTTCACACAAAAGCCCCAAGCCCACTATGCGTGCATAGGCCTTTCTAGTCCTATGAGAGAGAGGGGTTGGGTTGCCCCCTTCTTAACCCCTTCTGATTTTTTCTTTTTTTAAAAGAATTGTTTAGTTTCAATGACCACTTACATAATTTTATTATTAAAAATATCATTTATGACTTCTAACAAAACTCCAACCTTGAAAAGACCAAAAGGCCCCTCCCATTTTAACATCTTGTCGGTCTTTGTATGGAAAAATTGTTCTAAAAGTTTTAAATTTATTGCATTTTTGCTAATTTAGTTATGATCTTTCAATTTTATCAATTTAAACCTTAACATTTTCATGTTTTACCAATTAAATCCATCCAACTTAAATTGGCCATGAATTACCGATGCGGCTATCGACCATCTTATAAGGCATAATTAACGCGGATGCGAATAATTTTTAATATTTTAATTTTAATATTCTTAATTATTATTATTTATTTTCTATTTTAACCATTGATAGGCTAGGGTGTCGCTAGTTGGTGAGGGCCTTTGCACCTTTGTCGGCCCTCATCCAAATTCAAACGAGGCCCATTGGGCCCTTGCCTACAAAACCCTGTGGTGAGGGTGTCGACTATGTGAGGGTTGCAACGTCCTTGCTAGATTTAGGAAGGGGATCTCGACCCTTGCTTTGCCTAGGCTAGGTGAGGGCATTGCAACCCTCACCTGGATTTGGGCGAGGGTGGACGCCTTTGCTTGTGATTGACGAGGGCAACGACACCCTTGTCCAAATCAGGCAAGGGTTGCTAGCCCTCACTAGTTTAGGGTTAGGAAAAAAAGTTAAATATTGAAAATTAGAAATTGAAAAAGTATTAAAATATTATTAAAAATATCCACGTCATTGCTAATTATGTCACGCAAAATAGTTGACTTTATGTTAGTGATTTTAGTCAAAGTTAGCTGGGTGAACTCAATTAGTAAAATGCACATTTTAGGACTCAATTAGCGACATTGAGATGTTTATAACTAGATTGACAATAGGTTTAAGACTTGTGGACAATTTTCTTGTATTTTTTTACTATAAGTACATAGAGGAGTTTACAGTCACAACAATTTATTATGCGGTGTGCTTGTGAATTACATCAAGTGCTTGGAGGCCAAAATTTTTTGTAAAAATATTTGTGAATTTGTTTATGAGATTGAGAGTTTATTTTACAAGAAATTATAAGAGTTAAAAACGTTTTATGAGTTAATGGATGTCATTGTAGATTGAGATAATGACAAAAGCCTCAACTATGATTGTAATCTCTATTGCATCACTTGATCTATAGTGTACCAAGTAGGTTGCACCAACCGAATCATGTAAAGTTGGTGTTTCCTTATTATGTTTTATTCTTTGCATTATGTTCTAAGCGAACCGCCTCCTTGATAGCACCGTAATCAAATATATGTGCAAGACCCCAAATGTTTTGCGCTTAAATCACATGACTTCATTTTCTGGTTGAACTAATATGAGGAACCAATAGACAACAACAGGAATCCTTTCTCCTACATTAAACACACAGGCAGGATACTTTTATTTCGCAGAATTAAAATGAAGAGTTTTGAGACTCTAATGAAAGATCTATCTCGACATGTAGAGCTCTGGAGTGGACAATCTCGGCCTGGGAATGGCCACCAGGGGATTCAATTTCTTGACCACAATCCCGAATTTGTCCGATAGTTCCAGCTCCACCCCTTGCGGTAATTCCCACTCGAATGAATGCAAAAGAGAGGCCAATGAAAATGTGAGCATCCTCTCTGCCAGTGCGAGCCCTGCGCATATTCGCCGACCGGAGCCAAAAGGCATGTATGTGAAGTCGTTGCCCGAGAGGCCATACTTGCTGGGATCTTCCAAGAACCTCTCAGGTCTAAACTCCGACGGTCTGTCCCAAATTGTGGGGTCCCTGTGGATGTAACCCACGTTTAGGAATACGTTACTGCCCTTTGGTACCGTGTAACCCCCGACGACACAAGAAGCATGAGGGGTCCGAGGCACCAATAAGGGCAGCGCTGGGTGCAAGCGAAATGCCTCCTTGATGACAGCATTGAGGTACTTTAATTCGGGCAAGTGGTGCTCTTCAACCATCTTATCGTTTCCCACAACTTCCATCAGCTCGTGGACTACTTTGTTCATCATATTTCGGTTCTGCAGCAACTCTGCCATCACCCACTCGATCGTTGTTGAAGTCGTATCAGTTCCGCCAACCACGATGTCCTACTCCACAGTCGAAATTTCATTAGGAAGAGTAAACTGCTATTATGTTTGATAAAGTTTAATACTTGATGAAGCACCGTAATAGAGAAGAATCGACGTTCCAGTCAAGAACATAGAGCTTTTTGTGATGGAGAGGGCGTGGTTGGATACAACCTAAGTAAGACAGCAGGATGTGAAACGAGATATATGGAAAGAGATTTTATTCTTGACCGACCAACTTGATACGACATTTGGCACACAATAATTGAAGAACCTTTGAATTAAATCAACTTAGCTATATTTGTTTGACTATTGTACAAGACGCTGGTGAAAAATTATGGTACTCTAGGGCTGACATAATTCTGAAGATGAGAAATATACTCTTCTAATGATCGCTAGACATTAACTCTATGATTATGGAGGCCAAAAATATGAAATGAAATCTACCAAGAGCAGAATTGCCGGAGAGGATTAACTATATTTTCTGGTGCATCAGGGCGAAAAATAGTCACGTATATTGATAGAAATGCTAGTCACCTAGCTGTATTGACTTACTTTAAGAATGGCTTTGAGAGCTCTATTCTTGTCCTTTGGTGAATGGTTATCTTCAAGATCCATCTCCATGTCCAGGAAAATCTTCAAAAAGTCCCTTTTTTGTTCATTTCTTTCAGATTCTCCTTCCTTCTGCTTGAATAGTTCATTTGTTTTTCCTTCTGTTGCACAATCGATAACAGACTGAAGAAAATCATCTAGCCACTGATGCACCCTTTTCATGTCCCTTTCCACTCCTTGCAGGTCAAGCCAAGCGAATGCCGGGAAAAAGTCCGAAACATTTGGGCTACCTAAGAGCACCATGTATTCAGCCACCACCTTTTGAAACTCGGCGCCCATGGCTTCGCACTTCTCTCCCTCAAGCGTCCCTCCCCACAGCATTGCCATCATCGCGTTAATCAAGATCAGAAGGGTCAATTCCCCGATATCAACCGGCATGCCAGATTTTCTATACAGATCACTCAGAGCTTTCCTGACCTCCTGCCTTCTCAAATCGTAACAGGCATCGAGGCTCGCATTGCTCATTATCTGCCGTACGAACAATTTGCGGAGATTGCTCCAATAAGGCCCCTGGCTTGCGAAGGCAATACTCCTTCCACCGTATGACGAGATGGTGGCAGCGATGTTCGGGTCCCGATTGGCAAACGTCATGTCCTGGTCCCGAACAATTTCTCTGGCCACCGACGGGGAGTTAATCACGACATATAACTTGCTTCCAAGCTGGAGTTTGTAGATGGGGCCGTATGTCTCGGCCAATTCGGAGAACTTCCGGTGGAGATCGCTCCCTATGAATGGGAGGTACCCGAGGAATGGCACGCCTCGGGGCCCTGGGGGCAATGGAGCCTTCGAGTTATTTCGCTTCCTGAACACGGAAAAAACCAAAAAAGTAAGTGTTGCAATTGCTATGACAAGAAATGTTGTGATAGCTCTAGGAATTGCATCATCCTCTTCTTTAGCATGCCACAAACACAGCCAGGCACGTCCAGCGTATCCTTTTGACATTTTGGCTCGCGACCACGGGAAGAGAAGTAGCCAAGCAAGAATAAGAAATTCTTTTATTACACTAAGTGCATATGGTCTTCCTATGGATGAGTGGGTCTCTTATAGATGATAAACGAGAAGCTGATAAGAAACTCCAGTTGTTCTGGTTTGCCCCCATCGACACGAACAAAAAATGACAACTGGAGAAAACTGCCAAAATGAGTGCGATGATTGAACAAGCGAAATGCTATGGTGTATATAATGCCAGAAGTAATATATGTTATCGGGAAGCTGTGCCATAAGGGTTAAAGGTCGACTTTAACGCTATATAACTAATCGTAATTTTGACAAATTAATTTAGCTAAGTTGTTAAGATCATGAGATAATAAACGCGTTATTTACTTGGATTAGGAAAATTTGCATTTTCTTTTGTGCCTGAGCTTTCAGAGCTATAAAAGGAATCTAGGGAAAAAAGAAAAACTAGATTTAAAAATTCTAATTAGAACATTAGACCATATGGAAAAGTCATATCTGATTCTAATTACACAAAACAAAAAGAGTCCCGCGCTTCATACAAAAGGCCCAAGCCCTAGTCCTATGAGAGAGAGGCTTTTTTTTTTTTTTTTTGGTCGGAAGAGAGAGAGGGGTTGGGTTGCCCCCATTTTAACTCCTATTTTTTTTTTTTTTTTTTTTCAAAAGAATTGTTTAGTTTTCGATGATCACTTACAACTTTATCTATAAAATATAATTTATGACTTCTGAGAAAACTCCGACCTTGAAAAGACCAAATGGCCCCTCTCATTTTAGCATATTGTCGGTCTTTGCATGGAAAAATTGTTCAAAAAATCCTAAATTTATCATATTTTTGCTAATTTAGTTCTAATCTTTCAATTTTATCAATTGAAACCTAAACATTTTCATGTTTTACTAATTGAGTCTGTTCGACTTAAATTGGCAAGAAATTGCTGACATAGACATCGACATCTTATAAGGCACAATTAACGTGAACATGAATAATTTTTAATAATATTATGATTTTGATTTTAACTTTAATTTTTTTATTTTTTATTCTAACCATCGATAGGCTAGGACGTTGCTACCCTCACTAGCCACGGGTGAGGGCCTTTGCACCTTTATTTGCCCTCACCCAAATCCAGGTGAGGCCCATTAGTCTTTTGCCTAAAGTTGATGAGGGTGTTGACTATGTGAGGGTCGAGACGTCTTCGCTAGATTTAGGAAGAGAGTCTTGACCCTTGCCTTGCCTAGGCTAGGTGAGGGCATTGCAACCCTCACCTGGATTTGAACGAGGGTGAATGCCTTGTAATTGATGAGGGTAGTGACACCCTTCCCTAGACCAGGCAAGGGTCGCTGGCCCTTGCTAGTTTTGGGTTAGGAAAAAAAATTAAATATTGAAAATTAAAATTAATGAAGATTAAAATATTATTTAAATTTATCCATGTTGGTGCTAATTGTGCCATATAGGACAATTGGCTCTACATTAGTGATTTTCAGTCAAAATTGACTGAATGAACTCGATTAGCAAAATGCAAAAAATTTTAGGATTTAATTGGCGAAATTGAGAGGTTTATAACTAAATTGGCAGTAGGATTAGGACTTTTGGAAAATTTTCCTTTTTTTTTTTCATAAATACATAGAGGAGTTTACAGTCACAACAATTTATTATGCGCTTGCTGTGAATTAGGTCAAGTGCTTGGAAGCCAATATTTTTTTTTTAAATAATATTTGTGAATTTGTTTATGAGATTGAGAAATTATTTTGCAAGAAATTATAAGAGTTAAAACGTTGTATGATTTGGTGGATGTAATTGTGGATTGGGATAATGGCAAAAGCCTCAACTATGAATGTAATCTCTATTGCATCGATCGATCTATAGTGTGAATCTTATATTGTTTACCTTATCAAGTAGGTCACACCAACTGAATCATATAAATTCCGTGTTTGTTTATTATGTTTACTTTGCACTATGCCGTAAGCGAACCGCCTCCTCGATAACACCGTAATCAAATATATGTGCAAGACCCCAAATGTTCCACGCTTAAATCACATGACTTCATCTTCTGGTTGAACTAATCTAAAGAACCAATAGACAACTTCTCCTGCATCTGACACACCGGCAAGATACTTTCATTTCCTAGAATTAAAATGAAGAGTTTTGAGACTCTAACGAAAGATCTATCTCGACATGTAGAGCTTTGGAATGGACAATCTCGGCCTAGGAACGGCCACCGAGGGATTCAATTTCTTGACCACAATCCCGAACTTGTTCGATAGTTCCAGCTCCACCCCTTGCGGTAATTCCCACTTGAATGAATGCAAAAGAGAGGCCAAAGAAAACGTTAGCATCCTCTTTGTCAGTGTGAGCCATGCGCATATCCTTCGACCGGAACCGAAAGGCATGTATATGAAGTCGTTGCCCGAGAGGTCATACTTGCTGGGATCTTCCAAGAACCTCTTGGGTCTAAACTCCGTCGATTTGTCCCAAATCATGGTGTCCTTGTGGATATAATCCACGTTTAGGAATATGTTACTGCCCTTTAGTGCCGAGGCACCATATTCGGAGAACTGGAGTTTGTTGGTGGAGAGCTTGGTAGATCTCGGCCAATTTGGAGAACTTCCGGTGTAGGTCGCTTCCTAGGATTGGGAGGTACCCGAGGAACGGCACGCCTCGGGGCCTTATGGATTCTTCAAGTTTTTTCACCTCTTGAGCATGGAAAAAACCAAAAAACTAAGAGTTGCAATTGCTATGACAACAAGTGTTAGATATTTCAGCAGTTTTGAAATATTTATTAGAAATTATGATCGTCATAAAAGTCATCATTTTTACAACGGCTTTTTAACGGTCATATAACAACTTTCTAATGGTTGTATAACGGTCATCTAATGGCTCTATAACTTTTGATTTATTATTTTATAAACTCTTCATTTTTTTTTTATAATGGTCATCTTTTTAATTACCAATTGATTTATGACGATCTCCTAACGACTCTCTCTTTTTCTTCTTTAAATATAAATTAAACTTCAAACCACAATCTTTGAAGATACAATATGTTCTCATATCTTTCCTTTTCTTTTTGTTGGGTTATACACAAAAGTTGTTCTGTTTCATTCTAATATTCAGTGTGGAGTATAGAAGAAGGTCTGTTGTATCTTGGGAGGACAGCCGCTGAAGCTTTACACATCGAGTTTCGTACTCCAAGGGGTGGAATTATCCTTAAAGACAGTGTTTGCACGCCTCAGACATTTCTTTTTATTTTCTAATCTTTTGTAATGTATTTCAAATTATTATTATTATTTTATGTATTATGATACTTTTTCCAACAATCTTAAGGATAATTGCCTTATGGATTCCCAAACTGGAACTACTGTTACTACCACCTCTGTTGAAATTGAATAAGGAATTGAAGGTGACCAAGGACAAGCATTGCGTATTGGTGGGTAGTTTGTCATGGAACATTACCAAGTATCAACACAAAAGAGCTTTTTGTCATTTTGGTAAGGTTATTGAATGTCAGGTAAAATAGTTTTTGGAAACTTTGAATTAATAGCTAAAGGGCGCAATTGTCATATTGGTATGCTGTTTCGGTCTCCTGAGAAATCATCAACTTTATCTCTTATATTGTTGATGATCTTTATTGATTTCAAAAACTAAGTGATCTCAACTAATGTCGAGCTTTGCCTTTGATTTGAAATGTCAGAGGGATAATCTTAGTAACTCCCGGATGAACATTGTTACCCTCTGAATTATTCATGTTAGACATGTCGGTATCAATTTATTCATAAATTAGGTTTTGCTTTGTGTTGTTCTTTGGTGGCGTCCAGTTGTGATTTTGTAATTTCTACGCCATCAAAATTTCAAAAAGAAAATATGGTGAGTTTGTAAAGGTATCACTAATGCTTTCAAAGCTGCTGTTGGTCATGACTTGATGCAAATTAATTGGCCGGTGATATTTTGCACATCAATATGCGTCTCTTCAACATTTCTTGGCCAGAGCGAGTTCTGTAGCTCATACTGTTGAATTGGTACACTTAGTTTGAATTTATCGAGCGCTTTATCTTTCATAAATGCGGGCTATGTATGTGGAATATGTTGGGCAAGGCCAAAAGTTTTGGTTGGAGTTAATTGTAAGAAGCCTTGGGCTCACTCACCTAATATGGTTTATGCAATATGTAGACTGAGTAGATCACTCCACTGTCTTGAGCGGTATAATGATATATCTGAGGGAAACCATAAATTGTGGCATCATACATAGTGGATTTTCCGTTGTATTAAAAGGATACGGTGATGTTAACTGAATCTCGAATTCAGATAAGACAAAATCTACTATAAGATATGTGTTTACCCTTGGTGGAGATGATGTGACTTTGAAATTAGCCAAAAAGAAAAAAATTGTGAGGGAAATGACAATCCTGCTAACCAGAATTTGACTTGGTTGAAGCAGATGATCTGATGATGTAATTATTGTAATCATTTTGCAAGCCAATATTTTGGCAAATGGAAAGGAATTGGTGGTAGACTCAAGTGCTACTAGGCATGTATGTGTAAACAAAATGCCTTATCCTCCTAAGCTCCAATGGGTGAAGGAGAAGAAAATATTTATTATTCTTTGGTAAATCGAGAACTATTCAAGATCTTGAGAAAAAGAAAAAAAATTCTTCTCAAACTCATATATGAAAATGATGCTGAATAGTTGAGAAACTTTTAGCAGATATTCCTTTGGAGAAATGACACATTTTGTGTTTATACATCATGATTGCCAAGAGGCAATAGTCATGCAAAGATAAAATTTTCAATGATAAAAATTAACGCTTCCGATTGAAGGATGACGTGGTCAAGTAGCTGCTTGATGATGGAATTATGTCCATTAATTATATGAAGTCAGAAATGGATTTCGGCCAATCCTTTGACTATACATCGAGGAGAATGGACAAGCCAACTGAAAAAAGTCAACAATGATAGTAACCTAACCTATGTGATTGGTGATCCCATAAATTAGGTTCATATGGGTAATATCAAGTCATTTGTTCATCTAGTGCACTGTAAAAAATTATCGTCCCTTCTAAGATGAAAATAGTGCAAAATTGCAAGGAAAAAGAGGTTGAGCTAAGCTCTTAATGAAATTCCATAGTCATTATTGGTGGTATCTTAAATTGAATAATACACTTGATGGAATCACTTATATAAGAAAGGAGTGGGGCCGCTCCTGTGAGAATTTTTGGTGAAAATCTCTAAAGCACTTATGAATAAACCAAGCACACGCATGGCCTATTAGCGCAAAACCACGTTGAACAACAAAGTTTGTGGGAGTGTAATGTGATTGGTGAAAATTATAATTCACAAAAAAAAATTCTTGATTCATAGAAGTTTCAAACTTCACCAATGATTTCGTGAATTATATTTCATTTTTTCTAGGATTGGTTCATAGCCTAACAAGCACCGGTTCCGATGCATTACTCTCCATTAACTCAGTATTATTCTATTTTTCTTGTAAATTTTTTTGAAATATGTGGGGAATTGTTAGATATTTCAGCAGTTTTGAAATATTTATTAGAAATTATGATCATCATGAAAGTCATCATTTTTGCAACAGCTTTTTAACGGTTATATAACGGCTTTTTAATGGTTGTATAGCGGTCATTTAACGGCTTTATAACTTTTGATTTATTACTTCATAAATTATAACGGTTATCTCTTAATTACTAATTGATTTATGACGATCTCCTAACAAATCTCTCTTTTTCTTGTTTAAATATAAATTAAACTTCAAACCACAATCTTTGAAGATACAATATGTTTTCATATCTTTCCTTTTCTTTTTGCTAGGTTATACATAAAAGTTGTTCTGTTTCATTCTAATATTCAGTGTGGAGTATAGAGGAAAATCTATTGTATCTTGATATGATAGCCGTTGAAGTCTTACGCACCAAGTTTCGTACTCCGAGGGGCGGAATTATTCTTAAGGACAGTGTTTGCATGCCTGAGACATTTCTTTTTATTTTCTAATCTTTTGTAATGTATTTCAAATAATTATGATTATTTTATGTATTTTGATACTTTTTCCAACAACAACTTTTCCGATAGCTCTAGGAATTGCATCGTTCTCTTCTTTAGCATGCCACAACCACAACCAGGAACGTCTAGAGTATTCGTCTGACATTTTAGCTCTCCACCACAGGGAAAGAAGCAGCGAAGCAAGAATAAGAAATTCTTTTATTACCCTAGGGATACATGGTCTTCCTTCGGATGTGTAGGTCCCTCATGGATGATAAAGGAAAAGCCGATGAGGGAATGAAGCGATTCTGGTTTGCCCTCATCGACACAAGGACAAAAATTGACAACTGAAGAGCATTGATTACAGTCAGCAGGCCCACGTGGTCCATTTTTGACTTGCATGGAGGAGTTGTCATTGTCAAGAGGAGTCATTGGTCTTACAGAATTGTATGATATTTTTTGTAGGTGGTATGGACCGGGTTGAGCACTCTGCAGTGTTGATAGAAGTAGTACCTTTGATGATTTAGGCTGGCAAATATCAAATCATCTTGACTCGATGGGACGCAAGTACTAATTACTAATATTTTACCAATCTTACTATTCGGTGCAATTATTTTTCTTTCATAAGTTTAACCTTTTGAATTGACAAAAATTGACAACTGAAGAGCATTGATTACAATCAGCAGCCCCACATGGTCCAGTTTTTGACTTGCACGGAGGAGTTGTCTTTGTCAAGAGGAGTCATTAGTCTTACATAATTGTATGATATTTTTTTAGGTGGTATGGACCGGGTCGAGCACTCTGCATCGTTGATAGAAGCAGTACCTTTGATGATTTAGGCCAGCAAATATCAAATCATCTCGGCTCGATGGGATGCAAGTACTAATTACTAATATTTTACCAATCTTACTATTCGGTGCAGTTATTTTTCTTTAATAAGTTTAACCTTTCGAATTGAAAATGTATTTGGGATTGTAGCTCGAAAAGCAAACTTTTCTGATCCTAGTAAGTAGTCTAATTTGAGTAGATTTTCTATTTCAGTAATTATTTAGTTTGGACAAATTTCCTATTTTGGATTTAATTATTATCAAGATATAAAAAGTATCTTCATTGTGAAAATCATTTATTATTTTGTGCAATTGCACACAAAAGCAATCTGAGACTATTTAAAGCAGTGAAAAAGATTTTATGTAATTATTTTTTTGAGATTGAAAGATAATTTTGTCAAGAATTGTGATGGCTAAATATTATGTGAGTTGTTAAGTATATTTGAGAGTTAGGAAATATTTGAGAGTGTCTGAGTGCGGTTATAATCTTAATTTGATCGCTTGATCTATAGCAAATTCTTATGTTGCTATCTCTACATATGTAAGTCATATTGATCAAACAATATAAATATGATATGTAATTTTTTTTATGCTTATTTTATAATTTGATTCTTTATTTTTCACAAAAATTGTTATCGGAATCAAGTTTGTATGAGTTAAATTGAATTGATGGTGACAAAAGAAGGAAAAGTAAACAAAGTTAATAGGAAAGATTTTTGGTTTTTAATGAAGGGATTCATACAAGATCCAAAAGGCGTGAAGATTCTAGTGCTCTAGCACTTGTTTCAGAAATCGAGCCCAAGACAATAGAAGAAGCCTTGATTGATGAAAGCTAGATTGAAGCTATGCAAGAAGAATTGAATCAATTCAGAATAAATAATGTTTGGGAACTTGTTCTGAAACCAAAAGGTACGTCAATTATTGGAACTAAATGGGTTTTCAAGAACAAGCTAGACCAACAAGGAAAGGTGGTGAGAAACAAAGCTAGACTTATGGCAAAAGGTTACACACAAGAAGAAGGAATCGATTATGATGAAACTTACACTCTGGTAGCAAGGTTAGAAGCAATCAAATTACTTCTTGCTTTTGCTTGTTTCAAAGATTTTAGGTTATTCCAAATAGACGTGAAGAGTGCGTTTTTAAATGGAATTATCCAAGAAGAAGTCTATGTGGAACAACCACCTGGTTTTGAAAATCCAAGGAAACCAAATTTTGTCTTTAAGCTAAAGAAGGCGTTATATGGATTAAAGCAGGTACTCCGAGCATGGTATGAGAGACTGAGTAATTTTTTTAATTCAAAATAGCTTTGCTAAAGGTAAAGTAGACACTACTTTATTCATTAAAAGAGAAGGAAAAGATTTTATAATTGTTCAGATTTATGTTGATGACATAATTTTTGGTCATTCTAATGAAATTCTATGTAAGAAATTTTCAAGATGTATGTAGGATGGATATGAAATGAGCATGATGGGTGAGTTAAACTTCTTTCTGGGACTACAAGTCAATCAATCTAAAGAAGAATTTTCATTCACCAAGAAAAATATACAAGAGATCTCATTAAAAAATATGGAATGAAGAATTGCAAGAAGACAGAAACTCCAATGTCAAATTCATCGAAGCTAGACAAGGATGAAGAAGGAAAAAGTATAGACCAGAAGTTATACAGGAGTATAATTAGTTCACTTCTTTACCTTACTGCATTTAGGCCTGATATTTTGTTTAGTGTTTGCATTTGTGCTAGATTTCAATCAAATCCCAAAGAATCTCACATGACTGCTGTGAAGCGTATTATCAAATATGTTGCAACTACCTCTAAGCTAGGTCTATGGTGTTCCAAAGAAGGAGACTTCACTCTCCTTGGATATTCAGATGCTGGCTTAGCTGGCTATAAAGTAGACAGGAAGAGTACTTCGAGTATATGTCAATTACTGGGAAACATGTTGGTATATTGGTTCTCACGAAAACAGAATATCGTAGCTCTTTCAACAGCTGAAGCAGAGTACATAGCACTTGTGAGTTGCTGTTCTCAAATATTGTAAATGCAACAACAACTGAAAGATTTTGGAGTTGAAGGATCATGCACAGAAATCAAATGCGACAATACCAGCACCATCAATCTTACAAAGAATCCAATACTTCATTCAAGGGCAAAGCACATTGAAATTAAGCATCATTTTATTAGAGATCATGTTCAAAATGGAGAAGTTGTGATTCAGTTCGTCGACTCAAAAAATCAACTGGCGTATATATTTACAAAGCCATTAGAGAAAAGTCATTTTGAATCTATTTGCTCAAGACTGAACATCATAAAGTCTGAGAATGTTCAAACTCTTAGGTAAGGTCTGGAAGTGTTCCGACTCTAAAGATAAAGTCTTGAAGTACTCAGACTCAGACGTAAAGTCTAAATGCGTTTTGTTTCATAATTACGTCGATAAGTTTTTATATATGCCATAATAGATTTATATTTATTTTTGGAATATCGAGATCTGTCTTTTATTTAAATTTTGACACTTTTACGGTAGTTTTCTTTTTCAAAAATTGACAGTTTTTTTTTTTTTTTTTTTTAATTTGGCAGTTTTAACTTTCCTTTGCGACGGTTCAGTATCCTCTTTTTGTTCCTACTATATATACCTCTGATTCGTCGTCTTCGTCCTTCACACTCAACAATTGCCTTTCTCATTCCCTTTTCGAAACCCTAGAAGTTAAAAAACTTCCACTTGGGATCCCTTTTCCCTTTGTTTACTCCATAAAAATCTCACCTTTTTGTGGACAATCTGTCTTTTCTCCCTTAAAGTTAAAGATGTCTTAAAGGAAATCGTCAATGCTTGCTGGCAAGGGACCACAAAAGAGATTCGAGGGACCTACTCGAGTGGACCTCACCGAGGAAGAAGATTCTCCGCAAAAGGAACAAGCAAGTCAACAAGACAAGAAGAAGAAGTCGTTGAGGAAGTTGAATTGGTAAGAACCCTAAGACCAAAACTCGCTTATTCTCTCTACATGAAATTAAAGGAGGTAGAAACAGAGTTGAACTTAATCGATGGTTTTCTAAAAGAAAGGGGTTTTAGAAATGAGACTATTTTTCTGCGTGAGATGAAGAAGTTGGGAGTAGTTAAAGAAGGAGAAGCGAAGAGAACTTTTGAGAATATACCAAGCGATCCGCGGTTTGGAACGCAAATCAGCCTCTAGATGATGATGAAATGTTGTTTACTCAATTCCAACCAAAGATAGGGATTGTTGTTAACTCTATTTGCTCCGAGGGAAGCATTTTTCGCTCTAAGAAACAGGAGCGAGTCTACTTGAAACTGCTAAAGGGGGTCATGAACCCCAGAAGCGTGGATTTTGATTTTCTTGATTTGATCAAGATCAATCTAAGAGAAAAGTTTTCTCGACTATAGCTTAAGACCTTTTGCACTGATTCAACAATTGTCTATCTCGAATTGACTGCTTATTTCTATTCGAATCTATCATTTTTGGATGCGAATAGATTTTCACTTACTTTTAAGGATAGGAAGTATGTTGTGGATGTTGACACTCTGGCTAACATAATTGGGGTGGAAAGAAGGAGTTTCCAACCGATTAAGGTGTCCATTGCACATGCTACATTGGAGATGGTACGTGACAGAAGCCTAGAAGGCAAGATATCCTATACAAGGATGAATGCATCTAACGTTTTGCTCCATAAGATTATGATTAACTGTCTCAGGCCCAAGTCGATGTCGAAAACTGATGTTTAGAAGATAGAGGCAAAGCTAATGTTTGCTCTCAATGAAGGAGTTGGATTCTCTCTCCCACACACTATCATGTTTCACATGTACAGGATTGTGGTTAAGAACAAGGGTCAACTTCCTTACTCCGCTCTGGTCACTCGTCTGTTCAAGTATTTTAAAATTCAAATTCCTGCTCCCCTGTGTCTGACTAACACTGCTCTCATGCTTGTTGGCTATAAAATGGTCATGAAGATGAAGCTGAAAGAACTGAACAAGGCTCTTGAAGGATTGAAAGAGAAAACTCCCTCAAAAGAATCTACTGCTGCTGCAAAGAGGAAAGGCAAGGAGCCCATGACTGCTCTTGAAAGGAAAAGAAGAAAAATCATCTTACAAGATGAGGATGATGAAGATGTTGATGATCCCATGACCCTTGCAGCTCTAAGAGGCTTAAAGAGCTTTGTTAGTTTTCGAGATATTAGAGAAGAGCAAGCGAGAAGAGAAGGAGAGACAGAGAGAAGAGATGAGAGAGGAAGAGAAGAGGAAGCAAGAGAAGAAGAAGATGAAGGACATAGAAGAGAAGAAGAGGAGAGGATAAGAAGAGAAGAACGGGAGAAGGAAAGAAAGGCACAAGAGGAATTTGAAGAATCCCTTAAGCCATCCATTGCAGCACCACCATTAGAAGAAGATGCTGGAAAACATCACTTTGTAGAAGAAGAAGCAGAGCATGGCGAAGAATTTTCCACTCCACTTACTAGCACCATGACAAGGGGAGTAGTTGAAGCTAAAGATACTTCATTGTCATTCATTACAAGTGATGTTAGTAGATCAGGTGCAAACCCAGAAGATTTGTATGCATCACATTTTCCAGAAGTTGAGGTATCTTCTCCTACAGCAGGTCAAAGGGCTGGAAATGAACCCTCAAGCTTCCAGACTCAGTGAACAGAGTCTGCAAGTCCAAGTACTGGCAATGATCATTCAGCTGATTTTTCAAAGCTGATGGATATTATGCTGGATCTCAAGAAGCAGATTTATGGGATGGAATATGACATGTGGGATTTGAAGAAAGCACTCTTGGCTACTTCCGTATCGATGCAGGACCAAATTAATGCCCTCAAACATCAAGTTCAGTTAAATGTGAAGGGTGCTGATTTGGAATCTCTGAAAGAAGCCTTTGCTAGCCTTGAGAAGACAGTTAACTCGTTGGGAGAATATCAGCTTGTTCGAATCCCAAAACAGCCCTAATTTTGATCATCTCTTTTCTTTAATCTTCTACCTCCCTTTGGTGTGACAAAAATGGGGAGAGTGATGTAGACTTGATCTTCTCGTTCTCGTTTTCATTTGGACATTTGAACTTTTTGGACTTATTTTGTTTCATTCGTGGTTTTGTCTTAAGACTTTGACTGGATTATGTGTTTGAACTCTTATCACTGGTGTTATTAATGATTAGGTTTGGACTTTTGAACTTGCAGGTTTATAATATACTTTTGAGGATAATCATTTACAGGACTAACATATTTTTTTGTGGTTGTAGAAGTAATATAAATTATTCCTCAAATTATGTATAAGTTTTCATTGCAGGACAAGAGTTTTCAAATCTGTCAAGATGTTTTGTCACCATCAAAAAGAGGGAGATTGTTGAAGAAAAATCCCTTAGTGTTTTGAAGCTAACAAAACATCTTCGTCAGTCTAGTCTGAAGAGTTCAAGACCCAATCACTTAAGACTGAAGAATTCAAGACCCAAATGTTTCATTTTGAAGATCTCTAGACTCAACTATCAAAGTCTGAAGATAGTTAGACTCAAATTTTAGAGTCTGTCCAAGTTGACAGCTTTTCAATCTAACGGTTTAGGATTTTAAAAATTGGATAATATATTCTCTGATTCACTCTATGGAAGATCTCTGGCTGGACTTAGCTCAAAAATTATTTGGTTATTTTCATCAAGATTTATCTCGATTTGAATATCCATTGAAGAACAAGTAAAATTTGGAAGGTTCTACTTATGGAAACTCAAGATCTTGATTGTATAGGCGAACATGATTGATGAGTTATCTTACATATATATTCGACAACTTGAATATCACCTTAATTGATTCATTCCAACGGTTAGATTAGATGAACTCCTTTGGAAGGTGCTAACGGCTAGTAAGGCACGAGGGAGTATTTAAAGTCTGAATCTCTGAAGCTCCTTGTTCTCAAAATTCCTTGAGCTATAATTGTGTACAAAGGAGAGAAACATACAGTGAGGATTTGTGTGAGCAATAGCCAAGACTTTCTACTGAAGAAGTCTAGATCATAAGCTGTACAAATCCTTTTTGTTGCTTAGTAAAATCTAGCCGGTGGGTTGTCAGTGTGGAGAGTGGATGTAGGTTTGGATTAAGCCGAACCACTATAAACTTCTATGTTTAAATCTTCTTACCCTTAATCTCTTTATTTTATTACTGCATGATTTAAAATTGCTAAAGTGTTTAGTTTTAAGTCTTTATACTCTGATTTTCATTTCAAGTAGAGTAATTTGTGTCAAAGATTTCAAAAGAAAATTATAAACACCTATTCACTCCCCCCTCTAGGTGTGCTTACTAGCTTTTATCATGTAGTTCCTTACTCTTTCATTTTTTGAGCTAAAATTGTGTACAAAAGATAGGAGCACATAGTGAGACTTTGTGAAGAGAATAGCTGAGACTCTCCACTGAGGAAGTCAAGATTACGAGCTGTATTATCTCTTTTGTTTCATAGTGGAATCCAGCCAGTGGGCTGTCGACGTGGGAGAGTGGACGTAGGCTTGGATTAAGCCAAACTACTATAAACCTTGTGTTTAAATTCTCTCACCCTAATCTCCTTATCTTATTCGTTGCTTTACTCAATTGCTTTTTAGATTTGTTAAAAGCTGTTTACAACCTGAGTTTATTATTATCATTCAAAGGCAATTAAATTTATTAAGTCTTACGAGAAAATTTTTATAAACACCTATTTACCCCCCTCTAGATGTGCTTACTAGCCCTTTCACATTACTTGTTAGTTGGATTACTATATTATTGTTATTAGTAATTCCATGGGGTTAGTAAGTTTGGCGTTTGATGAAATTCATTAATTGATTCTAAGTGAAGACATCCATAGAAGAGATTCTAGTGAATTTATGCATGCTGTTTTAGAAGGTGAAGGAAGAGGAGGAAATAATAATAGTGTTAGTAGGAGTAGTGCAAATTTGAATAGGTGTAGTTAGTTTAGGATTTGTGGTGTTGTCTATTAGAGTTATGGCAAGAGGGATTATCTTAAAATGGATTGCCTTAAGCTAAACAATAAGAAGGATAAGAGAAATAGAGTTGAGTCTTATGATGATATCATTGTAGTTGCTAACCATGCCTTAAATAGTGCTCATTATGTATTTTTTGTCACTAAGAATTCATCATTTGACAAATAGATTATGATTTCGTTGCTTTCGCTACACCAAACATGGAACTAGTTTGCTATTTATCAATGCATGGAGAATGGTAAAATTGTTGGAAGATATGCTTCGATTACTTCTGGTCATAAATCATGATCAGATCAATCAAGGATTAGATTGAGATAGGGAAATATCAAATTGATTTGTAAAATATTTCTTTTCCTTTATTCATGTAAATCTTGTAATATAATTACATTATATTGTACATGAAACAATACACAGAGAATACAAGAAAATTCCCTAAAACCTCTACGATATCCTCTGTTCTTTCCTTTTCCTTTTACTCTGTTCTTGCCTTCTCTTCAATTTCTGTCATGGTATCAGAGCTTTAGCTCCTTATTTCGCTTCCGCAAGTCTTGATTGCCTACCGAAGCTCCCTGATCTACAAAATTAGATCAAAACAGCGAAGGAATCAAAATTCATTAGAGAAGGAAGAACCAGAAAACTTTACTTACCATGAGTAATCCAGAGAACCCATCGACAGTAGGATTCCAGAAGAAGTTTCACCTGCACAACAAACACAGAACACTATTCCGATCCAATCACAAGCTCATTTCCAGAATCTGCCATGGCAGTATTTCCCGGCTTAGTCAGGCATGGGGTTACCCATTTCTGGGCAGCCTTACCAATGGATACTGTATCCATGGTACATTGGGACAGGCCCAAACACATCATCGCCGGGGACCGGGAGCAGTCTGAGCAACCCCCAGACTGACGGGAATCCACCAGCCACGAATGGGGTAAATTCGGCCGTTGGTTCAGAGCAAGTGAGCAGGTCGGGCGAATCCTTCCTCGGATCAAGTCCTCATCCAGGCACATTCAATGCGGGGTTTGGATCCGGATTTGGCGGATCGGGTACGAATCCCTACCCGAACATCACGCCTGGATACCTTCCATTCCCAATCGCAGCCATCACAGGGCGACCAGAACCTGGCGATCCTTTGTACGTATCAACCGCCGATGGGCCAGAAGTGAAATTAATCAGTCTACAACTCACCGGATCGGAGAATTACTCAAAATGGTCGCAGGATTTCCGGCGAGCCCTTGTGACCAAGGATAAGGATGGATTTATTGACGGGACAATACCTATTCCTTCGGACGAGCGGCTGGCCAGGCATTGGAGAAAGTGCAACCACCTGATCCGAACGTGGATTGGCAATTGCATCTCTCCAGAGGTGGCCGTCGGGCTCCCTTCGACATAAGACGCCAAAAAGATGTGAGATAACATCAAAGAAATATACGGGAAGTTAGATCGGGCCAAAATTTTTTATCTCATGTAAGAATTGAGCTAGTTAAAACAGGGAAACATGACCGTCACAGCATGTTACAACAAGCTGTCTTCTCTGTGGAACCAGCTTGAAGCCGTGGAGGAGAAGCTCGAGGGACTAGCAGAGACGCTCCAGCAGTACAGATCCATAAAAGAAAGGGAGAAATCCACGTGATTTCTCTTGATTTTGAACGAATCTTACCTAACTTTTCGATCTCAGATCTTGGCGATGGATCCAGTGCCTCCTCTTGGACGAATCTTCCAACTGGCCATCCAAGAGGAGAGCCAGAGGCTCGCGGTTCCGAAGCAAACTCGAGGAAGCGACAGCATCGCCCTCGCGATGCGCGGCGTCCGACGAGGCTCGGAGAAAACCCCAGCCCGAGAGAGGGAGAGTCGCGAAAGAGGGCTAGGGTTGCAAAGCTCTATCGAAAGGGGGCTTAAAAGGGGCGAGATGGACGGCCAGGATTACGTGCCCAGATCCGACGGTGGACAAGCGATCTATCATGTCGGTGGATCCAATGGTGGAGATCATCCCATCACTTAGAGGATCTGACGGTGGATATCTACCATCGTTAAATAGATCTGACGGCCAGATCTTCTCCTCGTTAAATCCATCCGACGGCCAGATCTTCGCTTCATCAAATGGATCGGACGGCCGGATCTTCTCCGCCTTAAAAGGATCGGGCGGTCAGTTTTTTTCAGCTCCTTTTAAAAATATCGGGCAAAATTCAAAGGGAAAAGGAAAATTATATTGTGAATATTGCAAAAGACCTCACCATACCATGGATAATTGTTGGAAATTACATGGTAAGCCGAGAAAAGGGGAAGAAAAATGCTGCGGCCTATCGTGTCACTTTGGACCAACCGACTTGAACAATGAACAACCAATATCATATGGGCAATACCAGCAGCTGATGCAAGCATTACAGAAAATTGATGTGGGGAATAAAGGAGCAAGTTTTTCAGGTATTTCACATTGCCTGGTAAATTCTATTTCAAGAAAGGCCTGGATCATTGACTCAGGAGCAACTGATCATATTATTTGTGATAGAGCATTTTTTTCCAATAAGCACAAAAAATTGGACACACCTATTTCTGTGCAATTGCCAAATGGAAACATCACTCATGTCACCTTGACAGGCACTGTTCAATTAAGCCCTCAGATAATTCTTCAAAATGTCCTTTATGTCCCACAATTCCAATTCAATCTCATTTCAGTCTCTAAAATTTGCAAAGAAAATTCTTGTCAAATATTCTTTGATTCTGACAACTATTTTTTCCAGGCCCCTTCGACTGGGAAACTGATGGGCTTGGGTAGTCTTTCTGAAGGGCTTTATTTTTGGATCAGTTATCCTAGTCATTTTAATTTTTCTCCAGTACCACAGCATAAAAACTCATTGTGTAATCTATCTACCAATGACAAGAGCTTTCTTATGCATTCTCAAATGGGACACAATGCTTTTTTCCCTTACTCTAAATGTGAAATTTGCCCGCTTGCAAAACAGTCCCGAACTCCTTTTCCTACCAGTACAACTCGCTCTACTGAAATTTTTTCTCTGATTCATATGGATGTTTGGGGACCTTACCACACCCCACATAGGGATGGTTCGCGATATTTTCTTACAATTGTGGACGATTACTCTCGTGCCACGTGGGTCTTTTTGATGCAGTCGAAAGCACAAGTTGCTTTTCATTTAAAGATGTTTCTGACTCTGACCAAGAATTAGTTCAGGAAATCGATTCAACGAGTTCGTACTGATAATGGGACAAAATTTTTTAATAATGATTGCCGCTCACTGTTTCTGTCCCAAGGCATTCTTCATGAGAGCTCCTGTGTTTATACCCCACAACAGAATGGGGTAGTTGAAAGAAAACATCGCCATCTCTTGGAGGTCACCAGGGCCCTTAAGTTTCAGGGTTCTATTCCAAAAAATTATTGGGGAGATTGTGTCATCACTGCAGCCTACCTAATCAATCGGATGCCAACACGAATATTGGATGGCAAATCGCCTTTCGAATTACTCTATGGAAAGAAACCAACGTTGGATCATCTAAAGATCTTCGGATGCTTATGCTATGCTACAATCATGGGGCCTCGGGACAAAATGAGCACTCATGCTAGGCGATGCATATTCATGGGATATCCCAGTTTACAAAAAGGATATCGTGTCCTTGACACAAGCACGGGAGATTTCTTTATAAGTCGAGATGCTGTTTTTCACGAAAATACCTTTCCCTTTCGTGAAGACCCAATTCCACAAGACAGCTTGGGTATTACAACCAACTCTCATCAACACTTAACTGACGAGGAACCATCCCCAAGCTATATTATCACAACGCCTCCCAAGGTAAGGATTCTCCCCACCTTGACTACATCTCCTTCAGATGGAGTGGATGATGTCCCTACAGAGATTACTAGCATGGAGCATACTTCTGAGACAAGGGTGGAGGAAGAGCATACATCTCCACCACCAACTACTTATCCACGGCACTCGGGACGAGCTACAAGACCGCCAACCTAGACTAAAGACTATGTCTGTGCTTCACTCAACTCACCAGGTATTCGCTATCCAATGTCTTCTTATGTATGCTTCGACAAGCTTTCATCAGATCATAAATGCTGCATTAGCCGTATTTCCAATGACAAAGAGCCTTCCAACTATGATGAAGCTTCTAGAGATCCACGTTGGCAACAGGTCATGGCAGCAGAGTTACAAGCCTTGACTGATGACCACACCTGGGAATTAGTCAGCCTCCCTCCGAACAGAAAACCCATAGGATGTAAATGGGTATACAAAATCAAGTATAGATCTGATGGATCGATCGAGCGTTATAAGGCTAGGTTGGTGGCTAAAGGGTTTACCCAACGAGAAGGATTCGATTGCCACGAGACCTTCTCCCCAGTTGCTAAAGCTGTCACTGTTTGTTCATTCTAATCAGTTGCAGCTATTCATGATTGGTCCTTGCATCAGATGGATGTCCATAACGCCTTTCTTCATGGCGATCTAGATGAGGAAATTTACATGACCATTCCTCAGGGTTTACGAAGACAGGGGGAGAATAGAGTATGTCGTCTCTGCAAATCCCTCTATGGACTGAAACAAGCCTCAAGACAATGGTATGCAAAGTTTGCTAATGCTCTTACTGGTGCAGGATTCAAATAGTCCAAGTATGACTATGCTCTTTTCACATGGACTAAAGGTATGTCATCCATCTACTTGATGATATATGTTGATGACATTCTCATCATGGGAAATGATGAACTTGCAATGGGGAGCCTCAAGAAATACTTGCATGCCACATTCCATATAAAGGATCTGGGAGCACCAAAATACTTCATAGTAATTGAGATTGGTTGATCAGACCAAGGGATTTCTCTCAGTCAAAGGAAGTTCATATTGGAAATCATTTCATAAGCTGGACCGTCAGGTTGCAAGCCAGCAGTTATACCAATCGAGCAGAATATCAAATTAACCACAGCAGATTTTCTTGGAGGGATGTCTCAGGATGATGACCCCATACTCCAAGATCCTGCAAGTTATCAGAAGCTCGTTGGAAAACTTATATATCTGACAATGACTAGACCTAATATATCATATGCGGTGCAAACTCTCAGCCAATTTATGCACAGCCCGAAGGAATCTCACATGAACGCTGCATTGAAGGTTGTAAAGTATCTGAAAAGGAGTCTAGGACTTGGGATACTTCTCTCCAGAAGATGCAACATGGAATTGACAGCATATTGTGATGCAAGATTATGCGACCTGTCCGATGAGTCGGAGATCGATTACTGGATACTGTATTAAACTTGGAGAGTCTCTTCTCTCATGGAAGACCAAGAAATAGGCAACCGTCTCCCTGTCCTCAGCAGAAGCAGAATACCGGGCTATGGCAAAAACTACATGTGAGGTTGTATGGCTACGGGGATTGCTTGGGGATCTTGGGATTAAGCTAAAAGAGGCAACAAAGCTGTTTTGCGACAATGATGTAGCCATTAAGCTTGTAGCAAATCCTGTGATGCATGAAAGAACGAAGCATATAGAGGTGGATTGCCACTTCACAAGGGAAAAAATTCAAGAAGGGATCATCGACACAAGAGGAATTGGAACTGCAGAGCAACCTGCAGACATCTTCACCAAACCTCTATGTCAGAGACAGCACGCATATCTCCTAAGCAAGCTAGGAGTCTTGGATATTTACAAGCCACCAGCTTGAGAGGGAGTGTTGGAAGATATGCTTCGACTATTTCTGGTCATAAATCATGATCAGATCAATCAAGGATTAGATTGAGATAGGGAAATATCAAATTGATCTATAAAATATTTCTTTTCCTTTATTCATGTAAATCTTGTAATATAATTACATTATATTGTACATGAAACAATACACAGAGAATATACAAGAAAATTTCCTAAAACCTCTACGATATCCTCTATTCTTTCCTCTTCCTTTTACTCTGTTCTTGCCTTCTCTTCAATTTTTGTCAAAAATGTAGTTAGGGAGCAATGCCGAGTGCAATGTTGGCATTGTTAGAATTAGAATGCATGATGGTGATGTGAGAATATTGACTGAAGTGAGACATATTCCAAAATTGAAGAAGAACGTAATTTTACTAAGTGTCATAGATTTAGCTGAGCGTTGGTAAACCTAAAATAGTAAATATATTCAAGTTGACTTATAACTCACTGGTTTAAATTTTTGAATCAATGTGGATCCAATTGGATATATTTATCGGTTTAGATTTGGACTCCCTCTTAGTAATTTTCCCAAGTGAAGGTATGACTTTCCACTGCACTCTCGTTATGGCTAAATTCTCCTCTACCCTTCATCTATGTCTCCAATTTCCTCCGAAAAAAGAAGGAGGAGAACATGGTCTTAATCAAAGCGGAGGACTACCATCAGTTCGGCATTAACCTTTGCTTATTGCAAAACGTACACGTAATACGTGACTAACTCCAGGCCATTCCTTAGTTTAGACAAAAATGCAAGAATATCGACGGATTCTCTCACTCCTGGCTCTCGCTTCGGCGTTCTCGAATCTTTCCTCTCCGCCTTCCAAAACTTTTCCTTCCTTCTACAGGCCGACGATCCTTCACAAAACGGATCACTCTCTAGCGGTCTCTCTCTGTAAAACCGCCGCTCAAGCTCTCTGGTCCTCCCTCTCTTCGGAACCTTTCTCTCCTCCCTCTCCAAAAGCCGGCCCCCCGTCTCCCGCACCGAGCATGCTCCCATCTTTTCTCCCTTACGGCCCTCTCCCATTCGCTCATCTGCCCACCTCTCTCCCGACGACGGCGCATCGTTCCTCCATTCCTCCCGTCATTGTGGTGGCGTCAGCAACGCACGTTCTACATGCGATCGCGTGCCAAGGGGAAAGAGGAGAGCCGACTTCGTTTCTCTCTTCTTGGGTTTAAATATTGGGGCTTAAGGAAATAAAGGACAATGGGCTGAGCACAAACAAAAGCAGGGGAAGATGGGCCCAAGAGAAAATACAAAAGAAGGAAAATAAATGGGAAGTTGGGTGCAGCATTCGAAAGGGCCGAAAATTGCTAAGTGGGTTGGCGTGTCCGACCCACGCGACTTCATGTTATTTTAGTACCGTTTCATTCATTATCATTTTATCATTTTATTTTATATTACTATTTTTTTTTTTGCTTTTTACTTTTTTATAAGTTTTTATATTTTTACAATATAAACAGTCACTTAAACGGCAACAAAAATTCGAGAACACTTATTAATAAAACGGTGACAAAAATTCAAATCTGTCTAGCAACTGTTTCAAGAACACTTATTAATAAAACCTTATACAAAAATGGTTGAAATCTCGTGCTTATCATGACTATATAGATATTTTGATTTTATGTGTGCCACTAAAATAAATATCAACACTAGATCGGTTTAACATTTATTTAGACGAGAGAGTATTTTCAATCAAATTTGAGATGGATACCTGAATAATATATATATATATATATATATATATATGTATGTATGTATGTATGTATGTATGTATGTATGTATGTATGTATGTATTATATCAACTTCTAATAGATCTTGACAAGTTAGTTCACGTTAAGATAAAAGTAGAGGGACAAAGAACCTCTCAAATAACAATACTAATGACAAATCTGAATGCGGTATCTTAAAATAAAAAAGCTGCCGCTCCATCATTTTGTTTGTGGTTTTAGTTTTTCAATGCAAAATATGTGAAATTCCTTAAGATCCCAGGCTCCCTATTACCCCATCTTTATAACACTCGTAGATATATGGTTAAAAACAATAAACCGAAAACCAGAGTGCAAGTGATCAAATAAAATTCGTGTTACTTACGTCCCATAAATGAATTAGAGATGCCATGCATCATACTGTTCAAACATCACATGTCAAAAGCAGCTATGGATAGTAACCATTTTTTTTATGGTAAATTATCATTACAGCATCTTACTGTAATAAAATAAAACCGCATATAGAAGAGTTTGACACCATATGAAGATAGGTATACACATTTTTCCTTTATTCTGTTCCCTTTTAACGTTCATCGGTGCTTATTCATAAAGCCGAGGATCAAGGAACCTTGGTGAAGGAATAGCCATTAGAGGCTTTTTCTTCTTCACAACTAATAAATAAGCACCGGTGAGATTATTTTACCATGTTGTCTTTGGCGACCACTCTTTCCGATTCTTGTTGATTTTTTTCTCAAAATGCTAGGCTGGTTTATGATCTCGGCCATAGCAAACTCAACTATCTTGGAGGATGTGTCAAGTTCACCAAGTAACGGTCCTGTCAAAATAATTCGATTCGATTCGATTTTTAATGCACCGTCCACAAGAGTCATTGAAGTCATGGAGAAAAATTTAAAAGCAAGCAAGAGTTAGAATTAGGCGGTTAATTACGTAAGGGTAAAAAGCTAAGTTTCTTCCATTTATTTATTTCCATTATTAATTGTTGAACTAAATTTTGGGCAAATAGTAGTAGAACCTACACCCAACAAGTAATCTTTTGCATATGGTTTGGAGTGAAATCGTGCCCCAAATTCAAGCTTTAGTGCCATTTGGCACTCACAACAATTAAACGAAATAGTGAGAATGGAGAATTTCACTAATCAGTGATCTGACACAAAAAGAGTTGAAAAAACTGCTAAGAGGGCGACAAAGATGGCAATTTGTAGTATTGTGCATTTTTATGCTCGTGTCTTTTCATGCAATTGAAAATTTAACTTCGATCTTATATAGTGAAAAAATCAATTTATATCCAGTATGGATTTTCAGTGTCCATATTGGCAATTTTTTTTATCAATATTGGTCGGTTGAATTGAATTGACAAAACATAAAAAAATTTGTATGACTCAATTAGCAAAATTTAAAAGTTTAAATTACATTAGCAAAGATGCAATAGGTTTACGATCTTTTGGTCAAGTTTTCCAAATATATCATAGAAATTTGTTTAACTGAAATAGATGTAAAAGGCAATAAAATAGAGGGTTTATAATAGTGAAACAAGCCAGATGTGAATTAACCCAAAGTCCATTCTTCTTCACTTTTATAATTGCGCACATACACGTTTGGAAACCACTTAATTGTTGACCATTAATTCGCCTGAAGTATCCAACTTGTAGGTCATAGTTGGAAAATTCACATTCATTATCAGTATAGTTTGCACAATATGAAGTGATATTCAAACTTTCAATTCAACTGATTTTTGAAGATGGATGCAAATTGTCCTTATCTAAAATGCAACGGGCTCGAGCCAAACACCAGTCAAGACATAATAAGTATGGCCTTTAAAATTGCTCTAAGTGCGAGATGCTACAAGTCGAACATGAAATTATAGGATGGAGAAGCTTGTGTTCACAATAAGTACATATTGAGTAGGAGTTGAACATAAAAATGCCGCCAGAGGCAAGGTATTTCCTCTATATGATATGTTCAATAGATCATCACCTCGCATAAATGCTTTTTTTCATTAAACCACTTCGATTGAAAGATCAATCAAATTATGGAAGATATAGACAAGAGATTGACTCTCTTAATGAAGTTTACTCATAGCTTGCAAGTCAAGATCTATATTAAGAACTAATTTATCTTTAGCTTTTTCTTATTTGAGAGGCTTTTCTGTCCCTCCATTTCTCTCGTAAAAAGTCAAACAAAAGCTGCTGCTCCAACATTTGGTTTTTTTTTTTTTTTTCCGAGTTTCTCAACGCAAATATATTAAATGCCTTATGTTTAACACGTGATAGTCACACTCATCGTCTCAAGAGCAGCCAATAATCATGAGTGCAATAAAGGGGCTGGGCCTCAGGAACTTTTTATGTGGGTTTTCTGGGCCATTAAGGTTAACGCCTGCCTAGGCAATAAAGGGCAAAAAAAGATAAATAGGGAGGCAAAAAGCAACAGAAAGATCCTGCGCACCATCACATGCACACCCACGAACGAGAATCTTTTGTTGCTTACATCCTATAGATGAATCTGAGATGCACATGCATCATATTGTCCGAACATTGCATGTCAACGGCGAATTTCTCGATGGACAGTAGATGGAAAGTACGTAATGCGATTTTTCTTTTCCTTTAAAAACATTTGACACTGCAACGTATAAACTTGATCAAATAAAATCGTATCAACTGAAATTTAATAGACCATATAAAGATAGGTAGATACACATTTTTCTTTATTCTAGACAAATAAGCTTATATAAAGAAATCATACCAAGATGCGATGGGGGCATACTGTGCACTCCACTAATATCTCATTCATAAAGCCGAGAATCAGAGAACCTTGGCAATGGAACAGCCATTAGAGGCTTTTTCTTCTTCATGACGATCCCAAACTGCTCTGTTAGATCCATCTTCTCCCCCTCGGGCAGTTTCCAATCAAAGGAGTGCAGGAGCGTGGCGAGCGAGTATAGTACCATCCTCTCCGCCATCAATATTCCCACGCACATTCTTCTCCCGGACCCGAAAGGGAAGTGATTGAAGTTGTGCTCATTGTAATTGCCCTCACTGTGCAAGAACCTCTCGGGATCGAACTCTAACGGGTCCCTCCAAATCAAAGGGTCCCTGTGTATCGCCCAGACGTTGATGAAGACCCGAGAGCCCTTCGGGACAGTGTAGCCTCCGACGGTGCATGTTGCGCTCGGGCAGTGCGGGATCAGCAGGGGAACTGGCGGGTGCAATCTCAGCGACTCTTTCATGACAGCTTGCAAGTAAGGCAATTTAGGGATGTGAGATTCTTCTACTACGTTGCCTTTGCCTACCACAGTTTCCAATTCTTGCTGGATTTTTCGCAGAACGTTGGGTTTATTCATGATCTCAGCCATGGCAAACTCGATTGTGTTGGAGGATGAGTCTGTTCCACCAACCAACATGTCCTGTGAAAATAATTCAATTGCGTGTAATTTTCAATGGATCGTCCTCAAAAGAAATTTAAGTCACGAAGAAGATTTGAAAGCAAGCAAGAGTTAGGATTAGGAATTTAATTTTTCAAAGGTAAAAAGCTACGTTTTTTCCATTATTTCTGTTGTTGTTATTTGTTGAACTCGACTTACGACAAATAGCAGTAAAGTCTAGACGCATCAAATCGTCTTTTATAAATTGTTATCAATGACGTCGCGCTCCAAATTCAGCCTTTTAAACAATTTGACACCAAAGACACAATAGAGAAAAACTGCTGAAGGGTTAACGAATATGGTGATTCATGTTATTGCATTTTGTTAGATTCATATCGATTTATGCAATTGAAAATTTGATTTTGTATGATGGAAAAATCGATTTATATTTCATACAAACTAAACATGTCAGATAGTATCAATTTTGAATAAAATGCACTGAACTCATATCAAATTCAAGCGTTTCTCAATAAATTATTACCCATGTCATGCCATATTTGAAATGTGTTCTAGCATTGTGTCGAAAATTATTACTTTCGGGTGGAAAAAGTTCAAGGTTTGGACTTTTGGGAGACAGAGGGTACAGCAATATCGCTAAGTGAACCTAGACAAAGAAGTCGAGTCGGACATTACCAACGTCAGTTCCTAAAATAACCAATTCCACCACTCCTAATTCTTGTGCTTAGTCATTTCTATTTCTATCTTTTCCTTTGAGTCCTCCTCAGGACCGAAATTAAACTGGTATGTACAATTAATGAGTTCAACTACTGCTTGAAACTTCCACATTAGAGAATTTGAAGAGGAATGGTGAGTAATTATATAAGATATCAACAACAATTCCTATGCATCTTGATTTTTAGCTTAAGAATGGAAAATTGATTGTCATCGGAGGTTCACTTTGTATAAAATAAAAGGTTTAAGCCCATCGAATGCGGCCTAGAAATGTTACCATTAAGATAATTTATATAATCAACTTTCTAAGCAGTATGACAAACTAATGATCATCATTTAAACAAACTAGTTATTGTGATCTGCGTAAAATCTCTCTTATTTTAATATGACTCTAATAATTACGTACGTTCAACTATTTCATTTATTAGATCGGTTTCCATCATGTCTTCTCATTAGAAAAACAAAAGATTAAATTATAAAGAAGTAAGCGCCAATATAATAAGAAGGAGACTAGGAAAAACCCACCAGGAGCAGAGCTTTGAGGCCAGTCATGGTTAGCTGAGTCTGGGCATCTTCCTCATCCTTCAAGTTCAATAGAAACTGCAAGAAATCTTTGTTCTCCTCGCCACCGTCTAAGGACTCGCTTCCATTTTCTCTCTGCATCTTTAACCTCTGCTCAATCATCTTCTGAAATATTCCATCAAACCGCTTCGCCAACCCCTTCGTCTGCCTCTCTATCCCTTGTAAATCAAATCGAGCCAGACTCGGATAAAAGTCCGAAATGTTTGGCTTCCCAAGAAGTCTTGTAAGATTTGACACTGCCTGTTGGGGGACGGAAAATCCAGAAAGGAATTTTAATATTAATGGTATAAATTTTTTATATTTACTCAATCTAAATAAAATTGGGATAATTCCATCAGAAGTAGTAAAACTCTTCCCTTGTGGGGTGCTAGTAATCCAAATTTTTGTTTCACCAAAACTCTCAAACGTGTATCAATGACCTAGAAATTCCTGTCATCCATATCCATGTGGCCATTAAAGATTCCGTTGTGACGACGTCATGATCATTAAAAATTGGGCGTGGCCATCCTCTTGGCCAACATGGCAACTTGTGTCCATTGCCATGTCAGGTCCATTTGCCTGGCAACATGTTGTCATGTTGAATTTTTAATGGGCACTTATAGACGAAAGTTTAACGAAAGTTTTTTTTGGGTAATTGGTGCAAGTTTGAGGTATTAGTGAGATGGAAAAAAAAAAGTATGGGATTGGTGTCTTACAAGCAAATGTTTAAGATTTTTTGTGCAATTATCCCTAGACAAATTGTAAAACATTAAGACTAAATTATATATTTTGAACTTATATAAAAGAAAACTAGACAATTAAACAGATAATTCTTGATATATGAATATGAAATAGGAACAATCATGGATCTTGATGACTAACTAGCTTAGTGGCTTGCCTATTGCCCGACCTTTTTAAACATGAAGAGCACTTTCGAGCGAAGTTTAGTGATATTGATAAATTATAAACTCAATTTGACCTAATTTGAAGAATTATAGTTACGTCCTATCATAATTCGGTCGGTAAACTTAAGTTAGCACAACCCTGAAGTCCTAAAGTGATAACCTTTAATACAAAATAAGAGGAAGTTGTAATTTCTTCTTTGTTGATAAGGCGAGAAGTCAGAGCATATATGGTCAATATAAAAAATAATTTTTCAAAGACAAGATTTGGTTAGATTAGCATACTTAAAGACTCAATCGAATCGACAGGACCTGTTTGTCTTGAAGTTTTGTTTATGCAGACAGCGTGCTGAACGTGCTGAATCTTTCATAGTTAAAAAGAAATGAGAGATTGGACTTCAAAAAAGAAAAAAAAATGAGAGAAATCTTATCCGATCGTCATCGTCACTAACCTGCCTGAAATCAGCACCCAAGCTCTCTCTCTCCTCGCCCTGCGCCGTCCCACCCCACAGCATGCTCGTGATCACGTTAAGCACCGTCGAGAACATCTGCTCCCCAACGTTCACCGGCGACCCGGCCCGGAGCAGGAAGTACCCCACGGTCCTTCGGACCTCCCTCCGCCGGAGCTCGTAGACGGAGTCCAGCGTGTGGTTGCTCAGCATCTTGAGGCCGCACACCTTCCGGAACATCCTCCACTCGGGCCCGTATGGACTCCACACGATGTCTGACCCGCCGTAGAACGCGGCCTTCCCAGCGATGGGCACGTCGCGGTTGGCGAACGTGACGTCATTATCCTTGAGCACCTCGCGGGCGGTGGCTGGGGACGTCACGACGATACCGAGCTTCTTGCCAAGCTGGAGCTTCAGGATGGGGCCGTACGTCATCGCGAGGGTTGCGAAGTAGGTGTGGAGCTCCGGGTCGAGGAAGGGCAGGTTCCCGACGAGGGGGAGACCGGCTGGTCCCGGTGGCAGCGGCGGCGAGTTCTTCTTCTCGCCATGCCCAAAAGCCAATTGCGAAAGCGCTCGAGAGGAGAAAGAGTAAGCTCTGGACCGAGAAATCGTGCGATGAGAGGGAAGATTCGAGATTGTGGAGAAGGGAAAGGGAGATGGAGGGAGACATGTCGGCCTAGGAGAGCGATCGATCACGATAGGCCTCGAAGCTGAGAGGATTCGAAGAAGAAGAGAATGCAGTGAACAGTACCTTTCGTGTTGTTGGTGAATTGAAATGACGAGGGTTGGTTGGCGACGCTGATTGACGTACGCATGACAGGAGAGTACGGGAGGAGGAAGGAAAGAGGGAGAGGGTGACAATGAGAGTAGAAATATTTAACGGCAATCTGAAATGTAATTGTCCCTTTGGCCCTTTATGCTTTCTTTCATATGACTAAACAGAAGGGAGTCTTTTTCTTTTTGGCTTAATACCCTGAAAAATCCCAAACTGGTACACTTGTGACAAATTTGCCCCAAACTATTTTCTTGATCATCAAAAACCCCAAACTAGTATACCTTTGACAAATTTACCCCAAATTGGTACACTTGTGACAAATTTATCCTCTGTTAGTTTTTGTTAAATTTTATTGTCAAATTATTAAGTTAAATGATACGTGACAATTAACTAGCATACCAATTTGGGATTTTATGATCCGTTTCTTAGAGTTTACAATTTTTATAATTTTTTTGTGATATTAATCCAATTTAGTGAAGGGTATATTTGTCACAGATTTATCAGTTTGGGGTTTTTTGCGTTCAAATAAATTAGTTTGGGGTAAATTTGTCATAAATATACCAATTTAGGATTTTTTATGGTCAGTCAGGGTAAATTTATCACAGGTGTACCGGTTTGGGGTTTTTCATGGTCAAAAAAATAATTTGGGGTAAATTTGTCATAAGTGTACCAGTATGGGATTTTTCAGGGTATTAACCCTTTCTTTTTTTCCAACAAAAGGGAGCTCTGAACCCGGATTTTGAGTTTTACATCTAAATCGAGTTGTTTTTCTTCTTCTTAAACAATTTGGATTTTGGTGTAATTGAGAGTTGAAAAACATTCGAACGTGTAGATGATTACCATAATATAATTTTCTGGTTTATTTATGAATTATTGATAGGAAACTCTGTCTATAAATGTAAGTTTCGACATTCGGATTGGATCACATAAATTTCTTGTAACCTCTGTCATATCTCATTTTATTTCTCTATCGATTTTCTCCCGCTCTCAACTCAATTGCAAAGTTTCAATTCGCAACATTATGTTCACAACAAATTTCTATTACCAGATAAAAGCAATCATTATCTCTCACGTATCCATATTTATTAAATGCACACTAATGTCGTTGCTCTCTCTTTGTCTCTCTCTGTGTCTCTGCATGCGGTGGTGGAGCCTAGGGAGGTTATATATTCTTGCATCAAGACAAGGTGCATTCATAAGAATTATTGCACTTTTCCTATAAAAATTTATTTAGACTAAAGATATTTTGAGTGAAATTCTACGATGGGGAATTGAATTAGAACAATTTTTTTCAGATGTAAAATAAGTAAACTTTCAATAAGAGGACTTAGCCACTTTTACAATAGCAAAAATCGCATAATCTATGTCGGTTGAGTATATTCTACAAATTAATGATTTAGTTCTTTTGATGTAATAGGTAAGGTTGGGAGTCAGATATGTGTATTTGATTTGGTTTATTGAAATAAATGTTAAAGGCAATAATAGAGAGGCTAACGTAAATCCCATTCCTTTTCACTTTTCGTGCATTTGGCGACCACTTGGTCATCAATTCGCCTAAAATATTCAAATTACGAGTCATTGTTGGTAAATTCACATTCATTTTTATGTTGCTCGTGCATTATGAAAAGATATTCAAACTTTCAAGTCAATTAGTTTCCAAAAAATGAATACAAACTATGCCTTTCTTGCACGCAACAAGCTCGAGTAAAACTCCATTCACAGGATAACAAGATTGGCGTTCAAAATTATCCATGGTGGGAGATGTTATAATTCGAATTAGGCACTTAATCGCTCAATCAATCTTAAAGATAATTGCAAGATGAAGATTTTTTTGGGCCACGATGGAGAAGGTTGTGTTGACCAAGTAAGTGGATTGGTTTTTTTTTTTTTTTTTTTTTTTTTGGGGGGTGTGGAGGGCTGATTGGATATAAAAATTCCACTTGAGGTGTGCGAATTAAGTTTGATGTTAAAGATAATTGCAAGATGGAGATTTTTTTTTTTTTTTTTTTTTTTTTTTTTGGGGCCACGATGGAGAACATTGTGTTGACCAAGTAAGTGGATTGGTTTTGGGGGGGAGGGGTGATTGGATATAAAAAATTCCACTCAAGGTGTGCGAATTAAGTTTTATCATTTTATATCATAGACTGAATAGATCGTCATGCCACTTCAATATTTTCTTGTATTGGACCACTCTACTTGAAAAGGATTAAATTTGTAAGACGTTGACAGCAAATTGATTCTCTTAACGTCTACTCACGGCTTGTAAATCATAATCTACATTGCAAATTGATTTATCTTTGATATTTTCCTATTTGAGAGTCTCTTTTGCCCCTCTACTTTATATAAGCCAACTTGTAAAAGTCAAACATAAGCCGCCGCCCCTACGTTTTAGTTTTCCAACGCAAAGATATGTGAAGTTCCTTAAGTTTACCGTGTCTCCGTTACCCCATTTGTAATAAAATAAGTCATTGTCTCGTTAACAAAGAATAATCAGTGTGCAACCAAGGGGCTGGGCCTCAGGAACTTCTTCTATGGGTCTTCTGGGCTTGTTAAGTCAAGGCTAGTCCAGGATATTAAAAAAAGGAAGAAAAGAAAGACCCGGCTCACCATGATGGGTGCACCTACGAACGACAAATTATATTTTTATGTGGTAAGGTACAAACGATAAATTTTCGTTGCTACTTACATGTTATGTATAAATCAGAGATGCATCATCATGTTGTTCGAACATCGCATGTCAAAAGTAAATTTTTCTATGGATAGTGAATGGGAAAGTGATAAAAAAAAAAAAAAAAGACCCTTTTCATGTTCATCATGGTGACATATATAAATGCCATAAAATAAAACCATATAGATAGGAGTTTAATTAACCATACGAAGATAGGAAGATACACTTTTCTACCCCATTCTATCCGCATAAGATAATGTAAATAAATCATTCCAACATGCAGTGATGTTCATTCATAAAGGCGAGGATCAGAGAACCTCGGCGAAGGAATAGCCACTAGCGGCATTTTCTTTTTCAAGACGATCCCAAATTGCTCTCTTAGATCCATATTCTCTCCCTCGGGTAGCTTCCAGTCAAAGGAATGCAAGAGCGTGGCCAGCGAGTATAGCACCATCCTCTCGGCCATCGCTATCCCCGCGCATATTCTTCTCCCAGACCCAAAGGGGAAGTAATTGAAGTCGTTCCCACTGTAATCGCCCTTATCGTGCAAAAACCTCTCGGGATTGAACTCCAATGGGTCACTCCATATCGAAGGATCCCTATGTATCGCCCACGCATTGATGAAGACGCGAGAGCCCTTCGGAACTGTATATCCTCCGACGGTGCATGTCGCGCTCGGGCAGTGAGGGACCAGTAGGGGAAGTGCTGGGTGCAATCTTAGGGACTCTTTCATGACGGCGTGCAAGTAAGACAGTTTGGGAATGTGAGATTCTTCTGCTATGTTGTCTTTGCCAACCACGGTTTCCAATTCATATTGGATTTTGCTCAGAACACTAGGTTTATTCAAGATTTCAGCCATGGCAAACTCAACTGTATTGGAGGATGTGTCCGTTCCACCAACCACCATATCCTATCAAAGTAATTCAATTGCATTTAATTTCCCCTAGAACCGTCCTCAAATGAAAATTGAAGTCATGGAAAAGCATTTGAAAGCAAGCAAGCAAGCAAGACCTAGGATCATGAAACTAATTTTTTAAGGGTAAAAGGCTACGTCTTTTCATTTATTTTCTTTCGATTGTTATTGCTGAACTAGACTTCTAGCAAACAGCAGCAGATTCTAGACCCATCATAGCTAGGATGGAGAGTTCATGATATGCCACCAGACACGCAAAATAAAAATAGGGAAAAAACCACCAAAAACCCTAAACTATGCACAAAGTGACAAAAATACCCTAAACTTTTTTTTTGCACCACCAAAAACCTCAAACTTTGCCATCTGACACATTTACCCCAAACTATTTTTGTGACACAAAAAACCCCGAACTTTCATTTACGTGACACATTTACCCTAAATCTTAGGGGCATTTTGGTCATTTTGCTTTTAAAAACATTTTTCTCTTTTTTTTTTTTTTTGCTTTTTTTTTTTAATTTTCTCTTCCCTCCGCCGGCTCCGTGAGGGAAGCCGGCATCCGGCGAGGGCTGCCCTCGCCGGCGTCGGCCCGGGCGAGGGCGCCCTCGCCGGCGTCGGCCCGGGCGCGGGCGCCCTCGCTGCGTCGGGCGAGGGCCGCCCTCGCTTGGGTCGGGCGAGGGCCGCCCTCGCCCGCGCCCCTCGCGGCGTCGGGCGAGGGTGCCCTCGCCGGATCCGACGAGGGAGGCCCTCGCCCGACCCGGGCGGGGGCCGCCGCGTGAGAGGCCGCCCTCGCCGGGCCGACGCCGCGAGGGCAGCCCTCGCCGGACGCCGCTTCCCTCCGCCGGAGCCGGCGGAGGGAAGAGAAAAGAAAAAAAAAGAAAAAAAAAAAAAAAACAAATAAAAAGACGAAAATACCCTCGATGGGGTAAATGTGTCACGAGATGGCAAACTTGGGGGTTTTTGGTGGTGCAAAAAAAAGTTTGGGGTATTTTTGTCACTTTGTGCATAGTTTAGGGTTTTTGGTGGTTTTTTCCCATAAAAATAAGAACTCTGCTGAGAAGTTGTTAGATATGGCGACCCGTGTCATTGCTCCTAGACTTCTACCAAATAAAACCTCTGCCAAGAAGTTGTTATTGCTGAACTAGACTTCTAGCAAATAATAGCAGAGTCTGGACCCATCATAGCTAGGATGGACAATTCATGATATGCCACCAGACGCCAAAAAAAAAAAAAAAAAAAAAAAAAAAAACCTCTGCTGAGAAGTTGTTAGTTATGGCGACCCGTGTCATTGCTCCTTCTCACATCCATGTCGTTTCATGCGATTGTAATTTAAGTTTCGTCCCATAACCAAAAAAAAAACTAAAATCAAATCCCTTATTGATAGGGGAACGGAGGTCAAGTGTGCATTATCATAATGTAAATTCTCAATAAAAAATTCATAGGTGAGTTTCTTTCTCTAGAAAGCCTATCGGGGGAACAATCTACTACTTAGGTATTGTCAAATTAGCATTCCTTAAAACAGTTTTTCCTTTTCACATAGTTTTTTTTTGGTAAAGTCCTTTTCACATAGTTTCTTAATGGAAAATTCTCTAATCCTATTATCATTGCAACAACACAATCGATTGCAAAAAGCTGATTTACGGAGTGACGTCTAAATGTGGGGTGCATCCAAAAACGCAAGGTACAAAGGTCCTGTCACCTTTTGCATGATCGTAGATGCTGCTAAAATTTTTAGAAACAAAAGGACCAGAAAACATGTAAAATAAAAATGTCAGTTTCAAACTACATAAGAACTGCCGCCTAATTCTGGCCCTACATAAGAACTGCCGCCTAATTCTGGCCCTTTTATGTAAATGACAGATTATGAGCGATGACTAAACAGATCCCAAGAAATCAATAATCGGGCCGGCTAAACAAACTCCAAGGCAACCTAACAATTAGGCCGGCCTATTGATTAATATTAGCACTAGGATCGTGCTCTCTTTGTTTCTTCCTTTTGTTTCCCTCGATGGTCACATGAGTCTTCCCGTATAATCTACTCTTAAGATAGATAGAAGGATATACCACATGGCCATATCTTTTTTTCATAATCGAGAGGTATGGACATAAATGTCTGGCTATTTAAAAGCTTATAAAGCACCTTACAAATCTCATGAACCGATTAAATTCAAACTTTGACCTACACATGTGACCTTGATTCAAAGTAATTTGTATTCTCTCGGTGAGATTTGAATAGGCAATTTCTAGTTCTTGAATCCAAATCCTTTGATAATCCAACCAACTGTGCTAAACCTAAACGAGCTAGATGACCTCTTCACCTAGTAGACTTTGAAGTTTCTAGTTATGAACATACAAAAATTGCCTTAGGTACCATAAGATTAATAACATCACATAGTTAAGTTATCACTATCTTCTCCTTTAATTCCTAATCTTGACCAAAAATAAACTATTGGTTAGAGTCAATAAGTTTAAACATTACTCAAAAGTTAATATTAGACATTTAGAAGAGGAAATAAGGGAAATTACCAAAAAGGATTTGAACCTATTACACTTATGACATTTCAGTCATAAACCTTTTAATTTAGCCAATTTAGTCATTAGCCTTTTGTCAATTTGTCAAACATGGGTGATAGCCAGCAAGGCCATGATGGCCTTGCCCAAGGCCTTTGCGGCCTCACTAGCGTTGGTGAGGGCCTTTATAGCTAGCAAGGGTTGCCGATGACTAGGGGAGCCACAATGAAAAAAAAAGGTAAAAAATAAATTAAATAATTCAAAATGAGAAATAAATTTTTAAAAAATTGTCCAAGTCAGCGCTAGTTGCACCATGTAAGATAGTTAACATTTATGTCAATGATTTTCAAACAAAATTGACTAGAATAACTCAAATGGTAAATTATTAAAAGACTTGAAACTAAATTGGCCAAATTGAAAACTTCACAATTGAATTGGCACAATTAAAATATAGTTAACACTTTTTTGGTAATTTTCATAGATGAAGCACGGCACTCGTTTGGTTATTTAAACATCATCCCTATGCATATCTTGGCATTTAGGTCACCCACTGGAGATTGATCATTACTGTAGGTATATTTTATATTAAGTAAAACTCCTAAGCCCGTTATATGCCATTAATATATAGAATTAAACTATAAAGCGATTTGACAAATTAAAAAAAAAAATTATTTAAACAAACTAGTCATTGCGATCCCTGCAAAATTTTTCTTCTTCGAACATTAATGTTACTCAAAACAAAAGAATAAAGTACGAGGAAGTAAGCTTTGCCAACAATATAAGGTGGAGGAAAGAACTCACCATGAGCAGAGCTTTGAGGCCAGTCATTGTTAGAGGAGTCCTGGCGTTTTCATCATCCTTCAACTCCAATAGAAACTGCAAGAAATCTTTGCGCTCGCTTCCGCCGTCTCTCTCCATCTTCAACCTCTGTGCAATCATCTTCTCAAAAATTCCATCGAACCGTTTTGCCAACCCCTTCATCTGCTTCTCTATCCCTTGGAAATCGAATCGGGCCAGACCCGGATAAAAGTCCGAAATGTTCGGCTTCCCAAGGAGCTCCGTCATATCTGACACTACCTATCGAGAGGAATGAAAATCAGAAAGAAATCGCAAAATCAATATCCAAATTTTTTATATTCACCCGAACCAAAACTTAAATAGAAAAACCATGAAATGTTAGTGTGAAACATAAATATTAAACATTACTAAAAGGAAACTAGACAATTAAAGACACAATTCTTGTAATATGGGCAGGAAATAGTACTGGTCATAGATATTGATGATAAACTTGCTTCGTGGCTTGTCCCCACCCTACCTAAGCTGGCACAAAGAGCTGTTTCGAGAGAGCTCTAGCGACACTAACTAATCATAAACTCAAACCAGCCTAATTTGAAGAATTACAGTTATGTTCTATTATAACTTGGTCTGGAAAATAAGTTGTGCGAAATCCTCAAAACTTTTAATGAACACCTCTGACATAAGATGAGGGAGTCTGATATAATTTTATTTTGCTCGAAAGAAAAAGAGTAATCATAACGCAAATAGCGGTTATGCCGACGGTGGGGCACGCAAATTTTCTATGAGAAAGAGAGAAACCCTATCCGATCGTCATCCTCACCAACTAACCTGTCTGAAATCAGCACCCAAGCTCTCTCTCTCCTCGCCCTGCACCGTCCCACCCCACAACATGCTCGTGATTACGTTGAGCACCGTCAGGAAAATCTGCTCCCCAACGTTCACCGGAGACCCGGCCCGGACCCTGAAGTACCCCACGGTCTTCCGGACCTCCCTCCGCCGGAGCTCGTAGACGGAGTCCAGCGTGTGGTTGCTCAGCATCTTGAGCACGCACACCTTCCGCAGCATCCTCCACTCGGGCCCGTACCGGGTCCACACGATGTCCGAGCCGCCATAGGATGCGGCCCTCCCGGCAATGGGCACGTCGCGGTTGGCGAAGATGGCGTCGTTATCCTTGAGCACCTCGCGAGCGGTGGCCGGGGATGTGACAATGACACCGAGCTTCTTGCCGAGCTGGAGCTTCAGCACCGGGCCGTACGTCCTCGCGAGGGCGGCGAAGTAGGTGTGGAGCTCCGGATCGAGGAAGGGCAGGTTCCCGACAAGGGGGAGGCCCGCCGGTCCCGGCGGCAGTGACGGTGAGGTTTTCTTCTGGGCCAGAAGAAGCCATGCCCAACAGCAGATTGCGAGGATGCCCGAGAGAAGGAGAAGTAGATGCGGGAGCGAGAAATCGTTCCCCGGGTGGAGAAGGTGGAGAAGGGGATGGGAGATCGCGAGGGACATAGCGAATTATGAATGCGATCAATTACGTGGGTCATTTCAAAATTTATAGGGGAGGGGAGATGCATTTTGTATTAGGCGGATACTTCAATAATTGAAACGACAAAAAAGAAAAAAAAATTATTTAATGCTTGAAACGAGAAAAGGATAATTTTTTTTTTTTTTTTACTGCTGGCACATTATTTAGATCGACCTCAAAATTTTCAGTTTAAATAAAAAAAAAGAGAGATCAACCGTTGACTTTCAAGTATCTTTTATCACAAAGTTCTATGTATGAATTGTTATACGATCCACGTGAAAGAGACCAGTTGATTCCATTTGAAGATGAATCGACATGCAGGTCCATTTATTACCCTCAAGATTGAAATGACGTGCGGGCTGCAGCGAAAGGGACTGAGATAGATGAAGGCTCTCGTTATCCTTTCGACCGCAGAATTTGTCTGGTGGTCTGTCTCTCTAGAATTTGTGGCCAATGGCCTCTTTACCCAGATTTGGCTCGAGATAACTGGCCGTACATAGATGGAGTTATGCCCATGACCCCATTTGGCCTGTTTATCCATATTCAATATCGGGCATTCTATGGGAAGTATGATAGGCCGGCGCACGAAGCTACACAACTTGGTCCAGCTAGTTTTTGGTCTTACATTGCTAGCATAAAAAAAAGTTCCACACTTAATACGTGGGAAGTCCTAAACCTGTTATGCAAATGCCCATTTAGTCACAAGTTATTCAATTTTGTTAATGTAATCTTAAATCTTTATGTAAATATTTAAATGTCCAACAATTGCTGTCAGACATTGCTAATGTGGCGATGTACTTAGTTGTCTATGTCGAATCGGCAACCACAACACGTACGACAGTCGGCAATGACTACATTCATATCAATGATTTCAAATCAAAATTGATAAAAAAAAAAAAAAAACTACATTGAAATTTCATGAAAATGTATGATTATATTTTTAAAATTGAAAAGTCTATAATCAAATTGATATTTATGTAATATATTTAGAATTGATTGAGTTAAGTAAGGGTGTAAAAGAATCATAAACCCTTTGAACCGAACCGAACCGGATTTGAATCAATCAATTCTAGGCAATTCCTATGGAAATTAGTCCAATTTATTAATATTAGTGCATACTAGTACGATTTTCAATTCTAAGTATAGAATTGTTCATCCGAATCACAAACTGAATTGGTACATGCACATCTATATATAAATTTTCTTGAGCTTTGTCTTCACATCACCTTTTTTTTTTTGGTTAAGGGATATATGATATTAATAATGAAAAGCCTTACAGAGAGGCAACATGTAATAAGTCCGAGCATAAAATAAACCAAAGAGCAGTAGGGGGATGGAGCCACCAATTGAGGGGAAGGTGGCGAGCCTTGTGATTTCGCGCAATCCAATCAACTGCAGCATTTGCTTCACGAGGGCAGAAGGTCAAGGAAATGTTTGGGCTTTGGGCCAGCACGTGTTGGCACTTTTGGATAAGGACAGCCGTATTCCACGATGGCTGAGTCCGGCCCAAGATCATATCCATGACCGCTGAACAGTCACTTTCCAGTATCCAGCGAACTCTTTGACTGGTGAAGTCCTCCACGTGACCACTTTTCAACTCCCGTATATAAGAGAGACCCTACATAATCGCGGCCGCTTCAGCTTCGTTGGCCGAGGAAACCCTAGATGTTAAAGCTAGGCCTTCGAGAATTCTCCCCTTCTCATCTCATATCAATCCAGCCACTGAGCATAGATGCTCCCCTTCACACCACGCCGCGTCCACATTCAATTTGAGTTCGTGTGGCTTCGGAGGGATCCATGTTTCCGATTTGTCCCGAGAGGTTTGTTTGCCCGTTTGTTCTTTGCTGTTCTTCATTTTGCCTTTTTTAACCCGGATCTGATGTGCAGATGTGAAGCTTCTGAGATTCGCTAGCACTTCCCTTTTCTCTTGAAGATCTGTTTGTTTCAAAGGAATCCCCTATTCGATGCATGCGATTTTGCTCGCCAGATCTGATGCGTCCGTTGGTCTGAATGGCGAAGTTGTTGGTTGAGGGGTGTGCCCCTATGTGTCGCAAGTCAGATCTGTTAGATCCATGGAGTTGGGTTGCAAAGCGATCGGTTTCTGAGGAAGCCCCTCTTCAGGTTTGCCGCTCGCCTGTCTTTTCTATTTCTTCTTACCACGCCTTATATAGATCTGTTGATCGTATGCTCTGTTGACCAGATCCGACGGGTTGGGGTGTCTACCACGAAAGATCCAGTGATTCCTTGCTTTCCAGATGTTCCACAGAACCATACCGATGGTCTCTCGGTCAGGTGAGTTTGGATCTCCTCTGAAAGCTTCATATAGCCATTGATCCGTCCGAGTGAGATATTTACCGGGTCGTATCTTTTCAAAGGTCGGGTTTGTCCAGATTTCCCTCGTCCATTTACACAAAAAGAGTAGATGCTCGGTTGTTTCGATACCTGTATGACAGAAGGGGCAGAAAGGGTCTGTGATGATATGCCGTTTGTGTAAATTTTCTCTGGTTGGTATAACGTTCTGATAGGTACTCCAGAGAAAAGTGCGAATCTTTGGAGGAACCTCTAGACTCCAAATCTGAGTCCATAGTTTGCGCGGCGTCTGATGGGAACTTGAGGGTCGTTCTGTTTCTTTTCTATTGATGTCTGATGTTGCTCTGTTGTAGCCATTTTTGACTGTATACTATCCTGTTTTGGTGCCTGTCCATATCAATGTATCTGGCTTGGGTCGATGGCTCAAAGGGATGGCCAATATTTCATCTGCTACATGTGCATCAAAGATCTGTTGTATTAACTGTTGCTTCCATGTTCTGGTTTCTGGATCAATTAGTTCCAATACCATATTTTGCTGTATGTGTTGTGCTTGTCCCTCTGTGATACCCTGGGTTAGCCATTTATCTTGTTTAATACGAATAGACTGACCATCCCCAACTAACCACTTAACATTGTCTGTGATTGAATCTCTGCCAAGCACAATGCCTTGCCAACCCCATGATGGCCTGCGACCCTTGCTAGCTGACCAGACATCCCCATTGGGAAAGTAGACCCCTTTGAGCATCCGACTTCATAAAGCATTTGGGGAGTTTGCTAATCTCCATGCTTGTTTACCAAGCATTGCTCGGTTAAAGGTAAGCATATCTTTGAAATCGAGTCCCCCCAAATCCTTCCTGGTTTTGAAGATGTCCCATCTCTTCCAATGCATTCCGCGCTTGTCGTCACCCTTCTGCGACCAAAATGACGCAATTCTCTTTTCTATTGTTTTGCAGATTGAATTTGGAAGTTTGAAAATGGACATGGCATAGGTAGGGATGGACTGCACAACACTCTTAATCAAGACTTTCTTCCCTGCTTTGGTAAGTAGCTTCTCCTTCCACCCTTCAAGTCTGGTGTTGACCCTTGATAGAATCCATTCAATCATGGCTTTCTTGGAAGTTCCCTATTCTGTGGGTATGCCCAGATACTTGCCTGATTTTTCAAGCACATTAACACGCATTTCTATGGCCATATTTTTCCTTAATAGAGCAGGATAGTTTGCACTGAAAAAAATGCCAGATTTGTTTAAGTTGACAACCTGACCCGTAGCATAACAGTATTGATTGATTATGAGTGCTAAGTTCTGACACTCCATAAGATTTCCATCCATAAAGAAAATAGCATCATCAGCAAATAGGAGGTGTGATAATTGAGGACAGTTTCTATTAACTTGAATTCCTTTTATACTCCCATCTGCTAACGCTTTTTTCATCAACCAGGTCAGCACATTGGAAACTAGGATAAAGATGTAGGGTGAAAGAGGGTCACCTTGTCGGAGTCCACGGGATGGGCTGAAATAAGAGATAGGTTCTCCATTTACCTTCACACTGAAAGTAACAGTAGTGATGCATTGCATGACTAGGGAAACCCAATTCCCACAGAACCCCATATGCAGCAAGCTGTCCCTGAGAAAATCCCATTCGACCCTATCATACGCTTTTTGCATATCAAGCTTCAAGATGGCCTGATGTTTTGTCTTGTTTTTTGTGTTGCGCAAATGGTGGAGCACTTCCTGTACCACAATAATGTTATCCTGGATCAGCCGACCCTGTACAAAAGCTGTCTGTTCTGGCTCAATGATAAGTGGCATCCACTTTTTTAGTCTGTTGGCAAGAATTTTTGAAATTACTTTGTAGCTAAAATTGCACAGACTAATGGGTCGAAATTGACTGATATTTTCAGGGTTTTTTACTTTGGGGATCAGAGCTATATGTGTTTGGTTCAATTTGGGATCGAGTTTTCCTTTTTGAAAGAAATCCTGAACGAGTAGCAGCAGGTCAGTTTGGAGAGATTCCCACGAATTCTGATAAAAAGCACCATTAAACCCATCGGGACCCGGAGCTTTGAAGGTTCCTAGCTGAAAAACAGCAACTTTAAGCTCTTCGAGTGAAGGAACAGCCGCCAAATCTTCATTCATCTCGTCTGTAATAGGTGAAGGGCACTAATCAAGTACCGGCTGGTAGCTTCTTGAACCTTTTGTTCTGTATAGGTTTTCATAGTACGATTTAATGTGGTTGTGTAAGATCACAGGGTCACAACACCAGCTCTGATTTTCAAGTTGTAGCATAGTAATACGATTTTTCTATCTCCTCTGAATGGTTGTGGCATGGAAAAACCGAGTGTTTTGGTCTCCATACTGTAACCATTTAACACGTGATTGCATGCCCCAAAAAAGTTCCTCCTTCTTTCTTAGAGTTTCAATCCGGTGTATAATCTCCTGTACCTACTTTTTACTTGTCTGCTGTTCAGTCTGATTAGTGATATCTGTTAATGCTTGACTGAGCTCTTTAATCTTCAATGAAGCATTTGCAAATTTATCCTTGCTCCATTTGATCAGAACCTAAGTAGTTTCTTGTAATTTCTCTGAGAACGAGGTAGTTTGCCATGGATGATTGGTCCAGATTTGTTGGATGATCTCCCGAAATTCTGCATGCTCTATCCAGTATGCTTCCACTTTGAACTGCTTCTTCTTTCTTTTTGCTCCAGGGTATAGGCGAAGAACTATGGGACTGTGATCTAACCCGATAGCTGGAAGAGCCTGGACTTCTGCCTCAAGAAAGGTAACTCTCCATTCTAAAGAGCATAACACACGATCTAGTTGTTGTTTAACTAGTTCCTCCCCTTCCCTTTTATTAGACCAAGTGTATGCACAACCATGGCTGTCAACATCCATTAAGGATAGGTCATTTAGCATTTCTCTGAAAGCTGCCATTCTTCTATAATTAGGAGCTTTTTTCCCTTGTTTCTCCCACACATACAGAATTTCATTAAAGTCCCCCATACATATCCAGGGAATGGAGTTGGGAGGTTTGATAGTCCCAAGCTGTTGCCAAAGGGCCAGACGCTCACCATAATCAGTGGAGGCATAGACGAAGGTAATCTGCATCCCTTGATTGCTCTCTGGATCAGTACACAGTACATTAATAAACTGATTAGTACTCGATTGCACTGTTAATTGTACTTCCTCTTGCCACATCACAGCCAATCCCCCTGCTGTTCCCGCTAATCCTAAAGGATTAACAAGGAAGAGGTACTTATAGTGGAGTTTTCTGCGAACACTTTCAAGCAAAGATGCTTTATTTTTAGACTCCATAAGGAAGAGAACACTGGGCCTTTCAAGAGCGATTAACGCCCTTAGTTCCTAGATTGTCAGGGGGTTGCCCAGCCCCTGACAATTCCAGCTTATTACTTTCATGGCTTCATTGGTGGCTTTTGAGGGCCAGCCACCAGAGCCCGTACTGCATCGTCTGGAATGATCTCTACTGGAGTATCCAGTAGGTTTGAGTCATCAATGAGAAGGGGAGTAGGATCAGTTAAGTACTTTTGCTTCTTAGCTTTCTGAACTTTCTTACTTTTTTTTGTTGTTTTTGCCTATCTTCAGGGAAGACTAGGTTAGGGGTGAGCGGTTCCCGGTTCCTTACAGGTTCCGCTTGGAAACTGGAACCTACCCTCGGGTACAGGTTCCTCATTTTTTAGAACCTGGAACCTACCCGTCAGAACCGAGAACCCGGAACCTACCCATCACGGGTTCCGGGGTCGGTTCCGGTTCCAACCGGTTCTTTTTTTTTTTTTTTTTTCATTTTTAGTTTAAAAAAATGAAAATGAATGCAACAATAATAAACAAACTTGTCACAAAGATGCTAAGCCTTCAACACACCAAATGCAGCACAATAGATGAATCCTAGTACAAGCCTAGATAATTCATCTTGATGAGAACTCCGGAGTCATATATAGGTCCATGTTCCCATATTATTCATCTCTGTTTCTTCGAGAACAAGTGTGCTCCCATCGTCATCATATCACTACTTTGGGATGTCAGTCAACAATTCTTTTTTAACAAAACAATCGATGTCTTTGAGGACCAAGTCTTAAGCATCTTCCTCCTAAGTGACTATGTACACACTCTTTTCTCCTACGATGATGATATACCTGCTTGAAATTTTGTAAACACAAAACAAGTGACACGAGCTTAGGAAGAAGAGTTCAGCTCAGGGTAACATGCTCTCATCCATCCAAAAGATAAGGACCCTCTAAACAGCATGATTAGCAACAACGTACTGTTCAAATAGGTACCCACTTTCGAATTTCCCATCAATAACTAGGATTGAGCAACCGAACCGGGTTTACCCGAAACCTGGACCGGACCACCCGGAAAACCGGTCCGGGAACAGGTTCTTGATAGAACCGGTCCGGGAACCGGTTCCAATTTTTGAGAACCGGTTAGAACCGGTCCGGTTCCCGATTTCGAGTGAAGACCCACCCGGAACCGGACCGGTTTTGGACCCGATTTTTAAAAATTAAAAAAAAAAAAAAAAAACTAATAGTATTCTGCCCCTCATTCAAACCCTAATAGGATTCTTTTCGCGTTCAAGCCCCACCCCTCTCTCTGCTGCCCCCCTCTCTCAATCGCAAGTTCGCAGCGTCTCTCAATCTCTCTTCAAGCTCGTGCGATTCTGATCTTGCAGCAACAACGGAGTGGCGACGAGCACCGGGACTTCCTCTCATCTTATGAATCTAGTCATGGCCAAGGGATGGGACGCAGCGTTGGAAAACCTATTTCTGGAATCACTGGTCGCATCGCCTTCTTCCACCTCCGAGGGACTGTCATCATCTCCGTCGAGCACGAGGCCCGGCCACCATCTCCTCCGCAGGTAACGGCAACTCGCCGGCGACGGCACCTTTGCTTTTTCCCCTTTCCGCCGCGTTCTCTCGTAACCTTGCTGCCAAGTCGACGGGGCGATACCCGGTCCCGAGCGACCCGTGTCGGCTAGGGTTCTATGTAAATCGTTTCATTTACCAATTGGTCTTCGGCTGGTCGGAGAACGGTGGAGTGGAGTGAATTTGAATTCCAGAATGTTTTTGACTCTGTTAGTTCCTTTACAATGTCGAGCTTGCGTGAATTAGATCTTAAACTTGCCAAACGCTGCTTTGTGTGTTTGCTTGGAGAACAGTCGCTTCGCTGTGATGATTTATTTGCCGGATTAGATGATTGATTTTTGCTTTTTCCCCTTTCGGATCATGTGTCATTTTCTTTCATGGTGACATTTGCTTGTAAGCTTCTTGATTCCTTATAATATCATAACTTATCCAGTCCAAAATGCAAGCAGTGGATGATCGGGTCATCGAATGAGTTGAGAAATTTGCAGCGTCAACTCTGTTTTCCTTCCTTCTTCTTTTCCCCATTTTGGTGAGGAAGGGTTCTGTCATTTAGTTCCCTTTGCTGATCACAAAGAATCAATTGTGAAAAAGCTTGATCGGCAAGTGGTTGCTGGACGTGTTATGCTTGTCAAACCCTATCGCACTTACAGTTAAAGCTACTCATGCCTCAGTTTCCTCTTAGCAATCACTTTTGAGCCGTGAGTACTAGCTGGATTGTACGGAGTTCACTTGTCCCGAGATATGCGGTGACTAGTGATTATAAGCGTGATGCTTTGTCTTCGAGAATTGCAACATGCTACTTCTATCAGTAATTTTGTTTGGAAAACTGCTATTATTGAATATGAAGTGTTTTACTTGCTTATTCTTTTATTAATTCACTAATAGGATTGAAGTGGAGGAATCGGCATATTCAGAATGCTGGGTATCGCATCAGCTTGCATTGGTCAGCTTAGGAAAAATGGATTTCGCCCTGCTTATCGGTCTTTGCAGCAACGACAAGTTGTTTCTACCAAAAGAAATACAACAATGACCGTTCGTGGCACTGTCTCGACATTTGCCATCTCTGAGGCACTTCTTAAATTTATGAAAGGAGTCAAGGTGGTAAGAACTTCATTTGAGTTTCTTCTTTCTTGTTAACAGTTTCAATGATTATCCTTCAAATAATGCTACCTTTTAGGTTGAAATTGCTCAGTAATATTACATCATATTGATCATACTAAAGATCCTAGATTTGTACTCAAGATTGGTTTAGAGCTGTTCGTGTGCCAATCAATGTTGAAGAGTGCATTGAGAATGCGGAAAAGTTTGAGGCGGGTAAGTCGTATGTATTTTTTTCTATCTTGTAATTTATTCGCATACCTATCAATTAAGTGAATGCTTTATTTAATCTCTTTTTTGATTTTTAGATTTGGATTGTCTTACCAAAGACATTATCATTGGAAAATAGACTTCATTTTGTGGAAACTCCGATTTTGAGGTAAGTAACTAGACTTTATTAAACCATAACTTTTGCATATAGTGTTTGTCTGAAGCAATATCCACCATAGTGAGTATGCTCACTTTACTTCCTGGTTCATACTAGAAGATGCATCTAAGTTGAATGGATTTGTGTCTTTCTCTTATTAAGATGAATTGACGATTTAACACGTGACTCGACGCAGGATTTTGTCATTAAATCATCATCATGCTCTGCTGTCTTGGAACGTTATTTATTAGCTTTTGCATATTCTCTACGTGCTCTCTATACTAAGGAGACAACCAAAATCAAAGGCGCAAATGCATGGAAGGCTAGTCCTTTGTTTTGAGCACTTCGTTTCTACCTGTGCACGCCCCAATCATACTCTCTTTAACAATCTTTTTGTTTATTTTCTATTGGGTTGCTTATAAAGCATACTCTTTTTAACATTCTTTTTGTTTATTTTCTGTTGGGTTGCTTATAAAGCAGGGAATACATGAGGATATTGATGCAGCAATGAACCTCTAGCTAAGTATCAAGAATTCGGATGGTTGCTTTTTGGATGAAGATGACAGCGTGTTAGCAGAAATAACACAGCCATTATTATATAATATTGTCGATATTTTGTCAATGAAGATATTCTGAAGTAATACATGCTTAGAGAGGAAGTACCGTTAATGATTTTCATTATCGTTTGCTTCTTCTTCTTTTTTCAAAGTGGCGTTTCTTTATGCATTTCCAGGGTTGCTCTTCTTTCAAGTGTATTTTCCAATGATTATGTCATTTTCTCGAGAATTAACGTAAAATTATAAGTCGTATAAGATATCGGACGGTAACAAAACAGGTTCCATTGAAAACAGGGTTGACCTTGTTCCCGGACCGGAAAAACAGGGTGGTCCGGGTACAGGGTCTAATGAAAACAGGGTCGGGTACATGATCCAAAAAAGAGGAACCGGTTATAACAGGATCGGGTACAGGGTCGAGGTCCGGACCCTACCCACCCTGGACCCGATCACCCCTATCAATAACTCCAACCATTGGAGAATTCGCAGGCCAGGTAGTGCCTGCTACACTATGGACGAGAGCGTAAATTTCACTCAAAAACAGCCGTAATCAAGTTTTTATGAACCACAGCAAACTGCCAGTCTGCCACTCATAGTTCACATGATTCACAATATGATACCTCAAGGCAAGTCCGATGCTGTTGTCCTTGGTTGCACAGTCATTGGCACTTTGCTTTCTTGAGCAAGACGCATAGCTTCCATCTGTTGTGCCAAAAATGTTGGCACAGGGGGGCTTTGTAGTGTTCCTAGGACAAGAAAATCATCCGATGAAATGTACCATCAACGTTCTGGATAGTTGCTTGAATGAAACATTTGAGAAGTCTAGTCACAAACCAGCAGAGAGAGGAGTCAAAATGCGGGTCTTGAAATAGTAAATTTTTTCATAATGATGAAGTAGTGAAACATAATACTTGCGCAGCACGAATGAGGCATTTGTTGCAGTGGAGGGGAAATTGAAGATTGCAGTCACATCTTTCCATTGTCTCTCCCCAATGACCTGACGGTTCAATTGGTCAGCAATTTCTTTGGACGAGATGAAAGAAGATATTCACAACTTACATCTATTGTCTGCTCTTGACCTTATTCAAGAAGGATGATACATTACAGATAAATCTACAAGATTATACATTATAGCGAAATATCTAGAGGCTGTCAAGTTTCACCCGTCGATTACATTCCACATCATAGCCTTCAAAACTATACTTGCTAATATGTAAATTTACCATACATGAGAACTTTCATGAGCCATATAATGATCAAAACCAAGTGGGGATAGCAGAAACATTAATAGAACATACCCTTATGATCCAAAATTAACAGAAGTAAATCTACCTTGCTGTCCTCAAAGTTTCTTAATAGCGAGAAAGATTAATAGAACAGATATTTCTAATTTAAGTTTCCATTATTTGTCGAAAAACGGGTCAACGAGAATGCTCGGTTGGTTCTTCGAGGATCCCTCATGGGAAGATAATGGATCTTCAATTTCTCGAGGATGGTGGATGATTTCACAATTTATTTCGTGAGAAGGAAATGAAATAGCTTTGGAATGATCAAGAAATATTGACAGATAATACTACAATTTACCTTTGGTCTGAACCCTCCACCTTCGGATTGTCACCTGTTCGAGCAAATTGCTTTTGGTTAGATAAATAGATGCCTTTTCAAGTTCTTGTGATTTGAGATTGATAACATACTCCATGCGGCAAAATTAAAATGGAATCGATGGCCAAACATTTCCCAACTTGTCAACAAGCATAACACACACACACACACACACACACACACACACACACACACACACACACAAACGCAGAGCTCACATGTAAAACTGCTCCGGAGTTTGCAAACTTCAGTGGCAGAGAGAGAGTGTACGGTTCCATTTCTGCTGCAAAATCTGCAAAATCAATTGAAGCTTCTCCAAGAAATCCTGCCTTTGATGATCCCTGGGCAAAACAAAGAAAATTGTTTAAGCCTCAGCATTTGTTGGCAAGATCATAGTTGACAATAGAACAGATGAATGTGGCTTTTTCCCTACCGCTGAAACAATGAAGTGGTATATTTTCTCTTTGACCTTCCCTGTTTTTGACTCTCTGATGAGCTTCAGAAACTACACTGAAACCATGAAAACGGCTGAAAACTTTTTCTTCAATGACAATTGAAAATCATGACAGATAAAAGCGAGGTTCTTATATATCGGACAACCTTGAGGAGACCACTTCCCCTTCTCTACCATCCATAAGGCACACCTCCCCCAAGTAACTCAAATAACAAAAAATAAAAGCATTAGATGCTCGAGCCCATCCCCTCGCTAATCGAAGTAATCATAGTGCTCGGGATATATGCTCAATCTTCTCCTCATACATCGAACTATCGAAGCCACTTGTCATGGCTCACGCTAGAAAATCTGCACTAGTAGAAAATGAAGGCTTCCACTAACATGTCTGGAAGTTATGCATCATAAGCATATTTAGGCTGACCACACTAGTGGGTTTTACAAAAATTGTAGAACCATAAATCAATCTGAATATTTTCCAAGAAACCACTATTTACAAACTGGAACACAGGTTGCAAGGAAAATAGCTCCTGAACATAGGCATAATTCCCATCATCCACCTATAAGCAACTGATTTAGTGAATTGACACTTGGCCAAATATATCCCACAGGCGACTAGGAGAAGCTACAACTCAGCTTGGAAAAAGATGTTTCTATCTAGGAAATATTCTTAACAAAATTGTCAGAACCACTAATGTAAATAATGGCAATCGGTAATGTGAGCTTGGCATTAGTCTTTACTTCACATGTTCTGTCACTCAAGTCTCAATCCATAACAGGTACCGAAAGCCAATAAATGCAACAGATAGTAGATTGAATATATAAACCTCATGCTAGAATAAACAACACCAAGACCATATATACATATCATCCCGGAAGGTCGCTAAAATGCTCGTGGAACAACTTGCCCCGCACCATTTCACATCGATGTGAGTTAAAGAAGCAATCGAGGCAAATGCATGTTACGAATCTCCAGTAGAGGGGAACATCAACCTACACTTCACTATAAATGATCCCATGCAGCATAAGTGGGTACATGTTTCACTTTATGATAAAACACCATTGAGTTTCTTATGTTTCTACATGAAGCTGATAGAACTATCACTGCATTTCATGGTCGTCTTTACTTTCAATAAATTTAAATTAGAAAATAGAAAGATCTAGAAAAAAAGTCCAACGTGGAAAATCCAGTGTATATAATATGAGGTGAAATGTGCCATACCAGGTACCATTCACTTGAGCATGTACGAAGGTGCACAAATGCAAATCAAAGCCAATTATATCTATTTTAAATGGTTCTCTGTTCTTTTCTCCAAAACGACCACTCCAACCCGGAGGAACAATTGAAGTAGCCGAGCGAATGGTTGGGGCCTCTACAATGTGGCCCAGCTCTACGGTCTCGGCGCAAAGACCAAGCCATTGCTGTAGATGAGGGAAGTGTTGCATTTGTTCTCTTCCTAGAAAAGCTAAGGCATTATCGCTCATGCAAAGGTCATAGATCCTGCCAAGGAACAAATGCACTTAAAAAATGACAACATGAAGGTAGCAAAAGTAAAACCATCAATCCTTGATCCGTTTGCTCATTCTTTTCTGAATACAAACCTAAGTCACCAACAATTCGTGTTGATAAGCCAAAAAAGACCCAAAGGCACTAGTGCCGAAATATGCTCACAACAATAGCAGAATTGGATAACCAGTAAAACTATTTCCCCAAAAAGAAGAAACAAAAAGAGTTATGCCTGAATAAAACGGAGAATAACTATCTTTTCTCAAATATGTTAAGAGAAATATACTTCATTGCTGGAAATAGAAAAGTATGATACACTGAATTTTAGGAGAATGTGAATATTGCAGTAACCATTTTAGCATACATTTGTCAAGTCCTTAATATGCAAAATAAGAACGCATCTTCTTAGTATTAAGCTCCTCCAAAAATGCCTCAAAATATGGTCCAAGCTTTAAAAATTGATTTAAATGAGTTCAAATGTTAAGCAGATTCCACTCAAAAAGGATAAGAATGTAAGAAAAATAAGGTGAACTTCATATGTTGTGTTTATTTGCCAAATTAAAAGAACTTCAAATGTCATGTTCGCCTTAAACCATTGTAATAAAGTATCTAGGACTTTAAAAGAACAGCTGCTCAATGTAAGGAAGACAACTCCTAGTTGAACAACATGAAAAGACATAATGCCACATTATGGCAAGATAACAAAAAAGCAATTAAGCTACGAAAATGGGAAAAAGTAGAATAAATTTAAGAAAGATAGAAACTGACGGATCCTAAAGTTGTTGGAACATCAATGGTTGATAAGATGAGCAGGGTAGGTTCTGATTCTCTGGCAAATTACCTCTGAAATCGAGATTGATAAGACTTCATAGAATGAGATTGAAACCGTTCTCTTAGCTCTGCAATCACGCGATCTAACCTGAAAATGCCTTTGCCGAAGAAGCAAAAAAGATCGAGATCCTACAAGACACTATAACACTCAAGAAGAAAAAAGAACAATCATTAAATATCACAACTACACCAATTGCCCAAACATAAGAAGCGATTTCATGGCAATAAAAGCTCTTACCGATGTCGCTTTGAATACTCCGCTCCCGACGGTGATTCCACGGATAAATTGCCAAGAAGATACAACCGTTATAAGCTAGAAATTCCCGGATAATTTTATTATCGAAAGAACTTGAAATGAGCAAAGCCTATGAGACAGATACAAAGCAAAGCAACAAGAATGCTCCTATGCTTCTCCAACAGATGAGAAACCACAAAAATAAAGTTAATTTTAACACCCTTCATTACTCCGTCGAGAAAACAAGAAAAGCTTACTGAATGATCAAGACGTCCCCACCACAACATAAATGCTCCTACCGGGTCTAAAAACTGACACACTATAGGTGCTTCAAGGAATGTCTTATGACCACATACAGACGTATGCTTGATGTCGGCAGCTAACCAACAGGATCCAACCAATTGGCATTGACCAAAGAAACTGATGTAGATTAACATGTAAACCTTAAACCAACTAGTTGCCATTGACCAAAGACACTGATCCAGATTCACATGTAATCCTTTCCATTGTTAAATTAAAACTCATCCACTACTTTCCACGGAAGGATCAATTGAACCCGACAGCTGACAACACGAACACTCAATCATCTAGCGAAATAGCTCATATGCTAGAAGTATTAAAACCAGAACTACTCAAGAAGCTATCGTGAGTATGCATCTCCACAAACCACCTGTAAATTATATCATTAGCAACATCAAATGGTGACCAGTATGCTGTTCAAGAAAATGGAAACAGCCACACATAATGTAGCTTCAAATACTTAATAGTCTGAAACAAGTCTAATGGACTTACCACATATATTCATTCCGCTTTAGCTGATAAACTCTATTTACCAGCCATAATCTCTGCATTAACAAGATCCATATCTAAAAAAATAAAAGAAGAGAGATTAAATCAAATATTCACTTATAAATATACAAAAAGAATTACAATATATAAAGATATAATCAATGTCACTTACCCGACTCAAATTTTTTTGCATTCTCGATGCACTCCTCAACATCAGTCGGTACACGAACGGCTCTCAACCAATCTTGAGTGCAAATCAAAGCTTCAACTACTTTGGGAGTTAAAGAACTTCGAAAGCCATCAAGCACACGACCCGATGTACTAAAAGTTGACTCGGAAGCAACGGTAGTTACGGGAATGGCCAAAATATCTCGAGCCATCAAAGAAAGGATCTTATATTTTGAGCCATTAGTCTTCCACCACATCAAAAGGTCAAGTTTAAGATCTTTTCATTTTTATCTTGAAGATACTCATCAAGCTCGGACTTGGTGTCACTGCACCCTTGTTCATTCGAATATAAAAACATTTTCTTCCAAGCTTCGATGCCACTCTCCTTGTTCCTTCATTACCACTCACACCAGGCATTGGAAGTACTATTACTTGCACCCGAACTATGGCCACCAAAATATCGATCACTTGAACTTGAAGTTGAAATAAGAGAAGAGTGCTCACAAAATTCATACAAACGCCCCAATGCATCCTTCACCATGTTATGCATCTCCTTAACTTTCAATTCATCATCATAGATTTGTCCATACAAGAAAGTCACATAATTCAACTTGGCTCTAGGATCTAAGACAACCGCAACCAACACCATCATATTCACTTTATCCAAGCTTCCATAATATTTATCAAATTTTTCTTTCATTTTCACACCCATCTCTTGAAGCTTAGGATTCAAGCATTGACCACATCTTTCAAATATCTATATAGAAAAGCTATTCCTTCAAAGTAATTATTTGAAGTAACATAGGAACTCCCCAACATCCGATTGGTGGCATCATAAAATACTTTCAGAAATTCCGCAAGAATAATAGCATGTTCCCAATCATCATCACTAGGAGTTTCATAATTAAGCTCAGTTACAAAAGATAAATCTTCGTCTTCCATTCTTTGGAAAGCCTTTCTAAACTTTATGGCGGTGTCTAACATGAGATAAGTAGAGTTACATCTAGTGGCAACGTCAAGAACTACCAAACCCTTATAAGTAATCTCTTCAATCTTAATGCAAGTCTGAAATGTTTTGGCTCTCGCGGGAGAACTCCTTACATACCTAACCACATTGCGGATACGTGCAATGGAGTCACGTACCGTAGCCAAGCCATCTCTCACAATCAAATTTAATATGTGAGCTGTGCACCTCATATGCAAAACACTACCATACAATATTGACGACTTTTCTTTCACAAATTTATCCCTCAAGTAGTTAATTGCAACATCATTTGAGCTAGCATTATCCACAGTGATTGTGGACACTTTTTTTTCTATTCCCCACTCCTGAATGCATTTCTCCACCATTCTCCCAATCTCCCTACCCATGTGAGTATGCATCTCCACAAAGCTGATAATTCTTTTATGCAACTTCCAATTTTCATCAATAAAATGTGCAGTGAGACACAAATAATTCAGATTTTGAATGGAAGTCCATGTATCTGTCGTGAGTGCGATCCTAGAATCAACCTTTTGAAAAAAATTCTTTAAAGAAGCTTTTTCCTCCAAATACAACTTCATGCAATCTTTTGCTATTGTGAAACGTGATACATGTTTGAAGAGAGGTTGTAACTCACTAACATAATCACGAAATCCAACATGCTCAACCAAGGAAAAAGGTTGCTCATCAATGATGATGAACCGAGCAAGCATTCGCCTACAACGTTCTTGATTAAAAGCCCATGTCGATAAGACACTACCAGCACTAGAATCTCCCTTTTCCCTTGCCAGCCATGTCTACATTACGTGGTGCAAAGAATTTCTGTCTCTTATCTACATTACGGGGAAACTTCCTGCATGTGGTCAAGTGCTTCCTCATCGCAGAAGTACCATTAGCAACACGATACTTAAGTGTGCCCCCACAATGATTGCACTTCACTTGATTTGTTTTTCCATCCTTATCATTGATTCTTGTATAATGATTCCAACATTCGGATGTACATTTCTTATCATGAGCAAGATGAGAACTAGGTGTCTTACTTGTGGCACTCATGATAGGGGGTGCCTCTTCTTCATTTTCATGGCTAGAAGACTCCAATTCCATGATTGGAGTCATCTCCTCATGTCCCTCCACCTCCATTGATGTGTTATCTTGATACATTAACTTCACACTACATAACAATAACAGAATGTAATTAATTTAGTTGATAACAATATTAACACAGTATAATACAGCATGCCAATGTTGTATAGAAACATAATATGGCACTTTTATACATAAGCTAAGTCTATTATGTTGAAATACAGCATACCAATGCTTTATAGAAACATAATACAGCACAAACCATGGGAAAGTAGACCAATTTTAGTCTGTTCATATGCATCACCAACCTTTGATTACTCCACAGCCAATCTTCAAGAGATATCTGCAGCAGCTAGTTTCTGTTGAAGCCTTTCAACTCGATCTTGTGGAAGCATGAAAAAAGGTAAGAAAAAGCATAGAGAAGAATCAAAAGTCGTCACTGAATCCATGACATGATATAGTTTTGTTCAAACTTTTTATAAAGCATAAGGTCTCTAACCTTATTATTTATCTAAGATCACTTGGAACGTGAAGAATCGTTACGTGCGTGTGGAAAGTTCAAGCATGTGAAAATAGAAATGGGATTTTTTTTCATCCCATTGATGTCAAGATGAAGATGAAAAATGAGAAAGCATTGCATGCATTTATTATATCGTTAATGCATTGTCAACAATCAATCAAAATCAATGTTAAAAAGCCCAACTCAAGAATTTAAATTAATAGGTCGAGAAATCTCATGAAACTTTTTAACTAATTAATGATAGTGAAACTTTCTCTTTCACTTAAAAGTTATCACCAACCCAACAATTTTCTTTCACACATCAAGCCCTATTCGACCAAGGCTCGCATGTGATCATTGGGCTTAAACTCATTGCTAACTGGGATTCAGATATTATGCTAAAAAATTCCAATCCAAAAGTTTGAATTAATAAATGCAAAAAAAAAATAAACATAGGACTTATTTTCAAATAATGTGAGATGATATTTTAGCAACCAATTTACAATTAACGAAAGGCGGTATCACGTACATTGTTTACAATGCTAGTACAGACTACTTTATGAGAATATAACCGGGAGCACCAACTCTTTAAATGAAATGAAGCGCAAGAAAATCCTAGTATGAAGATGGTTCCAGAAAGAAAACAACAGCATGAAATTATGAGCTAAGGCACTTCATTGTAACTTGAAAATGGTGTCTTGCATCAGTAAGCAATCACTGAAATAGTGGGTGAATTGGAGAGATAACTTAATCAACACCTCATATATATAGATGTATATATATTTATACATATGGTACTCGAAGAACTGGCATAATCCATTACACTCTGCTCAAAGTTTAACAGCCAAAACAGATGACCAGTAAGCATTTACCTTACTTCGAGCTAAGCTCCCCCAAACAGCAGAGAGACCAGGATAAATTGGTGGTTGACGTCCCCAAAGTCATCAAATGCATAATCAACATAGTTAACAAGAAAACGATTTCTTTCATTGTCATCCACAGACTCTGTTGCACCCTATGGTACAAAATTCCACATGTTATCAAATGCCAAGGGGCCAGATGTGACCACAACAGTTTAAAAAGCATATATTACGTTCCAAGAGAATGAATTAATTGTAAAGCTGACAAGAGCAGTTTTAATGTAGAAAAGGGTCGGTTTTTTTTGCATATGCATCCATTTCCCAATTCCTTTTTCACAGGGCAATGAATCCACATACAGCATTTATCCAAATTCCATTTAGACATAAGCATGTCATCATCCACAATTTTCAGACATAGAAGGCTTAAAATTCATGTTCAGCATGAATAAAACATGCATGTACTATTCAATACATTAAGCATCAAAAGTGAAAAGCAAACCTAGTCGAATATTCACCACACCACCGAAAGCCGCAACCTGAACATAACAAGTAAAATGTGAGGTTGCAAACCATAAGAACTGAGTGAAAGTAGAATGAACGTCAAACTATATGCATTATGCACTAATCAATTAAGATACTGCTTCTCATAAAAGAATAGAGAAAAAAAAAAAACCCAAGGCTAACCCCAAGGCTGGCCCATTAAAAAAAAAAAACAATAAGCCCCTTTAAGCAGTTCCCTTGCAGTGACTCATTTCTACAGCTCCTCATTATATTTCTTTTGCTGCAAATGGTCCATTTGATTTTAAAAGATCTGTCATTCTACAATGTATCTACACTTTTACTAGTGAATGTCTTCCTTGAAAGAACAAAGAGAAAAATCAGAGAGTGGATTTATTTAAAGACCTGAAGGGTTTCTCCACCATTACAGGGACGCTAAACCAAAACCCAACAAGATTACGACCCAAAATGGGAAAAAAAGGAGAGGAGGGCAAAGGAGCGAACCCAAGAAGATAAATTCAAACCACGATCAAACACGGGACCCAAAACCCATCATCAGAGCCCTGGAACCCCAAATCTTGCCTCGTTCGAGAACAACCAACAACCAGCATACAAGCACATCGAGGGTGCATCAAAATCAACATACAAGTCGGGTTCAACGCAAAATATAGAGGTACAGAACTCCACTTGCCTCGATCGGCCAAACCGGACAAAGATAGCGCGGGTTCGGGGTTTGGGGAGAAATGGGTCTCAACGTATCACAAGAGGGCTCGCTCGACGTAGCTCCTCGTAGCTTGATCTTCGAGCAGAGATCAACGGCGGTGGCGTCGAGGGTGACCGGCGATGGCGTCAAGCAAAGGTGGAGAACGAGAACGGACAGGCGAGAGAGAACAGACAGGCGAGAGAGAGTCGTGAGGTTGATTTGGGGCTAAAAGAAAGAAACCCTAAGACTAAAAGGTAAAACTGATTTGGTTTTTTTTTTTACCCCCAAACTGGACCGGTTCCGGTTCCCCATGCCGATTCCGGTTCCCACAAAATAGGAACCGGGAACCGGAACCGGTCCCTTTAGAACCGGGAACCGAACCGGAACCTCCTCCGATTCGGTTCCCGATTCCCGGTTACCCGGGAACCACTCTCACCCCTAGACTAGGTGATATCTTCAGATTGCATAGCTTGCTTCCCAAGATCCTTAGGGGTCTTCTGGGGTGTTGATGTTTCGGGCAGATCCTCAATTAACATTGGGTTTTCTGGTCGCCTTTTGCTGCAAACAACTAATTGCATATCATTGGCCTTCTCGTTCACTGGTGGGTGTGTCGAAGTAATTGGGGAAGATGGCATAGGTATGGTTTCTGGAACTATCTCTTCTTCATCAATATCACCATAAAAAGTTTCCCAGTAGGAACTGTGTTCAACTACCTCTGCTTTCAGCCAGGGACCAAAGAACCCTTTCTGGTTCCTCATCCAAGGGCAATCCGCCCGTCGGACATGGGGGCATTCTGGTGCATAGTGCCCCATCCTGCCACATGAATAGCAGTAGAAGGGTAATCTCTCATACTTATATTCAACCCATAACCATTTCTCCCCAATATCTAGTATAGTTCCAGATTTGAGTGGGTCTGATAGATCGATCTCCACTTTAATTCTCCCGGTTTTCTTCTGAATATTGCCTATTTCTTCCAACTGGACTTCCTGGACCCTACCTAGCTTGCTGCCCAGATCATGATATACAGGTTCAGTTTTCCACCCAGGGGGAACGCTACCTATCCGTACCCAAAAAGATGATCGGGAGAAGTCATAGCAATGGTCTGGGATTGTTGGGTCACATGGTTTAAGGATTAGAAGGTTTTGGGAGTAGGACCAAGGTGCAGATTTCAGGATCCTATCCCTCTCCTCTGTCACCGAAAGACAAAGGTAAAAAAGCCTGGTGCCTTCTGAATACATGATACCACTTCTGTTTTCCAGGATTTTTTTATGGTAGTCCAGAATGCTGTGAAATTAATATTTGGTCTGGAGAAAAGTTTCCCAAGAATAATGCGGTTGCATTCATCCCTTTTATGTGGGGGGATTTCCGGGCTAACTGTTACCACATCCTCTTCAGACCATAAGTGGCCTAATTTCCTGCACAATGCTGCCACCCGCCTTTCATTATCCTCTTTACTAGCCATAATACTTCCCTTATAATACTGATTTCTGGTGAACAGGTTCAGAGTTCTCGGGGTAACCCAGTTACAGCAACACAAGCTTTATGTAGAAATCTAACATGTTATACCAGGATGATGTCGCAGGCAAACAGGGACGTCCACCGGGCTATAGTATACATCAAACGAAGATTGCTCATAGTAGCCATGGCAGGAACCATAGATCCTTCAGCAGAAGGACAAAAAACCCTTAAGATTGGGCTTACCTCAAACAATGTGGAGCCGATGTTACTAATTGGAGAGAGAACCTGCCCCAATCGATTGTGGATAGCAAAAGCCCTGGCTTCTCACTCAAAATCCAGAAGATGGTGACGCAATCTGGAGGGTTTCTTCATCGGCCATCTTCAACTCACGTCCACCAAGAAAGCTCGAAAAGGAGAAAACTAAGAAACATTTTGTTGATTTTCTGAGTGTTTATCTAAAGATTAAAGGAAAGACAAAAGAAGAAGGGAAAAGGCAAGGGAGATCTACAGGACAAGGAACTAGGGTTTTTTTGGGGGAAACACTACCAGAGGGTAGAGAGAGCACTCGCAGCGGCGAGAGAACAAGTCGAGCTTTACATCACCTTTTTTTCACTCTCTCTCTCTTTCTCTCTTCATTCAAAATCCTACATCCCCTCTCTTCAATCTCTCACGGGGCACTTGATTTTGACCTTTTCGTAACACTCACCTCTCACCGACCTCGTCTAGCAAGGCTCGGCACGGGGGAGCCTCAAGCCTCGCTTGTGGTTTGTTGCCAACCACATCCATTTCCAGTTATCGCCCAAGGAAGAAGGAAAAGGTAAGTTTTTTTTTTTTTTTTTTTTAAAGACAAAATTAAAAATAAAATATTTTTGATAATTTTTCTCAGAAAAATCTATTCTATACCAAACGGCAGAAAATATCTTTTAGTTCATTTTCAAGTTTCAGCCTAACATAAAAAATATTGTCATTTTCCTAAAAATGAACTTTCTAAAAAATATGTTCAAAAATATTACATTTTTTTGCTAAATAAATAGAACCTAAGATTATATTTTGGCTAACCACAACAAAATTAATCCAAGGACCATATCAATGTTTTGATTTACTTTCTCTTATTCAAAATCTAGACTCACGAGTCTATCTCCATATAATAGGAGGCCATCTTATCATAAAAGCTCTTCGAATGAAATTAGCATGTCAAAATTTTTTCGCTCTACAATGAGAAATATTACCGTAACTACGGTGAGTACCCTGGACCCTTCAAAGTAATTTTCCTATAAAGCAAACTCTTTGACCATAAGATTTTCACATTTGACAGCATGCCGATCCAACACTGTATAGCTGGCTGGAGAACAATTTCTTTTCAAAAATAGTTCTTTTCTATTTCTACTCTAGGAAACAATTTTTGAGTAAACTAAGATGTTTGGTAATTACACAAAATTTCTATTTTTGAAATAGAAAAATAATATAAATGCGTTTGGTACGATTTTTTATTTTTTGTATTTATTTATTCTTTATTCTTGCTCGCGGACCACGACGATGGGCGAGCAGTGGCAACGACAGTGATCGGTGGTCTCGCGATGGCGGCCGGCGGTCAACGGCAGCAATAGCGGTCAGTGGTGGTCATCGGCAATCGGGGGTGGTTGGTGGGTTATGGGCGACAGCAACAACGATTAGACGGTGGTGGCGACGATGGTCACCGCCGGTGGGGCAACGATCAACAACAGTCGACAGTCGGCCGATGGTGGCTGCGGCCGGTCGGAGGTGGTCGGCGATTGGCGAGTGGCCACCCAAGGCCATAGCAAGTAAGAAAAACAAAAGAAAAAAAAAAAAAAAATTGGCTTATTTCTAGAAATTCTTCTCATGAACAATAAGCTACTTTTTTTTTTTTTTTTTTTTGGTTTCTTGTTTTTTTTCAAATCTGTTCCCGGAATAAAAGTTCTACCAAACGAATTTTTATTTTTTATTTTTTTTGTTTTGGAGAATAAAAGAATAGAAATTGGAAGAAACAGAAATGTTACAATTTAGACACTAACTACACGAGTTTGATATATAATTCAGTAACAAGTCATCAAAATATAGAAGTGGACAAGTAATCAAATTGGCTGACAAGCTAATCTACATGACAACACTAAGTATTTAATACATGATATGTAAGACGCATCGACAGAGATGTGCAAGCGGTTTTATTTGTCGGATTTGAAGTACGACTTTGACAAAACTAAGTATTTGGTACAAAATATGTAAGACGCATCGACAGAAATGGGCAAGCGGTTTTATTTGTCGGATTTGAAGGACGACTTTCCCCTGCTGCAATTGTGGAATAGAGGTCACGAATTCAAGTTGATCAACATCAGAAGAGAGAATTAATGCAACAGAAGAATAGTGACACGAGGAATCACAACACCTTTCTGTGTTCTCTGAGTCTATTCAAAAATAAATCCCCCCAACCTGACAAGATTGTAAGTCAAAACCTACATTTCGAATGAATTTTATCTTTAGCCTTTTCTTATTCGTGAGGCTCTTTCGTCCGTCTACTTTTCTCTTAACATGAGCCAACTTGTAAAATTCAAACAAAAGTTGATGCTCCAGCATCTTAGTTTTCAACGCAAATAAATATGAAATATCTTAATGCTTCATTTGTTTTACGGAAAACATTTTTCGATGTTTGATCCATTTAAAAAATGAGTTAATGGAAAACTTATGTTTAAATTTAGAAAATTGATTTTCTTTTTAAAAATCAAAAAATAATTTTCAAAATAATACTAGATATCGACGTTTCGACCTAAAACTTTATACTTAGATTTTTTAAAAAAATTCCTGTAGCTAGAACCTAGGCATTCAGGATTAGGTCTTCAAATTGTAAAATTCAAACAAAAGTTGATGCCTCAACATTTTAGTTTTTCAATGCATATATATATGAATTATCTTAATGCTTTGTTTGTTTTACATAAAACATTTTTCAACGTTTGATTCATTTTGAAAAATGAGTTAATCAAAAACTTATACTTAAATTTTTAAAATTAAAAATTATTTTCCGAAATATGACTAGATATCAATGCTTGGACTTAAAACTTTACACTTAGTTATAGAAACCATCATTGATAGCTAGGTTTGATAGCTAGGTCCTCAACTTTCAAGATTAGGTCTTCAACTCCTGGGTTTGGGGTTCGGGTCCATCAAGGCCAAGCCTATGACCTTATTGCTCGTGCCAGGATCCCCGCACTTGTGCCTAGGTTCAACACTCGTGCTCGAGTCCATTGAGGTCGAGCTCGAAACCTTGATAATTTGGGACTCGGGCCTAGACTTGGGTCCCTAAGGCCGACCTTGGGATTTTGATATCTGAGCTTAGATCCTCAACACTTGGGCCTAGGTCCATAAGGGCCGTTACACAGGTCCATTGAGGTTGGGCTTGGGACCTAGATGTCCGTGCCTTGGTCCTTGGCACTCAGGTTGGGGTCCATTGAGACCTAACTCAAGATCGTAGTACTCGTACCTAATTCCTCGACAACAAATGCATAAGTTACTAGCACTATAACATTTTATGTTTATTTAGATTTGACTTTCTATATCAAATGACATAAAATATTTTCAGGTTTCAGCCAAACATTGAAAAATATTATTATTTTCCCGAAAAATGACTTTCTAAAAACATTTTTTTTTTTAAATATCACATTTTTCTTGAAACAAAAGGAGCCTAAGTTTATAAGCTCCAACTACCCCATATATGCAACAATCATAGATATGGTAAAGAAAAAACCAGAAAACCATAGCACAAATCATGGCATTGAAGGAATTGGGCCTCAGGAACTTCTTAGTGGGTCTTCTGGGCTGTTAACGTCAAGGCCTGCCTTGGCAATAAAGGGCCAACTAAATAAACGAAGAAAAGAAGAAAAAGCCAGCTCACCATCACGTGCGCAATCACAAACGGGAAATTTGTGTTGCTTACATCCTCTAAATGAGTCAGAGATGCATAATGCATCATATTGTTTGAACATCGCATGTAAAAAGCGGATTTCTCTATGAATAATTGATAGAAAGTGATGCAACATATGTCTGATTTCTTTCACTTTAAAAGCATACATATCCCCAACATGCTAACATGATCAAATAAATCCTCATAGATAGGAGTTATATTAACCACATGAAGATAGGTAGACGCATTTTTCCTTCCGATTCTGTCCACATAAGATTATATGAAGACCAACATGCACTACTCATTCATAAAGGCGAGGAGCAGAGAACCTCGGCGAAGGAATAGCCACTAGCGGCTTTTTCTTTTTCAAGACGATCCCAAATTGCTCTCTTACATCCATCTTCTCTCCCTCGGGTAGCTTCCAGTCAAATGAATGAAAGAGTGTGGCAAGCGAGTATAGCACCATCCTCTCGGCCATCGCTATCCCTGCGCATATTCTTCTCCCAGACCCAAAGGGGAAGTAATTGAAGTCGTTCCCACTATAATCGCCCTTATCGTGCAAAAACCTCTCGGGATTGAACTCTAGCGGGTCGCTCCATATTGAAGGGTCCCTATGTATCGCCCACACGTTGACAAAGACCCGCGCGCCCTTTGGGACCGTGTAGCCTCCGACGGTGGAAGTCGCGCTTGGGCAGTGGGGAACCAGCAAGGGAAGCGCTGGGTGCAATCTCAGTGACTCTTTCATGACTGCGTGTAAGTAAGGCAGCCTAGGAATGTGAGATTCTTCTACTATATTGTCTTTTCCAACCACACTTTCCAATTCATTTTGGATATTCCTTAGAACACTAGGTTTGTTCATGATCTCAGCCATGGCAAACTCAACTGTATTGGAGGATGTGTCTGTTCCACCAACCACCATATCCTGTCAAAGTAATTTAATTACACGTAATTTTCAACGGAACCGTCCTCAAGAGAAATTGAAGTCAAGGAGAAGAATTTATAAGCAGGCAAGCAAAAGTTAGGATTATGAAACTAATTTTTTAAGGGTAAAAAGCTGAGTCATTTCAATTATTTTCTTTCAGTTATTGTTTGTTGAACTAGACTTGTAGCAATTAGCAGTAGAGTCGAGACCCATCAAATTGCCCTTTACAATTGGTCAGCAGTGAAACCTTGCCCCAAATTCAAGCCTTAGTGCCATTTTGCACGCACAACGATCAAAATAAATAGCTAGGATGGAGGGTTTCATAAGTCAAGGATATGACACCAAACACGCAACAGAGGAAAATTGTTGTGAGGTTGGAAGAGAGGGCAACTCATGTTATTGCACGCTCTCATGTTCGTCTCGTTTAATGCGATTGAAAATTTAACTTTAGTTCTGTACGATAACAAAATCAATTTATGTTCAAAACGGATCAAAACATGTTAGGTCATATAGTTTGGAAACATGTTATAGTGTTGTGTCAGAAAATTATTACTCTCACGTGGAAAAGGGTTATAGGGTTGGACTTCTAGGAGGGAAAGTACAGCTATGTCACTAAATGGACTTAGAGAAATTGAGTCAACACACTGTAAACGCTTGATCTTACATAAATTGAGGTGATGGCTGAATAAGATTGTATAATTGGGAGATGTAGGATTTATCAGTACCAAATCAATATAACCCTACCAAAAAAAAAAAACTAATTAAAATAAACCCCTTATTGATAAGTGTGCTAGGTCAAGTGTGCATTAATCATTTTCACTTTTTTTGGTGAGAGTGCATTATCATATTGTAAATTCTCGATATATGATAGGGTTACTCTCTCTCCCTCTCTCTCTCTCCAAAAAGAATTAAAATAAAACTCTATATTGATAAGCATGCCGAGGCCAAGTGTGCATTATCATATTGTAAATTATTGATATATCCTGGGGTGCCCATCTGAGGGACAATTTATCTATTGACAAATTAATATTCTTTGTATCCAAAGACGCAAGGTACTAACATCCTGTCACCTCTGGCATGATCGTAGATGCTGCTAAAATTTTAAAATAAAAAAGACCGAAAAAATGGAAAATATAAATGTGTCAGTTTCAAACTACATAAGAACCGCAGCCTAAATCTAGCCCTTTTATGTAAATGAAATATTATGAGCGATGATTAAACTGATCAAAAGAAATCAATACTCTGGTCGGCTAAACAAACCCCAAGTCAACCTAAACCTTAGGCCTGCCTATGAGTCGAAATATTCATCTTCCAACGATGAAAGCACAAGGATCGTGCTCTTTTCTTCCTCTGTTTTTTTTCAAGTGACCATTTCCCTCAATGGTCACTTGAAAGAATCTTTTCATATGAACTACTCCTGAGATGGACAGCACATATCACATGGCAGCTTCTTTGTTTCACAATCTAGAGGCATAATAACAAATACCTGACTATTTAAAGACTTATAAAATATCTTGTGAATCTCAAAACCGATTAAATTTAGGTTTTCACGCATGCATATGAACTTAACTCAAAGCAATTTACATTCTGTTGGTGAGGTTTTAATAGGAAACCTCAATTCCTGAACCTAAATCCCTTGACAACCCAACCAATTGGACCAACCCTAAAAGATCTAGATGACCCTCTTCACCCACTAGACTTCATAGATTCTATTTATGAGTACAGAAAATTTGCCTTTCGATACCATAAGATCAATAACATCACATTGTTATCACTATCTTTTCCTTTGAGTCCTCATCATGACTGAAAATAAACTGGTAGCCAGAGTCAATAAGTTTAACTGTTACTCAAAACTTAATACTAGACATCTAGAAGAGGAAGCGTGAGCACTCATTTGGATAATCCCTACACATATCTCGATATTTAGCTCAAGCATGGGAAATCGATTATTACTGTAAGTATATTTTTCGTTAATTAAAACTTCTAAGCCGGTTGCATGCCATCTACTGAAATGTCAAGGACATTCCGATTAATTTATGTAACTAAATTATAAAGCAACGTGAAATTATCATTTAAAAAGAAATAGTTATTGTGATCCACGCAAAATTTATCTTATTCGAACAGTAATATTACTCAAAACAAAAGAATAAAGTATAAGTAAGCTTTGCCAATAATATAAGGAGACTAAGAAAAACTCACCATGAGAAGAGCTTTGAGGCCAGTCATTGTTAGAGGGGTCTTCGCATCTTCCTCATCCTTCAACTTTAATAGAAATTGCAAGAAATCTTGACACTCGCTTCCGCCTTCTCTCTCCATTTTCAACCTTTGCTGAATCATCTTCTCAAAAATTCCATCGAACCGTTTCACCAACCCCTTCATTTGCCTCTCTATCCCTTGCAAATCGAATCGGGCCAGACTGGGATAGAAGTCCGAAATGTTCGGCTTGGCAAGAAGCTCTGTCATATCCGATACCACCTATTTAGGGGAAAGGTAAAAAACAAAGAAATTACAGAAGCGACATCCAAATTTTTATCAATGACAAGCCAAAAATCTAATAGAAAAATAATAAATATTATCCTGAAGATATATTTTGAACTTAAATAAGAGAAAACTGAACGATTAAGCACACAATTCTTGCAACATGCGCAAGAAATAGAACTGATCATAAATCTTGATGATTAACTGGCTTAGTGGGTTGCCTACTGCCCTACCTAAATGGAAACAAAGAAAACGCTTGAGGAAACTTTAGCGACACCAACTAATTATAAACCCAATCCAGCCTAATTTGAAGAAATTATAATGATGTTCCACTATAGTTTGGTCTGGAAAATAACTTATTCGAAATTCGATAGTCCCAAGAACGGATCACCTTTAACATAAAATAAGAAAGAGCCGAATCTTTTATTTATTTTTTTTTCTTTGTTAGTGAGAAAACAGTAGTCATAACATGAATAGCGGTTGTATCCAGCTCTAATTAGATTAGCAGCTTTAAACACCCGACCGAAGGATTGGCCAGCAAAATGTCGTTTATGCTGACAGCGGGATCTCTATTTGTTTATGGAAAAAGACAGAGAAATACTATCCAGTTGTCATTATCACTAACCTGCCTGAAATCAGCACCCACGCGCTCTCTCTCCTCGCCCTGCAACGTCCCACCCCACAACATGCTCGTGATCACGTTGAGTACCGTCAAGAACATCAGCTCGCCAACGTTCACCGGTGACCCCGCCTGGCTGCGGAAGTACCCGACCACCTTTCGGACCTCACTCCGCCGGAGCTCGTAGACGGAGTCCAGCGTGTGGTTGCTCAGCATCTTGAGCACGCACACCTTCCGAAGCATCCTCCACTCGGGCCCGTACGGGGTCCACACGATGTCGTAGCCGCCGTAGGTCGCGGTCCTCCCGGCGATGGGCACGTCGCGGTTGGCGAACGTGACGTCGTTATCCTTCAGCACCTCGCGGGCGGTGGCCGGGGACGTCACGACGATGCCGAGCTTCTTGCCGAGCTGGAGCTTCAGGACCGGGCCATACGTCCTCGCGAGGGCGGCGAAGTAGGTGTGGAGCTCGGGGTCGAGGAAGGGCAGATTCCCGACGAGGGGGAGGCCCGCCGGTCCCGGGGGCAGCGGCAGCGAGGTTTTCTTCTGGGCCAGACGAAGCCATGCCCAGTAGCTGATTGCGAAAATGCTTGGGAGAAGGAGAAGTAAGTGCGGCAGCGAGAGATCGTGCAACGAAAGAGAAGATTGGACATCGTGGAGAAGGGGATGGGACATGGTGGGGGACAGAATGGCCGCTGAGTGCGCTCGACTACCGTGGCTCACTTCCCAATATATAGGGGAAGTGGACACAAAAGTGATAATTACGATTAGAAAATATTTGATCCATCTCATGGGCCAAACACTACCAAACACTATACATGCCAAGATAGATGTTAGAGAGTCAGTTAACATGCGTATAATAATCATTTTATTTTTATTTTAAATTTATTTCTAAAACAAAATTCCATTTAGTAAAATTATTTAATTTTTCTATTTTTAGAATAGATTTCTACTCTAGAAATAAGTTAAAAACAAAAATAAGAAGTAATTTTTTTTTACTTTTCCATTTCTGTTACTTTTTTTTTTAGAACAAAAATGAAAAATAAAAAACATTCTTATCATTTGTCATCACAAGTAGTCAATTGCCCATCGGTTGTTGCCGACCGTCGTTCATTGCTGACCTCTGTTCATCGTCCGTTGCTACCACTCCCCCCTCTTGGCCATCAATCGCTACCTACCGACGGCCGAAGATTAGTCGTCGGCCAACATCAATTGCTGATCGTTGAATAGGGAGAAATTTTGTATCATTATCAAATGAATTCCTATTCAGAAAATAAAAATTTTGTGTCATTGATCAAACGCGTATTTTTACTTAAAAACTCATCCAATAATATAAATATAAAAATATTTCTCTCTCAAAAATCAATTTATGGCAAGAATTATTATTCTTCGAGCCTTTAATGTCTCCTTTCCCTCTCACCATTACTCTATTTCCTCCTCTCTCTTACTAACAACTCTCTCTCTCTCTCTCTCTCTCTCTCTCTCTTCCTCCCTACTTCTCTTTCGTCTTTGTTGGAATATAATTTAGAGAAAACAAACTGTTTGTTATAATCAGAATATTAATGTAATGGAGGTGAAGTACAGATATCTGAATCTTCTTAAGACGATTAGTTCCTACCAATGGTGCTCTGCAAATTCACAAACTATGCCTCTTAAGATACAACACCTTGAACCTTTTGGATTAGCAATATATGAACATGATTCAGCCAAACTGTTCAATTGAACTAACACACCAAGAAAAATCATAAGAGTAGAAAAGTATATCAAAACTCTTTTGGAATCGAGTCGAAAAAACAAAAACTATCATGAAGCTCTATACTCTTGTCTATTTATAGATAATTTTTAGTTCATGTACTGAAGAGATACATGAATTAAATGAACACTTGTATCCACGAAATTCATAAATCAAGAGATATGTGAATTCAAGAAATTTATGAATCTAGAGACACGTGAATTCAAGAGATTCGTGCACTCAATAAATGCATGAACTAAAAGATACATGAATCTAAGAAAGTCATGAATTCAATAGAAAATTTTTAGGAAATTCATGAAGTAAATAGATACGTAAACTGGAAAAGATATATCTTAATTTATTGGCTTTCGTTAATCCATTAACTATAATTATAATAGTCTTTTCTTTCCTCTTTCGTCGCCCATGGCTCAAGCTTGAGTCCAAGCCTCATGCTTGCTTCAAGTCGAGGAAGGACGGCATGCCGCCGGACACGACGATGAGAGGGGTGATTCGGCGCAAGGTCCCGAGGTTTAGGAGCATGGAGACTAGGTCAAGCTACGTTTGCGACGAGATGGCAATCTAAGGGGAGTCGTAGCGATTTCGCAGGAGATATCAAGCCACCGTCAACCACCTCGTGCGTTTGCTATTGAGTTGGCTAAGCTCAATAGCACCCTGAATTTGTGATCCACCGTCCCCACTCAGTAGGGCTTCAGGGACAAATTCCTCCATTCCTCTCTCTCTCTCTCTCTCTCTCTCTCTCTCTCTCTCTCTCTCTCTCTCGATGTAGCAGCCATGGACGGGAGTTTAAAGCTCAGGCCACCATGGCCTTGAGCTCAAAGCTCAAGTGGCCATTGCCACGAGCTTGAGGCCGAGCTCGAAACTTGAGCAGCCAAAGCTATCCCAAGCCCTCGGTTCGAGGACGAGCTCCATGGCCAAAGCGTCCATGAGCCTTGAGCTCGAACTTGAGCCACGGCAGACGCGGGGGGTAAGAAAAGAGAAGTAGAGAGAGAGAGAGAGAGAGAGAGAGAGAGTGTGTGTGTGTGTGTGTGTGTGTGTGTGTGTGTGTGTGTGTGTGTAACGGTTAGTGACAGATGAGAGAAGAGAGAGTAACAACGATAGAGAATGGAGGCATTAATTAACGAGTGGACCCATCTTAAAGAAAAGACAAAAGACACGTAGAGAGGAAGAAAGAGAGTGGCCAGTCATGGAGGAGGGGTAGGAAAGTAAGGTGACAGAGAAGGTAGGGGTGAGCATTGGTCCAAGGTCAACCCTGGACCGACCCTGGACCACCCCAACCCTGCCGATTCTGATCTGGTTTCCAGAGAGACTAGGTCGGTCCTTGGTTCTAGAATTCTTGAACCAACACTATGCGAATCAGTCCTCGATCCTGAAAGTTCCAAGTCAGTCCAACCCGGACCAACCCTGACTATAAATATATATAATATATTATTTATAATTTTTTTAATTAGAGAAAACCTTAAAATAAAGGGCATTAACAACATTAAACAACTCTTTAATGAGAAATTTAAGTAATTTTACATTATTCTTTAATAACTTAGGTTTTTAATGTCTTTTACGGCGTCAATAATCATAATTTATGAAGAAGGAAAATGTTTTTGTGAAAAGTCCTTACAACGTCCAAAAAGGCACCTTATGGCATCCTCATCTAGTATTCGTTCTCTTCTATCTTATTTGTTCTCTTAGTTGTTAATTTGCTAAAAAAAAAAAAAAAAAAAAAAAAAGCAACTTCTCCACGCCACTCGACACTCGCCTCGCTTGCTTTGGGTCAATCGTGCCGCTCGCCGCTCGATGCTCGCTTGGCTTGTTGCCCCCCACTCGACATTCGATGCTCATTTTGTTTGACGGTCACCCTACTTGACCCTCACTGCTTGCCTTTCTTAGCTAACATTGCTCATCATCGAACCTATTGAGTCGATACGATCCTCGATTGCCTTTTCAAAGAGTACAAAAAATGAAATAAAAAATTATTGATTAGTTCTGGGTTGACCTTGAAATCAAATCGAACTCATTGGATTAGTCCGGTTCTCTATCATTTTTTTAAGGTGTACAAAAAATGAAATAAAAAATTATCAATTGGTCCCAGGTTGACCTTGGAACCGGACTGAACCCATTGGGTCGGTCCGATCCTCAACCCTAAACTCAGTAGAGTCGGTCTTCAGTTCTAAAAATTGAGGACCAGCATTATGCGGGTTAGTCCTAGGGTTAGGGAGTGAACCGGCCCAACCCGGACCATGCTCACCCCTAAGAGAAGGTAGGCATTAAGTGACAAGTGGGACCCATCTTGCCAATAGATTAGGGGGCTGTTTACAATGTGTCAAACAGTGTCAGATTCTGATTTTTTGTTATTTGGATCAGTTTGGAATAGAATCGCGTTTGATAAAATTTTTGTTCTCGAGAACAAATTTGTTCCCAGGAACAGATTGGGAGTGGATTCAATAATAATAAAAAAAAAAAGTTAATTCTTGTTTCGGGAACAAATTTGAGAATAAAAAACTTACTCTTCTTCTTCTTCCCTTCGGCCATCTCGCAACCGCCGTCTGCTACCACTCGCCGTCGTCCGTTGGTCCGGCGAGCTGGCCGAAGGCTCACCAGCTAAGGTGAGTTCGCGAGCTTGCTAGAGGCAAGCCCAGCCATCGGTGAGGCTCGGCCTCCCCAAATGGGCGAGGCCGAGCCTCGCCGGTGGCCAAGCGGGCCTCGCCCAAGCCGGGCGAGGCCCGCCTGCCTCGATGAGGCTCGTCCAGCCCCGCCGGTGGCTAGGCAAGCCTTGCCCAGCCCTGCCGATGGCCAGGCGACGCTCGCCCAGCCCCGGCGAGGCTCGCCCAATCCTATCGATGGCTAGGCAAGCCTCACCCAACCTCGGTGAGGCCAACCTGGCCACCAGCTAGACTCGGTCAATGAGGGTTGGCCTTGTCGAGGGCCAGCAACACTCTGGTGAGGTTGCAGCCCTCATATGGCCCGATCGGCCGGTTCGGCCGACCAGCCCAGAAGAAGAAGAATAGGAGAAAAAGGAAAAAAAGGAAAAAAAAGGAAAAAATGAAAAATGAAAAAGTAAAAAAATTATTTAAAAATTAAAAGAAATTGATTTGGAACAGAATTAATGAGCATGATACTAAAGGCAATTCTATTCCAGAATAAAAAATTTTGAACAGTTACCAAACGCGTTCTTTTACTGAGAATCAGTTCTCGAAAACAGAATAAAAAATAATCATTTCTGATCAGAATCGTTACCAAAAGTGCCCTAATTGAGTGTTTGCCGATAACGTAGAATATCAAATCTACCTAATATTTTTTCAACGAAAGGTTGGGTTGAGATCGGTTAACATAAGGATGTCAAATCGATAAAGCGAAATTGGTTGGATATATAGATTTTTAGTAAATAATTGATGAAAGAAGGGATAGATTTTTTATTTAATAAACTTTGATCAACGTCAAGGTTATTATTTTAAAAGAGATAAAAGAAAATCTAATGATTATCAAGTCTCTATACGGCAAGGTCCACCCCGGCTTTTTGTCCTACAATCTAGCAAACAAAAGTTTTACATTTGGAACAAATTACCAAATCAATTATAAACTTATTATACGAATATTTATTTAACTATAAAATTTTTTATTTTATCAACTTTGTCTTAGATCTTTATGCGAATTCAAATGAAATTTTTCCTATCAATTGTTACAAGAAATCGTTAATGTGGTAGTCTACGATAGATTAGTGACCATTCTCATGTCATATCAACAATTTCAAATTAAAATTAACCAAGATAATTATATTGGAATTTCAATGAAAGGTTTAGGATTATATTTGAAATTTTTTTAATATTCTTACATTAAATTTAGCACTAATTTGATAATCATTCTCTTATATGTGTGCGCTAAATTTTATTAATTGGTAGAACAATTTCACGAGCGAGTGTATTATGAAGCCAAATGCTTGGATAATCGAAACGATTCCTCAGGACTATGGGTGCGTTTGGAAAGACTTTTGGGAAAAGTTTTTGAGAAAATGTAAAGGCCTTTGAGGAAATGATGTTTTTCAAAATGCAAAGTGTGTTTGGTAAATTTATTTGTGAAAGTCTATTGTGAAATATCCTTGTGCAAAATAATGTTTGGATGAGTGAAATTTGCAAAAGACTTTTTATTATTGAAAAAAGAAAGGAACGTTGGCCGGCCAAAGCTTCGCCGGTTACCACCGGCCAAGGGCTTCACCGGTCACCGCCGGCCAAGGGTAGGCGATCCGGCGAGGGTCGCGGCAACCCTTGCCGCGCCGTTGCGTGACCCACTGTGCCGCGGAGGTTGCCGGCGACCCATCTGGTCGCGCGCGGAGGTCGAAGGCTGACGACCACATCTAGTCGCGACCAGATCTGCGACCAGATGGGTCGCGCAAAGGTCGCGACCTCCACGAAGGTCGCGACCTTCGCCTCCGTTGCCTGAAGCACGGCTGGCGACGCAGATCTGGTCGCTACCAGATCTGCGTCGCGACCTCCGCGAACAGCGAGTGGAAGTGTCGGCCGACGCGGCGGAGTCAGGTGCTGGGTCACGAGTTGCTGGGCGGTGACGGCGTCGGGCGAAGGCGAGCTCAGATCTATAGGTTTTGGGGCACTCAAGCAGCGAGATCGGGACAACAGCAGTCGAGTAGTGAGGGCCTCAGGCGCTAGGTCGCGAGCTGCTGGGCGACGACGGCGTCGGGCGGAGGCGAGCAGCAGTCAACGGTGACGCGGTCGTCGAGCAAGATCGGCGCGGCGAGCTTCACGATCTGCTGCAGGGGCTTCGATTCGAAAGGGGCAGCGGTCCGCTCGGGTTCAGATCTAGTGGAGGTGCAGCGACGGTGGCTGGCGAGGCCGGCGGAACGGCGGTGGAGCAGAGAGGGCTCGCGAGTCACCGGCGCGAGTGGTGCTGGCGCGATTGAGGGCTGCCGGCAAAATGGCCGATGCGGGCATGGCGCCGGCGCAAGCAGGTTAAATGCGCGAAGAAGATGAACAGTACCCACTCGCGGCAGAAGGGGACGACGATGGGAGGGCAAAACCGGAAAAACGAAAAAACAACAAGGATAATTTGGGAAGAAAATTTTCTTTTTCTCCCCCTCACCTTAGCATTTTCGGCATGCTGAAAGCCCAAGGCAGCCCCCACCCTGCCTTGGGCTTTCAACCTTCACAAGGCCAGCTTTCAGTCAAGTGTCTTTAGAAAATGGGTTGCCAAACACTCATTTTTAGCCCAAAGGGCTTTGAAGGCCTAAAGATACTTGGAAATGTTGATTCCAAACGCAGCCTATATGCAATTACAAGATGCAACCAGCCTTTGGCCAAAGATTCGGGGGTTCTGTGTGATATATTATAAGAGGGAAAAGAAAATCAAAAAGTGGAAAACATGTCAATACAACCAATAGTTGACTTAATGCAAAAATCAATTTTAGGTGAGTGATTGCGAGAGAGGCACTTCCAACTTCCGCATACGACATCAGAATAATGATGCTCTTGCAACTCTTCTCAAAGATGCTATCCACTTTGAGGTGTCCCCTTGCGGGTCTGGACATCCTGGAGCGGATTCGGGAACCCCTAGTCCTTGGCTACACCCCGAGGTGGCGACGTCTTGCCGAGAAAATATTGGGTACGTTCAAAGTGCCACGCAATCCGTGCTCTGAACCATTCAGAGCGTGACACCTGTCCGTGTGTCAGTCCACGTCGTCCCACTTCTCGAACCAACGCCCCTCCATCTTCTACGCTTCTTTCTCTCTCCTCTCTCCGAAATAAATGGCTGGTGGCTCGGCTCGGCTCGGCTGGCAGAAGAACGGACGGATCAAAAGGGTAATAAATGCGCTGCGCTCCCGCTTAAATTTTCTCTCTCCTTACTTGAATTTTTTGGGTTCTCTCTCTCTCTCTCTCTCTCTCTCTCTCTCTCTCTCTCTCTCTCTCTCTCTTCGTCGAAAAGTAGACAAAGAACGAGCTGCACTCCCTTCTCAGCGCATCCCACCCCTCCGCCTCCGCCTCCGCCTCGCCGGTCATCTACCTCTAGCACGTCGCCTCCTCCAAGAGCCCCGCCGCCGCAATCGGGTTCCCAACCGCCTTCGCCTCCCACCGTTTCCAACGCGGAGATCGAACATAAGGTTTGTGCTCGCGTTGGTCTCCTCGGTAACTTCTGGGCCTCCGTCCGATTGCCTCCCTCCGACAAACTCGTCATCAACTCCGACTGCAAGCCACCGCCACCGATGGTGTCCTCCGTCTTTGGCGTCTGCTAGTCCTCCCCCCCAGGCTGAAGACGCCGTCGACCTCTGTCGCAAACCCGTTGGCCTCCTGCAAGAGGGAGGAGGCCTCGGTCTCGTTCCCGAGCGGTGCCAGGCTCCCCGCCATCGACCGGGTATTGTCCCTATCGCTAGCCCGATCGGTCGCGAGGGAGATCTCGGTGGACCTAGGTAGGTCCGACGGCGCGGCGAAGAAGGAGAGGCGCGGGCCAGAGGGCTGGAGAAGGATTCCCGCTCGTTGTGGATGAGGTACATGGATCGCTACACCAAAGACCGGAGCTAGGGCTTTTCCTTGGACGTGAGCCGAATCGGGTTCACGGCCGCCGCCGGAATCCGCGCGCCGTTCGGAGGTCGAAGAAGTCTCGGAGCCTCGCGAGACCGTCGATCTTTCCCTCGGCTATTATGCTCTAACGGCGCCGGGCGCCGAGGTATGTTCTTAGTCACGTTCACGATGGTTCTTTTCCGGGATGTACGGAATGAATAGGTTCGTGTTCGTCGCGCGGATGTCGCGGCGGCGGAGTCGAGGCCGAAGCGGATCTCGCCCTCGGTTGTTAATTTCATCTCCGAGGTTTCGGCGGATGATTGGGATGCGTGTGCTCTTGATGCTACTGGCCTTGAGAAGTATAATCCGTTTCTCTCGCACGGGTTCCTTTCGAGTTTGGAGGAGTCTAATTCTGCTGTGAAGGTGAGATTTCGCGTTCTAGGGGTTGAGATTGTCGTTCATCAACGTAATTTTTGCGTTCTCATGAGAGGAGGATTGGGTGATTGGTATTTGCTTCATTGATATTGGAGTCCTTGGCATAATTACCCCTTCGTTCCTTCGTGCATAACTTTCACCGATAAGTTGGTTGCACACTTTGTTGCTTGTGGGGTGTCCCGATGCTTTTACGTCCGATAGCTTGTCGGCCCGATAGGTTTATGTCTCAGAGAGATGTCTCTCCTTCGATGCTCGACGACGGGGAAAAAAGAAGTTCCTTTTATTTCTAGTATATGCCGTGAAGTTTCTCTTTGAATGAAGAGGGATTGTTGAGTTTTTGTAGAATTTGATGTCTACCTAGTGAAGTAGTTTTTCAATGGATTGGCACCCTCTCGGTACCTTTAGGTTTTGGCTTCTCTTCCTATTGTTCCCGAATGGAGTTCTTTCGGTTTTACTATGCTACTAAGCTGAATAGCTTCTCTTGGATACTCCATTGATCTATTTAATTGCTTTTAGGAAACAGGGATGGATGCCGCGGCGCATTGGTGCTAAGGATGAATCTGGGATTGTTGTAGGTGTTGTTCCACTTTATCTGAAAAGGTTTATCCTCTTCTTTGTTCTCGGGATGAGATTTATTTTCTCCGAAACTTCAAATAGATAGTTTCTTCTATGCTCCTCGTAAATAGCTATATATTGAGCAATTTTTACAATCTTCGAGGAGCTTTATGGAGATGGTTTCACTCATTTTTCATGTTGATGTGCAGTCACTTGTATGGTGAATTTGTCTTTGACCATTCTTGGGTGGACACTTACTATAGTTATGGTTCAAGATACTATCCAAAGTACCAGTGCTGTGTGCCTTTTACCCCCATAACTGGTCCTCGGATTCTACTTCGTGATTCCTTATATAAGGATCAAGTTTTTGACATTGCAGTAGACGCCTTAAGAAAATTTTGAAAGCTAAAGTACGTGATAACAAATGTGTGACTGTCCATAATGAATATGATGTTACATCCATGAAATGGCCAGACTTTTATCACACTTTTCTTTCATCATTGGGCTTTTTTTTTTACACTCCATCAATTATTTGGACCTTTTCCCTTGGCTGGAGTTGCAGTAGAGTTAAAATGTTTTCAGGGCTGATCTCTATATGTATGGTCTCATGGAAAATGAGAAATAACTTGGTTATTCGCCAAACAAGTGGGGAAGTTGTGGCTAGCTGTGGCTTACTTAAAGATGAAAATTCCTGAATTGTGAATCTGATGTTTCAATTTATAGTAGTTCTGAATTTGCTTTATATCCTTGACAATAGTCCCAGGTTTTGTCAGTCCACATCACATGTTCTTCTGAGAATGAATGTCAAAACCTCAAGGAAAAGGGTTTTCTAAAGAGGATAGGAATGCAGTACCATTGGACCAATCAAAACTATACATGGTGAGTGGCAAAATGAGTGCTGAAATTACAGTTAGGCCTGATGTTACTACTGCTGGATACATTGACAATAACTTTTGGTTTTTCCCTATTCATTTTCCCCTTCAACAGTAAAACAACCCAGGAGACTCATCTCCATCTGAAGTGTATTAGTAGATTCAGAAAAGGTTCTGAAGGGTGATTTTAAAATTTAACAAAACCTTGGGAGTACTTTATGCCCTGTTTAATGCAATGAGTCGTAGACTTTCATGATTGAGCTCCTTGTGGGCTCCAGCCAAAGCCATCCGAAGCAAAAATCATATAACATGGTGACAAACCTCTCGCAACTTGCTTATTTCTTAATGGTCAAGATAAGTATTTGATTATATATTCTTTCGTAATAGGAGTAGGGAAACAAAGACACATCAAGTAAAGCATTAAGCAGACAAGTGCTGAAACTTTAGACTCAATGTTAATGAAAATAGGCGTCTGTATATTTCTAGGTTCTCAGTCAAAGTATTATTTGACCAAGTTTGAAATTTCATAAGACTCACTCAATTACATCATAGCTATCATACACCTTTGACCCCTTTTCTTGATTGTCAGTGAGGGTTGAAAGTATTCGGGAGTTGAATGGAGTTGTCTCTTTTGATCTAGATAGCATGTCAAGGGGTATATGCTTCACAATGTTATCTAGGTCAAATGCAGCTTTTGTTTAAAAATATACTTGGACATAATGCTGCTGTCAATTTTCTCCATTTGATATTGTGCATGCATCAGTTTCCTTTGCAATAGTCCTGCCAGTTAGCATATGATTGCAGCATTACTTCTCTGAATGAGTGGTGTCCTTGGATTGCCAACTTTTGATCTTTTTACGTTTCTCGTGTTTATCTTGCATGCAAAAGGTACATGCTTCAAGTTTCACTGTCTGTGCCACAGTTTTGATGACTTTTTGATGGACATGAAGCAGAACAAAAGGAAAAATATATATCAGGAGCACAAGAAGGTTAGTTTTTCCAAATGTTATTTTATTTGGGAATTTCCTTTATTTTGGGAAGATACTCCCACCTAGAAATTCTTTTAAATCTTGCTCTTAGTTCTTTATTCCTTAAATATATGCTTGAAAATTTGATAAAATTTTTAGTAAATTGTGTTGATACATATGCTTGTCACAGGGGAAATGAAGAAAGTAGTTATTATGGAACGATATTTGTTACTGCAATCTTCACTAAATGCTCATAGCACTTTTTACTAACACTGAGACTAATGCTTCATGGGGATTGCATTCCCAATTTCGGATATAATGCTGACTGACCTTATGCATTTGCTGAAATTCACTCTGCTGAAGTAAAGTGTTATACTGGTAGTTGAGCTTCTTGGACAACTGGAAAACTGACTAATTGCTGAAGATTGCTTCAAAGCAGTAAAATATGAACAGTTGAGTAACGAATTGGTCATTCTTTATGATGACATGAGTTATGGGGAAGTATTATATGAATTGATCTTTACAAATGCCTATCACTGTTACGATCTACAAATGTTTAATGCAAAAATATCAGTGGTAGTGTATCAACTGTATTTGTACCTATACTAATGGGGAAAAAACACACACATAAACTTTCATGTAGTACTAATTTCCTTTTTGCCTGTTAAAATCAATTTTGCTAATAGCACAGACAGAATATTAGATTCCCCATTAAGTTATCAGAATTTATTGCTGGAGCACTATGGTATTTTATCAAAAATCAGTTTGCATTTTTATCTGTTGCATCTTATAGTCTCATAGTGCCGGATTTGACATTGCATCTTTTTGGGCACACAAGCTTTTACTCATTCGATTGAACCCTTTCTGCAAATTTCTGCCCAAAACTTGACAATGAAGCGGCTTCGAGGGAATGCAATAAAGGTAATGAGTACAAATATCATGGCAAAAGTGTCTCGGGGAAGATTTTAAGCCAATCCTACCCAAAATATGTGAGGTTTAATAATATATGTAATCCAGCCGGTTCAATTTGATATCAATGTGAATAGAGACTAGTTGGTTAACTATACAGAGAAGTATAAATAAGTATATCATGTCGCAACTTCCCAGTAATACTATTAATTTGAATTTAGATGCTAGTAGCAACTTTCTGTCCACTGGTTTGAGCTTCTAGATGAGTAGTCCTTAGATGTGATCATCCACATGTGATTCCTGTTCTCTTACAACTTACTCCTAAATTAATACCTTCACTTTGTGAAACACGAAGGACTTGAGCTTCTTGGTTTTGATTGTGTGTGCAGGCTAAGCACTGGGATTCTTTCTATACGTTCTACAGGAACACCACCGATAACAAGTATGGGTCCAGTGACTGGTTTTGTCTTTCCTTTGCAGAAAATATAATATTGTTGATTGTTTTGCCTGCCTCTTGTGTATATTCAAAGGCATCTTTATTTGATATGAGAGGTTTAAGTAGAACATGTCTTGCTGCTTATGTTTATTTAGGTGGGGCAGCCCTTATTAGACAAGAGAGTTTTTTCATAACATGGGATCAAAAATGGGAGACCAAGTGTTACTGGTTGTAGCTGAAGAAGGGGATGAACTTGTTGCGGGAGCCCTTAATCTTATAGGCGGAGATACTATATATGGGCGCCTTTGGGGCTGTCACCCAAAAGCTTATTATCCCAACTTACATTTTGAAGCTTGTTATTACCAGGTTTGTCTCTATTTAACATGCAAAACTCCTATGAGTTCAATATATACTTGATATGGAAGTTCTTTCTTGGGTGCTTATTGCCTATTTAAAAAAGTGAGATTCGTTTAACCTTATGATGACAAGGGTGAACTAATGGACTTAATTGCATGGTATGGATTTGCTAACCCATGTGTTGTACCTTGAGACCTCAGTATAGTAAAAGCATGAACAAGATATCAAATGTAAGTGCAAGCTAAATAGAGGTAAGAGATTGTCAATTTAAAGTGGCAACCGATTCTCTAAGATTATGTAAATTCTTCCCAATTAAGAATTCTAGAATGTGTACTGACCAAAAAAAAAAAAAAATACTAGAATGTGTGAATATGCTTTTCACAAGGACTAGTAAATTCTTCCCAAGTAAGAATGCTAGAATGTGAGAATATACTTCAAATCATGAAGTAAATATCATTCATTTGGTTTTGGAATTTGCTTGCATATAATCATTAAGAATTGGTCACCTCCGGTCACCTAATCGATGGTCGTATCGCCTAGTCGACGGTTGCATCATCGCCTAGATCTATTGTTGTGAGGCTCGTCGAGGTCGTAGGACCCCAACATCACCACGCTTGGGGTCTAACAACCTCGAAACCCTCGCCTGGGCTCTAAGGGTGATGAGATGATTTGCTGGTCGAACCCCCTCTCTCTCTGGTGTTCGCCGCTCGAGTTGGAGTCAGATTACAGCAAGAGTTCCCTATCTCTCTAATCACTCACAAGTTGGACTCTCTCACCACCCAGCGTGCCAAGTTCTCCCATTTTTCGATTAGGCTCGCACGCTTTCAGATTTTTGAAAAAGTTGGGGGAAATTATGGACTGAGCTTGCTGATTACAGTGTATTCAAGTCGGAGCATTCGTGGGATCCGTATAGGAAAAGTATGGTGGAATGGTTTGGCTCAGAGCTGGGGGTGGCTTCTTATGAATCGCTTACCACAGTTCACGTGCATTGATTAGTTCAGTTTCCCTTTACGAGCTTATTATTAATTTTATGTTGTCTATATAAATAGGTTGTTATCTTGATCTTTCCTCGAAGTTAAACGGGATCTGTGCTACCATTTCTATTGAGCTGTTGATACTTTTCCACTATTTCTTACTGGTTTTGAAGGGAAGAGAAGATGACAATATGGAAACAATAAAGAAAATGTTTAAGATGTTCTCAGAGTCTAGCCTTCCAATTATTGAGTATTACAATTCTAACGGAAAAGTCAGAATGGTGAGGAAATCTCTAAATATGTTGAAATCCTGTACATGTATTTGCCTGATCTTATTTCATTTAATCGCTTATCTATATTGGCTTTTATTCAGATTGATGCTGGAAAGCTTGTTGAAGAGGTCTTTCAGGTCGTTAAAGTATTACGATTTTTGCTTGTTGCATTCCTGTGCAACTTTTTCTAACATTAATGTGTGCATTTTTTTTACGTCGTAATTAACTCGCTCCCAAATCCTCAAAACCCTCACATTTTCCTCATCGAAATCAATGTTTCATGGATCTCCACCCATTCCCAATCTTCATATTGCTTTTGTAGTTGAGCATGTATCAGCCTTTGGGATTATCATTAATATGCAGGACGTCCTCATGGAGGATCACGAGTGAGAACTCGTTGAAAAAAGTGTTGAAAGGACAAATAGTTCCTCTGTTATTTCAAATGTTACCTGTTCTCTTGTGCGGCTCTCTTTCCATTGCTGACCATGGTTTGATTTTTAAATAGGATTTCTGGAGTGTCTGGGGTGGAGGTCTTGGCCTATTTACGTTGGTGCTTGAAGTACTGGCGTGGTTCACACATCTCTTGGGATAACTAGTGGTCTGCAGATGCATTCAATACCAAAATTTGGTTCCCTTCCCTGCGTTCATGATGCCGGTGTTGTTGTTGAGAGACCCATTCCTTGGCATTACAATCAAAATGCTATTACATCAAGCTGTAAGATTCCCCGAGAATATTAACCTATACCTTTTAGGCAGTCATCCTACAGCAAATTTATGAGCCTCTGATGCAATATGAAAATGATGATAAGGCTGTATTTTTAGATTCGGTACTAGTCTAACTGGATCTAATGTTATTTGGAAAGATTCTTTTGCTTGGTGGGATTAGAGAAAGATGGGAGAAGGAAATTGTTGCTTGGATGGCTCTTCAAGGTATCAACTCACAACTAGTTCAAGTCTCTGCACAATATGTTGCTGGAAAGTGGAAAGGATTGAGCATATGGTGAACATGAACAACAATATGCAAGTTGAAGTCTTGAAACTGAAAAAGTTAGAGATAGACATTAAATGTGATTGTACTAAGTAACACTATTGTACAGTGACCATTGCTAAAACATATTGGTTTCTACTTGGCTGGTGCATTTTTTATGAGGGATTGCTCCTAAGACATATGGGTTGATGCATGTCAATTGTACTAAACATTGTGGCTTTTATTTTTCAAACTAATATGTTGATGTATGTTAAACAGTTATGTTGTTGCACATCGATTAATGCATAAATGTGATTTTTCGAGCATCCATTTCCTGTTTGATGATGACATGAGAATGTTGGCGGTTGCTATCACTTGGAATTGTCCAGGGATTTGCATGAAAATATTTAAGGATAACATTTTTTTCTCGAAATATATTTGGCCATGCTTATTATAATGAAATTACTTTTTTAAAATTAAGAAAAATCTACCTTAGATGTATTTTTTGGTTTGTAAATTTGTTATTGTCTTTAATACGTTATTCTTAACATGCAAATATAAAAGTTATAATCATTGTTTTTTCTTCAATTTTAAAAAGAAACGAAAATAAAAAAACTAAAATTGGTCATAGTAAAGGACTTTTCAAATATATGTTTATCAAATAACATTTCCCAAAATTACTTTTCAAGGCATTTTTCAATTACAATTTATTAAACGGTCTTTGCATTTTACCAAACCTCTTTAGGTTAAAAGTCTAGGCTTTTCCCAAAAGCTGAACCAAATGCATCCAAAGAAGGCATACAATAGACACATGCAGGTAGGAAGTCCATGCCTATATGGTTGTGGTATGTACATCTTGATGAAGGAAAGATCTATCCATTTCTAATGTACAGATCCGTCAGTCGACCATTTCATTCTAGTAAAAGAGTCGCTATAGAAACAATGCTTGTGGGTTTTGCGATCTGGCCGCCTTGGTGTGATGTCGACATGGAGACCCTCCCTTCTTGATCTCGAAGCTCCTATAATCTTAAAGAGGCTTAACATCATCAGTGCGACATCATCATTGTAAACATATATCATCAAATCGTCAACCAGGCCTCCAAAGTTCTTCAATTGCGAAAGGCTGACGATCGGCCATTTCTTCAATTGGATTGTTCTCTACTTGACTTGTTAAAAATAAGGTTTGCCCCATACATGGGTGCCTCCAACAAAAAAAATTGATGCCAACAAAGGATCGCAATCGTTAACGTAAAGTTTCCAAATAAGATAAAAATAAATAGATTGTATACTTAAGTTGCATTTATTTTGCTAAAGATAAATGATCATAAAATACTTTCTTAACAATAATTTTTTTACCCCTTTTATTAATTAGTAGATAATTTTTATAATTATTCATTATAATTTATATTTAAATATTTTCATGAATAATAAAAATGTTTTTATGTATTAATTTTTATAAATGATACAAAAATATATATTTCAAGCTTCCTGAACAGATGAGTTGTAGTATTACATTGTACCATAGCCCTTGAAAAGATTGGCGCGATACGACAGAACGGATAGATCAATTACATAGTTTCTTTGAGGAAAAAAAAAAAAAAAAAAAAAAAAAAAAAAAAAAAAGAGGAATCATTCAATGATAAAAGTTAAAAAAGGCATGAGCATCACTTTAATCGAAACTCAGAAGCTTATATTTCAGAATAATAGGTCTGTACTCCGACACGGATAATGCACTTCACCAGCAAAACATGGTATATAATCCTCCATCCGAAGCATGTCACTGTGAGCAAAAATTGTAACCTATCCCCACCCTGCCCCCGCCCCGCCCCCCAACCCGATTGAAAAGAAAAAAAATTAACAAACCAATCCTTCCGATGAAAGGAACTAACGAAGCTCCGGATGACAGACAGTCGGATGGGCAGGCTCCAATATTAATCGCGTAATTTTTATACATGACCACCTAATACTCATTCTCACCTCTGTGAAGCATATACGACGACATGTGATTCAATTTAAATACTCAAACCACCAGGAGCAAAGACACCCATCCAACAAGAATGCCTTGAGAGTCATTATCCATCATGATCTTCAAACATCTAGTAACTGTAAGTCGAACCTGACTGTGGGGGTGCAAGCGGTAATCGATTCGGTGTACGCCGGCCAACGGGATTTGATGCCGAGCCGACATCACCATTTTGAGCAAGGTCATTGTTTCGCCGACTGTGGCTCGTCCCAAACCGAGATGAATCAGTGTGTCCATTGGAGGCCGCATCAAAAGCGCTCCTCCAGTCATCACCAGATGAGGGTCCATTACTTCTTGGGCTTTCTGCGCAATATAGATATGGATAACATTAGCAGCTGAGGTAGATTTTTCTTCCTTCTTTTTTTCAATTACCAGGAAATAAGTACAATATAGGAAGCACTGCAGTCAAGTCTCTGATAGTAAATGGAGAATCAATCAAGAGGCCTTCTATGAAAACATCTCAAAGAGGAAGAGGATGAGGTACACGTCAGAAAGTACTCAAGGATCATGGGAAGGATTCTACCAACCAATGGTTTCCAAAATCACAAATTCGCTTTTCCAAGATAAACACATGAAAATTCAGATTCAAGAAATCTAATTTAAACTGCACTTTAGTCTGTAGCTAGCGTTTTCTCAGTTCCCAATTTGAATTTTGATGCAAATTGCAAAAGCTTACCTTTTCTAAAATCACAACACCATTCTTCCACATATAGAGAAATGATCAGATTCAAGAAATTTTCGCCATTTAAATCACAATAAATACCAGTATCCTTTTCCATTCCCAATTTGAAGTTTCATGCTGATTGGAGAGGCTTTTACCAGTCAATGATTTCTAACATCACAATTCCGCATTCCCAGAAACATAAGATTTGAGAAACTTTCAGCATTTAAACCACTTGAGACCGCCAGTTGGAGATTAAATTCTGAAGCACTTTGGGCACACCATTTTATCACTATAAACCAGGGAAAAAAAAAAAAAAACTTCTCCCAAAGGGTAAGCTCCATTAAACTTTACAGCATAAGCAACAGCCAAAGGCATACTAGCGAGAGAGAAATCAATTTGGAAACAGAAAGTCCTTTAAGAAATTAGTTTTCTTAACCCTTCAGACACAACTTATAAGAATTATACTGCCATGGCACACAAGTCCTACTCCATAAGCTGTTCAGATTTTAAAGATGCACTGCACATTTAACTAAAACCGCACTAGCTATTACCTGCACGATTGCCGCTATTAGACCAGCTAGAGGCAGCAGATGCTCGATTATCGTGAATGCTGAGTTGTCTTGTGAGTTTCGACAGGAGGGAGGCCTGTTTCTGGCATTTTTCCCTCTTACGTTTTACATTATGATCCTCTAGAAGCAGTTCTTCAATTCTTGCTGTGCTTTGAGCACTACAATCCAATGTAAACAAGAAAGGATGACTAGTCATTCAAGAATAAACCTTCATTAATTATATAGAATAGTGTAAAAAAGGTTACATATGAAGCATATTAGTGCTGTAGAATTGGAAACTGTAGCTACAAAACAGAACACAATAAATATGTGGTCAATGCAATATTCTAATATATGTTTTCATTATAGGGAACCATTTCCAACAACATATGGTCAGATGCGATGGATGCTACTTGCAGTGGTCTTAACAAACCACCACTCTGAAAAGGAATGCTTCGAATACCTAGCATTTGCACCATGTAGTAAGGAACACGAGCATACTATGAAAAATTCAAAAGAAAAAAAATCGATTCACCATAAACAGAAACAATCAATGTGATCTTCAAGCTAACCTGATCGAACTGTATAATTGATTGAGCATGTCCTCTTTGGCTCTCTCTACTTGGCAAAGTACCACGGCCTGCTCAGGGACATAAGAAGCTAGTGAAATAAAATGCAAAGCCACCATCTCAGCAAACATAACAACAACAGCACCAAGTAAAGAAAACTTGACTTTTGGAACATTAGCACCAAGGCTGTTGAGAACTGCCGACATAACCATGAACTTCTTGGGACATCCACCGAAGTTCTTCCTCCGGATCTCAGCTTCTTGCCATGGTATCCCGAAATACGGGGACCACCAAAAACATATTGCCGCTTTAGTTAGTAATAGTCTTAACAAAGAAAGGTAGAACATTTCAAGATCTTTTGAGCCTTTGGGATATGTTATCTTCAAAGAACTCCTACGGGAACACTTTGGACGCTTGGAAGAGTGGAAAGTGAAACAGATGGATCTTCCTTGCGGTCACTAAAGGGTAAAACAAACCCATTGATTTTCTATCTCCTTTTAGGGGTTGATGGTTGTTTCTTTTTTCCCCCTTGTGGAAGAAGGGAAAGGGAGGGAATTTGTTACCAAGCAATACCATTAGATGACTCACTAGAGAACCATCGGAGAGGCTCTGTTGGAGGGGGAGCCCAGATTCTCCCTTCATTTGACCTCCAGCAGAAGGCAGGACAACATTTCTTAGTTTGTTCAACCACTCAAATTTCTCTGCCATAGTCTTAGCCTCTAATACCAGCGCACTGTGACCTACAACATGGAAGCAGGACATCCAATTGGCAGTTTGAAGGGATAGTCAAAATCCTAAAGATAAAAGACATAATGTATGAAACAATAAGTACCTTTCGGTACTATCTTGTAAGGAACCTTGCTAGTTATCTTGAAGACAAGACCAGTCCTTTTCCAGTCCTGACCATTTGATTTTTTATCCTTGGAACTTTTTGGTGGGGGTTCATCATCATCGGATATTTCTTCGAGGTTACATTCCTGATGAATTCATCCAATGGTTGCACAACCAACATGCAGAAACAAACAAAAAGCTAAGTACAACTTTCAGTAGCTTGACTGGGGTCAACTGTATTATAAATGTGAACTTTTATACTCTCACGATGAGAATCCGATGGACAGCAATAAATGACAAGAAGTAAACAGAAGAATAAGGGATGGCCACTCAGCAAATGAAAGGGACAATGGATGGTTTTGCAGAGGATTTGACAATTTGAAGGGATGACTAGTAAGCATAAGCAAAGGCCAACAGATACATGCTTTCTTCAATAACTAGTCTAATGGATACATGTTGCTATACCTATGGAAAAAAAGAAAAAGGTAGATACATAGTGTCATTCTTTCCAACATATTCTCCAAATGACAGAGCTTAACAATATTGTGCAGCGATTCAAGTCAGAAAAAAAAATAAAAAGGAAATGAACCTGTTTTAGATGCACCCAAATTGAAATGATATGAAGGTAAAATAGTGTTAGTTGATTGGCCAAAGTGCATTTGTCTTATAATAAAAAAAAAAAAAAAAAAAAAGTACACTTGTCTTATTTACACTTTGAATAGTTGCATCCAAGTAATGCGCTTTCGGGTGCACTGGTGTGAAGAATTTCAATTGGATACCGCCTTACTGCAAATCTAACTATCAGCGTGGAAAATCACTGAATTTCTCTACATCTAGTTTGGCACTTGAAATAAGCAACTTCATATCAGGCCTAAAGTTAGCAATATCCTATAAGGTGAAAACCATAGAAGTCGAAACCGATAAAAGGTAACTTGACATCGTGGCCTCAAGCCAAGTTGAATTCTTAGAAAGCTAATTTAGCAGCAAGCTAGAGATTAGGACTCCTGCCTAACTCAAGTAATGCCACAAAAAATTACAATTCACAATTGTGAACTCATTTCTAATATGTTTGCTTTATTTAAAAAAGGGATTGGAATGTGTTATTGCACGTCACATGTAAATATAGACTTCCCTCAACTTCGCATCTGAAAAGTTAACATCGAAAGATGGATACTTCTGAATTGGCCTTTTCAGCTCGCTATTCCTTTTCACTTTGAGCATTCAATGGTCTTATGAAAACCAATGACCTTTAAACCCATTCAAAAGAGTCTACACCATGGAAAATGTCACAACCTAAAAAAAAAAAAAAAAAAAAAAAAAAAAGGAGCGGCCATCATCCAAGCAAGGAGACAATATGGAAATAATCAATAATAAGGAGTCATATATACCGCATCACTTTGTTCAAGAAGACTTGGAGGGCCTTGCTTAGAAGGCTTCCAAACTAATTCCACTAGTTCAAGCGCTTCAGCAGACCAAAGTGGTGTCTCATGGAAAACTTTATCAACATTTCCTTGCAACAATTTATTTGTAGTTTTGGAGTGCCTCACTTTTCTAACAATATCTAGAAGGATGGCAACCTACACAAGTTGTAGGCAATCGGGTCACATTATGCATCCTTCCATGTAAAGAAAAGACACCCTTATGTCATTTAAGCGAGACACCCTTATGTCATTTAAGCAGGCTTTAATGCAGTTACCATAAAGGAAGAGTTGCAATTTATAATCAGGGCTTTAAAAACGTCAAACCTTTGAGAAATTGCAATATTAGCAAGCATGTGGAGACTGGGAAATAATTGTACAACTTAAACAAGAGAGAAACGGACTACAAGAGCAATGAGCTGTTTAGTGATGCAAGAGCAGATGATCTTAAGTCAAAAACACTAACCTTTCCAAGACGTCAAAGAAGAGATATTTTACTAAGAAGTCTATATTTACATGTGACATGCAATAACACATTCCAAGGATATGCATGGCCATTGTCTATCCACAATCCTACTCTCCAATACAAACCTTGCAAATACTCAAAAAATTATTTCTTAGCATGATCATATTCTGGTAGATAATAACCATATGCAAATGTCCACTTGAGCACTTGCCTACACTCAACTATCTACAAACATCAAAGAAGCCCAATTTAGTTTCACAAAAGCAGGTCTGGATAATAAATCAAAAACACTTCATCAGATTTTAACATATATAACAGCTGTATTTACATTCCAAACTGAAAATCACATAAATCATATTTAAGTTGAATTAAGTAATAAAACCTGTTGCCAGGCCTCTATGATGAACTTCAACGTGACTCAGCTGGCATTATGTGTCACTAAGCTTATCGAGCTGACAAGAAGAAAAGACAAAACCTTATTTAATCAATAGCAAAGGGTCAGGAAGCATCAGCAGCATAACATAATTAAACCTGATGAATAGAAAAGCCATGCATCTTGCTTCCTATCACAAGAAAACAAAGATCAATCTGTTAATTTAACATCACAAGCAATTTATCGCAACTCAACCTTCCCGGTTGCCACTTAGCATCAACACATTTACCCAAAGATAGATTCTTCGGACACAATTGCAATCCTTAGTGTACTCAATATCCATGACTATCGAGACTAAAATGTTAGCCCAAGAACGAGAGAGGCAAACACATACAAAAACAAAGATCTTCCTGGTCTTGTAGCAGTCCTTACACTTGGCCAATGACTCTGCAACAAACCGTGGCCCAAGAGCTGAACCTCTAATTCCAACTGAAAATACTTGAGTAAAGTGATCCACGGGAGAAGTAGGAGGGGGCTTAATCTGCAAATTAAGCGTCAAACATAATCAAGTCAATCAATCCGTCCGTGTCCAATGCAATCAGTTAACCACACTAAAAGAAAACCAACAATCAAAAACCGAATTTCATGCTGACATTAGTCGGAAAACCTGAAGAAAATTTTGAAATTACTGCATCTTGGAGTTGGAAATTTCCATACATGATCATTTCAAGTGAATAATATGTAAACGAGCTCTCCTTCTCTTCGACCAGAAACCAATTCAATTTATCCTTGGCTCGCGCTTCCTCAAGCAACTAAGACAATGCTGGCATTTACTAAAAAACTGACACAGGCATCTACGACAGCAAACCGATTCCCAAGAAAAAAAAAAAACTCAGGGAACTACAGACTCTCTTACCACACAGAGCAACAACGACCGGAATTCCAGAACTGACCTTACCACTCACCACGTCGACAGCGAAATTGCAAACGGCGTCAAGCGCGCTCTCAATCTGTGCCTTCGGGAACCGGGCCAGCGCGAGTTTCGACTTCCTCAACCAGTAGTGCCAGACCATGCGGCCCTCGTCTGGGCAGGGTTCGCGATCGCGCCCTTCCCCAGCTCCTCCATCACCTTGAACGCGGCCTGGAATCGAGGCTCTATCTCCTCCACGGCATATACTAGAAATAAAAGGAACTTCTTTTTTCCCCGTCTGTCGAGCATCAGAAGGAGAGACATCTCTCTACAGACATAAACCTATCGGGCCGACAAGCTGTCAGACGTAAAAGCATCGGGGACACCCCACAAGCGGCGGTGTGCAACCAACTTATCGGTGAAAGCTTATGCACGAAGGAACGAAGGGGTAATTATGCCAAGGACTCCAATATCAATGAAGCAAATACCAATCACCCAATCCTCCTCTCATGAGAACGCAAAAATTACGTTGATGAACAACAATCTCAACCCCTAGAACGCGAAATCTCACTTTCACAAAGGCGAATTAGACTCCTCCAAATTTGAAAGGAACCCGTGCGAGAGAAACGGATTATACTTCTCGGGGCCGGTAGCATCAAGAGCACACACATCCCAATCATCCGCCGAAACCTCGGAGATGAAATTAACAACCGAGGGTGAGATCCGCTTCGGCCTCGACTCCGCCGCCGCGACATCCTGCGCGATAGAACACGAACCTATTCATTCCGTACATCCCGAAAACAGAACCATCACGAACGTGACTAAGAACATACCTCGGCGCCCGGCGCCGTCAGAGCATAATAGCCGAGGGAAAGATCGACGGTCTCGCGAGGCTCCGAGACTTCTTCGACCTCCCGAACGGTGTGCGGATTCCGGCGGCGGCCGTGAACCCGATTCGACTCACGTCCAAGGAAAAGCCCTAGCTCGTGCTTGGTGTAGCCGGTCCATGTACCTCATCCACGCGGCGGGAATCCTTCTCCAGCCCTCGGCCCGCGCCTCTCCTTCTTCGCCGCGCCGTCGGACTCCGCCTGGTCCACCGAGATCTCCCTCGCGACCGATCGGGCTAACGATAGGGACAACACCCGGTCGATGGCGGGGAGCCTGGCGCCGCTCGGGAATGAGACCGAGGCCTCCTCCCTCTTGCAGGAGGCCAACGGGTTCGCGACAAAGGCTGACGGCGTCTTCGGCCTGGGGGGGGAGGACAAGCAAACGCCAGAGACGGAGGACGCCATCGGTGGCGGTGGCTTGCAGTCGGAGTTGATGACGAGTTCGTCGGAGGGAGGCAATCGGACGGAGGCCCAGAAGTTACCGAGAGAGACCAACGCGAGCACAAACCTTATGTTCGATCTCCGCGTTGGAAACAGTGGGAGGCGAAGGCAGTCGGGAACTAGCTGCGACTGGCGGGGCTCTTGGAGGAGGCGACGCGCCAGAGGTAGATGACCGGCAAGGCGGAGGCGGAGGCAGAGGCGGAGGGGGTGGGATGCGCTGAGAAGGGAGTGCAACTCGTTCTCTGTCTGCTTTTCGACGAAGAGAGAGAGAGAGAGAGAGAGAGAGAGAGAGAGAGAGAAAACCCAAAAAATTCAAGTAAGGAGAGAGAAAATTTAAGCGGGAGCGCAGCGCATTTATTACCCTTTTGATCCGTCCGTTCTTACGCCCGCCCGAGCCGAGCCAGCCGAGCCACCAGCCATTTATTTCGAAGAGAGGAGAGAGACGAAGCGCGAGAAGATGGAGGGGCGTTGGTTCGAGAAGTGGGACGACGTGGGTGACACACACGGACAGTGTCACGCTCTGAATGGTTCAGAGCACGGATTGCGTGGCACTTTGAACGTACCCAATATTTTCTCCGTCTTGCCGGCCAGTTCTTTCCGAAAGCGTACGGCAAATCAGCCGACAGATCAGCCACTCGATTTTTTTTTTTTTTTTATCTTCTATCAGTCGCTCGATTAGGCAACACGGAAATGCGTGTGTAAGTACCTTCCCACTTCTCGGTGGTTGTGAACATAGTGAGATCGTGGTATCCAGCTAGCATTATTTTATCAGAATCTATAGATGTGTCTTCGCATCTTGCTCCTTGTCTGCTGATACCAATGGACATTATCGGGTGGACCGAGCGCATACAAGTCCAATGCATCTCAATTGTTGGATCATGTTAACCCTACGTGAGCTAATCAAAATCAAATGATTTACTTATTTAATCATAAACCTCCTGACAATCTAAGTAGCATCGACACTGATACGCGATAGCAACACGATATGACATAATATACCGATATGTCATTTTAAAAAAAAAAATAGAGAATTTCGATACGTTTGAACACATTATATTAAAGGGAAAATGCTACCAAAAACTCTAAATTATGCACAAAGTGATAAAAATACCCAAAACTTTTTTTTGTACCATCAAAAACCCCAAACTTTGCCATCCGTAACACATTTACCCCAAACTATTTTTTGTGATACAAAAACCCCGAACTTTCATTTCGTGACATATTTACCCTAAATCTTAGGGGCATTTTGGTCATTTTGCTTTTAAAAACATTTTCCTCTTTTTTTTTTTTTTTCTCTTCCCTCCGTCGGCACCGGCGGAGGGAAGCCAGCGTCCGGCGAGGGCTGCCCTCGCCGACGTCGGCCCGAGCGAGGGCCGCCCTCGCTGCGTCGGGCGAGGGCGGCCCTCGCGCGTCGGGCGGGCGCCCTCGCTGCGTCGGGCGAGGGCGGCCCTCGGAGCCGGCGGAGGGAAGAGAAAAAAGAAAAGAAAAAGAAAAAAATGAAAAAACAAAAAAGACGAAAATACCCTCAATGGGATAAATGTGTCACGAATGGCAAAGTTTGGGGTTTTTGGTAGTGCAAAAAAAAAAATTTGGGGTATTTTTGTCACTTTATGCATAGTTTAGGGTTTTTGGTGGTATTTTCCCTATATTAAATATATATTTATATATACCTAATAAATTATTATTTTTATGATTATTTATTAATTTGAATCAAATTCATAAATAATTAAAAATTAAAAAAGCCTAGAATGAATATACACTGAAAACATTAATTCACAATTTATTAATATCATTCATTATTTTAATTTGACAAATTCAACTTTATTTCAATAATTCATAAAACTTGGAGAAAAAATTAGCAATCCATATTCTGGATCCACATGTTAGATATGTTGGAAGATGAAAAAAAAATTTCAAAGGTGAATTGTGTATCACGAGAAGTGAGAATCAAAAGAGAAGAGAAGACTAGGTTTTAATTCTTTCTCCATTTATTATTTTTATTATTGTGTTTTATTTTTTCACATATATATATTTTGACATCTCATTTATTGAATTTTTAAAATTGACCTCGATATCGGAATTACATGTAGAAAACTCGTATGTCAGAATTCCAACTCGAGTATCGGAGAGTGTTGAGAAAATTGACCAAGTGTCGGATTTTCTAACACTTGTTGACTGAGTGTCGGAGAATATCGGACACGTGTCGAAGTGTCCGACACGACACAAAGGATCTTTGAGAGTGTCAATGCTTTATAGTTGACAATTTGTTAATTTATTCATTCCAATCAATTTTAAATAAAAAATACTAACGTAGATTGTTTTACGTAATACGATCAGCGCTAAAACAATCGACGCTAACGTGAATAATTTTTTTGTATATTTCTTTAAAAATTGTCAATGTTTTATTTTTTTTATTATTTCATTTTTCTTCTTTTCATTTTTCTTTCCCTTTAATTCCAACTCTTGGTTGCCGAGTGTGTGGAGGTTGCCGGCCAACCCTCCGCAATCACATGTGAGGGGTTGAGTTGTCATATGAGTTTATTACATTCAATAAATTAATCATAAATAAATTTAGAATAGTAAATTCGAAAAATAATATGGGTGTTAATGAATTCACTACTTACTTACACCCAATCCACCTATGATTTTCCCTTCACTCTCCCATCCTCTCACTTGATCTAACATGCATTCACTATGTGCTCTCATAGCAATTTAGTTATGAGTTTTTCTAGATTAAGTTAAGTATGGAAGAGTTTTAGCGATATGAGTCTAGTCAAGTATGTGTCTAGTTGGATATAGATGTAAATTTATATTACTTGAAATTAGGTCACATTGGTCAATTTGGGTAAGACTATTTTCAACCCAATCCATCCATTTGACAGATCTAATATTGAGCATGCATAACTTCTTAAGCATCCTCCAAACGATGTAAGAGCTGCCATAGGACGCGGTCTTCTCACTATGGGCAGGTTGCGGTTCGAAAACGTTACATCGCTATTCTTTAGCACTCCGCAATAGGTGGCCGGCAACATCACGAATACACCAAGCTGGAGCTTCAAGACTGGGCGGTACATCCTTGCGGGGGCGGTGAAGTAGGCGCGGAGCTGATCGATGAAGGGCAAATTCCCGACGAGCAGGAGGTCCGCAGGTCCCGGCAGCCACAATCGCTAGTTTTCCTTCTCGGCAGAACGACGCCATGCCCAGCTAATTGCGAAAATGCCTGAGGGGAGAAGAATTAAGTGCGGTAGCGAGAAATCGTGCCACAAAACAGAAGATTGGAGATTGTGGAGAAGTGGATGGGATATGGTGGGGGACATTGTTAATTATGAGCGCGATCGATCACGTGGCTCGTATTCAAATAAGTAGCGAAGGGGAGATGCACTTTTCTGGGCATTGAAAGTTGCATTTGAGATAACATTTTAAGAAAAAAAACTAGAAAAAGGACATATTTTATTGATGTTGAACCCGTTAGTCACGTTATTTCGACGGACGCCAAGATTTTACACGGGTAAGTATTGAGTGATAAGCTGTTCGATTTCAAGCTTTAATGGAGTGCTATATTTTATGTATGAATTATTAGCGAATCCATGTATATAATTGAAGAATCGATCTAAAAATACCTAGAAACAGATTCGTTAGCTAAATTCCAGATAGAAGTCACATGCAAGCTTTGGTGAAAGGGACAGAGATCTCGATTGGGCAAGGGCATAGAGAGTGTGGAGACAAAAGTTTGGTTGTCCTTTAACCCGAATGTGGCTGTTGGCATATTCCATTTCGTTCACCCGGTTGTTCTACATAAGCATGAGAAAATTACCTAAAAAGTCCTAAACCTATTGCAATTATTCCAATTCAGTCTTAAACTTTTTTTTTTGGCCAATTTAATCCTAAACCTTTTGTTTTTGTTCCAATTCAGTCCATCCGGCCAAAATTGGCCGGCCGCGGCCGACGTGGATGCTTGGCCGGGGGACAGTCGGCCGTGGCGAACGCCGACATGGCAATTTTTAAAATATTTTTAAATATTTTTCGATTTTTAAATATTTTTAAATATTTTTTGAATTTTTATTTCTTTTTTTTTTTTTTTTTCTCCAAGGCATCTCCTTCCTCTAGCCGGGCGCGGCGCCAGGCGAGCGGCGGCGAGGGCAGCCTCGCCGCCACCGGCGAGGCTCGCCCCGCCGACCGAAGGCGAGGGCCGGCGAGGGTGAGGCCTCGCTAGATCCGGCGAGGTCGGCCTCGCCGACCACCGGCGAGGGCGAGGTCTCGCCGGCCATTGCGAGGGCGAGCCCCGCCAGGCCTCGGCCCTCGCCCGATCCGGCAGGGCCTCGCCCTAGCGGGGCGAGTTTGGGGGACGAGGGAGGGCTTGTGGAGGGCGGGCGAGTGGCGTTCGATCTCGCAGCGCCGCCCGCGCCGCCTTCCTCCGCCGATGACGAGAACCCTAGCGGCGCCAACCCCGCTCCACCGTCTCGGTCCAAAGAACGCCATCCGCCCGCCCTCCGCAAGCCCTCCCTCCCCCTCCGACTCGCCCGCTAGGCAAGGCCCCCTCGCCCAATCCGGCGGGGCCTCGCCCTCGCCGGTGGCCGGCGAGGCCGACCTCGCCGGATCTAACGAGGCCTCGCCCTCGCCGGCCCTCGCCTTCGGCCGGCGGGGGTGAGCCTCGCCAGTGGCCAGCGAGGCTACCCTCGCCAGCCCTAGCCTCTGGCCGGCGCCGGCTGGGGCTGGCCAAAGGAAGGAGATGCCTTGGAGAAAAAAAAAAAAATAAAAAGAAATAAAAATTTAAAAAATATTTAAAAATATTTTAGAAATTGCCACGTCGTGTTCGCCGGCGGCGTCCCACGGCGTCGGCCCGGCCAATTTTGGCCGGATGGACTCGAACTAGAACAAAAACAAAAGGTTTATGACTAAATTGGCCAAAAAAAAATTAGAACTGAATTGGAATAATTGCAATAGATTTAGGACTTTTTAGGTAATTTTCCCACATAAGCATCTCAAATGAATTATGAACAAAGAACCACAAAACTATCAATTATATGGCCACACGCCATCCCGATGATTCAATTTTATCAGCTTCACATGAGACCTACCTAACCTAAGAGTTTGGATGTTGTGTTGGACATATACCGAATGCTTAAATTATGTCAGATAAGTGAAATTTTGCTATTTTGGTTTTTCAACGTAATCAAAGACTTGGACATTAGTGACATTTTTCTCTCTCTCATTTTCACATCTTTCTTCTTCAATCTTCATGGAGGGAAGGGTTTGAGTTAAATATCTCCCTCCCCTTTCCTTTTTTTTTGTGGCCTGCTCTTTTAATAGATATATAAACGGATAAATATGTTATACTTGGTTAATATTAGTTGTGCCCATGAGGTTGCGTCCTTCAGGTAGAAAAGATGATTGTGTCATTTTCCATATACTTGTAAAATTGGGATGTGAAGTGAATCTAAGTCTACTCACAACTTTTAAGCCAAAATATATATTACAAATTTATTTATATCTAGTTTTTTTCTTATTTGAGAGGCTTTCTTGCCTCTCTTCTTCTCTCTTAATATGAGCCAATTTGTAAACATCAAAAAAAAAAAAAAAAAAAAAAACTATTGCTCCAACTTTTTGGTTTGTGATTTTAGATTTTCAACTCTGTCGCGACCTACCCTCGAGGGGAGGGAACATGTTTAGGGATATTGTTTAAAAGATGGGCCTAAGGTTCATGATTAGGCTCGAGCTCTCCAAGCCCATACCCCATGTGACGTTGGGATATTCTTAAAAATTTCGCAAAAAGGAGTTGCCACTAGCCTATTGGGGTCGTTAGAAACCAAGCGAGGTATGAGAGTGTACCTCACTTCTTACACAACCAGAGAATCTAGATCGGAGACTTGATTACATTAATTGATGAATTAGTACCCTTTCGATACCTAACCTTGTTTATTTTAAAAGAAAATATTTTTCTCAGGTAGTTTGGATTAATTTTACACCTATCCACTAACATGTGAGATGATCATGTGAGTACGCAATCATTAAAGTAATAATCATAGCTACCAAGATCTTAATTACAGTAAAATTGAGCACGTGCAATTAAATATAATAAGATATGCAAGTTAAATATGCGATATAATCAATATAGGAGCAAATAAAGGCCTAATTACACTGAAAAGGCAAGATATGACAATTCCTAAACAAATGCTATAATTTTTGGATTTTCGAAATTTTAAATAATTTTTTTAAAATATTTTTTTATTATTTTTTGAAATCATAAAAAAATATTATTATTCTATTTTGGGCCGAACCAAGTCAGGTTCGGTTTGACCCGACCCGGGTTCCGCCCGGTCGACGCTGGTCGGGTCTCGTCACCGACCGGACCCGGGTTCGGTCCGGCTGGGGGCGGGCCGGTTGATTGGCCCGCCTGAAGAAGGCAAGGCCCGACCAGATGGTGGGGCCTTTAGTTGGTTCGGATTGGGCCCAATCAGGGGGCCCAAACCTCTTGTAAGTGGGACGCGAAAAGGAAGGCCGAGTGGGCCAGATCAAAGGTCTGGCCCAACTCGGCCTGTCCTCTAGTCTGCAACCGTTCGGTCGTGCCAGAGGAGGCCACGACGGCGCAGCCCCAGAGGGGCTCTGAGAAGGGTGGCAGTGACCGGCGTCGGTCAGGGGCTCACGGGGGCGGCAAAAAGGGGTAGGCCGAAGGTGATGTCCCGCCGGACGGTGAACCCTGTGCCGCGACTTCCAGTCGCGACTGGGAAGACGACGGGGGCGAACGGCTTGACGGTCTCCGGCATGGGCGCGACAGACGCGTTTCGGCTAGGCAGGGGGAACAGAACGACTTCCGGCCGGGCTACGACGACACTCCGGCGAACGAAAAAAGAAGAAGAAAACGGCTCAAGATCGGGACAATGGCTGGTTTTCACTTGGGCAATTCGACAAACAGGTAGGGGGCACTCGAGATTCGCGAGATCCCGGATCCAACAGAGACTTGAGGCGGGTCCTAGGTCCTCAACACACAGCCAGCAACTAGCAACGACCTAACCAGGGACTAACAGAGGCCGGAGCTCGCTCGAAACGAGCGGAACGAGCTCCGGCCAGCTCGGTTTCAAACAACGCACACTAGATGCTCGGCAAAATGTTTACCTGGGTTCCGGCAGGGCTTGGAGGCGGTCGGTGGCTCACCAGCGGCAGCAAGGCACTCCGTCGGGCTCCTCGGCTCCTTAGCTGACCTCCATGAGCCCTTTCCTCTCTCTCGGTTCTCTCGTTTCCCCCTTTCTCCCTCTCCGTTCTCTCCCCCGTTCCTCCTCTGTTCTCGTTCGGAAGGAAGGGGTGGGGCGGACGAAGGCGGGCAGGCGGACCTCCAGCAGCGGCTATCTGCTCCCTCGAGCTTCCCTCCTCCCTCTGGTTCGCTATTTGTGTTTCTCTCTGTCTCTTCCCAGTGTTTTTCGCTCTCTCCTTCGCTCGCTTTTCTCTCTCCCTGCCCCCACTCTGTCTCCTTCCCTCTGTTCTCCCTCCTGCTTTCTGCTGCTCTTTTTCCTTTTTTGCTTTCTGCTGGAGGTCTGCGTGCGGAGGATGGCTGGAGGGGGACGACCGGCCGTGGTGGGCCGGGTTGATGGACGCAAAAGGGAGAAAAAGGCCGGGCTAATGCCAGATCCGGCCTGACCTGACCTCTAGGCGTTTTTTTTTTTTTTTTTTTTCTTTTTCTCCTTTTTTTTAGCGACTAATTCCTAATCTGGTATGTGATTAAGTTTTAAGTAAAATGACGAAATTTAGGTGTCAACAAACTCAAATATATGACAAAACCTAAGCTTATGGGCTCCCTAATTACCCATTAATATAACACTTGGTATGGTTAAAAAAATGAACTAAGAACCATAGCACAAGTCATATGTGAGTTTCATGTGAGTTTTTGATTTATGAAAGGCATGGCCAATTGGGTATGCAATAAAGGTGCTGGGCCAAGGAACTTTTTATGTGAGTTTTTTGGCTAATGATGTAAAAAAGAAAGGCAAGGCCAACCTTAGCAATAAAGGACAGGAAAAATAAATAATAGGAGAAAAAAAAATCACAAACGAGAAATTTTTCTTACTCCTTACACGTTATATATAACTTAGAGATGTTGTTCGAACATGTTATGTCAAAAGCTATTTCCTCTGTAAATAGTGGATATCCAAAGTGTGAATTTTTTTTTTTAACTGTAAAAACATTTATCGTTGCAGCATTTAAACTTGATTACACAAATGAAATGGATAGGAGTTTAATAAAACACACAAAGATAAGCAAATCAGTTTTTTCCCTCATTCTATGCAAGTAAGATTATACTGAGGAACCACACCAACAAGCACCGGCACATATGGTACACCCACATAATAACTCATTCATAAAAATGAGGATCAGAGGATCTCAGCGAAGGAATAGCCACCAGAGGCTTTTTCTTCTTCATGACGATCCGAAATTGCTCCGTCAAGTCCATCTTCTCTCCCTCGGGCAGCTTCCAGTCGAATGAATGGAAGAAAGTGGCGAGCCTCTCGGCCATCGTATCCCCATAAGCCCTTCGGGATCATGCAAGAACCTAGCCTCCGGAAGGGTCAGTACAGTCTGCGCAGTCTGCGCTCGCAATGCGGCAGCAGGGGAGTTGCCGGGTGCAGTCTCAGCGTCTCTTTCATGACAGCATGTAAGTAAGGCAGTCCACGAACGTGGGACTCTTCTACTACGTTGTCTTTGCCGACCACAACTTCCAATTCTTGTTGGATTTTGCTTAGAATGCTAGGTTTGTTCAGATCTCACTCATGGCAAACTCAATTGTGTTGGAGGATGTGTCGGTTCCGCCAACCACCATGTCCTATTAAAATAATTCAATCGGATGAAGTCTTCAATGCGCCATCCTCGAGAGAAACTGAAGTCATGTAGCAGAATTGGAAAAGGCAAGCCAGCTAAAAAAGCTACGTCTTTCGTTTGTTCTTTCCGTTGCTTTTTGTTGAACTAGACTTCTGGGAAATAGAAATGCAGTCTAAACCCGTCAAATTGTCTTTTATAACTGTTAGCAGCGAAATCACACCCCAAAATTCAAGCTCTCATCCATTTTGCATTTATAACAATTAAACAAACTAGCTAGGATGGAGAGTTTCAATATTCGACGATATGACACCAAACACACAGCAGATGAAAACTGCTGATCGGTGGACAGAGATGGCAACTCAAGTAATTCCACGTTCTCGTACTCAGTGTCGTTTCATGCGATTGAAAATTTAGATTTGACCCAATACAGTGGACAAATCGATGTATGTTCAACACGATTTAATGACGGAACCAGATTGCATGATGAAGAAGTGTTGAATTTCATCAGTAGCTAGGTAATATGAAATCTACAGTCCAAAAAGAGTAAAATAAAATCCCTTATTTGTACGTGTGCTGAGGTCAAGTGTATATAATTGTGATGTAAATTTTCATTGAAAATCAGTTTCTCTCTGCAAAGCATATCTAAGAAACGATCTACTCAGGGATCGTCAAATTAGGAACGATCTACTACTCAGGGATTGTCAAATTAGGATAATTCTGTCTCACATCATTTCTCGATGGAAAATTCTCTTAGTGCAATTATCACTGCACTAACAAAAGAGATGGCAAACAGCCGATAAAAAGTGACGTCTAAGTGCGGGTGAATCCAAAGACGCAAAGATACAAACATCCTGTCACCTTTCGCAAAGTACATAAAAACCGTAGCCTTAAGCTAGCCTTTAATGTTACCAACAGAAAACGAGTTTAAATATTCATCCTCCACCTCCAGTAATGAAAGCACGGGGATCGTGCCTTTTTTTTTTTTTTTTTTTTTTATTAGGCTTTTCTTTACCTTAATGGATATGTGAAAATAATTTTTAAAATTTAATCTACTCATAAGAGGGACAGAAGAAATATCATATAGCGCTCTTCCTCCTTTCTATATATAATTTAGGAGCATGAGCTTAAACGCCTGGCTACAAGAAAGATGATGAAATACTCTTCAAGTATCATGATTTGATGAAGTTCAGGCCTTGGCTTGTGCATGTGATATCTTCATAGCAATTTTATGCTACTGGGGAGATTTGAACAAGTAATCTCCAATTCCTAAACTAGAAATTTCTTGATACCCCAACCAACTACGCCAACCCTAAGAGAGGCAGAGTCAGGTGGCCATATGTACCTAGTTAACTTCGGATATTTTAATCAAGAATACAGAATGTTTTCCTTTCAGTACCAGAGTGTAGATAACATGTAGTTATCACTACATTTTTCTTTGACTGAAATTAAATTAGCAGTTGGATTTAGTAAGTTCAACTACTGTATGAAACTTTTTTGAGACCATACTGTATGAAACTTAACATTAGAAATTCAGAAGATGAATCATTAGTACTTATTTAAATAAATAAACATCTATCCTCATGGAGATCTTGATATTTAGTCCAAGCAGGTAAAATCGATCATTTTGTAGGTTCATTTTCCATTAATTAAAAGTTTTAAGCCCGTTAAATACCATCTTCAGAAATATTACCATTTAAGATTAACTTATAAAGCAATATGACAGATTAAAAATTATCATTTAAACAAACTAGTCATTGCAATAGGCCCATAATCTCTTAAACTAATGTTACTCTACTAATCAAGTGCATTCACCATGTATGCTCGTTAGGTTAGACCATGTATGCTCGTTAGATTAGATCATGCATGCTCGTTAGAAAAGCAAAATATTACAATATAAAGAAGTAAGCTTTGCCAATAATATAGAAGGAGGAGAAGACAAACTCACCATGAGCAGAGCTTTGAGGCCAGTCATTGTTAGAGGAGTCTTGGCATCTTTCTCATCCTTCAACTCCAATAGAAACTGCAAGAAATCTTTGCTCTTCTCGCCACCGTTTAATGACCCCTTTCCGCCTTCTCCCTCCATCTTCAATCTTTTCTCAATCATCTGCTCAAAAATTCAATCGAACAGTTTTGCCAATCCCTTCATTTGCCTCTCTATCCGCTGCAAATCGAAGTGGGCTAAACCCGGATAAAAGTCCGAAATGTTCGGTTTGCAAAGAAGATCTGTGATATCTGACACTACCTGCCAAAGGGAAGGAAAACTAAAATGAAATCTGAAAAACAGTATCGAAATTATTATATTTTCTCAAGCCAATAATCAAATACCAAAAAGTTGATAGCCTTTAAATTTACATAAGAGAAAACTAGACAATTAATCACATAACTCTTACGAATATTACAATGAAATAGAAAGTGATTGTAGATCTCGATTACTAACTGGCTTAGGACCTATTTGTCAACCATCCAAATGGTGTAATTCTGATTTTTTATTCCCATGAGCAGTTTGAGAACAGAATCGCGTTTGATAAAACTTTTGTTTCCGGAACAAATTTCTATTTTTTTATTCTCGGAAGTAGATTTAAAACAAAATCAAGAATAAAAACAAAGTTGATTCTTCTTCCCAAGAACAAATCTAAGAATCAAGACCATATTTCTCTTCTTCTTCTTCTTTCCTTTTCTTCTTCTTCATCTACCGCCATCTTGTGGTTGCCATCAACCGCCATCCACTGCCCATCGCCGCCGTCGCCGGCAACTGGTCCGGCGAGCTCATCGGAGGCTCGCTAGGACAGGGCAAGGTTCAACGAGCTCGCCGGAGGCAAGCCCCGCCACCAGTGAGGCAGAGCCTCGGCAACGCTGGGCAAGCCTCGCAATCTGGCGAGACCGAGCCTCATCGATGGCCAGGCGAGCCTCGCCCAACCCCACTGGTGGCCAAGCGGGCATCGCCTAGCCCCGGCAAGGCCTACCTTCGGCGAGGTCGAGCCTCGGCAAGGCTGGGCGAGCCTCACCCAACTGCTGGCGAGGCTCAGCCGATGAGGGTCAGCCTCACTAAGGGCCGATGACACTTCGATGAGGTCGCCGGTCACCGGAACAGGAGAGAGAAAGGAAAAAAAAAAAAAGAAAAAATTAATAATTAAAAGAAAATGATTTGGAGTAAAAATTTTCAAAACGATATCAAACGCAATTCTATTTCAGAATCGAAATTTTGAACAATTACCAAACGGTTTAAAATGCTTTGAAATTGTTTCCGGAACATAATTAAAAATAATTATTTCTAATTAGAATTTATTATCAGGAAAAAAATTGTCACCAAACGCGCCCCTAGTGGCTTGGCCACTGTGCCCAACCCAAATAGTCACGAGGAGCACTTTCTAGTGAAGTAAAACTAATTAGTCACAAATTCAATCTAGCCTAATTCGAAGAATCATAGTCATGTTTACTTATAGTTTGGTCTAGAGAATAATTTTAACGCGACTATAAAGTGCTAAAATGGTTACCTCCTATTTGGCACGAGAGAAAGTCTAATATTCTTTTTCTTTTTGTTAGTAAGAAAAAAGTAATCATAACGAATATTATCAATATAGACGTTAACTGTTCAAAAGCAGCCACATCCATGATTATTGTAACGGTGTTGATACTGCTGAAAAAGTTCAATGTCTGTAACTCTCCTTTGATACCGGATACAGCAAATCTTGGTTTTCATTTCTTTTGTCCCCTCCCTTGATCCATCCATCAAGTCAAGTAGCTCCCAATCAGACCCAAAAGATTTTTTTCAACGTAGCATTTTGGGTCCAATGTCATTTGCCCCGTCAAATAGATAGATTTTTCCTTTCGATCATGTTTTAGTTTTGATTAAGAGAGCTGGCGTAAACACTTAAAGAAGGATGGAGAAACGCTTGTTATTTATTTTAAAGCTTTCTTTATGCGGTGACGGTGTGACGCTATTAACTTTTTCGTAGGAAGAAAAAGAGGGAAATTATCTACGTTTGTCGTCATAACTGACCAACCTGCCGGAAATCAGCACCGAGGCGCTCTCTCTCCTCGCCCTGCACCGTCCCACCCCACAACATGCTCGTGATCACGTTGAGCACCGTCAGGAACATCTGCTCCCCAACGTTAACTGGTGACCCAGCCCGGATTCTCAAGTACCCCACGGTCTTTCGGACCTCCCTCCGCCGGCGATCATAGACGGAGTCCAGCTTGTGGTTGCTCAGCAACCTGAGCGCGCACACCTTCCGTAGCATCCTCCACTTAGGCCCGTACGGGGTCCACACGAGGCTGGAGCCGCCATACGTTGCCGCCCTCACAGCGGCGGGCACGTCGCGGTTGGCGAACATGATGTCATTATCCTTCAGAAACTCGCGGGCTGTGGCCGGCGATGTCACGATGACACTGAGCTTCTTGCCGAGCTGGAGCCTTCAGGACCGGGCCATACTTCCTTGCGAGGGCAGTGAAGTAGGTGTGAAGCTCCGGATCGAGGAAGGGTAGGTTTCCGACGAGGGGAGGCCTGCAGGTCCCGGCGGCAGGGACGGCAAGCTTTTCTTCTCGGCGGAACGACGCCATGCCCAGCAGCTGATTGCGAAAATGCCCGAGAGAAGGAGAAGTAAGTGTGGGAGCGAGAAATCGTGTCCCGAAAGAGAAGATTGGAGAGTGTGGAGGAGGGGATGGGACATGGCGCGGGACATCGTGAATTACGAGGGCGTTCGGCCACGCGGCTCATATCCATTTAAGTAGAGACGGAGAGATGAGTTGGCATGAAGGTATACTGCCGTCCGCCCAATCTCTTTGCCCTACTCTTGCTAGCAGAGAAAGTGCCGCGCCGCACTCGGACGTGCACGCCAGAGTTCATTAATTTATCGAACATTTTCATGCGGGAGGATTGCGATCCAAACGCTAAGATGGTCAAAGCGATTCCCCAGTCTCTCTTTCTTTCTTTTTTTTGAGCAAACATAACCATCATCACCTGCATCAGATTCAAGGGTTTCTGTTTAACCTAATATAATTGGACAACGAATGGTTGGCCTAACAAGCGAATCTTTTTCAGGGATCCGTCATGAGAAAGTCAACACGTCGAAGTTGTTACTTTATTACATGATAAGAATTAAATGCAAAAAGAAAAAAAGAAGTTACTCTTGAACTCGATTTGTTTGCCTGTTGAAAATTTAGGCATCATTTCGCTCAGACAAACGACCTTGCCGGCGTCAACCCTAGGACAGATTCAAAACTCCAGTTCCTTGGCTTCACGCCAACAGAGTAAGTGTTGGAAGATATGCTCAAGCTAGACGAAATCCTTTTGAATTGAGATTGACTCATCAAATCAATCAAGGGTTAGATTGGATTAATCAAACACTTGATTTGGTTCATTGAATATATTCTACTCTCTTTTGTACACCTCATGTACCATAAGTACACGGCTTTGTACACAATAAAAGAATGGAATTGAATATATTTTACTCTCTTTTGTACACCTTATGTACCATAATTACACGGCTTTGAACACAATAAAAGAATGGAATAAAATACAGAAAGTTCTCCCAAAGGTTCCACCTCCTTTTTATGATTCCTCCTTTCTTCCCTTAGCTTCTTGTCTTCTTTCATGGTATCAGAGCTATTAAGCTCTTGATTTAGCTTATGCATACAATGATTGCCTACCAAAGGACTATAACCTGCAAAATAGAGTTAATCCTCTAACATAGGAATCAGTTTTCAAAAAAGGGAAAGAAGCAAGCCAAGAAAATTTTCTTTGTACCACCATCATGACTGTCGCGACCTAAAAAATTTCCGGGTATACCCACCTAGAGTTTTAGGTTAAAGGACTACTAAATTTTAAACTTAGCTCAGACCCTCCCACGCCCATTACCAATTCGCGACTTAGGGTTTAAGTTTTTTAAACATGCAGATAAATTTTATTTAAGAGTCACCACTAATCAGTTTTCGGTAGGTCGATTAGACACCTAAATAAAATAATAGAAGAATTATTTTACTCCTACGAACTAGAGACTAAGGGTACGAGGACTTAGTTACACTAAACTTCTCTAATGCCCTTTTGGTACCATTTCTTTTAATTTTTTAAAAATGTTTTTGAATACAGCTTGGATTAATTTTAAATCTATTTCCCTAACATGTGAAGTAATCATACGGGTACACAAACCACCAATTTAACACCCAAAAAAATCAATCAATAAATCACGAGACTTACCTTATAGTAACGGAAGCACCTGCGTTGTTAGATCAGAATTCACATCATCAATCCTAAATATGATTTCTAATTAACAAGCAATTTCTTTTTTTAAGATTTTTTCTCTTATTTAAATGAAGTCTAGAAAACTACGTGCAATGCAATGCAATGACGTAAAAAAATTTCAACTACAATGATATGCAACATGCAACCTAACATGCAAGCTATATGTCACGCGACGTTTATTAAATGATCTAATCTAATGATAGGCAATTATATAATTAAATGGACCTAGCAATAATCACTAAATGACATGCATTTCATGAATCTAACTCTATATGACGTACAATAACATTTTTTGTATTTTCTTTCTTTCTTAAAAAATGCAATCTATTATGGAGATTGAAACTAATTTATCCTAAGATATCTTTTTGTGTTTTTATTTTATGAAATTTGAAATTAAAATAAATATGAAAATCATCTAGTTAAATTGAGATTTTATCCAACTTAATGTTAAGGATTAGGTCTAGTTAAACCCTAATTTAAACCAAGATATTATTTTAACTTAGCAATTTCTAATCTAAGATGCAATCTATCTAAATCAATCTAAATTTAAAATGAGATTTGCAATTTTATCCTAATGTGCAATGACATGCAAATGATGCTCTAATTCTACATGACATATAGATGATGACTTTTTATTTTTTAATTAATTTCGGAATAAAAAATGTCAAATAACTAAACATGCAACTTAAGCTAATGGAACAAAAATCTAACATCATAATTTTCTGTCTTTTTTATTCATTTGTTTTAAATTTCAAAAATTCATGATAAATAGGATGTTTAGTCTAAATATGCAAATAACCCTAAAACATGCAATATTCTAATTTAAACATATTTCAAGATAAATAAAGTAAAGACCGTTCACAAGTATAAAAATATCACATATCACTCAGATCAAGGAGTAACATTTCGCTAGTAAAATCGATAAATTGATCTTAAGCCTTAAAGCTCAAAATATCAATTTTATTCCCGCTTAATTAATTATCTCATCTATAAGGCTTTAGATGAAATAAGGAATTAAGTAAAAAAAAAAAATCAAGCGCGGTTGCGAATCAAGTAATATGTTGGAATTTCTAATTATATATGAAGGAATTATGTCAAATAAATAAACAAGAAATAAAATAAAAATATATTATTAATTTGCCGAATAAAAAAAGAAAATATACCAAATTTGATTTCTTTTCTTTTTTTTTTTTTTTAAAAAAGGAAAATCTTGGCCGCCGGTTCGGTGTTCTGGCGAGGGAGGTCGCTGGCGAAGGTTTCCGGCAAGGGTACCGGTGAGGGGACATCACGGGACAGTAGTTGCGTTGGAGCAGCGGCAGAGCGGGCGTCGAGTGCTCGCAGCGATGTCGGTCGTTGGTTGTCGAGGCAACGACGTCAGGCGTCATGGGTGAGGGTTCCGGCGAGATGGGACAGCGACGGCTTTGCGGGTCCAGCTTTGGCGGAGGCACGTCGACTGACTACTGGTGTCAGGACAGATCTGCTAGGCGTCGGAGCAGGAGCGTCGAGGGTTTCTGGGAGGCGACACAAACGGAGGTGACATGGGCTGAGGTGCGGGTTGCTACGAGATCAAGCGGCGGAATTGGGTCGCGGCTTCTGGCATCGATGATGAAAGAAGCAAAGGCGTCAAGTGTTGGGTCACGGGGGATTTCGATTGGCGAGCGCCGAGGCACGATCGGAAGGCGAGGTGGAGTACGGCGACGCTAGGTCGCAAGTCGCTAGTGGGTCGCGAGTCGAGGGCGAAAAAGGGACGTCGCGGGTGAAGCAGCTATAAGGGCTGCGTCGTGACTTTGGGGCTCCTGGCGCTATAGATCGGCAACAGCAGAGGTAGAGTAGGGGCGTCAAGTCACGGCTGCTGCGAGGGAGCCCAGATCTACTGACATCGGACAATTGAGCAGTGAGATCGGGCAGCGGCGGTCATGGAGTAGGGGCTAGTAGGCGCCGAGGACAAGCAGAGAGCGGCAGGGCTGGCGTCGGTATGGCAAGACAGCGGTGCCGGCACAGTGGTGGCTAGGGAAGGCGGTGCCGGTGAGGCGGCCGGTGCGGACGCAGCGCCAATGTGGTGGCCGGTGCGGGCGCAGGGTCGGCACGTTAGGGGCCCTCACGGAGAAGACAAACAGTCGGCTCCCCCCCTTTTCTTTTTCTTTTTCTTTTTTTCTCTCTCTTTTCTCACGTCACTCACCTGTCCCCTCTCTCTTTTCTTTTTTTTTTTTTTTCTCTTTTCTCTCCTAAATCGAAGGAAAGCCTTAGTTTTTTCTCAATTTTTTTCCGAAAAAATCCTCCTTTTCTAAAAAATTCTCCCCCCTTCTCACAAAAATATGTGGTCTTTTTATAGTGTTTCCAAACGGCCATTTTTCTATGGTATTTTCCAAGTTTCCAACTTCTATTGCATTGATTTATGACTGCAAATCAAGCGTGATTTCACAATCAGCTCGATTTTGCTTCGATTCCTTCCCTGTTATCAAAATCATTGCCCTCTATTCACCTGATTTTCTAATTGCTTCCGCATTTATCGAAATTAGAATTTCGAATTTCCATGCTTAAACAATTAGATTGATTTTCTCCACTTTTTTTTCTTTTGTTTGTGATTTTTATTTTTATTTTCCTAGAGTTACCAAAAATTAGGTGTCAACAATGACTCTACCATCAGCCTCAAAAGAACATACCCCAAAAGAAATCACACCTCAAGCCTCTGAAGTTTGGGATCCAATCGTGGACCTATCTGTTGTTGTCCCTAGATCTCAAGAGCAACTTATTCAGGCCCAATAAGTGCAATGGCAGCCCATCCAAGCTCAGTCAAATCTAAGGCAGCCCATCCCAAGCAAGCCCATTGTGGGCCAATTCCTCGTAGGACATCCTTACCAGTGGGTACAATTTACTCCGTGGTACTTTGGTCGAGCCCAAATACATCACCGCCAAGAAACCAAGGCCACCAAAGTAAGGCCAACTCGATGGTAGCCCACCAACCATAAACGAGGCAAGCACAGCCATTGGGTCAAATCCAATCAATGCGGGGCAAGCAACCGAGTCAAACGACCCAGGTATTAGACCGAATCCCTATCGAGGATTTCTCAATGCGGACAAATGAATCAAGTTGGGTATGGGAGCAAATCCCTACCCAGTTTTTCCACCCAAGTTTCTGCCGTGTTCCATCGTGGCTGCCAGTGGTCACTCAAAGCCTAGCCATCCGCTGTTATGGACCAGAATTGTGACTTATCGCTCATCAACTTACCAAATCCAAAAGCTATTCGACCTCAACACAAGAGTTTCGGCGAGTTATGGTTACAAAAGATAAGTATGGTTTTCTAGATGGAACCATTCCGATTCTAGCATATCTAAGAATGGCACGCCAATAAGACAAAGTGTAACCAGTTGGTGAGAATTTGGATTGGCAACTGCATGGCTTCGAAAGTCGTAGCCGAATTACCCCCAATAGAGGATTTGAAAACTATGTAGGAGAATATAAAAGAGATATACGAGAAATTAGATAGAGCGAAGATCTTCTGGCTTACCCAGACACTCTCAAAGTTGGAGTAGGGAAACATGTTTGTTGCGGCATGCTTCAACAAACTATCCACCCTCTAGAATGAACTGGAGCCGGCAAAAGAGAAACTCAAAGGGCTTGAAGCCACTTTATAGTAATACAAGGCCATAAGGGATAGAGAGAAAACAACGAGATTTCTCTTGATTTTAAACAATTCATAACTCACATTCCGATCGCAGCTTTTGGTCATGGATCCAGTACATTACTTGACCTCATCTATCATCTTGCAATCCAAGAAGAGAGTTAGCAACTCTTGTTGCCGGAATATGCTAAAGGAAGCAAGAGCATCACGCTCACGGCTTGCGACTCGTGGTGAGGTTTTGGCTATAGAACCCTAGAAGACGAAAGAGGAGTAGCGGCACTAGGGTTCGTGAAGAGTGGAGAAGAACAGCCTTTAAGAAGCGTAAAATGGACGGCCCAAATTACTCTTTGCTATTTGATGTGGACATTGAGTCATATCGAGGAGGAGGTGCTAAGGACCCATTGTCTATTCCTGCTTGTTTGATTACTCGAGCGCGGGCCAAGTAACTCAGGCAAGCTATTGGCGTCATGGTTTGTGACCTTCATCATGGAGATGACCTTGGATCAAATCTTAAAGAATCTTGGAAATCTTGGCGCAATTTGATTACCTGGTCACCAAATATTTGACCAAGTAAAAAAAAAAAAACTTCTTGTTTAGGTATATTCTAGAATATGACACATTAGATTTCTAATGTTGGTTTTAGGGTTTGTGTGGTAGCTAAAAGGCCTATATTAAGATTTGGTTGAATTTCCTTGGGGGAGATATTTTATTTTGAGAAAAAAAAATTGAGAGATTCTCTTCTACGATTCTTTTGAGGACTTGATCTTATTAAGATTCCTTTGTGATGGTTAATTCGACTTATCGAGCGAGATAGCGAATTCTTTCACTCGTGGCGTCTATAACATTAGTTGATTGACACGCGTTCATCAACGGGTTACATTCATACTAAGGTTGCCAATCATAGGTTCGATTGGAGGTCAAGATTCGCAATTTGCACCATTCGAGCCTTTGTTGAACGATCTTTCCGCAACGATTCACATCACTATCGGAATGTTCACGGCCAATCAACTCCTATGTCACACGGTCAGATGGCTTACGATCCATTGACACTTCGCCTAAATTGGACGGTGAAAGGATGACTAAAGCATCTAATGATTAGAATTTTGCCATGTAATCCAAGAATATAGGCAAAACACCAAGGAAAAGGTAAATTATTTTGCAAGTATTGCAAATGCCCACATCACACAATTGATAATTGCTGGAGATTACATGCTAAGCCTAGAGAAAAAGGTAAAAAAAAAAAAAAAAAAAATTCAATAACCTATCACGTCACGGGCCCGACTAGTCTGAGGTCTAATGATTTGCCCATTACACATGGACAATATCAACAACTTATGCAGGCTTTGTAGAAATTGAACACTTCCAATGTAACGACCCGGGCCCCACTGTATAATATTGTCCGCTTTGGATGGGATTGCACGAAGCCATTTCCCCTCCTCATGGCTTTAAAACGCGTTATATAGGTTAGAGGGACCCAAGCTATTATAAACTAGCCCAGGACTTCCTCCCTAGGCGATGTGGGACAGGGACTCCTTCCTTGCGCACGTTCGGGGACTGAGGCGCGGACGCACCGCCGTCCCTCCTCCCCGCGCACCGCCGCTCGGGCTGTCACACTCTCCCCCCCTTAGGAGCACAGCGCCTTCGCTGTGGCCCGACACGCGATCTAGAGTCAGCTCTGATACCATTTGTAACGACCCGGGCCCCACTGTATAATATTGTCCGCTTTGGACACTGAGTCCTCACGGCTTTAAAACGCGTTATACAGGTTAGAGGAGCCCAAGCCATTATAAACTGGCCCAAGACTCCCTCCCTAGGCGATGTGAGACAGGGACCCCTTCCTTGCCCACGTCCGGGGACCGAGGTGCGGACGCACCGCCATCCCTCCTGTCCCACATCGCCTAGGGAGGGAGTCTTGGGCCAGTTTGTAATTGGTTTGTCACTTTAATGAGATTCTCGCTTCGATTGGAGCCACCGATTTGGTTTGCGGCCGAGTGTTTGAAATTTAATTTTCTTCAAGAGAATTCGTAGACGCTGGGCCGACTCATAATCTTCGATTGAGTCGAGTTTGAACCGAGTCTTCGAACTTCACATTCATGGATTCTTCCACAATTTGAGTCATTTTGTTGAAAACTCTTAAGGCTTTACTTGTCATTGAGTAGCCAAGAAAATTCCTTCATCTGATTTTTCTTCAAACTTACCAATTCGATCACTTGAATTCTTTAAGATAAAGCATTTACAATCAAATACATGAAAATAAGAGACAATAGGTTTCTTTCCTTTGAACAATTCATAAGGTGTTTTCTCTAAAATAGGTCTTAGAAAAACTCTGTTTATAATGTAGCAAGCAGTTAAAGTTGCTTCAGCCCACAAATGAGGAGAAATATTACTTTCAATCAAAAGAATTCTTGCCATTTCTTGCAAAGAACAATTTTTCCTCTCTACAACTCCATTTTATTGTGGAGTGTATGGGGATGAAAAATTATGCTGAATGCCAGAATCATCACAAAATTTAGCAAAATCTAGATTTTCAAATTCACCACCATGATCAGTTTGAATACTTGTAATTGTATATCCTTTCTCAATTTGAATTTTCTTTGCAAACTTAGTAAAATAAGATAAAGCTTTCAGATTTATTTGAAAGAAAGAATACCCAAGTAAAACGAGAATAATTATCTACTATTACCAAACAATATCTTTTACCTCCAATGCTTTGAGTTCTTGTTGGACCGAACAAATCCGGGTGTAATAGCTACAAAACACGTTTAGTGGATACTTGATTTATTGATTTATAAGAATTTCTAACATGTTTTCCAAGTACGCAAGGTGTGCACAATTCATGCTTTTGATACTTCCGGTTAGGAAGTCCTCAAACAAGCTTTTTGGATAAGATTTTTGCAATTTGCTTTAAGTTGACATGTCTAAGCTTTCTATGCTAGAGAATAGCTTCATCTTGAATTGATATCAAGCACTGAGAACTGTTAGACTTTATATCCAGCAAATAAATATTTCCATGTCTTCGTCTAGTAAAAGATTATGAGAGATATTTGCTTGTTCCAGAACAAGTATCTTCTTGAAAGTTGATCTTGTATCCAGTGTCGCATAGTTGACTAATACTCAGAAGGTTATAGTTCAACCCTTCAACTAGAGAAACATTGTTGATTGTGAGGTTTTCTATCTTCACGGTTCATCGACCAATAATTTTTCCGTTGTTATTCCCACCAAAGGAGACATTTCCTCCTTTTACATGAGAAAGTTTTATGAAGCAAGTTGAATCTCCTGTCATAGCCACTATCCAAATACTACTTGATTTTCTTCTTGATAGTGACCTGCATTTAAATGAAAAACTCAAGCTTTCTTTGGTACCCAAACTTTCTTGGGTCCATCAATGTTAGTACCATAAACAGTCTTTGCCCAACTCTTCTTAACAGGTTTCCAAATTTTAGGACAATCCTTCTCAAAATGTTCTAAGCTTTTACACTTTGAGCATCTAAGAGCATTTCTTCCAACGGGTTTTACAAAAACCTTTTGAAAATGATTTTTGTAAAAAGATTTTGTAGACCTATTCTTGATTCTTTCTTTTACCTTCGGAAAATCAATCAAGGGGATGGTATCATATGTCATTCCTAGACCAGATTTATTAAAATAGGGTCTTTGAATTGAAAGAATTTTGTCCAATTTTTTAGATCCCATTGAAAATTTTTTTGTGACTTTCAAAAGATCTTCTTTCAAGCAGGCATTTTATTTTGAAATGACGATTTCATTTTCTTTTGAAACAGAAAGACTCTAGTCTAGATTTTCAACTTTTTCAACCAAAGTCTTTTCTTGTTGTTTCAATTTGGAATTCTTCCTTTTTAATTCAGAAATCATTTTAAGAGAGCCTTTAAAACTTAGACAAAGTTCATCAATGTAGTTCGACACTTTGGTAGGAATTTTTAAATTTTTAACCTTGACATCGCTATCTGAATTTGAGTCTGAGTCTGAGTTTGAATCTGGGTCTGCCATAAGACAGATATTGGCATACTCTTCATCACTCTCTTCACATTCAGTCACTCCATGTTTCAATTTTGAGTGCCTTCTTGAACCTTTCTAGTTTTCCTTTCTTTTTCTTTAATAAATGACAGTTTGGTCTAATTGTTGGTATCGTCTTCTTCATTTGATTTCTTTTGAAATCTTTGGTTATTTTGTCTTTTTCCATTGAACTTTCTTCATTTTCTATTTAACTTTCTGAATTTTCTAATCAAAAGTGCCAATTATTCGTCATCCAAGTCTTCTTCTGAATCTGAAATATCATAATCATCATTAGATTTTAAAGCAATTGACTTCTTACCTTTGGTGTCAAAGTCCTCATTGAATTGCTCGACTTCATATGATTGAAGTGTGCCGACCAACTCATCTACAGAAAGAGGCATGATCCTTTGTGTTTCTCTTATGGATGTCTTTATGTGATTCCAATCTTTGGAGAGTCCTCTCAACAGCTTATTGACCTTCATTGGTCCTGAGATTGGCTGTCCTTGGTATGCTAAGCCATTTACAATTTCTATAAATCGACTAAACATATCGGTGATGGATTCTCCTGGCTTCATTTTGAAGGCTTCATATTGTCCAAGAAGGATATTGATCTTAATTTCTTTGACTCGATCTGTTCCTTCATAAGTGACGTGCAATCTATCCCAAACTTCTTTAGCTATTTCACAAGATGAAATTCTGTTATAATCAGTAGGAGATAAGGCACAATATAGAGAGTAAATAGCTTTTGCATCAAGGGTTTGTCTCTTTGAAATTTCAGCTTGTGGCAATCCCACTCCATCAACTATTTCTTTCCTTGTGGTTGATACAACTTTAGGAACAATTCCTTTCTCTACTACATCCCATTCATGTGGATCTTTGGATCTTAGGAATGCCTTGATCTTGTTTTTCCATACGTTGTATTCATTTCCATCGAAGTAAGGAGGTCTGGTGTTGCTTTGGCCTTCAATCAAACCTGGAGCCAAAATACTAGCCATAGATCTTTAGCTTTAGAAATAATAAACACTTCCAATAAAATAAGCAACCTACTCTGATACCAATTGATAAATGCTAGTAAATACACCTAGAGAGGGGTGAATAGGTGTTTATGCAATTCTTTTCAAATCTTTAACAAAAATATCCTTTGGCATGAAAATCACATCAAAGATAAATGAATCACGCAGCTATAAAATAAATAGAGTAAGATAAGAGAAATTTGACACAAGGATTATAGTGGTTCGGCTTGGATTATAGTGGTTTGGCTTATTGTAAGCCTACGTCCACTCTCCACGCTAGCAGCCAACTGGCTGTAATCACTATGTAGTAAATGAGAGCTTTTACAGTTCACGATCTAGACTTCTTTAAAAGAAAGTCTCTCCTACAGCTTCTTGCAATTTCACACTGTAAGTATCTCTCTTTAGTACACAATTTTGAGCACAAGAGATTTTTTGAGAATAGGAAGCTTCAGAGGTTCTAACTTCGAAATTTTTCTATAGGCTCTCATATTTTCGAACAATTTCGACACACCTTAAATATCTCTTCGTGCCTCCATAGCCGTTAGCACTTTCCAAGAATTCATCCAATCTACCCGTTGGAATGAATCAATTTAAGTGATCTTCAAGTTGTCGAATATATAAGTAGAAAATAGCTCGTCAATCCTGCTCGCCCATACAATCAGGATCTTGAGTTTCCAAAATTAGATCCTTCCGAAACCTGCTTGATCTTCAACGGATAAAATCCAAATAATAAATCTTTCGAGCTCTCAATCACAGCCAGAAATATTTCAAGGATAAGTTAGGGAAGATAATATCCAAATATTGATTTCCTTAACCGTAAGAATAATCTGCTGACAGCCTGGCAAAATCGCAAAAACTGGGTCTGACTGTCTTCAAACTTTGATTGGGTCTGGAGATCATTAAACCATAACTCTGGGTCTAGTAACCTTCAGACGGAAACGCTTGGGTTTTGAACTCTTTAGACTTAAGCGACTGAGTCTTGGAATCTTCAGACTTAACTGACAAGGATGTTTTGTTAACTTCAAAACTTATAAAGATTTTTCTTCAACAATATCAACATCAGATTAGTATAGAGTATATTTAGACTAAAGAATATTTTTAATGAAATCCTAAAAGGAATAATTGAATGAAATTCCTTTAAATGTAAAGAACTAGAGTTTGAATAAGAAAAATTAGCTAGTTTTTCCAAAACGAAATCTCATAATCTCAATCCATTGTAGCCATTATGTATTATGTATTACACACACACACACACACACATACATATATATTAATAATTGAGTTCTTTTCATTTAATAGATCATCATTGGAGTCCATAAGATATATGTAATCAATTAGTTTTATTAATGTAAATGTAAAAGGCAATAAGATAGAGGTTTTATAATGGTTTAACATGCCAAATGTGAATTAGTATAAACTCCACTCTTCTTCACTTTTCTAATGACCTTAATATGTATAGTAAATCGCTTAGTTGTTAGACATCAACTCACTTGAAATATCGAACTTATGAGTCATTGTTGATATATTCACATTCATTGTTAGGATTTTCTGGAATATAAGATGGTATTCAAACATTCGATTCAACTAATCATTCAAAATGGATGCAAATTGTTCCTGTCTTGCACGCAGCGAGTTTGAGTAAAGCTCCATTCATGAGATAACATGTATGGCCTGCAAAGCTCTAAGCACGAGATGCTACAATTCAAAGATAAGATTTGCTACATCTAGATTAGGTTTTACATCACTCAATCAATCCAAAAGATAGTCATAGGATGTAGAAGATCATGTCCACTAAAGAACTACATATAGAATGTGACTGGAAATAAAATTTCCACCCAAGATATGAGAACTAAAGCATGTCCGTTTTATCCTAGGTGATATATCCCTTTTATCGTAAGTTAAATAGTTGACCCTGCATCGATCGTTCTTACATTGGACCATTCCACTTGAAAAGGATTAATCGAAATATGTAAGATATGGACAATCAATTGACTCTTTTATTTGTAACAATTGGGCCAAAAGGAAAATTAAGTTTTTGTCCAATTCCTCAAACCTTGTTCAAGCCCATGAAGCTACACCTCGGCCCATTTTCCTCGACCCATTTCTCATTTTTGTGGCCTGCCGTTTTATTAGATATATAAATGGATATATACGTTATAAGAGGTTAATATTAATTGTGTCTATGAGGCTGCATTCTTCAGATAGAAAGACCATTATGTCATTTTCCATATACTTGCAAAATTAGGATGTGACATGAATCTAAGTCCACTCACAACTTGTAAGCCAAAATCTCTCTTACAAATATATTTATATTTAGTTTTTTTCTTATTTGGGAAGCTTTTTTGCCTCTCTTCTTCCCTCTTAATATGTGTAAACGTCAAACAGAAGCTACTGCTCCAACATTTGGTCTGTGATTTTAGATTTTCAACTCAAATATATGACAAAACTTAAGCTTTCGGGCTCCCTAATTACCCCCATTAATATAACACTAGATATGGTTTAAAAAATGAACTAGGAACCATAGTACAAGTCATAAGCGAGTTTCATGTGAGTTTTTGGGCTTATGAATGGCATGGCCAATTGGGTATGCAAACCACCTTGGGTATGCAGTAAAACCCCCACCTTCTCGAGGAGGATGGGGTGCAAGGGGCCGAGCCCGAACTTTTGAGTGTAAAATGTGAGTTTTTCGACCAAAAAAAAATTTAAAAAGAAAGGTGCAAGGCCAAACTTTTTATGTGAGTTTTTCTTATGATTTAAAAAGAAAGGCAAGGCCAACCTTATAAAGGACAAGGAAAAAAAAATAATAGGAAAAAAAAAAAAAAGATCACAAACGAGAAATTTTTCTTACTACTTTCATGTTATATATAAATTAGAGAAACCATTTGAACATCTTAAGTCGGAAGCTATTTGCTATGTGAATGCCAAATATCCAACGTGTGATTTTTTTTTCCTACTATAAAAACATATTGTTATGACATATAAACTTGATTACATAAATGAAATGGATAGGAGTTTATCAAAACGTACAAGATAAGCAAATGTGTTTTTTCCCTAATTCTATGCAAGTAAGATTATACAGAGAAACCATACCAACAAGCACCGGTGCATGTGGTACGCCCACATAATAACTCATTCATATAACCGAGGATCAGAGAATCTCGGCGAAGGAATAGCCACTAGAGGCTTTTTCTTCTTCAAGACGATCCCAAATTGCTCCGTCAGGTCCATCTTCTCTCCCTCGGGCAGCTTCCAGTCGAAGGAATGGAAGAGGGTGGCGAGCGAGTATAGCACCATCCTTTCGGCCATCGCTATCCCCACGCATATTCTCCTCCCAGCCCCGAAGGGCATGTAGTTGAAGTCGTTCCCACCGTAATCGACTTTACTATCCAAGAACCTCTCGGGACAGAACTCTAGCGGGTTGCTCCAAATGGAAGGGTCCCTATGTATCGCCCACGCATTGATAAAAACCCGAGAGCCCTTCGGGATCATGTAGCCTCCGACAGTACAGTCTGCGCTCGGGCAATGCGGGACCAGCAGGGGAGTTGCTGGGTGCAGTCTCAGCGTCTCTTTCATGACAGCATGTAAGTAGGGCAGTCTACGAATGTGGGACTCTTCTACTATGTTGTCCCTGCCGACCACAGCTTCTAATTCTTGTTGGATTTTGCTTAGAATGCCAGGCTTGTCCATGATCTCAGCCATGGCAAACTCAATTGTGTTGGAGGATGTGTCAGTCCCGCCAACCACCATGTCCTATCAAAATAATTCAATCGCATGAATTTTACAATACGCCGTCCTCAAGATAAATTCAATTCCTGGAGTAGAATTTGAAAAGGCAAGCTAGCAAGATTAGGATTAAAAAACTAATTTTGTAAGGGTCAAAAGCTACGCCTTTTGTTTGTTCTTTCCGTTGCTATTTGTTGAACTAGACTTCTGGGAAATAGAAATGCAGTCTAAACCCATCAAATTGTCTTTTGTAAATGTTAGCAGCGAAATCACACCCCAAAACTCAAGCTCTCATCTATTTTACATTCATAACAATTAAACAATCTAGCTAGGATGGAGAGTTTCAATATTCGATGGTATGACACCAAACACACAGCGGATAAAAACTGCTGATCGGTGGACAGAGACGGCAACTCCTGTAATTCCACGTTCTCGTATTCAGTGTCGTTTCATGCGATTGAAAATTTAGCTTTGACCCAATACAAAGGACAAATCGATGTATGTTCAACACGATTTGATGACTGAACCAGATTGCATGATGAAGAAATGTTGGATTTCATCAGTAGCAAGATAATATGAAATCCAGAGTCCAAAAAGAGTAAGATAAAATCCCTCATTTGTACGTGTGCTGAGGTCAAGTGTATTTAATTGTAAAGTAAATTTTCATTGAAAATCAGTCTCTCTCTGCAAAGCCTATCTAAGAAACAATCTACTACTCAGGGATTGTCAAATTGGGATAATTCTTTTTCACATAATTTCTCGATGGAAAATTCTCTTGGTGCAATCGTCACTGCACTAACATAAGAGATAGCAAACAGCCGATAAAAAGTGATGTCTGAGTGCGGGTGAATCCAAAGACTCAAGATACAAACATCCTGTCACCTTTCGCAAAGTACATAAAAACCGCACCTTAAATCTAGCCTTTTATGTTACCGACAGATAACGAGTTTAAATATTCATCCTCCACCTCCAGCAATGAAAGCACTGGGATTGTGCTTCTTTTTTTTCTTTTGTTTACCTCAATGAGTCCTCCTCCTTCCAAAGACTCAAGATACAAACATCCTGTCACCTTTCGCAAAGTACATAAAAACCGCGGCTTGAATCTAGCCTTTTATGTTACCGACAGATAACGAGTTTAAATATTCATCCTCCACCTCCAGCAATGAAAGCACTGGGATTGTGCTTCTTTTCTTTCTTTTGTTTACCTCAATGAGTCTTCCTCCTTCCAAAGACTCAAGATACAAACATCCTGTCACCTTTCGCAAAGTACATAAAAACCGCGGCTTGAATCTAGCCTTTTATTTTACCGACAGATAACGAGTTTAAATATTCATCCTCCACCTCCAGCAATGAAAGCACTGGGATTGTGCTTCTTTCTTTTGTTTACCTTAATGGATATATGAAAATATTTTTTTTTTAATCTAATCTACTCATTCGATGGAGAGAAGAAATATCATATAGCGCTCTTCCTCCTTTCTATATATAATTTAGGGGCATGAGCTTAAACGTCTGACTACAAGAAAGCTGATGAAATACTGTGCAAGTATCATGAACTGATCAAGTTCAGGCCTTGGCTTGTGCATGTGATATCCTCATAGCAATTTTCATGCTACTGGGGATATTTGAAAAAGTAATCTCCGATTCCTAAACTGGGAATTTCTTGATATCCCAACCAACTAAGCCAACCCTAAGAGAGGCAGAGTCAGGTGGCCATTTGTACCTAGTTAATTTTGGATATTTTAATCAAGAATACAGAATATTTTCCTTTCAATATCATAGTGTAAATAACATGTAGTTAAGTTATCATTACATTTTTCTTTGACCGAAATTAAATTAGCAGTTGGATTTAGTAAGTTCAACTACCGTATGAAACTTAACATTGGAGATTTAGAAGATGAATCATTAGTACTTATTCAAATATATAAACATCTATCCTCATGGAGATCTTGATATTTAGCTCAAGCAAGTAAAATTGATTATTTTGTAGGCTCATTTTCCATTAATTAAAAATTTTAAGCCTGTTAAATGCCATCTTCAGAAATATTATCATTAAGATTAACTTATAAAGCGATATGACAGATTAAAAATTATCATTTAAACAAACTAGTCATTGCAATAGGCGCATAATCTCTTAAACTAATGTTACTCTACTAATCAAGTGCGTTCACCATGTATGCTCGTTAGATTAGATCATGTATGCTCGTTAGAAAAGCAAAAATATTACAGTATAAAGAAGTAAGCTTTGACAATAATATAAGGAGGAGAAGACAAGCTCACCATGAGCAGAGCTTTGAGGCTAGCCATTGTTAGAGGAGTCTTGGCATCTTCCTCATCCTTCAACTCCAATAGAAACTGCAAGAAATCCTTGCTCTTCTCGCCACCGTCCAAGGACCCCTTTCCGCCTTCTCCCTCCATCTTCAATCTTTTCTCAATCATCTGCTCAAAAATTCTATCGAACCGTTTTGCCAATCCCTTCATCTGCCTCTCTATCCCTTGCAAATCGAATTGGGCCAAACCCGGATAAAAGTCCGAAATGTTGGGTTTGCCAAGAAGATCTGTGATATCTGACACCACCTGCCAAAGGGAAGGAAAATCAAAATGAAATCTGAAAACCAATATCGAAATTATTAAAATTCTCTCAAGCCAAGAATCAAATACTAAAAAAGTTGATAGCCCCAAAAATTTTAAATTTACATAAGAGAAAACTAGACAATTAATCACATAACTCTTACGAATATTACAATGAAATAGAACTGATTGTAGATCTTGATTACTAACTCGCTTAGTGGCTTGCCCACTGTGCCCAACCCAAATAGTCATGAGGAGCACCTTCTAGTGAAGTAACGCTATTTAGTTACAAATTCAGTCTAGCCTAATTCAAAGAATCATAGTCATGTTTTATTATAGGTTGGTCTAGAGAATAAGTTTAACGCGACCCTGAAGTGCTAAAATGGTTACCTCCTATTTGGCACGAGAGAAAGTCTAATATTCTTTTTATTTTTGTTAATAAGAAAAAAGTAATCGTAACCCATATTATCAATATAGAGGTTAGCTGTTCAAAAACAGCCACATCCATGATTATTGTAACGGTGTTGATACTGCTGAAAAAAGTTCAATTTGCTTGTAACTCTCCTTTGATACCAGATAAAGCAAATCTTGGTTTTCATTTCTCTCGTCCCTCCCTTGATCCATCCATCAAGTCAAGTAGCTCGCAGTCAGACCATTTTCTCAAAGTAGCAGTTTGGGTCCAATGTAATTTGCCCCGTCAAATAAATAGATTTTTCCTTTCGATCATGTTTTGATTTTGATTAAGAGAGCTGTCTGAATGGACAAACTTGTTATATATTTTAAAGCTTTCTTTATGCGGTGACGGTGTGATGCTATTTAACTTTTTCATAGGAAGAAAAAGAGAGAAATTATCTACGTTTGTCATCATAACTGACCAACCTGCCGGAAATCAGCACCCAGGCGCTCTCTCTCCTCGCCTCGCACAGTCCCACCCCACAACATGCTCGTGATCACGTTGAGCACCGTCAAGAACATCTGCTCCCCAACGTTAACTGGTGACCCGGGCCGGATCCTCAAGTACCCGACGGTCTTTCGGACCTCCCTCCGCCGGCGATCATAGACGGAGTCCAGCTTGTGGTTGCTCAGCAACCTGAGCGCGCACACCTTCCGCAGCATCCTCCACTTGGGCCCGTACGGGGTCCACACGAGGCTGGAGCCGCCATACGTCGCGGCCCTTGCGGCGGCGGGCACGTCACGGTTGGCGAACATTATGTCATGATCCTTCAGCACCTCGCGGGCGGTGGCCGGCGACGTCACGATGACACTGAGCTTCTTGCCGAGCTGGAGCTTCAGGACCGGGCCATACTTCCTTGCGAGGGCAGTGAAGTAGGTGTGGAGCTCCGGATCGAGGAAGGGTAGGTTTCCGACGAGGGGGAGGCCCGCAGGTCCTGGCGGCAGGGATGTCGAGCTTTTCTTCTCGGAAGAACGACGCCATGCCCAGCAGCTGATTGCGAAAATGCCCGAGAGAAGGAGAAGTAAGTGTGGGAGCGAGAAATCGCGCCCCGAAAGAGAAGATTGGAGAGTGTGGAGGAGGGGATGGGACATGGCGCGGGACATGGTGAATTACGAGTGTGTTCGGTTACGCGGAGAAATTATTCTCGGCTCGTATCCATTTAAGTAGAGATGGAGAGATGCGTTGGCATGAAGCTGTACTGCCGTCCGCCCAATGTCTTTGCCCTACTCTTGCTAGCAGACAAAGTGCCGCACTCGGACGTGTAGGCCAGATTTCATTAATTTATCGATTTCATGCGGGAGGATTGCGAAACCAAACGCTAAGATGGTCAAAGCGATTCCCCAGTCTCTCTTTCTTTCTTTTCTTTTGAGCAAACTTAACCATCACATGCGTCAGATTCCAAGGTTTCTGTTTAATCTAATATAAATGGGAAGAACATATGTTGGCACAACGAATGGTTGGCCTAACAAGCGAATCTTTTTCAGGGATCCGTCATGAGAAAGCGAACACATTGAAGTTGTCACTTTATTACATGATAAGAATTAAATGCAAAAAGAAAAAACGAAGTCACTCTTGAACTCGAGTTGTTTGCCTATGACCAATTGAAAATGAGGAGTAGGCATCATTTCGCTCAGACAAACGACCTTGACGGCGTGGACCGTAGGACAGATTCGAAACTCCAGCTCCTTGGCTTCACGCCAACAACAAAAGTGTTGGAAGATATGCCCGAGCTAGACGAAATCCTTTTGAATTGAGATTGATTCATTAAATCAATTAAGGGTTAGATTGGATTAATCAAATATTAAATTTGGTTCATTGAATATATTTTACTCTCTTTTGTACACCTTATGTATCATATTTACACGGCTTTGTACACATAAAAAGAATGGAATAGAATATAGAAAATTCCCGCAAAGGTTCCCTTTCCTTTTTATGATTCTTCCTTTCTTTCCTAGCTTCTTGTCTTCTTTCCTGGTATCAGAGCTATTAAGCTCTTGACTTAGCTTTTGCATACAATGATTGCCTACCGAAGGACTCTAACCTACAAAACAGAGTTAATCCTCCGACGTAGGAATTAGTTTTCGAATAAGGGAGAGAAGCAAGTGAAGAAAAGTTTCTTTGTACCACCATCATGACTCTGCCATCAACCTCAGAAGAACATTCCCCGGAAGAAATCACGCCTCAAGCCTCTGAAGTTTGGGATCCAATCATGGACCTATCTATCATTGTCCTTAGATCTCAAGAGCAACTTATTCAAGCCCAATAAGTGCAATGGCAGCCCATCCAAGCTCAGTCAAATCTAGGGCAGCCCATCTTGAGCAAGCCCATTGTGGGCTAGTCCCTCGCAAGCCATCCTTACTAGTGGGTACCATTTAATCCGTAGTACTTCGGTCGAGCCCAAATGCATCACCAACCAGGGTGACCAAAGTAGGGTCAACTCGATGGCAACCCACCAACCATAAACAAGGCAAGCATAGCCATTAGGTCAGATCCATGACACTCCAATCGAATCACCTGTCCACCAACATGGACAAGGATTATGTTTGTACAACATTCAATGCACCAGGTAGTCATTATCCTATCTCATCTTATGTTTTTTTTCCATCAACTCTCTCCAGATCATAGATATTGCATTAACTATATATCGCAAGAGCAAGAACCATCTAGCTATGATGAGGCATCTACTGATCCGCAATGGTAGAAAGCTATGGAAGCTGACTTGCAAGCTTTAATCAAAAAGCAGACATGGGAACTTGTGACATCACCTCTAAATCTAAAACCGGTTGGCTGCAAATGGGTGTTAAAATTAAGTATCGAGCAAATGGGTCAATAGATAAAAAGGCTCAATTAGTGGTTAAAGGTTTTACAAAGTGAGAAGGTTTCGATTACCATGAAACTTTTTTCTAGTAGCTAAAGATATGACAATCCATTCCTTCTTGTCAGTAGCTATTCTCTGCAATTGGCCGTTACACCAAATGGATGTACATAATACCTTTCTTTATAGGGACTTGGATGAAGAAATTTATATGGATATTCCTCGGGATTTACAGAGACAAGAGTAGAATAGAATATGTCATCTCCACAAATCCCTGTATGGTCTCAAACAAGCTTCTAGGCAGTGGTATGCTAAGTTTGCCCATGCTCTCACAACAGGAGGTTTCAAGCAATCTATATATGATTATGCCCTATTCACATGGACAGAAGGTATGACATCTATTTACTTGATGATATATGTGGATGACATTCTCATTATGGGGAACAACAAAACTATCATAGAGAGCCATAAGGAGTATTTGAATTCCACATTCCATATTAAGGACTTGGGATCACTGAAGCATTTTCTTGGGATTGAGATCGCTCGATCCAACCAAGCAATCTCTCTCAGCCAACAGAAATTTGTACTAGAAATTATATCAAAAGCGGGACAATCAGGACGCAAATCGGCTGTTATTCCAATCAAGAAAAACATCAAATTAACTACGATAGAGCACGATATGGGATCATCTCAAAATAAAGATTCTATACTTAGAGATCCATCAAGTTATCAAAAGCCCGTTGGGAAACTTATATACTTGACTATGACTAGGCTTGATATAAGTTATGTAGTACAGACGTTGAGCCAGTTCATGCACAATCCAGAACAATGTCATATGAATGTTGCTCTGAAGGTTGTAAAATATTTGAAAAAATGCCAAGGACTTGGGAATCTTCTCTCCATAAAATGTAACACGGAGATGACAGCCTATTGTGATGCAAACCATGCAACTTGTCCCATAAGTCGAAGATCCATCACTAATTTCTGCATTAAACTAGGAGAATCTTTACTTTCATGAAAAACAAAAAAATAAACAACTGTCTCATTGTCCTTAGCTTAAGCGGAATATCGAGCCATGGCAAAAACCACTTGCGAGATAATATGGATATGAAGCTTACTTCAGGACCTGGGAGAAGTACACTAATGGTGCCATAAGTTGTGTACAGTGCTTACTTTGGTACCAAAAGTTTTCGTCAGATCACTTAAATGTCAAATCGAAGGAAAAACGATCACTTTGATGCCACCGGCGAAAGATTCCAATCACTGGTGAAAGATTTCGGCCAAAATCCGACGTGGCCTCAAACTCCAGTGAGCCATATCAGCATAAAAAATTAATAAAAAAAGTCACGTCAAATTTCCAGCCGATTAGATCGGCGTTGGCACCAAAGTGAGCGTTTTTCAAATTTTTTGGCACTTAAGTGATCTGATAGAAACTTTTGACACCAAAGTGAGCACCGTACACAACTTATGGCACCATTAGTGTACTTCTCCCCTCAGGACCTTGGGATACAAGTGAAGGGACCAACAAAATTATTTTGCAACTATGATGCGGCCCTCAAAGTTGTAGCAAATCCCGTAGTGCATGAAAGAACAAAACATATAGAAGTGGACTGTCATTTTACTTGAGACAAGATTCAAGAAGGATTGATCAAAACAAGAGGAATTGGGATCACAAGATAACTTGCAGATATGTTCACCAAACCTCTTTGTTAGAGACAACACGCATATCTATTGAGCAAGCTAGGCATCTTGGACATTTATAAGCCACTAGCTTAAGGGGGAGTGTTGAAAGATATGCTCAAGCTGGATGAAATCCTTTCAAATTGAAATTGATTCATTAAATCAATCCAGGATTAGAGTGGATTAATCAAATATTAGATTTGATTCACTGAATATATTTTCTTTTCTTTTGTACACCTCCTGTACTATATTTACACGACTTTGTACACAGTAAAAGAATGGAATAGAATACAAAAAGTTCTCTTAAAGGTTTCTGTTCCTTTTTACTATTCTTCCTTTCTTCCCTTAGCTTCTTGTCTTCTTTTAGTAAGGCCTCAATAGCCACTTTTGTCCCAGAAGAATACGACAAATCAACGATGAGATTAATTACTGAGTGAAGGTAAGATAAAGAATGTTATCATATAACCGATAGACAAAAGAGCCATTTTTGTCTCATTGACAGCTATAGATGTGCCGAGTGCAAACAAGCCCAGTGCAACTCAATCTTTATATGTAGGTCAAAATCAAAGCCTATGACGTAATAAGGCTAACTTGCACCAGAGCAGCCACAATTGTTTTCTAGTTCTACTTGGGAGACCAGTTGGTCCATGTAATTCTAGCAAGCTGATATATTTCTCGATCAATTCAAAGCTTAATCGAACAATAATCATATCCTGTCGGTGCATGTAGTCCCAGTGCACACAAGGGCTAGACAAGCCTAATATGACGCTCACATGATCTAACTATTAAAGTTTTTTTTTTTTTTTTTTTTTTTTTGTGCTCATGCGAACCGATATCATGCAATAGCAAACCCAATTTAACCGATTGAATTTTCTAGAGAAATGGAAGGTACTTGCCATTAGGTTGAATGGTAAAAAAATATTCAATTTCCTGCCAAAAAAAAAAAAAAAGAAGAAGAAGAAGAAGAAGTTATTTGATTGGACTCATACCTGTATTGCATGCAAGAGTTTCTCGGTACATTCTTATTATTTTACAAAAAAAAAAAAAAAAAAGGATGTCTAGGTGTGCATAAGTGAACTTTGAGGAAAGTTATCCAAAAGTCATAAACTTGATGGTTAATTCAAATTTAAACCTTTCAATTATGCAAACTTAGACCTAAATCTTTCAATTATGATAATTTTGTCCAAAAAAATTTCATAATTTATCATTTAGTCCTAAACCTTTTAATAATTTATCAACTTAATCATTTTGGCTAATTTTCGCATGAAATTACAAACATAGCGGTACGTCAACACCAACGATCTTACACAGTACCATCAACGCTGACATGAACAATTTTTGCAAGTTTTTTTTTAATTTTAAATTTTCTTCTTTTTTTCCTTTTTTTTCGTTTTTCCTTTTTTGTTTTTTCCCTCTGGTGGCCATCACTAGGGTGGCAACTAGCAAAGGAAGAGAGGGAAAAAAAGAAATAAAAGAAAAGAAAAAATTTGGAAAATAAAATAAAATAAATTACACGTTATCTCTGGTATGTCACATAAGACAATCAACCTCCATATCAACGATTTTTGATCAAAATTAGCCAAGAGAATTGATTGGAAAATTGTCATAATGTATAAGACTAAACTGGCAAATCATCAAAAGATTTAGGTCCCAATTGGCATAATTAAATAATTTAAAACTAAATTTGCACAATTGAAAAATTTATGACCAAATTAATCGCCATAAAATAGGTTTAGGACTTGTTGGACATTTTTATCGTAAACTTTGCTTGCAATTAACAACTATTCTTCGGGGTCATAAGCATGTCTCACCGCATGTTCGCAATTTGTTGTTCAAGTGCATCGAGACTTTTATCTTTAGCTTGTCAAACTTTGCATGCACTCAACCTCTACTCCTCACATTACGAATTTGCCTCACCGATTCTCAAACTTGTTTTCAGTTTGTGGTTCATTGACAACAAGAAAAAAGAAACAAAAACAAAAAATCTCGGCACATTCCCCTTAGCAAATACAAGTTGTCTGAACATGGAAACAAAGGAGTGCAAGTTGAATCAGGGCACAAGCTGGCCCAACCCATGTGATTATGTTAGAATCTTCGAGACCCAAATGCTGATTCTGGCCCGGCCGCAGCGACTAGTCAACCTTGTGATAGTCAAGTGTTCGGCGAATCGTATTGATGATATGATCATCAAGTGGACGGGCTTCATTGTACGCACTGAGAGACAGACATTTTGGCCAGCCACTGCATAATAAGTCCCGTTAGAATCATATCTATGTAACATAATTTCCTCTCTTATGAGTATCTAGATTATGGAGTCTAGAGCCATATGAGAGGTGGAGGACCTTTCTCTTGGAAAGAAATGAACGTTGATACAAGTACCTAAGAGTCCCGTGAAGCAAAAGTCTGCTTTCATTTGATGGGGGTGGCGATTCATTTTGTAAGGTATGATTATTAAAAAAAGGAAAAAGTCAAGCTACAAGAATAATGTTCGCTGCTACCATAGAAGCGGCATTTATAAGAGCCAAAACAAGATTAGGGCCTTTCATCACATCATGTAACCATACATGAAAGAGGAAATTACATATCCTCTATTGCTCGATTCCTTGTTTTGATAGCTCGTATGTTTCAGTCCTAACGTGTCTAAATACAGCTTTATAACACAGTTGCTACTCTTAATAGATTGCCAACCATCGATGGAGTGAAGAGGCATAAATCGATAGAAGATACATATATCCTGGAATTGCTCCTGAATCGGGGCAACACTTGCTCTTTGATTGCTGGTTCTCAAAAGAAATGCGGTCTCACCTGTTGCAGTTGAGTGGCAATCAAAGATCAAAAGAGTGATTCTCGGTTTGAGCTCGAATGTCTGATTTGTTGCTGATGAGGAAGTCCAGATTACTCTCTGAAGATGAAGATATTTGCCAGAGATTGAGGATTCTTATGCCTTAGCGTTCTGGATCATGTTTTGGGAGCTCGACTTCGTGTTTTCCTCTCTGGTTTCCTTTGATAGAGCAGTTTCTCAGGTATTTGTTCTGTGAGGCCGATTGTTTGTTTTGGGCTTTGCAGTTGTTTTGGGCTTTGCGGTTGATGTCATCAGGAATGTTGACTCATGTGGAGGCTTCAGCCTCCTCCGCCGTTTGTGCAATAAAAGTAATTTACTTGTAAAAAAAGAGGAGTAATTTCTGGACTTTTGCTATTTCGGTAAGTTCTTTATAATGATACCATTATATGTCCAGACAGACTTTTGCTTTATACTTTTTACTTAATCTAAAACTTGAATACGTACTTTAACTTTTCTTAGATTAAAATACCCGAAACCTTTACAATACGTAAACGGCGGTACATATATTCACATATTCCTTTTCTTTTTTTCTACTTTTGAAATTTGGATAATATTTTAAATTTTTTTAGAAAGCATTAACAAACATGATATGCTATGTATACCATGGAACTTGCATGCATGCTTTCAAAGTGACACAAAAAATTAAAGAGTTAATACTATGAAAAATCCTAAATTAATACACTCATAATAGATTTACCTCATACTAGTACACTTATAATAAATTTATCCTCCATTAGTTTCCATTAAATTTTATCATCAAATTGATAAATTGGATGACACATCCATTAACAGATGTACCAGTTTAGGGTTTTACTCTCCTTTTATGACAAGTGCACTAGTTTATAGTTTCTTGTAGTATTAATCTAATTTAACAGAAATTAACGGAGGGTAAATTGTCAGAAATATACTAGTTTTGGATTTTTAGTTGTCAAAAAATTAATTTAAACTAAATTTATCATAGATGAATCGGTTTAGAATTTTTTGTTGTTGAAAAATTAATTTAGATAAATGTATCGTAGATGTATCAATAGGAGTTTTTTGTGATATTAACCCAAAAATTCTAGGTATATCATGGTTTCCTAATGACATCATTAATTTGAATAAAAGGTAAGATGATGTAAGTTAATTTGGATTTGACAGGTAATGACTTCTACATCAATACTCCAACCTTGTGCGTCGCAAAATCATACATATACGTACAATTCACAGTTCGCTTTCGGTTTCTTTACAACATCCTATTATGGAATCTGGTGATCAGTGTACTCCGTGTCTTTTCCTTGATTATCAAAGGAAAAAAAAATTGAAAAACGTGCTGTTGAATTTAATGTCTAATCTTGCCCCAGAAAAAAAGAATTTAATGTCTAATCAAAAGCGTCCCACTTCCCTTATGGCATTTCGCATCATGACCAAAATGCAGATCCTAGGGAAAAAAATGTTCATTATCTGCTGAAATTTTGTCACATGGAAAGGACTAGTGGATGTTGAGTGATGCCAATCAGATTAGAGGTTAGGTTTGAACATACTATCTCAGGAAATGCTAATACAGGACAAAACAATATATATATAAGATATCTTAAATTTTAACCACTACCAATTATTTTAATAACTTAAAAAAAGAGAGACAAATAAGAAGTTAGAAATATTTGGACTTGAAATCTCATACTCTCATAAATAAGCTATTAAAAAAAGGCGCGCAATAATATTTAAATAATCTAACAGGATAGCCTTTTGAAGGAAAAAAGAAAATTTCACTCCTCGTGAACTTAAGAGACAGACGAAAGTACTTTTGATAAAAGCTAGTTTTACTTTTCTAATAGTGATATATCTTTGAGCTCATTACACACACACCCTTGTGTATTTTTGCAAGACATGGAACATGAGTAAAAATGCAATAATTCCACAATTAATGAAATTTGAGATAAGCAAATATTTCATATTTTGCTTTTTTTTTTTTTTAAATAGCTCAATTGTTGCCCAACAAACGAGAAAAATATGCTTCTCTTGTTAGAAAGAAAAATAATATCTTGATAAGGGTACTTGACAATAATATTTCGCGTTCAATGATGATAGGGTGTCGACAGTCATTTTTTTTTTTCTTTTTCCTTTATTGTTGGGCGAAGTGTGCCCTAGTTAGTGCAAGTTGAACTCTTATTATTCGCAGCACTAAGAACAAAAGGCAAGGACCACCTAATAGGCTTCTTTGCCTTGCTTAAAGTGCAATTAATTTAGTGCGACCAACTTGAAGGAGACTGCATTGATTCTCGGAAGATCCCTGGAATGATGATGACAAGGAGACAAAGTTCATTCCAGCAAGATTAGTGGAGGATGAGGGGGTTTCATCACTCGCTCATCATTACGACGCAATTATTAACTTTAGTTTATAATTTATCTCGGCCATTCTCCATCGCCACGCGTGCAAGCATGTCAGGCACTTTTCTACCAATGAATGCTCGTCGATGCGCATCTCTCACTATTCTCCCCCTATTCGTTTCAAGCTTACACTGACATTTTTTTCTATTAAATTATAAATGGCTCATAGCGGAAAAGGTGAAAGGAAACAGGTCATCGGTCATGCGCTCTCACATGTACTTTGATTAGAAAGTGGTGGGTTGTTGGCTGTCCTTTGAGTTATTGTATGAGCAAGCCACGTAGAATACTCTCCAGGATAACATAAAGATGGAGACTCGTGTCTCTTAGTTGGGAGACGTGCGATTCTTGAGGATCCACTCGAGTCACCAATTAGGTGTTCTTAATGTCTGCTATTTCGGCATGGAGTTGGTGAAGTTATGCATTTAGCCAAAAGGACCATTCATGTGAGGTTAAAGCCCCTGTTGGTCATGAGTTAGTATCAATATGTGAGAACGAGTTGCTAAGAATTTCTAGCCTAGATAATTAATGCTTTCTATCTCTTAGGCTACGTTTAGTAATTTGAATTTGAATCAGGATACAATAATGTGTCACACTTTATTTGGGATTTGGGGAGGTCCTCTAGACTAAATATATTCATTTAAAATAATCGATGAGAAATTCGAGATAAAAAGTGAAATAGACTCAAATTATATTTAAAAAGCAAAAGAAAAAAAGTTTAAAAAGAATGAAAATGATAAGTTATTGCAAATGCTATTCGTGATCGTCGGCACCACCATCCAATTCTTTTTTTGTAAATTCTTTGAAAGCGTATCGAACACTTAATAGAATATGCCCACATTTTCCATCCGGGGATTCTATATTCCGCTTTATCTTAGAGTATTCTATATTACTTTACGGCGTTCTCGAAATAGTCAATCTCCCATCCCTCGACAATTGCAGGAATTATAAGGTTGTCCTTTTTCTCCCCCAAAGCTCATTGGCTCTTAAAGAGCACTTCGACAGTATGAGATTCAAGGGAACAAAATCAATGCACTTTTCCGTTGTTTCTAAGTAAAAGACACTGGTCATCAAGTTTTTCTTAATTTCATGGAAACTTGTTCACTTGATAGCCTTGATCATATGAGTCCAAACACGCAACAATTAACCAAAAAAAATTACGGTAACTCATCAATAATAATATGGTAGGAGGAAAGTAACAAAAAGTCCTTGCCTTCTTCTTCTTTTTTTTTTTTTTTTTTTTCATTTTATAGATCCACTGCACATTAAAGCTATATATACAAAGAGGGGGCTTCTACATAAATCAAAACCCCACCATCACCACCTCGAAACACTAATCCCACGTCGCATGTTTATAATCCCTACATGTCTATTCGTCTTTGGATTAAGACGTGACTTAGTACATGATCCACCGAATGGTCCCTCACCTTCGAGCGATTCCCAAGGGTTTCCCCATCAACATCCTCGTCGTGACGACCTGCTTTGGCCACCTACACTTTTACCTGTTCACCCTAAGAGACAATTCCAAACTAAGAAAGAAACAAGTCCTACGAACGAACGTATGCACAGGGAGGTGATGATTACGATTGATACATCTTCACGTATTCTTGTTGCAAACAGAGTCCGATCGTCTCTTTCAATGCTAAAATATCTTGTCGGTCATCTCTAAGTCTAAACCGTCCAGGATGCTCATCGTACCGTCGTCGCCGAAGCAGTCGAACCCGTCAAAGTCGTGGACGCCGTAATCTTGACCCCCCAACAACCACGAGAAGCTCTCGTTCTCGTCCGGCCAAGATGGGAACAAGCCCGCCACGTCGCCGCCACCGCCGCCGCCACTCGGGTTCTCCTTCGGCGAGACGTCAACGGTGGGTGGCCCTGCCGGCTGCGATTCGTCCACCCACAAGCTGTCCATCAAGAATGACTGGTCGTCGTCGCCGCCACCGCCACTGCAGATGTACTCGAGCAAGACCGTGGACTCGTCCCCGCCGGAGCAACAGTTCTCGGCGGACGAGGCCGACGGGGACGACGAGGATGAGTTGTACTCTTCCGCGTGGGCGTTGTTGGGTTGGTGCGTGTTGGCGGGCGATTCGGACGTAGGGTCCGCTTGCGATGACGACAGAGATGCTTCCGGGTCGTGTTCGGATGGAGTTTCCTGAGGCTTGTTCAAGGGCTCGTGGGTCACGGGATCGATCCCCATCTTGAGCAGCTTCTTCTTGATGTGGGTGTTCCAATGGTTCTTTATTTCGTTGTCGGTTCTCCCGGGCAACCTTGCCGCGATCTTCGACCACCTAATCAGGCACAGGAAGACGTAGATGTTAGCTTTAATCATGTGTCACGTCGAGACATCTTCCTTGCGTACGCAGTCAACAAAAAGCACTTATCATACGCGTGGGAACGTGGTGCGTGAACACCTAATTTTTCCAAGGGCTGCTTGCCAAATGAATGATACACGTGATATGACGGAAGATGTATATTGAAGATATTGAAAGCTTAGACTAAAATTGCAACCATAAAATGATTGACCAATCGCAATATACTGAAATAATAGAAAAATACTGAGGAGAGGTGATACTAAAACGTTGTTCAGTCGTCGAAATTATTTAATTTCGAGTTAACCACATTTAAAAGTCTATACCTTAATTGTATTTCTATTATATTCATGTCCATATTTTATTTTAATTCACCTGCTTACCTTAGATGTATATATGAAGCTAATTCTCATTAGATTTCGTCCTGTTATATAAGAAATGATTATATTACAGAACATGCTCTCTAACTCAGAAGTGGTGAAGCAAATGAACTAATGTACTTTAATGCGGGACGAAGGACTCAAAACCGATATACTTGGATGAGAAGAAAATCGGATGAGAGGAAAATCAAGATAAATGAAAAGCTCATCAACCGGACCTGTTGCCGAGGCGGGCGTGGAGGTCGATGACGAGCTGCTCCTCGGCCTCACTGAGGAGGCCGCGTTTGAGGTCGGGGCGGAGGTAGTTGGTCCAGCGGAGGCGGCAGCTCTTGCCGCAGCGGCGGAGGCCGGCAAGCTTAGGGACGGCACGCCAGCAGCAGTGGCCGTTGGTGAGGATGAAGTTGATGAGCTTCTTGTCCTCCTCCGCCGTCCACGGTCCTTTCTTCACCCCGGATTTGTCACAGCACGGTTGCCTCCCCATGACTAGCGCCTCCCAATGAATATACGTTCATCCAAAATCCTCCTCTTTCTCTCTCTAGCCTTCTCTCTGTCTCAGCTCTAGCGCTAACTCCACTTGTAAAAACTCGAAAGCCCCGCAACCACCTTTATATACAACCCCTACGTACCTTTCCGATGGTTTCAATATTGGAATTTTATAATGGACGGGGATTTTCATTAATTATTACAGATGTCAGCTTAGTGGAGGAAAAAAAAGATAGCTTTCACACGTTGCCCAAAAATTAGTGGAATGACATTTGCTATACAACACTCGTGTCTTAAATTGATATATTAAGCAATGTAACAGATTAATATAATATATTTAAATAGATCGATGATATTCAACATCCAATAAAATTTGTCATGCCATTTATTGAATCAATTATATCATTCGAATTTAGTTGTTTGATACAATTTAAAATTTCCGCTCTTAACGATGATCTCATATCGATAAGGGATGAAGGATAAGTTTAATCCTCTCTTTTATGAGCATAACATTTTAATCACAATGTCCCTTGAAAATCGATGTTGAAGATGAAAAGTAAAGTACCAAATGTTCGATGAGACATTAAAAATCATTTAGATACCGCATCAAAACATGGGCACTTTCAATTAAAGCGGATGTGTTCATGTGAAATTTGTACAATATTTTTGCCGCACTAAAGATTAAATATCTTTTTTCATCTCCTATCGCTGTACAAACCTTAATAATGGTACTCCTGCATACTGTTTGGGAAACACGCGGAATCTCTTAAAAAAGCATGATGAAATGGATTTCCAAAAAAATCAGAATCGTCGGTCCGGAACTCGATTCGACCTTATGGAGCTCCAAAACCAACGGGGGCCTACCCTCCTATTGAGATCCATGTACGACATGATTTTCACTTTAACCTTCAATAATTTTTTTTTACCTAGAAAAAAATCATGAAGGGAGAGAGAGAGAGAGAGAGAGACATTCATTTTGGGGGTCCACCAAATGGGGAGGAGAGAAAAGGACATTGGAACTAATATGGCCTTGCTCTGGTGTGTGCCAAAACTAAAACACAAAAAAAATATGGTGAAAGTGAAAGATGGATGACCCAACGGCACATCCCCACACATCTCATCAATCCATCGCTCTCTCTCCCTCCCTCCCTCCCAAACAAAAATTTCTCCCCCGTCTCTCCTTCGCCAGTTTCATACACAACCCCACTCCCTAATTGCACTCTTACTCCACCATTCCATCACCCATTTCGTCACCCCCAAGTCTAGCTCTACGCCTCCGTATCATGACATTCATGCCATACCCATATAAATAAGTAAAGAAAAAGGGAAAGAAAATATATGTAATCGATGCTCATCGCCATCAAAGATGATCCAAATTCATAGAAAGGATTTTGACCTCAAACTTCTACCTAATTTCCAAGAATGTCCATGTGGGTTTTGTTAAATAATTACTTTTAAATAACGGAAAGAATTGTTATCTAAATTATCAAAAAAAGACGACACTTACCCGTACATGAGGCGATATATTATCCTTTTCTATATATTATGGAGATCAAGAAAAGATGGTTCATTTTTATTTCGTTAATAAGTAATATCATGAAAATTAATTCGCTACCATCATAACAATTATAATCAACGAAATTCAAATCTTTTCAATTAGGTCTCTTAAAACAAGAACGCCTCAAGTTGCTAGGGGATTTTGATGTAGGTCGCCCCCACCCCAACAAAACACCGAGTCTGTCTCTAGGTAATGACCAAAAATGGACTTACAAGTTTGTGCTGCAAGAAAACGTTTGTACGACCTTTTTTTTGTTGCAGAGCATCTTTCGTGGGAAAGTAGGGCAAGATTTGATTTCTTTTCTTTTCTTTTTTCATGGATAATATTTCACCCTGTCAAGACAAAGTAGATTGGCATTTAGTGGTACATGGCAAATGCTCATGCGTTGCCCCGGATGTGTTGGGAGATTTGGCTGGCATTGAATGGTTGAAACGATATGTGTGCGAGGATGGGGAGGCACATTATGATGCAAAAGCAATCGAGTGGATCCTATTTTTTTCCCCACGGAATGATTCACTTCATTGACCAGGAAAAATTCTTTTCTGTGGCTAGTTGGGGGTTCGATTACATGGTGAACATGTCGACTGGATCAGGTGTGAGATGTCTGATAGATTTGATTCATTTTGGCAAGACCGTGAGTCAAAGAGGGTTCATATGTGATTAAGTTAATTAATGACATCTTAGATGGTACTGGATTCACTTAAATACATTAATATTTTTGCGTGTGCCGCCCTCATAGGCACTGTAATTCAGTTCGGCTATCGAGTAGACGATGACAATGTAGGTCAAGATTATTTACCTTGCCACGGGACGGCTAGGACTTATCTTATGCTGCAAAGGTTTTTTAATTATGACCTGAGCTATGAACGTCGCTAACATGCGATTCCGAACGTTTTGTCTTCACATCACAGATCTTAATCATCGCACATATAAATTAACTTGAGAAGCATGGCCACTCAAACTTCGTCCAGCCTCCAACATTTGCGTGCACAACCCCGTCAAAACGACCTCTGGAATTTGATTTTAGTATGTTTGACTTGACACCGGACTACTTCTGTCTATTTAAGTAGCAATATATAGTGGGAAATCTTGCGGCTCCATTGGCATTCTGGCTTTTTTCTATTCCCTGTGCGATTTCGTACGGGGTTATCCGGTTGGTTGAATAATCATCAATAAATTAGCACCACCCACAGATTTTGGTATTAATATATATAGGTGCACCTTTATATGGACATCCAAGGGAATGAATCCGTGGCTTGTTATGTGATAATGTTGGTTAGTATCATTAGATACTTTTCAAAATTCAAGGAAAAACTGGGGAAAAAAATTTTGAGTGGAGGGGGTCAACATTAGAATAATTCTATGACCTTTGCAAATTACTTGCAGAAAATCATTTAAAAAAATTACATATCTCTCTGCGAAGCGAAAAAATTTTGAATAAACATATTGTCGACTATATGATTGACAGAATCAATTGTAGTAGAACTACTATGATTACTTAATGGTAGTCAATGAGTTATCTGGTGAAATATATATATGCAACGTTGATGCATAGGTATATCTCCAATTCAAGGAAGACAATGTTACACGTGCCATGTGCATTAGAGGTTGCCTCATCAAATGTTGATTCAAGTCATTTGGACCATATGATTTTCTTGTCTCAACAAGTCATAAGATGACATATGGTTTTGTACTACCATATTGGTGGCAGTTGATAATCCAACTTGTTGGTCTTTTGACTTGAATCTCTTGGTTTAGGTGGGTATGGTTAGCCTTGGACCCCTCCTCCCTTTTATGCTCACTTCATTACTTCAACCGGTGTCAACCACAAAAAAGAAGCCCTACAAACTTGTTCGTCTCGCACTTGATCTCCTAGGACTATCTTGTGCGGATAAATCGAATTTTTTAAATTGCAAAGGTCGTATCCAAGGGCGAAAAATCTATTTTTCGTCCTTTGGATTGTCAATGCGACACACGTAAGATCAAATGCTGGCTTATCCTTCTTCCATGTGGACACAAAAATATATGGCCAGATTTGCAAGACCTGCAAGGTAAGAGTAGAGTAGCCAATGGATTATCATTTGTCTGCTTGGATGGAACATCCTTCGTGGAAAATATATATACATAGGCTTGATCCATAAGGTAAGGGAAGTGAGGTACCAAAGATAATTTTATATTGACGTCGAGGCGATCGCTGGACACGAAATATACAGATGCTGTTCACTCATGATTCCCCAATAATATGCTTAATGCAGAATCAACCACGTACGGCTTTCTTTCAACCTCAATTGCGCACCAAAGATGGGTCGGGTGGAAGGCGGTTCGTCATGGCACCTTGATTAAACAACTCGTTTCGAGATGCGTAGGTGAAGCAGTTGATTATTTTACACTTTTAAGGTGTCGCGCAAGTTGGGGTTGTGTTTTCCCAACACACCATGAGGAAGGCGATGTGGTGGCATTGCTTGTAAGTATGAATCTGTCGGGTTAAAATTAAGGGAATCGTAACATAAGTGTTGCTGAATTTCGTGCTCAGACGGCTCCCGGCCGAGCTATAAGCAGCTTCACATGTAGTAGTTTCCCATGACAGGATCGCAATCGCAGTGACAGATTGTCGCACATCACGCGATCGGACATGCGGGGAATGCTAAGTAAGAGTTTGCTAGGAAAGCAAATCGTAAAAGTGGGTCTTATGGGACCAAATATACCGGCATCGTCTGTACTTCTAAAATCCTCATTGATGCGAAATTCTTTTGCAGCGTCCATATCAATTGGTGACATGATGTATGACAATTAAAGCAGACAAAGTTGGTAGTAACCATATTAAGAGCACTTCTTGGCCTCGAGTTTTTCTACTTAGAATTCCCGATTCTATCGTCAGTTTCCCAAGTAAATGTCAAAGGAAGAGCATTCGTGATTTCGATGACATAATAGGGATGAGAAATGTAGGCCTATTTGAACATTAAGTCAATCTCACTTGACTCTTTTTTAGGTGATACTTAGCTCATTACTTGCTCTTGCTGTGCAAGCAAAAGGATCACCAAGATTCTAAAGAGAAATTACATTGGCAAATCGTCAAAAGATTTAACATTAAATTGACACAATCGAAAGATTCATGACTAAATTGATCGCATACAATAAGGTTATGAATTTTTGACAATTTTCTCATGCAAAGATAAAGCTTTCACTACCCACCAAAACAAGAAAGAAAGTTGATGAAATTGAAGTTAAGTTTTATTATATCACAAAAAGTAGTGCTAGCTTATCAACCATAGACTTTTATGTATTATATATAGACTATTTGTCATTCTTTTACAAAAGTCATATATATGTCACAATTGACTTGGATAGTTGGTTGATTGCTAAAAATAGAATTTCTACATTAACTTTCATAAAGATGGGTGGTAAAGTACTGGAAATAATTCCTTTAGGTAGTGTTAGGCAGAAAAAGTAATTATCTCGTGAAATCGTTATACTCAGCATAAATAGCTTGCTAATTTGTCAAACTATAAATAAGAAGAAGAATATAGTCTCTCATGGACATCAAGGTAATCCAAATTTTTAAACTTAAAATATTTAGTACAATATCTTTCAAATTCAATGGCCATAATGTACTTTTGTTCGGTGTAATTAATGGCCATGATGTACTTTTTTTTTTGGACAAATGCCATGATGTACCTTTTTTTTTAACAGATGTACTTGATCACATCATTTTTTGGTCAGATTATAAAATAAAAATGGCTTTCTTCTTTCTTGTACAGGTGTCATGAACAGAGCCTAGCGTATATAGTCGAAAGACCATACGCACTTGTCTGCTTCCTTGCGAATATAAACCATATGATTGGGAAAATATTCTATTCATCTGACTATAGTGTAACAGTTGATGACGACCATGACCGAATTCGTCAAGAGGGTAGACAGGGAGTTCTCACCAAACAGTGATATTTTCGTAGATCAAAATAGGGTTTCTGAAAAATCAATGCAGCCCATGTACCTATAAACTCCAAGGTGTTATTAATTTATCATCAAACCAAACGGTAGTGACCATTGTTCAAGGCTACCGTTGGACGACTTTGAAGCCCCACAACCACTCCACAATCCGTCCCCGCAAAGCATGAGATTAGAGAGAAGATGAAAAAGAGAAACAAGAAAAGAACAAGTACAATTTTCTTCTTTCTTTTTTTTAATATATATTTTGGAAATCTTTTAATTATTAGAGAATGGTGCGTCATTGAAATCCACATTCCCACTAGGGCTTGTGATTAGGAGAAAAGCGTGAGCGATATTGCATCATCATTGCTTAAGCATATGCTTTAAAGCGACCCCCGAGCTACCAAATTGGAGTTAATCTCTATGGGTATCAACATCTTTCCCCTTTTCCACTTTCCAATTTTCATTTTTCATTTTTCCTTTTTCCTTTTGATCTTGTTTCTTGGTTTGGCATTTGAAAGTAGGAACGTGTGGGTACCCCAGGAAAAGTGATTGCGCAATTGGTGCGTAATGCATGCGTCATCAACAGTGAACACAAGCATCTCACAAAACCACTTGTGTACCAAAAGTAGCAGATCATCTTTTTGAAGCGACACAAAAGAAAAGAAGAATAAAAGAAATTCCCTCCCGTGAGGGGGGAGAGATTAGGCCATGTTTTAGACGAGATTAGTGAGCATGAATCGGACTAGCTAAAGCAGAATCGCCTCCGTAATCAGGTGTCACCATGACGACATGGAAATGAAAAAGAGCTACTTTCTTATTTCGAAAACGCAGAAAGTGAAGAAGTTGGTAGGGAAAGAAGAGGGATCAGTTTGGTGAAAACCGGTCAAGCAAAAGAAAAAAGAAAAGGCGAACCGGATATCTCGGGAATAGACGAAGCCATGGGTATATCTGGTAGCAGCCTTGGACTCTGGAGTGGCGATAAAAACAGAAAAAACGTTGGACTTGAAGAGTGGGGACCTGCTGCCGTTTGGTAAAGACGGGAGGAATTTCCCTCGCTATTCTCGTGCGGAGGGGAATGGGAATTCTGTCTGCGCAGGCGCATCTTTCAGGAGAGGGGGATTGCGCCCGCCGAGGGCGAAGGTCGTTGGGCGATAGCCACCACCTCTTCCCCCCCTCTCCTGTGGATGGAACGTCGTTATCCGTTCGATCGACTTGTACCTCTGGTGCGTAGGTCACCAAATTGACCGCGACGTGAAGCTCGGTCGTTGGTGGGATTTGTACGTCTACTTTGCCGGACGTAACCTCTACTCGCCATACGGAGGGCGGTTGGACAAAGGTGGGAAAAAGATCGTGTCAGCTCGTCGCAAGCTGAAAGCCCATGTCGACTTAGTGGTCCATTTCAAATGTTCTGGATCTCATGACTCACATCGAACAATCATTTTTACCTCCAAAAACTGTCTACTCCGATGAATCTCGCTATCTCTGTACCTCGCGGCACTGCTTTGCAGTGCATACATAACCCTAGTAATGTGAAGCTTTAGAAGCCCCATGTACGAAAGTTGCATCGATAACTTGGGTCATAATGATAAAGCAAAGCTCTACCGTAAACTGACAAATCCAGTCTAAAGCTCTGCGAAATGTCGGTTAGGCACGAGGACCTTAATGAAGACTCAAACAGGAAAGTTCCTCTTGAGGACAGGAAGCAAATGAAGTCCGGATGATTTTGCAACACGGCAAATCTGGGACGATGAGCAGGGATCATGTGTCCCATCAAATTTGCAATCTTTAAGAAGGCAAGGCTGGAAATAACTGGAAAGCACAACTAAATCACACTTTTCCCATGACGTTATTCAGTTTATACCTATCGTTTCAAAAGCAAAAATCAAGATGCTCATCCGAGATCCCCACCAACGGAAAAATGTTTACAGATGATGACAACCGACTTTTCAGGGCCTTCCCAAACCCCTCCACTATGATAAGCCAGAACCTTCGACCTGAAGACAGCTATTACTGCATCCGAATTTTTCACTTGGGTCCTCCGAACTTGTTCATCATCTTTGCAATTATAGGGGCCACTTTTGGATTTGCCTGATGCTTTGCCAGATTGTTAGGGTTCTTCATTACTGCAATACCATCAGCACAGGAACAAAAGATGACATAAAAATCTCCAATAAGCCACACAAGTTTCTACTATAAGTAACCATAATCTACTGTTGCATAGAGCAAAATTATAAGCGCAGATGCCCACAGATTCATTTGCTATTCAGTTGTCAGCTCTCTAGGTTAATAACCTCCCACCGACTGTTACTGAATGCCTATGTCCTTTTATGCTGAGTGAAAAAATAACCACAAAGACTAGTACTTTGTTTTAAGATTACTTCGATACTGCTTGTGGTTACCTTACGGGTCATGCATTAACATAACCATATTCTAAATCTCAAGGTTATAGCTCCTTACAGAGGACATATAAAACTGCTAAATGATTACACGGTGAAATGAACGATAACTCAATAAAGTGCAAGAAATAGGAACAAAAGAATAATGCCAGAAAACAACAGTACCATCCTGCAAAGCAGCCATGACTTCTGGATCCTTAAATGCAGCCATAAGATCGGGATCCTGCTCCAAATATTCAGTAAAAATTCATCAAAACGAATGAGCAAAGTTGAAATGGAACAGACAAACTGACTACAACATGATCAATGAGTGATCCACCCAAAAATAAATAATAATAATAATAATAATCAAATCATCAAAGTTGCACACACCAATTCATGTCTAGGTCTTTATTCTAAAAGTGAGATATCCAGATTCCACCGCGCTTATTTCTGTTTTGCTGAGAGAAAAAGTACTTAGTGTTTTGCTAAAATCAACATTTCCAGACATTACCATCCATTTTCCAGCACACTTACATTCAGTATTTGGCTAAAATCAACATTCCCAGGCATTCCTCCTGGCATGCCACCTGGGAAACCTCCAGGCATTCCCCCGGGAAAGCCTCCAGGCATCCCCCCCGGAAAGCCTCCAGGCATTCCACCTGGGAATCCACCAGGCATACCACCAGGCATACCACCTGGGAATCCACCAGGCATACCACCAGATGGTCTACTGGATGATGACTGCTCTCGTTTCTTTGCCTTCTCATATGCAGCCTAGAGGAAAGGCACAACAAATGTCACACAGCAATTATAGCAAGAAAAACATCCTAAATGATTGGATATCAGGATCATGGACCAATTACTTGAGCCTCAGCACGTCTACGTTCTCTCTCACGCTGAATCTTTCTTTCTTCCCGCTCCTTACGTAATCTGTCATACTTCCTCCGATGTTCCTCAATCCTATGTGCATTTGGTTCAACCTGTGTAGATTGAAAGTTGTAAATGATGGAATCGAACTTAATGGAGCAAGATTCGAATTGCGCGTCAATCCCACATTTCAAAGATGTCCAAGAGAAAAGCCGCATGCAAGTTCTCATGAAACTCCATCCAGCAATTCATTTCCAGTGCAGACCACAAAATCAAAAGGTGACCCCACCTTAAACTGTCGCTCGTCAAAGTAAAGGCCAACGTTTCATGATAAACCAGCAACAGCCAGCATGAAAGGTGCATAAAATGATTTCGAGGTCAACCTCCATGCGATAACTTTTAACTTTGTGATGTAATCCCAAAGGGCATTTATTGTCCTTATACAAGCAATTACAATGAAAAAAGAGGCATCTCATCTAATCTGTAGCTGTCTGAATCTAATCTAGAGAGCAAAGAATGCCCAGTCCAGAAAATTCTTGTTTGCTTCAAAACCACAGGAAATAGGCATGAGCAGAGCCCTGTATCCAGTGTCTAAAAGACAATTATTGGCATTCTCTATGCAAGCTAGCTGCAACTAATCTAGACTGCAAAGAGAGCTCCTTAATTGTCGACTTTTTTAGCCATCTTTACTCATTAGTGTACTGAAATAAAAAAGGAATGTCAAACGAAGTCCACGGCAAAAGATGCAATGACTTGTCTCATTGACTCAAGCCAAGAAGACAAGCAAGAAACATAGGCAATTAAAATTTTGCATAAAAGATCTGTTTGAGTGCAGTGACATATTTAGAAACCTTTACATACGGATATATTAGATCATTTGTCAATTATCTCATTTATTTTCATAACTTCAAAAGCAAAAACTAATGTTTGATTTTGGCAGGCAAATCAGTTAATAACTTTTTGCTCAAAAAGGATAGAATGGACAATCCCAAACACGAGCACAGAGGAGAGAGAGAGAGAGAGAGAGAGAGAGAGAGAGAGAGAGAGAGAGAGAGAGAGACCTTCTTAAGTACAGCAAAAACTAAAGTTTGATTTTGGCAGGCAAATCAGTTAATAACTTTTTGCTCAAAAAGGATAGAATGGACAATCCCAAACACGAGCACAGAGGGGAGAGAGAGAGAGAGAGAGAGAGAGAGAGAGAGAGAGAGAGAGAGAGAGAGAGAGACCTTCTTAAGTACAGCAAAAACTAATGTTTGATTTTGGCAGGCAAATCAGTTAATAACTTTTTGCTCAAAAAGGATAGAATGGACAATCCCAAACACGAGCACAGAGGAGAGAGAGAGAGAGAGAGAGAGAGAGACCTTCTTAAGTACAGCATTTATTTCCTCATCGTAATCTAGCTTTGATGCCAAATGAAGATCCTTCACAGCTTCTTCCCACTGACCAAGCATAGCTCGAGCCATGCCACGAGCCTTGTAGCCTTTTGCAGAATCCGGATTTATCTAGATTAACAAAGTACATGAGCATTACAACCTGAGATTTAAGACTCCAAGGTCAATCCCACCCATACAAGACAACTCAACAAGGTCCAACATCAAGTAGGGAAGCTTATAAAGTCATAAGTTTTTCTTGAACAATTCTCAGCAATTAATACAATCACAAGGACAATAAGTAATGATGAGAATGTTTCTAATTTTGCAATAATTGGGTTAAAACACTTCAGCATTTTTTTGTGCATGTATTACTTTATATTGTGTGCGATAAGCACAACAACTGAACTTTCCATGTGAAATCTAAACCATTGCTCATGAACACATGTTGCCAATACCTTGAACAATTTAAGTAGATGTTACCTCTAAAGCTGCATTTGCATCCCGGATTGCAGCATTGGGCTTCTTCATCTTAATATACACAGTAGCTGTAAAAGCATCAATAACCATGTGCTGATATGAGATAAAGAACTTAAAACCAAATAAAAGGACAAAAATTTTCGGTAGACACTTCAAAAACTCCGCCAGCTTCTTACCTCTGGTTCCATACATGATTGCAGAGGTTGGATTGAGTGTTATTGCCTGTGTAAGGTGCTCAATCGCTTCCTCCAAGTTTCCTGCAGAGGACAAATCAGCAAACCAAAGAGTAAATTAAACAAGACCAACAGATTCAAGAAGCACACATATCCCTAGCACTGCAAGGTTGAAAATTAATCATCAGAACCTTCAGAAAGGGCTTCCATGGCTTGTGCCTTTGCCGCTTGAGAGGCATCACGATTCTCCTCAGTAACTTCAAGCGAAGGATCTCCCATCTGAAATATCATATAACAAAGGCACTCAACATCAATTCACACAGCAAACTCAGTAACAAAGTAGGCAAAAAAGAGGGAAAAGGAAATGTTAAAAGCGAGATGATTCCACAGGTCTGTGTTTAGAGGCGAGAGAACCTTCTGGGAGGCTCATCATCAGGCTCAACCGTCTCGCCTTCAAGCTCAATATCTGACTCGATAATCTCGTCCTCCTCCTCTTCCTCCTCCACTTTCACATGTCCACCTTCGTTCTCCTCCATATCCTCGTCACTCTCGTCAAACACATGGCTCTTCTGCAGTAGTCCACAATCCAGAGCAAGTATTATTACCGTACTCAGTACAGAAATCACGACAAAATGCGGTAGCATCGACCACCACATGCCATATGGTTTCAAACAAAATCAAGCGATGATGATATGTATTCAAACAAATGCGCAGTACTGAATCATTATCAACGCTGCATAACTGCCTCACAACGTTTAAGTCCTTCGTTTCCAACTATATCGAAAGAAACACCTCAAATCTTCGCCCTATGAAAATGCGTACAAGAGCGAGCTCAGCCTCATTTCACGTCAAACCACCACAAAATCGCATCAATCGCCGATCTCAAAGCAAACCGAGTCAAGCGCGCCGCATCCGAGAACGAATCGACCTAAAAATTCCTGTAGAATGCAAACAACCTCTCGAATCCAAACGTGCAAAAAGCAGACTCAAGCGGCGCGAGCCTTACCGATTTCGATTCGCCGGCCGTGTGAGCAGCGGCGGCAGGAGGGACTTGAGCTCCGAGGCTGCGACCAAACGGTTCCGAATCCGTCAGGGGAACCGAGAATGGCGAAGGGGAACGAACCGAGCGCGCGCGCCGGCCGGGAAGAGCTACTCACCTCTCGAGGTAGTCGCGGAAGAAGGCGAGCGAAGGATCGGCCAGGACGGCGGGATTGGACTTGCACGTGTCGACGAACTGCTTCAGCTGGTCCACCTTCGCCGGATCCATCGTCCCTCGGCGGTCGTCGGCGGGCGGCGAGAGATCGGCGCGCGGCGTCGGATTTGCGGTGGCGATTCGGTCGATCGGGTTTCGGGGAAATTTTGAAAGGGTTTGGAAAATCCGCGAGTGGTTTTGAAAGTGGGGAGACCTATCTCGGGTGCGGGGCGTGAGGAGGGGTTTTAGGGAGGTGCTTCCAGTAGCTTCTACTGGATATGCCATATGGCATCAACGTTTCCACCTTCCACGTCAGCAACTTCCCAATCAAAGGAAACTAGGATGATATGCGGTGTTCAACATGCTTCAAAATATTTCCACAAATACAATCGATTCCTAGAATTTTGAACAGCTTTCATAAAATTTGACAATGAAATTAGGTCTTAGAGTTTGTCGAACTAATATAATCAAACAGTTTTCTTCGAATTTGATTGGTGAAAATGAATATGTCGCTTTCTTTTTTTTATAATTTTCGAAGAAATATGGTGAGCACTTGTGCGCCACATCATGAAAGAGTTTGAAAAAACTTATCAAAAAACGAAAAATTGTATGGAAAACCTTTGTTAAGAAAGTGAAAATGCCTGAGATTTATAGTGTTGAAATTTTATTTCAGTCAAAACTAGATAAAATTTGATCAAAAAAAAAAAACTAGATAAAAGGATTTAGGTGCTGGCCTTGCTTCACTGGAAAGAGTCGACAACTGCTAGTAGGTGGTGGTGCATCGCTCCCCACCACTCCCTCACGGCCTCAATGCAATAAAAGTTCAATACCATTCACCACTTCATTTTGAAACCCTAAAATCTCATAAGAGGATTCACTCATTTTCCTCTTGTGATATATAATTTGTCACTAATCTATTACAGTAAACACAAAACCCCCTCTTCCATCGAGAATGGACATATTTCAATGACATGATCAACGATAAATGATATCTACGAGTGCTTGTATTTTGTAAATATCATATGAAAGTCATTTTCTTATATTTTGTTACGGAAATGAAATAAATATTCGAAAAATAAGTCTCGAGTCCAAGTGCAAGGTTCTGGCAGGGCTTTGGAATATCGGGATCAATCTTGCGCGATCCCGGCTTTAGTACGGTGCAGAAGCCGAGTACCTAATGTCTTGGGGTTGGTGGAGGGGCCCACAAGGGGGAGAGAGCCCAGCCCAAGCATCAGGATCCTGAGCCCTCTGAGCATTGGGCCCAATTGCATTCTAATTCTCAAAAGATGAATTCATATTTTAAGAAGAGAAAAAGCCACAAAAAATAAAAATTTTATCTAATATGATAAATTTATCGCAAACTTTTTTTTATAACACAAAACCCCCAAAACATTACAAATTATAACCCATTTACCCCAACTCTATGGCTGAAGGGCATCTTTGTCTTTTACTTTTTACTTTTCTTTCTTTTTCTTTACTTTTTCTTTTTCCCTTTTTCTTCTTCTCTTAAAAGAACAAAATGTTCTATAATTTGGAGTAAATGCATCAGACGGGTATAAGTTTAGAGTTTTTTATGTCACAAAAAAATTTGAGATAAATATGTCAAAGTTGATGAAATTTGAAGTTTTTTGCGTCACAAAAGAAAAGTTTGGAATAAATTTATCGTACCGGGTAAAGTTTAGAGTTTTGGATGGCTTTTTCTCTTTTTAGAATTTAAGCATATGTTTTCCCTTGATTATGACATCTAGGGAAAATTGCTCCCAAAAAGCCTTCAATTATTATGCGGTGGCTAATTCAATTATAAACCTTTCAATTGTGTTAATTTAGTTCCAAACTAATGATTTGTCAATTTGGTCCACTCGGTCAATTTTGACAAGAAATCACTAGCGTAGACATCAGCTTTCTCACATAACATGGCCGACATTAATATGAACAATTTTTATATTTTTATTGGTTTTTCTTTTTTTTTACTATTTTACTCTACCAAGAGGGGGTCACAACAATGGCCGGTGGCCAATCATAGGGGAGGGTCGAGACACCCTCGCTTGCTCTCATGGGCCTCTAGGTGCGAGCATCATGGCCTCACCCATAAGAAACTTTCACTTGCCCTCACCTAGATTTAGCGAGCATTGCGACCCTCGTCCAATGACCAGTGGCTATAAAAAAGGAAAATCGATAAAAATCAAGAATTTTTTTTTTTTGAAAATTGTACAATTTGTTCGCATTATCATCAATTTTGCCATATAAAATAATTGATGTAAATGTTATCGATTTTTGGTCAAATTTGGTCCAAAGACTAAATTGGTAAATGTAAAGAATTTTATGACTAAATTAGCATAATTTGAAGATTTATGACTAAATTAATTGCTATTAATAAGTTCAGGACTTCTTGGACAATTACCTTGATTAAATGTAGAAAATATATTCCAACAATAAGCACTTCACTAGACAAAAAGACCCTAAAAGTTAATTTTCCTTTGAAAAACTTACAAATCATATGAAAATTTACTTCTCCATGTGGTTGATTTCTTTCAATATAGAAGAGAAAGGTTCACCATATCGATAATTATAACAAGTGATTCTCTTAAATATTATGACGAAAAATCGCAAAATGATAAACTTATGACATATTTCTCCTAAATTGATATGAATTGCCACATGTACTTATCATGTCAATTTGACAAAAGCTAACAAAAGATAAATATGTCACGAGTGTATCGATTCAGATCTTTGTTAATTCAAAGTAGTTTTAGATAAATTCATCACAAACTTATCGATATAGGGCTCTTCATGGCATTAACTATTCTCTTTTTTTAGTAACTTATCACGTTATAAAATAAGTCATACCTGTATATGCAGGGAAAGCACAGGCATAAAACGAGAAAACCCAATAGTAAAACAACATGTCATAATATCCTATCTTAAATACATCAATAAATCGGAATACATCAATTTATTCAGTCATTTCCTAACTTCCGGCATGTCTCAATAAAGTAGAAAGCATCATTGACACTAATTGAAACGGTCACTGTTTAAGCAAAGGGTGACAAAGAGACCGATTGAAAAATCTGTGTGATGCTTCTCGGAACTAAATTGCTCGACGAACTCGGTCATTTCCTACTGCCGGCACGTCTCAATAGAGCATCGTCGATGCCCAGATCAACAAGAGGAACCAGGAAATCCCTGTCCAGACTCTGTTTGCGCCGCTGTTGCTGTTGACATTCGCCGCGCCTGTCAACACAAGCGATCTCAAATACTCATTGCCCCGCGAATCAAAAAGGGAGCGCGACTGAAATCGAAGCGCACATGGACAATGCTAGCAGAGAGATTGAATATCAGTTCAATACTCATCGTAATCTTCACCGTAGATTGCAAAGTTGAACGAGCCACATGGGATACAAAATGATTCCAGTAGAGATCATATAACCATAATTCAAGGGACTGTTCTTTTTTATAATATTATCCACATCATGGAATTTTTAACGAAGATGTTAAAAAGAGTATTTAGTGGCACATGTCAAACCTTATCAACTGTGCTTCGAAAATTTAAAAACTGCTATTTTAAGTAATTGACTTTATTTAAGAAGGCAATTCTTCACCTGCAAAGTTTATTGGAAAGTGTAGTTCTGCTTTCAATAGACTTAGCTAGCGTCTGGGCACTCAATTACAAGATCCAATTTTTAAATTAGGAGAGATGACACAAAAATCTCCTTCTGAACTTTAAGGGTAATATACGTTCGTTCCTAACTTTGAACTATTATACTTTACCCCTTTGAGCTTTCGTTTGATTGAAGCCATTAACCCTCCATTATAATTTCCATTAGTATGTTTCAATGCGCATAATTTTTAAGGGGTAAATGTGTATTTTCATCTCATTTATCAAGGAAACCTACTGACCAAAAAAAAAAAAAAAAAAAATCAAGGAAACCTCTCCTTTAGCCTTGATTTCTATAAAGAAAAAAAGAATAAGAATAATGAAAATGGAGAAAAATATTAATTAAATTTTAATATTAGAAATAAAAATATACATTATAGTAGTAAAAAATATATTTTTAAAAAAATATATATGATTGTATTTTAAAAAGTGGATATATATATCAATTTTATTAATCAACCATATTTACATTAATTAAGCCATTAAATATACATAATGAGTAACCAATTTTTGTCATTTAGATTTTATTTGTGAAGCCTTTTTTCTTTTTATCTAATTTGTGCTTATTCTTTTTCTTAACATATCATAATTGTACAAAAGTGGCAATATATATCAAATTTTTCCACAAAAAGATTATTATTTATATTTGTTATTGATATTAATCTGTTCTATTATCGGTATTTCTAATTAATTTAATTCTCTCATTTTTTTTATAAATTTTACATTTTTGCAGTAATTAAGGGGAAGATCGGAAAATCATTTTCCCTCATAATTTGGTGCACCACACATGCTAATCGAAAAAACAAGCAAAATCGGCGGCCCAAACTACAGTACAACGTGCAAAGGCAATTAAAGCTAACCCAACAACCAACTAACACGAGGCAACGTGGCCTTTCCAATTAAAAGGCATCACCGTCAATAGCGAGACTACCACAAACTTCAGTCGGAATGTAGGGACCTTCATGAAATATCTTGCAAGCCTTTTTTTCTTTTTTCTTTTCCGAGCTCTTCGCTTCATTCCATGTTGGTTGAATTTTAAATTTACATTTATGGCTCATTGAATGAGCCGAAACGAAAGGTTGGTCCACCGACAAACCATATCACCGCGAGACAAACCATATCACCGCGAGACGGATTAATTACTTCCTTAAACTGCGTTAGACTCGAGACGACCGATCAGTCGATCCTTTTTCATTTTTGACTTAAAACTCGTGCCTAAAGCTTTGATTAAGGTTTCCATTTCTAAACCTTCCCGATCGGAAACAGAAACATCGGACCTAAGGTGGAACGCGGACCTAAGTTTTTTCCGGCCAATCCATCGAACGCGAATTTACGACGGAGGAAGCGAGTTCCGAGTTTTACCTGGAGATGCTGGGGACTGAGCGCTCTCTGCAGAGAAAAAGATCACAGAACAAGAGCAAAGCATCAGTAGACAAGCGTCACACGTTACTCGGACCGGCTCCTAATTCTTTCTCAGATTCATGTACCTTTGCAGACGCTGGTGTTGGAATTGATGCCGCATCCCTGGCCGATACGGAGGACCTGCGTGACGTTGACGTTGTACTTTTCGAGCATGCCCGGCGTGTTGTACAAGTTGCAGAGGCAGCGGATGGTCGCCGCCTCGTCCGTCTTGAGCGGGTTGCAGCAGCTCGCCGGCGGCTTCGCGGTCGAGTTCAGGTACTGGTAGCATGGCACCAGCCTGTTGATGCAGCCCATCGTCGAATCTGCTGCCGCCCACACGAGGCTGCTCGCGAGGATGCTCGTGAGGGCCACGGCAATCACGGTCGCCGCGAGCACCGACGTCGGGATCGGGTGGCGGCGGCAACGAGCCATTTCTCTGAGTTCTCTTCTCTAGCGTTTGTCTTTCGGTGGTGGACGGAGGCGGAGGGCGGTGGGGGAGGTTCTTGTATGGGAAGTGGGAAACGTGGGTTGGGAGGTTGTTGGTCGTTAGTTGTTAGGACGGGAATAGCAGTAAGAGCGAGCTTTAATGATGGGGGCCGGGGCGGACTAGATTGAGCTAATCTAGCGTAGCTGTTTTGACCAAAAGTCAAAGGGAAAAAGATGGCATGGTTGATGCCTATTACTGCCATGTCGGCAATCCGAGAATCAGTAAATTCCTTTTATTGCTCGAAAGGAGTCGGCGGGCGGCACCGCATCAACTGCCAGCTAAAACTCAATTCAATGCGATCGACACGTGGCGAGGAGCCCTTAGTTGTCTTGCTTGGTTGGTGGAGCAAGTGATTGCTCCACGTCAGATGAGTCCTCGTTAGTTTCGTCCGAAAGGGTTGAGACCACCCGTTGCTGTCGCTTGCAGATCATGCGGATACATGTTGTGTTTCTTTCCGAAATCTTCTAGATCCGGCGGCTCATATGGAAATTGTTTCCGGATAAGTGCATTTTAATCGTTAGTTATGGGAGCTTTAATTTGGCTCATGAGAATTTTCAAGATTTTATTAATCGTGATTGAATTGGGATGGTTCATGAACGTTTTCTTATTACTACTCTGAAAATTTTACTAAGATGGAAATAAAAAAATTAGTGTCGAAAGTAAGGACAACAAAAATGCTAACTGTCGTCTTCATTATTATGACCTCAATACACTTCGTACCTTAAATCTTAGAATAAAACCTCACGAAGCAAAAGAAGTCCGATTGTTCTTCAATCAAATTCAAACTTCAAATTCCAAAATTTAAAATCTTACAGTCATGTGTCACGGGCTGATCGATTTGGGATCGAACCGTGCGGCGACTTGGGCAACTTTGGATCACCCAAGCCAAGCCTTGATTGAACTTTCGCACAACTCGGATCGTAGAGAGAAAGTTTAGAGAGAGGAGCTCCGGAAGGAAAGTGAACTTTGATTCTTTGAAATGTTGGATGAGTACAAATGAGGGAGGACACCCCTTTTTATAGTTGAGGGCCTCGACTTACAACCGTTGATCTACTTTTCATCCAACGGGCAAGATCGCACCGCCTCAACAACCGACATAAATATCAACTACCGTCTACCGACATAAATAACGGAAGCAACCAACCACCGACATAAATGAGGGATTTCTAGAATCAGGTGGAATGACGGTTTCGCCCGCCCTTGGAAACTTCGGGAAGTAGACTTGGTGGAAATCCGAGCGAGAGTAGGAAGTCCACGGGCGAGTCGTGATCGTGCGCGGGAACCTCTCGGGTCGACACTCTTTCGGCCCGTGACATTCTCCCCCACTCAATCGAGCGACGTCCTCGTCACTCTCAGCTCGGTCGGCCTTCTTGGCGCGAGCACGGGCTTTGGCACGAGCTATCTTGTTCTTGTTTCGCTTCGCTCGGATGCTCACGAACGAAGGGCCACATCCATCTATGGTCAGCTCGGGCTTGGCATGCGGCACCACCTTCGGCTTAGGCGTGGCATGCGGTGAGCACTCGACCTCGAGGAAGAGCACTTGAATCGGCATGGCATTTGTTGGAGTAGGATCCAACTCGACTTTCGGCTTCACCTCGGACAGCTTGTTGATGCGCATCACGGCCTTCAAGCTCTTGTCGAGGCGTCGGATTGACGCGATAGTCTTGGTATCGACCACCCCCTTGATCATGGGGATCATCGACGGGCATTTTTGATCGAGGATCATGAGACACTTGGTCCTCATGTCGATCATGGCTCCCACGCTTTCAAAGAATTGCATACCAAGGATGAGATCATAATCGTCAAGAGGGATTACCTCGAACGTCATCTTTCCTTTCCATCCGCCAATCTTGACATCCACGTCGGGAGTTGTTCCTACGCCATGGAAGTCGTCCGAATTGATGGGTTTGTATGACTTCGTGGATGGTTCCACACAAAGTCCCAAGGTTTTGGCTACTTCGGTCGACATGAACATGTTCGACGCGCCGATGTCGACCAAGGCATAGAGCATTCGGCCACACACTTCGACTTCTACGAAGAACATGTCCGTGTTTGGTGCAACTTCTTCTTTCGGCGGCGATCGGGCTTGGACCGAGTTGACCATCCTTACGGCTCAATCCGGATCTGCCGCTTATCCTCTTTGGGCTCCTCCTTTTCTTCCTCGATGGCAAGGAGGGCGTTGATTCGGCCCTTCTTCGGGCACTTTTGGGTCCAATGTGGACCTTGGCAAATGAAGCAAGGAGAAGGCGGGGTTGATCGAACTTACTCGTCGTGCAGTCCGATTGTGGTCGACCCCTTTGGAAGGACGGCTTGGAAGACCCTTCTCCCCATGCTTTGGCTCGGCCGCCTTGATCGTGCGCGCCTCGGAGAGTGTTTCTTCCTTCGTCCTCGGATCGATCCGACCTCCACGATCGACTCCTTGGTGAGGTCGACGAGCGACTCGGCCACGCTTAGCGCTCGCGCAAGACTACTCACGTCCCGACGCTTGAGTTCGAGAGGTGCCCATGGCTTCAACCCATCCATGAACGCTCCGAGAGCCTCCTCTTCGCTTATGTTGCGAATTTGGAGTTTGAGCTCCGTGAACTCCTTCACATACTCTTGGATCGCATCTCTTTGCTCGAGGCGATGGAGCTTGCTACGGGCTTCTTGTTGAGCAAACTTGGGGAAAAAGTAGTTGCGGAACTCCTTTACGAAGTCATCTCATGTTTCCACGGGATTGGCACCACGTCTAGTCTCGTCGCACCTATTTCGCCACCAAAGCATTGCCGTATCAGTAAGGAACATGGAAGCGGTTCGTACCTCGATCGACTCGTCGTGGATGTTGGCGGCGCCAAAGTATTGCTCCATGCTCCAAACGAAGTTGTCCACCTCTTTGGCAGATCGTTCGCCTTTGAATTCTTTGGGTTTTGGCACCTCGATCTTGGGCACCGCTTGAGTAGGCATCGCTCCATTGGCGATGCTCATCTTGCATAGGGCGAGCTCGGTCTTGAGCTCTTGGATCTCTGCCTTCATGGCTTCGACCTCGTCCTTCCGTGGACCTTCTTCCTCGATCACTTGGACACGCTCCTTCAAGACATCAATCGATGCTTCAAGGGCTTCATCCTTCTCGTGCAAAGGGGTGGTAGCTTCATTGAGGCCGGTCGTGAAGTCTTCACGGAGCGAGGTCTCAACCTCCATGATTCGGTCTCGCACATCGTCAAGACCTTCCATGAGTTCGAGCACGGCACTCCGGACCTTCGCGATCTTCTCATCGAACGCAGCTACGGCTTCCATCGAGGCGTCTCTTTTCTTTGCTCGGCCATGGGTCTCCTTGACTTGCGCGGCCTCTCCCTCCATAATAGCTTCTTGGCTCGACATTCCTTCGAACAGTTGGCACTCCTTCTCCAAACGGAACTCTCCTTTGCTCTGATACCACTTGTCACGGGCCGATCGATTTGGGATCGAACCGTGCGGCGACTTGGGCAACTTTGGATCACCCAAGCCAAGCCTTGATCGAACTTTCGCACAACTCGGATCGTAGAGAGAAAAGTTTAGAGAGAGAGTTACGGAAGGAAAGTGAACTTTGATTCTTTGAAATGTTGGATGAGTACAAATGAGGGAGGACACTCCTTTTATAGTTGAGGGCCTCGACTTACAACCGTTGATCTACTTTTCATCCAACGGGCAAGATCGCACCACCTCAACAACCGACATAAATATCAACTACCGTCTACCGACATAAATAACGAAAGCAACCAACCACCGACATAAATGAGGGATTTCTAGAATCAGGTGGAATGACGGTTTCGCCCGCCCTTGGAAACTTCGGGAAGTAGACTTGGTGGAAATCCGAGCGAGAGTAGGAAGTCCACGGGCGAGTCGTGATCGTGCAAGGGGAACCTCTCGGGTCGACACTCTTTCGGCCCGTGACACATGAATCTCAATTTCTCTCCGGTCGCTTTCATTAGCTAGTACAGGTAGGAGTGTTAATGTTTCAAATCCATTCGAATCTCCAAAGATAGCCGACCCAATCTCAACGTGAAAATCTATGTTTTTTGGGACCTGACCTGAGACATGACCCGAATTCAAACCGAAAAATGACTAGCGTCAGTTTGGGTTCTAAGCTTTTGCTCTCTTTTTTCCCTTTTCAATATCAAGCCTCTCTATCAATCTTTTTTCTCTATCAGCTCCTGCAACGAGCTCTTAATGGCATGCCTGACGAGCCATTCTCACTCAAACTCATATTTGAAATTGCTAAAAAAACACTCCTATCTTTCGGAGCTCAAGCTTTTAGGGTTCAAAGTGCATGGCAGCCATGCAATTAGACGTTCAGCGAAGAAAGGGAACGACAGAAGTTCTGAAAGAATCCAACATGAACAAGAGGACGGAGTGTACAATGCGAAAGCAAGCATTCCAGATACTCGGCATGGACCTCTCTCAGCCCAAGTACAAGGCGATCGTGAGACAAGTCGTCCAGTCCTTCCTCGAAGAGCAGAAGATGAATGAAATTGAAGGAGCAAATGCACTTGAAGAGGGAGAGGAAGAGGAGGAGGAGAGAGGAAATAAGTCCAACCGTGAAGTATACCGAGGACAGTGACTTTATCATCTGTAAGGTGAATTAGTGGTTCTTCCCTTTCCTTTGATTTTATTTTGTTTTTTCACGTCCAACCTTTTTCTTAGATTTAGGAGAGAAGGTGTTTTGGATCAGCTCCTTTGGTTTATCACCTATGGCTCGGTTCAGTTCAGGTCTTTTTGATTCTCCAGGCAATCACCCACCTCTTTTATTGTTGCAGAACGCAATGGTTCTCGGCTCTCTCTCTCTCTCCAATTACTTATATCACGATTATCCACAACATCAACAAGAGATCCGTGACCTCATGTGACATTCCCAAGTCCACAAGTAGGGATTTCTCTAGTGGATGTGTGGTTTGTGAATGGACTAATCAAAGAGTGATTGTGACGGCTAAAGGGTTCAAATAAGATGCAGTTCTTGACAAACTTTTAGGACAATAAATGGGGAAGAAATGGATTGAATCATACATAGAGAGTTGGAGTATTGCTGGTTGACAAGTAGGGATTTCTCTAGAGGATGTGTGGTTTGTGAATGGACTAATTAAAGAGTGATTGTGACTACTAAAGGGTTCAAATAAGATGCAGTTCTTGACAAACTTTTAGGACAATAAATGGGGAAGAAATGGACTGAACCATACATAAAGAGTTGGACTATTGCTGGTTGGTATGCACTAACACTATTGAGGACGTTAACTCTTTTAAGTGGAGGAATTGGTGACATCCCAAAATCCTATATCTATTTGGAGAGGTAACTCATAAATAGATAGCCATCTCCTACCGATCTCCCCCAAATGTGGCTACTTGAAGCACTTTCTTCTGGAGCTAGGCCTATGTAGGGCAGGCCGGATTGTTACACCTAGAGCGGATTGCTACCCTAAGTGCCCCAGTACGTCAATTTCGATATCAAGTGTCGTCTCAGCTTTGCGTACAGCATTTATTGCCCCATCATGAGTCATTGCATGACAACCTCGGCAACCCAATGCTCATCTTTGCCAACATTTAGATCGCCTCCCATGCAGTGAAGCCTGGAGGTAAAGATGGCGATGGATCTAGCAAAGGAAACAAACCTGAGAGAGTTGAAAAGAGCGGGCGACACTAATGAGGGAGCTTAAGGGGTTACATCTGAAGATCAAGTGATCGTGGGATTTTCAAAGATTTTCAATCATTTGTAGTAAACATATGTTACGAATTTCTATAGTCTCAAGAATATTCAGAGAATTTTTAAGGCTCTGTTTGGTAAAATTTGTTTCTGTTCCTCGGAACAACTATTTCTACTTTTTTGTTTGAGGAAACGAAACAAGAATGAAAACTTGTTTGGTTTGTTCCCAAGAATAGATTTGGAATAAAAAAAAGAACTAAAAAAAGTAGCTTCTTACTCTAGAGAACAATTTCTAGAAACTATTTTTCTCTCTTCTCTCTTCTTTTATTTTTTTCTTCTTCTTCCTCCTTTTAGGCGGTCGTCGACCTTGGCCATAGCCAACGTCGGCGACCGGCTAGACAAGGGTCGGTAACCTCATCAGAGCATCACCGACCCTCAGAGACACCATGGCTAGGCGAGGCTCGACTTGGCCCAAATTTAGCAAGACTGAGTTCACCCAGCCACCTGCAAGGCCGAGGTTTGGGCTAGGTTGAGCCTCGAGCGGCCACAGCAAGGCTCGACCTCCCCAGTTGACGCGAGGCCAATCTCACGCCACCTGGGCGAGGCCAAGGCTCGATGGTGGCCTGGGGAGGCTCGCCGAACCTCACCTGGTTGGTGGTCGATGACCGACCAAAGAGAAAAAGAAAAAAAGAAAAAAATAAGAAAATATAATAAAAGAATTTAAAAAAATAAAAGAAAAAAATCTAAGAATTCTACCAAATATATTTTTATTCCGAGGATAGAATTTTTGTGAAATTACTAAACGCGTTTTTTGCTAATAAATAATTCCGGAGAACAATTAAAAAAATCATTTATTATCAAAAATTATTCTTCCAAATAGAATCGTTACCAAAAGGTACCCTATTAAAGCTTATCCTATCCCAACTCAAATTCGGAGGAATGGATCCCGTCTAAATAGAAGTCAAATCATCTCGGAATTAGTGGGAGCCTAGTGCGATGAGTAAAGGCTCGCATGGTAAAAAGTATTTCGTTCCCGAAATACTTTTTTTTGTTTTTTTGTTCTTGGGAACAAAAAGGAACAAAAACGCGTTTGGACGCGTTTTTGTTCCGAAGTTTTTCTATTCCTAGAAACACATCCAGGAATGAAACAAGAAACAAAAAAGTTGTTTCTTGTTTCGGAACAACTTTCGAAACACATTTTCTCTCTCCTCTCTCTTCTCTTCTCTTCTTCTCTTCTTCTTTTTCTTCTTTCTTTTTCTTTGGCCGGTCGCCGGCCTCGGCCATGGCGGCGGCCGGCCGACGAGGGCCGGCGACCTCGCCGCCGCCGGCGAGCTCGGCCTCACCCCGATCCGGCGAGGCCGAGCTCGCCCGGGGCGGCGACGCTCGGCCTCGCCTCAGATCCGGCAAGGGCGGGGGCGGCGGGCCTCGCCGTGGCCGGGCGAGGCCGCCGCCCTCGACGGCCTGGCCGCCGGTCATGGCCGAGGCCGACGACCGACCAAAAGAAAAAAAAAGAAAAAAATAATAAAAAATAAAACAAACACATTTTTTTGTTCCCAAACGCATTTTTCCCAAAAATTGTTTCCGAATGAAACACTTTTTTTTTTCCCAAAAAACAAAAAAGGAACAGAAACATTGCCATGCGGGGCCTAAAAGGCCTAGTTTTGTTCTTTTTTGTCCCGTTTAGATATGTTTTTATTTTTCATTTTTATGTAATCTAAATCTTACTATTTCACGCATTTTGACGTTTTATAAAAGCCCAAATTTTTTAAATTTTGGCAATATTCAACATTTAACGCACAATATTTTTCGTATTTTTAAGTCACGTGTGACAATCATTCTATTTTTATTCCAAAATAATTTTTCCGTTCAGATTTGCTCCTAGAACAAAAATTCATTTAATAATATAATTTTATTATTCTATTTGTGGAATAAATTTTTAGTTCAGAAATAAGTTAGGAACATAATTTTTTACTTCTCTATTTCTTGAAAATAAATGAAAAAATAAAAATTCTACTCATCGTTCGTCCTCGCTATTAATTGGTCACCCACTTGCCACTGTCGCCGGCCATCCGTTGTTGTCGCCTCCAAGAAGGAAAAATTTTGAAATTCCATTCCGTGAAAAAAAAATTTACATCATTATCAAAGAAAAAATTCTACTTAGAATATCTAGGAATAAGAATCAGAAATTTTATTTCTTTTTAGAAATCAATTTCTAAGCATGGGGATCATTCATGCCATTTAGGGCGCGCATGATTCTATTTCTGTTTCGAAATAGTTTCTAGAACAAAAATAGATTTTTCTATTTCTAGTTACGGATGAGTTTCTAAACAAAAATAACCGTTTGATAACGACAAAAAATTTCTACTCTAAAAATAGAAATTCGTTTGATAACGACACAAAATTTCTTTTTTTTTCGGACGGCGGCGGCGCGGCGCGGCGGCGGCGGCCGTCGTCCGGCGTCCGGCAACCGACGGCGGGCTACGGGCGCGGGCGGGCGGCCAAACAGCCCGGCCCGGCGAGCGGGCGGCCGGCGACCGGCGGCGGCAGGCGGGCGGCGGCGGCCCAGGCGGCGACCGCGGCGCGGAGGCCGGTGGCGGGCTGCGGTCAACGGTCGGCGGCGGCGATGAACGATGAAAATTTTTTTATTTCTCATTTCTCTTTCGAGAAATAGAAAAATAGCTTTTTTTATTTCTCATTTCTTTGTTCGGATCTATTTTTGGGCCAAAATCTATTTCGAAATAGAAAAGTGGAATAATTTTACCAAACGGAGTTTATTCCGAAATTATTTTTCTATTCCAAAAACAATTTCTGAATGAAATAGCGCGCGTCATGCACCCCCTTAACTTTCAACGCTATTTTTAAATTTTGAAAAAGCCAAAAACTATATTTTCTTTTGTTGAAGCCACTTTCTAAATCTCCAGCTTAAAAAAGGAGACCACATCCGAATGCAAACGGATAAGAACACAGACGCGCACAGGGAGATAGACCAGGAGCTTCACTTCACGGACTCGCCGGTGCTCCGCTCGGAAAAGGCCGTCGATGGCCGCTCTCGCAATCGGCGTCGCCGCCATCGCAATCACCTCCATGGCCGGCTCCAGAAGCTTTCACCGGCTCCGTCACGCGCCGAGAAGAATCTCCTGCGTCCAATGGGTACACACACCTATATATAACTATATATAGAGCTCGAACTCCCTCTCTTTTCGAGAATACTTCCGACACCTGAATTCGCGCTCGCGTGGCCTAATCGGAAGCTGTGATCTCGCCCTCGCTAGGATCCTGAAGGCATCTTCGGGCCGCCCCAGACCGGCCACATCGCCCGCCGCGAGTTCCGCCGGCGGCTCGAGAAGGACGCCGAGGCTCGCGAGGAGTTCGAGCGCCACGTCCGCGAGGAGAACGAGCGCCGCCGAGCCGTCCGAGAGGTGAATTTGCTGAATCCCTGAGATTTGGACTTCGTTTGAGAACGCGGTTTCGTAGTTTTTGCGATGGATTATTTGAATGAAGTCTTTTCGCCTTTTGGATTCGCGTTGACGTAGTCGCGGGAGGTGCCGGACACTCCGGCGGAGCTGATCGAGTACTTTCTCGACACCGAGGCTCAGGAAATCGAGTTCGAGATCGCGAGGATGAAGCCACGGTCAGTCGTTTAGCAGTTCGTTATGCGCTTGACATGTGTGCAATCGTCATTGTCAAAGTTGCATAGCCTGTGCCAGCAACATAGCTAACCATCTGCACTGATATCCGCATTGTAATGTGTTTCTGATCCTGCTTTGTTCACGCATGTATCAAGTGTCACAGGTGAAATTGTATCGTTGATCTTGCTTAGGTCCTTCAGATGTTAAATTTTAGATATTCTCAGTGTTATTTTTATATGCTTGGAGGTTGCATCCAGTCGTATGAAATAGTAGGATTGAACTCTTCCTGTTAGTTGTCGACGTAATCATGTAGGATAGTTTTTTCCTCCTAAGAAGATGTCAGGTATGTGCAAAACTGCTGATATCTGATAGCCTGATGATATGCCTCGTACAATGTTGTCCAAGAGATTTGATTGCCCAGCAATTATGTGGAATGACTCTGATTGCATTAGTCTCTGGTTGAGTAGAGTCAAGGATACTATACAAACCTTGTTCCTCTTGCTTTCTGTTAGACCGTAGTATTAGGACTTCTCACATGGAGGATAGCAGATTTCATTTCAGTATTGTTGCACGTCCTGCATCAGCTAGTGTTTGTTAAGTGCAGTAGATGCTGATTATACACAATTTGGACTAGATTGCTATTAGAACAATTGAAAGGTAGGTTACCTACTGCTGAAAATGCTATACTTGTGGCACTAATTGAATAGGATGTTACAGCTTTGCCTGGAAGTCTCATCCATTCTGTTGGATGGCACCTAAGTGACTTATGTCAGACAGTATCTCCTTTCTGGTCAGCTGCCGGAATGCACTTAACTGATTGATGTCAGCTCTAAATGGGCCATGGGCACAGTTTAGGGATGTGCAATCTTCGCTCCTCTTGTGAAAAAATTTAGGAATTTTATACTCCTAAACTTTGTTGAGATAAGTCCATGCATGTCTTGGGGACTTAAAATTAGAATGACTAACAGTCAGGCATATGATATTGATGCCTATTTCCTTTTGCATACTGGTGAACTTGTTTTACTTTTGGTAGAAGTTTTAATGGCCACTGTTATGGTATTCTAATGAAGCAATATCTTTGTTTTGTAAATGTTCGTCTAGAAACTGAAATGAATTGATTCGCAGGTTAAATGAAGAATTCTTTGCCCACCTACAGTTTGAATTGGGCCAACTTCGATTTTCTGTTTCAAAAACCGAGGTCTACTATTCAAACTTCTCCATTACATTTACATTTGTATGCACAATGAACTATATGCTCAAGAAAGAAATGGTGATGGTATTGGTAGGATATGGAAGACAGATTGATTGAGCTGGAAGCTTTGCAGAAGGCTTTGCTTGAGGGGACAGGTTTGCTAACACTAATCAGACACTGGTTTTGACTGGATCCACAATTCTATTTCCTCATCTTACTGATCAATTAGATCCATGGTCTAATTTTGTGCAGAAGCTTATGACAAAATGCAAGTTGACCTTGTAAAAGCGAAGACCAACCTAACAAAAATTTTGACATCAAAAGATGTTAAAGCGACTGTAAGTCTTGCTCCATCCATCTAAGCTCTTCTGCATTAGCTGTCTGCACATTATTCACTCCAACCTTGTCTGGTCATGCAGTTACTAGAGATGGTTGAACAGAACGAACTCAACAGATCATTATTGACGCTTCTTGATGAAAATATAGCAAATGCTCAGAAGGGTAACCAGGTAGAGTAGCATATAAGAAATTCCAGTTTGTTATGTGGAACTTTCTGTTTTGTTGGTTCCTTGATACTGATTTTGTGTAGTTGTGAGGCTGAATGTGCTATGAACATGATATGGTGACAATGTCATCATAAGATTTATTACCATGGTATTGAAGGAAGGGTAGCAGAATATCCTTCCAAAAACAGATGAAGGTTAGAGGAGCTTAAAGTCAGTGATAAAGAGAATGAGAGGTCATATGCGGGATATTTGTTCCGATATGGCATCCATTGTAGCTACAGAATATACTCAGTTTACATGGTTCATATTTAGAACTCCAGCGTAAATCTGGTGTCATGGAGACACGTTATCTTCTGCTAACATCATGTGGTAATGCCCTCAGTATAGGCATGTTCCCATGCCATTAGGATTGCAGAATATAAATATTGCTGTGAGAATTCGCATGGCAGAGACTTTGTCTTCTCAGTTTGACATTCCTCATAACTGCAGGGGATACAATTTATTTTTGGTATACAGCATATTTTTGAATACACCCGATCTGAACTGAAACCATTTGGTGTAGATGTGTTTGTCTGTAATATCCAGGATGTCTAAGCTTATTTGCAATGTTTTCCAGGAAAAAATCGCAGCTTACATGGAAAAACTACGCGCAGCTGTTCTCAAGTACATGACTGTCTAATCCCTGGTCAGTCCATGCTATGATCTCTTGATGATGATGAGTTGAGTTTTCATGTCACAGGTATTCAGTCGTTCTCTATTTTCTTTCTGAAGTTATATATATCACATAGTTCACTTTTGAAACAGTCATTCATGTGGACAGTAGAATGATGATGCATTTGCTAATGAGCCAGTTAGCTTTAGTTGGCAGTCGCCCATATTGTCCAATCGCATGGCATATATTCTCTCATGCCCTCCCTTGTAATATGACACCTTCAGGTCATTAACCATGGTTAAATCCTTGTTCTGCTGGAGTTGAGGTCTGAATGGGCAATTTCCTTGTAGAAAGAGGTAGAAAGTGAATGGGCAACTAAATACCTAACTAACGCATTAGGTGCGGCACCTCAGTTTTCCCATGCCTTGTCCTCCTTTCAGCTAAATTCGCAAAATTGGGAGCACTGCGTCACCTTGGGGGGGTCTGTATCATTTTAAAATTAAGAAAATCACGTTTGCTACTCTTGCTAGCTGTTATAAATAAAATGTATGCGACTTTGTGGGAACTTCATTTTCCTTGTTTTGGGATGGCACTGCTGGCAAATCTCCACGGATAACAGAAATTGGAGTTTTGCTGTTGCTGGTTGAGCGTCACATGGCCATGCTGTGTATTACCTTTGGGATCCATAGGACTAGTCGGTTTGGAACTGTGTCAGGCTTTGAAATTAAGCGTATTTTGTTGCTGAAAGTACGATAGATGTGGCCTGCGTTTATGGACTAGCATGTCACTGGATTGAACAAAATTTGGTGCCGCCACTTAATATTGTAAATGAAGGGTCTTGTGTGTCAATTCTTTTTTTCCCTTGAATTTTCAATGAAAAATTTTAGGTAGTGTATTTCTCTGATATAACCACTTATCTTTCAATGGGACAGTAATAAACATTATCATTTCTCAAGTAAACTCGCTAGTTGCTTTTTGAGAGAACATTTTAGACGGTACTCCTAGAATCTACGCAAGCATTAGCGTCTATTTTAGTGCAAGTTTCCTTAGGGAGTGTTTGTTTTGGGCAAGAACTTTATTATTAGACCATCAAATGGGTGGATGAGGTTGGATAAATGGTTCCACTCAAATTGATCAATTTTAATGCAATAAAATGTAATAACTCATACTCTTTTGACACACATTGCTAAAACAACTTCCATATAAAACCCAATTTAGGAAATTCATACCAAAAGTGAGGTGAGCACGTGGAATGAGTAAGCATGAAATTAAGTGAGGGCGAGAGAGTGAAGAGAGTTGTGAATCAATTTAACACTCATATTATTTTGGGTTTTACCATTCTAAATCTATTCATGACTTATTTACTGAATATTACTAATTTATATAACATCTTAGCACATTAAATTTGGGTTAAGGAATGGGTTTATCACCAATTTTGATAGGTCTATTTATGATAAAGGAATGTACTATATGTGGAAATTATTTTCAAGAAAGATGTTTTCCCCTTTTCCAAATTAGGGAATTCATTTTCCAAACTTTAAAAAAAGCAGGGAAAATCTCAAATAAGGACCTGAAGTTGGTTCATTTTCTCAAAAAATGGCCCAAAGTGGACACTGTATCAAATAAGGACCCAAAGTGGCTAATTTTGTCTTAAATGAGGACCCAAACTTTTAACCTTATTTACAGCTTGGGGTAGTTTTGTCCAAGAACATTTTTTCTTTAATTTTTTTTTCTTTCTTCATCTTCCTCACCTCCTCCTTCACTCTACATCGCCTCCTTCTTCAACACCATAATCAAGGCCCCTACCAACAACCTCGTGAGCTTCATGTCATCACGTAGTTGGTCCTAGTGACAAGAAGTCGGATTTGAGTTATTAGCTACTGGTCACCTTCTCGGACATTAAAATCCTCAATTTCTCAAGATGCATCAAATCTCGGCTTGCTTATGCTCACCTAAAGCTTGACCGACCTCCATCTAACAACGACGATGCTGGATTTTCTATTAGGGGCAAGGATCGATGAGGTCGAGAGCTTGAATAGGACTTGTCAATGGCAGCAATGGGGCAACGAAGTACAACAATTTCTATAGTTAATGATGTCAGATATAACTAATGATTAATCTCAAGATGGGGTATTGATTGAGGAGGAGCTGTGTCAATAAGAATGTCAAGAGTGTGAATGGGTGTCTCCAAACTAGGGATTATTGAAAGGAGCCATTGGCATTGCAAAGAGGAAGGGGGATCTTTGAAAGATTGAATTTACGCAAGAGAGGCAAACCCAAATTTGAAATTGATGAGGCAAACTTTTTGCTGAGGTTGAAATAGTCGCCAACTAAAACAAAATTGTTCTTTGGCGTGAAATTATTGATCACCAAGTGTTAATTGAATAGAGGCATAAGTTAATCAAACAAGACGATCCGCAATACTTGGATATTGCTACTCTATTGTCGGCAAGTAGGACCGAAAACAAAGACAAAAAATTGCGGTTCTTTGGGTTAGTGGAAAGCCCGGAATAAGTGGAGTTTGATGTACTCTCAAGGTGAGAAAAATATGTCGCCAAAGGGATTAGTTGCATAGCTTGGGAGTTGGACAAGAAGTTGAGTCTCAGCAAAAGCAAATTCATATTATGGCTTTGAGATCAAAATTTGTGATAAATGTTGGAATAAAAAGAACTTATTTTTGAAAGCTCATTTCGGCTTTGTGGAATTGTCTACAAACCATTTTGAGGAGTGAAATTTAAAATTTTCAATGAGTTAGACTACATTGTAATGGCTTGTGTTAAAGAAAACCCAATCTTGGTCATACAATGAGATGACACAAAAGCGATGGAGGGGCGATAATGGAGGTGATGAAGAGAGTGAGAAAGATGAAGAAAGAAAAAAAAAAAAAAGAAAGAGAAAAAAAGAAACAACAATGTTCTTGGACAAAAGTATCCCTGATTGTGAATAAAATTAGAAGTTTAGGTCCTTAATTGAGAGTAAGTTAACCACTCTAGGTCCTTATTTGAGCCAGTGTCCACTTTAGGTTCTTTTTTTTTTGAGAAAATGGCTCCACTTCGCATCCTTATTTGAGGTTTTCCCAAAAAAGCATATTTTCTCATCATAAATGATCTTTCTAGGATTAATCATCTTCAATGAATCAAATGCATGAAAGTTTAGAAAACGGGAGAATTACCAAAAAAGTTATAAATTTATTGCAATTGTGCCAATTTAATCATAATTTTTTTTGGCCAATTTATTATTAAACCTTTTTATAATTGTGTCAATTCAATCCATCCTACCAAAATTAGCTGGTCGGACGACGTGAACGCCTACCGGGGACAAATGGCGGCAAAAATGCCGATGTGACAATTTTATAATATTTTTTCGAATTTTTTTTTAATTTTTTTAATTCTTGAATTTTTTTTTTTTTTTTTTTTTTTTCCCCCATCTTCTCCTTCCCCCGCCGCCCGGCGACGAGGATCGGCGAGGTTAGCCTCATCAGCCATTGGCGAAGGAGAGCCTCGCCCAACAACGGCAAGGCCGTCATCGCCGGGCCCATTTGGCGAGGCTCGGCCTCGCCCAACCAAGGCAAGGGTCGACCTCGCCGCCATTTGGGCAAGGCTCACCTTCACTAGTGGCTGGTGGGAGCGAGCCTTGCTGGCCCTTGGCGTCGGCTAGATGAAGGAGAATGTGAGGGGAAAAAAAGAAAACCAATAATTAAAAAAAATTTTAAAAATTGAAAAAAATAATAATATATTAAAAATTGCCACATCAGCGGTCGTCGACTAGCTGTCCCTAGCCAACGTCTACGTCAATACCGGCCGGCCAATTTTGGTCAAATGGGTTGAATTGGCACAATAAAAGGTTTAGGACTAAATTGGCCCAAAAAAAAAAAAGTTTATGACTGAATTGGCACAATTGCAATAGGTTTATGACTTTTTTTGGTAATTCTTCCCTAGAAAACTAATTCTCGAAAAATTCTCACTTAAGCAAACACACTCTTTAGTTCCAGTCTAGAATCTTCAAGACCCGCCTTTCCTTAGTCACAGGCACCAGACTGTATTATTGCGAAGCGAATACTGGGATGATCATCCTCCATCAATTTGACATGTTCTTGAGCCTGGAATGCTTCCTAAACAGTATCTCTCCTGGTGCATCATCTACATGCAGAAAACCAACGTCTTCTTGATGGCATTTAACTGATGTTTGATATATATCTAGATATGGTATCCCCTATCTAGGTCCCATCCGTTGGCCGAACTTTTCAGCCGAGAAAAGTTTTGGCACGCCTATCCTAGCAATGAAGTCATCCTCTTGCCAAAGTAGAAAAGAAGGAAATCTAGTAGCATGCAACTCTAGCTGTTCATATTTAATTGCAATTGAGGCTCGAGCGTCTCTCTTAAAGCTCGCCGTCAGTACATTGGGGTGACCTCAATGGTCACAAAATTTTTGTTACTTCGTGACTATGTGACTCTATAATTACTCTTTTAAGTGTTTGAGATTCGAGACTGCGGGGACAAGTAAAAGGTTAAATCGGTATCGAATGGAACGGAAAGTTGCAATTCATAGAATCTCTTACACTTGATTTGAACGGAAAAGAATAATTGACAAAAGCGAAAGACAAAGCAAAAGTAGAAAGCATAGAAGGTCATAAGAAGGGGGACAGGCATGATGCTGCCTGCAGGTATGGCTCACACGTTGTTGCTGGATTAGTAGGGCCGTTCCTCTTTGAAGAATAGGCCAACTGACTCCGCTTCGTTCACTCACGGAAGACCAACTGAATCTAGATAGTACCATCGAGTTGGACCGAGCTTAACATGAGCTTGACTAGACTAGATTTGCGCGTTTCATGCTGGAAATCAATTTGAATTCAATCGGCTCGAGCTCAATTTGAAGAGAAAATCCAGATATACTTGCTCAACTCGACTAGATTCAATTAGAATCAAGCATTGAAGGAGCTTGATTTTGAACTTAAAGAAGCTCGAATCTTTTCTCTGAATTTATATTAATATGGGCCATAGGGAGAATTACCAAAAAACCCTAAACCTATTGCAATTGTGTTAATTTAGTTCTAAACTTTTTTTTTTTGTCAATTCAACCATAAACTTTTACAATTGTGACAATTCAACTTATTCAACCAAATTTGATTGGTTGATGTTTGCATGGATGCTAGCCGACGCCGACCGTTCAACGTACATTGACATGAAATTTTTTAATAATATTTTTATTTTTTGAATTTTTTTTCTTTTCTTTTTTCTCTTCTTCCTCTTTGGCTTCTCTCCCATGGGGCTCATCGGCCACTGGGCGAGAGCCGCAAAGCCCTCGCTAGTAACCGATCATTGGTGAAGGTCATAGCCCTTGCTAGACCTTGCCTACCCTCGCCGTCAGCCTTACCCAGCTCTAGGAGAGGTCACCTTCACACGTGGCAAGCTAGGTGAGGTCGTTGGCGAGGTTTGGCGAGGGCCATGACTCTCACCAACGGCTAACATGGGCTTTGCAACCCTCGCCCGGTGGCCGATGGGCCCCATCAGAACCTTGACAACCACTGCGGGTTAGGTTGCACCAACATGGACACGCGACACGACACGACACGCCGACACACGTCATTTATCAAAAGTAGAGAATTTCAACACGTTTCGATACGTTATATATTAAAATATTTAAATATTTAAATACATAAATAACTAAAATAATAATAATAATAATAGCCTAGAATTAATCTATGCTAAAAATATCAATCTTACATTTGTTAATATCATTCATTGTTTTAATTTGATAAATTCAACTATATTTCATTGTAATAATTTATAAATTTTGAAGGAAAAAACAAGTAATCCAATTCCACGTTCCACTACTAAATTTAAAATTTAACAATAAGAAAAATAATAATCAATATTTCATCATCAAATATAACAAAAAGTCATTCATCCATATTATCCACCTTTTCTTAAAAAAAAAAAAAAGGAAACTCCATCTCCGGCTCATCAAGTGAAAAATTTGCAAGTTTAAATACCCCAACATTTTCAAACAAGTATTGGAAATTTGTTTTAGCTTTTATTATTTTTTTTTATTTTTTCCTATATTTATATTTAGACCCCAAAAGTTTTGGAAATTTGTAAAAATACCCCGTGCGTGTCGGAATTTTCCGACTTGTGTCGAAGCGTGTCGAAGGTAGTGATCGCGTGTCAGATTTTTCGACACGTGTTGACCACGTGTTGGAGCGTGTCGGAGCGTGTCGGAGCGTGTCGGACACGACACGAAGGATCCCGAAGAGTGTCCGTGCAACCTAGACTGCGGGTAAGGAAGCCAAAGAGGAAGAAGAAAAAAAAAAAAAATGAAAAGGAAAAGGAAAAAAATTGGAAAAAAATATAAAATACTTTTAAAAAATTGCCATGGTAGCGTTTGCTAGATAACCAGCATCCACGTCAATGCCAACTGGTCAATAGCCGGATGGACTAAACTAATATAATTGCAAAATTTTTAAGACTGAAATGACACAATGATAATAGGTTTAAGACTTTTTTTTGTTAATTCTCCCATCCTTTATATGAGAAACTATTTACATATTCTTCAAAAAAACAATCTGATAATCATCAACTCCTTATTCTTTTACACTAAACTTTTCCTCAGAAATATGAGCAAATTTCGCTCGGCTCTGGGTAACCCATCATATATTTACACGACCCTTTGCACCATGAGAGGCACTTCTCTCCCTCTCTCTCCCCCGACAAAAATGGCGAAACCAAAACCATCTCTCCCCTCCTTCTTCTTCCTCCTCTTCCTCCTGCTCTCTCTCGCCACCACCCCATCGCAATCCTTCGTCCCCAAACACCCCAAGCCAGCCCCCACCAGCTTCATCGTCTCCTCCTGCCGGGCCACCCGCTATCCGGCCCTCTGCGTCCACTGCCTCGCCGCCTATGGCCGTGCCATCCAACGGAGCGACCACCACCTCGCCCAGGCCGCCCTCATCGTCAGCCTCGCCCGGGCCCACTCCGCCGCCTCCTTCATCTCCAAGCTGTCCCGAGCTCGCCGCATCAAGCTCCGCGAGCTCCGGGCCATGAGGGACTGTGTCGAGAACATGGGCGACTCCGTGGACCGTCTCGCCGATTCAGTGAGGGAGCTTGGGCGCTCACGGTACGTGGGCCGGGACTTCGCGTGGCACATGAGCAACGTGGAGACGTGGGTGAGCGCCGCGCTGACGGACGAGAACACCTGCACGGACGGATTCGGGGGTCGGGTCATGGATGGGGGCGTCAAGGTGGCGGTGAGGGGGCGGGTGGTGGATGTTGCTCGGGTGACGAGCAATGCCCTCGCTCTCGTGAATCGGTATGCTTCCAGGCATAGTCCGGCCACGGTGGCTGAACAGCCTTGAGTGAAGCAGAAGATAATAGCTTTTACCTTCTACTTTGCCTTGTTTTTTTTTTTTTTTTTTTTTTTTTTAACCCGTTTTATGGGAGGTGAGCAGCACTAGTATGGTGAGTATTGTTCCTGGCTTATCAGACTTCGTCGATGGAACTTATGTTGCGTTGCCAGTTGTAGATTCACAGTTTTTACTGTCCCCAGTTCTATTGCAAGCGACAACAAACCTCTAAAGACTTCGATTGTTTTGTTCGCACGGTAGGATGGGCTCTTGCTTGTTTATGCGAAACAGACTTGCGGTACATGGTCGATCCGCCATGTCAAGATTCAATAGTTTGATGTTGCGGCCACTAATTTCGCGTCTTACTCAGTCCACAAGACTGGAGTTTGCTTTTCATACGAAATCAGTTTTGTTGGCAAGTCATATACAGTTGAAGTATGAATGCCGCGATATAATTGTGCCAGAAAGTTATTTTTTGCCTTGGTGATCTAGAACGACTCTGCCATGGTGTTGGCTCGTTCGAATTGGTCAAGGATCTAGCTAACATCCGGAGAATGAAGATTGAGTATGACTACTGGGGCACCCGAATCATATGAGCCCAGTTCATATTTTCCACGTAGCTGTGAATTGGGTTGATATGCATCAGCTGCAGTTAAGAATTTTTGGGAAAATGGGGTGGACAATTTGAAGATGATCTCAAAATTGATGAGGGGCTCAACATAAACACTTGAAATAAAGGAGCTGGTTTGCAATTGACGTGGAATGGATTTCACTCTTTTGTGGTCGGAGATTACGATTAGGAGGGGACAATCAGACTACGTGATTTGCGGCAATTTTCTTCAAAGCAAATTTCTTTAAGGCTTTTGACGATTGTGGATTTCTCCTCTTTTACCAGCAGATCGTCAATTCAGATTTGGGTTTATTCCGGCACATCAGCACAGCATTATCTTTGACATAAACATCTTTTCCCTTCTCTTCGAGATTGAGCTTATCTTGAAGTGCCATCTGCCACAGGAATGTCTTGAATTCGAGTTTGACGTCCTAACTCATGTCAAGCCTTGCTAACTGACGAGTTACAAAGGCTAATCAGCCTCCTTTGCTTGCGCCTCCGCTGTGTTTCTGGTCATATTCGTACGTGTTAGTCCAGCTCACATTCATCGAGATCATTTTAATAACATATCCGAGTACGTGAATCGGGCTTGTCCACATGGCACAGGAAACAATGAGCAAAAGGGGAAGGCATTTCTAAAGAGAGTATAGATTGAACAGACGAGTCATGAGTGAGTCAAATGATGTCAGTGGAGTACGTTCTTACCTTTTCTCTCTGCAAAAGCTCACAGTAAAAAGCTGAGGCAGGTAATGCACCTTTGCGTCGTGGGGCTCACGTTCTCTGTCCTTTTTCTTTTTGCAAGATGCTACTCTAGATCAGTTTATCAGATTGAATTTCAGACACTCGTGAGGCGATTAGATGATTTGTCAGGAAAAGATTTTCTGATCTAAGTCCAAAACATTACGCCGAATGATCCAACCTAAGATTCCAAGCTTCCCGGATGTGAATCAATTGCTTTTGGTAAATGGTAAGCCCTTCCTTCTTGTCCAAGCTTGACCAAAGGTGCTATAAGAGATTCATCGTCCTATGGTTCAAAGAATAAAAGGACCGAAAGCAATATGGCCTTGATTGGATTGTAGAAGTTCAATTTTTTGCTAACGGCGTCACTTAATTGATGATTGCAACAACTGCTGACGGGCAGCTCAAGAAAAGATATGAAACTAAAATCGAAGTGCATTTGAACTAAATATGGTTAATCCACTTGATAACAATGTAACCTACAATAGAAAATATATAGTCTAGAAATCATTGCCAATTGTTTTAAATGATGTATGTGTACTTTAATATTTAGTGTCCTTATGAAGTATTAACGAGAAGTTCATGGATCTAGCTTATTTGAATATCTTTTGTTCCTTTTGTCCTGATGATGACCGCGGGAGCATAAGGCATAACCCACCCTGCTTTCTTGAATCTTATGATTATTGATGGTGACATTTTCACTCCATGCAATCGAGTGTTTCCACTCCCCCATAAAGAATTGCAGCTTGGTACGATCAGTTTTTGCCTCAGATGGCACCTCCATTGATATTTCTCAACCATGAATGAATAGCAGAAAGTGAGGGGGCAGTTGGAGAATTATAGTCGTTCTGACAAAAAAAAAGAAAGGGCGGAGTTAATTGTAAGTACGGCATGATCTTTACGAGGGCTTCTTAACATGGTCAGATAGAATTAAATTTTGACATGAAATTTGTATTTTCTTCTTTGAACGTTTGGCAACTTACTAAATAGTAATAATATCTATTTTTTTTATTTTCGTGAGTAAATTTAAAATAAAAATTCGTTTGATAAAATTTTTATTTCTGTGAATAAATTTCTATTTTTTGTTTTGTTTTTGGAAGTAAATTTAGAATAGAATAGAAAAGTAAAACAAAATTGATTTTTTATGCCCGAAAACAATTCTACAATCAAGCAAACTCATTTTTTCTATTTTCTCATTTCTTCTTGTTTTTCTTCCCTCACTCTTCTTCTTCAACTGCCGCCATCCACCGTAGCCGACGATCAGTTTGGTGAGCTCATCGGAGGCTTGTAAGGCCACGGTGAGGTCTGGCAAGCTCGCTGGTAGCTAGGCGGACCTCCCCCAGCCACTGATGAGCCTCTCCTGACCGAGCGAGGCTCAGTCGAGCTAGCCTAGCCGCCAGCAAGGCTCAACCGATGAGGCATGGCCTCACCGAGGGCTAACAACACTTTAGCAAGGTCGCCGATCATCCCAAGACCGGTGACTAAACAACCTTGAAGAAGGAGAAGAGAAAGAAAAGAAAAAAAGTAATAAAATTATTTAAAAATTAAAAGAAAATGATTTTTATTAGAAATTTTCAGAAAATGCAATTCTATTCTAGAAATAAAAAATTTGGACGGTTACTAAACGGTTTAAAATGCTTAAAAATTATTCTAAAAAACAGAACAAAAAATAATAATTTCTTATTAGAAATTGTTCCTGAAAGTAGAATGGTTATCAAATGCACTTTAAATATCCTAAATTATGCTTTTGACACTAAGGGCCTGTTTGGCAACCTACCAAACAATGCTAGATTCTGATTTTTTGTTCTCGGGATCAATTTAGGAACAGAATTGCGTTTTATAAAATTTTTGTTCTGAGGAACAGATTGGGAGTGGAATCAAGAATAAAAAAAAAAAAGTTGATTCTTGTTTCGAGAATCAATCTGAGAATCAAAAACTAACTCTTCTTCTTCTTCCCTTCCGCCATCTTGCAATCGCCATCCACCATCGCTCGTCGCAACCCGCCGTCGCCCATCACCGCTGCCCGCCGACGCCGCCGGTCGCCATCCGCCTGTCCGGCGAACTCACAAGGCCAGGGCGAGCTCCGGCGAGCTCGCCGGAAGCAAGCCCAGCCACTGGCGAGGCCCGCCTGGCCACCGGCGAGGCTCGACCTTGCTAGGGCTAGGCAAGCCTTGCAACGCCCAGCCTCGCCCAGCCCCAGCGAGGCTCGCCTAGCCCTGGCAAGGTTGGCCTGGCCATCGACGAGGCTGGGCGAGCCTTGCCCAGCTGCCGGCGAGGCTCGACCAATGAGGGCCGGCAACGCTCCAGTGAGGTTACCGGCCAGAAGAAGAAGAAGAAGAATAGGAGAAAAAGGAAAAAGAAAAGAAAAAAATGAAAAATAGTAAAAATTTATTTAAAAATCAAAAGAAATTGATTTGGAATAGAATCAATGAACACGGTACTAAATATAATTCTATTCCGTAATCGAAATTTTGGACAAGCTTCTAAACGCGTTCTTTTTACTCGGAATCGCCTTCTAACATAATAAAAATAACCATTTCTAGTCGAATCATTCCTGAGAACGTAATCGTTACCAAACGCGCCCTAATATTCTAAATTTTTGTACCACACAAAATTCCAAACTTATATCCATATAAAATATTTACCTTCCATTATAGTTCCATCAATGAGAATTGTTATATCCTTCGTGGCGGCTTACATTATATGGTGTCAACAAGTATGAAAAATTGACACCGTATGCCCTCTCTCTCTTTCTCTCTCCACGTTCATATCTCCATTGCTCAATTGCTTAAGTGTTCTCTCTCTGAAACTCAATTTGTTCACAAGAACAAGGCTGTTCGCTTGTCTATTACTCTCAGTGTTGCTCCATGGAACTTGATTTGGGGCTTTAGGGTTTAGTATGCTGCTCGACTCTCTCTCTCTCATTTGGAATTATCGAAAGGACAGAGCAGTGCACACTGATCAACAGTTGGCTCCTCATTGCAGAGTCACTTGTCTACAAAATCATTTTAAGATAGTTCATATTGATCACATAAAATTGCGGATGGTGTTCCATTCATCACGAAGTGTCAAATTCAACTGCTACATTGCTTTGCATTTATGGAGTAGCCTTCCTAAGATGTCCAGGCTTTGGACATATTACTAGCTTTCACTTTCAGGTACAAAGTACGTGCGAAACCATTTTTTTGGAAGCTTAACAAATAAACTCCACAATAGTTGGTCAAGTGAAGTTTGGAACATTTTATTTCATGAATTTTTTTCTAATAGTAAAAGAATCGAATGTCATAAAATTTCACCTAAGAAATAAAGAAAATTTTCAAAAAAGGACTTGAAGTGCCATTATATTCTCAAATAAAGATTTGGAGTGGACGTTATTTTAAATAAAGATATGAATGCCATCATTTTCTTAAATAAAAACTTAAAGTGAATCTTGTTTTATATAAGAATTTAAAATGGCCATATCGGTCTCAAAGAAGAGCCTCGACTCACTATTTGATAAGGGCAATTTTATTTTTTAAATTTTATCTTTTTTTCTATTTTCCCAAAAAACAAAATAGAGACGAAAAGGAGGGCTTCCTCCCACCTATGGCCGCCACCCCATCACCATTGGGGTGGTGACGATGGCCAGCGTAGTCGTCAATGTCAAGGGGGTGCCGACAACCCTCACCGACTAGAGGCGAGGCCCTTGCCTCTAATTACGATTGACAAGGATCATCAACCTTGGCCCAGGCCCTTGTTGGCCAGCATCGTCGCCCACTAATGATGGGGCGGCAATCGGCTCTTGTGTTTGTTTTTTTTTTTGAAATTAATCTAATTTTCATAACAAAAAATATAATTTAATCTAAATTTAAATTGTGTTTTGACAAAAATACCCTTGATCAATCGGAATTTTTGCTAGCCGATGATTTGGTAAGGCTAAGCCCTTATTTGAAATAAAGATAATTATTTCAAGTCATTTTTTGAAACTAATATAATCACTTAAGCCCTTATTTGAATGAAATCCATTTCAGACTTTTATTTGAGAAACTAAATACACTTTGAATCCTTATATGGAATGTTCCCAGGAAATAATTTACACATCAGTATAGAAACGACTTGTAAAATATCATTAGGTACAAGAATATGAAGTACAGTCATTTAAGTTCGTTCTTTAACAAAGGGAAGTCTTTTGAAAAGTTTTCACTCTAATTCATACCAGATACGAATAACGAGAATTTTTTTTTTCCTTTATCCGGTACGAATAATACGACTTTGTTTTCTTTTTTATTATTTCTCCGGAATACACAGAACTCGGTTGACTCGCACCTATGCGGAAGCAGGATCAAAAGAAACCTCGCAGCCAAACGGGCCGAAATCCAGCATTACTTCGTAGCTTCCCTTCCTCAGCTGTGTTGGGCCTCTGGAAAATGGACCGGACATCGTCGGACTTTCCGATAACCATGAAATACTGTTGTCCCTCTGATTGAAACTCTGTTTCCACAACTGATGGTCTTCCAGGACCACATAATCATCTCATCTGCATCACTTGTTTGCTCATTCTGTGTATAGAGATCAAGAAAAGATTGCATAAGGATGCTGTGGCAGCACACTGGCCAAACCACTTCAAATGCAATTCTTTTTGTATGGACATTGCTTGATAAGACCCTTATGAATAAGCACAGAAGACCATATCCGCAGTTCTCAGACCTCTCAGCATTTCACCATTTTGACACAACCGAGTTCCAAGGTCACCAAAATGATGCGGGGAAGAGGAATAGGAATCAACTGATATCACCTATGATGGAGATGAAGTCAGTTTGACTCAAGAGTAAAACTGGCTCACTAATTGAATCCTTGGTTCCCCTTAAAGATTGAAAATTGTTGTTTCCCTTGCAATTATTCTGACTCAGAATTTGTGGGTTAAGTTACAATCCTAGCACTATCAATATAAATTAGGTCAGAAAGATCTTTTCTCCTTTCAATGAAAACAGCTAGAAAAGGACAGTTCTTACCGACAACAAAGTGAAGAGTGTGCATGTTAGCACAACGAAATTTAAGCAACTGCATTGTGCTGTTGTTGCACTTCAAACCATTCTGGAGGCCATCAATCTGGTTCAACTGCCTCTACCTTGAGATCCTCTTGCCCAAGTATGGTAAGCAAACTGGACTTTGTGAGAGCATCTTCCAACCGTAATAGACCTAGACCTCGACATCCCAGAACGGCCATGACTATTCCAATTCTCCTGCCAGATGCAGCATCCAGGGTTTCTGATCCAGAAGAAACTTTCTGCTCTGCTTCTATAATAAGAAGGAGCATTAGAGATCCATCAAATACATATGCCAGAAAAAAGGACCAGCAACAATGACAGAGGCAGAAGATTTACCTTTTTCATTATCTTGAAGGAACTTCAAAGGCAGCAAACGATTGCGAATCACACCTTGGTGATGGGTTCGAGCAATGGATTCCTGCCCAACATAGCAACCCTTATTGAATCTAATCGCATTAAGACCTTCTGGATTGTATTCCAGTGGAATTCCTTCTCCTACATAAAAAAGAATTGAATGATAAAGATTACGTGGCGCAGAGAGAGGCAATACACAGTAGAAATAGCTTCCGCTGCATTAAAGGTCTAAAGCACCAAAATCCAACTATGTGCCTTGAAGAGAATCATCATGTGGAAAGAAACAAATCTCATTCAGATATTCTGAACGCCTTCAAGCTGTTACGGGAAAGGGATTTGCTAAGAATTTCTGACAAGAAGGTTCTATATCTCAAGATACTTAACAAACTTCAACCCAACTAATACATTTAAATTGAGAAATTGGTAAACAAGACGAACCCTTAGGAATCTCTATTGAGCCCTCTGCAAATCCCTTCTCTAGTCTCAAAAGAAGATATTTTTTTTTTTAATCTGTTTCTTTGTCTGCTTCAACCAAAAGAGCTGCAATAGAACATGATAGAAGTTAACAGTCTAAGTTAAAAGGTATTTGCAGGGAATATAAGAAGCTGGCCCAGTTTTTAAAGCCATAACATCAAAGACATGCGAGCAACCAAAAGGAGAAAGGACAAGAAACACAAACGTTCTGAAGAAGATGGAAATATTCCTCTATAACCCAGAGAGTCTAATCTAGGATCTTTGAACCACTGCCACCAAATATCATTTCCTTGTGAAGCAGACATAGCGGATTTGTCAATGCCAGCACCCCAGCCAACACTAGCAGCATCTGGCTCCTCTGCTGTTAAGGACTTGTGAGAGTAGTTAGTGTCGTAACGCTGCCAGCAAGTAAGATCTTTGGATATATTTTACATGCACGAGAAGGCAGAAGCATTAGAAACTGCCTACAGAAAGAACTAAATTGAGGTCAAGGAGAGACCAAAGGTAATTCTAAAGATTGCTTTTATGCGATTGAGTTCCCACTTCCCAGATTGGGTGAACAAAGATTAACTAATGGAAATTCATCATCCTACCTATAGGGGGGCAGAAAGCTGCCACTTCACAGCATCCAATTTGCCTACATCATATTAATTCGAGGACTATATGAGGCTAGAATGATACCAAACCAAGATCTGTGCACTGAAAGTTTTCAAAAAAGAAACCTTGTTTGACATCCATGCTTCTGGAGAACACTATGACGTTTAATAGTTTGCAATTGAAGCTTTGTAAATTCTTCTGATCACCCGGATAGCAATTAATATCCAAGGTTCTTCCTTGAATACAAACTACAAATTTGCAGTTGCACAGACATTTCAAAAAATCAGCCTTGAAAACACTGGAACAAACAGAATTTATGAGCAGCCTAAGACTCCAGAGAACAACTTGTGCCATGTTAGGATGGATAAAACTGAAGGAAACTGAAAGGAAACTATTCCCAAGACAAAACATAGTGACAAGGATACCAACACACGCGTAAACATTTCCATCCTTCCTTCACAAACCATACATAAATTCAGATATTTACCCCAAAAACAAAACAATGATTTAAAATTTCAATGAACTCACCTTTTGAATGTCTGCACAACCTCATCCAAGACCTGCACATCCATGTTGCGAGAAGCTCGAGCTCCCTGTCATTGGACCCAGGTCCAGATTCACTCTTGTCGAGCTTCTCTTGGGGCCTTGTGGGCCTGTCCAGAAACAGGTCACATAAAAACCTCCCTTGAGGAGTCAACAGAGCAGCATACATCGAAGGAACCGTAATCACGGGCATATTGGGCATGGCCGGGTTTAAAGTCTTCTCGCTGGGGGTTTCACCGAATGGCTGCACATCGTTGCTCAATAGGCCCTGGAGGAACTTGATCGTACCCGGGCCGCTGAACCGGATAACGGACCGGGCCTTGAGTCGGGAGGCCATCGACCTGACATTTCGAGGTTGTGTTGGTGGTGGTTGCAGCGGAGTGTCAAGTAACTAGACGCAATGGATTTGGGTTACCAGAGATGAGACTTAAACCGATGCATCTTTTTGTTCTTTTTCGGCAGATCAGCGAATCCAATGATTTACAGTTTTGGGTTGAAAATGGAGGAGCAGCAACACAGGAGTGATGCTCAATTGCACGAGGGAGCTTCGAAGAGCGACACGTAGCTCCTGGCGCTATGCCATGCGGACAAGCGAGCGTGGATGTGGCTTCTACTGGTGGACGGTGAAATGTGAGGTATCGGCCGAATACCAACAGAGCAGAAAATAGCAGCAATCAGTTTGTGAAGGAAAAGCTACAACTTCGACGTATGAACGACCTGCAACTGTAGAGTGTCTCTCTACACCTAAATAATTAGGCTGCATGCATTTTGAATACCTCAATCTAGAAAATGAACACGGACATTCTCAGCTCAGATAACAATTCAGCAACATATTTGAAGCGGTATCTAATCCGACGAGAGAAGAGCAAACCGACGCACTAAAGGAACGAGGGCTCTTGGCCATCAAAGGGTGGTTCGGGAGCTACATCACCAGCTCAACATACCAAGCAGTAACGTACATGTAACACTACACAATTCTCAGATCAATGCTAATGTCTTCGAGGCAAGTCGTGAGATGGTTATCCAGATGTTAGCAATCAACAAATTCGAAGGCAAACGAAGAACAATCCAACGTCGGAGTACTCTCAACCGAAGAGAAACAGAACATCATTATCTGGGATCGGCTACAGTGACACGCGACTTGAATCGCAGGGGTGGAAGAGAGCGGGGACGAAGTGGAGAACGCACTCGCTGGAAATGAAAGCGCCAATCGGAGGTAGGATGGTCGTCGGCGTGGCGCGGCGGCGAAGGATTTTCTCGCCGGAGGGGGGGCGCAGAGAGAGATGTCCCCCGTTTGCGTCTCTTTCTGTTCCTGTGGCAAGATGGGCCGGCTAGGTGAATGGGCTTTGCTCGTTTAACGGGCTCTGGTCGCTTTTGTGGGCTTTAATTGGGGTCTGGATGAGATTTTTGTTGGAAAAAGTCTAGGTTGGTCCGTTCATTTTTGTTATTTTTGTTTATTGGCCTGTTATTAATTTTTTGTTCTTTTTTCTTATTTATTTTTCATTTTTACCAAAAAAATCGCTTGCATTGTAGCAAAAAAAAAAAAAAAAGGTTAGATTGAAGAAAATCGACCAAAAAAAAAGAGTTAATCTTCAATTCCTTTGTAATCATCTTAAGCTCAAATATCAATTTTCGAAGTCTAAAATCATGAAATCAAGCAAGAACCTAACTTCAACAAACTCAAAATACCTAAATCTCTTCTTTTTTCACATTCAACTCGCGTTCAATAGCGACAAGACATAACAATCTTAAACTTCTCCCGCATATTTTGAGGGAAAAAACGAGAATTCATAGAGAAAACCAAAAATGAAAAGCAGAAGAAGAAGAAGCGTCCCAATCTTTAATACTCGAAAAATACATCCATCATCTTTGCCCTTTAAGTGACAAAGGGGGTGAGCCGCTCCAAGCCGAAAGCGATAGCGAATCCCGAACTTGCCCACGCTCATCCAAACCGGCCTCAAAAAGCGATCGGAAAGCAAAGCCCTTCCTTCCAATCCAAGCCGACGAAGCCGCCCCTATATCTAACCACCGCTCACCCCGATCACATATTGGCACGTTCATGATGCATCATGATCAAAAGGCCCTAAAAAAGACCTATGCATCAGTGTACTGTCATGATCATAATTGACTCGATTTTCCTGATCACTCGAAGGCGAAGCTGTTAAATATAAAGGAACAAAAGTTGAAGAAGGAGAACAGCACGTGTTGAAAAATAAGAAACAAAAGACAGCAGAGGACTTGGCGATGCAAAAGACAGCAGAGGATTTGGCGATGCAGCAAACTACAAAGAGATAATGATCAATGGTGAAGAACTCATGATGAAGATCAGCCTGGATCGACATCAATGAAGGAGACGTCTGAAATGGAGATTGACATGGATCGCCAGCCAAGTTATAATCCAGAAACTAATAGGTGTACTGGAAGGAGTGATGTGTTTGTTATGTTCTGTTTTCCTTATGAACTGTATTCAGTTTTTTTCTGTTACTAGAAAAATGTATTTCTTCCTCAATAAGTAGCAGGAGTTAAGAAGTGAAGAGATAGAGAGAATGATAGATAGAAAGAGATCCTCCATGAATGCTCTGCATCACTGTATCAATTAAAAGACTCAAAGGAAGATCAGTTGCTGAAGTTTCATTCAAGAATATACAAGTAAAATAGTATAGAAGAGGAAGAACAGAGGATCTATATTCGTTGTTGTTGTTTTTCAAATTCTTTGTAATGATACTTTGATACAATGAAATACAATGCACTTCCAGAATTGATTACTCTATCCTAGAGAATATTCTTCATCTCCTTCTGCATTTGTCCATCTTCATATTCTTCATCTGGTTCTTCATCTTCACAGAAGCTGCCTTTTTCTTCGGGCAAAGGGTGCTCCCTCCTCCTAACTCCTTCCACTTCTCCTCGGTATAGGGACTATGGCTTCACCTTTGAGGAAGAACTCCATCGGACCATGGCCTTCAGTGAAGCTTGGTCGAAGAACCAGATGAAGGCGAACCTCTAGAGTACCTCTACCTTGCTCCTTCAAAACGAACGCGTTGGAAATGTCGCCATACTTAAGTGCTCTTGCAACGCGTCTTCGGTTGTCTCCCTTGCGACGCAGGTCACTGGAGGGGAGGGAGAGAGGAGCGAAGAGTAAAGTTGGATTCGTCCAAAGAAAGGTTCGCCAAAGTGAAGTTTTGATTTTTTCTCTTCAGCCCATGAAAAAAATGGCAAACTCTGGGCGAGATCCATGTTCGGGCAGAGTCCTCACTTGATTTGAGTCCCCATTTTTAGAATAAAAAATTCCTTAAAAAAAAAATCTTAGAAATTAGCCTTTGATTAGTTTTGTTAGTTTTCTAACTTTAATACTAGTTTAGAATTAATTTAAATTTTCCTAGATTAAAATTCACTAGGGGTGTGCAACCGAACCGGGTCAACCCGGTTCCCGGTTCGGCCCACCCGAAAAATAGGGTCGGGAACCGGTTCCCGTTGAAACCGGTCCGGAACCGGTTCCAACAACTCGGACTGTTTTAACCGGTCCGGAACCGGTTCCGAGGGATTACCCACCCGGAACCGGTTCGATCGGACCGGTTTTGGACCTCGGTTGGAGAACCGGTTAAGGCACCCATTTTTCCTTACACCCAACCCTAATTTCTAATTTTGCCTCTCTCTCACGCACGAGTTCCTTCTCCGCTACCGCGTCGCTCCTTCTCCGCCGCCGCTCCTTCTCCGCCCGACTCCCGAGCCCCAACCCTTCGCGAAGCTGCTGCTGCTTCTCCGCCTGAGCCTCGTCCTTCGCGAAGCTGGGCGCCATCGCCAGAAGCCGAGCCCCGCTTCTGCTCGTCCTCAGCCCGTCCGTCCGATCCCAATCTCGCCTCGGGAAAACCCTAGCGAATCCCTCCTGGTCCGCCGATTCCAGCTCCTAAATCCACCGTCGCCCATGCCGTCGCCGCCTATTCCGTCGCGCCCCTCTCGCCGTCGATCTCCAGCTGATCGCGTCTCCGGTATTGCTCCCCATCCCGGCGCGATGGTGGTCTGCAAATGCCGCAAGGTACTGCCGCCGTCGCCGCCCCCCCGATCTCTCCCGTAGCTCCTCCGCTCTTCGATTTCGGATTCGGCGATTGCGGTGCGCGCGAGTCGTCGGGTGGTTGTGGTTTTCGTCCTCGGGGTTTTTTTGGGGGGCGGAGTCGTCGGAGGATTTTATCCGATTGAATTCCTTGTCCTGGATTGATTTTTAATGGCGGATTTCCGAATTGGCAATTCGACGGTGCTTCTCATCGCCCGAGAGAATGCCGAAGTGAACCCGTTGTTTAGTAGGGGAGTGAATTGATGGAGATGTTTCGGTCGACGTTGGAGTGTTTGTTGCGTGGATAGATGAATCTCCCAGACTCGAGCTGAATCGTTGTTGTATTTGCGCTTTTGATTTTTCTGCGGATGGCGCGAGCTACGCCCTTCTCCCGTGCATTCGGTATTCTAATGGAGACTCGATGTAGTTTTTCTTTCGCCATTTTAGGCTACGAAGTTATACCGCTTCGTGCACAAGGTCCCTGTGTGTGGAGAATGCATATGCTTTACGGAGCACCAAATATGCGTGGTAATTGCGTGGCTTTCCTTTACTTTCGATATTAGTCGCTAATGATCACACGGTTATTTTCTTGTTGTACACGGATATTTTCTTGTTGTACAGTCATTCTACCAATGATTTGAATTCCACCTACCAATGATTTGAATTCCACCTCTAAGAGGAGGGATAATTGTATGCTTTACACATGCAATTCCCAAATCAACATCCCGCACAATCAATGTGCTTTGGCCGAGAAGGACCTTAACTTGTTAAAGTATTAGCGCCCAATGACATTGGTCACTTCATTTACCTGATTTCTTTTTGTGTTTATTGTTGATAATCTTGGATTAGGTGTCGTTGGGTTGATACCATGTTAAGAGTGGTTACTTGTGATGTGATGAAATACTCTCTTTCTTTTCCTTTTTTAGTGATGTTATGAGGTACAAATTATTTACTACAACGGTGGATGTGTTTATGCTGATCGATATGAATGTTAAACGCTTTATTTTAAATATGAATGCTGTACATTAATTTTTACAAAACATGTTCCAATATAAACAGGGTTGACCCTGTTCCCGGACCGGAAAAACAGGGTGGGTCGGGAACAGGGTCCAATGTAAACAGGGTAGGGAATAGGGTCCAAAAAAAGAGAACCGGTTATAACAGGGTCGGGAACAGGGTCCAGGTCTAGACCCTACCCACCTTGGACCCGATCACCCCTAAAATTCACAATTTAGGGATTTGCTTATCATATGGTAAGTTTGAACTTAGCAGCTCGCTAAACTGCTCCACTGGAAATGACGGGGGATCCCTATGGGAGGGGTCCCAGCTAATCTAAGGATTGTCTTAGTTTCCTAGCCCCTCAACCGTAAAAAACTAAGGGGGTACTAGGGTGCTACCCACCCAAGAAAAAGCTAAACAGGTAGCCAGATGGGTGAAAGGCCCTTTGAGCTGAGTAGCTCGTTAAACTACTCCACTGGAAATGACGGGAGATCCCTAAGGGAGGGATCTCAGTTGATCCAAGCAAGGTCGCCCTGGCTTCCTAGGGGCCCCTCGATTGTAAAAAACTAAGGGGGTATTGGGGTGCTACCCACCCAAGAAAAAGGTCAAGAGGGAGCTAAACGGGTGAAAGGCCCTCGAACCTAGGCATGTCCTTAAAGTGCGTTTGGGAAAACTTTTGGGGAAAATTTTTGAGAAAATGTAAAGGCTTTTGAGCTAAAGGAGTTTTTCGAAATGTAAATTGTATTTGGTAAATTGTCTTTGTGAAAGTTCATTGTGAAGTATCTTTAAGCAAAATAGTGTTTGGACAAATTAACTTTGCAAAAGACTTTTGTCATTAAAAAAAGGGGAAAAAAAGGAGAATTGGCTGGTTACTATTGACAAGGGGTAGGTGGTTCGACGAGGGTCGTCGTGCAGAGGACGTAGTGGCGAGGGTTGCCACGATCGGGATTGCCGCAACTAAATCGAGCGGCCTCAGCGACCTCCACACAAAGGTCGCGGCGCGACAGGTTGCACAACTTTCTAACTAGGGTCGCCGCAACCCAAATCATGTTGAGGCCGCTCGATCTGGTTGTGGCGACCTCGATTGCTCGATTTGGGTGGCCGGAGGTCGCGCGGCCCAAATCTGGGTCATGACAACCTCTGGTGACCCAGATCTGCCGAGGGTTGCAGCGTCGCCGAGGTTGCAACTGTCGCACGACCTTGCTGCGACCCAGATCTGGGTGTTTGCTGGGGGTTGCAGCGATCAAGGTGACGTGACTCGCAGGGGATCACCAAGGTCACACGACTGGCCGCCGATGGTTGCCGAGGTCACGTGACTGCCCGCCAACGGTCGCCGTGACACACCAACCTCATGTGAACCTCTTTCTAGCTTGTCGTCGGCCCCTCGCAGCTCTACACAACTTCGCCGGCCAACCTTAACGAAGAAGAAGGTGAATGAATAATCATGAGGACAAAACTAGAAAAACGAAATGTTAGTGAGGACATTTGTGGAAGAATTTTTTTGTCTTACACTCTCCTCAGCATTCCGAGAAGGCCGAATGCCCAAGGCAGCTCCCAACCTGCCTTGAGCTTTCAGCCTTGGGAAGGCTTGCCTTTGCAAAGGCAAGTGAAAAAAACCTTGCCAAATACTAAGGCTGCGTTTGGAATCAGCATTGCCAAGTATCTTTAGGCCTTCAAAGCCCTTTGGGCTAAAAAATGGTGTTTGGCAAACCATTTTCTAAAGATACTTGGCCAAATGTTGGCCTTGTGAAGGCTGAAAGCCCAAGGCAGGGTGAGGGCTGCCTTGGGCTTTCAACATGCCGAAAATGCTGAGGGGAGGGGGACAAAAAGAAAATTTTCTTCCCAAATTGCCCTTGTTGTTTTTTCGTTTTTCCGGTTTTGCCCTCTTATCGTCGTCCCCTTCTGCCGCGAGTGGTACTGTTCATCTTCTTCGCGGATTCAACCTTGCCCGCACCAGCCATTGTGCTAGCAGCCCTCAACCGCGCCAGCACCACTTGCGCCGGTGACCCGCGAGCCCTCTCTCGCTCCACCGCTGCTCCGCCGCCTCGCCCCACCGTCGTTGCACCTCCACCAGATCTCGAACCCGAGCAGACCGCGCCCTTTCGAACCGAAGCCCCTACAAAGCAGATCGTGAAGCTCGCCGCGCCGATATCGCTCGACGACCGCGTCACCGCTGACCGATCGCCGCTCCGCCTCCGCCCGACGCCATCGTCGCTCGCCAGATCGCGACCTAGCGCCCGAGGCCCTCACCGCTCGACCGCGCCGTCCCCGATCTCACCGCTTGAGTGCCCCAAAACTTGCAGATCCGAGCTCGCCTTCGCCCGACGCCGTCGCCGCCCAAAGAGCCCGCGACCCAAAGACTCCGACTCCGCGTCGCCGGCCATGCTTCAGGCGACCTCCATGGAGGTCGCGACCTTTGCGCGACCCATCTGGTCGCAGATCTGGTCGCGACCAGATGTGGTCGTCGACCTTCGACCTTCGTGCGCGACTAGATGGGTCGCCGGCAACCTCCGCAGCGCAGTGGGTCACGCAACGGCGCGGTAAGGGTCGCCGCGACCCTCACCGGATCGCCTACCCTTGGCCGGCGGTGACCGGTGAAACCCTTGGCCGGCGGTAACCGGCGAAGCTTTGGCCGGCCAGTTCCTTTCTTTTTTTCAATAATAAAAAGTCCTTTACAAATTTCATTCATCCAAACATTATTTTGCATAAAGGTATTTCACAATGGACTTTCACAAATAAATCTACCAAACACACTTTGCATTTTGAAAAACACCCTTAACTCAAAGGCCTTTACATTTCCTCAAGGACTTTTCCCAAAAGTCTTTCCAAATGCACCCTAATTTAGCCCAAAGGCCTTTAGCCTCCCAAAGATCCTTAGGAAAGCAGTTTCCTAAAGGGCTCAAGGAGGAAATAGGAGGAAGATCCGCCTTGGGGTAGAAGACCCCGTGCCGTCCTCCGTATTCCCTTTCTATCGGGAAGATAAAGATAAAGAAAAAATTAGTGAGCTTCACGATGGGAAAGGTAGACTCCACGTCAGGACGTACTTGTAGACCCCGACTACCATCGTAGAGGCTGGTATGATAATCACCCACACCTAGGATGAGTGATGGTGGGTGAAATGCCCACAGTTGAGCAAGCACCCCTAACAACACTGCACGGAACCGCAGGTTAGCTCATCATATGGTAAGGGAGCAGGTACAAGTTACCCATATTAAATTGGGTCTTTGATTCACAAAATGGGTTTGCTGGCCCAAACATCGGTGAATGGAAGGATAATGGAGGATTGGGCAATCCTAAAAGGCTCGAGTATTAGGAGGCATGGTATAAAGCTTAATCTATGAGAAAATGTGATATTACTTTTGGTATTCTTATCTTTGAATCCATCGGCATGAAAAATTACCGAGATATTTATAGGGACGGGGCCAATATGCTAAGTCAGCAAGATCTCACCATATGGCAACGTAAGTATATCAGCGAATGATATACCCCCACATGTCACGAGGACATGGGGTCATATATGGTGATTGCGCATTAAGACGCTGGGTCATCAATGTCTCACGTCAGCCTCCCTGTAACTTGTGTCGCAGGAGTTTCAAACTCCAGACCTCTCAGCGAAAGGAAGTCTGAAGCCTATCTAGCGGAGCCACCACGCCGGGTGGTATCCTGTGCTAAGTTTATTAAGTCAAATCTCTCTAAATCATCGTAAAAAGATACAGAAAAATCCACGACCATGCCATTAATACAGAGTCATCCCCATTTTGAGTCTCCAAATCCAAATATATTCAAATCATCACAATCAAATAGAAACACTCCAAAATCCCGTGACTAGTAAAGTAGTTAACTCACACCGAACGTACCTCCCGATGTGAAACGAAAAATTGCAATTCGTAGAATTTCTTACACATGATTTGAGCGGAAAAGAATAAACGATAAAGTAAAAGCCAAAGCAAAAGTAGAAAGCAAAGAAGCTCAAAAGGATAGGAAGGGTCGCAGCCATGATTTGGCCTGCAAGTACGGTTTCATGCTTTTTTGACGGCTTCCATAGGAAGAGACTCTTCCGCCCCCGGTGGCCTAGTGTTGTATAACCTAGTCGGACCAAGCTTAATCTGAACTCAGATTCGATGCGGCTTATATTTTTCGTGCTTGAAAGTCGACTTGAATTTAATCAGCTTAAGCTTGATTTGAATAGAAGATTCAAATATACGTGTGCTCAGCTCGACTTGACTTAGTTAAAATGAAGTTACTAACGAGCTTGATTTTGATATCAGAAAATTCTAATCTTTTTCGTGAGTTTATATATATGCGAGTCCTTTATATGAGAAACTATTACATATTCTTCAAAAAAACAATCGCATAATCATGGACTCGTTATTTTTTTATACTAAACTTCTCCACAGAAAATATATGAACAAATTTCGCTCGGTTCTTGGTAGCCCCTCGTTTATTTAAACCTGCCTCTCTCTCTCTCTCTCTCTCTCTCTCCCCAGACAAAAATGGCGAAACCAAGACCATCTCTCCCCTTCTTCTTCTTCTTCCTCATATTCCTCCTACTCTCCCTCGCCACCAACCCATCGCAATCCTTCTTCCCCAACCACCCCAAACCAGCCCCCACCAGCTTCATCGTCTCCTCCTGCCGCGCCACCCGCTATCCGGCCCTCTGCGTCCACTGCCTCGCCGCCTATGGCCGCGCCATCCAGCGGAGCGACCGCCACCTCGCCCAGGCCGCCCTCATCGTCAGCCTCGCCCGGGCCCGCTCCGCCGCCTCCTTCATCTCCAAGCTGTCCCGAGCTCGCGGCATCAAGCTCCGCGAGCTCCGGGCCGTGAGGGACTGCGTCGAGAACATGGGCGACTCCGTGGACCGTCTCGCCGATTCAGTGAGGGAGCTCGGGCGCTCGGGTCGGGACGCGGGGGAGGACTTCGCGTGGCACATGAGCAACGTGGAGACGTGGGTGAGCGCCGCGCTGACGGACGAGAACACCTGCGTGGATGGGTTCGCGGGGGTCACGGACGGGGGATTGAAGGTGGCGGTGAGGCGGCGGGTAGTATATGTTGCTCAGGTGACCAGCAACGCGCTCGCTCTCGTGAACCGGTTCGCTTCCAAACCTCGGCCGGTCACGGTGGCCGGAAAGCCCTGAGTGGAGTAAGAGAAAATAGGTTTTGCCTTGGTACTTAGTCATTTCTTTTTCTTTTTCTTTTTGTGTAAAATGCGTGAGGAGAGAGTAGAAGCAGCAGCAGTGTGGTGTGAGTGTTGTTCCTGGCTTATTAGACTTCGTCCATGGAAGTGGTGAAAGGTCAAGAAAGAAAAGAACGAGCAGAAGCTGTAATCTTGCGAGTTACCAGTTGTATTTTCTCAGTTTCACTGTCCCTGATTCTAATCCAAGCGAAGAAAAAATCTCTAAACATGTCTATTTCTTTTTCGCCTTTCATAGATAGGTTACTTGAAGGTGCGCATCATAATTATTTTATTTTTGATTGAAACTATTTTTCTGTCTGTGGGAGTAGATTTGAAACATAATTTTGTTTAGTAATGTAATTTTTTTTTATTTCAATCAAAATTTTTAGTCTAGAAACAGGGATAGAACATAAATGAAAAGTAATTACTCTACTTTTTTTATTTTTTAAATTGAACTGAAAAATAATCTTTTTTTCATTAGTTATCCTCGCAACTAACCGACCACCCACTTGTCATGGCTCATTGTCCGCCACCATCGGTTGCTAATTGTCACTACCAGTTGTCGTTCGACATCCGTCGTCCATCATCCGCTGTCATTGCCTAAGAGAGAATAATTTTCCGTCATTATCAAATAAATTTTTATTCCGAAAACATAATTTTGTATCGTTATTATTAGATGTGTATTATTACTCAAAAATTTGTATTAGAAATAGACAAATCTATATCAAGAATATAAATTTATTTTCAGAAAAAAAAAAAATGATTATCATTCGCATCTTTATTTGCTTATGTACAATAAACAAGCTATTGATGTTTGATTTGTCATCTCAAAGATTTATAGTAGTTTGATGTTCCAACCCCAAATCTCGCATTTTGCTTAGTCCACGAGACTCGAGTTTGCTTTTAAATAAGAAATTAGCTTTCTCCGGTGATCTAGAGTAACTCCGCCATGGTGTGGGTTCGATCGAACATCTCCCGAATCATATGAGCCCTACTTCACATCACATCATTTCCGCAATCTTGATGATCTATGCGTGTTGAGTTTACAGTAAGGGTGGCAAAATGGGTTAATCACCCACATTTTAACCCATATTCATTACTTTTCAATTTCTTTTTCTTTTTTTTATTCTTCCTCATTGGCCGGTCATCAGCCAGTCATCGGCCACAGCAGCGGCAGGCGACTACCTAATGAAGCTGAAGAAAAAGAAAAAGAAAAGAAAAGCAAAGAAAATAATTTAAAAATCAATTAAAAAAATTATTGAAAGAGTCAGTATGAGTAAAAGATTTTTCTTACCGATCGCTTAAAAAAATCTTCTAGTTTATTTTCAAGTTTTAATCATATATCAGAAAATATAATTATTTTCTTGAAAATTATTTTCCTAGAATAATAATTTATTTTGGTAATACAAATCGAGTCATGTATGAATCGTGTACAGATCAAGTCGAACATGAATTATTAAATTTTGACATAAAAATGAGTTAATATAAATCGAATTATTTTCAATTCGACTCCACATGGCAACACTACTTTACATGCATCGAGAGATGCCCTTTGAAGGCCTGTTTGACAAAAACTATTTGTATTCCCCCAAATAACTATTTCTGTTCTTTTGTTTCAGCGAATGAAAAAATAATAGAAATGTGTTTGGTAAAATTTTTGTTCCAACGAACAAAATATCTATTTTTTTTCGCGAGAATAGATTTGAAACATAAATAAGAAGTAGAAAAAAATAGTTTATTATTCTCAAGAACAATTTTTTCTTTTCTCTTTTCTCTTTCCTTTTCTTCTTCTTCCTTTTTGTCGGGTCGTTGGCCTCTGGCCGAGGCCGATCGACGAGGGCTGGTGATGCGAGCTATGGCGAGATTCATCGGCCTGAGCCTTGCCATGATTGGGTGAGGCTCGGGCTTGTCTTGGCTGGGCGAGCTCCAGCTTCTCGCGTTTCACCGATGGTTGGGCGAGCTCGGCCTCGCGATGGCTAGGCAAGCCTCTAGCAAGCTTATCGGCCCTCACTCTAGCTTGGCTAAGCTCTAGTGAGCTTGTCAAACCTTGCCCAGCTGATATCCGGTCGCCATTGTGGTCGGGCGACCGACCACAAAGGAGGAAGAAGGAGGGAAAAGAAAGAAAAAGAAAAGAGAAAATATAATAAAAATTTTAAAAATTTTAAAATAACAAAATTATATAAATAAAAATTTTGTACAGCTTATCAAATGCGTTCTTATATATATATTTTTTTGGTCAAGAAATGCGTTCTTATATTCAAAAATTATTTTCGAGAATCGAATAGAAAAATAATTTTTGATCAAAAATTATTTTCGATAATATAATCATTATTAAATGCGCCCTAAATGGATAAGGGGTTGAAGGAGATTGATTGGTGTCGTGACTTGGAATGGAAGTGCACTGATTTGTGGCCGGATACTGCGATTAGGACTGAGGAGACTATGGGGGTGTTTGGTTTAGCTTTCCCAAGGGGCTTTGAGCCCTCAAAGCCCCTTGGGAAAAATATAAGGGCGTTTGGTTCGGCTTTCAAATGCTACTTAGCAAAATGTTGGCATTTGAATGCTTTGAAAGCCCAAAGCAGTGGGGACCTCGTTTTGGGCATTTCAGCATTTTCGGAATGCTGGTGTGGGGGTTAATGAATTTTTCAGATTACCTATTTTATCCTTAAAATTTTATCAAAAGTCCACTTCTACCCATACTAACAAAACCCTAGCCCTTTACCCATTTTCCTCTCTTTTCTCCACGGCACTCTTCGCGTCTCTCTCCTCGTCTCTCTCTCTCGCAAAGTGTTCTCCTCCATCGACGCTCTCTCGCAGCGTTCCTCTCGCGGATCGGCGACGGCTCCGCTTCCTGCGACGGCGACGGCGACGGATTCGGCTCTCCACCCTCGACTCTTTCCTTTCGGTCGATTTGCGCAAAGATCGCCTCCACTCGCCGTCTCTTTTTCTCTCCTCTCTCTTCTACCAGGTACGCCTCTCTCTCTCTTCCTCCCTCTTTACTTGTCATCGCCGGATGGTAGACGGATCTCGCCATAAATCGGTCTTGTTGGTTTGGTCCTCTCTCTCTCGCGCACACCCGATCCTCTCTCTTTTCTCCCCCGTTCTTGTTCGTCCGTTCGGGTGTGTTCAATTTTGATTCGTGGGTATGAAGTGGGGGAGGGTAGGAGGAGGAGGAGGTGGGGTAGGGGGAGGAGGGGCGGAGGAGGAGGGGAGGATGGGGTCGGAGGAGGAGGGGTGGAACAGCTTCCTGGAGCTCGAATTGCTACCGCCGCGGGTTGGTGGTGGTGGTAAGAAGTACTTCGGGTATAGTGCGGAAACCCCGTTCTTAAAGTATAGAGCCGACCAATGGGGGTGTCTTGTAACTCGTTTTTGCTTTCTTCACGTTTTGTTTAATTTGATCGACAAATAAACTTGCGATGCGATGAGACAAACCGCTGGTGGTGGTGGTAAGAAGTACTTCGGGTATAGTGCGGAAACCCCTGTCTTAAAGTATAGAAGTTCTTTTAAGAACTCTAGATGTAAAGAAAATGAAGTAATTTGTTAGATTTGATATGTTGTAGATCCCGTTTTTGCCTTTATTTTGGAGAGAAAAAAAGCGAAATTGACATTATATGAGGATAGATTGCTTATCGTAACACTTCCCGAAATCGTGGGGAATAAAGCATCTTTGCATGTTTAAGCCGACCAATGGGGGTGTCTTGTAACTCGTATTTGCTTTCTTCACGTTTTGTTTAATTTGATCGACAAATAAACTTGCTTATCGTAACAGCCTTCCCGAAATCGTGGGGAATAAAGCATCTTTGCATGTTTAAGCCGACCAATGGGGGTGTCTTGTAACTCGTTTTTGCTTTCTTCACGTTTTGTTTAATTTGATCGACAAATAAACTTGCAATGCGATGAGAGACAGCCGCGCTTCGCAAACATTACAAAATTGGATAAGCTATTTTATGCTTAAATTTCGGACGGATTCTTCTTCCCCCGTCTCCCGAAAAGCACTAACCACTTGCTGTTCCCGGCTCTCCTCCGAGATGCGATTTCGACATTTGTTCTGTTTTGCTTTGCTTTCGTGGCAAGAGATTGTCGTACATTTCCTGATTGATCGTGATTGCCATGTATGCTGTTCAGGGGATGGTGCAATCATACATCCTATTAATTTTCCTTTCGATAATTGCTAGTGGGATAGATAATTGCTAGTGGGATATTAGTTAGCTTTAAGTTGAAACTTCAAAGGCCATCCTTTATACTTCTTTTTGAGGTCCATTGTCCCGAAGCCTTGGAGGCATAGCCATGCCCTTGGTCATCTTGCATACTTCTTGCTAGATTTTATATGTTTCTTCTTCTCATATTACGTTATACATGCTGATAACTCAGCTTTGCAAGATCATGTTGGAGGCAAGTTATCTTCCTTGATGAAATTACTCTTTGAAAACTTGTTAGCATGATAGTCCATTGAAATGAGAATCTTTCTTTCCCATTTTAGATTGAGAGAGAGGGAATTAAAAATGGGATGGGATCGAAGTTTTGGAGAGGAGGGGGAGGAGGAGGTGGAAAAATTGGGGAAGGAGGAGGGGAAAGGGGGAGAGGGGGAGTGCAGCGCCGACGTAAGAGCTCTCCGAGTGGAGCCATGTCACATGGGAGAATGGGAAGATTTGAAGTCTTTGTTCTTTTAGACTCTCTCGCTGGATGTTGTTTCGAGACTCTCTGCTGGATGTTCTTTTAGACTCTCTCTCGCTGGATGTTGTTTCTGTCTTTCTTTTTCATGCATGACCAGCACTTATAATGTTTTTGCAATTATAATGTTTTTGCGTGTCCCTATTTTTTTCTCAATGTTAGTTTTTTCTTTTATTTACGTGAATATCTTCTACTTTTTTTTTTAATAAGAGAGGGCCTAAGTGGTTGATCTTGTTTGTTTGTCTCTTAAATTTGTTCATGTCCTTTTACTAATAGATGAGTTCATCAAAGGAAAAGGCATTTTGGAGCTCGGAAGATGTAGAAATCTTTTGTAATTTGTGCATCGAACAAATAGAAAAGGCAATCGTCCCGCAAACAACAAAAGAGATGGATGGACAGTTATAATTAGTAAGTTTGAGGAGGTAACCGGCAAAAAGTATGATAAACAAAAAATGAAGAGTAAGTGGGATAATCTCAAGGAAGAATGGAAAAGATGGAGGTCATTACTTTACCAGGAAACTGGATTAGGATGGGATTCAAGGAAGAGAACCATTGATGCGAGTGACGAATGGTGGGAGCGTAAAATTCAGGTTTTCCTCATTTCTTTTTTTACTTTCATATTAAGCTCACCTTTAATGATATAACTTATGCAAATGCTTTATTATAACAGGCTAATCCAAAGTTTAAAGCTTTTAGGATGAAAGGCATACATCCCGATCTTGAAGGAAAGTTAGATATGATGTTCGAGATACAGTTGCTACTGGAGGAATCACATGGAATCCTGGAAAAGGTTTATGTGTTGATAATGATGTGGAGACCACACAACCTGGTATTGATGATGTTGTAGGGTCTACTGATGAAAACTTTGAGGATCATGTGGATGAACCAACTAGAACCGAAACTCATAAGAGAGCCGCACAGACTTCAAAGATGCAAGCTCGAGGAAAGAAAGATAAGAAATTGGGCATAAGAGAAGAGATTGGAACACAAATTAACAGGCTGCTCACAGTTGTTGAGAGTAGGAGCACTACTAGTGTTGCACCCAACGCAATCAGTTTTAGTCGGTCCTTATGAGGACCTCATAGAAATATTGGATTCCATACCCGAGATTGTGGAAGACGAAGACTTGTACTTTTTTTCAATTTCTCATTTAAAGGAAAAGATAGATAATAGGCAAGTTTTCATGAGCTTAAAGGATGATGCAAAGAAAGTGAAGTATCTCAAATATGAGATGAGAAAAGAATCAAGTCTTCGTAGATAGGAGGATGTTAGCATTTTATTGTTTTCATGTTTGAAGCTTAGTCATTCCACTTTGTTTCTATCTATGGATCTTTATTTGCAGCCTTTGTGAACCTAATTTCAATTAATGTTTGATGTTAGAATTTTTTTCATTTGGTGTTCTCTTAATGTGATAGTTTGCATATATACAATGGTTAATATATTATTCCTCTTTATATTTTGTTACTTGAAGCAGTTATGGATGATTTATGGGATGGTTAATACATTGTTTCTCTTTATATTTTGTTACTTGAAGCAGTTATGGATGATTCACATACAAGGGAAAATCATGAGCAAGAGGAAAATGAATTTTGGGATCTTATCTCAGTCACTCAAGCTGCAATTCTTTATCAAGTGAGCAACCTTTGCAAACAACCTTGCATGACCTCAACATATACAGGTTATGTATGGTTAAAAGAGTTGATTGACGAAGATGCTAATCCGATAAGGTGTTACAATATGTTTAGAATGCATAAGATTGTATTTAACAATTTAACCAACGATTTAGTAACACGTTATGGCCTTCAAGGATCTAGGAATACTGATGTTAGAGAAATGGTTGGTATGTTTCTTCATATTCTAGGACATGGTATATGTAATAGATTAGCACAAGAGCGTTTTCAACGTTCCGGGAAACCATAAGTAGGCACTTCAACTTAGTTTTAGATAAAGTATGTGATATGGGAAAAGATTTGATCCAACCAACTGATCCACAATATAGAAAAGTTCCGTGAGAAGATCAAGAAAGATCGACGATTTTATCCATATTTTAAGGATTGCATTGGAGCTATTGACGGCACACATATTCCAGCGGTTGTACCTAAGTATGATCAAATTCGTTTTATTGGTCGAAAAGGTACAACAACTCAAAACGTGTTAGCCATATGTAATTTTAATATGGAATTTGTCTATGTTTGGGCCGGTTGGGAGGGACAAGCTCATGATACCCGTATCTTTTATGAAGCCATTGGAAGACGTGATGCACATTTTCCCCATCCTCCTCCAGGTATGTTAGTCAATGTTTTAGATATATCCATATATCTAATTGGCATATGTTGATTAAATTTACAATATATTTATGTAGGTAAATATTACTTAGTTGATGCTGGATATCCAAATCCTATTGGTTATTTGGGGCCATATAAAGAAGTTAGATATCATTTGCCGAGTTTCAAGAAGGTCCTTCACCTACGGGATATCGAGAAGTGTTCAATCGTGCCCATTCCTCGCTACGCTCGACAATTGAGCGAGCCTTTGGTGTATTAAAACAGAAGTGGGGGATTTTAACTAATATGCCAAGTTATCCATATGAAAAGCAGGTGCAAATTGTGGTAGCGGCAATGACTTTGCACAATTATATACGGAAAAATAACGTCACTGATACGGATTTTGAACAAGCAGAATTGATTCCGATTATGGATGTTCAGCTTGATCATGATGATGCAAATGAAGGGGTGGGTGCTTCAAATTCGTATGCATCTCCGGACATGGCACGTTTACGTGATGAAATAGCCATAAGTTTACAAAGTCGTTGAGGTTTGTAATACTAAGTGTAATGTATTTCTTTTTTTGCGAACATATATGACTATCTTTACTATTATGAAATGACTCTTTCTAGTCAAAATTGTATGAGAGGCACTTTGTTTTATTTTTATTTTTTGTTAATTAGGACCTCCCTTGTTATATGCGGTACTTACTCAAAAATTAACATCTACAATCGATCGCTTCACCATCCACAATCGGTTGCTTCACCATCCACCAAATAAGTTAACTTTTTTTTAAAATAATTTTTATCTTTTGACAATCAATAACTCAACTTTTTATCAATACACTAGAATGATCATTAACGAAGATGATTAATACTATAATAATTAAAAAAATGTTCAAAGTTGAAAACAAACCTAAAAGAACCATAGGCTAAAAGTTGAGCTTTGCATTAATCTATAATCAAATTCTTTTAATATAATTTTTAAATATATTTACTAATATGTATCATTTTTATTATTCTTAACATGAAAATGTAAAATGTTATATACTTATTGTTTCTTTTTTGCAATTTTAAAATATTAAAATTAAAAAACTAATTTGGTCACACCAAATGGCTTTTCAAATGCAAGTTTACCAAACAGTCTTGCATTTCCCTAAAGCACTTTTCGCTTTTAGTTTACCAAACAAGCCTAAGATTTCGTAAAACCCCTTTACCTCAAAGATATTTGCATTCTCCCAAGCGGATTTCCCCAAAGTTGAACCAAACGGGCCCTATAAGAAGGCGTGTTTTGTGGGTAGTATTCTTTAAAGTACATTTTATTTTGTTGACGAATGTGGACTTCTTCTTCTTCCTTTTTCTTTATCACGAGACACCGCACGTCAAATCAAATCTAGGGTTTGATTCTGGCACGTCAGCACAGCATTATCTTCGACCATGTGCGAGATGCCTTCCACTTAACCATCTTTTTCCCCTTCCGTTCGCCATCGAGCTTATCTTGGAGATGCCGAAAGAAAACAGAGAAAATAAAAGATATAAGAATTGAATATTTTAATTTTTTAGTATTAACGATAGAATTGATAATTACCGATGGAGATAACATTTGAATCAATCTCAAATCATTTGTGATTATGCTTTGATTTTTATGCGAATTGAAGATAATATTATCAATCTTAGATTGCTCATTATCCTTATATTTTGATTGTGTTCTCATTCTAGTAGTGTGGTTAAAAACAAGTCTGATTATGGTGTAAGGTGGAATAGTTCGCAGTGTACTGGACCAACAACCTCGAAGTGCCATGTACCACAGGGATGTCTTAAATATGATTTTCATGTGCTAACTCAAGGGAGTTCGTGTCAAGACTTGCCAACCAACGAGTAATAAGGGCCAACTAAGCTCTTTTGACCGCACGCGATGGCTCTGTTCCTGCCGCTCTGTCCGATTCAGCCCGTTAGGAGCTGTTGTTAGGTGGTTTTCTAGCGACCCTTTTGAGCAGTCCAGAGTCCATTTGGGCGTATGGCATTAATCATCTGAGCTTTACTGCCCCTCCATTGACGTGAAGTCTAATCCTGTCGTTTCGCAATGCTCGTTCGTCTCTCTTCAATCGGCGGTGGGTCCATCATGGGATTGGAATCTTACAGCGAAAGGATCGCTTCATCTCTCCCTCTCTCTCTCTCTCTCTCGGAACTTTCTCGAGTTGCCTCGTATGGTAATATGCAGGTCCCGCCTTTGGAAGCACTCGATCCAGTACATCGAGCCTGTTGAATCTCGAATGATCCCAAGTGAGATCAGTATTATACATGTTAGTTTAATTCACATGCATCAAAATCATTGTAATAACATATCAATGCAAGGGAATCTCGCCTTTCCGCCCGACAGCCGCAGGAAAGCAGGAAACAATGAGCACATTAGGCGGTGTTCCTAAAGAAAGTTTAGACTGAGCAGACAAAAGCCAAATGATTTCATTGGAGTACGTTCTCTTTTTCACCTTACCTCTCTGCAAAGCTGATAAAGGTGGGATAGAAGGCAGAGGCAGGTAAATGCACCGTGCATCGGGGGACTACCGTTCTTTGTCATTTCTTTTTGCAAGATGCTATTCTTCGAGAAAACATTGCAAAGGCGGGCCCTCCGCGTCACCATGGGGCCAGCCCATTCAACGGACGACACGTGAGGCCACATGCTGGAAGGAAACTCAATTTGTTCAAAACTCGCTTGTTGGCCAAGGCAATTTGAGGCCTTTAGTACGTTGGTCGATCCTCTCATTCTCTCAAAAAAGCATGATTATGATGAATTTCGAATCGTTCGAAGCTCGTTTGCTCGTTGAAGGCAATTTGAGTCTTTTTCTAGGATTTTCTTGTTGGATATGGCCTCCACATAGAAGCTCGACTCCAAAACCCAATTTAGTTGTTTAATATCAAATATGTGATAGCGGAATTTCCTAACCTATTTACTATCTTATCTCTAGGTATAGCAAACCTACTCAGCTTATTAATCCATTATATCTCTATGTGAATTAAAATAAACATGAGTGCATTAAAAATTATGAATATTCCCGGCTTACAATGAGTCTTTTTGATCACCTTATCACCGAAAGCTACACAAATAACGCGGTATATTTCTATCCACGTTTAATTCATGGTTATACATTATAATTAGCAATTGCATATTATCACTTCTCAATCTCAAACATGCACATCAGATCATTCAAGTAGTGGCCAGTCACTCAAAAGCATTAAACGCAATATCACATGAATGAAATCAATTGTAAAACATAAAAATCATTAAATTCACATCATCATGGTTAGGTTATATCGTAGCCCTAACAAAAGAAAATTAGAACATGGTAGAATAAGAAATAAAAATATAAATCAAACCCAAAGATCTTGAATCAAAGAACAAGAATTCTGTCACCACTTTTGTCTTCTTTCAAAATACTTGAAAACTCTCGAAGAATGAAAACGATCTAAAACCCCCTCCTCTAAAAACCTAGCTACTCTCTCTTTTCCTATTTATATGAGTTCCAAAATATCTATCTCCCAACGCTTGTAGATAACATTAGAGAACAAAATCAAGAATTTCCCGATTTGATATCCATCTTCCACTCGCCGTTTTATTTGAATTCATGATAGTTGTCATTCTTTTCCTTATCTCCTCAATATCTCATTATTCTGCATAAATAAGGAAAATTCAAATAATCAGAAGGAAATCCAAATATTTGCTCTAAGATATTGCATTAATTGTTACCTAAAATAGGTAAAATAACTCTATTTTTATAGAGTTATCAAAAGTCATCACCTTACAGATTTGTTCCGGATCTCTTGATTCACCAACTTTCTGTGAAGTATTCTTCTTACAAATCTTCATTTCTTGTTTTGACTATATCGTGAATTTTGTGTGCTCGAAAAGTTGAAAGAATCATATATATGAACAATCGCTTTCATAAGCAATGGAATGTTGCTCGCTAGTTAATATGATACAAAGCTATATAAACATCAATAGCACATCTTGCGGCTACCTCCTAACGATAAGAAACTTGCTCAAGATGGTGCTAGAATACAAAAGTGTATGGTTTCTTGTTTAATGCAATGTCACAAAATCTCACACAAGTTAATCACGATAATCCACAAGGTCATTCAATTGAAACCTTTATCTACTTGTGTTTCCATGAGTTTAACTGATGAAAATAGAGTGAAAAAAATCACTAAAAAAGTTTTAAACTTATTACAATTATGCCAATTCGATAAAAATTTTTATTGTTAATTCAGTCTTAAACATTTTATAATTATGTCAATTCAATTCATTCAACAAATTTTGACCGGTCGGCATTAACGTGGACGCTGCTCAACGTTGATGTGGATAATCTTTAATAATATTTTTCTTTTATCCTTCTTCCTTCTTTCTCCTTTTTTCCATACATCCAGTCATGGCCTTGCCACGAGCAAAGGGACGACGATGGCCATGGCCTCGCTAGTGGCCTCGCCAGCCACTAGCGAGGACCCCTTTGCACATGATGAGGATGACCACAACTAGATTCAGGCCAAGCCGCGAAAGGGCCACAACCCTCACCGACGAGCCTCGCTAGAACTTCGTTGGCCACTATGAGGTAAAAAGGAAAAAGAATGAAGAGTAGAAAGAGAAAAAAAAAATCTGAAAAATAAAATATAATTGAAAATTGTTTACGTCAGTGTTAGGCACAATTGTAAAAAATTTATAACTAAATTAGTTAAAAAAAAACATATTCATAATTGAATTGACATAATTACAATGAGTTTATAACTTTTTTGGTAAATAGAATATAGACTTCCTTTTATCTACTTATATTAGAGGTGAGCATAGTTTCAAAGTAAAACATGGAACTTGAGAACCAAATTGTTGGGAATCTATATGGTTTTGAGTTTCAAGATAAGCAGGATTGGTTGTAGGTTTCAAAAATTAAGTAACCTGTTTTGATTGATAGGTTTTAGCTTCTAAGTTAGAGGAACTCAGAACTTGGAACCTATAACATATTTTAACGTTTTTTCTTGATACATTTCTTTGCGTGATATTGTGATATTTTATATCGTGCAATGATGAGTGTATAATTTGGAAGTATAAATATGAGTTCCCATTTTATGATTAAGACTTTTATTCTATTAATGTTCATATTTTTCTTGTGTTTAAATATAAGTTATAATCAGTTAATTGTAGTAGCAAACAGTGGTTATTTAAGGTTATAATTCACTGCAATTGTTTAATTAATGGTATAAATGAAACCTGAGTAGACCTTGAACCTATGATAATGGAGGTTCCAAGTTCTAGAATATATAAAGTATGCTCTAATTTCCAAAAAAAAAAAATAAGGAACCTATACCAATTGGTAGGTTCAAGTTCTATAATTCCATATAAGTTCCACCTAAAATCTAAAACTGCTCACCCTTAACTTGTATTTCAATGAGTTTAATTGATATTTGGGGGGGGGGTTCTTAACCTTGCTATATTGACATCATTTTTGCACTTCGTCTTCCACATTAGCCATCACGTAGGATTTTTAATAGTGGTAATTGATAGTACGTCAATAGAAGGTAAATGTGTTATATCGATATATTTTTGAAATCTTTGATAATACAAAAATATGCAAGTGGTATTGGTGTCACAATGTAGATAGTTTGGGAATTTTGGTAACATTTTTCCTTTTTTTTTTTTTTTTTTAAATTGAGGGGGGAGAGGGAGAGAGAGCACATGGTTGTTAAGCCACGTAAGTGCTATGTCGACATCATTTTTGCATTTCATCTTCCACATTAGCCGTCATATAGATTTTCAACGGTGGTCATTGATAGTACGTCAATAAAAGGTAAATGTGTTATATCGATATATTTTTGAAGTCTTTTTTTTTTTGGTCTAAATTTTCGAAGTCTTTGATAATACAAAAATATGCAAGTGATATTGGTGTCACAATGTAGATAGTTTGGGAATTTTGGTAACATTTTCCCTTTTTTTTTTAAAATGGGGGGGGGGGGAGGGGAGAGAGAGCACATGGTTGTTAAGCCACGTAAGTGCTATGTCGACATCATTTTTGCATTTCGTCTTCCACATTAGCCGTCATATAGGATTTTTAATGGTGGTCATTGATAGTACATCAATAGAAGGTAAATGTGTTATATCAATATATTTTTGAAGTCTTTGATATTACAAGTGGTATTGGTGTCACAATGTAGATAGTTTGGGAATTTTGGTAACATTTTCCCTTTTTTTTTAAAAAAAATTGTGGGGGCGGGGGGGGAGAGAGCACATGGTTGTTAAGCCACGTAAGTGCTATGTCGACATCATATTTGCATTTCATCTTCCACATTAGCTGTCATATAAGATTTTTAACAGTAGTCATCGATAGTACGTCGATAGAAGGTAAATATGTTATATCGATATATTTTTGAAGTCTTTTTTTTTTTTTTTTTGGTCTAAATTTTTGAAGTCTTTGATAATACAAAAATATGCAAGTGATATTGGTGTCACAATGTAGATAGTTTGGGAATTTTGGTAATATTTTCCCTTTTTTTTTAAATGGGAGTGGTGGGGGAGGGGGGAGGGGAGAGAGAGCACATGGTTGTTAAGCCACATAAATGCTATATCGACATCATTTTTGCATTTCGTCTTCCACATTAGCTGTCATATAGGATTTTTAATGATGGTCATTGATAGTATGTCAATAGAAGGTAAATGTGTTATATTGATATATTTTTGAAGTCTTTTTTTTTTGGTCTAAATTCTTGAAGTCTTTGATAATACAAAAATATGCAAGTGGTATTAGTGTCACAATGTAGATAGTTTGGGAATTTTGGTGACATTTCCCCCCTTTCTTTTAAATGGGTTATGTGCATTGATATTGGCAAATATCAAATGTCTTAGAGTTTGATTTCATTGTTGAGAGGATCTTAACCCAATGTGTGATCACAATCTTTTTATAAGATTGGGCTCCTCTATACCGGGCCTGATCACCTTCGGCCTGAGTCTCCGATGAATCGCCCTTGAGCGAGCTGGGCCTAAGAAGCAAATAATTAGCCTATTCAATTTGGCCATGAACAGACAAAAAAAAAAAAAAAAAAAAAAAAATTGGCCATGTATGTGATTAAAAAGAAAAAATAAAAAGCATGGCTTGACCTAGCTAATGGTCCATCGTTATCAAGATACATCCAATAAGTGAGTGGTTTATATTCCTGTCTTCACTCTCCTTAATCTTATCTAAAGGACAAATAAAATGCAGTCATTATTCGCCTCATGCATGGATGGAGCCCATTAAATGCAATCGGTTCAGGACTGATGGTGGATCAAATAATCTAATGGGCCGATTGCCATAGAAGTCCCAGAGAGGATAATCGAAGGCCCAAAAGATGGAGACCAGCAATGGAGGGTGAAAAGCTTACATCAATTAGTTCGTTTTATCCATTCTTAAATATCATATTTCCTTAAAACATTTTCCCTAAGTCATTTTCCGAAAATGACTCTATTTTCCTAAACTAATTTTTGACCAAAACTTAAAATTTGACCCTAAATATTTTCCACTTGTTCGTTACTCATTTAATTGTTTGGGAAAAATTATCAAAAGTTGAATTTTAATATTTTTAATTGACCAAAAATTAATTTATTTTTTTTATATTTTTTTTAAAAAATAAAATTTTAATTATTTATATTTTCCCGAGCTCGCCGCGAGCTTCGCCGGCTCGCGAGCCGCGAGCTCCGCCTAGGCCTGGACCGACTCGGCGAGGGATTTGCGACGAGGGCCTCGGGCGACGACTCGGCTCGACCGGGTAAGGGAGGAGCTCGGAGGCGAGGGCGGGGTCGATCGCGAGCAGATGTCCCTAGCCCGCCGAGGGAGGAGAGCTTCACGGCCAGTCACCGTGGTTGTTGGCGGCGGCGAGGAGGGAGAGCGCGTGGTCTCGGAAGGAGGAAGCCATGCCGGAAGCCCCTCGAAATGCGCGCGGTGCGGGCCGACGGGCGATGGAAGATCGAGGGACGGGGAGCGGGGGTGGTGATCGTTCTAGGGTTCGGCGGGCCGCAATGGAGGTTTCCAGTTGGGGGCGGCGAGGCTCTACATTCTCATGGAAGAGAGAGAAAGAGGATGGAGAGAGAGAGAGAGAGAGAGAGAGAGAGAGAGAGAGAGAGAGAGAGTAGTGCAAATGAGAGAAAAAAATTAAAAACTCAATTTAAAAAAAAAGAAAAAGAAAGCAAGAAAATAAAATGAAAATGTATTGATAAAAAGAATAAGAAGGAAGAAGCCATGGAAAACGTTTTCCACTTTTAAAAAGTGGAAAACGTTTCCACACTTTAAAAGTTGTTTTTTCCAATGATGAAAAACATTTTCCTTGACTAGTTCATTTTCCGTGAAACGAATACTTAAAATCCTAAAACATTTTCCAGAAGTTATTTTCCGTGAAACGAACGGACCCTTAATTCAATTTTTTATCCATTCTTAAAAGAATCAAGGGCGTGTGTCTAAGTATCATGTCGAGTGTTAGAAAGATTAAATTTTTCCAGCACTAAAATCTCATTATGTGCATTTGATAGCCTCTAACTACACACGGCTTAATTGACTATATTTAGGTCCGTTCGTTTCGCGGAAAATGGACCATCTCTCGGAAAATATTTTCCCGTAAGTCATTTTCCAGAAAATGACAATATTTTCCGTGTACTAATTGTACGGCTAAAACCCGAAAGTGTTTCGGAAAATATTTTTCGGTGTTCGGTAAGGAAAATATTTTTCGCTCACCAAATTGACAAGCGCGAGTGCCAAGCTTGAGACTCGCCGGATTGACGAGCGCGAGTTTAAAATCGATGAGTTTGAGGTTCACCCGATTCGACGACTAACCAAGAAAGAAGAAGATAAAAAATATAAAAGAAAAAGAAAAAATAAAAGAAAAAAGAAAAAAAGGAAAAGAAAAAAAGAAAAGAAAAGAAAAAGGAAATTAAAAATAATTCAAATTAAAAAAGACGAAGAAAACTAAAAATAATTCGAATAAAAAAAGAAGGAAGAAGAAATGAGAGGAGAAAGTGAAGATTTGTATAGGTGTGAGATAAGAGAGATTAAGTGAGGAAAATGTTTTCCACTTTTCAAAAGTGGAAAACATTTTCCTTACTTTAAGACTTTTTTTCTTGGATGAAAAACATTTTCCTCAGCGAATTCATTTTTCATAAAACGAATACCTAAAAATCCGGAAACGTTTTCCCGGAAATTATTTTCCGTGAAACGAACTGAGCCTTAGTCAAAACAACTTAATGATTAGTACGAAGGAATTGATTAACTGGTTTAAGTTACAAAAAATCTAAAGATTATTAATATATTACCAATTATATTGTTAAAACTGTCGAACAACCTTTTATTTTCATATTCAACACATAATCTTGGGTAATTAATATCCTGGATTTAAATTTTTAGCACGTACTTTTTAATTTTACCAACCAAATCACGAGTTGGGAAAGTACAGAAAGTCATATAGACCTATTAAAAGGCCAACCTTTCATGAATGGGATGCTCAAGTTTTGCACCAAATGGCTTTTGAATTTTGTTATAGGAAGCTCTTCCTCAACTAGATATTTAATGATTGGAGAATGAACTCTTTACATGATTAGTGCGCGAAATTAATGTTCAAATATGCATTAAAATATCCTGCATAGCTTGCTGAGGAGATTTATATGAAATTTATGTCATGCCGTCTTGGATTTTCTGATACGCATGTCAATAAATGGTAACCATTAAATGGATTTTTGGCTTATTTCCCTTCTTTTTTTTTTTTTTTGTCCCTTATTTTGCGAGAAATATGTAACAAGGCCGGGTGGGACCTGCCAGACCATCGCGTGGGTGTGAGGACAGGGGATTCGGGATGTGGCGACTCCTGTGCCTCTCCGCTTTCTATGGCTCAAAAGCTTCGTGGACAAAGCCATCATCCATTTGGAAAAATATGTTGCGAAATCACTTGATTGCCCATGACTCGAATTCTGTCGGATCGAATATCCGTCGGAATATCATGTGTTCATGAATGAACGAGTTCCCTTTGATGTAAATGGCTCATCTTAACACCGAGTAATCGGATCGATTCTATTTAAAAAAGAATGAATTTTCTCAAAATCGGTCCAATTTGAGGTTCTCAAATTCAATTTTTAGAACTAGTGGGAATTAGTTCAATTTTCGATTTCAAGTGAAAAATTACTTGGGAATCAAATTAAATGTGAAACCGATTTTGGAAAGCTTAATAAACTTTTTTTTTTGGCATCCATTTTTCTCTCTTTTTTTTGGTTGTTATTTCTAACTTCACTTAGACACTTCACTAATCTCTTCTCACTGTGACTCATCCTCTTCCTCGCTTGCATGTAACTTGCCCTCACTTATTCCTAACTTGATTGCTCTTGTTCATATTTTATTTTGAATTGTTTTGTTACTCATATTATTTCGCTATAAAAAAAAAATGAAACAAACAAAGAAACAACGGAAGAATGGGTGTAATGCATCAAGAAAAAAAGGTAGGTTCGAGGGTCAATTCCAAGATAGATAGAACCGGTTTAGGTTTCAAAAATGGAGACCGATCACTCCTTAAGTCCTAACTCCTCTGATAATGTCTTTAAAAAAATAATCGGTGGCATATTGGTAAATTGCGCACCTTCACACGGGCCATGACACAAGCTAGTCACCTTAATTTTCCCTCAAAACTCAATTCCCAGCCAGTACAAATATGAAAAATGAAAATATATATCACACCATCCAATCTTGAACCTCAAAAAGCTCGTTGGCTCAACTCCTCAGCCACTCCGCGCTTTCTCGGGCCCCTCGTTATCCCCAGCTCTCCCCACCCCCTCTCGCTGCGAACGCGAGCCGGAGCCTCTCCCGCGCTCCACCGCCGAGGCAGCCCCCCCTTCGCACACACCAGAAATGGCGGCGGAGTCGGTGCGGCTGGCTGGTCCGTCCCCGGTGTGCAGCTTCGGCGGCGCCCAGCGGCGGCCCGCGGCGCTCCTCCCTTCTCCCGCGCCCTTCCTCCGCCTCCGCCCTCGCGCCTCCTCCGCCTCCGTCTCCGCTTCCGGCTCCCAGTTCCTCGCCGGGATGCGGTTTGGCTCCCGGTGCTCCCCGAGGCCTCAGCGCCGCGGGCGGAGGGAGTTCTCCGTTCTCGCCATGGCCGGCGAAGGTACGTGCTGAAATGGTCCGGCGGTATGTTTGGCGTGGCGTTTGTTTTGCGGCGAGTGTAAATTGTGTCGTTTGACGGACGAGGCGAGGCGAGAGCTTCGCTCGCGGTGGTTTTCCGCCAGGTGACTGACGGAATGCCCCGGCGATGATCTTCCTCCCCGCCGACGAATCGCGAGTCGACCGGTTCGGAGGCGATGCGTTGTCGCTTGCGAGGGACGATCTGATTGTTCTCTCTTTCCGAGAAATTCAATCGTTTCGTTCGCCGCATTTCGTGATGAGTTAGGACGCCTAAAATACGAATCGGTAGTGAATTTCGTGTCAGGACTGACCTCCGTACTGTTACACCTTGTTGACGTGTTGTTTCTTCACTGAGTGCTGTGCTCCAGTTGTAACTTTACCGATGCTTGTTTTTTTTGAGTGTGCATTAGGATTATGCGTTGCTTTGTTATGGTGAAACGAGTGACCGGAGTCGTTTTCCTTGCCCGTGATAGGAATTGTAAAATTATTCTGGTTGGAAAATCTAATATTCCAATCTGTAGAAGGTTATGCTGTATTGCAGTCCGCAATGTTCTCTTGTACAGCAAGAGTTTGATGCATGTTTGGCCACCATTGACATGCTTTTCTCACGATTCTTGCCAGATGGAAAGCGTACGGTGCCATTGAAGGACTACCGGAACATCGGAATTATGGCTCACATAGATGCGGGGAAAACTACTACGACTGAACGGATTCTATTCTACACGGGAAGGAACTATAAGATTGGAGAGGTGCATGAGGGTACGGCTACGATGGATTGGATGGAACAAGAACAGGAGAGGGGGATTACCATCACATCTGCCGCGACCACCACATTTTGGAACAAACACAGGATTAACATCATCGATACTCCTGGCCATGTGGACTTCACCCTTGAAGTGGAGCGAGCACTTAGGGTCTTGGATGGTGCCATTTGCCTGTTTGACAGCGTGGCTGGAGTGGAGCCACAGTCCGAAACCGTGTGGAGGCAAGCTGACAAATATGGGGTACCTAGAATCTGCTTTGTCAATAAGATGGATCGCCTTGGGGCTAACTTCTTTCGGACAAGGGACATGACAGTCACAAACTTGGGTGCTAAACCCCTTGTGATTCAGTTGCCTATTGGTTCGGAAGATAACTTCCAAGGCGTTGTTGATCTTGTCAAGATGAAGGCCATAGTATGGTCTGGGGAAGAGTTGGGTGCAAAGTTTGTGTATGATGATATTCCAGCTGATCTGCAAGAGATGGCTCGAGATTACCGATCGCAGATGATTGAAACTATAGTTGAACTAGATGATGAAGCCATGGAGAACTACCTTGAAGGTGTTGAACCGGAAGAGGATACCATTAAGAAATTAATTAGGAAAGGAACTATATCAGGCAATTTTGTCCCTGTATTATGCGGCTCAGCCTTTAAAAATAAGGGGGTTCAGCCATTGCTTGACGCAGTTGTGGATTATCTGCCTTCACCTCTTGAGCTGCCACCAATGAAGGGTTCTGATCCTGAGAATCCAGAAGTAACGATTGACAGGCCTGCCAGTGATGAGGAGCCTTTTGCTGGACTAGCCTTTAAAATCATGAGTGATTCCTTCGTGGGGTCCCTCACATTCGTGAGAGTGTACGCAGGGAAGTTAAGTGCAGGGTCTTATGTGCTGAATGCAAACAAAGGAAAGAAGGAGAGGATTGGCAGACTTCTTGAAATGCATGCCAACAGTAGGGAGGATGTAAAAGTTGCGTTGGCTGGTGATATTGTAGCTCTTGCTGGTCTGAAGGATACAATAACTGGTGAAACGCTTTGTGACCCAGATGCTCCCATTCTTCTTGAGAGGATGGACTTTCCTGATCCTGTTATTAAGGTTGCTATTGAGCCTAAAACTAAAGCTGATGTAGACAAGATGGCAACTGGTCTTATCAAACTTGCTCAAGAAGATCCCTCTTTCCATTTCTCGCGTGATGAAGAGATCAACCAGACAGTGATTGAAGGAATGGGAGAATTACATCTTGAGATTATTGTTGATCGGCTCAAGCGGGAATTTAAGGTATGTATCTTACTCAATGTGTTTGACACAAAACTAATTCTTAAAGATGTTTTCTTTACAATTAAAGATTTCCAAGATTGTTTAAAAAACCACTTGTGACTTTTAGTGTGCTGGCATGCATCTCCCGCGTGCTATTAATTCACATGCCTTTCATATTGCTTTTATCGATCCACTTTTCCACTACAGCAGGCACTTCAGAAGTGCCACGGCATATCATTTAGTATTTGAAGATCCCTTTTTTTCTTTTATCTCAGCCAGTTTGTGACTTGGCTTTTCCAGGTCGAAGCTAATGTTGGGGCACCGCAAGTGAACTACAGGGAAAGCATTTCGAAGGTCTCCGAAGTAAAGTACGTGCACAAGAAACAGTCAGGTGGGTCAGGGCAGTTTGCAGATATCACCGTACGATTTGAGCCCTTGGAGGCTGGAACTGGTTATGAGTTCAAGAGTGAGATCAAAGGAGGGGCAGTTCCTAAAGAGTATATACCTGGAGTAATGAAAGGCTTGGAAGAGTGTATGAGTAATGGAATTCTTGCGGGGTTTCCTGTTGTCGATGTGCGTGCTGTATTAATTGATGGTTCATACCATGATGTGGATTCAAGTGTCTTGGCATTCCAGCTGGCTGCCAGAGGAGCATTCCGGGAGGGAATGAGGAAAGCTGGCCCTAGGATGCTAGAGCCTATAATGAGAGTGGAAGTTATAACACCTGAAGACCACCTGGGTGATGTGATTGGTGATCTAAACTCAAGGAGAGGCCAAATCAACAGTTTTGGTGACAAACCTGGTGGCCTCAAGGTAATGTGAACTTCCAAGTGTTTCTTTCTTGCCTAGGTTTTTCATGCATTTAAATTTTATGGTGTGCTTAAAACACAGATTAAGAAAAGCAACCCTATCTCAGCTGTTCATTTAGCCTTCAGTTGCATTGTGGAGTGTAGATACAATTTTTAGTTTATATCCATACCAAGCAACAGCAATCCAGAGTTTTCTCCTTCCTGTTAGCTTGGTTGCTTGCGTCCAACTCACGACTATGATTTTGCTGAACCTCTTGAGAGAACTGCTAAATCTTTTTCATCTTGGATATGTGTGATCTCCTTCCTGCCTGAAAATGTGTTTTGTTTTGCTTTAATACTTCAGTTTCATTTGATCAGAAATTTTGTGGCTGTTGGCCTCTACCCAACCATATCACTTGCGTGTTTCTAAGAATTAGAAAGTCTTTAATGTTGGTGTAGCCTGCTGACTGATATAATTAGTGACGTCTTTTATGCCATTTACTCCCAGCTTGAATAGTACAGTGTTCATGGAACATTCTTCCTGGTACTTGGGGATCTAAATATGCATAATGCAGCTTTAGTAGTCATCATAGTTATCTGTTGGGGTTGCGAAATGTGGTTCATGAATATACTTAATTTTCCAAATCGGAAATATACTTGTGAAGAGAGATTAGTTGAATTTAACTTTTGAGGAGAAGACTCTTTGCTCCATCTCTGAATTAATATCTTTGTTAGTGAAATGCTCACAAGCTCGGTTTTGAATTCTTCAGGTTGTCGATGCCCTTGTTCCACTAGCAGAGATGTTTCAATACGTAAGTACGCTCCGCGGAATGACGAAAGGCCGTGCATCCTACACCATGCAGCTAGCTAAGTTTGACGTTGTCCCACAGCACATCCAGAACCAACTTGCGGCAAAGGAGCAGGAAGTTGCTGCTTAAACTAATTTTTCAGACGGTGAAAGCAATGACTTTCTTCTTTTCTGGTTTCTTTGTAATTTACTTTACAACCTCGATATGTGAATGCGAGTAGGACTTGGAAGATGGAGAGAGAAGGGATTTGATGCAAATTGCTTTGGTGAACTGAACCTGATACCTGAAGTCAGAGAACTGTAAATTGCATTGTTCTGCAGTGGGATAAGAGTGAAATTTTGTGCTCTCAGCCTTGATTTTTTCAAATTGGGAATTGAATATTATAAAATGAAAGAAATTCAATATCGACAGAAAGATTTTAAAGAGTGCCCCCAGGAGGCCTGACACTTGTTAAGTCTCATTAATTGTGTTTTGATAATGTAAATGTTTCCATTAGAAGCAGATGACTTTTTTGAATTATATTATCGCTCAACTTCGAAGTGTGTAATAAGTGCTCTTTCTATATTCACTCGTTTTAACTAGTGTTCTCCGGGGCATTCATTACCAATGCTCTAGTCAACATCTCACGTTAATGGCAAAAAGAGAGAATTTAACGTTAATGAGATGTTTCGTCATGGAGCTTGTCGAATTCAATTTTTACACTGTGTACCATTGATTTTTTTTTGGGAAAAAGTGTACCATTGATGGATTACCCTTCTTTGGATGTCCAGGTTTTTGACAAATTACTAGCTTTCAGTTCAAGACATAAAATATCGGATCAAGCCGTTTTTTAAAAGTTTAATGTGTAAGCCCTATTAAAAACTAGACAAGTGAAGTTGAACATTTTATTTGATGAATACGATAATAAGAAATGTAGTTTCGAATATTGTACAAAATTCGCACATGAAATTATTCATACCCAAATCGAGACAACTCTCGAAAATAAATGATTCGAAGAATTCAATGATATAAGTAAAATCTTTTTTATATAGTTTCTTGGAAAGTCGTCAATCTACGACATAAAATTCACGTAGTCCACTGTTTTTCAGACACCACCGAAGTCAGACCGATAGCTCAGCAAAACTGGAGTTTCATTTTGCAGGAATTGTCGCCTTTTTTAAAAAAAAAAAAAAAAAAATTATTTTATTCTATTTCTCTGGAATAAGAGAGAAAATCGGTTGAGTCGCACCCAAACGGAGCCAGGATCAAGGGAAAGCCCGCAGCCAAACGGGCCGAAAGTCCAGCCTCCTCTTCGCTGTTCGCGCACGAGTCAACTTCAACGGCAGCCGGGGACGCGCAGAAGTTAGAACATTCCAGAACCCCCGGCAAATCGCCAGAACTCTCTGGTCCCCTCCTTTTCCCCGTCTTCTTCAATTATTAATAAACCCTAAATTCGTTTGCCCCCCTCACTTCCCCATCCCCACTCCGATCTCGAATCCCCCCAACTCGGAGCCATGGCCGACGAAGCCAAAGCCCGGGGCAACGCCGCCTTCTCCTCCGGCGACTACCGCGCCGCCGTCGGCCACTTCTCCGACGCCATCGCCCTCGCCCCGGCCAACCACGTCCTCTACTCCAACCGATCCGCCGCCCACGCCTCCCTCCACGACTACGCCGCCGCCCTCGCCGACGCCCAGAAGACCGTCGAGCTGAAGCCCGACTGGTCCAAGGGCTACAGCCGCCTCGGCGCGGCCCACCAGGGGCTGGGCCAGTACGACGACGCCGTCTCCGCCTTCAAGAGGGGGCTCGAGATCGACCCCGGCAACGAGGCGCTCAAGTCCGGCTTGGCCGACGCGCAGGCCGCGGCGGCGGCGGGTTCGTCCCGGAGCCGCGCCACCCCGCCGCCGAGCAATCCGTTCGGGGACGTGTTCCAGGGGCAGGAGATGTGGGCGAAGCTGACGGCCGATCCGACGACCAGAGGTTTCCTGCAGCAGCCGGACTTTGTGAAGATGATGCAGGATTTGCAGAAGAATCCTAGCAGCCTGAATCTGTACTTGAAGGATCAGAGGGTGATGCAGGCGCTTGGAGTGCTGTTGAACTTTAAATTGCACACCCCGGGTCAGGATTCGGGCTTTGAGACTGCGGCGGACGCTGATTCCCCGGCGGCGAGTAAGCCAGACAACAAGCCACCCAAGGAGAAGGAGCCGGAGCCGGAGCCGGAGCCAGAGCCGATGGAGATAAGTGAGGAGGAGCGAGAAGTAAAGGAGAGGAAGGCTCAGGCTCAGAAGGAGAAGGAGGCTGGTAATGCAGCTTATAAGAAGAAGGATTTCGAGACTGCAATTCAGCACTACACGAAGGCTATCGAGCTTGATGATGAGGATATTTCTTTTGTCACGAACAGAGCTGCTGTGTATCTGGAGATGGGAAGGGTAAGCACTTCGTCCTCTATGGTGATTATATAGTTTATGTTTATCCATCCAGGTGCTTGTTCTGATGTGAGCATGTATTTAGTTGAGTCCTTGTTTGTTGATTCTTATAAAGGCAAAAGTTTTGCTGGCTGCGCACGCAGGCAATGGTCTAGTTCGATAATTTGCTTGCGAATGATTAGGAGGAAACTCTAATATTTTGCTGGTGGTGCCCCTTAAACAAATTTAATGTGAAGTACGAGTGATTTTGTTTTGGCCGTAGGATTGGCTTAGAGCCATCTGTAGTGTTATCTAGGATGTGGACTAATGGGTAGACCGGTTATGTCCTTTTTCTGAGAGTTATGTTGCTCTAGGAAGGACTGTACCATTTCCCAAAAAAAAAAATAATAATAATTTTGTTCGCGTTGGCAATGCTTGAGTGGAACAATGAACTGTGTAAGTACTGAATGCGTGTTGGGTGGAATTGATCTGTCTGATGGAAGCTGGAAATTGGAACGATGAACCATGAAGTACTGAATGCTTTGCTGTGGTACTATTAATCAGCTATTTAAGTCTACCTGGCCTATTCTAGATGGTTTTGGTCGTTGGTCATGCGTGGAAATCAAGTAGAGTTGATGTTAGTATCTTGTTCTGCATCTGAGCAGCGTTGCCGTGTATATAAACTGTGTTCACCCTTCTTGGCTTTGTTTCTTGGAAGATAAATGGATGGTGCTTTTCTCATTCTTAAAAAAAAACTAATGATAGCCCACTTATGTGAAACCTGATAATTCTGGCTGCATGGCATTGACATTGAGCCTTAATATCTATGCATATCCAGCACTGTGTTTGGGTGTGTTCATTTGTGTTTGGAGCATACTGAAGAATGGCAAATGTTGATTGAGGTTCTAGTGCTGCACTTTATTGCGATTGGTATGAGCTTTCTTTTGTCCTTGCCTTCTCTTTGAATACGAGTAAGTGTGGCAGCATTGAGTTCCGTGTGGTTATTTATAGGAAAACAGATGTCCATTCTGAGAGCTGACATTTGTAGAGGAGTTTTTGATAACTATGTCTCAATCTGGTGTTGATTTTTTTGCACTGAGATAACAAGTATCTGAAGGCAAGAACAATTCTTAATGGTGTTCTTATTACTTAAGGAAGAAAAGGATACATGGCAACACCTTACAATGTATGTCTTCATTGTAATGTTGTCATGTGTCCATTGATGTTCATGTGGCAGCCTAGTATTGTAAATGGCATGGCATATTGATGGATGTTTTTGATTATAAGTTTGTGTTGCTATTCCTGCTTAATTTTTGGTAATCATCTTTGATCAGAGATTCTGAGCTATTGAATTGGTCCTAAGGAACATGGGGCCCTGCAATAACCTTAGACAGTAATTTATTCATTTTGGCTTTCGGTTGGGTGTGCTCCTTTCCCATTTGTTGTATATTTTGCCACTAAATAATTTCTCTGGCTTCTCTTTTCTCATATCTTGACACTGCTTCCAGTATGAGGATTGCATCAACGATTGTGATAAGGCTGTTGAAAGGGGAAGAGAACTTAGATCAGACTTCAAGATGATAGCTAAAGCCTTGACAAGGAAGGGAACTGCCCTTGTAAAGATGGCGAAATGCTCTAAGGACTATGAACCTGCTATTGAGACATTCCAAAAGGCTCTTACAGAGCATCGTAACCCAGACACTTTGAAGAAACTTAATGACGCTGAGAAGGCAAAGAAGGACCTGGAACAGCAAGAATACTTTGATCCTAAATTGGCTGATGAAGAGCGAGAGAAAGGTTCTGTATTTTGATTTATCTGTGTGCATGTATGATGTTCATTCATAGTCTCTCTCTGCTGTTTTATTTACTTGATTAGTGCTGAAGTACTGACTACATGTGTGGACAGGAAATGAATGTTTCAAAGAGCAGAAATATCCTGAGGCCGTGAAGCATTACACAGAATCATTGAGAAGGAACCCTAAAGATGCGAAGGTAAGGATATGGCTTGTCATTATTGCTATTTGTATCTCTGTTGGAGCATTGCTGATGCTTGTTTCTCTGTTTCCAGGCATATAGTAATAGAGCAGCATGCTACACAAAGCTTGGGGCCCTGCCCGAGGGTCTGAAGGATGCTGAGAAATGCATTGAGCTTGATCCAACTTTCTCTAAGGGTTACACACGAAAAGGTGCTGTCCAGTTCTTCATGAAAGAATATGAAAAAGCTTTGGAAACATATCAGGCGGGGTTGAAGCACGATCCAAACAACCAGGAATTGCTCGATGGTGTACGAAGGTATGGTTGTTGATGGTGGAGGCTCGCCTTTGCTGTTGTCTTTTGTGATATTGATTGTTGCGTTACATAATCGAGTCTTAATACTTGTTACAGATGCATGGAACAAATTAACAAAGCAAGTCGTGGTGATTTGACTCCAGAGGAGTTGAAGGAGAGACAGGTACTGCATCTTGTCAAAGTTCTAGCTTTTAACCGATTCAATTGTTTGGAGAGTATCCTCTTCTTACATATCTCTCTTTTCTGTAGGCCAAGGCAATGCAGGATCCGGAGATTCAGAACATTCTCACTGATCCTGTAATGAGACAGGTTAGGAAACCGATGTTATGAAACATGGCTATTAGCAGGATTTTACTGGGTTGGCTGACATCCATGTGTGTTTGGCAGGTGTTGATAGACTTCCAGGAGAACCCGAAGGCTGCGCAGGAGCACACGAAGAACCCAATGGTGATGAGCAAGATCCAGAAGCTGGTCAGCGCTGGGATCGTCCAAATCAGATGATTAATGTAATTTTCCCGAGAAGGTCATCCGTTCTCTGTATTTCCTTGGTGTGAAATCGAGGGGTCTTTAACTATTGGGAACAGATTTTAGATGCAAATTTTGAAATGCTTTCTTCACGGTATAAATTGTGGGTTCTTTTTCGGTTCTGCCGCAACTTTGGTGTTACGTCAGATTTGTCATTGGTGTGCACATGCTTGTGATTTGAATCTCGGTAATGCAACAAGTGTTCTGAAAAAAATGAAGGGCAGGTGGCGCGGGCTCTGTGGTGTAGAATGGGTGTTTGTCGGTTTCCTTAAACGAAGTAGGAAAGAGTTCTAGTGGAGTCGTTGCCGCCCGGTTCCGCCATAAGGCAAGCCAATCGAGGAGATGTGCCTGGTCACACTTGGGATGAACGTGTCTAGTCTTTTATGGATGCTTAGACGTTAAGTAACATTTGCGGGACGAAGAAATGCGAGTCAATCTAGTCAGCTGTAGTGTTCAAATTATTTCTTCGTGATATCTCTGAAGCTGTAAGAGAACTGCTGGACACATGGGAAGGAGGAGAGAAGCAAAGAGTAGGTGGAAGGTTGTCGCTCGACATTGTCGGCAGGTGCCCGCTTCCAAGTCGATACGTCCATTTGTCTGTTCGGCCGGGACAATGTAAAGATCGAATGGTATCGGCGTCAAGGATAAATGCGTCTCCAAGGGAAGAGTAGGAAGGCATACTTTCCTCTAGACGGAAAGAGATACTTTCCTCGTGATGGAAGGCATCCATGTACCTGGGAAGAGAGCGAGGTTTGATTCCGACCCGAGCTTCTCACTTGATCCGGAGACTTACGCGTTCGAAAGAGCATTTGGTGGGCCGGTCCAAATGCCTTCATTGTCGTACGAAACATATCTGGCGATCAGCTTTTCCTGTCCCAAGAGATTTTCTGGAATCCAATGGCGGAATCAAATTGGTATTATTGGCTTTTGTCAAGGACGCTTTATGCCGCCACGGGATGAAGGCATATGTAAGAACAGCCTGACCTTTCACGAAATGGGTTTTAAAATTATACGGCCAAACAAGTATTTGATGCGTCGGCGGGCCGATTATCTTGTCTGCATTCTCATATATTGAACATGTGTCGCGCGCGGCTTTCACCGTACTGGATACTTCTGCAGCCCAACAGCGAAACGAAATCAGCCCTGCTCGGCATTCTGTAAATGGTGCATTTATGCCGCGACGTGATCGGGCAGTACGGACAAGCTAACATGTTTTTGTCAGGCAGACGGGGCAGGCTAATTAAATTCTAAATTATGAGCGCTTGTATTCTCCATGGCCCCATAACACGTACCGGGAAAATAAATTAGACGTTGAAATCAAGGTCGATGATCAATGGTAATAGCTCACGACTCTCCTAGACATTCAACTCCATTTAGCAGGTGTAATCGAAATGTGTATTCTATCTTTATACTCCCAACGGCCCGGCTTTGTCATGGCTCGGCCTGAAACGACAAAACAGATTAGAGAATTTTATTATTTCTAAAGCAGGATGAAATAAGGACCGTTCAAGAACGGAGCTTTAGTCGGTAGGTCCCTCCACTCAACCTAGTGGAAGCTAAACATAATCCTAGATATTCGTAGGGTCTTAATCAAAGCACCAATGAGAAGACGATACGATGGTCTCGATAAATAATTTAAGTAAAGACATCCGTTTCAATATCAAGTTGGAAGAACCACATGAATATACGCAAACAAGCCCAAAATCCGCCCCGTTGTAATGACGACAAAGGGGAGTAATTAACAACCAAACATCAACCACAAGCTTTAAGGGGACAGCCACAATTAACACGATTAGACATTACTTAACTCTCGATCTAGCAAAACATTGTACGTCAAGAAAATATCAAAACCTCAGCTCGGAAAATCTCCAGTTTTCACGCGCCTTTACTATAAGGTCGCTTTCATCACCTCCATGCGAGAGATCATTTTCTGTCCGAAAAAAAGAAAAGATCACTAGGCGGAGCTACAATTAAGAACAAAAGACAAGAAGACTTTACTCATCTTAGTTTTATCAGGACTTCAGCAAGGACTCTTCCCACAGAAAGGAAAGCTGGAAACCGCCTCGTCTCCGCAAGCTCGCACACCTGGTGCGCGAGGCGCTTCGAAGGACCCACCATTTTCAGACTCCTTCACGCGTGTCGCTCTCTTCTCCTGCATGCAACCCCTTGCTTTGCCGTGACCGAATAAGGCCTCTCGGTCTCCGTCGCGGTCGCACCACCTTTTCTTTCTGTTGTACCACTGCCCGCTTCTCCTTATATACTCTCTCTCTCGCTCTCTCCCCGCTTGCTTGCCGCTTGATCTCCTCCGCTGCTTTGGTTAGTTTTGCTTGAAGCGGACTGTTGACTCTGTGTTCATGGGTCGGCGAGATGCTCTCTTCATCTGCTCGGCCTTGCTGCTTGTGCTCGCGGCTTGCTTGGAAGCCCGAGGAGCGAGCCGACCCGGTCGGCCCGACTGGAGGTTCGGCTTTGCCGAGCCGGCGATTCGCATGCCGACCGAGGGAGAGGAAGCCGTGGATGAAGAAGGCCAGGGGGTCGGGACAAGATGGGCGGTTCTCGTGGCCGGTTCGTCCGGTTATGGAAATTATAGGCATCAGGTAATACTTTGCTACATCTTTTCTTAAAAGTTTTCTGCATCTTCATCCTCACGTTTTCTTCTCGAGGACTCAACATGGGATGATTGTAGTTGGTTTCTTGGAGTTGAGTTTTAGTTTAAGCTATCGGAAAGAGACGTGGGGCCATCTTGTGTAGCTTTCAAATGGGGGATGGAGATATTTTGCTCTCTGTGGATCTCACCTCATTAACATACCTAAAACAGCTTTTACCTGCAATCTTCCTTGTGTTCTACAAGCTTGAGATCTACTGTACTAAAGAATGATCAGTGAAGATCCAAAGTGTGTGTGTCGACCATGTGTACATGCAGGCGGATGTGTGCCATGCGTATCAAATACTGAAGAAAGGTGGGCTCAAGGAAGAGAACATAGTAGTGTTCATGTACGACGACATCGCCACGCATCAGTTGAACCCCAGGCCCGGGGTCATCATCAACCATCCCAAAGGTGATGATGTCTATGCTGGTGTTCCAAAGGTTAGAAATTTCTCTCCTCCTTTTTTCCCTGTGCCTTGCACATGCTTAAAGAATATTCCGCTCCATTGTGGTTGTCTTCCATTTCTATAAAGTCCTATGTCGTCATTGATTATCTTTTGGTTGAGTAAAAAAGAAATGTTCCTAGCCACTTGGTCGTTTGGATGATTGGGCTATTTGGGTCATTTGATAGTGATGGATGGTTGTAAGGCGGTCATTATTTAGATCCAATGTATTGTGTTTTAATAGTGAACTTAATTATTGAGCAGAACCAAGGTTGATAGCCTCACTCTTGAAACAGAGACATTGAAAAAGACTTTAAAAGAAAGTTATGTTACCAAAAAAAAATAAATAAATAAATAAAATCAATTATTGTTAATTGCTATACAGATCTATCTATCTTGACTTCTTTCATGTCTGTTATGTTGATTCATTTATTGTTAATCGTTATAAAGATCTGTCAACCTGACTTCTTTTTATGTCCATGCTTCCAAAAAAGCTTTCATAGTTTACTTGGATTTTGGAACAAATTAGCTAGTGGAGAAAGTAATGAAAGTGAAACGGTTCTAATAGTTTGCTGATATTGATGGTGATCATGGCAGGATTACACTGGAAAAAATGTTACGGCAGCAAATTTGTATGCAGTGCTTCTTGGAGACAAGAGTGCCGTGAAGGGTGGGAGCGGGAAGGTGGTTAGTAGCAAACCGAATGACAGAATCTTCCTCTATTACTCTGATCATGGAGGTCCTGGTGTTCTGGGTGAGTCTTAGTGCTTGTACCTGTGTTTAGTCTGCTGCAATTTCTTTGCTAGTTTGCCCTTGGTAACTTCGAACCTGATTGAAGTTCAATTGGCAGTGACAGTAGTTTTGACCAATAGGAGTTGCCAAACTCAACAATGATGTGGGGTGGAACTCACACTGTGGCAAGAGAGAGGATATTGTTCAATAAGATTGAAAAGACATAAAGAGACTGACATTCATGTCATCATCTTACAATGGGCAGAATAACGCCATTAATAGTTAGTAGAGTCGTAGTTGAAGTATGCGAGTGAGTGGATCGAATTAGTATTAACAGGTAGACTTGTAAATCTCTTCATTTTATGTCTTGAAGTTTAATCCCATTTAATGGATTTTGACAATCACAAAGATACTTGTCTAACCACCACTGTACTTTGTATCTGAATTGGACAGAAAAATGCATGATGGTTTTATCCTGTGAAAGGCTGCATGTTATTTGTATTGTCGTGGTTAAGGTTCAAAGAGATCTCTCTTGGAAATTTTCAATTTATGCCAAAATTGGGGGCTTTAGACATCACTTGTTGCTAATCGATCCAGGGATGCCGAACATGCCATTTCTCTATGCCATGGACTTCATCAATGTATTAAAGAAAAAACATGCAGCAAAGGGCTACAAAGAGATGGTATAGGTTTCATTTCTGAAATCAGCTTTTTACTATACCATCGTTTTTGCTTTTAAATATCTAATGAGGCTCAATATCACTGGCATGCGCAGATTATATATGTGGAAGCATGCGAGAGTGGGAGTGTCTTTGAAGGGATAATGCCAAAAGATTTAGATATCTATGTGACAACGGCATCAAATGCTCAGGAGAGCAGCTTTGGAACTTACTGTCCTGGGATGGAACCTCCGCCTCCTCCAGAGTACATCACTTGCTTAGGTGACTTGTATAGTGTTGCTTGGATGGAAGACAGGTAAGACTGTTTTTCTGGAGTGCACTCTTTCCCCAAAATAACTGCCACACCGACTAGAAAAGGACATTAGTATATACTAATTCTAGTTGTTCAATATAGAGCCTTGTTAAGCAATAGAAGTGGTTTGCCAGTTATGGAATCATATGCTGTCCTGTTGTTGATTAATGATCTAACTTCCATGCAACCTTGAACAGTGAGAGTCACAATCTCAAGAAAGAAACCATAAAGCAACAATATCAATCGGTAAAGTTGATGCTCTGAGCATTTGATATGCCTTAAACACAGTGACTGAGGTTGGTTGCTGACGGATTGATGATCATGATTGAGCAGGTAAAGCAGCGGACATCCAATTTCAACAATTATAATGCCGGTTCACATGTGATGGAGTATGGGAACCAAAGCATTAAGGACGAGAGGCTTTACTTGTATCAAGGTTTTGATCCTGCAACAGTGAACTTCCCTCCCAACAGAGTCCCTCCCGAATACATAGGCGTCGTTAATCAAAGAGACGCGGATCTTCACTTCCTCTGGCAGTTGGTGAGCTTAAGCTACATCTTTTACTCTGATAATAAACCTCAAGTGTCATTCGTTCAGACTTCTCTAGATAGAAGGTGGGTCTTTTCTTCCTCATCGTCTGCAGCCTCCTCTAGTCAATGGACTGTACAAAGATACTTGTTCTACACTCACATCGAATTAGAATATTGTGCTAAGAAAAATTGGTGCTACTAATTTTATAGCACCGGTAGAAGATAAAACTTTCCGATGTACAATGAGGCACTGGATTTCACTTTGGAACAATATTGTGCTAAATTGAATGAGCCTGTTGCAGTTCCTCTTCTTCAAGCCTGAACTAGACATTATGCTCTGCAGTATAAGAAAACAGAAGACAATTCAGAGAAGAAGAAGGAGATCATGGGGCAAATATCTAGCACCATGAGGCACAGAATTCATCTGGATGGAAGCATCGAGATGATCGGTGCACTTCTTTTTGGACCTGAGAAGAGCTCGTCCATGCTAAATGCTGCGAGAAAGCCCGGTCTGCCTCTCGTCGATGACTGGAAATGCCTCAAATCTATGGTATAACTCTAATCTTATACTAACATCATTCTCTTCCCTGTTTTCACTTGTGAACCGGTAAAGACTTCAAGGCGATGCCTTAAAACTTTGGATGGTTGTAGGTTCGAGTCTTCGAGACGCATTGCGGGTCGCTGACACAGTACGGGATGAAGCACATGAGGGCGTTCGCCAACATCTGCAACAGCCGAGTGACCCGGGAATCAATGGAGGAAGCCTGTGCAAGTGCATGTGCTGGCCATGGTGGTCTCTGGCATCCTTCAAATCTCGGTTACAGTGCCTGAATGAGTTTTTTTTTTTTTCGGTTAGTCTCAGCAGAATAAGTGAAACTTGTATATATAGTTCAGAAACATGAAAAGAGTCCATTTCCATGGTCCCTCTGTTCACTACGTCTTTATGCAATTGCGATGATCTCAGTATCTTATATTGCACATCGGTTTACATGGGGATCAAGCAAAGCCGTGCATCCACAACCTCTGTTTTGTATATGCGAATTTGTCATCTCAGCCTCATGTATACAAGCAATCTGAGAACCCGATGCATAACCTTGTAAGGCCATTGGGAAAAGGTCATCTGCTTTAAATTTTTTCGGGAGAGGTTTAGTAGAAGTTCTAGGTGCAGGTTCACTGGATGCGTCGAATGTGGCGATGTGGATTGAGGTGTCCCATGTTGCAGAAAAAGTCCAGAACTGCTTAGACCAGGAGGCCGAATCGGACGTGCAAAGTCATGGGGAGCGCTAAGCGGATGGAAATCAAGTCAATCACACTGATGACGAAAAAGTAATCAAAAAGAGAGATCCATCATTTCATCTCACCATAAGAAGACAAGAACCTTGTATCTTTCCTAGGCTGGAATTGATTCTTCCCACATGGTACGACACAGGGCGAGGGTTGGACCAAAGTACAATCCAAATGGATGTTATCTTGGGTAGGTTGAGACTAGACTCTTTCTTAATTTCAGCATCCTTCGAGATTTAATGATGGGGTCTTTTTTTTTTTTTTTTTGGGGTGTGGGCGGCGGTGCCGGCGGAGGGATGCTTCCTCAAAAATGGTTCTTAATTATTGGTAGGATGGTGTGGGTCATCGATTTTCGTTTCAGTTTGAAATTGGGGATTTGAAATCAAATCAATTGGTCTAAGATCAGGAATTGGATGACTTGTCTAGTCCGATTCAATTATTATTATTTTTACAAGTTTTTATTGGATATCTTATTATTCAAAGTATGATTAGGAATAAATTTAGAATTTGAGATAAATCTTTAGGAATGAATTTAGAATTTAAGATAAATCTTATTGTTCCATCCATATATCTTATTATCTAATTATAAGATTTCCTTGAAAACAATAAACTGAACCCATTAATTTTTTTTTTTTTTTTGGTCAAAACCCATTAATTTTTTTGAATAAATAAAAATATGTGTATGTCGTCCAGTTTGGTCGGATTTTTTTTTTTTTAAATCGAAAATTGAAACCCGACCGCTTAAACACTGATCCCAAATTTAGAAATAGGGAATTGGGTCAAATCAGCCGATTCAATATGGGCACTTATCAATTTGGACAGTTGGTTTTGTACACTCCTATGCATTCACGATGATTAGATTAGCCGACTCTTGATTGTCTCCTTCCGCCTTTTTTAGGAAAGAGGGAGGCCACTAAAACCGGTTTGGTAAAGCAAATTTGTGTGCTCCAGCTCAGCTTTCGACCTCGTAGGCCCCCGTTCAAGATTTTCATAAATCTCAGCCACATTACTTTCATCAAGAGGGGCCACTTTCTACAATCCCTGCCCATCGTTTGTCTGTCCATTTCTTGTTTACTTTTTCGTTCCGGTAGGTAATTCCTCCCCCTTTTTTTTTTGTCGTACGGGTCAACGTAAACGACGCTGTTGTCCGTTGGTGACGTGGACACCGTGCACCGAACCGCGCACGTGAAGACACGCTAGAGCCGTGTCGGATCCGCACTCCTCGACCGTAAACTGGGCCCGCACTTTTGCCCCCAGACATCTGGTGGGCCCGAAGTCCACTCCATTTTCGGCCCATAGAAAAAGGCTCCCGCGCTCTGCTGTTGGACAACGGCAACTCGCGAAAGTATGCTAAAGGCAAAAGAGGATAAGAAGAGAGAAAGTTTGTGAAAGAAAAAGCTTTTCTTTCGGCAGAGTAAAAATATAAAAAAAGAACAGAGAATTGTCTTAGTCACGCTTTATTTTTAGATGACGCGCCGTGTAATTACTGGTAATCTTACACCTTATGTGGTGCCGATCTATCTTGATTCTGTTCAGTTTTTCTTCTCGAATTGTTCCCAATTTCCAATTGGCCGTTATATTTACATTGTGATGAAGTAATACGTGACCCTTTTACTAAAACACATAAATCACATTCATGAAGTTAATAGTTTTTATTTGCTTTTTGTAGTATTGTTTGTACTAATAATCACAAAGCTGAAATTACAAATTACATGATAATTCAAGTTAACGATATTAACATGTTATGCCCACATAGTAATTAGTTTTGAAAAATCACATTGGGACATAAATTTTGCTCCTCCATTTTATCTTGGATTAATATGCGATCATTAATTGTTGATATAAAAGATTTCTTATACATTTATTATTAGATGAGTGACATGTGTGTTTAGAGTTACTTTTAAAATCGCATTTTCCCGCGTTATAGCTATCCTGGCGTGAATTGAGTATATTGTTTTGTAACTCAATAGCAAATGTAATAGAAATCTTTTTAATCTTTTCAATTCCTCTTGTCCCGGTGAATGAGTAAATTCTAGTCTTTGCATCGGAATAATCTACACATTTCACTTGGCCCCCATACAAAAGGGAAAAAAAATAAAATCTACAATAGCCCAAAAAAAAGAAACACAGAGAAAAAAAAAAAAAAATTGAGTAAAAAGCAAAAAAAAACTACAAAGAAAATCAAGCGACCGCTAATTTGGATCAAAATTTGGGCCGCCAAATTATCGCTGACCACCCAATCCTGATCCCAGAAGGCTTCACCCGCGCCCTGAAGTTCAAGGGACGAAAATCTCAGCTCCACCGCCGCCACGACGCCCGCCTCCGTAGGCCGCCGCCGCCGCCGCCGCCCACCTCGGCGATCCTGGTCTGGACGCTCTCGAGCTCGGAGATCCCGCAGGGGAGCGTGATCCCGCCCGGGTGGTCGTACCCGTAGACCCGCTCCGCCTCCCGCAGCAGCTCCCCGAACAGCGGGTGGTTGAAGTATATCACGGGCACCGTCACCCGGCGCGTGTCGCCCACCGACTGCCCCACCACGTACACCGCCAGGTGCCCCTTCGGCACGTCCGGCGACGGCGCCTTCTCCCCCGGGCCGTCGTGCCCGACGGGGACGTACCCGCCGCGGCGGCGGGGCCCGAGGTGGCGCAGCTTCTGCTTGGCCAAGTGGAGGATCCTGCAGATGGGGTTGTTGCGGCGGGGTCCAGGGGGAGAGCCCAGGCGGCGGTAGTACGCCGGGGGCTGCGGGTTCCGGAGTCGGGGCAGCCTGATCCATCGGAAGAGCTTCGCGAGCTTGGTGCGGAGCCTGAACCCCGGGCCCCTCCTCCTCCTGCTCCTCCGCAAGCTGGTGCCCAAATTGAGGCGGCTCATCTGGAAAATCCCCCCGGCTCTCGTTTTCCGATCGTGGGTGCTGGTGCTGGTGCTGCCGGAATCGTTCGGGAGTCCTGCAGTTCGCGAGGAAGATGACAGTGGAATTTGTGCGTATGCGGCGTTATGGCGTGAGCCTGGACCTTTTATGGTGGTCAAAAGGGCTTCTCCCAAAAAAGAGAGCGAGAGATGGTCGGCACGCGGAAAGGTGGTGTGGACTGAAGCGAGTGAGAGGATGCACAGGGAATGTGCGGCATGAGGAAAATGGAGGAGGCGTGTGGATGATTTATAATAGCGACGGTACCATGAACAGAAAAAAATTCTAAATTAATTTATTTATAATAAATTTGCTTTCTTTTTTTTTATTAAATTTTATCATCTAATTACTGAGTTGAGTTGGATCACACACTGTATTTAACGAATATACCAATTTGGAATTATCTTCTGTCTATCATAAATATACTAACTTATTTAGTTTTAAATTTTCGATAGTCAAAAATTTAATTCAGAAGTTAATTTATCACAGTGTACTGATTTAAAATTTTTAGTGATGAAAAAATTAATTTAAAATGAATTTATCATACACATCATTCAGAATCGGCAAGTCAATAAATGAAGAGATCAAAAAGGAAAGAAAAGCCAAAAAAAGGCAAAATAAAAAAAGGAAAAACGGCTTTCCGCCATTAAAAGAGGAAAAGGCGAAAGGGATTGAGCGCTGGAGAGGGAGGGAGAGTAATTAAAAATCTTGGATTTGGATGCTTTCGAAGCTGAAACGCAACGGGAGCAATTAATGGTCAAATCAGTCAAACCAAGATGTCCGATCTCGTCCCTTATCGGTTGCCTTTCTTGGTCTCGGCTCGTTAAGAGCCGAAAGACTCAGTTAATTGAAACGGTTTCGTTTGAAGCTTCTAGTTGGTCAAATCAAAGTTACCGATTTTATCTTACCCATGTTTGAAATCGTCCACGGGAAACACAGGAAAGAAACCCAATGACCCCATGATTTGTACCGGGTGACTGAGAAAAAGGGTATGATTTGGTTTCTAAAAATTAAGGACGTTTCAGTCAAGTGCATTTTTAACTGGACAACCTTTTTAGGGTTTAGATAATGAGAATATAATTTTTTTAACCCTCTTTCGTCTGACTCGGGGAGCTGATCTGATAAATGCACTTCAAAGGGAGGGGTTCTTGATGTATAGTGATTTGTCTTTGACTATATGATATTGGCATAACTGACTTGTGATATCATTTAATCACTCCATAAAAAAAATGTTAATATTACAAAAAATCTAAACTGGTATATTTATTATAAATTTCGTTCAAATTAATTTTTGACTACAAAAAATTATAAACTAGTATACTTATGGCAATTTTGCCCTCTGTTTATTTTCGTTATATTTTACCATCAAATTGTCGAATTAAATAACACATGTCATACTTTGGGGTTTTACTCTTTGTGCCGGTTTATGATTTTTCGTAGTATTAATCCAATTTAGTGGAGGGGATAAATTTATCATAAATATATATTCTAACTTGAGTAGTATGGGGCATGTGAAATCTCGTGTGAATTAGTAAGGATCACCTTACAAGGCTAAATACTCCTAAGTGATCCATAGCAAATTAGTATTGTGAGGGAATGGTGAAAATAATCCCCACCAGAGAGTGAAATAGAATATGAAACCGTAAGCTCCCAAGCATTGGAAGGAGACTATTAGGACTTTGACCACATGCTTGTTGAAGAATGAGCCATCAACTTTTAGGCAGTGACTTGGTTAAGGAAACTCACTCGAGTTGTGGCGATAGCGAGTCTTCATAGGATAATTGTCACTATTTATGGACCTGAACCTGAGTGATCTATCCATGACTATGATGAAGCTTGGGTGAAATTAAGAGGAAGTCTGAATTGACTGATATTAAAAAATTAATAGATGAGTTGTGATTAAGGGTGAAATGCTACTCAAACCTAGAGCTAGTTGGTTCTCCTCGAAATGCGTTGAGGCACAGCAATTGACTAGACATTTAAGGGAAAAGCACTATCTCAGGAGAATAACATCAAATCAAGGTAAATTCTAAATACTAGATATAATCTTCATGTGCTAGTTCAAGGTTTTTGATGGTTGAAAAATTAATATGATAATAAATTTGTCACATATATATTAATTTGATATTTTTAATGATAAAAAAATAATTTAGGATAATTGTATCTTAGATGTATTAATTTTAATATTAATTCGAAAAAAATTATGAATTTCTTTAGAATTTCGCCTTTTGCCACATCGATTTTCCGTCACTTTGCAAAGCTTTACAAGGATGGATGTATTGACTCTTCTTTTTTTTTTTTTTTCCCTTCCTCTAATCGAATGAGTAAAGAAAGATCGACAATTTCTGGCAACTCCAGCGGGAGAGCCGTTTGTCGTTATTGATTACAACGGATTAGTCCTCGTGGGCCATGATGTTAAATGCAGACCAACTCCATTAGCTGCGATGAGATCTAAATTAGGACCACGATTATCAAAAGCACAAAACACGTACGAACTTTGGAATCTTGGCAAAGCCAAACTGGCCGTGCACTGATTGACGTTGGACTCTTCAATCGGCCACACACGTGTCCCCCCGCGTTTCGATGTTTTTTTTGCTTCTTTTCGGGACTGTAGGGCTACAGCCACGACACCCTCGGATCTCTCACCAGGACTTGCCAAAACGATGTAAAAGGAGGACGTGTTCTAGGAAGTAAGAAATAAATTTGTTTTCATTTTTAATAAATTTTTAACTTAAATATAGGTTTGGAATAAAAATGAAAAGTAAATTTTTTTATTTTTTTATTTTTGAAATTTTTTTATCATTTATTTTCGTTACTAAATCAACCATCCATTACTTATAACCCACTTCTATTTGAGATGGAGATATTTTGTGTTATTATCGAAAGAATTTTTATTTTGAGAATATAAATTTATTATTATTATTAAATATATATTTAGAAAAGAAAGAGAGAGATTTATTTTCGACCTAATGTTATCTTCACCGTCCTAAGAGGTTCGGTAGTTGCAAGAGGTTAGAATGCTTTTGTCCTTGACAGGTAGCTTGTACTTGTAGCACTAGTAAACTGGATCTCTTCGGGCCAATTAGATGGGGGAGACCATGGCGTGCCTCCGTAGAAGTTCCAGTACAGGGAAAGTGTAGGACAATGAATTTTCCTCCTTTATTTTTGTAACATCTGTTTTTCATTTATACCAGACATTGAGAAGCTGCAGAAGTCAAGCAAAAAGCTTCAGATGAAACGTTGTTCGTTTCGATTTTTGTTTAGTATAAGGTAGAAATTTCAAGATGTAAATTTGAAGATTAGTTTGGAAAAGAATAGCGTGCCCGCCTTTCATTGTCGTCACCACTGTATACAAGAGATATTTTCTCCCGCTGGGGTTCGGGAATACATGTAATTATATAGAGAACATTTATGGCATTATGACTTATCGGGGATGGTGATGGGTCATCATTTATGGATGGGTTGGTTCTGGAATTGAAACTTTGGAAGTCACCCTATAGGTCCAGATTTTTAAAATTTTGAATCCGGAACCAAATTAATTATACTTGAAACTTGTCTGGAACTTCTAAAAGCCACATATGATCATATCTATTGTGCTTTTTATAGTCAAACAACTAGTAAAGTCTTGTTAGTCAAGTAGTCTCGTGTGCCTATTTCGAGCTACCCGTTGTGGGTTTCATTTTTCTTAGTTGTATCCCGCTCTTTTCTAGATGAGGGGGATAAAACTGGTTCAACTGAAGAACCGGCCTGCTTGATTTGTTCCCAGGTCGAACTGTGGCGGTTTTGACATAATATTGGGATTGAAATCAATTTGGTCCGATTCCTGGATTGAACTAGCTCAGTTGCTTGCTCTTAGATGGTTTTAGATAGATGTCATAAGAGCAAAAAAAATCCATTAATATAAGATCTCATACTCTTCGTTGCCCTATTTAGCGAATTCCTCTTTAAGAAGCAGAAGATGAGGAAATGTGCAAGTCCCTTGTCGATTCCCGGCATGGAAGACGATCCGTATGCTATCCTCCAATCTCCTTCAGAGGAAAGTAGGCACGCATCTCCTTGGAACAGTCGAGAGTAACCTGTTGAGAGTGAACGATGGCGTCACGATTCGTGTATGATTGCACTACTGCTGTATATAAACCATTTGAGGACATTGGGATCGTAGTGATTGGCCTTGACAAAACAAACAGGAAGAAAAGAGAACACCTCCGAAAGGGGGAATTTCTCGAGAGATTAGATATGGAAGCAGAGAAATTCATCTTCTTGATCTTACTAGAAACTTGGGTTTGGTGTATAGTAGATTTTGTTTCTTAGCTTTCGTACGTACTCACACATAAATATTCTTTGCGTGCCTCTGTGAATGGTGCTGCAACTTTGGTCCGAGAGACTAGCTATTCTTAATTGTTAGTGCATTTAGTCAGTCTCTGATCATAAATATAAGCCAGATCAGCAAAACTTTACATACATTTATGTTATGTTCTCTATGATCCTATTCTTTTGCTCAAGTTGCATCAAAGCTTATCAAGTGATACATCTATCATGATGATTTATGCTCTGATTCGATATGATAAAGTATGTATTGATATGTAACTTTATATAAATCAGTACCATCAACTTCTTAATTATATATATTTTTATTGGTATGATGTAAATTTCAACCTTAAACGGATGCATAAGTCTCGAACTTATGAAATCGTACCACTATAAACCTCCTCTTATCTTTTCAAATGTTCGTACCGCTACTAATTGACTTCATTCGTGGACGTTTCTCTTTGGTCTCGCTTCCGGGATCTTCAAACTGAAAATGCCATCATTTACTTTTCTAGAGATGTCTCCTTTCGGGTGGGGGGAAGTCAACTATCAATCTTGTCTTGATCTTCTAGAGGTTTTCATTCGAAAGAAGTTTCTTATTAGCATAAGATTAATAATGCCTAGTCCAGCTTCAAGTCGACCGTCATCAGTTCGCTTGAAGAGTGCGGGAACTCCTAAACAAGAAATCAAGCTTTAAAATTATAGAGCAAAAGGACAAAACCAAGAACGCCAATCCTCCACGTCTCCCCAAAGTCTCGTTCAATTAAGTGCACGGAATATGATAACCCTTAAAAGACAAGAAACGAGGCAAGACAGTGGCTAGCCTATCGAGCAATGTCTAGTCTCCCAACCGCGAGCAGTGGGGATCGGCCTATACTTGAGCCGATTACTTGCCTTAATGAAGACATTTTCTATTAATTGACTGGTAATAATTAGCCAGTCTCCTTGTCGATCGAGTCCTCTCTGTCTCCGACGCACGCACGCAACCTTATCCAAATTGTAGAGACGATCATAGACCAAAACTGCAAGTATGTATTTCCAGGTACTTTGAGTCCTAATTCCTAGAGACAAGAGGACAAAATGGCATCCTCAGATTTGTCCCTATGTTTCTTGTCGTTCCTGAGAGGTTCATGGACCTTGTGTTGTGCTGCCTGATTGGCATTGTTTATGTGCAGTATGCCGGTGTATATTCCATCAACACCCCCCGCACGAGCAGCTTCAATGATAATTAATACTTTCCAAACCCTAGATTTTCGGTCGCCGTGCAAGTATGAAGTAGCATATTTTTTTAGAGTGAAATTGTAAGATATTTTGGGGTAGAGAGAGATTTCCAGTCCCTTCGTCGTTTAGTATTGATAATTTTGTCTTGAGTCGTTTGAGATGCGATGAACGATGTCAAGTCATTTGGTTGAGAATCCGATTGCAAAGCAGTGAACGGTGCAGTGGACACGACCACAATCTCGATCGGTGGTGATCCCGACTCGGGAGCAATTGGAGTTGGTCATTTGCAGAATCTAGTTACATGGTTGTAATATTTTATATCACAAATCTAGATATAGACCTCACTAAATGACATACGTGCAATATCTCGAGCGTTTGAATGATTTGCAAAATGTAAAGTGTATCGGTAAGTTTTTGGTAATTTGTTAATATGTAAACATAATCATAATTTCTTTTTAAGTGGGGCTCTGTTTGCACTGTTTTTTTCCCCTTACCTTTTTAGACAATTGTGATCCATGAGTTATTACTCTTTTTTTTTTTTTTTTTTGTCTTGGTTTACTTCGAAATTTTTCTTTTTGAAGGGAATAATCTACTTCTTCCTCCACATAGGCCGAAAAAAGCAATAGAATGTGCATTTACTTAGAAAGACATTAATACTCTTTTTTTTTTGTCTTGGTTTACTTCGAAATTTTTCTTTTTGAATGGAATAATCTACTTCTTCCTCCACATAGGCCGAAAAAAGCAATAGAATGTGCATTTACTTAGAAAGACATTAATATTTTTCGCAACCCACCATTGGATGTGAATTCATATGTTTAGAGAGTAAGCATGAATTTTGGTGAACAAATATGAGTTTGAATCAGGGCTGATAACTAGAGTTGTGTCGTGTCAAAACAAGAGTATAACACGAAATCACTAACCAAAACATGACATGTTTAATAAACATCTTGAATTGTCTTGATATGAACATGACATGCTTAATAAAGTGGGTCATACAACATGACATGACTAACGTGATTATCACACATATCACCACGCCTTGTGTCAATGGACGTAATACGCTTATATTTTTAAAACGATAAACACCTAAAACGTGTTAAGTGTTAAATTTGTTGAGTCATTTCAACAAATCTCTACACAATTAGTACTGGTTATATTTACAGATACATTATTCAATTAGGAGCTCTTCATGTCATGTGACTTTTGTAGTCCTAAATATGTTCTTATTTACCATTTCTTCTTTGTAACATGTGAACTATTTTTTATGAAATTTTAACAATAAAACAGTCTTTGGATATGAGTACTAAACGTGTTAAATGGTGTCTTATGGCATCGTGTTAAAAAGATGATATATTGATAAGTTAACTTAAATGTGTCAAATTGTATCTAGACAGATTAAGTATGTCAATTTGCATTATAACCTTAGATGTGTCTTAAACAGGTTGACCTGTTTATGCCAAATTCAAATTTATTGAATTATTTATCATGTCTTGTAAATGGGTCACGTCGATAATTAATGGCCCTGATTTGAATGTGAAGAACTAGTAAATTAGGTTTCGTCCTTCATCAGAATCACACAAAACTTCGATAAATGCATAAGCATTGAACATTGCATTAACAACTCAAACCATGTAACAACAACATCATACCAAAGAAAAATGAATTCCTGATCATATAGAGAAAATTTGTTTTTTCAACTTTAAAATATGGTTTTACTCAGAAAGAGATTTTTTTATTTATTTTATTCATATGTCAAGTTCATGAAAAAAGGAATATTACTCTCATTGTCATTCAAAAGGAAATCGGGTATATGTTTATAATAAACTAATATCCGACCTTTTAAGCAATTGAAACATGTTACAGGCTTCCTGGCTTTCTTTTTCTTCTTTCTTGTTTGTTTCTCTTTGGTTGGCCAAAGTTAAAGCTCGAATTAGAAAGAGACCCAAGATAACTATGGGCTTAGTACCGACCCAAAATGGAAGACATGGCCCCTTAGGGATGGGCAATTGTTTAGGGCAAATTGGGAACCCTGCACCGATGCTCTCACTCATGAACCGGCCCAACATGTGGATTTTTTCTTTTTATATCGAAGATGGTATACATCGCTCGGTTTCTTAATAAATCTCAACTGTTGATACATTTAGTCAAAAATTTCACAACTGCCCAGATTCATATGAAACCGTTGTCTCGGTGAATGAGACGGAGATACGTATAGAGATAGAAGTGCCTGATCAAGTATTGATAGATGAAGATCATCTATCATGTCCGGTGTTTCCATGAGTATCTCAATAAATCTCTATCATGGACGAATGAGGCATCAAAGGGGCGACACTGAGCACGGTAGAGGTTCTCATCCTTGTATGGGATGGATCGGCGAATAGGTCAAGACCCTTTCATCCGTACTGACTTTATGTACCCCGTTCCCCATTCCTATAGAATGAAGGGGACCCCTAAGTAACCACCAAAGTTGAATTTGTAAAAATTCTAGGAAAAATGACTTGATTAAGCAGCTTATCTATTTGAAAATCGACGTAATAAATTGCTGAGAACCCCGCTGGCAATTCAAGAGTAACTAATATATGATGGGGAAATTGCATGATCATTGTTCATGAAAGAGTTCAAAAAAAAAAAAAAAAAAAAAAAAACTGATGAGTCAATAGGCATGCTGAGAGCTTATTCTATAAAAACGCAAGTGTTTAAAAACCTCAAAATTGGAGATTCACAACTTGACCTCGATGGTCCAAACCTTTCTATGAGAAGCGATAATTGTCCAATGTGAATATGGTGGTTTAAACATGGCAGGGTCTTTGCACTAAACCCTACTAGATAGGCACCTGATACTTAATCAATTGTGATAAGTTATGATTATCAAATGAATCATATGCCTCATGAGATTTCCGATCCTTTCAATTCAGGGTTGAGGAAAGGCCAATCAACTCAAGTTGATGACTTGGAGATTATCCTTGACATCGAATATCATGTGATTTAGGAGTCAACTATAAAGAAACTCAATGAGAATGAATGAATCATCTTAATTTATTGCTCATCCCTCTAGGGGCTATGCTGCTTCAAGGTTGAAAAGGTGACTAAGAGTCCTGTCCAAATCGCACCAGGAGGACGGTAGGCAAATGAAAAAGACTCATTTGGTACCATATGTGAACTTGGTACTGGCCACTGGGTCTTTACACATGATGCCTTGCCATGCCTTGTGCCCCCACAACAGTGAAGATGCCTTTTAAAAAAGGACACCGTTTCCGTCTCTTCATCAGATGTTACTTCTTTGCGGGACAAGGACGACTGGTTTTAATGTTTTATTGTTGCATTGGCGGAAAGTGAATATGTCTCTTTCAAGAGAGAACAGGTCATGTTCGGGATGGCCAATGCTGCCTCACCACGAGTGAAACTTTTTCAATTCCAAGTTCCAGATAAAGAGAAAAAGAACCTAAAAGAAACACAAGAAACACGGCAGAAACCTGGGTTTTAACTGCATAAAGCATCTTGTCTTTGCATGCTGTGTGGCTGGACCACACTCCTCTCTCTCTCTCTCTCTCTCTCATTTGTGAGCAAGTTAGTTCCTGAAGCTTTTGAGGCAGTTCAGTATGAATAAAGTACGGCGGTTTCGGGTGGGAAGTTGGACATGGTTGTGGAATGAGGCTTCTTTGAACTTTATTTGGTACGCTCGCCGGCATAGAATGATGAATTCTATAAGCGAGATTAAGACAGTGACTCGCGTGCAATATTTATTAACCATCTCTATAACCTATTAATATATAAATATATATATCCGTATATATATCTATTGAAGAATCAAAATGACAAGCATGACAGTAGATTGGAATATCATATGTAACCACATATAATATAACATGGCATCCATGGCTAATCGCATGTAAAAATAGCATAGTCTCTCACTTGTATTGATAAAATTTACAATCATATTTTAGATATCACACTTATTGCGAAAATAATGAAAAGGGCTGCATTGTATATTACCTACAACCATTTAATATCTTTCAATATCTTGTAATATATTGATAATGTGATATTTCAATATTTTCATATTGTTATTTATATTCCATTTTATTTATACATTGTTAATATATACCCTTAGATTCACAGTGTTGTTATATCTCCTTAGATCCCCGGGCGTCCATGGTTCACTTTAATTTAATGAAATTTCACTATAAGTCCCATATATAGACCATATCTACAAATTTGTATTTTGCGTTTATTTACTTTCACAAGCAGATTAGATCTTATAGCAGGCCTTTCTCTATTAGATGTCAAAAATTTTAGTAATTGTAAATTAAACATGTATGCCGCTTGATCAATTAACACTGCTTCCGTAGAGAATGTTCTTCATAACTAAAAATCTTGATCAATCATTCATCACACTATATGCTCCTATATGTTAGGAAAAACAAAAGAAACATGAGGAAAAATGAGTGAATACGTCTATAGAAAAGTAGTTGTTGGCTCGTAACATAATGTATATATGCAACATGTAATCCCATTCAAGTAGATAGTGTCATGGACAAACACAAGATTTAGTCCTTTAAGTTTGGGAAAATGTCACAAATGATCCCTAAACTTTCATTTAATGTTCAATTTCATCCATGAGCTTTCGATTTGCTCAATTTGATCCCTAAACTTTCATCTAATGTTCAATTTTATCCATGAACTTTTGATTTGCTCAATTTGATCAATAAACTATTAACAAATGTTCCATCTAGTTCTTGACTATTTGAAAATTGACCAATTTCATCCTTCCGTTAGTTAAAGTTAACGGAATTGGTTTACATGGCTTTAGTCTCTTAAATATAAAATAAAAAAAATGGACCTTTGTAACTAATATAAACGATTATTATTAAGAAAATACTCCTGAAATAAATTATTTTCATGAAATAAATACACCTTATATTTCAATGTACTTAGAGTAGAGAGAGAAAAAAATGGACCTTTATTTACTTCAACTTAAGTGAAAAATAAAATGTATTTTTATTTACTTTTTCATATATACATAAAAAAAAATTTCATGTAAATCTACATATGGACTTTACTGAAAAGGGAAAAATCGATTGATGGGCTTTTGTACATTATTCAAATAATTTGCATATACAAAAAAAAATCAAAATGCAAGATTCACCTTTGTTTATTATTATTTGTCCCTTTTTCCATTTGTTTTTAATATGGAGAAATGAAAGAAATGTTGACCTTTATTACTTTGCATAAATGTGGTATTTTTTTGACCAAAAAAAAAAAAAAAACCAATTTGGTATTTTTTTATTTATAAAAAAATAGTTTGGTATTAAAAAAAGGGAATTTGATCAATTTTCAAATAGTTAGGGAATATATGGAACATTAGATGAAAGTTCAAGGACCAGATTGAGCAAATCGAAAGCTCATGGATGAAATTGAATATTAGATGAAACTTCAGGGACCATTTGTAACATTTTCTCTTTACGTTTCAATATTTTCGCCCTCTAAGGTTTGTTTTGTGCAATCAAGTCCTTTGACTTTCTCAATATGTGCAATCAAATACTTTCAACCATCTTTAACTAAATAGTCCAATAAATTAATGATGGGGCATTGCTTATATGACCAAAAATAACACGTGATGTTAGTTTGAAGCCAAATAAGCAGAAAGCATACAAGCAAAACAAGAAGAAAGAAATGATAATTTGATAGTATTAGTTACGGGGGGTAAATAAAACTCTTGTTCGAGTTCGATTTGATTGTACAAAATAAAACTTAGAGGACCAATTTCACAAATCCAAAAAAAAACAAAGTAGTTGACTGTAATTAAAGTTAGAGGACCAATAGCACAAATCCAAAAAGTTAAAGTAGTTGAATGTAATAAAAGTTAAAGGATCCAATTGTACAACTTTGAATCTTAGAGGACTATATCAAAAATTAACCCTAATATCATTGATCGTATATTCAGAGACAAAGGAAAATGTTGGCCATGCTCCCATTGGGCTAATTTATTTTCACTAGAACTCACTCATATTAATGAAATGAAAAATAAAATCCATCTGTATATATAGATTTCCTAGATCAACGAGCATCTATATAGGTCTTTAACATTGGGATAAGTCCATTATATCTCATAATGTAGGAGAAAATCTGTACCTATGCACTTCTAAGGGCATTTAGTGATCATTGACATGCTTAAAATGTACTTTATCCGTCTCTTGTCTTCATAATATTCATATAAAATTCTATCTTCTTGATAAGTTAAATGCTTGCACTTCATTCCGATTACTTTCAGAAGAAGAGAAATACCTCAGCAGTGGTCATCGGCCATCTCATTATTCTCTAACAAAAGCAGCATTTCTTTCCTCAAATGCGTCATCAACTCCGAGTCACCTCTTTTTTTTTTTTTTTCTAGATCATGTGTACCACATTAGAGGGTATTTTTAGGGAAGGAAAAAAGGAGAAAAACCAAACCGAGATAATGGTTATCATCATTCCAAATCCCACTCTTTTATCCTCGATTTGTTCTCATTTCTTTATCATATTACCATCACCATAATTGGTGTTATTATTCCGAAGGAGACATATAAACCGAAAAGTAATCATCGTCTTCGCCCCTCTTAACATAATGAATTTCCATTTTCTTATTCCAAGCTTGGCAATGAATGCATCTAGAAAGACTCGAAGCTATAATATAAAGAAAGAAGGATGGAAATTCTTCGAGAGAGCAATCAGTAGTCGTCACGCCTGCGGTACCAAACGGTACATGATGCTGCGCTGTGTGCATGCGTTTCCGTGCCCGGAATGGGCCAGGGGAACAGTTGACCGGCTTATGTGAAGTCAAGGGTCAACTTTATCGGGCCCCTTCTTCAATTTTCTATGTGCACCAGTACTTGAGTACCGCTAATTCCGGGCAGGATATTTGTAGTTATACTAATCTCTTTATCCTAATCAAGAAAAAAAAACCACTCATGTCTTTTTAGCAATTATTTGCAGTAAAATTTCTGCATATTTTGAATCATAAAATGAAATAGTTGATTTTTTATTAAAAATTGAAACTTTCAAATGACAATTTAACGGCGAGAAAGTGCTGCAAAATGGCATTTTTATGTCTTTGCATTAGATATTGAACTTCAATCTTGTGCTTGGGCCACATTCGAGTTCGTACGAGCTGATGGGGGTTGGACCTAGACAGGTTTTTTGGCCTTAAAGCTTTCGCATTGTTTGGAATGCTTTTCATCTAATAGCTTATGTAATTGGACAAATTGATAAGTTGATGGCAGTTCCAGTACTTCATTGAACTTATTCAATCTATCTAGGAGTCTAAGTGCGGTGTTTGAGCAACTGAAAGCAATAAAGTTCCTCTTCCTTTATCCAACCACATTTCATGTATTTGAGCGCAAAACCGTATATTATGATAACCCGAAATTATGAAATTACCGAAAATGCTATCACAATACTAAAAAGAATTGCCACACATATAAACCAAAATTACCGAAATTTGTAGTACTCCCAACACATGTAAGCTGAAATGTGACCTAAGGTATAAAAATGATGGTAAGTGGAGAGGAGAAATAACGAGGAACCTCAAGGAATTTGAATATATAGAAATTTTTTTGCTACGATATCATCTTCGGATTTCTGAGATTGCTACGAGTCTATCTAGAAAAAATCTGAAGTGCTAGACGAAACCGTGTTGAATTGCTCTAACGATGATAACGCAGTTGACTAAATAAGGCCTCGCCACAGTCGGACTGTCATCGAGAGTAGGATTTCACCCTTGGAAGATCAGCTAAACAACCAATGATGACGGCCACACTAAGTGCTATGCATTGTCATGATTCAATCTCCCCCCGAAGGAAAAACTTCCCTTTTCCTACGTGAATGCAGCCCTCAGATAGTGTATGCGACTTAGTGGACTGCCGAATCATAGCATGGAATTGGAAAGTGTATGCACTATATCTCCACGAGAGTGCATGCATTCAAGGACAGTGTGCCAATCACAATGATGTGCACTTTGGCTCTTCAACTCAGCATTAGTGAACGACGATGCAGAATTACCTGGTAATGATCCGTTATTATGTAATGACCCAGTAATGATCTGTTATTATGTTGTGGAATTAGTGCTTGCAGCAGTTAAAAATTTCAGGATAGTTGCCTCTGACTTATGCATGGATGGCGTCAGCTCGAACCCTTGAATGAACTCAAAGGCAAAAGCATCACTTCAGATGTGCAGAAGGGGAAGAATTTATATATTTCCTAACTGATGTTCTCTTGGTTATAGAGGGAAAACAGTTCACAAAGACTGATGGGCCTTCAGAGCACGCGAGGGGGTTGGACTCGACAGTAACAAGACATAGCCAGAAGGTTGAACCGTGCGTCTGAACAGAATCTAGGGAGCGATGCGAAGAGAACACATGTAAATGGACGTGTCGAAAAGAAATTACCAGGGTTTTGGTTTCACAAGGTCTTTGTCTCTCTCGGGAGAGATACAATGGTCACGTGCTGAATTTTGGGGCTAATGGTAATGATGGGGTTTTAGGAGTGATTGACTGTTAAAAGCTCCGCTGAATGTTGGTCTGCCGCGTGTTTATGCGCATGTACCGGCTGAATTTGACTCTGCAGTTCTCCAAATCCCCCTCGCTGTCTCTCTCTCTCTCTCTCTGTGGGTATCAGTTGATCGAAGATTGTAGAAGTTCTCTTTTTCCTGGTGCAGATCATTTTAAGGACATGAATGCTGATTAAGAACACCTAAAGGAAATTGTTTTATAACGCACAACTTTCTGTTGTCTTTTTTTGACCTGAATAAAGTATATTTCAGGCCAAATATAGTCCATATAGCTTTGGACTCCAACCTAACTGATTGGACCAATTCAACTCTTCAATAAAATCTCATTCAGATCTTTTAAATTCTATTATATTCCTCTCATGTGATAGCACATCTCTTTTGATTTGATGTCCAGCCTCAGTTTGATATTCTATTGTTTTGCCTATTCTATTTGTATCTGAATGAATACGAGATCAGAATCCAAGTTCAACTTGCAATGCTAATGAAATATAGAGAATAATGCGATATTGATCAAACAATTGCTGATAGCTCAAAAAGAGCACTAAGACTTGGTGACAAAGTTGAGAATTTCGTGATACTAAATGCATAACTATATACATCAATTAATTGCAGTCTCTCATATCACTTAACATCCAATGTCGACAAATGGTTGTTCCAACATGATGTAGTAAAGTTCAATTAAGGATAAGATCGTGATACTTTCTCCTCTAATTATCTAAATCTGGTTTACATTGTTGTTTATACCCCTTGTTCTTACTCCTCGATTGTATAAAGCCTGAATTTATCTCGTAACAAAGTATGTGATGTCATGTCAAACGAAGTTAAATCATCTTAATTTGTTAATCTTATTTGAGCACCTCGTCATGCGAGTGAGAGAGCCGGTACATTTATCTCTCGAGCAAAGTTAGTTATATTTACACTAGTTTACAGAATTGGTATATCAAATGATGTGGTAGACTGTGAAAAGATAATTAAACAAGTGCTGTATCTCCAACACCCAACAACATGGTTTGCCTCATCAATTAGTATACCAGCTCTATAACCCAGACTTAGTAAATATAGCATATCTCTTCCCTCCCAATCCAAAGAATGAACTGGCATTTTCTTTTCTCCAAAAGAATAGATGATTTTACTCCAATTCATGTTTGTCCTAGCTGGTGGTCCAGCTAATATAAAGAGAAAGAATATTGAAGCTCCATGACCACATGCAAAACTAAATAAGAACAAAAATAAAAAGCTGGTAAGCGATCGCAATAGCAGATGTGCACCCATCAATGTCCAAAAATATAAATGAAAATACATGGCCTCAGGCGTATGGCCTACTTTTGTACTGATATTGCCCTAACTTTACTCCATACTTTTTTGTAGGTACACATGATCCTTCTGAATAAAACCTTTGTCCGGACCGAATTTCCCAAACTACCATCTTCATAGGGTGCGACCCAGGAATCACAACCCATTTGTCATCCAAAAAGGAATATACACATTGGACACACGAATGACCAAACTTTCAAGGTACAACTTCATTTGCCTCTCAAGGTACTGCACTTTCAAACAACTAGAAAGCATCATCCTAGTCGTTCTTTAAGATTGCACCAATCCACGTTTATGTCATAAATTTCATCCTGATATGCATTCAATGAATTGATTTACAAATGAGGAACGAACTGGCATGTCGATCCATGCTGTTATTTTAAAAATCTCTTTGGAAATAGCTACATACAATTATCCAAAGGTCTGGTTCACGCATAATTAAAAATCTCGCTTCTGTTTTTTGTTTTGTCTTTACAATCACCACCAGTGATGAGCTTATGCCAAATTGTCCCACCCTTGGATAGCGATACACATTTCACTCGATTTCTTGAAGATAAAACAGCTGATCAAAGCCATTCCCATCAAAAGAAATGAGGTCAACCCTAGTGAACCTGTCATTTAGTGAGCTGTTACAGATCAATGAAAGAGTCATCTCCAATCCAACAAAACCCTGGTGACGACAGTGACTTTTCAAATGCAGAATGGTAGGTGACCAATGGGAACTCACCAAAGAGGACCCAATGCAACTTTCATTAAATATAATTGAAATCTCTTTCGCTGGTGTGAAGAGGATGAGCTTGTTGGGGACAGTGGGGTATGCAAGAAGGAGAAGAAGACATGAACTGAGAGACTTTTCAGAACGCCACTGGACAAGTTCTTTTAAGGAAGTTGCCCATCCTCTGGTAAACGTGGGGAACCGGGACAATCATGGGACCATCTCCGCAATGATTAGGTCAGGACCCACCATTTCTTTGGGTTATAATCACCACTAACCCTACTTTACTTCTCCTCTTAATTAAAAAAAAACAATTTCATTTATTGATTTAACTAGCAGTATGATAAAAGTGTTCCACTATGAATTGCTAGAAGATAAAGACACATAAATTATATCGACTATGCACACAGTAGACACATGATTTGTTTTATCTAAACTCAATTGCACTTTTATCAAACTTCTATTGCTGATTGCGATGATTACACATTTCACCTAGAATAAAAAGATAACAGAATAGTAAAAAATGCTTTGCTTTTTAAATGTAGTGATTACATTTAGCATGAGATGGATGGTCAGTTAAAAATCATAATTTGTAATTTAGTTGCTTGATAAGTGTCTTCGACATACTAATTAGGGAAATTCATGAGATATTCTGTTAGTGTCACTTAAAATAAAATTATTGCTCAAGGGATAAATTTTCATATATTTTGCAGGGCTATTCACTCTTCTACCATTTCTTATTTTAGGTTAGGAATATGAAAAATATGAAAGTGCTGCTCCAAAGCATAATGATTGTGGCCTTGTGTTTAGAGACATCTTCTGCATCAAAACCCTAGGAAGCATGAAAATATTATGTATAATTGTTCTTATGTAAGCAAGAAGAACCTAATTCGGGGCATTTTTCTATAAATAAGCTATGCCATGGCTCTCTAAGTAGGATTTCTTTTTATCTATATATAGTAAGAGAAGAAAAACAGGAATGAGAATAGAAGAGCCAAACGTATGCGCAAGTTCCTTTTCTTTTGCCATCGCATCAAATTACAATCATAAAATAAATAATAAATTGAAAGAACAATCGATTATAACCAATCTGTACTATAACCACGAATAGTCAATTTGCCACTCAAGAATCAAGTGGGGCCCAGATGACACTTGGATAACGTCTGAGACTTTTGCTTCACTTCTATACTTGTTTTTAATCGGAAGATAAAGAAAAGTATATACTAAAATTATATAATAAAAAATACAATTTCTGTTGTTATTATAAGCTTTTGTAATACCCTTCACTCTAAAGTCCCCAAGCCTAGGCGATGATCCGGCCCGATACTCTGGAAAAAAGCGAAAGTCTTGTTTAGTTTTTTTTTTTTTTTTTTTTTTAATAAGCTTAACTTATCTGCACGCACAAGCACTAATAAAAAGTTTCATGATGTGTCACTCCAAGAAGGCATGGCCTTCTCTTCCTAGATATAAATTGATTAATTTTATTTATGACATGAACACGTAAGAGTCAATAAAAAGATTAAAATTATGCATATTATGTCATGTCGTATTTGAAATTTCTCTTTGTATTTTTAGTTCAATTCTTTATTGCGTTACATTATGTAAACTATCCTATACTATTATGTCATGCGAAAACATCATCTGAATTTATATAACCATATCAATCCACATGGGTTCCGTTGTTGAGAAATTATGAGGAATTGATGTTTGAGTTATCTATACTTAAAAAGTTGTGTTTTGCTCTTTCAGTGATAGGAGGGAAGGTCTTTGATTGGTGGATTGCAAAAATGAAAAAACAACACTCATATGTAAATTTAACTAATAGTGAATGTGAAATTTGATCATCGTATTGGCTACGCTCTTTTTGAGGGGGCCGGCTTGTGATAGCCTAGGACATATTCATTTTACCCAGAAAAGTATATAATATGTATATTTTATGTAGGGAAGAATTTTATATGATAAGATTGCGGACCAGCCAACCAGAGCTCGCGTGCACTTGCTGGTGAGGGGGGTGGATATAGTATTATATTGACTCTTCATCACTTCAAACGCCAAAATAAAAATAATAAAAAAAGAAAATTCCTAGAAGGGTGTTACGAGAGCTATTTTGTCATTATTATTTTATAGGGCGGAGATTTGTAATTATTTAGTCGGTGCACTTTTTGCGGTGAAATTGGAGTCTCTCATCTTATTGAGCTTTTTCTTGGTCACGCGTCACGCGGCCTTCAGAAAATGCTCTTACAGGAAAATTGTAAATGGAGATCTATTTTATAGTCATTTAATAAAGTTTAAATAATAAGATTTTCATGTGGAGGAAAATAAGTCACTAAATAATGATTAACTTCGTCTATCATCGATCACGAAAATATCATGTTCCCGAACATCACATTGAAATCCATTAAATTGCCAAAGAGCAAACACTAGCTAGTATTAATCATTGATTTGTTCATCATATCTCTTCATCAATCATAGAGAAAATTTGAACTCAACAATTCAGATCTTTCATTTATAGGATTTCAACCATGCATCAAGATAAATCTGTACAAAGAGGAAAGAACTAAAGTGAGGTAATGTAATGTTAGTGGGATTAGAATGGATAATGGGTTGAACCCATGAGCACAACCGACCTGAACCCAAATTGTGAGCTTAATGATCGTGCACTAGTCCCACCGGACCATCGGCCACTACGTATTGCGAGACTCGCCCCCAATAAAACACCATCATTTTCCCCACCTAACTTGCATCGCCAACGGCTCACGGGCAAAACCAGCCAACACACGATCCAGTATTTCGGCTCAGCTCAGAGCTCAGCAGAGTCGGTACAAGGAAGTTTGTGATCCCCCTGGATGGTGTGTTCGAAGAGATATCACTATCGTATTGTCCAAGGTTGGGTTCCGGAAGGCCCTCTCGTGAAAGCTTAGGATGTATAGTTTTTTATTTACCTAGAAAAGCATGTATTATGGATTTCTTCGTCTGAGGAAAAACTAATTATTATAGAACTGCGGACCAACCAACCAGACGTCGCGTGCACTTGCTGGTGCGGGTCACTGATATAGTATTATATTGACTTTTCATCACTTTATACACCAAAAGAGAAAAAGAAAAAGAAAATTCCTAAGAGGGCATTTGAAGAGATATTTGTAATTGTTCAGTACTGCACTTTTGCCAGTGAAATTAGAGCTTCTCATCTTATCGGGCTTGTTCTGGGGGATGTAGCACGCGCCTACGAGAAAATATTCTTTTAGGAAATTTTATGTGAAGATCTAGTCAAATTGCCATTTAATAAGGTTTCAATGAATAGCCTTTTTTACTCTGAAAATAACTATATGCTGAGCAACATTGTTATTAGCGAGTGCTTACATTACATATAAGATGAAACACAGCACTTGATAGTTCAATATTGAGAGTACTATCTAGTAGATACACAAAAACTAGACAAAAACTAAAAATATATGCCCAGTAATTTCTATGATTATTTATGCTTGCGATCTCAAACTTTATATCGGTTAGCCAAAATTTAACGGTGTTAGAAATATCGGAATCTTTAAAAGCATGTGTGCTGAAATCTTATTAATAGCAATATCATGCATGAATATTGAATCTACATATATATGCTTGAGACATAAAAGATGGGGGTTTTCTATCGGAATTTTCGTCACTTACTTGTTAGCTTGTTCCTTTATCAAATGGATGCAAGTAAATGTGCTCAGGTAAGCCTTTTTGTGTGTGTGTGTGTATGGAAATTGGGCAATAATATTGAAGAACTAATATTGCAATGTTGTATATTCACATTATTATTCATAAGCCTAAGTCTGAATGACGCCCTCCGGTACGGAAACTTTATCCCACCCCATGTCTAACACACAACCAAAAAGGCCAACAAGAAAAGCGAAAAGAGAAAAAAGAGTGCAAGCTCATTAATTGCTTATGATCTAAATTCATTTATGTCAGTAAGTCCCCAAGTTTATTTTAACTGCACTTTTTGGGTCTTGTCACTCAAGGACCCCCCAATAATATTAAAATATTCACTCACTGCAATCATTCCCTCTCTCTCTCTCTCTCTCTCTCTCACCCAAATGAAAAAGAAAGAAAACATTCTCTTGTGGTCTCCATCAATGGCTGGTGGCTAATATAGAAGAAGTTCCACCTTCATCACTCTCTCTCTTTCTCTCTGAGCCATTTAAAGGTCTTCTTCCTTTTCTCTGCGAAAGATAGAGAGAGAAGCTTTCGCAGCAATCAAGCAATCTCTGAAAGATAAGGAGAGAGAAACAGAGACCCCAAGTGATGAGAGCGATGGATTATTGCCATTAGGGCATCGGTGTCGTGTGCTGTGCGAGCCTCTCTCTCTCTCTCTCTCTCTTATTTAACCCCATCTCTTCTCATTTTTCCCATTCCTCAACCCTTCTTTCTTTTCCTCTTCTTTCCTTTTGGCTCTCTCTCTTACTTTCGCTCCTTCCATTTCCTCGGGATCTGAAGATCTCTCTCATATGTGCCTCTACAACAAGAAGACAACTTCTCTTTTGTTCGAGGCTTTTCATGAGTTGAATCTCAATTCCCGAGGAAATTATGCTCTCTCTCTCTCGTTTTTTCTTTGTTTAGTTTCCTCTCTCGTACATGTTTTCTTGTCCTTCTTGAACGAGAAAAAGTTACAGAAGAGTGACGATAGCAAAAGCCAGCGAAAGAAGCTTAAAAGGCTCGTGGTATTATATTCCTGAGCTGATAGAGAAGACACATACGGGGTTTCGTTCGATCCTGTCATCAGATCTGTTCACTGTGAGTTCAGTTTCTGGGGTTTCTTGTTAAAGTTTTCTTGTTCTTGTTCTTGTTCTTCATCTTCTCCCACTTCTCCTCAAAGTTTGGTTTTGATTCTAATGCATTCAATTAAGTGCAGTTAGTTTGCAATAGAATGATCAGTGCTCGAGTAGGAGGATGATCGAAACTTCAGATGCAAGTTTTATGGCAGACATTAGGATTATCATTTTGTTCAGACAAGAAGCCATGATTGTTTTATCCAATGGTTTGTTGCGTTGTTATCATTTGAGTGCTCGTGGGCACAAAACAAGTTTTTACTCAAAATCTCTACCTGGTTTCAGTTCTTCTAGGATTTGAATAAGATAAATAAGGTCACCTAATGTTAATAGTTTCTGATAAAATGGTATTTAGTTTCCTCTTTCTCCTAGACAAGTTTACTCCTTCCAATGGTGTCGTATTTTCCATCTAGGTCTATATATTTTTTTTCCTAAATCTGACAAATTTAAATATTTTGTTTGTCATGTGGGTAGCATCGATCATTAGTATTCAGTAACCTTTCAACAATGAAAACAACGTGATTATTCTTGGTAATTTTAGCTAGCTAAGCTAGATAAATTATCTTTTCCATAGGAGTAATCTGCACGGAGATCTTTTTTGTTTTGGACTTTCATATATTCATGAGTGGCTGGAATTTCTTCAACTCTCCAATAAAACCAATATTCTTTCAAAAACATGTAAACCTCGGTTAATATTTAATCATAAAGAAAGGATTTGGAAGGGGTCATCTATTGCAAAAATGACATTATTATCATTTGCATCATAGATATCACTTGAAATTCATATGTCCTCACTACATATTAATTGAATTTTCATTTCTTTAATTGATTTCAGTTTTTTTGGTGGAAAAAGATACTTTTGTGAACTGAGTTTCATGTTGTAGCATGACTGGACAGAAAAGCTAGCGGCTTTGAATTGGTTTTATCGGGTTTATCTACCTCTTTATTTAGTCTTCTTCATCTGATGGACAAGCATGTACTATCCTATGATCCATCTTCTTGCTTAGATTTAGTTTGCTCCTTCAATAAATTTTACTCTGGCTTTTTCTTTTTGTACTAATCCACAAGAAAATACCTAATTAATTAAGATCAATTCATGCCAAAGAAAAGCATCCAAATTCCTTAAATGATTTAAGATAATGATCCTTCAAGATGTCTGAACCATACTAAGTGTTCATTCATGAATAAATTGTAATAATAATGTCGGTTACAATATGGCACACTGGGAACTGGGCAATCAGATTTTATCTTTCAGAAGTGATTTTTCTTTCTTTTTTATCAGACGGACAAAAAAGTCTTCAAACGAGAGGCATGTAAACCTAGCAAGACTAGGTTGCTGCTTTCTTGTAAAGGATAAACATACTTCCCCGTTTCTATTTGTTCGTGTATCTTTCTTTTACCTCCTTTTCCATTGGGTTTGGAGCTTGTTAAACTAACTTGTTGAAATTCGTACGATATGTTAATCAAAAGTTCTTTCAGAGCAGAAAAAAGATTAAGTTATATGCAGATCGTCCCAAGTAGTGTTCAATTATTTATTAAAAAAGTGTACTAGGAATCCTAAAGCATATGTATGGAATGCAGTGAAGTCATTAACCCATCCAATGGTTTGATTAAGTCCTAAACCTTTTCTACAGAGTGAATTAAGTCCTTCGACAAACGCTACCTAAAATTGCCTTCATAGCATCCTAAAATTGCAGTTCAACATAAGATTTACGATTCGATTGCATATTTTAGTAGAATTATAGGCCTTACTCGAACTAATTGAAAGGTTTAGGACTCGATTACATTTCCTACATTAGATTTAGGACTTGTGGTGCTATTTTCCCATAATATATTAGGGTAACTTTGTGCATATTAAATAACTAGTTAAAACTCCGTGCCATAGTGTTTGCTGTTATCAAGAACCGAAAGTTCTTTCAGTTTGAAGAAGATTATTTCATCTGCGAAACATATTAAGTAAGGTTAATAGTTCATGTCTAATAATGGGCTTTCCTTCTAATTCATTTTGAGGTAAAAAGGATATATGAATTTCTTTTTTTTTTTTTTTTTGGTCGGTAAAGGGATATATGAATTTCATTTAATGAAAAAAGTGCTCAACAGAAATCATATCCTGTCAAAGGTCCAGCAGACATAAAATCATTTAGACTTTCTTGGTATATCCGATTTTTGTTTAGTTCAGACAAGACAAGGGTCAATGAGATGTTGTCCACTAGAAAAGCTTAATTACATCAACTGCATGCGATGCATTAATTCTACTTCTCTACCAAAGAAGAGAGAAGATAGTGATATATCTATGTGTACATTAAGTTGCTAGCATAAAGTACTCGGTTCTTGTCAACCTTTTTTCTTATGTTTCTCACTGAAATACTCCAAACATTGTTATTACTTTTCCTTCATCATGGCCTCAGCACATACGCAATATCTATCGTCTTATATTTACAAAACAGATTGCAACTTTCTAAAATGTTAATGTCGTGAATTCTACTTAGGCTCATTGTTCTATATAATCGATCGATTAAGAAGCCATTAATTATTTGTTTTCTTACATGTAATTTACAGGTCTTGCAAAGTTGCTTGGGAGAAATATGAATTCCTTTTCACATGTTCCTCCCGGCTTCAGATTTCATCCCACGGATGAAGAGCTTGTAGATTACTATTTAAGGAAAAAAGTCGCCTCCAAGAGAATTGACTTGGATGTTATCAAAGATGTTGATCTCTACAAGATTGAGCCGTGGGATCTTCAAGGTATCAGTTATCCTATAACCCTTCACTCGTAGCATGTTAAAAGACGTTATTGAAACTTTAGATTTTCGTAAACTTATTCATTAATTTTGGCAGAATTGTGCAAAATAGGGACTGAAGAGCAGAATGAATGGTACTTTTTTAGCCACAAAGACAAGAAGTATCCGACTGGAACTCGCACTAATCGGGCCACAAAAGCTGGATTTTGGAAGGCGACAGGAAGAGACAAAGCAATTTACTTGAAGCACAGCCTCATTGGCATGAGAAAAACCTTGGTATTCTATAAAGGGCGTGCCCCGAATGGACAAAAGTCTGACTGGATCATGCACGAGTACCGGCTCGAGACTAACGAAAATGGGACTCCTCAGGCAAGAATGGACGTTAAATAAATCATTGCTTTAAAAGTAAATGAATTGCTTATGAGGAGGTTGATTTCGTATGTGGATGCATGATTAATCGCGATTACAGTTAAGTCTCTCAGTTGATACCATTAGATTCCTGAGGTACTTAATAAGACATGTCTAATAATCTCGTTCACCTTTCAATCATGCATATCTGGATAGATACATGGTAATTGCGATTATAATTATAGCACAAGTTAAGTATTTTGGCACCAAGGGCATGCATAAAATATATGCGAGCGTCTCTGAACAACGTCATGGAACAAAGTTTATTGCATCAATTGGACTTTTTTCCTCAAAGTATAATTAGAGTTCCTGTGTGATTTTCCAAAATGAGCCAAAAAAAATTAACTTGGTTAATTATGAATTTCGATGGTCATTTGCTTGGTTAAGATATCCTCGAACAATGTAGCCTTTATTTTCATGAAAATATTGTTTTTCTTGTTCAACAGGAGGAAGGATGGGTTGTGTGTAGGGTTTTCAAGAAACGGATGACCTCGATGAGGAAGATCGGCGAGTATGAGTCACCATGCTGGTATGACGACCAAGTCTCATTCATGTCGGAGCTTGATTCCCCAAGGAGGATTTCTCAGCCCTACCCATCGCCCTACCACCACCAATATCCTTGCAAACAAGAGATGGAGTTGCAATACAACATGCCGCCACATGATGCTTTCCTCCAACTGCCTCAATTGGAAAGCCCTAAGGTCACTCAATCAGCTCCAACTATCACTTGCAACTCATTGATGCCATATGCGTACGATCGTAGCAGTTGCAGCAATTTCCAGTCATCGAATCTCACACAAGAGGAGCACATTCAGCAGATTCACCACCTAAACATGAACTCACTCTTTGGGAACATCCCGAGTGAGCAAGTGGCTGACCAAGTGACTGATTGGCGCGTTCTTGACAAGTTCGTTGCATCTCAGCTCAGCCATGATAATGCCCCAAAGGAAAACCACTACTCCAACTCATCAACCATTTATCATGTTGGCGAGCAAGTGAGTATTGAATCCAACAGGCCTGAGGTCCCACAGGAATTCGCTTCAACGTCGACCTCCAGTTGCCAAATCGAGCTGTGGAAGTGAAACATTACACTATAGAAGCTAGACATACGATACATATACTGATCTTAGAAGGGGGTTACATGCTGAAGGACATCACATAATGTCTGTTCACTGTACATAATAAAACTAAAATGGTGTTGCTTGAAGCCTTTTAACTATATATATAGCTATGTGGGAATGGGAAGGCTTTGTGATAAGTGCTGGACGACTTGCTAAAAATCGAGGATACTATGCTAATTGGAAATAAATTAGCATATGTATGTAGATGCATGGTATGACCGAGTTGTACTGGGAATGTCTCGGTGTATTCTGAATTTACTTAGCATTTTTGCATGAAATGTTGTCATGTGAACTCAGAATGGGGTTTCTTGTTTTACCCCTTATATCTACTTAGATCATCTACTATGTTCTTCTACTTGAAATAGCAATTTGAGTTCACCAAAACACATTGTGTTTTTCCTTCTGTTGAAGCATATTGTGATTTTTTTCTTCTCCCAGGAGAAATAGTTTGCAACTTTATTCTAGTTTATCACACTAATTCTGCTCAACGCTAGTCCTTATCTTGAATTAATTATCTCAAATTAATCAAAGAATAGAAGAATATACACATAAAACGAGATCGTAGTATCTTTTTTTCTAAGATTGCCAACCATCTGCATTTTCTTGAGAAAACCAATCATTCATGCTTAACATTCAAGTCTACGACCTCCTGTCAATCACTTCACCTACTAATTGATGAAAAGAAGTTGATTGATTTTGCAAAGAAAATTTTAACACTAGCTACATTCAAATCTAACACTTTTTCCAGTAGGTCCTATAGCTCAGGTTCAATATCTTGAATCAGATGTCCTCTCATTTCAACAAAATATGTGCATAAGACGAAACAACCCTAACTTATGGCGTCTACTGTCCATGTTATCCTTCATTGCGTGATCCCCTAGAGTACAACTTCTCTATAGTCGTCCATATGCATAATCCCATAAATTGCAAGAACATAAGTATGAGTGAGAGAGAGAGAGAGAGAGAGAGAGAGAGAGAGAGAGAGAGAGAGAGAGAGAGAGAGAGAGAGGAGTAGGGTGGGGCGAGCAGGAAGAGGTCAAATATGATGTGGGTGCGTTATTATCTTGAGTATGCTTTAAGGTCAAGAGTAGGTACTTGTTGCATTTAATCTAGCAGCAAGTGCAATCACTTCTTTACTCAACTTGTATTTGCGTACATCTGGAGTAAGCCTAGTGTTTAAAAAAAAATTGACATTAAGGTAGTTTCAAAATATTAAAATTATTCGACTCCTTCTATTTACTCCGCAACACTCCACAGGTGTGGAAGAGGTCAAATGTGAAGCAAATTTGGCACATTTTCTTTAAAAAAGAAGAAGATAAAAACCCAAGAAACTCCTTAACTTAATTATGGCGATCAAGAACTTTGCAAGACGAACCATGCAATAGCAACAATGGTCAAATTGCGGACAGAGAGATGAATGTAAGCAATGATTTTTTTTTTTTTTTTTTTTAATCATCATGTAAGCAATGAGTTTTTTATTTTTTAATGTAAGCAATGAGTTTGAGCAGGCTGTATTGTGTCACTATGCATGACCGACTAATCCATCTGCGTGATCTTTTCAACGTGCTATGTTCTTGCGCTTTATTAACACCTCATATTCTATGCATGCAAACCAAAAGAACATGCGCATAATACCTGTCGAACAAGATGATAGACTGAAGCCAAAGAATGCTTGTAACGGCACAACATATGAATCCCTACACGCCAACGAAACGGACGCTCCTTCTAAAGACCACAAAATGCAGGGACCTAGAGAGGAGGAGCTATTGTTTAAAGAACTCCCCGATAAATCTGCGCATGCATCCATGGGAGAGAATAGAGGGTGAGAGCAAAGGATTAAACGACAGCAAATAGGAGTTACAGGTTGGTTTTCATGACTCACTCGGAAGCCATCAAAAACACATCAAGCATTCCCTGCTTCTTCTATGCCAAAGTTGCAGGGCTCGTACTTGACAAGAAACCCGGCACCAGACCGCCACTAGATCAAGTTTGAAAATTGAAGTTCGGTTTAAATATGAATGCAACGAAACCAAGTAACAAACTCATGGTTGTGAATGGACGGACACAAGGGACGATATGATGGTGTTTTTGTTTGGCTGTCTTTGACTTGGTGTCATTTCTTGCTGAGTTCCAAGTCAAGCATGAGAATCCCTTTAAAGCAATGAGAGACATAATAATTGGGCGTGCTCTCATGGACTCATCATTCATTAGCTCTCACATGGGGGGCGAGAGAGAGAGAGAGGACGGATGGTCGAAACCCTAGGACTGTCAGTGCCCCGTTTCTGACTTATGTTTGACCTGTAGGGGCGTATAAATTAAACTTTTCAGATTAGGGTTTGGTTCACAAGCCAGAATCTTGATTGATTTTAAGATAAATTAGGACAAATAATATAATATAGAACTCCATCCATTTTCCTCTCACCCATAGGCGAGGAGAGAGAGCGCTTTAATTTGTCAATGCAAGTACTGTGTGTGGGCTCATTTTATAGATAATACAATAGGTAAAGATCAATTAAATATGTGAAGTGTTAATGTGTTTAAAAACAAAAGAACGTTTCCACTCAGGTACTATACAAACTCATTTTATACATGACATGATCGATAGGACATATTGCAATAGGTGAAACACCTGTAAATAAGTTTTGGTGAAGTAGGAATGAGTCTGAAAACACCACGCGTATTGAAGCTTTCATTGGTGAATGAATAATTGAGGTTTTTGTAAATTATGTTGCTTGAACTTTGAAGGCTAAGTAAGATGACATCATTAAGCATCTGAAACAAACCCATGTGAGACAGCATCATCATGTGTCCAGCCGAAAACTGAAGCCTCCCACTGTCCCTGGAGAACGAATATGAATTTCATGTGCCTTGCTTTTCAGTGTTTTATCATTGTTTTATGTAATTAATCCAGTTTCTCACCTAAATAATTGGTGTGGGCTGCAACTCAAGCTTTGCTTTAGTAATTTTATGTATATTCAAGTCAATCCTCTTTCTGCTACAGTCCTAGGAAAGAACGAGGGTCCTTCCCGCGTCAAGGAGAGAACATCATATTATATCTTTCAGACAATTATTAATAATAAGTTAGCGCATAAAGATACATGGTCAGCGAGATAATATATCCTAATTTAATCCCACATGCAACTTCTGTATATTTTTATTTTTTAAGTTCACTTTATTATATGGACAATGACCCAAACATATTGAATTGTTCAAAACGTGCTGCTTTCTTACAAGCAGGGACAGCATGTTCCGTCCTCGTTTCTATACCACGAACCAAAGTATTCCATGATCTGGCTTGTAACATTGGTCTTTAACATCCGAGCACTTGTGTTATGTATAATCAACGGGTCACATTGCTCGTCTATTCCAACTCTGCAAAAGTCGCACAAGTCAAGTGCAGGTCTAAGAAAACAGGAAAGGCGTATGTACGTATAGCTTTAGAAATCTCACAGATGACCAGATTATAATGGGCCTATTATGTATATGCATGATTAGAAAGCAGGAAAAACTGTATGTGTACACATACATGCCCAATGATTCCGCAGAAATATTGTTTGCTGAAACACACTTGCATTTCGCGACCTTACACAAGTTGAGTTGAGGAATCTCATGATTGCTCCCGAGAAAAAAGAGTGGTGGAGAGAGAGAGAGAGAGAGAGAGAGGGAGGGAGGGAGGGAGAGAGAGAGAGAGAGAGAGAGAGAGAGAGAGAGAGAGAATATTCGGGGTGAGATTGTCGACATCCTCACATTATCGGTGAATACGGTGTATTACTGCTGATATAATCTGTAATACGTAAGAATAAAGAGGGAAGATGGATAGAGGTGCTCATTATATGATTGATGGTCATTATTGTAGCTCTATGGCATGTGAGCTGAAAGCTTGGACATAATCTGAAGTTACATATGCTCCCTGTAGATCATTCTCTGAATAAATTGGCAGGAACCAGTCATAGGGAAGGAAAGATAAATGGAGTCGGGACATTCTCTTCTGGTAGGGTCAAAACTCAGGTTCGCTGTTTCTTGAGATATAATCGACTTGAACTAGCAGAATGATTCGCCGTGATAGCATCTGAGTTTGATGAAGAGGAATGGCCAAACAAAGGAGAGACAAGCCATTCTTTCTTCACTCATTGATGCTTCACCTCTTTTTCTGTTCAGAGTAATTCTTTATGGTCCACTGAGAATGAGAATAGTAAAGTCCAAGCAACTTCTGTTGAGGGGACCCAGACTTGGCTTGGGAGTTGGGGAATGTAGCTTCTCTCTCCACCACTCTTTTTTCTGTGAGCTTTCATGAGATTCCTCAACTCAACTTGTAAAAAGCCTCTCCTCTTTTTCCTCGATCTGATTCATTTCTGGGAGTGGGTCTTAGCTTCCAAGGCTCACCTCATCTTTTGAAGAAATTATGCTACTAAAAATGTCAAAACGGGTTAGATACGCGTGCTAAGGTGCACTTGTTTCCGGTCGAGCGGGAAAGATGAACTTACGTTAACTTGTGGAGCAAGAGTTTGCTAAAAATTTCGCCTATTCCATCAGTTTACATCATCCGAGTCTAGAAAAGAACCTGACTTTGAGTAATCTGGCAGATCATTTACGTCATATTAATCTGAAGTATGAGAAATGAAGCACTCCATCCAGACAAGCTTCATTAATTAACAATTAAAGGAGACTAAAGGGTTGCAATCGTGTAATGGCCTCATAGAAACTAGGTATCTTGCTATTCTCAACTGCAATAGATAAGCTATCAGCAAAGCATTGGAACCTATATAACCCAATTTGGACATGCGATTTAGTTAGTGGATTCTAAAGTGAAGTTTGACTTAGACTGATTTATACCATCAGTAAGACTCGGATCGACTTTTGGCCTGATTTGCAGTAGATTCAAGTCGAATTAATGACATAGATTTTTTTTTTTGGTCAAAATTAATGACATAGATTAAGAGTCTAGATTGTGCAACACTCTCAAATTGTGCTAGTCGTGTGATTGACATCTCACTCTAGATGATTAGAAACCTCTAAATGTCATCAAGCATTTCAAATCATCTAATTGGGAAAAGTTTTGAAAAGTGGTTTTTTTTTTTTTGGGGAATTTGGCCACACTTTGATTGGTATAATTTATGTTAGTAGTTTCGATTTTCAAAAAAAAGCATTGGGATTGCAAATTTTCAAAATTTGGATCGAACACACCTGCAGTACACATGGAATTTACATGCGATTTCGAGAGATACGGATAGTCAACGTAAATACCCGCTCTTCATCACTTGGTTTTTTGTTATTTTGTTGATTCTCCCAACACATCTTCCTTGTCCTCTAATTCCTCTATTTTGCTGATTGCTCCCGACACATCTTCCCCGTCATCTTCTTCAAGGAAGTACATCGCACGTACATTGTACTTGTATTTGGTTTGATTTTTAAAAATTCGCTTTCCAATTTTTTTTTTTTTTTTTTTTTTTTTTTTTTTTTTTTTTTTTTTTTTTTTTTTTGAAAATAAGAATCACTAGCGTGTAAAAGTGATCATGCATGATGCCCAAGCAATAAAGATAAATACCTAATAATTATTTCAATTCCAAGGTAACTTTTGGAGTCCCTTTCTACAAGCCTTTTCCCAAATGCCATCTTGAACCCCTTATTTGGCATGGACTGAACTAGATCATTTATACATCCAAATGAATGAATGTCCAGCTGTTTCATTAGCAAAGTTCTTATCCAATTCATACCAGTATACAAAGAGCACGAGTTGGACATTTCTTATAATCCTAGTTTTCATGGTTTAACAATAATAGAGAAAAGCCAAGGGAGAAAAAAAATATATGGTGTCAACATATTTTTTGGGGGAAAAAATTTACGAAAGTAGAAGTTTAATGTCACGACCTAACCTTGGTGCACCACCTAGGGTTTGGCTAATGGATTAATAAGCTTAAACTTAGCTCGGGCTCTCCCGAGCTCATTTTAATTCGCGACTTAGGTTTAAGTATTTAGCATGCAAAAGATTATTAGCTAAGAGCCGTCACTAATCAGTTTGTGGTAGCTCGATTAGACACCTAAGTAAAATAATTGGAGAATTATTTTACTCCTACGAATCAAAGACTTTAGATATGAGAACTTGGTTACACTAGACTTCTCTAATGCCCTTTCGGTACCATTCTTTTTATTTTCAAAAACGTCTTTGTAGGCAGTCTAGATTGGTTTTAACCTACTATCGTGCAATAACGCGATCATACAAATGCTCAACCATTATTAAACACACGATAAATAAAATAAATTGCAGCAAATGAATTCAACACACTAAAGCAAGTAATTATTTTGGGATTACCTAAATATGCAAACGTTATCTGGGACTCTATCTATGAAAGAAAATTATTTAGATCCAACCATAATCTATGTGCAATCCTATTCAAGCTAGATAATGAAGTCCTACATATCTTAATGCGCAATCTAAAAAATGCAATCCTATTTTACGAAATCAACATATTCCGATGTAAGATTTGATTTTTATTTTTTTTAGTATTTTCCAAAACAAGCACTTATCATATAGACATTATAAACAAGACACTCAGGATATTCATCAAATGAATGATTAAAATAATCAAAAAAATAATCCGTTGCCTCACAGATTATTTTAACCCCAAACATCACAATATAAAAGAAAGTTCAAAATAATTAAAAATTTGATCCAAAATATTACAATCAAATTAATAATTATAATGATTTAAGAGTTAAAATATTATCAAAGTACCAAAAAAAATCAATATAATTAATAATAAAAGAAAAGATCGAACGTCTTATAGATCAAATTAATAATTATAATGACTTTTGGGCAAAATACCTTATGGATAATGCCTAAAATATTCAAATAATTAGCATCCACACCCAATGTTCCAACTTAAGAAATAATAATGAAACTTGATTTTTTTTTTAAAAAAAAAACTACCTAAGATCGGGACTCAACGAGGATCAGCAGCGCGACAGGAGGAGGTGTGGCGATGGGCGCAGTAATAGGTAGAGGCACGGTGACGATGGGCGAACCAACAATCGCGATGGGCAAGCAAGTCGTCGGCAGAGGTGACGCGAACTGCTCGTGCGATGGCGAGCGGCGTGATGAGCGAAGGTGCTACGAGCTACTAGCGGTTGCAAGTTGCTATAGGTCACGGGTTACAGAAGTGGCGATGGCGCTCGCGAGTTACAGGTGCGGCAGAGAGGGACATCGGTAGCAGTGGTGGTGTAGCGATGATAGCTGCAGAGGCGGGGCGGAGTGGTGCTCGCGGGTCGCGATGGTGCTTGCAGGCGTTCGGAGCTCCGGTATCAACGACTAGCTGCAGAGGTGGAGTGGCAGGTCACCGGAAGGAGGGAGTCGATGGCGAATTGCTGCAGCATTGACGTTCGCAAATCGCCGAAGGAAGGAGTCAACGGCAGCAGGCGCTGGTGACGAGCGGAGGTGCGGTAGCAGGGGTAAGTGTCGGCAACGGGTGCGCAGAGGTGGCGCTGGCATCGAGGACAATGGCGCGGCGTCGGCGTTCGGAGCTCGGCGTTACAGCGAACAGACGAAGGTGCTGTGACGATTGTTGAATGGCGCTCCAATAATGAATGGAGGGACAGCAGTAGAGACTGCAAGCGTCGGGCATGGGAGACACCTCCCTGAAGATGACGACCTCTCCTCTTTTTTCTTTTTCTTTTTTCTTTACCTCTCACATCCAATCTCTCCTTCTTTCTCTTGTGCTTTTGCTAACTTCTTCTTCATTTCTCTGCACTTTGTTAGAGAAGAGAAGAAGTGACTACACCTTTTTTGACTTTGTATGGACGAGAGGGAGGCTCCTTTTTCTCTCCTTTTTCTTTCACGAATTCTCTCACGCTTTTTTTCTGCACTTTCTCTTACTTTTTTGTGTCTCACGCTTTTTTTTCCTCACCAATTCCCTTTTTTCACGAATTGTCGCCCCCTTTTATAGTGGTTCCAAGCACCCCATTCCATGGCAATTTTCAAGCTTCCTTTCTCTGTTGCCTTAAATCGTGGTCTGTAAATTGGGGCATGATCTTGCAATCAACTTGATTTTTTTCTCGAACGCTTTGATTCCTTCATTTTTATCAAATTTCTTGCTTTCTTTCTTAGCTCTTGATCACTAACCGAGAATTTGCTTTCATATTTATTGAGATTTGAATATTCGTCAAAGCAAGGATGGCCAATCGGAATTTCCACCTTCCATTCATAATCAATCAAATTGATCCTCCCTTATTTTTCATTTTATTTATTCTGATGACCAAAAATTATATGTTATGCAATTTTATTTATTTTTTTAGGGTGGTCAAAATTTAGGTGTTAGCCATCCAGTTGCGGAACTCAAATGGGAGGGTCTTGACGAACAACTTCATCAACTCTTTGTCAATAGGCTTAGGAGTGATTTGAGTTGCCAAATTTCGTCACCTCATGACATACTCCATAAATTACTCGCTCCTCTTCTTCTTCATTCTCTCAAGATCTTCTCAGGAAGGTGCGATGTCCATATTAAACTTATACTGCTTGAGAAACACATCAGCCACTTCATTCCAAATGTCGAGGAGGTTTACATTCTTCATGACGTACCAATTTAGTGCGAGTCCAATTAAACTCGCATGAAATGATTGGATCATGAGGGGCTCATTTTTGACATTTGGGCCATGCGTACGTGGTACATCTGCAAATGAGCTTTTGGACAAGAAGTACCATCGTAGTTTTTGAATTCCGGCATTTTGAACTTGTTTGGCATTTTGACCTTCTCATATACTGATAGGTCGAACGGGAGTGAGCTCTGTGACTCCTATAATTGTTTTACTTTCTCCTCAAGTTTTGCAAAGTGCTCATTTTGCTTTGTCTTAGGACCGCTGTCAAGCTTGGCCTTTTCGACGGTGACTGGCAGTGGGTCATCCTTTAGCTCGGGCATGTCATCATCAATCATTTGTGTCTTGTTTGCCTGCTTCGGGATTACTAACTCGGGGAGAGAGGGTGTAGGAATTGAATTCACTCGGAGGGATTCGATTTGGGCCGTTATAAGTTGCATAGAGGTGAGTAACTGCTTGAGTTGATCTTCCATTGTAGAAATACGATCACGCATCTCGGTTTGGTCGGCCATTTTAGCTCTTGATCGAGTAATAATGGGCGAGCATGGCGAGTCCATTGTCACCTTAATAATAAAAGAGGTAATATAAGAACCAATGACGAGATAGGAAAATGGCTCATGACAATGATCTAATCGCCTCATTTTATTCAAAATTCATTTGAAATATAGAACCAAATTTCCTAACAATAAACTTAGAATTGAAATTTGAGTCCCTAAACATTGAATTGAAAACGTTGAACTAAAAATTGAAATTAAGGTCCCTAAACATTGAACTAAGAATCAAAATCCAAAACATCTCATTTTATATGCTTTCGGGAATCCAATGCCTTGCGAAGCTTCTTATTCTCAACTTCAATCATTTCCACTTTCCACTTAAGATGCTCAATTTGCGCTTGCTGAATGGGCTTCTTAGTCACATTAGGCACCACTAGACGTAAGGCGGCACGAATCTGGTGTTGTTGGATGTAGAATGCCAACGCATGGTGAATCTCTTCCTAGCTCTTGGGCACCAAAATCTTCTCCGGATGGCATTCATTCCATGCAGCAATAATCATCTGGATTTCGTTGAAGTAGTCATAATCTGTACAAATAAAACGAACTTGGAACAATTCCATCTTGAGAGGCGGAGGGAATTCTTAAAGAGCTCTGTACTAACAGACCACCCTATATGGGTAATAAGAAGTTGCACCAGAAAGGCCTAGCAACGGTATTGGTTCATCATACTTATGAGAGAAACGAGCCTCCTCAACATGGAACCATTTAGTATGCCATAGGAATGCCTTAGGATTAGGATCTTTCAAAAAATTAATCCAATGTGAATATTGTTTATTTGGAGAAAAATGTTCCGGGACCTCAAATTTTTGTATGCGATGCCTAAAATCATCAATCTTAAATTGTTTGATGAGGTGTTCAAATCCTTTTATGTGGGAGAAAAACCATATTTGCAAAAGTTCATGGAGGGCACGCATGGTCCTTTCTTGATTTTGTTTGAAACGGTTTAATGACAAAAATGTTTCAACTAGAATCATATTAACATAATTTAACCCATCACAAACTTGGCTAACCACCCATGAAATTGAATGATTAGTGGCATTTTTTCGATAAGGAAAAACAATTAGTCAAAAAAATGCTAAAATAAAAATCCTAGCCTTTGAAATCATTGGCCAATTTGCAAAACACTCTGTCAAAAATGAAAATGGGCATGCATAACAATTGTCTTTGACAAACTTCTTTACCATTCTAGCTTTGATTTTTAAAAATTGTGATTATTCAAAAATAAAATCCATGCCGATAGACGGCCTAACAAGTTCCTTTTCAAGAGGCATTCCAATGGCAACACTATATTCCTCTAGTGTTGGGGTTTTCTCGTACTCACCAAATATAAAGGTGGAAGTTTGTGGACACCAAAAGTAGGGCAGCGCCTGTATAACACCAGAGTGGATGTTGATCTCTAACAATGGGAGAAGTCGGGCGATCATGGCTTTTACATATCTTTGGTTATTTTGATCTAACTGGTCCAACCACATTTTGAACTCCTTTTAGGAGTGGAAATGAACTGTACGTCGGTTTTCCCCATCGCATATAAAACAAGACTGACGATGAAACCTATTGTCATGGATCGACAAAATTGTAATGAAGTAAGCAAATTGCAAAGTGAGAGTTCAGACAACTTACTTTCATCGAGAATTGATAACAATCACATAAACACACGCATGAAGTGTGAGGCTCGATTTCTATCTAGATGGCTTAACTAAGTGGAGCTAAGAGAATGATTTGACCGCCACATTCACGTTCAATATGTCAGGTCTTCTTAACTCCGGCTCAATCGAATAGAATGCCCTATAGTCACGCAGTCTCGCGGATATGGACAAACACAGTCGATACCATGAAAAACTTTCGGGGAAAGGAATGTCAATCTCTACATAGTAATCTCGCTTTCAAGGAACTGTCTTTCTCAACACCATCCTAAAAATCCTATTGCGGCCCAGGTTTGGCGATAGGTTATGTGTGCAAGAGTGTAGTGTGAATGCAAGGCATGCACAACAATTTATATCAAATAACACTTCAATAGTTTGAATTCAAAATATTCATCCCCAACTCCACCTGCAAAACAAGTGTTAGCAATCACTACTCCCTTTATACCTCCCCATCTGCAAGAACATTTAATACCTTAAACGTTAGGGACGTACCTGGTATTCTTGCTGTAAAATAAAAATATTTTTAAAATGAAAATAAAAATTGGTCTAAGTCTACTAAGAATTTTAACACAGTCCCCAATGGAGTCGCCAAGCTATCGCGACTTAACCTTGGGTGCACTACCTAGGGTCTAGCTAATAAACTACTAAGCGTAGACTTAGCTCGGGCTCTCCCAAACCCATACTAATTCGCGACTTAGGTTCAAATAATTAGCATGCAAAAGATTATTAGTTAGAAGTTGCTACTAATCAGTTTATGGTAAGTCGATTAGCCACCTAAGTAAAATAATAGGAGAATTATTTTACTTCTACAAACTAAAGACTTTAGATACGGGGACTTGGTTATATTAGATTTCTCTAATGGCCTTTTGATACCATTCTTTTTATTTTCAAAAACGTCTTTACAGGTAGTCTAGATTGGTTTTAACCTACTATCATGCAATAAAGCGATCATACAGATGCTCAACCATTATTAAACACTCGATAAATAAAATAATTGCACCAAAGGAATTCAACACACTAAAGCAAGAAATTATTTTTTTTGTGATTTTATATTATCTTGAAATTAAAACTTACCTATATAACATGCACTTTTAACTACATAACTTAATTCTATTGACAAGTAATTTCTAATTAAATGAACCTAATATGCAAACTATTTGACATGCACCTAATATTTTTATACTTTTTTTATTAAAATTCGTAATAAAAAATTGATTAAACTATCTAAAATGAATAATTTTTTAATTTATTTTAGGGATTAATTTGACTTAAACCTTATCCTATCTTAGAAAACTATTTAAAAAAAAAAAAAAAGAAAAGAGATTATCTAAATATGCAAATGTTATCTGGACTCTATCTATGAAAGAAAATTATTTAGATCCAACCCTAATCTATGTGCAATCCTATTCAAGCTAGATAATGAAGTCCTACATATCCTAACACACAATCTAAAAAATACAATCCTATTTTACTAAACCAACATATTCCAATGCAAGAGATATATATATATATATATATATATTATATATATATATATATATATGTTAGTGTTTTCCAAAACAAGCACTTATCATATAGGCATTATAAACAAGATACTCAGGATATTTATCAAGTGAAGGATTAAAATAATCGAAAAGATAATCCGTTGTCTCACGAATTATTTTAATCCTAAACATCACAACATAAAAGAAAGTTCAAAATAATTAAAAATTTAATCCGAAGTCTTATAGATCAATTAATAATTATAATGATTTAAGAGTTAAAATATTATCAAAGTACCAAAAAAAATCAATATAATTTAAAAAATAATCCCACGTCTTACGGATCAAATTAATAATTATAATAACTTTTAGGCAATAATACCCTATGGACAATGCCTAAAATATTCAAATAATTAACATCGACACCCAATGTTCCAACTTAAGTAATAATAATGAAACTTGATTTTTATTTTAAAAAAAAAAAACTACCTAAGATCAGGACTCAGCGAGGATTAGCAACGTGACGGGAGGAGGCATGGCGATGGATGTAGTAACAGGGAGAGGCACGGTGATGGTGGGCGGATCGATAGCGATGACAGGTAAGCAAGTCGCGAGCAAAGGTGGTGCGGACTGTTGGTGCGGTGGCGAGCGGCATGGACTACTAGTGCAATAGCGAGCGGCACAGAGGCGGGGGCGTGGGCGATGGGTGAAGGTGTTGCGAGCTGCTAGCGGCTGCGGGTTGCTGTAGGTCATGGGTTACAAAAGCGGCGGTGGCGCTCGCGGGTTGCAGACATCAGCAATAGCAGTGGTGCGGCGACGGCAGTTGCAGAGGCAGGGTGGAGTGGTGATAATGGGTTGCGGTGGTGCTCGCGGGCATTCAAAGCTTTGGCAGCAACAGCTAGCTGCAGAGGTGGAGTAGCAAGTCACCGGAAGGAGGAATTCGGCGGTAGATTACTATAGCGTTGACATTCGTAGGTTGCCAGAAGGAGGAAGTCAGCAGCAGTAAGCGCCAGTGACGAGCGGAGGCATGGCAGCAGGGGCGAGCATCTGCGACGGGCGCAGCAGTAGGGACAATGATGGACACAATGACAAGCAAAGGTGGCGTTGGTGTCGGGGACGGTGACGCGGCATCGGCATTCAGAGCTTGGGGATGCATCAGACAGATAGAGGTGCTATGACAGTTGCTACAACGGCGCTCCGGCAATGGATAGAGGGACGGCAGCGGAGACTGCAAGCATCGGGCATGGGAGACGCCTCCCTAAAGAAGACGACCTCTCCTCTTTTTTCTCTTTTTTCTTTACCTCTCACATCCAATCTCTCATTCTTTCTCTTGTACTTTTGCTTACTTCTTCTTTTCTCTGGACTTTGTTAGAGAAGAGAAGAAGTGACTGCACCTTTTTTGACTTTGTATGGATGAGAGGGAGGCTCCTTTTTCTCTCCTTTTTTCTTTACCAATTCTCACGCGCCTTTTTTTTTTTGCACTTTGTCTCACTTTTTTTTGTGTCTCTCACGCCTTTTTTTCCTCACCAATTCTCCTTTTTTACCAACTGTTGCCCCCTTTTACAGTGGCTCTGAGCACCCCCTTCCATGGCAATTTTCAAGCTTCCTTTCTCTGTTGCCTTAAATCATGATCTATAAATTGGGACATGATCTCGCAATCAACTTGATTTTTTCTCAAGCACTTTGATTCCTTCATTTTTATCAAATATCTTGCTTTCTTTCTTAGCTCTTGATCGCTGACCGAGAATAAGTTTCCACATTTACTAATATTTGAATATTTGCCAAAGCAAGGGTGGCTAATCAGAATTTCCACCTTCCATTCATAATCACTTAAATTGATCCTCCCTTATATTTCCTTTTATTTACTCTGATGACCAAAAAATTATATGATATGCAATTTTATTTATTTTTTTGGGGTAGTCAAAGTTTAGATGTCAACATTTAAGAAAGCATTAATGCAATTGATTAGTTACAACTTCACAAACCTTCTCAAGAAAGACTAGAAATGAGTATTGAAATGATCGAATGTTGTTAATGGAAGAACGATGTATGTAAACTTCCTTCTTCCATCATAGTAGGCTAGACTACCCTTGGATGATGAACCAACCGACTTTTAAGATTGCTGAAAGCTGCCCCACCATTCCTAGCTCGGTGATTGCCATATTTAGGTACAAATCTACATTGCCTACAATAGTAACACAAATTAATAAAGTACCATGATATCATTAGACCAAAAGAATATGGTGTAGAGTCTATGGACAATAAAAACGAAGGAATAAATATTTTTAACCTTAGTTTAGATGTAGAAGTACCTACTTACATGTAAAAGCACCTAATACTTACACGTATTTTGCACGCATATTGCATGTTCTTGCACATATGTCGCACACAATTTGCATGTATACGAATTGCCAAGCCAAACTCGAACAAAGATGTCCCCAACATAATAATAAAAAAGAACCAAATATTACTTCAACCCATTTTGACGGCATATCAATCTATTGTCAACATAAAGGAAAATGTTGACTTAATGATACCTAATGGTCTTCCTTCTTTCAGGAAAGAGGTATGCCACATTCATCTCCCAAAGAGTTTTGAAAAAAGCTTGAATCTACAAATGTGAGCAACCACATTTTCATTATGAGTATTGACTCGATATTATAAGAATAGGCGCAAAGAGTTTTGAAAAAAGCTTGAGGAATATGGCAGCAACATAATCTACACAAGGTAAGTTAACATTAACATCTGAAGATTGAAATGGGTTCTCAAAATCAAGATCCTTGGCCAAAAAGACAATAAGAAAAGGAAATAGATATTTTGGTCACTAAAATAAAAACAATTACTATGTAAATTAACCTGCGGGTATCAACTCAAGAATAATTCCTTTTGGCATCCATGATTAGGGGATGGATGAAAGAGGCTCTAATCTTAAGGATTCAGATTGGTCTTCCGATGCTAGCAAGATTTTTGCATTTCTATTCATTTTCTTTTGTTTTCAAACAAGTCTACTTCCATCTATACTATATCAAAAGGGATGAATAAGCAAATACTTTGGGGGACCAGTAAAGAAGAAGCCGAAAAAAGGGGCTACATTTATTCAAAAATTGATATACATTATTTATCTCAATATGCAAAGTAAACATGAAGCCTATCTATCAAGAAGATGTAATGTTCAAGGCATTAATCAAACCATGGATGAAACATCCCTAATATTTGGTTTGGAAAGTCCCCTTTTATTTCTTTTGATGTTACCCCAACTGGTCGGTAGGATGACTTTCATATGTTCTACTCAAGGAGATGGTTCTTTCATAATTCTATATAGTGCTAAAACTTCATATATGTTCAATTAAGTGCCCAACACTATAAAATGGGGATAAGTACACTAATGGTGCCAAAAGTTGTGTACGGCGCTCACTTTGGTGCCAAAAGTTTCCGCCGGATCACTTAAGTGCCAAAAATTTTGAAAAACGCTCACTTTGGTGCCAACGTCGATCGGATCCGCTGGAAATCTGACGTGGCCTTTTTTTTATTAATTTTCTATGCTGATGTGGCTCACCGGAGCTTCCATTGGATCACTTAGGCCTTCAAACGACGTTGTTTTAGCATCCTAACACCAAAACGATGCCGTTTTGTGTCTTTCCCCCAAATTCAAAACCCTAAATCCCCAAACGACACCGTTTTGTGTCGTCTTCTTCCCTGAACCAGCAATACCAGCAACGCAGAACCAACAACGCGTCTTCTTCCCCGGACCAGCAACACCAGCAACGCAGAACCAGTAACACCAATAATTTTCCAGAAAAGAAACCACGCATTCGCCTCCGCCCTCCCCCAGTAGTTTTCCCCCATTTTCAATCACCTTATCAACCTTTCAAATCCCCGAATCTCAGCCCCACCTTCGCCTTTTCCCAAGGAATATCGTTGGGTGCGAGGAAACGCGAGCTTGAAGAATCTCTAGAAGCACAAGCGATCCGGCCAATGGTAGCCGCGAAGATCCGGAACGCCGCAGAGGTTGTCGGCGAAGCCAGCTGCTACGAAGGCGGCGGCCATGGCCTCGCCATCCCTTCCTCCACCCTCATCGTCGACACCTCCCTCTCTCTCGAGATTTTCTGTTCATTTTCTTTTGTCTTGCTGTGGCAAGCAACTACGATGGAGGTTGAGGGATGGTGGCTGAGCAACGGTGGCCGAGCAACGGTGGCCGAAGGACGACGGCCAAGTGACGGTGGCCGAGGGACGACGGCCGAGCGACGGCGAACAAAAAACCCTAATTTCAATCTCCAAACAAAATAATAAAAAAAAAAAAAAAAAAAACGGCGTCGTTTTTGCAAGGGTATCCACGTAGGATGGCAAAACGACGTCGTTTTCTTAAGGAAGACGCAAAACGACGTCGTTTAAAAGATTTCTCGATTTTTTTTAAAAATATAAAAGCCACGTAATCATTTTGGCCGGAAATTCTCGCCGGTGGCACCAAAGTGAGCGTTTTTTCTTCGATTTGGCACTTAAGTGATCCGGCGGAAACTTTTGGCACCAAAGTGAGTGCCGTACACAACTTTTGGCACCATTAGTGTACTTATCCCCTATAAACTGTTATTATATTGGAGGTTCTAAAAAAGATTGGCACTGAATGTTGTCTCTTATGAAGTTAGAGTAAAAACCACATTTACTTTCCTCTCTTACATTTTTCTTGATTGATGTCAAAAGTACCTAAAGATGAGAGATTTAAACCCCACCAATATGAATTTGACTTCAAATAAGTCTACAGTATGCATAGTATACAGCAAATTTAATCAATTTTCAGGCACTAATGCTCAGAACTCTCTTTTTTTCATGTTATCCAGCGTTATTGAGATATTCAGAATCATCGTTGTTATGCTTCACTACTAATAAAAAGCTAGCTATAGATATAACCTCAATTTGTTATACACTATCAGACCAACTAAGTGGGATGATTTTACTTCTAGTAAGTAGCTAGCTTGATCTTATGATTTTGCTGTCATCAAAACATTTGATCCCAATGGAGACTGACGATCCTTACTAAAATCATTGTCATCAAGACCCTAATATGCGCCTTCCTGTTCCCTCACTGCAAATATGTTAGTTGTCTGCAATTCCCTTGCCGTGGTAAATGTACCAAACAATAGTTGAATCTCTTCTTCGATCTTCCCACTAGTCTTGGGCATCAAACGATAAAGTACTAGCCCCCAACCAAGGCAATAACGGTTAACGATAGGGCAATCCCACCGAGGAACTATCATCCGCTTCATGCCAACACTGATTATGTAGCCTTGCGTAAGCAATCTTGTGAGGAAGATCTCCAAGTACTGCATCACTACAATCGGTCTCAGCCCAATGGAGAAGGAGATCACATAGCCAATCCTGATGATGAAGCACATGACCACCGCCTATGAGGGCCTCATTTCACTGACCTCGATGAACATGAGGCATGCTTCGAAGGAGACTATCGAGAAGACCACCTTGCCAATGCTACTCGTGTAACGACCTGGGTCCCATTGTATAATATTGTCCACTTTGGAAATTGAGTTCTCATGGCTTTAAAGTGCGTTATGCAGGGACAGAGGCGCAGCTCACTGGCCCGCCCTCTCCCAAGCCATAATATTTGTCCGCTTTGGAGGCATGCACGCAACAAACTCCTCCCTCACGGCTTTGTTTTCAGCGCAGCGGAAGTGTACGTAAAACGTTATACAGATTAAAGGGACCCAAGCCTTTATAAACTAGCCCAGGACTCCCTCACTAAGTGATGTGGGACAGGAGATATGCCTCTAACCTCACCCGCGTACTGCCAAGGCGATTTCAGTCCATCCCTTCGTACTGCCCTGAGTCTGGGTCGTCACATTCTCCCCCCTTAAGGCACAGCGCCCTCACTGTGGCCCCACACGCGGTCGGGAGTCGGCTCTAATACCATTTGTAATGACCGGAGTCCCACTATATAACATTATCCACTTTGAACACTGAGTCCTCACGGGTTTAAAACGCGTTATGCAGGGGCAGAGGCACAGCCCACTAGTCTGCCCTCTCCCAAGCCATAACATTGTCCTCTTTGGAGGCATGCACGCAGTAACCTCCTCCCTCACAATTTTGTTTTCAGCGCAGCGGAAGCGTACGTAAAGCACGTTATACAGATTAAAGGAACCCAAGCCTTTATAAACTAGTCCAGGACTCCCCCCTTAAGAGATGTGGGACGGGAGACATGCCTCTAACCTCACCCACGTACTGCCAAGGCGATTTCGGTCCATCCCTCCGTATTGCCCAGGGTCTAAGTCGTCACAACTCAATAATAGCCACCACCGCTCAAGCCAATTGATGAAGGAGGTGGCAAAAAGGACAAATAATATCTTCAGCAAATCAATGGTCAGGCTCACAAGGATTTTTTGAAATGATGTGATGATTGGTCCTTCTCGACAATGCGAGGGGCGAAGAGCATTATGGTGTCTATGCTACATGCCTATTGGATGAATTGGCTCAAAACATCGCACAATAGCAAGTAACATAGGCACCGAGTCATTAGAAAATATCCCACAATGTGGCGATGTTTTAGTTGGTGTTCACAACGTTGTTGTCGCACTCCTTAGGCATGCCAGAGCACAGCCTCCTCCTCAGACTTGGAGGTTTTAGTGAGGATGGGCTTAGCGAGGCCCAGGCGGCCTCACATGATGAGCCACTTAGGCAATTGTGGCATGTCAAGAACTTTGAAAGCAAGCACAAGCACGGCTGAAAGGATTACTCTCCTAATAAGCATCACACAACACCCAAGGTTAAGGAGGAGCTTGGAGAAGACATAGTTGGATAGATTGTCGAGTAGGTTGCGATGTAGATGCACACCTAAACCATGGAAAGGACTTGTAATATATGATAATGCAAATTCAATGTAAAAAAGACACAAACTGATGACAAAAAAAATGAAAAAAGATACCCCAAAATTACAAAAAATAAATGAGTACCTCAGGTAAGGAGATCAAGACGCCGTGGGAGAATGCAACAAGACAATACTCAAGCATTTCATGTATATCCTCTAGAAACAAATCTTACAAAACTCATGTTATTGGAACTACTCGCTACACAGGAAAATCATGGATAGAATCAAATTATTACATGCGAGAACTTTGTTGAAGAAAAATCCCTTAAGTGTTTTGAAGCTAACAAAACATTATCATCAGTTAAGTTTGAAGAATCCAAGACTCAAGCGCTTAAGTCTGAAGAGTTCAAGACCCAAGTGTTTCCGTCTGAAGATCTCTAGACTCATCAAAGTCTGAAAACTGTTAGACTCAATTTTACGAGTCTGGCCAAACTGACAGCGTTTTATATTAACAGTTTGGTAATTCAAAGATTGGATAATATCTTCTATGATTTGCTATTTCATGGAAGATCACTGGCTGAAACTAAGCTCGAAGATTTTGGATTTATCTCGATTGAAAGATCCGTTCAAGAACAAGCAAGATTTGGAAGGTTCCACTGATGGAAACTCAAGATCCTAATTGTATAAGCGAATAAGATTGACGAGCTATCTTCCACATATATATTCGACAGCTTGAAGATCACCTTAATTGATTCACTCCAACGTGAAGATTGGATGAACTCATTTGGAAAGTGCTAACGGTTATGAAGGCACGGAGGAATATTTAAGGTGGAGTCTTTGTTGTTCGAAATGAGTGTGGCTAATAGAAAAATTCAAAGTTAGAACCTCTGAAACTCCTTGTTCTCAAAATTTCTTGAGTCTTAGTTGTGTACAAAGGAGAGATACATACAATGAGGAATTGCGAGAGCAATAGCCAAGACTTTCTACTGAAGAAGTCTAGATCATAAGCTGTATAATTCTCATTTGCTACATAGTGGATATAGCCAGTAGGCTGCCAGCGTGGAGAGTGGACGTAGGCTTACAATAAGCCGAATCACTATAAACTTCTGTGTTCCAATCTTCTTACCTTATCCTCTTTACTTTTTGCTGCGTAGTTTAATTACTCCGATTTTATTTCAAATCGAGGGATTTGGGTTTAAGGTTACAAAAGAAATTTATAAACACCTATTCACCCCCCCTCTAGGTGTATTTACTAGCCTTTATCAAACTTTTCCCTCAAATTATTACCTTGCATATATTTGCAGGAAGTTGTGAAAAAGCTTTCTTTTGGTCATTCAGTGCCAAAGATGAATGTAAGGGAAGAATTTGATCAAATGACAGGCTACTGGAAAGATAAGAAGTAGTCAACTTATCAACCAGCTGATGAATTTCATAGGCGCATGTCCCTTACTGCCTAAAAGTTGAAGAAGCTACAGTTCCATTGTCTTTCTTGTAAAAATAAAAAATGCAGATGGTTGACTGACCTACATGGACTTTTGATTTTCATACAGTGAATCAATCTATTGCAACTAAATTCTATTATTGAAAACAAAATTATAAAATTAGGCTATATCTTACTAATTGCACTCTTTTTGTCTAACTTTATTATTGATAAACGTGATATATCTATCACCATAGGTCACTTTTTAATGCATTAAATAAAAGAAAAAAGAAAAGAAAAAGAAAAGCAATTGCACGTGTACTGCACTGTATTGCACGTCTATAGTACGTCTATTGTGCACGTATTGCACCCATTTGACAATTAAACTTAATTTCACCTCTTTGCATCACACAATGTGATGGAGTTTGTGCAAATTTTTGTCTCTTATTTTCGCATTTCCTAAGTTTACTTCTTGTCAATGATCATAACGAAATATCTTTTCCTCTATTTTCATACGTATTATGAGCAGTTATCCATACCCTATGTCAATACTAATTTGTTCTCTTAACTTTTGATTTTCCACGTAGTAGCTGCCATAGACTCTAAGTAGGTGAAAAGCCATTTGGTGGAGACGAGAGTTATCAAGCATTCTTGTTGCTGCTGATATAGGAGAAGGAGAGAATGAGGAAGATGGGTTCGGAGCAGTTGACGAAGTTGATGAAGAAGAGGACGGAAAAAATGGGTTGGAAGTAGAGGAAGAAGAAAATGTGTTGGGAACAGTCGATCATATAGAGTAAGAAGATGACGCGGAGTTCAGGGAAGATGTGCTGTGAGTAGATGTTATAGAGCAAGTTGGTAATGATGAAGATGCATTGCTCTTGCTCTGATCGATGAAATTGAAGAAGTATCAAGTGAAGATTCGTTGAGTACATTTGAGGTCGGTTGTAGCAAGATTGACAATGATGTCTTTTGATTTTTCATCACAAAGGAATTTCATGAATTACATGGACCCCTGATTTTCATACAATGAATCAATCTCTTGCAGCTGAATTCTATTAAAAAATAATGATAATTAGGTTATATCTTTTTAATTGTACTCTTTTTGTGTAGCTTTATTGTTGATAAAGATGTTATATCTATCACCATAGGTCTTTTTTCGCATTTCCTAAGTGTACTCTATTTTTACATGTATTATGTGCAGTTATCCATACCCTATGTCAATATTGATTTCTTCTCTTCGCTTTAGATTTTCCACATAGCAACTATAATGGACTCTAAGCAGCTTTTGTTGTCACATGAAGAGTCATTTGGTGGAGACGAGAGTTATCGGGCATTCTTGTTGTTATTATTCGATGTAGAGAAGAAGGAGAGGATGAGGAAGATGGGTTTGGAAAAGTCGATGGAGTTGATAAAGAAGCCGATGAGGAAGATGGGCTGGAAGTAGAGGAAGAAGGGGTTAGGGAAGATGTGTTGGGAGTAGTCGATCGTACAGAGCAAGAAAATAACATAGAGATTGGGGAAGATATGTCGGGAGCAGATGATATAGAGCAAGTTGGTGACGAGGAAGATGCGTTGACTTTTGCTTCAGTCGATGAAATTAAAGAAGTACTGAGTGAGGATTCTTCGAGTACATTTGAGGCTACTGGCAGTAAGATCGACAATGTTGTCTTTTAATTTTTCATCAGAAAGAAACTTCATGAATTATATGGACTTTCTCTTATTTTCATATAGTGAACCAATCTCTTGCAAGTTAATTCTATTGCAAAAAGAAAATATAATGATAATTAGGTTATATCTTAGCAATTGCATTCTTTTTGTCTAGCACTATTTATGGTAAAGAAATGATGGATCTATCACCATAAGTCATTTTTTAATGCATTAAAAGAAAAAAGAAAAAATAACAATTGCATGTATATATAACATCTATTGCATGTGCACTGCATACATTTTGCAATCGAACTTAAGCATCACCTCTTTGCATCGAGCAATTAAATGGAGTTTGTGCAAATCTCTGTCCTATATTTTTGCATTTCCTAAGTTTACTTATTGTTAATGATCGCAAGGAACTATCTTTTCCTCTATTTTCATATGTATTATATGCAGTTTTCCATATCCTATGTCAATACTAATTTGCTATCTTAACTTTTGGTTTTCCTCATAGCAGCTGCGATGGACTTTTAAGCAGTTTTTGTTGTCACATGAAGAGCCATTTGGTGGAGACAAGAGTTATCGAGCACAAGAGTTATCGAGCATTCTTGTTGCTACTGTCTGATATAGGAGAAGAAGGAGAAAATGAGGAAGATGGGTTGGAAGCAGTTGACGAAGTTGATAAAGAAGAGGACGGGGAAGATAGGTTGGAATTAGAGGAAGAAGAGGCTAGGGAAAGATTTGTTTGGAGCAGACGATATAGAGCAATTTAACACAGGAAAGATGCATTGGCTCCTACTGTGATTGACAAAATTGACGAAGTATTGAGTGAAGATTTTTCGAGCACTTTTGAGGCCAATGGCAACAAGATTGATAATAATTGTCTTGATAAGTCCGTTTTGACATCTCTTTCTCTTTATTTTTTATAGAACAAGTATCAATTGACTATCGGTACAATGGCTATTGAGTACTGGTGCAATGGACATTGGAAAGAGTAAGGCTGTTTTCAGCCCAATAGGAAGCACAAGTGGTATAAAATATATTTGAATAGAATAAACAAATTAATTGAACAAGCAGCAACGGATTAGAGGGAGGCTATTGACGACTGTTATCTCTTTATTGTTTATTGTTTAGTGTAAATTTTAGCGATTGAAAATCATAACTTAAGAAACTTTGTGTAATATTCTTTTATCACGTCCTAAGCTTGTGTGTTGTGAATTTCTTGCCCATCCTACAATTTTTGTTTTTTACTTCACCTATTACAGACACTTTATAATAAGAAGCATGCGCTCTAAGAGATAACTTTTAATATCTAAAAATACTTTCAAGTTGAAATTCATTTGGTCTATTCAAGTGCGCAACTATTTTTACTAAAGTTATTTGCACAGTTACATCTATCGTTACTAAACAAATAATGATTTTCGTTAGCTCATCTTTATTCATTTTGTCACTACTAGGCAAGAAACAATCAAGAACTTCGAACCTCTAGCGAATCGCTTTAGAACAAATATGCTATCACCTACACCATTGCCGTCTCCTTGACCTCCGTTTTGCTAGCTTATGGTTAGTGCCCCCTCTCTCTCTCTGAAGTGTGGAAAGACTCGCCTTAATGGTCATCATAAAGTTTGGACCCACTAAGGATCCATTCGTTTCACGGAAAATATCATGTTTTACGGAAAACATTTTCTTGGATGTCATTTTTCGGGAAAATGACTCTATTTTCCGGTGTTTGGCCAAAACTTAAAATTTGAGTGGAAAATATTTTTCACCGTTCGTTAGCTCATTTAATTATTTGGGAAAAATTATCAAAAGTTGAATTTTAATATTTTTAATTGACCAAAAAATTAATTTTATTTGTTATATTTTTAAAAAAAATGAATTTTTAATTATTTATATTTTTAAAAAATCGAAATTTTTATTATTTTTCTTTATTTTTCTTTTTCTCTTCCTTCCTCCCTCCTCCTTCCTCCTCTTCCTTCCTCCGCCGCCATCTCCTTCCTCCTCCTTCTTCCTCTTCCTTTCACCGCCGCCGCCTCCTTCCTACCCGACGATGGCGGCCGCCCGGCTCGCCGGGATCGGCGAGCCGCGAGCTCCGCCGCCAAATTCGGCGAGCTCACGGCTCACCGAGCCGGCGAGCTCGCGGTGAGCTCGGGTGAGGCCCGAGCCCCGCCCATCTCGCTGAATCGGCGAGCCGCAAGCTCTACCGCTAGATCCGGCGAGCTCGCGGCTGCCGAGCCGGCGGCTCGCGGTGAGCTTGGGCGAGGCCCGAGCCCCGCCCGGCTCGCCGGATTTGGCGAGCCGCGAGCTCCGCCGCCCGGATCCGGCGAGCTCACAACTCGCTAGAGCCCGGCAAAGCTCGCGGCGAGCTCGGGCGAGGCCCGAGCCCCGCCAGCTCGTCGGATCCGGCGAGCCGCGAGCTCCGCCTAGGCCGGCGAGAGCTTCGCCTTGCCGGCCGCCGACTTGCGGCTGGTCGCCGAACGTCATCATGGCCGGTCGCCGGCCACTGCCAAAGAATAAGGTGAAAAGGAAAGAAAGAAAAGAAAAGAAATTAAAAACTCAATTTAAAAAAAAAAGAAAAAGAAAGCAAGAAAATAAAATAAAAATGTATTGATAAAAAGGAATAAGAAGGAAGAAGCCATGGAAAACGTTTTCCACACTTTAAAGATTGTTTTTTCCAATGATGGAAAACATTTTCCTTGACTAGTTTATTTTCCGTGAAACGAACGGAGCCTAAGTCTACTTTTGGTTGAGCTTGAATTTTCATCAAAAAGGAATTTTATAAATTACGTACAGTGAATCAATTTCTTGCAACTTAATTGTATTAAAAAGAATGAAAATGATAGTTAAGTTATATCTTAGTAATTGTACTCTTTTTGTCTAGCTTTATTATTGAAAAAAATGATAGACCTATCACCATAGGTCATTTTTTAATGCATTAAATGAAATGGGAAAAAAAAAAAGGAAAGAAATGTAATTGCACATGTATTGCACGTGTATTCCAAATAAAGATAAATACCTAATAATTAATGAATAAAAACAAGAGTCAACTCGGTTCGAGAAAAGAGAGAAAGGGGAGCTCTAAACCTCATTAGGTCAAGTATTTCAAATAATATAATTTAGACTAATTTTGAAAAGTGATTTTTAAACACTTTATGAATTTTGGTGCAACTTTAATTGGTATATTGTTTCGTTTGACATCCCATTAACTTCAGATCAGAAACCTCTAAATGTCATAAAGCATTTCAAATTATCTAATTGTGATGATTTTGAAAAGTGGTATTTATGCTTCTTCTTCTTTTTATACAGAATTTGGCCACACTTTGATCGGTATAATTTACTTAGTGGTTTCAATTATCCATAAGAGCATTGGGATCACATATTTTCAAAAATTGGACCAAACACACTTGTAATACGTATGCAATATGCATGTGATTTCGAGAGATACGGATAATCAACATAAATACCCGCCTCTTCTATCTTATAAAGTGATGTCTATTTTGTTGATTCTCCCAACACATCTTCCCTATCCTCTTATTCCTCTATTCCGTTGACTATTCCCAACACCTCTTATATCTTATAAAGTGATGTCTTGTTTGGAAGAAAATGCTCATAACCTTAAAGCCCTGATCGCAACAGAGACAAATAAAGAAACTCAATGACTTGTCGGATTCTGGATCTGTCGTTGAAGTGACCAACATGGTGACCGCTATTTGGTTGGTGCAAGTGTGTGGGGACAGGGGTGGAGATGGAGACAAGCAAGTTGTTCAGAGGATGTCGCCGGCGGATGCAGAGGCTGCGTCACACAGGAGGTGAAAATGCCCAACTGCCCCAGTGTTTTTTACCGTGTCACTTTTTCTTGCCGCCCGCGCTTATTCGAGTCTGGGGCCTTGATTGTTCTGTACAGGCCATAACCAATCTATACGGTATTCTCCTACTTCGATTCGTGTCTCTGCCATCAGTGATGCATGAAAGTCAAGATGAAAAACTAAAATTGCACTGAATAAGGTGGAGGAAGGAGGTGCGTGAGATGATGACAGCCAATTTGAGACTAGGGGCCTAGACAACAGATGCCTATACCAGCGGAACCAACTGCACCTCAACCACGGGCATCGGGCCACTTCAAGATTAGACTTTTTTAGTAAACAGCCAAGCGAGCTCCGCGACAATGTTCTGCACCCTTTTGAGTCAGGGTAATCTATTAATTTCCCTTGATTTCTCCATGTAAGATTAAATCCTTCGGTGATCGCAACACTACTTTCCAACGCAATCTGGATGGCAAGTGTATATCTCCCTCCGGTAATTTTATAGAGATAGGAAGTGAGAGTGAAAAAGTATAGTCACGGCACAGTTTTTTTTTTTTTTTTTTTTTTTTTTTTTTTTTTTTTTTTTTTATGGTAATGATCACGGCACAGTTTTAAACTCGCCAAGATCGAAATATAAATTCAGTGTTTCCTGTTCGACTCATCTCTGCTCCAACAAATGTCTACCATCATTTGCAGCAACATCGATATTCACGACCGGTGTACAGTGTACTTCATTTAGTAGATACTTTCTTATGTACAAGGATGAAGAACTTCCTCACAACTTCCCAAACAATACCTCTCAAAATTATTTTGCTTCACAAAGTCCAGAGCTCTCATCACAAAAGCCATCTCGATCAAGCAATTTCTGTGGCGGTGCACTTAGCAGAGGTGAAGATGGGCTGCCATACGCATTGCGACGGCTGTTTCCACAGCCCAAGCTTTTTCTGGTGTCTACCCCTGTAATTGGGTTTGTGCCGCTTGCATACTTGCAAAGAGCCTTTATAAACAAATACAAGACTGTCAAGAGCGGTTGGACCATTAAGCAAGCAAGGACTACCAGATAATCAGGTCCTACACATGCACTGTGATTTAAAATCTGAAATTAAGCTAGAACCTTCGACTTCCAAGAGATGGAAGCTGTCCTTTCTATTATTGTCCATACATGGATTCATTAACAGCACAAAAATTTCAAAAAGTTCGGTGAACTGGGTATAGTATTTTGGCTCATGCTCACAGCCAACAATATAAAGAATGCCGTTAAACAGCCAATGAGTTCTTGCCCGCTATATCCTAGAAGCAGCAGTTCAACAATTTTAAGCCAATAGTTAACATGCACAAAACACTGATCAACATTTAGCAAGCAACAAAACTGGCAACCATAGTCTAATTGGACGTAGAAAGAGATAGGTAAAGGCAGGATAAAAAGGATCGAAAAATAGGTTGCTGAACCAGTAAAGAATCAATGGCTATCTATTCAGCAAAAGAAATTTAGAAGAGGACAAAAGTAAACAGCGGTGGCTTTCTATTATATGATTATTGAGAATGTGCTGTGATCGTGAAAGTTTCTATTCGTCAAAATTCTCATTTGCTAATAGGTCACCTTGATCTCAGGAGGCTGAATGATCTTTGCAAATTGACCAAGTTGTTTATATCAAGAGACTTGCAGATGCACATAATGCACTGAGAATGTATGGTCACCACAGTATGTTCCAGGCTTCCAGTGGTTCCAAGAACCAAGGGTTGATGGAAGTAGTGAAGTAAAAGAAACATTTAATATATGTAAAATGGAGACCTAAAGTAATGAAGTTCTGAGATAACAGCTGTCAGAATACCTGCTTTTGTGGAAGATCCAGAACAGCATCACTGAAGTCAGCACCATCAATAATGGCACCTCCAAGATCACTTCGGGTGAGAACTGTTCTTACTAGCACTGCATTGGTGAGGTTAGCTTCATTGAGAACCTGAATTCAAGCAAAAATTTACAGCAAGTTACAAGTTATGACCGTTATCATCACAACTTCAAGTTCATCCAACATCTGATGACAACAGCTGTCCGAACCTCAAAGTATAAAGCCTATTTACAGAGATGGGAGAAATATGTATATAGAACACTCAAATTATCCATGACTAATAGTTGTTTACACTTAATTTAAGCGATGAAGTAAGAGCCTTTTATCTTTACCATGCGATCCATCAGCGTGTCGCTCAAGTCTGCACCTGAAAAAGCACAAATTGACAAATCTTGCGTGAGACATGGAAAAATTTCCATACAGCTGCACCAACAGGTGTGCAGGGGTACCAGGCATACCCGTAAAGTTTGCCTTAAAAGCGACAGCTTTCTCGAGATAGGCGCCATTAAATGTAGAGCCACTGAAGTCAGATTCCCTCATATCGGCAGCTGTGAAATTGGCTCTTCTGTATCAGCCATTTACACTATATTAAAAACGTAAAATTTAACTAGACATCGCATCAGCAAATATTATCCATGCAATAGGTAGCTGCATAAGCTCAGTCTAACTAAGTAGGAAGCATGTGACAACGGCCCACGAATGCCTTTGACGCGGAAGCGATTGCCCAAGAACGAAACGACATGGAAATGCAGATTTATGGGAAGAGCAGAATCCATGCGATGCGACTTTTCATCGCTGTTCGCCATCTTGAGTTAGAGCAATCACTATATTCATCAATTAACAAGTAAATAATTAGCATAATTTTTGGTATGAAGAGTGAGATAGAGAATTACCTGAAATTTTCATTCACGTGCACCGCTTTCCTGTAAGCCGAGAAACAACACTTCAATATAACATCCAACACAGCTATGCAGCCAGCTGAAGTTACAGAAACTCAAAAGAAGTTCGACCTGAGATCCGCCGAACCAAACTGCGCGGCCGAACCTATCCCGAACTCGCCGCGAGTCTCCGCTTCATACTTGTTGAGATCGGCATTTGCCGGCAAAGATGAGCCGAAGCTAACGACGGCCGCCGCCAATGCCGTGGAAACCACCGCTCGCCAAGTCTTCGATTCTGCATTCGCGCAAAAGGGACATCGAAACGGCTCAAAATTCGTTTTTTTTTCCCCTCTTTCCAAACTCCTCAGAATCATTTTCGCTACTACTTCAGGTTCAGCACGCAAAACAACGCACGTTATAGGAAGAGAGAGGGTACACGTGCACGAACTGCGAACTTCGATATAACGGAGGAGGAGAACTCACCGCGGAAAGAGGCTTTTCCCGGAGACTCAATCTCGCACACGACGCCGGACGACCTCGGAGCCAGCTGCGGAGGCTTCGCAGTTCTTGAATTTGACGAAGAAGAAGACGAAGACGATGATGATGATGATGAAATGGAGATGGATTTGGTCGATAGGAGAGAGATCGAACCGAGAGCCGCCATTGAAGTGAAGGAGAGAGAAAGAAGATCGTTATCCTGAACAGAACGAAGGGGCACGTGAGTTTAGTTTGTGATCCTACGAGATTTCATCGGTCTCCGTTTCATCCGTTTGTTTCTGTTGGGGAGGTGAGAGGAACGATTGGCTGTGATGAGCCCACATGTGACTGGTTCTATTGTTTGGTTGATTGGATGCCACGTGTTTGTGCAGTGGTCACGCCCGGATCCCGGACAAAGGAAAAGAAAAAAAAAACTCTTTCGACATATGCTGCGAGCGCAAATGTGTTGGTCAATAAAGTGGGCTCCACATGAATTTCATATGATCCGATGATATAGAATAATAAGGTTAACATTTATTAATGTGTGCAATACTTGGCTTTTTAAGGATGTCTTTAGTTTAGCATTTGCAAAGTCCAAAGGCCTTTTCAACAAACACAAATGTGTTAGGCAAAAATTTTGGGTTGCTTTGGGGGGATGGAACTTGGAAGCACAAAACAATTCTTCCAAAGAGATCGCCAAAATAGAGTTCAAGTTCAAATCCATGTCCGTTAATATATCCAGTTGAAACCATATTTACTCAAAAGGTTAAGCCAATCATTTATCCAAAGATTAAGCCAAGCATTTATCCAAATGTGAGCTCTTCTCCCCTTGGCCACTAAACCAATTGTCCATGATTCTATATCTCTAGGAGCATGTTGTATCAATTAACCAGAGGAATCTAAGTTCGAGCCCATCAACATATCTAGTTAAATCCACTTTACTCAAAAGTTTAAGACAATAAGTCATAGGCCAATTTGAATATATTAATTACTCTACACCAGATCATTTATCTGATGTGAGACTTGTCCAATGCACAACCTAACAATCTTCTCCTCAAATGTGAGCTCTTCTCCCCTTCGCCACCAAACCAATTGTCCATGGTCTCTATGTCTTTGTGAAGCACCAATGAATCATTAGCTCTGATGCCATTTGTTGGGAGTAAGGAAAAAATTGTCAAGAGAGAGTTTAAATTGAGCTCATTAACATATCCAGTTAAACCCAATTAGAATATCTAATTGAACCTATATTTACTCAAAATTTTAAACCAATGAGTTATAGGCCACATCATTCTTTTGTGTCACCCCCAATTGTCCATGGTCTCCATATCTCTATGGAGCATCAATTAATCATTAGCTCTAATATCATTTATTAGGAGAACATTGTATCGATTGTTGAGAAGGAATCTAAATTCGAGCCCGTCAACACTTCCAATTGAACTCACATTTACTCAAAAACTTAAACCAATAAGTTATGAACCAATTTTGATATATTAAATGATGTATATTACATTACTTATCCGATATGAGACTTTTCTAACACAACTGACACGAACATCTTAACACAAGTGACCTTATGGGAGGTGGCTTGAGGTCTGGCAACCTTAGGCGAGGTTAATCAATGGCCGAGTTGGCTCGCCAGCAGCTACTAAGTTTCACTAACAAATAATTTGAGGTTTTCTATTGAAAATAATAGCAAAACTATTTTACAAAGTGTAGTAACCGCATTTACCTCAAAGTTGGCTTTCAATATGTTTTTAAAATATATTCTACCAATGCCTTCATAAAAATCTACCAATGCCTTTGTTATTTTCCAAAGATATTTCCAGAACTGAATCAAAAGCACCTAAGTATATGTCCATACAGTAAATCCATGTTGCATCTACAACAACCGAGTTAGGTTCTACAACTATCGGTTGCCGCAGGATCCCTAACCAAAGTCAAAATCCAGATTGTACACAACGGGCATGGCCAAACCTGCACTGCATAAGGTCATATGGCGAGGAGAATGGAAAACAAATTTTACACCGTTTGAGAATACATCATAGCAGAATGGGATTGATAGAACATATACGCTTGTACCGGCATATGAAAGCAGAGTTCATCTTTATCTGCACTGCATAACGGGCATTTGCCTCGTTAGCATTGTTGAATAAGAAGATCCTGGTGTCTCCGTGAATTGCCTAAATGCGCAAGGTGACGATAGTTCTACTCCTTGAGCAAGCAGAAGCTTTCTTCTATGGAATGGTCCACTTGGATGACGAGAGAGAGTTGCTTCTGACGAATCTGATGGAACAATTGAACAACTGAAGCTCAACTCTCCAGGATTCTCAGTGACAATTTTTCTCCTTCTAGTACTGGGACAGAGCTTCATAGACTTGTTTATCGACGTTGCTTGCCTCAGAAGATCTACCAGAAAAAGTATGAGATTCGATGACTGAAGCAAGCCCAGTTCAATAAAGCACATGGTGGAGCCAATCACACAGAAAAATCGCGATAAGAGATTGGGCGTGGTGATTGAGATAACAGATCACAACTCAAGAGAAAGCGCATGGTGAAGCTACAGTAAAACTGACAACAGAAGGCACAGACACCTTCTAATTTCTATAATGTGACCGGCAGCTTGTGTTTCTCTCTGCCAACAAATTCAGTCTTATCGAGGAACATTACCATGCATGTAAGTAAGAAGGTGAAGAAGGATTGCCATCCCGGCGTCTGCCGATGTAGAAATAGAGGAGTTTACTCGGGTGGGCTCTGGTCTGCAAGAACCAGAAGGCCGAGAGGCCCAAGAGCACCTCGCTGAGAGGCTCCGCCACTGGTGCTGCGACTGAAATTGGCAAACGCTTACAGGTGTCGTCTCTAGGACCCCTTCATCTGCCATGACGTCTCCCTAAAATTTTACATTGGTTACAAGAAGTTCTCGATTTTACCAAACTAACAACTACGGAACAACACAAACCTGTGTGGCGGTTCCGACATCTGGAGGCATAACGGATTCAGTTTTGACCTCTCTGTCACTGAATTCCTTACCGTTTAATCCCAGACTTTCCGATTCCTCCCCTGGCCATTGAAGAAGGTGGGTACCCATCTTTTTTTCGAGCACCAAGGTCCTCGGAATTTCCAGAAAGACACCACTCAAATGATCGTAATTGATAAATCAATAAGATCTTGAGCTTTATTGACCCTAAATATGACATTTAATATCTCTTATAATTTCTAGTTTCCAGTCTCAAGACAATAGTGAGCACGGTTCAATTTATATTTCTACAGTCTTACTATATTCGGAAATGCTTTGATCAATTGGACAGAAGTTCGGCAGACATGTGCTGGCAGATTTGAAGCAGAGGGGTTAATTTCAATCAATTTCATTCTCAGGAAGTAGACTGTACAACTGTAAAAGTCAACAGAAACAGTAATAAAACTTGAAGTGAAGCTCATCCCTTTTGCACATCAGTAGCCTCGGTGTCAAATTCCAGCAGATACACACACAAGATTCTCCTGCCTTTGCCGTGGTCATAGAATGTCTATGAGGCATATAAATTACCATAATCATACCTAATCCCGATTCCCACATCAGTTTCGGGACTGTCCGGAACCCAAATTATTGGCCGTCACATCATAACCCCAACTGCATAGTGATCATGCCTATCCTTGTCGACGCTAGCCTTCATCACACGCTTCACTCCTGGACCATTAACCAACGTGTCCAAGCCATTTTCATGGTTCACCAAGATCAGGAAAAAGTCCACACATTCCCACGTGCTGGTCCCTGGAACAGAGCACTCCAGGCAAGAACTCAGAGTCCTTGAAGTCCTCGGTCTCATGCACAAATGACATTTTTGTAATATCGACCTTAGTGCCAATTAGAATTTGCCACTTTCCTCCCGAAGTGTTCCAGGCAGTCGCAGGGTCACAGAAGTCCAACTTGTCCAAACCTGGGGGGAGCTCAATAATTGAGTTGCCAGGGTAGTTGATCCAATAGATGAGGAGTGGATCGGATGGACTGGCGGGGTATGCAAGATTTTGGTACGGCACGGAATCATTTTGATGATCCAGTGCAGAGCACAATCACTTGGCCATCTGGCAGGATCATGGCCAATCCACTCCACACGGCATCATTGGTGTGGCACCACTGATCAGCCACCAAGGCAAGAGGGAGGTGGAGCCAGAGCATCGATTCCTTGGATATCTCATGGCCCAGACCATTTTATAATGTCTGCAATCCAGACCCATAGTGTCGTATTGCTAGAAGAAGTGGAACCATCCATTGGAGAACATTTTATGAGCCTGAGCACCACAACTGCGAACGCAGCAGAAACCATCGCTCGCTAGGTTTTTGGTTCTGCATTTTCACAATTGGATATCAAGCAGCTCGTGTCTGGTCTTCTTTCTTTTCCTATTTCTAGAAAGACAAATTATGAGCTTACCTACCTGTGGATAGACTTGCTCTTCCTCTCACACTGCTCACATTAACTACCTTAAATTCATAACAGCACGAAGATTCTTGCATATTTTTGTCACTTCTGATGTAAAGCCTCACCAAAGCCCTTCAAAAGAAGCAAAATGCGTTAGTACGGGATAACTTTGCAGCCAAGGCATGCGAAAGTTTCGGACAATCATGAACTTCGTGTGGCGAAGTTCACAAGCCAGTGTTTCCACAACAATGAGATGCTGCATTTGCAAACACGTTAGTACGAGGTTTGAGGAGACTCTCAAATGTCGAAGGGCTTCGAAGCAAATCGCAGTGGCTTTTGAGCTCTTGAATCTGAAGTAAAAGAAGAAGAAATGCCAATGGTTTTGATCGATGGAAGGGGGGAAAGCGTGAGCTGCCATTGAAGACGGAGCGAGACCTCGTCAGCCGAAGCCAGCGCACGTACTTTTCATGAGACTGCGAGCTTCAACTTTTTGTCTTTTCCGTTTTTTCGGTTGGTGATGGGTTCGATAGAAAAGACACCGGGCGTTCGACGTAGGAGAATCTTAAACAGTTCATTGTGTAGGTCCCACGATGGAATCTACGTGTCAACTGCTGATTCTGCAGCTCCCATCCACTCTGCATTTTGTCCAAAATCTCATCTCCTTTTCATCAGCTTATAATTTTTTCAGAAAAGATATGGCTATGGAAAACAGTAAAGAAGAACCAAATTTTTATCCACTCGGGAGATGAATAACAGCAAATGAACAGTGAACTTTTTCTGTCGTTTAACTGCATCATCTGCAGCGCTTGTCTTCTTTTTTTTTCTTCTTTTCTTCCGCCACTCGTCCTCTCAAAAATGGAAATGAAGGTCCCCTGCCCATCTTGTGAACTGAAGATGACTGATGGAACTTGTACAGGGTCATCAACAAAGGGAACGTTACAAAAAAATAAAATCAAATTGCGCGATCCTTATGTCCAATCTTTTTTCTGCTTCCGCTTCGATCACTGGGGGCTGTACGGGCGGATAAAAGCAGAGTTCATCTGCCATATCTTGAGGGAGGCCTTGACATTAGCCTCGGTGGCATTGTTGAACAAGAAGACCCGGGCGGCCCCGTAGATGGCCTTGGTTGGGTAAACGCGGGCCGTGATGCAGCTCCTCCCTCCCTGTGCGAAGGTCTCTACGATCGAGTGATCCACCTGGAAGATTGACGAAAGAAAGGGCGAGTTACTGATAAGTCTAGGGATAGGCACGGCGTATGACATCATTTCATGTGAACGAGAATGCGAGCTCTCTCACCAGTATTCTGAGCGACAACTTCTCGCCTTCAAGTACCGGGACGAAGCTCCCGTAGACTTGCTTGTTGACATCGTTCGCCTCGGAAGATCTACGGAGAAAAGAAACAAGCATTCGGCATGATTGATGAAAGCGAGACTGGACAAGAATCGAAGGGGAAAAAATGAGATCGAGAGGGTTACCTCGATTGGTCAGTGCAGATGGAAGTCTTGAGGGTGCCGTTCAGTCCCTTAACGACGTAGAAGTACACAGGAGTCTGCTCGGATAGGTCATCGTCTGCAAGAACCAAGAGGCCGAACGGTCCTAGAGCACCTCGTTGAGAGGCCCCACCGCTGGCGCTGCAAACGTAATCGGCATCAGCCTCGGGTGCCGCCTCTAGGGCCTGTTTGTCCAGCTCAAATTCTGCCACGATGTCCACCTGAAAATCATGTTTTTTTCATTAGCCGGAAGTCCTTATTTCCCTGAATAGTTACAGCTACAGATGAAGACTTGAAGACACCGACCTGTGTGGCGGTTCCGACATCTAGAGGCACCACCGTCCCGGCTTTGACCTCTACGCTGTCGTATTCTTTGCTGCTTAATCTCAAGCTGTCTACTTCCTCCACCGGCCACTGAAGCAGGTTGCTTCCGGTCTTCGTGTCGAGAACGATTGTCCTTGGAAGTGCCTGAGAAATACGAATGGAGTTCATCATACTCGATCTCGTATGAGGATTTCGACGTCATGAGACCATCATATGATATGTCATAACAAATTCAGAGCACATTCAAAGGCAAAAGGCAAGTGAAAACATTGAACAGACCTGAAGTGAAGCCCATCCTTTCTTCACATCGGCGTACTCGCTGTCCGACTCCGTGATCCAACCCCACAAGATCCGCCTGCTCTTGTTCTGGTCGTAGAACGTCTTCGAGGCGTAGAATATACCGTAGTCATACCTGATCCCAATCCCCACGTCAATCTCGGGGCTGTCCGGGACCCAAGTGTTGGCCTCCTCGTTGTAAGTCCCGATCGCATAGTAATCGTGCCTGTCGTCGTCGAGGCTAACCTTCATCACGTGCTTCACTCCCGGACCATTCACCGACGTGTCCAACCCGTCATCCGAGACCGGGAAAAAGTCCACACATTCCCACATGCCGGTGCCAGGGACGGCATGGAGCAGGCCCGGCAAGAGCTTGTAGTTCTTGAAGTCCTCGGTCTCGTACACAAACGACACTCCCGTCTTGTTGATCTTGGCCCCGACTGTGAAGCGCCATTTGCCTCCGGACGTGTACCAGGCGGTGGTCGGGTCACGGAAGTCCAACTTGTCGATGCACTGCGGAGGCGCTAGGATAGGGTTGCCGGGGTGCTTGACCCAGTCGATGAGGAGCGGGTCGGAGAGGTTGGCAGGGTAGGCGAGGTTCTGGAGCTGCACGGACTCGTTGGACGAGCCGGTGTAGAGCATCATGACTTGGCCGTCGGGGAGGACCGTGGCGGAACCGCTCCACACGCCGTTGATGTCGTACCACTGGTCAGCCACCATGGCGAGGGGGAGGTAGAGCCAGTGGATCAGGTCCTCCGACACGGCGTGGCCCCACACGATGTTGCCCCAGACGGCGGCGTCCGGGTTGTATTGGTAGAAGAAGTGGTACCAACCTTTGTAATACATGGGACCTAGCATGATTTCACTTTTTGATGTCAATTCCTATACGAAGTTACACTTTCATGAGAGCAGACTTGTGGCTAATCCCGCGGTGACATGTTGAAAAAGAGTATATTGTTTAGAAGCAGTATGAAACTCGAAATTCTGATTATATAACTAATGGTTTAGCGTAATTATCAGAAAATGCAATATTATAATTTTAAAAAAGAAAAACAAAAAGAAAGAAAGAAGGAGAACCATCTTACCGTTGGGATCTATTGCAGACGATGAAACGGGATTCCCACGCCACAGCAAGAACAGAGCCATGAAACGAAGGAGAAAAAAATAAACACAGATCAGTTAAATATAAATCTCCATCCGTAAGCATCGATAAAGTCAAAATCATTCTTTTTCCCAAAAAAAAAAAAAAAAAATGAATTTAAGAATAAGCACCTACAAATTTGGCATTGCAGTCCAAGTTAATTACATTTTCCGGTGTACTGTACGCTCATTGACCAAGATCTTAACAAAAGACAAAACCTCAAATGACCTTTCGAGGTACCCAGAAAAAGATTTGACTAGAAGAACCCTCAGAAAAAAATTTTGAATATCATTCTAGCTCGTAAATAACATCAAACAAAATCCCAGAAAAAAAAAAAAAAAAAAAAAAAAAGGCAAAAATCATTCTCAAAGAAAGGAAATGCCATAGGAAAATAAAAGGTCACCATTCATCCAGTTCTTCTCCGGCTGGAAATGGTAAGCCGTTCTCTGCCACGACAGCATGCTGTTGTTCCACGGGAAACCTCGCAGGTTGGCGCCGGCGAAGACCCGGTTTGACTTTGCGGACACCCCTTCCTTCATGCCGCGAGGCACCGGCCCGACCACCGTCTTGACCGGCACCGACCTCCGGCCCGCTCCTCCCTGGAGGAACGGCGCCAGCCGGGCAGAATTGACTTCCGTGCAGACATCCGGGCTCGTGCCGGTCGAGAAGCCGATCACTATTCCCACGACCAGCAACACGGAAAGCCCCGCCGCCAAGATCGCCTTGACCGGTCGGCGGCGGTCCCTCGGCTTCTCCCCGCCGGCAAGGGGGGCGTACTCGGTGTCCTCCTGATCAACACGAGACCGACTTGGGTAGGGTTCCGCCATTTGCAAAACGGCTTCAAGACGGGAAGAGTTTTCTAGGATAGCTTAAATAGACAAAATGTAGAGAGGAAGAAGAGAGAATGAATGCCAGAATAAGGTTCTTCTGGTGTTTGCGGAAAGTTAGGTTGGCTACTTAGCAAAATTAGCGATGCTGAATTTGGAAAGAAGTATCCACCCCTATCCAAGGCAATGGTATTATTAGCCTGGACGTGAAGATGGAGATGGTGTTTCTTAATGTCGTATCGATTCTGAATATCAAGGTCCATATATATACACGCACCCGTTCCACTGTAAAGCCAAAGGGATTAAGGACATTGTTTATTATTTCGTTTTGGAACGTATAAGGTTGTCCATTGTAATTATTAGTGGCATTATTTTTTCGAGGGATGCCAATGGGATGGTAAATTCTAGAATTATCCCTGTTTTAACGCTGAGATCTCCAGTCAAAAATTTTCATTCATATGTACGCACGAAAATCGACAAATCCGAATCATGTGCCGAAACTGCCCTGGGAATTTAATTAAGTTATCTGCATCAAATTGGGCAGCTTTGTCCCATACGGGTCATGTTAGGTGTCTGCCTTGATTGAGGGCGGTTCAACAAGGAAACAAGGAAGATGCCTGTTCATCCATGTTTCATTGCTGTCCACAAATTTTTGAGATTCCATCCAAGTTTTTAAATGCATCCACCCTTTTGGTATCTTAATGTATCTCAATATCGGGACGTTAATGAATAACTCCAATTTATTATTTTGGATTAATTTAGGGGCGACATGAAACTTGCACATTCAACCATCAATGTGACATCAAAGCTTGAGACCATCTTGTTTAGTTAGACATTGTAGGTTGTGACTACATTAACTTGATCAGTCGATTCATCTCAAACGTTCACGCTACAATAGTAAGAATAACAATGGAGGAGGAGGAGGAAGAGGTTGGAGGGTGCCGAGATGGACTTAGTATAAACCACATGTCCACGAAAATGTACGGGGGATTTAATTAAGTTATCTGCATCAAATAGGGTAACTTTGTCCCATACGGGTCATATTAGGCGTCTGCCTTGATTGAGGGTGGTTCAATAAGGAAACAAGCAAGATGCCTGTTCATCCATGTTTCATTGCTGTTCATAGATTTTCGAGATTCCACCCAAGTTTTTAAGTATATACCCACCCTTTTGGTATCTTAATGTATCTCAATTTAGAGACCTCGACATATATCTCAGGTTTCTTATTTTAGATTAATTTAGGGGCAACATGAAACTTGCACATTCAATCATCGGCTCGAGATCCTCTTGTTTAGTCAGAGATTGTAGGTTGTGACTAGGGTCGTTAATCTGATCAGTCGATGCATCTCCACCGTTCCTGCGGATGGTAAGAACAATAATAAAGGAGGAGGAGGAAGAGGTTGGAGGGTGCCAACAATGGACTAGTATAAACCACACGTTTAAGAAAACGCGAAAGAGAAGTCCAATTCAAATTCAATCAAAGGAAGCAATAGCCCCGTCAAGGTAACTAACTGCAAATAAAATACTAATTTTTCCCCCTACTACCGTGAGGGACAGCGCGACCCGAATTGGCCGATCGATTTGCGGCTAGGAATGAATGATTCAATGGTCCAAAAAGAAGGGCATTCGAGAGCGCAAAAGAGAAAGATGGGACACGTAATCCAAACCTAAGATTTTTCTACCGTCTTTTTGGAGAGCTCGACTGGGCGAAAGAACATGTCCCCCAAGTAAACAAGGTAAACAAGGAGCAATGATTTAAGCTGCTGATTCGGATCCGAGAGGTGACCCCTCCCCTCTCATCAGCATCGACTCCATGATGCCATTTTCAACGTGCAGATTCACGTCCAACTCCCAACTCCAACTCCGACGGTTTACCGTCCACACGAATATAGTACTCGAACGCGCGATCTTAGCCACAGCCACAGGACATGGATGACTCAGCACTGACACACGGTTTGACCGGATTGATCGACGAGGTGCGTGGGGCGTGGGGACATGTTGGAATTTGTGGTCCGCTGGTCTCTTCATTAGGAAAAGGACAAAACAATTGATGCGAGAGAGCCAATCGTCCTAAATCAGCACTTTGCGTTTTTCTGTTGTTTTCTTCCCAATAATGTTGGTGAATCATGGAGGAGTGCTTGATTGCTTGCTGGCCCTGCATTATTCACATGCGCGGCCACGTGGTGGCCTTCCAACGCCACATGCTCTTGCCACCACAGAAAATTTTTGACGATTTTTGGCAAGGAACCCGAAAATAACGGGGAGAGAGGGATGGAGATGTTGGTACGTAAAAAGGGGTGAAATGGGGTCGATCGAGGGTTTGGATGTTAATGAATGATTGGGATTCGGATAGAATCAATCATGGCAATAGAAAATTTCCGAAAGATACTCCGAATCTATCATTCTATTTACTGTTGTATTTGCATCAATTCGATCCTAAAATTTTTAGATCTCAACAAAGTCAAGTCTCACCTAAGATTGATGAGGTCGATCCCTCGCTTATGGCTGGTTCGCAACTATTGTGGAGACCTAGCAATTGGCAGAGGAAAAAGGAAAGATAAAGAAAATAATTATTAAAAAGTTAATTTCTAACAAAAATTATTTATATTAACGCCGATCGTATCATATAAAATTATCGAGTCTATATCGGTAATTTCTTATCAAAATCGGTCAACGTGACTAAATTATTATGTTGTCGAAAAGTTTAAAATTTAATTGACACAATTAAAATATTTACAACTAAATTGATATATGTGTAATAAATTTAAAAAATTCTAATAATTTTTTCGTTAGGATAATTTAATAAAGATTTGTTCGTGAGTCATAGATCTGCCTTCTTGTCATTGGCTCCACCAACTCAAAGCATAGGTTAGATGTGATTTCGTCATGAGGTGATGGAATTTTGTGATTCACTCTGAATTTAGGCCTTTGATCATTGACGTGTAAAGTGACCAAGAAAAAGCCATTGGACATTCTATTTGACGCAAGAAACAATAATCAGATTCGAGTCCCCACAATAATCACTTTTGAGAGATGCATTACCTTGTTAATAAGGATATGAATTATAAGCCACACAGTATTCGAGCAGTTCATTCGCAGCAACAACGATAATAACAATAATGGGTGTGAACTCGAGTTTAAGAATTGATAAGTTCAAAAAAATTAGTAAGTTGCATAAATAAAAATATGTAAGTTGGTAAAAAAAATTATTAAATTGTAAGCTATAAAAAAAAAAGTGGGTAAGGCACCAATCATTTTCTTTTTACAAATGAATTATTACGGGAATCAAAATCCGTTTGCTTAAATACATAATAGTAGAATTCCGAAAGTCAAAAAGATTCAAAAAATTCCATCAATCCAAGATGCATCAAGCTCACACGTTTATAATTAAAAATCTGTAAGTTAGTACAAAAACTATTATTATTATTATTATTTTTTGGTAAGGGTAAGAAATAATACAAAAATTATTAATTTGCAAACTATTAAAAAAAAAGTGGATAAGGCACCAATCCTTTTTTTCTACCGATCAATTATTATGGGAATCAAAATCCCTTGTTGCTTGGGATACGGTCCAGAAGTCAAAAAGATTCAACAAGTTCCTCCATCAAGAGACGCATGGAGTTTACACATGTTTAACGCCGCCGTCATTTTACCACCATTTCGCTCTTCGACTTTTAAACGAATGGATGGCGCATCATGTCTTACGGGACGATTGAGATTATTGATCCTCCACATTCCACAGGCAGCAAAATCATTTGATGAGCTTAAATCGCACATAGCACGACCGAAACAGAGCACGTGAAAATAGGACCCTCCTCACTCCATTGCATACATTCCATCAGGGGTTTCCAACTTCAGGCACGAGGGCAATGAATTTCATGTGCGAAGAAAAAGAGTCGTGCGTGATTTCACCTACACGACTTCCACCCATAACAGTATAACCGACCAGGCTTAATTGAAGCTAACAGCTAACAAAATCATCAGCTTAAGACATATTCTCCTGACATGTCCTGGCAAAATCTTTTTGCCAGAATTTTATGCGCTCAGTTATTTGTTTTTGCTAGGCATGCCTCTCCAGAAATATTAGAGCAGCTAAAGACAAGTCTCATTAGCATCCCAAAAGCATGCGACAATGCGAGAGCTGAGTCGTGCGCCACGAGCATTGAAAATAATTGGTCTTTTGGGGAGGAGCTTTCGGAATAAAAAATACACGAAAAAGCAGAAACCCGGGACATCAAGGTCATACTCTGTTTGATGACGACTCAAGTTCGGCTAAGACCAAGGAGAAAGAAGTCGATAGCTGTAAAACTTATTAACACCAGGCGATGACCCATAGATTCTTTTCCACCAGAGCCGATGTGAGTATCCAATGGAAAAGTTGAGCGTGTAAAGCAGTTGGAATCAGAGATGTTCTCTTCATAATTAAGAGCCGCTTAGCGATTCCAGGTTGGTGAATCATACATTTGGGGGTGGCCAGATCTTGCCGAAGAGCTCCTCGACTCGCTTGGCCTGATTAACGTACCCATCCAATCCAGCTGCAAGTAGATCCACAGAAGCTGGTCCCATAGCTGAGGCAAGGGTCAGTTGGTCCCACTTACAAAGCTGAACAGGATATACACCGTTAAAATCAAGTCAGTGACATTCTAAACGGGAGAGAGAGAAAGAGTAGTTTATCACAAAGATGAATGGCATCTGATAGTTATCTTTCTTACTCAACAGGCAGTAATCGTCCATATGGAAGTAGCACTACAGGCTAATTATGAAAAAAAAAATGTAGGCAAGCACACCTATAATATTTTTAAGGTTTTTAGCAAGCTTCTCATGATATGTAGCTTTAGCTGCATGCACTTTGCTAGGAAGAGCATTCAACAAGCATGCATACATGAGTGTGTATGTACATGGCCTGCACTATGCACTTTCTGATCTAAGAACGAAGATACGCTAAGTGGGACACACCCAAAGCAACTAACAAAAATCCACTGTCCTTCACAGCCCACATTTATTTTTATTCCAACAGGTTTGCAAGCTACAGCATCATTGGTCGCTTATTGGATCATTGGGGTCCGAAATGGAAATAGCATGATCTAACGGCTACCCTTAAAATCAAATGGGCTCACAAAGACTTGATGCAATCAAGAACCTTTCATGGGGGAAATAAATATGTAAAATTGAAGCGCACCTCTTCTTCAGAGAAATTGTAGGTAGCAGCAGACTCTGGTGACAGCCTCCTGACAAAAGAGTATTTCTCATCTGGAGCAGTGATTGATTCTTTAAGAGATTGCAAGACCTTCAATGGTGCAATAATATAGTCCACCCTGTAAAGGAAGAACAGAAAGAAATGATCAGAGAATGACATTCCTCGATTGAAACTGATTAGAAACTCCGATTCTGTTAAGAAGATCAGCATAAGAGAAACATGATGCCACGAACTTTGCAGGGGTAGAGAGAGAGAGAGAGAGAGAGAGAGAGAGAGAGAGAGAGTACCCTAGAAGACTGAACAAATCCTGCTTGTTTCGAACTGCTGCTGCCATCAATTTGGATTTATGCCCATATTTGTGGATGTAATTATAAGCCTTTGTTACCTGCATGAAGAACATCACTGGATAATGCATGACCAGTTATTTTGCAGCAATATTGTGAAATAGAACTCTTGGATCGCATTATTGATGCAATGGAGTACCCTCATGTCAAATGAACTTTAATGGCATTCCAACTAGATGTTTCTCTCTCTTAATATGCAGTCCAACCATGTGTCCAAACAAGAGAAGCAAATTAACAGTAGCAGCATAGGACTTCTATAAAGGAGCTCAGACATCCCCTACTGCCAAGGCATCATCAAATAGTACCAGAATGCTGCCAAATAAAACCATTGATGCTAATTTATCACCATGTCTCCTACAAGGTGTACCTTGTGAGTTGACATCCTTTCAAATAGATCAAAGACAGGGACAGAGGTCATAGATCAAGGAAGGCAATGAACTTTACGAAACCACTTTACAAAACACGACTATTGTGGCTTTAGATTGAGCATAACACATAGCAAAGGATACGCAGCAAGTAGTCATGTTAATTCCGGTATTTTCAATTTGCAAGTAGTAGCTCAAACCACCTCTACCTTCCCATTGGTACATGTCAATTGCATGTGTATAAGAAACATTACAAAAACTGCACCTAAGGAGACATGAAGCAGATTGCTCCTATGATCTCTGGCTAACATGAATTCTGTAGTTCCAAGAGATTGTGAAAAGATCGTAAGTTAAAGAACCATACTTTTAAAGAACCATACTTTTTGTAGTAGTCAACTAAGAAACTAAAGAAAAGTTATAACACTATTGAACAAGAGTTGAACCCTTAAACCTTCTAAAAGCCAACAAGTTCATAAAAAGACACAAAGCTATCATGAATTTCGACAAGAGAATATCCATGAACAGTGAGTTTGGGTGGGCATGGGCAACTGAAGAAAACCTGTTGTGGCATAGAATACAGTCACAAATGAGTCTAGGACTCTTATTTATTTTACCAAAAATAAAAGCTTTGCAACTAACCAGAGCCAATCCTGGATCTTCACCTCTTCCCAAAGCAGCATCCACTTCTGGGTCACCAGAGTGATTGCGTGCCCAATCCTGACGATGATGAAAGTGTCAAATGGAATGTCACAAATAATGCAGAAAATCATTATAGAGAAAAAGCCAAAGGGCTAAGCTGTTACCCTAACGCGACCAACAAAAATCTGAATGACAGAAGCACCGGCTTGTGCGGCAGCCGCTGCTTGAGCAAAGCTGTAGATAAATGAACGGATAATCAGTGGCTAGTACATTAAGGCAGCTTAAGGAAAGAGAGAGAAAGAAGGAAACTAGGAAATACATATATATACATACATATGTATGTATGTATGTATGTATGTATGTATGTATGTATGTATAGAATGATACGCAAAAAGATCAAAGCAACAACGAATAGAATAGCAGTGAAACTTCCAAACACAAAATGAAAGAACCTAACTATTATCAAGCTGGATCGCAAGCCCTAGTCCGCCGATAGTGCTTACAATTCTCTACATAAATTATACACAGAGAGCCATGCCAGTCAACAAACATTGACAAACTAGCAGGACACTTCATGTTGTAAAACAATGTCAATTATGATGGTATGACTAATCTCTGGGCAAGCCATTGAAAAATCAATAGTTGTATCTTTCACCTATAGAAAAAAAAAAAAAAATTGCCATCAGAAATTCAAAAATATTTCAGAGTCCATGTCCACTATCCCCACCAATATGATCTCCTGACATTAGAGGCAGTGCAAAAGAACTGCACATTCACCCGCAACATGGTCACCAAAACCAATGCCAGGCGAAGTACTACATGGTGATGATTCAGATTTGAAAGTAAATTGGCTACTTGTAATCACACTCAAAAAGCTAGTATAGAATTAAGTCGTGTAGAGAATCTTGTCAATCACACTCAATTAGGTACATGGATTCAACCTGGTGCTTCCACAGATTTTTCCGACGCATTAGATAGTTAGTCATGCCATTGATTATCTAAGCATTGTAATGCAAGCACTCTTTCAAGTCAACATTCAAACAGGCCATCACCCCTGATTGTGGGCATTGGCACCTGACTCAACCAAACTGCAGCCCAAAATTTTGAAGGCAAGTGGGTACAGCCCATGGCTCTCTTTTAGGGTCTGACAAGCCTCTAATATGTTAAAACTACCTCTTTATGTGTATTCATGTCATTGATCATTTTAAGTACGACTATTTAGGGCCAATGCCCAGCCAAACTGGATAGCCAGTCTACTATGCTTTTACAGAGGTCCAGTGCAGCCAGTGTATAAATGAGGACACTAGATGATAAACATCAACATAGCTTGACTGGGTAAGTAAATAAATTGAAGTAGCAAAAAAGGCCTTTCCAAATATACCTGTAAACAAAAGTCAAATGTGTCTGTATGCCCTCAGATTCAAGCAATCTTGAGGCCTCTATCCCCTACATAAACACCCAGAAATGGCCCACAGAAGGGCCAGATTTGCGTAAGCTAACTTTAAAAGGTAAAGTGCCACTGATTCCAACTAAGGCACACACTGGCCACTTACTTGCCATGTGGAAGGAATTTTAAACAACAAACGCTCGGGAGGGACGTCTACTTCACCATACAGCTTTAGCAAGTCATGCACCTGCAATGAGTATATAATGTAGCTGGCATCAGATTGGACAACCAAGTTCCTATTTTTACTACTAAAAGCTGCCCAAGGCACCTGACTGCTCATACTGCAGATCAAAATCGTCAAGTAGATTTTAACAATCTTTTCTTTACAAGCAGCATACAATGAATTCAACAATAACCACTTCAGTGACAAAGTGGAGTCAGCCTCATCTCCAACATCACACTCTCTAATGTACTCTCCATTGCAACACATTGCAGCAAGATCAACTGTATAAGCCAAAATCAGAGTAACATCAATCATTAAGTGCAAATACACAGAAAACACTGCATTTAGAGAGGAAGCTCAATTATTTACTATCTTGGATTATAAAAACATTTCGATATGAAATAATTGCAAGACATTCATTTGTTTACATAGCCTAGTAGGGACTTTTAATTTATCGATTTTTCTACAGGGCTGCTGCCATCAGTAACCTAATATGGACAGTTACTCCTAGCAACACGTGGAGAGTAGCTCTATGGCTATCAGGATATCACAGGCTTATTGATCAAGGAGTACAAAAGGAGCCAATACCTTCCGAATAATTCCATGAGTGTCATAAGCCAGACGAGCATCCACTTCTGTTGATACTCTACCAGGAACAAGTTTTGCCAAATCACTTCCAACATTGACCAAAGCCTACATTGAGATATCTCACATCAACCACCCAACCAAAGGTAGGAAAGGCAAATTCATACAAGATCCGACATGTCGCTTATAAATATTTGATTAAAGCATATTAATTTGTTTCCTTTTTCTGTTTTGGACAAGAAAGTCAACGAATATTTTCTTTTTTGCGGTTTCTTTTCCTCAGAACATATGCGATCATGCAGCTCAGGGGCAAATTACTAATGTCAGTAAGGTGAACTTTACTCTCTCTCCTTCATTCAATCTCCATAGAAAAACAAAGGGGAAGTAATATAAATTTCCTTCTCATTCTTTTTGCTTTCCAACTGAACTTTCCTGTCATATAACACATCATGAATTGAGAACTGCAAGGTAGAGTGGGAAAAAACGCCTACCTTGTTGACAAAACAGGACAGCCTCATCTCATTGTTCGCCAACCCGTAGCAGCCTCTATCAGCCAAGGCCATTTCGACGGCATTCTAAGTACGAGAATACAAGAATGATCTCCATTCAGCGAACAGGGGCAGTTAATTGGGGAATCAAAAGACTTGAGTTAACTTCTTCCTACTAGTAGTGCCCGAAATTTTCCCCCAAAATGAAAAAGAGATCGTTACCCTGAAAATAGTATCCGGAAGACTACATATGCCCAGCAGGAGCGAGGAGCTGACGGTGGCAGCGGTAGGAGGGAACCTGAGAAACCGGCGCGATTGCGAATAATAATCGGTCGCTATCAAGCTCTAAACTTTTTCGATACAAAAGAGAAAAACGGGATTTTGCCATCGCGTATCGCGATAATGCCAGTGCAGAAAGAAGATTTTCGTTTCGCTTACTTTTCGAAGTCATCGAAGATGACGGTATCGGGAACGATCTCGCTGAAACTGGACACCGCATCCAGTTCAGTGCTCAAGCCTTCCAAAAACGAAACGGAAGATCAATCAATCAATCAATCGTCAAACACAAGAACGTCGATCGCGACGCCCGAAGGAGTCGCACTGAGCGGAAGCGCGGATTGGAAGAATACCAGTATCGAGCGAGGAGGAGGAGGAGGAGGAGGAGGAGGAGGAGTTGGAGGAGGCTCGGATTCGAGGGAGCGGCGGCCGGGAGCTGAACGCGAGCTTCGGCGGGGCGGATCGAGCGAGCAGCCTCGGCTTCCCGTCCTGCATGTGAAATACACACACACCGTTCAAAGCACCGATTCACGCATTTTCCCGTGGAGCATCGTGCAGATGCGCAGAGGGAGGAAGAGGTTACGTGGAGAGAGGAGGAGGAAGCAGAGGAGAGAGTCGAAGAAGGCGGAGATCGCAAGGAGAGCGACATCTTTCTTCTTCAGCTTCCGGAGCTGAGCAAAAGTGTTGCGAGTCGGAGGAGATAGCCTGGGATGATGCGATTCTCAGTAGTGTCGATGCGAATTTATCTTCAGGAAGGAGGTGGCAATTTGATTATCCTCTTTCTTTTCCTTTTTTTTTTTTTTTTTTTTCCTTCCGATTTCTGGTTTTACCATTTAATTCTCGTTTCGGTGTCCTGGATTTTCGTTTTGATCTGTGAAAAATAGGAAGAGATGATGATGATGATGATGATGATAAATTCGGGATTTCCTTGGACAGTCCACTGGATAACTGATATTTGCACAGCGGATCCCCCGAGAGACGACAACGGTCCTTTTTGGATTTAGGTGCGCATGATGAAATTTTTGGAACAAAATCAATTTTTGGTCAAAAATTAATTTCTTAATTTCTCTATCATAAACGAGTTTTGAGTAAAGAAACGCATTTGATAACAATTTAAAATTTCTATTTTTGGAATAAAAGTTAATTTGATAATAAAGTAAAATTTCTATTTTGAGGAGCGGTGACGATCGGCATCAGATGCCGAAGTCCAACGTCCGGCAACATATGGCTAGTGTTCAGCATCTAGCATTCGGCGATCAACGGCAGGCGACTGGAATCCAAATTCCAACGTCCGGCGTCTAGCGATCAATGGTCAGCATCCGATGTCTGACGTCTAGCATCTAGCAACTAGAGTTCGGAGTTCGGCGAGGGCAGTCAACATCCAGCGTCAAGTGGCCAACGTCTAACATCCGGAGTCCAGTGTCTGGCGTCTAGCAATGAGCAGTAGATGGTGGGCGATCCACTTCCGATGACTGTTGGCGAGCAATGAGCAGTCGGCGGCAAACGTCCGATGATTGGCGGTGGGCTTCCGGTGTCCAGCAGTTGGCGATAAGTGGCCAACAACCGATGGGCATTCGGCGTCTAGCAGCCGAGGCCAGTGGCAAGGGGCAGGCGTCTAGCGCCCCATGGGTGGTGGGTGGGTGATGGGCGGTGGCGAAATTAAACTATAAAAAATGTTTTAATTTTTCATTTCTATTTCAAAAATGAAAAAGCTAAAAATTTTAGCTTCTATATTTTGTTCTAAATCTTTACCAAAAAAAAAAAAAATTTGTTCTAAATTTATTTCTAGAATAGAAATATGTTCTAAAAATAGAAAAATGAAATTACGTTACAAAATGGATTTCTTTTTCAAATCTATTCCGGGGAACTTGAAAATTAAGAAATAGGAAAACAGAAATGTCATCATGCGTGCCCTTACCGCCCCTCTCGCAACTCTGAAATCAATGAATGTGCTAGGCATCGTGAATGGCATCATAGCTAATTTTGGGGCGGTCGATTTACTCACATCCGGTGTTTGAACTCCAATCAACTTCAAACATAACTCGAGTTCATCACAACATTGAGACAGAATGAATTTCCATGAAACCAGCTCATTGTGTATTCTTTCAAAATGAATTAATTGATAGATATACATTCTGCTGGGGTATATGCACCTTCCCTAGTATATCTTTACCATGAAATAGTTGGGTTCATTACAAGGCTCTTTTATATAATGGATCGATATCATAATGGATTTTATTTTCGGGGCGGTGTAACGCCATGAGTGAAATCATGAACGACAACTTGGTCGATGAAATCGAGGAAGACACGTCTGGCCGAAGGTAGGTGGATAAGAAAGCAAAGAGCCTCGCCCCCTCGGATCCTCCGCCCCGCGTTCTCATGCGAGTCCAACCAAACGCATGAAAAAACACAGGATGGGCCTCCAACCATCTCAAAGCCCACGCATGGATTACGACATGCTCGTGTTCCAAAACCAGAACAATCAAGCCGAGGTTTCCCGTTCTACTTCGGCATCTATGTGACTCACTTCGGCATCTATGTGACTCTGCTAGGATGCCGAGTGACGGCCGGTTCGTTCGAGCGTCGGCTCGCAGTCTGTTGCATCGATTGCCACATTGAGTCATAGTCGTAAAAATTCATCCTCCTCCTCCTCCTCATCATTGTTTTGTCGGAAAGTCGCTTAAAAAGTACGGCTTTTCTTTCTGAATTAAATTACCATCATCCGTTGCTCTTTACATAATCACAGAACTCAGAAGAGACTCAAAAGAATAGACTGACCCCTTCAAAGACAGTAATACACAGCTATGAACTAGTAAAAACCACGACCATCCACATGCGATTCCCTCGGCATCTTCTGTCTCAATACTTAGTACTGACTAGACTAAGAAGTGGAACTGACCCTTATTTAGCACATCACATCCCATCCGCTCGGCCTATGAAACACGTGTACAAGAGCAGTGGGAAAACCTTCAGACGAAAAAAGAATTACCACTAGGTTGCCCAGAAGAGAAAAATCGCAAGCAGAAGGCCTCGCTTTATTGTAAGCAGAAAAAGAAAAAGAAAAAACAACACGAGCCTTGATCTGATCTGGCTTTCTGCAGTATACTTGTTGAGGTGCATTTGATTCTCAATCATTTCCCCGCTTCTTCGGTCTTCTTCCATTTACCCAGGGACTTCAAAAATTCCATGACCTAAAGTTTTCCAAAAGAAGAATCCCACGGAATCAGACTAATGCAGGAAAAGATGCAACATTCGTGAAAAGAGTAACTTCAAAGGTAACTGATATATGCACCTCTGATGGGTCCTTGAGTGAGTAAACAGCTCTAGTTTCTTTAGGTGTTGAAGATACTAGAATGCCAAAACCAAAATTCCCTTCTCGCAGCACCTAACAAAATGAATATCGGGCTGAGATAAGGCTCTTAGAACAGTCCATGTTCACACTGGGAGAGGATAAAGGATGTCCTTTTGTTACCTTAAATGCATCTTCATCTGTCTTGTCATCCCCAATGTAGATCGGAAGCACATCTTCAGTGTCACTCAGCCCTGCGACAGCAGGGTAGTAATTGAGATGAGGCCAAATGCTTACACAAAACCACAAAAGGAGAAACGCGGTAACGATGGCAAAATGGCTCAGTACCAAGAGAATCAAGCAAAAACTCCACTGCCTTTCCCTTGTTCCAGTCAATCTCTGGACGGACCTCTAAAACCTGGAATAAGTAACACGACCGTCAAAAGGTGGAGCCGTAATAGTGTGAAACAAATGCTAAGAGGGAAAAGGAAACAAAATGAGCCTCCTAAGGTCCACCAATAGTACCTTCCGTCCATGTGTTAACCGCAAACGGGGATACTCTTTCAAAATATCATGAACACACTGAGCAATAACTGGCCAATTCTGAAGTCAAGTTAAAGAAAAAGAGATACCATCAATATGCATCCAGCCAAACTTATATAGACAATCTGAAGTCCAAAACATTCCCCTACCTTTTCATCTACATTACGATAATGTACAGAGGCACAAAACTTGTGATTCTCAACTTTTGCGCCTTTGATACCCTTTGTGTTCTCGACAAGGGTTCTAAAAACCTGTATAAACACATTAAAGATCACCAATCAGAAATAAAAGAAACAGCTATTCGAAACAATAAAATTACAGGAGGAACAATTGCTGTACCTCATCAATCACGGGTAAAAATTCTCTAGCAGGCTGGAAGAGATTTACCTCCTTGCCCTGCCATGGCAAGCATCCATGTTAGTTACATCATGGAATTGGAGGCTTGATAAGGAAAGCAGATCGGAAAAAACATATAGTTTCACTACCTAAGCAGTGCACTTGGAGAGAACAACAACAATAAAGCTCTGCCAAAGAAACACCTTACCTGTTGGTCAGTTGATTTAACACAGCTTGGGTGGTCATTGGACACACCGCTGTTGACAGGGCCCATAATGTCCATTCCATGACTACCGGCATAGTAAAGTTCAGTTAGTCCTACCAAATCGTAAACCTGTAAATTAAGGCAAGTCAGACCTCAAGTTTATAAGTGTGGATGAACAGATGTACCAAAAAGAAAAATCAAGCTGTGCTCAAAGGAAGTTTGTCAATCACCTTGTCGCGACTCCTTCCACTGATAATTGCAGTAGGAAAGTGCTCTGCAACATTCTTTACAGCTACACGCATCTGAAAAGCAATTTATACGGTTCAACATAAGTAAATGTGCAAAGATGGGCATTTGCAGAGGCAAATATATTGTCTGCTTACATCATCGGACATTAGTGCACAATCTGGGTCATCAACAATTGGTGACAGAACACCGTCATAGTCCAGAAACATTGCTATCTTCTTGTTCTTAGCCTGCTCAATTATTTGCTCAAAAGAATTGAGAGCTGATGGATGCTTAAGCTGCACAATCACCCAAAAGAAGCAATCAGGAAATAAAAAGGCAAAAATAAGGAAAGAAATCACAATTCAGTGACACAAAATAGAAGGATATATATGAAGCTGTACCGCTTAATGCTTTTATTTATCTATATATGAGATAAGAAGAATGACACATCTCAACTAGTCATTTGAGAAAGAAAACATACCATCCAGGATACATAACCAGCATCAGAGTCATCTACAGCAGCTTCAAAAGTGAAATCCTTGACAAGTTTTTTGCGAGGGGGAGAGGATGCTTTCATGGCATCGAGCCAGCCATTGGAACGGACATCATCTAGTATTCCAGGCTTTTTCCTCGGAATTATTATGTGCTTGCTCGAGGAAAAAGGTGCTCCATGCTGTGGCAACAAGCTGGGGCGGATGCCAAGCCTTGACTTGGTAACAGGAGCAGGATCAGTAAGAACAGGAGAAGCATGATTAGGCTTCATTTCCATTGGATCCAGATTTCTTGCTACGGTATATATATACTCTAAACCAAAACGAATTCTTTAAACAGCCACTTGGTCAGAATGGAGATCTAGGCACCTTTAACCCTGTTTTCTTTACCCAACCCTTTTGTCTATAAAGAACCACCGCTTCAGAGTCTTCTTATCGCTGCTGCTGTTGGGTGAGCAGTCCATTAAGCATAGGCTTCCTGAGATCTGGGAACAAGTCCGAGTAATCACAACTCAATTCAGAGTGAAAAATGAAAAGAAAAATGCTGCTACTTCAGAGAGTGATAGATTACCTTCTCATCTCCAAAGCCAAACAACATTTATAGCAAAGGATTAAGCATCAGCATGGAGGAGTACATCAGAAGGATGGAGTGAACCGCTTCCAAATCTCAGGAGTGTAAAAATCTGCTCCTTCCCAAAATCACTGAAAGGGCAATAATAATTCAATGAGTAGTTGGCCAAAAACTTAAAAAGTAAGTAAAAATAAGTACACGACAAGGATTTGAGAAAAGAATTCGACATCGAAAGTGAAATAACTAGACCAAATGTACAAGTTTGATTAACAACTCATGGATGATTTTATAGTAAGTGATTTTCCACCCACTTGTGCAGTGTATGAATTTCTGCAGCCTCTTAGATCTTGATTGCAGCCAATGATCATCTTAACAAGCAAATGAATGTTAACAGATGACTTTAACAAATGCATTGACTTGATTAGAAAACTGGGAATTCAGTGGCACACAATATTTATAATCCTTATAAATATGAAGAACATCATTGTCATGATTTCATGATCTGTTCTAAAACATATCCCAATTACAATATCTCTTATCAGATAAATGCATATCTTTTTTCTATGATCTCCCACCTATCTTTTTTCTATGATTTCCCACCCAAAAGTGGGGAAGTTCATGTATACAAAGGCTGAAAAGATGTGGAACATTTTATATAATTTAATATGCACAATACAAACCAAATTTGCAGCTAAAATTAAAAGAATGACCTCTCGAGGATCATTGACCGTTTCACGCATTTAAGATATGAAAGAAAGATAGTGATGCAGACATCAACATATAGTTTATTTCACAACCCAAAGCGGTTAGCACATGAATAGAGTTCCTTTTCAAAAACAAATACAAGAACCCACACGTTCGCACTCAGAATCACATCTTCAACCAACATTAAACAAAGGGGAGCTATATGCTGTGGGTCTCTGCGGCCTTAGACAAATGCCAAGTAAACATTAAGCCGCACATGTCTATATAATATGATAGTGGCTTAATAAAAAATAGAAAAGGAAAAGAACGAATTCAAGGCTGTGAAAAAGACACCGCAACTACCAAAGTTACCGCAGCAAACCCCAAAACAACTTCTTGTCATGGTAGAAAAAACAACAACAAAACTATGCCCACATGTTTTTTGATGAAAATTTGGATTCAATGAATCATAAGTCACTTCTAACACGGCATTAGAGTTAATGATGATAGAAGATTCTTGACATGATATAACCGATCTAACAAGACCGCATTACAAAAAATAATAGGTACCCAAATGATTGAAATGTGGACTTTCACCCAAACAAATTCCTGAGTATATAGAGAAAAAACCTATGCACGTTTCGGGGATTTCAACGATCTTACTCCCATTTTACACCAGCATACTCAACCGAAAAAAGTTCAAAAAGTTCAAAAAGGAAAAAAGAAAGAAAGAAACTTCTACTCGCCACACTCATTACAAAAAAAAAGTGGTCTTGGAATCGGACAAAACAAGACGTAAGACTTCTCCCCACTTAAAAGGTCGCGGGACCGGTTCTTTTCCGCCGGTTACATCGGAGGAAAGCGATTTAGACATGCTTCGAGACTTAGACACGACTCTCTCCCGGATTACAGCAACAAAAAGCCAAAAGAGGAAGAAAAAAAAAAGAAATATTGACGAGAAAAACCTCGCCAAATCAGCATCTGTATTAACTATACAGAAGACATCACATATGAAACCGAAATAAATAAATAAATAAAGGACAAGTCATGAATACTATTCACACGCAAAGTCAAACGCCTCATCGAGGGGACCCAAAACCAAAAAGCCATGTAGAAATCCGACGCCACCGATTCAAGAAATCCTAGAGCCGACAGCTTGCTCGAACCTAACGCCTGATAACTTCCTCTCCAATTAACGCGAAAAGGGGCAAAAAAAAAAAAAAAAGAACAAGAACCGAAGACGCCGAACAGAAACAAAAACAACGACCTCGGACAAAAGCCGCAGGATCCTCCCATTTCCGCACACCAAGAGCGGCGAAAAAAAAAAAAAAAAAAAAGCTCAGTCGCGGTTCGCATGTATCGTCTCCGAAAAAAAAAGAAAACACCAAACTCATGAACGCGAAACATCACCGGAAGGCGCAAAAAAACAGCCAAAACATCCGACGGGGACGCATTTTTTTTCAAGAAATGGACGACTTAGCAACGATGGGCGAACGAATCTAACCGCAAATGAGGGGGGGAGCCCGAGTCGCACGTTATCGGGGAGCCGAGGACCTCGAACGAGGAAACGTCCGCGTCGAGCGTGGGGCCGCTCGGGGGAGTACTCGCTGCCGGTAAATTCCGCGCGGGGTTCCAACGAGCGAGCGAGGAAGACGGCCGGAAAGTGCACCGGCGACGAGGAATGGTGGGAGGAGGAAGAAACCGCCGAAACCCTAGCGAAGCGCGCGAGCCGCGGAGCACGAGAACGGCGAAGGAACGCAGGAAGAGAGGGAGGAAAAGAGAGAGAGAGAGAGAGAAGGATTGTAAGGCGAGAGGCGGAAGGGCATTTATAGAAAGCTCTTTCGGGTTTCAGTTGCGCGAAGAAGACGTGCGGTCCAAGGCAGCTGCTCGGTCGTTCAATCAAACCGGGAGCATCTTCCCCTTTTTAAAAAAAAAAAAATTAATTACATTACGAAAATAAATATCATTATTATTTTCTTTTTCTTTTTCCTATCGAGGGAGTTGCTGTTGTTGGTTTTTGGGAAGTACGCGAGGGATGCCGTCGGAAACACGTGGAGGTGAGTATCGGACGACGCTGACCCACGCTCGCCCGGGGACGGAAACCCGGGGGCAGATGACGTGGCCACGTCTCAGCACGGGGCCCGCGCGGTCGAGATGATCGCGTCGCTGGCGGGCCCCGCCCCCGGCCCCCCAAAATGCCCAGCTGTCAGCGGTCCGTCGGCGAGACGGTGGGCCGCCAACGTCCGCCGATTCCGTCGCCGTTTCCTTCACCGTTTTCAGTTTTTTACGCGGTCCTTCCTGGCTGATTTCGTCAACGGAGGGAGATATTATCATCATCTCGCCTTGGATGCGCATCGGCAAAAAGGGGCGCGCTCGGTGTTCGTGCGGAAATTTAGAAAAATAATTTAGAAAACTTTTTTTTTTTTTGGAAAATGAAAACTTACGAAGGAAGGAAAATTGTGATTGGATTGAATGATTACGGGAGAACGATTGAATTTTCAGAGTTCGCGAGAAATCTATGAAATCGAAAATGGGAATTATTTCAGGATCTCTTCTGTCGTCACGTTCGTCCATGATTTCGCACGTAGCATTTTTCCTTTTATTATCAGTCACCAGTTTTTTTCTTCTCTTTTTTTTTTTTTGGCAGAGAGTTCAGAAAGGGTAAGGTTCTTTGCATTTATCGTGTGGTGGGGCCTTCGCACCTCTTCGACCCCTTCGATACGTCTAATCAAAGCCTTTTCTATGGTACTTTTTCTCTTTCACGATTGAACAGTCCCCCGAACTAAAGAATTTTAACGGCTTAATATGTGTTCTTGATATTCTATTTTTTTCCGATCCATCAAAAATCGTAACTTGTCGAACCGAAGTAAGTTTTGATTTCAGACCTTCCCAATAGATTAAAAAAATCGAAAAAGCCTTTTCTCAGCACTAATTCAGGAAAAATCCCTATTTTTCCACCGATTCGCTATATTTTTTTCTTATGAAAAAAAAAAAGAAAAATAAAAGAAGCGGTTAAATTATTTGCGGCAAGCAGGAGCCGCTGATAAGAAAAAACAGTGGCAGAAAGGGGAGGGGCGGATCACGTGGCAGAATCAGCGCGGTATAAAAGCGGTTCTGCTTTTCTACGGCTGGAGCCGCACGGATCTCGTGTTCCGTGCCACGTGTCCCGCCATCCGTGCTGGCGTCTCGGCCCCCCGGGGCGGGCCCCCACCTTCTCTTTTCCAGCTTCCTTCCAACCGTTTTCTACATATTTATTTCTTCTCCTTCCTAACCATAAATGAGAATACATCAGCAAAAGCGACAAAAATGCTTTCTTTAACGAATTATTTTTAATTTTAATATATACTGAATAAGAATCAAAAAAAAAAAAAAAAAAAAGCATACAAGCCGAAGAGCTAGGGAGAGAGGGTACGTGTAAGATTAATCTTGTGTTTGATTGAGAAATTATATGTTTTGCTTATAAAAAATTTATACGGAATGTGTTTTTGAAAAATGCATTGAAAATTCGGAAGAATTACGACAGTTATGAATGCGAACTAGTCTTAGTATGACTTATCTAGTTTCTTCTTTTCACAAGCAAAGTCACGTTATAATTATAGAAAAAAATCACAAAAATAAAAAAATATTGTGTGTGGCGGTCGATTGTATCTTGACTAGATCAAAGGGTATCATGTGTATGCGAAAAAAGTGCAAAAATTTTGGATTTAAAATAAAAGTGTTTTATAAATTTTCCTCCGCTTCTAGACGAATCGGATGGTGATTAGGGTTTCATGGCTCCAATTACTACTGTAGAAGGAAAAGGTACAGGGGATCGGTGGGGCCCAGATACGGTTGGTCGTTTTTTTCCTGGTTCCTTGCCGACGTTGGTCACCGGTCTCCCAGGAATCTTCGATTAAATTCGAAAAAAAGGTACACCTTTTATCGAATTTTTAATTGGAGATTACGTGCAAAAAGGTGTGGAACTGAATTTCGTGGTTTGAATTTGGACCGCCATTAGTTTTCAACGCATCCTTGCTTGAATTTATGTGCTTCCTTCGTCATCACGAGGCCTTCCTCGCTTGCAAAACTTTCAATATATATATGACTTTTTTATTAATCATAGTAAGTAAACAAACAATAGAAATGTATTGCTTAGAATGAATAAAAATCGTGTTTCTAATATATTCGAAAACGCTATAGAAATATGATCTCCATACTCTAACTTTCCTCTCTTTCTCAAGAACTCAAAATATCCTCAAGATAAGGACATTGATCTCTTCGCATCGGAGGTCTTTGTCTTTTATTGGCTCAAATAGTTTTCTCCCATTTAATTTATGTTCAATTTTCTCAGCTTTCGTAACTTGCTTGATAACTTTTTTTCCTCATTTCCATCATAAATCATAATACTATTTCCCATACGACTTTATAAAAATTCCAAATGCCGGTGCCGAACATTTAGATAGAGTTTCTATGAGGCAAAATAAAATAAAATAAAGTAAACCATAGCATAGCTCAATGATATTAGTATAAAATGAAGATAATTAGGAGATTTTTTTCAAATCTTTCTTGATTCTCCACGTTTCTTGGGATTGTCTACTTCTCATTATGCACATTATCGACTGATCATTATTGGTTGTAATTGATATCGATGTGATTTTGCGAAGATTATAAAAGGATTCACCTAATCTTCTGTGATATATATAGAAATTACATAACTTCGAGAGATATGATGAATCAAGGAAGATACGCCGAATCATCTCCATCGACAAATCAAAAGAGAGGGTGACGATGGGCTTCATTCTCTTAGAAAGCACCTGACGTTCTTCTGGTCTTTACCGAACAAATCGACACCCACTCGAGAACATGCGTAGCTGAGCGCACGTACCCAAGTTTGGTTTGAGAAAAATATTGTTCTCTACTTTTCACATTTCCTGAATTTTTTTTTTTTTTATCATCAAGACGTTGGTTGAAGGGGATTTTTCATATGAACAGTAGGCAGCCAACTATAGTTCCCTGATATAATTTATTCCTTTCACTCCCTTTTGAATAGTCGAGAGGAGTGGACGTGTGGATCCAACTACCGGAAAAATCCATGAAACATCCTGCAGGTCCCATAATCTAATGAAGCTGGGACCTAGGGCCTATGCACATGGGTTTTGCATGTAGTTTGTAGGATTCGAACAAGTGATCTCTACTTTCTGGAGCGGATGTCCTTGACGCCTCAAGTCAACCTATTGCACACATGATTTTCTGAAAGAAAAATTAGTACTTCTCTTCTCACTTTATGTATGATATGAATTATTTCAAGTACTGTAAATGCGGAGATCACATGAAACACGCCGAAATGTCGTTTACAACAAGACAACGTTGTATAGTCGAATTGAATCGAATCGAATCGAGTTCAAACAAGGGAGGGAGGTTGGCGATGAAATTGAATACCCGTTGGCCGACATGTTCGATCTAGTGAATCATCAATCTAGGACAGCCTGACCGTGGTTGTTCTCGTAAAACCCTCGCCTGAACCATGAATGCTTCGACAAGTGAAAGCGAATCGAATTCGACGGTCTAGGACACTCCCAGACTCTACCAAATTCCACATTTGTCGGTTTTCGAAGTGTTTTTTAAAAGCAAAGACGGGCGAGAAGATGCTTCCCCAATTCTGCTTACTCGTCCTGTCCCAGCAAATTTCGTCCGTCGACTCTATTCTCCTTTTTAGATGTAACGTCGCGTGCTGTTGAAAACATGATGGGAGAAACGCACGAAGACAAGTTGAATGGTTTCCATGTTGGATGAAATAATTGACGTCGACGATCGTACCAATGTTGTTTGTCTGCACCGGTGGAAAGGAAAGCCTGGAGGCCCTACCATTCTCACATGTGAACCCGGGGACACTAGAAGCTAGCTAGTGTGTTCATTTTGGCTGAAAGACAAGAGCTTGCCAAACGTACATTAAGCGCGATAGCTGTTGGAACAGCTGAGAGGAACTTACCAAGCAAGTTGTCAATCCTCAATTTTAGAGCTTTTCCCCTCAAAACTTAGCTCGAATTCGAGTTCTAAAGTGAGACTTATAGATCGATTAAGTCGAGCCAAGTATTCGACTCGAAAAATCGGGCTCAATTGAGCTCAAGTGGCGTGTCGAGCCTTAAATATTTGAGTCGAGTCGAGTTCTTGTATGCCGATTTAATTCGTTAGACATTATTAGTGACCGACCAGCACTCCATATGATTTCTCTCACTCACTGTACTAAAGTCTACCTCTCGCTCAATCTTTGAAAGATTCAAAGAAACAAGAAAATAAAAGAAACCATTCAAAATAAGTTTATTCTAAATGATCAGTAAAATGGTAAAAATCGGTCCTTTTGAGATATTTTTTTTTAGACGGTAGCAAAGCAAAATATCTAATCAACAAATGATATAAAAATCCATACATGCATCTTCCTCTTTTTGCTTAAAATTACAAGGACGTCAATTCGACGCGACCCTAACGGAGAGAGCGCACCGCGAAGCTGCCAAAAGAAAGGGTCACGGCGTCTATAATGAAAAGGCGGTCGAGAAAAACCACCTCGGACCGGACACGGGTTGCGACCCGCTCCTGTCCGGACCGTTGACGACAAAACGAGCCCCCGGGGGGCCCACCATCCTTGACACCAGTACTTCAAGCCATCGGTACCCGCGACCCAATGATCGAAAAGCGACCGTGCTGACGTGGCGCGGACACTTTAAGATGGGGACCCGACGAGGACGACGACGACGTTCCCGCCCGCCCCGCCCTCTTCCTTTTCCCTCGCCACGGCCGTCTTGACTTGGAGCTGACTAGGACTGCACTCGCCAAAGAGGCGCGGTGGGGCCCCACAAAGTCCCCCTGTCTTCTCTCTCTCTCTCTCTCTCTCTCTCTCTCTTTCCCTGCGCCTTTTTTGAAACTTTTCCGGGAAAATTTGGTCTGAGATTGCCAGGAATAGAAAGGCAGCGGAGAAGATGCCGGGATTACCCGCTGGGGCGGTTCACGGTAAAAAGTAAACTCCCATTTTTTTAATGCTCGCCGACGGAGAAAATGGTACGGACGACATGATGAGGCTATCATTGACAGATAGGCGGTGTTTTTTTCTTTCTTTGGGTCAGAAAAAACTCAATTATTTGATTTTTTTTTTTGGGTCGAACCATTATTTGAATTGAAAGTTCGATTCTTTGATTTCACTACTGAAAAGTGTCGGTAGCAATGTCACCATGGAGGTCGGCTTCTTTTGAGCAAGAGTGTTGGCCGTTCATTCCGTCGAATTCATTAAGAAAATATGGACTTCTTAGAGATTTAAAGAATGGGGATGTTTGGATCAATAAAAAGTATTTGTAAATAACTTTTATTTCGTTTCAACTATAAATATCTATTTATTTAGATAAAAGATATGTATGTTTTGAAGAATTTTTAAATGTGATTGTAACTCGTCAAACAATAACTTGATATTGATAAATGATTTTCATATGGAAAAGAAGTATTTGGCATTTTGGATGCTCAGGTGATTTATTCTAACAAGAATCAATACAAACAATTTTTGCAATTTTAACGAGATAAAACGGAGAACAAACGAAAAAACTATTAGAAGGATAATTTTCAGAGACTATTCTATAGAAGTTAAAGCATCTGTAGAAGAATATTAGAGTTTAGAATGAGCATCTACTTTTTAGCAAGTGGACTTAAAGCGTGCTGTCGTCGGAAACGATTACATGTATATCTTTCAATCATCAATCAATCAACATAGAGTGCAAACTTGTTTAGGAGGACAAACATGCTTCGTTTAACTTGCATATCTATCTTTCCCAAGAGAACAAGCCAGGATTGAAAATCAAAAGGGAAACTTGAGAAGGCGAGCAATTGGCCACTAAGTCAATTCCAACACTCGCGCCCGGTATCTTTCCGTAGTTCTTTGCAGACCTTTGATCCCCCAATTTCACATGAGAAAGGCTAGACTCATGTATAAAAAGTTACGTCTTCAGATGTTTCCTAAATTATTTTTTTTCGGATGGAGAAGTGTTTTCTACGAGTTAGGTTTGGACGAGCACAAGCCTCCTTAGTCAATGTCATAAAGACATACACCCACTTCCCGAGTCACGACCGCAGCTAAAACGTTTCTTTTATAATCATCAGGCACCGAAAGTAACATGACATCCTAGTTTCTTGCACGTAGACATTGACCATGACAGTCTCTAATGCGGCCTGCACATTAAATGGTCATTGCCCAAAACAACATTTTTTTGTTTTTTAGAATGTTATAATTTATTCCTACTCTAACTCTTACTATTATACTTTTGTTCTATCCCCTGTAAGGGATGGGAGTCAAAATCCATATCTGAAATTAGATCATCTCCATCTCAATCTCTCTGAGAAAGTGGGGAATTAAACCCCTCACCTTTCCCTTCTCATATGAGAAGGATGGTGGTCTATGCAAAATAAGTGTATTTTAATATTTTTACGTTATCATTACGGGTGTAGTGTTCAATCACTTACAATTGTTTCCCAAGTGGCAAGGGTTGTGGCTAAACCTCTCCTGTAAATGCAGTGACATGGTAATGGTGGCAAATGTATGTGCATTAGCTATTAACCCTAAATGCAAACCCAAGACACTTTACACGGTCGAGTCTCATGATCATATGTTGTCTAGTTTCGCATCACTATCCAATCCCTCCGCACAGATCTTTTTACAAAGTTCTAAATATCTCCTCCCCCCCAAAAACCAAAAAGAAGAAGAAGAAGAGTGCAAAAGATACCAAATTAAATCTATAGTCGCAATTTAAAGCCAAGTCGTATCAATCGCTTCACCAGTACCTTATACAAGTCAACATTGCCACCTATCGTTTGGTTTTCATTGCTTTCGTGTACAGCCTTACCTTTTGGACATCCTTCTAGCCTAACTAGCATTATTTCTTTCTCTAGGTTGTTAGGTAGCTCGTCGTCTGTTAATGTCGCAACAACATCATGAATACGAAAGGGTTGTGCGGAGGACCCCAGGACGAAAACGTCGCGTCCCACACAGATATTCATAAGCACGACAACAAACATAAATTACACAATATCAAATTCAGAATAGTAAGAAAGTCATCGTTCCCCGATCCTGTCGGTAGTTCCACCACTTGTCATATGCTCGAGCCGAGTAAAATGACAAAACAATACGAGTCAATGGAAGATGGCTCTCTTGTCGAATTCCATCCACCCCAATAATGTTTCCGAGCCTTGGCAATGTACAGGGGATTAGGGTTTAGTTTAGAGCGCAAGAATCCAAGCACTTGGCGACGAAGCTTTAAGATCCACGTGCATCCTAGTTTAATAGCTCGAGAGTCCAAGGGAGCAACCACCACGTTCGTTGAGGTCAATGTCCAGCTATGTAACTCACATGGGGGGTGGTGACAAGACGAGAGAGAGAGAGAGAGAGAGAGAGAGAGCTTGCTTTAGACGACGAGGCAGCAAGTTGGCATCGATGGCGAGATGAGTGCCAGGAAAAAGGATGATAATTACTCTGCTCTCCCGGTCATGCACGAGCGGCATTAGGCATATGCTCATTTGATATTTTAAGGTCAGAACGTGCCATCGGTCATTCAAAAAGTTTGTGACTTATTGAAGTCGAAAGTAACGTCTTACTTTCCCACTGAAACTCGAAACGTCATTCAGATTTCTTGAAAAAAGTCGTGAAGAATTTGTAGGTAGACCTACGTATCTATAATAACCTACTATGAAAGCTTTGGGTGCTTCAAAGTTAACCTGGTCAAAGCGCGCAAGGTCTCGAGATTTGCAAAATGTCAAAAGTTAAAAGTAAAAGTCCCTTTAAATAAACCCTGAGTGATTAGAAAATCACATCACATATCTTTTACATATACCCTCTCTCATTTATGGGGAAAACTTATAGAATGATGAAAGCTTGGGCTATGTGACAATAAATATGATATCATAAGTAAATAAAGGGGGAAATACAAAGACTTGACTAAAAACCTCTTGACTTTTTATACTATCATTAGATTATCATGTTATAATTATTATTATATCTCATCGTTCCCTCAAAATCTTTAATTCTCTTATTGTTGTGATTTGGTTATCAACTGTTGCTTGACAACCTGTAGTCTACGATTGAGATACCTAGGAAACTCTAAAAGATAATCCTTACAAATCTAGTTTTGTCGTAGTTTTTGTTGAAATATAATTTTTACGTATTGAAAGAAAATAATATTCACGTATTAAAAAAATACGTTACTCTATTTATTGGAACCAGAAAAATAACTCTGAAAAAATGATAACAATAATATAATAGTGATCAAGCCAATATTTATATAATCTTTATATATAAAGATGATAAATCACAATCCAAATATAAAGCCATTTGATTGTAATAAAATTTATAGGAAATTAAATAGGAGGTGAGGTACGGCTAACCAAATCTCTTTAAGGTAATTAGTTCTTGTCAACGGTGTTGAGCAGCTTCACAAACCATGCCTTCCAAGAAACAATACTTCAAACCCATTTGCATTAACACTATACAAACATGACTCTATCGAACACTTCTAAAAATCGACACACTTAGAGAAGTGTTTTTCTAAAGAGAAGTTCTTATTTTTGAATGACTCTATTTGCCATGAATTAAAGAAGACTCAAAAGATAATCATTTTCGTAAGCTGAAGATTATCTGAGAATTGTTGCGGAGAGAATCTAGAAGATATGTCATTAACAAATCTCTTAATGCAAGTAAAACATGATGAATGAAGATGAAGGAATTTATTCCTTAATGCATCCATCCATTAATTCATCTATAAATATGTCACAAAACTACTACCAAACTACTGTAATGGGGTTGAAGAAATGTGTCCATTAATGCTACAAATAATTCGTCCACAAAATTGCTCTAAGACTAATGCAAGAGGGCTGAAGGAGCATTCCATTAAATCATCTATTAATGCCGAAGGTTGAAGAAGAAATGCGTCAACTTATGTTAAGTCATTAATACCATTAATTTCAACAATCCCCCACTTTAATGGCTTGACAAAACAATTTTTTTTCTTACTCGAAGAATTCCAAGTGTATTTGTGGTAGCTTTCACTTTGAACCTCCTTTGTGAAGTGAAAGTCTATCGGACTTACTTAACTAGTCGATAGGCTTAAGCTTTGAATCACTATTTGTTGATGTAAACTCAAACAATAAATCTCACACAGAGTATCACCGAATCAAAATTGGTTCTTAGTTGTGTTCATTCTTTTGACCTTAAACCTCTCGAGATTTATGTATGTTTTAGAAAATCTAGCCTTTAAAGATTTTCATAGAGTTGGCCAACTCTACACATATAGGTGCATTTCTATCAAAGGCATCATACCTTACCGTACTAGGATTTTAAAATCTAAGCTATAAGAATCATTCAACACAAAGCATACCCTTAAAACACTATAGGAATCACTATTACATCACAGGAGTGGGGGACTGTGTTCACACTAAAGTATCCAAAATTTACGTTGTTAGGTTTCCACCTTGAAATCTCTTTACATAATTAAAGTTGTTAACCCCATTTCTTTTTATGCATAGTTTACTTGCTCTCTTAACAAAACTTTTGTCAGTGGATTCGCAATTTTTTTTTTTTTTTAATTTTACAAAGTCTAAAAAATTATTCCATTCGAAAGCAACTGCCTTATGGTATTATGTCTACGATGGATATGTCTAGACTTACCGTTATATATTACATTATGTATCATTGCGATCACTGCTTGATTGTTACAGTAAATGCATACCGCAGGTACAGATTTCAGCCACAACGGAAAATACTTAAAAACTATTGAAGCCACTCTGTTTCTTTAGTGATTTTATCCAAAGTAACAAACTCCGATTCCATCATGGAGTGTGCTATTAGAGTTTGCTTTGAAAATTTTCAAGATACCATGGCACCTCTTACCATGAACACATATCTGCTAGTCATTTTCTATTCATTAGAATCCAATTTCCAATTAGCATCACAATAGCCTTTCAAAATAATAGAATATTTGCCATATTGTAGAACATAGTTTTTAGTTCGTTTTAGATAACCTAACACTCTCAATAAAGCATTCCAATGCTCATGACTAAGATTACCGGTATATCTACTCGTTTTCCCATTGAGTATGCTATATTCGATCTAGTGTAGTTCATGATGTACATGATGCTATCAATTACTTAAGAATACTTTAGCTGTTCGATACTATCTCCAATATTCTTTCATTAAATTAGGTGTGGAAAATAGGGATTATTCGCATCTTAAATGCCGAACCATTTGAACCTCTCAATTATCTTTTCAATGTAATGAGATTGTGTTAAACTTAAACCATCAAAATTTCTTAAATTTTTTATGCGGAGTATAACATTCGCAACATCGAATTCTTTCATCTTAATGTTCTTCTTGAGAACATTTTTGCTACTTTTGATAACCTCAATGTTATCTCCAAGAATTAGCAAGTCATCAACATATAGACAAATGAGTACACATCCAATTGACGTGGATTTGATATATACACATTTGTCACACTCATTGATTTTATACCCATATTGTATAATCACATGGTCAAACATCCCATGCTATTGTTTAGGAGCTTATTTAAGTTCATATAATAATTTAACAAGTTTGCACACTTTGTGCTCTTGTCTTTTAACCTTGAATCCTTTGAGTTGTTTCATGTAAATCTCCCCATCGATATCACCATTCAAGGATGTAGTGTTCACATTCATCTAATGTACTTGCAAATTGTATAACGAAGCTATAAGATTAACATCTTAACTAACGTTAGTCTTGTTACTGGTGAATAAGTATCAAAATAGTCTAAACCCTCTCTTTGTCTCAATCATTTGGCAATAAGTCATGCTTTATATTTATCTATGAAACCATCAACTTTACGCATCTTTTTGAATATGCATTCACATCCAATTAGTTTTTTTCCTTATGGAAAATCAACTAATTCCCAAGTGTGGTTACTTATAATAGAATCAATTTCATTGTCAACAGTTACTTTCCAATAAAGAGCATCTGAAGTTAACATTACCACATGAAAAGTTTGAGGCTCACATTTTAACATGTATGTCAAAAAGTCATGTCCGAAAGATTTTTCAATCCGTGACCTCTTGCTCCCATGAAGTTCGACTTCTATGGCCTCAACTTCATCTTTTTCAGATTCTGTTTTTCTAAATCTCTTCTGAAATGGTTCACCCTGATTTATTTTTGCAGGATTATATTCTCAAAGAATTCAACATCCCTTGACTCTAAGATAATATTGACATGAATTTCTACATTATCAAATTTATGAACCAAAAATCTTTATGCGTTGTAATTTTGAGCATAACCAATAAATATGCAATCTAACGTTTTAATTCCCAACCGAGTTTGTTTGGGAGGAGGAATTGTTACATTGGCTATCACCCCACACTTTCAAAAAATTATAGGATGGCAACCTTCTATTCCAAAAATCATATGGAGTTTTACCTATCTTTTTATAAGATATTTTATTAAGAATATAGTCCGCAATTAGAACTGCCTCCCTCCACAAGTTTTGAGGTAAACTTGAACTTAAGAGAATGACATTAGCCATTTCCTTTAAAGTTTTATTTTTCTGTTCAGCAATTCCATTTTACTATGGAGTATAAGGTGCAATTATTTGGAGAATTATCCCCAACTAGCACATAACTCCTTTAAATTGATAGAATTGTATTCTCCTCCTTCAGACTTAAGCACTTTGATTAGTTTATCAAATTAATTCTTGACCTCATTTTTAAACTTGATAAACATGCTTATAGCCTCATCTTTGCCGTTTAACAGATAAATATAGCAAAATGGAATACAATCATCCACAAATGTGATAAGAATACTTTTTTCCTCCTTTACTTTTTATAAACTTTAAATCACATAAATCACTATCGATTAGTTGTAGAGGTTCACTTGTTCTTTCAATAGATTTAAAATGTTTCTTAGCAAACCTAGCCTCAACACAAGTTTCACATTTATAATGGGCATCCAGGTCAAACCTTGGAATTAGTCTTAGTCTGCCATCATTTTCATTGCACCATAATTTATGTGTCCTAATCTACCATGCCATAAAAAAAGGAAACACAACAATATAAACTAAACACTTCTCTTTATTAATAGTCTTTGGGTATAAAAATTTCGAGTTTACATTAATGACAGCAACATTGGCATTGAATAGATCATTATACAAGTACATTTTCCCCACATACATCTCCCTTTAAAAAGTACAAACTTGTCATACTCAAAAATAATTTTAAAATCCTTCTTGACAAGTATGGGGCTAGAAATGAGATTATTCCGGATTTCAGGTACATGCAACACATTTAACAGGGTAATTTATTTACAAAATGTGAACTTCAAAATCATTTTTCCTTTCCTAGCAATCTTTTGCCGATGTAGAGTTAGCCATGTAGAGCTTCCCTTCTTCTTCAACCTTCTCATAAAATGAGAACATGTATTTATCCACACAAATGTGATTTGTGGCACCTATGTCTAACCAATAATTGGTATTGTTCAACACTAATGATACTAGAAACATGTTTAAAAATTTGTATAATTTTTTTTTTATTTCTTTTAATTTTTTAATATTTTTATTTTATTTTTCTTATTTTCTTATTTATTTTTCCTTTTTTTCTTCTTTTGGCCGGTCCGCCTCGGCCTCCACCCGGCGAGTCCCGACCGCTCGGAACTCAGCTTGCCCGCAGTTTTTGGCCCGGCGGCCGAGGGAACTAGTCCGATTCCCAATTCCAAAGAAAAAAAGAAAGAAGAAAGAAGAAGAAAAGAAAAAGAAAAAGAGAGGAGAGAGAAAATGTGTTTTTCAAATCGTTTCGAAACAAGAAACAAAAATTTTGTTTCTTGTTTCATTCCAAATATGGGAACAAAAACGCACCCAAATACGTTTATGTTCCTTTTTGTTCTCGAAACCGGAAGTGTTTCGGTTTTTACCATGCGAACCAATTCCACTAATGATACTAGGGGTGTGCAAAAGATCGGGATCCACCCGTGGATCCGCCCACCCAAATGGGTGGATCCGAATCGATTAATTTTTAATATTAAAAAAATTACTAAAACAAACGCTAGATCTCATCTCATTGTCTCTTCGTCTTTGGTTCTCTCTCTCTCTCTCTCTCTCTCTCTCTCTCTCTTCCTTCCTCAGTTCCTCCTATCGCCATTTCGATTCCTCCCCGAGCATCGATGCCACGCTACCGCTGCTCCTCCACCGCTATTGTCCGCCCCCTCACGCCGGCCGCCATAGCCTCTACTCCGCCAGCAGTGACCCAACGCCATAGCTCGCCTCCGCACCGACCACCGCGCCAGCAGCCGCAAGCGCCCTTCGCCCGCTCGCCCGTCATTGCGATCGCCTTCGCTTCTGCTGCTTTCCATCCAAGCACCACCGCCGTTGCTTCTACTTTGGGCCCCTTTTGCCAACAATCCGATGCCATTGCAGCCCCTACAGCCGCGATGACCGATGCCAACAGATCCCGAATCGGTCGCCACCCCTCCATGCAATCCCTGCAGCCCCTACGACTCCGGTTTCCCCTTTCCGTTGCTGGTTCACCTTACTGCTAACGCCACAACTCCGCCAGTCTCCTCACCGGAGATCCACACCGGCGTCCATCCAACACCTCACCGCCATTTTTCCACCTCACCAAATTGTTGCCTTGCACAATGGAAGTCTTTGCCTCGACGAGCCTCTGCTCTCCTTTACAGCATGGGTGCCTCTGAATATGATCTCGTCTCCCATATAGAGTGCTCTTTTCTAGAGGTTTTGGCATAGTTGCATCTGGTGGGACTGTCCCATTCTAATGCTTTTGTTAATTATCAATCTATTCCTTTACCTTTTGTCCCTGAAGTTTCCGAGTTATCCACTAAGAGTTTTGTTTCAACCCAAACACCAGATCCCAGTCGAAAATGTGCTCATCCGGTTTATATTCGGATGCTGAATAGCCTAACAATACTTGTAGTTTGTCTATCTTAGATTTCCTTGTCAATCTTTCCAGTGCTAGAAAACTATATCCTTAGATTCCTTACTCCTAAGGCTCTATCTCTTTTGATAGCATGAATGTCGTTTGTCAAAAAGTTGTCTAGTCCAGAATATGAAAAGAAAATATGATTTTGTATCTATTTTTTGTTGTAAGTAAAATATGATTTAGCTCCATGAGAAGTGTTTAAGTGTTGACAGTGCGTTGCTTGATTCAAACAAGTTCATTAACATGTCAATGGAAGTAGAGGAATCATATGATGTAATAACGCCAATAGTGGAATCAACATCACAAGAACATGAAGGAGGTGAAGACTTTGAAGAAGCATCCAAAACAAATGAGGTATCCAATTCTTGTCCATGTCCTCCTCCTAGTAAGCGAAAATCAGCAGCTTTGCTTCATTTTCTAAAAGGAACAACTCACACAAATGGGGAAGTTGATGTATTTTGCAATTACTACGAATCCAAGTATTCGTACCACGTTGATAATTGTAATTCAAATATGTTGAAGCACTTGAGAAAGTGCAATAAGTATCCTCGCAATGTAGATAAAAGGCAAAAGTTATTTGCATCACAAAGAGTAGATAGACTCAAATGATAGGAAGAGATACTACTAGTAGTACTAGGAGTGGTGGAATTTTAATGACATGGAAGTTTGATCAGGAGAAATGTAGGCAAATGCTTATTCGAATGATTATAATTGATGAACAACCATTTTCAATTGCTGAACATGTTGGATTTTGTGATTATGTGAATCAATTACAACCTCTCTTCAAGCATATGTCGCGATTTATGGTGGCTAGGGAATGCATGAAGTTGTATTTTTGTGAAAAAAGAAATTTGAAGGCTTCTTTTCGTAAGCTTAATTCTAGAGTTGCACTCACAACTGATACATGGAGTTTCATTCATAATTTGAACTATCTATGCCTTACTGCACATTTTATTGATGAGAAATGGAAATTGTGCAAAAGGATCATCAATTTTGTGGTGATAGCTAGTTACAAGGGTAGGGATATTGAGAGAGTAGTTGAGAAATGCATATATGAGTGGGGAATAGAGAAAAAAGTGTCCACAATCATAGTGGATAATGCTAGTTCAAATGATGTGGCCATTAATTATTTGAAAGAAAAATTTTCAAGAGAGAGGCTATTGATCTTAGATGGTGAATCTTTATACATGAGGTGCATGGCTCATATATTAAACTTGATTGTGAATGATGGCTTGGCCGAGATACGTGATTCCATTGCATGTATTCAAAATGTTGTTAGGTATGTGAAGAGTTCTCCTATGAGAGCTATGACATTTCGAGATTGCATTGAAAGTACAGGGATTGCTTATAAGGGTTCAGTTTGTCTTAATGTCTCAACCAGGTGGAATTCCACTTACCTAATGTTAGAGAGTGTCATAAAGCTAAGAAAAGCTTTTGAAATGATGGAAGAAAAAGATGTTTCTTTCTTAACTTAGCTTAATTCTGATACTCCAAGTAGTGTTGATTGGAAATATTGTTCTTTCTAATTTTTTGAAGAAGTTTTATGATACCACTAAGAAGATGTCCGGACCTTTGTATATCACTTCAAATGATTATTTTGTGGGGATAGCTTCTTTGTATAAATATTTGCGAGAAGTGACGAAGGCTTTTGATCATAGGGTGAGAGTTATGGGCTTGAAAATGAAGGATAAGTTTGACAAATATTATGAGAGTTTCGAAAAAGTAAATATGATGGTGTTGATTGCGGTAACATTAGATCCTAGAAAAAAGCTAAATCATATGAGGTATTGTTGTAAACTCATTTATGATGATGCTGCGAAAGTTGATGAGATGCTTGATAAGGTGAAGTTTGCCCTAAACGTGTGTTTAAATTTTATGATAAATCTTATCACACTTCTAGAGACAAAAATTTGGATGGCGAATTGGTAAGTTCTACTAATATTGGTAGTAGCTGCGATTCTTATTTCAATGAGGGAGATAAAGAGAATGATTGCAGCTTAAATTTCTATGCGCAAGAGCCTTTGTATGATGACTTTCTTAATGGGGAGAAGAAAAAGTTTGATGGCAACTTATCTGAGCTCAATCGATATCTTAAAGTTGAACTTGAAGATGGTCGTGATCTTGACATTTTGAAATGGTGGAGTATTGCTAGCCAAAAGTTTAAAAATCTTCTATTTGATGGCTCGGGATATTTTCTCTTTTCCGGTTACTACTGTTGCTTCAGAATCAACTTTCAGTACTTCTGGTCATGTGCTTAATGGTTTTCGGAGTTCTTTGAGTCCAAGAGTTGTGGAAGTTTTGATTTGCACTCAAGATTGATTGAGAGCAATTCTTGAGCTGATTAATGTTGAAGAATGCATCGAAAATGTGGAAAAGTTTGAATTGGGTAAGTCTATATCATTTCATAATGTAATTCTTTTTGTATATCTATTATCTAATAACTGAATACTTTATTTAATATCTTCTTTTTGTTAGATATGGATCATGTTAACAAGGAGATTAATAAGGAGATTGACAGTCCATAGAGTTTACAAGTTGAAGCGGGAGGAATATATGTGGTGAAATTTTCAATAATTGTTTGAATTCAATTTTTACTAATGTTGAGCAATCATCTATTAATTATTTTTTTACTTTTAGGAGATTGGAACTTGGAATTTCAGAGTTCAAAACTTGGGATTCACAAGCTTTACAAGTCGTGAAGTTTTAGGCGAATATTGTTGCAATTGTTTTTTTTTTTTTAGTAAAGAATCTTGTTGCGATTGTTGCGTCGTTGTAAAGTGTAAACTTGTCCAATTTACTCTACTTGATGAGTTTGTTCCATGTACTTAAATTCGGTTTTTCTTTCTTTGGCTTGTTTTGATGTCACGTAGTCGTTCTATGTTGAAAACCAAAATTGTTTCGCGTTAAGATCGATTCCATGGATCCACCCGAGAATCGGACCGGATCGACGGTCTAGTTCCCGGGTGGATCCATGCAACAAACGGGTGGATCCCGGTTCTTATTTTTTGGAACCGGTCCTTAGCGGGCGGTTCCCGGTTCTAGGTCAAGAACCGCTCGCCTGGACCATGCACACCCCTAAATAATACGTCTCATTATCTTCATGCTTTGTCAAATTCGGTGCCATCACTTCTTGCAATCATTAGCATTAGTTTCTCATTATCTTCATGCTTTGTCAAATTCAGGTGGCTTGCCATTGTTCGGGCACTTCTTGCAATCATTAGCATGATAGCCGGGCTTGACACCAAAGTGAGCATTTTTCAAATTTTTTGCAAATAAAACCCATCCCTTTGAGTTTTGTGGGTCATTCCTTTTGTTTGTCTTTTCCATGAAAAGATTTTTTTATTCTCATATTTTGTTTAGAATTTTAGGACTCCACAATGTTAGCCTTTGGTTTAATAGGAGGGTCTACATTCCTTTTATTGTCCTCTTCAATTCTAAGGCATAGAATGAGATTTTCAAGGCTTATCTCTTTCCATTTGTGCTTCAAATAATTTTTTAAGTCTAACCAACCTAGAGGCAGCTTCTCAATAATTGCCACTTGGAATGACTCACTATGTAACATTTCCTCAATAAATATGTTGTTTAAAATTATTTGCAACTCTTGAATCCAATTCATGACAAATTTAGAATCCACCATTTTCAAAACCAAAAATTTGGCAACCACGAATTTCTTGGTGCCTGCGTTCTTAGTTTTATATTTATTTTCTAAGGTCTCCCATAATTGTTTAACAGTTCTAATGTTACACTAAACATTATAAAGAGAATTACCAAATAATTAATGATATAATTTCAGCATAGGAAGTCCTTGTGCTTCCAAGCCTCCAACGCCCTAAGGGTAGTGACATATTGCTCATTTTAACTGATTATCAGGCACATTTCCGATAAGTACTTGATCAGATTTAGTGTGGTCAAATAGTAAAACATTTTCTGCTGCCATTGCTTAAGGCCCACATTGGTGAATTTTTCTAGATCTCATGTTATTAGATGTGGTAACATCAAACTAAGCAAAGCCTATTGAACCATCCCCTAGAATTTGGACCCATTGTTTTGAAAAATAGTCCTAGGTATGTTAATCAAGCAACTTGTACCCGCACCATCATAAATGGTTTCAGCCCAAAGGCTCACAATATTTGCTGCCACAACACCAGGCCCCAACGTATGAACCTCTCCACCAACAGTGGTCAAAACGACCATAAGAACGTCTCCAAAATTATTCGGACATCGTTTGATACTTGATTGTTATCAGCCATCTTGATTTTTTGATAAATACAACAAATTGTAAGAAAAAAATGATTATTTGCCTTAAGATTATTGAAAAATAATTTTCACATACCAGAAGAAAAAATAATATTCACGTATTAAAAAAATTACGCAACTTTGTTTGTTGGAACCAAAAAAATAAATCTGAGAAAATGATAACAATAATATAATAATGATCAAGCCAATGTTTGTATAATCTTTACATATAAAGATGTTGAATCACAGCCCAAATACAAAGTTGTTTGATTGTAATAAAATTTATAGGAAATTAAACAGGAGGTGAGGTCCAACTAACCAAATCTCCTTAAGACGATTAGTTTCAACCAATAGTGTTAAGTAGTTTCACGAACTATACCTCCCAAAATATAACACCTTAGATATAACACCTTGAACCCATTTGTATTAATATTATATAAATAGGACTCTGTGAAACACTTTAGAAACCGGCACACTTGGAGAAATGTTTTTCCCAAGAGGAATTCTTATTTCTGAATGACTCCATCTGCCACAAATTAAAGAAGACTTGGAAGAAAATCATTTTCGTAAGTTGAAGATTATTGGAGAATTGCTGCAGAGAGACTCTAGAAGATCCGTCATTAACACATCCCTTAATGCAAGTAAAATATGTTGCATGAAGTTGAAAGAGTTCGTTCCTTAACACGTCCATCCATTAATTCGTTCATAAATGCGTCACAGAATTGCTGCAAAGCTGCTGCATCGAGGCTTAAGAAATGTGTTCATTAACACTTCAATTAATTCATCCATAAAACTGTTCCAAGACTGATGCACAAGGGCTGAAGGAACGCAACCATTAAATCGTCCAATAATAGTGAAGGTTGAAGAAGAAATGCATGAACTTATGTTGAGCTATTAATACCATTAATTTCAACAATTTTCGTTCTCTTGCCCTTCACTCGTATTTACTTGGTCACTCTTCATGCTCGATATCTCAAAGCTATGAATTTATTAGGGCCAATTCAGCGTCCTCGGGCGATCAATATCATTGACGAGCGACCTCAATTATGTGCTAGCCAGGATGCGTTCATCATTACCACCGTGAAGACCTCAATCATGTGCAAATTGAGTATGCCTTCGTTTTCACTTTTAGTCTAGAGGCTCAGCATTCAGATACATAGATCACATGGACCTGCATGCACCACTGCAGCTGAGAAGTCCAAGAATTAAAAAACCATCTAACGAATATTTGCTTCGAGCAAGCAACGTGGACAGCTTCTGTCGTCTGAAATATATATCGATATCTACTCTGCTCATGTTTATGATTGTGTGTGTGCGTGTCGTGTGTCGAGAGAGAGAGAGAGAGAGAGAGAGAGAGAGAGAGAGAGGGAGATCATGGATGACAAGAAGTTGATAATATAGGCCAAATGTGAATCGAGCATCAAGAACACCATCTCGAGAATATGAATACTCGATGCAGTTGAGACAATTAATGGCCAGGACAGCTTTGGGCTTATCACGATAATTTGCACTTTAATAATTTGTCAACTTGCCTGTTCAAGTGCATGCAATCTTGTAATGTGCGCCCGCGATTAAGATAAATTATGTTGTCTGAGTCTCCTGCTACAGGTGTTCCGGTGCATCTACAGGTTTTTCTATGTAGTCATCACAACAAAAGGATCGCATGCTTTCCGAGTTACCCAGAAAATCAAGACTTGAGATAGATTGAGAGAGCCCCCTTTATGGACGTTCTACTTGCTAACTACTACAACTGATATTTCCGTGAAATAATAACTATCACCAACATGCGCTGCGCACGTTTTCACGGCGCTCTAATAGCTACTACACAGGTAATAGCTTCCAAAAAGTGCATTGATCGAGAAAGTAGGGGTCGGTAGGCATAGTTTAGTGAAAGCTTTTGGAAGCTGTTGCTTTGCATTAGCAACATTTCTCTTTAAGCAATTTACATGGAGTAAAAACGTATGAACCATTGTAGCATACATCTCTAGCGTAAAACAAAATTTACAGAAGCAGCCTACCTCTCAAATAAAGGGTGGATAAAACTGCTTGTGTAAATTCCTTAATCAAATGATAATTTAATTCGTAGTATAATGAATATAATTATCATTAGAATGATATGTAATACCACATCTTATTTAAACTGTCGGCTATGCTGATGTTACCTTTTAAATTCCGTGAGAGGGGCTAATTGAGATTGTTTAAGCAATTCACGTAATCATTCGTTGACTTCTTGTCAATTGATTCTGGGTGGCTTTATCGAGATAACAATAACTCAATCAAAATACAATATCTTGCGAGAGCGCTTGACCAATGAGCTATTGCGCATTCTTTCAAGGGTGGCTGCTTCTAGGCAAACCTTCCCATCTCATCGGGCTTGAGAAGTACCTGGCCTTGAAAGCCATTGCCAAGTATCAATATTAAAGAAAATCTAACCCACTCTTAGACTTTACTATGGTTCGAATAATGATAAGAGCCTAGGTTTTGGGGCACATGCTGCCATATTCGGGGAAGGTGGGAACCAAAAAGCAAAATAGTGCTATTCAATTCTAAACTTTTTAATTTGAAATTTAGTTCTAAACATTTTCATGTTGGTAAATAATCCTAAATTTAAGCTTTGTAACGGTTGCCAATTCACAAATTTTATAATTTTTTATATTTTTTCAATTTTTCAAATTATTTTTTCCTTTTTTGTTTTCTTTTCTTTTCTCCTTACCCCTTGGCCGGCGACCTAATCTGAAAAAAAAAAATTATAAAAAATTATAAATTTTCTCCACGTGTTGCCACATAAGACCGCCAGTGGCCACGTCAACAATTTCCGACTTAAATCAGCCGGATGGACTGAATTGGTACTAAATATAAAAGATTTATGATTAAATTGGTCCAATTGAAAAGTTTAGAACTATATTGATACCAATACAAAAGGGTTATGATTATTTTGATACTTTTCCCTTATCTTAGAGGAATCATTATCAAGACATCCACATCTTCATTCATTTGTGTACGCTCGAATCTGTCAGAGCTTTCCTTTTTAACTCGTTTTTCCTTGCCTTAAATCTGTCGATAGTTTTGGATAAAGCACGAATCTGACTCGGGAGACCAGGTGCCAAGACAAGGCGCCCAGTTTTGCACGCCAATAAACTCCAAGTTGACAACGTGACGATTGGAATCAGTTCCTTCTCTGTGTCTGTCCATCTCCGAGCTCTCGCAGACTATTTTATGATTGGCTGCTGTCATCTGCATCGTCGGTCGAGACCGTTCGGGAATTCAGCAATCTGTTCAGGTGGCCGATTAATGCATCCGTTAGGATATGTTTCATCGTATTTGCCAAAAATGAGCTGGAATCTCAGATTCAAACCCTCTCTTTTTAGTATGTATGGGGCACTGCGTTGTTCTTGTTTATTGTGCATCATACAGTGAGTATACTTACCGTGTCCACGGTTCGACATTTGCACGTTCTTGTAATGAGTGACCATCCTTGCAGATAACGATGATACTGTGGATAGGATATGAAACCCCAAGTCGACATCAGTTCCCATATATTTCGTCAGTCTCATTGGCTTCAACGAATAGATTCTGCTTACTTTCCGACCGATCCATCTAGTTTTGTTTCATCGGCACGCTAGAATACATGAAACCATGTGGTCCGACGATCTTGTTGGATAACTTGAAGCTCTTTATTTGCTAGAAACAGCTGTATATAAAGTTATAACTATTCAGTCTTCTCCTAATGTTTCATTTCTCAATATCTTCGAACGATGCATAAACAGTTTTGGGTTTCGGCCCAACAGATATGTGTCCTGGTTTGGGCTCTTCCTGTATTGTTTTCCTGGATTGTCTCTATCTCAGCAACAAAGGGAGAGACGAAAAGACTAACCAAGCCCATGGAATGACACTCGTTCATTGACCTGATCGAACATTGCGAAGCAAGAACTAGGAATTTACACTGCATCAGTCCCTTCCTAGACTTCTAGGAGGCAAGCATTTTCGCACGAAAGAAATAGAAAAGCAAGGTCACAGACCAAAAGTCACTACTAAATTTGAATTGATTCGGGGGGAAATCGCAAGCTCGCACTATATTAATTGGCAATCCAAGGCCTCCAATCGAAAAGGTTCATAACATCAGGTGCAACGAACACTCGATCGGGGCATTATAGCTGTCGGCCTTCTTCTCCCTGCCATTGACACACAAAAAAATATCAAGATGAAAGCTGTTAAGTGAATTAGCATGTATTGCAGCAACCATTTGGAAAACTTCAAGATTACGTTACAGAAGGCTATCCATTTTCTTCTGTATGTTTTGAATCGCCGCTCCCTTCCTCCCAAAAATACCATATAATGAATTCTCAGCACAAAAGAAGGAGAAGCGTGTTTTCTTTTTTGGGGGAGAGGGCCATGAAATGCAAGTTAATTCAACGGTAGGGTTAGAGATGATGATGACATACCTCTCACATTCTCACTCCCATCATTTCGCAGTGACGAAGTCCCCCATGCCAAAAGATGAATCCCTCTTCAAATCCTCCTTGAAGAAAATGAAGATTAAATAAACCCTAAATTTAGGAAAATCCTCATCAACGCATCTTCACCGGGCAATGCTGGAACTTCTCCAGCAATTCCTGGTCTCTCAACCCAACAAGAAATTGGGCCAAAGCTTCAAGAAACAGACCCGCCTGGTACAGGTTCGTTGCGCTCATTATATCCGCGAGCACGCTCTTCCTCAGCCTGTTGGCGTCCAAGAAAACGCCCGCCAAGCCCTGTGCGGCCGCCGCTGCGGCCTTCCCGACCGTGGCCATCGTCTCCTTCTTCTTTTGCCGGACGCTCTCATCCACTGATCAGCCACTCGGTCCGCAAAGCGGGCCTGCTCGGCCTTGGCCCGGTCCCACAGCGCCGGCACCATCAGCCGGACCCCGCACTCGATCTGCTCCATCCTAGATATCGTGTGCTTGCTAGGGTTCTTCCACGCTGTCAGTACCTGCCACGGCCTGCCCGAGAGCTGGTTGCAGTCGTCTTCAAGAAAGACACCAGCGCCTTCATCGTCGCTATCGTCGCCGTCGTTCTCGAGGAGGGAGCGGAGGAGGGTGGTGAAGACGTAAGGGTGGAGGTCGCCGAGGAAGAGGAAGGGCCTCTCGAGGGAGTTGCGCCACGGAGGGCAGAGCAGCCGAGGGAGCTGGTCGGCGGAGGAGGAGGACGCGGCGAGGTTGAGGGCGGAGTAGTAGGACTGGAGGTGGCAGTGGAGGGCGTGGACGGCAGCGGATAACTGGATCGAGGTGGATGAGGAGGAGGAGGAGGAGGACAAGGAGTCACGGAGGAGCGGGAGGAGGGTGCGCTCGAGGGCGTCAAACCACCCGGCGTAGAAGTCGGCGAAGCGGCGGGTCTTCTTGAAAGGGTTGGCTGCGGGCATGGCTAGGGTTAGGGTTAAGTCTTCTCTTGAGAGAGAGAGAGAGAGAGAGAGAGAGGTACCTGCAGATTTGTGCATGTTGAAGAAGACGTGAATGGAGACGTTGCTTTGGGGAGAGATCGACGGGGAGAGAGACGATGAAGAATTCGGAAGGCGAACTTTGAGGATTTCTCCGCACTTGTTC